>JAOEGL010000001.1:370674723-375474723 GCA_034509955.1 Urosaurus nigricauda | reverse complement strand
GACCTCATGCGTTAAGTCTAGGGCACGTTTTGGAGTCACACTTATGGATTTTGCTATGACCTGTGGATAAGTTGAGGGTAAAACTTAGGGGCATGCAATAAAAGATCTAAATAATGAAGCAAAGGAGAACATTGTCAAAGAATGTACAAAATTCTAGCAGCCATATCTATTTGTGTTGGTTGGATGAGAGAATAATAGGTGTTGGTGCTTACATGAAAAATTATACTCTTGCCTTTGACCAAGGGATGGTTCCTTCTTTTAAATTAAAGATATAATACTTTTATTGACCCGCGAATAAGTCGACTCAGATTTTTGGGGTCAATTTGTTGACCTAAATTTCTATATACATGGGTTTATACAGTAGATTGCAACAAACTAATTGTAACACACACACACACAAAATCATTTTATATAAAACTAAGAAGGCAGATTGAATCAAACAACGAATGAAAATAAAATCTTAGGTACAGGATATTTATTATATTTATTATTGATAAGTACAGGATAGTTATTACAGTATTATTACTAAGCTTTATTTATATAGCACTGTAAATTTACATAGTGCTGTACATTCATTCAGTTAAAATAGATGAAATAAACCTGCCTATGGCATACATTCTATGAAAATAATTAAATATATACATATTAATACATGCTAACATTCAATAAAATAAAAAAATTTTTTGTTTTTACAAACATCAGAGACTAAAAAGGGGAAACATTAAAACACTACTGGGAGCAGGTTAAAATGGAAAGATGTAAACATTCGGAAGGCTTAAAAACAGCAGACCGAAATAGTTGTTCCCATGAATGACATGTTAAAAGCAAAAGGCTTGTTTGTGAGTACATTTATGACTGGAAGAGGAGTCTTGAAACTGTTGGTAGCAAGTTGCCTCCTTTTGGTCCTGATAAAATAAAAAAGTAAAAATCACACACATAAAGCCACTACAGTACATAAGACAGGTTTTAGATTTCTTCATGGCTTTTAGCTATCTATCTTGGGGATCTGTCTGAAAGTATTTGTTTTTCTTATGATTTTTCACACAAGTGCTCTCAGAGTAACTAGCAAATGCAAAGGTTCTCTTCTTCTGTGTATGCGCCTTCAAGTCACCTTTTGACTTATGGTGCCCCCATAAATTTCATAGGGTTTTCTTAGGCCAGAAATACTTTGCTAGTTCCTTCCTCTGGAAGGTAGCCAACTGCACCTGGTATTTGGTGGTGGTTTCCCATCTGAGTACTAACCAGGGCTGTCTCTGCTTAGCTTCCAAGATCAGACAGTTCAGATGTTTGTAGGGCATTTTTATCTGCTACAAGCCTGTGTGATAGACTAGGCTGAGAGGGAGAGAGACTGACTGTCCCAGGACACTCAGTGATCATGATGAATCAATGGGGTCTTGAACTCAGATCTTCCCAGTCTTTACTTAGGTGACTGCTACCATAAAAGTCTTAAATGGCATAGGACTCATATATCTTCAGAGGTCTCTCTTCCTATTCTGCACTACCCATTATTTAAGATAATCAGAGCCATTCTTCTCCAGGTACCTGAACCCCTCCTTTGATCCTGTTTTGGGATACAAGTGAATAAAATAGTAAAGGGCCCTCCACATTAATTGGGCACAGGATCCCTCTGAAAGTGAAAATTATGAAAATCACTTTTTAAAAAAAAACCTGAAACAACACCTCTCTAGGACTCTTTAGGTTCTCCAGAGCAATGTTATGGCCAACATCTAGCAGACGTTACCCACAAAATTTCACTGGAGGACCTACAAATGCCTAGAGAAGGGTTTTTCCCCCCTAGGAATCTCTAGGTCCTCTAGTGTGACTAGCTTATGGCAGAGTCACACCGAAGGACCTAGAGATTCCTCAAGAGAATGTACAGTGAAGCCTTGTTGTCTGGGGGCTTGCCATTCATGGATTTAAGCACCTGCAGATGGCATGCCCCATTGACCCCAATGGTGGCATGTGCATGTGGCTGCACTAGTGAAGATGCAGCATTGCACCACTATTAGGGACAATGGGACTTGGGGTCCCACTTTTTTTTTTTTTTTTTGTTATCTGTGAAGGGTGGTCTGGAATGGATCCCTTGCGGATACCAAGGTCCGACTGTATTAATCGAATCCATGAATAATCAAATCCACAAAAGTCAAAGCCACAAATGTGAAGGCCCAACTATACACTATGCATCAGCAAGAGTAAAGCCTGCTCCATTGTGGCAGCCAACTATAAGATGCTCTCACTGTGTAGGTGTAACTTCTGCCAATATTTGTAATTGTCTAGGCTCAAAAGTTTTCTGTTTGCCAAAGCTGACTTTTACCCGTATGATTATTGATGTTTTCCTTCATCCTGATACCCTGTTTAGGGCTTTTGTTGTTTTTTTCAGTGTTATAGACTGCCCTATGGCTGATGAGCCATTTAGAGATGTTTTAGCAGATGAATCAGTAGAATAATATTCCACATCGGTTCCTAGTGTGCAGATTGGTTTGCTTCTTTTCTGATACTCAGGCTTCCAGAAGAAACAGCACTTGTAACTTCAGCTTCAAGCTGAGGATGCTAAGCCAAGAGCAAACAGAAGACATCTTGTGTTGGCGACAGATAACGGTGCTTCGCTCACGGAGCTTGAATTCTTGGGTTCAGATTAGATTGTTCAAAATAGGTTGTGAAGAGAACGAAACACAGAGCCGATCTTAATCCTAGGTTACTAAAAGCCTGGAACGATTTGAGAATTTTATCTCATTCTAAAGTGGAAGTGGGGGACATAGGAGAGTACATTCCTCTAATGCAAGTGATGGGTTTCCTCCTTATCGGAAAAATGCAGCCGTTGGGTGCCCCTGTGCCTGAGCTGGTTCTCCTTCCTTCAGGATTACAAGGACTGCTGTAAGAAGGAAGGAAACAATTGGGTCAAGAGGCTCTTTAACAACAGCAACAAAAAAATTAGGGATTTAGCCCATGGATCAAGCATCTGGAACGAGGCTGAAAGGGAAAGCAAGAATTCTGGCTGGTATGTTTGTCCCCACTGCGCGACTAAGCTCCGCTTTGCAGTCCCAGCAACCAGCCCTTCCTGCTGGGGTCAGCTCACCCCAGGTTGATTAACTTTCACGGGATGGTTTAGGCCGGTAGCAGACGCTGGAAGTCTAGAAACCAACAGATTAGTCACGCCACGACATTAATGCTGGATCGAAAATAAAAATTGCCAGTATCGTAATGCCTTTACACAACTCTGTAGTGTGACCACTCTTGGAACAGTTTGGGTAATTGCACCTCGAAAAGGATGTGGTAGAGTCAGAGGGAGTGCAGAAAAGTTCAACCAAAGGGATGGAGGAGTTCACCAAGGAAACGTTGATATATAAAAGTGGTGAGTAAAGGGAGGCATGATGTATAAAATGATGCATAGCACTGAGAAAGTGGAGAAACTTTCTTCCCTTTCCCAGTATTATCTGTGATAGGAACTTTTTTGTATTTGGCTTCCTGTGGAATCATAGATCTGGAAGAGCACCCAAGGGCCATCCAGTCTAACTGTCTTCTGCCATTCAGGAACTCACAGTTAAAGCACTCTGACAAATGGCCATCCAGCCTCTGCTTTAAAATCTCCAAAGAAAGAGAGTCAACCACTCTCCAAGGAAGCATCTTTCACTGTTGAACAGCTCTTGCCATGAGGAAGTTCCTCCTATAGGTGGAATCTCTTTTCCTATAATTTGAATCCATTGCTCCAGGTCCTGTTATTTGGAGCAGAAGAAAACAAGTTTGCTCCATCATCAATAAGACAACCTTTGAAATATTTCAGCATGGCTATTTATCACCTTCTCTTCTTCAGGCTAAACATACCCAGATCCCTAAGTAGGGCATGGGCATGGTTTCCCGATCCTTCACCATTTTGGTTGCCTTCCTATGGACATACTCCAGCTTGTCAACATCCTTTTTGAATTCTATTGAGCCTAGAATTGCATTGGTTTTTTAGCTGCTGCATCACACTGTTGAATCATGCTGAACTTGATCTTAGATCCCTTTCACATGTACTGTTGTCAAGCCAGGTGTCCTCCATCCTATATCTGTGCATTTCATTTTTTTCTGCCTAAGTGTAGTACCTTGCATTTCTCCCTGTTGAAATTCATTTTGTTATTTTTCTATTAATTAATGCAATTTTAAAATGTTGACCCTGTCCTCTGGAGTATTAGCACTCCTCCTAATTTGAAATGTGTGTATACAGACATGCCTCTTTAACAAAGTCTCAGATAAGGAAGCTCCTTTTTACATAATCTTTTTTTTTTTAATTTCTCAGCCTTTCCTTGTTCTCTGTTTAGCTGGAGATTTTTCACAGCATTAGCATGGAGATTATGGTGGAGGACAGCTATAAAAATGCAGATTTTTGATGTCGTGTTGCAGCAAATAAGCAATGCAATAAAGCTCGAGCTGAGAATCAGCAGAAGTCTATTCTAGTGAATTGTACCACAGCTGTGTGTGCTTGCCTACAACAGACAAAGTAAATAGCTGCCATGTCCAACATATAAAAAAGGCATAGATCTGTAAGTCTGGCAGCAAAAATGGAAAGTGTAAGACAAGTGGAGGCTGGTTAAAGAAAAAGTCACCTTTGTATTCATTTTGGAAGAAGTTTTCAAGTTGTCTCTAGTAGGTTCAAAATGCTTTTCTCTACTTCTGCAAGGCTTACCTGATCTGGTTTTCATTTCACAGGTGCATATTGTTAGTTTTGGATAAAGGGCCTGGTGATTTGTCTCTATGTGTATGTGGTTTAGAAACTTTGTTCTTGCTGTTGCATGCCTTCAAGTCGTTTATGAATTATGGTGAATCTATCACAGGGTTTTCTTGGCAAGGTTTATTTGGAGGGGGGCTGTCTTTGCCTTCCTCTGAGGCTGAGACAATGTGACTTTCCCAAGGTCACCCAGTGGGTTTCCACGGCTAGGACAGATTCAAACCTTGGTCTCCAGAGTTGTAGTACCATATTGATTGTCTAGAGAAACCTTTACCTATTTTTTCCATATTCTGCCGGTGACACCAGATTTTCAGTTAAAGAGGTCTGATACCCAGGAACCCATTCACTTCAATAGCTGAAGTATACTGTGCCTGTTTTTTCCTTAATTTCTCAGGCCTAATTCCACTTAACTGATCCCAACTAGAACAGAATATCAGAAGTTTTGCAGAACTGTCAGGGATTTGCAGAAGTTTGTAGTTATGAATTGAGTCTACCAGATTTAGGGCTGTATGTTGAACTATTTCTCAAAGACTGCATATTCACATAATCACATTTGCGGTAAGGAATAATGCCATTTTAACACGAACATTTAGATGTGGCAAAACTTCAGTATCGTGACAATCTAGATCCTTCATCTTCCTCATCCCCTGCAGTTTATCCTTTAAAAATGATGTGTGCACATTTCTTTCGGCAAACCTAGTGGATTGCAAATGTAGCAGTAGAGAAATTAAAAAGGAAATGTTTGTAGAAATCGTTTTAAGCTCATATCTTGTTGCCAAATCAAGTCTTGAAAGTGTTGACCACATTTTTGTCACGACGTGTTGTTCTTATTCCCCAGATCGGCCTCCATGGTGCTTAATGGATTGTGTCTCTGCTCAGTGGGGTGTGTGTGTGTGCAGCAAAATGAACTAAAAAGGCTTTTTTGGCTTTGCCGTTTTCCTAATTTTGCATAGGATGGGATTGCCAAATGTTTTTGTCCCCCATCCGAGTACATAACAGCTGTAATTTTTCCCTTTTGTGCATTCTGGCATTTTGCTGTTGTTGTTTTATTCTGTTGCTTTTTGGAGCCCATTCCCAATTCTCTTACTCACTATTTAAAATCTGTCTTCTGCGGGGGTTTTTCTTTTAGAGGTCTGACTAAGCGTATGGAGACTTTCTGCCAATATTAGCCTAAAGACCATAAACTGACTCATCTTCCACCATCTCAGACAGTAAAGTGGGGTAGCACTAGAATAGAATTTTAAAAGGAAATCAAACATACTTCACATTTAAACATAGTTAAGCTTCTGTTACTGAACAGATCTATTCGTGTCCATAATATTATAGGAGCTTCCAAATAGGGAGCAATTGGATATGCCTTGTTTTGGAAAAGAAATCCAACTCCAGTTGAATATTTTAAATGGGTGCCTCTTTCACAAAGGCAGCAATCTACATTTGGACTTGCGTTGTAGACTTCAGTTGCCCTACTCCATGGAAATGTATTTCTAGCTTGTAGCTTTGTAGGTCATAGGATCTTAAGAGTTGGAAGGGGCCACAAATCTAATCCAACCCACTGCTGTTTAGTTAGGGATAGCTACCTAAAACACTCTTGGAAATGCCGATTCTTTTTAAAGCCCCCCAAAGATGTCAACAGAGTCTACTACACTCCCAGACAATCTTTTCCCCTTTTGAACAGTTCTTCCTAATGTTCAGGTGTAATCTGTTTTCTTGTAATTTGAATCCGTTGGTTCCTATCCTAGTCCCTTGAGCTGCAGAAAACAAGCTTTGCTCCATCTTCTGCATGACATCCGTTCAGATATTTAAAAACAGTTACCATGTTAAGGTAGAATATTAATTCCTGAGAATGCAGCAGTGATGGGAACCATGCAGCTCTTCGGACGTCTGTTCCTTTATTTCCTTTATTAAAATATTTACATGTCATCCTATATCCAAGTGTTTCAGGGCAGCATATGTACAAGTAAAAAATCAATTTAAGAAGTTTAAAGCAGTTTAAAATTTAAAACGCTGCAAATAATTTAAACATCCTGAAAGCATATTAAACAGTTTAACAAGTTAAAACAAGTTTTTAAAATTGTTGTTAATTGCCATCAAGTTGGCTTCAAATTATAGAGACGTCATAAACGAGAGACCTCCAAGTCACTCCATTATCAACAGCCCTGCTCAGGACTTGTAGACTCAGGGCAGACCATCTGGAATGCAGGCTTCTTCTTGTCCTACTGCCATCTACCTTGCCAAGCATGACTATCTTTTCTAGGGAGCTAAGTCTTCTTATGATAACAGACTGAATTTCCCTTGTCCAAAATGCTTGGGACCAGAGGTGTTTTGGCTTTTGGAAATTTTTGGAATTTGCACTGCCTGTATTTGCGTATATGTACACAGTGAGATATCTTGGCGATGGAACCTAAGTCTAAACACAAAATGCATTTATGTTTCACAGGCC
The DNA here is from genome assembly GCA_034509955.1 of Urosaurus nigricauda. Classification (NCBI taxonomy): domain Eukaryota; kingdom Metazoa; phylum Chordata; class Lepidosauria; order Squamata; family Phrynosomatidae; genus Urosaurus; species Urosaurus nigricauda. Next base: position 375,467,578 of record JAOEGL010000001.1, on the reverse strand, counting down.
TGATCTAGATTGGCAAAAAGAAGTGTGTTCATGGCTGCATGAAACCCTAGCCTTTAGATGAGAAAAAGGGAAAGTGTGCCATGAAAACACTTTTTTTGCGTTTTAGGGGAGAAGAAGCGCCTTTTAAAAGGTGCTGGTTTTCCCAGCTTCTTTTTAAAAAACTGCGGAACAGCGCAGCTCCATCTAAAGTCTGTGGTGCAGCTGCTAAGCATTAAGGAAAAGGCAACTTCATGTCACACTTTCCTGCCAATCTAGAAAGCCCCATATATACCTTATACACATAGCCTGAAGTTAATTTTATACAATATTTTTAATAATTGTGTGCGTCAAAGTTTTTGTACATTAAACCATCAGAAAGCAAAGCCACCCATGAAAAAAGTTTTGGTTTTTGGAATACAGTGGAGCCTCTGTATCCATGGACTTGCCATCCAAGGATCTCAGCATCTGGGCATGGCAAGCCTGAGTTATTCCTAATGGTGGTGTGTGCATGAGGCCATGCTAGTGGGTGCATGCGCGTTGCATCACCATTATGGGAAACTGGATTGGAGGTCTCATGTTTTTCTTTATCTGTGGGGTGTGTGTGTCCAGAACAGATCCCCATGGATATGAAGGGTGGACTGTATAGTGTCTAGCTTGAGAGAAATAATAGTGCCACTCTGTTCTGCTTTGGTCAGACCTCACCTGGAATACTGTGTCCAGTTTTGGGTATCACAAGTCAAAAAGGATGTTGAGAACCTGGAGTGTGTCCAGAGAAGGGCAACCAAAATGGTGAATGGTCTGGAAACTATATGGGGAGTTGCTTAGGGAGCTGGGTATGTTTAGCTTGGAGGAGAGAAGGATAAGGGGTGACATGATAGCTATGTTTAAATATTGGAAGGGATGTCATATTGAGGATGGAGTACACTTGTTTTCTGCTGCTCCAGAGATTAAGACACACAACAATGGATGCAACCTAGAGGAAAAGAGATTCCACCTAAATGTTAGGAAGAACTTCCTGACAGTAAGAACTGTTGCCTCGGAAAGTGGTAGAGTCTCCTTCTCTGGAGGTTTTTAAACAGTCTCGATGGCCATCTGTCGGGAGGGCTTTGATTGTGAGTTCCTGCATGGTAGAATGGGGTTGGACTGGATGGCCTTTGGGGTCTCTTCCAATTCTAGGATTTTATGAGTTTTCACAGAAGCCAAGGAAAATGGGAGACAGCAGGACTTCTAGTGAGGTGACTGAGAAGCATAACCTCCTCCTTCAAGAAAAGATGTAGCTGTATTAGTCTGTATCAGCATACAAATTAATCTTATAGTACCTTTGAAATTAAGGACTTTATGAGTATGAACAGTTACTGAGTAAACATTTTAGTAGAAGGATCGATAATTCAGAAAAGTTGAAAGAACGGAGGGACAGCAACAGCGCACCTAGCCCTAAAATGAAAAGATTAGGAACTGGATTGCTGTATGTTATATATTGAGTTATGGTAATAATCTCATGTATTATTTTGGTGAGAGTGTTTTTTATGCGTTTAAATATTTCAAATTAATAAATTTAGTTTACTATAACTATATCTATTGTTATTATTATTACTATTCTTATCAGTACTATTATTAGAATTAGTATCGTTATAATTATTTTAGTTAGGTGATAGTATGTTACTAATTATTTATAGACAGTTTATTTGAGATCTGTATTAGATACTTGATTTACAAGGAGCCTAGTTTATGAGGAGCTGCCAAAAAAATCAACCAAAAAAAAAAAACCGAAAAAGAAAAAAAAAAACCACACATCAGCATTAGTGAAACAAAGTAAATTATTTTGTTTCCTGTAGTGTCTATCGGATAAAAAGTATTCAGTCTCTGAGTGAATTGAGAAAAGAGAAACTAAGACCAGGGATTGAAATTACATGAGATACTGTACATACTCTTAGATGCAAGCCTGGCTGGTACATAATTTGTAGAAATAATGTGACAGGGACCACAAGTATCTAAGCACCTTGACTTAAACATTTTATTTATCATCCTTTAAAGAAAATACTCCACAGTTCATATTTGCTTCTTTCTTTTTCTTTTTCTTTTCTTTTTTTAGAAGGACAGAGCTTTTTTTCTGAATTTTTCTGATCCCCCCCCCCCCCCGGCTTCAGGTGTGAAAGTGACTAACCACAGAAGCCTACATAGATCAAAAATATTACTAGTCAGAATTGCAGGATGGGTCAGGATTGAGGAAGGTTAATTGGAAAGAATGCATGAAGGACTGATTTGACAAAGAATTGTTTGGTTTGGCCAAGCGCGTTTGTTTGTGAATTATATATAAATTTACAGTTTTGATCCATGTTGAATTGTAAGGTTCTTTCTTTATGATTGTGGAGAATGATTAGATTATATAATAGCTATTCATCTTATATGGTGTAAATATCATTTATTGTAACTTTCAAATTGTGTTGTTCATTGCTGAATGTTTTGTTGCTGTGAGTCTTTAGGTTGTTTCTGACTTATGGTGACCCTATCATGGGGTTTTCTTGGCACGTTTCTTCAGAAGGGGTTTGCTATGGCCATTGTCAGGGACTGAAAGAGTGTGTGACTTGTCTAAGGTCACCCAGTGGATTTCATGGCTGAGCCGGGATTCAAACTCTGTCCCCTGTTGTCCTAGTCCAGTGTTCAAACCACGCTGGCTGTATGTTACACAAAATATTATATTCGCAATACTAATGTATATCAGCAGCACACCTGTACCTGTTACTTCAGTTCTTTCTTGTTAGAAGAAGCACAAAGGTTTGTTGTACCTTAACAGCCTTCAAGATACACACCAAGCACGTTCAGATCTCTCTCCTGTTTCTCCCCAGTCTTGCCTTGGCTTTGGTCAATTCAACCCTTGAGATTGCTATTAGAGGAAATTGTGATGATGTGTAGCGGAGTGCCATCAGTGAGCATACTGATTTCTGGGAGTTAACATAGAGGAGAATTCCCTAAAGGGATTTGGCTCCAGTATCCATTCTGTTAACAGTGTCTAGATTGACTGTCACTAAATGGTGGAAATCCAGGAGTCACTTAACGGTGGATAAATAGCTGCACAGTGCCAGAAACGTCTAGTAATGGCAAGTTGAAACCTGCATTAGCATTTTTGTTTCTCGTTCTATGCCTTTCCTTCCTGGAATGGAAGATCTATTTCCAGTCGCTGCTCATTTTATGTTATCTTCCTGAATAAAGCTATCTCTAGTATGGTATAGTGGCTTGAGTGCTGGACTAGATGTCTAAGAGACCAAGATTCAAATCCCCACTCGGCCATGGAAACCCACTGGGTCACCTGGGGCAAGTCACACTCTCTCAATCTTTGAGAAAAGCAGTGCCAAACCTCCCCTGAAGAAAGTTTATCAGGAAACCCTATAATGGTTTGCTGTAAGTGGAGTCGGCATGGTGTAGTGGTTTGAGTATTAAACTAGGACACTAGGAGACCAGTTTCAAATCTCCACTCAGCTGTGGAAACCCACTGGGTCACCTTGGGCAAGTCACATGCTCTCAACCTCCTCTAAATTAGTCATGCCATGAAAACCTTGTGATATCTTTGCCTTAGGTTTGCCATTAGTCAGAATTGACTTCAAGACACACAAGAACAAGAAGACTGGAGAACAGCAGCATTAGATCTATGGGCTAAGTTTCTACACTCAGGACCCTTTAGAAGCTGCACAAGCTGCCCAAAATATAAACCCAACCCAAATCCAGAAATGGCCAGAAGTCCATTTCTGGAGTTTGAAAGAGCTAGGGAAAGGTCCTCTAGCCTATTTAAAAGATGATGCCACTCCAGGAAAAGCATCTCAATTCTTTTTGGTGATTTCTGAAGGGACAGAACAGCCTTGGGTGAGGGCCTGTCCTTGGTCCACCCCTACCTTAAGAGGTGATTTCTTCTTAACAAATTCTGTCAATTTTTTTTCACCTTTCCCACAAAGTGTGACCTAGTTTGTGTTTTTAAGTGTGGAATAATTTTGATTACCATGGAATGCAATGTGGGATTTAATTATATTTCAAGACATTCTAGATGTCATATTTTTGTGCTTATTTTTACACATTACCCTTCTCATAATCTCTCCGTCTCCTTTATTTTACTCCTTTGCAGCTGTCCCTGGTGATAAACTGGCGGTAAGACCCATTCCTGGAGACCAAGGAAGAATGGCATTTCATTTTGAACAGTAACTGACCTGAATAGTGGATTGGAGACTTCTTCCAGGTTGCAGTCTGGCCATAGAACTGCAGGTAAGGTGGCACTCTGTGGCTGTAAGTCTTTGCTTGCAGTTTTCTTAACTCATCCTATCTCTTTATGTCTGCAAAAAGAAAAAGAATCACTGTCTTTTTAAAAATCCATTCCACCCCCCAACAGTGGCGATGCATTTTTTTTTTGCAAAAAATGGTTTGATGCTGCACCATCAGCAGTTTTATCCTGATAATTTTTAAAGCTCCCTTATTTGTTGTTTTATCTTATCTGCTTCCCTGTAATCTCCCTGGTGTTCATATTTGATTTGAAGCCATTTTAGACCTGGGGAGGAGGCCTTTTTTTGGCAACAGAAAGTGAGCAGAAATCAATTCCTATTTGCTTCCTTGTTTTAAAAGTATTGGCCTCTTCTAGGCCTCAAATAGCCTAGCCCTCCATATGATTAAAATCCCCCCCATGTCCTCCACTGAGCATTTGGGAGGGACATTGTTGAATTTTTATTTATTTATCTATTTATTGGGTGGGGAGGGGATATCCCTGGGTGGCATAAAAACAATCCTGGGGTGTGAGCGTTTTGCCCATCACCCAATCCCATATTAAACAGTTATCCTTTTTGTATTTTGATACAGTGCTCTGAGTAAGGCTAATGTTTTGGTTTTGAAAAACAGTAATCTCTGTGGTACAACTTCTCAAACAACTGATCAGGAAGAATATAAATATAGTATGGTAGGCAGTTCTTGAATGGTTGCTATGTTCATATTTTGTTTGGAGACCAAAAAAACCAAACTCATTTACAACCTTGGAAACCAATAGGTTTATTGTGACGTAGGTTTTGCGTGGACCAGAGCCCGTTTCAGCAGATGCATGCAGTAAATAAAACAATTAATTGGACTATTAATGGAGGATAAGTCTGTCAGTTGCAGTGAGGCATAGCAGGTGGGACCTGCAACAATATGCGCTTCTGTTTCAAACCACTCCATTTTTGCCCTCACACAGTTTTCTGATATATTATTCAGCTCTTTCCCCCCAGAGTCAGTCAGTGTATTGTGGCAACAATCCTTAATGATGCTGCTTTGATAAATTCTTTTCCCTTGGGGGTTTCTCCTGAAAATATTCTGTGCTTCTGTCAGCTTTGGAGTCTTGCCATGCCAACAGACATTTCTCATCTTGAATATGGATGTTGTTGTTTTTGGCTACTTACAGGGTCTTGCAGAAGAATTCACCCCCTCTTTGACTTCTCCACATTTTGTTGCATTCCAACCTGGAACTGATGGGGATCTAATTGGAATTGTTATTGCTTGACGTACGCAAGATACTCAGCGCTGTGAAGGGGCAAGCTAGCTTTATTGTGGCTCAGAAATCAAATAAAAAGAAATGGGTACATTGTGGTGTAACAGTGGCAATTAAATTCATTTCAGTTCTAGATCAAAATGGGGAGAAGTAAAAAAAAAAAGGGTGAATATTTCAGCCCAACACTGTACACAGTAGCATTCATAGCCTGAACAGTGCAAATAGAACTAAATATATAGTTAAATAACTAACTTATATACTAATATACAATTAAGTATAGTTAGTTCATAACTAAGTGAACCAAATACCCTGAAGGTACCGGATCCTGACTGATCTTGGAAGCTAAGCAGTCAGCCTTGGTTAGAACTTGAAGGGGTGGCCACCAGCAAATACCAGGTGCTGTAGGCTCTATTTCAGAGGAAGGAAATGGCAAAACTACCTCCGAGTATTCCTTGCCTAAGAAAACCCTATAAAATCTGTGGGGTCCCCATAAGTTGACAGGTGACTTGTAGGCACATATGCACACAAATGTACTAAATAAGTACAGCTAAATTAAGCCTGTAATCTCAGAGGTAGAGTGCCAGATGGTGAAGACACACAGCCAAAAAAGCACCTGTACACTATCAATCCCTAGGGAGAATCTTGGCCAATTTGAGGAATTGAATGCTGGACTGGATGGACATAGGTTGAATCACTAGGACAGTTCTTACCTTTTTAAGATATAAGGAAGAAAGTGTGAGTGGTCTTCTACAGCAGCCCGGACAAAGACTGTTCCCTACCCAGTGAATTGCAGTCTGCATAGGAGGGATGGTACAAAGGTTGAAGGGACCAAGGAAAGAGGTGCCTGGAAAAATAAACGTTAAAAAGAAAAAAAATAGGTGTGATGGAGAAGAGGAAGATAGATATTCAGGCACAGCAAGCAGCATGGCAGGACATCATGAAGATAGCCAGAGGTCAATCCATGGCTTACCGTGACTGGAGGGGAGAGAAAAAAGAAATTAATTTAAGAGGTGGTGGAAGGAGGGAAGTATTCTGTAGTGGAACAGTGAAGGATCTCTAAGATATCTGGAGGGTATAAGGGAAAGAGAAGCAAAGAGGATGAGAATGACACAAGGAGGTACATATGGATGAAGCCAGCGTTTTTGTTGGGTGCCTTCAAGTTGTTTCCAACTTAGGGCAGCCCTAAGGCAAACCTACCACAGGGTTTTCTTGGTAAGATTTGTTCAGAGGTTTGCCATTACCTTCATCTGAGTGTGAGGGTATGTGACTTTCTCCCAAGGTTTACCCAGTGGGTTTCTGGGCTAAGTGGCGATTCAGACCCTGGTCTTAATAGTTGTTGTTCAGCATTCAAACCACTACACCACACTGGCTCAAAGCAAACATAGGGGTAGGAGAGAGAATTTGGCAATGAAAAGAAGAGGAAGACTTGGTCAGATCCTGGATAAAGAGGTGGCAGTTGTCTATTTATTTAGATTTAAATATATCAGATATTTTAGAAGTGATATGGGACTAGTCTCCATGAACTTTTGTGGAATTGAAAGATATAGCCGTGTTAGTGTATAGAATCCATATGTAGAGAGATCTTGTAGCACCTTAGAGACTAACTCAAAGAAAGAAGAAGCATGAGCTTTTGTAGACTTCAGTCTACTTCCTCAGATGCATTTGGTGGAGTGGAAGCCAGAGATGGATATATATATGCCATTGCTATGTGAGAATGTCAGTTTGAATGTCAATTCAAATTCAAAATCCTTTGTATATGGAAACTTGCCACTTCATTTCCATACACAAAGAATTTTGAAACTGAATTGACAGTCTCACATATCAATGGCATATATATATATATATATATATATATATCTCCACTCCACCAAATGAATCTGAGGAAGTAGACTTTAGTCTATGAAAGCTCATGCTGCCAACTAGTTTCTTTCAGTTAGTCTCAAAGGTGCTACTAGTCTCAAAGGTGCTACAAGATCTCTACATCAACTTTTTTGTTAGTCTGTTTTGTTCATATTTTCTCTCCTGTTGTTACCTGTGAAGACACAATTCCCTGTTGAGAGAGAGACAGTGCCAGCAGGCAACAAATATCATTAGCAGTTGTTTACTCTAGGTTTGTGTCTCTGGATGGTGATTTGGGAGAGGATGTTGCCTACTTCCTTCCTGTTCACTCTTGCAAAATTCTTAGAACAGTAGGGAAAAATAAAATATTTGATGAATGACCACATAGAATCCAGATGTGCTGTCTAGGGAAGGAAACCAGACTGCTGCCCCCGAATTGCCAGGCTGAAAATAATTGTTTTGATCTGCAGGTTTATGGCTGCAGAGGCATGTTGTGCATCAGACATGGATGATGCAGATCAGAAGAAAGAGGGTGTTTGTTAGAATATCCTGTTTTTCTCTTTATTTATTTGTTGACACTGCAATGAGACACTCGGGTGGCAAGGAATCTGCTTTTAAAGAGCAAATTTCCAAGTAGAGGATTTATACTGTCAGTTCTAGAAATGAGGCAACAATAGGAAGGAGAAACCAGAAAGTAATGGTCACAAGCACCACATTCGTGCTGCTACTGGTTGAGCCAAATGATTCCTTACGGGGTACCTCTTGTTCTACCCAGTGCTCCTTACCTTTCTCCCTTGTTCTCCATCCCCTAGTCCACACTTTAATTTTAAGTACCAATGCTTCTGGTATACACAGTCTTGTTTGCTTGGATGCTTAACATCCAAACAGGTGTAAGAAATGGAAAAAGGGGGAAATCACCAAAGAGGAATTTAAACAAATAGCCAGCACATGTAGGAATAAAGTCAGAAAAGCTAAAGTGCAGAATGAACTCAGCCTTGCTAGAGAGGTTAAGAACAATAAAAAGGGCTTTTTTGGATATGTCCGCAGCAAAAGGAAGAAGGAGGAAACGGTTGGGCCACTGTGTGCATAAGATGGCAAAATGCTCACAGAGGACAGAGAAAAGGCAGAATTACTCAACACCTTCTTTGCTTCAGTCTTCTCAGAAAAGGCAAAGGATGCTCAACCTAAGGATAAAGGAGCAGAAGACAGAATAGGGGAATTTCAGCACAGAATAAATAGAGAGATACCACAGGAATACCAGGTTAACCTAAATGAATATAAGTCTCCAGGACCCGATGAACTACATCCAAGGTGTCAGAACAGGGGTCCAGAATCCCAGACAATCAACCAGTCAGCTTTATGTAAAATAAACAGAACTTTATTGATGCTCCAGGATCAGCAAAACCACACCATTCAGCTTCTTAGCTGAGACTGACCAGTCCCCGCCCAGCACCCCTATATCTTCCAAAGTACCACACCTCCCTCTTTCTCACAAAAGCCCGCGAAAGATCTATTCCAGTTTTTTTCCATAGGTTTCGGTTCCACCTTATCTCCCCCCTTCACAATGCTTCCCACCAGAAACTCCTGCATTCCAAGCTCAGAGCCGAGCAGCCCCAAGGTCAACTGATAAATCCTCCTGGCACCGTTATGCACTCCTACTCTCTATCTAGCAACTAACTATGTACCATCATCCCCAACTACCTCTACTAACCCATATCTGGAAGAATACTACAAGGATTCTGACAGTCGGCCCCCCGAAAAGAAACCCCCCCCCTACATATGATAAACACAGTACATTAAAGGAAACAGCAAAGGCAACAAAATACTATTTAGGCTTGTCAGGATACAGACGATGAAACTTCATAACCAAAGCAGGGGCTTTAACATGTTTAGCTAACACCCATTCATCATGATCCGCTGAAAAGCGTTTCCAGCGAATCAGGTACTGCAACTTGTTTCTGTGCATTCTAGAGTCCAAGATCTTAGCGACTTCAAAATGCTGTTCCCCCTCAACCATCATGGGCAGGGGCGGTTCTTTGTCCTGTCTCCAACGTTCTGTGCTTCGGTCCGGTTTCAGCAAACTAAAATGAAATACAGGGTGTAAATGTCTATACGATTTAGGCAAGTCCAATTCCGCAGTCACCTCATTGACAAGTCTTTTCACCAGGAAAGGCCCTATGAATTTGGGTCCCAATTTCTTAGACGGGTGCCTAGATTTCAGGTTCTTCGTGGACAAAAACACCCGATCCCCAGGCTTGATGTCCCACCCCACCGATCTCTTACGGTCAGCATGTTTCTTATAGTCTGTTTTAGCCATCTCCAGAGCCTTGGCAACCTGGGACCAAGCCGCCTGAACCCTCTGAACCCATTGAGTCACAGTCACAGGGTCCGAAGGGTCAGCTGGCAAGGCCGGGAGGGTCCTGAGTTCATATCCATAGACAATCTCGAAAGGCGATTTGCCAGTGCTCCGATGCACTGAACTGTTGAACGCCACTTCAGCATGGGGCAATAAGTCATACCAATCATCCTGCAAATAATTAGTGTAACATCGGAGGTACTTCTTGAGAGCCTGGTTCGTTTTTTCGCACTGCCCGTCAGACTGGGGGTGCCAGGCGGTGCTCAGGGCCACTTCTACCCCCAATTTTCTTTGCAGCACCTTCCAAAAGGTTGAAGTGAAGGTGCTACCCCTGTCACTCACAATCTTGTCTGGCAACCCATGATACTTATAAATGTGGGCTATGAACAGGTCAGCAAGCTTGGTAGCACTAGGCATCCCCTTGCAAGCTACATAGTGCGCTTGCTTCGAAAAAAGGTCCACAACCACCCAAATAGTGTTTCTCCCCTTGCTCTCAGGCAGATCGGTGATAAAGTCCATGGCAATATGTTTCCACGGTCCCCCAGGGGTGGGCAGCGGCTGCAGAAGCCCCCTGGGCTTGCCGACGACTGGTTTGGCACGGGCACACACCGGACAGCTCTTCACATAGTCTTCCACCTCAGCTCTCACCCCCTCCCACCAGTAAGCTTTCCGAAGCTTGTGCCAAGTTTTTAAATATCCCCAATGACCCGCTGCCTTCGAATCATGGCACAATTTAAGAACTTCAGGCCGTATCGATGCAGGAACATAAATTTGAGAGCCCTTAGCCCACAACCCTAATGAGTTCAAAACCAACCGATCTTTGTGCTTCTGAAGCCACTCATCCTTTTCGGCTTCCCCTTTTATCTTTTGCAGCAGCCCATCCAGTTGGGGCAAAGGGTCGACCGGTTTCTGCTTAGCCTGGCTACGAGTCACTACAGCTAGTCCCAACTGTTCAGGGGAGAAAATGGCTTGCAGAGGAATTTGCTCTTTCCCCATATGCTGGGGGAGCCTGGATAAGGCATCAGCTAAAATGTTTTGTCTTCCTGGGAGGAACTTTAGTTTGAATTTGTACTTGTAAAAGTCCTTAGCCCACCTCCTCTGTTTAGGAGTCAGCTTTCGGGGAGTTTGCAGGGCCTCTAAATTACGATGGTCCGTCCAAACTTCAAAAGGGTGAGGCGCCCCCTCTAAAAACTGTCTCCAACTGTCCAGAGCATGCTTAACTGCAAACGCTTCCTTTTCCCAAGTGGGCCACCCCAGCTCCCCCTTTTGGAATTTGCGAGACAAGTAGGCACAAGGCCTCAACAGCCCATTATTGTCCTTTTGTAGCAACACTGCCCCTACTGCGTGGTCGCTCGCGTCCACCTGAATGACGAACGGCTTGTCAGGGTCAGGGTAAAGCAAAATGGGTTCTGCACTAAACAAGAGCTTCAACTGCTCAAATGCTCTCTGGCATTGATCAGTCCAGTGAATCGGGGTAGAGGGTTTGGGCTGTTTCTTTTCTTTAACCTCCTTGCCCTTGCCCCCTCCCTCCTGGGTTTTGGTTTTCAAAAGATCCGTAATTGGCAGTGCTATTCTAGCAAAGTCCGGGATGAACTGCCTGTAGAAATTGGCAAAGCCCAGAAACTTTTGTACTTGTTTTCGGGTCTTAGGGGGGGGCCAGCTCAGAACAGTGTGCACTTTTTGTGGGTCCATTTCAATTCCCTGCGCCGACACCCGGTACCCTAAAAAATCCAATTTGTCCGTATGGAAATGGCATTTAGACAGTTTTACATATAGCTGGTTATCAAGCAGTCGTTGTAACACCTCTCGCACTAGTGGCACATGGCTCTCCAGGTCCTGAGAGTAAATTAGAACATCGTCCAAGTATACCAGCACCCCTTCAAACAGCAAGTCATGTAGTACTTCGTTTATGAGTCTCATGAAGACCCCGGGGGCTCCCGCTAGCCCAAAGGGGAGGACCAGATACTCATAGGCCCCTAGAGGGCAATTAAAGGCAGTCTTATGTTCATCCCCCTCTTTAATCCGTACCCTATAATAAGCGTCCCTTAAGTCTAGTTTGGTAAACACCTTGCCTGTGGCCAACCGACCTAGCATATCCTTCATTAAAGGCAGAGGGTACTTATTGGTGCTACAAATCCCATTTAGGTTTCGATAGTCCGTGACCAGCCGCAGCGTTCCATCTTTCTTTTCCCTAAAGAACACTGGTGCGGCAAAAGTGGAGGTGGAAGGTCTAATGAATCCTCTCGTCAAGTTCTTTTCAATAAACTCCTTAAGTGTGGATAACTCCCGGGGGGTCATGGGGTACAGTTTTGGCTTAGGCATGGGCGCACCGGGTTCTATCTCAATGGCACAGTCCGTCTCTCGGTGCGGTGGCAGCTGGTCACTCTCTTTAGATTCAAACACCTCCTTAAGATCTTCATAACAGTCCGGGTAGGAAGCCACTGCCTCCTCTGGGCTGCCACCCGGTTCCGCTGCACCTTCGACCCCTCCCCAGTTCACTGGCTCTAAGTGAGTGGCAGCCTCACCCGCCTGGGGCCGGGGCGTCAACACTGGCTGTTGCACTGGAGGGACTTTGATAGTGGGGTCCAACTGGTGACCCCGGCAGCCTGGGTCATCAAAAATTAATAGTCTCTGTCTCCACTTAGTGTGGGGGTTATGGTGATGTAGCCAATCGATCCCCAGCATGATGTGATAATGATACGTGGGTCCCACCACAAACTGAATCCTTTCCCAGTGATCTGCTATCCCCAGCCACACTGTGGTGGTCCGCTCCTTCAAAGCTTGCCCCCCCAACAAGCTGCCATCCATCTGGGAGAAAGGGATGGGGTCCGGCAGGTTTTGGGTTTTTATGCCCAGGCTTTTCACCACTTCTGGGTTGACTAAGCACCTAGTGCAACCTGAGTCCACTGCCGCTGTTAGGATCATGGCTCTCTGCCCCCGTCCCACAACCAAAGTCACAGTCAAAGTGTAGAGGGGAATGCCCCCACTCACCATAGGTTTGCGGCCGTCCCCACTCCCAGCCTGCCTCTGGCCGCTTTTTAAGGCAGGCTCGGGGAGTTTAAAGCCGGCTCCTCTCCATCGGCACTGTCGTCGTCGGTCCAGACTTCCTCCTCGGCCTCCGTCACCACCTGGAACCCACGGTCGCCGTAACTTTTCGCCGTTGCCTTCCCCTTCCCTTTCTTGGGAGCCTGCGCTGGAGGGGGCGCGGAGGGGGACGTTTTCTTCTCCGGGATACGATCCGGGCAGTTGGCGACCAGGTGGCCTTTGCGCCCGCAACCCAGGCACAGCCCCAGCCGGCGGCGTCGCTCTCTCTCCTCCCCGGCTGTCTGCCCAATCTTGCCTTTGCCTCTTTCCCCAACGACTTGGGTTTCTCTTCCCTTGGCCCCCTTATTCCTCCGCTGGTTTAGTATCCGGATCTCGTGCAGCACTGCCTCTGCCTCTCCAGCCAACCGGATCCACTCCATGGCCGTAGGGGGGTTGCCCAGGTTAAGTGCCCTGTTCACAATGTCGGGACGCAGTCCCTCCTTAAAATATTGGATCTTCATCCCCTCGGTGCAGTCTGGCACTTGGGCAATCAATCTCCGAAACTCCATAGCATACTCGGAGACGGATCTGGTGCCCTGGTCTAGGGTCTTCAGATTGGCCAGGGCAGTGTCAGCCCTGAACGGGTCTTCGAATCTGGCTCTCAGGGCTCTCATAAAGTCCGCCAGATTCCGCAGCTCGGCCGCTTGGCAATCGTACAGCTGCACAAGCCAGTTGGCTGCCTCCCCTTTGAGGTGCTTCGCCACACACTTCACCTTAGCCGCTTCTGAGGGAAAGGTGGGCCCCCATTCATCCATGTGGTCAGCCACCTGGGACAAAAAGTAGGGGAGGGTCTGGGGGTCCCCGTCAAACTTAACCCCCAACTTCCGGGCCTGTGGGTCTAACGGACGGTCTGGTGCCGGGCGAACTACCTGCTGGTCCTGTGGTGGGGCCTCGTCCTGGCCTAGGCCCGCTGGTGCCACCGCCGCGCCGTCAGTCTCTCGCCCCTCTCTCGTCCCGTCCGGGCGTCCCTTCTGTGTAGCCAGCAGTTCCCTCAGTAGGTCATGCAATTTGTCCACGTCGGCCCGAAGGTAGGCCATTTGCTCCCCCAGCTCTGCCTCCTCGCCCGGTTGTACTTTCAGGGGCTGCGTGAGACCCGTGTCCCAATCCGACCACCGAGTGGCCCTCCTCCGTTCTCGGGTCCGAATTGGAGCCACCGGTTGTCCAAACCACTGTCCTCCGCTCACCGGAGTCTGTAGCACTGGAGGTCTCGTGGTCTTCGGTAACGCACCTGCCCCCGCTGCCGAGGCCTTGGCCTCCTCCGCCGTCTGAGTTGTAAAAGGCTCCTCGGAAGTCTCCTGCTCCTGCATTGCTTCAAAGAAGAGTTGATGGTTTGGAGAGTCTCAGCTAACTGTCAGAACAGGGGTCCAGAATCCCAGACAATCAACCAGTCAGCTTTATGTAAAATAAACAGAACTTTATTGATGCTCCAGGATCAGCAAAACCACACCATTCAGCTTCTTAGCTGAGACTGACCAGTCCCCGCCCAGCACCCCTATATCTTCCAAAGTACCACACCTCCCTCTTTCTCACAAAAGCCCGCGAAAGATCTATTCCAGTTTTTTTCCATAGGTTTCGGTTCCACCTTATCTCCCCCCTTCACAATGCTTCCCACCAGAAACTCCTGCATTCCAAGCTCAGAGCCGAGCAGCCCCAAGGTCAACTGATAAATCCTCCTGGCACCGTTATGCACTCCTACTCTCTATCTAGCAACTAACTATGTACCATCATCCCCAACTACCTCTACTAACCCATATCTGGAAGAATACTACAAGGATTCTGACACAAGGGTATTAAAAGGACTGGCAAATGTAATATCGGAACCACTGGCAATAATCTTTGAGAACTCCTGGAGAACAGGAGAAGTCCCAGCAGACTGGAGGAGGGCAAATGTTATCCGCATCTTCAAAAAGGGTAAAAAAGAGGATCCCAACAATTATCATCCAGTTAGTCTGACATCAATTCCAGGAAAGATTCTAGAGCAGATCATTAAGCAGAGAGTCTGTGAACATTTAGAAGGGAATGCCATAATCACAAAAAGTCAACATGGGTTTCAGAGAAACAAGTCATGTCAGACAAACCTGATCTCTTTTTTTTGATAAAATTACCAGTTTGGTAGATGAAGGGAATGCTGTGGATATAGTATACCTCGATTTCAGTAAGGCCTTTGACAAGGTTCCCCCTGACATTCTTGCAAACAAGCTTGTAAAATGTGGGCTAGACAAGGTAACTGTTACATGGATTTGTAATTGGTTGATCGGCTGAACCCAAAGGGTGCTCAACTATGGCTCCTTTCCAACTTGGAAAGAAGTGACCAGTGGGGTCCTACAGGGTTCTGTCCTGGGCCCAGTGCTATTCAACATCTTTATTAATGCTTTGGATGACAGAATTGGGGTCATACTTATCAAATTTGCAGATGTCACTAAACTAGAAGGAGTAGCTGATACTCCAAAGGACAGGATCAAAATTCAAAATGACCTGAATAGACTAGAAAGCTGGGCCAATACCAACAAAATGAGTTTCAATGCAGAAAAATGTAAGGTACTGCACTTACTGCAGAAAAATGAAATGCAGATATAAAATGGGGGACACCTGGCTGAATGAACCTATGTGTGAAAGGGATCTAGGCGTCTAAGTAGACCATAAGTTTAACATGAGTCAACAGTGCGATGCGGCAGCTAAAAAGGCCAATGCAGTTTTAGGCTGCATCAAAAGAAGTATAATGTCTAGATCAAGAGAAGTAATAATGCCACTCTATTCTGCTTTGGTCAGGCCTCACCTGGAATACTGTGTCCAGTTCTGGGCCCCACAATTCAAAAAGGATGTGGAGAAACTGGAGCATGTCCAAAGGAGGACGACTAAGATGCCCTATGAGGAACACCTTAGGGAGCTGGGGATGTTTAGCCTCGAGAAGAGAAGGTTAAGAGGTGATATCATAGCCCTGTTTAAATATTTGAAGGGCTGTCATATTGAGGAGGGAGAAAGCTTGTTTTCTGCTTCTCCAGAGAACAGGACCCGGCACAACGGATGCAAATTGCAGGAAAAGAGATTCCACCTCAACATTAGGAGGAACTTCCTGACAGTAAGGGCTCTTTGACAGGGGAACACACTCCCTTGGAGTGTGGTGGAGTCTCCTTCCTTGGAGGTCTTTAAGCAGATGCTGGATGGCCATCTATCAGGGATGCTTTGATTTAGAGTTCCTGTATGGCAGGGGGTTGGACTGGATGGTCTCCTCCAACTCTATGATTCTATGATTCAAACCATGTAAGTCAAAGTTTATAGTCTTCACAGCTGTGGAGATAATGTTTGCAAAAATACAGTAGGCTTCAGAGGAATTTTTGGAAGTCCAGGGAAGTGCCAGGTGAGCAGGGCTTCTTCTAGCAAAGAGAGAGAGAGAGAGAGACCTTTGATAATGAGCTTTATCCCTTATCACAGCTGGAGAAAACAACTTGAACTGTGTAGGATGCTTCCATTGATCACCTGTTTATCCTTGTTAAAATTGGCCCTCCATATCCATGGATTCTTGATCCACGGATTCAGCCATCTATGCTTTGAAAATATTCAAAAAATAAGAATTCCAAAAAGCGAAATTTAGTTTTACCTTTTTAAATAAGGAACACCATTTTATTGCCCCATTGTATACAATGAAACTTGACCATCTACAGATATTGGTATCCACAGGGGTCCTGGAACCAAATCCCAGTAGATACTAAGGGCCCATTGTATTGTGGTTTTATTTTTATACTTATACATGCGGACACACACTCATTCCCTGAGGAGAGATGAAGTTCATCTATACTAAATGGGCTTTGATATTGCTGTTATTGGAGTCTTTGTGAGTTGTCCTGGCTTATTTTGGGGCCTGTAGTAAACTGGAATTCATGTGGAAGACCGTACGCTTTTGTTCCTTTCATGATTCCTGCCTGCTTTAGAACTCATTAGTGCCAGAGAGCATGCCTATCACCTCTTTGAACAGAACATGTGGGCTAAAAGCAGAGAAAAGGGCACTGCAGTCACTTTGGAGAAAGTCCTCGACTTTGCACAGTGCTTTCTCTCTCTTTGAAGTAATCTTTGATTGAACAGGAGGAGTGTAAGGGGTGAAGGAATGCTGGGACACACACACACACACACCTCAAAACACTGTTTGCTTTTAACAGAGTTTGAAATACAGGTTGAATCTCCCTTATTTGAAATTCTTGGGACCAAATTTGTTTTGAATTTTGAATTTTTTTGGGTTTCGGAATATTTGCATACACATAACCTGGGAGAAGAGACCCAAGTTTAAACATGAAGTCCATTTATATATACATAGCCTGGAAGCAATTTTACACAGAATATTTTAAATAATTTTGTGCATGAAACAAAATTGGTTTACATCGAACACTCGGAAAGCAAAGGCATTTCATATGGACAATATTGGCTTTGGGAGTATTTCAGATTTCGGGATTCTGGATAAGATAAGACACAACCTGTTCCACTTTATGTTGGGGAGAGGAATGAGAAAAGAAAATGGAAGAACAAGAGAAATGACACAGAGTAGTGGAAAGCAGGGCCTGATTAAATTGCTTAGTTTCTTCCTGATTTGCCTGAAGCATTATCCTGATGAATACTCCACCCAAAACTGGTTTGCTGGTTTTTGAGCATCCTTTGGGAAGATGCTTTTAGAACATGGCTGAGCAAATTAAGGCCCTGAGGCTCCATGTGGCGCTAAAGACTTCCTAGACTTCTCTTTTTCTGGCCAAAATAAGCTGGTTAATTGCGTTGCTTAGAACCTAATGGAAGCACCATTTCACCATTTTTATAGGCTGCAGAGCAACTCACGAATTGTTTTAACATAAAAAATATACATTAAATATATAGTAAAACAACAGTTCAACCCTGAATACTTTTGAATGCCAAAACAGTCCCAAAAAACTGCAGAAGTATAACAAGTGACTTTTTATCTCTTTCAGCTCATATTTTTAGCTAAAAATATGGTTGCATAACTTGGTACAGAAGTGAAAGTTGGCCCCTGAGCCAGTTGCCTTTGTTGTTGTTAACTGCCATCAAGTTGACTTTGACTTATGGCGATCCTGTGAATGAGGGAACTCCAAGGCACCCTGTCCTCCACAGCCTTGCTTAGGTCTTGCATGATCAAAGCCATGGCTTCTCTGATTGAGTCTATTCACCTGTAATGTGGTCTTCCTCTTCTCCTACTTCCCTCCACCTTACCAAGCATTATTGTCTTTTCTAATGAGTCATGTCTTCTTATGATGTGGCCAAAGCACAACAGCCTTAGTTTAGTCATCTTGGCCTCTAGGAAGAGTTGAGACCTAATTTGCTCTGGGACCTATTTGTTTGTCCTCTTGGCCACCCACCACATCCTCAGCAGTCTTCTTCAGCACCACATCTCAGATGCGTTGATTTTCTATCTGCTTTCTTCACTATTCAGCACTCACATCCATATGTAGAGAATACAGTGTCTTGGACTATCCTAACTTTAGTGTTCAGTTTTTTATCTTTGCACTTTAGGATCTAGTTCTTTCATAGCTGCCCTTCCAAGTCCTAGTCTTCTTCTGATTTCCTGACTGCAGTCTCCACACTGATTAATGTTTGAGCCAAGATATGAAAAATCTTGTACTATTTCATCATCTGTTTTAAAGTTATGTAGATCATCTGTGGTCATTATTTTTGTTTTCCTAGTGTTCAGCTTTAAACCTACCTTTGCACTTTCTTCCTTGACTTTGTTCAGTAATAGTTCAAAGTCTTTGATATTTTCTGCTAGCAGTATGGTGGCATCTTTCTGTCTTCAATGGTTGATGTTCTTTCCTACAATTTTCACACCTCCCTCTTCCAAATCTAATCCCAATTTGCGTATGATGTTTTTAGCATACAAATTAAACAGAATGATACAAAAGCTCATTTGCAAATTCTAGTTAATCCTAATCTTTGTTAGTTCTAAACTCAGCGCAGACATAGTATTCTACTGAAGTGGCCCATTGTGGCCCTCCAGATATTTCTTGACTTCAGTTCAACTTTCTACCTTTAGTTATGCTGACTAGGACCTGTATCCATGAACTATAACCATCTACTACAAAGGTTGAGGAAAGGAGATCATGTATATGAGAAAGAGGGAGCATACAAATCTTTGAAGGAATTTCACTTTCTTAATCTGAGAGCTTTGAAAATCAGTCAGCATTTCTTTTGCTGCAGCCAGATATTGATGTAAAGGCAGCAGAGTCCTTCAGTTTGAGCTAAAGGAAATTGCAGTCTCTGATCCAAAAATATAACAGGTGTTCTGGAAGTTGTAGTAAGTATAACTAAACTGAATTACTGAGCAGGCAATATTTTGTAAAATGCCATTATTCACTCTCCTCTCACCACCACCACCACCTCTCTCTCTCTTGTACCACCAGCAATCCTGAAATGTACATTTTTAGTTAGTCTGAGTGTTCATATATTGGAGAAATAAATAGGAGATGCTGAAATTTGAAAGTTTAAAAAAGGCAGTGATGTGCAGTTGGAGTCTCTGGTGGTGCTGGTCTAAGAGCTGAATAGGAAAGGACTGATCTTGTGAGTGGGCTATAGGGGAAGTAAGTGTTGGGCTACACTGTAAAAGATGGATTGAAGAGAGGGAAAAGATCTGAATGCTGTGGAAACAAGAGACATTCTTGAGCAGCGTGAATGGATGGAAAGGGAAACATCTCTGTCTTTTCTCTCTGAAGTTCTCCCCAGGGTGTCATACAATATATTCCCTTGCTTCCGCAGGATATCCTGTTGTAGATCTATTGGGATTCATTGCAGACAAATTGTCATGCCCTGTTGCTCGTTTGGGCTTGCTTCCCACTATTCCACTTCCACTACAAGGCAGATCTCCCTTCCCAAAATGTCAGTCTCTCTCTCCATCTTGCCTGTTCAAGCCAAGCATACTGTGCCACGAAGCCAGTGGCAGCTACAGTAATGCCAGCGATGTGCACACAACTTTTCAGGAGCCTTGCTTTCAATTTTATTGGTAGGAAAGATGCAGCGCACAGACCTGTGCCCAAAGAACCCATGCGGGCAAAATAAAATAAAATAAATGTTGCCAACCATGTGCCTGGTACTCTTCAGCCAGGAACAGTCATGGCCCACAGTCATCTCCCCTCCTTCATTGCAATTGGCATTCAGCTGCCAGCCTGAAACTAATATATGTAGCAATGCTGACATGTTTTCCTAATATGCTGCTTCCCTTCCCCTCATGCTCCCCTGTCAACTCATATGGCTGACAGGAGCCAACTTGGGATTGCTACCATCTTCTCATGGCTGTATGGTTGGATTCCCACACAGAAGGGTTTTCATAATTGGAAAGGCGGTGGAGAACAGCAGCCCCATGGGGGCCATGGAGTTGACTGCCACCGGGGTCTCTTCTAGGAAGAGAGGTGGGGGAAGGAACTCCTCCTCCTTCTCCCCCCCTTCAAATAACTCTTTCTGGAGGGCAAGTGCATGGTGGGTGGTGGTGCTCATGGACCACTTATGGGCTTCCCATCAGTATCTAGCTGACTGTTGGGGTAAAGCAGAAGGCAGCTGAACAAGAGAGGATTTTTGGCCGTCTGATCCAGCATATTTTAGGATAAAACTGTGCATTGAAACTGAGAAATAGCACCTGATATGTGGATCCTGCAATTCCAGGCTCTGTCTGGAATTGAGGTATGGCTGGAAAGTTCAACCTGGGAGAGATGTTTCTTCTTCCTCCTGCCCCACTAAGCTCTAGCCACTTGTCTTTGTGCATCCAGCAATGGCTTACCTCTGAATGCCTTTTTTAAATATAAAATCTGTGCTGATGGACCCATGGTTACTCAAATATCTCACCTCTATGGCCCTTCCTAGGGTTAAAGCATTTTTGGTCTCTTGCTCTGCAGAAAGGTTTTCCTTCCCCTGTCTTCCTTCTTTCACTCCCCCCACTCTATGTCCAGTTGTCTCATTGGGCCTATCTCTCCTCTCCTTTGGAAGTGATGATGATGGTGGAATTTTCCCTTGATGAATTTGTCTCTCGATAAGGAGGAAATACTGCCAGGCTTAATGAGATGAAACGACAAGGGATATCAGTTTAAGTTAATATCCCCAAACCATCTAGTCGTTCCTTGTTCTGCTTCTGTTTCACCATTTGTCTTTTCCCTCATAAGCTACTCCTTATGAGTCTCCCATGGGATTCTCCTCACTGCACAAGGATGAGGTAAAGAGGGATCACACAACCAGTGAGAAAGCTGAGAAGTTTGATATTCCCCCCTCCCCTTTAGCAGCCTTGCTGGCAGGAAACCCTTTCCATGTTGCATCTCATCCACTTATTCCCCAGGGCCCATCTGTGCTCCTGTTACCGTAGAAGAAGAAGAGTTTTTCAAAGAGTCTGGAACCAGCAAGTCATGAATATGGCCTCAAATACCCTAAAAGCACCAGATCCCTCTGATTTTTGGAAGCTATGCAGGGTCATTCCTGGTTAGTACTTGAATGGGGGACCATCAGTGAATACTAAGATATATTTGTAGGGTATATTTCAGACGAAGACATGGGAAAACCTCTTCTGAGTATCTCTTGCCTAAGAAAACTCTATGAAATTCACTGCCATAATTCAACAGGCAACTTGAAGGAACATACAAGGAGGTATTCAAAAGTTTTAGTGATCACCTTTTTAAAAAAATTGACAGAAAGTTTGTTTTGATTTGTAGTTGTTAACTTATCACTATGTAGTCACTATTTAGATTTATACATTTTCCCCAGTGTATCTTGACCCTCTGAATACCTGATATTGTAGAAGTCTGCCGATTGCGCCTTATGAGGGGGTATTGTAAAGTAATAATTATCACCCGGAAGTTATTATAGCATATTGATGAAATTTTGCCAGTGTTATCATTGGTCCCTAAGTGCATGTTGCTGAGAAAATCAGCTCATTGCGTCCTTTATTTTTGTGACTGGCTCTGCCAGAAGGGACTAAAGTGTAAAATCCTCATCAGGTGCAATCTGCAGACTTCTACAATTACAGGTATTTGGAGGCTCAAGATATGCTGGGAAAAATGTATAGATCTAGATAGTACACAGGTCAACACCCACACTTTAAATTTTACTTTGGGAACATTAAAAACCAATACAGTACAGTTATTAAAAGACTAGTATCCTATTATCCTAGTTTGGCCACTATATTTGCTCATCCACAGGTCACCATGGGTTGAAATCAACTCGAGGGCAGTTAATAACAAAAATCACACACACACACAGTGTCATGCTAAAATAATGAAGACTTTTATGCCTTCCACACCTGTGGATAATGTGCCCTGAGGAAGCAAGGAGGAGCTGAAGCTTTGGGATGAACTTGCATCATGAAACAGAGCAGCTGCATAAACATGTTGGAGATCCTGCTTTTTGGGGTTCAGTGAATTTCTTTAGCGTGAAAGTCTCTTGCAGCATGGGCCTTTCTTGGTGGGCTTTGCCATGATCTACCATCAATTGACCCAGTAACAAAGTCTTTTTCTCTCCTCCCTGCTTTAAAGATGAGGAAATCTATTGAAAGGGAGAAAGTTTGACCTATATAGAAAAAAGAGTGAAGAGAGATTCTTTAATTGTAGATAGAAGTGAAACTGGAGCTACAGTTTGAAATTCCATTGCATAGACAACTGATCCTGGTGCTACCTCTTATGATCTGAAGGGAATGTTTATAAGTGGCCAAGTTTTCGCCTAGATGGCCAACTTATAGAAATCAGAAACATAGCCAGGTTAATTTGAAATATCAATAAGCAAAGAGATCTAATACCACCTTTGTGATTTACTGTGTAAAAGAAGTTGTAAGGTAAGCTTTTGCAGACTTTGTTTACTTCCTTGGTCTACTCTGTGCATTTGAGGAAGCAGACCAAGTCTGTGAAAGCTTATGCTACAACCTCTTTTGCACAGTTAGTCTCAAATGTGCTTCAAGATCCTGTTGCATGACAAACTTGTGTTTAGGACTCAGTGCTATGGCAGTGTACATATTTGCATTTAAAGGTCCCTGGTTCAATAACTTGGCAACTCCACTTTAAAGGAGCAAGTTACAGGTGAGGGGGGAAGACCTTGCGTGCAGCCCTGGAGAGCCACTGCCAATCAGAGTAGGTAATACTGGTCTGACCTGTGTCTCTCTTTTTCTATAAATGAATGCTTCCTTCATTACAGACAGAGAATCTTGCATATGGCAGGATGAATAATGTTAAAGAAGGGGCTAGACTAGGACCATTCTCCCTGACATTTAGGGATTTTCTTTGTGTAGGCAGATATCTGTATCTGAGTTTGCCATTTTATGTAAGGAATACCATTTTACTCTCCCATTGTATTTAATGAGACTTGAGCATCCACTGATTTTGTTATCCACGGGTGTTTGTGTGTCCTGGAACTAAACCCCAGTGGATGCCAAAGACCCACTATATTGCAACCCAGACACATGGCAAGACTAACTCTTCTAATACAGTATGAGGTCCAAAATTGAACAAAGGCTCTCTTGAAGTCTCTCACATTCCAGCTCTGTGAATCCCTTCTTTTTGTGACTATTATCTGCTTCGTAGTTTATGGGACCTTCTTGTTCAGACTTGAGCCAGGGATGAAGTGGTGGGCTGAGTTTAAAAACAGGACTCCAAAAATGAGTGCCACCGTGGTGCATTGGTTCCAGTATTGGACTATGGCTCTGGAAACCAGAGATCGAATCCCTGCTGAAAACGCTGAAAATGTTTTGAGGGACACAACAGTGACAACAATTCAAAACGCATTCAGGTGAATATATCCAATGCGAGTCCTTGACAAGTTCATTTTGAACATCCCATAAACATGTATGCTAATAATAAATTTGTTCTCCCAAGGTGGGTCCATTATGTAGCCAAAAGGGCACCTATGGGGTAAGGGAATCAATAGAAGAAGGGAAGCCACTGATTTTGCAAAAATACAAAAAAAAAAAAAAAAGTCTTCAGGGAATTGAAATTCTAAAGTATGGAAAGAGAAATAAAATAGCCAATTGAAGATTGGCAGTGAGTACCTGTGGGGGCGGGGGGAGCTTTTGTGAAAAGAAAAATTACGTAATCTGGCATAGGGGGCTAATTGCAGCATTAAAGAGAGATGAAAGCATATTTAAAGCATCCCACAAATAAAGTGAAAATGGCAAGTAATTTCACAAATGATTATCACATGCAATTGTGCAAATAAAATGATATCAAAATGCATTGTTGCTGAAATCCTGAAAGTAAAAAGATGCACATTAATACTTCTTTGTGACCACTTTAATGGTGGGTTTGTGCGACGTCGTGTGAAATCGTTTTGCATAATTACGTGATTTTTCTGGGATATTCTCAGGATAAATTCCTGATCTCCTTTGTATGATAAACTCCATAAAGTATAACTGGCTGGGCCCCTAAACAGGAGCACGCCACACTGCAACAGTTCAGTGCAGCATCCATTTGTAAATCCTCATGTATGTGCCATTGCTGGAGTATTCTGTATGAGTGGGTTTTTAATAGAGGCAGAAGGGGTACAGGCACCTCCAGTGACAGGGTGCCTCTTATCTTGATTCTCAGTTGTCAGAACAGCCCCATTACTGTTTATGTGTACTCCTCGTTTGCCATGTTTTCTGATAATGTGTATTTTCTTCCTTTGCTGTATTTTCTCTTTAGAAAAGGCACTCACAAGGAGACAGTCTTAGCAGCCTGCTTTTGTGTGGATTTTTCTCCTCCCCTTTTAATTAAAGAAAGCTAATCTGCTATTTCTTGAAGATCTTCTATTTTAATCCTAGTCTTTTTCTCCCCCTCTCATAATTCCAATTGGTTTAGCGGGTAACAGGTGCAGTTTTGCTTACCCTTTTTATCATCCAATAATTGCATTTTAATTCAAGTACCATTTCAGTGAATATGTTTTTTTACTCCTGACGTGAGTAACTAACTCCCTCGGTGTAATTTCCTTTCCATGTTCCATTTTGGAAGAAGCTCTCTCTTACTGCAGTGCAGGGAACCACAGAAGAATGAGAGAAGGTTGTCTGTTTTGATAAAGAAGTAGTTTTGATTGGTTCTCTCCAGCAGAGAAGAAGCAGTGTTTCCAAACCTTTTTTTAAAAAAGCATTGCTTTTTAATAAAAGGCTATTTTCCCCTGGTTTTAACACTCTCCCCCATTTAGGGGGTTTAAATTCTCACATGTGCATTCATTGCATCCCAGAACAAGGAATGGCAAGCAATTTTCTCTGCTCCTGTAAAATGAGCAAGATGCTTTTTTCCTCTTGGTCTTGAGAAACTTTTTGCATTTGTGAGAACAATTTTTGCACAAATTACATGGCTAAGCTACAGTTGTTTGTGTGAACATGTAAAAAACTGGAGGCACTGGATAAGAGGTTTGTGTCTTTTTGATTGATCTGCCAGTCCTTGAGTGTTTGTTCTCTTTGTCTTTCTGCGCATTTTATTTTACAAAGAAAAAAGATAGCACTCCTTGTCTTGGCTTTTTCTTTCTTTCTTGAGATGAGAACCCTCACGGATACTAGCAATTTCTTAGCATCACTCATTGAAGAGACATTTTGGAAGTGTTTTTCACACCCACAATGCTCCATCTCCCCTTAAAGAACCTCAGAAGTTATGGCAGGATCTTCCATTGGTAAATTTAACAACATTGGAAGTTTTGAAAAATATTTTACAGATGAAAGCAATATGAGGAATAGCGGTGCAGGCATACAACTGAGAATAGAAATCCCTATGGAGCACTTTCTGGAGTGAACACAGTAATTTGCAGTGAATTGTGCAGATGGGATTATGGTGGTCATTTGAGGCAAGGCTCTCAGGGAAACTGTACATCGCAGTATTAATTTTGATCGGCATAGATTTCCTGCTTTCTGAACTGTCTCCACTTATCACTTGCGTGGAACATTAGAGGTGTATTCCTATACAAACTAATTTGGGAGTAAGTCTCACCGAATGCAGTGTGGAACTGACTTTGAATAGACATGGACGAGACGGACTGTAAATCCCAGCTCTGATAGAAACAGCCATCAATTTCCAGGCTGTCTTTTCTCAGTGAATGTTCTGAAGTTACTCTTGCTAAGTATTAATAGCGGCAGCTGCTGAGACCCATAATTACTCTTTTCACCCCTCTCTCCTCCTGCCTCTTACCTAGTGATCCCTCGTTCTGGAAATCCCTTCATTATCTGTTGTTCTCTGCTTGGCTCTCAGTGTGTGGTGGATCTTTCTAAAGAAGACATGAGAAGTTTTTCTATTGGATTCACAACATATCTGTCAATCTCCTTTAGATGAGGTTTGACTGGGCCATGTCAGAGACCAGCACTGCCTTGTTCCTTCCTTGTGAAAAATATGCTATACCTTTTTTAAAATGGATTTTAAAAATATAATTATAAAAAAGAAAAAGAAAGAGAAGGGAGAAAGAAAATAAATAGAATATGAACAAGGGCTAGATGGTGCTGTTGTTTGCCGTCAAGTTGACTTCAGCTTACCTCGACTTCTCTGAATGAAAGGCCTCCATGACCCATGTCCATCCATTGCCCTGCTCAGGTCTTGCAAACACAATCTCTGGTATTTTTAGATATACATGTTCTTTAAAATTTTATTTCTGTGATGTGGAATTTAACTGAGGGTCAACCTTGGTGAATACTGTTGAAAGAGACTATGGCCTTTATCAGATGAGGGGTTTTGCAGCTGCAATCCAGAGTCACTCTGCATGTTTCCAAGTGAATTCAGATGAATGTGCGTTGAATTATCACATGTGAATGCTGTTAGTACGAAGCCATTCCAAAGCCAATCCAAAGTAATCCCAGAATTCAGTGAATTCAGTAACAAATTCACAGAAATCAGTTCCAATGTCACTTCAGATTCAATCCAAATTGGTCTGGTGTGATAAGGTCCTTATACTTCAAGGACAGAAAGATAAACATTTACAGTATTATCCATTGTTCAATAGTCCTAAATTCTTACTGCTTTGACTGTGTATGAATATATATTTTACAAACATCAGTTTCAAAAACTTTCAAATAATTATATATTTTATAATTATATTTGGAAATGTGGCCACCTTATATTAATGTACATACCGGAGCCAGAATCACGCCATGCCACAGTATTTTCTTTATTAAATCATTCCACCAGTAGTGCCACCTCCCTCTTTTCCTGTTGTCTTCCACTGTACCATTGCTATTTTTTCCAGTGTCATATCGCCTCATATGTCCAAAGTATGACAGCCTTAGTATACAAAGAGATCTTGCAGCAACTTTGAGACTAACTGAAAGATGGAAGTTGGTAGCATGCATTTTGGAAGTTTTGTTGAATTGAACCTATTTCCTCAAATGCATTCCCAAAGGTGCTTTAAGATCCCTTTGCATACTGATTTTCTAGACTAACATGGCTATGTTTTTGAATTCTGCCAGCCTCAGTTTAGACATTTTCACATCTGGTAGGAGTTCAGGCTGGATTTTCTCTTAAGACCCATTCATTTACTTGACCGACCATGGTATTGGTAAAATTCTTCTGTGGCACCATGTTCAAATGAGTTGATTTCCTTCTTGTCAGCTTTCTTCATGGTCCAGCATTCACAATCATACATAGAAATTGGAAATACTGTGGCAATGGGTGATTCCGGCTCTGAGATGTATGTTAATATAGATTGACTTAAGTAAATTTTTTGAAATTTATGTTTGTAAAATGTACGTTCGTGCATAGTCAAAGCAATAAGATCTTTTGACTGTTGAACAATACATAGTGAAGGTTTATCTTTCCATCCTTGGAATATAAGTCTCTTTGCAACAGGATTCACCAAAGCTGACCCTCAGTTAAATTTCATATCACAGAAATGAAATTTAAAAGAACATGCATATCTAAAAAAATACCAGAGATTTTTCTCATGCAAAATGAAATCTACTACAAAATCAGGGGATGCACTTGATCTAACACTGAAGTTACTAGTTGTGAGATGAGAATGGGCATAAAAATTCCCTATAGTATGTTACATTTATATCCTGCTTTACCTCCAGTGAACTCATGGTGACATTAACAGGTTGGCTTCAAGGTTTGACCCTTCCAGTTCTCTCATCTGGACGCACAGATTGTCATCTCATCTCTTCTGCCAGTAGGAGGGCATGGTCCAGGAAGAGAGAGGAAAATAGCAGATGCCAACAACTGGCTCTGCAGATGGTGTTGCTGAGAATGATTTGGATTCTTGGATCATGGGCCGCAGTTCTATGAGGAGGGACTTCTGGCAAGGGATGGGCTGCATCTCACGCCAGTTGGCAAAAACGTTTTTGCCAACAGTCTGAAGAATCTGATCAGGAGGGCTTTAAACTGAGTTTATGGGGAAGGGAGACAGCATTCTGGAATGCAAAAGGACTGGAAACAATAGTCCAACTGACATAGAGGGAACAAGGCAAACAGGCCAAGGAGCCGACAATAGGAGGCAAAAAAATGTGCACAGGCATCAAGTAAAGGGGACACATGGTCTTCGATGTCTCTACAGTAATGCACAGAGTATGGGAAATAAGCAAGATGAACTTGAGGATCCCAACAATTATCGTCCAGTTAGTCCGACATCAATACCAGGAAAGATTCTGGAGCAGATCATTAAACAGAGAGTTTGTGAATATCTAGAAGTCAATGCCATAATCACAAAAAGCCAAAATGGGTTTCAGAGAAACAAGTCATGCCAGACAAACTTGATCTCTTTTTTGATAAAATTACCATCTTGGTAGATGAAGGGAATACTGTGGATATAGTATATCTTGATTTCAGTAAGGCCTTTGACAAAGTTCCCCATGACATTCTTGCAAACAAGCTTGTAAAATGCGGGCTTGTAGAAAGCTGGGCCAACGCTAACAAGATGAAATCAATGCACGCCGAAAAATGTAAGGTACTGCACTGGGGGGGGGGGATGAAATGCACAGATATAGGATGGGGGGCATCTTGATGAATGAAAGTATGTATGAAAGGGATCTAGGAGTCCAAGTAGACCATAAGTTGAACATGAGTCAACAGTGCGATGCGGCAGCTAAAAAGGCCAATGCAATTTTAGGCTGCATCAATAGAAGTATAGTGTCTCGATCAAGGGAAGTAATAGTGCCACTCTATTCTGCTTTGGTCAGGCCCCACTTGGAATACTGTGTCCAGTTCTGGGCACCACAATTCAAAAAGGATGTGGAGAAACTGGAGCGTGTCCAAAAGAGGGCGACTAAAATGGTGAAGGGTCTGGAAACCTTGCCCTATGAGGAACGCCTCAGGGAACTGGGGATGTTTAGCCTGGAGAAGAGAAGGTTAAGATATGATAGCTCTGTTTAAATACTTGAAGGGATGTCACATTGAGGAGGGAGCAAGCTTGTTTTCTACTGCTCCAGAGAAAAGGAACCGGAACAATGGATGCAAGCTCCAGGAAAAGAGATTCCACCTCAACATTAGGAGGAACTTCCTGACAGTAAGGGCTGTTCGACAGTGGAACACACTCCCTTGGAGGGTGGTGGAGTCTCCGTCCTTCGAGGTCTTTAAACAGAGCCTGGATGGCCATCTGTCAGGGATGCTTTGATTGGGAGTTCCTGCATGGCAGGGGGGTTGGACTGTGGTCTCTTCCAACTCTGTGATTCTATGATTCTATGATCTGTGAGTTTGGATAATCCGAGTTTGATAAGGTGCCAGCCTAGAACAGCCTTGTTCTTGGGTGAGTCTTCCAGGATGTTTTTGTGAATTGACTGTTTTGTTCATTCCAACTCAGTACTGATCTTTCCAAGTCTTGAAGAGAGAATTGTATTTTCTCACCTCCAGCACTTTAGATGGCTCAAGTGGGAGATGCCAGAGTCAAACCTGTCAAATTTTACATGTGCGCTAACCTGGGATCACAGGCTGTAAAGAATTGGTTGTGGTCAGTGGTCTTGTCATCTGGTTTATTCTCTTTCATACACTCAAATATCTTTTATGAAGGTCATAAGAAAACAAGCCCTACTACATCAGCTTTTATAGAGCCTTACTTCTTCCACGTGCTTGTCATTTTGTTTGTTTCATGATGGATAGGATAGGATTGTAAGGTGTCCGACTTAACTGAAGAAGTGCCTGGTTTCTATATGTATAGCAAGTATGGACAACTGCATAGAGGGTAGGGGACAATCTTTCTCCCTATCTTCTTCCTTTCATGCCATGTTGCCACTTTCCATCAGAGACATTATGTCAGTTCCAGTTGCTATTTTAGGCCACATTTGGGCCCACAGAGACAATTTTTTGGCACTGACTGTGTGTCAGGAATTGGGAAGTGGTAGTGAAGTTTGTGGGTTCCTCACTTGAAGCCCATTATCAGCTGAAAAATTACCCTAAGAGACCAAAGTTTTTTTTTTAAATGATGAAGTTCAGAGAGCTTTGGGGGACTGGCAGAGGGGCTGCAAAAATGAGGCATGACATGAAGTCTGCATCCTCGCTTTCCCCACCACAATGTATCTATAGCTTTTTGGCATGATTTCATTTTGCAAGGAAGGGGATGTGGGTGCTGAAACCACTGGGTCTTCTGCATTACAGTAACACATGAAGTAACATTTGATTTTTGCATATTGAGTCTGCCTGTGAATCCTTAAGTGGCGATTTGCGTTATTTCAGAAAAAAGCAGACATATTTCTTTGCTCTAATAATTTGCCCCCTGCCCATGCTTTGGATGAAGATTAAAAGTTGGCCTCTTTGCAGCCCCCAAAAAGTTTTTAACAAAAGTCTTCAGAAGCAACTCTGTTGTTTCAAATTGTTGAGGGGGAGGCAATGAATTGTGGGAAGTTACTTCTAAGATAAATGGGATCCAGAGCATCCTCCTACCCTTCATTTATGGATGGTTTCAGCATGTCATTGTATTCATTCATCTTAAAAATAACTCTTCGAGCTCTTGGTGCGGATGGGGCAGAGATGCAGAGTGTCTCTTCCCACACAGTTCCCGTACTTGTTAAAGACGGCTGGGATTTGCAGCTCCCGGAAGCATCAAACTGTGAGAGTCAATACAGCCCGTTCTGGTGCTGCTCGCAAGAATTCTGAGAGCTCTTGAAGCCAAAACTGGTATTCTGGAAGGCTTTGCTCTTGCTGTGTGTGTGTGTGTGTGTGTGGCCAAGATTGGAGGCAGGTAAGCCACAGAGGAATGACTTCTGATCACCTGGGACAGGGGAAACAGAAGAAAGATAAAGCTCAGCTACCTAAGTTGAAAAAGTCCCTTGCTCACAAACCCTTGCAAACTCTCTAGTGGTGAGTGGCTTCAAGTCTTCTGTAAAGAGGACACCTCACAGCCCATAATTCTTAGGGACCGCCTCTTCCCATATGACCCCCCCCCCACATGCTCCGGTCCTCCGGAACCTGCTTCAGCCCATGAAGACCAGGCTGTTGCAGACCTCTCATAGGGCCTTTTCTGCCACCGCTCCCGGGCTATGGAATGGCCTGCCGGACGAGATGCGTCTTATTACGTCCTTTGACTGCTTTAAAAAAAGCTATAAAGATGCATCTCTTCTGGCAGGTCTTCCGTGAAATTTCTTAACCTCCTGGCTCCAAAATTGGGTCTTGATCTTTCCCTGGGCCCTAAGATATTTGCTCCCTGCAGTTAATTCCCATGCCATTCTATCAATGGTTGCTTTATGAAGATATTTTAATTGTTTTTAATCGTGTTTAGTTTTAACTCATTGCTTGTTTAATCTAATTTTAAAGAGTGGGAGGTTGGGTAATGGGTTATTGAATTGTTTTATCCTGTGTTTTTGTTTTTTTAAAACTTTGTTGTGCCCCACTCCGATTGCCTGGACAGAGGAGCGGGCTATAAATAAAATTTATTTATTTATTTATTTATTTATTTATTTTATAGTATTTATACCCCACTCTTCAACCTTAATGGCTATCAGAGCGGCTTACAATTATTAATTTTTATTAGACGGTTCCCTGCCCACAGGCTTACATTCTAAAAAAACACGACACAAAAGGAGAAGGGGATGGTGGTGGGGAAGGGGATCAGGTCCAGTGGTTTCTCTCTCCCTCTGAGGCCTGGACCAAGGCAGATGGCATGGAGGGAGGGCTCTCTTTCTTCAGGCAAGCCCTGATGGAGCTGGGCCTGCCTCTTCTCTCCCTCCCAAGCCGGAGGATGGCAGTTAGTATTATTATTATTATATGAGTTGCACTGCCCGTTTCTCAGTCCATGCTCAATGAACTGCGTGCGCCAACATACCTTTTCTCAATTGCCCTCCAAAGTGGTAATCGGAAGTGAAGTTCAGTCACTTCCTTATAGAATCAGTTGGAAGAGACCTCCAACTCTCCAAGGGTCTTTCAGTCCAATCTCCTGCCATCAGGAATACACAACCAAAGTACTCCTGACAGATGGCCATCCTGTCTTTGTTTTAAAATTTGCAAAGAAGGAGATTCCTGTCAATATTTGGAGGAGAAGTGGAAGGGAAAAAAATGGGTGGGTGTTTGCCTGTATTGGGGAGGCTTTGGATGCAATTTTCAGCTAACTTATGTCTGAAAAATCACAACAAAAAATAAACATAAAAAATAATCCTGGTCTGTCTCAGGATTTTGGAGGCCAGAAATAATGTCGTGGTGGCTACATGTAGCTTGCAGCCCATGTAATATCTTTGAAGAGATATTCCTGTTGCTTCTTACTTTTTCTGTGTCCTGCAAATGAAGGAACTCAACTCTGTGGTTCTTCCATTTGGCTTGTCTCCTGGGCCCTCTGTCCATTGCAGAGGATACACCAGAAAGGATGGATATCAACTATAGATAATCACTGGATGGTAAACAAAGCCACTATGTATGGATATCCCCCTACCACCCTTTACCATGGGACCTTGGGAAGCCAACATGTTATGTTACACATGAGGACTAAAAGAGGTGGGAGTGGAAGAGACAGTGGTTGAGAACATGGCCAGGCTTCTGTAAATGTGGTGGAGAAGGATCAGGAGCCAGGGAATCTCTCTTGAATCATGCCATCATTTACAAAAGGTCTATAGAAGCAATACTCCAAACTTTCAACTCTGACTTGTTTATTTTTCTACTCTCCAACTCTGACTCCTTCATAAACAGCAAATATCTATTAATCAGTAAATTTGAGAGGTGGCATGGTATAGTGATTTGATCGTTGAACTGTGACTCTGGTGATCAGGGTTCGATTCCTCACTCAGCCATGGAAACCCTTTGGGAGACCTTGGGCGAGTCACATACTTGCAGCCCCAGAAAACCCCAAGATAATTTTGCGTTAGGGTCACTGTAAGTTAGACACGACTTGAAGGCACACAACAACAATACCAAATTTACTGGAAGTAAAATGGCAGCAGAAGGCATTTCATTAACACTTCTGAACAAGAAAACTTTCCTAAATGCCTATAAAAGTAAATATGCAACAAAGTAGGCATTTAATATTAGAAGTTTTTATCTTGAAGTCAGAGTTGTAATCAGTACGTTTTTACCAATTTCAACCCCTACAAAAGCAAATCATGACTCCATGATTCCGACTCCACTACTCTGGTTAAAGCAAGTGAGAATACAGTACTAAAGAGAGGTTGAGATTGCTACCTAGCAGATCAGAGTCCTCAGATAACAGAGAAGGGAAAGAAAAATGTCCAAAAGGCCTAGCCTCAGGGAGTGGGTGTTGAGTAAGACGCCTATAACTCATACTTGTGAGTAATTGCTGAGGGAAGCATACCTGGAGAGCTAGGAAATCACCATCTGCTGCCCTGTACACCTCTTACTGAAAGAGAGGTTATGAAAAAGTGTCACAATGCTATTTTGGTATCGTTTCACCTTCTCGTCCCAACCATCCTGCCAGAATTGAGCTAGGTCTTGAAAATGTGACTTGCCCCAGGTTGACTAGTGGGATTTGCTTTAGGTTTCCTGACAGTCAAACCAAAGAGTGTAGCTTTGCTGGATTTCTTGCACATATCTTGTGGTGCCGTTGCATTAGTGGGGACCCTCTAATTCCATTTGGAGACCTTCTAGAAGGAAGTTCTTCTTGATGGTCTTGTGAATGGAGCTTTAAAAAAACCAGGCTTTCAGGAACCCCTATGTCAAGATTGGGCAACTTGTGGCCCTCAAGACTGTGTTGAACTACAAGTTTCTGTGTTGGACTCAAAGGGGGGAGTGACCTGAATCTCATGGTTTGTTTATCAATTTGCAGTTATTGCCCTTTGTTTGAGTAGGAGCAAATGGGATGTTTGCATAAGGGGAGACAGCAGGATTTGCATGTAGGAAAATCTGTCTAAGGAGGGAAAGAGAGAATGCAAAAAAATCTTCCAACAAGGCCTCAATCTACAATTTTATTTTCCCTACTGGTGAGACACAGGGAAGGATCCCTTCGGTAGACCTCAGTCCTTAGGCATGTATAGCTATGCTTTGGAAGGAAATCTTTAGCAGATCCTCTCTTTACAAAGAGACTCTGTCTCCATCCATTCAGCTGTACTGTGAGAAGCACCCACACTTGTTCCTCTGCATCTCATTCAATGCAATGGTTCATCTCACTCATTATTTTCCTTTCTCCCTCTCCCTGATCGGCTGTTGCTCTTTTTTCCACTTTACTGTCAGCAGTCCTATCATCACCACCACCGCCAACATTTATTTAATTAGCCATGCAGGAACTCCCAATCAAAGCAATAGCTGTTTGTTGTTGTTAACTGCCCTCGAGTCAACCTCTGCTTGTGGCGAACCTGTGGATGAGACATCTG
Source organism: Urosaurus nigricauda (assembly GCA_034509955.1). Taxonomy (NCBI): domain Eukaryota; kingdom Metazoa; phylum Chordata; class Lepidosauria; order Squamata; family Phrynosomatidae; genus Urosaurus; species Urosaurus nigricauda. The sequence goes on along the minus strand of JAOEGL010000001.1, from coordinate 375,433,186 downwards.
CAAGAACCCTTGTCCTTTACAGTTTTGGCTTGAATAGTATCGGGAACATTGAGGCCCATGGCTGCCCTGGTTGAGTCTAGCCATCTGGCATGTGGTCTTCTTCTCTTTCTACTGTCTTCTGCTTTTCCTAGCATCATTGTCTCTTCTAGTGATTCATGGCTTTTCATAATGTGGTCAAAGTATAACAGCCTCAGTTTGGTCATCTTGGTTTCCAGGGAGAATTCAGGCTTGATCTGTTCTAGGACCCATTTGTTGGTCTTCTTGGCCATCCACAGTATCCTCAGCATTCTTCTCCAGCACCACATCTCAAAGGAGTTGATTTTCTTCTTATCGGCTTTCTTCATTATTCTCCATGAATTTATCTAATTCTTCTTCTTTTTTTAAACCCACATATGTTGATGACCCATTGTGCTACCTGTGGTATGGCGGGGTGGGAGTATTTATATTTACTATTTCCCCCAGTTGCTGTTCAGAGTGATGCTGACTGTGTAGCTCTTAGGAAGCCTTTAAGCATAACCAGAACTGGTCAGAGCCAGGGTTATTTGGTTTAAACCTTACTTAAAACTAAATTATGTTTTAAAAATTTCTGGTTTTTAAATTTTAAAAAATTATTCATATATTTATTAAACTCTGGCTATGATTACTGTTTTCCAGCACACTCACTGGAACAACAATGACTGTTTGAATTTAAAACAATTGAACTTTAACATTTTATTGGCACTTCTTCATTGTTGGACCAGTATCCAGTGTCAGTTGCTTCTTTTTAATCACTTTATTTTATAGTGCAAGAAATGCCATTCAGAAACAAGTCATTCAATTGGTATGATTTCAACCAGACCAACTCTGAGAGTACTTTGTATGTTTTATTATGTATAGGCAACATATATTCAGATTTGAATTGAATAATAAGCAGTAAAGAATGGCTGCTTTATTGAAAAATGAAAATAAGATCAAAACCTAATAACTAATGATTATTAATATTAGAAAGCACGAAAAGATGGTTGATCAAGCTTGCTAGTGCATAAAATAATGTTTCATAGTATTAGTGTAATAAGCGGGATTCAATATTTGTCATTAATGCAAAAAAACTGTTTTAAATAAACTAAAATCCTGGTTTAAACATTTAAAAAAATCATAGGGCTTTAAATTTTTTTATAACGATTTTTCTCCCCAACGTTGGGTTGTGGGGAAGACTATTTATATATAACATTCCCCCCAGCTTCAGTTTAAAGACAGTGTAGTTTTGCTCTTTGCTGATCTTAGGATCTTTCATTTCATTTCTATACCGCCTTCCTCCCAGAAAGGGACCCAAGGTGGCTCACAAGATGCCCTTAAGCATCACCAGAACTGGTCAGAGCCCAAGTGAATTGGCATATGATGGAATGAAGTACAGGCTGGGGAGAACCATATGGCTTCTAGGAGGCCATTTGTTTGCTAGGTTTATCCAGGCTCTGTGTAGCTGGATGAGTTCTCACCCATCAAAGGCATTCCAGACTCTGCTTGATTTTCCTCCTTCATTGATGGGAGGACTGCTGGGCGTCTTTCCAGCTAGCACGCTGAGACGCAGCCCGTACTTGCAGAAAGCCTCTGGTCTGTATCTATGCAAACCTCTTTTTTCCCCTTTTGTGTGTTAAACAGGAGGCAACCCCCTGGTGATTCATTTCCCTGGAGAGAAAGAAGCTGTGGAGGGAACTTTGCATACATGATGACGCTGCTTTGCAGGCCAGAGTCCAAGAGCAGAATGTGAAAAGGTACCTTGGGGATATATTGGGGCTGCAGCTGCATCTGGCCAACAATGGCAGAGATGCTTGTAGTGCAAGGGAGTGGAGCAAAAGTCCCTGAGCCCAAGGGGGAAAGTCAGACTCAGGGAGCCAGCCAGTAAATATCTCTAGGGGCTCCAGCTCCCCCACAAAAATCTTGCCCATTTTTCTATCTCTGTAGCATGGGGTGGTTGCCATTACTCAAATGAAATATTTCTGTAGGTTGCATGTAAAGGTAAAGGACAAGATAGTCCCTTGACATGAATATCTAGTCGTAACCGACCATTACTAAGCCGAAGAGCCAGCGTTGCCGAGGACTGCTCCGGTGGTCATGTGGCCAGCATGACTGCACCGAATGCTTTTACCTTCCCACCAAACTCAGCTTCAAGGCTTCTTACTTACATTTCCATGCTTTTGAAATGCTAAGTTGACAAAAGCTAGGACTGGTGACAGGAACTCACCCCATCATGCAGCACTCGGGTCTCGAACTGCCAACTGTCCAATCTTCCGATCGTCAGAACTGGCATCTTAACTACCAAGGCACCCCATACATGCGCATAAAAGCATGCACTGTATTGTTAGGGAGCATGGCAATTGGGATGAGCACCTGCTTTGAGAAGCAGGTGCTTGAGAGGAGGTTGGCTGATCTCCACAGCAACTGGAATGCCACCTTGTGCATTAGGAAACATATCTTCAAAGTTTGACTTAGTGCTGTGTTCAAGAAGTTCTGTTCTGTAGCTTTTTGCACTCAGAGTATGTTCTTCATCCTCTAGTTCTGCCATCTTGCCTTTTTTTGAAAGACAAAAAGAGGTCATTAAACAGGTTGGATGGGCATCTCTCAGAATGCTTTAGTTGTGTATTCCTGCATGGCAGGGTGCTGGACTAGATAGCCCTTGTGGTACCTTGTGCCCTGGTGGTGCAGTGGTTAAATGCCAGTGCCTCAGCCACAAGGTTGTGAGTTTGATCCCAGGTATGGCTCCAGGGTTGAATCAGTCTTCTATCCTTTGTAGTTCAGTAAAATAAGTACCCAGCTTGTTGGGGGCAATTGGTTTACAGATTGTAAACCGCTTAGAGAGTGCTGAATTCACTGTTAAGCAGTATAGAAATGTAAATGCTATTGCTATTTCTATTGCTTCCAATTCTAAGTTTCTGTGATTATATGGTGTTACAAGTATTTGCTGGCTAGGCATAATGCTTTCTGTTTTTCTAATCTTTCTATCTGTTGAACTTTCCAACCCTTCCTTCAATAAGTGTGAGTTGTAAGAGATTTCAGAATATGAGTGGGGAAACATTCATGGCTCAGGGGCTGCAGTCCAACTTAAGAAGGATGTCAGGGGCCACATTCAAGCAGTAGGTGAAGTGGGAGTGGAGTAAACTGGGCAGAGGCAGATGTAAGATCAGTTTGGACCTTTCCTTCCCAGCATAAAAAACTGAGAGCTTTCAGGTCTCTTTGCTTTCAGTGGGACCTGTTTACATCTTCCTCTGGCATTCAACAATTGCACAGAAATCAAGTGATGCACATACACTTTTGAGCCAGGCTTTCTAAGTAGTGCCTGTTTTAATTGATGGGTGCGCCGGAGCATCCTGAAGGCAGCAGATCCAAAATAGAAAACTTCTTAGCCCCTCAGGTCTGGTAAACAGCCCTCTCTTCCTTCATCCCAGCAGCTTGGAGAGTTACAAAAGCTCCCTTTCAGTCCTCTTGAGCCATTTTGTACTCAAATCCTTGCATCCTGTGCTTTTTCCCACCAAAAGAGTACATCCTTTTTTTATGCTGAAGAAGCCTTGAAGCTGAGCTCCCAAGAGGTCCTTGGCGCTTTCTCATTTCAAAAGATTTTGCTGCTTTGAGGCCAGGTTGTGGTCCTCTCAAAAGAGGAGAATAGTGGGAGGGGAGCAAAAGGAGTTTTTGGGTTATTTTTTTAAAGGTTTGTAAAGTAAAAAAAGAAAGAAAGAAACATGCCTTTGGCTACAGAGGTAAGCTGTGCACAGCTTTCTGGAGTTTTAAGGCTGTTGCTGCTGAATTGGCTGGGGTTTTACATTTAAGCACTTAATGTGTTGATGTGGGAGGTGTAACATGGCGATAAATGCTGCTTCTCGCTTTTGAACTGACATTGTCAACTGGCTGGGCTCCAGCAGCTGATCTGCCCTGAAGTAAGTGTTTCATAATGTAGTTATCTTTGGGAAGTAAGAAAAGCATGCAGTGAAAGCCCAGAGCTGAAACCCAGAGTGCGGAAGGTGGGTTGCCATTGTGCCTGTCACCTTGAACCAGCTCCCCTTAGAGTATATTTTGTGTGTTACATTACTCGTGATTGCAAAATTGAGCTGCACGTTTGCCAGGTGACTCTCCTCCTGAATCCTGTATTGCTGAAAGTCAGAGGGGGCATTCACACTTATTTTTTGTTCTAAGTTGATGGAGATTGTCTTGCTGATCCTTATGGGTTTGTTGTTCCCATTTTGTTTTGGGTTCATGAATCTCTTTGAGTCATTGTGTAACCCTTTTGTTATTCACACACCACCATCTTGAGGGGAGAGAGATGCAGGCCGCCTCCTGCTGCAAGCAAGAAGAGCCCTCCCTTCAAACACCATCTTGAGGGGAGAGAAAGGCAGGCCGCCTCCTGCTGGAAGCAAGAAGAGCCCTCCCTTCAACCACCATCTTGAGGGGAGAGAGATGCAGGCTGCCTCCTGCTGCAAGCAAGAAGAGCCCTCCCTTCAACCACCATCTTGAGGGGAGAGAAAGGCAGGCCGCCTCCTGCTGGAAGCAAGAAGAGCCCTCCCTTCAACCACCATCTTGAGGGGAGAGAAAGGCAGGCCGCCTCCTGCTGGAAGCAAGAAGAGCCCTCCCTTCAACCACCATCTTGAAGGGAGTTAATTGTCTAATTAACAAATTGTAAGCCGCTCTGATAGCTTTGGCTGAAGAGCGGGGTATAAATAAAATTTATTATTATTATTATCGTTTCGGGATAAAATCGTGTTGCTTCCATTCCCTTGAAGAATACAGAAGGGCGAAACAGATAGGCAAGAAAAAGTGGCTTGAGGTTCCTTTTCTGAAGCCACATTGACACCCCACCAACTTCACTACCGGCTCCCAAGGCAGCTGGAGTGTTCATATCATGACCACATGACATGGCTTCAAGCCAGGAAGAAGCGGAAAAAAAGCTGCTTCTTTTTGAAAAAGCTTTTCTTGGCATAAGGACACTTTCCTGCTGGCTTCAAGACATGTGTCATCTAAACGCCACACATTCAAGCCAGCCTGAAAGCACCTCTTTTTGCCTGTCTGTTTAGCCCCAGAGTGATCCGAATTGATTTGAAAGCTTATTCACACTGCTGAAGATGCAGGTCTTTCAGGAAAACTTCGGGGAAAACCCTATATCACAGGTTAAGTGGTTTTTTTGCCAGCTCCCTCCCCAAATTGTATTGAATGCATCTGGGATGTGTGTGAACAACAATTCAACCCAGATTCATCATGGATTATTTTCATAGTGTGAGTGGTGCCAGATTTTATGAGATGAGATGAGTCGAGTGTAATCTGTGAGCCTCATGTAGACCTTCAGCCTCCATTTTCTGGCCCCTGAAGCCCACATCAGTCCCACAAAGCACTCCAAACCCCCAACATTTTAAAAAGTGTGTGTGTGTGTGATTTTTGGGCTCTTTTAGCCAGAAAATTGCACAGAAATTCCCCAAACATGTGAGAAAAAGTAAAACCATTCCCATCACACCCACATAACCAAGGCTGTGGAAATGGGACCTTTAACTACGACTCCGACTCTTCTAGTTTATTACTGTCCAGTTCAAAATCTGACTATGAGTCCTTCATGAATGACAAATGTATATTAATTAGTAATAACACATTTACTGTAGTAAAATGGTAGCAGAAGAAATTTCATCACCACCATGCAATTCATCAGCCTACTTAGACTGATAGAACATAAAATATGCTTATTTGGCCAAAACTGCTAAACGAGAAGACTTTCCTAAATTCCTCTGGAAGTAAACATGCAGCAGACTAGACATTAAATATTGTAAGTTTTGATTTGAAGCTGGAGTCCAAGTCTGTACATTCCTACCTACTCCAGCTCTGACTCCACCCAAAATTGCTTGTAACTCTTACTCCACAACTGTGACTCCATAGCCCTGCACATAACCCATCAGAATCCCTCCCCCACTACCCCCAAATGCTTCCGTTTTCCTCTGCTGTCCTCAGAATGGTGACTGGAAGTAATGTGACATCAATCCTGGTAACCATATTGAGAAGGACTAGAAATGAAGGTTTGGGGGTTTGCTGTGTGGGGTGGGGATGCAGGGACCCCAGGTCCCCATGCAATTGCGCACTGTTAATTTTTATGTTCAGTATTGTTTTGCTTATGCGCAGCGCACATAAGAGGAACAAGCCATCAGTTCTTTGAAATACTAAGAGTTCTGCACCATCCAACCCAGATTGATTGCACATCTCTCTACAAGTCTACTAGTGTAGACTTTTCTGCATGGCAGGGGGCTAGACTGGATGGCCTTTGTGGTCTCTTCCAACTCTAGGATTTTGTAGTGTGTAGCTTTTCTCCTTACTTGAATGAATACATTAACTTAAGAGTTGGACTAGTATCTTACATTGTACCGTAATGAGGTTCAGAGGTCCTCGCTCAGGAACCTTACACAGTAAGGCTGTAGAGTGAATAACTGGTGCAACAAAATCCAAAACAGAGGTGAGGTAGGAAGGGGCTGGAAACATGAAGGTGAATTGTCAACCATTGCTTTAGGGTTTTGCACGTGTGGGGGCATGCTTGCAAACACCTTTCTGATATGAAGAGCCAGTGAAATTTTTAAGGAGCCAGATAGAGGAGACACCTCTAGCTCAATTGCATAAAAGTTGGGTGCTAGTTGATGTATCCAGATCTATTGTTTGTTTGTTAAAATTTACATCCTACCTTTCTCCCAACAGAGGATTCAAGGTGCCATACATCCATTTAAAACAAAATAGTACTAAAATATACATACAGTATGTTAATGCAAAATTTAAAAAGCAATTAAGCCACAGTTCTGTTTTAAAAAGTCCGTGTGGCTCTAATTCCAATAAAAACTTGCACACCAGTATTACTTATTGGTCTGATTATTAAATAGATTTTGTGGTTACACCTTTAAAGAAATAATCTCTGCCTTTCCTGTAATGAGCTTGCTTGTCTTTTAATTTAAGAGAAACTAGATCATACAAGGCAGGTTCTGGCTTGTATTCACAAATTTGGGGAGAAGAAGTAGCCCAGTAGTAATCTGGGTATTGTTCACAGCAGTGGGTTGATCTCTCTCAGCTTTTCAATTATAGTGATCTTTTTCAGAAGCATCAGAGTTAGGATCCTGTAGCCAGGGAATTAAGAAAGAAAATGTAATTAATATTAATGGAAAACTGTCACTGTAAGGAGTTGGCTTAAATATCCTAAAGGCACCAAACCCCTCTGATCTTGGAAGCTAAGCATGGTCAGCCCTGGTGAGTACTTGGTCAGAGACTGCCAACAAATACTCAGATCTTGTATTTGTTGACTTACAGTGATTCCATGAATCTAATAGGGTTTTCTTAGGCATGGAATCACTGTAACAGGCGACTTGATGGCACATGCACACAAGAAGTTGGACCTAATCCATGGCAGAGTTATTCTGCAAGGACACAGATGCAAATCATTTGCCAGTGTGGCCTTCTCTCTCTGAATCTGAATTCTCTGAATTCAAACACTGCTGTGTTGGGATCTTTTTAAAGCCTTCTTTCAGATCAGCAGATAAAAACCCTTCTGACAGCACTTGGCAGGAGCCTCAATGCATAATTTAGCCCTTACTCTGACGCATTAGCACATTTTACGATTCTCACAAGGGCAGGAGACCTAGGTGTGCTGGTTAATTTCTGTCTGTTGCTCTTCATCTGCTGGTTTACTGCTCTTTGGGGAAATTGCCCTTGTGGATGGAACGGCGTTGGCCATCTTCCAAGCTTCTGAATGGTTTAGGATAAAGTAGTTGGGTAGGAAGGCCTCAGCCAAGCCCTTCATGTTGGCTGAAAGGGCAGAGCTGTTAATCTATGTGTGGGTGAGAAGCAAATATTAAGCAGTCTGTCCCTCATGATGACGAAAGGTACAGCAGACTTGGAATTCCAAATGTAACCTCCCCAATTTAGAAGCATTTTACAATCATTCCTAGCCATTTCCAAGTCTTGGACTTTAACTGATCCAAGCAGGATTGGTTTTGGATTCTCCTGAGTGCCTTTAAGAAAAAATAATGGAGAGAGCTCAGTTTGATCAACTTGTGAAGGTCATGAAGCTGCTCTTTACATAAGGCCATTATATCTGTAAATAAGCAGTGCATTGCTCCTTACACCATCTGATACACCTGATCAGAATGATGCCCCTTTCCATGTGCCAGGTTCTAGCACCATGTTTGTTCCCATTGACTACCTTCTTTTCTCTTTCTTTCTTTCTTTCTTTCTTTCTTTCTTTCTTGGAAACCTGCTGCAAGCTGGCAGCCAATAGCTTGGAGAACGCATGGACCACCATTTTGGGTAGCACTGTTCTAGTCAACAACTAGATTTCTTGGAAGGCTATTCTGGAACTAGGTGGGGTGGAGAGTAAAGTTCTCAGGAAGCAAATGTTGGGAATGATTCAGGAGGCATGTCTAGAAGATTTGGCTACTACCTAGAGTAGACACTGAGAGCCAACATGGTGTTGGACTACAACTTTGGAGAGTAGAGTTTGATTCCCAGATCAGCCATGAAACCTAATGGGTGACCTTGGCCAGGTCACACACCCTCAGCCTCAGGACAAATCTTTCTAAGAAAACCTCATGATAATTTCACTTTAGGGTTGCCATAAGTTGGAAATAATATAATAATAATATTTATTTATTTATACCCTACTCTTCAGCCCTAAAGGCTATCAGAGCGGCTTACAATTATTATTTTAATGAGACGGTTCCCTACCCTCAGGCTTACAATCTAAAAAGTCACGACACAAAAGGAGAAGGGAATGGTGTGGGGAAGGGGATCAGGTCCAGCAGTTCTTCTCTATCTCCAACGCCTGGACCAAGGCAGATGGACTGGAGGGAGGGCTCTGCTTCATAATCTAGGACAGACCCAATGAAGATTGGCCTGTCCTTTCACTCCCTCCTAGGCCAGATGGTGTTGCCTTGGAGAGAGGGCACTTCAACTTGAGGCCAGCCCCGATGGTGTTGCTAGGCCTCTCCTTCACTCTATCCTAATCCTAGGTCAGATGAAAATGACTTGAAGGCATACAACAACAACAACAACAACAAAAACAACAGAATAGACAATAGTAGGCTAGATGGATCACTGGTTAAATTTCATATACAGGTACTTTATCTGGTATCATGTCAACTCAAAAGCTTTCACAAGGAAACCTAAGGCTTCTTACTCCCCCTCCCATTGATTTTACATCTGTCATTCACATATTTGTATGCATGTATAGATATCTTACATCTGTTCCATCAGTTAGGAAAGGAAGCGGAAGCATAAGCAGTGTGAAGATATGAAGAAAATGCCAGTGTTAGTCAGCCCCAGGTACCTCCAGGAAAAAGAATACCACACCGTCAGAAATAGTGTTAGGGTTTTTTTACTTTTACTAGATGACAGCCACATACAACATTCATCTCAAAAATATGAGCCACACAGAAGCCATCACAAAGAGAGGAAACATCAAGGTTCAATTTTGCCTTCCCATGCTTCCCGATAGATACAGTATATGCACATGTCTAAGTCTAGCAATTTTAGTGAAAAAATTGACCCAGAAAACCTGAGTCAACCTACCCCATAGGTCAATGTAAGTACTGTACCTTAACTCTGATCAAAAGAGGAACCATTCCCTTCTCTTGAGTGGGGTGGTGAAAGGTAAGAGCTTAGTTTGTCCCAGGAGAACCTAAAATAAGCACTCACCCTCTCTTCTCTATCCTCTGCAGCAATACTTCTGTCCTTTTTTGAATGTCTGGGTGGGAAAATAGAGGTGGCAGCAGCCCTTGGCGCTTCACTTCAAAAAAATGTAAAGAGAGGATGGTTCATTTTGTGATAAGAGTTGATACTATACACTTGCCTTTATTTTCTTTTTTGCATGTGCGCATTTTCTTAGCCGCATCTGTGCTTGGTCTCCTCTTCCCCACATTACACAACCATCATCTACCATAGATACCTCCTCATTCGCCAAGTCTTTTGTGTAAGCAAAAAATAGTTATGCCTGTCAGAATTTCATAAATTCTTTGACATCATTGTACTTTGCATCCTCCTCTATATCCTTTGTTCTGTGTGTTTTTTGCAGTCAGGTTGTTTCTGGCTTACGGCGGTCCTAAGGAGAATCTATCATAGGGTTTCCTTGGCAAGTTTCTTCAGAGAGGGGTTGCCATTGCCTTCCTCTGAGGCTGAGAGACTGTGAGTTGGCCAAGGTCACCCAGTGGATACGCATGGCTGGGTGGGGATTGGAACCTTGCTCTCCAGAGACATAGTACAGCTTCCAAACCACTACACTGTGCTAGCTCATCCTTTGTTACATGCCTCTTAAGTTTTACCCTTGACTTATCCATAGGTCATATCAAAATCCATAATTTTGGCACCAAAACCTTCCCTCAAATTATACATGGGGTCAATGTATACACAAGTATGGGTGTATAATTTATGTACAGATGGGTAGGTAGGTGAGATCGAGTGTGATGTAGTGGTTTGAGTGTTGGACTACAACACTCTTGGCCATGAAAACCACTGGGTGAACTTGGGTAAGTCACTCTCTCTTAGCCTCAGGGGAAGGCTATGGCAAACCTCTGAACAAATCTTGCCAAGAAAACCCCATGGCAGGTTCACCTTAGGATTGCCATAAGTCAGAAATGACTTGAGACCAAACAATACACACAAAAGGTAAGTAGGTAGGTGGACAGACAGACTTCAGTGGTGCCGCTTGATATAATAAGGTCCTAGTTTTAACCTCTGGCACCTCCAGTTGAACCATCTTTGGTGGCAGGTGCGAGGAACAGTCTCTGCACAAAAGATGGGACATTGGAGAGTTGTGGCCATTTAACACTCCTAATTCCGGGCTAAATGGACCCATTTGGATTGAGTATAAGGTAGCATCAGCTATCAACATGATATATTGGACTCTGACCTCCATTACAAGTGATCCATTGCAACAAAGGACACTTGAGTTCTTTGTAATGCATTCTCCTCTCTTTGGGGAAGTATACAATTGGGCTGTAATCTGGAGGCTGGGAAGGAAGTAATAGTGCCACTCTATTCTGCTTTGGTCAGGCCCCACCTGGAATATTGTGTCCAGTTCTGGGTACCACAATTCAAAAAAGATGTTTAGAAACTGGAGCGTGTTCAAAAGAGGGTGACTAGAATGGTGAAGGGTCTGGAAACCATGCCTTATGAGAAATGGGTATGTTTGGCCTGGAGAAGAGAAGGTTAAGCAGTGATATGATAGCCCTGTTTAAATATTTGAAGGGATGTCATATGAGGAGGGAGCAAGCTTGTTTTCTGCTGCTCCAGAAACTAGAACGCGGAACAGTCAATGCAAACTTCAGGAAAAGAGATTCCACCTCAACATTAGGAGGAACTTCCTGACAGTAAGGGCTGTTTGACAGTGGGACACACTTCCTAGGAGTGTGGTGTAGTCTCCTTCCTTGGAGGTCTTTAAGCAGAGGCTGGGTGGCCATCTGTCAGGGATGCTTTGATTGTGATTTCCTGCATGGCAGAATGGGTTGGACTGGATAGCCCTTGTGGTCTCTTCCAACTCTATGATTCTATGATTGTATGATTCTGTTATTTAATCCAAGCACTCAGTACTATTAACTCTCTTCACCTTGCTCTCCCATCCCTGATATAATTTCAGAGTAGATTATTAAAGAGGCAAGGTGCTAAAGTTAAACTGAGAGATGTTACTGTGCTGAAGCATCTCCCACCCTCCAAACAGTTCTGCTCCACGAATAATGCTGTATGGAAATATGGGCATTGCAAATCTCTGATCCAAACCACTTGAAGCTGAAAGTGAAGGGAGTGGTGCAGCTGTCTGCAGCATTATCAGCTTTGCTGAAACCTAGCCAGGGCCTCTTATAATGACTTGTATTGTGTACGCTTCTGCCTGATAACCCCCTTCTTAAGATCTTTCCCGGCCCCATCCCCTTTTCTTGTGTGTTGTTTATACGGTAGAGCAGGAAGGATGGGAATCAGCAATGTGGAGCGGGGATGGGGAAGAGGAAATTCAAAGAATAGAGGGAAGAAGCCAGGACACAAGTTCAAGGTCTTGGAGGGGATTATTCATTGAATCTAGCTTGAAAAACACCTTAAAATAAAAAGCTCTGTAAGTTTAGGGAGGAGAGGGCAGGGCAATCTTGTCCTTGGAGGCCTACATAGTTTTAAAATTTGGCTAGAGACCCCAGTCCAAGAGCACTTCACCCCCTTGCTGCTTTTTCTTCATTTGCAGGGGGCTCTGTCTTTTGCCTGGAGCCTGTCTTGAAGCCAAGCTGATAAAAAGTCCACCGGAGGAAAAGCCAAACACCTGCCGAGCTGTTGAAATGTGCACTTCTGACCCTGTGGGTAAAGAGCTGGTGCCAAACCACCAATTTTCACCTTCGCTGGGTGCAAACTGCCAGTTGAGAGCAAATAGCAAAAGCTCCTTGAAGTGAAAGGGCTGCATAGTGGGATCTGGTCTGGGGAAAGCCAACATCTCGGCTCTGGCTTTGAGGCAGGCTTTCTGCCTTGGCCTTTGAGCCATCCATGGTCTCTGCTCTAACCTTGTCTCCTTGTGCTTCTTTCAGAGAGCCCCTGCAAGACAATGCTATCTATTTTTGTTTTAAATTCTTCTTCCAAGGCACAAGATCAATTGTCTTTTGACAGAGAGGCAGGATAAAAATAAAGCTTTTATTTATTATTTATTATTTCCTGCCAAAGGGGTGAGGGCACCGTCATCTGCCTTATTTTTTATTGTCAGCCCACACTTGCTTTCTCTCCTACTAAAGTTTAGTGACTGAACCTTCCTTCCTTCCCTTCTGTTCAAGAAACCCCTGATACACATTCATTTTTATTTGTTTATTTAGAGTATTTATGCCCCATTTTTCAGCTGCAAAGGCTCTCAGGGCAGCTTGATGGGGTTAACTATTCTACTGTGTGTGCATAGTAGTGCATGTGTACTACATAGTAGTCACATGCACTACTATGTGTGCATGTGCAGCATTTTGGTTCAGCTGAACTGTATGAACAGTTTCTAAAGGTAGCCCTAGGTAACGTAATTTATGTGTGCATGTTCATGCCTTCAATAATAATAATAATAATAATAATAATAATAATAATAATTTATACCCTGCCTCCCCAATGAGATTGAGGCGGCTTACAACAATATTAAAAAGCATTAAAATACAATGCCTCATAAACTCATCCACCCACTATAACTAGTAAATCATAATTTCTATCTACTCTTGGCAACCCCATGAATTTCCTAGGGTTTTCTTAGACAAGGAATATTGAGAGATGGTTTTTCCAGTTCCTTCCTCTGAAATCTCCCCTACAGCACCTGGGATTCCTTGATGTTCTCTCATCCAAGTACTAACCAGGACTGACCCTGGTTAGCTTCCAAGATCACACAGGTGTCTTTAGAGTATATAAACTACTTAACTTTTAAAAACTTTTTTTAATCCAAAGATGGGACTCAAGGCAGCTTACAAAACAGGTCTAAAAACATAGGAAAAGTTGTAATTAAACTTTATACAACAATGGTCCCTTGGTATCTGCTGGTTTTGGTTTTAGCATCCCCTCTGAATACCCAAAACCATGGATGCTCACGTGCCATTAAATAGATAGCATAGTAAAATGATGTCCCTTGTATAAAATGGCAAAATCAAGGTTTGCTTTTTGGAATTTGTATTTTTTCTGAATATTTTCAAGCTGTGGATGGTTGAATCCCTGGATAAAGAATCAGTGGATATGAAGGACTAACTGTATAAGAATGAATGTTTGGTTTTTAAAGCAAAGAACAAAAGTAGCATTCTGTGTTGTTTGCCTTCAAAATGTTTCTGACTTATGGCGATTCTATCATGGGGTTCTCTTGGCATGTTTCTTTAGAGGGAGTTTGCTATAGCCAACCTTTGAGGCTGTGAGAGTGTGACTTACTCAAGGTTACGCAGTGAGTTTCCGTGGCCAAGCCAAAAGGTCCTTGAGGCTGCTTACAAAACAAAACAAAATGCATAATAAAAACCTGTAAAAAATGCAATTACACAAAGCACCTGTTAACTAAGGCATCCCTTAGCAGTGAATGCCTTTCTGGAAAACCATTCCAAACAGTATCCTGATACAACAGTTCCACATATTGGCTCCACAGTTGATGTAGGACTTCTTTTGGAGATTCTCTATTTATTATAATAACAGATCCAATGCATCTACTGAAACTAACTAAATATTAGCTGCTAAAAAACAAACAATAGAGCACTCTTAATCCCCTCATATTGGGTGTGTCTATATCACTTCATCTAGAGAAAATATATAAGCCCTCCACATTTGTGTATTTAATTTATTTGCAGATTTGATTAATATGTTTTCTCTAGGTATCTCTAGGTCCTCAAGCATGACCCTGGGGTCAACGTCTGCTGGACATTGACCATAGAGCCGTACTGGAGGACCTAGCGATTCCTAGAGATAACGCTTCTCTAGGCATTTGTAGGTCCTCTGGCACAATTTTTGTGGTCAGCACCTGGTGGAAGTTGACCATAGGGTTGTGCTGGAGGACCTAGAGATTCCTAGACAGGTGTTCTTTCAGATTTAAAAAAGTGTTGTTTTAATTTGTGCAGCGAATGTGGAAGGCCCACTGTACTATGTGGTGGTGGTGATGATGATGATGACTAGTATCCTGCTCTTTTTCCAGAACTGGGACTCAGAGCAGCTAGTAGCTTGGTTTGGCTGTAAGGGCAACCACCAACAAAGCCATTGGCACGTTACAGCTTCAGAAGACAATTCTGAAAGGTGTGTCAAGTTACTAGAGAAAGAAAGAGGGTTGGTTTTACGTTTTGTGGTGCCCTCCCTTTTAAACTTGTACTTTTACTAGACTTCATAATTGGAGAACGATCGATTTTTATTTTTCTCCTGTCTGCGTATTCCCACCATGCTGCAATTGTTCAGGTGACTGCTCATTTGGAACGACTGAATTGCCTGTTGCTAGAACATTATGTGATTTAGATTGTTGTCCTGTGAAGCTTGTATAAAGTTAATAACCTGCATTACTTCTCAAGGCCTGGAGTGTAGCTGTCTGCAGGCAGCGTGACAATAGCTTTGGGTGCATGCTGTTGCCCTCTGCTGGATGGAAGTGGCTTTTATCTATGGAGATCATCCCTAGTAGATAGAGGTGGTCCATTTGCTCACAGTATGGGCATTAGTGTGTCCTCTGTGTAAACACATTGTGCAAATGCAACATTTTATTGAGAATATAGTCCTTATGTTTTCATGTTCCCAAGTGCTACTCATTTGTCACTATGACAGGCCATAGTACGAGGTAATGTACTCGTAGGTAATGCCTCTATCTTCCCAGTGCTATTCAAGTTCTTATGGTAGAATCACACAGTTGGATTGGACCTCAGGGGCCATCAAGATCAACCCCAACATTCAGCCTCTGTTTAAAAACCTCCAAAGAAGGAGACTCCACCACCCTCCAAGGGAGTGTATTCCACTGTCAAACACCTCTTACCATCAGGAAGTACTTCCTAATGTTGAGGTGGAATCTCTTTCCCTGTAGTTTGAATTCATTTTTCAAGGTCCTGTTCTCTGGAGAGAACAGAAAACAAGTTTGGAAGAGACCCCAAGGGTCATCCAATCCAGCCCCATTCTGCTATGCAGGAATAAACAATCAAATCACTCCTGACAGATGGACATCTAGCCTATGCTTAAAAACCTCCAAAGAAGAAGACTCCACCACCCTCCAAGGGAGTGTATTCCACTGTCAAACTCCTCTTGCCGTCAAGAAGTTCTTCCTAATGTTCAGGTGGAATAATATTATTACTGTATTATTATCCCATCCTTCTCCCACGACAGTTTGCTGTCCTTTCATAACACGAAATTTACTGCCCTTGGTCAATGCCTCATGTTGCCTGACGGTCGAAGTCCTGGTGCTTCTGCCATAGAGTGTGCAACTGCATGCATCAGAGAAAGTTAGGAGGACGTCCTCCAGTGTGGCTGCAAGGCAAATTGATTCCCCCATTAGAATCAGAGCTTAACTAGATGTCTGGCTAAGAACCTGAAGTGCTGAGGCCAGCCATCGTCAGCCTGCCTCGGCTAAATACGTAATTGGTCTGACTTAGTCTGGCATGTAATTAAATTTATATCATGCATCCATTCCTGCATAGAATGTGGCAGTATAATCCCCGCAACAATGAATGGAGAGGTGAACAAGGGGTGGATGGAGATAGCGTAATGTAGATAACACAGCAAGTCCTTTGAAAAGTCTTGAAAACTAGGAAATGATTTTAGCTGCTTTTCAAAGAGGAGTACAGGCTGAGTCTCTCTTATCCAAAATGCTTGAGACTAGAAGACAGTTTTGGATTTCAGGGTGTTTTGGATTTTGGAATATCTGCATATACATAATGAGGTATCTTGGAGATAGGACCCAAGTCTAAACATGACATTCATTTATATTTTGTATACCCTTTATGCACAATATTTTTTGAAATAATTTTGTGCATATAACCAAGTTTGTGTACACTCAACTCAGAAAGCAATCTATCTCAGCCACCCATGTGGGCATTTTTGGATTTTAGAATATTTCGGATTTCGAAGCATTCCAAGATAAGGGAGACTAAACCTACAGAAGTAAAGGGGTATCACAATGCAGAAAGTTTTGTCAATCTTGCTACGTTTATTTATTTTATTTATATTCCATTTTCCTTCCAGCGCAGGACTAGACTGTTTTGGACTGTACAATATGTTCAGGGAACTTTTAAAATCTAGTAATTGGATTGGAAATACAACCTGTAAAGCTATAATCATAGAATCATAGACTTGGATGGGGCCATGATGGCCAAAGTCCATCCCCCATATTGGTGCTTCTGCTGAAGTTTGCCGGCATGAAGTCTTTGTTTCAATTTTTCAAAATTTTTCAAAATTGCTGAGTATTTGTTTACTTGCTTTATAATTTTAGCTTTCATGCATTTAATGGTAGGTGTCTACAATATCATTAAATGAAAATATTGGTCTACACAAATTCTACTAAAAGCAAAACTTGGAGAAGTTACTTTTTTATACCACCACCCTTGTTGCCCGAGGGATTCTGGGAGCTGTGGTCCAAAACCTAAAAAAACCCCTCAAAAACTCTAAACTCTGAAAAATGTTATGACAGTTGCAAGTGGAGAAGTCTAATTTTCTTGTCAGCTTCACAAGAAGCAAAACTCTTCTTTGCGGGCACCAGTGGTAAATGGATTTTGTTTCTCTAAAGAGTGCAACTGCAGCCCTAAATGGATAGATTTTGAGTCTGGGAAAGAGAACTATCCTTCTGTCCAACATGGCCAGAGATGGGAAGAACTGTCTAAACCCTGCAAGCACCATCTAAAAGTTAAGAAAAGAAAACATAACTTCACATTTTGAATGTATAGACGGGGAAAGCAGGAACATCTCCCTGTAAGACATCCTGTTGAGACTGAAGGTCATGCTTTGGACAGCTAGGTTGTTTCTTCAACATTGGCTGAGTGGTTGTCAAAATCAGTTTGCATTAACACCTTAGAAAGTTTCCTAAAAGAATATAGACTCAATGAGTTGGAAGAGACCCCAAGAGACTCATCCAGTCCACGCAGGAATACACAAAGCACTTCCAACAGATGACCATCCAACCTCTGTTAAAACCTCCAAAGAAGGAGACTCTACCACCCTCTGTCTTCAACTGTTGAACAGTTCTTACCATCAGGAAGTTCTTCTTAATGTTGAGATGGAATCTCTTTTCCTGTAGCTTGAATCCATTGCTTTGTGTCCTAGGAGCTTATCAGACGGGAAGAATTTCTCTTTATTGCGAATGGAGCCAATTCGAATTCATGTGCATTCGCTAGTTTATCGAATTAAGTGAATTCCAGTTGCATTCGGAATGTGTTCAGAATGACTTCCCATTACCCGAAAATGACCCCCCATTGCCCAAAATTGCGTGAGATGCTTTAATTTGTAATAACGTAAAACCCATGATTGCGTTCGGAATGACTTCCCTTTGCCTGAAATTGCGTGAGATACTTTAATTTGCAATAACGTGAAACCCCATGATTGCGTTTGGATTGCCATTGGATTATACTTTCAATTTCCGACGTCTGATAAGGTCCCTAGTCTCTGGAGCAGCAGAAAACAAACTTTCTCTATTCTCAAAACGACATACAGTATCTTCAAATATTAAACATGGCTATCATGTCCCCTCTTAACCTTCTCTTCTCTAGGCTAAACATACCCACCTCCCTAAGGTTCTCTTTATAAGGCATGTTTTCCAGACCTTTCACCATTTTGATCACTGTCTTCTGGACATGTTACAATATAAGTGGAAGCCTTGTGGGTCCACTCAAAGGTTTTAGATAGGGAAGGCCAATGTCAGGCAGTAGTACAGTATCTGACTTCTCCATGCCAGGTGGATTCTGGATTATTGCAAGTGTTCAAGCTCAAGCTGCCTACAGCTCTTTGTCTTAACACCCCCTTTCTCATTTTCCCTGACAGGCATTATTACGCAAATAATCACACTTCTTTTCTATCTGGGAATCACAAGGAAAGGATAGTTGCAGGATATGCTTGGGAGTTGTGAAAGCCCCAGCAAGAGTGTGTTGTGTATACGAGCAAGTTGACACATCTCTCCCCTCACTCTGTACCAGAAGAAGAATATCCAGGTCTAATTTTAAAAGGCTAGAACATTTTGTCACCTGGGTATTGCGTGTCTTTTGTTCCTAGCTTTGAAGGCCATTACATAAAATTAGCTTGTTACTCAAAGCCAGTAGTTATTAGCCCTCTATTAGAAGAACCTGCTATAAAGCCCTTTAATGATTTGCTGATGGACTCTTATTTAAAGACTAAGGTGCAAGGCAGAAAATGAAAGGCTAATGGGCTGAGATAGCTGCTAGATGGAGCAGCAAAATTAGCCAAGCTTTTGGCAGCTTTCTGGCTCTCCTTGGCTTCTAATATGCCTCTCGGCTGCTGTTTACTGGATTCTGTTATCCCATGGCTTTGGACAGGGGTAGGCAATTTCAAAGGAGGTGGGGGCAGCATTGTTTTTCATCACCATCCTAACAGCAGGTTGCACTGGTACACTTGCCATTGTTGGAAGTGATGTTGTGCCACTTCTATTTTCATTTTCTGACTCCTTTTTTGGTTTTTAAAAAATGCTTTTAGGATACATGGGTGTGGGTGTGTGTGGAGCTTGAAGTGCTATCTTTCACAGGGTGAAAATTGCCTGATTTGTTTTTTTGTTTTGTTTTGTTTTGTTTTGTTTTTTGCTTTGAATTGAAAAGACGGGGGTCTTTGCAGAGGCCTCATTTTGCCCATTCTTGGCTGAAGACCTTCTTTTGAGGGCAAATACTTAGAATCCTAGAATCAGAAGATACCCCAAGGGCTATCCAGTCCAACCCTCTGACATGCAGAAATACACCATCACTGTCATGGGCAAGCTTGTCAAAGATGATGTTGTTGTTGTTGTTGTTGTTGTTGTTGTGTGCCTTCAAGTTATTTCCAACTTATAGTGACCCTAAGGCAGTGGTTCTCAACCTGTGGGTCGTGAGCCCTTTGGGGGTCGAACGACCCTTTCATAGGGGTCACCTAAGGCCGTCAGAAAACACATATTTCCATTGGTCTTAGGAACCGAGACACCGCTCCTTTTATGGTTGGGGGTCACCACAACATGAGATACTGTATTAAAAGGTTGCGGCATTAGGAAGGTTGAGAACCACTGCCCTAAGTCAAACCTATAATGGAGTTTTCTTGGCAAGTTTCTTCAGAAGGAGGTTATCATGGCCATTCTCTGAGACTGAGAGTGTGTGACTTGCCTAAGGTCACCCAGTGGGTTCTTATGGCAGATCTGGGAAGCCTGGTCTCCAGAGTCATAGTCCAGTGCTCAAACCACTACATCCCGCTGGCTCCTATCAAAGGCCTTATTGAAATCAAATTATTCTACATCCACAGTTGAGTAGTCTGAACTTCTTCTGCTTTTCCTCATAAGAATACCCTATAAAGCTCAATATGGCAAACATTTTAAAACTCAAAATAATATAAAATTGGAGGTGTGGGGAGGAGCTGTCCTCATCCATTTGGTCCTCATCCATTTGGTCCCCAACAGCAAGTCATTCTTTGGAAGGTGAGGCAACTAATGGCTACTAAGCTTGATAGCCAAGTGCTACCCTCCCATATGAGAGTCAGTATGCCTCTTTCTGTCACTTGGTGGGGAGCATGAGTGGGAGGGCAGTTTTGTTCCCAGTTTTGCATCTGGTTGGCCACTGGGGAAAGGGAATGCTGGACTGGAAGACTTTCAGTCAAATCAGGAAGTTTTGTATGCGTGTGCCTTCAAGTTGGTTGTTGACTTATGGTGACCCATGAATTTCTTAGGCAAGGAATACTCAAAGGTGGTTTTGCCAGTTAATCCCTCTGAAATATAGTCTAAGGCACCAGGTGTTCATTGGTGGTCTCCCATCCTTGTACTAACCAGAGCTGACCCTGGTTGGCTTCCAAGATCAGATTGTATCTTGTGCCTTTAGAGTATTAATGCATATATCCAGAAGGGCTCATGTTATATTAGTGTCTCACTATTTTATGCCTAGCACATGGTTGTACTAGAAGCTGCCATCCCAAAAAGAGTCTTAATCCAGAGGTGAGAATTCTGTGGCCCTTCAAATATTGCTGAAATGTAGCTCCAACATGCCTCACCATTGGCTGTGCTGACTGTGGCTGCTGGGAGCTATAGTCCAATAATAATAATAACAACATCTGGAGGGCCACTGAGTTCCCTCACTTTCTTTAGTGTTTTAGATCATATGAGAAGATGCTCGGAAGTAAAATCTATGAAAAGGGAAACCTACCTCTTGTCTCACTTTCATGCCATCACATGGATGTTTGGCATCACAGAAGGTGCACACTGCATCTGGCATGCTTTTTGGCACTGTTGTTCACTTGCCATATGGTTCAGAAGAGAGAAAGAATGCAGTATGCTTATATAGTTTGTATTGGCTTCGGTGTTTAATGCTCCTGTCCCAGGGGCTTTGTGAGGAAGCACACCAATAAAACTGATCCACAATATGGGCTTGAAATTGGAGCTGTTTTAAACTTGGCTGCCAACATTCAGCCTAAAGAAGCACATGTTAAGTTACAACTTTTGTTACATGTCTTTGGGGAACTTGTTTCAAAGAAAGTCCAATGGTCTTAACTCATCAGAGTGGCTGGATGTTTTAAGGATGCGGGTGAGAACATAATGCAGTTTGTTCTTGCTAGTTTCTCAGTATCTGATGTTATTCTTGAAGTGTGTGTTCAGGTCATTTCTGACTTATGATGACATTAAGGCAAACCTGTCACGGGGTTTTCTTGGCAAGATTTGCCCAAGGTCACCCAATGGGTTTCCATGGCCAAGTGGAATATATACATACAGAATATATATTGTGGAACTGAAAAGTATGTTTCAGATAGACGGTTTCTGCATTTTAACACCACAATTCTTTTTCACATATAGTGCCAAGAGCCTTTAGAAACAGAAGCACCATCATGCCAATGGTGGCTTCATCTAGTCCAGAACTGTAAGGAGCATGTGGCCCTCCATTTTTCGTTGGATTCCAGTTCTCATCAGCTCCAGTGATGAGAGGGTACCATAAATACCATTCAGTAACATCTGGAGAGCTATAATTTCTCTAGTTCTGTCATAGTCCTGAGCTTCTGAGTCATCTTCTAGTATAAACCCATTCAGGCCTCACCTGGAATCCTGTGTCTAGTTCTGGGCCCCACAGTACAAAAAGGATGTTGAGATGCTGGAGCATATCCAGAGGAGGGCAACCAAAATGGTGAAGGGTCTGGAAACCATCAAGCCTTAAGAGGAATGGCTTAGGGATCTAGGTATGTTTTGTCTGGAAGAGAGAAGGTTGAGAAGTGATATGATAGCCCTGTTTAAATATTTGAAGGGCTGTCACATTGAGGATGGAGCAAGCTTGTTTTCTGCTGCTCCAGTGAATAGGATCCAGAACAATGGATTCAAGTTACAGGAAAAGAGATTCCATCTCAGTATTGGGAAGAACTTCCTAACAGTAAGAGCTGTTTGACAGTGGAAGACACTGCCTCAGAATGTGGTGGAGTCTCCTTCTTTGGAGGTTTTTAAACATAGACTGGATGGCCATCTGTCGGGGATGCTTTGATTGGGAGCTCCTGCATGGCAGGGGGTTGGACTGGATGGCCCTTGTGGTCTCTTCCAACTCTGTGATTCTATGATTCTGTGATTTAAAGGATGAGACAGAAGGCAACCTTAAACCAAATGTCACAGAACCTTCTCTAGTGAAGTGGTCAACCTTTTACCGATTCTGCCCATGTTCTTTTGCCTGGTAGAATCATAGCTTCCTATAGGTGTGAGGATACTAAGGGATTACCTACTCCATTTTTCCGAAACAGGATGCTACATATCTAACACATCCATTCTAGCAATATAGTGGATGCTGAATATTTTTTGGAAATCACAAAGGTAGATTCTGCTAGCTTCTTTAGGAAACCTTGTTTAGTACTCAACAGCAGACCCATTGCTGCTTGCCCTATCGTGAGTGTTGGTTTTTACCTGGACTCTAATATTTGGAAGCTGTCAGCATCTCCCTCCATTAGAACATCCATTCTTCTAAGACAAAATATTCCTGTTTTCTTTCTCACATTATTTGGATCTAAGCTCCTTTTGCCCTTTCTGTAGATCTCCTTTAAGTTCATTTCTAGCCTGTTCCTCTGAATTGTGGTGCCTGGATTAGATATAGCACTCAAGATGATACCTGGCAGGTGATCTGTGGAGCAATAGTATCCCTTCCCAAGTCTTAGAGATGTGGCAGTTCTTGTACCTTGCAGATGCTTGTTACCGGTTCCATGTTATGGAGATAGAGAATTTTGCAACTAGTAAAACCTAAAACAGCTGTAATTAGTACATTCATTTCAAGTGTAGTGGATCTGCTGCAGGGTGCTATGACAAAACTCATTGCCATCATTTTTGAATTGTAGTTTGGCTTGGAGAAGAAGCAGCAGCAATAAAATAGCTAACTCTTAGATTTCTCTTGACACCTGTTTAGCATGAAGACAATCCCAGTTGCAGCCCCTGACATTTCCAGTTTAAAAAGGCAGCAGGTGATGGGAGAGACCTTTCTATCTGAGAGACCCTGGAGAGGTGTTGCCAGTCACAATAGGCAATACTGAACTTGTTGGGGAAAATGGACTTACTTTAAATTCCTGTAAAGTACTTGTTAAATGGCTTTTCTGCCCACTAGAGCTTCCTCAGTGATGACACAATAAAACAGAGTTTACAAACTTATTTAAAGCCAAACAGTTTTAAAAGCCCACATGCCACACAGAGCAGTGCTGTTTTGGTTGTTCATCAGAAGCTCAAAACAAGGATGGAGCCAACCTGACTTCCTTTGGGAGAAAGTTTCCATATTCTGCAACAGTGAATGGCCACTCTTTCTACTTCTTGGAAGGATGGAACAGAGGCTGGATGGCCATATGTCAGGGGTTCTTTGATTGTGTCTTCCTGCATGGCAGAATGGGATCAAATTGGATGGCCCTTGTGGTTTCCTCCAAATCTAGGATTCTGTGGAACATCCAACAGGACCTCTGCTGAAAAACTCATCAGGTAAACTCACACAAGAGGAGGGGATCTTTTGGATAACCTGGTCCCAAACCATATAGAGTTTTTAGATCAACACCTGGCTTTCTAAATATCCTAAATGCACCAGATTCTATCCAATGAGGAAGAAAAATGGGAGGTGTTTCAAGAAACCGGTATGGATGACTAAGGAACTTTCACCTGAGCTGTGTTTTAAACAGAACATGTATAAGAAATGGAAAAATGGGGAATTCCAAAGAGGAATTCAAACAAATAGCCACCACGTGTAGGGGTAAAGTCAGAAAAACTAAAGCGCAGAATGAACTCAGGCTTGCTAGAGAGGTTAAGAACAATAAAAAGGGCTTTTTTGGATATGTCCACAGCAAAAGGAAGAAGAAGGAAACGGTTGGGCCACTGCGTGCAGAAGATGGTAAAATGCTCACAGGGGACAGAGAAAAGGCAGAATTATTCAACAATTTCTTTGCTGCGGTCTTCTCAGAAAAGGCAAAGGGTGCTCAAGCTGAGGATAATGGAGCAGAGGACAGAATAGGGGAATTTCATCACAGAATAAGTAAAGAGACAGTACAGGAATACCTGGTTAACCTAAATGAATATAAATCTCCAGGACCAGGTGAATTACATCCAAGGATATTAAAAGAACTGGCAAATGTAATATCAGAACCACTGGCAATAATCTTTGAGAACTCCTGGAGAACAGGAGAAGTCCCAGCAGACTGGAGGAGGGCAAACGTTGTCCCCATCTTCAAAAGGGAAAAAAAAGAGGATCCCAACAATTATCGTCCAGTTAATCTGACATCAATTCCAGGAAAGATTCTAAATCAGATCATTAAGCAGAGAGTCTTTGAACATTTAGAAGCCAATGCCATAATCACAAAAAGTCAACATAGGTTTCAGAGAAATAAGTCATTCCAAACAAACCTGATCTCTTTTTTTTGATAAAATTACCAGTTTGGTATATGAAGGGAATGCTGTGGACATAGTATATCTTGATTTCAGTAAGGCCTTTGACAAAGTCTCTAGTAGTCTAGTTAAGAAATAAGTATGGCATGGATCATTTGGGCAAATTCCACTTTCTCTAGGAAGGAGTATAGCTGAGAATTAGGCTGAAACTTGGCAGAAGCATTCTTGGTAGTAACAACTTGAAAGAGAAATGCTGAGTCCAAGCATGTCCCCAATATAAGGCTGCATTCAACATTTTTAAAAAGAAATCATCCTGTGAAAGCTTGATGTCCATTTGAATTGCATCTACAGAAAAAAATGTCTTTGAAGAGAAAGATTTCTTGATCATTTGCTGAGGGAGGTGTTCAAGATTACGAAAGAACATTTGGTTTTAATGATTACAAATCAAAGCCCAGTTGCTTGGTAACACACTTTTAAGTTTAGGGTCAGTTAGATCAATGGAGGTGGATGGAAAGTGAAAAGGACTCTAGGGAAGGCACAGACTCCTGCAAAAAATGAGGAATAGATTGATTTATTTCTTCCTCCATTCATAAAAAGAGGGTAGAATGTTTACTGTTCTGTCTCATACCACGACCCCCTTCGCGCTACACAATTAGAGTGCTATGATTCCACTTTAACTGTCATGGTCCCATTCTGTGGAATCCTGAGATTTGTAGTTTGGTGAGGCACTGGAATTCTCTGGCTGAGCGTTCTAAATTGCTGTTGTATTTAGCTTCTTCCCTCGAATCGACCCCGACTCATGGTGACCCTGTCACCATGGTCGACCCCCCTCTCATCCACTGCTCTGCTCATATCCTTCAAATTCAGGTCTATGACCTTCCTGATTCAGTCCATCTATCTGATGTGTGATCTTCTTTTTCTTCTGCTCACTACCTTTCATAGCATTTTTGTCTTTTCTAAGGAGTTATGCCTTCTCATGATGGGGCTGAAGTCATCTTGGCTTCCAGGTATATTTCTGGATTGATCTGGTCAAGGACCCACTTATTTGTCATTTTGGCCATCCATAGTACAGTTGCCCCTCCATTTTCATGAACTTGAGATCTGTGGATTTGATTATTCGTGGAGGAGTGACCTCCATTAAAGTTAATGGTGCACGCACCCGTGACACGTGCACATGGCCGCATGCAGGAGCACGCAGCCATACAAAGCTATGGGGCTTGAATATATGCAAATTTCCAAATTCACGGGTGTGAATTCAGAGGGAGGACTGTATTCTCAACATTCTTCTCCATCACCACATCTCACATGAGTTGATTTTCTTCCTATGTGCTTTCTTCACTGTCCAGCTCTCACATCCGAACATGTGGAATACAATGGCTTGTATGGTTCTAAGTTTAGTACTTAGTTGTATATCTTTACTCCTTAGGATCTTTTCTAGTTCTTTCATAGTTGCCCTTTCCATTCCTAGTCTTCTTCCGATTTCTTGGCTGCAGTCTCTGTTTTGATCAGTGTTCGATCCAAGTTATGGGAACTCTTTTACTCTCTCGATTTCCTCGTTGTCTAGGTTGAATGTATGCAGGTCCTCTGTGGTCATTATTTTTGTTTTCTTTGTATTCAGCAGTAAACCTGCCTTTGCACTTTCTTCCTTGATCTTCTTTAGTAGTTGTTCCAGGTCTGTGATGTTTTCTTCTAGTAGTTTAGTGTCTAGTTGTATAGTATAGTGTAGTATATTCACATGCTCTCAGCCTCAAGGGAAAACAATGGCAAACCTCCTCCAAACAAATCTTGCCAAAAACCCCATGATAGACGCTATCATAGCTTTAGAGTCACCATAAGTCAGAAATGACTTGAAGGCACATAACAACAAAACAACAAAGGACTCTAAAACTTAGATTATTAATTTTTCCTCTTGCCTGTTAAAAATTTCTCCCTTTGTGCTCTTAAGAAAGCTTTATTAGCTGGGCTTGTACTTGCTGAAAAGCAAAGCAACATCACCCCATGGCTGTCGTTTCCTAGGCGCCCTGCAAACCTTGGCACATTTTTGTGAGACGAAACATGTCACAGCATTATGAAACCTGGCATCTTGTGACTGGTAAATTCTCAGAGGGCTCCTTCTAAATCTCTACTGTGCAGCTTTCTGCTCAAGATTAGTTGTATAAAGCAATTTCATGTCCAAAAGCTGTTTCTGTCCACAGTGATACAAGCATGAAAAGCGACACTCTTTTATCCCCATCCTGAGTGTAGAAACAGATAGCAAAAGAGAGAAAGAGAGAGAGAGAGAGAAGAGGTTTGGGCAAAACTCTTTTAGCAGGGAGGGGGAAATATCAGACCTCTTATACAAATGATCTTTAAAATATTTTTACTCTCCCGTTTGAATGATAGGTTTTCCAACTAATGTGGCTTGGAAGAATTGCATTTTAAATTATTGCGATAAAGCCGATAGAAAGCACTATATTTCAGGAGCAATTGAATCTTCAAAAGCTGTTTAAAAACATCAAGTAACAGAAAATGATTATTGAAGAGCAATTAAAAGGTCTGCAAAATGCAATGATTTGCTTTTTTAATGTAGTGTTTTGACTATCAGGAAAGCATATAAGTGGAACAAGGTCTGCTGCTGAGCTACCTCTTCCCCGTCTTTAAAAAATATATATTATCAAAATTAAAAAAATAAAATAAAATAATAATGTCCAATCACACATAATTCTATACATTTAACAGATTTCACCCATTCACTGACTTCCCCCTAAAAGATCTTGGTGCTTATATGAAACTATTTATGCTGTTCCTTAAACAAACATAAATATGATTCTGTCATATACATTCAAAAATAGTTTATGTATATGGCATTTATAAATATCTTCCACTTAGCCTTTAAAGCCAATAACTGCCAATTCCTGCTAATTCCCCTTCTGTTAAACAGAGGATGAAATTCTTCTTCTGAGATAAGACCATAAGAACAGCCGAATTGAATCAGCCCATGATCTGTCTAGTGCAGCATTCTGTTCCGTTGGATGCCTACAGAAAACTCACAACAGGGCATGACTGCAACAGCACCTGCCTATTCGTACTTCCCAGCTCCCTAAGTCTCTCCTCATAGCGCATACTTTCCAGACCCTTCACCATTTTGGTCAATTAGTTACTGGACACATTTTGCATTTGATAAACTCCATCTGTTCTGTAAGGCTTTGCGATGGCAGTGGGACCCAGGAGCACCGTGATAATAGTGTGTTAATTTGAAGGTTTAACAGAGTTTGACTGACAGCTTCCTCCCCTTGAATACTAATGTTAGCACATGTGCTTAGATGCTCTTCCAACAGAGGAGATGTTTTCGCCCTCTATCCATGCATGCAGCCTGCACTAGGGGGAATCCAAAAAGGAAATGTGTATGCCTCAGTGTTTTCTTCCAGCACTTCATGGCACTTCTGTCCTTCCTTCCAGACGTCATTGGAAAATGATGCTAATGCCCTTTGTGTGTAGGACTGGGAATGAATGGGACAATAAGGAGCCAGTATGGTGTGGTGGTTTGAACATTAGACTATGACTCTGGAGACCAAGCTTCAAATCCCAACATAGCCATGGGAACCTACTGGGTGACCTTGAGCAAGTCACATTCTTTCAGCTTCAAAGCAAGACAAAGGGAAAATGAACAAACTTGCCAAGGAAACCCTGTTATAGGTTTGTCTTAGAGTTTCCATAAGTCAGAAATGACATAAAGACTCACAACAACTGTTTACTACTATTAGTTTTTTGTGGGTTTTTTGGGCTATGTGGCCATGTTCTGGAAGAGTTTATTCCCGACCTTTTGCCAGCTTCTGTGGCTGGCATCTTCAGAGATTTACATGTTAATTTCAGTGTTGGTCTGTTATTATTTATTTCTTTCCTGTTGAAGTTGTCTAGGCGTTTGTGGATTTCAATGCCTTCCCTGTGCATTCTGATCTGATAGTTGTTGGCATGGTCCAATTTCAGTGTTTTCAAATAGCATTTTATTCCCAGGATGGTTTATAGCGTGTTCTGCTACATGGGAGACACTGCAGACTGGGTTGGCCAGAAAAATCAGCAGTACCAGAACACTTTATAAACCATCCTGGGCCTAAAATGTTATTTGAAAACACTGAAATTCTGGACCATGCTAACAATTATCAGGTCAGAATGCACAGGGCAGCCGTTGAAATCCACACATACCTTGACAACCTCAACAGGAAAGAAGAAACCCTGAAAGTAAACAAAGTTTGGCTACCAGTCTTGAAAAACACCAAAATCAGGACCCAGCAAATGCACTAACTGGCTGATGTTCATTTCTAGACAGTGTTGAGTGTTGAGGGTTCTCTTCTTACACACCTCCATGTTGGTCAGAGGAGAAAATATTCTTTTTAAAGTTTGGCAGGGTGGCAGCAATACTCAGGACATGCTTTCACTCTAGCAGTTTAAAGCCAGCCCAAACAAGGATGGCATTGGCAATGCTTTTGGAAGGCACATGAATTTGGACTTGGAGAAGTTGTAAGGGAAGAGGCCACTTCTAACTTCTGGAGCCAGCTACCAAGAATGTCTGTCTTATGTGCCCTAGTATTGGTTTAGTGTTTAGGAGACTAGGGTTCAAATCCTCACTTAGCAATGAAAACCCACGGGGTGAACTTGGATAAGTCATACCCTCTCAGACTTAGACATTGGCATACCCCCTCTGAACAAATCTTGCAAAGAAAACAACATGATAGTTTCACCTTAGGATTGCCATAAGTCAGAAACAACTTGAAGATGAACAGCAACAAATGTGTTCTTACTGTTGAAACTTGGCATTCTGATGCCATGTTTGTGCAGGTATTTTTTGCTCCCTTTATTTGTGATTCTTTTAAAGAGTGGTTTACATCTCTCACAGCTTGCTGTGAATTTCATAAGCTCATTATATCTTAAGAGAAGAAATGCTTTTCCACTTCTTAGTTCTGAAGTGCTCTGATGTTTTTCCCCCCTTTTCCTATTAAAAGTTAGAGAATAAATCTATTTCTTTTCCTCTTCACTTCCTTTATCTTACTTATGTTGGGGCTGGCAGAAATTAGTGTCAATTTTATTGTTGTTTATTAAGATGGGGGAACTGGAGCACACAAAGATTAAAATAGTTTATTAAATTCCAGTTGTAAATGCTCAGAGGTTTGTAGACACATTTCTGTTCAAATAATTTGGTTTACTGATTATTATTATTTTTTGACAAAGATGACTAAAGTTGTATGAAATCAAAGTTTAGGCCACTATTATATTCTGAACTTGGTGTGAGAGAGTCCACACTTTACACTTCTCATATCCAAAGATGTAAGTTTGGAGAAAGGGGTTGGATTGTGGGTATAAACCAAATATAGCATTAAGGGTTGTGTTTTTTTAAAAAAAGCAGGATGATAGATATTAGTGAAGGATCATACAGACAATATCAACATATTTCTCATCCTTCTCAAGATTCAGAAAGTGCCATTTGACAATACCTGAAGTGTTAGCTTGGCTTTGTGAACTACAGATTAGATCTAGCCGATAAGTAGGACAGCACACTTCTTAAGAGAGCTTATTAATGTTTTCATGGCTTAATAAAAGCAGGCACTGTTTCCGTTGTCTGATGACATATCATTATTGTCTTTTAGGAATGGTGAAGTACTGACAACACAATTTCAACGAGGGATGCTGATACCGTGAGCCTCTTCAAGCTTGCCTTGTACATCGGATACTAATACAATGTGGAGAGAGACAGAGACGGTTGGCTTACTCCTTTTGTGGTTCTCTGGCTCAAAGGAAGCTTCTTATCCCTATGCTGGCCCTTTTGTTGCTCTCCTGGCAACCCCCAGTTAACTGAAGATTGGGGAGAAGAATTTGATTATTGGATCCACTTGTATCAAAAGTTGCATCACTTATCTCAAGGAGAAGATGAAATTTCCATTCTATTGGTCTGTTGTCAAATTGGCACAATAACATTTCCTTCTAGAGACTTGCAGATAACAACAGTTCTGGTTATGGCTACCGATCCAACGTGATAGCGGCACGGCACCAATTCTTGGACTCATGACTGGGTATACCATGTTGCGGAATGGGGGAGTAGGGAACGGAGGTCAACCCTGGATGTTACGATGGTCCAGTCGCATTCGGCTCACTTGGCTTAGCTTCACACTCTTCATCATCCTGGTCTTCTTCCCCCTCATCGCCCATTACTACTTAACCACCATAGATGATGCGGATGATGCCGGCAAACGCATCTTTGGCCCCCGCACAGGGAACGAGCTGTGTGAGGTAAAGCATGTCCAAGACTTGTGCCGCATCCGAGAGTCAGTGAGTGAAGAGCTTCTTCAGTTAGAAGCGAAGCGCCAAGAGCTGAACAGTGAGATTGCTAAGCTGAACCTCAAGATCGAAGCCTGCAAGAAGAGCATTGAGAATGCCAAGCAAGATCTCTTGCAGCTGAAGAATGTCATCAGTCAGACAGAACATTCTTACAAAGAATTGATGGCTCAGAACCAGCCCAAGCTTTCTTTGCCCATCCGTCTGCTGCCAGACAAAGATGAATCTAACTTCCCTTTGCCAAAATCCAACAGGAATTGCCGGCTACACAACTGCTTTGACTATTCACGTTGCCCACTAACCTCTGGCTTCCCTGTGTATGTCTACAACAGTGACCAATTCAGTTTCGGGAACTCCTTAGATCCTTTAATTAAGCAGGCCTTTGAATCCACTGTAAGAACTAATGTGTATGTTACTGAAAATGCAAACATTGCCTGTTTATACATAATCCTAGTGGGGGAAATGCAGGAGCCTGTAATGCCAAAACCTACTGAGCTAGAGCAACAGTTGCACACTCTACCTTATTGGCGGACTGATGGGCATAACCATCTCATTATTAACTTATCCAGGAAGTCAGAAACTCAGAACTTCCTGTATAACATCAGCACAGGGAGGGCCATGATTGCCCAGTCCACATTTTATGATGTACAGTATCGTCCGGGGTTCGACCTTGTGTTGTCTCCCCTCGTCCACGCCATGTCAGAACCCAATTTCCTAGAGATTCCACCACAGGTACCAGTGAAACGAAAATACTTATTCAGTTTCCAGGGAGAGAAGGTTGAGTCTCTTCGATCCAGTCTGCAAGAAGTACGTTCTTTTGAGGAAGAAATAGAAGGCAATGCCCCAGCAGATTATGATGATAGGATCATTGCCACCCTGAAGGCTGTCCAAGACAGCAAGCTGGACTTTGTCTTGGTAGAATTCACATGTAAGAACCAGCCTAAGCCAAGCTTGCCCACTGAGTGGGCTCTTTGTGGAGAAAGGGAAGACAGATTAGAGCTACTGAAACTATCTACTTTTGCACTGATAATCACCCCAGGCGACACCCACCTTGTAATCTCTTCTGGGTGTGCAATGAGACTATTTGAGGCTCTGGAAGTTGGAGCTATCCCGGTGATTCTTGGAGAGCAAGTCCATTTGCCCTATCATGATGTGATCCGGTGGAACGAGGCAGCCTTAATCATACCAAAGCCACGTATCACAGAAGTGCATTTCCTTCTGAGGAGCATTTCTGATAATGACCTCTTGGCCATGAGGAGGCAGGGGCGTTTCTTGTGGGAGACCTACTTTTCCACATCAGACAGCGTCTTCAGCACAGTCTTGGCCATCATAAGGACTCGAATCCAAATCCCAGCTATCCCCATTCGAGAGGAAACAGCAGTAGAAATCCCTCACCGATCTGGCAAAGCTGCTGGCACAGACCCCAACATGGCTGACAATGGGGACTTGGACTTGGGGCCAGTGGAAACAGAGCCGCCATATTCATCTCCCAAATACCTGCGCAATTTTACCCTCACAGCAATGGATATTTACAGAAACTGGAACTCAGCTCCTGGTCCTTTCCACCTCTTTCCCCACACACCCTTTGATCCTGTCCTGCCATCCGAAGCTAAGTTTTTAGGGTCTGGGACTGGGTTTCGTCCTATCGGAGGGGGAGCTGGTGGCTCTGGGAAGGAGTTCCAAGCTGCATTGGGTGGCAATGTCCCCAGGGAACAGTTTACAGTAGTCATGTTGACATATGAGCGAGAGGAAGTATTAATGAACTCCCTGGAGAGGCTTAATGGTCTCCCTTACTTAAACAAAGTGGTGGTGGTCTGGAATTCACCCAAGCTTCCATCAGAAGATCTCTTGTGGCCGGACATTGGTGTTCCAATTGTGGTAAGAGCAATTCAGATACTTATTTCTTACTCCTCAAACTGAGCGAGATGGAAAGATGTCAGACTTCGTTTTCTTTCTACAAAACAATGTGTGGTTTTAATCTCATTTCTTTAACTGTGTAATAGCATAAATTTGGATCACTAAAGAGTACTTGCAGTGCTGAGGGTGGGTGACAGGGACTCTACCAGCATATGAGGAGATAATTTCCCTTTACGTACTACCACTACTCTACCCATATAGCCTCAGGATCCAATCCTCTGTTGAATTGTTACAGAAGTATTCCCTAACTCTGAAGCCTTACCAAGTCCTGCTAACAGTCTTTGGAAGGTTCAGAGCCAAGCAGATTGCATGTACAAATAGGTTTTCAATATTTTTACCTGTGGCAAAAATAATTTCAAAATAATAGTGATTTGCACTTAGAGCATGAATGTAGTCAGCACCTGGGGAGTCCAAAGTCCAGGCAGCAAGATGAAAGGAATTTTGTAGGTTCATTGTACAAAATATATAGACATAATTCAGACTCAGGCCATCTTGTACTTCAGGGAGTTGTAATAGCAGACGTGTAACATATAGCCTAACTCCATTTCAGGAACAAAAGCCTTCAGCAGATTCAGAAAAGCTTTATTCAGTAAGCAGAATTGATCTCAGTACATAGTTGTTGTCAGAAGTGATTTTTTTCCCCTCAATGTACACAGTATAAGAGTCCAAATAATTCACCCTTTACAAAAATCTTATTTGTCAGCAATTCAGAACATACACTCTTCCCAGGTCTTACCCTCCTGTTTTTTCTAGCTATAGCCTCCGTGCAACTCCCATAATCTCACAGCTAGCTCATAGTCCCAAGGCATGTGGAGGGTGCCAAGTTGGCAAAGGCTGTAGTAATGTCTTTGCAGCAAAAGGATTCTCATATTTGTGGGGGACAAGTCACCAGGGAGGGGAGAAGTGCTGGGTGGAACTGAGGAATGATTATTCTCTCTGAAATATATATATTTTAGGAGACAGATTAAGCAGTGGCCCTTTGTCTTTTTTGAAGCAAAGGGATAGCATGAGGAGGGGGTTACAATGCAGTTTTCTATATGCATAAGTACAATACAAATCATTTTGTGCCATCTTTGGAATTGTTTATTGGCTTAGAAAGTTTACTTCAAGTAGGAAATTCCAAACAGCCAATGTGATGTAATGGTTTGAGCACTGGACTACGACTCTGGAGACCAGGGATCATATCCCCAGTTAGCCGTGGAAACACACTGGGTTCTTTTGGGCAAGTCACACTCAGGCTCAGAGGAAGGCAAAAGGCAACCACCACTACCTTGAACAAAACTTGCCAAGAAAATCCTGTGATCAGTTTGCTTTAGATTTGACATAAGTTGGAAATGACTTGAAGATACACAGCAACGAGTATTGCTGCTAATTTACTGATGTTCATTTCAAGACAACTCTTCATTTTTGAAAGTTAAGGACTCTCTTCTTTCTTGCATATCCCTGTGTTAGCCAGAGGAGAAAAAAATCCTTTTTAAACACAAGCTCAGTCAGGTTGCTTCTTTCCTTTCCTTTCCTTTCCTTTCCTTTCAGTAAGGCCCTATCCCCTTCTTTTTGTGACCTTTCACATGGTCTTAGTCAGAAGGCTGGTTCTTGTAGTTTGAGCAGGGTTAGTTCAGATACTGGTTTAGATGTAGGTCGTAAAGAAGCTTAGATTTGTGAAAAGAAGTTGTGGTTAGTGAGGAGGCAGTGTACATCTAAATGCCTGCCTCCCAACCTTAAATGGCTAGTTGGGATTGCATACACATCAGAATGTGCTTTCTACTCCATATTATTCCATATACCCCCATGGGTCCAGTTTGCGTTGGGACAGAGAATAAATATCCACAGCCTTAAAACTATTGAGGGTTATATCTAGAAGCCTTGGGTGGGAGAAACGAGGAAGGGGTTTCCAGCTAACAAAGGAGAAAAATGATTCTTTCCCACTTTTCACAGTTTTTTCTCTGGATCTTCACATCTCTGGTTGTACTTCTTGCAGACACAGAGGACTAATTCCATGATAATAGTGCTAGCTTTTTCTTTCTAAAGTAGAGGTGGGGGTGGGATTTTGAAAGAGAAGGCAATATTTATGTGTAATGAGGATGATGAGTTGCCTGCTGGAGCCCAGCACTGGATGAAGTGAACCTCTTCCCAATATATTTCATCATATTGTTTCTCACTAATACTCATGATGAGAAGTGAATGAAAACAGTCCTCCCCCCCCCCCCCCGAAATAAAATGAGATACAGTTCTTCATGCTGTTGCAAAGATGAGTTTCACATTAGTCCCACTATCTCTTTTGTTCTCATTTCCCCCTTCTCGCTTCAGAAACCAACAGCTTCCATGAAAAATAATGCCCACTTAAAATAAAAACTTCTTGGCTTCTGAAAGATGACAGCCACAGAGGATCTTCTTGCACATGTGCAGAAAATGAAGCAGCTCTTACCCATAATACTCCAGCTCTTTCTGTAGCCCGGGAATTTGCTATAATTGGGGGAGATGTTGTTGGGAACTCGTTACTATCTACTTGCAAGTTTTAGCTTGCCTTATTTATTTGGCAAGAAGCCATTAAAAGCAGAGTTACACTAAAAAACAGTAAGTTAAAATATCCAGTGAAATGAGATTCAGTAGATATTAAACCAAAGAGACAAACAGAAACTATCATTGTTGCTGCCTGGATTAATTTTTTATTAAGGTCTTTCAATGATGCCAGTTTAACCTTTCAAGACTATATGGATAGAAATAAAATTTTATAGCTTAAATCCCTGCAGGAAGGCATCATTGGTTGCTTATAGCCAAGGTAGCAAACCTTGGGCCCTTCAGATCCTTTGAGACTACCACTCTGATCATCCCCAAATAGCACAGCTAGTAGTCAAGGATTCAAGGAGCTGTAATCCCAAAGATTTGGAGGCTATGCAGCTACCTATCTAAAGCTTAAAGGATCTACTACAGGTTGAGTCTCCTTTATCCGGAACTACAAAATCCAAAATGTTCCACATCCAAAATGGTCCATATGGGTGGCTGACCTAGTGACACTTTTGCTTTCTGATGTTTCAGTGTACACAAATTTGATTCGATGCAAAAAATGTTTAGAATATTATGTATAAAATTACCTTCAGGCTGTGTTTCTAGGAACACAGGAAACAAATAAATTCCATGTTTAGACTTGGATCCCCTCTGCAAGGTACCTCCTTATGTATATTCAAATATTTAAAAATCTGAAACCCAAAATACTTATGGTCTGAAAAACTTCAGAAAAGAGAGACTCAATCTGTAGATGCCAAGGAACTGACAGTAATTGTGCATTCCTGTATGAGAGGAGTTGGTTTAGCTGGTCCTTGTGGCCCCTTCAACATCTTAAGAGCCTATGATGAGTGGCACCCATCAACATAGAACTGGGATTTGGGGGGGGGGGGAGGAAGGAAGAAGTGAAAAAGCAGTCTTCCTGCAGTCAGATGGAGGCATTTTAATACAACTTCCAGCCTCTTCACCCAGCACAACCAGTGGTCTTCATGGCTGCATATGGTGGGAGTTTTAGTGCAGCATCTTTGGAGGATGCCAAGCTGGAAAAGACTGGTACAGTTTCTTTACCACAGATCCCACTATGATTCAGCTTGGGTTGGAGTGGCATCCCAGTCTTTTTGAAGCATGGGAATCCTATATAAATTTTTTTTTGCTTCTGGCATCCCAAGATCATACACCTTGCACTCCAGGCTACAGAAACACTGATATCTTGTGAGACTGCAGAAAAGCTGTGAAATGTACTCTTGGCTGCAGTGCTCTGTTTCCGTAGAATATCACTTTTTACTGATTTTAAAAAGTCCTTAAGGATGTGCTAGAAAAGGACTAAAATGTTCATAGCCAGCATGGTGTATTGGTTTGGATGTTGGACTACAGCTCTGGAGATCCTGGATTCGATTCCCCACTCAGCCATGAAACCCACAGGGTGACCTTGGGCAAGTCACACACTCTCAGCCTCAGGAGAAGGCAATCGGAAACCTCCTCTGAGCAAATATTGCCAAGAAAACCCCATGACAGGGTTGTCATAAGTTGGAAATGGCTTCAAGACACACAACAAACATATGAATGTGCAGATATATTTGATGGTGTATGAGTAGCAGCTGTGGAAATCTTTGAATGCAGAGGTTTTGCTGAATCAGATTTCCAGTCATTTGAGGGCTGCTTTCTACACATCTGTTTTCCATGATGGTGACCTGCCTTAAACAGTTATTTTAAAGCCTTTACAACAATCCTGTGAGGTAGGGTGGCTTTATTTCCCACTGTCAAGAAAACAGTGTCTTGCCTATAGCCAAAGCTTTGAAAAATTACTTCTTGCACAACAACACCCATGATGTCTGCTAGCCCTGTTGGTTAAGGATTTGTAGTTCCAAAACAGAAACCTTTCCAGACTCTGCCTAAGACCACCCAGTGAGTTTATAGCAGGGTAAGATTTGAAAAGAGACTTCTCTCATATATTATATAAATATAAACTCTGGTGTCTCTCTGAGCCATTTCACCACACCAGCAGGTTGTAAAAACCACAAATGCATGTTTATTTGCCTTGAATAATTCTATAGGCAGGTAACTGAATTGATGCAGGTTTGTTTTGGGGTTTTTTTACACCCAGTCTTGCTTTTACTTTTCATTCATTGATCTCGAATTTTTGGGTTGGAAAATTCTTGGTATTTTGACTGGATCCTGCATTTTAAAACCTCATGCTTGAGCTGAAATAATTGCCTTTTTGTTTCGGTAACCCAGACTGCAAAGCAAGTGCGTATTTTTCTTTCTTCACCTTGATATTATTTTATTGTGAGCTATTTAGGATGCAGCACAAGGGGCTGGGGAATCAAGGTTTTTCTCCAATTAAAGATGGAAGGGGTGGGGGAGAATCAGCATCATTTAAAAATTGCTATTTCTATTAACACCAAAACAATTTCAAGCATCATAAGACCACCAGGTGCAGAACAGCGATAATACCACTGTGACAAAGTGATTACTGATCAAAGCACCTAAAGCAGACAGCTAATGAACTCCAACAAATTACAGAGTAATGAGATGGGGTATGTTGTGCATTCTGAAATAGGTGCTGCTGCCGCCACCACCAAAACCCGTAGTAACCAATGTGCAGGAAGCAGGAAATGAAGATTTGAAGATAGCTAGTGCCATGTGGTGATTTGAGTCTGGGGAGCTAAATGAAGTACTGTAAACACAGGTTAAAATTCCTGTTCACTCGCTGAACTCACTTGCTGAAACCGTCCCAGATTGTACATTTGACAACATCTAGGACAGAAGACTAGTCCTTAGCCCAGGGATTCCCAACCTTTTTTCTGTGGTGGGACCCCTATGTCTTACAGGTTAATGGTGTTTAGGAGTATATATAAGAATATATTTTTAGAAACATAGAGTTGGAAGAGACCCCAAGGGCCATCCAGTCCAACCCCACTCTGCCGTGCAGGAACTCACAATCAAAGCATCCCCTACAGCTGGCCATGCAAGCCTTGGTTTAAAAACCTTCAAAGAAGGAAACTCCACCACTCTTTGATGGAATTTATTCCACTGTCAAACAGCTCTCACTGTCAGGAGGTCTCTCCTAATGTTTAGATGGAATCTCTTTTGCTGCAGTTTGCATGCATTGCTCCATGTCCTGTTCTCTGCAGCAGCAGAAAACAAGCTCGTTGCCAGTCTAATCCTGTCCAGTTGAAGTAAATGTCCCCCAGAAGACCTGAGTGTATGGGGCAGATTATACAGGATATATAAAATTGTATGAAAATGAGGCCATCGCTCCGCATGAAATGCAAACATAGGGTGGATAATACTTGGCTTGAAAGCAGTATCTCTGAAAAGGATCTAGATGTCTTAGTAGACCACAGACTTAACCTGAGTCAACAGCATCATGCAGTGGCCAGAACATCTGATGCAGTTCTAGGTTGCATCAACAACAATTTAGTGTCCGTCTAGATCAAGGGACATAGAATCATAGAGTTGGAAGAGGCCACAAGGGCCATCTGGTCCAACCTCGTGCCATGCAGGAAATCACAGTATAGTGCCAATCTATTCTGTTTTAGTCAATCGTGATCTGGAATGCTGTTTTCCACACTGAGCACCACAATTCAAAAGTGATATTGAGAAGCTGGAACATGTCCAGAGAAGGGTGACGAAAATGATCAAAGGTCTGGAAACAAAATACTTTGGTGGAAGAGGCAGGCCAGGCCAGTTGAGAAGCAATGCAAATTATGAGCAGACAAGACTTTAGTGGTGCATCAGTGATGTTTGGAGGAGAAATCCTTAAGAGAAGCCATCATGAGAAATGGTAAAGACTAAAAGGGGAGGAATGGACAAAGGGTAGCATGAGATCTGGCTAAAGTACAATTAGCACCAGGTAGAGGGAGGCCAGTGGGTCAAATTCCATAAATGCACCAGATCCTGTCTGATCTTGGACAGTTGCTCTGGTTGGTATTTGGATGGGAGTCTGGCAATGTTGTAAGCTGCCTTGGGTCCCAACTTGGGAGAAAGGTGTTATATAAATGAATAAATGACTGCCAGGTGCTGGTGGTTATGTTTCAGAGGAGGGAAATGGCAAAACTACCTCTGAGTATTCCTTGCCTAAGAAAAGCCTATTAAATTCATGTGATCACCATAAGTCAACAGGCACATTAAAGGCACATAGACAAACAAAGGAGGCCCACAGAAATTGTTTATTTATTTGTTTAATTTGTTTTAGTATTTGTTAATAGCTTTCCTGTCCTCCTGGGCTCTGACAGCCAAGTACAATAGATTTTTAAAAAATCTTTAAGTGTAGGGTGTGAACAAAAGCCAGATTTAAAAACCTGGTGGCCGCAGAGTATAATACAGTTCTGGCCACTCACTGGAAGTTTGGTAGAGATTGAACCATACCTACTTCCCACAATCAAAGCGATGCTACAGAAAAAGTCCTATCTCATGTTGAAGGACTGGTTGTAACCAAGGCCATTGCAAATCAGCCCTGGTATACACAATGCATGTTCATTCCCTGATCTTGGCAGCATCAGTTGACAACTTACATGAGCATGGTTTGTAGACCTCTGGAGGGAGTACCTCTGGCCCTCCACATTTGCTGCTTTGACTTTTGTGGCTTTGATTATTTGTGATTTTGATAAATATGCTCTCTCTAGGGATCTCTAGCTCCTTTAGCACAACTCTGCCAGAGGCTGACCATAGAGTTGTGCTGGAGGACCTAGATGTTCCTAGAGAAAACACTTCTCTAGGCATTTGTAGGTCTTCCAGCATGATTCTATGATCAACATCTGGCAGATATTGACCACAGAATTGCACTAGAGGACCTGGAGATTCTTAGGAGAAGTGTTCTCAGGTAAAAAGAACAATGTGTTTTTTTTATTTGCAGTTTTTCCATATTCCCTAAGGACTTTCACCCCCTAACCCCAGCAAATGTGGAGGGACCACTGTATATCTGTTTTGGTTCACATCCCTTCCAAATAACCATGCCTCTTTCACCATTCTTGGTTTGGAAATTTCACTGCTAACCATGGAGCTGAGGATCCTGGTAGTGGGAAATGGCACATTGAGCTTACATGTGTGAACTAGCCCTCTGGGATGAGAATAGAAGGGTTAACCTCTGTAGACACTCCAGCCTTGTGCCTCATCAGATCCAAGGCCCTTGCCAAACCTAAAGAAGGGTGCGGTTGCTATTTCTACTGGCCTGGCACACCAATGGCACCATGATTCTTGCTGTTTTCCCTACTCCAGTCTGATTTTAATTATGAAAACTTTTTGGAGCAAATGACAGGCTGGACTTCTTGTGTGAGACAGAATACATCTTTGGAATTCACTTAAAAAATTTTAAAAAAATAATAAGGAAGGGAGAAAAATGCAACTTTGCCCGCACTTGGAATGCTTCTGCATAGAGGACAAAATACTTGTTTTTGGAAATGGGTGTGATGGCACAGACTCAGAAGAGAAGGCTGCCAAACAGCTGCAATATAATAACACAGTTTAATTAAAAACAACAACTGTGCTCTTAGGAGAAGAAGAGGGCTAGCTTTCCGGATCGTAGAAGTAAGTAAATAGATATAGT
The DNA here is from genome assembly GCA_034509955.1 of Urosaurus nigricauda. Classification (NCBI taxonomy): domain Eukaryota; kingdom Metazoa; phylum Chordata; class Lepidosauria; order Squamata; family Phrynosomatidae; genus Urosaurus; species Urosaurus nigricauda. The sequence goes on along the minus strand of JAOEGL010000001.1, from coordinate 375,392,468 downwards.
GTGAAAATAGCTATAAAGGTTGGCGATGCTTTGCCTATCTGACAGTCTTGTAGGGATCCCCAGGTCTTGTTTTGACTGAGCAATTCAGTTTGCATGTAAACCAAAGGTGGGCAACTGTGGTGGCTCCAGACACCAATTGTCTAGCCTTTGGTCCCTTTATGGGCCACAGAGACTATTAACTTCCAAACTTCCAGAGCCAAACAAAAATGGAAGAGAACGGAGATTTGCTTCTGGTTTTGAAAAACAGATGTGACTGCAAAGTTGTTTTTATGACCATTGATCCCTTCAGACTCTTGGAACTGTTCTTTTTTTCCTTACCCAAATAAAAAGTGCCTTTCCTGAAGGTAGCAGCAATTCATCTTTTACATAGGTTTCAGAGTCCTGTTGTTGTGTGCCTTCAAGTCCTTTACAACTTATGGCAACCCAAGGTGAACTAGCCATGGGGTTTTCTTGACAGGATTTGTTCAGAGGAGGTTTGCCATTGCCTTCCCCTGAGGCTGAGAGTATGTAGCTTGCCCAAGATTATCCAATGGGTTTCATGACCGAGCTGGGAACCAAACCCTGGTCTCCACAGTTGTAGTCCAACATTCAAACCACTACACCACACTCTTCCCATTTAATGTTAAAATAACATTGGGAGAGGGGAGATGGGGACAGAAGATTGAGAGGTGACATTGTGGTCATCTTGAAATAGCTGAAGTGATGTCATGTAGTTGGTGGAGAAAGGTTGTTTTCTGCTGTTCCAAGGAATAAGATGTCAATCAGTGGACTGAAATGACAAGAAAAGAGATTCCACATAAATATTAGGAAGAACTTGTTGATTATAAGAGCTTTTGAAAGATGAATGGACTACCTTGGCAGGAGGGGAATTCTCCTTCATTGGAGGTCTTTAAACAGAGACCTCAGAGAGTGGTGGAGTCTCCCTTTTTGGAGGTCTTTAAACAGAGGCTGGAGGGAGGCGGTGCTTTGATTGTGAGTTCCTGCGTGACAGAAGGGGGTTGGACTGGATGACCCTTGGGGTCTCTTCCAACTCGAGGATTCAATGATTCTAGGTTGGATGACCGTCTCTCAGGATTGCTTTAGCTGTGGATTTTTGCAGGGCAGGGAGTTGCACTAAATGGCCCTAGTGGTTAGTTCCAACTCTGTTAAGTCTGTGATTTTTCGATTTTTCTTTATAATTGTATCTGTCTAAGTGGCCCCCAGAGTGCCTGTCCCACTGGGCAGAAAATGTTTCCCCTAATGGCTGTTGTTGGTTTAATTCTTCTTTATTTCAGCCACAGGTTTTTCCAGCTCATTCTCCTAATGACGTACCAGCTCTGTGCCAGCATATAAATTGCAGAGCATTCGTTTTGTCTGTAATACTTAAGCTTCCTCCTGGCAAATTGTGGGTGCATTTTGCATGCCTGCATGTGGCAGAGAGTGCAAAGGGCATGTCTATTAACCTAGTAAAACCAAAAAACCCCCAAAAAGACCTTCTCTGCCAAGGAGCTGTACTCATTTAAACCATGCTAGTTCTGAGAATTGGAATGAAGTAATTACCCGTGTTTAGGAAAGAATGGCAAAAACGCCTTCCCACGCCACATGTTGCAAATTGCCTTTCCCTTTCCAAAACCCTCTTATGCCTATTCTGCCAATTAGTCGCTTTTATTTCATTTAGGCCAAGTAGCAGTGCAGTGCTTCCACAGCTGAGCAGTTATAAAATAAAATAAAATAAGCCCATATGCTTGGCTTCTTGCCAACCTTGAACATTAAAGAAAACAGGGTGTTTTATGACGAAAACAACCAAACATTTTAAGTCTTGTTTTTGTATGTTACTTCACATTTCCTCGTGCGGTCATTCAAACAACAGTACCTAGATTTTATTTATTGATGTATTTATTTTTAAATTGGATCCTGAGATTTTCCTCTGGTATCAAACTACTCACTTAGGGACAGGCATTCCCTGCCCCATTTGTCCACTCCAGAGAGTTTCTGCTCTCTCCACTCCCAGTAAATCACAATGGTGTAGCTTCTCCTACTGGTTATGTGTTACAACCAGGCAGAAATTCACAAATAATTCTGTATTCTGTGTAGTGGAGTCTCCTTCTTTGGAGGTCTTTAAGCAGAGGCTGGATGGCCATCTGTCGGGGTTGCTTTGATGGAGAGTTCCTGCATGGCAGAATGGGATTGGACTGGATGGACCTTGTGGTCTCTTCCAGCTCTATGATTCTATGATGGCCATCTGTCAGGGATCCTTTGAGAGTTCCTGCATGGAAGAATGGGGTTGGACTGGGTGGCCCGTGGGGTCTCTTCCAACTCTATGATTCTATTATTCTAAGGACATATATGCAACCATTTGTCACAGTCGCTTGCAGTTGTAAGCATCAGTGGCTTCTCTTTTTAACTGGCTTGTGAGAGGCAACATAACTAAAGAACAGGAGTCAAGAGTCAATTCTGCCCCAGTGGATTTTTTGGTAGGGTTTTGTGTGCCCCAGGGGGTCCAAAAAGCAGCCTTGGACCATGACCCCACTTGCCCACCATTGTCAGGCTACAGTCACAGGCATTGACGAACAGGTTAGCTCAGGTTTACATGACAAAAGGGAGAAACTAACAATGCACTAAACTGATATGTCAAAGGATTACGTGTGTCCTAAGAATAAAATCACCACTCTAACATATATTGTAGTAATTCTGAAAAAAAAAACAATAAATACACATCCAACGTGCTTTAGAGAGCAGTGTGTCCCAAACTAAACCCACATATTCCCTCAGGTTCTAGCAACTTCTGCTAGCAGTGAAAAGGTTTCTATAAGGAGAGGCTGGCAAAAGGTTCCACAAATGATCAATTATTGCTCTCTCTGAGCTTTACAGCTCCGATTTTGAGCTTTATTTGCACAAGTCATAGGAAATGGTCCCCACTTAGGTGGTTGCAACAATACAGCATACTAGATTTAGATACTGTTGAAGGTAAATGGAAAGCAATGATGGTGGGAAAGTAAATAAATAGTAATGGTAGCAGATAAGATGACTACCTTCGGAGTTATTTTGAAGCCGTTTTGCTATATCTTCATCAGTAAGTACAGCTAAGTACAGACTCCAGAATTCAATATCCAATATGCCATTTTTTCACAAATTTTCAAAAAAACCAAAACAAAACCCTAACATAAGAGTAACATCATAAATTACCCATTATCTCCCCAAAATTGATATGTAACAAATAATGACACTAAAAATTTACCTCTCTTGGAAATAAACTACTCCCCGTTCGATATAAGTCTTTCTGTATGCTATTTTCTCCAGGTGGCTAAAATCTGTTAGCAATAGATAACAGATGGAACTAAATCCCAATTGAGTATCTTAAAGAACATGGCCACATAGCCTGAAAACCCCACAAAAAACTATGGAGGCCGGTCATGAAAGCCTTCGACTCCACATATCTTAAAGAAACATACATGTAATACTGTAGAGGTTCCCCGTGAATACTACAATCCCCATAAACTGAAACTGTAGAACTGGCTGAAAGTATTTAAAACCAACTATAGTTAAAGCCACCATATAGTTGTGCAGAATTATAATGCTGATAATCATGAAGCTACTCAAATATAATCTGGCATGGTTGACATACCAGTGTTTTTATATTAACAAATTATTAGTATTCCATAAACTGAAACCCTGAGTGTGGCTAAACATACTCTGGCACTACAGTACAGCACTATGGACAGATGGACATCCACCCTCTGCTTAAAAATGCCAAAGAAGGAGACTCCACCACACTCCAAGGCAGTGTCTTTACTGTCAAACAGCTCTTACTGTTGGGACATTCTTCCCGATATCTTGTTGCCTGTAGTTGCAGCAAACACAGAATAGGACCTAGAGAATTGGATTCAAACTATAGGATGAGAACTGAGTTTGGGAACATTTGGGTCACCTGCTCTGTTAAAGCCTCTCCTCCTAAATTTGATAGGACCCAAATCTGAGATGATGTTAAGAGTGCATCAGGGATGAAACTCAGCAACTGCCTTCATATGTTTTTTCTTATTTTGAGGATGAATATGTATTGGTTCATACACCGTTCATCTGGGATTGTTTTATGTAAAATTCAGATTAATTCTCCCATTTGCAAAATCGTGGGGCTTTTACTTGAGCAAAAGTCCCTGTAGGAGAAAGTCAGTCTTCCATCACTGATTAAACCCTATAACCATTAATATTCATCCTCCTGCCACAAAGGTTCGTATTCTCAGCTCTGGAGCAGCCTGTTGCAAGTGCTACAAGGCTCTGCAGGGTGGAGTATTTCCATGGTTGCCGAGGCACCGACCACCCTTCTCATTCAAGAGCGTAGTTTTCTTTTGCTTTTATAATGCGTCTCAAGGGTGCCAATGTATGCGCTAATCTGCATCCTATTGAGCAAACACACTGGAGGGTGCAAGACGCCTGGTGGATGTTCTGCCGGGAGGCTGACATTTTGTATGCACATAATTCAGTGTAATTCAGCCTTGCAGGTAAGTACAAATTTTCTCAAGTTGCCAAGGGAACAAACATTGAGAATCCTTCCTGGCTGTGTGTTGCAAGGTAGCTTTGGCAAAGGATCTATTAAATGACATTTTTTCCTTCAACCAGTAGGTTGGCAGATTTTATTGGAGCATATCCAAAGGAGGGTGACCAAAATGGTGAAGGGTCTGGAAACCATGCCCTATGAGGAGAGACCTAGGGAGCTGGGTATGTTTTGCCTGGAGAAGAGACGGTTAAGAGGTGGTGAGATACCTCTGTTTAAGTATTTGAAGGGATGTCATATTGAGGATAGAGCAAGCTTGTTTTCTGCTCCTGAGAATAGGACCTGGAACAGAAAAAGAGATTCCACCTAAACATTACATTCTTGACATTAAAGGCTGTTTGACAGTGGAACACACTCCCTCGAAGAGTGGTGGAGTCTCCTCCTTTGAAGGCCTTTAAACAGAGGCTGGATGGCCATCTGTCGGGCATGCTTTGGTTGTGAGTTCTTGCATGGCAGGGGGTTAGACTGGATGGCCCTTGGGGTCTTTTCCAACTCTATGATTTAGTTATTCTATTGGATGTGATAGCGACCACAGGCATATAATATGTCTTTGTTCAAAAACAGAAAGGTTTTGAATGGCAGGTCACAGGGTTGGACAGTAGAACCCCAGGGGTTCCCCTCGAGGCTGTTTTGTGGCCCCCAGTGCCATTCCATGCCTAAGCCCTTATCCATTCTTTATATCCAAAATGTGGTCAAGAGTGTTCCCCAACATCTCCAAGGGGTGGAGCTGACCATTTAACATCATGGGAGAAAAGCCTGTTTTATGCCTGTATGCGCTCTTATTTCAAAACAGGAAGTGATATCAAGTAATGAAATGCACATCCAAAAATGGCTGTAAAAAGGCCATTTGCAAACACATAGCCTGCTCCAAGTTTCCAGGGTTTGGGGATTTAAAATAAAATCTTATTTTTCAAGGTGAGGGGATGAAAATTGTAGGGTAGCCCTCCAGGGACCTATGGGGGCGGATGGGGCTCCCTCAATCCCTGATGGTTACCCACCTTTCTCCTATAGGGCCTAGGTAATAATTATGGTATAGTCAGCCCTCCGTATCCCCGGATTCTTAATCCACAGATTCAAGCATCTACAGTTTGAAAATATACAAAAAATATATATAAATACCCAAAAAGCAAACCTGGATTTTGCCATTTTATATAAGGCACACCATTTTATTATGCCATTGTATATAATGGGACTTGATCATCCATGGATTTTGGTATCCACCTGAGGTCCCAGAACCAAAACCCAGCAGATACCAAGGGCCCAGTGCAGTGTAGTAGCAGCAATAATAATAATAATGGTAATAATAATACCAGCCCATTGTATATAATGGGACTTGAGCATCTACAGATTTTGGTATCCACTTAGGAGTCTTGGAACCAAATCCCAGTGGATACCAAGGGCCCACTGTAATAAGGAATGTGTTTCTTATCCAGCTCTTCTGTAATCCAGCACAGAGTACTTAAAATAGAACATTAAAAGAAAAGCCAATAAATTATAAATCATTGTGTGGTATGTTGAAGAGAAGGTTGAGAGCTGCCATGATTGCCCTCTTTAAGCATCTAAAGGGCTGTCACAGAGAGAAGGGTGCAGGTTTGTTCTCTGCTGCTCCAAAAAGTAGGTTGAGTAATTGTTTTAAGTTGCAGGAGGATTGATTTTGATTGAACATTAGGAGGAACGTCTTGACAATAAGAGCTAAATGACAATAAGGTCTAATCCACAATCTTCTGGATGTCTTCAAAAAGACAGCTACAGTCGTCCCCCGGGTTACGAAGGTAATCCGTTCCGGGATTACCTTTGTAACCCAGAAGCTTTCGTTTCCCGGGGGACCGCTAAAATCAACGGATCGCGCAGCCATTTAAAGGGGCCGTGTGGCTTTTTTCGCTTCGTATCCCGGGGGATATTTTGTATCCCGGGGGATAGGAAGCCGGTCCGCCGCCTTTCGGATCCCGGGGTTTTCGCAACCCGGGGGATTTGTAAGGCGGGGGACCACTGTACCTTCAGGGGATGCTCTAGCTGAATTTCTTGCACTTGATGGCCTATGGGACTCCTTCCAGCTCTGTGATTCTATGTATACTCCAGTTAATGTAGTAGGTGGGTTCCTGGACATTACTTTAACCAAAGAAAGGAAGGAAGGAAGAAATCCAACCAAATCTGAAGTTCAGCCAAAAAAATTTGCTTTAAAAGAGCACTTTTTAAAAGTATAATTGTCATTTAAACTATTTGTTTATTTATTTTAATTTCTGTGCCACCTTTCTCCCAGGAAGGGACCCAAAGTAGCTCACAAGCAAAAAATATTTTTAATATTTACAATAAAAATGTAAAAGGCAATTAGAAGCAACCAGCTAAAAACCAGTATAGAGTATAGAGGAAGGTGACCAAAATGGTGAAGGTTCTGGAAACAATGCCCTATGAGGAATGATTTAGGGAACTGGGGGTGTTTAGCCTGGAGAATAGAAGGTTAAGAAGTGATATGGTAGACCTGTTTAAATACTTGAAGGGATGTCACATTGAAGATGGAGCAAGCTTGTTTTCTGCTGCTCCAAAGGCTGGGGCAGCAACGATGGATCCAAGCTACAGGAAAAGAGATTTCAGCTCAACATTAGGAGGAATGTCCAGAGGCTAAGAGTTGTTGGACAGTGAAAGACCCTGCCTCGGAGTGTGGTGTAGTCTTCTTCTTTGGAGGTTTTTAAACAGAGGCTGGATGGCTATCTGTCGGGAGTGCTTTGCTTGTGTCTTCCTACATGGCATGGCCTTTGATGTCTCTTCCAGCTCTATCATTCAGGTATCCAAAATCAGATTGGCAGGAGTCAGTGTCCTTTTTTGTAGCCATGGGCATAGAAGGAAAACAAAATTCTTAATAACTGAAACCTGTTTTGCATGGGTGTAGCAGTTTTGACACCTGTGGGTGGCTTGACAGTCTTTGGTAACCATAGTCTGTCAGCTGTAATGGGCAACCAAGTAGTGATCCAGCTAAGTAAGGAGGAGCTCACCTCTGAAATGGCAGTCCATCTCCAGCCTGGGCAGAAAGGCGTGGAAGGCTATTTGTATGCACTCGAATCTCAAGCCAGTTTTCTTCTCTTTTTTTAAAAAAAGTGTGTTCCGTCATGGTGGCAAGATGACTTGTTTGTATAGGCTCTTCGCCAGGATGAAGATGGATGCTTGAAGAAACAGCCTGCCTTGTTTCTTTCTTCAAGCTCTGCCCACCTCAGTGATAGTTGAGCCGAGGGGAAATCGCTTCCTACATGCACTTTTCTTTCATGCCTTCCAAAAAACGCAAATTAAATGCCGTTTTAAGGTAGCTTGGTAAATGCTGGCGTGACCACCTTGCTTGATGTTTTTACTCTGTGGCCTAAATTAGGAAGATTCTCTGGGGAGGACTGGAGAGCTGGCAGAAATTCTGTGTGTTTATCTTGCAGCTCCATTTCAAAAGGATTTCTTTGAGGGGGAATGTGCATTTTGTAGCACTTCAAACTTGGATGAATTCCAAAGAGCTTTGCGGCTAGAACAAGCTGGCTCCCGCATTTCATTTTCTTTTTTGGAAAACGTTTTTGTTCATCTGTTGCGTTTCCTTATTACATTTGTAGTATTGCCAAGCTGAGTGCAGCTAAGCCATGACTCTGTTCATGCCGGGACTCTTCATTGTCCATTCTGTCCCAACTGGAAATAAATCTGTATTTTCCCCCCTCTTTAGTCCAGAGTGTCTTTCTTTGCAGAATCTCTGCAGAGCAGCAAATTTGTGCTTATTGTCAAGGTTTATGTCAGGATAATTTTGAAAATGCAAAACAGGAACAACAATACCTTTTGTGAACAGCTGACCCCAATAAAACAAGTTGCAAGCATTCTGGTTGGACACAATTATTTGCTAAATCTTTTTTTAAAAAAACCCCAAAAGGAATAGAGAGACAGGAGGAGAGTGGAAAAGATGTTCTGAATTAGAAAATGAATTTAAGAAGTGCTAAGAAGAGCCCTCCTTTGAAATTTCAAAAGCCAGAATTCTCTTTTGTTGACGGTAGAGGCATTCGTGGAAATGCTCTTCTAATTAGAAAATGTGACCCATCCTTTTTAAGTTGATTGAATGGGGAAACCTACACATAAGAGGACATGTCTAGGTGGAAATAGGCCTAGAGTTTTGATGCATAGGGATAGGGCTTTAGCTAGAGCACACCCTGCAAAAGATCCAAGGACCAACATTGCACTGTTGAACTCTTATAGTTAAGAAATTCTTCCTAACGTTAAGGTGGGTTTTTCCCCCTTGTAATTTGAATCCATTGCTTCATGGTCTAGGTCCTTATCATACTACACTGTCACAGTGCTATATTCCTCTTTGACCACTAGGGCTATCGAGTTCATCCCTTTTTTTGCCATGCAGGAAGACACAAACAAAGCCCTCCAGACAGATGGCCCAGCTTTCTAATCTATTAAGGTCATTTTGAATTTTGTTTCTCTCATGGGGTATTAGCTACCCCCTGCAAATCTGATAAGCATGCCCTCTGTTCTTTCATCCAAGTCATTGATAAAGATGTTGAATAGCACTGGGCCAAGGACAGAATCCTGTGACACTCCACTGGTAACTTCTCTCCAGGATGAAGAGGTGCCAATTTTGAGTACCCTTTTGGTTGCTAGATTGATGGACTTAATTAAAGAGACCATGAATATGAGTTTGCAGGAGCTGGGCAGAGTAGTATAGGACAGGGGGTCTGTAGATGTCTCATCCATAGGGTTGCCATGGATCGGGATCTATGTGAAGGCAGTTAACAACAAACAACAAGTTTGGCCCACCTACTCCAATGTGTCTCCTGTGTGTCTCAAATTGAACATTTTTGTTTATTTTTGTTTGTCAGGTGACATTTTAAAATGCTGTCCTGAACAAACAGAGTTGGGAGGCTGCTGGTTTTTCCAAACGCCACTCACCCAAGTGAGCTGGCACATGTGAAGGTGATACAGAATCTGAAGTACTCTGGAATGTAGATGAAAAGTGACAGAACCGCCCTGGATTCCCAGTGCCACTTGAGACACTTTGGCTTTTTCAGACATGCCTGAGAGGAAGGTGATTTCAATAGTGAAGAGATGACAAGGAGAGGGACTGGAGTGCTTTTATTTTTGAGCAGTCCTCATCTTCACCCTTTTTGCTTAACGGCATGTGGCACTTTGGTGCCGGCTTTCATCCTGGCCGCTTTCAGAGAGGTTTGCAAATAGCTAGATATTTCCAGGCAGTATCTTCTCTCCACCTCCCCCTTTGCTGTTTTTCTTTGCATCAAGGGGTTTTCTCCTTGTGCTCAGATGGATGAGCAGAAGAAAGTGAGAGGACAAACTGCTGAATTAAGAATAAGCTCAGTTTGGTGTCAACAGACACAGTGATTATAAATGTTCCTTGGCTCCGAATCCGACACAGAAAGAAAGATGCTGCGTTGGGGACCCAGTGTGCAGCTAAATAACGAATGCAAGCCAAAGGCATAGCTGTGCTAGTCTGGAAATTCAGCATTCAAGAGATTTTGCAACACCTTTGAGACTAACTGAAAGATAGAAGTTGGTAGCATCAGCTTTCATGGACTTGAGTCTACTTCCCCAGATGCATTTACAATCTACTCAATACAGGATGAGTCTCCCTTATCTGAAAATCCGAAATACTCCAAAATGGTCTACACGGGTGGCTGACACCTGTCCTCTCTGATGCTTCAGTGTACACAAACTTGGTTTCGTGCACAAAATTATCAAATATATTATGTATAAAATTACCTTGAGGCTATGTCTATAAAACATACACAAACCATAAAAGGCTTTTACATTTCAGACTTGGGTCCCATCACCAAGATCTCTCCTTATGTATATGCAAATATTCCAAAATACAAAATAATAAATAAATAAATACTGAAATCCAAAATGCTTCTGGCACTTCAAATAGGGAAGAATCAAACTAGAAGTGTAAAGTGATGCCAATTGAACATATGAAAATCCTAACTTTATCCATATATACACTGATGGGGTCTGAACTGCCAGTGTCTGTATCGAGACTCACCCAAAGGGTTGAATGTCACCTTATTTCTGCCTCACCCCAGGACATATAACCAATTATTATGTAAATGTACTCTTTGAGGACATTGAGTTTATGGCAAAATCTTTAATTGACTTTAATTGACTACTTTTTTTACCTGAGAGAATACCTAGGAATCTCTAGGTCCTTCAGTGCAACTCTTTGGTCAACATCTGCCCGACATTGACCATAGAATTGCACTGAAGGAGCTATAGATGCCTAGTAAAGCGTTCTCTCTAGGAATCTCTAGGTCCTTCAGTGCAAGTTTTGGTGAAAGTTGATCATAGGGTTGAGCTAGAGGACCAAGATATCCCTAGAGAGAACATACTAATAAAATTTGTGAATAATCAAATCCGCAAAAGTCAAAGTCGTAAATGTGGAGGGATGAGTATACTGTACTTGTTAAAATTGCGATGGCTATTGGCTTGATGCAAGTAGAATTTGACTTGATTTGTCAGTGGTTGCCAAAAAAAGGGGACTTAAGGTCTTCTGGAAGGCAGGGATCTGTTTCTTCAGGCTAGTTTTGGAACAAACAGATAAAGTTCTGTGAACATTTTTAGTGCCAGGTTGCTATAGCAAAGCCTTCCTAGTTATGATAAGACCTGATTGTATATCTCTCTGTGCAAACAGAACTTTTTAAAAAGTTCTACTGGAAGGCTGGAAAAGAGAAGGCTGGAAAAGAGAAGGCTGGAAAAAATTGCATTATGGTCAGTGCTGTCCCACAGGTCCAGTGGCAAGGAAATGTTATACGAGGGGCAAAATGGGAAGAAGTCATTTTTCAGAGGGCATGTGCCTGGTCTTACACCCTACATAGCTTAATATGCTTGAAAATAGCATAATTAAAGCTCTGTCTCTAATAAAGATGCTATGCTTATTATGGCCTAATTCTTGTTTTGCCTGTTGGTTGTTGCAGTGGCCTTAGGCACGTGGAAGGCTGAGCATGGCCAGCCCTGGTCAGTGCTTTGGTGGGACTCTACCAGGATCTCCAGTGTGGTCAAAGAAAGAACCCTACCTAAAATCTTAGGCTGCACCTGCACTGCAGAAATAATCCAGTGTGACACAATTTTAATTGCCATGGCTCAGTGCTGTGGATTTCCGGGATTTGTAGGGTTTTAAAAAATAATTTAATTAAGGGATTATTTACATCGTACTATAATCCATAATTCATAATATACTTTTTATTTTCTCCTTTTCCCCCCTTCCCACAAACAGACACTCAGAAGAAATACATTTCATTTAAATTAAATTTTACTTGTACCCCGCTCCGAGTGTATGTACAGAGGAGCGGGCTATAAATAAACTATTATTATTATTATTATTATTATTACAATCATTTTCAGAGATAGGGAAAATATAATGATTTTTTTCTTAATTTCTTCATACCCTTAGCAACCCTTCGCCCAATCTTCAAAAACGTTCTGTTTTAAAAGCCTCTCAAAATTAAAAGGTCTTTTGCCCTAGTGATGGAAGGACAACAAGGAGGGGGCCATTCTGGCCTCCCTGAAAAGGAAGTTCTGGGGGCAGCCACAAGGAAGGTCTTCTTCTCTTGTGTCCCCACCAACCATGCTTGCGATAGTTTGGGGACTGGGATCATCTCCTGATGATCTTGAAGCCGAGGCTGGTTATACATGGAGATATGATCTGCCAGATAACCTGGACCTGAGCCATATAGGACTTTATAGGTCATAACCAGGATTTTGAATTGTGCCTGGAAATAATGTGGCAGCTTCCTAAAGGTTATTCAGGTGGTGAAAATAATCCCAGTAGAATGTGGGTTGAATCTTTGTTGTTCACATTTATCTTGAATGCACCTGATTAAGTTTGCAGCACTTAACCTGGGATAATCGATCCTGAGTTTTTCCCCAAGTTTTCTTAAAAGATTGGCTGTGGAAATAACGGATACGAGTAGACCTGGGATAAAACTCTGCATGCCTTGAACGTTTTTCAAATACGTCAGCATCATTGAATCCATCTTTATCTGCAGTGCTGATATGCGTGAGCAACAAAACTCAGAGATGTGGTTCCGATAAAAAAAACAGTGTGAACAACAAATCCAGAAAATGTGAGTGAAATTATTTGCATAATAGCACTTTTAAAAAAAACACCTCCAATGTCTGAATAACCCCTAAGATCAAGCCCGGAGATCACTTTCACATTTCCCTTTTCCACCAGCTATTGGATCATTCCTCTACTAGCTTCTCTGAAAAGGCAAGATTTGCTTTATATAAATTTGGAAATCCTCAGGCTTATAGGGCAGGGGAAAGCCAGATATGTCAAAAAACTTGCTGACCTTTAAGACCCAACTTGTTTCGTGATGCCTCCCTATGGCTGAGCACGTGAAACAGAAGATCCCTAAAGCCTCTTTTGCGGCTCTTCTGGAAGATGAGATGTAGTAAGCAATTGTTCCGCTGTGTTAACCTTGCTTTAAGTAATGGTGTCAAAATACTGTCTAAATATACTTCTCTTTCCATCACTGCTGCAAACGCCCACAGAGACCTTGTGGCGTGAAGAGAAGGCTTTTTCCAAACTGGCAGAACCATTTTTTAAAAGAAAATTACTGATGATTCTCCATTCAATTTGCAGAACTCCCTCCTCACAGAATATTTATTCAAAAGGAATTATTTGGTTATCTGCTGGGGTGTGGTTGCAGGACTTGCTGTGGATACCAAAATCCATGGTTGCTCAAGTCCCCATTAAATGCAATGGCATAACAAAATGGTTCGCTTTTGGGATTAAAAAAAATATTTTCAAGCCATGGATAGTTGACTCCATTGATTCAAAATCAATGGATATGGCTACATTGGGGGTTTTCTGGCTGTAGTTTGACTCTACATTTAGAAAAAAATTCTTTTCCTTTAGGGGGGAACCCTAATAGGGATGGTATTAGTTGCAGCTACTTGTCACACTCCATTTATTGTCCGTTTAGAACTGGCCTCCACAGTCTGTGATCCACCCAGTTGAATGACACTTTTGCACCGTGTGTCAGTATCTGTTGAGTCCTAATGGATTGGTTTCATCCAGGGTGACCACAGTTATGAGGTGCTAGTAACTGGGACACTGAACTTTTCTGTATGCCTTATGAAGTGTTACAGGTTGGAGCATCTGAAGAGCCAGTTAAGATCTAGTGGTTAGAGACTTGGACTAGGACTTGGAAGATCCAAATTCTAGTCCCCACTGAGTCATGAAACTCACTGGATGACCATGGACTATATCAGGGCAGTATAGAGTAGCCATATCATGGTGTGACTGTCTGCTTAGACTGGCTCTTGGCTGCCTAGGGCTAGGGGAGTGCTTGCTTAGCCCCGTTTAAATATTTGAAGGCATGTCACATTGAGGATGGAGCAAGCTTGTTTTCTGCTGCTTCAGGGACTAGGACACAGCAATGGATTCAGTCTACAGGAAAAGAGATTCCACTTCAATATTAGGAAGAACATGCTGACAGCCCTGTTTTCAGTTAAAGATTTTTAGGGATAAAAAGGGGAAAGTGTAAAAGAGGAATCCAGATTTCTCTGCTTCTTCTCCCCCCTCCCCCTCCCCTTCCCCTTTTTGATGCTGTGACAAATCTAACACAGTTTTTAGGGAGTAATATTCCCCCCCCCCCCCAGGTTTCAAAGTTGATGTATGAAGGCAATATTTTGTTGTATTAAAAATAAAATGGATCTAAAAGGGTGGATTTAGAACACCACTTTGTAGGTATTGTCAGCACAGAAGCTTCTTAAATAGCCTTGAGATCATGAGAAATAGTGATTCCTTGAAATAACAAAAGGGCTTCCTAAGCAAACGTTTCTGTGGAAATTGCTGGATAACATCTTATGTCATTGAAAGTTGTACAATGAAATGGAAAGGTGTTCAGGGAGAGCAGACTCCCATGAGGAAAAGAATAGATTATAAAGCTGGGCCAGAACTAACAAAATGAACTTCAACAGGAAGAAATGTAAGATACTGCACTTAGAAAAAAATGAAATGTATAGACATAGGATGGGGGGACACCTGGTTTAAGGATATTTATACAGGTGAAATGGATATAGGAGTCCTAGTAGACTACAAGTTGAACATCAGTTAATAGTGTGATGCAGCAGCTAAAGAGGCCAATGCTATTTTAGGCTGCATCAATAGACATATAGTGTCTAGATCAAGGGAAGTAATAGAGCCAATCTATTCTGCTTTGGTCAGGCCCCACTTGGAATACTGCATCCAGTTCTGGGCACCACAATTCAAAAAGGATGTTGACAAGTTGAAGCATGTCCAAAGGAGCGCCACCAAAATGGTGAAGGATCTGGAAACCATGCTTTTTGATGAAGCAGTATTAAGGGCTGTGATCAATATTTACTTTAGAGGGAGTTTTTACAAATTTCAGTTCAAGTTGTACTTTCCTCCCTAGTAATAGAGACAAAAATGGAACCTTCAAGATGATTGAGAAGGGAGGCATCAGGCAGAACCTGCCAATATTTTTCATGTGTTCTGAAAATAATCTGCTGATCACTCAGTTTCAGGAGAAAATCCTTCCATAAAAAAATGATGATATTGTAGAAGATCTGTTGTAACCCTAAAATTGTACCATTCATCTGTGTGAGAGTCCTAGTTTTCCTTGTAAGACATAGACTCGGTTCTATGTCTCTGAACAGCTGCTACAGTTTGTGTTGCAGCCAAAGAGGAAACCAAGCACGCTCTTTTCATGTTAGATTGGCTCCGTTAATTACGGATAATTACTCGTGTGTGCTACCTAATGGAGGAGGGAGAACAAAATAACAAAAGAAGAAATAATGACACATAAATCTGGGGAAAAGAGGAGTTTGTATTAATTATCGCTATAATAATTACCCAAAATAATATATACTTATTCTTTTCTCTCTCATATTAATATTTCTAAAAACCAGGCATCGTTTCATATGATCAACTAAGGTTCTACATCATTTTTTAAATATTTTTTCCTTGCATTTCTCTCCCTCCTCTTTTTTTCTTGTGTATAACTCTATGTGTATGCACTTTCCTAATAATATATAGTAAATATGCTCTTATGGAACAGCTTGGCATAATGGTTTGAGTGCTGGACTGTGATTTTGGATACCAGGGTTCAATTTCCCGCTTGGCCATGAAACACACACTCTCAGCCTCAGAGGATGGCAATAGCTTCTGAAGAAACATACCAAGAAAACTTCATGATAGGTTTGCCTTAGGGTCTCCCTAAGTTAAAAACTACTTGAAGGCACACAATAACAGCATGACAGCAGCCTGTGGGATCCTGGCATTTGTAGTTTTACAAGATCTTCAGCCTTCTCTGCCAAAGAGTGCTGATGCCTCACCAAACTACAGATCCCAGTATTCCAAAGGATGGAGCCATGGCAGGTAAAGTAGTATCAAACTGCATTATTTCTACAACATAGATGCACCCTTGGACAGCATTACAGTCAATTCGTAGTCAAAGCCAAAGACCAGGGGCACAGGTTCCTAGGCTGTACTTTTCTATAACCCTTTGGAGAAGCTCTGAGAAATTTGCTATAATTAAACACATGCTCTAACCAAACAAGACTCTATGGCTGGCTCTGCACTGCAGAAATAATCTGGTTTGACAGCACTTTAATTGGGTCATTGCTATGTGATTCTGGGAATTGTAGTGCATCGTGGCACCAGAGCAGAGGGTTGGATGGTGTTGCTACTTTTCTGCTGAAGTTCAGTGGTGTGGTGGTCAAATTATGGGGAAAGCACAATTTTTGTGCCATTGTTTAGGATTGCAGTCACAGTGAGAGCACATGCAGCCAGTGGCTATGAGTTGCCAGTCCCTGATCACACTGTCTTTTGCATCAACAAGACTGGTTGTTTGCAAATGTTTGAAACACTCCCCCCCCCCCCATTCTCTTGGTTGTACTGGTGATGTTTTGGGTGGTATGTAAATTTTCTAACTGTTCCTACATTTCATCTAGTTTTAAGGTTGAAAACGAATGAATGCTGAGACATGACCACAGGCTGGAAGATGGAAGGGGATGGCTTTATAAGATGGCAGGAGTGGTTGACTTGAAATACCACATGGGGAATTTCTGCAAGAATTTCATGGTATTCCATTCCAGTCCTGTTCTAGTGACCCAGTTCCAGAAGAATAGTTGATCCTTAAGGGTCATCTGCAATATGTCACCGTTTTCCTGAAAAACTGGGTCTTATTGCAACAGTTGGCAGGAAAAAGAATACCCCAGTGTAATCCTAAATGCCAGCTGCCTTTTCTGGCTGGGATGGGGAGGGAGAATCAAACTCTGTCTCAAAACCATTGCCTGCCTTGATTTGTTAACAAAACCATACTTGCAATCTATATTTCTGCCCCAGTTTTCCAGCAGGAAAGACCTGAGGTCTCCATTTTCCATTTGGCAGAAGTTAAATGCATCGGGGAGAGGTGCTGTGTCACAAATCCTCCAAGGGTATAGACCCCACTCCATGTTTCTGACAGCAAATTATATTTGACATTTAATTTTAAACATGAGTGTAAAAACCTCACTGTGGTAATGGGGCTGACAGAAGCATAACATTGAGTCAGCTGGGTTTGTTTCTTTTTTACTGCCTCTGCGGGAGTTTTCCTCCCAGGGTCGCTGCTAAGCAGAGCTTAGTTTTTAAATAAAAGACAGGTGCAACAATAGAGCATGTGCTCTGATGTCTTTGATTGAAAGCATTTCTTTGCATTTTGAATTCGCCATTATTTTATTCTGTTTTTTAAGCAAGTGGTGTGGGTGCGTGCTGTTGTTTTTTAACTGGCCATCAGCTGCAACACATGAAAAGTTTTACGTAGAACAGATGTGGGTAACTGCAGTGGGTTGAAAATCCAGTATTTTGCCCTTGGTCGCTCCAGGGTCCCTGCAGGTTAATATTGAGATTACACAACCATCCACTTTCTCTTGAGTAGGAAGACAGGTTCCTCATGCTCTATTGAAGTGACTCCCTCAAAGGAGAGTCCTGATCCCTCAGGAGTTCAGCTTTTATCTTCCAGATCCCTCAAATGCCTCAACTTTTGGTTGGGTAGCATTTACTGGCAGAGACTGTTAAGTCACTGCTTTCTGGGCCTGGAGCTGCAAGAAGGTAGAAGATTACAAAGAGGTCCCAGGGCCAGGGGAGTGGGAGCTGCAGCCACAGAGAGATATAGCAGTTGGATCATATGTACAGAGACATTTTTGCAGGCTTCCTCTCCTTGTACATGAAGTGTGAACAAAGTGCAGTCTTTGGGCCCAATGCAACCTAGCAGGGTCATTTTTGTGGCCTCTGGATCCTGATGGCGTCATGCCATCTAGGGAGTATGGGAGCATTTCCCCTCCAGACCTTTGTGAAGAGGATGTAACTTTGGGTCAATTCCTGTTGTAGAAAAAGGTATTTTCTGGGCCTAAAATGGCTGCGCCGGGGGAAAACACGGTGCACAAATGTGCTGATATGTTCCAAGCCCACAGGAATCCTACTTCTGTATCCTGGCTCACCCAGCTGCTACAGCTGGCAAGGATGACATTTGTTGGCTAAGTCATCATATGGTGGGCCTAAGTCTGGAGTGAGGTAGGATACACAGAGAGGTTCCACAGGTAGAGCCAACCCTGCGTGTATAGCAAGACCACTGCAAAAGTTGGATGCAGTCCAAAATCAACATAGATATAAAAACAGAGACAATGAAGACATTGAAATACAGTCAGACACCCCTGTGTCCTTAGAACCCATACCCTCAGTTTCAGTTATCTGTGGCTGAAAAAATAAGGACACCTGCCATAGATTAAAACTGGAAAAATGCATCGAGACATTCCTCTGTAGGTATCTCTAGGACCTCCAATGAAACTTGTATGTTTGTACCAGAAGTCCTTTATTTTAATAGGGCTCATTATTGTCTGCAGTTTCCGGTATCCTCAGAAAGTCCAGATACCAAATGCCCTGGATGTGGTGGTCTGACTGTAGTTCAAGGTTTTCCATACCTTGGCTGCTGTCAAGAAATCAGAAGACTAGGACTTGGAAAGAACTAGACAAGATCCTGAACTGTCAAGGTATGTCATTGAATACTAAAGTTAGGATTGATCATGCCATCATATTTCCAATTACTTTGTGTGATTGATTATGAAAGTTTGACAGTGAAGAAAGCTGATAGGAAGAAAATCTGCTCATTTGAAAATGTGCTGGAGAAGAGTTCTATGGATACCATGGACTGCGAGAAAGACAAATAAATGGGTGTTAGAGCAAATCAACCCTGAACTCTCCTTAGAAGCCAATATGACTGAACTGAGACTGTCATACTCTAGACATATGATGAGAAGACCTGAATCACTAGAAAAGACAATAATGCTTGGTAAAAAAAAAGGTTGAAGGATATCAAGAAGACAGCATTCCAGAGGGATCGACTCAATCAAAGAAGCCACAGCTACCCTGAGTCTGCAAGACCTGAACAGGATAGGGTAACCGAGTTTTCTATTCATAGTATTGCCATAAGTCAAAGTCAACTTGATGGCTGTTAACAACAACAAAAACAAGTACTTGCCCTTGAAAAACTGTGTCAAGTACTTGCCTTTGAAAATTTTGAGGCCCTTCCAAAGGACAGAAGAAGCACACATTCCAGTCTATCTATTGCTCTACAGTTTGCTTCCATTTTGATATTGCATTGTTCTCCTTTCATATACACTCTCATAGGATTCCACGGTGAATGTGTTTTTGTTATAAAGCCAATGTTTTGTGGTAGTCCGCAGGGTTAACCCAGCTTCATTCCCGATCCCTTGGTGCCCTGATCCCAGCAAAGTCCCAGCAGAAACAAAAACAAAAAAATCATGTAGTGACTTTAAGTCATCTGATGCAGTTTGTGAAATATTTTATTGATTTCTATTTCTGATACCAAGAGCAGGGTACTACATTCTCATCACACCCCAGGGTTTCTTACCAGCCTGAACTCCAGGCTGTGGTTTCCTGGCAAGCAAGATAATTCATTGAAGTGGCAGCCAGCTAATCAGTTTAACCAAGGGCAAGGCTGTTTAAAGGGAGATGCAAGGATGCCTGCTTGAAGTACATCACTGTAGCATCTCATCCCCAGCTAACAGGAGCACATGGCCTAAAGCAATTGTTGTAAATGAGGGCTCTGTGCTCTGTGGCATGTATTGCTGCCGTTGTTCTTCGCTGACTCCCGCAAACGCTGGGGCTATTTGCAGCATGACCCTGGCTGGCCTTGTGTTGAACTTTTTATCTGTCTTCCCACCCTTTGGGGGAAAATCCTAACTCTGTGACCTTTTTTAAGGAGCTGGGTCCTGCTGACTCTACCATTGTGTCTTGAGGCGTATATTCTTTGTTCTTAGTACAAAGATCCTGAAGTTTCGGGTTGGGGAGAGGTTGAGTGTGGGTTGGAGGGGGGTTGTTTTTGCTTTTACATAGCCACAAAGCTCTGGGTTGTTCATTTGAATCTACAGGGCTTGCCTCTTATGGTTAGGAAGTATCTTTAAGGACAATTTTGAAGTTACAGTTTAATATACAAGCTCTTTCTTATCCAGAAAACTGTTTCTAACAGTACCTATTTTACTATTCTATTGTATTTAATGAGAATTTAATGAGAATTCACAGATTTTGGTATCCATGGCAGGTCCTGGAACCAGACCCCTGTGGATGCTAAGGGCTCACTGTATCTCCCTTTTATCCCAGAGGATTGTTAATACTTTGATCTGTTTTTAGTTTCCTAAAGTTAGCTTCTACAAATCTTTTGGCATTGTTTCAAATGCATATACAAACATAATAAAATTCTGTTTAAAGAATTATTGTTCTTGACTTAGGACCGAAACAGATGGCCATGCTTCAAGCTGCCCCAGAGAAAGCCAGATTGGGACCGCAACAACCACATGCTGTGGCCCTGATCTAGCTTTTTGCTGGCCCAAAGAGAGGCAGCAAAATGCTGCTCCTTTTTGAGACAGCAAAAAGCTGGTTTTTCCGCCACTGCCACAGCTTTGCAGTGCTCCTGTGGCATATAAATGCTGCACTGCCAGAGTGCCACAAAGCTGCCCGGCATTTGGTTAAGCAAGCGGCATGGGGGTGGTGTCAGAGCAGGCAGTGTCTAAACACCATGTTCTGATGCCACCCCCAAGCCGGCACAAAGGGACAGTCTGTTTTGCCCCTTAATCTATTAATTCTTAACCACTCCTGTTTTCATCAATCAAATTATATAAATTGGAAACTCCATGAACTTCATAGGATTTTTTTTTAAGGAGTGCTCAGGGGAGCTGTTTACCTTTGCGTTCCTCCTGAAATATAGCCTACAAGACCTGGTATTTCTTAGTGGTCTCTCATCCAAATACATACCCTGTTTAGCTTCCAAGATCAGTCAGGATCTGGTGCCTTCAGGGTGTTTAGGCTCACAGTGTTGCTAGTTTATTGCAGGCAGGGATGCAGGAGGAGCTCCTTGCTCTTATGAAGATCTTGAAAGCTTAGGGCAAACACTTCTCTATCTTTCAGCCTGACATTGCCTGATCTCTGAATGCCACTGCCAAATCCACTCCTTAAGGCGTAGAAATAGCAATGGCAAATACATTTCTGTATTGCTTATTAGTGAACTAAGCATGCCCTAAGTGGTTTACATTGTGTAAGCCAAGTACCCCCAACAAGCTGGGTACCAGTGAAAGGATGGAAAGCTGAGTGGGCCTTGGTGCCCTGCCTAACCTTGTGGCTGTTGTACAAGCATTTAACCACTGCACCACCAGGCTCCCCTGTATAAGGCATATTAACAATATTGCACTAGGATCCAGGCACAATCTTGCTATCCACTGTGAGGACATACCATGTATACCCATTGTTTTCAATGGAGTTCAAGCATACATGTTTTTTCCCTTACGCGGGGGGAGTCCAGAACAGATCCCCGCATAAGGGAAGGGCCCACTGTACTTGTGTATTTGTCAACCTCATGTATAAGTCCAGGGCCGGTTTAGGGACCAATATTATGGATTTTGATATAACCCATGGATAAGTTGAGGGTAAAGCCTAGGGGCATGTAACAAAGGATGTAAAAGATGAAGCAAAGGGAAACAAACCAAAGAACAACATCATTTTCCTGCCCAGGCATTTAAAAAGACCAGAACAGGTCTTTTGTTCTGCATACCATAGAGAGCAGAGAGATTCTGGTGCTTCTTTCACGTTCTCTCAGGTTGGGCTTAGCTCTCACCTTTCACCACTCAGAGAAGAGGATGGTTCCTATTTTGATATGAATTAAGGTACAGTACTTACAGTACATTGACCCGTGGATAAGGTGACCCATTTGGGGGGGGGGGGGATCGATATTTTGACTAAAATTTCTAGACATGTGCATGAGTATACAGTGGTCCCCCGGGTTACGAAAGTAATCCGTTCCGGATTACTTTTCGTAACCTGGAAATTTTCGTAACCTGGGGGACCGCTTTATTTGCCGGACCGCGCGGCAAATTTAAAGGGGCCGCACGGTTTTTTTAATCGTAACCCGGGGTTTTATTCGTAAGCCGGGGCCGTTTTTGCGGCCCCGGCTCTTTCGTACCCCGGGGTTTTCGTAACCCGGGGGACCACTGTATACAGTATCCCTGGGAAATATACCTACAGCTCCCAATATCTCTTGGCTGTCTCCCTTCGAAGTGTTAACCAAGCCTGACCCTGCATAGCTTCCAAGATCAGATGGGATCTGGTGCCTTTGAGGTATGTAGGCATATTTTCACCTGACATAAATCATTATTGTTGCAACAGGTTTATTAACTTGATTAAAGGCTTTTTGTTTTGAATAGCAAATAGGACAATATTTAGCTACAGCAGTAATTTTAAATTATTAAAATCAGATCTGAAATTAATATGGATTTGTCCGTGTTAATATTAACCAGTTCTAGAATAAAGAAGGACAGGCTTAAATGCCCTGCCACTTTTTTGGTGGTTACAATATGGAACATGCTATTGGAAAAAGTAACTGAAAAGATTAAGGGCTACTAGGGACAACCAAGACTAGTCTAAATTTTGTTTGACATGGCATTAGTTATTATTAATTATTAGATATGCAAATGAAAGTGCCAGTCTCTTCTCCTCTTCCCCTATTCCCACATGTTGATTTTTGGAAAGATACTTCATTATAGCCATTGTTATATTGTTAGCTGGAGATATTTTAGCTGAATAGTCATGCAAAATTAATACAAGTTCCAAGCAAAGTCCTGCTATCAGTGCAGCATTCCTTGGAAGTATGTAAAATATTCTAAAACCATACAGGGTCCCACACAACATCTCAAGACCTTGCTTCTTTCTTATGAGTCCAATAAGCCGCTTATTTTATTCTCTTTTTAATTCTGTTCCGTGGTAGGCAGTCAGCCTTGCTTCTTTCAGAAATAATTATTTTGATAATCAGGATTTTTCAGCCTCTTCCCTGCTTTCTAAATCCACCTGTTTTCTTTCTATTTGAACTTGATTAAAAACTCTTTTGAAGCACATGTATTTTTATGATGTGCTTCTAATCTGTTAATCTCTGTCTCCAGATTCTTAATTTCTTGTAGATGTTTGCATGTTGGGTTTATATTTGAATAATAGATTATCTCTTATCTATTATACATTTGGAAACACTATGGTGTGGGGACAGTTCCCAGGGAAGATCTGATAATTTACCTTCAACTAACATAAGTATTGTTTCAAAGACAAGATGACTATACCAAATGTATATTATTGCAAATGATCAACAACACATGCCCAGATTGTTTTTGAGTGTGTTGTTGTTTTATGCAAACGTAAGAAATTAAGGGTCTGGAGACAGAGATTAAC
The DNA here is from genome assembly GCA_034509955.1 of Urosaurus nigricauda. Lineage (NCBI taxonomy): Eukaryota > Metazoa > Chordata > Lepidosauria > Squamata > Phrynosomatidae > Urosaurus > Urosaurus nigricauda. Next base: position 375,369,174 of record JAOEGL010000001.1, on the reverse strand, counting down.
AGATTAGAAGCACTTGATAAAAATATATGTGCCTCTATGGTTCCAAATGGAAATGGCTCGCATGAAAGGAAGATTCAGCTCATTCACAGAATTTTCATAGAGAAAAAAAGTTTGATTCCTACCTTGCTCCTGTTGTGTGCCTTATTTCCTATTTATGAAGACCCTAAGGCAAACCTGTTATGGGGTTTTGGTGGAAATTTTTTTCAGAGGAGGGTCTTGTAGCATCATTGAGACTAACTGAAAGACAGAAATTGGCAGCATGAACTTTCCTAGACTTCAGTCTACTTCCCCAGATGTAAATGCGGACTTGTAGTCCAGTGTTCAAACCACTACACCACACTGGCAAGGAATATTCAGATTGTGGCAGTGTCTTCCTCTGAAGTATAGCCTACAGTACCTGGGAGTCGTTGGCAGTCTTCCATCCTAGTACTAACCAGTGCTGACACTGCTTAGCTCCAAGATTAGATGGGATCTGGTGCCTTTATTTAGGCTCCTTAGAAAGTATACAAAACACCAAACATCTTATCATGGGGCCAACAAGTTTGCTGACATCTCCAATTGCTTAATCCACAGCGACTGCTTTGCTAACTAGAAATCAAGGAGAAAGTTCATCAGTGGATACCATTTCCGGCTCAAAATTAAATTAATTGGTTATAAACGTATCTAAGTTTTTTGTTTCAGGAATTTTTTGACCAGGGCTATCTATCCAGCTTCTCACACACTGCTCCAAAATGCATGAATTGGAAGTAAATTCCAGGAATTTAAGGAAGAGCCTATTTTCAAATGTAAATACAGTATTTGATTATTTTCTCTTGTATGCAAAGTGGAATAATTTTTAAAGTTTTCTCCCTGTGGGAGAAGATATTAATCTACCTACCCAACTTGTATGTTGGTTTCTGGAAAATGAGGGCTGGGGGTGGTTTGGTTTTTGTTTTCTTACAAAATAACCCACAATTTTAACACACCAAAAAAATCACTGTTTCCAGAAAGGTTTTTTTGTTTGTTTGTTTTTGTTTTCCTGACCAAAATTGGGAAAAATAGCACAGCAGTGAGAATTTCATGCAGCTTTTGCCTGGTACCTGTACATCTGAGCAGAAAGATGTGTAATTTTTCACAATATTGTGGTTTTTTAGTGAACACCTCACTGTTTTGATAAATGTATGAATATGAAAACAGTGAAGTGTGGGGGGTTATTTTGGGTGAAAATTGTTTTTCAACCAAAAAAAATTACAATATTGTGCAAAATTACACATCTTTCTGCTCGGGACAATTTTCTGAAATACTTTCAGATGTACAGATACCAAGCAAAAACTGCATGGAATTCTCACCACTGTGTTCTTTTCCATAATTCTGGCCAGAAAAAAGAAACAATGGAAGGTTTCCTCCCTCGATTCCTGCTTTCACCTAATAGGTTTAGGGTCATGGTGGTAGCTTTTTTCCTCCTATCAGAGTGGCTTATTTGAGAAGTAATAAGAAAGAATCTGCTCTTTGGGGGTTTTTCCAGGAGGCAGCGTTTCCATTATGGTCTTCCAACACATTTACAGGAAAGCAGCAGGTGAATCAATGTGACCATTTGAGCTGCTTCCTTAGACTGTATTGATTCACAGAGTGTTTGCACCTTAAACATCTCCAAACAAATTTTGTCTCATTATGCAGAAATCTATAAATGTGTACAGATGTATTATTGCAAATAGTAGTTGTATTATTGATTCTTATCAAAGTTTCATGGGGCCAGAATTGAAAAACTATCTTAAATGTACTATGAAGTCTGGACAGCTTAATATTTAAGATCCAGGAAATGAAAAGGCTAATTTGGTTGTGTATATATGATCCTTAATTATTCTCTCTTGATGGCCAAGATTAATGATAACTGCTGAGAACTATTGGGTTATGTCTCCCTCCGACTTTGCGTTATTGCCAATTTCCAAGTTACGCCTGTGGATCATTTCCTAACATTAACAAAGATGTGGGAACCCACTGGTGATAGAGAGATCTCTGTACATTAAAAAACCCTACATTTACAGTCTTATCAGCTGCATTATTGTTTCTTCATCTTTGATTCTGTACTTAATGGCTCAGTAGCTGAATCTGACACTTCATTATTGGTATAACGTCCTTCCATTACGGACTTCATACGTACCCCAGTTGTCATAGGTAATGATTAAGGATGGGCATAGAAACAAAGGTAACAGGCTGCATCTGCACTGCAGAAATAATCCGGTTTGACACCACTTTAACTGCCATGGCTCAATGCTATGCGATTCTGGGAATTGTAGTTTGTTGTGGCACCAGGTCAAAGCAAAGCTCTGGTGCCACAACAAATTACAATTCCCAGAATTCCATAACATTGAGCCATGGCAGTTAAAGTGGTATTTGGTTTTGGTTTTTAAATTACTACAGTGGCCCATGGGTAACGCTTTGCCCACCCCAGTATAGGGCCCTCCTGTGGCCTAAAGGGAAAGATAGAAAGATGACAAACATGAAATGGCCAAATGCTGTAAATATCTCTTACAATATGAATTGGTTAAAGAAAACATTAAAGAAACAATGATCAAATGATCCCATTATATAGGTAGAGAACTCCAATTAGAAACTTGGGAGAAGTCAGGACAGCAAACAAATAAATTTACAACATGCCAAAGCCTTAAAGAAAACTACTTTTAGATGTATCATTGATGGTCCCTTTCACCTAGTAAACAAAGAAAGCAGATTGTTGGAAATATAAAAACAAAGAAGGCATGTTCTACCATATGTGATGGACTTGCTTAGAGACAAAGAAATTCTGGAAAGAGATTCATGCACATATGGCAAAAAAATCTTGTGAAGTGTAATCCTATTGAAGCCAAAACTTTTTTTTATTGAACATGACACATGTGTTATAAAAAAGGATTATTAGGAAAAATTGGAGGATAATCCTTTATACGGTTACCACTGTGAGAATCCTTTTTGCTCAAAAATGAAAATCTACAGAAATACAAACAAGTGAAGAATGGATGATGAGACTAATAGATATGATGCAAATGGATAAACTAATTTTCAGTTGAACAACATACCCGCTCAAACAATAGAAAAATGAGGGAATATTGGGGGGGGGGGGGGTGGGGGGGAATGGCCAAATACAAGTTTTAAAACAATGAAGCATTATCAGAAAAGGGGAAATAATATAGAACTATCCAGAAATTGGAATTATAGCAAGGAAAAAATGAAAAGGAAAATTTTGAAAGGAGAAGTCAATGAAAAAGTAAAGGAAATAACTAATCTAAATGAATTAGGAAGAATGGAAGGGGTTTGTTTTGGGAAAGGGAGAAGTGGAATTGAAGAAAGAGGGAGAAGTAGAAGGAATGGAAGGCGATGGAGGGTAGAAGAAATAAGGGACAAATGTGAGGAAGAGGGTAAAGACTGATAAGATGAAACTGGGAAATGAACAAGAATAGAAAAAAGTATTATGCTGATATATTTTGGTATATGTTATGAGTTGTTTGTTGTAATTTTAGATTGTTTAATAAAATAAAATAAAAAGGGAATTGCCATTACTGGAAACATTTGGAGTTTCTTTGCCATGAGAGGCAGTGCCATTTACAAAAGCCATAGCTAGCAGGATCTTAAATTCTGTGCAATATGGGCTGACGCTTTCAATTCAAGTTTAATGGCAACTGGAGAAGGAGAAGAAGAGAGACCTTTTGTTTGGTAGCCAGGCCTGTTAGAAAAGGGGCCCAGATGCCTTTATATTTTGCAAAGCACTGCTTGGGGAGAGTTGCAACCAACATGGCTGCCCTGCATGCCATTGGCCATTGACCAGTCTGCCTTTGCTGTGGACTATGGGACTGTTGCCTTCTCCTGCAATAAATTATGTTTCTGCCTTTGATGGATCTTTCTCAAAACCTTCCAACGCTGTCGAGTGCTCCATCTATTCTTCTTCTCTCCCCCCTCCTCCCTTTAGCCATTGACAGGGAAAAGTACTAATGTTGGCTTAATGCGGGGATTTAATCATACCAGCTGTCACTCGGTTCCTCCCAACAAACATTTTCCACTGGTTAATGGTTTCAGTGGAGGATTTCTTTTTAATATATGATCCAAATGTAATCTTATTTAATGGTGTTTTATTGCCATAATGCTGCATTTCTCTGTGCTCGTTCTCAGGCTGCACTCGTATAAAATAAAAATAAAGGGGGAGACTGGGGAAAAGAGGAATCTGCATTTGGAGTGGAAACTGGGACATTTTACAGCAGCATTTGGTGGCTACGTTCCCTGGGGATGAGCAAACATTTGCTCCAAGATGCCTGAATATTCCTAGTTTATGGCAGTTACTAATACATTTGCAGATGAAGAGAGCCTAGTCCATTCACTAGTCCTAGCTCAAGTAGACCTATTGAGTCAGTGATATTTCCTAAGTTGTGACTTGCCATTCACCAGTTGGTGGCAGTTGGATATAGGCCTCTCATGCTTTCAAAGCTCTCATGACTCTGGTCCATTGGCTTCCTTTGGACCTGTTTATATCGTGAATGAAGATCCTGGAGAATGAAGCTTCTTTTTACAAAGGCTTTTGGATGCACGTGGTGACAGTAACTCTTTAAGTTGCTTACAAAATGTTTTGTGAAACTTTAGACAGGGGGCTTGAGCACATTAGTTCTGTATTCCAAATCCCCCCCCCCCCCCCGGTGGTATTTCCACCACTCAGCCCCCAAAGCCTGAATCAGATCTAGGCTGTTTACACAATGCCTGGACCCGATTTGGGGTTTCCACCCCTCTTGTCCTGCATTTTAAAAACTTACTTTTTGCTCTGGGTGTTCCAGGAAAACTCAAAGCAAAACATGATGGCAATGGGCAGCTGCTGATCCCTTTGCATCCCTCTGTGGATTCAAGTGACTCTGAGGTCAGAACGAGGCTGGGCATCTTGTTCTGACCTCAGAATGGCTCGCACTCACAGCAGCAGCGCCGGCCAGTTCATGGGGACCATAGCTGCCCCTCATCTCCACAGGTAAGGGGAAGGCAGGTTCAAGGGGAACGTGAGGGCTAGAATACTCTGGGAGCAGCCTGGAATATTCTGACACGTGTAGACAATCCCTTAGAGCCCAGAGAAGGCAGGACAAGAAAAACAGAGGGAGACAGAAAGTGGATGCAGGGAATTCCTAAAGCCCTCTCCTAGCTTATGGTATATAGGTTATGCCTTTGAGTTCAGCTTTTCAAGCACTCAGCCTGAATCCTTCAACAGAGGTGTTGGAGAAGTGTTCTCATGTAGATTGGTATGCAAAGAGGTCTTGTAGTGCCTTTGAGACTAACTGTGCAAAAAAGGTTGTAACATAAGCTTTGGTAGACTTCCATAGATATCCCATGCATCTGAGGGACTAGACCAAGTCTATGAAAGCTTATGCTACAACGATTACAGTCTCAACTGAGAACAAGAACAACATCTTGACAAAATGTAGGCTTAAGACTCTAACACTTCATATTTTTCTTTCTCCTGTATGGTTTTTAACACCTTTGCCTGATGAAGAAGCCAGTGGAACTTCAGAAGGTTCCATTATGTATTTTATGCAGTTTGGTTGGCCCAATAAAGGTATTGCTGTTTTGTGGATTTGGATGTTATTATACTTTGCTGTATGGCCAGCACAGCTACCCATGGGGATGTTTTCTGTTTCATTATGGACGTTGTTAAGGCCTTGCAACTTTTTAAAAAAGAAAAAAAACCCATTGGTTATTTGTGTTTCTTAGGTTGTACGGACAGAGAAGAACAGTTTGAACAACCGGTTTCTGCCCTGGGATGAGATTGAGACAGAGGCCATCTTGTCTATTGATGATGATGCCCATCTTCGCCATGATGAGATTATGTTTGGATTCCGGTGAGTGAAGCCCTTAGGGAAGGACTTCACAGCTCCTTCCAAGAAGCTCTACAGCCCTTACTTTCTATCCCTTCCCTTTTCATTGCTGTCCTTCAATGAAGACTAATTGGGCTAAGGTAGTTATTTTGGAGTAGATACAAAAGAACTAAGCAAGGCTGGCTCTCCTTCCTTCTGCTCCTATCATCATCATCATCATCATCATCATCATCATCATCATCATCATCATGTCAATTTCCCTGGAATTACTGTCCATAATCCAAAATATACATTGTGCAGATACTTTTTATGTTCTCCTGAGCCTTCTTGCTGAGAGAATCACTGCACTCTGCTAACATAGGAGCCAGCAACCTCAGAAGGCAGAAGCAGACCCAGATCTCCACTTTGTGGATCCAAATGGAGAAACAATGTTATTGCTTTCTTATACAGTGGTCCCCCGGGTTACGAAGGTAATCTGTTCCGGGATTACCTTCGTAACCCGGAAACCGTTCGTAACCCGGGGACCGCTTTCGCCAATGCACAGCGCGCTGGAAGCGTGCTGTTTTAAAGCTTCCGGTTTGCGAATTTTTTTCGCAACCCGGGTTTTTTTTCGTTGGCCAGGGCCGTTTTTCCGGCCCCGGCGGTTTCGGGTCCCGGGGATTTCGGATCCCGAGGGATTCGTATCCCGGGGGACCACTGTACTGCATTTCCCCCCACGTCCATCTTTGGAAGCTTCCTGGACTGAATTTTCTTTTTCTTTGTATATACATACCTTCAAATTGCCTGTTAACTTAGGGCAACCCCATTAATTTCATAGGGTTTTCTTAAGCAAGGACTACTCAGAGGTGGTTTTGTTAGTCCCTTCCTCTGAAATAGAGCCTGCAGCCCCTGGTATTTGTTGGCTGTCTTCCACCCAAGTACTAACTAGGAACTTATTTAACTTCCAAGATCAGATGAGATCTGGTGCCTTTAGGGTACTAGGCCCTGTTTCTGTAGACCCTCTCTAAATTATTTCAAACAAACAAGATGCAGGCCTGTGATTCCAGCAATATCACTTTTCTCTTCCCTGCATGGTTTTTTTTTTAACCATCTTTGACTGATGAAGAAGCCAGTGGACTTTGAAAAATAACATAATGAAATTTTGCATCTTCTGGTTGGCCTAACCAAGGTATCACTACTGTGTTTACTTTGGATTTTCAGGGTTTTTTTATGGCCCACCTAGCTACTACCATATTGTCCTCTGCAGTACTACTCCTTTTGTATATAATGCACACATCTGTTTGAATGTGCAAAAAGAGGAAAACTGAGTAGAGCAGGGACCAAGAAGCCAGTATTTTCTGCCGTCTTCCAAGCTGGGTTCTTTTGCTCCCACCTCGTTCAGAAGATTTCTCATTAGCGTTCCTGCTGTAAGAGGATATTTTACAGAAAATTAGCTGCATGAACTCATTCCCCTGTGTTTGCTCTTAATTTCCACCCAATGGAGAAAGTCAGTTGCAACTTAGCTTTATTTTTAGTAACACATCTCTATTTATAGTACCAGTAATGGGGGCGTGCTCTCCACTGGCACGACACAAAGAGTCATGGGAGCCTCCTGTGGAGCGGAAAACAAGCCCAAACCACATGTCCAAAGCTGCCATTTGAGTGTATAGGGAATAAGTAGAAGGAAGGATATGTGCAACGAAAGCTCCTTTTTTTAAAAGTGCATGTGGAATTCTGCATCTTCACATATAGTCCAGGTTGTGTGTTCATCTCAAGCTTCAGTTGACAAAGCACATGATTGCTACAGTTGGATGTGCTGTATACATGAGATCCACTAGGAGAGAGCTAAAGAAGTGTCCCACACTTTCTTTTTTTGTTTTGTTTTGGAACTATTGCTCCAACCAATAAAACTGGCACAGTCTCATCACAGAAGGAAATTTGAGTCTCACTTCATCCCTCAGCACACAACTTGGCTAGATATTTCCTTCCGCCCCAGCAAAGAAGTGACAATGGCATTGAAAATGTTATCATTGTTTTTAATGTGTTTATTAGGAATCCCAATTCAGTCTGCTTTTCAGCAAACGTACTAAAGATTCTGGGCACTTAGAAGAGCCTTCAGAAGACAGATCCTGTCCCTGTTTTTAAATGCAAAGGGATCTTGTAGCACTTTAATTGTGTGAAAAAAGATGTGGCATAAACTTTTGCAGACTTGGGAATTTATCACACACCCTGATGTGTCTGAAAACAATCCCAATTTTATACAGGATTTGTCCACTTTCTGTGCGGGTTATTTTTGGATTAATGGTCAATGCATCCTGTTTTTGTGGATTTAAATCCCATTTCTGCATGGGATTTGGCCCAATTCCCTCTCGTGTGATAAACTCCTTGGTCTACTTCCTTGGCCTACTTCTTGCATCTGAAGAAGTAGACTAAGTCCATGAAAGCTTATACTACAACTTCTTTTGCACATTTAGTTTCAAAGATGCTACAAGATCCCCTTGCATTTAAAAACAGCAGCAGGGTCTGTTTATTGAATGCTCCTCCAAGTCTGATATTTCCAGACTAAAATGTCTATGTCCCTGTTTTTAAAGTTACAATAAAAATCAAGAAGAGGGTGGCACACAGCTGCCAAAGTGTCCTCTGTTTGGAGAAAGAGTAAGCGTTGAGGTTGGGCTTTTGGTCTACATGTGAGCCCACTCCTCTTGCTCTCAGTTGCTGTTGGGTGTAATGGGGTGGATGCCATGCAATATCAGCCATTGTTGACTTTACAACAGTGTTGTTGCTGTGAGGTGGGCAATGTGCTTTTTCTCCTACCTGTCCAGAATAACTTCATCTCTTTCCTTGTCCACTGAAAGTGTTCTTCTCTTTGCATCTGCAGGGTCTGGAGAGAAGCCAGGGATCGCATTGTTGGGTTCCCTGGGCGCTACCACGCATGGGACATCCCTCACCAGTCTTGGCTCTACAATTCCAATTATTCCTGTGAACTGTCCATGGTGCTGACGGGTGCTGCCTTCTTTCACAAAGTAAGGGTCAAAGTGGAAGGCTCTTAGTTCTATTTTCTAGGTTTTAAAACAAAACAAAGCAAAACAAACAAACAAAACCAGGTTAGGCTAGTTTAAACCAGGTTGTTTTAAACCATGGTTTAAACCAAATGATTTTTTAAAAACTGGTTTTCTAAATTGAATATTCATACATATATATTATAAAAAGTGTGGTTATTATTACTATTTTCTAGCCTTCTTACTGGAACAACAATGATTATTTTCATTTAAACATTTTAACTTTAACAGTTTATTGGCTCACTGTTAAACCAGTATCCAACATCAGTTGCTTCTTTTAAATTATTTTGAACATTTTGAAAACCATGCCAGCATTTAAAACAGAATTCACTATATATCTCTTCTAGCAGGCCTACACAGTCAATTTTAAATCATGACTTTTTAATTTGCATATTCTATAGAATGTGCTCTTATGGGTGTATTTTCATGGATTTATAGTCTAGCATAGCAAGCATAGTATATAGACAGTATAATATTGTATAGACAGTAAGAACTATCTTCGGGCTATGTGGCCATGTTCTAGAACAGTTCCTTTCTAATGTTTTGCCAGCACCTATGGCTGGCATCTTCAGAGAAGTTCTCTGAAGATGCCAGACACAGATGCTGGCAAAACGTCAGAAAGGAATTCTTCTAGAATGTGGCCACATAGCCCAAAAGCCCTACAAAAAACTATGGATGCCAGCCATGCAAGCCTTCGACTCCACATAATAAGAACTGTTTGACAGTGAAATACGCAATCTCAGAGAGTGGTGGAGTCTTCTTCTTTGGAGGTTTTTAAATAGGCTGGATGGCCATCTGTCTGGAGGGTTTTGATTGTGTTTTCTGCATGGCAGAAGGAGGTTGGATTGGATGGCCCTTGGGATCTCTTTCAACTCAATGATTCTATATGCTGGCCAGAATACTCTGGGTTACTTGCAGGGGATTCTGCCTCTGACGTCGCCCCTTACCTGCTTTCTTTTTTTGTGGGTTTTCAGCTCTTGCAGCAAATGACAGGCACCTGTCTTTCCACTTAGTCCCTGTAGGCTGCTTGGCACTGCTACTGAGGTTGGAACAAGGTGCTGATCACCTTGTTTTGAACTTAGACTTACTTGTGCCTACATTGGTGATGCCAACCAGCTCACAGAGACCACAAGTGAAGGCAGCCACCATTGTCACTTCATGGTCAGCCAAAACCACAAACAAGAGATGACCTGTTTAAATGTTTGTTAGGGAAGGGGAAGCCCTGATTTGGTTGCAGGCATCATGAAGCCACTCCTGATCTCTTGGAAGATTTTTTCCTGCATGCAAATCCTACTTTCTTCCCTCATCCAAACATCCCATTTGCTGCTACTGAATCACAGGGCAATAACTTTGTAAATCGGTAAACAATCCATGTGATTCAGGTCACTCTCTGCTTTGGGAAGTTCTCTTACACAAAAGATTTTCTCCTGCCGTGTTGGGTTCCCCATCTTCCTCTTCTCTCAACTTTCTTTGGAAAGATGGTGAGATAAATATTTCTTCTGTACCCAAACTATTCCTTAGCTAGATTAGGATATAGCCTCTATGTATATATAGATTCAAGCCATTAGTAAACTTTTGTTTATGTTTAAACTGCAAGCTACTTGTGTTGTTTTTGAGTCAGTCTCAGTTCTTAGGGAAGCATAGTTAGAGAAGGACACATTTCTGTTACTCTGCTGATTTAATGCTAGACCCTAACAGGCTTGGCTTTGATATTTTTGATATTTAAATATTTTGGTTTCCTTAACAAAGGCTGAAGCCTTAGGGAACTTGAATTGCCCAATCAGGATCGATCCGATTCAGGGTTTCAGCCCTGCATCATGTAAACAGGACACAGTAAGCCTAGGGGGAATTTGGTTAATTTGTCTATGTCCATAGTGGGGTTCCCATTTCCAGAGGCAAATTTTGGTTTTGTGTTTCATAGAGCACATCTCGCATTTCCCACTTCCCAAATCCCATTTGGGTTAAGGGATACACTTAGTGTGATCTTAAATCTAGTAAATAATGGTGCTTTGTCTGCAGATTTCAGTTGAATGTCACGTGGTCTTCCTTTGATATTGACCTTCTCCTCTTGTCCTTACAGTACTATGCCTACCTGTATTCTTATGTGATGCCACAGGCCATCCGTGATATGGTGGATGAATACATCAACTGTGAGGATATCGCCATGAACTTCTTGGTCTCTCATATCACCAGGAAGCCACCTATCAAGGTGAGTGCCCAGCAGAATACTTTTATTTTGTTTGTGAGCATAGGACAGCGTTCTTCAGCCCAGTGCTGTTTTGAGCTACTAACTTCCCTGGCCAACAGAATCCATCAGCCATGCTGGTTGGGGATGATGGGAGTTTTATTCCAGGACTTTTGCCTGGTGTGAGGATGTAAAGGCTCCAATAAAGCATGCAGCTTGGCCTGTGGGATAACTGTAGAAAGGAGGAACACAACATTTAATCTGGCAAATTGATCCATCAACTAGAAACACTTTTTCTTCAATAAAAAGATGTCCCAGATAGTCAGGCAGAAGCTGAAAATGGGTGAGCAGATTCATAGGGGGGAGCCATAGTGTGGTGTAGTGGTTTCAGTGTTGGATGGTGACTCTGGAGACCAGGGTTCAAATCTCCACTCAGCCATGGCAACCCTGGGGCACGTTGCACACTACCAGCATCAGAGGAAAGCAATGCCAAACCTCCTTTAAACAAATCTTTCCAAGAATACTCTATAATAGGTTCATAAAACCCCATAAGTTGGAAACAATATGAAGGTACATGACAACAACTTCATAAGGGGCAGGGGCCCACTTTGGCCCATCTCCTCCTCCTTTCAGGCTGTAGCAGAAGTGATATTGTGTCACGTCTGCCTGCCATTTTGACTAGGTTTTTATAAATGCTTTTTTGGGATATTGTGGGACTGCTGGGATGGGAGGCCTAAACATGTGTTTTGACTGAGGCTTGGTCTGCAAGTCACCCCAAAATTAGCACAATTTTTTTTAAAAAATAGTTATGTTATGGGGTAGCTTTGGGGGTTGCAAAAGTGCAGGTTGGGAAGTGCCTGCTGTCCACAGGTTGCACTTTCCCTACTCTTGTTTTCAAAGACATGCAGTATGACTCATACATTTTTGCGTTTGAAGCCTTCTCTTCTAGATCAGGTCTGTTTTAAGATTGCTGCAGAAATAAAGCAGTTTGACTACTTTAACTGCCATGACTCATGTTATGGAATTCTTGGATTTATAGTATTTTGAGATATCTATCCTTCCCAGGCAGAGAGCCCTAGTGCCCCACCGAACTACAAATTCCAGAATTTCATGGAATGGAGCCATGGCAGTTAAAGTGGTGTCAAACCATTTTATTTCTGAAGTATAGCAACAGCCTTACTGGTGGCTCAAGAACAATGTATGTAAAACAAATCCTTGAAAGATTCTTTCTTTCTTTCTTTCTTTCTTTCTTTCTCTCTCTCTCTCTCTCTCTCTCTCTCTCTCTCACACACACACACACACACACACACAGACTATCTTCACAAAAACCTAGAGAATTCTGCCTTTGGTAAAATGTTCAGCCCTACAGATATGTAAGGCAGCTCAGTGGTGTCAAGAAGCTGTCACTGGCATTTTGTTCAAGCTGTGAAGGAGCCACACAAGTGGGTTGTAATACGCACTGTTCCCAACAATCTTCCTGTCCAGAAAAGGCTTTTTTAAAATAAAAAATAGGTTCTCTCTCCTGGCAGGAGCTGGAGATGGGATAGGGTGATGGTCTTAAGTGCAACTGGCTGGTCTTGTTGTATCAGCTCAGCTTGAGGAACACCTTGTAGTCCTGCTTTTAACCCTAAATAGCCAAAACTATCAGGGGGAAAGCTTAGGTGAGGAATAGTCAGTCACCTGTCAAAGCTTCTTTAGCTTCTGTCTTATTTAAGAGAAAGTGTTTAGGCTCTAAGAGCTCAGCTAAAAACAAGGCAATGAATAGGGCTTGTATAACAAAAGACTGGCCTCAAGCATATAGAATGACCTACTTCTTTCCTGAAACTTCCCCAAGGCTTCACAAGAGCTTTGTTGAGTAGGATGAGTAGTGGATGATTCACTTTTTAGAAGCTTGTGTGTGTGTTGTGTATTTTGGAAGACCCAGCCACTCACTTTGAACTTGCAGATTTTATTTGCTTACTTAATCAAATTCTACCAAAATATTCTCTACGTGAGGTTCCCTTTGAAACTGTATAGAATACAGCTGTGAATTTTGTCCAGAGCTTGGGAATTGAACCATGTGCCTTTTTTGGTCTTTTGTCATTTGCACCTGTGCATTTTGAGGGCTCAGTTTAGGAACACAGGAAACTGCCTCACACTAAGACCTTTCATCCATCTCACCCCATAATGTCCAAAATCAAATTCTACCCCACTTTTCCGACACGTAAATATTTTTAGAGTCATAGAGGGAAGAGACCACAAGAGCCATCCAGTACAACCCCCTGCCATGCAGGAATATGTTTTTAATACGGTTAATATGGTTACAACCCCCTGCCATGCAGGAATATGTTTTTAATATGGTTAATAGTTTAATTCAGCTTTAATAGCAGAGAGCAAAATTTTATTTTTATTTAAATCTCTCCTTCCAGTTTTTTTACTAGCAAGTCCATCAGTTTCGGGGATATAGGAAGCTGTATTATTCCAAGGCAAGCCATTGGTGTGTCTTAGCCTGGTCCTGCTGACACTGACTGGCAGCAGTAGTTCAGTGGGCTTTAGGCAGGATTCTGTTATACATCTGACCTGACCCAGAGATGCCAGGAATTGAATCTGGGACCTTCTGCAGGCAAAGCATGTGCTCTGCCACTGCATTTGGAGATGCATCTGAGGAAATGCATCTGAGGAAGCAGACTTAAGTCTACGAACACTCACACTGCCAACTTCTTTCTTTCAGTTAGTCTCAAAGGTGCTACAGGATCTCTCTACATACTGTATATGTTCATCTATATGTCTAGAAATGTTAGTCAAAAAAAGACTCAAAAAACCTGAGTCAGCTTATCCACAGGTCAATGTAAGTACTGTACTTTAATTCTTATCAGAAAAAAGGAACCATTCCTTGCTGAAAGACAAGAGCGTAATGTCATGGAGGCATTGACCTCCCTTTATTCGCTCATCCATTCAGCCTTTATTATGATCACAAACAGTTATGCCTGCTGGAATTTTGTAAGTTCTTTGGCATTGTTTTCGTAGAATCATAGAATTGTAGAGTTGGAAGAGACCACAAGGGCCATCCAGTCCAACCCCCTTCTGCCATTCAAAAATCTCAGTCAATCAAAGCATTCCTGACAGATGGCCATCCAGCCTCAGTTTAAAGACCTTCAAGGAAAGAGATTCCTTCTTTTGCTTCATCCTTTATACTCTTTGTTACATACCTCCAAGTTTTACCCTCAGCTTATCCACAGCTCATATCAAAATGCATAATTTTGGCCCCCAAACCGGCCCTCAATTTATACATGAGGTCAACTTATAGTCCAATATGTATGGTACAATTAAAAGGATACTTAAAGGCAGTGTTAAAGCCAAATTAAACTATTAGCTATGTTAAAAACATAAACTCTAAAAGTTACATAAATAGAGTCAGCCCTCTGTATCGGCATGGGTTTGGTTCTGGATTCCCCCCCCCCCCCCGGATACCAAATAACGCAGGACCTCAAGACACTTTAGGGCCAATGGATACTGATGTATGCATGGCTGTGTTGGTGTGGCTGCATGCATGCGCCACCATTCATGATAATGAGATGGGGCCATTCACAGATGCTCCAATCTATTGATAGCTAGCCCACTGATATGGAAGGCCAACTGTACAGTTTAAAACAATACAGGACTTAACAACCTATTGTGAAAAGCCTTCATTTCTGAAAGCCCGTTGAAATAAAACTTGTTTTGCTGCTGACAGAAGGACAGAGAGTGAGGGTAGCCACTGAGAAGGCCCCTTTTGTATTCTCACCCAGACATACCTGTGAGGACTGAGAGAAAGGCTGTCCTATGGATCTCAGGAGCTGAGCAGGCTTATATCAGGAGATACTGGACTGCATCAATAGAGGTATAGTGTCTACATTGAGGGAAGGGATAGTTTCCCTCTATTCTGTTTTGGTCATGCCTCACCTGGAATACTGTGTCCAGTTCTTGGCACCACACTTCAAAATGGATATTGACAAAATGGAGCATGTCGAGAAGAGGGTAAGCAAAATGGTGAAGGGTCTGGAAACCATGCCCTATGAGGAGAGACTTAGGGAGCTGGGAATGTGTAGCCTGAAGAAAAGAAGGATAAGAGGTTATATCATAGCTCTGTTTATGTAGTTGAAGGGTTGTCATACTGAGGATGGAACAAGCTTGTTTTCAGCTGCTCCTGAACAATGGATGCAAACGACAGGAAAATATATTCCACTTAATCATTAGGAGGAACTTCCAACTCTATGATTCCATACGGTCTGTCAAATAGTCTGATCTGAGCAAGACAGGATCTCATCAAGTCTGATTGGTAACTGTACAGCTCCACTCCCTCTCTCCCCCATGACGACTCTTCCTTGACCTATAGAACATCTTTCCTTTCTGGCTTCTTGTCCATAGCTTCAAGGGTGTGGTGGTGAAGGGGCTAAGCTACAAAACTAGAAGTCCCCAGTCTGAATTTTGCTACACACTCACGTGTTGGTCTTGAACAAGCCAGTCTCTCAGAGCCTCTGCCCATCCACCCTCCACTATCATCAAGTAATGTTGCTGGAATGAAAACTGGAGAAGGCTCCTGTGCCTTTAATGGTTGTGTAGCTATCAGGATTTCAGCAGGTGTTGCTTCTTACATGCTTTCATGACAACCAACACCTGCTGAAATTCCCTCTGCTGTAAAGATTACAACAGGTTATGGTGCCTCTGAATGCATTTTGCAATATACAAAATGTTTCTGAGGGTTCCCCTTGTCCTTGTGAAAACTTGAAAACCTGGAGAAGGACGAAACCTCTCCAGGTTTTCGAGCTGGCAAAACTTGAAAACCTGGATAAAAGGACAAACAGTGAGCACTGTAGAAAAGAAAGAGATTTTATGCATTTCTGCAGTCCCAAATAAGTGGACCCAAACTTCTTTGGACTATTGTTCGGATGAGGTACCGAGAAGGGCACTGGGGAGGGTAAGCACAGCCCTTGATGCGGGCAGAGTTTTGAGTCCCACAGCACGGGGTCATGTAGGTTTCCAGAGCCTTTTCAATGGATCCTTATTGTTAGCTGACATTTCTTGAGAGGCAGAGTCTTTCAGCCAGCTGTCGGTAATTGCTTTGACCTTTGGGCTGTGCTCTGCAGCCAGAGCAGGGAAAAAGAGGAGGCTCATAGAGTCAAAGAAACAGAGATGGAAGGGGCCTCACAGGGCATTGAGTCCAACCCTCCCCCAGTGCAGGATTTGCATCCAAAGCATCCCCAGCAGGTAGCTGTCCACCCTCTTTTTGAAGACGTCCAGAGAAAGAGACCCCCACCACCTCTCCAGGCAATTGGATCCACTGCCAAACTGCTCTCACTGTCAAGAAATTGCTTTGAAAGTTCAATCTCCTATAACTTAAAACCATTAGACCTGGTCCTACCCGGTGGGATAGCAGAGAAGAGTCCTGCCCCCTACTCTCTGTGACAGCCTTGAGGTATTTAGAGTGCAAATGTGTCACTTCTCAGTCTTCTCTTCACCAAGCTGAACATGCCCAACTCCATCAACCTGTCTTCATATGTTTTATTCTCCATACCTCGTTTTACTAGCCTTGTTCTCCTTCTCTGAACTGGCTCCAACTTGTCAGCATTCTTCTTACAGTGAAGCACACAGAACTGAATGCAGTATTCCAGATGCAGCCTGACCAGAGCAGACTGTAATGGGATATTTGCTTCCTTCAATTTGGAAACTATGCAGGCTAAAATAGCATTTGCATCCTTTGCTGCAGCATCACACTGCGGGGTGATCTTCAGTTTATGATCAACAATAATCCCGAAGTCCTATTCTGCATGTAGTATTGCTGGGCCATGTATTCCCCCATCCTATTCATGTGCATTTGTCTTTTGGGGTTTAAATGTGGCATTTGTCTCTGGTGAATTTCCTTTAATTAATTTCTGCCCATTTTTCTAGTTTGTCTAGTTTATCAGAGCTGAAGCTGGGCATACCTCCTTTTCACACTTCCAACATATATTTTTGCAAATCTTACTCATTTTTGCAAGAATGTTGGGGGTCAAGTGCCATTTATATTTCATTTTAATAAAATTTTCTTTTAAGCTGTAATTTGGGGTGTATTTCATTCTTTTCTTCCAATTTTTTCCCTATTGTTCTAATGGGATATTTGATCCTAAGTCTTTAGCCCAATCAATCAAACATTTCTTCACTGTTTCTTGTTCTAAATCATACTTATTTAATAATTTATATAATTGAGAAATTTCGTGCGTACCTTCTTCCTTAATAATTTTCTCAAATTGTGTTTCACTTTTACTTATTCCTAGAGTTCTTTGATCTATTTTATATCTTTCTTTTATGTGTCTATATAAAAACCATGTGCACCTATATCACTCATTAAGAAGTTCAGTTTCAGTCTTCAATCTTCTATGCTCATTCTCTAGTATAATAATATCTTCATAAGTTGGCCAATGTTCACAGGACATTTTTTCGTTTTTGAAAAAACGTTTTTGCTTCATTAATAAATGTCCATGATAGTACATTTGAAAACCAGTTCACCTTTGTTTTCTGCCATACATTTAGGAGTGATTTTCTTATGAAGTGATTGTTGAATTCCTGATTTGTCTTTATCTTGTCATAAATTAAATATCCATGTAGTCCATATATTAAATCCATACTTTCCAAATTAAGTTTCTTTAATTTTTTCAGTCTAATCCAATCTAGAATCCAATTTAGGGCTAATGCTTGGTAATATAATTTTAAATTCGGAAGTGCAGTCCCACCTCTTTCTAGTGTATCTTGTAGCAATTTCATTTTGATCCTTGGTTTCTTACCATTCCAAGATAAGTCTTTGTTCCAATTCTTAAATGGGGCTTCATTTGTAATAATTGGCAAATTTTGAAATAAATACATCATTTTTGGGAGTATTGTTGGTAGACCTGTAGAAAGGCACGAACCTACTGGACTGAAATACATTCCATCATAGTAGAAATCTTAAACACAAATCGAAGTAAAGACCCTAAATTGTATTTGCTATCTATGATCGAACAAGAACATATTGAAAAACAATACGGCAACCTCTTATTTTATATGACCATAGCCGCTAGAATACTATATGGAAGTTACTGGGAAAAAGATGAAACCCCAACCTCTGAACAATGGTTATATAAACTATACGAATATATAGAGATGGACAATCTAACATTACTTTTGAAAGGAAAACCAAAGGAAGAACTATATAAGGGGGAGGTTGGGAAGGGATTTGATTGCTGTTTTATCCTTGTATTTTTCAATTTCTTGTACCCCGCTCCGAGTATTCCATTAGAGGAGCGGGTTATAAATAAATTATTATTATTATTATTATTATTATTATTATTTATAAAACATGGGACATAAATGAGCAACAAAATAACTAAATAGAGTTAAATATTATGTTGGAGAGATAATCAAAGGATGTACTTTATAGAATAGTTAAAAAATGATACATATAATATGTCTTTTAAATATATGTGTAAATATATGTGTGTTAATAGTAACTCAAGATGTATGTTATCATGTATGATTTTTCTTTGCTTTTTTTAAACGTTATTTTAAAAAAAATAATTTTAAAAAAAGAGCTGAAGCTGGGCAAACCACAGCATCACTGGTGGATCCCCAATGGAAATTTTGTCTCTTTTTATTCAAAATATATATATATATATATATATATATATGAGAAGTTGTGGAGATAAGGGCATTTGTTGGTTCAGAGGTGGCAGCCCTCAATCATCATGAGGACAAAATATGTCCCCCATCGTATCTCAGCTCCTGATCACAACTTCAGGTGTATGTGGATTGCCTCATTATACCTGATACCACCATAGGAATGAGTATGACTGTAATGTTAGCAACCATTTGGCTTGGCTGGAGTGGGCTAGGATGATTCCTCCACCAGCTTCTCCTTGTTGATAATCTTTTTTGGTTTCTTGTACCCCAGGTTACTTCTCGCTGGACTTTCCGCTGCCCTGGCTGCCCTCAGGCCCTCTCTCACGACGATTCCCACTTCCATGAGCGGCACAAATGCATCAACTTCTTTGTCAAAGTCTACGGCTACATGCCCTTGCTCTACACCCAGTTCCGGGTGGACTCAGTCCTCTTCAAGACCCGACTGCCCCACGACAAGACAAAATGTTTCAAGTTCATCTAGAGAAGGTGGCAGTGGCTACAGAGATTTGCAAGGCAGGGGGATCAAGGAGGAATGCTTGGAGAATCCTCCACCCGAGGACAGTGTTCTCCTTTCAGTCCAAATAGAGACACAATCATGGATTCTGCACCCGTGCAAGCCCCGCAGGGAACTGTATGGCATGGGGTGCTGTTTCAGAACTCTTATGTTTCGAATCATTTGCTGAGAAGGAAAAAGAAAACGAAAATTATGACTTTGGTTAGTCCCCCAGCTAGTGGGTTTAGCCAAGGGCAAAACTGGGGTTTTTAAAATAATAATTATTATTTAAAATGGAAATGTTTTAGATATGCCTGGTAAGGCTTTCTATTTTTGGGGGTGGCGTGGGGAGGGTGGGGTTGTGTCATTTTTGTTTTGTTCCATACCCAGCCCTTCGGTCACTTGAGGAGAAGAAGCAGAATCCCAGGAGAGGCCTGCGCTTTGAGATGACCCCAAGATGAGCTCCTGGGGAAAATAGATCTGGCCTCTGGAGGCCCTTCACCACTTGTTTCCTTCGTGTCCTGTGCTTAAAATCTGCTTGGGATTTCACAGAGGAAAGGATAGATCCCTTCCACTCTCTGTCTCATCCCCCCACGGCTACTAAGGGGCTGATGTCCTTTGGCGAGCTTCCATTACCTTTTCCTTTCCGCTACCAGTGGCATGAATCAGAGGTTCCTTTGGAAGCCTACCTGTCCCATGTGCCTGCTGTTGCTCTGACTCACTGTTTCTTTTGGTTTCCCCAAGTTATCTCCAGACCCATTTCCTCCCTAAGCACCAATAAGGCCCCTTCCCAAGCCCTTTCTTTTGCCTTCTTCACCTACCTCCCCCTGCTTCTTTCCATGCCGCAAGTGCTTTGGTTCATCTCCACCACTCTGGAAGCCTTGGCTCAAAGGTCTGGATGCCAGCATTACATGGGGGGGGGGGGTATGGAGACCTCTCTTGTTATGATGCACCTGGGGGCACTGAGCTGTGTTCAGTAGCAATTTCGCTGCAAATGGAGTGAGGGGACAGGTGTGTTTGTTTCAGTCTTGCTGTGACCTCACATACGTGTGCACAGAGAGACACATAGATTCATGGGAACAGATATGTGTGCTGTGTCCAGGGTGATCATTGCTAATAAAACGTCCACCATCTTTAGTAAGCAACCTTCCAGATTGTGTGTCTCTCCAGCAAAGTTCCTGGATCCACTCCCCTTCCCTTTTCATCACTTCCTTTGCAGTTCCTAGTTGCTGTTGGGACTAGAGCAGCTACCATAGAATCATAGATTCATAGAGTTAGAAGAGACCACAAGGGCCATCTAGTCCAACCCCCCTGCCATGCAGGAACTCCCAATCAAAGCATCCCCGACAGATGGCCATCCAGCCTCTGCTTAAAGACCTCTAAGGAAGGAGACTCCACTACACTCCGAGGGAGTGTGTTCCACTGTCGAACAGCCCTTACTGTCAGGAAGTTCCTCCTAATGTTGAGGTGGAAAACAAGCTTGCTCCCTCCTCAATATGACATCCCTTCAAGTATTTAATGTTCCTGGTACCTAGGGACATTGCAAGAGCAGTACAGAAAAGGACTTTTTAAGGGGCTAGAACTTCCCCCAACCTGGTAGCCTCCAGATACATTGACTACAGGTCCCAGCATTCCCTGAGCAGGATGACTGCATGATTCAAGGAACTGCAGTCCAAGACATTTGGAGGGCATCGTGGTTAGGGGCACAGCAAGGACCACTGCTTACCACCTTTCCTTTTAACATACTTGGTTTTGATCCCACATTTCTGCAAGATTCATGCTGCAGTTCAAATTCATAGGCTAGGTCTCCACTTGGATCTGCAAAATTAAATTAAAAATATCATGATGTTAGAGTTATGTGATCCAGAACAGTGGACCCTTCACATACACTGGGGTTAGGGGAGCAGGACCCCTATAGAAGTGGAAAAAACACAAATAAGAAAAACAAAACTTTTTTTTCTCCTGACAGCACACCTTTCTAAGAATCTCTAGTTCCTCCAGCATATATCTGGTCAATATCCGGCTGAAGTTGACCACAGAATCTCACTGGAGGACCTACAGATGCCTAGAGAAGTGTTTTCTCTAAGAATCTCTAGGTCTTCCAGCAGAGTCACACTGGAGGGCATAGAGATTCCTAGAGAACATATTAATAAAATCTGCAAATAATCACATCCGCAGAAGTCAAAGGTGCAAATGTGGAGAGCCCACTTTATTTCCTTTTCCTGCCTTCACTTTGGCTTTTCCTTTTGATAGAAAAGTGATGACAAAATGCCCGTGTTTCCTTAGCATTCACTAAAACCTGAGCTCCCAATATGAATACACACACACACACACACTCCCTGTTTCTGTCCTGACCTCAGTCCTTTTTCATGAATCATCCTGGCTCCCATGTGCCATTTTATAATCCCATGGCTGCCATACAGTTGCATGGCCCATAATTCACCTGTGCTCAACCTGGAACAACATTGCGCATGTGTGAATAATGCTCCTTCAATTGTTTTTTCCCTTACATCAGATATTCCTCATAAACATTTGTAAAATTCACAAACCTATCATTGAGGACTGCCATTCTCATTCATACATGAATCCATCCACTGTGTTTCAAAGTTTGCACAGAATCACAACACTGAAAAGGGAACTACTCTTTCTTACACAGCTCAACACAAAGTTCCATTCTCTTGCCTTGAATTCTATGGGAAGCAAATCCCAGTCCAGCCTCATACTTTTAAGACCCACATTTTAAAAATTGGGATAATATGGGAGGAGACAGAGCTCCAGCCCTACCGCTGCCATTCCTGACTTCCCCCTGTAAAAAGGGTGTTTCTGTAGGAAAGATGGAACTCTATTCAGGGATTTACAGAGGTAGAATTAAAAGATATAGCTGTGTCAGTCTGTAGAATCAGTATGGAGGGAGGTTTTGTAGCATCTTTAAGACTACTGAAAGAAGTTGGCAGCATGAGCTTTCATAGACTTCAGTCTGCTTCCTCAGTCCCTGGCTTCAACTCCACCTAATTTATCTGAGGAAGTAGACTGAAGTCTACGAAAGCTCATGCTGCCAACTTCTTTATTTCAGTTAATCTCAAAGGTGCTCCAAGATCTCTCTACCTAAGGGTTTACAGAGTTTTGAATGACTGGGAGCCCAGCTTACTCAGCGTTCCTGTTCCCACAGAGCTTTGCAACTGACCCCAGAACTTGGGAAAAGTTTGGGAGACTACAACTTCCATGTCCCCGGAATCAGCCTGACCACTGGCCTTTCTGGTGGTCTTGGAGTCCCAAACAAGTAACATCTCCGAGCTCTGCACCCGATTCCTCTGATTATGGCTACATCCCAGCTTTAGCCTATCCCCATCAAACATAGGACTGGGGTGCGCATCTCCATCTCCATCCAGATTTAGAAAATAAGAGGTCCTGAATATGTCCTTCAAAAGGCACCCTTTGCCTCGATCATGTCACAGATGAGTTGCTGTACAAAGCAAGGCAGGAGGGTCAGAAGTGCCTGGCCAGCATATATCTGATTTAAAATGAATTTCAGCCAACGTTTTACAAGCTTCCCATTCTCTTGCAGCCAAGGGCTAAAGTGCCTGTCTTGCGTAGCAACTCATCTGTGACAACTGAAGCAGTGGGTGCATTTTTGAAGGATAAGACATATCAGCCTGCATAATGAATACCCGCATCTGTCTGGTGTCATCGGCTCAAGTAGCAACATTTGCCTTTAATTTCATTTTCGTTGCCTTTCACTTGGTATAGAAGTGCCTCGGAATAATCTACTGGGGGCCTATTCAGGACCTCTAAATTTCTAAATCTGGAGGGAAACAGAGGTGTGCACTTCAGTCCTGAGTGATTCACTTCCAACCTTTCTGTGGAGTTTATCATATGAAGAAGGAGATTGGGAGTTTATCCCATGAATATCCCAGAAAAATGACGTAATTATGCAAAAACAATTTCACATGACGTCACACAAAACCTACCATTAAAGTGGTCACAAAGAAGCATTAACATGCATCTTTTTACTTTCAGGATTTCACTGACAACACATTTCTGATCTCGCTTTATTTGCACAATTGCATGTGACAATCGTTCACACAATTACTTGCCATTTTTGCTTTTTTTGCAGGATGCTTTAAATGCGCTTCAGTCTCTCTTTAATGCCAAAATTAGCCTCAGTTTGATGAACTCCTATGTTTGATGGGGAATGGTTGAAGCAGGGGTGCAGCCTCATTCAGCTGAATTGGGTTCAGAGCTGAGAGTCATTTTCTGAGTACCTTTTCTTCTTCATTTTTCTTCCATTTCATTTTCCCAGTGCAGATAGATCTCTGTGTTGTATGCAGAGCTTGGGAAAGCTACTTTTCTCTGGGGACTCGCAGTCCAAAAGCAAACATCCTCAAGATCATATCAGAGTGAGTATCCACTCTAAAATTAGCAAGAGTAGTCCCTATTCCTCCTCATCCACTACCTTGGCCCTTGCTGTGTTGGCTAGCCCAGTTTGGGACCCCAGTTTCTTCAGGTTTCAGTCTGGTCCCTTCCACTGCTGACCCTGATGCTGAACTCCCTTTGGCATACAGAGAGCTCAGAATATACTCACTTTGTGCACAGTTCACATAATGCTGATACCTGTTCCATTTCAAAATGTAGCACCTCTTTTTGAAGGCATGCACTCACAAACAGCATTGGAGTTTTTCAAGCTCTCTCCTGGCCCGCCTCAATCTTACCATTTTCTAAAATGGTGACTTTTAAAATATATATATATATGATAGCACACAACAGTAGAGTCTTCTTGTCCTTTCCTTTGCACCTCATGCTTGCTCTTCATGAGATGATACCATTAATGGTTATTTAAACCTTCAGTTAGGCTGGTCAACATGGTGTGACACTTGTTAAAAAGTGATTCTGGCGACCTTTATAAGATGGGAGGGAAGTGGCTGAGTGAAACTCCCTTTTTTGTTAGGCCTTGTTATATTATTTCAAGAGTTTAATTGAATTCTTGAGTGGGACAACCTAATATGTTTCCTTGAACATGCATAGGTTTCATCAGGTACGTCATAGCTGATGAAACCTATATGTGTTCAAGGAAACTTGTTTTCCTTCCTTCCCTGTCTCAAACTGGTTGTCCTTCTTTATATTTATTAGGCTGCATCTGCTTTGCAGAAATAATGCAGTTTGACACCACTTTAACTGCTGTTGCTCAATGGAATAGAATGCTGAGTTTTGTAGCTCTGTGAGCTATTTAGCCTTCTCTTTTGGAGAGCTCTGGTGCCACAACAAACTACAAATCTCTAGATTCCATAGCATTGAGCCATGACAGTTAAAGTGGTGTCAAAATGCTTCATTTCTGCAGTGAAGATGTAGCCATGGAGATGATGAGAAAAGGTAGGGTGGGGGAGCTGAATCAAGACGGAGGGCTTCTTTCACCAAGACATTTCTGGAATCTCAAAAAATGGGTGACAGGTGCCTTTTTCTGCATCCTTTCCCTTGTTCCTCCCCCAAAGCATCCATCACTGACCCTCCCTGCCAATTCCCTGCCATGAGGGATGAAAAGCTCTGTGAGCCCCCAAAAATAAGTGGTGGTGAAGAGGAACAAGTGGAGAGGAGGGATTCAAACCTTGACACGAGCACAATATTCCTATGTTGGATTTTGTAAAAGGATAAAATAAACTCAGAGTTTAACTTGAGGGTCTCATGTCGTGTGTCATCTCTGGGGAAGGGGAGGCCGCTTTGGACATAACTCTGGTGGCTGGTACAAAAAGGGAGGAGTGGACCTGTTTGGTTTGAGATGGACAAGAACGCATCGCCAGATTAGGGCCACCAAATTTAATGTGTGACCAGGGATGGCAAATTTGGCAGAAGGGGGATAATTTTTCTTTTGCACCCATAAGCCACACTGTTGCATTCAGGTGCACAAGGAAGTGATGCTGTGCCACTTTTGGCTGCCAGTGTTGCAAACTTTAAACTTTTGGGGAGGTAAGGGAGCCCAGATGGCACAGTGGTTAAATGCTGGCCCTGCAGGCACAACGTTGTAAATTCAATCCCAGGCAAGTTTCCAAGGTAGACTCAACCTTCCATCCTTTCATAAGTCAATAAAATGAGTACCCCGCTTGTTGGGGATAATTGGATTACAGATTGTAAACTACTTCAAGAGTGCTGAGTTCACCATTAAAGGGTATAGATGTAAATGCTATTGTTATTGCTATTAGGAATATTAGGGCTATGGAATGCCCTGAAAGACATGGGAGCGTCAACACATCTGATAGTCCTGATGAGGAATCTGTACTCAGGACAAGAGGCTACTGTCAGGACAGAACAAGGAGAAACAGAATGGTTCCGAACTGGCAAAGGAGTTAGATAAGGCTGTATCTTATCATCCTATTTGTTCAACTTATATGCAGATCATATTGTAAGGAAAGCGGGCTTGGATATAGAAGAGAGAGGAGTGAAAATAAAAGGATGAAATATCAACAGTCTGAGTTATGCAGATGACACCATAATACTAGCAGAAAACCTCAAAGACCTGGAACACTTACTAAGGAAGATCAAAGAAGAAAGTGCAAAAATAGGCCAACTGTTGAATATAAAGAAAACAAAAATAATGACAGAGAACTTACACACATTCAGACTAGACAATGAGCAAACAGAAATAGTAAAAGTGTTCTCATATCTGGGCCTGCCACCAAATTCTTGTTACTATAGTCTTTTGGGTCCATTCCCATAGAGTTCCCTCTGGTCAATCTTTCTGGTTTATGTTGAGCACATTTTATCTTCCCAGGCTTGAAAACAAACAAAGCTTTTCCTTCTTTTTTTTCCCCTAAGGCAGAAAAATGGCAGACACCGTTGATGATCTTATGCTCTACATTTTATAGTCTATTAGTTTTTCCAAGTTATATGTCCTTTTTTTATTTTATATGAGCAGACCAAGGAGTTGCCCACTAAAATTGGTCCAGCCTGTAACACACTCTTGCAGGAAAGCATCTTTGCATCTTTACCCATTCATTAACAGGGTTTCATAGCACCTCTGCTACATAAATAAGTATATGTAAAATTATGTAACATAGATCACAAGAAAGAGCTCCGGCCATGAGTGTGGGCCTTTGGATTTTCTTTCCTTTTTAAATAATTTTTATTGTTGTGAAGTCGAAGGCTTTCATGGCTGGCATCCATAATTTTTTGTGGATTTTTCAAGTTACGTGGCCATGTTCTAGAAGAGTTTGTTCCTGACGTTTGCCTGCATCTGTGGCTGGCATCCTCAGAGAATTTTTATTGTTATTATATATCTTTACAAGCATTCTGAAATCATATCAAAATCAGAATACAAAATTCCTAATTCAACAACATTATTGTACATGAATACGAGAAACAATATTTCCCTTTCGTACTTCCCATGTTCTCCTGACATTAAGTCCCTTCTATTTTGGTCAAGATATTTACCCTTTTTTTGTCTTTTTACTTTCTAAAAGATAACAAAAAATTCCTTCAACTCTAATTTAAGTGCCCACTCTCTTACTCTTATTTTACCAAGTTACTTGCTTTATTGCTGCCATCTTTTCCTGCAAAACTTTGTCATGGGAAACCATTGTTCTCCATTCTTTTCTGTATCCTTTTTGGATTCAGCCAAGGAGTTAGTCTGTCCATGTCTTCTATATCGAATAATTTGGATTGTCAATGGCTTTTAAAGGACAAACAAATGGGCCCTAGAGCAGATCAAGCTGGAAGCCAAGATGACAAAACAGGCCGTTGTACTTAGGGCACATCATAAGAAGGAAGGACTCATTGGAAAAGACAATAATGCTAGGAAAGGGGGATTGAAGTAGAAAGAGAGGAAGACTGCATGGGTGGACTCTATTAAAGAGGACATGGGTATGGCTTTGCAAGAACTAAGCAGAGCAGCGGAAGACAGAAGGTCTTGGAGATATCTCATCCATAGGGTCACCATGAGTCAAGACTTGGGTGCAGTTAACAATAACAACAACAAAGTGTATAACAGTGGCAGCTTACCTAAAAGAGAGAAAAGCGTTCAGTTTTTACCCATGTCTCAGCATTTGGTCAAGGACATGGAGGATAAAGACTGCAAGAAATAAATTACGCTGTGCCAGCAGCAAAAGAACTTGGTTTACTGATAAATAGGCACTTTTGTAGACAGCTGAGCAAATGCAATTCACGGGAGATTGCAAAGGTAAATACCATGCAATGGAGACCAAGAGAGTTCTGAAGAGGTGTTCTTTCGTGCAGTTTGTCATGAAATGTCCAAAGCAGCTCTTCAAAAACCCTTGGAAGTTTCATAAGAATTAGAGACTTCAAGTGCTGCAGTGATACACGCATGTTAAGGATGTGAATCTTTGTGTTACTCCTGTTGCTGAAATAGCAACAACTATCACTTGGACGTTGGCAAACAGTACAAACATACAGTGCCAGAATAGGTGTGCATGTGTGCACACAGCATTTTGAACTGAGAAAAAGTGTTGGAAAGAAGCGTTGGGCAATAGAAAAGATGGCTTTTGCTAACCCGAATTGACCAGCTTCCTAAAACCAGCCATGAAAATGATGGTGGCAATGATAATACTAATAATAATAATGCTACACATAAATATGACTGACAATAGTATATATATATGATGCTTAAAGTTTATAGTAGTTTATAGAAAAATGCACACACAGTACAAGTGTAATAGGGTTAGACTTTAACAGAATAGAAATAGGGTTGAACTTTAATGCTTGCATAGGATTCTATATAGAGCTTTTAATATACAGTATTTTAAATTTCAAAGTGTCATGTTTCTAACTTTTTAAAACTGTTGTTTAAACTCTGTATTTACATTTTAATGCTTTGCTTTGTTTATAACTTGTACTGCTTACATTCTGTTAGCCACCTTGAGTCCCTATGCCAGGAAAAAGGCAGGATGATGATGATGATGATGATGATGATGATGATGATGATGATGATGAAATTGCTTTTTAAAAAAATAACTCAAAAACTAAAACAAAAACCCAACAAACTGGGACCCATTTGCACTAGACGATTATAGAGCTATGATTCCATTTGAACTGCCATGCCTTCATCTTATAATAGCTTATAATCAATGCGTCATTCATAGAGGGTACGTTTCCATCTAGCTTAAAGCAGGTGGTGGTTAAACCACTTTGAAAAAACCCTCCCTTGACCCCCTGGTGAGAGAGAATTATAGACCAGTCTCCCTTTTACCATTCTTGGGCAAGGTGATTGAGAAGGCGGTTGTTTCCCAACTCCAAGCTGTCTTAAAGGAAGCCAATTATCTAGATCCATTTCAAAACGGATTCAGGACGGGATATGGAGTGGAGACCGCCATGGTTGCCTTAGTCGATGATCTCCGTCTGGGAATTGATGGGGGAAGTGTATCCCTGCTGGTGCTCTTGGACATCTCAGCAGCCTTCAATACCATTGACCATGATATCCTTCTGGAACGCTTGAGAGAGTTAGGAATTGGGGGCACTGCTTTACGGTGGTTTGGGTTCTACCTCTCGGGCAGATTCCAGATGGTGTTGCTTGGGGACAGTTATTTGTCCAAGAGGGAGCTCAGGTTGGGCATCCTTCAGGGTGCTATTCTGTCTCCAATGCTGTTCAACATTTACATGAAGCCACTGGGTGAGATCATCTGGAGACATAGGGCACAGTGTTATCAATACACTGATGACACCCAAATATATTTCTCTATGTCTCTGACTGCTGCAGTGACTAAGTATGGCATCTCTCCTCTGAATGACTGTCTTGGGTCAGTAATGGATTGGATGAGGGGAAACAAACTCAAGTTGAATCCAGAGAAAACGGAGGTACTTGCAATAGGAAACCTGGGTCCGTGGAAGGAGTTTTGTCAACTTGTCCTGGATGGGGTCACACTTCCTCTAAACGACTGCGTTTACAGCTTGGGAGTGCTCCTGGAGTCATCTCTACAATTGACATCTCAGGTGGAGGTGATGGCCAGGAGTGCTTGGTATCAACTTCTGTTGATCCACCAGCTGCTACCCTACCTGGATCAGGGGGACCTTGAAGCATTGGTACATGCTCTAGTAACCTCTCACCTTGATTTCTGCAATGCGCTCTACATGGCGCTATCCTTGTGTCAAGTTTGGAAGCTTCATTTGATTCAGAATATGGCAGCCAGATTGGTCACCGGTATTCCCAGGACTGACCATATAACACCTGTATTAAAAAATCTTCAGTGGCTGATGGTTAGCTTCTGAGTGCATTACAAGTTGTTGGTTATTACCTTTAAAGCCCTACATGGCTTGGGCCCAGGTTACCTGCAGGAATGCCTCTCCCCCATATAATCCACTCTGCACTCTCAGAACGTCTGGGAAGCTATTACTACAGACACAAAAAACTAGATTAACATCTACTTCCCAGAGGTCTTTTACCTCATCTGCCCCAAAACTTTGGAATGACCTGCCGGAGGAGATCCCTCGTATCACCACCTTGGATGCTTTTAAGAAAGCCATTAAGATGGATCTCTTCCAGCGGGCGTTCCCCCAAGAACCGACACGAGCAATACCTCCATCTTTCTCCCAACCCCGATTATAAAGATATGTATCCTATCTCTGACTTGGCTATGATACTTGCCCTATACTGCATTATATTATATCGTGATTGTTTTATATTTGAGGGTTAATTTTATCAGAATTTTAATGATGATAATTTGTATGTTTTGTATGTATTTTATTTGCTGTAATCCCAACTCGATCTGTAGGGAGAAGAGGGAAATAGAAATAATAAATTATTATTAGTAGTAGTAGTAGTATTATATTATGGGATTCTGGAGTTTGTAGTTTAGGCAAGCACTAGTATGTTCTGGCTGAGAATTATAAATGCTGCTCCCTAAACTGTCAACCCCAGACTCCAAAGGATACACAGATGACACCATAAGCGTCTGAGTTTGCAGGACCTGAGCAGAGCAATGGAGGACAAGGAGTTTTGGAAATCTCAGGTTTGCCAGGGGTCAAGATTGACTTGAGGGCAGTTAACAACAAAAATATACAACACAGAAATATATTTCACATTTAGACTTGGATCCCATCTCCAAGAGACCTCATTATGTATATGCAAATATTCCAAGTTCTGGAGAAAAAAAAAACAAGTCCAATAAGCACTTCTGGTCCCAAGCCTTTTGGAGAAGGGAGGCTCAACCTGTTACTGCTCTTATTATTCCAGGGGAGAGGTGGATAAGAAATAACAAATTGTTGTTGTTGTTAGAGTAATTTTAATACAGGTGTAGTGTGATCATTCTTGGATGTACCTGAAATCAGTCTGTCTGCCATGTTTTGAACAAGATGAAGTTTCCAGACTTGGCATATTTCTCAGCCTCACAGAAAGGCATATGCAAAACTCCCTTGAAGAAATCTGGCCAAGAACATCTCAAAATAGATTTGCCTTAAGGTTTTTCCATAAGTCAGAAATGACATGAAATCACACAACAGACAACAAGCTAGCATCTGATGGAGAAGGAAGGCAACCGAAAGAGAAGATAGCAGATACTGTGAGAGAATGTCCAGTCTGAATGGTCGCTGCATTTCTCTGTGGAGAAGGAAATTTTCACAACTCTGGTGATAGAAGTAGGGCTCGTAACAATGTTTTTGCAACCGCTGGATCTCAGTTTGAAGCCTCAGTGGTTGCGTCCATTGGGGAGGAGAAGATTCGTTGCCACCCAGAGACAGAGACAGCTTTGCAACCTGGAGACGGAAAGGCAATTTGAAGTCCCCAATGGTGTTGAGTGGGAGTTGGAAAACATTAGCAACATGGGCAGATCGTATTCCAATTTCTTCATTTTTGCCACAGCAGGCCTTCCTTTCCAACCCTGCTGAAGTAACCAAGAGGGGAGTTTCGTAGTAGTTCCAGGCAGACAGGATTGACTTTGCTTTCTGTTGCAACTCTGAAATCCACACAAACGAAAGCCCATTGAGATAGACATAGACCTATCCCACTGCCGTACACAATTGTTGTTGTTGTTATTGTGTATCTTCAAGTTGTTTCCAACTTATGATGACCCTAAGGCAATCCTATCATGGGGTTTTCTTGGCAAGATTTGTTCAGAGGAGGTTTGCCATTACCTCCCCCTGAGGCTGAAAGTGTGTGACTTGCCCAAGATCATCCAGTTGTTTTTGTGGCCAAGCTGGGAATCAAATCCTGGTTTCCAGAGTTGTAGTTCAATATTCAAACCACTATGCCATGCTGGCTCTCTACTACACAACTATAGCACTACAATGCCACTTTAACTGCCATGGCTGCATCCTATGGAGTTCTGGGTTTCATACTTTGGCAAGACACAAGAGCTCTCCAGTGGTGAATATTAAATTGTTGTTGTTGTATGCCTTCAAGATGTTTCTGATTTGTAGCAAACCTAAGTTTTTAATCATGAATTTTAAAAATGAATTTTATATTTAATTATTGTTCTACATATTGTAATATAAATATTGCATAGATCTTTTAATACAGGGGGCCCTTGCCTTAAGCGGGGATCCGTTCCAGATCCCCCCACGTAAAGGGAATTCCGTGTATACTCATGCCCCATTGAAATCAATGGGGTGTGTGTTTGCAGCAGCACATGGACCATATGTTTGATTGTCGCGCAGCTTCAGCGTAAGCTTGAAGCCACATATAGTGCGCCCGTGTACGGCGCGGGCACACTGTATGTGTATTTTATGCAGCTTAATATGTGTATTTTATGTAACAATTGTGTTTTAACTATGTTGTAACCCACCTCGAGCCGTGAGGAGAGGTGGGTAAGAAATAAAATAATAATAAAAAGAAAAAATAACAATAATTTGATTCCCAGCTTGGCCATGAAACCCACTAGGTGATATTGGGGCAAGTCAGCCTCACTAATAAATCTTGCCAAGAAAACCTCATAATAGATTTGCCTAGTGACCATCAAACATTCACTTTCCAGGATCATGCTCTTGCCCTCTATGTAACTGATAAAATATAACGAAATATTAGTACCCAAAATAAAACAGGGCATGCAAGGAGTGCCAACGTTCACTCGAATAAACGGAGGCATTCTCTACGTATGCAGGGAAGGACAGGTTGCTTACCTGTAACAGTATTTCTTCGAGTGGTCATCTGCGAATACATACAAATGGGTTCTCTGCGCCTGCGCAGTCGAATTCGGAACTTTCTGGAATCACTGGGCAGAAAAGCGGCTTGCAACTTTTTGCAACTTTTTGGCGGTAGCCCCTCCCCTCCTCTATATAAGCCCTGTTCCCGCTCTTTTCCTCAGTTCCGAAATTTTTCTGCCGCAAGCGACGGAGGAGCAGAACAATGTTGAGCAGGACACTGAGGGGAGGAAGGGTGGGATTTGTATGTATTCGCAGATGACCACTCGAAGAAATACTGTTACAGGTAAGCAACCTGTCCTTCTTCTTCGTGGTCTCTGCGAATCATACAAATGGGTTAGACTAGCAAGCTTAGGTAAGCGGCGGAGGGAGTGTCATGACAACAGTTGTGAAGTGAACCAAAAAACATTTATTGATTCACAATAAAAATTGTCAAATTGAACCAACCCTTGTGTGATTCTTGCATGAATTATAGAACATAACAACAATAGTGCAATGCTGCTCATAGAGCAGAACATAAAGCAAATACTCGAAGAGTAACTATGTACATGGTGTATAAATGTAATCAGAAAGACACCAGAACACCCAATCCTGGATGCAAAGGAAATCAAGTAATAAGGCAAACAGTGCAACAGTTAGTGCAATGTATCATATGCAACAACAATGCAATGTAAAACCAACATGGCATAGTACACAACATGGCATAGTACAGAACTTGACATTAGTGTAAACCAGACAGTAGCACTGCTCTGCCAAAGGCTGCATCTGTCCTTGCCCTGGTGTCCAACCGGTAATGTTTTATAAAAGTCATAGGTTGGGACCAGACAGCAGCCTTACAGACATCCTCCAGCGGAATCCCAGTCAAAAAAGCGGAGGATGTCGCTACCGCCCTAGTTGCATGTGCCCTGACCCTGGCCGGAAGAGTTCTACCCGACAGTTCATAACAGAGGTGGATGGTACCAGCCACCCATTTAGAAAACCTCTGAGCAGTCACAGGTAGTCCCTTCTTGGGCTCTGAGTAGCACTGGAACAGTCTGTCAGAGCGGCTCGAACCCGAAGTTCTGTCCAGATAGAAGGCCAAAGCCCTCCGAACGTCCAACAGGTGCAAACGGCGTTCAGTGTCGGTGGTCGGGTTCGGGGCCAGGGTCGGGAGCACAATGTCTTGGCACATGTGGAAAGCAGACACTACCTTAGGCAAAAAGGTAATGTCGGTACGGAGGACCACCTTATCCTTGTGGAACCGAAGGAAAGGTTGGTCCCTCCGTAAGGCACAGAGCTCGCCAGCACGGCGGGCAGAGGTAATGGCTACCAGAAAGGCTGTTTTCCAAGTTAGCAGCCTCAGGTCAGTGGTAGCCATGGGTTCGAAGGGCTTGGTACCAAGACGAGACAAAACAACCTCAAGGCTCCACGCAGGTGCCGGTACCGAGGCCGGCGGATGGAGGTTGTTAAAGCCCTTCAAAAACCCCTTCACCAAGGGGTCCTTGAAAAAGGAAGGTTTCCCATCAAACTGGAAATGGGAACAAATAGCAGACAAATAACACTTGATGGAGTTAAGGCACAGCCCCGACTCCACCAGCGTCATCAGGAACTCCAGCACTGTCGGTGTCGATACCCTGGATGGAGACAGGCCTCTCGAATCCAGGAAGCAGAGGAATCTCTGCCACTTGCAGGAGTAGGACCTCTTGGTTGCAGGTTTGTGGGCCGCCAGGATCACACGCCTCACCGCCGCCGGGAGGTCCGCTAAGGCCGGAGTCGCCACGCCACGAGAGGAAGGTCCTCGATGTCCGGATGACGAACTCGACCCTCCTGTAGAGTGAGCAGGTCTGGTCTGGGCTCGATCCTGAAGAACCGGTTCCGCGACAGGTGAAGAAGGGACGGAAACCACGGCTGCCTGGGCCACCAAGGGGTGATCAGGATGGCGTCCGTCCGGTCTCTCGACATCTTGGAGATGACCCTCGTGATGAGCGGGAACGGAGGGAAGGCATACAGAAGTTCCCCCGTCCAGCTGTGTAGAAAGGCATCCCCGAGCGAGCGTCGAGACCGATCCCGGGAGCAAAACTGGCTGCAGTGTGCGTTGGTCTCCGACGCGAAGAGGTCTATCTGCGGGGTGCCCCATCTGGAGAACAGGTTCGCGACCACGTCGGGGTGGAGAGTCCACTCGTGGCACTGCGAATCTGACCTGCTGAGCTGGTCCGCCAAGACGTTCTCCTCCCCGGGAAGATGCACTGCTTGCAGGAAGATGTTTCTCGGGATGCACCAGTGCCAAATCCGAAGAGTTATCTCCAGTAAAGTTGGAGATCTGGTTCCGCCCTGCTTGTTCAGGTAGTACATGACAGTGGTGTTGTCCGTCAGGAGCTGCACTACCCTTCCGCGAAGCTCGGATTCGAAAGCCTTCAAGGCCTTCTCGACAGCTAGCATCTCCAGGGCGTTGATGTGGAGATCTTGGTGACACGCTTGCCACTTGTCCCTTATGGTGAGACCCATAGTGTGGGCTCCCCAACCGTCCATGGATGCGTCTGTGGTGAGGACCACCTGTGGGTCTGGAGAGACGAACGGCATGCCGGCGCAGACGTTCTGGGAGTCTAGCCACCAGGACAGGGAACGAGCGACGGGCCTCGGTACCGTGAGCCACTTGCTTGCAGGGTCGGCCAACGGGTCGAAGACGGAGAGGAACCACGACTGTAGGGGCCGAAACCGGAGCCTGGACCACGGGGTGACGAAGGTGGTCGAGGCCATATGGCCCAGCGCTACCTGGACTTCTCGAGCCCGCACCCGTCTGTTGGCACAGCAATGCCGGACGGCCTTGGAAAGGGACAGGAAACGGTCCTCGGGCAGGGATGCGATGCAACTTTCTGAGTTGAGGATAGCCCCGATGAACTTGATCCTGGTGACGGGGGTCAAGTGGGACTTCTCGAGGTTCAGTACCAGGCCGAGAGACTGGAGCAGGGAGACAGCGAAGGAGATGTCCTGACAAAGGGCCTCTTTGGAGTCTGCCGCGAAGAGCCAATCGTCTAGGTAGGGGAAGACTCTTGACCCTCGCTGGTGCAGATAGGCGACTACCGGAGCCATGCACTTGGTGAAGACTCTCGGCACCGTGGCGAGTCCGAAGGGCAGGACGTTGTAGTGGTACATCTCCGTCCCGATGGCAAAGGAGAGGAACCGTCTGTGTCCCTCTCGAATGGCGACCTGGAAGTAGGCGTCCTTGAGGTCCAGCGTCGCAAACCAAAGTCCCTGCGACAACAATGGCAAAATGGAAGCAAGAGTTACCATCCGGAACTTCTTGTAAACCAAAAAACTGTTAAGGTCCCGAAGGTCCAATATGGGACGGAGGCCTCCATCCGGTTTCGGTACCGTAAAGTATCTAGAAAAGAACGCCCGGTGGGCCAGGTCCGGATCCAGGGGGGAGATGGCCCCCTTGTCCAACAGAGTGCGTACTTCGTCGAGGAGGGAAGGTGAGGGATCCGTAGAAAGGAGGGCTCCCGTAGGCGGGAGTTCTTCGAACTCGAGGGCATATCCTTTGGATATAATAGTCAGCGCCCAGGAGTCGGTGGTGATTTGGGCCCAGATGTTATAGAAAGGCCTCAACAGATCCAAAAAGAAGGGACGAGAAGGGGAGACAACGGAGTACGCTGGAGACCTTCATTGTCCCTTCTTACCCGAATCAGATCCGGGCTTCCTCGGAAGCGGTCTTCGGTAACGGGACTGAAGACGTCTTCCCGATGAAGATGAGGAGGGAGAGGAGAACCTCTGCCTGGTGTCCTGGCGACGGTACTGTCTCTCCTGCTCAAATGGCCTCTGCGACTGTCCGAAGGATGGTCTGGCTCCGAAGCGCCTCCTGGAGAAGGCCTGCTGGGGAGCGGACATGCCGTGCTTCTTTGCGGCTGACTTCATGCGGTACTTGAAGTTCAGCCGCTCGTCGGTGTCCTTAGCAAAGAGCCCTTCGCCATCGAACGGCATGTCCTCTATGGCGGCCTTCGCCTGCGGGGTTAGATCTGAAGCCCGAAGCCAGGCATGTCTCCGGAGGGCCACACTGGAAGCCATGGACTTGGCCGAACAGTCCGCCGTGTGTCGAGCCGAGGTAATGAGAAGGCCTGCAACCGAGTGCACCTCCTCCCGGAGCTGGTTTGCAGCTGGAGCCTTCTCCTGAGGGAGGTCCGCCAGCAGGGGTGACATCCTCTCCGCCAGGTATTGGATGTAGGCCCCCATGCAGGCATTATAGTTCGACACCCGCAGTCCCAGGGCTGAGGCCTCGAAGATCTTCTTAGAAATCCCGTCTATCTTCTTGCCCTCGCGGTCCGAAGGAGACGGGGAGGTCTTTGGGGTGAAGACCTTCTGTGACCCCTCGACAATTGCCGAATTCTGAGGCGGGTGCGAATGGAGCCACTCTGCCGATGATGGAGAGATCTTGTAAATGGAGTCGATCTTCCTCGAGGTCGACGGGGTGGATGCTGGATTCTGCCACGACCTCTTGGCGATCTTCTCCAAGGACGGCAGAAACGGGATGGCTGCCAATGTTGGTGCCGAGCCCTGAACTCGTTTCTCGACCGGGTCGAGGGCCTCCTCCTCGGACCGAGACACCTGGAGCTCCAAAGCATTCGCCATCTTGATAACGTGCTCCCCAAAGGTGTGCACGTTATCAGTAGGGGACACTGGACCTGGTTGGTAAAAGGCCTGCCGAACCGGCCCCTTTTCCTCGGTGTCGGTATCGATCGGAGATGGGACCGAACCTTCGGTGTCGAACTCCACGTCCGAGTCGGAGCTGGGCTCTCCACAGAGTACCGCACTGGAAGGGGAGTAGGCAGTCTGGGTTGCTGCCTCTCCGCGAACAGCGTCCTCCCGCCTGAGGGTGGCCGATGTCAAAGCCTCCTCAACGACCTTCGACGGTGCAGAACCCTGGACCTCGTCGCCCACTCTGGCAGACACATCCAGCGGGCGCCAGCGCTTGCCTCGTGGTCTGTCTAGAGTAGAAGGGTCGACCGCCACAAAGTACTTGCCGGACTCGCTATCATAATAGTATTCCGGCTCGTCCTCGGTCTCGGCCATAGGAGTCGGCGACCTACGAGACCTCTGGCTCAGCTGTGGGGAGCGCTGGGCGGGCGTCAGGCTGCGCGGCACCGATGTCTCGCGACGGGCGGCCTGGGAGTGAGGCGACACCTCTGTCGGTACGGAGGCGGTCGGTACGGAGGCGGGCCTTTCGACAGCGGGAATTTCTGTGGCGGGAACATCCCTCGGTGTCGACGCACGTGGCAGCTCGGTTCCCACGTCGGAATCGGAGCGGGCCTTCTTCTGGAGGGTCTCACCCTCAGAGGAGCGCTTTTTCCGGAGGGATTCCCCTTCGGTAGAATGCTTCCTCTTGGCAGAGGCTTTAGAAGTGGATTCCTTCAGAGAGGAAGAGCCATCTGCCACGCCCTGAGAAGGAGTTTTCACCTTCTTTCTCCGATTCTCATCCCTGTGGTCCTTGCCCTGCCTGGGCTTGTCCTTCTTGGAGGACTTAGACTTCTCACCCGTCTTCTTAGCCGATTTCTCGGCGGGGTGAGTCTCCGCGTCCCGGGAGGACTTGGAGGGACCAACAGGGGAAACAACAGTCATCTTCTCCTGAGACATCTTGGAGGCCGGAACGGGTGCTTTAGAAACTGAAGCCGGAACCGAAGCCGAAGGCAGGATCTCCTGAGGGGCCAAAGCCCGATCGAGAAGGTAGGATTTCAGCCGAGAGGCACGGTTCTTCCTCGCCTGCGAAGTCAATGATCTGCAGAGGGCACAGCTCTGGGTGTCGTGGGCCTCGCCCAGGCAGATCAAGCACTTGGAGTGGGGGTCCGTGTGAGGGACCTTGGCCCCACAAACAGTGCAGTGTTTAAATGGAGCCGGAGACATCAAGTCCAAATCGGGATCCAAAATCGATTACAATCAAGCCGAGAGGTCAAACAATAGCCGAGTCACAGACGAGGGAGAGTAGTCGAGAAGCAAGCCGAAGATCGAGAAAACCAAGAGAGACAAGCCAAACGATTCCACACTGTTCCTTACGAGTAGCCTACGCGGCGGAAAAAAAGGAACTGAGGAAAAGAGCGGGAACAGGGCTTATATAGAGGAGGGGAGGGGCTACCGCCAAAAAGTTGCAAAAAGTTGCAAGCCGCTTTTCTGCCCAGTGATTCCAGAAAGTTCCGAATTCGACTGCGCAGGCGCAGAGAACCCATTTGTATGATTCGCAGAGACCACGAAGAAGAAGCAAACGTACATTCACTGCCGAATATTGTAATTGCATTGTATTATTTTCTACATTTGAAGCTGCTGCAGATCCATTTCCATGAGCTGGCCTTATCTGCTCAGATGGGTTCAATGAGATACAAATTAATATCTTCCGTCCCAAACTGGGCAAACAATTTTGAAAGGTTTCCTTGATTAGTTTCTTTCTGCGCCACAATTAAGTGTCACTGTGGACTTTTTACTCGGTCTCTGTCTGTCACTTTCTTGGACGGGAGGATGGGAGGCATATGAGACATGAGATGAACAGAACAGCGGTTACCAAGATCAGGATTTTTAGTGCAGTGAATTAGCAGTACAGTGCTGTGATCCACCTAATCTAGATTTCTATATAGATAAGGCAGTCGAGTGAGCTTGAATGAAGCCTCCTCTGGAAGGTTTTAATGTGACTCTGTTCTTCTGTTCATTGGAAGAGCTCATTGCACATTAACAGCAACAATGAAAGAGGTTTGCCATCTGTTAGGCATCAGAATTTTATTATGTATACACAGGTCCCTCCATATTCGCTGGGGTTAGGGGCAGAGGACCCCCATGAATGTGGAAAAACTGCAAATAACAAAAACACGATGTTTTTACCTGAGAATACACCTCTCTAAAAATCTCTAGGTCCTTCAGTGCAACTCTGTGGTCAACATCTGCCAGACATTGACCATAGGATTGTTCTGGAGGAGCTACAAATGCCTAGTGGAGTGTCCTCTCTAGGAATCTCTAGGCCCTTCAGTGCAACTTGACCAAAGTTGACCAAAGAGTTGCACTGGAGGACTTAGATATTCCTAGAGAGGACATATTAATAAAATCCATGAATAATCAAATCTCCAAAAGTCAAAGCCGCAAATGTGGAGGGACGAGTGTATATATGTGTGTGTGTATCAAAATACAATAACATCCAAAACCCCTAAAATAATGATACCTTTATTAGGCTAACTGAAATGCACAATGTATAGGTTTGAAAGCTTTCAAAGCTCCAATGGCTTCTTCCTCAGGCAAAGGTGTTAAAAATCATAACGGAGAGAAAAAATACAACTATGTGAGTCACAAGCCTGCATTTTGTCAAGATGTGGCTGTTCTCAGTTCAGGTGTATTAGAGGGACATTCATGCAAGGTGGTCTGTGGGTACTCCAGGAAACAAAAACATTTCAAGTTCCGTTAACATGATGGAAAGAGATGCTCCTCTTGAGATCCAAGTTGCCTCCATCCTTTGTGAAGCTTTTTGTTGTTATCCACCCTCGGGTCGATCTTGACCCACGGCATCCCTCTCCAAGACTCTGCTCAGGTCCTGCAAATTCATACCAATAATCTTCTAATAGAGACATCCATCTGGCATATGGCCTCCCTTCTTTCTGTTCCCTCCACCTTTATTCCACCTTTCCTAGCATTATTGTTTTTTCCAGGGAGCGGTGCCTCCTCGTGATGCGGCCAAAGTGAAGCTCTAGGCACCTTTGTTAGGCAGAGAGCATTAATTTCTAAAGAAGCCCTCCATGTTTTTGCACCAAAAATCATTTTTAGGTGTTGTTTTGGTAAAATATGTCAAGTGTAGTCCACATTTTTTATAATTTTTGTTACCTTTGTTGGAGGTAGAAACCTCAAATGGGTCTTGAAGTAACACAACAACAACAGTACTTAGCTTAATACTAAGTTATTAGTTAATACTTAGTTACCGTATATGCTCGACTATAACTTGACATCATGCATAAGTCAAGGGTAGGTTTTGGTGCCAAAATTGTGGATTTTGATATGACCCATGGATAAGTCGAGGGTAAAATTTAGGGGCACGTAACAAAGGATTCAAAGGATGAACCAAAGGAAAATGAATACCAGATTTAAGCAGCCATAACTGATTAGGCTCCCAGTAAAGGCTGGATGGATGAGATAGTAGAGAGCGGTCAATATTTCCAGGACAGACTAAGCTCT
Source organism: Urosaurus nigricauda (assembly GCA_034509955.1). Taxonomy (NCBI): domain Eukaryota; kingdom Metazoa; phylum Chordata; class Lepidosauria; order Squamata; family Phrynosomatidae; genus Urosaurus; species Urosaurus nigricauda. The sequence goes on along the minus strand of JAOEGL010000001.1, from coordinate 375,328,752 downwards.
TTCACCAGAGATTCCTTCTTTTATAAGAGTTAAAGTGCAGAACCTAAATTGACCCATGGATATGTCGACTCAGGTTTTTGGGGTCAAATTTTTGACTAAAAATTCTAGATTTATACATGAGTACATCCAGTAAGAGTTAATTTTTTTTTTTAATAGTTAATACTTAGCTTAATACTCATTTCACTAAGTCACTTCTCCTGGCCCATTCTCCTCAAATCTGACAGCAATGGTATTCAATTTGGCTCCGGTCACCATCAGGGTGATGTCCAGTAATGTAGGTTGGGGGTCTTATGATTATGGATACGGTGTCATAATTGTGACTAAGCAGCAATTGTGAATACAGAACCCTTCCTGGATTTATTTATTACTTAGTTGTTCCATATTCATGATAGCTACTTAATCATAATTTTGACACTATTGCCACACTCATAATTCTTTCCCACAACCTAATTTACTGGGCATCAGCTGGGCATCAGGAGAAGGCGGTCCATTCTGCTGCATGATTGAATGATGCTTTCGTCAAGGTTCAGGGCAGCGGAAGTTACTTAGTTAAGTGTACTCAATTAGTCATCTCTGACCTCAGCACAGCGATCCTTGAACAAAGAAAAACAGCCAAGGAAGATTGGGAAGAGAAACAGCTGAACTGGAGCATATTCACAAACTCCAGTCTACCAACAATGGGTTCAGCACCCCAGTCTCATGAGGAAGCTCTTACACAGTTAATCCCATTTTCAGACTCTTCACCATTTTAGTCGCCCTCCTTTGGACACGCTCCAGTTTCTCCACATCTTTTTTGAATTGTGCTCAGAACTGGACACAGTATTCCTGGTGGGGCCTGACCAAAGTATTACTTCCCTTGGTCTAGACATTATATGGTGGGCCCTTCCCTTACGCAGGGGATCTCTTCAGGAGCCCCTCGCATAAGGGGAAAAAAGCGTACGTTGAGCCCCATTAGAAGTAATGGGGCTCATGCGCGTGGCATGCCACAGGGCATGCACTATGGGTGCTACCCCATTACTTCTTCCAGGGAGCCCCAGGTTTTTTTCCGGTGCGGCTTCCAGCATATGCTGGAAGCTACGTAAGACGCACTGGGCGCACTGTACTTCTATTGGTTCTACTTCTTCATTCTGCAGTACTTCATTCTACTTCTACCTTGGCTTTAGGCAACATCCTTTCTCCTGCCTTAGTCCCTCAACAAGCAAACTGAACTTTTCACCTTATCACCATACTGACAAATTTTGCATTTCCATAACTATTCATACAATGTGATTATAAAGGTCCTTCCTGGGCAACACTTCACTCCATGCATCTGAGGAAGTAACCCGAGTCTACAAAAGCTTAGGCTATAACCTCTTTTGGTCATTTAGTCTCAAAGGTGCTACAAGATCCCTTTGTTAACAGGTCAACTAAATACAAGTTGAATACACTTTTGGCCAGTAACAACAACAACAACAACAAGATTCCACCTCTCCAGGATTCTTTAGATCATATAAATGAAACTCGAAGGAAATGACTCCTAAAGAAAAATGACTGTGTATTTGTTTTGAAATGAATGTTTGGAAGAGAAACTGCAGACCAAAGAAAATTCAGTATTAGGGAGGCAACTGGGACTGAGACGCTCTTGTCCGGCCATCTCTGCTCTTCATTCCCTCTCCCTTTCCATGCTACATTTACCAACTCATTGCCAGCTCTTGCTGTGGGACCCCAGTGGGAAATTTGTTTCTGATTCCAGACATCGGCTTTTGCGCGTCACTTCTCCACAGGGACAGGGGAGGTCTCTGGCCCCATGCTGTTCCAATTTGTTTGCATCTGTGTTATTTCAATTTAGCGTAAATGTGACGGACAAGTAACCTGCATCTCCTGCTGCGGCAAGGAATAATCGCTTTTCTTCTCATGCCTTGCAAAACTGCATCCATGCTTGGCCTGCTGGCACTCAGGATGGCTTTTCGTTCCCCCGTAGTATTTTGGTACCATCTAGATGTACTCAGACTGTTTAAAGGGAGAGTTTTTTGGTAACAATTTAAGGTTTACAAATAGAGTTAGGTAAATAGATTGATCTCAGCAGTTTACTTGTCAATGAAGCGCCAAGTGGACGGTGGACTCTCCACAAACAAGCAATCAATTCAACTTTCTATAGAATTCTTATACAAACATGGAGTGGCAGCAGTCAATCAAACACGGGCTAAGAGAAACCTGAAAATTCACCAATAAGGGGCAAGTGCAATCTACAGACTATGACTGGCATCCTGTTAATGGTAAATGTATGCATAAGTTAACCTTATGTACATCTATTTTTGGCCCCTGCGGAGGTTGGCATTTCATTCTCCCTTCTGTAGCAAAAAAGCCCTCCTCCCCATTGCCACTGAAGCCTCTCCCAAATGCTTATGGAGTTATGTCAGTATCTTGTTACCCCAAGCAGGCTCTCAGCAGGATCTGGAGTGATGCCTGGGGGTGATTGGAGTAGTACCTGATCACATCTGGAGGGTACCTGGTTGGAGAAGGATGGTACAGCCAGTTCAGAGTTAGACTACTGGTCTGACTGTATCTAAAGCAGCTGAAACAGAGTGAAAGACATTGCTAATGAACTTTCGTAGACTTGGTCTGCATCTTCAGATGACCATATGTGAGTATATACAGTATAAGAAATTTTAGTCAAAAATTGACTCCAAAAACCTGGATTGACTTATACACAAGTCAATCATTAAGTCCAGGGAGGCTGTATTCTTTTGGTTGTGCTGCAACCCAAAGCCCGCAGTGCTCTTCTTTTCCCTCCCATGTGAAAAAGCACAAAGGCTTGGAAGAGTCCTTATGCCTCTCCAGCTGTCAGTCTTAGAATCTCAAAATTGGAAGAGACCCAAAGAGTGATCTAGTTCAACTGTATGCCACAGCCTGGAGCTGAAGATATATATCTAGACATGATAGGAAGTAATAGCGCCATTCTATTCTGCTTTGGTCAGACCTCACCTGGAATCCTGTGTCCACTTCTGGGCACCACAATTCAAGAAGGGTGTTGACAAGTTGGAGAGTGTCCAGAGAAGGGCAAACAAAACGGTGAAGGGTCTGGAAACCATGTCCTATGAGAAGGTTAAGAGGTGAAATGACAGCCTTGTTTAAGTATTTGGAGGGGTGTTATATTTAGGATGGAACAGACTTGTTTTCTGCTGCTCCAGAGAAGCTGCAGGCCACAAATGTCACTTTTCTAAAGTATTATATTGCTGGCCATCTTATTTTCAGCCTCTGTTGCCTCTTTTCATACCTGCCACTTACCATGCTGAAGTGATGCATTTACTGAGCTGGCAATATGATGGCTTAAAGAGACTACGTGTGAAAGGGATCTAGTAGTCCTAGGACCTTATCACACGAGCTACTTACTGTACTGGAATTGTGGCCCAAAATGTTTCAGAAGTGCAGAGATGGGATCACTGGTCACGCTAAGTGTCACTGAAACGTGTCCTTCTCTTTTTCCATTGATAAATTGTTCGCGGAGCTGCCATTTCTTTTAATAACGGGATCTTCTGTTATGGAAAAAAATGGCTGCTCCACGAATGATTCGTCGACGGAAGAACAGCGAAATGCTTCAATGATGCTTCAGAAGCGTGACCCTAGTAGACCACAAGTTGAACGTGAATCAACAGTGTGATGCAGCAGCTAAAAAGGCCAATGCAATTCTAGGCTACATCAAATAGAAGTATAGTGTCTAGATCCAGGGAAGTAATAGTGCCACTCTATTCTGCTTTGGTCAGGCCCCACCTGGAATACTGTGTCCAGTTCTGGGCACCACAATTCAAAAAAGATGTTGACAAACTGGAGCATGTCCAAAGGAGATCCACCAAAATGGTGAAGGGTCTGGAAGCCATGCCCTTTGAGGAGAGACTTAGGGAGCTGGGTGTGTTCAGCCTGGAGAAGAAAAGGTTAAGAAGTCATATTATAGCCCTGTTTAAATATTTGAAGGGACGTCATATTGAGGAGGGAGCAAGCTTTTTTTCTGCTGCTCCAGAGAATAGGACCCGGAACAATGGATGCAAGCTCCAGGAAAAGAGATTCTACTTCAACATTAGGAGGAACTTCCTGACAGACAGTGGAACACGCTCCCTCGGAGAACGTTGGAGTCTCCTTCTTTGGAGGTCTTTAAATAGAGGCTGGATGTCCATCTGTCAGAAGTGCTTTGATCAAGAGTTTCTGCATGGCAGGGCTTGGACTGGATGGTCCTTATGGTCTCTTCCAACTCTGTGACTCTATTATTCTACTGTCCCTAAGAGATTGGTATCCAATTTCTGTTTAAAAACCCTTCCAAGGGAGTCTGTTCTGCTGCCGACCATCAGGAAATTCTTCTTGACCTCTAGTCTGGTTTTCCTTTCTTCTTGTTGGAATCCATTAGTTTGGGTGGCACTCTTTGCTGCAACAGAAGACCAGATCTACCGTAGTGTCTATTTCAAGGCTGCTCCCAGGGAGAAGTTTCTTGACAATACTGCAGGCCCTGTAATAACTATGTTAATGCTTGGAATTGCATGGATTATTTCCCCTGCAGTTAATATTGAATGGCACGGAAGAGATGCTGGAAAATGAAAGCCATCAATTACTGACAGAGCAGAACTTCTGCACTAACCAAGGATGGAAGGACTGTTTGGACCCAGATGGCAGCTTGCTATAAATTATAGCTTAGGAGTTGTAAATATTAAAAACACTCAAAGGGAAATGTGAGGTTATTAAGCAGGCAATTAATAAAAGACCCCAGGCAGATGCCACCGTTGTGTTCTGCTGGATGAGGGAAGCAGCTTAAAGGAAGGGATGGGTCTGTAGTCCCTCAGCTATAGGTCAGGCTTGCTTGGTTTCTTCTGTTCTGTCTCTCTGCCTCTCTGGTTATTACTGAACTACAGCTCATAATGCAAAGGGATCTTGTAGCACATTTGAAACAGAGTGAAAGAAGTTGCTAATGAACTTTCATAGACTTGGTCTGCATCTTCAGATGACCAAGGCTACAAGACCTTCTGCAACGTCTTTTGCTCAGTTAATCCCAAGAGTGCTACAAGATCCCTTTGCATACTGTTTTTCCAGACTAACATAGCTATATCTTTGAAGTCTTCCTATTAGCTATGTTGGCTTGGACTGCTGAGAGTTGCAGTCCAATAATATCTGGTGGGCCACACAATTTCCAGGTAACATGTACACCGTGTAATCAGTGGCCTCACTAGCATTAGTGTCACCCAGTGGCATAATTCATGGCATCACCTCCCATAACACACCATACAGGATGCTTAGTACAGTTGTCCCTCCATATCCAAAGATTCTTTATCCATGTATTCTTTATCCGTGGCTTGAAAATATTATCTATCTATCTATCTATCTACAAAAAGCAATCCTTGATTTTGCTATTTTCATGTAAGAGACACCATTTCACAAAGCCATTGTATTCAACAGGAGTTGAACGGATTTTGGTATCCACGCAGGGGCCTGGAACCAAACCCCAGTATGAGGACTAAAAGCTTGAATCTTATACATTCCTACTGGAACTGTGCCTGTGTGACAGCAGCAGCAGGAGCGGCGATATGGGGTGTAGCATGGTGTGGCCAGTACCCCCCGCACCCACGAGTGATGCCCCTGAGTGTAATAAGAAAATAATGGCCCAAATCCTGCATCAGCCACATCGCCAGAATGTCATAGCTATGCTTTGACTCCCCATCTGACCCCTGAAACCCACCGTAAAATCCAATCATCTGTCCAGAGTGACAGCGGTCCATTTGGGTGTTAGTAAGGGGCTGCAGGATGATGTGACCAGCCTCCTTGTAGCGGTGACTGAGACTGCAATGAAGAGGTGTGACAGGTCCCTCCAAGGGTTCCTGCTTCTGCTCCTTGCACCTCACGCTCCGGTGAGAGGGTACCAGCCATGTCAACCTGCAGTGACCTGCTCACCTGCAGCACAGACCCCTGTTGCTCCGGTAGCCAGCTGTCTTTTAAGGTGGGATTCAGGGTCATCTGCAGTCGTGGCAATAGTGCCACTATCATAAATGTGACTACAGAGGTTTGCCCTCTTTGGAGATCAATGTGGGTTTAGGCATTTCCAAACGTAGCAGAAAAGACAAATATCACAAATAGTGACATACACATGCATAAGTCATGCTACACAAGCAGGATGAATTACTTCCTATGGCACAATGTAGACCAAATTCCTGCATCATTATATCGTCACTATAACCTATCTCCCAATCTGACCCGAAAACCCACCTTAAAATTTAACCAGCTGTATTTACAATTTTGGCAATGGAAAATGACTGTAAATCTGAGTAGGAAATAGTTGCAAGATCATAAGTCTAATTACAACATTGTGAGTAACATGATGCCAAGTTACTGCAGCAGAAATGGAGTTGTGCATTGCAGTTGCATATTGTGGTTGTATTTATGGCATGCATTTTACAATATGATCGCACATCTCAACAGCACCCCGTCATTGACATAAGTTGAGCAATGTTGCTTCTCTGCATGGGGGTTGTGAAAGGCTGGTTTAGCATATCTCCACATGCTGATATTTATGAACTACACTTTTGGGATGGTGGATTGCAGACGTGGTATTTTTGTACAATCATTTTTTCCAAGAAAGGGGTGTCTATGGGATTAAACACTTAATAAAACACACTAGAAAACAATGCAGGGGAAATTAACGTCTACATTTGTATGGGCATTTTGGTGCACAGTAGAATGTGTACTGGATTTATGTCTCCATTTCATGTACCAGCGAGTGTGTTGCATACAGAATCCAGCTTCCAGGATCTCATTACCTTATCTGAATTAGAGTGAGCTTCTACTTCAGCTACTTTGTGATCTATTGGTTGAATAACTGTCATGAGGATACAGAAACAAACACACCTGGCAGTATCAGATTTATAGCAATGCCTGCTTTTGCTCTCCTCCTCCTCCTTCAGTTTCCAGTCAAGATGAGATGGGGAGGGAAGAGTCCAGCTAGAAGTATGCATGGGTTACTTCTCTTTCTCATTCAGTTGCATAACACATAACACACACCTTCAGATTTTTCTCATCTCTTGTTTCAGTTGAGCTTTTCTGATAAACAACAGAGTGATAAAAGCAGAGTGGAAAATGAAATAAATACGTTTCAGTGCTGCAGAGAAAACTGCACACTCATTTGGCCTTTAATATCCTACAGTACCTATGATCTGTGAAAACACTTTTCAGCTTGATAAATCCTTACGCCACAGACTTAAACATAAAAGTTTCTCAATGGCGTTGTTTATTGTTATTTTGTTTTTAAAAATTGATTGTCTATGACCAGCTATCTCTTGTTTGTTACAACAAACAAAGGAAATGGAAGAAAAAACAAATGGATGAAAGTAAAACACGTCTTTAAAAACATGACTGGTCCTTTTGAACAATTTAAACAGGAAAGAGAAGGACAGAGAAGGAAATGCACTCCATGGATATTTCCCTTGTTGCTGTTTCAATCACACCTCAAACAAAATTACAAATAGCATTTCTGAAGTTCTGTGTTTGGAAAGGAAACAACATGGCCCATACCAAGACCTCAGTTGTGGTCATGTGCTTTCACTTTCTGAATTGGCTGCATTAAGGACAGGTTGAGCACTGTGGTTCTGTATGCATTTACTGTGCAGTATAAATACAGAGAAGGACTGACGAAATCCTTCCTTGAATGAGGTCACAATCCTGTTAACCAGTGCGACTAGGCTGCTGTATGGATCGATGGTAGCAGCAGTGGGGTTAAATAGCAGGGGGTGTAGCAATAATGTCCTCCCCATCAAGAAAAGCTGCTTTTCTCTCAGAGGATAAAGCTGCTCTGCCAGTTCTCAAGCTGTTTGGGAGTTTGCAGGAAAGCAAGAGAAATGCCCCTTTCTGCTTCCCTACATTGCTGCTACATAGTCGCCCATACAGTGACCTATACCAGTGTAACACACAGTTATATTGGCATAAGGCACAAGAGAATTCTGGCCTATGTCTCTTGCATTTTCTCAACACTATAAAAATTCAGAATTTAATGGGAGTAGTTCCTGCTGTAATGCAGAAAGCTACACCTGTAGAATTCTATCTTCTCTATAGTAGAGAAGCCTTTGTGGATATTCATAGTCTCTTCGCAGACAGCTTGGCTCTCCCAGCCTCATCTCCACCAGCTGTGCTTGCTGCTCTTTGAGGGCAGGAAATGGCTAAAATTTCTGTAGAAATTTGAGGACCAGATCCTGTAGCTTCACTCTCAGCGCCTCGTCGCTTTCACACATGATATGGGTTGAATCTTCCTCAATGCGAATGAGTGTTTCCACATCTTGGAATAAGACGATGTGTCCTTTTGGAGTGTCTTCCACTTTGACGTCACTGAAGCCGTGCTGCAGTTGCCAGAGAAAAGAAAGCTTGTTGACAATGAGAAAACAAACAGCATGTAGTCAACATTGGAGATGGATTCACATGACGGAAGATCTTTGTTCTACCTTCTCTGCAGGGCAAGCAAAATGGGGACAGAAACTGCAGTGGCCACACATACATAAAAATGGCCCAAGGGCCAACATTCCTCAACATGTCATCCTGGTAATGCCAATTGTTCCTAACATAATAGGGAACAGGACCTTTAAAACAACAGCAACTGCAATGTGGAAAGCTCATCCATGGTGCAATTGTCTTCAGTGTTTGATGCATGTTTAAAACATTACAGTGGTCCCCCGGGTTACGAAGGTAATCCGTTCCGGCTCCAGAGGTTTCGGGTCCCGGGGATTTCGTTCCCCGGGGGGTTCGTAACCCGGGGGACCACTGTATTTGAGCAAACCTTCCCTGTTCCAATTGAACATCTACTTCTTGGACCTTAAAAAGAATTTGCTTTGTGTGTATTTTACATTTTATATCCATACCCAACTTTGATACTATTAAATATACAGTTGGCCCTCTGTTTTCGTGGGGATCCATTCTGGACCCCGCCCCCCTGGTAAAAATGGAGGCTCGTGCATATCCAAGCCCCCTAGGTTTGACTGGGGTGTGTGCCTGCGAGCGTGCGTAGGGCGAGCACCACAGGGGCACATCCCACTGGAAATAATGGTTACCCCTCTGTGAGTATTCAAGGTCGCAGATCCCAGATCCATGAGTTAGGATGGGCAATTGTAAGTGGCATACAACTATTTGCAATATGCAGGCAATTACACATTTCTCAAAAAACCAGGGTTCCGCCATACTGCAGCACTGAGGTGCAGTTGAAGCGAAACTAGCGCTATGCAAATAGATGCCAACTTAGTCCTCAGTGGTTTCCGTTCAGTTCTATGTGTTTGGTTTCATGGCCTGAAATGTAGGATTGCCCTGATGCCCTGGATACTGAGGGTTACAAAATGTAGGTTTAGCACCCCTTCTGCCCTGTGCCACCAGTGTGTAAAAGAAAAGGGTGTGGATATTTAAGAAAATAAAAGCAAATACATGTGAATCATGAGACAGACAGCTTCTATAGATAATGGTTCAGTAACAGCTTGAGGCATGAAGAGAGAATTTCATTACCTTTTCTAGAGTTTGTACTAACTGGTCCACTGGAACGGAGCCACTTAGCAGAGGCTTGACAGGCTTCAGTTCTGGGACTTCGTCCGTCACCCTCTTCCTCTTTTTACCAGTTTGAGGCTGGGGAGGTTTGGGAGGAATCTACAAGCAAGCAAAGATTGGGGGACAGCTGAGTTACTACAACTAATGATCTGCAGATGCTCAGGTGACTTATTTTCCTATCTTGACAATCTTATTACAAGGATGGCCAGCTTTTCTTATTCAGGAGAGGAAACTCTATTCTCCTGACATTACATCAGGGCCAGGGGGAGGATCCTAAAATGTCAAAAGTGATCATGAGACAGACTGTCCCATGAGCGATTTGACCTCTTTCTCACAAATCCAGGGGAGATCTCCCTGTACAAGTGGAAGAGTGGCAGGAGGCAAGTATCAGGCACACACTTCCAACCACAGCCTGAGTCTTTCTACAGTGGCCGGTTTCTTTAATGCCCAATTCTCAAGTGTTTTCAGAGCCAAGGCACTCTGAAAGGAGTGGTTTTGGGAAATCACTTGCCAAAAAGGAACAGGCAAGTTTCCAAGTCAACCCTCACAGGACTCTGTGAGTCAAACACTGAAGCACTAAAATAGGGCATTCTAGAAAAAGCTAGCCTCTGGTGGATGCATAATTACCCTGGTAGATGTTCTACTTTCATGGAATATGATAGAATTTCAGCCTGGGGACTCACATCTCTTATATAAGGTCAGTGTGCAAAGGGATCTTGAGATTTGGGACCTTTGAGACTGAGTGAAAGAAGTTGCAGCATAAGCTTTCGTAGATTTAGGTCTGCTTCCTCAGATGCATAGGGTGAACTGGTGCTCAGGAGGGACCTTTATAATCAGATTGTATGAATAGCCATAGAAATGCAAAACTTGTACATATGGTGATGAGGTGACAAGTTCATTTTCAGCTATGGTCATTGAGGGACAAAGGCACGAAGGAAGATGTTGCCTAAGGTCAAGGTTGGTGGATGACCGCATGAATAGTGGAGGGAATTCTGAAATGTGTGTACCAGTTGGGAACCAGAACAAAGATGTGATAAACTGGCCAAGACCTTCCCCATGAGGCTGGGGTGTCAATAGTTGTTATAATACTGTATGTGTAGTGTATCAGGAAGCAATTGTCTCTATTTAACCCACTTTTGATGGGCTGGAGTTTGTGAATATATTGTAATTCAGCTGTTTGTCTTTCCAATATTCCTTCGTAGGTTTTTTTTTGTTCAAGGACTACTGTCCTGAGTTCTGAGATGAAATGCCCAGCAAGACTGGAATATTCTGCAACTGTTTTTTGTGTATTCCCATTCCTAATATCTGATTTATGTCCATTTATCCTCTGGAACAGAGACTTTATGTCAAAGGATAATGACCATTAGTGACAGCTGAACAGTTATAATGGTACAAAAATGTGTGAATGGATGTAGGTCATTCAGCAGAGCACTAACACTCTTCAGTGGGAGATAATTCAGCTTACAGAAGTTTGATTTTTTTTTTTTTTGACTGAAACTCATAGGATCCCCTGTGACCATGGCAATGATGGTTGGGGCATTCTAGCAGTTGTAGTACAAAAAATTAACTTCTCCAGTTTCTGGTTCTATGCAGCTGGGGCTCAGAACATTCTCAGACATAGTCTTTCTTCAAATGAGCCCCCCCCCCCCCCCGGTCCCCGGATTTATTCAGATCTGTGGACAAAATGCTTCCTGCCTTGGCAGGTCAAACCCTGGAGAGGGGACCACTCTCTGTTGATTCCTGGCAGCTCTGGAAACCTCCCCTCTAGGGAGCTTTGACAGATCACAACTATTTAAACTTTCTAGTATCTGGGGGTGGGGGGTGGGGAGAACCTCTTAATATTTTGTCAGATTTATAGGTCCCAGCTCATAGAACAGTTTGTGCAAGTAAAGATGCTGGTTGTAGCCTACATTGGCTTTCCTGTTCTTGCTACTCTCAGAAGAAATGAATTAAAATTGGCATCATCCTCAACAAGGCCAGGGATGATTGTCATTGTATTATAACACATCTGGAGGGTAACAGGTGGGAGGACTGATTGATGGACCCTGGTTCTTTTGCGTTTTCCAACAGATGGAATAAAAGAAACTTTTCAAAAAATACTTTGTTCCAGGTGTTTTTTTCAGGAACTGAGTAGCTATAATTGCTAATTAACTGGGAAACTCAGGCTGCTGATCAAAGCAAGGGCCTTTGTCCAGCCTCCTCCCCTGGCTTGGGCATCACTTTGACCCCCTTCTGTCAGCATCCACACTGTACCTGGAGCACATGCTTGTTGTCTTTAGTATGCAAAACAGCAGTAACGGTTGCCAAGGAAATACCCGGCTTCATCTCAGTGGGCACCAAAGAGTCTGCAAGCTGGAACGAAACAGACAGTGCAACATGAAAACAACAACAACAAGAAGAGGAAATCCAATGGAGGCAGGACGATCTGCACCAATAATACACGAATAAAATACACAGGAATAGTATACGCATGCACATGGATAAGTCCACAGCATGGATGGGTGAAGCTGATGTGTTTCCCTACCCATACCATTTTAGAAAAGAAATTGAAGGTCCTTTGCTGTTTGCAAGCTAACCCGTATCTGTTCAGAGGATCCTCTCATCATCTTTTCGTTGCCTGGGCTCCCAACTCATGATCAACTGTATACAGTTGTTTATGAGTTGGGAGCCCAGGTAACCAGAAGGTGACAAGAGGGTCCTCTGAACAGATACAGGTTAGCTGGCAAACAGCAAAGGACAGATTAACCAAAGACAGGGTGACCAGACATCCTCCTTTTCCAGGACATGTCTTACATTTCGACCTTCTGTCCAGGAGGAATATTCAAAATGTCCTCCATTTTGAGCATGACTATGAAGCATTTTTAATGCCCTACATTTGCAGTGTCTTGTCCTCCTTTGGACACCTGATAACCCTGTCAAAGTGGCAGATTTAGCATCAGCACTCTACTTAAGCACTGTTAAATACTAAGATGTCAGGGTTTTAAATATGGGACAGTGATGAACACGCTCTCTATTTTAGACTACAGTCAGCCCTCCATATCCACGGATTCAACTATCCACAGCTTAAAAATATTCAAAATAGATATAAATTCCAAAAAGCAAACCTTGATTTCGCTGTTTTATATAGGGGACACCATTTTACTATGACACTGTATATAATAGGACTTGATCATCCACAGTTGACATCCACAAGGAGTTCTAGAACCAAGCCCCAGCAGGTACCAAGGGCTCTAATTAAAGTGGGGAAAATTGTAAATACAGAGATATATACTTCTTATTTGTTAATTAAAAAAATAAAAAATACTTCTCTGAGGGAGGAATATAGGCTTTTCATTGTCTAGGTACTGTACATAGTTTATCATTTACTTTACATTTCATGTAAGACATTTACATCTTGCATTATATTCCCATCATATCCCCAGCTCAATGAATACATCACATCTGCATAGTAAGTGGCTGGTGTGGAAAAGGGAAATTCCATGCTACCGATCGTTATGACAGAGGTTGAAAATGAGATGGCCAGTAACATAATGATTGGAAAAGTGGCTTTTTTGGCCTGCTGCTTCCAGAATCATGCAGCCAGCATGGCCAATGGCCTTTTTCTAGAGAGAATCCCTGTCATTGCATCCTGCCCCTGCTTTCTGCGGGTCCTGGAGGTTGGCCACTGTGGTAAACAGGATGCCATTCAGTGTTGAACTATGCCAGAGGTTGCACCTTTTCCAGGATAGTGAAGCAGGAATAGCAAAGGAAGACAGAAAAAATCAGTTAACTTCAAGCTTCCTATTTCTCCACAGTCTTCCTTCCTTCATATCCACAGTACCTACAGTTCCCTCTGCTTATGTTGGTAGATTTCCATCAGCAAAGTGTACTGACAAGATTCTAACCTTTCATTTTCCTTTGTCTGATCCAACTGGAATCTTATCACATTCTAAGGGTACATCTACACCATAGAAATAATGCAGTTTGACACCACTTTAAATGACGGAGTTCTATCCTATGGAATCCCACAATTTATACAGTAGTTTTGCAAGGTCTTTAGCCTTCTCTGTCAAAGAATGTTGGTGCCTCACCAAACTACAAATCCCAGGATACTGTAGGATGGAGACATGGCAGTTAAATGGGTGTCAAACTGCATTATTTCTTCAGTGTAAATGCACCTTCAGTCTCTCTGCTCCTGTTCAGTCTAGGAGGAAACATGCAGGCTGTTTTTCAGAAACACAAGTCCCCCTTCTACTGATCTTCTCCTATGGAACCTCAAAGTTTCTTGGCAAAAGAGCCTGAACATGGCTGGATTTTATGTACATCATCCCTTAATGGTTCTGTAGCTAGCCTAGAGCCTCTCTGGTCTATAGGCTCTAGAATGGTGTCTCTGTGTTATGCATTGCAAAATCGTATCTGCATTCAAACAGTGCAGCACATAAAATCAAAACCTGCTTCCTGGCACTGTCATAAAAAAAGGAGAAGCCGCGGAGTGGCGGCTGTGATGACGGCCTTCAATAAAAAATGAGGTGTGCCTCAGGGCCTTGAACACTCTTACACCCCAATAAATAAATCTATTAGCAGCCAGGAAGGCTCTTCCCCGAAGCAAGAGGGTAAAAGACATTTGGCTTCCCGTTATGTTTTATTTATATGGTTGGATTTCCTTTTGGAGGAGAGCAGAGGTGGGGAGGGCAGGAGGACAGGAGATTGACTTAGGCTATGTAATGCTTGGCTTCTCTGGGTCTCCTGCGCCTTTCCCTGCTCTCTCCATCTGATGTACTCATGCAAGACAGGAGATGGTGAAATCCCATGGGGCAGAGCAACCCAGCGCAAGGGGGAGTGTGGGCCATAAATCGTATCTTGCCAAGTTATACACATTAAATATCAGGTTGGCATTTCTAACAACTGGAAAAACTGCCTGTGATATTTTAAATCAGGGAGTGAGCAGTTCACATCCCATGGGTTGCATTCGTTTTTTATAGGTCTCAGCTTGTTTGACCTCACTCCCTCTTCCCATTGTCTTGATGTGTTGAGAACAAAACAACAACAACAACAACAACAACAACAACAACAACAACAAATCTCATGGAAGAAAGCATACTGACCAAAGTAAATTATTTGGAATAAAGACAATGGCACTATGTTCAACTAAAGTTGTTGTTGCATGCTGTCAAGTCATTTCCACCATATGGCTATCCTAAAGTGAAAGTACTATGGGATTTTCTTAGCAGGAGTTGTTCAGAGAGTAGTTATCAATCCCCTCCTCTGCAGCTGAGAGACTGCAGTTTGCCCAGGGATACTCAGTCAATTTTTCCATGGCCAAGTGTCATCTCCAGAGTCCTTAAGCCATTTACCAGAACTTACAGGAGTTTCTCTACCAACTCTGCTTCTCACTCTGACCTATATAAACACAAGCCTTGAGTAGGTCTGAGAACTCTAATTACACACTGTGTTTCCATTCCTGCTACTACAGGCTGAATATCCCTTATTAAAAATGCTTGGACCAGAAGTATTTCATATTTTGGATTTCCCCCCATTTTGGAATATTTTGGAATATTTTGGATTTTGGAATGCAAGTAACACAGTACATGCTGTATATCTGAAACTTTTTTGAGTGGCAACATGATGCTTTCAAGAGTTGGCTGCGGCATTCCCACTTATTTGTTCCCATGTCAGAAGCAGGCAGTTGGCTGGAGGTCTCCTGTCCTTTTTTTCTGTGAGGCTGTAGAGAGACACGGCTGTAGAGATGTGAGAATCTGTAAAATGGCAAGGGATCCAAATGTAGTGCTTGGCGTGAATCCACGCTTCCTATCATTTGGCAGGTCCTTGAATCTCCCTCCAGCTGTGTCTCTCTCCAACTGCAATGGGGGAAAATACATAGGGGGGGAAAAAGGACTGAAGACCTCTAGGGAGCCTGCCAGCAGTTCACTTCCACCTTATGAAGACATGAGCAAGAGCATGGCAGACATTACCTTGAAGCATCATGTCAATGCTTTAAAAATTCATATTTTGGACCATTTTGGATTATCAGATAAGGGATATTCTATCTGTACTTCTGTGTCTATACCTTATGCCTATGTATACCTACACCATGAGTGAGAATGATACAGCCTTCTAGATGTTGTTCAGTGCAGCTCCAAGCAGCTCCAGCAAAAAGAGCAAACAGCGAGGAATGCAAGAAATTCTATTTCAGCAACATTAGCTGTGTAGTATTTTCACATTGGCCTAATAGAGCTGAAAAGACCAAAATGAGAGTCTTAAAATGCTCAGCACTGATGTTTTTGCCTCTTGAAACACTTCATAGTTAAGGGATGCTGGGAGGGAGGGGAGTCCTTTCCCTCTCAAATTTTCTTGAAGAAGGAAAGATTCAGGCAATGGAATAGCAAAACCAGATGAACATTCCCTCTCTTAGTTCTCCAAAGGACCAGAATAAACTTGTATAGGGCAGTTTTTCTCTGTCTTTTATGGGAGATAGGCATTTTTCTCCCCTCCTAATCTGCCAGGTACCAGAATCATATTTGTGCCATTGAGAACTTGCTGCAGACCAGAAGCTGATTTCTTGTGAACTGGCAGTGGTCCATGAACAACCATTTTGGGGTAGCCTTGCTCTATAGCCCATTAGAACGCCAAATCTTCCCTCTCAGCAAACAGCAAAAATAATTTTCTGTTTATTAAGAGAAGGACAGCACAGTCTTCTGGGGTCTAGATTAGGTCTTTTCTGCAATGACAAGTTGGCACTGTAGATTTCTGCACAGGGCGACTGATGCAAGAGCTGGCCTGTTAGAGATTAGCAAGTATAATTCCACCCATACTCTTAAAATTAAAATAAAAAAGGTTTAATAAAAAGAAAAGTCCTGATGGGCATGTGTGTGTTGTGTGGCAGTTGTTATTAAAAAGCCTTTCATCACAGACATCATTAAAGCTATTTTGCTGCTACAGGGACTGTAATGAGTCTCGAGGGTTTCTTAAAACGTTTAAGGAATAAAGCCGAGAACCGCCTCGACTATTTGTGCAGTTTTGATAAACCCATAGAAGTTAATTTCCCAAGGACATGGTGAAAAGAGAGCCAATGTACGTGCCAAGCAGGAGCAAGGAGGGGGGGGGGACAGCTGGTCCAGTACTGAGGGCCTTATTAAAAATGCATGACAAGTCACAGCCAAATTGCACATCTCATTCAAGTCTCTGAGTGGGCTTCACGCCATGCGTTTCACCCTCAGCCTCTTCCTCTTCTCGCCTCAAATGTTCCAATACTGCTTTGCTATTGCATGGGATCAATGGAACCCAATCCAATGTAGCTGTGCAGTGTAAATATAGGCTCCAGTGGTGTGGTGGTTTGTGATGTCAAATTAAAAGCATGGCTTACTGGTTTCAGGTAGATGGAGGCTTCAGGATTGTGTGATCCTTGCTGAGTGATGGGAAATTATTATTGTTGTTTATTTTATTTATATAGCGCTGTAAATTTAGACAGTGCTGTACATACAACCCTATAATTAGACCGATCTCCTTCCTCTGCTATTAGATCTTGTCCTGGGTTGCTATTTGTAGCATTCCCCATCATAGGATACATAACAGAACTGTGTTGTCCATGTGCAAAATCCAAAACTGAGGTTGGATGGATAATATATTTTTGGAACCCTGACTATGCTTAAAGGGGGATTCTGGGATCTGCAGCCCACAGAACTAAATTCCAAGTTCTTCTTGGCTGGGGACTGGCATGACAAGGGGTTGGACTTGATGACCTTTGTGGATTCTTCCAATTCTATGATTCTGAATTTTGGAGATCAAGGTTCAATTCCCCAGTCAGCCATGGAAACTTCACAGGAAACTTGCTTCCTTCACACAAAGGTACATTTTCTGCACAGGAAAAATACATTCTGGTGCAGAAAAACAATGTAGAATGCAAATAAATATATAATTAAAAATTAAAATTAAATAAAATAAAAAAATAAAAAAATCTTTTTTTTAAAAAAAATTCAGGGCAAGTCTACATGATAAAGATTCTCATTTGTGTAGGATTCTCCTGCTCAGGAAATTTTTTTCCCCATTTTGTTGTTTGAATATTTGTGAATATCCTTTCCATCCCTACTCCTTACACAATATTGGAAAGAAGAGATACCACTGCGTAAATGCCAGTCAGACTGGTGTAAATCTCCAGGAGGAATGAGACGGAAAGGGCTGCTCAGACAACTTTTGATGAGAAGATCAGAGGAATACAAATGGACCATGACAGCATCATTTTGTGGATCTACTTCTGTGGGTGTAAGAGTGTTCCAAGCAACAAAAATCTTTCCACAGGGAAATTAAGCATGTGGACTGAACTGACCCCTTGGGCAATGCATATAAAGCCTAGTGCAATCTCTTTTTGCTGGGAGAGGCATTGTGCTTAAATGCAGAAAGACTTCTGCAGCACAAGACCTCTTACCTGGACAGAATGGAGAAAAGGAACATACAGGCTTTACAAAAGGCAAAGGATGCAGAGGGATTCCAACAGAGTAATTCTTTTTTCCCTCCTAATTAAAAACACCCTCCTGAACTCCAACTACTATTCAGGCAAATAGGTTCCTTGCATGCAAATTAAAGCTCCTTCCTAAATTGAACAGGGAAGCTTCCCTTTGTTAGCAAAGTGACTTAATTTTACACAGGGCTCCACGCTGCCTTTTTACAACCCTGTGCTAAACAACACCCCTTTGAGTTTCAATGCTTTATTTGGGGGGGGGGGATCTGTTCCAGTTAAAGAGTTCTTTCTAAAATGCTGTGAAGTTTATTTGCAGTAAAGTTTATGGTGCTTTAGATGAAGGGGATGAGTTTAATTTCACTACATTATGAAATGCTAACCTGCGAACTATCATTCTATTGCAACACATACAAACACACACTCTTAAGCCATGCTGTTGTGAATGATACACAAAGGAGAAAAAATGGCACCCTCCTTAGGCTGTAAAGTATTCTGAGATTGATAGCAGACAGCTGAACTACCATGGCATAGTGGTTTGAGTGTTGGACTATGATTTTGGAGACCAGGGTTCAAATCTTGGCTTGGACATGGTAAACTCACTGGGTGACCTTGGGCAAGCCATACCCTCTCAGCCTCAAACAATGGCAAAGCCCCTCTGGGGAAATAAGTGCCAAGAAAAACCTGTGATAGGTTGGATCACCATAAGATGGAAATGATGGCACACAACAACAACATAGCTTTATGGCAGGCAGCTGCATAACATAGTTCTCTCAGCACATTTTGAGTCTGGGCAGATATGTTGTTGTTGTTACTATTATTACTATTCTCCCACCTTTTCCACAATACTGGGGACTGAAAGTAGCACATAGAAATTAAAATAAATACAGTTAAAACCATTTCAAAAAATAAAAAATAAAATAAAAAGGGTTGTCTTTTGTGACACCATAAGGGGTCATCTCTAAGACTCAGCTTTTGGCCCTGAAATTTCAGGATCAGGGATAATTTTGATCTGGCAGCCTTAGTTGCTCACTCTCTTTTAAACCGGAGGCTCTTCCACCCAGTCCAAAACCTGAAGCCAACATTGCCAGATTTCCCCTACTATGTAGAGAAACTACCTTTGGTCACTCACCTCTGGCGTAATTTCGATCTTTTCATAGCGGCGCTTGAATGGGAGAGTCAGCACTTCGGCTCTGCGGTAGGACATAGGCGGAGGCAGGCAGTCGACCATCAGGTCAGTTCGGTGGGACTGTGTTGGTGGGGGCTGTGTGTACTGCTCTGGGCAAACCACATGGAGAGGCTGTTGGCAAAAATAAATAAAAGACATGCATTTGGGCACAGTTCTGGAAGCCCTGGAGATGCAATCGAAGTGTCAGTATATTGACTTTCTCTGTTTCGTGCCTTCCAGATGTGTTGTAGTAAAAATCCCATGATGCCCAGCCAGCACAGGCTCACCCTCACTGCAGGTATCACACTACTGACACCACATAGTGTCTTATTGTGGCAGTTACTATAAAGCAGACGTGTGCATTAAATGCTCCAAAGATATCAGGCTTGATTTATTGCATCAGAAACACCAGTGGATAAGAAGCCTGGCAAACAGGAACTTCAGCCCATTAAACAGCAATAGCAATAGCATTGACATTTCTATACCACTTATCAGTGAACTCAGCACTCTCTAAGCAGTTTACAATCTGTAAGCCAACTGTCTCCAGCAAGCTGTGTACCTATTTTACCGACCTACAAAAGGATGGAAGGCTGAGTCAACCATGGAGCCCTGGGATCAAACTCACAACCTTGTGGCTGCATTCTCTGAAGATGCCAGCCACAGATGCTGGTGAAACGTCAGAAAGGAACTCTTCTAGAACATGGCCACATAACCCAAAAGCTCCACAAAAAACTTGTGACTGCAGTTTAATTGAACTTTAAACACTGCACTACAAACTCTGCAGCTGTAAAGAAACAGATCCTAAGAATGCTCTAACCTTAAATTTCCTGTGCTATGCAGCAGGTTGGATTAGCTGGTCAAAAAGGGCCCCTCCAATTCTATGATGCTCTGCTGTGGCTTCAAGGTGGTCTCATTTTGGTTGTGGGCACAGTAGGCAACTGCAGCGGGGGCCAAATCTCACTCCTGTGGTGGGCTCTCCTCCCTCATTTGGGGGCAAAAGTTGGATCCATAAATTCCTAATTTTGGGGATGATTATGTTTTTGTTTAGGGGACAGCTTTAGTTCACCTACTGTTTCTAGAGGCCTCCAGGGAGCTATTGACCTTTTTCACAGAATCACAGAATCATAGAATTGGAAGAGACCACAAGGGCCATCCAGTCCAACCCCCTGCCATGCAGGAACTCTTGATCAAAGCATTCCCGACACATGGCCATCCAGCCTCTGCTTAAAGACCTCCAAGGAAGGAGACTCCACTACACTCCGAGGGAGTGTGTTCCACTGTCAAACAGCCCTTTTCCTGAAAGACTAAAAATGGTGTGTGTGGGGGTGGGGGTGGTATTTGGGACCACAAAAAGCAGGCTGTGTCCATGTGCCACCCACAGGCTGCACTTTCTGCACTCCTGGTTTAGGGTCTACAATGAGCATAGCCATGTAGGAACAACCATAAAAGTATGAATCTGATTTACCTGTACTTCTTTGAGCAATTTGGACACCTGGATAAAATTCAGTCTGGTATCTATGGGGCAGTAAACGCACTTCATGGCCAGCGGTTGATAAGGAGCCAAGGCATCCAGGTAAGAGAAGTCAGGCTCTACCGACAGAAAAAAGTGAGTGAAGATAAACAAATGGGATGAAACAGCATCTAAATTAATTTAAGCACAGAGGAGGGAAGGAAAGAATATCTGGAAATATTTGAATAAAAGAGAAAAAAATTGGCTTCCCAAGTGTCTGATAAATAAAATTCTGGATGGATGAGAACCTTTGAAGCTCAGGACTTACTCTGTATGAAACACACCCATGTATGTGGAAAATGGCATTGTCTGCACAAAAACATGTTTTCTGTGCAGAAAATAACTTTCCTGTACCAAAACAAAACAAAACAAAACAAAAACAATTTCTAAGCAGAAAATAAAGCAAACATATGTCCCTTTTTCTTTTTTGCACAGAATAAATTCTGAAGTGCAAATAGTCCTCAAAAATTGCAGTTTTCAAAGGCAAAGACAAACATGGTAAAATTCATTACTGCTAATAACCACAAATTTTATGAACATTTACATTCCTAGTACAGTTCTTGGACAAGCCTCGCTATTTAATCTTCTCCACCTTGGTGCCCTACAGATGTGCAGGCCCAGGTGGCCTGAGATGGTGACAGTTTTAGTACAATGCATCTGGACAGTGAAGGATGAAGAAGGCTGTTATGGTTAGTGACAGGCAATTTAATAACAATTATGCTCACAACCATTCACGTAATCACATAAGAAGACAAAGGTAATTCATCTGGAAGAGTTATGGGTCCAGCATTCTGCTGCCAACACACAGTACATAAATAACTCATCTAGAAGGGTTATGGGCCCAGCATTTTCTGTTGTCGACACACAGAACACACAGAAAATTGCACCCTCCTTCTTGCTCTCCCCAACAACTGAACACAAAGGCATATTGTTTCCAGTATTGGAAATGACTGCTCAAGCAGGATATTGACAATCTGCATACCAGAGAGTTGGACTGGATGCCCTTATTGCACTTCCAACTCCTTGATTCTATGATCTCGAACATGGCCTGGGGAGGGTGAACAAGATATCGTATATACTCAACTATAAGTCAACCTCATGTATAAGTCGAGAAAAGTTTTTGGGGGCAAAATTATGGATTTTGATATGACACATGGATAAATAAATAAAATAAATAAATAATAAAATTTTATTTATACCCCACCCCTTTGAGATCAATTGGGGCGGCTAACAACAATAAAATACATTTACATCAAATAAAACAAGATGCATCCCTCCCCCCCCTTAAAAAAGTGTTAAATCTATTACAAATTAAAACCAATAATTAAAACAACATCAATACACATTACAATATAAACAGAGCAGCATGGCAATAGACTCGTTAATTTTACAGGGGATATTAAAGATTCCTATGCAAAGGGGTGTCTATCCTGGGAAGGGGTGTCTATCCTGGGAAGGCCTGCCAGAAGAGATCCATATTGACAGTCTTTTTAAAGCTGTCTAAAGATGTCAATTGGCGGATTTCACCTGGCAGGCCATTCCACAATTTAGGGGCGACAACAGAAAAGGCCCTCTGGGAGGTAGCCGAAAGCCTAGATTTTTGAGGCTGCAGCAAGTTCCTCCCAGAGGACCGGAGTGTGTGGGGAGGATTGTAGGGGAGAAGGCGGTCCCTGAGATAGTTTGGACCCAAGCCATTAAAGGTTTTGAAGGTATTAACCAACACCTTGTACCAATTGGATAAGTTGGGGGTAAAACTTAGAGACATTTAACGAAGGATGTAAATGACAAAGCAAAGGAAAATAATGCCAACAAATTTACAAAATTCCAGTGGGCATAACTATTTGTGCTCATACTAAAGACTGAATGGATGAGAGAGCAGAAGGGTGTCAGTACTTCCAGGGCAGATTAAACTCTTGTCTTTCACCAGGGGGATAGATAAATATGTGTGTGTGTGTGTGTGTGTGTGTGTGTGTATGAGATTTAAAGTACAGTACTTTATGGATAAGTCGACTCAGGTTTTTGGGGTCAATTTTTTACCTAAATTTCTAGACTTATACATGAGTATATACAAATAGTCAAAAGTCTGGAAACTAAACTTTAAGATGAATGGTATAGGAAGCTTGGCATGTTTCCCATACCCAGAAGATTCGGAGGTGACGAGAAGAAGAAGAGAAGATTCAGAGGTGACATGATAGCCATGTTTAAATATATGAAGGGATGTCAGGTAGAAGATGGAGTGACCTTGTTTTCTCCTGCTCCAGAGACTACAACACAAACCAGTGCAGTCAAATGATACAAAAAGAGATTCTAACTGAACATTAGGAAGAACTGTTTGATTGTAAGAGCTGTTGAACAGTGGAATAGACTGCCTGAGAGGATGGTGGGCTTCCCTTCATTGGAGGGCATTAAACAGAAGCTGAATGGCCATTTAGTGTGTGTCACTTCATGGCAGGGGGGTGAACAAGATGGCCCTTGTGGTCTCTTCCAACTCTGTGATTCTACAACATATAGCTATTCTGACTAGTAATTACTGATGACATCATTCTCCATGAATTTACATAATCCCTTTTTTAAGCCATCACAACATTATATGTAGAGAGTTCCACAGTTTAACTATGTGCCATATGAAGGAGTTTTATTTTAAAATCTTTCCTGAATATTCCTCCATTCAGCATCGAGGATGACTTTCCCTGAGTTTCAATATTTATGACAACCAGGGAAAAGATGTCTACCTATCTCATTCTATCCACAGAATTACAATGGGCTTTTGGTATCCAGTTGGCTTTGGTTCCAGGAACCCCCTTGGATATCAAAATGCATGGATGCTCAAGTCTCACTAAATACAATGGCATGGTAAAATGGTGTCCATTATATAAAATGGCAAAATCAATGTTTGCTTATTAGAATCCATATATTTTAATACAGTGGTCCTCCACATTCACTGTGGTTAGGGGCACAAGACCCCCGTGAAAGTGGAAAAACCACAAATAAACCCCTCCACAACTTTTTAACCTCAGAGACCACCTCTTTAGGAATCTCTAGGCCCTCCAGCAACATCTGCCAAAGGGTGACCACAGAATCATGCTGGAGGATCTACAAATGCTTAGAGAAGTGTTTTCTCTAGTAATCTCTAGATCCTTCAGCATAACTCTATGGTCAGTTTCTAGCAGAATCTCTCTGGAGGACCTAAGGATTCCTAGAGAGAACATACTAATCAAACCCGCAAATATTCAAAACCACAAATGTAAAAGCTGCAAATGTGGAGGGCTGACTGTAAATATTTTCAAGCCATGGATAGTTGAATCTGTGGATAAAAAAAACACCTGTGGATACAGAAGGAAAAATGCATTTTCTTTTCAAACTTATTTCCAAAATCCCCTATCCAAACAGCATTAAGAATTATTCCTACCATTATTTTCTTTTCTAACTTATTTATTCATTTATTTGATCTACGTCCTACCTTTCTCCTTGTGCAGGACTCAAGACAGAAATGAAATCAGTGCTCTTATGCAACTGAGAACATGAATCAAGAGCAGTATTTGCAGAATGACAGCTAGATTGAGCAGGCATTAAGCCTTAGAATGGTGTTCAATTTTGCTCCCTATCTTTTCAAAAGACTCCTAGATCAGGCTTTCTTCATCTTGCCTCCCTTCAGATCTGTCACACTGCAGATCCCATCTTCTCCAGCCAACATATCTGAAAAGGACCAGAATGGAGAAGGGTGCCCTGGTAGTTTTCAGAGACCTTGATGAAAGTTATGCCCACAATTAGTCTCCTCTCAAGTAAGAGAAGAATGCCTATTCATCTGGAAGGATTACCTCCCTGGTTCTTTTCATTTTTTTCCCTATTGCAATTTTAATCAAGAGATGCAGCAGCGAGGAGAAACCCACCTCTTCATTTTAATTAAACCTACTCCCCCCCTCCCACAAGCTTACCAGGATTACAAGAAAACCAAACTAGGGCCTGACTCAGGTTTGGAAGGTTTCATTTTGAACTGAAAGAAAATACAATTATTGAAAAGATAATAATGTTTCCAAATACTTTTAAAAAAATGCTACTTATAAAACAGAGTGAAGCCACAGTAGAGGTATAAATGGCACCAACCTTGATATCTTTTTGGCACCAAGCCAAAAATCTGGCTTTTTATTAAAGGTTTCAAGAACCAATTTATTGCAGAGATACATGTGCTGTTGTTGTTAACAACAACATCTTAATATAATGTAGGCCTGTGACCCTAATGTTGTCATATTTCCCCCTCCTTTATGGTTTTTAACACTTTTGCCTGATGAAGAAGCTGGTGGAGTTTCGAAAGCTTTCATGATGTATTTTGTGCATGTCTGGTTGGCCCAATAAAGGTACTGCTGTTTTGTGGATCTGGGATGTTATTGTACTCTGCTGTATGGACAGCACAGCTACCCCTGGATATTATTTCAAAGGTTCCTCCAGGGTAAAAAAGATTGGGAAAGGCTGTTTTAATCAATTTTTAATTTCTGTATTTTGAGAATTTTTAACTATGTTTTTTTTAAAAAAACAACTATGGTAAGCCAAAGAAGAGATGATGACAATGTTGTTGTTAGCACTGTTGTTGTTATTTCTGTGTTGTTGTAGCTATTATTATACAACCCAAATGTGCTTGGCCATCAACTGAGCCAGACCTCTTACCTGTAAAGATAACAGTGTTCAGGCTGGATTTTCCCCACAGCTCCATGAAATGCACCACGTCTCCGAACCGGAGTGAAGGGTGACCAGTGAACACCACACAGGGCTGCTTGAAGTCATTGCTGAAGTCCCCGTGGATGCTGGGATAATGCCTCAGTTTGTTTGTCTGAATGAGCTGGAAGAGAGAAGTAAAGTCAGTTTTAACCCCGCTATTAAAATTATTATTCTAGTTATACATTTCACCACTTCAACACCAATGACAAAACTGATGCTGAGACACTCACAAGCAAAGATCACAAGGAAAGACAATGGAGATCACAAGCAAAGACAATGGAGAAGCATCCAAAAAGCAACTAGGCACCCCATTAGATGCACACACCCATGTCTGACAATTACAATTTTCAGCTTGAATATCTGGGTGATGGGGGAATGAAATAACACACACACACACACACACACATCCCCTGCCACTTTCTGTAAAATGGCTGCTCCTAATCTTGTCTCAGCTTCCCAGTGTGGAATTTAAATACACACACACAATATGCGCTGGAAGTTAATCAAGCTCTCAGCCTTCCAAATGCTCCTGTAATTAAGAAGGGAAGAGATTTCTCATTGGAGCAGATGGAGAGCAGTTCTTAACATCCAGCAACAAGAGCTAGAGGCTCACCAGAGAGTGTGCTAGACAAGTATGAGCCTGAAAAATATGAATTTCATTTCCAGAGAGAGCAGGGAGCAGGGAGCAGGGCAAGGGTGGAGGAAGAAGAAGAGACATACCTCCAAGCTGATCTTAAAAATTTCTGATAAAAATACAAAAGTCAACAGGGCCTGACTCAGTGCGACTGAAGAGCATTTTTCCTTGTCAAGGCAAGGGGTTTATGAGATGCTAGAAATACCCCACATTATATCACAAAGGCACCAGATCCCATCTCAGTGTGGAAGCTAAGCAGAATCAGTCCTGGATGGGAGACTGGTGACCAATATCAGGTGCTGTAGGCTCTATTTTATGGAGCCAGCATGGTGTAGTGTTTTGAGTGTTGACTTTAGAGACTAGAGTTTGAATCCCGGTTCAGCCATGTAAACCCAGTGGATGATCTTGTGCAAGTCACATTCTCTCATCCTCAGAGAATAGCAATGGCAACCCCTCCCCCCCCCGAAGAAACCGAAGAATAGGTTCGCCAGAAACAACTTGAATACACACAACAACAACAAAGGCTCTGTTTCAGAAGAAGGAACTGGCAAAACCACTTCTGCATAGTCTTTGTCTAAGATAACCCACTGAAATTCATGGGGTCACCATAAGTCAACTGGTGACTTGAAGACACATACACATACAAACAGGCACAGAAAGGCATCCAAGTTTGTCTCCCAAGCAGTAAGGAGACAGCAGTGGCTACAATTGGCTTCCATTTTTCCACCCAAGATGGCGGTTTGCCAGATAAACTGGTCCTAGGTGGAGGTTGAGCAGTGTTAAAGCAGAAGTGGGTAAGGTTCCATTTTGTGCAGGGCATTCTATATCTGAGGTCAAAATTTAACTCCCAAATCAGGGTGATATGTGTTGCCCCAAATCCCATATCATACCCTCCTACGGACCCAACCTGGCAGGGACAGCACTGATTAATCCTCTACTGTCCTCCTTTTTGGCTGCTTCTAAGATGTTTCAAATTCTCCCTCCTCCTCTCACTTTATCTCTTCATTTTTTGCAGTTTGGTGAGGCACCTGAGTTTTTCTGCAAGACAGCTCTGATGCACTCATTCAAGGAAGTGGGCTAGAGGACTCAAACTCTCACCAAGCTACAAATCCCAGGATTTGATCAGACAGCCACAGCAATTGGAATCAAACTGCTATAATTGTGGAGCATAGTCAAATAGAGCAAATGGTTATTTTCTTTTTGTTGTTGTTTTGCCCTATGTTTTAATTTTGTTTATTTGCTGTTGTTACCCATTGTCATGTTCCTTCAAATCAACTCTTATCTATGGTAATCTTCTACTGCAGATTTCTCTGAAGATGCCAGCCACAAATGCTGGCAAAACGTCAGGAATAAACTCTTCTAGAAGATGGCCTCATAGCCTGAAAACCTCAAAAAACAATCTTCTACTGGGTTTTCTTGGCAAGATTTATTTAGAGAAAGTTTGCCATTACCTTCTTCTGAGACAGCCTTAGGGACTGCGGTATACTTTGTACAGATAAATAGTGGGTTTCTCAACCAAGGTTCCCTAGAAACCTTGGGGTTCTGTAAGAGATGGATATATATATAGATAGATATAGATATATAGATATGATCTGTGGGGATAGTAATTTTTATGCAAGGGTTCCTTTGAAAATTATTTCAATGGTTTCCCCAGGATAAAAAGGCTGAGAAAAGCTGGGTAAATTTATGTTCTATATAAAACTAATGCAGGGCATCCCATTAAAAATGTATACATCCTTAACAGTTTCTTCTCATATGGGTACCTTAAAAATAGACCTGATTGCTGAATAAAAACCAAATTCTTGGGGATCAGTCTGGTTGAAGCACCATAGTGCCTGCTTTGATATTTTATGAAAACCAGGGCACATGCAGCCAAACAATACCAAAGCGTGGTCGAGATGGCAAAAGTTATTAACAGGGAAGGATGCACAAACTAGGATTCATTGCAGCGGTTTGCTTTTGCCTGAGTCTACTGGGAAGGGCAACATTCCTCTCCCTTCCTCTTCTTCCTGCTGAGTTAATGGTGTGAAAATAATAATGATAATGATAATAATGACAATGACAATGATATCCCACATTTTCCCAGATTGGGACTCAAAATGGCTTACAGCAATGAAAAAAATGTTAAAAATCCACAAAATGCAAAAGTTCAAAAAGAATTAAACAATCAGAAAATATTAAAACCAGGTTAAGACAAAAATTTTAAAAAACACACACATAGTAGCACAGAGATTAGCAATATTCAGCCAATGGGCCTTATATTTGTTAAATGCACATTGAAGTCAGTTTGCAGCAACTGAGGTAAGATGAGGACAAAATGAATAGACATTCATCTATGTTTTGTATGCCCCTTACAAACATAGCTCCAAGGTAATTTTATACACAGTATTTTTTAATAATGTTGTGCATGAAAGAAAGTTTGTGTACACTGAACCATCAGAAAGCAAAGGTGTCACTAGCTCAGCTTCCCATATAGACAATCTTGGATTTTGGATAAGGGAGACTTTCCTTGTATACATTTTTTGGAATGCCCGGTATGTATACACACAGAAATAAAAAGAAAGGGAGAGAGAGAGAGAGAGAGAAACTAACAAGTCAAATCTTCAGGTGTAAGAATCCCATGTCTGAAAGTGCTCACTTCTTGTTTTTTCAGGGAGGGGAAGAGAATCCAGCAGAGGAAAGTATTTCTGGATGGAACTGACTTTACAAAAGTTTTCGGCCTCAATCACAATGCCCATTTTGTGCCGTTATTAAAAAATGCTCAGGTAGCAGCACCCCTGGGAAAAACTGGCCACTCACAGACTTTGCAGGACCAGTGGTCATCTCAGTAGACAAGACTGGTCCAGCTCTTCTACTTAGAACCTTTCCCATTCTGTTTGGTACAATGCTACTCACCTCTGCGTGAGGGAAGGGTGGCTCTGGTAGGTACACCTTCGTCTGCTTGTTGTGACACAGCCTGGGTTTTAAGTGGGAAGAGCACAAAACAAAATAGGATTACCGCCTGACGGGAGCACAACTGCAGTTTGCTGCTGCCACCTAGAGCTCAAAACTCTCCACTAAATAAAAACTTTCTCGGATAGCAGAAGGCAGCTAATTTGGATTATTCTTGGTGGTGATCATGGTGGTGACAGGGCTCATCTAGGAGATCTTTCACATGTTATTTTTAGTGACTATGCAAATCATCTCACTCATGCATTCTGGGTTTGTTGTTCACACTATGGAACCACATCTCTCTGCAAGTTCAGTTGCTCATATGTGTCAGCACTCGAATAACGATGGAGTTGATCATGTAAATGCATTTGAAGCACTTTCAAGGCATGCATAGTTTTATCTTGGTTTATCCCAGGTCTATTTCCACTGGTTATTTACACATCCAATAATCCAAATCTTTGAAAAACTAAAACTAAAAAAAAAACCAACATTGATTATCACAGGTTAAGTGGGTTTTTTTTGGCAGTGCCCAACTTAATCAGATTAATTCAAAATGCAGGTCAACAAGAAAGATTCAACGCAGATTCTTCCTGGATTATTTTCAATGTCTGAATTACCCCTAGGATCCTCTCAATGGACATGGTGAATATGAATTCAAAGATATAGCTGTGTTAGTCTGTAGAATCAGTATCTTGTAGCACCCTTGAGACTAACTGAAAGAAGAAATTGACAGCATGAGCTTTTATAGACTTAAATCTACTTCTGCAGATGCAGTCTACTTCCTTCACCAAATGCATCTGAGGAAGTAGACTTTAGTCTACAAAAGTTCATGCTGCCAACTTCTTTCTTTCAATTAGTCTCAAAGGTGCTCTTTACATAGTTAATCTGAGAGAGGCTTGTCTGCAAACTAGGGACTTACCATGTCAGAAAATCAATTAATCCACTAGGTTGAAAGGAGTTATCCAAGGTTCTGAGAGCCAGCAAGTGTAGTAGTTTGAGTGCTGGACTTCAAGAGTTGTTTGTGTTGTTGTGTGCCTTCAAGTCATTTCTGATTTATGCTGGCCCTAAGGTGAACCTGTCATGGGGTTTTCTGGGGCTGAGAGCATGTGGCCTGACCAAAGTCAGCCAATAGGTTTCCATGGTTAAGCAGGGAATCGAACACCAATCTTGAGAGTTGTGGTCCAACACTCAAACCACTACCACCACGCTGGATGCACATTAAGTGCATCCATTGTTGTAATTAATTCTTTTAGCAATATTAAAAAATTGGGGGGGGGGGATGTGTAAATAAATGTGTGTATTATGCAACCCCCCTCCAAAAAAAAGACCCCAGAGCCAGCAGTGGTGCAGTGGTTTGAGTTTTGGACTGTGACTTTGGAGAGCAGGGTTCACATTCCCTGCTTGGCCATGAAACCCACTGGGTGACCTTAGGCAAAATTGCACTCTCTCAGCTTCAGGGGAAGGAAGTGGCAAAAACCTTTTCTGAACAATCTTGCCAAGAAAACCCCATGATAGGTCCCATGTTGGAAACTACTTGAAGGCACACAACAACAACAACAACAATAACAACAACAATTATGCAAAATGCATGTGGAAAATAAACTCAGATTTGCATATAGGAAGGCAAATAAACTCTGAATCCTATTTATTAATCCCAAGGAGAGCAAAGCTATTAAATCCATTGTTTAGATATTAAGCCAAAATTCATGTATATCCCATTGATTCAAAGAGTCTATTCAAGTTCAACAGGATTCAAATCAAAGTTTCACACCGAGATTTTAACAAAAAGTGGGAGGGAGATGTAAGATTTGGAGAAGTTCAGTTAAATCAAGACTGAGAGCTTTTCATATCCCTAGTGACAAACTAATAGTTGCTTCAACCCTCTTCATTAATGAATGGAGCCTACTGGGTCTTACCATTCAGCGAAGATCTGAGAGAATTCGAGTGAGCTGTTTGCAACAGGTGAGATGAAGTAGAAAGGGATGTTAGAGAGGCCAGCAGAGTCGATATACTGGTACAGGCATTCCAAGAGGTCGTAGATTACTCCAGAAGGATAGCAAGGGACCAAGACGTTTCCTCCGTTCCGAACTGTCAGAGCTTAGCAAAGATCAAGAACATGTGGAATAGTTTTGTGTATTTTAACAGTATGGGAAGGAGGAAAGAAAGAGGCAATAAAGCATTTAGTTTCTCATCTTGCTTGCATTATACATTCTAAGACCCATTCAGCTCCACCTATCTACTTTCAGCAGCAGCAAACCTCAACTTCACAGGTGTGATGAGGAATAATGGGCTGTGGTTTATCCTTTGCCTGTATCATGTGCTGGCAGACTTTTGTTCAAAATCCAAAACTTCAGTGTAAAACAACAAGCATTATTAAGGAGAACAAGTAGTTCACAGTATGGCAATGTTGTTAGGTAATTCGGTTACACAGTATAATAAAAGCACAAAGGAATTCAATCATTTTTTCATGCTCAAACCTCATTTGTTATCAAAGTAAAACATTTCCTTTCCCAGACTTCCCAGTTGTTTTCTCTTGTGCCATGCATTCCCACAGAATTAACCTCAGCAGTTTCCTGGTGCCTATCTCCATCGCATCTGCTCATTAGCCATTCCCTGGATAGATAACGATTTCCTTCCAGTCAATATCCCCAGCATGACATATCCCAGCATCCAGTGACATGCCGCAAAGCAAGAAAAGGCAATGCCTAATTAACTATCAAGCATGGCAGGGACTTGAAGGGACTCAAATACTGACAGATTGTGCCATATTGCCTCAGACCACAGAGGTGCCGTTTTTAAAATACATCATATAGTCATGTACAAGTCTAAAAAATTTAGTCAAAAAATTAACCTCCAAATCCTGAGTTGACGTATTCACGAGTCAATGTAAGTACTGCACTCTAACTATTATTTTAAAAAGGAACCATCCCCGGTTGAAAAGCAAGAGTGTTAATATGTCCTAGAAGCACAGACCTCCCTCTACTCCCTCATTCATTCTGTCTTTAGGGTGAGCACAAACAGTTATGCCTGGTGGAATCTGGAATTTTTTTGGCATTGTTTTTGTGGGTTTTTCGGGCTACGTGGCCATATTCTAGAAGAGTTTATTTCTGACGTTTTGCCAGCATCTGTGGCTGGCATCTTCAGAGATTTCTGAAGATGCCAGCCACAGATGCAGGCAAAACATGAGGAATAAACTCTTCCAAAACATGGCCACATAGCCCAAAAAACTCACAAAAAAATATTGATGTTGGCCATGAAAGCCTTAGACTTGACATTTTTTGGCATTGTTTTCCTTTGCTTCATCCTTCAGATCCCTTGTTACATGCCCTTATGTTTATAGAATCATAGAAATTTAGAGTTGGAAGAGACCCCAGGGACATCCAGTCCAACCCCCTGCCGTGCAGGAACTCCCAATCAAAGCATCCCCGACAGATGGCCATCCAGCCTCTGCTTAAAAACCTCCAAGGAAGGAGACTCCACCACCCTCCGAGGGAGTGTGTTCCACTCTCGAACAGCCCTTTCTGTCAGGAAGTTCCTCCTAATGTTGAGGTGGAATCTTTTTTCCTGCAGTTTGCATCCATTGTTCCGAGTCCTGTTCTCTGGAGCAGCAGAAAACAAGCTTGCTCCCTCCTCAATGTGACATCCCTTCAAGTATTTAAACAGGGCTATCATATCACCTCTTAACCTTCTCTTCTCCAGGCTAAACATCCCCAGCTCCCCAAGGCGTTCTTCATAGGGCAAGGTTTTCAGACCCTTCACCATTTTAGTCGCCCTCCTTTGGACACGCTCCAGTTTCTCTACATCCTTTTTGAATTGTGGTGCCCAGAACTGGACACAGTATTCCAGGTGGGGCCTGACCAAAGCAGAATAGAGTGGCAGTATTACTTCCCTTGATCTAGACACTATACTTCTATTGATGCAACCTAAAATTGCATTGGCCTTTTTAGCTGCTGCATCACACTGTTGACTCATGTTCAACTTGTGATCTACTTTGACTCCTAGATCCCTTTCACATGTTGTCTCATTCAGCCAGGTGTCCCCCATCCTATATCTGTGCATTTCATTTTTCCTCCCTACGTGTAGGACCTTACATTTCTCTGTGTTTAATTTCATTTTGTTAGCTTTGGCCCAGCTTTCTAGTCTATTCAGGTCATTTTGAATTTTGATCCTGTCCTTTGGGGTATTAGCTACTCCTCCTAATTTGGTGTCATCTGCAAATTTGATAACTAGGCTCTCAATACTGTCATCCAAGTCATTAATAAAGATGTTGAATAGCATTGGGCCCAGGACAGAACCCTGTGGCACCCCACTGGTCACTTCTTTCCAGGATGAAAAGGAGCCATTGTTGAGCACCCTTTGGGTTCGGTCAGTCAACCAGTTACAAATCCATATAACGGTTACCTTGTCTAGTCCACATTTTACAAGCTTGTTTGCAAGGATGTCATGGGGAACCTTGTCAAATGCCTTACTGAAGTCAAGATATACTATATCCACAGCATTCCCTTCATCTACCATTATCCTTGACTTATTCATTGGTCCTATCAAAATCCTTAATTTTGGCTCCTAAATCTGTCCTCGACTTAAACATGAAATCAACTTATAGTCGAGTATATACGGCATTTTAAAATTTATTTTATAGCCCACCATTCTCTCAATATGGGAGCCAAGGTGGCTTACAGCAATGGTAAAACCAAATACTGCTAAAACAATTTATAGTACAAAGGTTTTAACAAAATTAAATAAACAAACCTTTTTAAAACCCCAGTTTAAAACGCTTTAGAAAGTATATTAATTTTAAAACATTACTAATGAGAGCTGGCATGGTATAGTGGTTGGAGAGGTGGACTATAACTCTAGAGATCAGGGTTTGATTCCCTCTCAAGCATAAAAACCCACTGGATGAATTTGGGCAAGTCACACTCTTTCAGCCGCATAGAATGGCAATGGCAAATCCCTTCTCAAGTAACTTGCCAAGGAAACCCTATGATAGGTTTGCCTTAGGGTGACTTGAAGGCACACAGCAACAAGAAACAATGAAGATAAAAGTACCACCACCAGTAAACAAATGAAACCCTGTTTAAATAAAAAGATGTTTCCCCGCTCACAGAAGGAGAGCAGAAGAGGAATTCCACAGCTGAGGAGCAGCCACCAAGAAGGCCCTTTCTTGGGTCTACACCAAATGGGACTCAGAGAAAGTGGCTTTCAATGATCTGTATGAATCATAGAATTCTAAAGTTGGAAGAGACCCCAAGGGACATCCAGTTCAACCTGCTTCTGCCATGCAGGCACATAATCAAAGCACTCCCAATAGATGGCCATCCAGCCTGTGTTTGAAAAACTCCAAAGAAGGAGACTCCACCAGTCTCCAAGGCAATGCCTGAACTGTCAAATGGCTCCCGCCACTAGGAAGTTCTTCTTAATGTTTAGGTGGAACCTCTTTTCCTATAGCTTGAATCCATTGCTCTGTGTCTTAGGGCTCTGACAGACTGGTGACAAAGGTCAGCCTGGGGAAAGCATGGGGGTGTGGCATTCACCTGATGCATACCCTGACGCTGCCCTGATGGTGGGCGGCGTCACAGCATAGCTTGAATCCAGATGACACAAAGCCAAAGGAGCAGTGAAAAGCCACGGCACTGGCAGGTATGATGC
The DNA here is from genome assembly GCA_034509955.1 of Urosaurus nigricauda. Lineage (NCBI taxonomy): Eukaryota > Metazoa > Chordata > Lepidosauria > Squamata > Phrynosomatidae > Urosaurus > Urosaurus nigricauda. The sequence continues at coordinate 375,294,188 of JAOEGL010000001.1, read as the reverse complement.
CCTTTCTGTGACACAAAAAGGAGCTTTTTGTGGCTCCTTTTTGCACCATGGAAAGGCCAGACCAGGGATGTGGCATGTAGTTGTCGCAGCCCTAATCTGGTGCTAAAAGGAGCAGCTGCAGGCTGCCCTTAGTCTCTGGAGCAGCAGAAAACAAGCCAGCTCCCTCCTCAATATGATGTCCCTTCAAATGTTTAAACATGGCTATCCTGTCATCTCTTAACTTTCTCTTAAAATACAGGTGGGCTCATTTCTTCAGCGTCAAGGCAAACACACTGCAAATCCAGCTTGACTGAATTATAACAAAAACTACCTAACCCTGTAGTTATTTGCAAAGGCTTCATGGCAAGGAATTGAAACAAACTGCCAGTACTGTTAACTGAAAAGGTGTGCCCATTTTTCTCTACTTCCTGTTCATCCATTTTACTGCACAACCTCAAGTCCAGTTAATAGGAGGGACAGACTACCCTTATTTTTTATCCATAGTTCTTATGATTAATGTGTGTTGCCCTTCATAAATCTCTGCCACAATTTTCCTCAATTTGGTATGCTGCGGATGTTTTGGACAGCTTCCATCACCCCCAACTAGGATCTTCCAAAACATCAGGAAGAAACCATTTTGGCAACTTTTATTCGTTTAATTTATATGCCACTTTCTCCCAGGACAAGACCCAAGTTGGCTTTCAGGAAAACAAATTAAAAATGTTTATAAAAAGTTTTAAAACCAATTTAAAATCACCATATGAAAATATTATAAAACTGATTAAAAATCATACAAATTCACGCAATGGCTGGTATACCACACTTTCTTTCCCTCTTAGAATTACAGATTTGGAAGAAACCATAAGGGCTGCCTAATCCAACTCATAGGAATCAATGGCTAAAGCACTCCTGAGAAGTGGCCAACCTCTGTTTAAAAAACCTCCCATCAAGCAGACTCTACCGCCTTAATGTAGTCCATTCCACTGTTTAACAGCTTTTACTATCAGGAAGTTCTTCCTCATAAATACTAGGAATTTCCTTTTTTGTAATTTGAACCTATTGGTTGGGGTCTTACCCTTTAAGCGCCAGAAAATAAGCTCCTTTCCACATGACAAACCTTCAGTTATTGGAAACTGGCTAGCCTACATTCTTGTCTTTTCCAAATGAAGCACACCCACACCCAAATAATGTGAATGAAACCCAATAAGTGTCTTTTTCTGAACAATCCTCGTCAAACAAGACTGGAGTAGCAGAAGCATTGTGAAAATATATGTATCCAAAAACCCTTGTACAGTTGACCCTCTGTATCCACAGATTCTTTATCCATGGATTCAACCATCCGTGGCTTGCAAATATTAAAAAACAAACAAACACAAAACAAAACACACAGTTGCAATAAGCAAACCTTGATTTTGCCTTTTTATATAAGGGACACCATTTTACTATGTTGTCGGATATAAGAGGACTTGAGCATCCATGGATTTTGGTATCCATTGGGGTCCTGGAACCAAACCCCAGCAGATACCAAGAGCTCACTGTAAGAGACGTCAAGGAGCTGTATACAGGATGACTTGGTGTCCTTTTCACAATCACAAATATAGCATTATGATTTTACTTTAATAGCCATGGCAGTAGAACTCTGGCTGAGAATTCTGAATACCTGTACTTCTCTTCCAGGATCCTATAGGATGGACTCATGGCAGTTAACAGTGATGTATTTGTGTAGTGTGAAAAGGGCCCTTATAAAATAATTTAATCACAGCCTATTTTAACTTATTGTAGTTATTGCTCTGTGCCTGAAGGGAGCAGCAAAACCTCAGTATGTGAAAGCCGTTCAGGCATCCATCCGATAGCTACTTCCAACAAGAAGAGACCAAACAAACTGAGGTTTTGATTTATGCTCGTGTAGGTGCCTTTTGTCTACGTGTGTGTGCATGTGTCCGTGTTGTGTGCCTTCAAGTTGTTTCTGACTTATAGCGATCCTAAGGCAAATTTCATAGGGTGTTTCTTAGGCAAGGAATACAGAGGTGGTTTTGCCAGTTCCTTCCACTGAAGTATAGCCTGCAACAGCACACATGGTATTCCTTGGTGATCTCCTATCCAAGTACTAACCAGGGCTGATCCTGCTTATCTTCCAAGATCAGACAGGATCTGTGCCTTTACAGTATTTAGGCAAGAGAAGTGTTGACTACATTAGGTGAGACGTTCAATCGAATCTTTAGAATGGAAAGAGGAGGGCGTGAAAGGATTGTCACTGAACGGGGGTCTGAATGTTGAATGTGGAGGACCAGGGTTTGAATTCCCTCCCAAACATGGAAACTCAGGGGTTGACTTAGGAGTTTATCACAATGGAGCATTAAAGAGAGATTAAGGCTCATTTAAAGCATCCTGCAAATAAAGTGAAAATGGCAAGTAATTGTGTGAATGATTATCACATGCAATTGTGCAAATAAAGTGATATCGGAAATGCATTGTTTCTGGAATCCGGAAAGTAAAAAGATGCACATTATTGCTTCTCTGTGACCTCGTTAATGCGATTATGCGATTTTTCCGAGATATTCACAGGATAAACTCCTGATCTCCTTCATGTGATAAACTCCTTACACACTTTCAGCCTCAGGGAATGGAAGTGGCAAGCCTCCTCTGAATAAATCTTGCAAACCACCACCACAACAACAACAAACTCCAGGATAAGATTCACTTTAGGATTGCCATAAAATGAAAATGACTTGAAGAAACACAACAGTCTCTTCAGGTCTGATGGAGCCTTACAGAACTTTTATTTTATTTTAGAATCACTTGGAAAAAATGGAATGACCACAACTGCACAACCAAATTTCAAATGAGGGCACACAGAAGAGGCTAAATGTCTCATAAAACTACAGTTCCCAGGATTTCCTAGTATTAGCCAGGGCAGTTAAAGAAGTTTCAAAGTGGATTATTTCTGCAGTGTATTTTGGACCGAACTCTACAAATACCTATTTAAATAAAAGGCTCTGACAGCTCCTAATTTCTCTTTCAAGCCCCCCCCCCCAAGTATTTTACAATGGAAAATCCCCACTTTTAACATTTATAATTGTATTAAAAAACTTTTTGTAGGCTCATTAAGCACCCTAAAATATCCACTCTAAAATAGCCTCTCCCCTCTCCCCAAATCACTTGAGCTGTCATTGAACATCAGTTACCACCTCCAGCCACGCAAAATGACAGCCATGGTGACACATGATGACATGGTGATGCCATATTGAAGATGGAGCAAATTTGTTTTCTGCTGCTCCAGGAAATAGGACCCTGAGCAATGAATTCAAACTAGAAGAAAAGAGTTTCCAGGTCAACATTAGGAAGAACTTCCTGACTGTAAGACCTGTTCGACAGTGGAAAACACTCTCTTGGAGGGTGGTGGAGTCTCCTTCTTTCGAAGTTTTTAAGAAGAGGCTGGATGACCATCTGTTGGGAGTGCTTTGACTGAGTATTCCTGCATGGCAAGGGGTTGGATTTGATTACCCCAGGGGTCTCTTCCAACTCTGTGATTGTATGATTCATCCTTCAGCTCCCCATTGCTCTGGAGGAGCCAAAAGCTATATGGCCCCTGGAGCTCCAGAGCATGCCCACTAGAGCAGACGTGGACATGCTCTGGAGCCCCTAGGGCCATACAATTTTTGTACAAGTGTACCTCCTGTTTCCACAAGTTATTGTGCAGTTTAAAGCAATCACTTGTGCAACCAGGAGATACACCAGTGTAATGCCCCAAACAGATTCCAGCTGAAATTTTGGAACCATCAAGAAGTCAAGGCTACTCGTCCATGGACTGTTGCTAGGCCATGAGACATCAGATGCTGGTCCCTGGTGAGTTTCTGGGAACCAAAGAAGCATTTGTAGCCAAGGGGTGCAAATATGGTGCCAATCCTTGGCATGATGTGGGAGGAGGGAAGTGCAAGTCCTCCACATCAGATTGATTAAGAAGCAAAGTCTTGTGCTTTCTTTAGAAAGAGAAGATTTACCATTTCCCTGATAAATTGGGAGCTTTCTTTCTTTTTTAGTTTTTTACCCAGTCACTTGCAAAAGATGGAATGACCACAACTGCACAACCAAATTTCAAATGAGGGCACACAGTTAATTCCATACATATGCCAGTTAATTTCACATATGTTCCAGTTAATTCCATATTCTGTCATTTTATTCACTTCCTCATAATACAGTCTTTATATCTTCCACTGCTGCTATGGACTACCTGGATCCTTTCAACCAAGCCTTCTCCTTTAACCCTATTCCTCCACCCAAAAGGTCTAGAATGTACTTTAATATCCTGTCTGCAGCCCCTTCCAGCTGCGAATTAAACCAGGGCTTTTCTCATTTGCTCCATTTATTATTTCAAACGTCTGTTACCTTCTTCTTAAGCTAAAGATTCCCAGAACAGCTGAAAATAAAAATCAGAAATGATGACAATAAAACTGATAAAGAGAATTAAAAAAAAAGATTAGAAGACACAGCAAGCAGCGCAGCCAGCAGACACAGAATTCATTATCCACAGATATAAAACGTCTGCAAGAAAGGTCTGAGAAAAATTGTACACCTTGCCTTAAGCACTTGGACATTTGTAATATTTACAGGGAATTCAAGATCCTTGGTTGGGAAAGGCATTGCAAAGTTCTGCACAGGTCAAACTATGATATGTCCACTTCCACCATAACCCAATCTTTTAAGCTATTGCAATTGCCCCATGGCCATTCACTGACCAGTGGAGTGTGGATCCCACTTTTGAAGCTCCTTCTCAAAGTCTTCAAACCACCCCTAACCCCAACTTTAAAAAACAACAACACAGTACTATTTTGGGGATTTTTTTTTGCCCCAGAAGCATGCATAAAGCTCCATGGAAACATGTGAAAATACGCCTACCTCACAACACCATACTATTGCCAAATACATCCATTTTCTTCAGCTACCCTTCTCAAAAATGCTCGCTTCCCACCGCCATTTTGAGAGACTGCTGAGGAAAAGGGAATTATTTGGGCTTGCCTGGAGGGAGGTGGTGACCCCAGGAGACATCTTCACTGGAGGTTTTTTTTAGCAGCATATTCAGCGGGACAATGGTAAAAGAGGAATAGAATAAGACCCAGTATAACATGAGCTTGTGGTACACAATTTTAGTTATATGTGACTGAAAAAAAGTTCTCTCTGGCATTTTTAGATTCTTCAGAGTGTTTCTATGGTATGCTTCTGCACAGAGTCACACTGGAGGACCTAGAGCACTGGCCTCAAAACTGCTCTTTAAGGGATTTTGAAATTCAGCTCTCAGAATCCCAGACTACATCTCTGAGGCTTCTGGGAGCAGAAGTCCAAAATCTCTTAAAGGGCACAGTTTGGGCACCACTGACCTAGAGATTCTTAGAGATAACACTTTTTTAGCCATCTGTAGGTCCTCCAGCTCAACTCTATGGTAAATGTCCTATGGAAGTATACCACAGAATCATGCTGGAGAACCTAGAAAATGCTTAGAGACAACATACCATTGTTCATTTCAGGTTAAGAAAATAGCATTCCAGATTATATGTGGAAATTGTATTACACAGTGTCCTGGAACTGATCCCTTGAATAATGTATAATCCTACTGTATACACTTGGGCTGGGAAAGAGTGAGAATGTACTTTAGCTGATCCTACTGTACAGAGTGTGTCTGCCTACAACAGGCAAGGTGAAGAGAAACCAGATCCAGAAAAACAGAGAGGAAAGTTGGACTAGCCCTGCCCCACTAGCTACATGTCCTCATATGATAAAGGTTTGGCCTCGAAAATGGAAATCATAAGAAAAGCAGCATCTGGTGAAAGAAAAGTCATCTTCAAAGCATCTTAAAAGAAGTCTTCAGGTGGTTCCTGGAAGGTTCAAACTGTTTTTGTTTACTTATTCAAGGCTTAGCTAACCTGGTTGTTTCATTTTACATATGCATATTTCAGAGACATAGCTGTATTCGTCTGAAATATCAGTATCAGTATGCAAAGGCATCTTGTAGCACCTTTGAAACTAACTTTGCAGATGAAGCTATAGCGTAACCTTTTGTAGGCTTGGTCTAGTTCTTCAGATGCAAGGAAATACAGTAAAGTACACTAATATCCAAAATCCACAAAACAGCAATATCTTTGTTAGGACAACCAAAATGCACAAAATACACATTGCAACATTGGACTAATAAAAGTATTACCATTTTGTGGATTTTGGATGTCATTGTACTTCTGGTGCTACAAGATCCCTTTGCATACATGTACATATTATTAGTTTTGGATAAAAGGTTTGCTGAAACACATTGAACTGTTGATCTTTTTCTGTTAAAGAAGTAACACCTGGGAACACATTAACTTGCCTAACCATGTGTATCTGTATACATAGAATATTTGTTCTAAGATTAGCTGAAGCAATTGGCAAGATTAGTCTTTCTTCATGGTCTGTTCCAATGTACTTCTGCCCTCTTCCTAAAGAGAGCAGCAACAGCTAAGTACTTTATGTACATGAAGGACATTTGGGATGCAAGAAATGAAAAAATAACCCATTCATTCATTTTTAAAGGGGGAAAAACAGAAGAATAGAATAGCTTCAGCTGGTCTTGGGTGGGTCCAAAAGCTGGGAGTTAGAACCAAAGGCAACTAGAAAGAAGAGTCTGGGAAACTTAGTTTTTTGAAGTGTAACTTCCAGTTGGCTGGCTAGAGGGGTTCTGGGAGCTTCAGTCCAGAGATGTAACTTTGAGCAAAACACAGGAGATCTAGCAAGAACAGACTAAAAGAGAAGCTTTTATATATTTTTCTCTGTCTAAGAGGGCCTAACAGCTAGTCTAGGTGGTAAATATTCACCCAAAAGTAAAGAAACACCCAGGCCCAATAAAGATGCTCAAACTTCAGGTCTTGTGTTGATGACCTGAGGGGAAAATTTGTCTAGAGATAATTTTTTAAGTTGCGTTATGTGCCTTTGCCACTGTATACCTAAGGCTGAGAAGGTGTGACTTGCCCAGGGTCCCTCAGTGAGTTTCTGTGGCTGAGCGGCATTCAAACTCTGGTCTCCCAGAGTCCTAGTCTTAGACTCAAGCCATTACACTGTGTGAGCTCCCTAGACCTGTATGTGTAGAGGTTTCCTATTTAGGTTCCTTTTGTCTCATTCTCAAAAACTTATCTGTGTTTTGCCAAGGTTCTTTAAAAGCATTTGACAGGAGATTCCAGTCCACCCAGTCAGCATATCGTTTTTGGAGAAGGAGGAGACAGAAGGTACATGGGCAAGATATACCAGTCACCAAACCTTGGTAAGTCTGAGTATTAGAAACACTGCTATCTCCTTTTGACTTGTAACAAACTGTTTGGAATAGCAGAAACCATTCACAAAGCCCCTCTTAGCCAGCTTATCCTATCTCCTTTCTGGTACCCAGCTAAAACACTCTCCACCATTCATACCTTCATTCACCCACCCACCCTGGCCTTGGGCAGTATCCTGCCTCTTGCCTTTGTCTCCCAACAACTATTATTAAAACTGGACTCATCACTATACCCACAGGTTTTGCACTTTATTCATACAATCTGATTATAAAGGTCCTTCCTGGGCACCTGTTCACTCCATGCATTTGAGGAGGTATACCAAGTCTACAAAAGCTTATTCTACAATTTCTTCCACTTGGGTAATCTCAAAGAAGCTACAAGATCCTTTTTTTATACTGATATTCCAGACTTAACACAGCTATGTCTCTGAATTCTACCCCCATCTGTGCTAATGGTTTAAGTTGCACTTCTATGTTCAGGGGCAATATACCTGTAAATGGCAGTTGTTGGTGTTGTTGTGTCTTTATGCTGCTTCTGACGTATGGTGATCCCAAGGCGAACTTTCATAGGGTTTTCTTGGTAGGATTTATTCAGAGGAGGTTTGCTATTGCCTTCCCCTGAAGCTGAGAGCATGTGACTGAGAGAGAATAACCAGCTTGGATTCAGACCATCTGAAAGACCATATCACATATGAGCCGAACTGATCTTTTAAGATCTTTTAAGATCTTTGGAGAAGGTCTTTCTCTTAGTCTCACCACCATCTGAGGAAATAGGAAGTCTATGAAAGCTTATGCTACAACTTCCTTTGTATAGTTGGTCCCAAAGGTGCTATAAAGTCCTTTGCATTTGGAATTTTTTCCTCTCTGAATAAACCACATCTTCAAGTCACCTTCTCTCTATCATCTCCTTCTAGAAACTAGTAACAGGGACAGCTCATGGACTGAGATAATGGGCCCCGCTCGTCAGCCACAAAGGCTCTCAGAATGGCCTACAAATGGTTAAATTGACAGTTCCCTGCCCTCAGGTTTACCATCTAAATGAAGCACGGCACACAAGGAAATTTTGTATTACTTTTCCATTACTTTTTTGGCATAACGGAGTCCCTGCCTAGGAACTCTACAGTGATATTTGCTAGTTCCTGATGCAATTATTGTGTATGTTCTGATCCCTATGCCTTCAGTAACACCCACCAAGTCTGAGAAATAGCTCTGTTATGACTCTAAGTCCCTGGGTTAGAGTCTGCCAAGGCCTGTTTACTGCCAAAATCAACAGAGTTCAATACACATGCCTGGAGTGCACACCTGGTAGCAACATTTCAAACAATCTGACAAATGATGCTCTTCACACCCGCAGCATTGGATAGCTCAACAATTAACAGCTTTTCCAATGGTGAAAATTAATTTGCTAGTTTGTTCTAAATTTGTAGCAACAGCTGTGGCTATAACCTATCGATGAATCACAGGAGCACAAGAAGGAAGAACCAGATTCCAAAAATGAAAGGCAAGAAAAGGAAAGGAAATAGCACTGGCTTTTTATGAATGTAAATAACAGGGAACCAGTCAGTTTGGTCATCTCTGCCAAAAGCCCCAACAATCTTCAGGGAATGCAGATACTACTAGGCAACTGAGGACAAAGGTCCAATTTTTTTTTTAAAGTTGAATATACACCACAGTTTAAATGAAGGAAAACTAATTTAGGTTACATAATCTTAACTGCAGTTAAGACTGTTAGGAAAAATGCAGCAAATAAACTGCAAGGATGCTGAGTGTGAACACATTCACACACAAGTATGGCACATCAGCCTGATAAATAAAAATCCATGGACACAACTTGCTTTAAAACTACTGAAATCTTGAGTCTTCTATGGCTTCACTGCATTTCAGTGTTCTCCCCTGCTTTCTCTCTCTCTCTAACATACACATACATTATTTATTTCCGAAGAATTTTGGGCTTACCCATATAGCAGAAAACATACCTTATATTTCAACTCTGCTGAGATCCTATATTGTGCTTGTATGGTGTAAATCTACATGCAAGCTGCATCCACACTACAGAATTAATGCAGTTTGACACTGCTTTAACTTTGTTGTTATTGTGTGCCTTCAACCTGTTTCCGACTTGTGGCAACCTTAAGGCGGACCTATTATTATTATTATTATTATTATTATTATTATTATTATATCCCACCTTTCTCCCAACATAGGGACTCAAGGCAGCTGAGGCTGAGAGCATGTGATTTGCCCAAGATCACCCAGTAAGTTACTATGGCCAAGTAGGGAATCAAATCCTGGTCTCCAGAGTCATAATCCAGCACTGAAACCACTACACCATGCTAGCTCTCTACCACTTTAACTTCCATGATTCAATGCTATGGAGTTCTGGGAGTTGCAGTTTTGTGAGATATTTAGTCTTCCCTTTCACAGCAGCTCTGGTGCTACCAAATTACAAATCCCAGATTCCATAGCACTGAGTCATGGCAGTTAAAGCAGTATCAAACTGCATTACTTCCACAGTGCAGATGCAGCCATAGTTACATGGTGGGTCCAACACTGTTCTGCTGGATACCAGCATTGTGCAACTCATCTGTGTATCTGCTACTGTTATTTCCTTGTGCAATGAGAAAAAATGCACAGGGGCTGTTCCTGCAATTCCAGTGAATCAAGTGGAACAGAAATGGCAATCACAAAGAGTTACGCCCCCATCCAAGAATGCAAACTACTTGTGGAAATAGTTACACCTGCAGAACCTTACTTATCCAACTATGAACCAAGTATGTCCACTGAGTAATGGCCAAAAACGTCAAACTTGATTTGTAAGGGAGAGTGGACATATGACCTCCACAGAATCTCAGCCTCAAACTTTAGTGCTTCTGACAACTAGAGTGCCCAGAGAATACGACACGAACCAATGGATTCAAATTTTGACAGTAAGAGCTGTTCAGTGGTGGAAAAGACTGCCTCTAAGGGTGGCAGACTCTCCAACTCTGAAGATGGAGGCACAGTGGGAAGGGCCACAATTTGAAAAAGTTTACTTTCTGGACAACAGTTCTCAGAATCCTGATGACAACCATGTTGGCTGGAGGGATTCTGGGACTTGCCATCCAAGAAAGAAAGAAAGAAAGAAAGAAAGAGAAAGAAAGAAAGAAAAGTAAGTGCAGGCAGGGGGACTTTTCTAAATTCTATAAAGTCTATATCAGTGGTTCCCAAACTTTGGTCCTCCAGATGTTTTGGACTTCATTTACCAAAATTCCTGACTATTAGCCAAGCTGGCTAGGGCTTCTGGGAGCTGAAGTCCAAAATACCTGAAGACCAAAGTTTGGGAATCGCTGGTCTACATAAAAGAAGATGGCTGCAGGTGTCCACATATAGGACTGCCAAAGTTAAATCTTCATAAATGTTATTCTCATAGGAAGGAATATATAATTTTACAATTTTTTCACCTGAAGGCATTCAAAATTGGAATCTTATTGGCCTAAATCTTGTTGTGACAGTATTATGCAAAGGATCAATTCCTGGATTTTTCAGGTACAGTATGGAACACAATTTCTCTTATCAGAAATGAACAACAAAATGTTCTCTCTAGGCATTTTCTAGGTTGTCCAGCACAATCGTTTGGTATGCTTTCACCAGAAGATGCTGGAGGACATAGAGATTCCTATTGAAAACACTTCTCAGCATTTTCTAGATCCTCCAACACAATTCTACGGTCAATCTTCCACTGAATCATACCACAGAATTGTGCTAGAAGGCCTAGAAAATCCTAGAAACAACATTTTTTTCCTGATGAGTGTAACTAAACCCATGTTCTTTGAACTCATCTAATGTGCAGTCCTAGTATACTCTTATCTACAGTATACTCACTGAATCAATGGGATTTGCCTATAGGTTGATTTCACCATTCATAATTGATTGAGTAGGTTTACTCTATTTGGGATTAACCATCAGGAGGCCAGCCATTCTGGTTAAAGAGAACACATGTCATTTTTTTCTGGGTAGAAAACAGAATTTTCTACCCAGAAAACAATTTTTCTGGGCAGGAAGTCTGATTTCTATGTAGGAAATGTCTTTTAACTGCCCCCACCCATTTTTTTGCATACGGTGATTTCTGAATTGCACAGGTTCTCAGCCATCCAGGATTTTTCTTGTTATAATTTCTTATCACTCAGGAAATCTATTTTTTTGTCTAACACTGAAATATTTTCAAATATTCTTTCCAGTTACTACCAAGTTTGTCCACACAAAGTTTACAGACTCCTTGTCTGCCCCCCACTCCACTATTTTCTAGACACTGTTCAGCCATCAAGTGCAGGGAAAAGGAGAGACAAGTCTGGCTCTGGAGGAGAGCAAGGAAGAATGTTAACAAAGCGTGTGTGAAGACTTTAAACTGGCAGAGCGACAGACAGGAAACGGTAGGATCCGCGGCGGGAGCCTTGTCAAAACAGGACTCCTTGGCAGCAAAGTCGTCCACTTAGTGAACGAACAAGAGCAGACGACTCAATCTCATTATGCCAGTTCCATTCCAAAACCGTGCGTATTTTTTCCCTCCTTCCTCTCTCCAAAGGTACAACTTGCATCTCTCAAAAGCACTTACTGTATTAATGAGAGAGGCAAAGGCACATCGTAAAAAATCTGAACTGCTAGTTTTATGCCAGAAAGAAAGGGAGAGAATGAGAGTGAGAGTCAAAGCAGTTACCTCTGTTCCAGGAATCACAGAGCAATTTCCCACTTGGGGGTTATGAGTCAGATTATAAAGCAAGCAAAGCACAACCCCACAGCTCACCCTGGACACCTACCAAGGTTGCTGCAGAATTCACCCACCATGCCATCTGGATTGGCGGTGGGAATCTGGGTGAGTCCGGTCAGGATGAGAACATCGCTGTTCTTGAGGGAAGCTTGGTCCATGGGCTGAAAAAGACAGTGTCCAAAAGATAGATTCTGTTAGATGAGAACATCAGAACCACTTTGGATCAGAGCAAACACCTCTCCAGATTTCTACTCTCCAAGAGGTCAACTCTTGTGAGCATGGCCCCTGCCACTAAGCAGATGGGCTTTAGAGTGTTTTTTCACATCATGGCTAAATCTTAACAGCTGTCCAGTGCATAAATAAATTAATCTGTATTTAGAAGACCCCGCTAGATAGTTTTGCTTTAGCTTAGAATTGTAAGTCTGGGGAAAGACATGGAACTTGGAATGCAACAGGAAAGTCAATGTTTCTTTTTGAACCTTCTTGGGCAGTTCTCATAGCTATGGGGATGGGAGATGGGTCATGCCTGTATACTTCAATTTCCTTTGTTTGCTTCTATACTATTTAATCCTTGGGAATCCATTTTCCATGGGCCTTGGCATGGGATGGATGCACCCCAGCTCAGGAACTCCATAAGCCACCCATGGAGATCTTGAAAATCAGCCATGGGACAGAGTTGGGTAGAATTTGTTGTTTACAGACCCAATAATCGCTTTAGATCAGGTCAAAGACCTCTCTAGTCCAACCTCCTGTTCTTTAGTGACCAACCAAATGCTAAACTGTGCAATCAACAATCAGGACATGATTGAAAAATGTAGCTTCCTACAGTTTTAGGGGCCAAAATTGAAAAAGTCACAATTCATGACAGCAGGTGATTTACATAGCTTTAATGTAGATGACAAAGAAATTGAAATAGTTAAAGATTTTCCATACATTGGAACAGTTATTAATGAGAATGGAGACTGCAATAAAAAAATCAGAAGAAGACTAAAACTTGAAAGGGCAGCTATGAAAGAACTAGACAAGGTGATGAAGTACAAAGATATTTCACTGAATACTAAAGTCAGGATTATCCATGCCTTTGTCTTTCCAATTTCTATTTATTGTGAAAGCTGGCCAGTGAACAAAGCTGATAGGAAGAAAATCAACATTTGAGATGTGGTGCTAGAGAAGGGTTCTGAAGATAGCATGGACTGCTAAAAAGAGAAATAAATTAATCAGTAATAATAACAAAACAATGATATTTAAAATAATAAATTTCATTTCTTTCCTGCCTCTTATCAAGACTTGAGGTGGGAGCTCTCCCCAGAAGCCAAGTTGACTAAACGGAGACTGTCATACTTTGGCCATATCATGAGAAGTCATGACTCACTAGAATCGATAATGCTTAGCAAAGCAAAATGTAGTAGGAAAAGAGGAAGAGCTGAGCTGGGAAACAAACGCTAGTCTCCAAAGTCACAGTCTAGAACTCAAATGACTATACTACACTGGTCCCAGTGACAGACAGAACCCCCACAAATTCATCCAACTTTTTTTAAAACTTGTGTTTTGCAAACCTTGGAAGAGTTACTTTTTTGGACTATATCTTCTAGAATCTCCCAGCCAACAAGACCATAATGGAGTCAGCAGTTGAAAAAAGTAAGTGTTCTTAGGTCTGAGAAAAAGTGCATTGGGGTGAGGTGTGGTGGGGAAGCTCCCAATACGTTTGCAATAAAATAAAATAAAAATGAAACTCTCATCATCAGAAAATGCCAATAAGATAGTACAAGTAATATTGAACCTGCCTGTGGAAAATATATGTAATCATTATACAGTATTCAATAGTCATAATTTCATCTTCCATTGAGCTGAGGGGGAGAGAACCAACATCGATTTCTGGGGTCAACGTGCAGAAGGTACTTTAGAGAGTCTTTGGCAAATCTTCTGGCCTGCCTCATGTCCTTCCCCCTCACCCTTTGTAGGAGTCAATGCCGGATTTGCTTTCTGTGCCAATAGTTGATTTTGTAAGTTACTGGTGTTGAGCAGCACCCAGGGCAAAGTGTCCTTGTAGCGAGGATTAGAGCTCCAAGTTTCAACTAATAAAAAGGGCTTATGAGCATCACTTTGATCGAGGCTTTTAGCCCCTGAACACAATATAAGAGCAGCTGTTGCTGAAAGGGCCCCAAGTGTGATGTGCTGGACTTGCATAGAAAACGTTGTTGCACTGATTAGATAAATCTCAAAGAGATCTTGTAACACCTTTGAGACTAACTGAGTGAAAAAAGTTGTAGGATAAGCTTTTGTAGACTTGGTCTACTTACTCAGATGCCTTTACAAATTCTACAAAAGCTCATGCTACAACTTCTTTTTCTCAGTTAGTTTAAAAGATCCTACAATGTCCCTTTGCATACTGATATTCCAAACCAACATGGCTATGTCTTTGACTTATTAGATTAACTTAAGGTAAAGTATAGATTTACAAGTGTGTTTGATGAAGACACGGGTTCTCTGGTTGAACTCCTTCCATGGGAGGTCTGGTAGGCCCCCTTCCTGCTGGCAGGTGAAAGCCTTTTTATTTCGTCAGTTCTTTGAAATTTAAATTATGCATTAGTAGTTTGCATGTGAAGTGGTGTGCTGTATTTTAATCTTTTATTGGTAATTATGTTTTAAATGTGTTTTAATCAATTTAACCATAATTCTGTTAAAACTTGTTTTAAATTACTGTAAGCTGCCTTGAATCCTCTCTTGGGAGAAAGGTGGAATATAAATCAATCAATCAATCAATCAAACAAACAAACAAACAGCTACAACTCTGTAGACCAGGATTCAATTTCCTCCTTGGCCATGGAAACCCAATGGGTGAATCCATGACAAGTTCAGCAAAAGCACACGACAACAACAACAACAACAACAACATGCATGTTATGTATTGTTGTTGCTGTGGCTCTCATCACACTGCAGTGTATAGATAATCTAGTGATCTGTTGGGGGGAGGTGAGAGGATTGACTGTAGGGAGTGACTGGCGATGGAAGAATATAGGAGGGGATTTTAAAAACAAGCTGGTGTGTATAATGGTTGGATAGAGTAGTTAGAGATATTAGGAGAGTTGAAGTCAGAGTTAGGATATGAATGAGGGATAGAGTGAGACATGTGAGTTGGAGTTAGAGTGAGTCAGGATTCAGATCTATTAAATAAGTAATCTGTGATGTTATGTTCAATTTCTGTTTAATACCTCATTATTTTTGTATTATACACTTGAGCCTCTGAGAAAGCTACATAAGAGATAAAGCTTTCTGGTCTATGGTGTCTGTGGTGGTAGCCATTAATTCATGGTGGTGTTGTCCAGTGGGGGATCAGATGAATAAAGTCTTGCTCAGGGACTGTGAGGACATCTAGAAGGTTTCCACAACTGAGACCACAGTGGTTGGATGGGAGAAGGTCCTCACAGTGTTGGCAAATGTAGGGATAAGTGGAAACCCAGATTGTACATAGTAGTGGCACGATTTGAGGAAGTCAACACATTTGGTGGCAGTGGATTGGGACAAGTGGAAGCCTCAGACTAAGACTCATCTCACTCCAAGAGTGGGCAACAGCGGTCCAGGAGCCAATTTATGTCGCCTAAAACCTCTTGATGGGCCACATCTGTGCCATTAGTTAAAGCAAAATGCTGTTAGAGGACATGAGAGCTGGCCTCCGCTGCTGTAGCATCCTAGTTAAGGGACTCCCTCCTCCTGAAAACCCGACTGGCACCAACATTGCTGTCATTCTGGTGCCAAGTGAAAACATGGTTGCTCACTAAAGCTTTTGGGTTTACAAAACCCTCACCAGTGCATGGTTTTAATGACCTTTAACCCTTCCAAAGACTTTTAACTTGTCTTTTTAAACTTGCTAAATTGTTTAATAAACTTTTTGACTAATCATTAAAAAAATATTTACACAGTTTTTGAATTTGGTATGTTTTATTGCACACTTCCTGAGATACCTAGAGGACGGAATATAAGTATTTAAATAAATATAAACAGAAGTGTCATAAGCTCACTTCCTATTTTGTTCTGGGTCACTGGGAGGGTGTCAGGGAGTGTGGGGCTAGTAAAACCACTGTGTTTCCTAGCTGTTTTGATTTCCTCTTTGTTTGCAGTATTTGGGCTGAAGTATAGCCCTCACTGTCTAAATAAAAGAAAACAATTGGATGGCACCAAAACCCACAAAAGAGGATCTTAGAGGCAACCGCACCATCGCAACAACTACAGTGGTCCCCCGGGTTACGAAATTAATTCGTTCCGGCCCCTTTTTCGTAAGAAGAAAATTTCGTAACCCGGGGCCTATTTCCAATAGGAAATAGGTAATCCGTTCCGGCCGGCCGGAGGGGAAGGGAAATCCCTTCCCCTCCGAAGCCTGGCCTGGCGGGGGCCTCCTGGCTGAGGAAAGGAAGGTCCGATCCGGTGGATCGGGCCTTCCATTCGTCACCCGCGGAGGCCCAGGCTGGCTGGGGAACGTTCGCTTCCCCAGCCAGCCAGGCTTGAGTCCCTTCTCCTCCGAGGCCAGGCTTCGGAGGACAAGGGGCGGCCTTGGGTCCCTTCTCCTCCGAAGCTAGGCTTCGGAGGAGAAGGGGCGGCCTTGGGTCCCTTCTCCTTGGAAGCTAGGCTTCGGAGGAGAAGGGGCGGCCCAGGCTGGCTGCGGAACGTTCGCTTCCCCAGCCAGCCAGGCCTGGGCCTCCGCGCCTATCGAAAGGAAGGCACGATCCCATGGATCGTGGCTTCCTTTCGTTAGGCTTGCCCCCCAAGCCTGGCTAGAGAAGGGAATCCTCCCTTCTCTAGCCGTGCTTGGGGGGCAAGCCCGGCTAGAGAAGGGAAGCTTCCCTTCTCTAGCCGGGCTTGGCCCCCAAGCCTAATGAAAGGAAGGCACGATCCCATGGATCGTGGCTTCCTTTCGTTAGGCTTGCCCCCCAAGCCCGGCTAGAGAAGGGAATCCTCCCTTCTCTAGCCGTGCTTGGGGGGCAAGCCCGACTAGAGAAGGGAAGCTTCCCTTCTCTAGCCGGGCTTGGCCCCCAAGCCTAATGAAAGGAAGCCACGATCCCATGGATCGTGGCTTCCTTTCGTTAGGCTTGCCCCCCAATTCTAATTGCCCCCCAATTCTTCTCTAGCCGGGCTTGGGGGGCAAGCCTAACGAAAGGAAGCCACGATCCATGGGATCGTGGCTTCCTTTCATTAGGCTTGGGGGCCAAGCCCGGCTAGAGAAGGGAAGCTTCCCTTCTCTAGCCGGGCTTGCCCCCCAAGCCTAACGAAAGCAAGGCACGATCCGATCCGATCGTGCCTTGCTTTCGCTTCGGGGCGGAGGCCTAGGCTTGACAGGCTGGGGAAGGTCCCCAGCCAGCCAAGCCTCTGGGCCTCCGCCCCGAATGGAAAGCAAGGCAGTGCCTTGCTTTCCATTCGGGGCGGAGGCCCAGAGGCTTGGCTGGCTGGGGACGTTCCCCAGCCAGTCAGGCCTGGGCCTCCGCCCCGAAGCGAAAGCAAGGCACGATCCGATCGGATCGTGCCTTGCTTTCGTTAGGCTCCCAGGGCCAGGCTTGGCTGACTGGGGAACCTTCGTTCCCCAGTCAGCCAAGGCTGGCCCTGGGCGCCTAACGAAAGCAAGGCACGATCCGATCGGATCGTGCCTTGCTTGGCCTCAGAGAAGAAGGGACGGCCCCGCGATGGCCGTCCCTTCTCCGAGGCCGCCGGTGGAGGAGAAGGGACGGCCATCGCGGGGCCGTCCCTTCTTCTCCGAGGCCGCCGGCCTTTTTTCGTATCCCGGGGATACGATCGTAAGCCGGGGCCATTTTTCCGGCCCCGGCTCTTTCGTATCCCGGGATTTTCGTAGCCCGGAGGATTCGTATCCCGGGGGACCACTGTAGTTTCTAACTGTGGAAATCTTGGTGCTCCTGAAAAATCCAGTAGTACCACATGGAAGTTAACCTTTCTTTCTGGCTGCAGATTCTTTTGATTCTTTCAGGCTATGAAAAAGGTAAGGAAAATGCTACAAATTCACCTCTCCTCCTTTTCCACCAAAAAAAGCTCATGGACAAAAATTCAGCCTATTTGCTGCTGGACAGCCTGAAGCAGGTTCAAGAATTTTGCGGAGGATCCCTTCAGTTCTCCAAGCGTGTAGCCAGTGCACTACCAATAAATAAATAAATAAATAAATAAAAATTATGGATCTTGTGAGAATTAATTTACTGGAAATTACATCTATAGCACTATGAAGGCTTTGCCCTTAGATGAGCGGGGTGGACGTGTTGGCAGGCAGTTAAGCCATCATTCCTTCAAGAAGAGATAATTCAAAGGCTGAAATAGGTGCAGTCTGGAAAGTGTCTTCAAGGATTATATAGTGAAATATGTTGCTTTAAAGGAATTAATGAAAGAAAGAGAGGGAATGAGAGAGCAAGAGAGTTCAAACAATATGTGGGGATTTATAGACATTTTAGAGAATAAAGCAAATAATATTAATAATATGGGGCCTTTATTAGTGAATGAAAAGGTTTATTTTTTGGATGGCTAAGCCTGTCTAACTATGTGCGTTTACCTGAATGACAGGATTTACAGCCATGGAGCCTTGAACAAAAATGGGCAAGCTTTTTTTCAGTTAAAGGCTACATTGCCACCAGGGTTATCTGTCTATAATTGCTGGGTTTGACAGGTGAAATAAGGGACGGGACTCCTGTCCCCTTAATGGGTGTGTAGAAGATGGAATTTCAGCATTGCTTGTGATCTGGTTGTGTGACAAGCAGCCACCTGCTGAAATTCCCTCTTCTATACAATCATTAAAGGGACAGGAAGCAGTGTGATGTAGTGGTTTGGGCATTGAACTAGGACTCTAGAGATCAGGGTTCAATTCCTCCCTCAGCCATGGCAACCCACTATTTGACCTTGCATAAGCCATACATTCTCAGACCCAGAAAGTCCCAAGACAGGATCTCCACAAGTTAAATGTCTTGAAGGCTCACAGCAAGAAACCCTGTCCTTGTTTCCCCTGAGTACCCTAAAAATCATATACTTGGACCACACAGGACTGAAATACCTAGTGGATACAGCCGGTTGCAAAAAAAGTGGTGTTACCATTGTGCCTCTCTCATTTTTCTCCTTACCAAGCTTTTTTGTGAGGAAGGAAGAGATAGTTCTTGCAAAGAGCTGAACAGACCAGAGGTGGTCTGGGGAGTCTGGAAGACCACAAAACCACAAAACCAGCATTTGGGAGAGCCACATGCAGCTCCAAAGCTGGATTTCTCCCACACTGATTTAGCAAACAATATTGTTAAAGAAGCAATAGTAAAATAGGAACCACATATAATAAATAAACATCTAATAAAGCAAGTAGAATATTAAAATCATAGGAGCTTATCACACTAGGAACCAATTTCGAAGTTAAAATGACAATGAAGTGGTGTTAAAGCAAACTTGAGCCTTCGTGAACTTAAAGCAAAGTGGAAATAACGTTATTTCGCAATTAAAGAAATTTTGAATTTACACTTTCTATAGAGATCTGAACTTGAAAAGATGTGGATTAATCCTCCTTTATATCTAGTTTAACTGTGGATTTTTCGCGACGTTATGTGAAATAGCGTTGCTTAATTCTCCTTTAAATTTAGTTTAACTGTGGGTTTTTAGCAACGTCGTGTGAAACAGTGTTGTGTAATTTCACAATTTCTCCGGGATATCTTTGGATTAATCCCTTGATCTCCCTCATGTGATAAAGCTCACAGAGTTGGAATAGACCACAAGGGACATCCAGCCCAACCCCCTGCTCAACCACTTTCCATTGAGGGAGTATGTTACACCGTCAAACAGCTGTTTTGTGAACCCCGGGGGTGACATATTTGTTTTGCCCCGTGTATCCGCAATGTTACCCCTCAGTTAAATTTTGATTCATTTCCCCATTCATCCATTTTAAATTCAGGAGGGA
Source organism: Urosaurus nigricauda (assembly GCA_034509955.1). Classification (NCBI taxonomy): domain Eukaryota; kingdom Metazoa; phylum Chordata; class Lepidosauria; order Squamata; family Phrynosomatidae; genus Urosaurus; species Urosaurus nigricauda. The sequence goes on along the minus strand of JAOEGL010000001.1, from coordinate 375,274,256 downwards.
CTTTTTCCAAGTGGAAGTGACCAAAAGTTGACTTACATGCCACTTCTGGTTTTTGAAGAAAGCCTGTACTAGGTTAAAATGGCCAGGATAGGACCAAAATGTGTTGAAATTGCTCTCCATCCTCTAGGATCCCCCCAAAATATTTTCAGGTGAGTGGCCCCAGAAAGTCCCCAAGCATTAATGGGGCTTCCAACCTCCAACAGTTGTCCAATCCTGAGGTAAGAGGTACTTTTTTTGGATTACAATTTTGAGAATCGTCCAGACATCATTACACTGTCCACACTGTTCAGAGGATACTAGGAGTTGTAGGCTATCTCCATACCTTCTCCATGCCAAGTGCTAACTATGGAGCAATGAAATAGGGCACACAATGTATGGGCTGATCAGGGGAAGGAGACCTTTTAAATTTTTATTTATTTATGTATTTGATTTATAGCTTGTCTTCCTACCAAGATTTCACCTTATTGGAAAGTCAAACACATCAAAGTTCCGTGTCAAAGTTCTGCAAGGATGCTGTACCTGTGGGTGAGTTGTGAGGAGCGAGGATCCCGACACATACGAAACCTTCTCATAATGTGACTGGATGATCCAGTTGGAGCTGCCAAGAGCGTATCCAGAACTAAGAGGAGAAATTTGTACTGCACCAAAAAGTTCCTATGGGAAAGGGAAGAAGGGGGGGGGGGAGGGAAACCCAAACAAACTATGACTTATTCAGAAAATAATTCCCAATGCACAATGCAGTATTCAGCTGTTGTATTTGTCCTATGGAAATGCAAAGGGTTCTTGGATCCAAAACACACTGCAGAAATAATCCAGTTTGAAACTGCTTTAACGGCCCTAGCTCAGTTTATTGTGGCACCAGAGCTCTCTGACAGATAAAGCTAAATATCTCCCAAAACTGGACTTCCTAGAATTCCTTAGCATTAAGACAGAGCCGTTACACCGGTCTCAAATTGCATTCTTTCTGCAGTATGTTTTGGATCTTAACACTCTCGAGACTAACTATGTGAAAGAAATTGTAGCACAAGCTTTCACAGAATAAGTCTATTTCCTCAGACGCATGGAGTGAACTGGTGCTCAGGGAGGACCCTTGTAATCAGACTGTGTGAATAGCCGGAGAAATGGAAAGCTTGTGGGTATGGTGATGACACATTGCAGAAAGAATCCAGTTTGAGACCACTTTAACTGCCTGGCTCAATGCTAGGAATTCTGGGAACTGTAGACACACTACACATAACACTAGGTTAACACTGTTTATCACCTCTCCTTTCTGCTTCCCAACCTGCAGGCACCACATTTCAAAGGTCCCGCCACTATTCATATGGTCATCCACCCACTTGGTCTTTAGGGAACAGCCTTTGTCCCTCAAGGACATCGTTAAAATGGAAGCTGTGGCCTCATCACAATACCCACAAGTCGTGCTTTTCTATGGCTATTCATACAGTCTGATTATAAAGGATCTTTCAGGGCATGAGTTCACTCCATGCATCCAAGCAAGTAGATCAAGATTACAAACGCTTATGCTACAATGTGAAGTCAAAGGCTTTCATGGCCAGCATCCATAGTTTTGTGTGTATTTTTCGGGCTGTGTGGCCATGTTCTAGAAGTGTTTGTTTCTGATGTTTCACCAGCATCTGCTGGTGGAACCTCAAAAACAAACTCCTCTAGAACATGGCCACATAGTAAACAAACAAACAAACAAACAACCCCCCCACAAAAAACTACTTATTCTACAAGGTCCCTTTTTATGTTGATATTCCAGATTAACTGAGCTATGCCTCTGATTTTTTTCCTTGCCACCCCCTGGTCCTGGAATTGACTCCCTGTAAACGTGTAGACTGCTCCTTCTCTTGCCATTTTTGGAAACAAATGGAAAACTTTTTTGTTTTCGAAACATTTTGGAATCTCAGATTAATGTTTTGAATTTTTACCACAATTGATTATCTGTTTTATTCTGTATTTTGCGCTTGTGTGTGTAGCATTATTTTTGCCTTGTAGTTTACTACTGTATTTCACTAGTGCATTTTTCGTATTGCATTTTAGTAATAATAATAATAATAATAATAATAATCTTTATTTATATACCGCTCTTCCTGTGATCAGGGCGGTGCACAACATATTTACAGTTAAAAACATTCCAATATATTAAAACTAAACAAATAGATAAAAACATTATCAACCCAATGCTGATGTTCGATGGTAATACTCATCTGGGGGGGGCTGTTACAATAGAAAGTCACAATTAAGGATAAGCGAGCTTGAATAGATACGTTTTCAACTCCTTTTTAAATTCTGTGAGAGAGGCAGCCCGACGGAGCTCTATGGGCAGCGAGTTCCAGAGACTCGGGGCGGATATGGAAAACGCTCTCTTAGCTGTAGTTGAAAGTCTGGTGTCTGGAACTTTTAATAAGTGTTGCCCACTCGATCTAAGTATGCGGGGCGGATTATGTGGGGAGAGACGGTCCTTTAGGTACTCTGGGCCCAAGCCATTTAGGGCTTTATAGGTAATAACCAGCACTTTGTACTGAGCCCGGAAGCGAATAGGCAGCCAATGAAGGTCTTTCAAAACCGGTGTTATATAGTGGGTCCTGGATACACCAGTGACCAACCGAGCTGCCATATTCTGCACTAATTGTAGCTTCCGAGTGTGATACAAAGGCTGCCCCATGTAAAGCGCATTGCAGAAATCCAACCAAGAGGTTACCAGAGCGTGTACTACCGTTTCAAGGTCCCTCCGGTCCAAGTGGGGACGCAGTTGGCGTAACAGCCAAAGCTGAAAACAGGTGCTCCTGACTGTCGCATCCACCTGAGATGTAAGGTGGAGCGACGGATCAAGAAGCACCCCTAAGCTGCGTACAGTGTCCTTTACAGGAAGCGTGAGCCCGCTCAGGAAAGGTGGAACCACCTCCATCCTTGGGCCGGGAGGACCTATCACAAGCACTTCCGTTTTCTCTGGATTTCTCTGGATTCAGGCTGAGTCTGTTTTCCCTCATCCAGTCCATTACCGAAGTAATGGACTGTACTGTATACTAGTATTCAAAGTACTGTATACTGAACTGTATACTAGTATTCAAAGTACTGTACTAGTATTCAAAGTACTGTATACTAGTATTGCATTTTAGTATTTTATATTATTGAAGTGGTTCAAACTTCTTTCCACAGTTGGTCTGCCTGTCCCCTTCCTGCTCTGTTACAGCCAGCAGGCGACAACCCTTTTATTTAGGGAAGTCTTCGCCTTTTAATCACATGGCAATTGGGCATTGGATAGGTGTGTGCTATACAGTGGTCCCTCCACATTCGCTGGAGTTAGGAATGAAGGATCCCCATGAATGTGGAAAAACTGCAACTAAAAAATCACTATTCTTTTTACCTGAGAGAATATCCCTCTAGAAATCTTCAGGTCCATCAGTGCAACTCTATGGTCAACATCTGCCAGTCATTGATTCATACTGGAGGACCTACAAATCCCTAAAGAAGTGTTTTCTCTATGAATCTCTAGGTTCTCCAGCACACCTCTATGGTCAGAGTTGCACTGGAGGACCTAGAGATTCCCAGAGAGAAACTATTAATCAAAACCATAAATAATCAAATTTGCAAAAGTGAAAACTACAAATGTAGAGGACCAACTGTATTCTTACCTTGCATCCTTTCAGTTTTGTTTTAAATCAAACTATTTTAATGATGTGTGTTTTTAAACAGAATTGTGATATAATTAAGAAAAAAATATAAAAAAGTTTTTTAGCCAAACCATTATTTTAAAATTTGTAAGCTGCTCTGGATTCTATCTCAGGAGAAAGGCAGGGTAGAAATTTGAATAATTAAAAATAAAACATAAATAAACAACCAGAAAGATCTGTCATTGTCCCACTCTGCTTGTGGGTCGCCCAGAAATGTCTGCTTTTGAAAAGACTGGTTGCTGATAACTAGTTACTGGATCATTTCTTTTTCTGCACTACAACTTCCAGAATCCCTCTGCCAGAATACCCAACTTCTGGGAGTTGCACTTTCCAAGCTTTGGGCCAGACAGATTTTTGGCATAATCTTTAATTGTTCTTCTTACATTCTCAACAAATATACTGTATTTAAAACTGTTTCCTCTCTCTGCAATTAACTCAGTGGCATGTATTAAACATATTGACTTTCTGTCTCTCAGTTTCAAATTTCCAAGGCAGCCTACAATGTAAATTACAAGGGTGACACTAAAACCAGTTTTCGCATACCAAAGAAATTAGGAACAATTACCCATAATCATGAAGAACAACAGCAGCGAAAATATATAATGAAGGAGTACCTTTACGTATTCCTTGCCTAAGGAAACCCTATAAAATTAATGGAGTTGCTATATGTCACCATGCAAATTGAAGACATATATGCACACGTGTGTTGTTGTTATTGTTGTGTGCTTTCAAGCCTTTCCCAATTTATTGTGACCCTAAGGCAACCCTATCACAGTTTTTTTTTTTGGCAAGTTTCTTGAGAGGGAATTTGCTTTTGCCATCCTCTGAGGCTGAGAGATTGTGACTTGCCCCAAGGTCACTCAGTGGGTTTCCTTGGTTAAGTGGGAATTTGAACCTTGCTGTCCAGAATCATAGGTTGCATCCATACTGCAGAAATAATCTATGGCTCAATGCTATGGAATACTAGGAATTGTAGTTTGTTGTGGCACCAGAGCTCTCTGACAGAGGTCCAAAACACACTGCAGAAATAATCCAGTTGGAGACTGTTCTAACTGCCCTGGCTCAGTGCTAGGGAATCCTGGGAATTGTAGTTTATTGTGGCACAAGAGCTCTTTGACAGAGAAAGCTAAATGCCTCACTAAACTACAGATTCCAGAATTCCCTAGCATTGAGCCAGGGCAGTTAAAATAGTCTCCACCTGGATTACTTCTGCAGTATGTTTGGGACCAGAGAAGGCTAAATGTCTCACAAAACTACAGTTCCCAGTATTTCACAGCACTGAGCCACGATAGTTAAAGTTGTGTCAAACTGGATTATTTCTGCAATGTGGATGCGGTCAGTGGTCAAATCACTACACCATGCTGGTTGACATGCACATGCACACGAACCTCACCACTTTAAAATAGGGATGGGCAACTATGGAGGTCCAGAAGGGGACAATTGTTCTTTCCTGAAACACCGGGGGGGGGGGGGGCAGCAACGATTGCCAGAAATGCCACAAAAATGAAAATAAAGAGCAGAAAAAGGAGATGTTAAGAGGTCCTCTTCTACTTTTGAAACATGCGTATTTGTTATGCTAAAGAGGGTTTTTTGTAGAAGTTATTTAAAAAGCAAATTGCCTTGTGTGGAGACAATTCATCTTTTTTAATGGTCAAAAACAGTACTCCTGGGAATTTGAAGGGGTTGGAGGCCACAGAAATAGATTTGGGAACCATCCTTGCCCCCAAATTTTATCCAAAAAAGGCCTAAAGGTCATCAAAGAGCACAAGAGGCCACGACTAAGAAGATCCTGTCTGAGGTTGCCTTTCATGTGACCTGAAGAGGTAGAAGCAAACTGAGCATTGGAGGAAATACTAATCAACAGGCAGATTTGCATTCAACCCAGGATTGGGAGGAATACTTATGGTATAGTGTGGTATAGTGGTTTGAATGTTGGCCCAGGACCCTGGTAGTTGTTCTTGTGTGCCTTCAAGTCATTTCTTTCTGACCTATCATGGGGTTTTCTGGGTCCGAGCATGTGTGCCCCTCCCAAGGTCACCCATTGGCTTTCTATGGCTGAGAAGGAAATTGAATCCTGGTCTCCAGGGTGGTAGTCCAATGCTCAAACCACTACAACATGTTGCCTCTCTGTGAGTCCAGGGTTCTTATCCCCATTTGGCCATGGAAACCTACTGGGTGACCTTGGGCACAAGCCATGCTCTGTCAACCTCAGAGGAAGTCTCCTCAGAATAAGTCCTGTCAAGAAAACTCTTTGATAGGGTTACCATATGACAGAGTGAACGTGAAGGCAGACCCAGTGTGGTGTAATTGTTGAAACCTTGGACCAGGGCTTCAGGAAACCAGAGTCTGATCCCCACTCAGCATTAGAAATTCACTGGGAGACCTTGGGCAAGTCAAACTCTCTCAGGCAAGCTGAACAAAGCTTGCCAAGAAAACCCAGATGTAGGGTTGGCTTATGGCTCCATAAGTTGGAAATGACTTTAAGGCACACAACCTGTCCCTATCCGACCCCGAAAGCTTCTGTTCTCACCCAAAGTCCTTGTATGAGGAACACTTACTATTTTCTGGGAGTACCCAACCAGCTGGATCTTACTGAGTGCCGAGTTCACTTCCTGCATATTGTAGCATCTTCTCCACGTAGCCACTTCCACGGCATCCTTCAAGGGGCTGGGAAGCAACCTGTACAAATCAGAGAGACATTAGAGTTGTCAGCACAGTGAAAATCTGAATGAACACACCAGGTTTGTGATTGAAAGGTCATCAAGATGGTAGTATCTCTGCAACTCCCGATGCATTTAGATTTTAGATTGTTCTGATTTATCTTGATGCATTTCAGCTGGGCTTTTGGGAGAGAGATCAGACTAAGAGCACTTTGATTTCTTTGGTGGATGACCCTTACTGAGGCCGGCATTGGGGGAGTGCAGCCCCAGCATTTATTATTTATCATTATTTATTTAGTAAAAATAATTATATTCTGCTCTATACCAGAAGTAATACAATTTTTTTTTAAAAAAATCCACTTGAAATATTAATTTAGAACAGTTAAAAACGCATTAAAATCAGTTTTACCAGCTTAAAACAATTTAAAGAGTAATTCAAACAGACTAAAACACATTAAACAATCTAACAAGTGAAAACAAAACAATTTATAACCAGTTGACTCAGTTAAGGAACTGTAGAAACACACAGATCTACAGATTTGGGTTAAATTAACTGGTCCCAAAGGTTCTGGAAAAAAAAATTGGAATAGGAATGGTATCAGTGTTGGTACCAATCAGGCCTTTAAAGGGAGAATATTCTGATACAGAGCAACCAAGGCCCTTTCCCACAGTGTATGACCACCACTACTGGGACAAGAGGAGAGGGCCTTCTTAACAGATCTCATTCCATGGGCGGGCATGTAGTAGTTCTCTTAGATATCTCAGCACCTTCTGGACTACCTGGCAGGGCTAAGCTTTGAGGGCACAGAGTTGCAGTAGTTCAGTTCCCATCATGCAGGTTCGCTTTGGAAAGTGGAATTGGAGTATTGATTGACCTGATTTATGAGCAGGGGTGAGAAAGATTAAGGAAGAAAGTGCAAAGACAGGCTTACTGTTGAACATAAAGAAAACAAAAATAATGGCCACGGAGGACCTTAACAAGTTCAGTCTAGAAAATGAGGACATAGATAGACAGATAGATAGATTTATTATGATCAACTGATCAGACATCAACAAAACATCAGCAAACATCACCATAGTAATCAAAATATAAAAGTAAATTATGGTTAAAATTTCACTTATAAAATTATATATATATATATATATTGGCAAGGAAAAAAACATAGAATAAAAACAGTGGTACTACAAGATAGGAAATTAAAGGGTGGATTGGGTTTACCAAACCTACAAATATATTATAATGCATGTATATTTACATGGTTAAAGGACTGGATTAATCTAAAAAACTAACAATTGTTGAGCTTGTAAGAGTGAATTTAGATAAAGGCTGGCATGCATATCTAATTTACAAAGATGAAATAACATACAAAGAATTTAACAATCATATAATAAGGAGAGCCCTAATAAAGGATTTCACAAATATAAGAGACTTTTTTATCCCAAAATCCCAAGATGGGTGTCAACTTTAGAGGCATTTCACAAATCAGAAGGTCTATATAAAGGAAAATGGATCAGCTATAAGGATTTAATATGTAGAACAGAAAAAGGAGAAGAGATGAAATCATTAAAAAGATTACATAAAGAAGAAATAAAGTTACAATGGTTAACCTATTACCAACTTAAAGAAAGATTTAAAAAAGACTTAATCTCCCAAGGATTTGAGTCTGGTTGAATCCATTTACCAAGGAATCCTTTCTCGACTGCCTAGCTGAGGTGGACTCAAGCGGTGTCATAAGGGTTGGCCTCCAACACTGCTCACTCATGGTGCCACCACCCCATTGACTTCCCTCTATATCACACCATACAGAATGCTTAGTCATGTTTTTTGTACTAATGTTACTCATAAATTGTAATTCCCAAATATCACTGGATATAATGTTAATAGTTGTGACATAAACCAGAAGAAAAATTAAAATTATTAAATTACAATGTCATATATACTGCCTAAATGTATTTATATGCACATAGCTTCATGTGTTTAAAATGAAACATTTGGTAAGATGGGATGTTTCTAAATAAAATTTAAAAAGAATTAAATATTTTATTTTATTTTTTAAATTAATATTTAATTTTTTAAAACCTGGGGCCTCTTTTTTCTCCTCTCACTGAGCCTTGCCCCACTCACACCATCACTTCAGCATTTTAAAGGGACACAAGCGAACACCACAGCCCCTTTTTGCCATGAGGCAAGTGTTTTGGGAGCAGTGGTGCCCCCCATTATAGTGTCACCCAGTGTGGTTCACACCTCCTGTACGCCTTGGTGGACCTTGGAGATCTTGTTTTGCATTGGCCTTGGCCCTTCCTGGACAAATTATTACAGTCTGGAAGACAAGCTGGAAAACTACTGCTCAATACCTTGACCTTTGGCTTGTTCAATTCTGGTCCCTATGCTGTTTCACATCCACCTGAGATTAGGGGGCATCCTTTTGGATTGGAATAGGGAGAATGCATCAGAATCTTTTTGGATGCATTCCCAAAGAAGCAGGGGAGCAAAAGTCTCATTCTGAGCAACTTTGATATCAGCATTAATATTTTTTACTCCTTCAAAAAGTCATCAGTTTAGCAAGGTGGGGGGAGGAGTGTTCTTTGCACAAAGAAAGCTGGAGAATGGCATGTGAGAAAAAGTGAATGGCAGCATCACAGCCTATAAAACAGATGGCTCTCTCCTGGGACATAAATCACCTACAGTACTAGGAACCCAGGCAGGAAGGCAGTGGAAGCTGCCAAAGAGTGGAAGAGGAATAGGATTCTTATTTTGTATATTAAATAGATGCTAAATCAAAAGCTCATTCCAACCCATTTCCAATGATTTATGGAAATCGGTCAAGTTTTGCTGATCCGTTTGTTTAAAAGAACCGAATTTATTGGTGAATCTGTTGGGTCAGTGACCCTCTTCTCCATAACTTAAGGCACCGAAAAAAGCATTAAGGATGGCTTCTGCCAAGAAAGCCATGTATACCTTGCACATGGAACAACCATCACTACACTCACATGGATGGAAAGCAAGCGACTGTCTGCCTTTGCAAAATGGTACAAAATGCAAACGAAGACTATAAACCAGATTTCAGAGATGAAGATTTCACCCAATTTTTAAACTTCCATTTCTACAGATATTTACTCAAACACTTTTGTTGTCTTGCTGTCTTGTGGCTTTTTATCTTCTTTTTCTAATGGAAGTTTAAATGATTTTAATTCTGTGGGTTGCTTAACTGCATCTTAAGACAACTTATACATATATATTTTATTGAAGTTTTGTATGCATTTTACTCTGCATTGGTTTTAATATTTTGAAAACAAAGATAATGACCACTGATGATTTACATTACTTTAAAGCAAACAATTAAAACATTGAAATAGTTCAAGATTTTCCATATATTGGCTCATTTATTAATTAGAATAGAGAATGAAGTCAAGAAATCAGAAGAAGACAAAAACTTGGAAGGGCAGCCATAAAAGAACTAAACCTAATGTGTAAAGATATATCACTGAATAATGAATAGTAAGAATGGTCCATGCTATATTATTCCCCGTTTCTATATATGGTTGTGAAAGCTGGACAGTGAAGTAAGCTGATAGGAAGAGCAACTCATTTGAAATGTGGTGCTGGAGAAGACTTACTGTGGTTTGCTAGAAAGACAAATAAATGGGTTCTAGAGCAAATCGAGCCTGAACTGAATTCTGACTGAGGGAGTTAAATTTACTGTATATCTTGTTTCTTTCTCCAATGAGCTCAAATACCAGGTTCCGATACACACATTGCTCCTATGCTAACCCTGTGAAGCATGACTGGTCATCCAGGGGGATTCATAACTCTGTGGAGACTTATTTATTAATTCAAATATTTATATCTTGCACTTTATCTAAAGATTTCAGGGTGGTACAGTAAAAATCAACTTGACAATTTAAAACCATGTAAAGAGTAGAAATGTATTTTAAAGCACATGAAATGATTTGACAAGTGAAAATGATTCAGATTAAAACTCATTAAAATAGCTAAAATGAGTGAAAACCATTCAGATATGAGGGTTTGACTAAAACGATTTAGGCCCCCCCAAAGGCATTTAGTAAACAACCATTTCCTCACCTGGCACCAGAATGACAGCAAGACTAGCATCAACCAGGTTCCTCAAGGGAGAGTATTCCATAATCAGGGTGCCATAGCAGAGAAGGCCCCGTCCCAGGGAAGGCCCTAGTTTCAGTCCCTAGTCGCCCACAGCATATTGCCCTGACTAATGGGACACAGCCCCTCCAGCTGACTTTACGCCTCTGGAAAGTGTAGAGTTGGCCATCCATATCCACAGATTCAATCAACAGTTTGATTGAAGGTATTGCAAAAATATATGAATTCCAAAAAGCAAACCTTGATTTTGCTATTTTATGTAAGGGACATCACTTTACTATGCCACTGTACATAATGGGACTTGAGCATTCACAGATTCTGGTATCCACAGGTGATCCTATAACCAAACCCCAGTGGATACTAAGAGCCTACTGTATATAGAAACAGACATACCTTCAAGCATTGAGGTACCAAGCTAGTTGGGGCCTTAAGTACCATTGCCAGCACTTTGGAATTCAGACTGGAAGCATATTGGCAGCCAGTGCAGAACTGAAAATCCCAAACCCTGGTCCAGTGCATCACAATGAGTCTCTTTTGGACCTCGCTCTGCCATCAGATCAACCACAGACAGCAATCCCATCTCACTCCCCGTGAATACCAGACTTTGCAGCATCCATCCAGAACATGTTATTGTTTGAAGTTGGGATGTAAAGGATACAAAGATAATATAAACTATCAAGACTCCATTTGATTTTTAAGATAACTCAATGGGATTAGACATTGCCAGCAATTAGCTCAGATTGCACAAGGTAATGGGGTATAAACGTAAACTGCTCTGATGCACTTAGTACATTCCTTGCAAAGCTTTTGGTTTAAAATGCTCCAGTGCTTCATAATAATAAAGATAACAACTCAATTTGTACGCAACCTCTTCAGGGCAGGAGCAAATGAGCTGCAAATGATAATGCAATGAAGCAACACTTTGGGCTATCACGTGCATGCCTGCAAGAGAGAGTGTGTCATCAGCCAAGCTGGCAGGTGCAACAAACTATCGTTAACTAAAAACAAAAGAAGAACTGACACTGGTTTTGCCTTCAAGTATTTGTTAAGTATTGCCAATTAGCAAAGAGGTCAGAAAAGGTTGCAGTCTATAACCCTATTTGTTCAACTTTCACACAGAAAATATAATACAAAGAGCAGGCTTAGACTTGGAAAAAGAAGGAGGAAAGATAGGAGGAAAGGAATACCAACAATGTAAGATATGCGGATGATACAATACTAGTGGAAAACATTGCGAACTTGAAACAATTACTGTGGAAGGTCAAAAACACAAGTGCAAAGGCAGACTGAACATAAAGAAAACAAAAATAATAACCACAGAGGAGTTACATCAATTCAACCAAGGAAACTGAGATAGTTAAAGAGTTCCCATACTTTGGATCAAACATTGATCAGGAAGCAGACTGCAGTCAAGAAATCAGAAGACTAGGAATGAGAAGGGTAGCTATGAAAGAACTAGAAAAGTTACTGAAGAACTAAAGTTAAAGTCATCCAAGACTCTGTATTCCCCATCATCATGTATGTCTGTGAGAGCTGGACAATGAAGAAAGCACTTAGAAAAAAGATCAACTCATCTGAGATATGATGCTGGAGAGAAGTGCTGAGGATACCACAAACAGCAAAAAGTCAAACAAATGGGTCCAAGAACAGATTAAGCTTGAACTATCTCTGGAAGCCAAGATGATGAGACTGAGGCTATTGTACTTTGGACACATTATGGGAAAGAAAAGCTCATTAGAAAAGACAACAATGCTAGGAAAGGTGGAGGGAAGTTGAAAGAGAGGAAGACCACGTTAGATGGATAGATTGTACTAGGGAGGTCACGGGTCTGAATCTACAAGACCTAAGCAGAGCAGTGGAAGGTGGGGGTGCTTGGAGATGTCTTATCCACAGGGTCACCATGAGCTGGGATTTACCCAAAGATGGTTAACAAGGGCAAATTGCTGTGTGTCCCTCTTGCCAATGCTTTGTTTTAAATATCACCTTCTTCTAAGGAAAGGGTACAGGGAATTGACCATACTGGAGACCTCTATAGTAATTCATGGATACCATCAGGGACACAATAACAGAGCTCTGAGGACAAATTCTCATTGCTGCTGGTTCAAGGCCATCGGTACCACAAGGTTCTGTTCTGGGGCTGTCACCACTCAACATTTTATCAATGATTTAGATGATGTGGTCTGAGTAGGTGTCCTGTCTCTTTGTTCCCAGGGGGGTGGAGGTGGACTGCACCAGGTAACACCGAGAAGAGGCATGACACCCAGTTGGACCCTACTCCGGGATGCCTAGGACAGAGGAGCAGCAGCAGCAGCAGCGTGCAGGCACCTTTGCAGGCTGCTCTGTCTCGGGTTTCCTCTCCAGGGAAAAAGCCCAGATGGAGCAGTCTGCAAGGGCACACTTGTGTACTTCTCCTGCCTCTCCAACAGAGTGCTTTTTCCTGGAGAAGAAGTCCGAGATGGAGCATGCATGTTTCTCTTCATCCTGGACTTCTTCACCAGGGAAAAAGCCTAGGATGTAGTAGCTAGGAAAGGTACGCCTTCACTGCTCCTCTGGCCATCAACTTTCTCTCTTAAGAAAGTGCCCTCCTTTTCTGCCCCATGTTGCCTACCCATGCTGTGTGGGGCAGTGAGGCGGGTATGTGTGAGCTTTTGGCCCCACACTCTGGAAGACTCAACTCCCACACCAGGTGACACCCCGGACGGGGACACCACTGTTTCTTCCCAATAATTCTATCTTTAGTTCTTTCTAATACACTTAGCCTCCTGTGTTATATCTTATACTGTACATGTTTTACTCTATAGGTTATACTCATAGAATCATAGAGCTGGAAGAGACCACAAGGGCCATCTAGTCCAACCCTCTGCTATGCAGCAACTCTCAATTAAAGCATACTTGACAGATGGCCATCTGTACTTCATCTGTGATAAGGTCACTTTAGGGTTGTACTCCATAAGTATATCCCCAGGCCTCAAAATTGGCAGCCAAAATAAGCCTGACCTGTAAACCCCACCAGGATTGGATCTCATCTTACTACAACCTACAACATGGCATAAAGGACTTTCTCCAGAGCACTGGATTTAAAAAGAAAGATGGTTGGAGGCAGAGTCTTTTGGGTTGTGGCACCCTGGCTTTGGATATTCCTTCCTGAGTGGCCTGCCTGACGTAGTCTTAGAATCTAATGGCTTAGGAGCAAAGTAAGAAAACAAACTAAAGTAGGGAGAGCTCCTTAACATGAATGCTACAAAGGGATCTACTAGTTTTTTAGAGGGAGGGTAGAAGAAAGTGAGCCTTACCTTTGTACCTCTTTATTTTTCCACACGGAAGCAGATTGAGCCTTTGGCACACGCTCAATAAAGTTGACCAGTTCCTCCATAAGAAGCCTGTGAAAAGGAGCAATATCAACAGAAAATTCAGGTTTTAGCCATAGGATCTGACAGGTGGTTGTAATAATGCCTTCGGATGAGCATCAGAAAGCTAATAAGTTATCCAGTCAGTAGAACCAAGTGCTTTTCAGGTTTGAGAGAGTGTTCAGGTTTGACTGGTCCCTTGTTTTAAAAATCCCTAGCAGTTCAAAAAGAAGGCTATATAATAACAACAAGGAGGAGGAGGGGTAGAGCAATAAATTGAAAATCTCTTCTAAAGAAAAGAAGAAGAAAAAAAAATTGAAAAAATGTAGACAGCGTCAAACTGTTTCACTATAAAATAGGCAATATGAAAAGAGACCTGGAATGGTACTGACAAGGAGGAAGTTTGGATGAATGTTTAAGAAAGTATGAAGATGTGAGAAAGTGTTATTGAGGGAGAAGTTGAAGGTTTATGAATGAAGACTAGAAGAAGGTTACAGAAGGGGGAGATGGAGGAAAAAAAGAAATGAAGTGATAAGAAGCCTGCAAGTGGAGTGTTAGGGAAGAGAATTTAGAATAAAAGTTTTGATTGATTTGATTATTGTGGCACTTAGCCAGTGTAGTAAAATAAATAAGTAAAAAAAGAAAACATACATATGTTACAAGGCCATCAAACGGATGAAATATACACGCTTTAAAATAAAAATACTATCTATTCATAGATTAGAGCCTTAATCTGCACAACTGGGAACTATCCAAAGGATCTTTTACAGTTTAACTCAATAGAGCTGAAAAGCTTCTTCACAATTGCAGAATTAATAAGATTAATGAACTGTGTTCTAATTAACCATCTCCAGCTTAAAAATGTAGGGATTTTTTTAGGAAAATTAAAGATGCATGTGCGCGTTTTAAAGGGTCAACTCATATAGTCTCTTTTGCATCTAGCTGCTTATTCTTAACAAAACAAAACAATTGACCAGGTATGATATACACAATCTAAAATCACTTCATCCACTGTATTCCCAAATAGGAAAATATAGAGAGGCAGATTTAGGTCTGAAAGAAGAATGAATGTTTTAGTAATATGAGAAAACATATTTTGGAATTGATTGTGGATAAATGTGGGTATTGTATGTATTTGTGAATTTTTTTAAAAAAAGATTTCTTCCCAACAGGCCAGCTTTTTACAGGTTAGGATGATGTTTTCCCTGGGTGAATATTCAAATAGCTGGTAGCAAACTCAACAGAAGACATTAGTAAGATGTGCATGAATGAAAGGATATTATGGTTTGGGGATGTATTAACAGAGCAATCATTTCTAAGATGTATGAAAAAATAATAGTTAGACTTCATCGTGTACTAGTCAGATCTTATCTGAAGATCTGCGCCTAGTTCTTGGTTATGTACTTTAAGATGGATAAAGACCAGTCATGGGAACTGTGTGGCTCTCCAGATGTTGTTGGACTGCAATTCCAAGGAGCCCTGGTCTCTGCATAACCAATGGTGACAAAATGTGGGGAGTCCAAGTTCAACAATGCCTGGAGAGCCACACAGTTCTTACCCTCAATGTAGACAAACTGGTTCTCTTGGGTGCCTCAGACCTGGTGCTTTAGACTTCTGCAAGCACCTTCTACCAATGATACATCACTCAGTATGAAAGTGCTAAAGATGCACATTTGGGCAAATTCACAGCCATGGGGAAACGTGGAGTTAAAATGCACAAACACACACAGAGAGGCTGCTGATAATCTTGCTTGGCTCACTTTCAACTATGTCTTAAAAGCCTCCCAAGAACATTAGAAGCAATATTCCACTTCTGATGTCATCCTTTCCCACCTCTTACACACACACACACACACACACGCACACACCTTCCTTTAGCAGTGGATGAAAAGTGAGTGTAGTTAATTGACACTAAGTGGATTTTTCTTACCTGCCAATTTGAACTGTAGGCTCCGTGGCATATACCGTTCCAGTGAATCCTGTGTGTTCTGTGATGTAGGGCAACGCCATCATGCAGTGGTAATTGGAGATCAAGATTACATCCACTGTAGACAGGTCTAAAAGTTCCATCTGAAAATGGGAGCAAAGACCATTGCACACTGTTGGAAATACTTGTTTAATTTACTAGTTACATTTATAACCTGACTATCCTGCAGTCAGATCAAGGTAGCCTAGATTGCTTTCCCCCCTCAATTTACTAATTTGAAGTTACAAATGTTATATTACACATGAATTACAAAATATAACACAAGCAAATAGCTACAAAATAATTACGAGCTGAGCCAGTATAGGGCAGTAGCCTGAGTGTTGGAAACCAGGGTTAAAATTCCCATTCAACTGTGGAAACCCACTGAGTGACTTTGGGTAACTCACACTCTTTCAGCCTCAAGAAGGCAATGGCAATCCCCTGCCCCGGAAGAAATCTTGCCAAGAAAACTCTATGACAGGTTCACCTAAGGATTGCCATAAGTGAATTGAATGTACACAACAACAACAATTATGAGTTGCGAGTTACATTTATATTTTCTAGTTTAGTCTATCCCAACTTTCTTTAGCAAGATCCAATACATGGCTCTCCACCTCTCCACTTCATCCTCTCAAGAACCATGAGATGTAGGTCAGGCTGAGAGTAACTGGCTCAGGTTCTTCATTTAAATTGTACTTGTTTACTGTATTTGCATGCTGGCCAGTCACAAACAAGCAGATACACCCAAGACACTAGCAAGCTAAAATTTAACACAGGGGGTCCCCAAGTGAAACTTAGGAAACCATGATGAAAGATGAGAAAAGTATTTTTATTTACATTCTACCCCTGAGTTTGAACAGATCACCAGGGCCATCCAGTACAATCCTATTCTGCTGTGCAAGAAGACACAATTCAAGCACTCCCAATAGACGGGACATCCAGTTTTTGACAAAAAACCTTCAAATACAGAGACTCCACCACACTCTGAGACAACGTATTCCACTACTGAACAACTCCTACCATCAAGTTCTTCCTAATGTTTATGTGGAATCCATCGCTCTGTACCCTAGTCAGAAAAGAAGCTTGCTCCATCCTCAATATGACAACCCTTCAAATATTTAAACATAGCTATTCTGTCACCTCTTAACCTTCTCAGCTGTAAGATATGCATCAGTAATGCTGATCTTACAGCAGTGATGTGTGTCAGTATTAAATAAGGTTGCTAGACTGAAAACTGGAGATGGTTCCTTTACCTTTCATGGTTGCATAGAAGATGAAATTCAGAAGTTGTCAGTGATCATGAAACCAGGCAACAAGCAACATCTGCTGAAACTCCCTTTTCTGCCTAATCATTGAAAGAATAGGAAACCTCTCCAGTTTTCACATTGGCAACCTAAAATCTGGTAGAGAGATTGTTTATCTCTCTATATCAGTTGACAGAGCACATGATCTGCTGCTCCTCATGTCCTCACAGTGGCCTTCCCACGGGAAACGGAGCAGATGGAGCACGATTGTTTTCTGTTGCTCCAGGGACTTGAACATGAAGCATTGGATTCAAATTACAAGAGATTCTGCCTAAACCTGATTTGAAAACTTTATTGACTGCAAGGGTTGGTTGACAGTAGACTGGATTGGCAGGTGGCCATTTAGTCTCAGTTTAAGAACCTCCAGGGATCTGCACCTCTGAAGGCAATCTGTTGCATTGGCCAATGTCAAGTTCCATCTGGAAATTACTTCTAAGGTAAGACCCCTTTATCTTGTCATTTGAACCCGCTGGGTCAGCCCTGCCCTTTGAAGCAGCCTTCCCCAACCTGGTCAGATCTGACAGATCGGAAAAGATTTTTGTATCCCATTACAGGAACTGTAATTAGAAATATTTACTGGTAAGGCTATGACCTTGGTGAGGTCAATCTGGAAATTTTAGCATGAAACCTAACCACTAACTCAGTTATTATGGAGCAGCTAATGGGATTAGTCTTGAAATTGAAAAATTATCTGCTCACAAGGCTCAGCCCATCGATTTGAGCACAACAGCACAGAAACTGGTCAACAGGGCTATTCTAAAACCTAATGACCCTCAGTGACCAGTTCTGACATCTAGGGTTATTTGGGGAGTTGACATGCAGCCCGAAGAATGTGCCAAATTTTGTAACCTAAATAAAAAAGTGAAATGGCAAAAAATGGTGAAGGATACTGTGATAATGATGATGATGACAACATTCACAATAAGCAGATTTTTTGCTCCTTTTCATCAACAGTGGAATTTACAGCCACAATACAGTAGTGACCGACAACATAGATCTAGATTTAGATCTAGATCTGTCATCCATATCCATAGATTCAACCATCCATGGCTTGAACATATTCATATATATATATAAATATATATATATTCCAAAAAGCAAACCTTTTTATTTTATACAAGGGATACCATTTGACTATGCCATTTTATTTTGCTGGACTTGAGCATCCACAGAATTTGATATCCATGGGGGTTCCTGGAACCACATCCCAGCAGATGCTGAGGGCCTATGGTATCTTTAAAAAGACTAGACAAATTTTTGAAGAAACAACAGTTCCACAGCATTTTACTGCAACACCTTCACTGGATGTTGGCCTATTTCCAGGCACAATTGAGTACTGGTTATGACTTATAAAGCCCTATATGGCTCAGGCTCATTAAAATATTTTGAAAGTCTATTCAAAGACTTTAACCCCTTTCTTACTCTTTAGGAGATAATTCTTTGTAGGATCATTTCATTCAGTCACCTATTACAATGCAGAAAGGTGAAAGCAAGTTGTAGGGGGAAACCCTGTACGTAACAGAATGAATCTGAAGTCATTTTTGGATTTAGAATGCCAAGGTCCTATAAACCCTGCATATATTTAAAGAAAAGTTTTCATGACCCTCAATTTTGCAGGCCTGTGTAATATGTAAGCTGTTTTGCATTCCAGTATTGGGGGGAAATAAATAAATAAGCAATAAAACCCAGACCTATTTCAATTGCTATTAGTTATCATCAACTCCCTGATAATTTTAGTTGCTTTTTTGGTACTAACCCTGGGTTCTGATGTAGGAATCATGCAGACCTCCAGATATTGTACATAGACTGTAACTCCCAGCATTCATCAACATTAGTTAACTTGGCTAGTGCTGCTGGGACCTGAACAACTCTACTCGTCCCGTCCTCCACCCCCAGTTCAAATATTAGAAAATTATAAGGGAAAATTGGGTGTGAGACCCTGGAGAGACATGAAACAACCAACTACAAAAGAAGAAAGTTATTGAACAATGCAAAAAATGAACTGAGTACCTGTACCCATGTTTTTTCCCCAAAGCTAGTAATTTATTGATTCACTTGATTTATATTCTGTCTGTCTCCCAAGAATGAGACTCAAGTATAGCACAGTACTTAAGAAGATGATTTCCAGGAAAAAGTTCACTTTCAAATATTTCCTCTTTGCTGAACTCACATGTGTTTACAAAAATAACCCATTCTGTCAGACCACAGACTTTAAGCATTAGGTTACTGTGGTGTATCTTTAGTAAACAATGCAGTAAAACCTGCTCTGAGAAAAAACTGGATTCTAGGTGATCCTAATGTAGTGGTGTGTGCTTAGGTACAACAGGCAACATAAAGCACCACCTTCAGAATTACTTCCTAAGCATGTATAAAAAGGGATGTTGAGAAGGCAAAACACTATAAGTTTTGTCACCAAAATGGAAATCATAAGAAAAGTGGAGGTTGTTGAAAGAAAAAATGTATCCTGAAGGCATTTTGAAAGAAGCTTTCAGAATGTTTTTGTTTACTTATGCAAGGCTTACCTGGCTTGGCTGTTTCATTTTCCATGCCCTTAATGCTAGTTCTGAAAGTTTTGTAAAGTCTTCTGAAACATATGAAATTGCTCTTCTTTTTATGTGATGCAGGAAACCATCCCAAAATCATCCCTATTCCTTCCATGTTATTTCTAACTATGGTGCAAAGATTCTGTTAGTGAAGTAAAGTCCAAGAACATATCTACTTCATTAACCAAGGGATACTTCGGAGACATAACCATGTTAGTCTGGAATATCAGTATGCAAAGGGATCGTATAACCTCTTTGAGACTGTGAGAAAGATGTTGTAGCCTAAGCATTCGTGGACTTGGTCTACTTCTTCAAACGCATGGAGGAAATAGACCCAGTCTACAAAAGATTATGCTACAATGTCTTTCACACAGTCTCAAAAGGGCTTCACTCATCTTTGATTATTCACAGATTTTATTACTATGTTCTCTCTAGGAAATATTGAGGTCCTCCAGTGCAACTCTATAGTCAACTTTAACTAAAAGTTGCACTGAAAGACTTAGAGATTCCTAGAGTGAATACTCTACTAGGCATTTGTAGCTTCCAGTGCAGTTCTATGGTCAATGTCTGTCGGACGTTGACCACAGAGTTGCACTGGAGGACCTAGAGATTCCTGGAGAGATGTCCTCTCAGGTAAAAGCACGGTGTTTTTGTTATTTGTGGTTTTCCCATATTCGTGGGGGTCTTGTGCCTCTTAGTGAATATGGAGGGACAAGTGTAATTGAAACAAGTAGTATGAGCATGTTTTAGTCAAGGGCGAAAACAGGCACCATGCCTTATTTAAGATCAAACTGCTGCTCCTGAAGGCTTCCAGATGTGATTATTTACCTTCTTTTGGGGGAATTGGAAAAAATTAGGGAGTCTGGAGCAGTTCAGAACAGTCTTGGAGGCGACGTGCCTCACCAGGGTCACATTATCTAATTCTGGTCTAGCCCACTGGTTCTCAAACTGTGGGGCAAGATCCCCAGGGGGACACAAGAGTTGCTGAAGGGAGGCATGAGACTTATAGGCTCTGATCCCTATTCCCAAACCCCTTCTCTCCTGGAGAGGAAGAGAAAGGCAAGGAGGGTGCTTGGAGTCTCTGCTTGAGAGAGGAGAGGCGCTATTGCCTTATAAAAATATGAATATACAGGTGGTCCTTGTTATCTGCTGGGGTTTGGTTCCAGGATCTCCCATGGATACCAAGATCATGGATGGTCAAGTTCTGTTAAACACAGTGGCATAGTAAAACAGCATTCCCTATTTAAAATGGCAAAATCAAGATTTGCTTTTTGGAACTTATATTTTTTCTGAATATTTTCAAGCTATGGATGGTTGAATCCATGTATAAAGAATCTCTGGGTATGGAGGAATAACTACATGAATGTGTACGCAAAAATACACACACAAAACAATCAACATTATATTTTTATTCATATACTATGTCTAACAGAGGGGTTTGACACCTGCATGTAGATGTAAGGGAGGGGGGGGGGTCACAATAGTAAAAAGTTTGAGAACCACTGGTCTAGCCTAATATTATTTGCTCTGTCTGGTAGCTGTTCTCCAGGATCTGAGGCAGTCTTTTCTGATCATGTGGTACCTGGACTGAACCTGTATGCCATGGTTTGAGTGATTGCTCCAGAGCATCAGGTGACCCAGGGAAAGACCACTCTCTCTCAGCTTTGGCATTATTCAAATCTGTACTGAGGGCATAAGTCAACAGTTCCACCTTGCAAGGCTGTTGCAGTGAATACTGCCAAGGCAATAAATGCAAAGGACTTTGAATCCTGCAGAAAATCACTATATAAAATGCTGAGTAAAATAATTCTGTCCTGATGTAAACAGACCCTGCAAGCTGTTATTTCTCTCTCATGAGGCTTGAAATGAAATAAAAGGCTCCAAAAATACTAAGAAAAAGTCATCGTTTGCAATTCCTCCTTCTCTTAAATTGAAACAGGAGCCGTAAGTGGCTTGAGAAATGGATCGGAAAGTCATCCAACGATGCTGTTATTTCAATAAGAGCCCATCGTATCCTCCTGTGAAATGTTAATTTTCTCTCAAGCGAGACAGATGGCCTGGGACTCTGCTGACTACAAGCCCCCACCAAGGGAACAGAGAATTGGAGAGCAGCAGGACAAAACCCCTCTTGTATCACATTACGGTGCCAGTCAGGTGCTGAAGACTCCACTGCTTGTTACTAGCACAAGTATTTGACATTATGAGTCCCTGGAAGACTCACCTCCGGCAAGCAAAACTCAGGAACAGAATCCACAAAGGCACGTCCAGAACAGTCTTTCAGCTCCTGAGAAATGAAGAAAAGTTTATATGTAAGTGCATATCTTCCAAGATTTCACAGATGAAATGGCACCTTGATTGTGTTTTCCTGCATGGCAGGGGGTTAGACTGGATGGCCTTGGGGATTCTTCCAACTCTAGGATTCTAATTCCAATTCTAATTCAGAACACAGATTTCAATAGAAACCAGACTTCCTAAAGCTAGCATGTTAGCTTTATATTTACTTCCTGATTTTCAAATCATTTTTAATCCTTAGCATTTCTATATTTACTTCCTGATTCTTAAAATACTTTCTCCTCAATCTGAATCTCAGGACCATATGTGTGTGGTGTGTGTGTGTGTGTGTAGACAGATAGACAGATGTCTGTGCCTTCAAGTCATTTTCTGACTTATGGTGACCCTAAGACCCTATCATAGAGTTTTCCTGGCAAGATTTGTTCAGTGGAGGTTTGCCATTTCCATTTTGGGAGAAAGGCAGGATACAAACCCAATAAATAAATAAAATAATAAATACATGATACAGTGTGCCCACGCTATATGTGGATATGCCATACGCAGCTTCCAGCCTACTTAGAAGCTGTGCTGGGGGGAGGGTGTGGCTATGGAATCAAACTATCAATAACATTACAAAACATTAAAATGTACAATTAAAGATAATAAAAAGCAGTATAGAAACAGTACAACATTCTACTGAACATCCAGTATTAAAAACATTTTTAAAACATTCTGTTCTGAAAAGATAACCAAATAGGATATTGATAGGATAGAATCCTAGAATCTTTACAGTAGGAAGGGATCCCAAGGACCATCTAGTTCAGTGATGGCGAACCTTTTAGGGACTGAGTGCCCAACCTCAAAGGCGTATGCCTTTCTTTCTCTTCCCTTGCTCGCCTGCCCTCCAAAATGGCTGTGTGTGCCAAAGAGGGCATGTGTCCCATAGGTTCACCACCACAGATCTAGTTCAACCTATTGTCATGTAGGAAGACACTACTAAGGCAGCTGTGAAATAAGTCCACCCAACCTCTGTTAAAAACCTCCAAAGATGGGCAGTCCACCACCCTGGTCTCCATTCACTGATGAAAATGGCAAACCTCCACTGAACAAATCTTGCCAGGAAAACTCTATGATAAGGTCTTAGGGTCACCATAAGTCCACCACCCTGGTCTCCATTCACTGATGAAAGTCCATGCCATAGCTCTAAGGAGATTATGACACCAGGGCCACTTTCACAACAATAATTGTGCTATTGGAAAATAATGGAAGAATAGTGCTACAGCAATCTATAGTTCAGAACAGTTGTGCAATTGCGCTATAACAAAATAAAAACACAGTGACGTTCTGCATACAAAACCCAATCGTGTTGCTGTATCTTTAGTATATCATGATTGGATGTTTTGTGCATGTGCCCTTATTGTGCTACTTCACATGTGTGAAAGATGTGGTTCCATCTCAGACACAACAAAATATATCCAGTTCAAATAAAATAGTATATCTCAAAATAAGACAGAAATCTATTCTAAAAACGATTCTAGCAATGACAGCCGACTACCTGTGGTGAAGTGCAGTCTGGGAAAAGCTTCCCAATAGTGCAAATGCATCGTTGTTAGCTTCCGCGCCTTCACAGCAGTGTGAAGGATGAGCTATTGGCAAGCCATTCATGGGGTTTTTACGTTAATGAGTAGTTACAGGGCAATTCCAGGTTATTCACAGGAGAAATACTGGATGAGCAAGACATCATGTGAAAATCTTCGCACGATAGCAATATGATGACGGGAGCATTCCAGTTTTCTCTTGTTTTATAATCCCATGTGATAATCTCCTTACTGTCGGGACATTCTTCCTAACATTTAGGAGGAATCTCTTTTCCTCTAATTGGCATCCACTGGTTCATGTTCTAATCTCTGGAGCAGCAGAAAAAAAGGTTACTCCATCTTCTATATGATGTTTCTTCAGTATTTAAAGACAGCTGTCATGTCACTTCTAAACCTTCTCCAAGCTAAACTTATCCAGCTCCCTGTTATTCTTCATATTCACTCCTGAAACCCTTTACTTCCAGGTTTTGGCAGTGTGCAACCAAAATTTAGTGAGGCAGTGGTGAAAAAAGTGATGCTTTCATCTTAAAAGAGCCATTTTCCTCCACCCCATTTTTTTTAAAGAAAAAGGGAGTGTGAATCTACTGAATCCACACTTACTGGAGTGTGAACAAACAAGGATATTTAAAGGGAAAATGATACTTTTAAAGAGAAGATGCTTCCTTTTCTTTTCTTGTCTTTCTTTTGCTGATGTCCACCAAATTTTGGTGACACATTCAAGGGCAAGGGAAATGGGATGGGGTCTGCAAAAACAGACAGGAAGGAGCAAAGACTGCTACACTTTAAAAGTTATAACATGGTAATCCGTCTAACTATAAGATTGTATGTACAGCACTGTGCAAATTTACAGCGCTAAATAAATAAATAAATAAATATCTTGTCCATTTCCTTAAAGTGCGGCAAGTTGGATATGCAAACATGCTTGAGCTGTGGTTGTTGTTGTTGTGTGGCTTCAAGTCATTCTCAACATTTGGCAACCTCATCGTCATTGTCGTCAGCATCATCATCATCATCATCATCATCATCATCCATAGGGTTTTCTTTGTACGATTTGGTTTGCCATTGCCTTCCTCTGAGGCTGAGAGAGTGTGACTTGTCCAAGGTCACCCAGTGGGTTTTCATGGTCCAGCTGGGAATTGAACCCTGGTTCCCACCATGACGCCATGCCGGCTCTCAAAACTGATGCTGGGATGCAAATCATTCCTTGCATCATTGCTGCATGTGAGAAAGAACAGTTTAAAAAGTATTCTCCCTGCTGGGCAATAGAAGAGCACTTTCTCACATTTTTTGGCACTTCAGATTTTTCTCAATGTGGTTGTGCAATTCTCTCCCTTCCCTGACAACAGTGTACTTTCCTCTAAAATATACTGCCCATTACCCCCCCCCCCTTTCTGCAAAGATGTGGGGAGGGGTTGCAAAAAGAGGCCCAGAATTATGTGGACGGAGTATCCCAATGTATCAATACATCCTTTCTTGTCAAGGAGGGGGAAATTTGCAGTGATGTTTTACCCATTCATTCTGAGATGAAAGTAGTGACTGGAGAGATGGCAGTGGCCGTAATAAAGACTAGAAGATGAGGAAACATGTCCTGTTCTTTCCTGCAGCATTTTCACACTGCATACACTATATCCCCATCTTTTCCCTCTATGCTGGACTTCCCTCCCCTCCCACTTAGCACAGGACCAAGAAATATTAGAGATTTTGCCAAGTTAGAACAAAGGAGCAATTACATCTAATGGCAGAAGGCTTTTCACCTCATCAAGAGAAGTTAAAAGGTGACTGATGTCTAAGCACTGTGAATTTCAATGCCTCCTTTCGACTTAGACAAGAGTATTCAAATGTGGCGAGGAGAGGATTGCCCTCCATAAATGACAAACTGTCCACCTCTGACCCCAGACACCTGTCTTCTGCCCAGCACCTTGGTCAGCCCATTTGTCATTCTAAGCAGGCACAACGGTCAATGCTGGGGCGAGCTAAAGACTGCACCACAACTCCTCATTAAACCTGCCTGCTGCAAGCAGTACATTCAAAAGGCTTGGCATGGTCTTGGGGAACACCCAGTCCAAGTCCCCAATCTCCAGGTGGCCAATTTGGCTGGTACTGTTCAGCGATTAGCATGCCTAGGGTGCACCAGCAGCTCCAAGCAGCACACTTTCTTAGTGTTAGGTTCCCTTCAAAATAGAGAGACCTTTTCCCCCAACTCTTAAAAGACTAGGCTTCAAGTGGAATCGAGTGCTCAGAGATTTCAGAACAGGCAACTTGAGGTCCATATCCACATAGCTTATAGTTAAACTATGGAACTTGCTGACATGAGATATGGTGATAGCTGACAGGTTGTGGTTGTTGTTAGTTGTTGTTATTTGCCCCTGAGTCAACCTCAACTCATGGTGATCCTGTGGATGAGACACCTCCAAGAACCCCTATCTTCCACTTCTCTACTCAGTTCCTGCAAGCCCATGCCTGTGTCCATCCATCAGGCATGCGGTCTTCCATTCCTTCTTCTGCCCTCTACCTTTCCTAACATTATTCTCTTTTCCAGTGTTCCATGCCTTCATATTATATGGCCAAAGTATATCAGTCTCAGTTTTATCATCCCAGCTTCTAATGAGATCTCTGCCTTGATCTGTTGCGTGACCCATCTGTTTTGTCTTTTTGGCTGTCCATCAAATTCTAAGCACTCTTCTCCCGCCCCATATCTCAAATGAGTTGATTTTTCTTCTGTCTGCTTTCTCTACTGTCCAGCTCTGACATCTATACATAGTGATGGGAAATACAATGGCTTGAACAATTCTAACCTTTGTGCTCAACTATATATATCTTTATCAGTGTTGGCTGAGATGGCTAACCTTCAACTAGTCTCCTCAGTATGGATCCCAGGATACATTCTGATAGCAAATGATTTACATAAACAGCCACTGAAGTGTACTTTAAATTGATATTTTCATTCCGGACCCCCTAGTGAAAACGGAAACTCGCATTTATTCAAGCCCCACTGGCTTGAATGGCAGTGCATGCCATTTTAGCCTATGGGGCTCACCCTCCATGAGTAATCAAGACCATGGACTTCAAGTCTGTGAAAACAGAGGGGCGACTGTACAGCCAGCCCTCCTTATCCACATATTTTTTAATCCATGGATTCAAGTATCCACCAATTGAAAATATTCAAAAAAATTATACATTCCAAATAGCAAACCTTGATTTCCCATTGTATATAAGGGACACCATTTTGCTATGCCATTATATTTAATGGGACTTGAACATTCATGGATTTTGTTATCCACGGAGGGTCCTGGAAACAAACTCCAGCGGATAACGAGGAGCCATCATACTCACTTACGGAAATGAACACACTATATAAAAATGTTGATTTGCAAAAATTAAACTAACTGTATAGTGTGACCATCATATCAGTGGGCTAGCCATCTGCAGATTGGCGCTCCCAGAGGCTGCTTCCCCCCATATTAGTCAATGGTGGGGCTCGCCCATGGGCACACTGATATTGTTTAGGGAAGCGTTCCCAGGACTGTGCCATCTGCCCCAGGATGCCTCCTCTTAACTATGTTTTAAGAACCCAAGCCCTCCCTCCAGTCCATCTGCCTTGGTCCAGGCCCCAGAGGTAGAGAAGAACCACTGGACCTAATAATAATAATAATAATAATAATAATAATAGGCATGTTTACTTCCCATTAATTGACTAATATGGGCTTGAGCTCCCATGTTTTTTCCCATCCGTGAGATCGCCAGAACCCCTGACAATCCAGATTGTTTTTAGAGTGTTTGCATATTCTCTCTCAATCTTTTAATTTCTCTCTTTCATATACACACTTACTTCCCAGTGTTGAATTTGAGTGTTTCCTTCTATTTTACAGTGGTTGGTGATGCTGACAATCCTGCTGTTTTAGCAGCAGGAAACCATGCAAGATCCCCTAGTGTTCAATGTGTCAATAAAGCGTCTGGACAAGTTTCTTTGCAACGGATGAAGATAACAGGAGGTGAGAGAGATCAAGGCTCCCATGTGGAATCAGCTGGGCAGTTGGAAGCTATTGATCTGTAAACATATCTCAAGTGTCTCCTGGCATGTCCCTTCACAGCTCTTGAGATCTGCAGGGATGCTCTCTGGGAGGCACTACATATGCATCATGTCAAACCATGATGAAGCTTGAGTCTAAGCATATGAATATGTTTCATATTTTATCAGCCCCAAATTGATCCCAATATTGCCAGCTTTGCCTGGCAGTGACAGCTCTCCAGAGTCTGAGGCAGGATTCCTCTCCTAGCCTTAACTGGATTTACCTGCTATTCCTTTGTGCTTTCCTATCCAAATATTATTTATTTATTCAATTTATAGCCATCGTTCACATTGCACAAGGCCCAAGACAGCTGTGTATTATTTGGGACAAACCAGGCTTAGCTTCTGAAAACAGATTAGAACGGATGTAGTTATGGTGGCTATTTGGCTGGTGAGGTAAAATGACTTTGTTAAGATTCACCTCTAGGACCAGTGCTACATGGAAGAAATTCTGCTGCCTTTATTTTTATTATATTTATCATAATGCTGGTGATGCTTTCACAATTTATTATGCTGCATTTGTTGCCATGTTTATTTCAAATCACTTCTGATCTACAGCAGCCTTAAAGTAGGCACGAGCTGGGAGTTTCTTGGCAAGATTTGTTCAGAGGGGATTTATCAGGGCCTTCCTCTGAGGCTGTAAGACTTGCCTCCTCCAATGGGATTCCAAGGCCAAGTCAGGATTTGAAACCTGGTCTCCCAGATTTCTAGTTGAACACTCAAACTGCTATGCCACACTGGCTCATTCAGACGTTATTGTTGTTGTTAAAATCATAGAATCATACAGCTGAAAGAGACCACAAGGGCAATCCTATCCAACCCCTGTCTTCCATGCAGGAATACACAATCAAAACACCCCCGATAGATGGCCATTCAACCTGTGTTTAAAAACCTTCAAAGAAGGAAACACTACCACCCTCTGAGGCAGCAGCATCTTCCACTATTGAACAGCTCTTACTATCAGGAAGTTCTTCCTAATGTTGAGGTGAAATCTCTTTTCCTCTAGTCTAAATCCATTGCTCTGTGTCCTACTCTCTGGAGCAGCAGAAAACAATTTTACTCCATCCTCAATATGACACCCTTTCAAATACTTAAACAGGGCTATCATATCTCTTCTTAACCTTCTCTTATCCAAGCTAACCATACACAGCTCCCTGTCACTCCCCATAGGGCATAGTTTCGAGACACTTCACCATTTTGGTCGTCTTCTTCTGGATATACCCCAGCTTGTCAACATCCTTTTTTAATTGTGGTGCCCAGAACTGGACACAGTATTCCAGGTGAGACCTGACCAAAGCCAAATAGAGTGGTACTATTACATCCCTTGATCTAGAGACTATACTTCTACTCAAACAGCCTAGAATTGAATTGGCTGGTTTAGCTGCTGCATCACATTGTTGACTTATGTTCAATTTGTGGTCTACTAGGACTCCTAGATCCCTTTCACATGTACTGTTGTCAAGCCAGGTGTTCCCCAATCTCTGAACATTTCATTTTTAATCCCTAAGAGTAATATCTTACATTTCTCCGTGTTGAAATTCATTTTGATAGTTTTGTCCCAGATTTCTGAAATGCTTGGGACGGGAAGTGTTTTGGATTTCAGACTTTTTCAGATAAACAAGTTGTACTACTTTCTCCAACAAACATCACCCCAGCCAACTTGGCCCTTAGTGAAAAATGTGGGAGTACTCGCTTATCCACTTATCTGCCTCTGGAATAACTGTCAGATTCCCCATCACTTACTAGGGCATGTTTATGTGTGCACAACATATGAGGGGGTCTTAAAAACCAGCTGGGCTTCTCATGTACTTACCAGGTGCTCCCCAGCCGCTCTTGGAAAATTACAATCTACCCCCCCCCCCCCCCCCCAGTAACACTAGGCTTCTTAGGAGCTCCGTCATAGAAACTGATTCTAAAAAGGGCTATATGAATCAAAAAGGTTGGGAGCCCCTGTATCTTTCTACATGAGCCGGTCTGTGTTGTATGTTCTTTAGGGGATACTTTTTGGTTGGTGCTATCACTCTCACAGGTCTGTGTGGTTGGAGTATGTCAGAGGGCCTTCTCTGCAGCTACTCCCAGGCTTTGGAACTCTCTAGGCAGCTAGCAAGTGAAAACCATTGTGTTCCAATAGACGTTCAGGAACTGACTGCAAGGCTTTTAACAGCGTGCTGTTCTATTGATTTTTATATTTTGTCTCTTTAATAGATTTGTTTTAATTCTATGAACAGTTTAATTGCATTTTAACACTAGCTTTTTTGTATGTTTTTACTTACTTACTTTGTAAGTGTTCCAGTTTTGAGGAAAAGGAAGGATATAAGCAAATAAATAGAAAAATGAACGTTGCTCAGGAGCAAATAGTCTAGTAGGGCTATTGCCTTCACAGTCTCCTACAGGCTTGTGGCTGGCCACTGTGGGAAACAGCATGATGCAAGATATATACAGCAGGACCCTGTATGACAAATGTTATTATTACATGGTGTCATTTATAGACAAAGATCTGCACATTCCTCATTAGCTGTGTTTGGCTCTGTCGATAGAATTGCACTGGAAGATCTAGAAAATGCCTAGACATAATATTTCGTCATTCATTTGAGGTAAGAGAATAGGCATCCCAGATCATACATGAACTTTGTACTATGTGAAGGGTCCTGGAACTGATCCCTTGTGTAATATGGGGTACAACTGTACCATGTTTGTTGTCGTTGTGTGCTTCCGACTTAAGGCAACTGTTGCCTAAGGTAATGTCCTCATCCTGTCTCATGGTAGGGACAGTCCTGTGTGTCCAGCTGACATGGTGGGTTCTGTCATAACTCACCCACTGGAGTCGGCCAATTCCGACATTGAGGAGGAGGCAGATTACCAGGAATCTGCAGCTTTTGATAACAATGATCTGAGTCTGAGGAACTTGGGGTTGAGGAAGAGGGAGGCCCTACTCCCTAACAGGAGGCTGTAGATGCTAAAGATCAACTGCCATCATTCAATGAGCTACAACAAGACAAATAAAAATTACACCACTCCCAGAGGTTATTAAGTAAAAGACATTGACTAATTAGGCATCTAGGGTCTTGAGATAGCTGCCTATAAATCTCCCAGCTGCTCTCTGGCACCTTGCTGCTTTCAACTGTCCTTATGTGGCAACTAGCAGTACTATCTAGGGTTCGTGTTTTTAACCTTGGACTGGCTACAGTTTATGACTCTGTGCCCAACCAGCCTTTTTATGGGGAGAAATGTATCCTGAGGCTGTTTCCCAGGAGTTGAAAGGATTTTTCCAGGAGGAAAAATGGCCATGGTCCACAGGCAAATGGCAGGGCAATCAATCTAGATGTTTCACACAAAAAGATGTCCTCTCTAGAGAGAAGTGCCCTTTGATTCTCAACCAGTGTGGCAAGTACCAGATCCACTGCCCTCCATCACACATCTGTGTAAAGGGGTTACGTAGATTCCAGCCTCAAAAGACCTATCCTGTCTACATGTGCTAGTGCTTTCAAGCCAAGTCTGCAATCTGGATCACCTAATGACTAGTCTCTTAACTTCTCTCTTTATCCTGATGGATACCCTGTGACTGACGTGGACTGAATTAACTTCTAGATAGTTCTTACAATCCAACTGGGTCACTTGCTGAATGGGATTTAGGACAGGTTCTACATTTCCAAAGAATTCTTCTCTGCTCAATTCAGGAAGGGACAATTTGGCCTGTGCATCTCAGAGCTTTTGTGTGCTGCCCACCGATTCATGTACTATGTGGAGAAGATGATGATGATGATCACTGCAATGCTGGTAATGTGATTATAGTCACAAACCAGCCTCATATATGAATATGAAAAAAGCAGTGTATACAGTAAACTCAGTACATACAGTACACGCAAATGATACTCTCAGGAAAAAAAAAAGGATATTAATCCTATGACTCTTCTAATAGACTTTTCATCAGTTGCAAAGAACAGAATGCCCTGCCAGCTGTCAGGCTAGAAAAGACTACATACATCTACTGCCTCTAAGACTTTGCACTGCAAAGGCAAGAACTGATGGAAATCATTTCAAGATGTATTTGACATCGATAATTCAAGTGATTTGACCTGAAAAAGTCAATTATTTCTAGCAACCAAGCCTTTTTTTTTAAATAAAATTTGCTTGGACTCAATTTTGTCGGCTCATTAGCTAGTTTCATGGGGAGTCCCAATCCATTCTGTACTTTACCTTATCCAGGAAAGTGCTTCCGTCTTTTAAGACCCAGCCTGGGAGTTTGGAGAGCCTTGCACTGTAGGATTGAAGAAAAAAAAAAAACAAGGTTAATGGATTTTTATGATGAAACCAGCACCCATTTTAAGATAACTAGGTTTAAATCATTGATGCTATATTACCAGTTTGGTAGATGAAGGGAATGCTGTGGATATAGTATATCTTGATTTCAGTAAGGCCTTTGACAAGGTTCCCCATGACATTCTTGCAAACAAGCTCGTAAAATGTGGGCTAGACAAGGTAACCATTACATGGATTTGTAACTGGTTGACTGACCGAACTCAAAGGGTGCTCAACAATGGCTCCCTTTCATCCTGGAAAGAAGTGACCAGTGGGGTCCCACAGGGTTCTGTCCTGGGCCCAGTGCTATTCAATATCTTTATTAATGACTTGGATGACAGAATTGGGGGCATACTTATCAAATTTGCAGATGACACCAAATTAGGAGGAGTAGCCAATACTCCAGAAGACAGGATTGAAATTCAGAATGACCTGAATAGACTAGAAAGCTGGGCCAACGCTAACAAAATGAAATTCAATGCGGAGAAATGTAAGGTTCTGCACCTAGGGAGGAAAAATGAAATGCACAGATATAGGATGGGGGACATCTGGCTGAATGAAACTATGTGTGAAAAGGATCTAGGAGTCCAAGTAGACCATAAGTTGAACATGAGTCAGCAGTGTGATGCAGCAGCTAAAAAGGCCAATGCTATTTTAGGTTGCATCAATAGAAGTATAGTGTCTAGATCAAAGGAAGTAATAGTGCCTCTCTATTCTGCTTTGGTGAGGCCCCACCTGGAATACTGTGTCCAGTTCTGGGCACCACAATTCAAAAAGGATGTGGAGAAACTGGAGCGGGTCCAAAGGAGGGCAACTAAGATGGTGAAGGGTCTGGAAACCATGCCCTATGAGGAACGACTTAGAGAGCTGGGGATGTTTAGCCTGGAGAAGAGAAGGTTAAGAGGTGATATGATAGCCCTGTTCAAATATTTGAAGGGATGTCATATTGAGGAGGGAGCAGGCTTGTTTTCTGCTGCTCCAGAGACCAGAACGCGGAGCAATGGATGCAAGCTGCAGGAAAAGAGATTCCACCTCAACATTAGGAGGAACTTCCTGACAGTAAGGGCTGTTCGACGGTGGAACACACTCCCTCGGAGTGTGGTAGAGTCTCCATCCTTGGAGGTCTTTAAGCAGAGGCTGGATAGCCATCTGTCGGGGATGCTTTGACTGGGAGTTCCTGCATGGCAGGGGGTTGGACTGGATGGCCCTTGTGGTCTCTTCCAACTCTATGATTCTATGATTCTATGATTCTATGATTCTATGTTTTGTACTGGAGAGATCTAAGTGAAATCTCTCTCTACTGTAAAATTGCTACTCCTAATGGCAACACCAGCCACATTCTGGTGGCTAAGGGTATATCTGCAATGCAGAAATAAAGCAGTTTCACATTACTTTAACTGCAATCACTCTATCCTACAGAATTCTGGAACTTGTAGTGTGATGAGGCACCAGATTTTGCTGACAGACCATACCAAACTGCTGAAGATAAAGAAAACAAAAATAATGACCATGGTGGACATACAAAAATCAACCTAACAATGAGGTAATTGAAATAGCACAAGAGTTTTCATACTTTGGATCAAACATTGATCAGGACAGAAACTGCAGTCAAGAAATCAGAAGATGATTAGGAATGGAGAGGCCTCTATGAAAGAATTAGAAAAGATCCTAAAGAGTAAAGATATACAACTGAGTATGAAAGTTAGAATTGTACAAGCCACTGTATTCCCCATCACCATATATGGATGTGAGAGCTGGACAGTGGGGAAAGCAGATAGGAAGAAAATCAACTCACTTGAGATGCGGTGCTGAATAAGAGTGGTGAGGATGCCGTGGACAGCCAAAAAGAAAAACAAATGGGTCCTAGAACAGGTAAAGCCTGAATCTCCCTGGAAGCCAAGATGATTAAGTTGAGCCTGTCATACTTTGGCCATTGTTTTTTGTGGAGCTTTCGGGCTATGTGGCCATGTTCTAGAAGAGTTCCTGGCCTCATAGTCCAAAAGCTCCACTAAAAACTATGGATGTCTAGGGTAGATTTGCCATCCTCAAGACATGGGAGTCATCAGATTCCCCTGTGAGGACCTGAAGAAGTATTTTGCAACAAGGTGTTGATTGTTATATTCTCTGGATCCATAGAATGTTTTATATGGACAAGTCAGTCAATTCCCACTGTAATAGAGTAATAAACCAACACTGGCAAAGGTGGAGTAGACAGGTAAATCATTAGTACTGTACTCTGCAAGTTGTCTATGTTTTCAATCTGCAGTAATGGACATTCACACACATTCTAGCTTCTGAGGAAGAAACAGAATGTTCTACTGTGGGCCCTTGGTACTGGACTTTGGTTCCAGGATGTGGATGTTCAAGTTCCATTAAATAAAATGGATAGTAAAATGGTGTCCCTTTCAACTCAACCACAAAAACCCACTTGGGCAAGTCACTCTTTCTCTCATTTTCAGAGGAAGGAAAGGGCAAACATCCACCGAATAAATTCTACCAAGAAAGCCCCAGGATGGGTTTGCCTTAGTGTCGCTATAATTCAGAAATACTTGAACTCACTTAACAGCAGCAGTGACGATGACGCAAGCAGAAGTAGCGACAATGACAGATCTCCAACACTGTAGCTACAGGTGACAGATTTTGACCTGCATCTTTCAGCTTCCTATTGCACTCTTGATTCCATCACCACAACCATGTAGCTGTATTTAAATACTTGTAGCTTTACTATCAACTCCACCAGCACATATCAAAAAGTGGACTGCAATCTACAAAAGTTCATGCAAAAATAAATCTGTTAGTTTTAAAGGTACTGCTCAGACTCCTTTTTTCCCTCTGCTTTTCCTTTTTATTGAACTGCTATGGACAGAATGTTGAAAATCAGCTCTTTTCTGAGGGAAATAGAAAAGTTTGGCTGTCATGGTTTTTCTTGGACAGGCCATACAAACACATACACATATATTACCTTGCAGGGTTGTTGTGTGTGTTGTTGTTTTGCCTTCAAGTCCTTTCCAACTTATGGTGACCCTAAGGTGAACTTATCACAAGTTTTTTGGGGGGCAAATTTCTTCAGAGAGGGCTTGCCACTGCCATCCTCTGAGTGTGTGGGTAAACGGCCAAATGGCTGATAAGACCAGCTCAGTTCCCAAACAAACAAACCACCAGCTAGCAGAGCCAGTGCTAAGTAACAAAGTCTTTGAATCTAAGTGCAGTATAACAAGAAGTATTACCAAAAGAGTTATCAAGCAATCTGAGGTCCAGGGTATCAGATAGGCAGATAGATAAGGCAATCCAAAGGTCAAGAGTTCCAGAAAGACAAGACAGGTCAGCAGTTCAAGAAGCAAGGTTTCAGTTCAAAGAGCAATAGGAGCCACAGTACTTTCCCCAAGAAGTTCAGATAATCACTGGCAACTAGACCAACATTCTACAGATGCTTATATAGGCAGGGTGCAGGCATTCAGGTGCGTCTGATTGCCAGCGTTTTTCTCATATAGCCTCCGCAACCTTCAAAGGCACTCCCTTTTGGCTCTATGCTGACTGAAGATAGGCACATTTCCTTGATCCTCCCCCATGTCCAAAGACTCTGCCACAAGCAGATTTGGCTGCTAAACCTCCCAAGAGGCCACAGACTCTGCTGGAGCAGAGCTAGGGCTTGACTCAGGCTCCACAGCTGCAGATTCAGGTCCCAGAGGCTCTGGCTCATCCCCTGAGTCCTCCTCCAGGCTGGGCAAGACACTGAAACTGAGAAACTGTGACTTGCCCAAGATCATGGATTTTCATGGCTGAGGAAGGATTTGAACCCTGCTCTCCAGATTCATAGTCCAATGCTCAAACCATTACGCTACACTGCCTCTCCCACCTTGCATGGTTGGTGTCTGGTTTTAGAAATGGTGAATGCCTTCTATGCCACCCTCTGCTCCTAAATAGGAGACTTGTTATTATGGGCCTTCAAGTTGTTTCTGACTTAAAACAACCCCAAGGTGAATCTAGCACTGAGTTTTCTGGGGCTGAGAGTATGTGATTCATCACACATCGTCCAATGAGTTCCCATAGCAGTGTGGGGAATTGAACCCTGGTCTCCAGAGCCATAGTCCCTCAAACCACTACACCATGCTGGCTTAATGAAATAAAAAGAGATAATTTTTAAATGAGAGACAGGTGGTTAAGCTCTTTGCTCAGGGACTCTCTGTGCCTTGTTCATGAGCAACAAGATGTTCCCTCCTGATGATGCAAATGAGCAGCAGAGATCAGGACCATCACTGCGTTGATATGAAGACTCTTTACCAGAAGCCGCACAAATAAAACAATTTGTGCTGATGAGCTTCTGACATTGCAATGAAGTGAGAGATGAATCCTACACAGTTCAAACTGTCACATAAATAAGACAAGGAGATGCGCTCCTCCGCCAGACAAGAAAGGTTAACAGCTTCCCTGCCACCAAAATCCCAGCCTCTCCTGTAGTGTGACTTTGCTGCAGGAACGGATGTGCCCACTGATCAACTGGTTTCCCAGAATGAGCAAGCTCTTCTGAAGCTGAAGCTGTGATTCTTGTGAAATCAACATCTGATCTTATGTTTTTTTCCTGAGAGGAGTAAACTAATTTTACATTAATCATGGTCACAATGACTCACAGCCAGATATAGCACATCTTTTTGGGATAGCAATGCACAGAGAATCTCCACGATTTCTGGAGAAAAGTAGCTTTTCTTTCCTTTTAAATAAAGTCAAATTTCCAGCCTTTATAGTGTATTTTTTTTTAAAGAGCAACTACTGCTGCTTCTACTATTGTTGCTATGTTGCTATTATTGTGCGTCTTCAAATCATTTTTGATTTATGGCAAACCTATCATGGGATTTTCTTGGCAAGATTTGTTCAGAGGAAGATTTTCTTTGCCCTTCTCTGAGGCTGAGAGAGTGTGACTTGCCCAAAGTCAATCAATCAATCAATCAATCAGTAATTTATTACGGTCAAAAGCAAGCACAAAAAAAGAAAGAAGACATTTTTATCATGAGGGAAAATCTGGCAAAGTAGCATAAAAAGTGTGTGACTTGCCCAAGGTCAGCCAGTGGTTTTCCGCAGCTGAGCAGAGATCTGAACCCTGGTCTTCCAGTGTCTGAGCATGCATCTATACAGTCTTATAAATTAGACAGTTCCCTGCCCTCAGGCTTACAATCTAAGAGAGATAACAAAAAAGAGAAGGGAAAGGTGGTGGGAAAGGGGATGAGGTCCAGTGGTTCTTCTCTCCCTCTGGGGCCTGGACCAAGGCAGATGACTGCAGGGAGGGCTACGGTTCTTAATACATAGTTAGAAGGAGGCATCCTGGGGCAGACAGCACAATTCTGGGAACACTTCCCTAAACAATATAATAATAATAATAATAATAATAATAATAATTTATTTGTATTGTTTGTATATAGTCTTTAACTTAGTTTTGAAAGTGGTTAGAGAAGTGATGAGGCATGCATGTGGGGGAAGAAGGTTCCAGGAGTGAGGGGCAGCAAGTGAGAAGGGACGAATCCGGGACAGGGCAGTGGAAATCCTAGGCTGGGACAGGAGTCCTTGACTACCAGAGCAGAAGGTAGAAATCTAACTGTAGAAATAATACAGTTTGACACTACTTTGGTTGCTTTAACTCCATCCTTTATCCTGGGTTTTGTAGTTTTACAATGTCTTTAGCCTTCTCTACCAGAGTTCCGGTGACCCAAAACTACAGATATGTGGGGTTTCTGTAGGATGGAGCCATGATTGTTAAAGTGGTGTCAAATTACATTATTTCTCCAGTATAGATGCACCTGTAGTTCAATATTCAAACCATGCTGGCTCACAAATGAGACCTCACAGCCATATAAAAATGTCCAGTCTTCTTCCTACAAGTCTCCGAGAAGCACAATTGATCATTTAAGGCTATTTGAAGTACACAGATACAGAAACATATACACAAAGGCCTGTATTAGGTTTGACACAGCTTGAAACAGCTTTTTCAAATCTGAGTACCCAGCTATTTCCAATTTTGAAAAGGGGGCAGTATGTACTCCAAGTACAGTATGTATGAAAATGGAGTGGCATGGTCCTGGAACTCTTGGTAACTGCCCACCCTTGCTCTACAGAGTTGAGCAAAAATACAATTGGCTCTCCTTATCCACGGATTTTTTATCCATGGATTCTAGCATCCACGGCTTGAAAATTTCCCCCCAAAAGTATAAATTCCAAGTACTGTAGCAAACTTTGATTTTCCATTTTATATAAGGACACCATTTTGCTATCACATAATATTTAATAGGACTTGAGCATCCATGGATTTTGTTATCCACAGGGGATCCTGGAACCGAACCCTAGCAGATAACAAGGACCCACTATACCACTTTTCCAAAAAGATAACCACACTAGTCTGCTGTAGCATAAAAAGAAAAAAGAGAAAGTGGGAGAGAGGAATTTAGCAGTACATTTGAGACATTTGTTTTAGCATGAGCATTCATGGGCTTCGATCTGCTTTTTCAGATAAGGTGATAGTAAAGCCCCAGGCATTTAGGCATAATTCCACAGTTGAAGGGGTGAGAGTTAAGCATAATGGGATGCAGAAAAATGCAAGTGAGACCCTGGTTCTTCACAGATCTGGGTCTTTCATGTAGCTGAAAGTAGTCTGTTACTACATAAATATTAGATTTACACCCCACTTTTCTTCCCTTACAGAATTCCAGGCACTGACCAGGGACAGGGCTGTGTAGATGCAGACCCTCAATTTAGCAGTATAATGGGAGATGATTTAATTACTTTTAACAAAAAATTAGTGGAGAATTTCTCAAAGCCCAAGAGCAAAATTTAGTTTCCTAGTTCTTGGAGGCTGAATTCAAGTGTTGGGTAAAGCCAAAGGCAAAATAGTTGGGGCTGAAAATATCAGCATATTTTTAGCTTAAAGCACTTAACTGCTAATGGGTGAGTCTCCCTAACCTGAAAGGCTTGGGTCTAGAAATGATTTGGATTTCTGATTTTTTTGGATTTTGGAATTCCTGTATCTGCATATATGTACTGAGTGACGATCTTGGAGATGGGACCAAAGTAAATTCACATTATACACACAGCCTGGAGGTAATTGTATACAGTACAACATTTTTAATAATTTTGTGCATGAAAGAAAGCATGTGTACCCTGAGCCATCAGAAAGCAAATGTGTCACTATCTCAGCCACCAGGAAAAAAGTTTTGGTTTTTAGAATATTTGGGATTCTGGAATTCTGGATAAGGGAGACTCAACCTGTAACTCAAAGAGGTATTTCAACTTTTTAGAATAGGGATAAAGCATACAAAAGCTTGGAGACAACCAAAGAGTAACATCACTAAGAAGGGGGTGTAGCTATCTGGAGAACATAAGTGAACCCATTTAGGGTCTCAGGAGGACATATTCAGGCTGCATCCGCACTGCATAAATAATCCTGTTCGACACCACTTTTACGACTGTGGCTTAATGCTATGCAATTCTGGGAATTACAGTTTTGTAAGACAGAGACCTCTGGCACCACAACAAACCATAATTCCCAGAATTCCATAGCACTGAGCCAAGGCAGTTAAAGCGGTGTCAAACTGGATTATTTCTGCAGTGCAGATGCATCCTCAGAGGTCAAAAGTTTTCCACCACTCCAATACACAGTAGCAAAAGTTCACTGTGACCAGGAATTTGTAACCATTACCAGACTTTGCTTCTGACTGCATTGAAAGGCTTGCAAGAAAGCTGGTTAACATGTAGTAGAAAAAGGAATATATATATATATATATATATATATATGTATGTCTGGCATGCCTGCACTTTAGATCTGCCTCATTTATCTCCTCTTGCATGAAGAAGCCAGAAAGATGACAGATCTGTGACCTCACTTGTGCTGAACTGCTGCTGCAATACTTTACTGAAGCTTAGAATAAATTATCTGGAAAACTGAATCGATAAATCCATAAAATGTTTTCCGTCTACTGAGCCAAAGGACGTTATTTTGATAAAGGGAATTTTTAAGTGGGTAAAGTCTATTTATGCTATCGGATGATACTGCGTGTTCACTTGAAGTCTCCTCTCCTTTAACCCGACTCTGGGCCTCCTCCAACAGCACTGTCATTTCCCTACCCTGTCCTTTATGATTTCCCCCATCCACTCCCACCCCCAATACTATTTACGAAGAACAAAAATGTACTCAAGTAATGGGACATACCTCTGGACCAAAGGGAGGGGGAGAAAGTTGAGAGTAGAGGTCATGTCCAGCCCGCAATCTAGCATGATAGTGGTGGATTTGAACTTCAGCACGTTGCATGGTAGCGTCGGATGTCCAGACAAACAGTACTAAAAGAAAGAAGTCAGATCAAATCAACGAGCAGCACTGATAAAAGTTTTCAAATCCCCCAAAGGATTCACATACCTGGAGGGAAGAAGGAAGCAGTTTCAGACTGCTGCCCAAGAACCTTCACCTTTTAATATCTGAATGGTCTAAGACTATGGTGACTTACCCATAAAATCATAGTTGGAGTCCAACTTCAAGCCATGCAGGAGGCTACAATCAAAGCACTCCCAACAGATGACCATTCAGCTTCTGTTTCAAAACCTCCAAAAAAGACTCCACCACTCTCCAAGGCAGCACACTCCACTGTCAAACAGCTCTTACCATTAGGAAGTTCTTCCTAATATTGAGGTGGAATGTCTTTTCCTGTAGTTTGAATCCATTGCTTCATGTCTTAATCTCTGGAGCAGCTGAAAACAAGCTTGCACCATCCTCAATATGACATTCCTTTAACTATTTAAACATGGCTAGGCTAAAATACCCAGCTCCCTGAGCTGCTTGCCCCTGGACATGATTTCCATCTGATTCGTGGGGAGGAAAGATTTATAACAAAAATAATCATACTGTGTGCTCATGGCATTCCACCTTCGCATTCCTACATACCACCTGCTGAACTCTGATGAGCAGCAATTTGCACCTCCTCTAGAATAATTACAGCTTCATAACTCATCACATGGCTGTCTGCACTTTAGTCCACTGAGCAGCAACTTAGGGGTGTTGAGATACATGGGCTGGCAACTAGTTCACTTGCTGAACTGTCACTTCATTTTCTCCATACATTACTTAAGAGATATCTGAGAGGTGACACTATAGTTATCTTTAAATGTCGGAAGGGATATTATGCAGAAGATGGAATGAGGTTGTTTTCTGTTGCTCCAGAGGATAGAAAATGAATCAGTGGATTCAAATTACAAGAAAAGAGATTTCATTTAAACTTTTTTTTTTGTACTGTAAAAACTGTTTGAAGGTGGAACAGATTATCTTGGAGTGTGCAGGATCTCCAGCTTTGTAGGTCATAAAACAGAGGTTGGATGGGCATCTTTCAAGAGTGCTTACGCAGTGTGTTCCTGTATGGCAGAATAGCCTTGGACAGAATGGTCCTTGAGATCCTTTCCGACTCAATGATTCTGCAACAATGTACATCTAGAAAGGTGTATCTTGTTGCTCACTTATAGACAAAAATTCCTACAATTGCTGAAGAACTTTCTCGGCACATAAAATGCAGAAATGTACTTTATACTAGGTAAAGACAACCTTGATTATTAGGACAGATTGAAAATAAGACACTCAAAGAAAAAAATACAACCTTCTTTCATAGAATCATAGAACCATAGAGTTGGAAGAAACCTCAGAGACCTTCTAGTCCAACCCCCTGCCATGCAGGAACTCTGAATCAAAGCATCCCTGACAAATGGCCATCCAGCTTCTGTTTAAAGACCTGTAAAGAAGACGACTCCACCACTCTCCATTAAGGGAGTGTGTCCCACTGTTGAACAGCTCTTATTGTCAAGAAGTTCCTCCTAATGTTTAGGCGGAATCTCTTTTCCTATAGCTTGCATCCATTGCTCCATGTCCAATTCTCTGGAGCATCAGAAAACAAGGTTGCTCCATCCTCAATATGTCATCCCTTCAAATATTTAAACAGGGCTAACATATCACCTCTTAACCTTCTCTTCTCCAGGCTAAACATACCCAGCTCCCTAAATCTCTCCTCATAAGGCATGGCTTCACCATTTTGGTCGCCTTCCTCTGGACATGTTCCAGTTTCCTTATACATCTGAGCCAGAACTGGATTGGGTGAATGAGGAATTTGCATTAGAAGGCAGGGTCACACAGTATGTATACTCTTTACTATATTGTATTGCACTTAAGAGATGAAATCTCTCCTACTGATTGGCTAAGTTTGTGTCATGGCCTTAAAACATTCAATCATTTAAGGAAAGAAACAGTCTGCAGTTCAGTTTCTATGAGCAAAGGGAATGCTGTCAGTCTGGCTGGGTTTAAAAGCATACATGGAAGATGACAGAAGGTTGGAAAGAGGTCCCAAGACAGACGGATGCTAAAGAACAAGGAATCCAGAGGCAAAGAAACTAAAGGAATGCAACAGAAAGCAAGTAGTGGACTACGGATGCATCTGCACTGTAGAATTAATGGAGCTTGACACTGCTTTATCTGGCATGACTCAAAGTGTGGAATTCTAGGATTTGCAGTTTTGTAACAAATGGGTCCTGGAACAGGTCAAACCAGAATTCTCCCTGGAAGTCAAGATACTGAAAATTAGGCTGTTGTTCATGAATCACTGGAAAAGACAATTGTGCTAGGAAAGTTAGAAGGCAGTAGAAAGAGAGGAAGATCGCACAAT
The DNA here is from genome assembly GCA_034509955.1 of Urosaurus nigricauda. Lineage (NCBI taxonomy): Eukaryota > Metazoa > Chordata > Lepidosauria > Squamata > Phrynosomatidae > Urosaurus > Urosaurus nigricauda. Next base: position 375,231,726 of record JAOEGL010000001.1, on the reverse strand, counting down.
ACAGTACTTGGATGGATTCACTCATGGAGATCATGGGCCTGAATCTACAAGACAAAAGCAAAACAATGGAGGAGAGCAGGGCTTGGAGATGCCTCATCCACAAAGTCACCATCATTTGAGGGCAGCTAACAAGAACAAAGATATTTAGGCATATCTGTCAGAGTGTTCTGGTGCCACAACCCAGGAGCTGCTGTTGGATGAACTCAGCAAAGTCATCTTCATAACCCTTGTCTGGTAGAAAAAGTCAGGGAGTAAGCATGAGACTTTACTCAGAGCATTTCAACAGGCAGACACTTGGGGATACCCTCACGAATAAGGCATGTTCATGCAACCACTTAAGAGCTATTGATGCTCCTGCAGCTCTTGCATTGATGCTAAGCAGGAAGGCATTACCCATCGTCCAAAACACAAAGGACAGAAGTAGAAGAATGCCAGGTCCAAGTTCTTGCAGCACTTACCAGAGGCCCCTTGGAGATTCCCATCATGCCAAGATACTTAATAGAAAAAATAAATTTATGTGAGAGCAAACACATGTCTGGGGATGAAAGAGAAAGCCCCATAAGACGAAGAAGGTGAGAGTGAGGATGTGAGCTTTCATGCATCAAGACCTAGGCCACTTTGGATGCAATTTGGCTATGAGGAGACTGTAGTACAGCAGGGGAAATTATGCAGTCCTCCAGATGTTGTTGGACTGCATCTCCCAGAATTCCTCACCACAGGATAAGCTGGCTAGGGTTGCAGGAACCTGCAAACCAATAATAACTAGAGCATGCCTCTCAATCTTGCTACAAAATCTATCATGCAGTGAAGGGGAACCTTTGATCCACCAGAAATTTGGATATAGCTCTCATAATCCTTCAACATGCTAGCTCAGGATTCTGGGAATTACGGTGAACTCCAAAACACTCAAAAAGTGACTGAGCCTGCATTCTTGCTATAGTCATTAGAGTATACATTTAAAAAAAATCATCCTTCCAAAACACACTGCCAAAATAGTCCAGTTTGAGACAGCTCTAATTGCCCTGACTCAATGCTGGGGAATCCTGGGAATTGTAATTTTGTGAGACATTGAGCCTCCTCTGCCAGAGAGCTCTAGTACCAGAACAAATTACAGATCCTTGGATACCCTAGCACTGAGCCAGCTCAGTTATAGTGGTTTAAAACCGGATTATTTCTGGTGTGTTTTGGACCTCATTTTACCGCTGGCTGCATTTACACTGCAGAAATAATTCAGTTTGACACAACTTTAACTGTTGTGCCTCAGTGCTGTGGAATTCTGGGAACTGTAGTTCGATGAAACATTTAACTTTTGTGGTCCAAAACACACTGCAGAAATAACCCAGTTCAAGACCGCTTTAACCGCCTTGGCTCAATACTAGGAATCCTGGTAGCTGTAGTTTTATGAGACATTTATCCTTCTCAGTCAGAGAGCTCTGGTGCCACAATGAAGTATAAATATTAGGATTCCCTAACACTGAGCCAGGGCAGTTAAAGTGATCTCAAACTGGACTATTGCTGCTGTGTTTTGGGCCCAAGACCTTTCACCTCAAAATTCCAAATGGGGCATGGGCTGTATAATCATCCCCCTCAATTGCCACAAGAAAGACTGAGAGAGTGTCCCTCTCATGGTCTTCCTTTACTTTTCCCCCTCATAGAATCATAGAGCTGGAAGAGACCACAAGGGCCACCCAGTCCAACCCCATTCTGCCATGCAGGAACTCCCAATCAAAGCATCTCCGACAGATGGCCATCCAGCCTCTGCTTAAAAACCTCCAAGGAAGGAGACTCCACCACCCTCCGAGGGAGTGTGTTCCACTGTCGAACAGCTCTTACTGTCAGGAAGTTCCTCCTAATGTTGAGGTGGAATCTCTTTTCCTGTATCTTCTATTCATTGTTCCAGGTCCTATTCTCTGGAGCAGCAGGAAAAAAGCTTGCTCCATCCTCAACGTAACAGCCCTTCAAATATTTAAACAGGGCTATCATATCACCTCTCAACCTTCTCTTCACCAGGCTAAACATCCCCAGCTCCCTAAATCTCTCTTCATAAGGGATGGTTTCCAGACCCTCCACTATCTTACTTGACCTCCTTTGGACACGCTCCAGTTTCTCCACATCCTTTTTGAATTGTGGTGCCCAGAACTGGACACAGTATTCCAGGTGTGGCCTAACCAAAGGAGAATAGACTGGCACTATTACTTCCCTTGATCTAGACACTATACAGTGAGCCCGTGCTATACGTGGGCTCATTATAGGCAGCTTTCAGCTTATGCTGAAGCCACCCGGGAAAATGGGGAAGGTGCACATCTGCACGTGGTGTGTGCACCCATGGTGAGCACGAGCCCCATTGATATAATGGGGCTCGAGTATACATGTTTTTTGTTTTACAAAGGGGGGCTCCGGAATGGATCCCCCGCAGAAAACAAGGGCCCACTGTGCTTCTATTGATACAGCCTAAAATTGCATTGGCCTTTTCAGCTGCTGCATTGCACTGCTGACTCATGTTCAACTTGTGGTCTACTTGGACTCCTTGATCCCTTTCACACATAGTTTCATTAAGCCAGGTGTCCCCCATTTTATATCGGTGCATTTCATTTTTCTGCCCTAAGTGCAGTTCTCTGTGTTGAATTTCATTTTGTTAGCATTGGCCCAGCTTTCTAGTCTATTCAGCTCATTTTGAATTTTGATCCTGTCCTTTGGGGTATTAGCTACTCCTCCCAATTTGGTGTCATCTGCAAATTTGATAAGTATGCCCCCAATTCTGTCATCCAAATCGTTAATAAAGATGTTGAATAGCACTGGGCCCAGGACAGAGCCCTGTGGGACCCCACTGGTCACTTCTTTCCAGGATGAAAAGGAGCCATCGTTGAGCACCCTTTGGGTGCGGTCAGTCAACCAGTTACAAATCCATGTAACAGTTAACTTGTCTATCCCACATTTTGCAAGCTTGTTTGCAAGAATGTCATGGGGAACCTTGTCAAAGGCCTTACTGAAATCGAGGTATACTATATCCACAGCATTCCCTTCATCTACCAAGCTGGTAATTTTATCAAAAAAAGAGATCAGGTTTGTTTGGCAAGACTTGTTTCTCTGAAACCCATGTTGGCTTTTTGTGATTATGGCATTGGCCTCTAAGTGTTCACAGACTCTCTGCTTAATGATCTGTTCTAGAATCTTTCCTGGTATTGATGTCAGACTAACTGGACGATAATTGTTGGGATCCTCTTTTTTCCCCTTTTTGAAGATGGGGACAACGTTTGCCCTCCTCCAGTCTGCTGGGACTTCTCCTGTTCTCCGGGATTGGAAAGAAAACATGTTTATTTTGCTGCAGCTGTTCCCAGAGGAAATACGTCCAAATTTCTGGGACCCAGATCCCCAAAAGAATCAGCCCTTTATAATTCCTTGAACAAAGAAAACTACAAATCACATTTCATTGGTTACATATGAAATAAACATTTATGCCCCATCTCACAGAACTACAGTTTCCCAGAATCCCCTTGCATTGAGCCAGGGCAGTTCAAAAACAGCTTCAAACTGGATTATATGTGTGAGGTTTGTTTTGAACCCAGGGCCTTCCACCTCAAAGTGGGGCAGGCAGGGGCTGTGTTATAAAATCCCCCCCCCCAACACTTCTGCCACATGATGATAAAGGGGCTGAGAGAGTGTCCCCTCATAGCCTTCCCTTGCTTACTTCTCTAAAATATCCCCTCACAGAAACCCCTCTATAAACTACAGTTCCCATGATTCCATAGCACTGGACCACACGAAGGGCTGAGAGAGCGTCCCCTCAAGGCCTTCCCTCACTGTCCTCCCTTAAAGCCCTCCAAAAACTCACCAGCTTCATGCTTCCACGGGGTCTCTATTTATAATGCACCGCCCCCTTTCCCCAATTTCCCTTTCCCGAGGCACCTTGGGAAATGTAGTCCCTATCCCTCCCTTTCCCTGAGGATGACGTCACACGGGCCGCCATTTTAGCTCCCCGCCCGCAGCGCACGCCGGGAAGCGTAGTCCCGCTCTCCTCGGCCCCTCCCCTCTCCGCCTCTCATTGGCGCGGCGGCGACGGCGGGGCGTGCCGGGAGTGGTAGTCCGTCGAGGCCCTCCCGGCGCAGGCACCCAAGGGAGGGCGGGACTACAACTCCCAGGGCCTCCCCGCGGCGGCAGGTGGGCGCTCGGATGTTGATATCAACATGGCGCCTGTCAGAGAGACAAAGGCAGGGTTCGGAGGCAGACTGCTCTGAGTGAGCCCGAAGGAAGGAAGGAAGGGAGGAAGGAAAGGCCCTCGGAGGCCGGGCTTCCAGGGGGCTCCTCAGGAGGCCAGGCCCAGGCAGGGAGGCCCAGGCCCCCCTCGGCCCCCGCTTGCCTTCAGAGAAGGAGAAGGAAAGAGGAGAAGGAAGAGAAGGAGGAGGAGAAGCCATCCAGGAGCCCCTGGTCCCCCCAAATTTCCCCTGAATGGTCCCAAATGGAGGGAAGGCAGGCGCTCGCCTCAAGGTCAGTGGCAGTTTTTTAGGGGAAAGAGGATCCCCAAAATTTGTTCCCCAAAAATCTCTTTATTTCTTATTTTTCCTTATTTTTTTATTTTTGGTTTTATTTCTAGTTGGAAAATATTTCCTTTCTTTTCTCTACTTTTACATTTATTTATTTCTTACCTTTGCTTATTTCTTTCCTTTCTTTCTTTCCTATATTTATTTCTTATTTCTATTTTTTGGGTTTTATTTCTTCTTCTTTCTAGTTGGGAATTATTCCCTCCCCCCCCCCCCTTTTTTTTGTTTGCTAGCTCTACATTTATTTACTCCTTACCTTTTTTTCTTACCTTGGTTTTCTTCTTTCTAGTTGGAAATAAGTCCCTTTTTTGCTATCTTTACCTTTAGATTCATTTATTTCTTACCTTTATTTATTTCTTATTTTTCTTTATTTTTTTTCTTTTTACTTTCTAGTTGGTAATTCTTCTTTTTTGGCTACCTTAGTTTTATTTATTTCACTTTATTTATTTCTTACCTTTCCTTATTTTTATTTTTGGGGTGTATTTCTTCTTTTTTCCTAGTTGAAAATGATTCCCTTTTTTGTTTGTTACCTTTACCTTCATTTAATTCTTACCTTTCCTTTTTATTTGGTTATTTATTTATTGGGGTTTTCTTTTTTCTTCCTAGTTGGGAAATAAGTTCTTTTTTTTTCTTTTTCTTTTTGCTATTTTTACATTTATTTATTTCTTACCTTTATTTTTATTTTATTTTAGGGAAGGAACAGGAAATGTTTGTTTAGTTTAGTTTCTTTTACTGAATATTTGTTTTATATATATATATATATATATATATATTTGTTATAACAGTGACTTAAACAAACAATACTAGTTTACAAACAATACTAGTTTAGGGTTTTTTTTAGTTAAGTTTCCCTGCCTCGAATCCCATTTTTTGGAAGAAAAGTGGGGTCTAAATCCTATACAAACAAAGGAGTTTCCTGAGGTGGAGGGAAGACTTTTCTTTTGTATTAGCTATTATTATTTTAATAATAATAATAATTATTTTCTTATATCCTGCCTTTCTCCCAATATAGGGACTCAAGGTGACGAACAGCCAGTAAAACAATACAGATCAAAAACAGTACAACAGTATTAAAATATGTAAATATAAAAATTAAAATATCTAATTTATGGGCTTTTTTTAAAGTGAGTGACATTTTTGGAAGGATCTTGATTGTTCCTCCTCTTTTTTTGGTGGGGGGGAGTAATTTTTGCAAAAAGGAGAAAAGGAATAGGGATGATCATGGCTTTGCTGCCTTGTTTTATTTCCTTTTTCCCTCTCCTCTTTTTCTGTTTTGTTCTTCTTTCTGCTCCTTCCCAAATGCTTCCCAAGTGACTTTTTTTGGGGTGTCAAATTTTCAGAGTTTGTGTTTTGTTTATTTTAGAAGGGGGCTGAGTATGGAAGGAATGGAAAAGATTCAGTTAGTTTATAAATAAAAGAACTAAAAAAAAGTTGAGTTGGTTTAGCCCCCTTGAACCCATTTGGGGATGAAAGGTGGGGTATAAATCCCATAAATATGAATAAATAAGTAAATAAGTTTTCTGACTTTCTTTCTGTCTTTGGTCAAATTTTGTTGCATTACAATCCAGGAATTTTATAATATGTCAACATTTACAAAAAAGCAACTGTCTTCTTAACAGTTATTAATAATCAAAAATAACCAATTGAGAATGATATGGGTATGATGATATAGAAGAAGGGTATTGAGGGGATTTCAAAAGTGTTCATGAGGTTCTAATGTTAAGGGAAGGCTTCTTCTGAACTAGCTATTTGGTGGGTTTTAAAATATATGTGTGTGTGTGTGTGTTTATTTGTTTATTGTTGGGGAAGTTTTTCAAAGACAAGGAGACACCTGCCCTACTCTTTCCCCTTGAAATGTATGGCAAAAGAGATAGAGAGGGAATGTCTCCTTTGGGCGCCTGCTCAGGATCACTCATTTAGTTCCCTCTTAACTCCCTTTGATGGAGAGGGACTTTGTGGGGGTGAAAATTTCAGAGGGGTTTATTTTTATTTTATTTTGGGGACGGTGAAAGGAGTAGAAAAAGGTTGAGTGAGTTCAGTTGGTTTGCCTGCTTCGAATCCCATTTTTGGGAGAAAAATGGGGCATAAATCCTGTACAACCAAACAAATTGTGGTTCATGGAAGACTTGATTTGAACTTGATCTGTGGGGTTTTTTAATTATGTGTATTTATTGCTGGGGAAGTTTTTGAAAGAAAAGGAAGTGTCTGCCCCAGTCTTTCCCCTTGAAATGTATGTCGACTGGCAAAAGAGATGGAATGGTCCAAAAACTGCGGAAATAATCCAGTTTGTAGTTTATTGTGGCCCTGGAGTTCTCTGACAGAGAAGGCTAAATGCCCCACAAAATGACAGTTCCCAGAAAACGCTAGCATTGAGCCAGGGCAGTTAGAGCGGTCTCAAACTGGATTATTTCTGCAGTGTGTTTTGGACCAATGTCTCCTTTGGGTGCCTGCTCAAGATCACTCATTAGTTACCTCTTAACTCACTTGGAAGGCTCTTCCCCAGAAGCCTTTTCCTTCGCCCATTCTTCATCGCGAAATCTGACATGAGTGTATATTATCGTGTTGTGACGGCTCTTTTCTGCATTGTGCGAGAGACAGAAGGAGGAGGGGACGTTGATGCTTCTTCTCCTAGGTTAATCCTAATCCCAAAGGTGGAGGCAAAAAGGAAGGTAGGATAATAGTCTGCTTCTTAGTCTTGAATTTTCCCAGGCATCTCGAAATGGTGAGCTCTTGTAAGGGATGCCCAGGCAGTCTTTGCCTGAAACTCAGCCACTGAAAGGCATCTCAGTCTGTCTGACATGATTGTTTCCCAACTGGCAGGTTCTTGTGTAGGTCAAGGTGGTGATCCCTCGGGGCATGAGAAAAGTCAAGCAGGGACACACGACTGTTAGCACCCGCCCTTGACTAGTAATGTGTGAATAAGATGGACAAGGTATCCTGGTCTGAGAGGTGTGTTTCCAGGGCTGGTATGTGGGTGACGGTAAGTGATTTGTGCTTGCCACTGTTTCTCCAGCGTGGAGGAGAAATGACATTTTCGGCTGGGTTGTTAGTAGAGAGACAGATGAGGCGTTCTCACTTGATATGCTCTTGCAGAGTGATGGTTTTTTTCTTTATCTGGGCAGTCCTTTTCTGGAGGATAGAAATAGGGAATGAGTATGTTTTTATTAAAGTGGAAAAATAGGTTGCAAGAGAAAGCAAGGGTTTCATGTACATTACATTTTGTGGGGGAATTGATTCCAGTCTGGAATGAGATGATTGATGCGCAGCTTGCAGGCAGCTTTTACCGCTGCTTCGTTAAACCTAAGCTCCTGGTTTTAACTAAACTTTAATAGTCCTACTGCTTCAAGCACAATAAAACCAGTCAAAAGAGTTTTGATCTCACTGCCTTATGGATCGGACTGCCTTTGGGTTTCTTCTGGGGGTTGGGGATGCAGCGGAGATGGGGAGTCTAGTATTTAAGACATATACAGTTTGGAAACAGAGATGGTGGTGGCCTCAGATGAGGAGAGAGAGTTTGTGGGATGGCTGCCGTGAACTGAGACATGTATGAGGTGTGCCAGAATCATGCATCCAAGTTGGGAGGAGTCATTTTGCAAAAATGGAAAGTGCGAAAAGTGGTATGTGTGAACTGTTGCTGCATCCTAATCTTTGCAGGGAACGCATGCGAAAGTTGGAAAGCCTAAGCTTCTATATGTGCTGTTTTGACCCCTTGTGAATGGGAGCAATGACTGAAGTCCTGTCTTTTTGCATCTAAAACTTGAGACAAGTCTGTTGTAGGCATCCAGTGCTGTACTACCTAAGAGTTTTTACATTTTCTTCCTCATTCCTCCACTTCTCAGAAAGTTAGTTACTCAAAATTTAAATGCTTGGGATTGGAAGAATCCTCCCATTGTATGTTTATGCTATCTTTTCCTCAGCAGATTTTATTTTAAAGGGAAAAAAAGAGATGGAAACAGCAGTAGGTATACATGGGAAGGCTGCAGATCATGGCCTGTGTCTGAAGCAAAGTACAGTATTGCAAAACAGAAGCCTTGTTAAAAGCATGGTTAGCTCTAGGCATATTAGTGCATCTGCCTCAGGCAGCAGATTTTAGGTATCATGAAAGGGCAGGAAATTGTTATATAATTTATGATGATTGTATTCTTACTGCTGGGAAAACAGAATGGTATTTGTGAGATTTTCTTTCTGATGTGGAGCAATAATTTGATTGGCTTAGGGTACTGTGCACCTTGACTTTTAGTAGAAGGCACCTTTGTCCTCTAGGCACAAAGGTGGGGAAATATCTAGGGCTTTCCTCAAGCCTTGCCTGGGGAACACTCTGGGGTTTGAATTTATGTCAGACATGCATTTGTTTTGGGTAAGGTAATGAGAGCCGACATAGCTGTAATGCCTGAGAGTTTGAGCTGTAAACAGTCACACTTCAAATCTGGTTTAGATCTAAATAACAGTGCAATACTATATAGGACTTGTTCTCTAATTGGATGGGATGGGATGGCATCAGAGACTACCTTAGCCAGCGTCCCCGACAGCCCTATTTTTTAGACTCAGATTTTCCTATCTGTAGCACTGAGATACTAAAATTGACCTCCCTTACAGGGTTGCTTGTAAGGATTACTGAGATAATGTAGGTTTAGTGATTCCAACACCCAAAAAAACTTTTTATAGATATTAAATTACAGCATTACTATTTTCTAAGCTCATGTCCCCATCCCTAGAAAAGGAAGGTTAAAGCCTCATTTTGTGTTTGAATTTTTACTCATAGTCTAAAGAAATAATTGTTAGAAATCCTCAGTCTTGTGATGGGGTGGGTGGGAAGGGGTTAAAGTGCAGAAAAGGAGTCCATGGGACTCTGCTTAACAAGTTTCAGTCTCTCTTTTTAATAAATCATCATGTCCACATAGGATCCATTTTTCTTGATGGTCTTTCAGAAAGGTGAAACCTGCAGAACGTGAGTTGGGTTTTCTACTAGATTCCTGACAGCCTTTTTTCAGGGGACGGTGTAAAATAGCCTGTGCTTAAAGAGACAGAAAAGGTATGATGGGCATAGAATAGAAATCATATTTTGGGTTTAGGAAACAGCAGATGACTTCAGATGGTGGGAATGGATTACAGGTGGTGTGTATGGAATTTGACTGGCATCTTTTTGCTGCACAAACAAAGACACCTTTGCCTTGTATTGATTCAGACCATTGGACTACCTGTTCTGGCAGGCTGTGGCTATCCAGACTCTTGGGTAAGGATTTTTGTGATTGCCTTTTGGGTAACAAGAGATGCCAAATGTGGGGCTTTTTGCAAATAAAGCAGGTGCTCCATCATCTAAAGCAGTGATTTCAAACTCTGGCCATCCAGATGTTCTGGACTTCAGCTCTCAGAATTCCTAACAGTTAGCCAAGTTAGCTGGGGCTTCTGGGAGGTGATCTCTAAAACATCTGGACGACCAAAATTTGGGAACCACTGATCTCAAGTGTCAACATGATAGAATTGGAAAGTTGAAAAGTACACCAAGGGTCATCCAATCCAACCTTCTGCTGGTGCAGGAAACCACATCTCTCCATGTAAATCAGATATAACAATATAGCAAGTACATTTCTATACCACTTATCAGTGAGCTAGAACTCCCTAAGTGGTTTATAATCTGTAATACAATTGCCCCCAACAAGCTGGGTACTCATTTTACTGACCTACAAAAGGATGGAAGGCTAAGTGGACCTTGCAGCCCTCCTCTAGGATTGACCTTACAATGTTGTGGCTGCAGGACCAGTGTTTAACCAGTGTGCCACCAGGGTCACCCCACCTCCATTTAAAAACATCTGACAAAGGAGAGCCCACCACCTTCCAAAGTAATCCATTCTACTGTGGAACAGCTGTTTACTGTCAAAAAGGTCTTCCAAATGCTTGCTTAAAATCTCTTTTCTTGCAGTTTGAATCCACTCGTTTATGGCTTACCCACTGGAACAACAGAAAGTGAACTTGCTGTTTGCAATTATTGTGGTGCTCATCCTTGCTCATTTTCTGCTGGTATGAATGACGGAGATTTTTTCTGAGCTCTTAATTTCTAGTGAAAGTCTACTATAAGCTGTATGAATAAACAAACTGGCCCTAAATCTTTCTGCTTTTCCAAAAAGAAAAAGAAAATAGCTTAGTTAATAAATGTACATATTTTCTTGACCTTGGGAATTATATCTAAACGCCATTGTTTTCCAAGATGACTGGAAACTTCAATTTTACTTGTACTTGTGGGGAATTTACAAAAATATCCAGGATGGGTTTGAAGGTACTGTGTAACTGAGCCTGTCTAAAGCCGATTCTTGTAATGGTATGCATCTGTCACATTCTTTGCTTCTATCACCTCTTTCCATCCTAAGCTAACTGATGGAATAAAAACTGGGCTTACTGAAAACCTGTGCCTTTTGTCATGGAATCGTAGAGTTGGAAGAGACCACAAGAGCCATCCACTTCTAATACTTCTAATATTGATGCAACAATATACGACTGATCTCTGCAGATACGAATGATCCCTGAAGGGCTGGATAGATGACAACTTGCAACTCATTAGTCCAGCCTTCCCCAACTGGGCACCCTCCAAGATGTGTTAGGCAGGAAAATCCATCATTTCTAGCCAATATATTTATGGGTGTTCTGTGGGTGATGGCTGTTGTAGTCCAGTGCTTGTGGAGGACCCCCATTTGGGAAGTTTTGGGGACCTTGGGTAATGTTTTGGGTGAGGCTTGGAGGTGGGCAGGAGAAGTGGATGAATCACTCACACAGCAATAGCAATAGCATTTACAATTCAATACCACTTATCTGTGATATCAGCACAATCTGTAAGCCAGTTGCCCCCAACAAGCTGTGTACTCATTTTACTAACCTACAAAAGGATGGAAGGCTGAGTCAACCTTGGAGTCCTCTGGGATCGAGCTTGCAACCTTGTGGCTGTAGTACCAGTACACAGGGCCAAAGATACCTGTGCATTTCCGCCACTCGGCTCCGATTGTATAAGATAAAGCAAACGTTCTTAGTACTTTTCCTTTGAATTGCTTCTCATACCACCCAACCCACATTTTTCTGTGAATACCTGCATGGCAGGAGGTTGGACTGGTTGGCCTTTGTGGGTCTTTTCCAGCTCTATGAGTTAACACTCCCCATGTCTCTGTGCCTAAGTGTAATGAAGTTGTTGAATGCATATTTATCTAATACTCCACTTGTGTCCCAATATGGGACCCAGTAACCTTTCAACATAGATTGCAACAAAGAAGAGTGAAATAAAACCTCTCCAATGTAATAAAATGCTTTTTGAAAGAACAACAAAACAATAAGATACCCTGTTTAAGCAGCAGTTATTTAAAACACGGTTTAGACAGTGAGAATAAGAGAGGAGAGGCACCCCTATGAAAGTATGACTGCTCTAACCTTCAGCTGATCTAGTATTCGGCCTTTATTAGCTCTGCCTCTCTTGGCTTCCACATCTCTTGTTTTTCTCTGTCGTGTAACTGCAGCTATGTAAACTCCTTGGGGCAGGGAATCTTTGCATTTCTTTTTGTTTATGTTAAGTGTTGTACTGTATATGGATGACGCAGTAGGAATAATCAATGCATTGCATTTAGAATGCACTGATTTTTCCCCCTGAGCTTAGGGAAGTTATTTTTGGACAGCAGGTCCCAGAGTGGCTATGGGGCTTCTCCGAGTTGTAATCCAAAAAAAGTCTCCCCAGCTCTCTCTCCTCCACCCCCACCCCTGTTGTTGTGTGCCTTCAAGTTGTTTCTGACTTATGCCAACCCTAAGGGAAGGCTGTCATGGGGTGTTCTTGGCACAATTTGTTCAGAGGGAGTTTGCCTTTGCTTTCCTCCAAGACTGAGAGACTGTGACTTCCCCAATGGGTTTCAATGGGGGAGCAGGGATTTGAACCCTATTGTCCAGAGTCATAGTCCAATGCTCAAACCACTGCATCATGCTGACTTTCTCTTTTCTACTCTAAGAGCATATATCGAGATTCAGTGGATTAGACCAAAATATCAGTTTGGGCCAGCACCAACCCAGCTGCACCAGCTTACCTATGTTGTTGTTGTTGTTGTTGTTGTTGTGTGCCTTCAAGTCATTTCTGACTTGTGGCCACCCTAACACAAACCTATCACATGGTTTTCTTGACAGGTTTCTTCAGAAGGAGATTTACCATCGCTATCCTCTGAGACTGAGAGAGTGTGATTTGCCAAGGTCGCCCAGTGGGTTTCCATGGCTGAGCTGGGATTTGAACCCTAGTCTCCAAAGTCATAGGCCAACACTCAAGGCATTACACTGTGCTGGCTCCATATCTCCCTGTCATTTTTTTAATGCATAAGTTTTATATCCTGCCTTATTTGGGGCTGCGGCTTTTGAAACCTCAAACTACCAAAAAAAGAACTTAAAATGTAAATCAAATTCTGAAACGCATATATTAAAGACAAAGATCCATAGTCCATCTAGTTTGGGTTTTCAGAGCATTCAGTCATACTGTCATTGCCTTTCCTTTCCTGCATATCGTTGTAGTGGCTTGAGTGTTGGACTAAGATCCTGTGTTACAGACTGATCAGGGTTTAAATCACTGGCCAACTATGAAAACCTACTAGGTAACCTTGGGCAAGTCGCACTCTCTGAGCCTCAGAGGAGGGCAATGTCAAACCCCCTCTGAACAAATCTTGCCAAGAAAACCCTTGATAGGTTCGCCAGCCTTTCCATAAATTGGAATTATCTTGGGAAAGTACACAACAACATCTGTACTCTGCTGTTGCAACTGTATGGATTGTGATTTATGTGTCTTGTGTGTTGGTAAGCAAGAGGAGCCCTCCCTTCAACCACCATCTTGAGGGGAGAGAAAGGCAGGCCACCTCCTGCTGGAAGCAAGAAGAGCCCTCCCTTCAAGCACCATCTTGAGGGGAGTTAATTGTCTAATTAACAAATTGTAAGCCGCTCTGATAGCTTTGGCTGAAGAGCGGGGTATAAATAAAATTTATTATTATTATTATTATTGGTATGTGTCGGTCAGGAGTGCCTGTTATCAGCTTTGGCTGATAAGCCAACTGCTCCCTTTCCTGGAAGTCGGGGACCTTGAGACTGTAGTACATGCACTGGTAACCTCACGTCTTGATTTCTGTAATGCACTCTATATGGGGCTACCTTCGTGCTTGGTCCAGAAACCTCAGTTCAGAACATGGCAGCCAGACTGGTCTCTGGTACATCCAGAAGAGACCATATAACACCGATCTTAAGATCACTTCACTGGCTTCCCATTAGTTTCCATGCCCAGTACAAGGTGTTTGTTATCACCTTTAAAGCCCTAAATGGCTTGGGTCCAACCTATCTTTGGGACCGCCTCCTTCCATATAATCCTCCCCTCAGATCCTCAGGGAGGAACTTCCTACAGCCTTATAAAACAAGGCTGGCTGTGACCTCCCAAAAGACCTTCTCAGCTGTTGCGCCCAGATTGTGGAATAGCCTGCTGGATGAGATCCATCATATTATCACCTCAAATAGCTTTAAAAAAGCTGTAAAGACGGATCTCTTCCAGCAGGCCTTTCCTCTCCAGCTATCAAAAGAACTTTAAGAACTCCAACCACACTTTATGTTAGCGATTTAGGGCTTTAAAAATGATAACAAACCTTGTACTGGGCATGGAAACTAATGGGAAGCCGGTATGGTCTATAGTGTGTTGTTGTTACTGTTGTTGTTTTGTGTTTTTTTAAAAGTATGTTTTAATTCTTGTATTAATTGTATTTTAAGAAGGGGGATTGAGGGGTTTGAATGTATGTTTTTAACCTTTGTAAGCCACCCTGATTGCATCTTGTAGAGGGGCGGGATATAAATAAATTTTATTATTATTATTAATGGTATGTGCCTCCAGTCTGTTGATTCATGGCAACCCATGAATTTCGTAGGATGTAGGCAAGGAATGTTCAAGGAAGTTTCCTGTGAAATAAGCCTACAGCACCTGCTATTCCTTGTTGGTTCCTTCATCCAGGTATTTAACCAGGCTTCGCCCTTAGCTTAGCTTCCACCAGTCAGGATCTGATTCCTTCAGGGTATTCCTTCAGGGTACCTGTATCCTAGGCAGCATCCACACTGTGGAAATAATCCAATTTGAGAGTGCTTTAACTGCACTGGCTCAGTGCTATGGCATTTTGGGAATTGATGTTTGTAGTGGCCCCAGAGCAGAGCTGTAGCATTGAGCCAGAGCAATTAAAGCACTCTCAAACCAGATTGTTTCTGCAGTGTGTTTTGGATTTTAGTGGTTTGTTTTTTGCTCGAAACTACCGCACTGCCTTAGTCTGTTTTTACTGTAAATTACCCTGAACATTCGTTGAATGCCAGCTCAGTCTGAAATACCTTAAATTAATAACGATTGATGCAAAATAGTTGAAAATGTGCATGCAGCTGCTTGGATAGGCTGTGGATCTTGCGAGTTCTCCAGAGTGAGGTGGCATCGATCAAGTGTGCATTAGATATGGATATCCAATGTCTAGGCAGATGACCTTCTGCCTGTGTGGGCATGTACTCAAGATCACTTAACATAGATTTGTTACCCCCATAAGGTGCTTAGGGGGAATTGGGCAAAGTGACGAATTAACAATTTGCTCTTATGCATGTTTCCCTTGCAGTTTAAATTCCCCTGCTTTCAATGGGGCTTCCTCTTGAGTAAGCAGACTTGGGACTGCAGCTGTGCACTAGTCCAGATGCATTTCTCCTTCAGCAGTTTTTTTCCTCTCCTTGTTTCTGTACTGTCTGGTGGGAGGCTGGGCTCCTTCGCCCTTTGTGATGCTCGCTTGTGTCATTTTAATGATTGTGAGTACGGGACCAAGGAGATGATATCATCACTCGGGATTAATCATTGAAGAACTGAAAGCCGTGGTTTTTCTGCATGTCATCTCTGATCCAGTGCTTGTGAACCAGGATGGGATTACAGAGCACAGGCGTGCTGTTGAAGAGGATGTGTGTGCATTAAAAGTGGGGAGGAAAGGTCTTTTAGGTTTGTCAATTAGTTCTTCTTTTTAATTACCCGGCCTTTCCTTTTGGCAAAAAAACAATATAAAAGGAGTGTTTTGCTGGTGCGCAGATGATGCAGCACACAATTCAAGTTGCTCGTAAGAAGAGGGGTTGAGGAGGAGGAGGAGGAGAGGCAGACAGCGAATCTGCTTGCTCATGGACTCACATCACTAAGTGGAAGGCTTGGGTCAGTCCCATGATATGAGAAGCTCATTTCTGCAGTGGTGATCACAATTGCCAGGGTGCTTGCACTGCTTTTCTTCCTAGGAGTAGGAAGATGGCGGTCAGCAACCTCTTCTTTTCCCTCTCGGGAACAGAGTAGCCATACGAAGGGATATCAGTAAAATGCCAGTCTTGTTTCTTTGGGACAGTACTGTATGGTGGAGTCCTCAGCAGGGTTGGCTGGTTTAAACCATAGTTTCCAGCGATTCCCAAACTATTGTCCTGCAGGTTTTTTGGACTTCAGCTCCCAGAAGTCCTAGTTAGCTTGGCCAGAGTTGGAAATTCTTGGAGCTGAAGTCCAAAATATCTGGAGGACCAAAGTTTGGGAAATGTTGGTTTAAAGCAATTGCTCCCAAACTTGAGTCCTCCAGATGTTTTGGACTTCAGCTCCCTGAATTCCTGTCTACTGGCCAAGTGGGCTCTGGCTACTAGGAGCTGCAGTACAAAACAAAGTACACAGTTAGAGAGCCAGTGCTTTAACTAAATGACTTTTTTAAAAACCCACTTGTTTTTAAAAAGTGATTATTCCTATATATTTCTGAAGTCTGGCTATTCATTACTATTTTCCAGCTCTTACTGGAACAACAATGACTCTCACCGTTTAAACATGTTATCTTTAACAGTTTATTGGCAGTTGCTCCTTGTTAGAACAGTATCCAGTGTCAGTTGCTTCTTTTTAAACATTTTGTTTTACAGTGCAAGAAGTGCCATTCAGAAACAGCCAAAACATCTTGCTTTAAAAGTGCGCTTTAAAAAGAATTATTATTTAATTTAGTGGCCGTGATATCTGAACCACATTTTGCTACTTCATTTTCTGATTTAATCTTATCTTGGCGTTGCTGTTGTTGTGTGCCTTCAAGTCGTTTCTGACTCAAGGCAACCCTAACGTGGACCTATTGCAGAGTTTTCTTGGCAAGATTTATTCAGAGGAGGTTTGCTGTTACCATCCTCTGCGGCTGAGAGAGAGTGACTTGCCCAAGGTCACCTAGTGGGTTTCATAGCTGAGCAGGAAATCGAACCCTTGTCTCCAGAGTGTAGACCTATGCGTTAATACAAAAAATAAGCAAACCCTGATTTAAACCAACTTCCTCCTCCAAAAAAACCAAAAACAAAACCCAACAGTTTTTTTAAAAAATCCACAAATAAACACAACAGATTTTGGGTTGCTTTTTCTAAACATCCCCCCCCCCCAGCCCTGGTCCAATAGAAGTGGTCATCTTTGTCCGGAGCTTGGAAACATAACTTTTATTTCAGATTCCCACAGCCAACTTCATTCAGCCTATTTATTTCCTAGGGATAACAGTCCTCAGCCACAGAAATTGTGTTCATATGCTGGGAGAACTACATTTCTGGCATACTGGTACCCAGGGTTTCTCCAGCCAAGCTGCTAGAGAGAAGATCCTGGGGGTTATAACCCCCAAGTTCTGCCTATACCCATTTATTTATGCATTTAATTTATATCCTGCCTTTTTTCCAGTGCAAGATTCAGGAATTCAGTGTGATTTACCACAGTTTAAAATGAAGTCCTTCCACATTCGCTGAGGGGTTAGGGGCTCAAGTGGAAAAACCACAAATAAAAAAATACTATTCTTTTTATATTACCGAACACCTCTCTAGGAATCTCCAAGTCCTCTTGTGCAACCAGTTGTTTTTAATATGTGAACTGCTTTGTGAAGATCTAGGCATTGGCCTATAGGACATAAATCTCTGGTGATGCAAGGTTAAGAAATCTTGTGCTTTCGAGATTTGTAGCATCTCCAGCCATTGGCCTTGCTGCCTGGGGGGTTCTGGGATCTGTAGTCAAAAAAGTAACTTTTCCATGCTGTTGTAGTGAAGCAGATGCATTCTGTGTTAACAGAAGTTTCGGAGAAGAATTGAAAGCCGGCTCCATGTCTTGATCATTACAGGAATCTCATCTGGAGGTTACCAGAGCATGGATTGTTCCAACAGTGTTCCAGGAATCCATACGAAGCTGCTTTATGCTGTGTCAGACCATCGGCCTGCCGAGCAAAAATGCTGTTTACTCACACCAGCGCTGGCTGTCCAGAGGTCATTTCCATCCCTGAGACGCCGACTAGGGATGCCAGGGAACCGTTTAGCATACAAAATGTGTGCTTTGCTGCTCAGCTCTTGGTAGCGAAGGGGTCACTATTGATGGTTTTATAGCTTATGTTAGAACAAGGGTGCAAGGAGTCTTTCAGCCTGAAAATTGAATTCAGAGATGAGCGGGGGGGGGGGTCACATTCCAGTGTTGGGCAGGACCAAGAGGGTGGGATAATACCAGCAGATTTGAATTTAAAGCAAGATCGGCTTTATAAATAAGATTGCGGAGAACCACCAAGTGTTTTAACCCTCCCACCTGTTTTTTTTAATTTAAACTTGTTTTGTTTTGTTTTGTTTTTTTGGTTTAGACAAGTATTTTTTTTTTTTTTGCATTAATGTTTATGATTATAGCAATAACAAGTAAATATCTATACCACGTACCAGTGAACTACCAGTCCCAGTATTACACCAATATAGGACTAAATCAGAAAATTAAGTAGCAAAATGCAGTTCAGATGTTACGGCCACTAGCTTAAATAACTGTTCTTTAAAAAGTGTTCTTTTAAAAAAGTTGTTTTAGCTGAACTTGGGTTAATTGAAGGATTTGTTTCTGAATGACCTTTTTCCCACTATAAAATTAAGTGATTAAAAAGAAGTAACTGACACTGGATACTGGTCTAACAAGGAACAACAGCCAATAAACTGTTTAAAATGTTTAAATGCAAAGAGCCATTGTTCCAGTAAGAGGGCTGGAGAATAGTAATAATAGTTAGACTTCAAATATAAATACAGTCAGCCCTACATACACACGAATTATTTTTATCTAGGGATTCAAGCATCCATGGACTGAAAATATTGAAAAAAATGCATTCCAAAAAGCAAACCTTGATTTTGCCATTTTACTATGGCATTGTATTTAATAGCATCCACAGATTTTAGTGTCCACGGAGATCCTGGAACCAAACCCCAGTAGATAACAAGGGCTCACTGTATATATGCGTAATTAATTTTAAAAAAAACAACAATCCACAAATGTTTTTTTGAAAAGTAATTTGGTTTAAACCAAGGTTTAAATCTGGTTTGAAGCAGCCATATTAAAGTCCACAGGGCCAGGAGCTAAACCTTAGAAGACTTTCAGCTATATTGAATGAGAACATACATAATCTGGGAAATAACTAAACAGTCTTAGGGTTCAGATTGGGATTCTAGGACATCCACATTCACCTCCAGGTTTTGTTTCAGAGGGATGGCTAAACAAACTAGCAAACTCCATTCTTTGATTTCACCCAAATCTGCACATGCACCCAGTGATGTCTGACCATTTTCAATGGTTGTAAACTGTGTTGTTTCTCCTGCTCGAATTGTTCAATATGCTTTCAATCTGTTCAGATTATTCATTGCTGTTTTAAATGGGCTAAATATATTTGCTGGTGCATTGCCCAGAGAGCTTGTGATATAGGACGGGATGTAAATATTTCAATAAATACACAATAAATGTTAGTAAGCCACAAGCCAGCCAACTCATTCTCTCCAGGTAACAGGAATCGCATGGCAGGTGGCAGAGCTGGAGGGATGGGGAAGGGGAGGAACACCATTTGGAAAGAGGTGACAGTTTCCTGTGGAGTTGTTCACTGCATCTTCCTTAGCAGCAACTATGCTATATTTTCTCTTTTGCCAAGCTTCATAGGCAAAAAATAGGAGGCAAACCAAGGGTATCTATGCGTCCGTCTTCTGTGTCTCTTTCCATTCATAATCCTCCTTGGAATGGCTAGCTGTTTCTCTTCCTTCCGTCAATGCCAAATCATGCTGGGACAGAATTTTCTAACAGCAGGCAGGAAACTTTCCATTAATTGGGGATCTCCTTGGCTGGCTCAAATATTTGTGTGTTGGAAATTGGCAAGGATAGGTTTCAAGAAGAGGAGAGTCAGTTCATCACAGCAGGTTGGTCTGTTACATTTTTTAAAAATTAGTTTTTACATTTTTTAAAAATCCCTTTTGTCAGAGTACATTTTTAAGATGACACACTTTAAATAAAACACTAGAAAGAAACTCCAAGGTTGCATAGAGGGGGTGGAATGCTATTTAGGGCAAGAGATTGGAGGGAAAAATTGTTTAGCATCTAGATGTGGTAGAAAACCTAGGGCTTCTTTCCTCAATGTGGAGCCGTTGAGATATACAGTACTTCACTACAACTCTTGTGATCATTGCTGGCGGTAGATGACAATAGATGTAGTCAACACACGATGGACCAACTTGATGATTGGCCTAAACCAGAAAATTAATGGGGCTTTTTACATTGGCAAGAAAGTGTGACATGAAGTTGCACTTTCCTTAATGCTTAGCAGCTAGACAGCAAGCCCCAGGTGTGCATTTAAAAAGTACAGGGCAGCTAGACTGAGGTTTTTTCTGTGGCTCAGCAACTATATGGGAAGCTGTCAAAACGCTACAAACACAGGCGGAGCAGCTACATGGGCGGCAAGGAACGTGGCTTTTAGCCGCGCTTTAAACATTTTTTTCCCTTGCTGGCTGCGAATTGCGCAATTGCGCAGGTACACCATACAGTCGGAGCTTATCACATGGGGGAGTACAGGACCATTCCGAAAGAGGGAGAAACTGAGGTCAGTTCGGAAATGCACATGATTACGCACAAGCTCATCAAACACAAAACAAGAGAGCATCTACACAAAAAGAAAATGCAGAGTCAATACGAAAGAATTCATCACATGTGAACATACTGGTCGGCTTTCTGTTGCAAATTAAGGCATCTTGGGAAATGGTAGCAAAGGCTCATGGGAGTTGTAGTCTGTGTTCTGTCAGAGCATTATATTGAGTTGTCTTGAGGTTTCAGCCCTCTGTCCAGGAGGGATTCCCATATGTCCTCCATTCTTGAGCAGAGGCCCCCCTTTTCCAAGTTGACCAGGCACATCCTCCTTTGCCAGGACACGTCCTACTTTTCCAGCCTTCTTTTTGAAGAGGAAGCAGGAGGGCCAGGCGTGCTCTGGCCAGGCTCTGGGGGTCTCTTCCTGGCTCCTTCCCTCCCTCCCTCCTTCCCCGCTGCCTTCCTCCTCCCTTTGGCTGAGAGAGTGTGACTTACAGGGAGGAAGGGCAGCGGTGGTGCTCCAGGTCCTCCTGATGCTGGGCCAGGGCAAGCTGGAAACAGGAGGAGGAGGAGAGGGACCTGGAGCACCTCTGCTGCCCTGCTTCCCTGCAAGTCACACTCTCTCAGCCAAAGGGAGGAGGAAGGCAGCCAGGAGAGAGCCCTGGAGCCTGGCCAGAGTGTGCCTGGGCCTGCCTTCTCCTCCCCCCTTCGGCTGAGAGAGTGTGACTTGCAGGGAGGCAGGGCAGCGGAGGTGCTCCAGGTCCCTCCCCTTCTCCTCCTCCTCTTGCCAGCTTGCCCTGGTCTGGCTGAGCGCCTCCAGTGCCCTGCTGTCTCCCTAGAAGTCACACTCTCTCAACCAAAGGGAGGAGGTGAAGGAAGGTGCAGGCGCACTCTGGCCGGGCTCTGAAGGTCTCTTCTTGTCTTGGCACCTTCCCTCCCTCCGCACTTGTATCGCTGCCTTTAAATGGGCGCTTTAAAGATACAGAGCCCCATTTAACCGTTCAACTACACCTTAGCCTTTAGATGCAATAGGGGTGCTTTTTACATTGGCTAAAAGGGGCGGTCCAAACTCGCCCCTTCTAGCAGCGAGATGAGGCCTAGGCTGCCACACGGGCAGCCCCAGAGGCCTCATCCCGCCGCAACGACCCGCCGCAAAAAAGAGCTCCGGGATCGAGCTCTTTTTTTGCGGCGTGGGAAGGGCGCGATTGGCGCCCTCCCGCGCCGCCAAGCGTCAAAACGTGCGCAGCGCGTCAAAACGCTGCGCACGTGATGACGCTTGTACGGCGCCACCGTGTAGACGCCGCCATCTTTAAATGGCGGCGTCCATGCGTTTTAGGCTTAGGGAGGGTGTAAAGGCTATGCCCTCCCTAACCCTAAATGCGGGCTTTTTAGCCCGAAAAGCGCCTTTTTTTTGCCCGTGTAAAACGGGCCAGCAATGCTGCACCCTTTTTAAAAAAGTAGTGGGGAAATCAAACTACTTTTTAAAGGCACTTCTTCTCCCTTAAAACTCCAAAATAGTGTTTTCATGGCACACTTTCCCTTTTTCTCATCTAAAGGCTGGGTTTTCAAGCAGCCTTCAACACACCTCTTTTTGCCAATGTAAAATGGGCCAGCTCCTTTTTAAAGCACTTCTTCTCCCTTAAAACTCCAAAATAGTGTTTTCATGGCACACTTTCCCTTTTTCTCATCTAAAGGCTGGGTTTTCAAGCAGCCTTCAACACACCTCTTTTTGCCAATGTAAAACGGACCAATATAATAATAGAATATAATAATGTTAATTATTTTAAGAAATAATTATATCTTACCTGGAATTATAGGATCTCAGAACTGCATACAAGTAAGAAGTCATGTTGAATCTCCCTTATCCTGATTTCCGAAATTATCCTCATGGGTGACTGAGATAGTGACACTTTTGCTTCATGGTAGTTCAGTGTATACAAACTTTGTTTCATGCACAAAATTATAATGAAAATTATATTTAAAATTGCTTTCAGGCTATGTGTATAAAGTGTATACAAAACAAATGAATATCATGTTTAGACTTGGATCTCATCTCCAAGATTTCTCATTATGTATATGCAAATATTCCAAAATCTTTTAAAAAATCAAAAATCCCAAAAACTTCTGGTCCCAACATTTTGGATAATCAACCTGTAATGGTCCAAAACAAATTTAACAGGCTAAAATGGTTTAAACAGACTAAACAAGTCACACTGAAAATTTTTTAGCAGGTTAAAAGAGGTTGGAAGGTTAAAACAGTTAAGTTCATGTGCATGTACATTTTCACAAAAGTAAGTTAATACCAGAGGCTTGAATAAAAAAACATGTTTTGACTTGGTGTTCGGAAGAAAGCAAAATCAGTGCCGGTTGGACCTCGAAGGAGAAAACATTCCAAATATTTGTGTGTTGGAGGTGACTGAGATTTTACATCAGAGAAGGCCTTGTCCCATGGCTTCACATGGTGCTCTTACTGGTGGGAAACAGAAGAGGCCTTTCTGGCAGAACTCAATCCTTGGGGAAAAGTATATAGGAAAAGACTTTCCTTAGTTGAATATTACTTTGCTAAGAACTAGTTGGAATGATGGATTTTCATTTAGATAACTATGGATATTATCACACAGGGGACAGGACTTGTCCTATCCCTGTCCCTTCCTTCCCATGTGATTGCATGGAGATTTTCACATGATGTTGTCATTATCCCATTCTTACCTGTTCTTATAGCGCAATTGCGATAACATTTTCAAACGACTTCATGCTTATCCCGTCCTTCTCCCATCCCTAAACTGGCATGACCCCGACACTGTGTATTAATGGAAATCTGTGTTAATACAATGACAGGTGCCACTGACTAGAGAAGGACAGGATAAGCCCCATGTGATAATCTCCAAAACTTCTGGTTTTGCCAAGCCTCCAGAAAAAAACAATTTTTGGGGGTGGAATAGGTTTTTGTTTTGTTTTTTGATAGAGCCCAGGACCAAACTGCAGATAGCAAGTGATTGAGGTGGCATAGAATCAAAGAATCATAGAGTTGGAAGAGACCACAAGGGCCATCCAGTCCAACCCCTTGCCATGCAGGAACTCCAAATCAAAGCATCCCTGACAGATGGCCATCCAGCCTCTGCTGAAAGATCTCTAAGGAAGGAGACTCCACCACCCTCTGAGGGAGTGTGTTGCACTGTTGAACAGCTCTTACTGTCAGGAAGTTCCTCCTAATGTCTAGGTGGAATCTCTTTTCCTGCAATTTATATCCATTGTTCCGCGTCCTAGTCTCTGGAGCAGCAGAAAACAAGCTTGCTCCCTCCTCAATATGACAGCCCTTCAAATATTTAAACAGGGCTATCATATATCCTCTTAATCTTCTAAACATCCCCAGCTCTCTAAGTCGTTCCTCATAGGGCATGGCTTCCAGACCCTTCACCATCTTAGTCGCCCTCCTTTGGACATGCTCCAGTTTCTCCACATCCTTTTTGAATTGTGGTGCCCAGAACTGGACACAGTATTCCAGGTGGGGCCTGACCAATGCAGAATAGAGTGGCACTATTACTTCCCTTGAACTAGACACTATACTTCTATTGATGCAGCCTAAAATTGCATTGGCCTTTTTAGCTGCTGCATCGCACTCTTGACTCATGTTCAACTTGTGGTCTACTTGGACTCCTAGATCCCTTTCACACATAGTTTCATTCAGCCAGATGTCCCCCATCCTAAATCTGTGCATTTCATTTTTACGCCCTAAGTGCAGTACTGTACCTTATATTTCTCTGTGGGGAATTTCATCTTGTTAGCATTGACCCAGATTTCTAGTCTATTCAGGTCATTTTGAATTTTGACCCTGTCCTCTGGGGTATTAGCTACTTCTCCTAGTTTAGTGTCATCTGCAAATTTGATGAGTATGCCCCCAATTCTGTCATCCAAATCATTAATAAAGATGTTGAATAGCACTGGGCCCAGTACAGAACCCTGTGGCACCCCACTGGTCACTTCTCTCCAGGATGAAAAGGAGCCGTTGTTGATCACTCTTTGGGTACAGCCAGTCAACCAATTACAAATCCATGTAACAGTTACCTTGTCCACATTTTACTAGCTTGTTTGCAAGAATGTCATGGGGAACCTTGTCAAAGGCCTTACTGAAGTCAAGATATGCTGTATCCACAGCATTCCCTTCATCTACCAAGCTGGTAATTTTATCAAAAAAAGAGATCAGGTTTATTTGTTTCTCCGAAACCCATGTGATTATGGCATTGGCTTCTAAATGTTCACAGATTCTCTGCTTAATTATCTGCTCTAGAATCTTTCCTGGTATTGATGTCAGACTAACTGGACGATAATTGTTGGGATTTCTTTTTTTCCCTTTTTGAAGATGGAGACAACGTTTGCCCTCCTCCAGTCTGCTGGGACTTCTCCTGTTCTCCAAGAGTTCTCAAAGATTATTGCCAGTGGTTCTGATATTACATTTGCATCATTCTAACCTTTTTAGAATTATATGGTGGACCCTTGTTTTACACGGGAGATCTGTTACACACACACGCATAAGGGAAATACCATGGGGCCTCAAGTCCCATTGATTTTAATGGCAGCATGCTCATGTGTGCCATTAAAAGGGTGTGACCTGAGTCTGTTGTACTTCAGATATATCATGAAATGACATAAGCCCGGGTGGCACAGTGGTTAAATGCCAGTACTGCATCCACAGCGTTGTGAGTTCAATCCCAGAGGGGTCCAGGTTGACTCAGCCTTCCATCCTTCTGTAGGTTGGTAAAATGAATATCCAGTTTGTTTACATAGCTATAGTGTTTACATTTCTATCCCTCTTAATAGTAAACTCAGCACTCTGTAAGTGGTTTACAATCTCAATTTGCTCAGAGTGCTGAGTTCACTATTAAGGGGGATAGAAATGTAAATGCTATTGCTATTGCTAAATGCTATGACATGAGTCATTGGAAAAGGCAATAATATTTGATAAAGTGGGAGGCAGTAGGAAGAGAGGAAAGTTTACAAGGGGATTCATTCAATCGAGGAAGCCATGGCTCTGAGTTGCAAGACCTGAGCATGGGAGTTGATGACCAGGGCTCTTGGGGGTCTCTCATTAGGGTTGCCGTGAATTGACATTGACTTGACAGCAAATAACAGTGACAGTCACTGATCTTGCAGGAAAATTTATGGGATCTTTATGAGTAAGAAGTATGAGGAATTGAGAAAGGGGCCTCCCACAGCTCATATTGCCACATCACTTATATGGTGAGCCATCCTGAAGAGAGCTGCTGTGGCTGGTAGCCATGGTCAGCCTTATCCTCCATCAGTTTGTCTAATTCAGTGCTTCCCATACTTTGGTCCTCCAGGTGTTTTGGACGTCAACTTTCAGAAACTAATCAGCTTGGCCAGCTGGTCAAGAATTCTGGTATCAGAAGTCCAGAACATCTGAAAGACTAAAATTTGGGAACCTCTCTAATTCCTATTCCAAAGCTGCCTGAGTTAATCGCATTCCTCATGGGAATGAATGGCTGGCTTATCGCAGGGATGTTTTGTGGAACAGGCTGAGACTATTAGATAGGGAAATGGTAATGTTTTTGTGTTTTATAAGGCAGTTCAAGAGCTTGCCACTTTTCATTCATTACCTTCCTGTCTGGTAGTTTAGGGAGGGAAGCAGTACTTTGCATAAACAGATAAGCGTGGCTTTACCAGATGAGACCAAAGGTCCCTCTCCCCGGCATCCTGTTTCAAATAATAGCCCACCAGATATCTCTGAGGACAGCCACAGAAGCAGGGCAGAATGAGGATAGCCTACTATTACTGTCTGATTCCAGCCCCTGGAATGTACAAATACAGTAGTCCCTCCACATTGGGTTTAGGAGGGAAGGACCCCCATGAATTTGGAAAACCAGAAACAAAAACAAAACAAAACACTATTCTTTTCGCCTGAGAGAAAACCTCTTTAGGAATCTCCAGGTCCTAAAGTGCAACTCTATGGTCAACACCTGCCAGAAGTTGATTGTAGAATTGTATTGAAGGACCTGCAAATGCCTAGAGAATTGTTTTCTCTTGGAACTTCTAAGTTCTCCAGTACAACCCTATGGTCAGTTTCTGGTAGAGTTGTGCTGGAGGACTCTAGAGATTCCTAGAAAGAACATATTAATCAAAATCGCAAAGAAGCAAAGCCACAAAAGTCAAAGCCACAAATATGGAGGGCCAACTGTACACAGTTTCATTGCAGTTCATAATTAAAGTATGGAGTTGGCTTTTAGAGATTGTAATGAGAGTGACTTAAAAAGGAGTTTGGAGAAATTTCCTGGCTACTACATGTAGTTATGATAAGGCTAGCAATGGTTATTCATCATGGCCATATAGCAAATCCAATAACATCCAAACAATGATACCTTTATTGGGCCAACCAAAATGCACAATTACATGTTGCAAGCTTTTGAAGTCATACTGGCCCAATAAAGGTATTATTGTTTGGATGTTACACCATCATGTGACATGGATGTTATGTAGAAGATGGACCAACCTTGTTTTTGCAGCTCCAGAGACTAGATCAAGAATCAATAGATTGAAATTGAAAAGAAAGAGTTTCCACCTGAACATTAGAAATCACCTCCTAGTGGTAAGAGACATTTGACAGTTGTGTAGACCATCATGGAAGATGGTAGAGTCTGCATCTTTGGATGTCTTTTAAAAAGAGATAGGATGGTCATATTTCAGGAGTGGTTTAGTTGTGTATTGCTGCATGGCAGGGGGCTGGACAGGATGTTCTTTGGCTTCCTTTCCAACTCTCTGATTCTGTGATATGCTCAGATCCAGGAACACTGGGCCAGTTGAGCACAGCGCTTATGGCCAGGAATGGGAGATAGTTGCTAAGGGAGGCATGGCACCCTGCAGCCCTGCCCTCCCTGCAGTCACATCTGTGTTGTTTTCATGCTCTCTTTCCTTTGTTTAGAGCTTGGCTTCCTAATTTAATACAATCCCAAAATAGTTTTCTTGCAAGCAAGGCATTGTTTTTGTCCCCCCTCCCCCTTTCCTTCCTTCTTTGGTGGTGTGAGAAGCTTTTTGATTACACACCAAACGGGAAGATTGGGGAGCATTTGCAAATAGATGCAATCTAAGTTTAAGATTAGCAAATAAAACGTTAGGTTTTTCTCCCCTTCATAAAGCAGAGTGGGAAATGGTTCCTCTGGTAGTTGGCTGGCTGGAGATCTCACAGTGTAACTGTGAAATACTCGCCTTTATTTTTATCTTCTTTTTCAAAACTCCCATAACAACAACAGTGACTTGTGAATGTGAAAATCTAAGATCTAGTTCTGATAGGATTTCTTTTTTACATGGGCCCTGTTTGTTGCATAAGCTGTAGAGGAACTGGCATCCTGAACATTGTTTTTAAAATTATTTAAAGCAAGTTTCTAGACCTTATTGTGCAAAGGAGGCACATCCGTAGTAATGAGGAAGAACTGGCCTAAGTCACGATGTGTTTTTAGTGAATTTGGGGAGGACATAGTATGGGTGACTAGAGTGTGGCTGGGTCACTTAGCTTATCCCTGGAGTCTGTGTAGGAATAAAAGGGCTGTCAAAAATGGTTGAAGTCCATCCAGCATCTCTGATTTCCAATGTCACTATACAGGTAAATCTTCATTTATAGTGAATTCAACAGCAGCTGTTAAAGTGGGATTGAAGTGCTAAATGGACGTAGTGTGTGACTGCACCCCTGGAGTTGGTGATGTCTTTTTGTCCAGAGGTTCTAGGACTATAACTCCCATCATTCCTTGGGTGTGCTGGTCTGGGTCTGATGAGAGTTGCATTCCAGAAAGCAGTTGGGGGGACAGACATTTCCCTTGTTCCTATCCTTGATAGAAGACAAATGCTGCTGGTCAGGGAAAAGTTCTTGGGTCTAGTGTTGGAACCAGTGCCTTAATTCTTTGAAGCAACATTTCAAAGCCAAATTTTAAAGAGAGGGGATTACAGTATGACTTTAACTAAGATTGGAGTGGCTCCGAAGTGGAATTTCACTTCAGCTCCAAATAGTATTTCATTAAATCCCATGTCCTATCTAAAATGAAGAGAGCCAGTGTGGCATATTTGTTTGGATGTCAGACTATGTCCCTGGAGACCAGGGTCTGATTTCCTGCTTGGTCATGAAACCCACAAAGTGACCCTGGGCAAGTCACATGCTCTCAGCCTCAGGAGAAGGCAATAGCAAACCTCCTCTGAACAAATCTTGACAAGAAAATAATAATAATAATAATAATAATAATAGGATTTATTTCTATTCTGCCTTTTCCAGAAGGGGAATCAAAGCTGATTACAGCAGTCATTAAAATCAGAATACAATAAAATCACAATCAATTAAAAAAAACCTGCCCTCCCTCCTCCCCCCAAAGACATACAAAATTTTGAAACATTAATCTAAAAAAGAATTAAATGGCAGAAAAAGTTAAAATGTCTATACAAGAAATTTAAAATAGAAATAAATCTATACGCAAAGCCCCAAAGTAGTAGGAGGAAACATGCCATCCTTGGGGAAAGAGGCGGAGAAGGCTGTCAGGAGGAGGGAGGGGAAAAACTAAACAGGGCTAGTCTGGAAAGGCCTGCTGGAAGAGATCCGTCTTGATGACCTTTTTAAAGGCTTCTAGGGTGGTAATGTGGCGGATCTCGTCTGGCAGGTCATTCCAGAGCCTAGGAGCGGCAGCTGAGAAGGTCCTCTGGGTGACTGCTGATAATCTAGTCTTTTTTATCTGTAGTAGATTCTTCCCAGAGGACCTAAGGGTGCGGGGTGGATAGTATGGGAGGAGGCGTTCCCTTAAGTAGTCAGGACCCAAGCCATGTAGGGCTTTAAAGGTAATAACCAACACCTTATGCCTTGCCCGGAAACTAATAGGCAGCCAGTGTAATGATTTCAGAACTGGAGTAATGTGGGCTGATCATGGAGTGCCGGCAACCAGTCTGGCTGCCATATTCTGGACCAACTGAAGTTTCTGAACTTGGCATAAGGGTAGCCCCATATAGAGCATGTTGCAGAAGTCAAGCCGGGAGGTTACAAGCGCATGTACTACTGTTTCAAGGTCGCCCGGTTCCAAGAAGGGGCGAAGCTGGCGTATCAGCTGAAGCTGATAGCAGGCTCTCCTGATTGACGCATCTATCTGAGCTGTCATTTGGAGGGACGAGTCAAGGAGCTGTCTGCACAGTTTTTCAGGGGAAGTGTGACCCTGCCCAGAACAGGTGCACATATCTCCATTCCCGGTTTCGAGGTCCCTATAACAAGTACCTCCGTCTTACCTGGATTCATCTTGAGTTGATTTTCCCTCATCCAGTCCATTACCGCCCCAAGGCAGGTGTTCAGAGGTGAGATGCCTTCCTTAGTCATTGCGTCAGTCGGAGGCATAGAGAAGTATATTTGGGTGGCATCCGTGTACTGATAACACCCTGCCCCATGTCTCTGGATGATCTCGCCCATCAACTTCATGTAAATGTTAACTAGCATGGGGGACAGAATCGCGCCTTGAGGGAGGCCCGACTTGAGCTCCCTCTTGGCCGAGCAGCTGTCCCACAGCGACACTATCTGGAATCTGCCTGAGAGGTAGGAACGGAACCACTGAAGAACAGTGCCTCTGATTCCCAACTCTCAGGCGTTCCAGAAGGATACCATGGTCAATGATATCAAAGGCTCCTGAGAGGTCCAAGAGCACCAACAGGGTCACACTTCCCCCGTTGATGCCCAGATGGAGATCATTGACTAAGGCGACCATGGCAGACTTGTTAGCGTTTGAGTATTGCAGTCCGTGATGAGGTACCACGGCTACGTTTGGCGCCAGGATCACCTTTGCCACTGTAGTATAGGCAGCAGCTTGTGAGTTGGAGAACTACCTCTCCTCTTCCAGAATAACTGAAGAGACACAATAGACAAAGGTCTCTACAATGAGGCTTTTATTCTTAGAAGTTACAATATGTACAGAGCTATCTACAAATATCCATACAGTCCACCATCTATCCACAGAAGCAGCCACAGAGTCAACTGACTCTAAGGGAATCTTCAGCCCAACTGTCAACCGAATGTTCAAACTCCCTCAGCCAGCACCTGATTGGCCGATGTTCTTGAATGGTCCTTGGCCATCACACATTGTACATTTTCTTTGGGACTTTTTATCCCAACAAGACTCAACTCCGTATCCCACCCTGAAGCAGGTTTGAAATGGATCTAGATAATCTGTTTCATCCATGATGGCTTGGAGTTGAATGGCGACCGCCTTCTCGATCACCTTACTTAAAAAAGAAAACTCCATGTTAGGGTTGCCTCAGAGTCACCATAAGTCGGAAACAACTTGAAAGCACACAACAATAACAACAAAACCAAAGGTGATATTTCTGGAGGAAAAAATCAGAGAGAAGGCTGTATGGCTAGTCTAAATGCCATGGATCTGACTTTCTCTTGGATTGGATGTCAGGGGCAGTTTAGTCAAAGTCACTGAGTGACAGGGAGCTGTTTAGAAGTTTAGAAAGCTTACTTTTTTGACTGGCTGGGGATTTTGAATTGCCATCCCTCCCCCCAAGTAACTTTTCTAAGCTTTGGAGCTATATGTAGTCTGCAAGGGTCGTACGCATCTGCTGCAAGTTCTAAAGCAGGCACGAGTATCACATAGCCCTGCAAATGTTGTTGGATTGCATTGTCCAGCAACCCGAGCCATCTGAGGAATGTTGGGAGTTGTAGTCCAGCAGCATGAAGTCAGGGCAGATTCTGTCTCTTTAGTAAAGGATGATGAGCAACACACTCCTGACTACTGATTTCTTTTCTCATCCCTTTTTCTTTGTAATGAGTAAAGAAAGGTTTAAATAGTTCAGTGTGAGTTGGCACAATGTCGAAACTAATAGAGTCCCCTCTTTCTCTCAATTATACATGCACACACTTGCACAAATATTAAAGTTAAGGGTCAGGCGGAGACATTTGGGAAAAGTAAGGCCTCCACGCCGAGTCTAATTAACCCATGGAAATGAGTGGTACGTATTTTATTGTTCTAAGAGCCTCAAATACACAGAGAACAGGTCTGCTGGTGGCTGAGAGGCACGATAACTAAAAATATCACTGTTTATTATTATCTGTATCCTGTACCTTTACTCTTGAAAAACACCCAAAGCTGCTCACAGAGGGGAAAAACATAAAGCAAGGTAAACCTAGTGAGGAGAATGGGATGTAATAAAATTGCAGCTTGAAAATGGCCCAGTGGTTTGAGTGTTGGACTAGGACTCTGGAGACCAGGGTACCTTGGGCAGGTCACACACTCTGAGCCTCACAGGATGGCAGTGTCAAACCCCCTATGAAAAAACTGGCCAAGAAAAATCCACGATAGCTTAGGGCTGTAGTGTTGCCATAAGTAAAAAATGACTTGAAGGCACACAACAACAAATCAGTTTATTAGCAACACTTCTGTCCCTCCATTCCACAAAGTAATACAAAGTAGAGTTCAAGAATCTTACCAATAGCATTAAAAACAAATTAAGCAGTTAAGCCATTAAAATGTCTGCAAAGCAATTTAAATGTGAAAAGTATTTTTTAAAAGTTTATAAATTAATTCAGCGATCAATAAACATGAAAGCAGCTTAAAAGGCTGGCCTGAAGATGTGTTATCTACACAGCGTTGCTAAAAGCAGAGAAGATGGGAATGAGTTACATCTTTGAGAGGTCATGCCACAGTTTGGGGGCAATGTAGAAGAAATGCCTTATCCATGTGGGCATCGAGTGAAATTCCTCATGTGAAGGTATCCTCAAGAGATGATCTCCTGAAGATCTTAATACCTCTATAGGGTCATAGCAGTGTGTGCAGTCCCGGCAAACATTATGGGGGTGTAGGAGTCATGCAGCCCTCCAGGTCTTGTTGGACTTCAAGTGCAAAGATTTAAAGCTGAACACCAAAGTTAGGTTGTCCAAGACATTGTTATTTCCCATCATCATACACAGCCGTGAGTGCTGGACAGTGAAGAAAAGCAATTCATTTGAGATGGGGTGCTAGAGAAGAGTGCTGAGGATACCATGGATGGCCAAGAAGACAAAGAAAAGGGTCTTTAAACAGATCAAACCCGAAATTTCCTTGGAAGCCAAGATTATGAAACTAAGGCTGTCGGACTTTGGCCACATCATGAGAAGGTACAACTCACTAGAAAAAGCATCAATAATAGGAAAGGTGGAGGGCAGTAGAAAGAGAGGAAAACTGAATACTAGATTGATAGATTTGATCAGGGAGGCCACAATCCTGGACCTACAGGACCTGAGCAAAGAGGCTGAGGACAGAGGGGCTCGGAGGTGTCTGACTCACAGGCTTGCCATGACCAAAGTCAAACTGTAGGCAGCCGAGGAAGCCGATGGAGGGCTACATGATCCCTTGCTGTTGTTAAGCTGACTTTGCTCTTTCCCAAACCCTTCAATTGCTCCATTGCTGAAAATGAACACAACTATTGAATTTTTCCCAGCAGACAATGGACCACTAATTAAGCAGACAGAAATCCTCCTTGAATATCATCCCTCCCTGAGGCCTTGCCATTCAACAGAACAATACACAGATTAACATGGAAACCACTCCTCCCAACCTAGAGTCACACACCCCACTCACTTCCATGCCAGCATTCTCTGAAGATGCCAGCCACAGATGCTGGCGAACCGTCAGGAACACATTCTTCTAGAACATGGCCACATAGCTCGAAAAACCCACAAAAAAATAATTGAATTACCATTAGTGAGACTGCCTTATTTTAATTTCTAAGGAGATTTATGGTGATACTCTTCCTTTCCCTTTAAAAAGTGAAACTAATTCACTGAATTCTTATCTCTGACCTTGAATAAACCAGTTGCTGCTTTCGAACTGCAGCTCTAAAAACCCAGCTTCATTCCTGTGAATTTAATGTGCCAATCCAGATATCCTGGGCGTTTGAAAAAGAATTTCAGGTTGTCGACAAACACCATCAGTGATCAAGGGAAAGACCCAGCTTAGTAAAAAATGAACCTACTTTTTTGGATTGTAACTCTCAGGACCACCCAGCCAAAATTGTCGGTCTCATGTGGGCTGGGAATTCTGAGTGTTGTGGTCCAGAGTACCATCTCTGTAAGCCTTAATATAATTCTGGCCTCCTCTCTTATGAGGAGGAGTGGGCAATACATAAAATAATTAAGAACAAAGATTGGTGTGAATGGTGGCATGTTTCCTGAAGGTCTTCAATGTGTAGTACTGTATCCTGTTTTGGAGGCAACAATGTTAACAGGCAGAATCAAACCGTGAACTCACTCACCCCTTTGGAAGCACCCACTTACTACATAACCCTCATCCAGGCATATGAGAAATTGGTATATTTTCTTGCAGAATTCATGCAGAACTAGACCTTCAAGATAGGTACAGTGGTCCCTCCACATTCGCTAGGGTTAGGGGTGAAGGACCCCTGTGAGTGTGGAAAAATCGCAGATAAAAAAACCATCACTATTCTTTTTACCTGAGAGAACACCTCTTTAGGAATCTCTAGGTCCTTCAATGCAACTGTGTGGTCAACATCTGCCAGAAGTTGATCATAGAATCATGCTGGAGGACCTACATATGTCTAGAGAAGTTCTCTCTAAGACTTGTAACTTCTCTAGCACAACTCTATGGTCAACTTTTGGCAGAGTTGCACAGGAGGACTTAGAGATTCTTAGAGAGAATATATTAATCAAACAGCAGATGATCAAATCTGCAAAAGTCACAGCACTAATGTGGAGGGCCATCTGTACTTCAAAACATTGTCACCTTAAGAGTTATAAATTACATCCCAACGTTTCAGCTACTTACCATGCAAGTTTTTATTTTATAGACAAAAAAGTCCCAACAAGTCTATTATATTTGCGTTGGTTTTTTTTGTTTTTTTTGCAAAAATAGGGCTGACAATTATGCAAACCAAATGTTCCACCTCATGTGCATGTGTGTTTTATGGCACTGAGTATTTGGCTATTGTGCAATACCCTCAATACTGTATCCATCAATATTCTGTGAACATAGACTATTTTTATAAACTGCAATATACTGTCACTCTCATTGGGGTCAGAACCTACTGTAGATTAAGTCGCTAAGTATCTGGCTAGATGAGGCTTAAACTATTTAGCATGTATCATTGCATCTGACCTATAAGAAACTCAATTTTGTTTAATTTATGACTTACTTAACAAATCATAGTTTATGATATTGACTTGGTTCAGCAAACCATGGTTTACACAAACCAGTGTTTCCTTTGGTTCATATGTAATGCTAAACCATATTTAGCTTTAAACAAGGAGTCATTGTTTCTATTCTCCTCTCTTTGCAATTGTACCAGATGAGGAAGAGGGAATGCATGAGTCCAAAGTTTATTTTGCCTTCACATATTATTAAACCATACTTTAATGTTGTGTTCAGTGTGGACCACTGGAACCATGATTTAGCTTGCAGAGTTTTGCCTTGTTCCGAGCAATGCTCATTCGTCACCTTCAACAAAGCCTCTGGAACATAACAAAGTTTCTTTTGGCTCTACATGTTGAGCAACAAGCAACTATGGACAAAATAGGCCCAAAATATACTTCTCTAAGCTAGTGGCTCTTAACTTGAGAGAAGAGTAATCTTGGTGACCCAGTTCTACGTTTCTGCTTGCCATATATGGGTGCGGAGCTTCCCCCCGCCCCATGTTTCTTTGTGTGTGAGCTACTTCACGCTTTAGTGCATAGCGAGTAGCTTGGTTCACTTCTTTAAGTAATCTGCAGCAGGAGTATTTTCAGATTTTATTTATTTATTTTTTGGTAACTGTGCCTAAGCATTCTCATTACTTGCAGACTTCAGCAGTGGGAATGGGAGGTGAGTTGTATGTATGAAGAAACCACAATAAATAACACCTCAGAGAGAACATTTGCATCGCCTCTTGTTACCTTGGTCTCTCTGCTTTTTAGTGGAGACTGTGTACTCTTTCAGCTGCAAGTGGCCAACTGCTGGTAAGTGAGTGATGTCTCTACATGCATGGACCAGTCATTATGTGGTTCCTTCTACTTTTAGCTCAGTTGAAAGATTTTTTTTTTGTCATCCATCCTTGTTTCTTGAGACACCTCCCATTTTTCATTCTAATTGGAACAGTTTGAAATCATGCCATCAGTATCTCCCTTTTGCGAAACTCCCATCCGTCCTGAACTCCCTTCTCTTTTAGTATTCCTGACCATGGGATAACCCCTAGTATTTCCCAGAGTTTATTGAAATCAGCTTTCCTAAAGTCTGAAATGTGTGTCTGACTATGCTTGGTTTCTCCTTTCCACTGTATAACAGAATCCAAGAGAACATGGTCACTCACACCTAAGGATCCCACCAGTTACACCCCATTTACTAGGCCATCCCTGTTTGTTAGGATCAGATCTAAAATGAGTGATATCTTTGTTGCATCTTCCACCTTTTGGACAATGATAATGTCTTCCAGGCAGGTGAGGAATTTGCTAGACCTTAAAGTTTTGGCTGAGTTTGACTTCCAGCAAATATCAGGATAGTTGAAGTCACCCATCACTTCTCATCTCTCTTTTCTGAGTGTGTGGTTATCTGTTCTAGAAAGGCATCATCCAATTCCTCCATCTGACTTGGAGGTCTGTAATAGACTCCCACAACCACATTCCTGTTGTTTCTCTCCCCTGTTATATAGATCTTTCTGTGTTTGTAACAAGGTTGGCTTCAACTTGCAATTGAGCGCTCAACTAGAAGCATACTGTCAAATGGGTAAATGGCATACTTGTGTAAGAATTTATCTGCACTGTAGAAATAATGCAGTTTGAAACCACTTTAAATGTTGTAGCTCCGTCCTATGGAATCCTGCGATGTGTAGTTTTACAAAATCTTTAGCATTCTCTGTTGAAGAGTGATCTGTACTCTGTTGAAGAGTACAAATCCCAGGCTTCTTTAGGATGGAGCCATGGTAATTTAAATGGTGTCAAGCTACATTATTTCTACAGTGTAGATGTATCCTAAGTTGTTTCTGGGGAGAAGAGGAAGACTGTGGTCCCTTCCAACTTGAAAATTCTGTGGTTGGTAATGTGAGAAGGTTGTACCAACTCTAATCATCATCTTGCTGTTAACTGTCGAAGCAAGACCTGTTGGAGAGGAGAAATCATGACAGTGGTACAGACAAATCTTTGCAGGTACAGCTGCTGAGATGGCTTATAATTTTCCTTTCTTTAGTTCATTAGTTGGAAGTAATTTGGACAAATTTTGTTGTCACTTTTTTGGTCACACTTGACTGCACAGTTTTATCCATAGTTATCTACCGTCGTACTATCATTGTACAATGCAACTGTTGGAGAATTACCTATTCAGGAATTTGTAAGTACAATAGTGGAAACTAAAGAAAGACCTAACCCTTTCTTTTCCTGTTCGTGAAATCTTCCTTACTTGGTCACCTGGAGGAAACTGCTACTCATTAAAGATGACCAGGTGGTGGATTGTTTAATAAATCAGAAGCTTATCTAGTAGCAAATAGGATATTGATACAGGTTGAGTCTTCCTTATCCAAAATGCTTGGGACTGGAAGTGTTTTGGATTCTGGATTTTTCCAGATTTTGGAATATTTGTATATAATATAATGCAGTATCTTGGAGATGGGACCAAAGTCTAAACACAAAATTAAATTATGTTTCACACTACACAATATACACATAAACTGTAGGTAATTTTATACACAATATTTTTAATTTTGTGCATGAAATAAAGTTTGTGTTCACTGAACCACCAGAAAACAAAGGTGTGACTATCTCGGCCACCCATGTGTACAATTATGGATTTTGGAGTATTTTTTGGACTTTGGAATTCTGGATAAGGAATACTCAGTCTGTAGTGGTCTTTGGGTGACCTTTATACCTAATGTGGAACTAACTCTACCACCTGTTTTTTCATACAATCCAAACTATCATTGTGTGTGAAGGACTTGTGCAAGACAGATCACTGGCAGAACATTTGGCTTTGCATGCAGAAGTAACACTTGGAAAAGGAACTTTTTTGGACTACACCTCTAAGAATCCCCCCAGCCAACTTAGGTTCTGTGCATCATAATAGTGATAGTTATAGTAGTAGTAGTAATAATAATAATAATAATTTAATCAAGCGTTGTGCAGCAGGTCCCAGAAGAGTCAATCTCCAGCAGGTGGGAATGAGAAATTTTACTGTATGAAAATCTGTGTAGTTGCTGCTAATAATGGTTTTCAACAGTCTTATGAAAACCGACAATCAGGGGTGAGGAACCTTTCACCATCCATATGGTTTGGATTATAGGTACCACAGTCCTTTCCCATTCGGTATCCCTTGTAGTCAAAATATCTGAAGATTCACAGGTTCCCTTTGCTGACTCCAGACTAGTTTCTTATTTTTCATAGTGTGGTTGTATTTCCCTTGTTGTGTTCCTTCAAGTTGTTTCTAACTTAGGACAACGCTGAGTTGAGCCTATCATGGGGTTTTCTTGGCAGAATTTGTTCAGAGGAGGTTTGCCTTTGCCTTCCTCTGAGGCTGAGAGAGTGTGACCTGCCCAAGGTCACCCTCTGGGGTGGGTGAATGATCCATTTTTGTTGTTCATATGGACACTTGGTTGTTGTTAATTACTGTCAAGTTGACTTAAACCGGTGAAGACCCTCTCCTCTGAATGAGACGACTCCAAGTCACCCTGTTATCAACAGGTCTTGCAAAGCCTAGGCCCTAGGGAATGTAAATCTTGGCTTAATTTCTTCTCTCAGGAAAGAACAAATACTCAATATTTGCGCATTAAGCATTTACGGATTTGGTTATTTGCAGATTACTGTACTTGCAGCTGCCTCTGCCCATTGCTACTTTGAAAAGGGATTTCAATCACACTGGTGTTGCTGGGATAAAATAAAACTGGTGAGGTGGCTGGCCCCAACTGTGTGCATGCTAAATACAGGCTTTTGGGGGGGGGGGTGTTCCAAGATATTCATGTTTTTTTCTATTTTTGTGAAGGTCCTGTGCCCCTAACCTCCGCAAAGGCTGAGGACCAAATGTACTTAACAAAAGGTTTATCCTGATGGGTAAGACCTTCTGCACATTTTTAAATGTACTTTGCATGCTTTAGGGCTCTTCATTTATTTATTTCTGGGATTTCTATCCTGCCTTTCTCCCAAAATGGGATCCAAAGCGGCTTACAAAGATGAAAGTAAAACATTAACTACGAATGTTTTTTAAAAAATAAGTAAATAATTCTAACATTATGAACCATTTTTAAAAGTAAAAACCATTAAAGCATTAAAACAGCACCCTCCAAAAAAAATCACTACATAAGTAAAA
Source organism: Urosaurus nigricauda (assembly GCA_034509955.1). Taxonomy (NCBI): domain Eukaryota; kingdom Metazoa; phylum Chordata; class Lepidosauria; order Squamata; family Phrynosomatidae; genus Urosaurus; species Urosaurus nigricauda. Next base: position 375,193,027 of record JAOEGL010000001.1, on the reverse strand, counting down.
TTCACCCACCAAATGCCTGCCTAAATAAAAATGTCTTTAGCTTCCAGCAAAAAGAGAGATGCAGGGGGACCAACCTTATATCCTGTGGAAGGAGGTTCCACAGTATGGGAGAAGTCATGGAAAAGGCTTTTCCCAAGTGCTCACCAATCACACTTGGGACTGGTGGGACTTTTTACTATATCTAGATATATACGAGGGAGTATCCTAAAGTTTTAATCATCACCTTTAAAAAATTATATAGAAAGTTTGTTTTGATTTGTAGTTGTTAACTTATTTCTATGTAGTCACCATCCAGATTTGCACATTTTCCCCAGCATTTCTTGACCCTCCGGATACTTGATATTGTAGAAGTTTGCAGATTGCGCCTTATGAGGGAGTATCGTAAAGTAATAATTATCACCCGGAAGTTATTGTGGCATATTGATGAAATTTTGTCAGTGTCACAGTTTGTCCCTAAAGTGCATGATATTGAGAAAATCAGCTCATTTCATCCTTTATTTTTGTGACAGGCTGCGCCAGAAGTGACTAAAGTGCAAGAGAGAGAGAGAGAGGAAGTGTGTATGAGAACAAGCATGGCATAGTGGTTTGGACATTGGACCAGGACATTGGGAGACCAGGGTTTGAATCCTGGCTTGGCCATGGAAATCCCCTGGGTTATCTTGGGCAAATTACATTTTGTCAGCCTCAGAAGATGGCAGTGGCAAACCTCCTCTGAACAAATCGTGCCAAGAAAAACCCATGCCTTAGGGTCACCATGAGCTGGAAATGACTTGAAGCTGCAGAACATAAACATACATACAGTGGGCTCTTGTTATCTGCTGTGGTTTGGTTCCAGGATCCCCGTGGATATCGAAATCTGTGGATGCTGAAGTCCTGTTAAATACAATAGCATAGTAAAATTGTGTCTTGTATGTAAAATGGCAAAATCAAGGCTTGCTATTTGGAATTTATACTTTAAAAAAAAATATTTTCAATCCATGGATGATTGAATCCATGGATTAAAAAAATCTTGTGGCTAAGGAGGGCTGACTATCATAGAAACATTAGAGTTGGAATAGACCCCAAGGGCTATCCTGTCCAACCCCATTCTGCCATGCAGGAAATTACAGTCGGAGCATCAGTGATAGATGGCCATCCAGCCATCTTCCAAAGAAGGAGGCTCCACCAACAACTACCATGTCAGAATGCACAGGGAGGCCATTGAAATCCATAAACACCTGGACAATTTCAACAGGAAAGAGGAAACCCTGAGGGTAAACAAGGCTTGGCTCCCAGTCTTGAAGGACAGCAAGGTCAAGACTCAACCTATGCAAATGAGAAACAGCCTAAGGCCAGGGGATTCCCAGCAGACAATGCGCACCAGTGAGCAGACATTAATCCTTGTTTGCATATCCTCCCACCCTGAAGTCTGCCATTAGCAACAGAACAATACATTTGCAAATTACTTCTTCCTTCCCAGAGTCACACAGGATATATACCTCCGTCCATTTCCAGGCTATCATTCTCTGAAGATGCCAGCCACAGATGCTGGCGAAACGTCAGAAAGGAACTCTTCCAGAACATGGCCACATAGCTCAAAAGCTCCACAAAAAACTAGAGACTCCACCACTCTCCAAGAAAGTGTCTTCCACTGTTGAACAGCTCTCACTGTCAGGAAGTTCCTCCTAATGTCTAGGTGGAATTTCTTTTACTGCAGTTTGCATCCATACTTCTGTGTCCTCTTCTCTGCAGCAGCAGAAAAGCTTGCTCCATCCTCAATATGACACCCTTTTGCACTTTTTTGTACTCCTTTTGCCCTTTTTCATCAGTTCCTTACTCCCTCCCGTTTTCCCACAGTTCCAATCTCATTTTCCTTTCCTTCCTCTGTCTTTTTCATTCTCAATCTACTTCTTATTTTAAGCACTTTGTCCTAGGATGCCTGGTTTGTCTACTTTCTCTTTTCTTGGAAATTGTTCAGACAGTGAAAATAATCTGGGTTTATTCTGGGTTAACTCTTTGTTGTTGCATGCATTTTGAATGCATCCAATTAGCTTCGGCTGATACGCCAACTGTGCCCTTTCCTGGAACCCGGAGACCTCAAAACTGTGGTACACACACTGGTAACCTCACAACTTGACTTTTGTAACACGCTGTACATGGGCTACCCTTGTGCCTAGTCCAGAAACTCCAAATGATACAGAATATGGCAGGCAGATTAATTACAGGAATAACTAGGAGTGACCATATCCCACCTATACTGAAGTTACTCCACTGGCTGCTCATCAGTATCCGGGCACAGAAGAAGGTGTTGGTTATCACCTTTAAAGCCCTACATGGCTTAGGCCCAGCCTATCTGAGGAATCGCCTGTCTTCATATAATCCGCCCCGTACGCTCAGATCCTTGGGTAGAAATCTATTATAACCGGTCCAGACTAGACTGGTTGCAACCTCCCAGAGGTCTTTTTCAGCTGTTGCTCCCCCCTTATGAAATGGCCTGCCGGCCAAAATCTATCAAATATCCAATTTAAATAGCTTCAAGAAAGCTGTCAAGATGGATCTCTTCCGGCAGCCCCCGGTCATGTAAAGACCCCCCCCCCCCCATATCTCTCCTGATCGATGTAGCTCTGGTTGTGGCGACTTTTCACATTGTTAATTTTAATAGTGTTAATAAAAGTTTGAATTAATGTTGAAATTTTAATATTATAATTGTTTAATCTTGTTTTAAGGGGGGGATTTGTATATGTATTTAATTGTATTGTATTTTTAACTGTTGAATGCCGCTTTGATTGTCCATACAAAAAGCGGGATATAAATAAAAATTTTATTTTGTTATTTATTTAATTAGGTTTTTTGTGGGGGGGGGGCTGCCAAAAACCCCACATAACCTGGGATAATCAATATTGATTTCAAACCCCCCCCCCCCCACCGGCAATGTGAATAACTGATGCGAATAGACCAAGGATAAAACTCCACATGCCTTGAATGAGTTTCAAATACATTTGTATCATCTATGCCATCTTTATTCGAGCACTGGCATGTGTGAGCAACTGAATTCTCAGAGATGCACATAGATGCAGTCCCATAGTGTGAATAAAAAACCCAAGAATACATGAGTGAGATTACTCACATTATCGGGCTAAAAACAACCAATGTCTGAATAACCCCTTGGAATCCTTTCCCAGTCTTCAGCCAGTCCCTACAAGCTGTGCAAGAATCAATCACAGCTAAAATGACAGCTCTCCTTTCTTCCTTAGGAAACTGGAGTTCAAACATTCTGATGTTTGTCGTTGTTTGCAATGAGCAGTTGAAATATTTGTGAACCTTCTGTGTCATCATCCATCCAGTCCCAGAGGGGCACTTTGCTCTGTGAGCAAAAAAGTATAGACTTTTCTGTGGGCACTTTCAAAAGAGTAATTTTGTTGATTCATGGTAGCAAAATTACCGCAAGCAGAATATCGTTCCTCCTAATCAGAAGTCAAAGCCCGTCTGGGATAGCGATTTGAGTGTTGGACTATGATTCTGGAGACTAGGCTTCGAATCCCCACTTGGCCATGGAAACCCACTGGGCAAGTCGCACTCTCTTTGCCCCAGAGGAAGCCCAAAGGCAAACATCCTCTGAACAAATCTTGCCAAGAAAACCCCACGATAGTTTGGCCTTAGGGTTGCCATAAGTCAGGAATGACTTGAAGGCAAACAACAATAACAAATCAGATGCATTGGTTGTATCTGCTTTTCTGATCTGGTTGTGTATGTGCTTTTCTGATCTGTGGCTGTGGACAACTGGATTGGAATTGTGGTTGTCATTCACCATGAGAACTTTGGCTATAGGGAGGGATATAAATATTTTATTAAACAAATGAATGTGCCATGTCTGATGGGTTGATTGTTGGCCTAGGACTCCAGAACACCAAGGTTTGTATCCCTGCTTGGCCATGGAAACCTACTGGATGATCTTGGACAAGTCACACATTCTCAGCCTCAGAGGAGAGCAAAGGCTAACCTTCTCTGAATAAATCTTGTTAGCAAGCCCTGAGGAGAGGGTCTCTATACATCAGTTGACTTGAAGGCACAATAAGAGCAACAACACTTATACTGGCATTATTTGGTTCTTGTAGCATCTTAGGGAAAATAGGTTTGTTTGTGGAAACTTTAACTCTGGGCTTTTTGCTGTAATGCAGATCCTCTCCTGCAACATGCCTGAACTGGTTAATTTCTGAAGCTGCTGCTTTAGGCCTCTTATCAAAGTGATCACTTCTGTACACAGTATTGCTTTCTCGGTAGTGGTTGAAGCTTTTTCTTTTTTGCAAATGTTCCCGGATATTTGTAACTTAATGTATAACCGCAAATGCTTGGGTCGCCAAGCTGACCTCTGAGATTTTGAACAGTGACAGTTTTCTATAAATACTTTTGGTCTGAGCCTGGTGTGTTGCTGCAGTCCAACTTTTGCTGTATATCTTTTCCTCCAAATCCTTAGCTTTTGGTTCTCTTTGAAGCCTTCTGCTTTATGATAGGAGACTGGCTTCATTTCCAGGATGGGCCTGATTAGTGACCACCCCATTGCATCGCTAGATTTGTCTAGTTAAATATGGAATCCTTGTCTGCAATACAATAAATTGCTAGGTGTTAATATTTGGCTACCCACAGCAGTGGTAATTGTCAATCCACACTGGGTTTTAGATTTAACTTTTTAGGTGATATCCAAGGTGCTAAATAGATTGGGGAGATGCGACTCAGCAATTTGGCAAATATGGGCTTTTAAAAAACAAGTCATGGTGGACTAATCTTTCTGTTTTGTTTTTTTAAACAGAGTGACAAGCTTGACAGATAAAGGGGATGCTTGGTTGCAGCGTGTCTTGGTTTTAGTAAGGCCTTGGTCAAGGTCCTGCATGATATTCATGCAAAAAGACAGTAAAATTTGGACTAGACAATGCAATTGTTAGGTGGATTTGTATTTGGTTGACTGGCCGAACGCCAGTGGCTCCTCTTCATCCTGGAGAGAATTGACCAGTGGGGTGCCACAGGTTTCTGTCCTGGGTCCAGTGCTATTCAACATCTTTATCAATGACTTGGATGAAGGAATAGAGGGCATGTTTATCAAATTTGCAGATGACAACAAATTAAGAGGAGTAGCTACCATATGTTCTCTACTATAAGTTGACTTCATGTATAAGTTGAGGGCAGGTATTGGGGCTAAAATTATCGATTTTGCCATAAGTTGAGGGTAAAACCTGGAGGCTCCTTCAGTGTGTGTATGTCTGCATGCAGCAAGAGGGACTCTGAGGCTTTTTGGTTCAGCGTTTCAGCCTTGGTTTCAACCTTGGCTGGTGAGAGAGGGACTTGTTTGTTTGTTTAATAGGAATCAGTCACCCAGGATTCTTTCTGCTTGCCTCAAGAGACAAAGAAACTCTCTCCCCACTGCGTTGGGAAATCTGAAAGAGCTGCTATCATGTTACAATACTGACCCATAAATAAGTCTACCTGGGATTTTGGGGTCAATTTTGAGGCATAAATTTTAGACTTATAGACAATTATATACGGTAATACCCCAGAAGAGAGGATCAAAATTCAAAATGACCTTGATAGATAAGAAAGTTGGACCAAAACTGACACAATGAACTTCAACAAGGAGAAATGTAAGGTACTGCACTTAGGCAAAAGAAAAAAGGAAAAAAAGGCATAAATATAGGATGGGAGACACCTGGCTTAACAAGACTACATGCGAAAGGGATCTTGGAATCCTAGTATAGCACAAAGTGAACATGAGTCAACAGTGTGATGTGGCAGTGTGATGTGACAATTCTAGGTTGCATTAATAGACGTATAGTGTCTAGATCAAGGGAAGTAATAGTGCCACTCTATTCTGCTTTGGTCAGGCCTCACCTGGAATCCTGGGTCAAGTTCTGGGCAACACAACTCAAAAATGATGTTTAGAAACTGGAGCGTGTCCAAAGGAGGGCAACTAAGATGGTGAAGGGTCTGGAAGCCATACCCTATGAGGAACAACTTAGGGAGCTGGATATGTTTAGCCTGGGGAAGAGAAGGTTAAGAGGTGATATGATAGCCCTGTTTAAGTATTTGAATGGCTGTCATATTGAGGATGGAGCAAGCTTGTTTTCTGCTTCTCCAGAGAATAGTACATGGAGCAATGGATGGAAACTACAGTACAGGAAAAGAGATTCCATCTCAACTTTAGGAGGAACATCCTAACAGTAAGAACTGTTTGACAGTGGAAGACACTCCCTTGGATTATGGTGCAGTGTCCCTTGGAGGTTTTTAAACACAGGCTGGATGGCCATCTCTTGGGGTTGCTTTGATTATGTATTCCTGTATGGCAGGGGGTTGGACTGGATGGCCTTTGGAATCTCTTCCAACTCTAGGCTTCTATGAATTTGGATAGCTCTTTTAGTTCTGACGAAAACATGGAAAGGTTTCCTTTCCTCATTAATATGAGAGCCACCAACTGCCCATGGTCCATGCAATTGCTCCAAAATCAAAGAAGAGCTCAGATTCTGATGCTAGGGACAAGATCCATACAGTTCCAGAGACCAAAACAGAGCTTTTCAGCTCCATTCCATTTTTTCTGATCTTCTCCTTAATTTTCTTTTTCTTCCGGCTTCTCTCTTTCCCCCTCACCCCACCCCAAGGAGTTGCTTATTGACTAAAATTGCTTCCATATGGCAGCAATATAAAGCTTGATTACATTAAAGATGGGTCCTTTTCCTGTAATATTGCTATAAGAGGGAAAGATTTGGCACTGCTCTAACCGCGCTCACTGTCCTTCACAAAATGTCCTGGATCTTGAGTAAATGCTTTAGTTAGAATAGCTGATGGAATCAGCCAGAATAAGCATTTGTAATGCCCATTCCTAAAGGGAGATCACCCTTCAAAATGGGATTTATTTGAAAAGACCAAATAGTTCCTTGATTATCCAGTGGGTCCTTGTTATTTGTTGGGGTTTGGTTCCAGGACCTCTAGTGGCTAACAAAATTTGTGGATGTTCAAGTTCCATTAAATACAGTGTCTCTTATATAAAATGGCAAAATCAAAGGTTTTTTTAAAATATATATATATATATATGTATGACTATATTCAAGTTGTGGAAGATTGAATTCGTGGATACAGAGGGCTGACTGTATGTACTCTTAGTATGAAATGGCAATTCAGCATTCTTTAAGGATCTTAAGCTTAATATGCAGGAGTTGCGCAGCCTCTAGAGGTTCGGCTGCAACTCCCATCATCCCTAGTTAGCATACCCAGTGGTGATACATACTGGGAATTGTGGTTTGGCAACATCTCGAAGGCTGCACAGTTCTTTTGCTAGTTCTATTGCTAGTTCCAACTAGTTAGCTAGCCAGAATTTCTACTGTAGTTCCATACTCCCCTAACTACCAGTTTGGCAGGAACAGTCCCAGTTATGCCTATGCTGTGCCACTTTTTCATCTGCTTTTAATGTGTCCCGCTTTCTCCTTTGTCCTCAGCTTGCTTCAGTTGCTGTAAATTGAGTTCAGAGTGCAAAAGTAGTTTGCACTTGACATGTGGAGAAGAGGGAATGGAGTCTTGCCCATTCTAGCAGGCTCAGGCAAAAGCAAACTGCTGCAGTCTCTCCTAGCTTGTGTCTTGTTCATTAACAATTTTTACCATCTTGACTTGATGTTGCTTGGCCAAGCACATCCTGGTCTTCATCTGTGAAAGGTGAGTGTGGAAGACCCATTAAATCAATTGCATAATGGTAAGTCAGCACATACATAAATCCCATATATGTTTCAAGAAGGCTGCTCTTTTTGGAACCAGCAATTGATTTTAGGCCTCAGTTTTTAACTTCTGGGTGTGGGGGGCCCAATGTGAAGGAACGCAGCATCTCAGCCATAGAGCGGCACATTAGTTTTCAGCTTCTCTTATTTCATGCCACCTGTAAAACTATCTGTGTTGGTGGCATGTTCACAGGCACATTTGGGAACATTTCCTTCACTTGGGTCCAAAATACATGGCAGAAACAATCCAGTTAGAGACAACTTTAACTGCCCTGACTCATGTTCAGGAATTTTGGGAACTGTAATTTATTTTGGTGCCAGAGCTCTCTGACAGAGAAGGCTAAATGTCTTTCAAAACTACAGTTTTGAATCAGGACAGTTAAAGCAGTCTCAAACTGGATTATTTCTACAGTTTGTTTTGGACCTTGGAAACTTCTTCCCTAGGCTTGCTCTTTGCTGCCCTTTCTTGATCAGGCAAAGGCCTTTCTATTCTAGCAAGTATTTGGGAGCGGATTTGTTTTATAAAACAGGCATTCTCCTTTAATGCTGTACTGTTCTTAATCCATGCTTTTGAATTATTTATATGGTTTTTGTTCTATAGACAGTTTAATCTTATTTTAACCTTAACTTTGTGTATATTTATAGCTGTAGGCAGTTTGGCTTGAATTTCTTTTATTTTGTAAGCTGCCTTGAGTCACACTCTTGGGGAAAAAGTAGGATATAAATTTATTTATTTATTTATTTATTGGATTTATACCCTGCCATTCTCCTGGGATGGGATCAATCGATCAGTGATTCATATTGATGTGATGGAAACAAGAGAAATTCCCTCAGGTTTCCTAGAATCCCCCCACTTACTTTTTTTTCTTCCAAAAAGGCATTGTTTCATGGAATTGTGAAAGGGGGCTGAAGACAGATTTCTAACAATTTTTATTGCCCTAGGAAGAATACACGTTTATAGACAAACACGTACACACAGTCATTGAAAAAACAATTTTTATTTGCCTGTAAAATGGAGAGGGTTGTGGTGAGTTAAATATTAAAGCATATGCTTTTTATTTCTATAATTTATTACATTTTATTCTCACTTTCCCAAGCAGTAGCACTGTTAAAACTATCAAAATAATGAAATCCATTGAAATATCAGAATAATTTTAAAAAATTAAAATTGTTTGTTTAACTCAAAACATGCAAAATGATATGTTCAGGATACTGGGAAACATCTTCTGAACAATTAAAAAAAATCCTCCACTCCAATATTTTCTAGAAAACCCACATTTTTATACAGCAGCTGTGATAATTAAAGGTGCCGATTGCAAAGAGGTCTTTATCCCCAGAAGTGAGCTGATGGTGCCAGCATTGATTACAGTTGTTATTACAGGCTGACAGGCTGAGGTTAACCATCTCGGCTTCTAGGGAGAGTTCAGGCTGGATGTGTTCTTGAACCCATTTATTTGTCTTTTTGGCAGTCCATAGTATCCATAAAGCTCTCCTCTAGCACCAGACTTCAAATGAGTTGATTCTCTTCCTATCAGTTTTCTTCAGTGACCAACTTTTACAGCCATACAGAGAAACCAGAAATACGATGGCATGGACAATCTTGATTTTAATATTCCATAATATGTTGTTACATTTCAGGATCTTGGACAGTTCCTTCATAGCTGCCCTTGCAATTCCTAGTTTTTGTCTGATTTCTTGACTGCATTCTTCATTCTGAACCCTGGTATCCCGAGTGAACTGTAGAATACAGTACTAGGGTTCGAATCTCCACTTGGCCATGGGAACCTCATGATAGGTGTGCCTTAGGGTCACCATCAGTCAGGGACAACTGACACACAACACCAACAGTAGCACTTATAGGAAGGCAAGAAGTTGACACATTTGAGTGTAGGTGATCCTCATACTTCCGAGCGCTTCCCATTTTAACTCAGAAAAAAGTTCTTTGCCTTATAGAAGTTTTGGGAACTTGGCTCCAGAACTTGAGAAGGTTACTTTTTTGGACTATAGCTCCCATATTCCTCCACCCATCATTATTCCAGTTCAACAGTCTTTCATCACCAGTTTTAGGGAGATCTACAGTAGAGCCTATTTTTGGATACATCCCAGACAGGTGTTCACAAAGTCCCGTCTGAGAAGAAAGGTCTTAGTTTTCCATTTTGTTTTAAAGGACCAAGTGCCTGGGTCTACCACAGAGTTTTGGCAAATCAGTCCCAAACCTGAAGGGTTACTGGCAGAACAGATAATTCAGTGATGGCTACTAGCCTAACAGAAAGAGGATCACTGCTGTTTTTCATTGCTGTTTCCCAAGGAATATATATTCCCAGTAAAGATATATAATTTTTAAAATTATTATTAACTGTGTACCCCTACATTTATCAGGACTTGAGGCTTAATCTGATTTGTCAGCATTTGGAATTGAAGTGCCATGTGTTCCAGGTACTCTAGAGAAAAGAGATTTCTGGATTTATAGATTTAAGCCATCCTATGGTCCTAACCTGGAGGATAATGCTTAATGGCATCTTCCATCTTGGAACTACTCCATCCTGTTCTGCTTTGGATAACAGCTGATTTTTATTTTGAGTAGTTGAAGAAGATGCAATCCAACATATCTTGCTAAAACATTGAAATAGTTGTGTTTGTTAATCACTCATCTGCGCATACGTGTGTGTGTGTGTGTGTGTGTGTGTATATGCTCATGTGCACCTGCAAAAATGGCTAGGAATGCATAATTGCAATTATTTTGATATGTGTTCTGGTTACTTGCTCTTAGGGCCTGTCTGTGTATCAAGCTATGCTGGTTTAATAGCTATTTTTCCTATGTTGAGAGCTCTGAGAACTGTTAATTCTGTAACATTTCCCCCAACAACCTGCATTAGACTAAGGATAGTTAGGAATCTTTGGGTTAACACAGTGCTAAGTGCTTCACTTGTGACTTTTGGTAAATGTGATGGAGGTGTGTGTATCTGTGTGGGCAGTTTATTTCTAATCCATGGCAAAAACTCAGTGTCCAACACAGGTCAGTATATGTGAGAAGAACAGTGAGCCACTTTGATTTAGTAAGTTCCTCTCTTTCTCACCCTCCTTAAATTCTAATCTTGTAATGTTGCGCTTTTCTCCAGGAGCACTTCATAATCTTCAAAGGCATTGTGTACATTGTGTTAAAGTGTCACAGCTAGATGTAAGATATGTGAACATATAATAATTTCATTACCCGGGGTTACGCCACAGCTTCCCTGTGGAATTTATAGCTTCATCATGCATGATTGCTTATCTGTTCTATGTGTCTTTATTACTTATACTTCCCCTGGAGTTCCCTTGCTAACTTAAATGGGGTAACTGTGGTGTGCCCTTTTTAAAATATGTGCTTTGAACATAGTAATTCCATTAAAGATTTTGTAACTATGAATACTAGTGTGTGCATGTATGTAGAGGGGGTATGAACTCCCAGTGGTCATGGTTTTGGATTTTATGCATGTAGTATTAGGTTTTGAATCTCTTCTGAAATAAATTGATTATGACTGTTGCCACACTGCAGCATTAATGCACTTTGCGCTGCTTTACCTACTGTGGCTCCATCCTATGGAATCCTGGGATTTGTAATTTGTTGAGGGTACCAGAGCTCTCTGACAGAGGATAAGCATGCCACAAAACTACAGATCCTAGAATTCCATAGCATTGAGCCATGGCAGTTAAAGCAGCAAACTCTATTAATTCTGCACTATAGATGCAGCCTAAGATGATCAACATTCTGGAAACCAAGCCTTATGAGGAACAAATTAGGGAGCTGGATATGTTTAGCTTGGACAGACCAATGGATTCAAATTATAAGAGATTCCAGCTAAATATTAGGAGAACCTTTATTACTTTAGGCTCTGTTCAGCTGTGGAATAGATAGCCATGGAGGGTGATTAATTCTCCATCCTTGAAGATCTTTGAACAGAGATAGGTGAGGCACGTTTTGGGGCTGCTTTAGTTGTCTCTTCCTGTGTGATAGAGGTTTAGGATAGATCACCATGCCTGCTTGAAATGAAGTGGAAGAAGAGGAGAATTTACTGTTCCCATTGCTGTGATCCTTTCATAGAATAAAACAATCGTAACAGTTGGAAAGAGTCACAAGGACCAACTGTTACGATTGTTTTATTCTATGAAAGGATCACAGCAATGAGAACATTAAATTCTCCTCTTCTTCCACTTCATTTCAAGCAGGCATGGTGATCATGTGGCCTTCCAGGAGTTACTGAACATCAACTCCCAGCATCAGCCCAGCAACCCACCATCAGATAGTCTGGTTAAGGCTTTTGGGATCTGTCATCCAACAACATCTGGAGGGACACCTAGTCCCCACTCCTGTTTTCAATGTGCTGACTGAGAAGTTTCCCAAACTTTGTTCTTGTTTTAACCTACAAAAATGGAATCTGCAATTTTTCTCAATAACCCCAGGAGATATAATTTAATTGTTTTATTATAATAGCCAAGCATTTGCCAAAAGACAGTTTCATTTGTCAAATGTTCATTTTGTTCTTCATCATGATTTTTGGCATAGTGGTCCAAATCAAACTCTTAATTGCTAAAATAGAGATATAATAGTATGTTCCTAAAAATCCTATCAATGGAGTGACTACTGCAGCAAGGCAGGGCAAAATGGAAGGCTTTTTTGCTTTGTGGTTGGGATTACACCTGAAATACTGCATGTATGCTATGTTGCTGTTCAGAAGGAATTGTTCTCTGAATGCTACCCAAGCCCTACATAGAATCATAGCACTGGAAGAGACCACAAGGGCTTTCCAACCCCCTGCCACGCAAGAAGACACAATCAAAGCTCTTCCGACAGATGTCCATCCAGGCTCTGTTTAAAAACCTCCAAAGAAGAAGACTACAACCCCCTCTGAGGCAGTATATTCCATGTCCAAACAGCTCTTCTCATCAGGAATTTCTTCCAAATGTTGAGGTGGAATCTCTTTTCCTGTAGTTTGAATCTATTGCTCTGTGTCCTACTTTGTGGAGCAGAAGCAAACAAGGTTTTTCCACCTTCTTGTTTCATGCTACAGACAAAAGAAATTTCCAGATGGACAGTTCATAGTGTTGCCTGTCAGAAGACATTGTGTATTCATCCAACTTTTTTTACCTGGATGTGGGCAGCATTCAGAACCAGTGGTAGCATCTGGATCATCTTCAAGGGCAGTCCCATGTAGAGTGTTTTATAGTAATCGAGAGGGATGGTCCAGAGGGGGAGGGGAGCATGAATGTCCAATACATGTTTAAATACCATATGAAAGGAAAGATTTCTAACCAAGCCTTTGTTATTGTTATGGAGTGCCTTTAAGTCATTTACAACTTATGAGGACCCTAAGGCAAACCTATCATGGAGTTTTCTGGGGCTGAGAGTATGACTCACCCAAGGTCACCCAGTGGGTTTCTATGACCAAGTGGGGAATCTAGCTGTGATCCCCACAGTTCAACACACACCCCACTACACTACTTTGGCTCTGTAAAGAAATGTTAAAGCTGGATTTTTTTCTTTTCCTGAAAATTTCTTTTTTTTCCAGTTCTAAGAAAACATAGGAAAGAAGTTCCTCCTGTCACATGGTTTCCAAATTTCCAGAAATTTAACACTAACTTTCTCTACGTGACAGATCATTGAGTCATATAGCTCAATGTATCAGTACTAGATTTGAAAATATATCTGCGTTAGTCTGTAAATTTAGTATGCAAAGAGATCTTGTATCACCTTTGAGACTAACCGAAAGAAAGAAGTTGGCAGCATGAGCTTTCATAGACTGAAGTCTAGGAAAGCTCATGCTGTTGACTTCTTTCTTTCGGTTAGTCTCAAAGGCGATATAAGATCTTCTTAAGTAGTAGATTTGGCAAGTCTAGGACCAGGTCCTTGCTGGACCTGCTCCATCACCCCCATACCCAAAAATAGGAGCGGCTAGAAAGACAGTTTCCTTGCTCCATCAGCACAACTGATGCCAGTCTGTTTCAAGGCACATTTCAAAGTGTTGGTTATGAATTATAAAATCCTACACAGATCACATCCAGGCTATTTGATGGACCATATATCCTTATATGAGCCTCACAGAGATGCAGTTCCATATTGTGAACAACAAACCCAGAATACATGAGAGATTATTTGCATAGTCGGGCTAAAAACAATGTGTGAATGATCCCCTTGTCAGCAGGCAACGACTTCTTTTTATTCAGATAGGCTTTTAGAAATGAAGGCTTCTAACAAAATGGTTGTAAGTGCTGTCTTGTTAGGAAACTTTTAAAATCTTTTTAGAGTGCCTCCTTTCAATATGCTTAATAGTTTAATTGGATTTTGATGTTAGCTTTTTGTATGTCTTTAATTGTAGTCCTTTTAATGTGTAAGCTACTGGTACTTTGACTCCTAGTCTCAGGAAAAAGATGGGATATAAATAAAGTTAATAGTAATAGTAGTAGTTGTAATGACCACAGCAATAACAACAATTGCAACATTATTTAATTATAATCATTCTTCTGATGTCCCAAAAACCTTCTCTTTCTTCAAAACAAGGCAGTGTAGAAGAGTGCTTAATATTAAAGAATAGTCATAGTTTCTGGAGGTTTCAAAGATAAGGATTCGCTTACTTTTGGTTCCATTGGTGCTGATGATGGGGCTTTGGGAATCCTGTGCCCTGCAAAATTGTGTGGGGCATTGTGTGGCATGAGTCTCTCCTTCAGTGTTTCAGAGAAGATTCCTCACCTGCTCTAGCTGGAGACTTTTGAACCTGGGACCTTTCACGTGTGAAGCATATGTCCTCCCATTCCCCCTCTCAGTAGCATAGATGATATCTCCCCCTCCTTTGACCCTTGAAAGTGAAGCAGAACCTGTCCATGTTTCTAAAAGATACTTTAATTGGGACAAAAGTCCGTCTCCTGAACAGACCTTTCTTACCCCTTTTGGCTAGCAGAATTGTGTGGTGTGACATCATGGAAGAATGAACAGGCTGCATATCTTTGTGTCTCTGGCTTTTGACATACTTCTGGAACTTTGGCCAAGTTGGGCGGATATTCCGGTTACTTATCCACTAAATTATCCTAATGGCTGATAGCCTCTCTAAAGCTGAAGGACTGCAGAAACTTGCAGACAGCTCTGAACTTATGGTTACTGATTGAAGGCCACAGTATGTGAAGCCACAGTGAACTGTTGGGTAGGGATGATAATTGCTCATAGAATCACAGAGTTGGAAGAGACCACAAGGGCCATCCAGTCCAACCCCCTGCCATGCAGAAACTCCCAATCAAAGCATCCCCGACAGATGGCCATCCAGCCTCTGCTTAAAGACCTCCAAGGAAGGAGACTCCACCACCCTCCGAGGAAGGAGTGTGTTCCACTGTCGAACAGCCTTTACTGTCAGGAAGTTCCTCCTAATGTTGAGGTGGAATCTCTTTTCCTCGAGCTTGCATCCATTGTTCCAGGTCCTGTTCTCTGGAGCAGCAGAAAACAAGCTAACCCTAACCCTTCACTAAATCCGCTACATCATACTTGCTCTCTCAGCCTACACCTACCAGGACTTTAAGAGTATCTTGTACATTCTTCTTTTGGTGTCTTTGGTAATGTGCCTTCAAGACAACTCCGACTTATGGTGACCATCTCCTAGTCACTTTTATTCTGAGGACGTTTGTCATTGCTGTCCCCTGAGACTGAGAGAGAATGACCTGCCCAATGTCACCCAGTGGGTCTCCTTAGTCGAGCAGAGATTTGAAGCCTGATTTTCTAAAGTCCAAAAGCAATGCTCAAATCACTAACCCTGCACTGACTCCTTACTTTGGACTACAGCTCCTGCAGTCACTGACTATTGGCCACGGTGACTGGGGTTGATGAGATGTGGAGTCTAAAGTACAGTGGTCCCCCGGTTTACGAAAGTAATTCGTTCCAGCACCCCTTTCGTAACCCGAAAACGTTTGCAAACCGGGGGACCACTGTAAATATAGGAAAAAACTTTGCGCCATTTGAATTTCGCGCTGCTTTTCTTTCGCAACCCGGGGTTTTTTTTGGAAACCGGGGCCGTTTTTCTGGCCCCGGCTCTTTCGGATCCCGGGGTTTTCATACCCCGGGGGATTCGTAACCCGGGGGACCACTGTACCTAGAAAATATTTGGTACCTAGAAAACATTTGGTTGGTAACCCTCAATCTAGAGTTTAGGGATGCGATTCCTACTTGTATCCTTTACCATTCTTATTTCAGCATTCTTTCTCCCTCATCAGCATTCCTGTGATTATAATTTCTTGGTCACTTAAAGCCAGGAGAGGTGGACATTGCTTTGTCCAGTAGAGATGGTTGCAGCTATGATTATGCCAGGAGAGACAGACAAAAGAATTACTCAGATGCTACCTTTCCTTTTCCACAAGATATAGACAGAAGGAAAGATGTCCTGTTCAGATTTTCAGTCATTGGAAGGAAGACATAGCAGAATTGTCCCATGTGCCATTTCTGACTACAGGGCTAGAATGATGGTTCTGAGATGTATGGCTTAGAAAAAAAGCATGGCATGGAAAATGAGCCAGCATGATGTAGTGGTTTGAATGCTGGATTCCACAGACTATGGTTCAAATCCCTGTTAATCTGCAGAAGCCCACTGTCTGACCTTGTGCAAGTCACACTCTCTCGGGATCAGAGGAGGGAAATGGTAAACTCCCTCTTAATGAATTTTGGCAAGAAAACCCTCCGATAGCCTTAGAGTTGTCATAACCTATTACTGTAATTACTTTAAGGCACGTAATAACAATGGTAACGGTTGTATGGAGAAATGGGATTCGGAGATTTCCTTCCTCTCTCATCATACTAGAACGCAATAGGGCCGTTCTCTGGTTCTCATCTGAATAGTGGGATGTTCAAGACTGTGCAGTTAAAATGTGGAACTCACTGCAATAGGATGTACTGATGAGTGCCAACATGAATGGCTCTAAATGTGGATCAGATACGTATATACTCAAGTATAAGTTGATTTCATGTATAAGTCAAGGGCAGGTTTGAGGACCAAAATTATGGATTTTGATATGACTCATGGATAAGTAGAGGGTAAAACTTAGGGACATGTAACAAAAGATCTAAAAAATGAAGGGTCAGTACTTCCAGGATAGATTACATTACTGCCTTTCACCAGAGGATGGTTCATTCTGAGTTAAAGTACAGTACTTACATTGACCTGTGGATAAGTCAAATCAGGTTTTTGTGTTCAATTATTTGACTAAAATTTCTAGACTTATACATGAATATATACAGAACATTCCTGAAGTATGAGTCCTTCAGTGGCTAATACTGTAGCCAGGATGGCTGTATCAGTTGCCAGAGGACAACATGGAGGACTCCATGCCAAGCCATGCAATTCCCCTCTTGTTGGCCTCCTGTGAGCAACTGATGGGCTCCTGTCTGGATGGAAAGTTGGACTGGAAAGGCATGTGATCTGATCCAACATGGCACTACTTATGTTCCTGTGTTGCCTGTCCATGGCAGGCAGGAGAATGGGGAATTTCACCTGTGGTACTTTTTATGCACGGATTCATGCATCCATGGTTTTAAAATATGTATAAATGCATAAATTCTAAAACAAAAACCTTGATTTTGTCATTTTATATGAGGAACACCATCTTACTATCCCATTGTATACAATGAGATTTGAGCATCCATGGATTTTGGTATCTATGGGGGCTCCTGGAACTAAACCTCAGCGGATATCAAAGGCCCACTGCACATATCCTATATGGCTCAATTTCAAGATATTGGAAAGACTATATGAGCCTGCAAAGGCACTGAAATCCTCAGTTCTTCTCTCATTGCCACCACCATTTTGGGTGGATGCTAGAAAGGGCCTTCTCAGTGGCTGCCTCTACACTCTGGATTCCTTTCCCATAGAAGCCAGAATGGTCCCCTTCTTCCTGCCTTTCTGTTGGCAGAAAAATGTCTTTTTATTCTGACAGGCATACAAAAGAGAAAGTTTTTAAAGAACTGGCTGGGACTGCTGCAGTCTTTTAAACTGAACTGTTCTTAATTGCTTTTTATCTTTTAAATTGCATTTTGTGTTTTAAAGTGTAGCTTTAGATTGTTCTAATATTTTTAATATTTTGAATTCACTTTTGATGTTCACTTTTTGTATATTTTAGCCGTATTGTTTTTTGTTTTTTTTTGTAAAGTGTAAGCAGCCTTGTGATTTTGGGAGGAAGGCAGGATAATGATGATGATAATGTAGTTAAAACAACATGCTGAGGCCTAAAGTCTTCCATAACTGAATGATGTAAATGTGAAAGTTAGTATTTGCTGGCCCAGCTCTATTTCAGAAGAAGGAACTGGCAAAACCACCTCTGGGTATCCCTTGCCAAAGGAAACCCTGTGAAACACATGAGAACACCACAGATCAACTTGAGGGCACATGTACAGACAGTATGGATCATTGTGTTGTCAAGATGGCATTGTGTATGTGGCCTGAGGTACCTGAAGAAGAAGGAGGGAGAACAATCTGTGTGTATGCATGCATGTGTATGAACAGATTATCAGTTACATTTTTCAAAGGTTAATTTGTGAAGAAGGAAATTAGAGCCGAGTGTGGTGTAGTGGTCTGAGAGTTGGACTTGTTTCTCTGGAGATCATGATTTGATTCCCCCTTTGGCCATGGAAACTCAGAGGGTGACAATGGGCAAGTCATACACTCTCAGCGCCAGAAAACCTCATGATAGATTTGCCATAGGGTCAATTTATGTCAGAAATTACTTGAAAATATACAACAACAACAACAACAACAACAGCAACAGCACTAGTTCTTACAGCTGGAACAGTAGGCTGCAACCTGAGCAGGTGATGCCTGGTGAATCTCAACAGCTGGTCTTTGGTGTGGGATGATTCCTGCGTGTTCTGGCCCTGATCTTGATGCCTTTCTGCACCTTTTTGCCCCCCATACAATAATTAGCAAAAATGCTATAAATTATGCTCAAAGTATCACTATCACCGGTTTTGCTTGCTTTGCACCATTCGCTCACCGGGTGCTGAATTCAGCTGTACTTGGGGTGCAATTTGGGTGACCTTGAAGCAGAATTGAGGAGGATGTATTTTATTTTTCAGCAGAGAATATGCAGCCCTGCTGTCTCATCATAACCTTCAGTCTGATTAATATGTTGGATTCTTTTAAAAGGCTTGCTTCTGCTTCTGTAATCTGGCTCCTCCGTGGCAGAGAAAGGAGAGTCTTTTCTTTGTGGTACGCTGAGCACTCTCCCCTGCGCAGTACTGAGGAAACCCATCTTTGCAAAGTCCATATTGACACTGGCAACTTTCCCAGGGTACTTAAGATGTTTGGGTTAAAAAAAAAACAGGGCAGTGTGAAGCTGCCTTAAGTTGCTTTTCAGACACAATGTTTATTCCATCTTGAAAGCATCCTGCTTTTAGCTCCCTGCTCAGGGAATGGGT
The DNA here is from genome assembly GCA_034509955.1 of Urosaurus nigricauda. Lineage (NCBI taxonomy): Eukaryota > Metazoa > Chordata > Lepidosauria > Squamata > Phrynosomatidae > Urosaurus > Urosaurus nigricauda. The sequence continues at coordinate 375,173,878 of JAOEGL010000001.1, read as the reverse complement.
GTTTGTCGTTTCACAATTTTTGCCACCAAAGATGTTGCCACCTGCTAGGTATTTGACACAACACATTCTCCTCACTATCTAATGGAAAAATCCCCATTTCTCTTGTTAAAAGTCTACCTGTTAGTTCTTGGGTGTGTAGAGGGCAGGAAACAGGAAGTATGGGATTTTTTTTTTAATCGGGAAGTTCAGACGTCATTGTTGCTAATGGCTCTAATGGCATGCAAGGAAATGAGGCACAAGGATGAAGATCATTCTTCCTGGTCAAATGCTCACAAAGTGGTCCATGGAGCCAAACAGTGTGCCTACGGAGACGTACATCCAAGAAAACATTTGGCTCGTAGGTTCAAGCCCCATGTGTGAAATTCAGCCCTGGTTTTGCATTGCTTGATGGGCTTTAGTTATGTATTTATTGATGATAAGAGCAATTTGACACAGAACCAGTCAGGGATATGAGAAGAATTATAGAGTTGGAGCAGACCACAAGAGCCTTTCAGACTCTTTTTAACAACTTTCCAAGAAGACTCCACTACATTCTGAGGCAGCTTATTCCACGGTCAAACACCTCTTACTTGCAGGAAGGTTCCTTAACATTTAGGCGGAATCTCTTTTCCTGTAGCTTGAATACATTGCTCCATGTCTTAGTCTCTGGAGCAGCAGAAAACAAGCTTGCTCCATCTCATAATGCAACATCAAATATTTAATCATGGCTATCCTGTCATCCTTTAATCTTCTCTCCTCCAGGCTCAACATACCCAGCTCCCTAAAGACACTCCTCATAGGGCATGGTTTCCAGATCTTTCACCATTTTGATTGCCCTCCTTTGGACACATTCCATATATAATGTTGTTGTTGTTGTTGTTGTTGTTGTTGTGTGCCTTCAAGTCATTTCCAGTTTATGGTGATCCTAAGGTGACCCTATCACAAGGTTTTCTTTGCAAGATTTGTTGAGAGGGGGTTTACCTTTGCCTTCCTCTGAGGCAATAGCTTTTTCTCAGTCTAACCTACAAGTTGCTGTGAGATGAAAGTGGAAAGAGAGGTATCATGTACAGCACCTTTAGATCATTAGAACAAAGGTGGAATATAAATGTAAGTGATCCAGTGTGGCTTGACTGTTGTACTATTACTCAATCCCCACTTGTACATAAAAATACTGGGCATTTCACACTCTCAATCTCAGATGATGGCAATAGCAAACCTCCTGTGAAGAAACCTGCCAAGAAAACCCTATGATAGGTTTATCTTAGAGTCAGTGTAAGTCAAAAAATGATTTGGAGGCACACAACAACAAACAACAACAACAACAACAATGATAAATGTAATCCAATAATAATAATAATAATAATAATAATAATGATAATAATAATAATTTTTATTTATACCCCACTCTTCAGCCAAGGCTATCAAAGCGGCTTACAATTTGTTAATTAAGACATTTTGTTAATTAAATAATCAGTTTGTCCCCAAACAACAGGTCCTGAGCAAGAAATTAACGGGGAGGGCTTTGCGGTTGGTGAAGTTCCCAGACATAGCTTGAGGATAACTCAGTGAAGAACTGTGTGGATCCAAGGAGGGTTCAATATAACTTTCTTAAGCATCTCTCTCAGAGTGCATGTTCCACACCCTTGGCTTGGCAGTGCTGAAGGTTATCTTGAATGTAGAGTAAATGTTTATGAAGGAAATTACATGTTTGATAGAGAAGGACAGGGTCCTCTCACTATGGCTACGTGTCTGTGACAAAGACCATAGAAAGTGGAAGTGTGAAAGGAAGAGAGGGAAGATTGGAGGTTGTTAAAAAAGTAATATATCAGATAAGTGAAAGGTCTGAAAACCATAGCCTACAAGGAGTGGCTTATGGAAGTGGGTATGTTTAGTCTGGGGTAGAAAAGTTTAAGAGGTGACATGACAGCCATGTTTAAATATTTGAAGGGATGCCATACTGAAGATGGGGCAAACTTGTTTTCTGCAGCTCCAGAGACTAGGACCCAGAGCAATGGATGCAAACTACAGGAAAAGAGATTCCAGCTAATGATTAGGAAGAGCTTCCTGATGGTAAGAGCTGTTGGACAGTGGAAGATGCTGACGTTGAAAGTGGTGGAATCTCCTTCTTTGGAGGTTTTGAGACAGAGGCTTGGATGGCCATCTGTTATGAGTGCTTTGATTGTGTTTTCCTGAATGGCAGAAAAGGGGTTAGATTGGATGGCTCTTGGGGTCTCTTCCAACTTTATGATTCCAAGTCATGATTCCCAATTCCCTGTCTCTACAACTTCTGAAGGCCCATCCCTGTGTAAGCCTAGTTGTGCTGCTGCACTGCCAACTGAAGCAGAGCATCTCTGTTCCTTGAGCAACTGTACACTGATCCATGAGTGTGTGTCTGTACAGACATCACCAATGATGGGTTACAGCTTATGTACATTTGAAATGACAGCTGCAGGTGTCTAGGACCAGTCACTGGCAGCCTCTTGGATGTCTTGGTGCTTTTAACGTTACAGGGTTGGGAGAAACTGGAGCAAATTGGGACTAGTAATCAGGACGAATAAAAATTGATTGAGTTTTTAATTTCAAATTGGGCCTTGATTTTTAATACTTAACACTTCCTCAAATTAAGGGTTAAATATAGCTGTTAAATCACTGTTTTTAAATGTAAAAATATACTGACTCAATTAGAGTTCATCAAATTTTAATGAGAGAGACATCCAGTTGGTTTCATCCTTTTAAATTTTTTAATTTAAACAGCATCATTTTGGGATGGTGGCAGGGAGCTAGCCTGGTGGGGGATGGAAGAAAAAGAACAACTAGTCTGGTTGGTCTGTCTGAAAATTTGGGCCTGAATCATATTTCCGCTGGGTCGTCTGTGTCTAAAGGCACCATGTTGCTCTCCAATGGCATCTTTCTTGACCAGATGCCCTCTTTATGCAGTGAAGATTCTGAGGCTAGCAGTGCAGCATCTGTTTAGTTTTAGTTCCAGATGAAACAGGACCATATCTTGGCTGATAAGAGCAAATAAAGAGAGGTAAATTGAAAATCTAGTGGGTATCTGAACAACATTTCTTTGTACTGTGGATTAAATTGGATAATACAACACGGTTAGAACAATGAATGAATGACAGTACGCAATAACCCGACCTCAGACCAATGGTAATCAGGCCAGTAGTTGTCTGCGTCACCAAAGGTCCCCTTCACAGAGAAGTCTCATGTTTTGGAATAAAGTTACTTTTTGTGGATTATATTTTCCAGAATTCCCAGTCTGCATGGCCAGTGTCAAATTTAGGAAAAGTTACTTATTGGATCACAACTCCCAGAATTTGCCAGTAGTTTGAGCTGAAATACCTTGTTGTTGTTGTTGTTGTGTGCCTTAAAGTTGTTTCTGACTTATGGTGAGCGTAAGGCAACCCTATTATTATTATATTACTGTTATATTTATTTATATCTTGCGTTTCTCCCCCAAATTGGTTTGTCTTTGGTTTCCCTTGATGCTGTGGGAATATTTATTTATTCTTTATGTATGATTTGCCCAAGGTCATCTAGTGAGTTTCCATGGCCAAGCAAGGACTTGAATCCTGGTCTCTAGAGCTGTAGTCCAATGCTGAATACTGTTGTCCCAAAAACAGATGAAGGCAAGTGAGGGAAGATGCTTCATTGTCTTAAAATTCAGTCAGTAACATGGATCTGCACAGAACATGGGGGGGGGGATACCTTTTTCTGGCTCACAATTCCCATAATCTTTCTTGGGCTTTCTTTAACTATCTGCAGGGCTGTCATGTGGAAGATGGTGTAAACTTGTTTTCTGTTGCTCCAGAGGTTGGCCCTAAATCAGTAGATTAAATTAACAAGAAAAGAGATTCCAGTTAAACATGAAGAACATCTTGACTGTAAGAGCTCTTTAACAGTGGACTGGATTATCTTCGATGGTGAAAGTAGTAAAAAACCTTCAGTGGAAGTTTTTAAGCAGAGGTTGGGTGGCCATTTACCTGTGGGTTAGAGACAAAGTTAAAGTAGATGATTCAGATTTAATGCTTCATGAACAGTGTTTTAGCTGAACTAGCTATTTTAAGATAGCTAGACTGTCTCGGGTAGGTAGCAAACACAGTAGATTGAAAGAGACCCCATTGTGTCAACAGCATATGTGGCTGTGTTTGGATGGACAGGCCACACCTTTTGTAAACCTGTTCAAGAGTACTGTATTGTCAGTTCCAGAAGAGGCACTGAGAGTTGACATTTAAGCTAAAAGATAACTGTTTGAAGTATGGCCTCATTCTCTAATTGAAATCGGTATACAGGTTGAGTCCCCTTATGTGAAATGTTTGGAAACAGAAGTGTTTTGGATTTGAGTTCTCCCCTCCCCCCCCCCCCCCGCCCGATTTTAGAATATTTACATGTTGGAGATAGAGCCTGATGATAATTTTATACACAATATTTTAAAATAATTTTGCACACGAAACAAATTTGGGTACATTGAACTATAAGGAAAACAAAGAAGTCACTATCTCAGACACCCATGTAGACAATTTTGGATTTTGGAGTATTTCAGATTTTGGTATTCCAGTTTCCAGATAAGGGGGATTCAACCTGTATAGAAATTCTGGCTACCTTTGTTCAGACTCCTCTTGCCTTACTGTTCCCCTTCTTTCTAGGAAAAGTCCTATGAAGATACTCTTAAAGTACTAAATTATTTAGACTAAAATAATGCCAAGAGTAGCTCTTTGGGACATGGACTCCCAAAGAGCAACGTGAGAATCCTATGCAAACCTTTTATGCAGCTGCATGGACAAATGTGTTAAGTTTACTCTCTTCTATGAAGGGCTACTCAGAGTTCCCAACCACAAGAATATGTGCTCCTGAAGTTCAGGAAGTTCTGATGGCATCCTGTTTCAGACCTTGCAAAGTTCCTTCCTTGGATTAAACTACCAGAGCTTTTGCAAGTGGCCATGTAGTCTGCAGAAACCTGGGAATTGTAGTCCAAAGTAGAGAAACCTTCGTAAAGGTTGCCTCTCTCTGAAATTCTGAAATACTCTAAAAACCATTTTTTTTCATGGGTGGTTGAAATAGTTATGGTTTCTGATGGTTCAGTGTACATAAACTTTGTTTCATGCACAAAAATATTAATACTATTATGCATAAACTTACTTTCAGGCTATGTGTATAAGGTGTAGGTGAGACATAAATTAATTCTGTGTTTAGACATGGATCCCATCTCCAAGATACCTCATTATATGCAAATATATGCATTATAGTCAAATACAGATATTCCAAAATCCAAAAGAATCTGAAATCCCGAACATTTCTGGTTCCAAGCATTTTGAATAAGGGGAACTCAACCTGTATTGATACTCAGACTCTCCATCATGCCCTGTTGATTTTCTGAAGAAGCTGATATTTGGGAAGGAATCTTTGCTTCAAATGCTAAATACTTTACTACTGATGTATGGAGTATCTTCCATCTTCCAAGTTCTGTCCATTTGCCTTCACTCAAGTGATCCTGTGGGCAGTTTCTTTATTGAGGCCTTCTCTCTGACAATACTCTCTTAGTCTGATGTGTGACTGTTTGAGGAAGGGCAAGGATTGAGATTTCATAGAATCATAGTTGGAAGAGACCACAAGGGTCATCCAGTCCAACCCCCTGCCATGCAGGAACTCCCAGTCAAAGCATCCCTGACAGCCTTTGCTTAAAGATCTGTAAGGAAGGAGACTGTGTGTTCCATTGTTGAACCGCCCTTACTGTCAGGAAGTTCCTCCTAATGTTGAGGTGGAATCTCTTTTCCTGGAGCTTGCATCCATTGTTCCAGGTCCTGTTCTCTGGAGCAGCAGAAAACAAGCTTGCTCCCTCCTCAATATGACATCCCTTCAAATATTTAAACAGGGCTATCATATCACCTCTTAACCTTCTCTTCTCCAGGCTAAACATCCCCAGTTCCCTAAGGCGGTCCTCAAAGGGCATGGTTTCCAGACCCTTCACCATTTTAGTTGCCCTCCTTTGGACCCGCTCCAGTTTCTCCGCATCCTTTTTGAATTGTGGTGCCCAGAACTGGACACAGTATTCCAGGTGGGGCCTGACTAAAGCAGAATAGAGTGGCACTATTGCTTCCCTTGATCTAGACGTCTGTACTGAAAGATAGCTGAGGTCTTTGGAGGGCAACCTAAATCTCCAGTTGAAATCTAGAAGAAATTCTTGAAATGGTAAGAAAGACATCCTTATTTTGTGGTGGCAGCTTCTGGGCTCCTTTGTCCATGGAACAGTTAATCCATTCCAGGTTTTACTCTTTAAAGAACCCACTAGCTGCCCCAACTGGTTTGCACATAGATTCTTAAAATGGTACCCTGATAGCTCTTCTTAGAAGATCTGTTTAACAGCTGTAGAACATTTTAGAATATCTAGAACTTGTTATTGTGGGCCTTCAGCTCATTTCTGACTTATGCTGACCCTATTGCCGGGTTTTCTTTTTTATTTTTATTTCTGGGTTATCGAACAAGCGGACAAGGATCCAGGCTAGGCTTGGTGTTTTTCATAACATAACACTGATGCAGTCTGTCTTTTCCCCTAAACATTTTCCCTGTTAAAGAATACCTTCTGAGGGTTTATCTACACTGCACAGTTGTATCAGTCTGATTCCAGTCTAAATGCCACAGCTCCATCTCTTGGAATCCTGGGATTTTTACATTTGATATACTAAGAATTTGTTGCTACGTAGAGAGCCCCAGGCCACTCTCCTGAACTATAGTTCCCTAGATGCCTTGGGAAAGATTCCTTAATACCTCTCTTTTCAGGTTACCTAGAGCTCTCTATCAAAGAGTGCCAAGCATCTCTCCAAATTCCATAGGATACAGAATGGTAGTATCAAACTGCTATAATTGCGTAATGTGGATGTACCCTTAGAGGCCTAGCCTAGGCACCATGGTTTTTCATAACACAGCTTTAGTTTTGATGGTGGATGCTTGGCACTGAATTTTAAAAAGTTACTAAAAATGAGTTGCAAATATGTTTTGGTTTATAGAACAAAAGGGACGTATTGAATGGTCCGCGGAGACCCCCAACAGTTTTCAAGTGTCCTGCAAAATATAAAATAAAAATAAAAAGAGTTTCAGAACTGCTTATTTAAGCAAGCAAAACAGATGCATCCTATGTTTGTTTTATTTGCTATATAAACAGTGCAGATGTTCATTTTCCAATAGCCCAGAGTAGTTGAATTTAAAAAAAAAGTTATATGTTGAATATGTACAGTGTTTAGGGAGGAACAACTATTCCTCACTTTTCCACATGCTTGTAAGTTTGCCCACACAGAAGGTCTGAAAAAGACTGATGAGAACCACATTATATATGTGTTTGATTAACTTTTTCTGTCAACAATACCAGATGAGAATTCATTGTGTTGCTCGGCATAATACTAATTTTAGCTCTTTGCAGCAGCACAGAAGGCATATTTTTGTTTGTATTGGGGTACCTTTGAGCAACCTTGGTTTTAAAGCAGCCCCAAGAAAGGCATGGCTTTGTGTAGCTGTGTGTGTATGTGTGCGTGTCAAGAAAATAAAAATGTTTCAGCTGTTGAGGAAAGGATGGTGGTGGGTGGAATCAATTCCGGGGATATTATGACTTCTTTATTCCTATTGATGCAGGTTGAGTCTGGAGCAAATATTGCCCAAATCCTTATTTTCCATAATTTGCAAATAAATTCTTTCCAAATCAGACAATGTGATTGTCTGGATTTGTTTTCTCATTTTGTCTTTCATAGTTGAGGTCTACCTATGATGTCAATTACAGGCCTCTCTCATCTTTTTAAGTTGGAGAACTTGCACAATTGGTGGCTGACTAAATAGTTTTTTGCCCCACTGTATATGCGAATAAAGGTACAGTTGACCCTCCACATCTGCGACTTTGTGGATTTGATTATTTGTGGATTTGATTAACATGTTCTCTCTAGGAATTTCTAGATCCTCCAGCACCACTCTGTAAGTCCTCTATAAAAAAGATTTTATGATCAGCCTCTGGGAGATGTTGACCAGAGAGTTGTGTTGGAAGATTTAGAGATTCCTAGAGAAGTGTTGTCTCAGGTAAAAACATGGTGTCTTTTTATTTGTATTTTTCCACTCTGACGAGGGTCCTGTGACCCTAACCCTAGCAAACGTGGAGGTCCAACTGTATTCCAAAATCTGAAAAATAAAAATCCAAAATCCCAATCACCTCTTGTCCCAAGTATTTTCATAGACTCATAGAATCATAGAACTGGAAGAGACCACAAGGGCCAGTCCAGCCCCCTGTCATGCAGGAACACTCCATGAAAGCATCCCTGACAGATGGCCATCCAGCCTCTGCTTAAAGACCACCAAGGAAGGAGACTCCACTACACTCCGAGGGAGTGTGTTCCACTGTAGAACAGTCCTTACTGTCAGGAAATTTCTCCTGATGTTGCAGTGGAATCTTTTTCTGTAGCTTCCATCCATTGTTCCGGGTCCTATTCTCTGCAGCAGCAGAAAATATGACACCACTTCAAATACTTAAACAGCGCTATCATATCACCTCTTAACTTTCTCTTGTCCAGGCTAAACATCACCAGCTCCCTAAGTCATTCCTCATAGGGCTTCATGGTTTCCAGACCCTTCACCATTTTAGTTGCCCTCCTTTGGACGCGCTCCAGTTTCTCCACATCCTTTTTGAATTGTGGTGCCCAGAACTGGACACAGTATTCCAGGTGAGGCCTGACGAAAGCAGAATAGAGTGGCACTATTACTTCCGTTAATCTCTAGACGCTATACTTCTATTGATGAAACCTAAAATTGCATTGGCATTTTTAGCTGTCACATTGCATTGTTGACTCATTTTCAACTTGTGGTCTACTTGGACTCCTAAATCCCTTTCACACATAGCCAGGTGTCCCCCATCCTATATCTGTGCATTTTATTTTTCTACCCTAAGTACAGTACCTTACATTTATCCGTATTAAATTTCATTTTGTTAACTTTGGCCCAGCTTTCTAATCTATTCAGGTCATTTTGAATTTTGATCTTTTCCTCTGAGGTATTAGCTACTTCTCCTAATTTGGTGTCATCCGCAAATTTGATAACTATGCACCCAATACTGTCATCCAAATCATTAATAAAGATGTTGAATAGCACTGGGCCCAGGACAGAGCCCTGTGGGACCCCACTGGTCACTTCTCTCCAGGATGAAAAGGAACCATTGTTGAGCACCCTTTGGGTGCGGCCAGTCAACTAATTACAAATCCATGTAACATTTGCCTTGTCTATCCCACATTTTGCAAGCTTGTTTGCAAGAATGTCATGGGGAGCCTTGTCAAAGGCCTTACTGAAGTCAAGATATACTATATCCACAGCATTCCCTTCATCCACCAAGCTGATAATTTTATTAAAAAAAAATAAAAAATAAAAAAAGGAAAGAAAGAAAGAAAGAAAGAGAGATCAGATTTGTCTGGCATGACTTGTTTGTCAGAAACCCATGTTGACTATTTGTGATTATGGTATTGCTTTCTAGATGTTCACAGAGTCTCCATTTAATGTTCTGCTCTAGAATCATTCCTGGTATTGATGTCAGACTAACTGGACAATAGTTGTTGGGATCCTCTTTTTGAATAAGGAAGACGCAACCTTGTACTCTACACAACAAAATCTTCAATCAGCATGGAGTGTCCGTAGGTTTCTCGGTGGCCTGCAGCTGATTTGAGGAGCTTCTGCAACTGAGGCCATTCTTCTAATCTTTTCTTGATGCCACAGACAAGAGCTAGTTATCATTCTTCTTCTGTAAGGGCATCCCCTCAAGGGAACTGGAGAGGAAGGATAAACCCAAGGGTTGGCAGATCAGCAAGAGACGTTCTACACAAACATTAGCGCTCTAATGGAGTGCTTAGTGCTAATTTATGTCTATATGGGTAGTGCTGACTGGAAGTCATGTTTACAGTTGTGCGGTGGTAGATTACTCCTATTTATAAGCAAGACGTGAGTGATAGAAAGGGTGTCTTTTCCTCTCACAAGATGGAGAAGAATCCTTCCTTTAGAATAGAGCTGCCAGAATTCTCCAGCTAGGAGAATTCTGGGGCTATAGTCCAAAAAATAATTTTTCAAAATCTCTTTTTTGCCTTTTGAACAAGTGGATTGGGTCAGAACTACCAGAGGAAATGGCCCATTTCCTGCTAGAGGAGGCAAAATGGCTTTCTTGGCTTGTGGATGGTTTATAATAATTCCCATCACAGCAGAAGTGTGTTTTCTAAAATGCAGGAAATAAAATCACTGTGATTGAATGTGCTTTTTTTGACACTGCCCTTGGATTGGGAGCAAGAATGGTGTCAGAGACTGACCAGGGTGAGCATCTGCTTTGATCCATGTTCAGTAGTAGCACATGGCTCCTGTCTGTGGGATGTTGAATCTGCTTTGGCTTTTAGCCCAAGATTAAAGGTGTTAACCAGGTGGAGAGCCTGTTTTGGGGATAGGGTTTGACCCATTGTCTATCTCTTTCCAAATTTAGACTAAAAATAAGGGCAAATTCACTGAGCAACCTTTACCCATGCTTTTATAGGTGTCCAGCTTAAACCAAGAACTTCTAAAATATTTTTGATGACTGCCATTGTTGTTTCCCCTCTTTAAAATCATAGAATTGGAGGAGACCTCAAGAAATTCAGTCCAACCCCCTTCTGCTGTGCAAGAGTGAATAGGCAAATCACTCCCTGTGACAGATAGCCATCCAACTCTGTTTGAATACTTCCAAAGAGGGAGACTCCACAACCCTCCAAGGGAATGTGTTCCACTGTTGAACAGATCTTACTGTCAGGAAGTTCTTCCTAATGTTGAGGTGGAATTTATTTTCCTGTCGCTCGCATCCATTGCTGTATGTCCTAGTTTCTGGAGCAGCAGAAAACAAGCTTGCTCTATCCTCAATATGATGTCCTTTCAAATATTTACATAGCTATCATACTACCTCTTAACCTACTCTTCCCCAGACACCAAACTTACCTGGCTGCCTAAGCTACTTCTCTTAGGCCTTGGTGGTTTCCAGACCTTTCATCATTTTGGCCACCCTGTTCTGGACACCTCCAGTCTATCAACATTCCTCTAGTGTCCAGAACTAGATACAGTATTTCAGGTGAGGAATACTGACCAAAGCAGAATAAAGGGGCACTATTACTACCATTTATCGAGACACTATAGTCCTGTTGATGCAGCCTAGGATCATATTGGCAGTGGAAAGTTCAGTCCCTTACCCTTGGACAGTATGGAGGGGAAAAATTGGCCTACCTTGAAAAGATGTTTTAAGGGTTGTCGAGACAATGTGTGAAATTATTTGAATACTTAAAAAGCTATTACTGTATACCCAAACAGCCACCAGAATTGAACATCTTTATTCATTTTCATACCTTTATGCTTTTAGTCGCTGAATGTTTCTGTACAGTGGACCCTTGCTATCCACTGTGGTGTGGTTCCAGGACCCTCCGTGGATACTAAAATCCATGGATGCTCAAGTCCCATTATACACAGTGAAGTAGTAAAATGGTGTCCCTTATATAAAGTGGCAAAGTCAAAATTTGCTTTTAGGGTTTGTTTGTTTTTTCAAGAATATTTTCAAGCCATGGATGGCTGAATCCATCAATACGGAGGAGTGACTGTACTTTTGACATTCAGCCTCTCTTCCTATGACAGTGGATTACATTCTTTTGCAGTTTAGATTTTCAGTGTCAAAATGTTGAGGTATTTTTAAGTTATCAATTTCAGTCGATGGCTTCTGTGGAGCAGCTCAGCCATAAGAATTAATTAGTTAAAAGATTAAAAGAATGAGGTGGTGTTTGTGTCTCATCAAGGCTATAGAAAATGTTCAGAAGTGATTGCTTTAAGAGAAGGCCAAAAGACTACAGATCCCAGAATTCCATAGTGTGCAGCCATAGAAGTTAAAGAGATGTCAAACAGCATTAATTCTGCAATGCAGGCACAGCCGTATTATTTGGCATAAACTATTGTGGACTCAGTTTAATGAATTGAGCAGGAGTGCACAAAACCTCATGCCATGTAATACCTGTTATTCTTTAAGGAGCTATGATCTTGGATGTTTTTGTTGTAAATTTATGTATCCACTTGATTCTAGAATACAAACCCACTTGTTGTGTTGGAAAATGGCAAGTGATGCTAATAAGCAGGTCCTTTGTATCATGCCTTTATATCCAATCAACTTTTTAACTGGTTACTACTTCCTTCTTTTAACTGGGCAACAGTGCAAATAGTTAACTTTAAACTTAGCTCAAGTTGATGCTAAAGGCCACTGGCCTTTAATATTAACTAGTTAATGGTCTGTTAATGCTTTCTGTGGCTTAGAATAATTATATTTATACTGGGACCCATGAAAATTCTGCAGATGTGTTCATTAATTTTGCCTTTTTAAATTTAAGTCATAATTGGAGTGCATTTCTGTTGGAACAGTGGTTTGAGAATGTCTTGTCCTGAGAGGTCATCTGTCTTGGCAGCAGATTTTGTGTCTCGTCAAGAATATATAAACCTTCCAGAGTGGAGTGCTTTAAGTAAATTGCCTGTTGCAGACTAGTTAAAGAACTACTTTTCTTTTGCCCTTTAATTGTTCTTGGCATCTTTCTTCCATCGCAAAATTAGAGCTACAAAATGGATATTGAAAAGTAGCTAATTTAATATATACTTAACAGAAATCATGATCAAAGTGTAATTTGGAATCATGAAATTGTGTTGTATCTTTATAAGGCTATCATACTTTGGATATATCAGGAGAGGCTGATAGAAAAGACGGTAATGCTTTCTAGAGTGGAATGCAGTAGGCAAAGAAGAAGACAACACTGCAAGTAGATGGACTCATTCAAGGGAACTGTGGCAACACAACTGGAAGTGACATCATGTCAGTTCTGGTTCTGGTGTTTGGCCTAAAAACGGTCAGTTTCCATCAGTTTTCTGGGGTTGGGGGCGGGGGAAGTGAGGTGCATGGGGAACCATGATGGTATGTGAGGAATTTTCATCTGGAAAACAGGCCATTAAAAACAAAAGCATGTCTGGAGGATGGGGAGGGGAGGTTCCATCCTGGGAGTTCCAGGGACCACAAAATGGGGTGCAGTGGGTCACAGTTTTCCCACTTCTGCTTTCCTAAGGTACCTCTAGGACAGTGATTCTCAAACTCTGATCCTCAAGGTGTTTTGGACTTCAGCTCCCAGAAGCCTGAACCATCTTGGCAATGATCTGGGACTCTGAGTGCCAAAGTCCAAGGTACCTGGAAGGCCAGAATTTGGGAACCACTGCTCTAGAATGTAGCACTCCCCTTCCTTGAGAGTTGGGAGAATGCAAGGATATGTCCATAAGGAAGGCCAGGAAGGAGCCACCTCGGTTCCCATGCCAGGAGAAAAGTGAGGTACAAATAATAACTATGAAGGTTAAGGTGCATGTGAGCACACTGAGGTATAATGTTGGTTCATTGGCCTGTCTTTCCCTCTTCTTCTCCTTCACCAGTTACAAGTAGCTGACTTGATGGTTGCCCTGGCCAAACACTTGTGCTCAGAGCCCAAATTTCAGTCTTAATGGAAAAACTAAGGAAAACATCTGCTGTCTTGCCTTGTTTCTCTGTTCCTTGGTTTCTGCTTCTTGCCTTTGCCAAATAAATGTCCTTCTGATTATTTGCAAACATCCATCTTAGGACTGTAAGGACAGAAAAAGCAATGCTGGATGAGACTATATGAGAAATATATAGTCCAGTATTTTCATCCCTCCGTAGCCAGCCAGATGTCTGCATGAAATCTGAAATTCAGACATAAGGGCAGCTTCTCAAGTTCCCCAGGGTCTGTTATACTTGGATTGTGTATTCCTGCACGGCAGAGGGTTGGACTGGGTGGCCCTTGTGGTCTCTTCCAACTCTGTGATTCTATGAGGCATTTTGCTTCTGTACTGGAAGTAATATACATTTTGGATCTCATTTCATATCAAAGCTGTGTTTCTGGACTTGCAGAGACTAGAACACGGAACAATGGATATAAGCTATGGGGAAAATGGTTCCACCTTAACATTTGGAGTCCTGACAGTAAGAGCTGTTCGACAATGGAAGACACTCTCTCGGAGGGTGGTGGAGTCTCCTCCTTTGGAGGTCTTTAACAGAAGCTGGATGGCCATCTGTTGGGGTACTTTGATTGTGAGTTCCTGCATGGGAGGGGGTTGGACTGGATGGCCCTTGTGGTCTCTTCCAACTCTATGGTTTGATGAGTGTACTTTGAGACTGATGTAAACCGGGGGAGACAGTTCTATAGGGAATCATTGGAAACTGAAGGGTCATGTTCCGACAGAGCTGATGAAGCCACAAAGGTAGCAATTTTACTCAATCTGCCACCAGTTTTAGAAATATCTAAAGCATAAAGCCTCAGAACTTAGCTTTTCCAGGTAAGAGCAATGTACAGATGCTCTCCAGAGGAATGATAACAGCTGTTGATTCAAACTGGTAAGAATTGTGTTCTTCTGCTGTGCCTTCTCCAGCTGGCTTCCCACGTGAAGAAAGCACATCAGGGGGAAGAGAGAGAGAGAGTGTGTGAGAGAGTGGGTCTACGCTGGCCAGAATACTCTAGGACACAACAGGTAGAGAAGCAGCACATCTTCTGTTGTACCCTCTCCATTAAGCTTGCAAATGATGAAAGAAGACTTCAGTTTCTCAGCCTTATCTAAAGAAGCAGAGAAACCCCTTCCAGCCACATTAAAACTCGAGGATTCCAGTTTCTTCCTCCTCCCTCAGCTCCCCCTTTTAAGCAGGAAAAAGAGAAACTCCTTCCCTCCATGAATGTCAAGGCTGTCGTTGCTTTCTCTTTCTCCCCACTCTTCCAGTTTAGGCAGGTAAACCAGTCGCTTTTCTTTACCATTCAAAACTCCATGCCAAAAGTCTTACTCTCCCCCATCGCTTAACTGCACAGAGACATTGGTACAGCCATAAGTTGTGGGTGGGACTTTAATTTAATTGTTCTGGAGCAGCATCATAGTTTGGAAATGTAAATTGGGGCAACATAAATTAAGACTATATTGCCCTCATGACTCGTAACCCTCAATAGGCTTAACCTCTATAGATTTTTCCAGTCTCTTTTTAACAGTTACTGATATCCAAATTAAAATGATCTTTCCTACATTTTGTAGTAGCAGATTCCATTGTGTTACTTATATGTTCTGTTATCTGTATTTTTAAATTTTGTGTGTGTTTGTTTGGTTTAATGTTTTGTGCACCACTCAAAAAATCTGATATGAAGCACTTTATAAAATTCTATAAATCAATCTGTAAATAATAGGTCTCTAACCTTCAGCTTCAGAGAATGACCCTGAGGTCTAGTATGATGAGAGACAAGAGAAAATTTTCCTATCTACTTTCTCAGTGCCATGCATCATTTTATCCACTTCTCTTGTCTCTCCCCTATATCATACCAGAAGGATCTATGCAAATATGAGCATGAATAGTGTTTTTTGGAGCTCTCGGGCTAGGTGGCCATATTCTAGAAGAGTTCCTTTCTGACATTTTGCCAGCATCTCTGAAGATGCCAGCCACAGATGCTGGCGAAACGTCAGAAAGGAACGCTTCTAGAACATGGCCACCTAGCCTGAGAGCTCCACAAAAAACTATGGATGCCGGCCATGAAAGCCTTCGACTCCACTTTGGGCATGAAGTTGGGTTTTTTTTTTTTTTTGTTAATTTGTATTAATTATTCTGATCACAGAACATTGGTGAAAAGTTTTGTGATTTTTTTTGCCCTGAACATGATGACAAAACTACCTGTAATTAAAATTAATATAGTAATTTTAATTTTAGGGTTTCTGTTTGCACTCTCAAAAGCTCCATGATTTTTCTCCCATTTTTAAAAGAGGCAGCAATGGTTGAAATCCTCTTTACATGTTTTTTGCTGTCCACATGCACATATAACAGGGGTAGGCAACTGGTTGAAGCTGGGGTTAATGTGACTCCTGTGAGCTGCATTAGGACATGGGGGCAGTTGAAAGGATGACCATTAAGAAGAAAAACATCAAATACAGAAGATGGGGCACATTATGAAAGGCCCTTTCCCCTCTGAACAATTAGCCCTCAAAACCAGATGGAGAAAAGAAAATTGTGAATGTGCACAGAAGACTAGCAAGGAGGACACCAGTCTAACCTCTCTAGAAAGAGAGTTGTAGAGCCACTGAGAAGGCCTTGTCCTGAGTTCCCACCAGACGTCCCTTTGAGGATAGTGGGACAAAGTCCTTTCCAAAAGATCTCAAAACATGAGCAGGCTCATATGGGAGGATATAGTCCTTTAGATAACCTGAAGATGAACTTTGCAGGCAAGAAATAACCCAAAATTTATAAACAACGACAACAACACCAAAACTTGGTAGCGCTTGTGGGAGTTGAATGACTGAGGGGCTTCAGGAGCTGGAACAGTGAAGTTTGGGGGCTCATACAAACCATGGAGTGCACTTTCTCTAGCCTGATATATAAAATTGAGCCAGGATTCCTGTGAAAGACAATCTACATATATCCCGTTGGCTTCCAGTTCACTTCTCCTTGTTTGAACAGCTGTCCAAACCAGGAAGGATTAGCTTACCATTTCCCTTGCAACTGTGATCCTGGTTTGTTACTTCCAGTTAAGCCAGAATTCATAAACGAGAATTGATAGCAGCTTATGAATCCTGGCTTGCTTAGGAGGGGAAAAACAAAAACAAAACAGGACTGTGAATATGAATGCACAATAAGGGGGCTTTTTACATTGGCAAGAAAGTGTGACATGAAGTTGCACTTTCCTTAATGCTTAGCAGCTAGACAGCAAGCCCCAGGTGTGCATTTAAAAAGTACAGGGCAGCTAGACTGAGGTTTTTTCTGTGGCTCAGCAACTACATGGGAAGCTGTCAAAACGCTACAAACACAGGTGGAGCAGCTACATGGGCGGCAAGGAACGTGGCTTTTAGCCGCGCTTTAAACATTTTTTTCCCTTGCTGGCTGCGAATTGCGCAATTGCGCAGGTACACCATACAGTCGGAGCTTATCACATGGGGGAGTACAGGACCATTCCGAAAGAGGGAGAAACTGAGGTCAGTTCGGAAATGCACATGATTACGCACAAGCTCATCACACACAAAACAAGAGAGCATCTACACAAAAAGAAAAGGCAGAGTCAATACGAAAGAATTCATCACATGTGAACATACTGGTCGGCTTTCTGTTGCAAATTAAGGCATCTTGGGAAATGGTAGCAAAGGCTCATGGGAGTTGTAGTCTGTGTTCTGTCAGAGCATTATATTGAGTTGTCTTGAGGTTTCAGCCCTCTGTCCAGGAGGGATTCCCATATGTCCTCCATTCTTGAGCAGAGGCCCCCCTTTTCCAAGTTGACCAGGCACGTCCTCCTTTGCCAGGACACGTCCTACTTTTCCAGCCTTCTTTTTGAAGAGGAAGCAGGAGGGCCAGGCGTGCTCTGGCCAGGCTCTGGGGGTCTCTTCCTGGCTCCTTCCCTCCCTCCCTCCTTCCCCGCTGCCTTCCTCCTCCCTTTGGCTGAGAGAGTGTGACTTGCAGGGAGGAAGGGCAGCGGTGGTGCTCCAGGTCCTCCTGATGCTGGGCCAGGGCAAGCTGGAAACAGGAGGAGGAGGAGAGGGACATGGGGCCCCTCTGCTGCCCTGCCTCCCTGCAAGTCACACTCTCTCAGCCAAAGGGAGGAGGAAGGCAGCCAGGAGAGAGCCATGGAGCCTGGCCAGAGTGTGCCTGGGCCTGCCTTCTCCCCCCCCCCTTCGGCTGAGAGAGTGTGACTTGCAGGGAAGCAGGGCAGCGGAGGTGCTCCAGGTCCCTCCCCTTCTCCTCCTCCTCTTGCCAGCTTGCCCTGGTCTGGCTGAGCGCCTCCAGTGCCCTGCTGTCTCCCTAGAAGTCACACTCTCTCAACCAAAGGGAGGAGGTGAAGGAAGGTGCAGGCGCACTCTGGCCGGGCTCTGAAGGTCTCTTCTTGTCTTGGCACCTTCCCTCCCTCCGCACTTGTATCGCTGCCTTTAAATGGGCGCTTTAAAGATACAGAGCCCCATTTAACCGTTCAACTACACCTTAGCCTTTAGATGCAATAGGGGTGCTTTTTACATTGGCTAAAAGGGGCGGTCCAAACTCGCCCCTTCTAGCAGCGAGATGAGGCCTAGGCTGCCACACGGGCAGCCCCAGAGGCCTCATCCCGCCGCAACGACCCGCCGCAAAAAAGAGCTCCGGGATCGAGCTCTTTTTTTGCGGCGTGGGAAGGGCGCGATTGGCGCCCTCCCGCGCCGCCAAGCGTCAAAACGTGCGCAGCGCGTCAAAACGCTGCGCACGTGATGACGCTTGTACGGCGCCACCGTGTAGACGCCGCCATCTTTAAATGGCGGCGTCCATGCGTTTTAGGCTTAGGGAGGGTGTAAAGGCTACGCCCTCCCTAACCCTAAATGCGGGCTTTTTAGCCCTAAAAGCGCCTTTTTTTGCCCGTGTAAAACGGGCCAGCAATGCTGCACCCTTTTTAAAAAAGTAGTGGGGAAATCAAACTACTTTTTAAAGGCACTTCTTCTCCCTTAAAACTCCAAAATAGTGTTTTCATGGCACACTTTCCATTTTTCTCATCTAAAGGCTGGGCTTTCATGCAGCCTTCAACACACCTCTTTTTGCCAATGTAAAATGGGCCAGCTCCTTTTTAAAGCACTTCTTCTCCCTTAAAACTCCAAAATAGTGTTTTCATGGCACACTTTCCCTTTTTCTCATCTAAAGGCTGGGCTTTCATGCAGCCTTCAACACACCTCTTTTTGCCAATGTAAAACGGACCAAGGTGTCTTTGGTTCATTTTACCCACCTATAGAAAGAGAGTAACAAATGAACCGTGTGCTCAAGTGCATCACACATTGCAGGATATATGAACACACATCCTTGGCAAAGTTAGGTATGCCACTGTGTGAATTCTAGCTGCTCAGGAACACAAAACCAGTTCTGCTTTATTGTATAGATAGTGTGCATGTGTGTTCAGAGAGAGAAATGTATGTACAGTTGGCCCTCCACATTTGCAGCTTTGACTTGGGTGGATTTGATTATTTGCAGATTTGATTAATATGTTCTCTCTAGGAAGCTCTAGGTCCTCCAGCGCAACTCTGCCAGAAATTGAGCATAGAGTCTCACAAGAGGATCTAGAAATTCCTAAAGGAAACACTTCTCTACTTATATATAGGTCCTCCAGTGCAATTTTGTGGTCAACTTCTGCTGGCTGCTGTGCTTGAGGACCTATAGGTTCTTAGAGAGGTGTTCTTTCAGATAAAAAGAGCAGTTTTATTTGTTTCCCTCACCACCACTTTCTTGGAGATCCTGTGCTCCTGGCCCCACTGAATGAAGAGGGCCCACTGTATTTGCAAGAACAGTTTTAGTATAAGTTATTCATACTTAAGTGTACACTTGAAAACATCCCATGTGAACTGTCCCTTGGAAACAGTGAGAGGGATGTGCAGTGTCTCTATTGGATAAAGATGGGATTTTTCTCTGGGTCTCAGAGGTACATTGCTTCTTCCTCTGGATGTCATTTAGATACGGCTGGGCCTTTAAATCCTAGACCTCATGTCTATATCCACTGAGTAGTTTTGCATTAATTCCATAAGTAGAACCTTCCTGGTTTTCCGGAAACAGACATTGTTTCTAAGTTTACAGCATTCCTTCCTTTGCACCGTTTCCTTCCTCCAACTGATACAGAGTCCCAGCACTTTGTTTTCTATGTGCAGCCAGTGACAAAACAGATTTTATACACACACACAAACACACTTCAGTGTCCTTTATAATCTAACAAGGTAAACAAATGACAGGTTGACCTTTTTATTCTCTCCTCCCTCCCCACCGCTGGGTTCTAAACCCTTTCTATTCTCCTCCTTGGCTCTTGCCTTGCTTTCTCCTTCTCTGCCAGTGGTGTTTAATCCATTTATGCCTCTTCTCTTTACACCACCCCTCCCCACCCACACAACACTTTATGACTTTGTAAATCAGCCCGAGCGGCACCAAATCAAATGCTTTCCTCCCAAAGTCCCCGATAACGTATGTCCGCTGTTTCATTCTTGTCTAACCTAACGATTTGGTCGTATAATAAAACCGGATTTCAGCAGATTTGTCAGCCATGACCTTCCCTTTTTATGAATCCGGGCTGGCTGTCCTCTTGCTAAATTATGCATTTCAAAGTGCTCTTGCCATCCTTCAGGGTTTTTCTTTTTTATTAGCCTGTTCCTGGTGTAATGCCCTCTGCAGCTCTGGCCCCAAATCTGAGGAACCCTGAAATATGTTTTGGGTGCAGTTATAGATTTTAAATAGGGGGAAGACAGAGGGTAGAGTGTCTTTAATGGGGAGGGGTTTGAGACTATTTTTTATTTGATTTCTGACTTCTACTGTTGCTGTTGTGTTGTGCCTTCAAGTTGTTTCCGACTTATGGCAACCCTAAAGGCTTGTGGTATATGGGGTTTTATTGAATGATATCTGTGAAAAGAGAGAAGTGAGATATCTTACTGGCCAGATTTTTCATACTAATCCCCCCCCCCACTGCCATACTATTTCTTCTCCTGCTAGGCCCAACAAATTTTAATCAAGTTGTGGTTTAATAATTTGCCCATAATTTTTAACATATAGTGTTGTCATCTCTAGATTGGTCTACAGCTATGTCTCAGTTAGTGTTACTGCACATGGCATCTTTAACAGAAACTTTAGTACCAGAGTTCGGTCTAATCTGCACAGCAGAATTATATCCAGTTTGACACAGCATTACCTGCCATGCCTTAATGCTGTGGAATTCTGGGATTTGTAGTTTGTTGTGGCACTAGAGCTGTCTGATAGAAAAGACTAAATATCTCAAAAAACTAAGTCCCATCATTCCATTGCTTCTTTGTTGGTGGCTTTGTTAACAGAGATATGCCAGTATTTATAAATATGCCTGTACTGCAGCCGCTCACTCAAAACCAGAAGGTGGTGAGTTCAAGACCAGCAAAAGGGCTCAAGCTCGACTGAGGCTTGCATCCTTCTGAGGTTGCTAAAATGAGTACCCAGATTGTTGGGGGCAAGTAGCTTACAGTTGTAAACTGCTTAGACACTGCTTAGGCAGTATGAAGCTGTATATAAATGAAGCTGTTTGTTTGTTTGTTTGTTTTATAAATACGTGGATCTTGGCCTGGCCAATAGAGATCAATCTGATGCTTTCAGACTGATGGTGTTACCCAGCATCTTCAGGGCTGGTAGGTTTACCCAGCATTCCTCAGGCAGTTCCCAGCACTTTGTAAGGTTAGCTTGGTGTGTACACATAACAGGACATTCCCTGTAGCAGCACCCCACTTGCAGAACCCCCCTGAATTCCTCTTTCAAATTTCTACATTGTGTTTTGGACCTTTCTTTCAGTTAGTCCCAAAGGTTCTACAAGATCCCTTTGCATAATAAGAATAACTGTAAGCATAACTTTCCATGCATTTGAGGAAGTAGACCAAGGTTGCATCTGCACTGCAGAAATAATGCAGTTTTGACACCACTTTAACTGCCATGACTCAGTGCTGTGGAATCCTGGAATTTCTCGTTTCTTGCAGAACCAGAGCTCTCCGATCGAGAAGGCTAAATAGCTTGGAAGCACCTAGGATGAGCATTTCACCTCTGAAATAGGTGGTGATGTTCCCTTCACTGTTTAACATGCCCAACCACCCATTCGTCCCTCCCAAATCAGAAACAGACTTCCATCTATTTCTGGTTTTATTTATTTCTATTTTTAACATTTTATGTGGCAGAAAACAAGGACTCCAGCAACCTCCGAAGGAGTGTGTCCACTCTTACTGTCAGGAAGGTCCTCCTAATGCTGAGGTGGAATCTTTTTCCTTGTAATTTGCATCCATTGGTCCGTGTCCTAGTCTCTGGAGCAGCAGAAAATCCCTTCAGATATTTAAAGATGGCTATCATGTAACCCTTTAACCATCTCTTCTGCAAACTAAACATACCCAGCTCCCTGAGTCACTCCTCATAGGGCATGCATTCCAGAAGTTTGACCATTTTGGTTCCCCTCCTTTGGACACGTTCCATTTTGTTAACAACCCTCTTGAATTGTGGTGCCCAGAACTGGACACAGGTGAGGTGAGGCCTGACCAAAGCAGAATAGTGTGCGACAATTCAAAAAGGATGTTGACAAACTGGAGCGTGTCCAGAGGAGGGGGACCAAAATGGCTAAGGGTCTGGAAACCATGCCTTGTGAGGAAAGACTCAGAGAGCAGGGTATGTTTATCATGGAGAAGAGATGGTTAAGGGGTGTTATGATAGCCCTGCTTAAGTATTTAAAGGGTGTCACATTGAGGATGAAGCAAGCTTGTTTATTTACTTCTCCAGACACTAGAATCCAGAACAATGGATGCAAGCTACAGGGAAAGAGATTCCAGCTCAACATTAGGAGGAACTTCCTGACAGTAAGAGCTGTTTGATGGTGGAAGATATTCCCTCGGATAGTGGCGGAGTCTCCTTCCTTGGAGGTCTTTAAGCAGAGGCTGGATGGCCATCTGTTGGAGATGCTTTGATTGTGAGTTCCTGCATAGCGGGGGTTGGACTGGATGGCCCTTGGGGTCTCTTCCAACCCTATGATTCTATGACTGTTAACTTCCCTTGATCTAGATCTTCACATGCACAGTTCCACTTCTGTGACCTTGAATGTGGCTTTTCCCTGTAGCATAAAAATGTTCACCTGTTTCCATGGGAGAAGTTGTGCCTATATGGAGCAATAGCCGGATTCTGGCCATCATACTGTATTTGATTTTTAAAAAACCCTTCAGTTTAATTCTTCCCACCTCATTAGTGGTCCTTCTGGCCTTAATTGTAGAATCATGAGATGGGGCTGCTTCTTTCTTATTCCTTCCAGCCATTGTGGATAAGGGGGATGTTATCATACTGACAGGCAGAAGTTCCACAGATGAAATCTTCACCTGTTGTTGCTGTAGGATTTTTTTCCCCTTTCTTTTTTCCCTTTTGGCCCAGGCTGGAGCTTTTTAAAAGCGCAATTCCTTCTTCAAGTGAGCTGGCTGGGGGAGGCAGCGACTGGGATGGCAGGGCAAGCTGTACTCAAACATCTTAATTGCAGCCGGAGAGGAATGAAGAAAACTGAAGTGGCTCCCGAGGAGATATTAGAAAATCCGAGTTGAAAATGAGAATGATTTAATGTCAAATGAGACAAATGCTGAGTTGATACTCCAGTGCCTCACGCTTTCCACTTGTCCTTGGCACTGAGAAAATGAGATTTTTAATATCAGAAAAACAGATTGCTGCGAAGACTCATCCATTGTAAATTTGAGCTGCCTTTTTAGAGCCGCTTTTAAGCTCGGGATTGGATTGTTGATTCCGCTCCACGGTTGCCGCCATGGTTTTCATACCAATATATATAACATTGCCCTCTTTTTCTTTCACTTTACAACACCCCCCAAAGGAGGAAAAACCCCTCCTCCCTTCCCAGTTTTTCCTTTTTTTTCTCGCTTTCTTTCTTTCTTTCCTCTATTTCTTCTCTTCACCTCCTCCCCCCTTTGCTCACTGCTGCCCCTTAACAAGTTAATTTCATTAATGAATAATGCAGACAGGACAAAGGTTTGTCAGCTTTAACCTCTGCATTAGTTATAGAGATTAATGACACTTGCCGTTCTGGCTGGTTAATGCTAGGAAGGCCAGCTCAGGGACCGTCTGCTGGGCTGACTGAAGTCTTTTGAGGCCTGGCGTTTTTGAACTCTCATGCTGTGGGAATGCGTTTTGAAGTTTGCATTTGCTGCCTTCACATAGCACATCATCCTGAAGTTGTATATTTACAAGCCCATAACTCAATCATGGCATATTGATTTGAATGTTGGACAACGACTCTGGAGAGCAGGATTTGATTCCCAACTTGGCTATGAAACACACTGGGTGACCTTGAGCAAGTCACATGCTCTCAGCCTCAAAGGCGGACCTCTTCCGGACAAATCTTGCCAAGGGAACCCCATCATTTTATTTTATTTTATTATTTTATTTTATGTGCCTGAGGGTTGCCATACCGTGTTTCCCCGAAAATAAGTCAGTGTCTTATATTAATTTTTTCTCCCAAAGATGTGCTAGGTCTTATTTTCAGGGGATGTCTTATTTTTCCATGAAGAAGAATTCACATTTATTGATGAACAATACAAACAAAAAAAGAACATTTATTACAGTAGATACTATATGTATATTTATATACAAAAACTTTGCTAGGTCTTACTTTTGGGGGAGGCCTTATATTTAGCAATTCAGCAAATCCTCTATTAGGTCTTATTTTATGGGGATGTCTTATTTTCGGGGAAACAGGGTAGGTCTAAAACGAGTTGAAGGAGCACAATAACAAAAACAAACTGAGATCTCGTATCATCTTTGAGACTAACTGAAAGAAAAAAGTTGGCAGCATGAGCTTTTGTAGACTAAAGGCTACTTCCTCAGATGCATTTAGTAGACTCATGCTGCCAACTTCTTTCTTTTGGTTAGTATCAAAGGTGCTACAGGATCTCTCTACATACTGATTCTACAGATTATTACATCTATATCTTCGAATTCAATAAGAAACTGAATATTTTACTGGTTTGGTCTAGTGCTTGCGAAGTCCAACCTTTTGTGGGGACTACAACTCCCAGAACTCCCATGCCCCAAACCCCAGAACTCCCATGGCAGGATCCCATGAGGATGCTGGGAGTTGTAGTTCAAAAAAGGATAACTTTGCCATTTTAAAAAACTAATCTTTAGTTTTTTTTGTTATTAAAAACATAAACATCTTACAAAAACATTACAACAGTTTTACAACAATATGACACCATATCAATCATACCATAACAAATATATCAACACATCAAACATATCAAGCAGTCTGACTTAACAAAATACCTAAATTAAAGCAGACTTCTCAGTATTTATTTCTTTATGGAAAATCAAAAGTCAGTTTAAACAATTAGAAATATTTCAGCTGTTTAAACTGACTTTTGATTTTGGATTATAGCTCCCAGAAATCCACCTGGGAAGAATTCTGGGAAAAACAATCTCTTTCCTTTGGTACAGTATTCATGTATAAGTCTAGAAATTTAGGTCAAAAATTTGACCCAAAAACCCTGAGTCAATTTATCCATGGGTCAATGTAAGTACTTCACTTCATTTTAAAAAGGATCCATCCCCTGGTGAAAGGCAAGAATGTCATCTGCCCTGGATTCACTGAAACCTCTCTCTTTTCTCATCCATCCAGCCTTTAGTATGAGCACAGATAGTTCTCTTTTTTTTTCTTTTTTCTTTTAATTTTTATTCACAAAAATTTAACAGTTATGCCTGCTGGAATTCTTCAAGTTCTTTGGCATTGCTTGCCTTTGCTTCATCTTTTACATCCTTTCTTAGATGCCTCTAAATTTTACACTCAACTTATCCATGGATCATGTCAAAATCCATAACTTTGGTCTCAAAACCTGCCCTTGACTTATACATGGGTTGACCCTCTCTGGCTTTTCTTCGCTAATGAAGATTCAGGAAGGACTCATCCCACGCTTACTACAAGCAGTTGATGACTAAAAAGGATGATCCGAGATAAACAAGCCCGGTTACAGAAAGCACAGCAGAAAGTCTCCTTGGGCGATGTTTCCAAGTTGTGGTTCTTTCTGTGTTGTCGTTTCTCTTCGAGACTCGTTCGGTGTGAGTTCTTGAACAAGGCTGCAGCATTGTGGATAGTGCGTCTCCATGCCTCCCGATGTGGGACTTGATTTTCTTGACATAGTTCTATATTGGTGTAGTCCTACACATTACTGCAAAATAAATGAATGAATGAATACAACAAGTTTAAACAAAGAAAATTAACACAAAAGTATTGTTACAAAAATGTTTTTAAATTTTTTTTAAAATGTTTTTTTCCAACTTTGTCTGCCCTTAGCCCTGACCATTATTCTTTACCATACTTATCATCCAAATTACTTATTTTTCCCCAAGTATATGACTGCTTTCTTTTACTGGAAGGTAATTATCATTAGCAGGAACATAGAAATGTTTAATCTTTTGGACATGTATAAGATTCATTGTTTTGGAGACAAATTGAAATCCCTGTGGTAAGTTGCAGGAATTCTAGTGGATCACACTGTGCGACTAATGGTCCTAAACACACTGAAGAAATAATCCAGTTTGAGACCGCTTTAACTGCCCTGGCTCAATGCTAGGGAATTCTGGGAACTGTAGTTTTGTGAGACATAGAGAGCTCTTGTGGCACAATAAATTACAATTCCCAGCATCCACTAGCACTGAGACAAGGCAGTTAAAGTGATCTCAAACTATATTACTTCTGCAGTGTGTTTTGGACCTTCATCTGAGTTTAAAAGAACTATCTAGAGTCCTGACTTTGTTTGCTTAGTAAAGTTCAGTACCCTGGATAGCTCCTTTCAAGGCTGGAATAAAACCTGGGGTGGATTCACTGCCCCACCGACATGGAAGACACTAGATTCCTGTGCTTGACATTGGATTCCTGTGCTTGACTCCACTGCTCTAAGGCAAACTTTCCTTCATGTAATTTCTATTAGATCAATCTTTTCTTGGAACCCACAAAGTCGCTCCCTATACTACTTTCCTCCACTTAAATTTAGGAGATTTCACCAAATGTTGAAATGAATCTTACACACATGCTTTGTAAACTTCTTGGGAGATCAGATCCAAAGTTTTTTCTTGCTCATTTTGACATTTAGTTTTAGGACAACCAAACAATCTAAAAATATTGCACAATTGTCAGAATATCTTCTCATAATAGTCTTTCTAAGAGCCAGCATGGCATAGTGGTTTGAGTGTTGGACTATGACTCTGGAGACCAGGGTTCGATTCCCAGCTTGGCCATGAGACCAACTGGGTGATCTTGGACAAGTCACACTCTCTCAGCCTCAGGAGAAGGCGATGGTGAACCTCACTGAACAAATCTTGCTGAGAAAAACCCATTGTAGGTTTGGCTTAGGGTTACCATAAGACACACACACACACACACAAGTCTTTCCCCTAAGACTGAGGTGTCCAGTTCCTCCTATCTTCCTATGTGATTTGTGCCTATATAGTTTCATTGCCCTTCAGGTTGTCCTCCAATCATTCCTGTTTTGCCAGATACTGAACACAGTACCCCCGCTGAAGTCTTTACTTTTCTGAAGTAAGATGTACTGTACTGTCTCCCAACTGCTGAAGAAACATGCAAAAGTGGTATTGACTTTGTCTGCTGCAGCATTACGTTATTGGCTTGCGTTCAGTTTTTTTGAACATCATCTTTAGGACAAGTGCTCTGAGGTAGACTGAACTGAGCTGAACAGAAGCCAATAATGTGATGCTGCAGCAGACAAAGTCAATATCACTTTCGCATGTTTCTTCAGCAGTTCAGTAATAGTGGATAATAGATGTATATGTATACTGTATGTATATTGTGGCTTTTCAGCCTAAAGTGCACCGAAGATTTTAGAAAAATATTGTTACTTTATAGGACTAAATAATAGCAGAACGTGAAATTTTTTATTTTATTTTATTTCAGTCCCACCTTTCTATCAGTATGGGTCGCAAAGCAGTTCACAACCTAGATTTTATCCAAAGTAAAGCTGAATGGTTATCATAATACAATAGTAAATACAATTAAATAAGCTACCCTATTGAGGGTACTGAATAGTGTGGTGTAATGATTTGATCGTTGGACTAGGATGCTGAGTTTGAATCCTGGCTTGGCCATGAAACCCACTGGGTGACCTTGGTCAAATCACAGTCTTTCAGTCTCAGAGGATGCCAGTGGCAACCCCCCTCTGAAGAAATTTGCCAAGAAAACCCTAGGATAGGTTTGCCTTAGGGTTGCCATACATTGAAAATGACAAGAAGGCACCCAGCAACAGTTGATAAGACCACGGACATGAAACAGTTTAAAAGCAATTGAAACATAACAAGGAATATATTTATTTATTTATCGTTTAAACAAGCCCACCCTGTTTCTTTTTGGGATTTTTTTTCCAAATTGCAGTTCCCAAAATGGCTGCTGGGAGACTCTGAGAATTGTTTTAAAAAAGTTGTTGCTGTTGTTATTGTTAAGCTTTATTTGTAAAGTGCTGTACATTTACATATATACAATCAATTTAAGTAGATAAAATAAACCTGCATATGGTGTACATGTTACAAAAATAATTAAACATAATACATATTGATACATATTAACATTCAAACAATAAAATATAGCAGACAACAAATTAAAATAATATTGGGCAACGATCATGTAATGTTACTATCGCAAGGTCTAGAAGGCAGTTTCAGTCATAGGGACAGGAAAGGATAGTGGCCCCACAGTGGTTTGCCAGTTGTACAGATTGATATGGTAAATGATTTGTTAATAAAGCATATTAAAAAAAATTGAATTGGCTTTCTCCTTCACTCTTCTTTTCCTCTGTTTCAGGATGATAAGTAAAGGTGAAGACCTCTCAGAGGCTTTCTGACTTCCTCTCCCCATGTGAAGTATGCTGAGAACCTTTCCAGTGGTGTAAGTATGCAGTCTGCCATTTTTCTCTGAATGTATTCCGAATCTTAAATGTGCCGAATCCTGTGAGTGTTGCAGATGTGGTCGTTCTCCCACCTCCAGAGGTTTACCCTAAGTGGTTGCGACTCTTTCGTTCTTCTCCCTGCAAAACAATACAGCAAACGCCCCTTTAAACTGAAAAGAAAGGGAAGAATTGTGTTTGTGGCAACCAGATTGAGTTTAGGAAATGTATTTTCTGAGATGACAGCTCCCAGAATCCCCCAGCCATTGGCCATAGGAAGCTACGGGAAATCACCACTGTGCATGGGAAACTTAGGTTTGGCCTCTATCCAGGTGCAATTGGTGGGAGAATTCAAAGATATAGCTGTGTTAGTCTGTGGAATCAGTATGCAGAGAGATCTTGTAGCACCCTTGAGAACAACTGAAAGAAAGAAGTTGGCAGCATGAGCTTTGATGGACTTCAGTCTACTTCCTCAGAGGGTTTTGGTCAGGTGCCATTGGTTATTCTTCTCCTTGTGTCTCTTGTGTTGCCACTTATCTTGTGTTGCCACTTATCTTCTCTCTGTTCCTTTTTTCTCTTTATACTACCTTCTCCATCACTGGTTGGCAACTGATAGCAGCACCTGTTACAGGTTTCCCAGTGGAGCCAGGACAGGGTAAAGAACAGCACCCTGCCTACTTCAATGGGATTTTAAAAAAAAAGAGAGATCACGACAGGCCAGTGTTTTTTGTTCCAAATCCATAGAGTTCATTCTTTTTCTGTGGTTGACAGCTTATCTCTTCACATTTAGAATGGTAATAAACATTCTTTACCATCACTGCATGTTGGTTTTTGCAGATGAGTGGCAACTAATTTTTATATTATTTTTTAATATTGTATGTTTGAGATAGCAATTACATCTGCAGCCTGATTAAAGACATTTTGATTAGATCAATCACATGCATTTGGGTCGATTTAATTGGTCTAGCATGAATTAAATTTGCATATGGGTAAAAACAGGAAGCATGAGCATAATTTCATGTTGTTAGATTATGCTTTTATGTCTTAGAACTGGGCAGTGGTGTCCTCCAGGTGTTGCTAGAATGCAAGTCCTATCAGTCTTACCTAGTGCAAGCATTGTTCAGGGATGACAGGAATTACAGCCCACCAGCATCAGATAGACAGAGTCTCTTACCCCTGTCTGAGAGGCATTCCTCTTCTGTGTGAGAAAAGGGGCAAAAGGCAAAATTTGCATTAAAATGATTTTATTTGTGAGGGCACCAGTTATGAGACTTTGCTTTTTGCTTTACATCTGTAGCAGAAATGCATAACAGTTTGTGCTCGAACTATTAAATTAACGTGAGGATTGTCTAAATAGAAGAACCTCTTCCAGAAGATGTGTCCATCTGAGGAGAATGACTAAGTTGAAGCACCATGCAAAACAATTCAAGCATCACATTAAGTCATCGCTAATGCTCCTTAAACCCTGTGTTTTAGCACAGGGATGGGTATTGTGAACCTCTCCAGAAGTTCTCGAAAATGGGGTCCCCACCCGAGGTGTCACCTGGTGTGGGGAGGCAAGGCTTCAAGGAGTTGGAGCTTCTGGGGATGGGGCCAAAAGAGAACTCCTCCATGTTGCTGCTACAGCATGTAGAATTGTGCCTTGGCAGCAAGGTGGGGATGTATTTGGACTTTGCAGCAGCCCCCTCCAGTCTTCCTGTCTCACATGGCCATGGCCATGTGGGACTTCGGGGGCAGCCCCTCTGGCCTGCCCACCCACCCCTGCCTGGCCTTCCAAGTCGCATGTGGTTATGGCTGTGCAGAGCCCAGAAATCCACCAACCCACCCACTCACTGGCTTTCTGAATCCCACATGACCATGACCATGTGGGATATGGAGAACAGCTGCCTGTACCCCGCAAGTTGTAGTACCCATTGGGTGACACCCCCCCCAGAGTGTCACCAGGTGCTCTCCACACCCCCATAGTAATGTCACTGGTTCTTGAACTTCAATCCTCAGCAGCTAATGTTGAAGGATCATTAGAGTTGCACTCAAACAACATCTGAAGGGCTTTGTATTCCCATCCCTGCTTCTTCATGATTAAGGAATATTAACCATGACATGGTGTGATGACACAGTTGGCTAGCCATGGTTTGCAATTAGTCATCCAGCCAAAATCAGAAACCATTCTCTGGAGGTCTTTAAACAGAGGCTAGATGGCCATCTGTTGGGGTTGCTATGATTGTGAGTTCCTGCATGGCAGGGGGTTGGACTGGATGGCCCTTGTGGTCTTTTCCAACTCTATGATTCTATGACTTTACTGCCTGATTTCATGTCCAGATTGATAAGATCATAGTTCCAGCTGTTGCTTCACCTCCAGAGAATATTGTGCCATAGAAAAATGGGGTTATGGGTGGAAGATGAAGGCAGACAAAATAGCTCTTAGTTGTATATTGCTGATAAGATGGAAAAGCAAAGCAGGCAGGAACCTCTGAAGTCTAATGTTCCTGTTATACATTTTCTAAGCTCTGATGATCATATGGGCTCTAAACCTGCAGTTACCACAAACCATGGTTTGATGCAATGTTTGAACTGAGTCTCTGTCTGGAGTAATGGTTTCACACAAGTACTTGGAACTCTGCTTGCATTTGGCAGCTGAAGGACTTGAGGACACTTGCAGGAATTAATGTCTTGCTATTCCATTCTTGGCCTGGGTTGTGTAAGTCGTGTGGCGGCAAGCATTTGATTATGCTGGATTTATTTTCAGACGTCTCGGGCTGTTCTTATTAACTGTCATCACTTTGATCGAAAGTGCGCGCCAGGTTTCTGCATTTGTAGTGCCCTGCTTTGCATTCCTAAACAGAAACCACAGAGTTGCAGATGGACGGACCTTGTGCCTCCCAACTTGAGCAGTTTTAGATTGGGTGCTGCTAAGATTGAACAGTTGTGAAAAGAGGCTTCTGTGCATAGATCAGGAGGGGAAAATTTGAGGAAGCAAATGTCAAATAATACCACCATCCCACCCTGAACCAAGAGCTGTGGAATTGACGCCAAATTCCTATTGACTTCAACACTGACTCCTTCATGAATGACAAATGCATACAGTGAGCCCTGGGCACCAGAATCTGTGGATGTTCAAGTCCCATTATATACATTTGCATAGTAAAGGGTTGTCTCTTATAGAAAATAGCAAAATGCTATGTGGAATGCATATCTTTTTGGAATATTATCAAGCCATGGCTGGTTGAATCCGTGGAAAAGAATCCATGGATATGGAGAGCTGAATGTATTAATTAGTAATATCACATTCCCATTGGGTTTCCAAGTTGGCCAGAATGTTACAGTAAATAATACTGTTGATAAGTTGGCCTACATTAATAGTACAGTGGTTTACAAGCCAAGGAAAGCAACAGTCCCATTATATTCTGTGCTAGCCAGTCCTCATCTAGAGTAGTATGTTCAGTTCTGTGTGCCTCATTTTAAGAAGGATATAGACAAGTTGGCCTAAGGTAGGTTCCTGTGTTCCTAGGACAGTCCTTGTCCTTGGACCTACAATCAAAATGACGTGATGCTAGAGGCAAAAGGGATGGGAAGAGGCAAGGGGAAAACTAGCAAATCATTAAAATTACATTTTTAAAAATAATGACCATCTTGAATGGACACTTTCAAGCAGAGTTTTAGGTGAAGCTGCTCTCTCACCAGAGTCAATGGAGTGGTCCTCATTCTCTGTTGCTTCCTGAAGGAATTGGAGGCCAACCAGTAAAATACAATAAAATAGTTCCACAACAGTCACCTGAACTTGCATTTTTGAAATCTTCCAGTTCCTGCAGCCACCTTTCAAACAAGTTGTTCCAATTAGAACTTGGAGAAATTCCTTCTTTGGATTACAATTTCCATTGTCTTATCTGGATGGCAAATTCTGGGAGATGTAGTCCAAAAAGGAAATTTCTCAAATCCTAGTTTCAGTGAGCCATTAATGAACAGGATGAACATCCGAGGCTGAAATACCCTGAAGATCCCATCTGATTTAGGAAGCTAAGCAGGGTCATCCCTAGTTAGTACTTGGAGGGGAGAATGCCAATGGATACTGGGTGCTGTGGGTTTCCCAGCAGACAGGGTGCCAGCATCCTGAAATTTGAGTTAGCTCCTCCCATTTCTACTCCAGAGGCAGGGACTGTAAAAAACTAACGTTCGTTTCTATTTCAGAGGAAGTAACTGTTAAAACCATCTCTTGAGTATTCCTTGCCTTAAAAAATCCTATGAAATGCATGGGGTCATCATAAGTTGACGGACAATTTTAAGGGACATATATACACACATAGATAAACATCAAGAAATGACGTAAGAATATCCAGGAGCCATTAAGTGCAGGTGCCATTAAAGTTATGGACGTGTTTCAGTTGCAGGTATTTTATTCTCTGTTTGACAGTTTCCTGCCCTTGGAACTGGCTGACAAATTTATTTATTCACAGTTAGCCTTCCATATCTACTTATTCCGTATCCATAGATTCAACCATCCACGGATTGAAAATAATGCTTAAAAAAAGAAATCCAAAAACAAGTCTTGATTTTGCCATTTAATATAAGGGACACTATTTTACTACCTCATTGCATGTACTGGGACTTGAGCATCCATGGCGTTTGGTATCCTAGAACAGGATCCTGGAACAAAACCCCAGGGGATAACAAGAGCCCACTGTATTTATTTATTTACTGCACTTATATCCCACCTTACTTCCTAAATGGATCCCAGATCGTCAACAAAGCCAAATCTTTGCAGATTTGAACATTCCCCCACTACTTCCTCCACTGTCTCCTCATTATTATTTTAAAAGCAGGTATTGCACTTCCTCTCCCAGGCGACAAGCAGACCCTTCATCCCTTCCCTAAGAAACAGATTAAAGCAATACAGTTAAAGAAGTTGTGTGGCGAATTACAAGGTCCTCAGACATGATATAGTGATAAACCACTAATGGGAGTGTGTGTCCCATAATTAACAAGGAGGATCGTAACATTATTCTTAAATGTCTGGCTGCAGAACTGCCTTGTAAATTGGTCTGTTAAACACAGGGCACCTTTACACTAAACATTTACATCTGGTTTACAACTGGGAGTGCAGATGGGATGGTTCCTCTTGTGGGAAGGGTCACGGTTCTCTAGATATCATGGTGTTTGTTTGTTTTGGGTTGTCTTCGTAGTACAGTTAGCCCTCTGTATCCATGGATTTTTTTATCCATGTGTTCAACCGTCCATGACTCGAAATTAAAAAAAAATCCAAAAAGCAAACCTTGATTTTTCTATTTTATATTGGGGCACCATTTCACTATGCCATTGTATTTAATGGCACCATCCACAGATTTTGGTATCCACGTGGGGTCCTGGGACCAAACCCACTGTATGATTCTCTCACTGGAGTTCCTGGAATCCCAAGAGAACAGGTAAAGGGTTAGGTACTGACAATTGGTGGCTTCCATGTGATCAGAGCAGCCAATTTGTGATAGGGTTTCAGGACATCTGCACATTGCTGAACTGGAACCCCAAAATTGATTCAGCACTCTGGACAGCTAATTTAAAGTATTAAACAAAAGTCAGAGCAATTTCAGGCTCCACTGATAAGGTGGCTTGTGGATTTCAGGCCACTGGTTTGGCGTCTACAGGTTGAGTCTCCCTTATCCGAAATACTTGAGACCAGAAGTGTTTTGGCCTTTTTTTAGATTTCAGAATATTTGCGTATACATGATGAGATCTTTTGATGGAACCCAAGTCTAAACGTGACATTCATTCATGTTTCGTATACATCTTGTACATATAGCTTGAAAGTAATTTTATACACTATTTGTAAAAAACTTTGTGCATTAAATAAAGTTTGTGCACACTGAACCATCAGGGTGTCACTGTTTAAAGACCCATTTGTTTGTCTTCTTGGCCGTCCACAGCATCTTCAGCACTCTTCTCCAGCCTCACGTCTCAAATTAGTTGGTTTATTTCCTATCTGCTTTCTCCCTGACCAGCTCTAACATCTGTATATGATGATGAGGAATACAAAGGTTTGGACTATTCTAAATTTAGTGCACAATTGTATAGCTTTACACTTTCAGATCTTGTCCAGTTCTTTCATAGCTGCCCTTCCCATTCCTAGTCACCTTTGATTTCTTGACTGCAGTCTCCGTTTTGATCAATATTTGATCTCAGGTATAGGTAAAGGTAAAGGTAGCCCCTAGACATGAATGTCTAGTCATAAGCCACTGCACCCGCTCATCTCCATTTCTAAGCTGAAGAGCCAGTGTTGTCTGAGGACTTCTCTGGTGGCCATGTGGCCAGCATGACTGCACCGAAAGCTGTTACCTTCCCACTGAGAAGTGGTACCTATCTATCTACTGTACTTGCATTTGCATGCTTTCGAACTGCTAGGTTGGCAGAAGCTGGGACTAGTTATAAGAGCTCACCCCATCATGCAGTACTCAGGCCTCGAACTGCCAACCTTCTGGTCTTCCAATCATCAGAATTGGCATATTAATCACTAAGCCATTGCATCCCCAATCTCAGGTATGGGGAACCTTTAATTATTTCAATTTCCTCATTGATTGTATATACTCATGTATAAGTCTAGAAATTTAGGTCAAAAAATTGACCCAAAAAACCTGACTCAACTTATCCACGGGTCAATGTAAGTACTGCATCTTAACGCTTGTTTAAAAGAAGGAACCATCTCCTGGTGAAAGGGGTATAATCTATCCTGGAAGCACTGGCCTTCCCCTCCACTCTGATCCATCCAGTCTTAAGAGTGAGCACAGAGTTATGTTTCCTGAAATTTTACTTTGTTTCATCCTTTAGATCCTTATATGCCCCTAAATTTTACTCTTGACTTATCCACGGCTCATATCAAAATCCATAATCTTGGCGCCAAAACTTGCCCTTGCCCTCGACTTATGCACGAGATTGACTTATAGTTGCTTATATAAGTATATATATTAAGACTAGGTTGGTATGAGCATACCTTAATTAAAGGTTTTTTTGGAGAAGGCTTTAGTCCCACCACCATCACAGGTACACAGGACAGAGCCTTCTCATTGGCTGCTCCTAGACTATGGAACTCCCTTCCACAAGAAACTTGGTTGGCCCCCTCCTTTATGTCAGGCAAAGTCTTTCTTATTTAGGCAGCCCTTTGGTGTTTAAATTATGGGGCAGAAGGGTGTTTTGAATGTAGTGCACTATGGTTTTATATTTCTGTCTTTTAATTAAGTCCTAAATATGTTTTAAACAAAACAGGTAGAGAAGTCTGATTAAAAAAGAAGATGACAGAATCCTCTAACTGTCTTTTTGATAACTGTTGTAAAATATGGATTTTGTTTTTAATCATATAAAATAAATAAAATCCATCTTTCTCTGATTTGCTAGTACTATGGTTTGCTAGTGCAAGACTTGTTCATCTACATTTTAAATGTGAGTCTCATGAACTAAACATTTCTGCACATTTTTGCTGAGCCTCCTAAAATTGCCAATAAGCATCAATATTCAGCAGACTTTCAGTACAAATGCTGCTTATACTTTTGTACGTTTAACCATCAATTCGTTTTTATCCAGTTGCATATATTCAGCAGTTAATGAAACGCATCCATTTTCTGAAAGTGATTTATTCTTGAGCCTTCCTTCTGTTGCTTATAGAATGTTTATTAATTTAACCAGGGCCATATGAACTCACATTCTCTCAGCTTCCAGAATTTCCTCCCATTTCCAGTTATGTGTGATTTCCCACTTCAGCAATCATCAACAAAGCAGTAATCAATTCCATATCTTGAATCTCTTGTCTTTTCACAAATTCTAATAGTGTAATCATTGGTCCAGCGCCAATGGTTAACGCATAACTTCTTCAATAATTTCAAGTATGTCTTATACTTGTATGTATATGTGTGTGTGTGTGTGTGTGTGTATGTATATATATATTTTTTTTTCTTGCTTGGCCAGATCCCATGGATTTTGATTTAAGTTATTGGTTTGCATCTGACATTTCTCAGAACATCTGGTGTACATTGTTTATAATTTCACTGCTGTAGAGCAAGTTTAGCATTGGGTTCTAAGATTTGAGACACCCATGTACTTACTTGGAGTAGGTCTCATTTGGCACATTGGCTCTTACCTCTGAGTAGACATTCTAAAGCAGTTTCAGTTATTTGGCAGTTTCAGTCTTTTAATCGACAGATTTCAGGCAGTATCCAACAGTATGTGCTTATACTACAAATAATGCAGCATGTGGACAATTGAATCTGTAATATGTGCAAGCAGGAAATCCAACATTGGCTTAAATCCTATTGTTGCTTCTAACTACAGTTGGCCCATTGAATCAATGGGTTTTACCTATGTGTTGACTCAACAATTGATTCAGTGGGTCTAGTGTATTTGGGAATACTCTAGAACAGTGCTACTCAAAATGTGGTTTGTGGACTGGTGCCAGTCCATTAGTCACTGTCTGCCAGTGGGCTGCAAAAAGTGCTGGGAAGAAAGAAATATTTGTAGCCAATGGATGCAAATATGGTACCGATCCCTAGAATATTAGGAAGACAATTGCTGGTCATCCATGTTAAATAGTTTGACAAGCTCTGCTCTAGAGTGTTTACTGAAAGTCTCAAAATTGAAGCATAGTTTTCTTAAACCTTCTTTAAATGAATGAAAGGAATATTTTAACTCTTACTGAAATGTTTTGTTTAGTTGATCTAGCCAACTGATTGATAAAACACTTCTACTCTATTTTTAAAACTGGCTTCTTTTACATCTGTGCAACTGGAAAACATATGTCCTTAATTCGGTATAAATGCATATGTAGATAAAGATCTTTTTTAAAAATCTGCCCTGTGTTCGACTTTTCTTCACTCTCCCTTTCTTCTCATTTTCTTCATTAACTTCCCTTGATTTGACTTTCAAGTATTTTCGTTCTTCAAAAATATCTCTTCTCCTGTTTCCTTCTCTCTCCATACCTGTTCGTGGTTATACAGAAGTGTGTGTATCTTCAGGTTGCCTGTTGACTTATGGCAACCCCATAAATTTCATGGGGTTTTCTTAGGCAAGGAATATGCAGAGATGGTTTGGCATTCTTAAAAAAACAAGTATTCTCCTGCACCTGCTAAAATATTTTCTAAGCTCCAGGTGGCTGCATCAGAGTTTAGAAAAGTTGCTTTTTTGAGATGCAACCCCCCTCCCCCCCCCCCCAAATCTCTCAGGCAGTAGCAGTACCCCAAAGAAAAGTAAGCTCTTTCCATGTCCTGTTCATTGCCTCTAGTTTTATGCTGTTAGGGAGGAAAAGGTAGCTGTCAGATCCTGATAGCTGATGTAAAAAACAACAATGTAAAGCCAGCCCTTCATATCTGGAGTGGTGGTGGTGGTTCTGTTCTACCCCCCACCTCCCCCGGATGCCAAAAACCATGGGACATCAAGTACCGTCAGTTTTAATGGCAGCATACAAAGCGCATGGATGCATGCATGCACCGCCATTGGGGACAATGGGGCATCAAATCCGTAGATGTCAAGCCTGCAGTTGGAAAGAGCCATCTATAACTTTCCCAAGCTCTAGATACATTTTGTTCATGCAGCTTACCCTAACCCAGTTGATTCTTCTTGAGAAAGGCTGCAGGTAGCTTTTCTCAGCGAGGAAAGGCCTTGTATTTCTCACAGAATTGCAGCGACCTTAAGAATGGGGATAACTACTGTATTTCATAACTTAATCTTCTAAATTTTGCTAAGAGAACTTTTCTAGAGCATAGAAAAGGTAATCATTTGGACAGAAATTCCCAGAATCCCCCAGATGGGATGGCCAGTGCGTTGTAGTATGAAAGAATAACTTTCTGTTTCCATTACTCTTGATTGTTGTTACCATCGTCAACTTTGATTTATGGTGGACCTATGAATGAGAGACCTCCATTAGTCCTAGTCATTGACTGCCCTGCTCAGGTCTTGCAAACTCAGGGCAGTCGTGGCTTTCTCATCCGCCTGTAGTGATTTTCCGCTCTTCTCATTTGGTTTCACTTTGCCTAGTATTACTGCCTTTTCCAGTGGGACAGGTCATCGCTTGATATGTTCAAAGTACAATAGTCCCAGTTTAATCATTTTGGCTTCACATCTCTAGTAAGGCCTTCACGTCTCTAGTTTGGGGAGTCTGGAGGGATTGAGGGACCCACACACAAGCCAGCCTCAGGGAAGCACATGTGGCTGGAGGGGCTTATTTTGCCTTAATGAAACTTCTCACATCATTCAGGTTCTTCTAAATTGAGGCAGGCAAGAAAGAAACCTTCCATCAATTGATGAATTGTGAGTCTCATTATTTGTCACCTGGTGGCAGTTGCAGTGTGACAACCTCTGGAGGGCCCAACTTTGCCCACTCTGTTGTAGATCTCAGCCGAGGGTAGTAATTGGGGTATGTTGTATTTTTGGAGGGATGTGTTTTATTTGTACAGTCGCCTCTCTGGTTTCATGGACTTGGGATCCGCTTCCCTTTCTTATGGCGTGCGGCAAATGGAGGGGGACAAAATTGCGCGCACGCCGCCATTCAAACCAGTGGGGCTTGAATATTGGCAGTTTTCGTTTTTGCAGGGGTGTGTGTGTTTTGGAACGGATCTCCGCAAAAACAGAGAGATGGCTCTATTTGTGTTTGCACTTGTTCTATCATACCATGCCATACCATAGAGTTGCTCAGTGCAGGGACTCCAGCTAGAGCTTCTCCAGCAGGTAGTAGTCTTTCAAAGATATTTTGAGAAGGTGGCCCCACCACCTTTCTGGATCTTTGGTTCCATTGCTGAACTGCTCTTACTGTCAAGAACTTCCTTATAAGGTTCAATCAAAATCTACTACCTGATCACTTCAGACCATTAGACCTGGTTCTACCCTCTGTGGCAGCAGAGAACAAACTTGCCCCCTTCCTCTCTGTGATATTTAAAGAGGACAGTTGTCTACTCTTCACCAGGCTGAACATGCCAGCTCTCTCAGCCTTTCATCATATGTCTTGTTTTCCATGTCTTCAGATCCCATCTGATCTAGGAAGCTAAGCATGATCAGCCATGGTTAGTACTTGGACGGGAAACCCTCAACAAAGACCAGTTGCTGTAGGATGTATTTCAGAGAAAGGAACTGGCGAAACCATCTTTGAGTCTTCCTTCCCTAATAAAGCTTTATGAAGTACATGGGATCGCCATAACTTGAGTCGCAATTTGAAGGTATACACTTATACACCCTCACTCATGTATACACCCTCACTCACCTCTTACGTTTGTTGCCCTTTTCTGAACGTTCTCCAACTTGTCTATATTCCTGTTAAAATAAGGTGCTCAGAACTTAATGCAGTACTCCAGTATTCCAGTATGTCTGCCTAGTGTGGAATATAGTGGGACTTGACTTCCTTTGACTTGAAAACAATGCTTCTATGATTGGAGGCTGAAATAGTATTCGCCTTCTCTGCTGCAGCATCATATGGCTGAATTATGTTCAACTTATATTTTAACTGCTTTTAAAAAAACTGTTTTAAATCAATGTTTTTAAAATGAATATTTGTTTGATTGTTTGCTTGAACTTTAGTGCTATCCATTGCTTTAATTGTATTTTGCTTTAACTCATATTATGAGATGCCTCATGAGCTGTATTGGGAGAAAGATGGGATATACAGTATATACTTACATATCAATCTAGAAATTTCAGTCAAAAAATTGACCCCAAAAACCCTGTGTCGACTTATCCATGGGTCAATGTAAGTACTATACTTTAACTCTTTTTTTGTTTTTAAAGAACCATCCTCTTTTTTTAGTAGAGTGGAAAAAGGCAAGAGCCTGGTTTGTTCTGAGAGAACCTAAAAAAATAGCACTGAGCCACTCTACTCTTCCTGCCATGGCACTACTTTTGGCCTTTCCTTCTGGCAGGGAAATGGTGGTGGTAGATTCACCCTCATCCGTCCAGCCTTTAGGGTGCACACAAACATTTATGTCTGCCAGAAATTTGGAAGTTATTTGGCATCATTCCTTTGATGCATAGATCCTGTGTTACATGTCCCTAGGTCTAACCCTTGACATATCCATAATGCACTGGTGTCTTGACATATCACAGGTCATATCAAAATCCATAATTTTGGCCCCAAAACCAGCCCTTGACATGAGGTCGACTTACAGTTGAGTATGTATGGTATATAAAAAATAGAAATAGTAGGTGATGGTTGAGTCAACCCTCCATTATTTGGGGTTAGTTTCCAAACTGAGACTGCTTTCCATTTTCTTTCATTTCATCTTTTGCCCTTTTTTCTCCCCTCTTCCAGTCTGCTGGAAACCATGTTTCACTACACCGATGAGCCCAGATTTACCATAGAGCAGATAGACCTGCTTCAACGCTTGAGGCGCACTGGGATGACGCGGCACGAGATCCTCCATGCTTTGGAGACCTTTGACCGCCTTGACCAGGAGCACAGTGATAAGTTCGGCCGACGGTCTGCCTACGGGGGCGGGGGCGGATCCTGCAGCAACAGCACCAACAACGTCCCAGCGTCTTCCTCCACGGCCACAGCTTCCACACAGACCCAGCACTCTGGGATGTCCCCTTCACCTAGCAACAGTTATGACACCTCTCCGCAGCCTTGTACAACCAATCAGAATGGGAGGGAGAGTAGTGAGCGGTTGTCGGCCTTCAACGGGAAGATGTCGCCCACGCGCTACCCATTGGCTAACAGCATGGCCCAGCGGTCATACAGCTTTGAGGCCTCTGAGGAAGACCTGGACGTCGACGACAAAGTGGAGGAGTTGATGCGGTGGGTCTGTCACTGTGGCCTCGGCTGGGGCTTCCACCTTCTCAAATCTTTTTCTTTCCCTTTTTTTCTTTTATATGGTATAAAACTGCCTCTCCTCTGGGGCCCAGTTTTGTGCATCTGGGGTTCATTGTGATTGCCAGAAGTGGCAAGTACAAAAACAAAAGAAAACTAGAAATGGCTAGGAATCCATTACTTGTTTTGCAAATATTTTTTATCTTATGTGTTCAAAGGAAAGCTCGTGTCATGTTGTGGTTTCAGCGTTGGATTAGGACTGTGGGAGACAGGCCTGCTCAGCCACAGAAACCAACTGGGTGACCTTGGTCAAGTGACACACTCTCAGCTTCAGAGAAGGGCTAAGGAAACACACTCTGAACAAATTTGCCAAGAAAACCCCATGATAGTTTCACCTTAACATTGCCATACATCAGAAATGACTTGATAGCACATGACAACAATAGCAACAACATCAAGGTTTAATGAAAGCTAATGGGGGAAGAAAATAACTTCATTTTTCATTGCATCAGGACCTGGTCACTTAAACCATGTTCCACTGGATCACTTTAGCCACAGGTTCTTTATCCTTGTCAGCAGTGCGCAGGGAATGGAGGCTAGCATGGCATCTAGAACTGCCAAGGCCAAGCAGGGGAGGGCAGGGGTTCCCTCATGGCAGTAGTTCAGGGCACTCACCTTTTTGCAGATCATGACCCATCAAGGGCATCTGGCTTGGTACAAATGGGTCCTAGAACAGAATAAGCCTAAACTTTCCCTGGAAGCCAGGATGACTAAATTGAGACTTCTTACTTTGCCCACACCATGAGAAGGCATGAATCATTAGAAAGAGAGGAAGACTATATGTCAGATGCTTAGATTCGATCAGGGAGGCCACAGACCTGAGCCTGCAGGACCTAAGCAGAGCAGTTGAGAGCAGGGGGACTTGGAGGTGTCTCATTCGCAGGGTGGCCATGAGTCAAGGTTGATTCAAGAGCAGCTAACAACAACAGGGGAGGGTCAATAGCAGTCTGTTTTTGAAATTTCCACACCACCAATGGAAGTAATAAGCCCCATCTTGCTTCTCCACAACTGAGAGGGAATTTCTGTTTGAGCCCCAGGTGTCAAAATGTGGCTTGCTTTGATGCTCATTTGGGCTGCATTCCCCTGTAGAAGAGCCTCAGGGTTTGGAGGGTGTTTTTTTGCTGCTACTTCTTTTTTATGAACGAAGCTGCCAGGACTGCTGATTTCCTCCCTTTTCCTAAGACGCTGGTGGGAGAGATTTATTCATTCCCCTATAATGAAACTTTGTGCATTCCATATGGCTTGCATGAATTTATACAGGCCGTGAGTCATCCATTCTCCTCCTTGTAGGCTTTGATCAACCGATGACACTGATTAAAAGAAATGTCCGCTGGCGAGAGCAATATATCAAACAAGCCCCCTCCATTTTTTCTGTCCCCCATAAAAGCATCTTCAAATTTTACTTGTGTCTTCTCTCTCTCTCTCTCTCTCTCTCTCTCTGTACTCCTCCCTCTTACATAATTTTCCCCCTCTCTCCATACCCCCCTTCCCACACCCCTGATTCTGTAGGAGGGACAGCAGCGTGATAAAAGAGGAAATCAAAGCCTTCCTGGCCAACCGGAGGATTTCACAGGCCGTTGTTGCACAGGTAACAGGTAAGGGTGCCAGAAATGTTCCTCTCCTCCACCACCACTGCCACCTCCCCACTCCCCATTCCAAAGCATCATCGCTATGTCGCTCCTTGCCCCCTCTCCTGCCAGCGCAGATGTTGGGATATCGCTCGGCTTTCTGCATTGCAGTGCAGATCTGTCAGCTTAGTCATGATAATGTATGCCTTTGATTTAAGACCCATTGTCCCTCACGTCATGATACTTCCCTAGTGAATCTGCTCCCTTCCCCCTTCGCCTGGCTTCATCTGGTCCCTCCCTCCTTCCCTCATGTAACTTATACTATCTGGGGTTTATTTCAACAACACCCCCCTCTCCTTTTCATAATATTGTGAAGAAGCATCAAATGCTTCTGTTGGAGCTCAAAGGGCTTTGTGTTTCTTTCCCCCCTTGATTCTAAAATAACAGGTGGCAATCATCACTCACAGGCTTCCATTTTCAGGTTGGAAAGATAAGGCTCTCTTTTTGCACTGTGTACCTTGAGGAAGAAGTTCCATCCACCACGGCACTTAGCTGGGAGGGATGGTGAATTAGATAGTTTATTTTATTTGATTTGTAAAATGGGTGAGCAACTGCCAGAGGCTGCAGGGAGAGATTTGGCCCCACATGGGGCCATGGACAGCTTCACATCACTCCCTCCTGTGTCGTCTAATTCCCCTATTTAATCTTTAAAAAAACCACTCAGTGACCCCCTGGACCTCTAGGGAGCATGGGGGGTCACTTTTTCCATTCTTCCAACCCCTTTCCCAGGCATGGTAGTCCCAGGAGAAACCTTAAAAAACAACCAAAATATTAACTGGGACATTTAATGGAGGACATGAAGCTCATTATTATTTTATTTAATTTTTTGATCAAAATTATTTTCCCCCAATTTTTATTTGGGGACTGTGGGGTAGCTCTGCAGACCTCAAATTTATAATTTTCCCTGTCTGCTGCTAAGCCAACAGTTTTCTCCTCTCTCTTTCCTCTGTTGCCTCTGTAATTGCTCTTTTTTAAGTTGTCATCTCCTCCAGTCAGGGTTTTGTGCAGGTTTTTTTGTGCTGTTAATCCTTAAAGTGGTGTGGACATCACCAGCAGTGTGAGGATCACTGTCTTGGTAAATCATGCACATTAATTCCATACTCAGCTCTCCAGGTATGGACCATTCTGTAGCCAGGACATCATTATCTGCACACTACAGGCAGAGAGTTTACCAGGCTTGTGGAAACCAAAGCTATGGAGTAGGTACGCTTTGACTCCAGCTCCTCTAATTTAAAAAAAAAAAAAGTTATTTATTTATTTAGGGGATTTATATCCGTTTCTCCCCAAATGGGATTCAAGATGGCTTGAATTTTTTACTGTCTGACTCTGACCCCTACATAGATGGCAAATGTATATTAATTAATACAGTTTGAGCACTACTAATCTTAAAACCTCTAGAAATGGAAACTTGTCGCTTCCAGCTGTCTATTATGTTCTCAAGGCGGCAACTGCAGAGCTTCTTCTTGTTCG
This sequence comes from Urosaurus nigricauda, assembly GCA_034509955.1. Classification (NCBI taxonomy): domain Eukaryota; kingdom Metazoa; phylum Chordata; class Lepidosauria; order Squamata; family Phrynosomatidae; genus Urosaurus; species Urosaurus nigricauda. Next base: position 375,129,493 of record JAOEGL010000001.1, on the reverse strand, counting down.
TTTCCCAGATCCTCAGTCTCTCTCCAGCCTTGCATCTCATATACAACACAAGTAGTGAGTGGATGAGATACAAGGCTGGAGAGAGACAAATGAGCAGGAGTACCATAGTTGCTTCCTTGATGGCAGAAGCAGACAACTGATGGCAAAAAACCTCCAGGCGCTGGAGGATCTGTGAAATGGCGGGAATCCAAGTGTAGTGTTTGGCACGAGTTCATGTCTTGCAGAATTTCACAGATTCTCATGTCTCTCTCCAGCCTCACAAATATAGTACAGCTGTATACTACACTACTTATGTATTCCAAAATAAATAAAAACAACAACAGCAACGAAAACCCAACTCCAAAACACTTCAGGTCACAAGCATTTTGAATGAGGGCTAGTCCACCTGTAATAACAAATTTACTGTAGCAAAATGGTAGCACAGGACATATCACCACCACCATGTGAATCTCCAGACTACTCCGAGAGATAGAACATAAAATACATTAATTTGTTCAAAATTTCATGTGTTCCATGGTCAAAAAGCCCTTATTGTCAGGTAGTTCCTCCTAATGGTGAAGTGGAATCTCTTTTCCTCTAGCTTGCATCCATTGTTTTGGGTCTAGTAACCCGAAATACACTCAGAGGGAGTGGAAAGTTTGCCATGTTGCAGTTGAAGTGAAAACACAAGGGAGGGAATGAAACCAACTCGCTAGGAAGGGGCATGACTCTCCAGTTGGCATGTGGAACAGGAGTGTTCACTTATTGCAAATTTCCTTGTAAATATCACACCCATTTGCAGAATTTTTAGGGATGGGATTCATGTGGCCCTCTGGATATTGCTGGACTGCAGTTTCCAACATTCTTCACCATTGGGTATGCTGCTACGAGTTGCAGTCCAGTAGCATCTGGAGAGCTGCATAATTCCAGTTTTGGGCTTGAATCATTACTTTTCATTTTATGCCCTTAAATGCACTCCTTTCACATGGGGAATGGACTATTGCTCAGTGCCTGAACCAAATGGCCTTCAATTCAATCCGCAGCAGTAAAGTCAGAGAGTCATAGAGATGGAAGAGACCACAAGATCCAGTCCAACCCCCTGCCATGCTGGAACTCTCAGTCAAAGCATCCCCGACAGATGGCCATCCAGCCTCTGTTTAAAGACCTCCACAGAATGTTTTCATTGCTTAGGAGCAGAGCTGGAGAGTGATCTGGAGAGCAGCTGCAAGTCAGGGTAGACAGTACAGGGCTGCATTCACCTTAACTATATGTTAATATGAGGTATGCTGCAACCAGAATGCGTGACAGACACCAGAGCAATGGCTGCAAAAAATTGGAGCTTCTAAACTTCCTTTTTATCAGACGACAGCTCTTCAGTTTTCATCTCCAGTGGCTTGGGGATTCTGATAGTTGCAGTCCATATAAACAAAAAAGGAAACTTTCCAAGCTCTTGCAAAGACTCAGCACTTGCCCTTGGGAGGACGATAACTTGAAATGTTTATAGCTGAGCTGTCCCGAGTGAAATGAGCTGCATTGTGTACACTCTCCCCTTCGAAATTAAAATTGGTAATTTCAGTCTAGGCTGATTCTGAGCACAACCCTTCTTTATTTTTTTTTCTTCCACTGAATACGTCTGGAATGAGATCATTTCCATCCAGCCTGCAGTTATTGTCGTCACCTTCCCTGATTTGTACAACCTTTTAACGAAGTGGAAGGCTGCCTGCTTAGAGATGTCAAGCCATATTAAGCAGCGTGTTGAGAATTAACATGTAGGGACACACCTGCGTGAAGGCAGTCCAAACCTGGTGGAAAATATTAACTTCTTTGCTTTCATCCATGGCTGAGTCAGGACTGTGAGATGGATAGGCTGGAAATCTTTGCTTATTTTGTTCTTGGACACCAGAATACATAATTTCAAAAGTTTTATCTCCACTTAGTGAGAGAATGAGAACTTTTATGCATTTTTAAAATTTATTCATTTATTTTTGCATTTTAAAATGTGTTCACACCAAAAAAGCTTGTTTTTTACACCATGGCCAACATTTTTGGGCTGGAAGAGACCATAAGAGCCATCTAGTTCAACCCCCTGCCATTCAAGAATACACAATCTAAGCACTTTCTGCGCTTTGCACTTTCTGTGCAAAATACACAATTTTCTGCTTATGTAGACAAAAGCTTGTTGTGCAAGTGATTAGGTATTTAATGCAAATTTATTTTTTATTGGGAAAACGTGGGAAAAATTTCAATATTTGCAAATATTATTTACCTCTCTAGAGATGTAGGGGAAGAAGGGAATTTAGTATTGCCAGAGCTATCATCTGATGAAATGTTTTAGTTGTTTTTAATTTGATTAAACTGGCATATACTGGCATATGAATAGCATAATAGTGCCAAAGGAAGGGTGTGGGGAGTCCTTCCTCTCATCCAAAATAGTTGCTCACTTTTTCAGCCTCAGAGGAAGACAGTGATAAATGTCTTAATAAATATTACTAAGGAAACCCTAGAATAAGGGTACCAGAAGTTAGAGTTAACTTAAAGGTAAATAACAACAACAACAACAATAATATAACATGAATGAGTTCCATTGCATCTCTATCCTGTTGGCTGACATTACATAAGGCTTACCAGTTGGACAATGTGTAACACTTTTGGTAAGTTAGCCTACATTAATAGAACTGTGATTTCCAGGTTAAGAAAAGTAATAGTCCTCCTATATTCTGTGTTGGTCAGTCCTCATCTGGAGTCCTGCATTCAGTTCTGGGTGCTTCATTTTAAGAAGAACGTAGACAAGTTGGAGCAGGTTCAGAGAACAGCTATAAGGATGATAAGAGGTGTGGAAAACAAAACGTAAGAGGAATGGTTGAAGGAGCTGGGCATGTTCAGATTGGTGAAGAGAAGACTGAGGGCTGCCATGAGTGCACTCTTTAAATACCTCAAGGACTGCCAAAGAGAGAGGAAGGGAGCAGGTTTGTTCTCTGGTGCTCTGAATTTCAACTGAGCATTAGAAAGAACCTCTTGACACTGAGAATAGTTTGGCAGTGGAATGAATTACCTAGAAAGGGGGGTAAGGATCTCTTTCTTTGGACAGCTTCAGAAAGAGGCTAGAGCTGGGGGTGCTCTAGCTAGATTTCCTGCATTTGACTCACTGGCCTCTGGGGAACCCTTCTAATTCTGATTCTGTGATCCAGCAGGGCTTTTATGTTGTTGTACTAGCATAATAAAGCATAAGAGCAGTAATTTATAGGGTGAAGAAGAGAGCACAAGAGTAATAACTTGTCAGGTGTAGAGGAGTGAAATGGTATGCCCCCATGTGAGGGGAAAATACCAAAGGGCTGTATAGGGAATAAATAGATGAGCAGAAGAAATTGATAATTCTAAAATGAATTCATATGTGTAGTGGGTTGTGATATAGAAATGTATTGATAGATTTATATCCTGCTTTTCCCCTAGACTGGAACTCAAAGTGGCTTATAAAAGTTAAAATAGATACACATGAAAGTTCATCATATAAAAGTTAAGTTATTGTTTCCGCTTTGGTCAGGCCTCACCTGGAATGTTGCATCCAGTTCTGGGCACCATAGTTCAAGAAGGATGTTGACAAGCTGGAGCATGTCCAGAGGAGGGTAAGCAAAATGGTGAAAGGTCTAGAAACCATGCCCTATGAGGAGTGGCTTAGCTTGGAGAACAGAAGGGTAAGACGTGAAATGATAGCAGGATACCATATTGAAAAAAGTTGCTTTCTGCTGCTGTAGAGAATAGGACCTGGAGCAAGCTTCAAACTACAGCAAAAGCGATTCCACTTCAACTTTAGGAGGAACATCCTGACAGTAAGAGCTGTTTGACAGTGGAAGATACTCCCTAGGAGTGTGATGGAGTCTTTCTTTGGAGGTTTCTAAACAGAGGCTGGATGGCCATCTGTCAGGAGTGCTTTGATGGTTGGGGATTGGACTGGATATCTCTTGTGGTGTCTTCCAGTTCTATGATTTTTATGGCTCTATGATTCTGATCTTATGAAGAAAACCAGCAACACAGCCTCAAATTATTTATTACTTCATTTGTATGCTGCCTTTCTCCTGGAAGGGACCTAAGGCAGCTTACAAATAAAAACATTTTTGAAAACAATACTAAAATTTTAAACAATTAAAATAATCTAAAAACAGTAAAAAAAAATACATAAAAATATAAAAGCATGACTAAGAGGTTAAAAGCATGACTTGGGTGATAAAGGCCAGCACGGGGGCAGAGTGGGGATGTGGTGTCCGCACGCCGCATGACTCTGCCTCTGTCTCCATGCTGCCGTGATGCTGCATGCACCACATGGCGGGCGGCATCACGCTGCTCCTCTGGTGCTGCGTCTAGATGATGCAGCGCCAAAGGACTGCCAAAAAACAGTGGCACCACACTTCACAGCTCCTTTTTTGTGCTGCAGAAAGGTGAGATTGGGGCTATGGCATGTAGTGCTGGGCTGCCACTTAGGGGCAGTTTGTCGAGCCCCTAAAACACTAAAACATACCTTCTCTCCCTGAAGAATCACTCCTCAGTGACATGCCTGGGGGTGTGTGTCTTCATCTGCCTGCAGAAGAATATCAAGGAGGGTGCCAGTGTAGCCTCTATAGGAAGGGAGTTCTAGAGCCTGGGAGCAACCACCAAGAGGGCCCCATCTCCTATGTTCCCATTAAATGTACCTGTAAGGGTAGTGGGACAGAGAGAAGGGCCTTCTCTGAACAGTTCCAGACACAGGCAGGCTTATATGGAAGGATATGGTTCTTCAGATAACCTGGATCTGAGTTGTATAGGGCTTCAGAAGTCATAACCATCTCTTTGAAGTAGTGTGAAAACTATCACCCTTGAGATAAATTTGGCCGGGTTTCAGGCAGTGTCACCCTTTGAGTCTTCTGCTGTTTTGAGCAAGAACTGATGAGTGTAGACTTCCCACAGATAAGATCTGAGTTTCACAGAGACATCCTTATACAGATGACATGGGCCCTGGATGGAACATGGGAGCCTCTAGGTGGTCTACTGCACTTCCCATGGTCCTTTCTCATTGGCTCTGTTGTCTAGAGCTGGTGAGTGTGAGAGTTGACCCACATCTGGAGGGCCACACATTCTCCACAGCAGCACTGAAAAGAAGAAGGAGAAGAAAAACTAATATGGAAATGTCTCTACCCCACCCCAAGTACTGCAGCGATATAACAGAAGAGCGGTTGCTGTTGAACACAATAAAAACAATAATCTTTTTAGCATAAAGCTTTTAATGTGTTATATCAAATCCTATCAAGAAACAACAAGTGATACAGCATTAGGCCAAAAATAGTGAAGTTGTTTGGATTTTTAAAATTTTTATTTTTAGAAACTCTTCTGAAAGGGTTTTTGTACGAAGATAAACAAGACTCTGATGGGTTGGGCATGGTATTAATAATATACAGATAAGACGGATGACAGTGTAGAGGGAAGCTAATAATAGCTTGGCCAGAGTAACCGGGGAATAATTGGGCTCCTTCTTTCATGCTCTCTCCCTCTTGAGGTGAGTTTGGAGAACAACACACAGTAGGACCAGGTTGTGAGTTGTCCAATTCGGGTCTTCTTACTTCAGTGTGATTTGCTTTAGTTCATTAAAAGTGTTTTATCAGGCAAAAAAAATGAGGGATATTTTAAAGGAAAAGGAAAGAAATTCTGGCAGACAAATAAAGCCTTGAATATAAGGTGATATGATAGCTCTCTTTAAGTATTTGAAGGAGGGAGCAAACTTTTTTTCTTCTGCTCTAGAGACTAGAACACAGAACAATGGATGTAAGCTATGGGAAAAATGATTCCACCTTAACATTAGGAGTCCTGACAGTAAGAGCTGTTCGACAATGGAAGACACTCTCTCGGAGGGTGGTGGAGTTTCCTCCTTTGGAGGTCTTTAAACAGAAGCTGGATGGCCATCTGTTGGGGTACTTTGATTGTGAGTTCCTGCATGGGAAGGGGTTGGACTGGATGGCCCTTGTGGTCTCTTCCAACTCTGTGGTTCCATGATTCTATGAAAACATGTTAAAGATGATGGTCTGAATCCTAGTGATTTTTCTCAACAATTGATGAAATTAGTTGGTGACTGCTGGGTCAACACATGAGTGAATCTTGTTGTGACAGTGGGTATAGTCTTGTCAGGACTAGCAATAGGATTCTGGCAAATATATTTCCAGCTGGCGTGATGTGTTTAAATACATGAAAAAGAGCATCTTGCTTCAGAAATGTGAGATGTCAGAAATCAACATTAAGTCCAGTATACTGGCAAAAGCATTTCCCTGGTTATGTTTAGGATTGATAGGCCAGACAGACCTGTAGCTTGCCAAGTGATAGGGCTCCTGTACTTTTCATGGTTGTATTAGTCTGCTGCCACACTGGAGAGTTAATGCAGCTTGACACTGCTTTAACTGTCATGGCTCCATGGTATGGAATCCTAGGATTTATAGTTTGTTGTGAAACCAGATCTCTCTGACAGTGAAGGCTAAATACCTCATAAAATTACAAACCCCAGAATTCCATAGCATTTATTTATTTATTTATTTATTATATTTATTTGTATCCTGCTCTTTTCCCAGGACTGGGACTCAGAGTGACTTCACAACATTAAAAACAGTACAATTAAAAACATTTTTTAAAAAGTACATTAAAAAGGAATTAAATTATTATGGTATTAAAACAGTTATTAAAAGAATAAAACATATTTTAAAAAGATAAAATTATATATAGAGAAAAAAACTGTATCAAATTTTTAGAAAGGTTAAAATGGTCCCAACATCCTAGCCTGTCCTTATAGCAATTCCTTAAATTCCTGTGTAAACAGGTAAGTCTTCACCTGCAGGCAGAAGGCCATCCTGGGCAGGGAGTTCCAGAGTCTAGGGGCAGCCCTCTCTCGTGTCCCTACCAGCCATGTTTGTGATGGTGTTGGGATGGAGAGAAGGGCTTCTCCAGAGGATCTCAGAGTCCGGGGTGGTTCATACCAGGAGAAACGGTCTGCCAAATAGTGTGGACCTGAGCCATGTAGGACCATGGATCCATGGCAATTAAACCAGTGTCAAACTGCATTAATTCTGCAGTGTAGATGCAGCCCTAGAGTGGGAATTTCCACAGGTATTGCTGAAATTCCTCCTTCAACACAACCATTTGGCCCAAATACCCTGAAGGCACCTGATCCTGTCTGATCTTGGAAGCTGAGCATGGTCAGGTTTGGTTAGGGCTTGGATAGCAAATATCAAGGTGCTTTAGGGATTGTTTAAGAGAAGGGAAATGGCAAACCATCTCTAAGTAATCCTTGCCTAAGAAATCCTGTGAAATTCATGGACTTACCGTTGATAGATAATGTGAAGTATACACACAATCACTAAATGGACAGCTGAATTGCTTAGCAAAGGGAAGTGTTAAAATAAACTTAATCCCTCCTCTGTTTCAAAAGTGTCTGTTGTATCATTATCATTATGGTATATCCATTCTGCCGTAACAAGGCTGCCGCCTTGAGTCCCTATATTGGGAGAAAGGCAGGATATAAGAATATAAAATCATCACCATCATCATCATCCTCCTCCTCCTGATCCCTCTTCTTATTACGCAAAATATGGACACACACCCCATCTCCTTCCCTTTTGGTGGGAGAGAGAGGGACTTAACATTTTCATAAATATAGGGCTGTTTCTCTTGTTCTGCTCTCAGGCAGCATCTCTGAACACACCAGAAATGTATAGTGACTGGCTAAACTGCTGTTTACTATCAGGTCTTGCGCATGGGTGTGTATCCAGATTGTTCCAGCCAGCACAAAATGAACGGCCGAGTGAGTCACTCTATTTCCTGGTGGACGTGTTCATAATATCCTATAAGTCAGTGTTCTGCTCTCCCCCCCCCCCCCCACGCACCATTGTCTATCTTTGCAGGCGGTCGGAGCAATTAATCACAATAATGTCATCTGAAAATTAGGTCTCTTCGACCGAAGAGCTCAAAGCCTTTTATATTAATAATATTTTTTTTAAAAAAAGTGACTGGGATTTTTATAAAACATGCCAGATGTGTTCTGCCCAAACTATCTAATGGATGGGGGGGGGGGGGGAATTGCTTCCTATTTTATAACTTGCAAGTCTTATCCTTTGATCTGCAACTCCAAGCACCTTTGATCTGCAGCACCAACGTGATTTTTTTTTATTAAACTGGAGATGCCAGAGGGTGGGCCTTATGCCAGGAATCTTTCGGTCCAAGAGCTGAACTGGTATTTAGAGTTCAGGGAGTGTGCGTTCCTGTGGTGGACCTTGTGAAGATCTCCACCCCACACTAGGATGCCCAACTTAACACCAGCTTTGATTCGTTACTGTGCCACCATGGTTGCTGTGTATCAGAATGTCACCACTCCAGCAGTGCCACTGTAGCAGTCCCAGAAGCACATGTGTATATTACAAGACTAATTAATTGAACAGATGTTCACCATACAGTTAAAGACTACTTGGTCTACAGAAGTCTACGGTTACAGAATTTCAAGGCTTAGTTGTTCTTGTTGCTTATTTAACTCATATAAATCCTCTCTTTGACTTGACACATCACACTATCTCTCCTCTAACGCTTAAGTGCAGTTCTTGAGCCTATCTAATTCATATTTGTCACTGACCAACGGGCTCTCAGGAGACTTCCAAAGACCCCAGAACCCTAATTTAAATATATATATATATATATCCAGCTGAAAATTGGATGGAAAAACAGGCCAGACTCTTAAAAAATCCCATTAAAGCACTCTCTGGATTCCTTCAACATTCTGTGGTCTCACCTCCTTCCAAGAGGTCACTTATCTTAAAACATAATATACATCGCATTAAGGGCCTAAATATCCTAAAGACACCAGTCTCATCTGATTTTGGTGTTAAGCAGGGTCAGCTTTGTTTAGTCCTTGGATGGGAGACTGACAATGAGTAGGCAATATTTCAGAGAAAGGAACAGGCCAAACCAGCTCTGAGTATTCTTTGCCTGAGAAAATCTGTTGAAATTCATGGAATCACCATAAATTGACAGGTGACTTGAAGGCGTGTGCATGCACACACACACACATGCATATGTCACATACATGACCATTTATTGTTGTGTGTCTTGAACTTTCCAACTTATGGCAACCCTAAGATGAACTTATTATAGGGTTTTCTTGGCACGTTTCCTCAAAAGAGGGTTGCCATTTCCATTTTCATGACAATACTTTATTCTCTCTGTGTGTATCTATGCATTTTCAAGTCAAGTCAAGCCTAGCCTGTTGATTTATTGAGATCACATGAATTTCATAGAGTTTTCTTAGGCAAGAAATACTCATAGTAGTTTTGCCATTTATTGTGGATAATTGCCCTCAAGTCAACCCCAATTCATGGTGACCCTTTGGGTGAGACATCTTCAAGACCCCCTGTCTTCCACTGTTGTGCTTCGGTCTTGCAGATTCAGGCCCTAATTGAGTCTAGCCATCTGGCATGCAGTCTTCCTTTCTTTGTACTAATCTCTATCTTTCCTAGCATTATTGTCTTTTTGCGTGAGTCACGCCTTCTCATGATGTGGCCAAAGTGTGTCAGCCTCGGTTTCATCATTTTGTCTTCTAGGGAGAGTACAGGCTGGATCTGTTCAAGGACCCATTTGTTCACCAGTTCTTTTTTCTGAAAAATAGTCTGCAGAACAAGATGTTTGTTGGTGATCTCCCCATCCAACTATGGCTGACCTTGCTTAGCTCCTATGATCAGATGATCAATTGACAGACAGCCTGAAGGCACACACACACAAAGTGACATAGCATCACTGCTTCATATGTTGTGGCTCACAAGGGTGTTTTGTGGGGGTGGATGGCCCCTGCCCACTCTACAGTTGCCCACCTATGATGTTAATATAAGGAGCCATGTATTATGTTACTTCCAAATTCATAGTTTGCTTTCTAGGTTCTTGGGACATCTCTCTTTTTTTTTTGATAAGGATCTACTCTTTGGGGCTGTGTGAATGCTATGCTTCTATGAAGCCACACCACCTAATGACAGTAACCACCACTACTGTTGAACCTAGTCTCTATGTCATGCTGAGATGATATCAAGGCACTCATGCAGATTTTTTTTAAAACCAGAAGTGCTAATTTACTAGTTATATTTATAACCTGTTTTTCCTCTCAAGTGAGCCCAAAGTGGCACGTGTACTTTTCTTTCTCCTACAGTATCCTCTCAGCAACACTGTGAGGTAGGTCAGGCTCAAAGAGAATGATGGGTTCCAGGTCACCCAGTTGTTGCATGGCTTAGTTGGAAACAGAGCCTGGATTGCAGAAGACTACTACACCACATCAGCTGTCTTGTTTTTATTAGGTAAAATTTGACCTACTGGTTAGTTGCAACTAGAGTAGACCCATTGAATCAATTGTTGTATGATGAGTCAACAGGTAGGCAAATCTTAGCATCATGAAATTTTAGAGTAGGAAGGAACCATTTAGACCAGGGATTCCCAAACTTTGGTCCTCCAAGTGTTTTGGATTTCAACTCCCAGAACTCCCAGCTAGCTTGGTCAACAATCAGGTATTCTAGGAGCTGAAGTCCAAAACATCTGGAGGAGCAAAGTTTGGGAAACACTGATCTAGGCCAATCCCCTGCCAGTGAAGGAATACACAACCAAAGCACTCCTGGAAGAGGCTCATCCAACCTCTGTTTAAAGGCCTCCAAAGAAAGAGCATGTGCCACCCTCCAAGACAGTCTGATTTTCATTGCTGAACAGCTCTAGCTGTCAAGACATTGTTTTCTTGTAATTTGAATCCATTGGTTCATGCGCTAGTTTCTTGAGCAGCATAAAACAAGCTTGCTCCTTCTACAGGACATCTCTTCAGATATGGAAAGGAATCTTGTAGACCTTTGAGACTAAATGTAAAAGAGGTTATAGCATAAGCTTTTGTACAGTTGGTTTACTTCCTAAGTCTACAAAAGCTTATGCTACAACCTCTTTTACACAGTCTCAAAGGTGCTACAAGATCGCTTTGGATACTGATATTCCAGACAAACACAACTATATCTTTGAATCTCTTTAGCTATCTAAAGATAGTTATCATGTCACCTCTCAGTCTTCTCTAAGCTAAACATACCGAGCTCCTCCAGTCATTCCTCATAAGACATGGTTTTCAGATCTTTGATCATCTTGATTGCCATTCTCTGGACGCATTCCAGCTAATCGATATCCTTCTTGAACTGTGGTACCTAGGATTGGATACAGTATACTAATTGAGGTCTGACCTAAGCAAAATAGAGCGGCACTATTGCTTTTCTCAATCTGGACACTATACTCCAATTGATGTAGCCTAGGATCCTATTGGTTTTTTGAGCCGCTGCATCACACTGTTGACTCATGTTTAGCTTGTGGTCTACAAAGATCTCTACATTCTTTTCACATATAGTGCTCTCAAGCCAGGTGTCACCCAACCTATATTTGTGCCTTTCATTTTTCCATCCTAGATGTAGTACCTCACATTTAACCCTGCTGAAATTCATTTTATTAGTTTGGTCCCACTTCTCCAGTTTGTCAAGGTCATTTTGACAGCCAAAATCAAAAAAGCAATGAGGAAACAACAAAATAACAATGTAAAATGCCAACAAAAATCCCAATAATTACTATTTTTAAGTGCAGTATATTGGGCAGTGTATCACTCAATAAATTTATAGATATGCTTTATGAATTCCAACAAACTGTACTATTTGAATTTATTACTGTAACTGTACAATGTTTATACAATACCATTTATCATAACGTAGTCTAAAAGGCACAAGGAGGAAGGGACAAATAAGAATTCCTTCAGCTTCTGATTCCAATACGAGTACAATATTGGTAATTTTTTTGGAAATTCAGTGAAGCTGTTGTAGTTAGGGATAATTATAGGAATCAAGTTGATATTCTCAGGGTGCTATGTTCCCCCATTTGATGTCAAGCTGACATTAATCGCCCAACCCTGCTCAGTATCTTTGTGGGCAGCATTGGCTTGGCCACTCCAGCAGTTTCAAGGCTGTGAACGGGTGATGGAGGGGCAAGAAAAACCACGACCTCTTCTCTTATCTCTCTCTTTGTTTCTTTCCTCCAGGGATCAGTCAGAGTCGGATCTCCCACTGGTTGTTGCAACAGGGATCGGACCTGAGCGAACAAAAGAAAAGGGCCTTTTACCGATGGTACCAGCTTGAGAAGACAAACCCCGGTAAACAAAACCAAGCTGAGACACTCCGTCCGTTCCCTCTGAACCAAACCTTTTGCCCAGCGGCTGTGAGTGTTGTTGGCTTCATCATGCTTCGGTTGGCATGGAACCCCTCCCTTCGTCTCCTCCCCCACCTCATTTGATGTTGGCTTGGGGGAATTTTCAGCCGGGGGTGGGGGTTTAGAAAAGGTGGCACAATGATCTAAGGAACTCTTGTTGGGATACCCTTTTCAAATAAGCAAAGGCTAGTAGAGTCAAGGGGCAGGAATTTTCCACTGAATGCTTATTCAGACGACATGGTGGGTCAGTCTCCAGGGACTTTTGTATGGTCTCCTGGCCCCCCAGCACCCCTTCAGGTTCTGGCATCCCTCAAAATGTTTTGGGATGAAAAGCTCAAAAAAATGTCAGAGAAAATCAATCCAAAATGCCAACAGAAGTAATTTCATTTTGTTTCTGTCCATTTTTGAGGAGACAAGCACTATATGCTCTAAAATGTTCAACTGTTTATTCCTTCCTTTTCATGGGCTATCTGGAATATGTATATATATAAGAAAATACTGCAGACTCTGTTCTTTTCATACAGAATGGTCCTGTATTTTGGAGAGTGTTCACAGCTCCAGAGATTTCTGCTGAAGGCCGCTGAAGAAGGCCTTTTCTCATACAGGCTAAAATGCATTGGGCTATTTTAAAGGGAAGAAACAGTTGACCATCTTAGAGCGTGTGGAGCTTGTCTTCTTGCTATGTCCTGCTTTTAACGTGCTTTTTAGTCTGACCATTTTGTGCAGGCAGGATTGGACTGATGGAGGAGGGTGCAGTGGTGAAAACTGCCCCCCATCTTCCATAGTTGCCCACATTGGCATTTCAAGATCAACAAGATTAACTGAACAAAAGAAAGTGCCTTGGGTGGCATTGTATGGTTACTCATTCACCTGCCAGCAGGTGTCACTCTGGTTTCATTTAAAATTTCATGAAGGTCCACCACCTTTTCAAGCAGTTTGTTCCTCTGTCAAAGAATTTCCTGATGCTGTGAGCTGTTTTCTATTGAAACAGACTGCTTTGGAGGCTATTGGACTCTGTCTCATTATATATATATATTTTAAACCAGAGGCTGGACCCGTGTGCTGTAATAGTGGATCACCTTTATCTCTGAGGCATTGGACTTGATAATCTCTGAGTTTCCTTCCTGATCTGTGGTTCTGTGAAGAAATTTTTCTGCTACTCTGCCAAAGAACCTCTTTAATTTGTTTCTAATTCTTGCATAACCCAAACTGTCCCCCCACCCCAACTCAGTTGCCCATTTGCTTTTGGCTGCTGAGGAAAGGGATCTTAATATGAGTGAGCTGGGGTAGGGTGTTGTACTCTTTTTGTTTCCTATTTTGCTTTTAATCCTGTTATCATTTTAATAGGATGATTAGGTTAATTGTGTTTAACATTATAACCTATTGTGGTTTATAATTGTATCTGGTTTTTAATCATCTTGAAAGCAGCCTTGAGTAACATTCCTTGGAGAAAGGCAGGTTAGGATTCAAATAGATAGACAGATAGATGCCAGGGTTCTTAAAGACAGTAGCTCATAAGAATTGATAGGGATGAGTTAATATTTTGGCAATTCCCACTTGAAGAAAGAAGGTTGCTCTGGAATTACTCTGTGCACCAGAAGCTGATTATTTCCATTTTAGTGCGCCAATGAATCCTGTTCTGGGTATTTGACTGATGTTTAAAAGAACTGCACAAGGTCCTGGGCCTGTTTAGGGGTTCGGGCAGACACCAGCATCTTGGATAACTATATTGAAGCATGGATATCACCCTCTAATGCATCTGAAGAAGTGGGTTTGTATCCACAAAAACTCATGCTAAAATAAAAATCAGTCTTAAAGGTGCTGCTACGATACTTTTGTTCTCCGTCTCTTCCCTTCTTCTTTTTTATGCTGCAAGAGACTAACACAGCTACTTCTTGGAGCTGGCATGTTTAGCCTGAAGAAGAGAAGGTTAAGGGGTGACATGAGAGCCATATTTCAATTCTTTTAAAAAATGTCATATTGAGGGTGGTGTAAGCTTGTTTTCTGCTGCTCCAGAGACTAGGACCCGGAGCAATGGATGTAAAACTACCAGAAAAGAAATTCCACCTAAACATTAGGAAGAACTTCCTGATGGTAAGAGCTGTCCAGCAGTGGAAGATCCTTCTTGGAGAGTGGTGGAGTCTTCTCTGGAGCTTTTTAAACAGAGGCTGGAGGGAATGCTTTGTGTATTCCTGCATGGCATAGGGTTGGACTGGATGGCCCTTGGGATTTCATCCATCTGTATGATTCTAGGATTGCAGGATTTATACTAAGACCCAGGGCAGAGTCACTGTGAACTGACATGGAAGCTGTCAACCACCAACCACTTTTTCTTTTTCTTAGGCTGTCATGTTTGGCAGAGGCTCCATGCTTTTTTAAATGGGATTCCTCCAATTTCCCAAACAAGCAAAAACTCATCCACCAATCCTCCCCACTCCCTCCCTTTCCTGATTTAATATCATTCTATATCCCTTTTCTAAAAGCCTCCACCTGTGTTTTCTATAACTTTTCTTTGTCACTGATGATTTAGATTCTTTTGAGATGGAGGCTTTCTGTCTCTGCATACAAGTTAAAAAGGAGTGTTTAAGGTGTGTATGGATTTTCACAAGCATATAGAGCAGTGGTTCACAGACCTTGGTCTTCCAGATGGTTTTGGATGCTCAGAATTCCTGAGCGTTGGCTGGAGCTTCTGGAAGCTGAAGTCCAAAATACCTAGAGGACTAAATTTTGGGAATCACTGATACAGAGCCTGCCTTTTTTCAACTTTTTTCAACTTTTTCTCACACCAGGATGGGTGAGCATTCACCTCTTCTTTCTCCTTTGTAACATACCGGGATAACACAACAATATGTGCCTGGTTTTGTATTGGTACCTGGTGCCTTCCATGTCACAGGATGAGGAATCCATTCCTAGTCATTGTTCAAACTTTAAAGGGAGATCTCCAAGGTGCTAAACTCTACCTTCCCCCCAAGTGGTTCCATGATAGTCCAGCCTAAACCACGTGTGGCTCTTAGGTCATGTGAAGCCCAAGAATCACAGTTTTGTGACTCCTGAAGGCTCTCACCATTTCCCCAAAGCCCCAATCTTCCTCCCCAGTTTTTGACCTGATAACTACTCAGGAAGCCCCCAAACATTAGAAGATTCCCCCTCCCTCACAAGCACTCTAGCATATTTTTATTATTACCCTAATAACTCCATTTTCGTACCCTAATAGCTCCATTTCAGCATGGCAACAGGCTTCTGTAGTGCATACGCCAACCCTTCCAAGAGATCATAAGTTTGGACCTTAGTCTTGCCGCATTGGTAAACTCTCAGGTCACCCTGACAGATCTTAAAGCGCCCACGCTTTGCCGTCAGGAATGGCAATTCATTAGGACTGGCTTGATTAGTCTGGCTGGCAAGGAGGTAGCCAGTCACAGAGGAGGAGTGAGCAGCCTTGGCAATGCTCTCTCTTTCTTTTTCCAGCCATCCCAAACTCAGAGATGGGATAGCTAGCTTTGGCTTGCAACATGGGACAGCAAGTGTCTGCAGGGGTTTGGGTTTATTTATTTATTTTTTTCAATAAAAGGGGAAAAAATTGGATCATTCTTCTTGGCCTTGTTCCCATGCGTGCCTTTGTTTAAATGTTACTGGTGACATTTGACACAAGATTCTTCCTGCTAGTAGCAAGCAAACTTCCTTTGGACCACCAAAAGCTGCAGTGGGCCTTCTGTTTGCTCCACCCAGTGTGTGTGTGTGTGTGTTTGTTTGTGTCTGTGTGTGTGTGTGTGTGTGTGTGTGTGTCATTTTGGAAGCTGGAAAAAACCAAGTCCATTTCAATGAGGCAACCCATATCCTGGCTAGGGGTGCCTCTACACTGTAGAAATAATGTTGTTTGACACTGTAGAAACAAAAGCTGTAGCTCCAGCCTATGGAATCCAGGGATTTCTGGTTTTGCATGGTCTTTAGCCTTATCTGCCAAGTGGTGCTGGTGCCTCACAAAACTGCAAATCCCAGGATTCTGTAGGATGGAACCATGACAGTTAAAGTAGTGTTAAACTGCATTATTTCTACAGTGAAGATTTACCCTGAGAACTGACTTGCTCAGCCTCTGTAGTTTTTCATGTAATTACCATTGTTATAAGTAACTTACTACACAGCCTTGCTAATATTTACACAGATATAAGTCCCACTGAGCTCAATGGGATGCTCGTGTGTGCGTTCACATGGTATTCATGCATGCCTTCAAGTCACTTGTCGACTTACAGTAACCCCATGAATAGGAGGGTGGAAATCAGTCAGCCAGTATGAGAGTTTATCTTTGTAGTCTCCTGCTTTCACCCAGGGGAATTCTGGAAGGTCCTGAACACTCAGTGGTTAAATTTATTCAACCATCCTTTTCCTTCTTCAGCTTCCAGGCCATAAAAGTAGAGATGTATGGAACAAGCTGTGGTTTATATGCATGGCATTTGTCATGTTGGGGTTTGTTGTTAATTGCTGTCAAGTCAACTTTGACTTATGGAGTGAACCTAGGAAGGACTTATATAAAATCAACTTACATGGAATGTGGTGCTGGAGAAGTGTCGTACGGATACTGTGGATTGCTAAAAAGACAAGTACTGCATATACTCATGTATAAGTCTAGAAATTTAGGTCAAAAAATTGACCCAAAAAATCTGAGTAGGCTTATCCACGGGTCAATGTGAGTACTGTATCTTAACTCTTACTTAAAAGAAAGAACTATCCCTTGGTGAAAGGCAAGCGCATAATCTGTTCTGGAAGCACCAATCCCCTCTACTCTCTTATCCATCTGGCCTTAGGAATGACCACAAAGAGCAATGTCTGCTGAAATTATGTAAGTTCTTTGACATTGTTTTGCTTTCCTTTATCCTTTGCTATATGCCCCTAGGTTTTAGCCTTGACTTATACATGGGTCATGTCAAAATCCATAACTTATACATGAGGTCAACTTATAGTTGAGTATATATGGTAAATGAGTCCAAGAGCAAAGCAAGCCTAAACTCTCCTTAGAAGCCAGGATAAAAAAAACCTGACACTGTCATATTTTGGACATATCGTGAGAAGACAGGACTCAGTAGAAAAGACATTAATGCTTGGTAAGATGGAAGACAAAAGGAAAAGAGGAAGACTGCATCACAGGTGGATAGATTCCATCAAGGATGCCACCTTGCCTTAAGTTGGCAAGACCTGAGCAGGGCTATGGATAACAGGGAGACTTGGAGGTCTTCATATGGCTGCCGTAAGTTGAAGTCAGTTGACCTGAAGGCAATTGACAACAACAACAACAAATAAGGACTAATATATTTAGAATTGAGCATGTTGAATGGCCATATGATAGTATGGGGCAGGGAGCAGAGCTAGAAATTGGGAAAGAGGGGTATTGATGGAGTCAATAAGACGTGAATGACAGTGATACAGCAGATTGTTACAGTTAGGGAGCAGAAAAGAGGACACATTTACCAACAGATGACTCCAAGCCACTGATGTTTATGCCACCTCTCACTTTAAATCTGTGTATGTGCCTTCAGGTTGCCTGTCAACTTATTGCGACCCCATGGATTTCATAGGTTCGTCTTAGGCAAGTTTTGCCAGTTCCTTCCTCTGAAATCTAGCTCACAGCACCTGCTATTTGTTGGTGTTAACAAGCTCAGCCTGCTTAGATTCCAAGATCAGATGGGATCTGCTACCGAGTATTTAGGCCTTGCTAAACCATCTGTGTTACCTGTTGACTTAAGCTGACCCCATGAATTTCATAGGATTTTCTTAGGCAAGGAATACTTAGAGGTGGGTTTGGCAGTTTTTCTCTTTGAAATATAGCCTACAGCACCTGGAATTCCTTGGTGATCCAAGTACTTTGGGCGCTCCAGGTGGATGCTGTTTCCCTATGGCTGGGGATAGACCCTATTGGCCTAAACAGGCCAATGCTATTTTAGACTGCATCAATAGAAGTATAGTGTCTAGATCAAGGGAAGTAATAGTGCCACTCTATTCTGCTTTGGTCAGGTCCCACCTGGAGTACTATGTCCAGTTCTGGGCGCTGCAATTCAAAAAAGACGTTGAGAAACTGGAGCGTGTCCAAAGTAGGGCAACTAAGATGGTGAAGAGTCTGGAAACCATGTCCTATGAGGACCTCCTTAGGGAACTGGGATGTTTAGCCTAGAGAAGAGAAGGTTAAGAGGTGATATGATAGCCCTGTTTAAATATTTGAAGGGATGTCACATTGAGGAGGGAGCAAGCTTGTTTTCTCTTGCTCCAGAGAACAGGACTCAGAACAATGGATGCAAATTGCAGGAAAAGAGATTCCACCTCAACATTAGGAGGAACTTCCTGACAGTAAGGGCTGTTCGACAGTGGAACACACTCCCTCAGAGGGTGGTGGAGTCTCCTTCCTTGGAGGTCTTTAAGCAGAGGTTGGATGGCCGTCTGTCAGGGATGCTTTGATTTGAGGTTCCTGCATGGCAGGGGGTTGGACTGGATGGCCCTTGTGGTCTCTTCCAACTCTATGATTCTATGATCATTTGAGAGAGTTACCAGATTTTGGGCCACAAGGAGATTTGTTACCCCTAAAAGGTAGTGGTGGACATTGGGGGTCCCCATCAACAGTTCTACTTTCTCTTTGGAATTGTGGGGTAATTATAGCTCCAAAGGAGGCCTGTGAGAAAAGGATGACTTCAGGGATCTTTTCACCTCTGCACACCAGTACTAAATGCAGAGAGAACTCCAGTTTCAGCGAATAGAAGGATTTTATTTAGAAATGTGTAAGGGTGTATGCAAACATGCAAAAAACAATGCAACCTTAAGAGCCACACAAGATTATCAGACCGAAATGGGTGGAAGGTTGGATAGAATGGGATCAGGTGTTAAAGAGAGCAATAATTACCATTCCTGAAGAGGTCCATGTAAAACAGAGAGTGGCTCAGATCGCATCTGGGTGTTACACAGAAAGAGTGGAACAACGTGGCTAAGACGGGAGGATATTTACATCCCATTTCATACTGTCAACAGGTGTTTAGGGCGATGACAGACATCTTGATGACTTTCCCAAGGATTTGACAAAAAGGTTCCAGACTGGCTGGTGGCTTTAACTCCCAAGTGACACAACATTGATTAGATTTGAGACAATCCTCTGATGGTTGGGCAGGAAGGGTGAATGGGAACATACCACGAGATGAGGTGATGGATATGGTCTCTGATTGCTTTGCAATGGGACTCATGTTGTCTCCATTGCAAGAGGAAATGCAAAGAGACAGAGGGGGTAAAATTGTTCAGCAAACCCAATTCCTTGTATCTAAGTCTCATGCATGTCCTCAGGTCAGTGTGACTCCAACACATGTCCATTTTTCTGGTTTCTGCAGGTCATCATGGCCTCAGAACATGCCTAACACTAGATATTAATTATGAAACCCCTTATTCAGAAGGAAGGGGGTATAAGGTATGCCAATAGATTTGAACCAGCCAAGCTTTCGGGGGTCTGGCCAAGTGAGCTCATCCCTTGGCCACACTATGGATGTTGCTGATACTCAGAGACAGGTCGGGGTGGGGAACAGCTTGTTTTGTATTCTGAAGGCAGACCTGTCAATAAATGATTTACATGAAAGCAGACGTATGGCAGAAGCAAATTTATAGATTTTTTTTGGCCTTCCTTTTAACTAAGAAGTATCTTTGAAATGCTTGTCTTCTAGAATCACTTTGCATCTGTTACCTGGATGCTAAGCAGGGCAGAATTTCATTCTCTCCCTCAATTTGCTTTGAAGTTGAGTGTGAAGCTGCTCTCCTGCAGGAAAAGAGTTGACTTTATAGCTCTTTATAACTTTGCATATACCCTTCTGAATCTCATGCCTGTGTTTACACCTAGTTTCATCATCATCATTTTTTTTAAACCACCCTGAATCTCTTCCAGAGGTCTTTTTGGAGTTATGTACTTGCACTGGAATTCTCTTGGGATGCTACATTAGCTGTACCAGCAGTTGTACTTTCTCTGGGCTTCTGTATAAAGCAGTGGTTCTCAAATAGTGGGGTGGTATCCTCGGGGAGGGTGCAAGAGTTGCTCAAGGGGAATGTGACATTGGAGGCTCTCCCCATCCTCAGTCCCCCAAATTTCTTTATGGGACTGAGCAAATAAAGAGGATAAACCAGGCTGTTCTCATATTTTTCTGATTTGATTGGAACTGCTGCTGTCTGCATGGCCTGCTCCAAAGGTGGGCTGAATACCCGCAGGCAGTCCACACTACACAGGGTCGAGCCTCATTGCTCAGTTGTTGTTTTTTCTACTTCCATCCTATGCATATTCACATTAACATACCCTGTGACTGCCAATTACCTCCCTGGTCTGTAAGGTAATATGTTGTTATTATTTATTTATTTATTTATACCTCGCTCTTCAGCTCTAAAAACTATCAGAGCTGCTTAAATTAATAAAATCATATAACAGCTTGAAAATATTCCAAAAATATATAAAATCCAAAAAGCAATTTTGATTTTGCCATTTTATATAAGGGACACCATTTTACTCTGCCATTATATTTAATGGGACTTGAGCATCCATGGATTTTGGTATCCACGAGGAGTTGTGGAACCACACCCCAGTGGATACCAAGAACCCACTGTATTAGAAGTTTTACATAAGTAAGAATTATTGGGGTGGATATACCTTCACAAAGAAATACTGTGTCCTTCCTGACTTTCCCAATCTGAAATTACTAGTCTTATGTACCATCTCAGGCATCTGCTCCCTGTGAAGGCATGAGTTGAGTGATGCTGAACCAAGGAGAATGCCAAGGGGTGACAGCCTGAAGAATTAGCTAAATTGGCCACTCACCATGCTGATGACCAGGATACCTGATGGATAATACACACATGAGTTTGCCAACAGCCTAAAGCAAAGGTGGGCAATGTGGTGAGACCAAGCACCAGTTTCCTGCTTCTGGGATCCTCCAGGCTTCTGCAAAATGCAACAACAAAATCCATGAAAGGCCAAAAGATCGCTTATGGTTGTGGTTGGGTTTTGATATTAAACATTGCAAATTGGCAGGGGGTGGTGGTGGTGGCTGTAACTTATTGTGAATTTTCTAGACAAGCAGTCCATCTTTGTTTGGCGAGAGGAAGGATGGTCCAGGGTGTGTTGAGGTGTTGGGAAGCTGCAAAAACTGTGGCTCTAGGTGTCCATATTTTGCTCACCCCATTGTCCAGAGCAGTGTCTTCTGTTCAGCAAATTTGTAATGCATACCATTTCCCTTAGTAATGAGAGTTTGGGGTAAGTTACCGCTGACTTTGGTTCTGGTGAATTTGCAGACATGTCGCCCTTCTCACAAAGCTCCTTTACTTGACTTCTGCCTCCACAGCTCCTCTGCCAAGTAGACAAGACCCTGTTGGCCTTTACTGCCTACTGCTTAATTCTGAATGACTCAAAATTTCTTCCCCTCCTTGGGTGTTGTTGCTTTTGTCCGCTGGGCCAAGAAGAGGAATGGAGTTCTCAATCTGCTAGGAAAGTGACTGTCTCTTTCCACTCTCCTTTCTTTTCAGGGGCGACGTTAAGCATGAGACCGGCTCCCATCCCAGTAGAAGAACCAGAATGGAGGCAGACACCTCCCCCAGTCACAGCTACCTCGGGGACCTTCCGCTTGCGGCGGGGCAGCCGGTTCACGTGGCGAAAGGAGTGCCTGGCTGTCATGGAAAGGTATGTGGCTGGACCAAGGGCATGGTGAATTCAAAGTGTGTGCGGTGACTATAGAGCTGATGTCCACTAAGGAAGGGCAGAGATCACACTGGAGGATGTGCAGAGCTGAGAGTATTGGGACATCTAGCTGCCATTTATCTCATTTTGTAATCCAGCTGGCTGATTAGATATGATGAAAGACCTCCCACGAGTATTTGCTATAGGAAATACTGCTTGCAAAGTTTCATAGGGCTGGGGAGATAACTGTCAGCAGTGCGATGCGGCAGCTAAAAAGGCCAATGCAATTTTAGGTTGCATCAATAGAAATATAGTGTCTAGATCAAGGGAAGTAATAGTGCCACTCTATTCTGCTTTGGTCAGGCCCCACCTGGAATACTGTGTCCAGTTCTGGGCACCACAATTCAAAAAGATGTGGAGAAACTGGAGGGTGTCCAAAGGAGGGCAACTAAGATGGTGATGGGCCTGAAAGCCATGCCCTATGAGGAACGCCTTAGGGAACTGGGGATGTTTAGCCTGGAGAAGAGCAGGTTAAGAGGTGATATGATAGTCCTGTTTAAATATTTAAAGGGATGTCATATTGAGGAGGGAACAAGCTTGTTTTCTGCTGCTCCAGAGACTAGAACGTAGAACAATGGATGCAAACAACAAAAAGAACATTTATAATATACTGTATATATATTTATATACAAAAACTTGGCTAGGTCTTACTTTCGGTGGAGGCCTTACATTTAGCAATTCAAAAACTCTACTAGGTCTTATTTTCAGGGGATAACTTATTTTTGGGGAAACAGGGTAATATCACTCTATCCTGCCTCCCCTGGAATAGTGTATCCAGTTCTGTGCATTACAATTCAAGAAGGATGTTGACAGGCTGGAGTGTGTCCAGAGGGGGTGAACAAATTGGTAAAAGGTCTGGAAACCATTCCCTCTGAGGAGTAACAGCTCAGGGAGCTGTGTATATTTAGTCTGGGGAAGAGAAGGTTAAGAAGTGACACAATAACCATGTTTGAATATTTGTAAGCATGTAATATTGAGGATGGAGCAAGCATGTTTTCTGCTGCTCCAGATAATAGGACATAGAGCAATGGATTCAAGCTAAGGGAAGACAGATTCTACTTAAACATTAGGAAGACAGTGGAACACACTTCATCAGAGGGTGGTGGAGTCTCCATCTTTGGAGGTTTTTAAACAGAGGATGGATGGCCTTCTATCAAGGGTGCTTTGTGTCTTTCTTTTATAGACATTGAGATTTCTTCCAGCTCTATGATTCTACCTTTAAGTTTGCAATTCATAAGTTTTAGTTGATACTACATCCAGTGCATCTGATGTACTGGGCAAGCGTCCACTATATTTTATGCCAAATATAACTTGCAGGAGTTGGTTGCTGGGAGCCCCCTGTTGTTGACAAGTAGCCTTTTCTGGTAGTAGTGATTCTGGTGTTGATGTGTGTGTATGTGTGTGTGTATCTGTGCACCAGAGACAAAGGCCTCTACCATCTTATCCTGGAGCAGATTACATATGGGCATCCCTTAGTTAAAGGATTGCCCTTCCTAATGTCCCTAGCTGATGATGAGGAATGCTGGGATATGCATTTTCCTGTATTCAAGCTAAGGTGTGCCTGAGGGAATCATTATTTTTCAAGACTGGTTATATATCTGCCAGGATCCATGGGGGCTTTTATTTGTCCTAGCTGGGATCTGTAGGTCACTATAGTAGTTTTCCAATCACTTGGTTGGGTTTGCCCTTTAAGAAGTATCTCTTCTGTTAGTGTTAGTACAGACATCTTGTTTTCTACCCTCCGCTTTGTGAGTGTCCCATGCTTAAGAATCTGTAGCCATTTATAATTCAATTCTCCTCCCATTACGTGCTCTCTCTCTGCCTTTTGGAATTTCTCCCAGTGCATATTATTGCCTGCTTGGTGTTCTTTTCCCCTCCTTTTTTTGTCTTTTCTGATAGTATAGATTCAGAAACCTGCTTTCCTCCATCCCCCTTTCCCCCTCCCTTAACCAAATTTCTCTTGGAATATTTACGATCTGAAGGTTAAAGAGAAGCAGCAGCTCCAGTGAGTTAACGTCTATATTTTAAGCTGCAGGCTGGGTGTGGTCTAGATAACTGCAATGCGAGTAGAGCACTGCTTTGCTGCCGCAACAATGATATTTTCACTCACTCTTGACCTGCAAAAACAACCCTTCCTTTGGCACCTCCCTCTTTCAACACACCTTCTCTTTCGAGTAAGGCTTGGTTTCTGTAGGGAAAAATCCTAAAGTTATTTTGCACAGTGCTTCTGATATAAGTGCTGGATGAATTGGGAAGTTGCTGGTCTATTCATTCCCATTTCTGGCTTGCCTCATTGCAGAAGATGAGAGTAGATAGCTCAAAACTGTGGAGAAATATAAAACAAATCTTAGCCTCAATATAGATCTCGTCAGGTGCTTGACGTAAATTAACCCAGTAATTCATAGAATCGTAGAACTGGAAGGTACCACAAGGGCTATCTAGTCCAACCCCTTGCCATATACAAATACACAACTAAGGCATTCCTGAAAGATGCCCATCCAACCTCTGTTTAAAGACCTCCAAAGATGAAAAGTCCACCACTCTCTGAGGCAGTCTTCTCTATTGCTGAATAGCTCTAAGAGATAAAAAAAAAAATTAATAATCTTCCTAACGTTTTGGTAAACCTCTTGTCATTTGAATCCATTGGTTAATGTACTAGTCTCTTGAACAGCAGAAAACAAGTTTGTTCCATCTTCTACATGATATCCCTTCAGATATTTAAAGATTGGGTCTCAGTCTTCTCTCCCCCAACCTGAACATAGCCAGCTCCCTAAGTCTTGTTGAGGAACCTGCATACCACACTGACATTAAATACAACCCTGATTGCCCTTTCCTAGAGTATCCTGGGAAGGGTTCCTGGGTACTCACTAGATTCACGCTAGAAGTTACTGTCCAGGGCTGTTGAGTTTCATGGTTCTGCACAAACTGAGAGTGACCCTTAGCCAGGAGTTGTGCCTTGTAGCGACAAGCCTTTTGGGGACTCATGAACACGAAGAACACCATGCAGAAATAAGGGCTTGGGCATGTTACTTTTCTGGAACTATAACAAAAGTGGTAGTTAGGAGTTTTCCAAATGTAGCACTTCTGAGCTCTGGCACAAGGTTCCACAAGGTCAATCCATCAACAGAAAAAGTAGCAGAGAAGGGAAGGTGGACTGAGGTTGTAGCAGTTGCAGCACATTGGGCAGCTCCAAGAAAACACTCAGGAGTTCAAAGGAAGGTGCGTCCACACTACAGAAATAATGAAGTTAGACACTGTTTTAAGTGCTGTAACTCTATCCTGTGGAATCTTGGGATTTGTGGTTTTACAAGTTCTTTTACTTTCTCTACCAAAAGGTGCTGGTGCTTCTCAAAACAACAGATCCCAGGATTCTGTAGGATGGAGCCATGGCAGTTAAAGTGGCATTAAACTGCCTTGTTTGTATAGCATAGATGCACTCTTAGTTCTTAGATACTCTCTGGCCCTGACTTCCTTTCTGAGGTTTTGCCACCTTACTGGACCTTAAAGGAGCAACCATCTGGTTTGGAGCTGAGCATGTTGTTCCCTTTTTTTCTTTCTCTCATTGGGCACATGGACAGATGAACTCTGCAGTGTGACAGTGTTGACTATGCAGTGAAATCACTCCCAGTTGTTATGGTATGTTGGGGTTTAGGTCTCACGTTTGTTTTGAGCTCAGAACATTATGGATTATGTGGTTCTGGCATCTTTTCCCCTTGTTCTTCTGCAATCTAGGTTCCTTGCTTTCCTGACATGCTAGCATATCCCCCACCAGCTTTTTATCATTGGCCAGATTGCTCCTTGAACCAGGAATTAAGAAACAAAGGTTATTAGAAGAAGATTCTCCTCTGAGAAAGCAAATGCTTCTCTTAGAATACAGTTTAGAACAGAAAAAGAAATGTGTTGGATTAGACTCAAGGCCAATTAAGCTCCGCATACCGCCCTCTCTGCATCTAGTGGCCAGTCAGATGCCTATAGCTTGTGTCCAAGCTATCTGCAAGACTTTCTTCTGGCACGAATCTCCCCAAGCTCGTAAGATGTTTGGAGAAGGCCTTTCTCTCAGGCTCACCACCTTCATGGACATGCTTGGTGGGCACATAGGAGAAGCTGTTGATCTCCCTCCCTAAGAAGGTTAGGATGGCTCCCTCCTTTCTCTCCTTCCATAAGTGAGTGAAAACTTTTCTATTGAACAGCAGACAGACACATCTCCATTGTGCCTTGACCCTAGCAGCTGGTGAGAGGCTCTTCCTCCATCTTCAAATTGCCACCGCTTTGGCCTCTGAGAGGAAGAAAAGCAGCCAGTATCTGTGGGTCTTAATTCCCTTTGTCTTAGGCAACCTGATGTATTTTGATTGTAAGCTTGATGGCAGGGAACTGACCAGTGCACAAATTTGTAAGCTGTTGCGGGAGGCGTTTGGCTGAAGGGCAGGATAACAATATTTTTCCAACAAGCTTTTAGGAACTGGCCGCATGTGCTTTTGACAATGGGCTGTTTTTACTGATTTTTACCTTTTGACTTTTTAAATGGACTTGTTTTAAGTGGTTTTAATTCCATAGTACTTTAATTACATTTTAACAGTATTTCCATATGTGGTTTTATCTGCATCTTTTTAAAATTTTTTAAAGCCAACTGGAATCCCAGTTTTGTGCAGAAGGTAGGGTATAAATAAAAAACAAAACAACATCACCTGTTGGAAACACCAAACAAGACGTGCATTCAAAGGCACCCTCCCACTTACACTTACACTTCTCAGCATGTAGTCTTGAGAGACATGCTGCCTCTGATATTGGACATTACATTAGAGAGCCATTATGAATAAGAGCAAATATTAGCTTTTTCTATCAGGAATTTATCCAGTCCTCCTTTAAAGCTATCCAGGTTTTTAGCTTTAAACCAGTGTCATACAACAACCTTTAAGGTAGAGACCCATATAACCTCACTAGAGAAGAGTAACTATAGGGTTTAAACTTTAAAAAACCAACCCATTTTTACCCATTTTTTCTTAGAATTCTTTCCCAGAGAGGTGTATAAAAGGGGAAATAGTTGTGAGGAGATGTTTGAAGCCAGTGATTCTCAAACTTTGGTCCTCCAGATGTTTTTGATGTCAACTCACAGAAGTATTGACAATGGGCCATGCTGGCTGGGACTTATCAGAACTGACATCTCTGAGGATGAAATGTGGGAAGGAATTGTTTTAAGCCACTCTTGTCTACCTTTAGTGGTCCTGTACCAAATTGGGCCAGTGTGTACTTATTCTAGAGCAGTGGTCTCCAAACTGTGCTCTTTAAGGGATTTTTGACTTCAGCTCCCAGAATCCCAGACTATTGGCCAACACAACTGAGGCTTCTGGGAGGTGAATTTCAAAATCTCTTAACGGAAGGAAGGAAGGAAAACATAAACTTAGTTATACCTAAAATATTGAATGTAGCATGTAGTTTACCCCTAAAGGAAGCACTCCATAGATGAATATGTAGAAGAAAGAGTGTGATGGAGCCTTCAGCACAGGTTTGGACATCCAGCCTCTCCAAATGCATGTTCTCTTATAACTCCCCGTGGTCCTTGCCACACTCATCAGTGGTGAGAGGTTGTGGGGGTTACAGTCCAAAAAAAAAAAAAAAATCTGAGTGACCACACACATACACACACACATCCCTGAGCTAGCAAATCCCTGAGCTAATAGATCTCTTGGTGGTGTGAGAATTCCTCCATATGGACTAGAAACTTGACTATTTTAAGGGAAAAAAGAAGAGTTTGTTCTCATTCTCCCTGCCACTGGAATGGAAATTTGCAGATTCTTTGGGGAATTCTGGGCATGCTAGGTGACTGGTGATGTTCTGCTTTTAAGAAAGTACCACTTGAAATCCCCTGAGAGAAATGGAGAGATGAGAGGGCTTGCCATGCATTTTCCTGATGCTCTGCTAACGTTTAGCCCTGATGGCGCAGATTCCTCCAAGATGGCAATATTTCTGGGCTCCCAACGGCATTGTCAAAATGAAAACGCCTCAAGGATATTTCAATCTTCTTACTGTTCCTGCACATTCTCATCCAGCTCACATATTCCAGCCACTTTTCATTTTAATCCTTTACTGTCGCCCAGCACAAAGGAGATCATTTGATTCCCTCCCTGATCAGCTGACGGGCGCCTTTTGTCTAGGAAGCACAATTGCATCTGGTGAGGGTTTATCCCTAGGCCTTTGCAATCATTCACTCCCTTCTTCATCCCTTTGCTTCAGTCTTTTTCTCCCCCATTTTTGCCTGGGAAAGGTTTTTGAATTGGAGACTGTTTCAGTTGCTCTCTCAGACACTTTACCTGTAACATGTTCCCTACATCCATCCCATTCTTGGACTTGCTTTGATGTTGAGGGATTGGGATAGCTAAAGGAAAAGGGGGCAGAGTTGATAAAGGGTTGAGAAGAAGCCTGGAGAGAGTGATGTTTGAAAGCAGAAAGAACAAGGAAAACATTTATTAGACAACAAGGGAGTTCAAACTTCTTTCCTTCCCTGCCAGCACCCAGTTTTTTTTCTTTCTTTCAGGTCATGTCCCCAAATGCTGGCTTAGAAGAACAAGGGAGTTAGAGGAATACTGGTTCAGAGGAACAAGCAAGTTAATGGATTGTTGGCTTAGGAGAAAGTGGGGGGTTGTATTTAATAATAATGTTGGATGGAAGCCTGTTGATGTAGTGTGATTTACACTGCTGTAGGTAAGTGGCGGGCAGTGGAAAAAAAGCCATGGGTACAGTGGCTGTGGAAGAAAGAAGGCGCAGGAGAA
The DNA here is from genome assembly GCA_034509955.1 of Urosaurus nigricauda. Classification (NCBI taxonomy): domain Eukaryota; kingdom Metazoa; phylum Chordata; class Lepidosauria; order Squamata; family Phrynosomatidae; genus Urosaurus; species Urosaurus nigricauda. The sequence goes on along the minus strand of JAOEGL010000001.1, from coordinate 375,100,759 downwards.
ATAGTGCTGCTTAGAGCCAGCAGATTTTGTTTGCCTTTTCTTGACACCACTGCTACACCATCCTGGAAAAAAGTGAAATTACTGGTGTGGTGCACCAGCAAGATTTTGGTGCTTTAAAAAAAAAAAAGTTAGCCATCTGTTGTTTTTTTAGCTGTCCAAGTGTCTTTGTGTTCATTGTCCCTGAACACCGGAAGCAATAGGGCAGAATTCTGCTTTAGCACACAAGAATTTGTTTATTTAGAGTATTAGGAAGGTACTACAGTCTCTCTCTCTCTCTCTCTCTCTCTCTCTCTCTCTCTCTCTCAATCTCTCAATCTCTTTTTAAATAAGGCAGGTCCCGACATCTTTAGATGGGTCCTCCATATGTTTTAGACACTGGCTTTCAAAATTCCTAACTATTGGCCAAGATGGCTAGGGCTTCTGGGACCTGAAGTCTGAAACACGTTAAAGACAAAAGTTTGGGAACCACTGCTTTAACACATGGACATGCTAAGGCCCTGCTGTCTTGTACAGATAAGAGGAGAGGTGGCTAATTTCCTTGTCCCAAGGACTTCTTGCTTTTAGTACTGCTTCAGATACTGCTTGTACTGCAAGAGTTATCTCTCTGAAATACCTGTTGTTGCATCTTTTGAGTGATTGGTTGCATTTTTATTGCTGTTGACACATAGTGACTACCTGTTTGGGATCCAAATAGATGTGGATTTCTGTGCTGGTAGGAACTGAATCAGATGACCCTTGGGGTACTTTCCAACTCTGTAAGTCCCTGAAGTGGACATTTATAGAAGTAGGAATGACTGGTCTTCATTGTGCCTAGGCCAACATTTTTGTTGTTAGTGTTTATCCACATTATCTATCCATGTTAGAAGTGTATTCACAGTCTATGGTTTATGTCAGTGATTCTTAAACTTTTCTTTAATAGGAACTCCCTTTAAATATCTTTTATTGCCATGGAACCATAGAATCATAGAATCATAGAATCATAGAATCATAGAGTTGGAAGAGACCACAAGGGCCATCCAGTCCAACCCCCTGCCATGCAGGAACTCCAAGTCAAAGCATCCCTGACAGATGGCCATCCAGCCTCTGCTTAAAGACCCCTAAGGAAGGAGACTCCACTACACTCCGAGGGAGTGTGTTCCACTGTCGAACAGCCCTTACTGTCAGGAAGTTCCTCCTAATGTTGAGGTGGAATCTCTTTTCCTGCAGTTTGCATCCATTGTTCCGCGTTCTAGTCTCTGCAGCAGCAGAAAACAAGCTTGCTCCCTCCTCAATATGACATCCCTTCAAATATTTAAACAGGGCTATCATATCACCTCTTAACCTTCTCTTCTCCAGGCTAAACATCCCCAGCTCCCTAAGGCGTTCTTCATAGGGCAAGGTTTCCAGACCCTTCACCATCTTAGTTGCCCTCCTTTGGACATGCTCCAGTTTCTCCACATCTTTTTTGAAATGTGGTGCCCAGAACTGGACACAGTATTCCAGGTGGGGCCTGACCAAAGCAGAATAGAGTGGCACTATAACTTCCCTTGATCTAGAAACTATACTTCTATTGATGCAGCCTAAAATTGCATTGGCTTTTTTAGCTGCCGCATCACCCAAGCTGGTAATTTTATCAAAAAAAGAGATCAGGTTCGTTTGGCATGACTTCTTTTTCTGAAACCCATGTTGGCTTTTTGTGATTATGGCATTGGCTTCTAAATGTTCACAGACTCTCTGCTTAATGATCTGCTCTAGAATCTTTCCTGGAATTGATGTCAGACTAACTGGACGATAATTGTTGGGATCCTCTTTTTTTCCCTTTTTGAAGATGGGGACAACGTTTGCCCTCCTCCAGTCTTCTGGGACTTCTCCTGTTCTCCAGGAGTTCTCAAAGATTATTGCCAATGGCTCTGATATCACCTTTGCCAGTTCTTTTAATACCCTTGGATGTAGTTCATCTGGTCCTGGAGATTTATATTCATTTAGGTTAACCAGGTATTCCTGTACTACCTCTTTACTTATTCTGTGCTGAATTTCCTCTATTCTGTCTCCTGTTCCATTATCCTTAGGTTGAGCACCCTTTGCCTTTTCTGAGAAGACTGAAGCAAAGAAGGTGTTGAGTAATTCTGCCTTTTCTCTGTCCCCTGTTAGCATTTTGCCATCTTCTGCACGCAGTGGCCCCACTGTTTCCTTCTTCTTCCTTTTGCTGCGGACATATCCAAAAAAAGCCCTTTTTATTGTTCTTAACCTCTCTAGCAAGGCTGAGTTCATTCTGCGCTTTAGCTTTTCTGACTTTATCCCTACAAGTGCTGGCTATTTGTTTGAATTCCTCTTTCGTGATTTCTCCATTTTTCCATTTCTTATACATGTTCCGTTTAAAACTTAGCTCATTTGAAAGTTCCTTAGTCATCCATCCTGGCTTCTTGAGACATCTTCCATTTTTCTTCCTCATTGGAACTGTTTGAAATTGTGCCTTCAATATCTCCCTTTTGAGAAACTCCCATCCGTCTTGAACTCCCTTTTCTTTTAGTATTCCTGACCATGGGATCACTCCCAGTATTTCTCTAAGTTTATTGAAATTAGCTCTCCTAAAGTCTAGAGTGCGTGTCTGACTATGCCTTGCTTCTCCCTTCCACTGTATTATAAACTCCAGGAGAACATGGTCACTTCCACCTAAGGATCCAACCACTTGCGCCCCATCAACTAGGTCTTCCCTGTTGGTTAAGATCAGATCTAAAATGGCTGATCCCCTTGTTGCCTCTTCCACCTTTTGGACAATGAAATTGTCTTCCAGGCAAGTGAGGAATTTGCTAGACTTTGAGGATTTGGCTGAGTTTGACTTCCAGCAAATATCAGGATAGTTGAAGTCACCCATCACTACTACATCTCTCTTTTCTGAGTATGTGATTATCTGTTCTAGAAAGGCATCATCCAATTCCTCTGCCTGAGTCGGGGGTCTGTAGTAGACTCCCACAGTAACATCCCTGTTATTTCCCTCTCCTTTAATTTTTATCCAGATGCTCTCCACCTGGCTTCCAGTATTGACTTCCTGGATCTCTTCACTGGTGTAAATATCCCTGACATATAATGCTATTCCTCCTCCTTTCCTGCTTGGCCTGTTTCTCTTAAAAAGGTTATACCCCTCTATTTCTACATTCCAATCATGAGACTCATCCCACCAGGTTTCAGTGATGCCTATTATATCATATTTCCCTTGTTGTGCTAGGAGTTCAAGTTCTTCCTGCTTATTTCCCATACTCTGTGCATTAGTGTAGAGACATTTAAGACCATGTGTCCTCTTTACTTGCTGCTTTTGCACATTTTTTTGCCTCCTACTGTTGGGTCCTTGCACTGTTTGCCTTGTTCCCTCTATGCCACTTGGACTATTCTCTCCATCCCTTTTGTCTTCCAGTATAATGTCTCCCTCCCCCACATAACTCAGTTTAAAGCCCTCCTGATCAGATTCTTCAGACTGTTGGCAAAAACGTTTTTGCCAACTGGCGTGAGATGCAGCCCATCCCTTGCCAGAAGTCCCTCCTCATGGAACCGCAGCCCATGATCCAAGAATCCAAACTGTTCTTGGCGGCACCATCTACGGAGCCAGTTATTCACCTCTGCTATTTTCCTCTCCCTTCCTGGACCATGCCCTTCTACCGGGAGTAGAGATGAGATGACAACCTGTGCATCCATCTCTTTCAGCTTCCTTCCCAGAGCCTCATAATCCCTTTTGATATTCTGAAGGCTGTGCCTTGCAGTATCATTGGTTCCCACATGAACCAAAAGAAGGGGGTATTGATCAGTAGGCTTGACAAGTCTTGTCAGCCTCTCCGTCACATGATGGATCTTTGCCCCAGGGAGACAGCACACCTCCCGAGACATCTTGTCAGGCCCACAAACCACTGCTTCTGTACCCCTCAGCAAGGAGTCCCCCACCACGACCACGCGCCTCCTCCGAGGCTTAGCAGTGGCCGTTCCTTTTCGTGATACTCTCAGGCTCTCCTGCTCTGTCCCTGATGTCTGTCCCTGCTGCTTTTCCTCATCATCTCTGACAACAGAGAGAGATTCAAAGCGATTCTGTAGCTGCAAGCCGCTCACAGAACGTTCCCTGGTTTCCTTACTTCTGTGTGTGACCTTCCTCCAAGCATCTACCTCTGTTGTATGTGGAGTGACCTCCTCCGCCCCAACAACTTCCTCTGTCTGTTTCTCACCCAAGACATTCTGGTCTAATCTGTTCAGGAGAATCTCCTGCTCTCTATGATGCTGGAGTGCAGATATCTGCTCCTCTAGCTGCTGTACTTTCTCTTCCAAGAGGGCTACCAACTTGCACTTGTGGCAGGTGTAGTTCCCCACCTCTGTAGGCAAGAAGACAAACATCCCACATGTGCTGCAGGTGACTGCTGCAGGGCCTTCAGTGTCCATACTGAGAAGTCTTAAGGAGGCACTGAAACAAGACTGTGGGCTTCCCTTGCTAGACTTGGCCTTTATTCCCAAGCTCTGTCACTGAGTTCAAGTCACGGGGCCTATAGTTATGTAGAGAGCTCCTGGCTAAAAGCTCCTTCCAAAGGCAAGTCTCTGATTCACTTCCTCTGATGCTTCAGGCCGGCTCCTCTTCTATTCTCTAAACACCTCCTTGACTAGATAAAAAAAAAAATCAAAATTCGCGCCCCAAAACTTACCTCAAGAAATGTGATTTTAGGCTGCATCAATAGAAGTGTAGTGTCTAGATCAAGGAAAGTAATAGTGCCACTCTACTCTGCTTTGGTCAGGCCCCACCTGGAATACTGTATACAGTTCTGGGCACCACAATTCAAAAAGGATGTTGAGAAACTGGAGCGTGAAAGAAGGGCGACCAAAACGGTGAAGGGTCTGGAAACCATCAAGCTCCTCTATGAGGAGAGACTTAGGGAGCTGGGTATGTTTAGCCTGGAGAAGAGAAGGTTAAGAGGTGATATGATAGTTATGTTTAAATATTTGAAGGGATATCATATTGAGCCTGGAGCAGTTTTCTGCTGCTCCAGAGAGTAGGATCCGAAACAATGGATGCAAACTATGGGAAAAGAGATACTACCTAAATGTTAGGAGGACCTTCTTGACAGTAAGGATTGTTTGACAGTGGAAGGCACTCCCTCAGATTGTGGTGGAGTCTCCTTCCTTGGAGGTCTTTAAACGGAGGCTGAATGGCCATCTGTTGGGGATGCTTTGATTGAGAGTTCCTGCATGGCAGACGGTTGGACTTGATGGCCTTTGTGGTCTCTTCCAACTCTATGATTCGATGATGATGATGATGATATCATGATGATGAAGATAACTTGAACACTGAACCATTAGCAATTACACCATCTGTTAACCTTCCTTCTGAGACATCACAGGAGGAGGGAAGACTTTCATCTTGCTTGTTCCCATCCATTTACAGCTGGAGTGGATTGAATGGCAATGTGCAGGGCCAGCCAGTCAGTCTTGGTTTTGGCTGTTGTCACATGACCAGTCCACTGTGGGCAGGATATAGGATAAACAACTTTCAAACTTTCATGGGTTCCCTGTAAGGACATTGTGGTCCCCTGGGAATCTGCGGTCCACAGGTTAAAAACCACTGGTTTGTGCTATCAGCAGTTTGTGTTAAGATTGATGGTGACATAACATTAACCATAGATGGTTCTGAGACTCACTGATGGTGCCCTGGGAAACGGACTGGATGGGTGATGGTTGACAAGTTGCAACCATAGTTTTGAATAGTTTTATACTAACAATAGGAGTGTTAACCTTGCTGCCAAAGTAACTCTAGTTGTTTCTGAAGCTATTTGATATTGCTCTGCAAAAGGGGTGAGTGGTCTCAATTTGCAACCCTAGTTCTAGCTGGATTTGCAAACCATGATCTATACTGGCTACAATTAATTTTGACATTAGTGCTGACATTACCCTACTTAATTCTGAAATTGAATTTTTGTTGATGCCCCATGAAAAGAGTGCGTGGGTGTTGAGAGTTTGCTCCTGATTGCATAACCATGGTTAGAAAACTGAACATTAATATACCTGGACCCAAGGAAGTACATAAACTCCTATGGAAACTCCTCTTTCTTCTGAAAATAGCAAACCTATAACTTTCATATGTTCAAAGGTAGTGATTTTTGTTTTCCCACACCCAGAGGTTCTGATAAATCTGTGGTTGATTTGTTTTTAGCATGAAGAGAAGTGATTGGATCTCTAAAAATGATGTGTTTTTTCCGCAGCTACTTCAATGAGAATCAATATCCCGATGAGGCCAAGAGGGAAGAAATTGCAAATGCCTGTAACGCAGTGATACAAAAGCCAGGTATGGAAACAGAGGGAGATGGTGGATTTAACAAAACCCTATTTGTTTAGCAATGTATTGCCCCTTGACAACATAGCTTATTTCAAAGATATTCTAGAAGCAAGAAAGCACCACCAACCCACTGTTAAAAACAAATGGGAAAATACTTACAGATCCTGTCAAAGCCTAGTTTATGTTCTGATAAGTATCCTGAGTCATTGAGGGTTGGTTTCAGCTGTTTTTTGGTCTGGATATTTACTGTTGGATTCGGGAAATGGGAGTGTCAAAATCTTTTGAGTCCCTCTCCTGCTTCTACCTGATCTGGATGGGACCCCTTGAGATTGCCTAACAAACTGAGCTGCTACCATTTACAGATTTGGCACCCTCCTTTGCGTAATAACTCAGTAGGCAGTTACGAGGCAGTGAAACTATGAAAGTAAAAGTGTGATAGATCAAAGTACTTTTATTCTGAGTAAGAAATGTCCATAGCAAAAGTATATCTCTTTACATGAAATGCCACCTTAGCTTCAGTCACACTTAGGAGTTACATTTACAGAACAGATTATATCATTTCCCACGTGGAAAATAAGCAGTGTACATAAATCAAAGATGGGGAGTAGCAGGACAAGAGACCCTGGAAAATTCTAGTCTCTGTTTCATCTGGGAGAGATTTCTTTAGCTACATCCTTTTTATGATACAAATATAAACATTTATACATATACACCATACTAATAATATCAAATTGATAGACAATGCAACAACAAATTAGTATAACTTACAACTACTTTACAACATTTCAGTGATACATAATGCCTACACCACCAAGGCTACATCTTTCACATTTCTCCTGCTTAATAGATGGCAAGTATTATCAATTATCACAGGCATTTATTTACCTCTTGTTCTGGGGTTAGTTATATGCCATTCCTCACTGTGAAAGTTATAGCTTCAGTAGTGTAGGCATTATGTATCACTGAAATGTTGTAAGTACAGTCTTCCCTCCATTCTGGCAGTCTTCAGACTCGTGTCCCTCACTTATGTGCAATGAATGAACGGAGGGGGAATGAATGGGGCGTGTGCCCAAGCCATGCACCCCTGTGTGCCCACACCTATATTCAGTTTTTGTGGGGGGGGGGGGTCCAGAATGAATCCCCCACAAAAAAGGAGGGGCCACTGTAGTTGTATGTTATACTAATTTGTTGATGCATTGTCTATCAATTTGATATTATTAGTATAGTTTATATGTATAAATGCTTATTTTTGTCTCATAACAAGGATGTAGCTGAAGAAATCTCTCCCAGATGAAACGAAGACTAGAATTTCCCGGGGTCTCTTGTCCTGCTACTCCCTCTGCTTGATTTATGTACACTGCTTATTTTCCACATGGGAAATCCAGCAAGTAGGAATTTGGAACTTTTACTACAAAGGGAAACTAATGACTTTTTAAGAATGTACATACTCTCCAAGACAGCTTAATAATTGGACTTTGCTGCTGGGCACCTCCTTCAGACTTGTTCTTTCATTGTTCACTGTTTGGTTTAAAAATATATTGGTTTTGATGTTCTCTGATATATGCTCTCTAATACAGAGCCTTCCTAATTGCTTAGGTTAAATTATATTTTTTACTTTTTATAGCTGTCAATACTTCATACCTGTTTTTTGGTTTGATAGTGTGTAGGTTAACTGGCGTTATGGTGGTTTGTCTGTTTTAGCAGAATCTAGAGGCGAAGCCTTGTTAGTCTGCAATACCGGTATACAAATGGATCTTGAGACTAATTGTACAAAAGATATTGTAGCTTTTATTGATTGGGTCTGCTTTGGAGTAACTGATGGAGTAGACAAAGTCTAGGAAAGCTTATGCTACAATTTCTTTTGCGCAGTCTCAAAGGTCCTACAAGATCTCCATGCATACTGTATAGTAGAATGTTAGGCCTGTATTTTCATACAGTGGACATTTTCATGTGAGTAGGTGAAGCATGGTATGCACCCTCTTGGAACCCCAGGCACAGTAAAGTGTGTTTTGACTTGGTTTGTCTTTGTTTTATCTAGGGAAGAAGCTGTCAGACTTGGAGCGAGTAACCTCTCTCAAAGTGTATAACTGGTTTGCCAACAGGAGGAAGGAAATCAAGAGGCGAGCCAATATTGGTAATGTTTCAGACAGCCTTGAATTTGATGCTGAGGAGAAATGGAATAATATTGGCTTCTCTTAATGGGAACATGAATGGGATTGATGACATTTTAAAAGCAGAGTTTCAAAACAAATGCCTTCTCTTCTTATCTGTGTTACTAAACCATGCCAAACAAGGGCTTAGAAAAAGTTACAGTTTTAGACCACAATCTCCAGAATCCCCTGCCATGCTGGCTGAGAGATTATGGGTGTTGCATTCCAATAAAATAAAAATTCTAAATTGAAGATTGGAAGTCACGAAAAAGAATTGGTTTTCTCTCTCTTTGATTAATAACCACCTGAAGCCCACTTGAGATCATTGTACCTTGTGTTCTAAGAAATCCTGAGATGAGTTGAAGTTCCTCAGTAGTTATTCTGGATGTTCCTTTGGTGAAACATGTCAGATAAACATTTTGCAATTTGTGGATTTTCTTCTGTTCTCCAGATTTACAGGCGAGCGTTGGATGTTTCTCACAATAAACCTGTGGCTTGCCCAGGGCAGCAGTGAAACACACTAGCTTTGGCTGGTGCTATTTGTGGGCTGATGGTGGACCCTTGAATATGTCTCTAGGCTTTCTCAAAAAGCTTTCCTACATATGGGCTATTTCCACAACCATATCCACACACGAAGGTATGATTGGCTGTAAGGTTGCCATGTCGGGACTGTCCCAGGCCTTGAGATTTCAACACTAAAAGTCAAGACATAGGAATGACCCTCCTTGCTGTATGCTGGGGGTAAGCCCTGGTGATGTTACAAGGGTCAGGTTACAAGCTGCAGCCCCTAGTGGTGTCATTATATCTCATACATTAAGCATCAACTGTGGTTGTTCAGAGTATATCATTCAGGTGTTGATGTTTTTACCAGAATATCTAACAAATGAACAGATAATAATCATATAGCAATTTTTATTTATATACCGCTTCATACCACCTAAGCAGTCCCTAAGCGGCTTACAAGTGTAAGTTAATTGCCCCCAACAAGCTGGGTACTCATTTTAGCGACTTCAGAAAGATGTAAGCCTGAGTCGAGTTTGAACCCCTTGCTGGGGTTGAACTCACAACTTTGCCGTTTGTGATTGAGGGGCTGCAGTACAGGCATTTAACCGCTGCACAACAGGGCTCTCTCTCTCTCTCTCTCTCTCTCACACACACACACACACACACACCCGTGCATATACACACAGACTTCAAGGCAAAGCTTTCACCCTGAGATTCTTCCCCTTTGTCCTGAGTATAGGAGAAGTAGGGTCACAGAGTAAACCTTTCCCAAATCTGGGAACCCTGTTTTGCTGTGACCCTCACTGGACACTTTGCTGTTGAGGCCTCAAGTTGCCACAAGGTTTCCTGACTCTCTTTACCATTTCGTTGCAGTATAGTAAGTATAGTAAACAACCTATAGTATTTAACCCTTGGCTGGAGAAAAATAAATACATTAAATAATAAAATTAACCTCATTTGGCACTTCTAGCATCCTCATCAATATCATAATCACCATCCTCCTCATTCATTTATGTAGCACTTCCCAGTATCTGCTATGTTCTAAACATTATAGAAAAGTAGAACAGTGTGGCCCAAATGAGGCAGCAAACACAAGGCCCTCCAGATGTGATTGGACTGCAACCCCCATTAACCCCAGCTAGCATAGGCAGTGGTTTTTATGAATGGGAGTTGTAATTAACATGGAAAGGCACGATGTCCTTGCCCTAGTTTTAAATGATTTGGGCAGAAGAGAAGTCTTGAATATAAGATATGCAATGGGATATATGTTATGTAAATAGTTGCGATTTTAGTGATTAAATTGTGTATGATTTTGAGTTTTTCAGAAATGAAATAAAAATCTACAATATAAGTCAGTCCCCCTCTCCAAATGAGCATGGTGTTATTTTTGCCGAATATAGCCAAGTTGACCCAGACATTCCTAACTCACTTTTTTATCCCAGTGTATTTCTTCAAAACTCCAATAAAAAGTGTGCAATGAATAGTTTTTGGCTCTTAATAATCTGAGAATTTCCCACTCCTCTATTCCTTTTTTAAAAAATCCCAAAAGCTTTGCTCGAAGTTCTCTACTGTTCTTACTGCTGAAGTGTCTATTTTGTAAGTCTTTTCTGAAGTATTCTGAAGTATTTTGAACAATATATATCCTGGAGGCGCTAGATCACATCTGATCTGAAAAGCTAAACAGAGACATCCTAGTTAATACTTGGAAGGAAAACTACCAGGGAATACTAGGTACTGTAGACTATTTCAGAGGAAGGCAAAGGCAAACTTGCCAAGAAAACCCTATAATAGGTCACCTTAAGTCAGAGTCAGCTTGAAGGCATACAATGACAACATGTTAATATTTCTTCTTATTAAAGTGAGAAGACATGACATAAAGACAATAATGCTTGGTAAGATAGAAGGCAATAGGAAAAAAGGAGGATCACAGTACAGGTGGATAGGCTCCTATCAAGGAAGCCAGGTGGCCCTGAGTTTGCAGAACTGATTATAACAGTGTCACTTGTAGGTTTTATTGCTAGAAATATAATCTTAGTAGTCTCCACAGGGTTGGGGGGGGGGGAGTTAAAAAAACCCATTTTTTTTGTTTAAATTGGTTTTTTTGTGTGTATGTTTAAACCAGATTTTTTTTTTGCATTAATGTTTTTTAAAAAATTAAAATCCTGATTATTCTATTAATACTGTGAAACATTGTTTCATGTATTTAAAAACTTGATCAACCATGCTTTAATACTTCCTAACATTAAAAGTCCAAAGTTTTTAGGCTTTGATATGATCTACATTTTTCAAGAAAACTTTGGGAATTAAATTGACAAGTTGGTAGCCTGTATATAAGAGTATAGGACTACACACATATTGGACTAAATTAGTAAATTATTTTGCTACTTAATTTACTGATTTAGTCCAATATGTGTGTAGTTCAGTAGCTTAAATAATGGTTAAAAATGTTTTTTAAAAGCAAGTTGTTTTGGTTGGACTGTTGTCAACTGAAGGATTTGTTTCTGAATGACATTTCCTGCACTATTAGTGATTAAAAAGAAGCAACTGACACTGGGCAACTCCCAATAAATTATTAAAGTTAAAATCTTTAAATTCAAATAGTCATTGTTGTTTCAGTAAGAGGGTTGGAAAACAACAACCAGACTTTTTAAAAATATGAATAATTTTTTTAAACCAATTTTTTAAAACCAGGTGTTGGTTTCCCCCCAAGCCGTTTGGTTTAAAGCACAGTTTAAACCATGGTTTAAACAAACCTACTTTTAAAAAGCCAACTCTGTCCCTCTGTAGGGTGTCTGCACGAGGGAGGTAGACATACTGGGAATCATGTAGATTTTCTGAAGTTGTAGGACTGTAACTCACCATCCCCCCCCCCCCCCCCCCCCCCCCCACTGACTGCTCTGTTGTTGCTATCTGACAGTGTCCAGAGGGCTGCACAATTCACACTCCTCCTCCAAGGGGAACCAATGCTGGATCCTTTGAAGGCACTCGAAGAACAATATATCTTCTCATGTCTTTCAGAACATTAATTAAAACGTGCAACAGTTTGAAAGGACAGATAAGGCATACAAATTTTAAAACAATCCACATTTAAAATTCAGCATCTAAATTCTCAATCTGGATAAGCCTACCAGAAGAGACTGGATGTTAATGCTATTTTGAATTCAGGCATCGTATTCGGGTGTCAAATCCCTTCTGGCAGGTCATTCCACAGTCTTAAGGGTGGCTGAAGAAGAGGTCCTCTGGTTGACAGTTGCCAACCTAGTCCTGGCTGACTGGAGTAAATGTCCTCCAGAGGACTCGAGAATATGGGGCAGATTGTATGGGAGGAAGCAATCTTGTAGGTAAGCAGTAGAGCATATAGCAAATGTGAGCAGGCAATCAGGCTTCTCTGTGGAATTTCCCCTTGTGACAAAGACATGATCATTTGCAAAGAAGGGGAAGGCAAAACATTAAAGAAGGTGGAAGATCAAATCACTTGGAACTTTCTGGTTTTGAAGAAAGCTAGCAGCGGTGGTGGTGATGGAGGTGAAAACAGGGTGGAAATCAATAAATGCATGCATGTAGGGCAGGAGTGGGGATTATGTGCCCTGGGGGTCACAGGTGGTCCCTTAATGTTCTTTTTGTGTGCCCCCCCCCCAATTCTTTGTGCAGCCACAGTGTGTAGTTTTCCACCAAACCAGGGTACGTGTCCCACCCTGTTTGAAAAAAAGAAGGAAAAAAGAATTCACAACTTTTTTTTAAAGGGTGGCATTAGAGTGGCCTGCAGTGGTTTTGAGGATGGGGTGGAAAATGACCACCAGACCTTCCAAAATTGCCCATCTTTGGTTTGGAGGGAGACTTCCTACTGTCCCTTCAGTTTTCAAAATGGTAGACCTTCAGATTATTCAACAGAATTGATCAGCAGCATATCCAGGACACAGCAAAAGAAGTAATTTTAGCAATTCAGCATTCATCATTGCGTGGTGCTGTGGTTTCCACCTGCTTTGATGGCTTCAGAAAAGGGTGGGGCACATTCCTGGAGAGGGAGGGATGAAGGGCTTCTAGTCCTCATGTCTCTGTGGAGTTTCCCTGTCCAGAAGCAGCACACTTCTGAAGACCTGCTTGTTGCCATACAGGTCCTGGCTGTGTGGCTTCCCTGAGAAGTCTTGTTGGTGTGAGATTTGGGATGCTGAACTGATTGGCCTTTGATCCTTTGATCTGATCTGTCATGGGTCTTCTTTAATTCTTATGTCTACTTTGGAAGAAAGGCAGGCATGCCAAATGCCAGGCACTACCTGAATAGATGTAACTCAGCAAAGATAAGAGCCAACAGATCTAGACCTTGGAAACTTTTACTCCAGGACACATAAAATTGCTTCTTCATAAAGTGTGCAGTTAATCATAGAATCATAGAATCATAGAATCATAGAGTTGGAAGAGACCACAAGGGCCATCCAGTCCAACCCCCTGCCATGCAGGAACTCCAAGTCAAAGCATCCCTGACAGATGGCCATCCAGCCTCTGCTTAAAGACCCCTAAGGAAGGAGACTCCACCACACTCCGAGGGAGTGTGTTCCACTGTCGAACAGCCCTTACTGTCAGGAAGTTCCTCCTAATGTTGAGGTGGAATCTCTTTTCCTGCAGTTTGCATCCATTGTTCCGCGTTCTAGTCTCTGCAGCAGCAGAAAACAAGCTTGCTCCCTCCTCAATATGACATCCCTTCAAATATTTAAACAGGGCTATCATATCACCTCTTAACCTTCTCTTCTCCAGGCTAAACATCCCCAGCTCCCTAAGGCGTTCTTCATAGGGCAAGGTTTCCAGACCCTTCACCATCTTAGTTGCCCTCCTTTGGACATGCTCCAGTTTCTCCACATCCTTTTTGAATTGTGGTGCCCAGAACTGGACACAGTATTCCAGGTGGGGCCTGACCAAAGCAGAATAGAGTGGCACTATAACTTCCCTTGATCTAGAAACTATACTTCTATTGATGCAGCCTAAAATTGCATTGGCTTTTTTAGCTGCCGCATCACACTGTTGACTCATGTTCAGCTTATGGTCTACTTGGACTCCTAGATCCCTTTCACATGTTGTCTCGTTCAGCCAGGTGTCCCCCATCCTATATCTGTGCATTTCATTTTTCCACCCTAAGTGCAGAACGTTACATTTCTCCGTATTGAATTTCATTTTGTTAGCACTGGCCCAGCTTTCTAGTCTATTCAGGTCATTTTGAATTTTGATCCTATCCTCTGGGGTATTAGCTACTCCTCCCAGTTTAGTGTCATCTGCAAATTTGATAAGTATGCCCCCAATTCTGTCATCCAAATCGTTAATAAAGATGTTGAATAGCACTGGGCCCAGGACAGAACCCTGTGGCACCCCACTGGTCACTTCTCTCCAGGATGAAAAGGAGCCATTGTTGAGCACCCTTTGAGTTCGGCCAGTCAACCAATTACAAATCCATGTAACAGTTAACTTGTCTATCCCACATTTTGCAAGCTTGTTTGCAAGAATGTCATGGGGAACCTTGTCAAAGGCCTTACTGAAATCGAGGTATACTATATCCACAGCATTCCCTTCATCTACCAAGCTGGTAATTTTATCAAAAAAAGAGATCAGGTTCGTTTGGCATGACTTCTTTTTCTGAAACCCATGTTGGCTTTTTGTGATTATGGCATTGGCTTCTAAATGTTCGCAGACTCTCTGCTTAATGATCTGCTCTAGCACCTTTCCTGGAATTGATGTCAGACTCACTGGACGATAATTGTTGGGATCCTCTTTTTTTCCCTTTTTGAAGATGGGGACAACGTTTGCCCTCCTCCAGTCTTCTGGGACTTCTCCTGTTCTCCAGGAGTTCTCAAAGATTATTGCCAATGGCTCTGATATTACATTTGCTAGTTCTTTTAATACTCTAGGATGTAGTTCATCTGGTCCTGGAGATTTATATTCATTTAGGTTAACCAAGTATTCCTGTACTATCTCTTTACTTATTCTGTGCTGAAATTCCCCTATTCTGTCTTCTGCTCCATTATCCTTCGGTTGAGCACCTTTTGCCTTTTCTGAGAAGACTGAAGCAAAGAAGGTGTTGAGTAATTCTGCCTTTTCTCTGTCCCCTGTTAGCATTTTGCCATCTTCTGCACGCAGTGGCCCTACTGTTTCCTTCTTCTTCCTTTTGCTGCGGACATATCCAAAAAAGCCCTTTTTATTGTTCTTAACCTCTCTAGCAAGGCTGAGTTCATTCTGCGCTTTAGCTTTTCTGACTTTACCCCTACATGTGCTGGCTATTTGTTTAAATTCCTCTTTCGTGATTTCTCCATTTTTCCATTTCTTATACATGTTCCGTTTAAAACTTAGCTCATTTGAAAGTTCCTTAGTCATCCATCCTGGCTTCTTGAGACATCTACCATTTTTCTTCCTCATTGGAACTGTTTGAAATTGTGCCTTCAATAGCTCCCTTTTGAGAAACTCCCATCCGTCTTGAACTCCCTTTTCTTTTAGTATTCCTGACCATGGGATCACTCCCAGTATTTCTCTAAGTTTATTGAAATTAGCTCTCCTAAAGTCTAGAGTGCGTGTCTGACTATGCCTAGCTTCTCCCTTCCACTGCATAACAAACTCCAGGAGAACATGGTCACTTCCACCTAAGGATCCAACCACTTGCACCCCATCAACTAGGTCTTCCCTGTTGGTTAAGATCAGATCTAAAATGGCTGATCCCCTTGTTGCCTCTTCCACCTTTTGGACAATGAAATTGTCTTCCAGGCAAGTGAGGAATTTGCTAGACTTTGAGGATTTGGCTGAGTTTGACTTCCAGCAAATATCCGGATAGTTGAAGTCACCCATCACTACTACATCTCTCTTTTCTGAGTATGTGATTATCTGTTCTAGAAAGGCATCATCCAATTCCTCTGCCTGAGTCGGGGGTCTGTAGTAGACTCCCACAGTAACATCCCTGTTATTTCCCTCTCCTTTAATTTTTATCCAGATGCTCTCCACCTGGCTTCCAGTATTGACTTCCTGGATCTCTTCACTGGTGTAAATATCCCTGACATATAATGCTATTCCTCCTCCTTTCCTACTTGGCCTGTTTCTCTTAAAAAGGTTATACCCCTCTATTTCTACATTCCAATCATGAGACTCATCCCACCAGGTTTCAGTGATGCCTATTATATCATATTTCCCTTGTTGTGCTAGGAGTTCAAGTTCATCCTGCTTATTTCCCATACTCTGTGCATTAGTGTAGAGACATTTAAGACCATGTGTCCTCTTTACTTGCTGCTTTTGCACATTTTTTTGCCTCCTACTGTTGGGTCCTTGCACTGTTTGCCTTGTTCCCTCTATGCCACTTGGACTATTCTCTCCATCCCTTTTGTCTTCCAGTATAATGTCTCCCTCCCCCACATAACTCAGTTTAAAGCCCTCCTGATCAGATTCTTCAGACTGTTGGCAAAAACGTTTTTGCCAACTGGCGTGAGATGCAGCCCATCCCTTGCCAGAAGTCCCTCCTCATGGAACCGCAGCCCATGATCCAAGAATCCAAACTGTTCTTGGCGGCACCATCTACGGAGCCAGTTATTCACCTCTGCTATTTTCTTCTCCCTTCCTGGACCATGCCCTTCTACCGGGAGTAGAGATGAGATGACAACCTGTGCATCCATCTCTTTCAGCTTCCTTCCCAGAGCCTCATAATCCCTTTTGATATTCTGAAGGCTGTGCCTTGCAGTATCATTGGTTCCCACATGAACCAAAAGAAGGGGATAACGGTCAGTAGGCTTGACAAGTCTTGTCAGCCTCTCCGTCACATGATGGATCTTTGCCCCAGGGAGACAACACACCTCCCGAGACATCTTGTCAGGCCCACAAACCACTGCTTCTGTACCCCTCAGCAAGGAGTCCCCCACCACGACCACGCGCCTCCTCCGAGGCTTAGCAGTGGCTGTTCCTTTTCGTGATACTCTCAGGCTCCCCTGCTCTGTCCCTGATGTCTGTCCCTGCTGCTTTTCCTCATCATCTCTGACAACAGAGAGAGATTCAAAGCGATTCTGTAGCTGCAAGCCGCTCACAGAACGTTCCCTGGTTTCCTTACTTCTGTGTGTGACCTTCCTCCAAGCATCTACCTCTGTTGTATGTGGAGTGACCTCCTCCACCCCAACAACTTCCTCTGTCTGTTTCCCACCCAAGACATTCTGGCCTGTTCTGTTCAGGAGATTCTCCTGCTCTCTATGATGCTGGAGTGCAGATATCTGCTCCTCTAGCTGCTGTACTTTCTCTTCCAAGAGGACTACCAACTTGCACTTGTGGCGGGTGTAGTTCGCCACCTCTGTAGGCAAGAAGACAAACATCCCACAGGTGTTGCAGGTGACTGCTGCAGGGCCTTCAGTGTCCATACTGAGAAGTCTTAAGGAGGCACTGAAACAAGACTGTGGGCTTCCCTTGCTAGACTTGGCCTTTATTCCCAAGCTCTGTCACTGAGTTCAAGTCACGGGGCCTATAGTTATGTAGAGAGCTCCTGGCTGAAAGCTCCTTCCAAAGGCAAGTCTCTGATTCACTTCCTCTGATGCTTCAGGCCGGCTCCTCTTCTATTCTCTAAACACCTCCTTGACTAGACAAAAAAAAAAAAATCAAAATTCGCGCGCCGTTAGGCGCGCGCTTCTGCTAGCCTTGAGTAGCCTTAAGTAGCCTCCCAGCACTGGCTCCCAGAATGCAATGGCTCAAGTGTAAATTAAATTAGATCTCACCCAAGCACATGGACTACAGCCTCCTCCTTTTCTTTCTCCTCCTTAAAGGAAATGCAGCTTCTGCTAGCCTGCTAGCCTTGGCTCAAGTGTAAATTAAATTAGATCTCACCCAAGCACATGGACTACAGCCTCCTCCTTTTCTTTCTCCTCCTTAAAGGAAATGCAGCTTCTGCTAGCCTTGAGTAGCCTTAAGTAGCCTCCCAGCACTGGCTCCCAGAATGCAATGGCTCAAGTGTAAATTAAATTAGATCTCACCCAAGCACATGGACTACAGCCTCCTCCTTTTCTTTCTCCTCCTTAAAGGAAATGCAGCTTCTGCTAGCCTGCTAGCCTTGGCTCAAGTGTAAATTAAATTAGATCTCACCCAAGCACATGGACTACAGCCTCCTCCTTTTCTTTCTCCTCCTTAAAGGAACTGCAGCTTCTGCTAGCCTTGAGTAGCCTTAAGTAGCCTCCCAGCACTGGCTCCCAGAATGCAATGGCTCAAGTGTAAATTAAATTAGATCTCACCCAAGCACATGGACTACAGCCTCCTCCTTTTCTTTCTCCTCCTTAAAGGAAATGCAGCTTCTGCTAGCCTTGAGTAGCCTTAAGTAGCCTCCCAGCACTGGCTCCCAGAATGCAATGGCTCAAGTGTAAATTAAATTAGATCTCACCCAAGCACATGGACTACAGCCTCCTCCTTTTCTTTCTCCTCCTTAAAGGAAATGCAGCTTCTGCTAGCCTGCTAGCCTTGGCTCAAGTGTAAATTAAATTAGATCTCACCCAAGCACATGGACTACAGCCTCCTCCTTTTCTTTCTCCTCCTTAAAGGAAATGCAGCTTCTGCTAGCCTTGAGTAGCCTTAAGTAGCCTCCCAGCACTGGCTCCCAGAATGCAATGGCTCAAGTGTAAATTAAATTAGATCTCACCCAAGCACATGGACTACAGCCTCCTCCTTTTCTTTCTCCTCCTTAAAGGAAATGCAGCTTCTGCTAGCCTTGAGTAGCCTTAAGTAGCCTCCCAGCACTGGCTCCCAGAATGCAATGGCTCAAGTGTAAATTAAATTAGATCTCACCCAAGCACATGGACTACAGCCTCCTCCTTTTCTTTCTCCTCCTTAAAGGAAATGCAGCTTCTGCTAGCCTGCTAGCCTTGGCTCAAGTGTAAATTAAATTAGATCTCACCCAAGCACATGGACTACAGCCTCCTCCTTTTCTTTCTCCTCCTTAAAGGAACTGCAGCTTCTGCTAGCCTTGAGTAGCCTTAAGTAGCCTCCCAGCACTGGCTCCCAGAATGCAATGGCTCAAGTGTAAATTAAATTAGATCTCACCCAAGCACATGGACTACAGCCTCCTCCTTTTCTTTCTCCTCCTTAAAGGAAATGCAGCTTCTGCTAGCCTTGAGTAGCCTTAAGTAGCCTCCCAGCACTGGCTCCCAGAATGCAATGGCTCAAGTGTAAATTAAATTAGATCTCACCCAAGCACATGGACTACAGCCTCCTCCTTTTCTTTCTCCTCCTTAAAGGAAATGCAGCTTCTGCTAGCCTGCTAGCCTTGGCTCAAGTGTAAATTAAATTAGATCTCACCCAAGCACATGGACTACAGCCTCCTCCTTTTCTTTCTCCTCCTTAAAGGAAATGCAGCTTCTGCTAGCCTTGAGTAGCCTTAAGTAGCCTCCCAGCACTGGCTCCCAGAATGCAATGGCTCAAGTGTAAATTAAATTAGATCTCACCCAAGCACATGGACTACAGCCTCCTCCTTTTCTTTCTCCTCCTTAAAGGAAATGCAGCTTCTGCTAGCCTGCTAGCCTTGGCTCAAGTGTAAATTAAATTAGATCTCACCCAAGCACATGGACTACAGCCTCCTCCTTTTCTTTCTCCTCCTTAAAGGAACTGCAGCTTCTGCTAGCCTTGAGTAGCCTTAAGTAGCCTCCCAGCACTGGCTCCCAGAATGCAATGGCTCAAGTGTAAATTAAATTAGATCTCACCCAAGCACATGGACTACAGCCTCCTCCTTTTCTTTCTCCTCCTTAAAGGAAATGCAGCTTCTGCTAGCCTTGAGTAGCCTTAAGTAGCCTCCCAGCACTGGCTCCCAGAATGCAATGGCTCAAGTGTAAATTAAATTAGATCTCACCCAAGCACATGGACTACAGCCTCCTCCTTTTCTTTCTCCTCCTTAAAGGAAATGCAGCTTCTGCTAGCCTGCTAGCCTTGGCTCAAGTGTAAATTAAATTAGATCTCACCCAAGCACATGGACTACAGCCTCCTCCTTTTCTTTCTCCTCCTTAAAGGAAATGCAGCTTCTGCTAGCCTTGAGTAGCCTTAAGTAGCCTCCCAGCACTGGCTCCCAGAATGCAATGGCTCAAGTGTAAATTAAATTAGATCTCACCCAAGCACATGGACTACAGCCTCCTCCTTTTCTTTCTCCTCCTTAAAGGAAATGCAGCTTCTGCTAGCCTTGAGTAGCCTTAAGTAGCCTCCCAGCACTGGCTCCCAGAATGCAATGGCTCAAGTGTAAATTAAATTAGATCTCACCCAAGCACATGGACTACAGCCTCCTCCTTTTCTTTCTCCTCCTTAAAGGAAATGCAGCTTCTGCTAGCCTGCTAGCCTTGGCTCAAGTGTAAATTAAATTAGATCTCACCCAAGCACATGGACTACAGCCTCCTCCTTTTCTTTCTCCTCCTTAAAGGAAATGCAGCTTCTGCTAGCCTTGAGTAGCCTTAAGTAGCCTCCCAGCACTGGCTCCCAGAATGCAATGGCTCAAGTGTAAATTAAATTAGATCTCACCCAAGCACATGGACTACAGCCTCCTCCTTTTCTTTCTCCTCCTTAAAGGAAATGCAGCTTCTGCTAGCCTTGAGTAGCCTTAAGTAGCCTCCCAGCACTGGCTCCCAGAATGCAATGGCTCAAGTGTAAATTAAATTAGATCTCACCCAAGCACATGGACTACAGCCTCCTCCTTTTCTTTCTCCTCCTTAAAGGAAATGCAGCTTCTGCTAGCCTGCTAGCCTTGGCTCAAGTGTAAATTAAATTAGATCTCACCCAAGCACATGGACTACAGCCTCCTCCTTTTCTTTCTCCTCCTTAAAGGAAATGCAGCTTCTGCTAGCCTTGAGTAGCCTTAAGTAGCCTCCCAGCACTGGCTCCCAGAATGCAATGGCTCAAGTGTAAATTAAATTAGATCTCACCCAAGCACATGGACTACAGCCTCCTCCTTTTCTTTCTCCTCCTTAAAGGAAATGCAGCTTCTGCTAGCCTGCTAGCCTTGGCTCAAGTGTAAATTAAATTAGATCTCACCCAAGCACATGGACTACAGCCTCCTCCTTTTCTTTCTCCTCCTTAAAGGAACTGCAGCTTCTGCTAGCCTTGAGTAGCCTTAAGTAGCCTCCCAGCACTGGCTCCCAGAATGCAATGGCTCAAGTGTAAATTAAATTAGATCTCACCCAAGCACATGGACTACAGCCTCCTCCTTTTCTTTCTCCTCCTTAAAGGAAATGCAGCTTCTGCTAGCCTTGAGTAGCCTTAAGTAGCCTCCCAGCACTGGCTCCCAGAATGCAATGGCTCAAGTGTAAATTAAATTAGATCTCACCCAAGCACATGGACTACAGCCTCCTCCTTTTCTTTCTCCTCCTTAAAGGAAATGCAGCTTCTGCTAGCCTGCTAGCCTTGGCTCAAGTGTAAATTAAATTAGATCTCACCCAAGCACATGGACTACAGCCTCCTCCTTTTCTTTCTCCTCCTTAAAGGAAATGCAGCTTCTGCTAACCTTGAGTAGCCTTAAGTAGCCTCCCAGCACTGGCTCCCAGAATGCAATGGCTCAAGTGTAAATTAAATTAGATCTCACCCAAGCACATGGACTACAGCCTCCTCCTTTTCTTTCTCCTCCTTAAAGGAAATGCAGCTTCTGCTAGCCTGCTAGCCTTGGCTCAAGTGTAAATTAAATTAGATCTCACCCAAGCACATGGACTACAGCCTCCTCCTTTTCTTTCTCCTCCTTAAAGGAGGAGTTAAATTGTGTTAAATTGTGGAACTCACTGCCACAAGAGGTAGCAATGATGACTCCCTGCTTGGATGGCTTTAAAAAGGATTAGATAAATTCATGGAGGATTGGGACCATCAACATCTCCTGGGCACATTAGCTGTGTATCATTATTACTTTCAGAGAGGCACTATGCTTTCATAGATGAGACAGAAGGTTCAGTTGCCCTCAAGTCCTGCTGGTGAGCTTGCCATAGGCAACTGATCAGCCACTGTGTGAACATAACATTGGACTGGATGGGCCTTTGGTCTGATCCAACATGGCTCTACTGACCTTTTGGCCTGCAGCACCCAAAATCGTCCATCTAGCATGGCCAGCAACTTTTTTAAGCTTTGCAGCTGACATCACAAGCCAGCTAAGGCATTGCTTGGTGTGACAGAACTTTTTTGGGAGGTGCCAGTGAAGTAGTGTGTGGCCAGAGATGTGTGCCCAGGTTGCCTTGATACCCCAGAGAAGATAATAATAATAATAATAATAATAATAATAATAATAATGTTTTTATTTATACCCCACTCTTCAGCCAAGACTATCAGAGCTGCTTACAATTTGTTAAACAAACAGCTTCATTTCCAATTGTAAGCTATTTGCCCCCAACAATCTGGGTACTCATTTTAGCGATCTCCTCGGAAGGATGCAAGCCTGAGTCAAGCTTCAGCCCTTTGCTGGTCTTGAACTCGCCACCTTCTGGTTTTGAGTGAGTGGCTGCAGTACAGGCATTTAACCACTGCGCCACCAGGGCTGTTAATGAAGGGGCACAACCCTGGTTTTCATGGGGTTGGGTGTGATATGAATTGTGCCCCAGCTTCCAGCACTTGCAAGAGGTTTCTTTTAATTAATATTTATTTATTGCACTTACATCCTGCCTTTCTCCCAAAATAGGATCCAAGGCAGTTCTAGAGCACGTGTCTGAAACTATGCAGCCAAATGTCTTGTCCAGTCTAGAAAGTGGAGAGACATTGCCTTTGGGTTACCAGCCAATGAGAGCCCCCAATCCTTACTTGCCCTGCCCCAAATCTCTGTCTTGACAGATAAGATGGCAGTGGTAATTGCTTATATTTCTTTTCTTGGACCCTAAGCTATGTTCCTGATCCAGCCCTGAGATCTAGCCCTGAGGTCTTGAACTGAGTGTGGGCTAACATCTGAACAAAGATCTCAGCTGATTTTGCTTTTGCTTTTTTTTTCTTTAAAAAAAATTGGCATTCATGCTCCTCCAACCAAATTAATTTTCCTTTTTTAACAGTGCAACAACACACACAAAAGGGGCTTGCACCATATTGAAATGAAGACGAAAATGGGATCCCACACGGGGGGCACGTTTCTTGTAAGAACCATCAAACCAGTATTTGAAACAAAACCAGGACTATTCTTCAGAGAGACAGATAGACAGACAGAGGGGAATTTTATTTGCAAGTGGCTCTTCATGGCTTCAGTCAACAAGTCAGTGATACCTCTCCCCCCCCCCCCCCCCCCAGCTTCATAAAGAAGGACCTTCTAGGTCCGAAGTCTATTTGGTTAGAAGTGTTCTGTGTTGTGCCACAGTTTTATAGGAGACACGGGTGGGAAGGAGTTGTGAAAATGGTGGGTGCAGAATTTGGTTCCTGAAAATTGCCGCTTCCATTTAAAAGGAACATTTATATTTTTTATGATAGCAAAGAAAGTACCTGTTGAAATCTCAGAAGCCAGAGAGGCAGCTGCATTTGATTCTGAATAATCAAGATCTTTGGCTTCAATGTCCTGCAAAAACCTCTTGACCTTCTCTTTGCACTAAGGAAACAATGATAAATGATATACAATGAGATATTATGGGAAGGTGCACCATAAATCCTGCAAATTTGCACAGTTCCTTTTCCTTTACAGAATTCTGATTGCAGAATTCATTTTTTCTTGATGCAGAATGTTAAATTTCTTTTCTAAAAAAAGCATGGAGTACACACAGCTCTGGTTATTTCTTTGTGGTTCTTACAACAAATATCATTTCCCCGTTGGTGAGGATCCCCATTTTTCATCTTCATCCTTATTGGTAACCCTGCAGCAGATAATTCAGGGATCCATTTGCTTTTTTCGAAGAAGCAGCAATCCTGGAGAGTCATGGGATAGATGTACAAAGTCCTGGAGGCCATTCCAACAGTGACGACGTAGACGGGAATGACTATTCAGAACAGGTAAGTATCTGAGCTCATCTGAGCGGGCCCAGCATGGACAGTCCCTCATCTAGGCCATGGTTTCTCATGGGTGGGAGATATTGCAGAAATTGAGGGAGGAATGTGGGGTGGTGGGTTTTGCATCCTTCCACACCCTGGAATAACTTGGCTTTTTATATTGTCACTTAATGTGGGGGAGGTGGGAAAGCACCCTCCCTCTGGTCACACCAGCCTTCACCCACATGGCTTTATTGTTACACAACAGGACACTTGGCAAGTACGCAATGGGGAGGAGGAGGGACGATGTACAGAGGGAGGCAGAGAAGCAGAGAAGTTAGAAGAAGACAGGAGGATCTGCTCAAAACAAGCAAGTTGACACTCTGTTCACACAAAGTTTGAAAAATTGAAGGGGCATGACTTTTGACTCTCCAGACTTGTACCAACCATGCATATAAGTGACCCCCCCTGCCTGTTTATGCCCTGTGCTGCTATAACCCGAGCTGTGTGTATCCTGCAAAAATCCTTCCTTGTAATTTTGCAAACAAATCAAAAAACCTGCAAAGGTTGCTAGTCCTCATTGTTTTGCAGCATGAGGGAAGTTGGAATATTTTTGAACCAGGGTTCAGTAAAGGCTTAGAAGCCAAAGGGATTTGTGCAAGGTCAGGTTTTAGCATTGCTGTTCATTTGAAAAGCTTATGGAATAATAATAATAAAAAAAAAACCAGGGACACAGGGAAAATTCCCTCCACTCTAAATTAACTGAGCCACAATCTTTTCATTTTCCCACAGCTTCATTCCTGCCCCCTCCAGTTCCCTACCCCAATTTCATTGGTTGTATATTTTTGATACCATTTATTTCTTCCTTGCCAAAGATTACAGCTATTATTAATTTTAGTTAAAGCATGGAACTTGGAAGCAAAATAATGAACACTAGAACTGAGACAAAGGGATACAGATTGGCTTGGTGCTCAGATTGCATTCTGAATGCAGAACTAGGGATTCCCTCTTTGTGCAAAGTTTTGAATTGCATTTTCGGCTTGGAACACACAGCCCTGCTTATAGCCCAGAAATATACAAGTCTTTTTCCCTTTTCATTCTACCCAAACCCCTCCAATAAATGAACGCAAAGATGCATGCTCCTCTTTCCCTAGGACTGTATGCATTTATCATTAACCAAGCAATGTGGCCATTTGATTTGTAATATGAGTATCCCGCCTGGTCCTTTTTCTGTGGTGTTCTGTGGGGTGAACAAATAATAATATGGGACGTGGCTTGTCTTGGCTACAGAGGGCCCCTAGGTCTGATCCCAGGCAAGTGACCTCCTTTCTTTGAGTATACACACAATTACTCCCAATTGTCATTTAATGGTGATTTGATTTAATGAATTTTAGTTTCAACATTTGAACAATTTTATTCACTGTAAAAGCAGTTTTTGTAGTGAAACTGGTTACTTGCGGGCGGTGGGTGGTAACTCTTCCTTTTTGGAGATCTTTAAGCAGATTTGAACCTTTCCTGTTTTTCTTTGCTTTTTGGGGATGGAGTGGCTTTGGCAACATATAGCGCTCTTGCACTGTGGAGCAGATACAATATCTAACCAGGTGCATAGTCACACATCTAAGCTGATGGAGCTGCCTTCAGGGTTGTGGTGGAAGGAGGTTACATGAGGTCTCCCTGGACCTTTTCTCTGGAGCTGTCCTGTCTCTGAATACTTAGCAATGAGCAGATGGGCTAGAGCAGTGGTTCCCCAACTTTGGTCCACAAATATTGGTGGATTTCTCATTCCCAAAGTCATAGCCATCATGGCCAATGACCAGAGGTCTGAATGTTGTAGTTCAGCAAAGACTATTTCGTTCTCTCAAGTGTTTTTATCTTCTGCTCTTGTTTTTTATGATTTTCTTTTACACTCTGTTTTGAGACATCTTGTAAGCAACTTTGAGACTAAAAGAACGAAGTCAGCAGCATGAGCTTTCATAGACTTGAAATCTACGGAAGCCTTGAATATAAGGTGATATGATAGCTCTCTTTAAGTATTTGAAGGAGGGAGCAAACTTTTTTTCTGCTGCTCTAGAGACTAGAACACAGAACAATGGATGTAAGCTATGGGAAAAATGATTCCACCTTAACATTAGGAGTCCTGACAGTAAGAGCTGTTGACAATGGAAGACACTCTCTCGGAGGGTGGTGGAGTCTCCTCCTTTGGAGGTCTTTAAACAGAAGCTGGATGGCCATCTGTTGGGGTACTTTGATTGTGAGTTCCTGCATGGGAGGGGGTTGGACTGGATGGCCCTTGTGGTCTCTTCCAACTCTATGGTTCCATGATTCTATGGAAGCTCATGTTGCCAATTTCTTTCTTTTATTTAATCTCAAAGGTGCTACAAGATCTCTCTACATACTGATTCTGCAGACTAATAAGGCTATATCTTTGAATTCCACTCTATTTTTTGTTGCAGCTGTGACTTATTTTAAAGTACTTGAGATTTTTAAACAGATTACTTTGTCTAATGAGCCATTTAAAGATGAAACCAGTGGTGGTCGCTGACTTGCATGATAATAGATTGGTGACTCTGTTCCAGGTTTCCATTTAAAGGAACTGTCCATGGTGCCGAACTGTGTGAGACTAGATCCCAACACCACAGTGGCTGCTATGTGCCTTCAAATCATTTTTGAATTCTGTCAACTCTTAAGGCCAAGCTTGGTTTTCTTGTTATGTTTTGTTCAGATGGGGATTGACTTTGTCTTCCTCTGAGGCTGACACAGTGTGACTTGTCCATGCTCACCCAATGGGTATCTATTTCTGAGCATGGATTCAAACCCTGGTCTCCAGAGTTGTCCAGTGCTCAAACCACACTACACCATGCTGGTTCCTTTAAAGCCTGAATTAAATCTGGAGTGTATTCCTCACCCCACTGACATGGGAGCCAACATTCAGCAGTGTGTGAAACAAACAACTGCCTGTATGTAGCGAGATCTTGAGACTAACTGAAAGAAAGAAGTTGGCAACATGAGCTTTTGTAGACGTTGTAGACTTCAGTCTGCTTCCTCAGATGCTAAACAACAACCTAAATGTACAAGATTAGGAATTTCTAGCCTAGATGGCATCCAAAGCTATGTGTATGATTCTGTGACCTTGTTCATGTCGTCTCACAATGTGGTGAGTAACTGTCAAATCTATGGGGAACTTCTATGAAAGGCATCTGGTTTGAGTCAGCATGGTGCAGTGTCGTTTGAGTGTTACATTAGGACTCAAAGAGACCAGGGTTCATTTTTTCTAAAATAATGTTTTACTTTATTATTCAGAACTAATCATAGAGATACTTTAAATCATTTTTGATACTTTAAAAAATTAGAAAGCTACAACCCATTGGCCTATGATGCAAAAGCTATCTGAATGGTGAGGCCACACACCCTTGTAGCTTTAAAGGTAACTGAAATAGAATTATAGGTCCAAATCCAATTTGAGACTACTTTAACTGCCTTGGCTTAATGCTAGGGAATTCTGGGAACTGAAGTTTTGTGACACATTTAGCCTTCTCTGTCAGAGAGCTCTGGTGCCACAATAAGCTTCAGTCCCCAGGATTCCCTAGCACTGAGCGCGGACAGTTAAAGCAGTCTTGAACTGGATTATTCCTGCAATGTGTTTTGGACCTTGGCCTACTTCCTCAGATGCATTATCAAAAGCTACCATGTCTACAACTCCATTCCTTCAGTTACCACAGATCCCTTTTCATACTGGATTATTTCTGCAGTCTGTTTTGGACCATAGTTAACACTGCAGAAGGAGTAAAGTTTTACTATATTTGTAATGAGCCTTAGTTGTGCCTTAGCCATTACCAAATTGAATTAATTACAAGTCTTCATTAGTGGTAATTTTAAGTTACCTTGAAACTCTGGTTTCAATGTGAATATATAGTCTTCCCCCAGACTGGACACATTAATGGTCATTTTGGAAAATATGGGTTGCTATTTTACATCTTTGTTAGGAGTATTGCATTTTAATAGTGGCTTCTAGCAAAAGCACTGGGCTTGGACATTTGTTTGGCTATGTGGTTTAGGCCAGCCGTCTGCAAGTTGTTGTGCTTCCTTCTGATTTGTTTGACTACAACTCCTGCCATCCCCAGATAGCATGGCCACCTTTCCTGAAACAGTATCATTACGTAGGTAGAATTATTCAGTTTTTTTCCCTTTCATTACAATCACCATGAGAATAAAGTAGAATGGAAGCAAATGACTTGCCCAAGGCAACATAGTGCAGTGAGGAATTGAAACTTTAAACTTGGAATTCCACCCCAAAAATGCTAATGCATGTGAGTTCTCTTTGGTTGCATTCTCTCTCCCCAAATTTTTTGAACCCATTAGGAATGGCTGTGATCTAAATCAGTAACACCAAAAAATAAAAACAACCCCCCATGGTTCTCTTTTTAATTGGATTTTACCTTATGGAGAGAACCTCAGTTGCCCTGGTACTAAGTAAAAAACTTTGAGTAGAATTATTTGTAGAGGTGTTCACTGACACTATCCTGGACGGCACACCTCACTTGTATTCAAATTGCAAGGAAGGAGATTCCACCTAAGAATTAGGAAGAAGTTCCTAACACTAAGAGCTGTTGGACGCTGGGATAGACTGCGTTGAAGGGTGATGGACTCTTTCTTTTAAGGTCCTTAAACAGAGTTTGGATGGGCATCTTTCAAGAGTGCTTGAGTTCAATATTCCTGCATGGCAAAGGGTTGGATAAGATGGCCTTTGTGGTCCCCTCCAGCTCTGTGATTCTGTTATTCTCTTATCTGCCTCTTGAAAAGCAGTGGAAATATAAGGATCTGTTTGGCTTTTTCTGTTTTGTTTGTAAATATTCTTACCCACTATGCACCTTAAGCTTTGAAGACATAACAACAAATTGCAAAATAGCTATTAATATAAAATAATCACCTTCAAAAGCAGCCAAATGCATCCATAGAGAGAAAGAAAGAGACACATTAATGCATGCACTCACAGAGAGAAACTTTCACTACAAAGTCTCTATTTCCCTGATGCACCTGAAATTTTTATTATTCTTAGGATGATTCTTTGTATCATCTGAAGGAATATGGAGTCACCACTTCTAGTCAACTTCTATAAATTGCATGTTTACTCATTTCTGTTTTTAGCTGAGATATTTGGCCAAATTTATGCATTTGTAAGGCCCTTGTCCATTCAAAAATACGAGCCTTGAGCCTTAAGGTGATTGTGCCAAGAGCACAGGAAAAGTCAAGTGTTAGGACCTAGCAGTCAATGTTGGTAGTCAACTTTTAAAACAAAGTTACATTGTGTACCCAGCCAGTACCTATGACCTTGCTAAATAAATTAATTTAAAAGTGTGTTGTTTCATGGAATGATAATTGAATCATAGAGTTGTATTGCAGTCCATACTGCTGTCTGCTTGCAAGATTTCAGTTTTCTACTTGCAGAATGTGGGTTTGTAACTTGGGGAGTGAAAAGGCAGAAATTCCAAAAGTGGGTAGTTTTGTTCAAGAAATTCCCACAGAACCTGAGGCTTAAAGAGCTGAATATGTTTAGTCTTGGGAAGAGTAGGTTAAGCGGTGACATGATAACCATGTTTAAATATTTGAAGGAAAGTCATTTGAGCATGGAGCAAACTTGTTTTCTGCTGCGCCAGAGACTAGAACACAGAGCAATGGATTCAAAGTATAGGGGGAAAAATTTCACCTCAACATTAGGAGGAACTTCCTGACAGTAAGAGCTGTTTGACAGTGGAACACACTCCCTTGGAGTTTGGTCTTCTTCTTTGGAGGCTTTTAAAGAGAGGCTGGATGGCCATCTGTCGGGAATGCTTTGATTTTGAGTTCCTGCATGGCGGGGATTGGACTGGATGGCCTTTGTGGTCTCTTCCAGCTCTATGATTCAATTATTCCATGCAATAGGGAGGAGGTTCTGCTTTCCTTCAATTCTCTTTCTTTCACCCCTTTTTTGGGGGTCCATTCTCCTTTCCCCATTCAGCCAAAGCCTGTTACGCATGCAGTGTTACCTTTTAAAATAAGAACCCTTTGCTCCCCTTGCCTGTTGAATGAAAAGCTTGTTTACAGTCCCTTGGACTGTTGAGTTTTTAAATAAACTTCAGATGCAATTAAGGTTTAAAATTGCTAATTGGACTTCTCCGTCCTCCTTCTCCCTCTTCCCCCCTCCTGTGCTTTCTTTTCTCCCACATTGATGCAGGATGACAGCACTAGCCATAGCGACCACCAAGACCCTATCTCACTAGCCGTGGAGATGGCAGCAGTCAACCATACCATCCTGGCACTGGCTCGGCAAGGAACTGGCGAGATCAAAACAGAGGCCCTGGATGACGACTGATGAAGCGACGGAGGGGGAGGGCTCCGAACCGGAAAACAAACAAACAAAAAAAGTAACTTAGTTTTAGACGTAGCACCTTAGCAGCCTTTTTTCCTGGTCCCTAAATATGTGTTCTTCTTAACAGTATAACTGCAGTCTCTTGTACGTCAAGTTAGCTGTTTAGGGTCTTGTCCTGTGGAGATGGCATGGTGCCCTCTTGAGTCTGCGTATAACTCTCAGTATTAACCTAACTCCCAGTCCAATACGTAACCAAACTGACTGACCTCCTTCTCCTGGTGTACGTCTCCTCCTTCCCCTCTCCTGGCTACTCGAAAACCTTTGCTGCTCTGTCTTATTGCATTCCATGACTGTGCTTCCGGGTATGCGAGGGAACCCTCAGTTCCCTTAGCCTTAGGCTAAATGTGTATACAAAATACCGCCAATGCCACCACCACCTTGGTTTTTCCTCTTCCAACTTTCTTTTCTTCCCTTCTTCTGAGACTTGAAAGAAAGACAAAATGAGGTTGTGTGGCTCCAAGAGTAATGGCTGCCATCTTGGAAGTATTTGGCAGAACATGGAGAAATGATTGAGCTGTTGGCTGTGTCAGCATCAGGTTGACGGTCACCAATAAGCTGGGTTTTCCTTGGCTGTGACTTACTGTTATTTTTGTCTTTCTTTGCTTTTGGTGCTGTGGCCAGAATGTTCTGGCTGGTTGGGAATAAGGGGAAAGTGCCTCCTGACTCATTTTGGTTGGTGCTCGCTGCCCAGATGCTCAACTCAGAGCCTTTCTGTTTTCTTTGCAAGCTGTGTGAAATGAGACATAAACTGTTTTGTTCTCTTTCTGAACAAGTAAGTCTCCTATGTAAATCCAAAATTTCCATCCATTGAGGAGGGTGCTCACTGTGTCTCTTCAGAGTTCCATGTGGGACCATGCCTCCTTTTGCTGGGACACCACTGAGGTGGGGGATGGGGAAGGGGTGCTTCCATATTAGGCTAATTACAGAGAGTTTACATGTAATCCTAGCCACATCTACTTATAAATAAGCCCCACTGAGTTCAGTAGGATATACTCCCAGCCAAGCGTTTATCACAACTTCAGCCGCATCCAAGGATGCCTAGCAGATACTTGTTCTCAGAGGAGGTATGTCTACAGGAGTTTCTTCATTCAGAAGTCAGGGGAGAAACCTTCCCTGGGTTTTAGGGAGGATGCTCTCATATTCTTTCTAAACATCCAAATTTCTTTGGGGTGGCATGAAGTGGGACTGCACTGTTCATTTAGCCTCAGCTATTAGAAGTTGGTAAGACTCTGCTGGAAGCCCTTATTAGCTGCTTACATCACTCCTCCCTGCTTCAAGGAACATAATGTCCTGAAGGAAAGTCCAGTAACCATCTCCCAACATCTCCCCACTGCCCAGTTCTTAGAAACATGTATGTGTTGTGCAACCTACCAATCCTCAAGTTATGCCTATTGGAGCTTGCACCAACAGCTGCATCTTTTCTGTGTAGCTAGTGCCCCCGCCATGGGTTGTTCTCTCATGAGGAAACAGGCTATCCATCCTTTTGTGTCTGTTTTCATTTTCCATTCTGTTCAGGATCCAGAAAGTAATCAGAGGCTGGGCGGGTTGTAAATAATCACTGGAAGCCATATTTAAACAGGGGCTTGGATGTTACTCTGAGCCAGGGAGTCATCAGCCAGCGTTCTCTCAGTGTTCATTTCCTCCCATGATGAAAGGCTGGCTACTGTTTTCCTTTCTTTTCCAAAAGACCTATCCTTTTGTGTTATCATTGATTCCCCCCCCCCCCTTCCACCGTTTGTTTGAAACAAGGGTAGCTATTCAAAACATGGCAGTATATCACTGCTGGTATGTGAAGCAAATCTATTTCTAAATAGCATAAGTAAATTACTTATTTTTTTGTTGATCTTGTTCATAATGCAGCACTTTTGTTACCTTCCCCTTTCCTTAAATAAATAAATCTATATATTTGTATTTCATAATTTCTTGTTTTTTACAAAAAATAATGATTGGATAAGTCCTAATAAAATACTGTAAACTCACATTAAAAAGTCATCCCATGAGATATCATGGGCACATTCCACTGAGAAAATCTATAATGAAAAGGCCTTGGGTAAATCCACAGGGACCTTCCACTGCACATGTTCTGTTCGAATGAAGGGGCTTCATGCAAGTTTAACACACTTGCACCAGAGATGTTCCTCACGACTTGTCCTCTGTGTGGGAGTTTGCTCCTTTGTGTGATCTTTTGCAGCTGGCCACTCTGTCATTGAAACTGACAGAGAAGATAGTCATTGTATTGCAAAGTTTGTCATCCCGCATCCCTGTTTTCAGCAGCATGTGAACCAGTCAATAATACCTGTTGCAAATGATGCTCAAAGTGAGCACATGAGCTTGAATCCAGTCGGAGGCTGGAGCACCCCACTCCCCAAAGTCTGGGTGCCAAAATTGATTGTGTTCCTCTGTTTACCATGATCTTACTCACTCCTTTTTGGTGTTGCATATTAAAATTAGAGCTTGAAAATGTTTCTTTTAGGGGGACTAAATACCCAGGACCCTCTAGCCAGACATAATAACTTGGGTCCCATACTGGGAGAAAGGCAGGATATCAAGCAAACAAGCTATGTTAGTTTGGAATATCAGTATGCAAAGGGATGTTGTAGCACCTTGGAGACTAACTGTGTGAAAGAAGTTGTAGCATAAGCTTTGATAGACTTGGTCTACTCCTTGCATCTGAACAAGTAGACCAAGTCTATGAAAGCTTATACTCCAACTTTTTTCACACAGTTAAGCCTCAAAGGTGCTACAACATACCTTTGGATACAAACAAGTTGTAGCTCAAAAAGGAACATTTCCAAGCTCTGAGAAAAATGAAAGGTTGGAATTCTTACCTTGCTAAAATGGGCCAGAAGTTGAGATCAAGGGGTAAAGCATCTCAGAATTGATTTTGCCTGCTCTGTGCCAGTTCTGTGTTTCTGGGTGGCTCCACATGTTCCAAAGCATTCTGTCAGTAGCATCATCTCTTCATCTCCCTTTGTGCTTCCTGAATTCTCTGAGGAGGCAGGAGAAGTGGAGGAAGAGAGGGGAATAGGAAGTGGAAATGACCCAATCCCTCAGTAGTCCAGATAAGTCCAGATATAGTTGAGGCTGAATGCATGTTGCATCTTACACCATGGCCAGCAATTACCTTTGGGCCTGGATAGATAATGTTAGACCATCTAAACTTGGACCCATGGGGCAGGGGGAGGTCAGTACAAATGCATGCTTTAAAAAAAGTTACTACGAGTGGCTATGTTGGTTGTGGAATGTCACCTTTTGGGAGACATACAGTTGGTATCTCACCAGTTGCGCAGAGACACACAGCTGAGGTGGCATAGTTCACTAACTGTTGACTCCATGTTAAGAGGCTAGGAATTTCCTTTTCTCAGGTTAGATTGTTTATCTCTGCTGACCAATACTGTGTTCCCTGATGGGTAGCGATGAACAAGAGAGAGGTCTTTGCCATCATCTGCTCCCTGATCCTTTCAAGTGCAGTTGGGATGTTCTGGATTCATGATGTGAATCCTATTGCTGAGCTATGGTCTCTCCCCAAAAGATAACTTGAAGAGGTATCCTTTGTGCCTTTGCGTGCTGACACACAAGCAGGTCACATCATGAGAGCTTCAGCATCCCAGCTCTTTGTCCGATGACACCCTTTTGGCTTTGCTACTTGTTTGACATAGTGAGGTTTCTTGGTCCCTCTCTTTTGTCTTGTAGAGTTCATTGACCCCAAACATTGTAGTTTTTATTATAAACTTCATTCAATGAGGCCTAAGTAAATGGTTGTCTTCTGCCATGTTTGTTGTCTGGGGCAAATCCAGGAGCAGTTTTAGCCATAGACTCAGGGATGTGTGAGCTTAGTTCCTTTAGCTGCAGAGAGAATCTCTTGCCATGATGGTCACAAACATCTCTCCCTCTTTCTCAGCCAAGGAATAAATAGGTGGAGGAATCTGGGGTGCACATTTTAGGATGATGACCCAGCAAGCTGTAGCTGCCTGAGTGGAATTTTACCTTTTCATTTGTACAACAATCACACACTGAGCTGACTTGTGAGGACATTTTAATTATCAGTGGCCTTCTGCTGTTCCTTTGGCTTTTCTTTTTCCTTTAGACTAGTTACAGCAATACACTGGCAGCCAACTAAGAAGTCCATTTGCATGACTATTGTAACTTCTCAGATGTTGCCTTGCAGAGTTGTCCCTTATTTTACTTAGTTTGCTATCCACACACAAACCCTGTTTCTGAAAGAGTTGTGGGACTGTATGAGTTTGTGGTTTCCCCCTGCTTGTGTGAGTAGTAGCCTAAATCCACTTGGTAGTTCTGGTTACGCCAGGAGGGGAATCACATGCCCTCTAGATGTTGTTGATCTGTAACTTGCTAGTATAACTTATGGTGAGGGGTGCTGGCTATTGGAATTGGAGGAGACCTAGGGGCGAAGCAGACTGCCCTTTCTGCACTAGCTTGGGGGCGGCATCTGAGCGTGATGTTTAGATGGTACATGCTCTGATGCCATCCCCACACCATTGGGGAGCCACGTGGCTGAGTGTGTTTGCACTGGCTTCACAGAATTTTGGTGGTGTGGCATTTACACACACAGTGCCACAGAAACACCAAAAAACCACCCACCATGGTGGAAAGGATGGCTTTTTTCCACCCCAAAAAGGGGTGGCATTTTCCACTCCAAAAAGGAGTGTGGTTGCTGCGGCCCCACTCTGGCAATCAAAGGGGCTGAGTGACACCGCTCCTTTGGAGCGGTCTATTTCATCCTTTCGATTTTACTACCCTGAGTAAACTTACTAGGAAGTAAGCCCCATTAACAACAGCGGGGCCTGCTTCTGAGTAAGCATGGATAACATTACACTGTGAAGGACTCAGTGAAGTATAAAAGACTTTCTTTCATTTCAGTGGGAATTTAAACATA
This sequence comes from Urosaurus nigricauda, assembly GCA_034509955.1. Taxonomy (NCBI): domain Eukaryota; kingdom Metazoa; phylum Chordata; class Lepidosauria; order Squamata; family Phrynosomatidae; genus Urosaurus; species Urosaurus nigricauda. The sequence continues at coordinate 375,065,645 of JAOEGL010000001.1, read as the reverse complement.
TCTATCCTCCTTTGATGTCAGTTTTGTGATTCTAAGGGCACAGCCCCAACTATGAGAAGCTCTCTCTCCAAAAGGTTCTTTGTCTTGACATGTTGTATGCACCTTTGAGACTAACTGTGCAGAAGAAGTGTAGCAGAAGCTTGTGTAGACCTGGTCTATTTCCTCAGATGTATGGAGTGAATTGTTGGCACGTTGTTGTGTTGACCCACAGTGCGACAGCACTAAAGGTTTGACAGAATTGTGCAGTAAATTACTTGAACTTTCTCTCTCCCCTCATGCTATTGATTCATCTCATAAGCCATATAGATATTATCACAAGAAGATAAGAACTGTCATACATTGGGAATTCATGGCCATCTACACCCTTGCAGGATTGTCTAGGACATCCCACATTTCTGGCTATTCTTTCTCTACCTGGTATCATGTCTTTTATGTAGATGCTTGACATGTAGCTGCTGAAGAGAGGTAGTTAATATGGGATGGCTCCTATGGGTTCTTCCTCTGCTGCTACCTGAGAGATAACAATATGGTTAGAGTTCCCTGCTATACTAGAAGCTGAGAATTCAGATGGGGGAAGCTCTTCCTATGTCAACAGATGAGGAGTTCCCTTTTCATGAGAAGAATGCTGGGAAGCCAGCCATTGGTCCTGTTATGGTCAAATGAGCATCTGTTCTGATACGGCATTGAAGTTAACAGAATATAGAATATAGAATTGAGATGTATTGCCAATGAAAGGATCCAACGTGCTTGTGGTATTTGCACTTAAGGTTGTTGAAAGGACAGGTGGAGTGGTGAACCATGGCAGCTGGTGATTTCCATGTCAGTGGGGTAATGAATTTGCTCCAGGTTCCAGTTGGAGGTTTAAAGAAGTTTTCCAGAGCACCAAACCTGTTTTGCAGATAAGGTTTAGCATTATGGATTTAAAATTCAGAGTAGAACCTGGAGCCAATTCATTTCTCAGTTGACATGGAAGCCATCAGTGAGAGTTTGTGTATTGAAATGTGGCTTGGGCAAGTGTCATGTTTCATTCCAGCTCAATCGTGATTGACAGAGCTGTCCCCTTGGGGTGTTGCAATTTTGTCTTAACACCAAGTGCTTCTATTTGTGCTACTGTAAGTTGGATATCCATGTTTGGCCAAGTTCCACACCACATCCTATCCCATTCTGGAGGGTTCTTTCAAGCTCAGGATCATTTTAAAAAAAGAAACGATTGGAGATTGTGATGGGGGAGAGGGCAGAAAAGCAAAACTCATGTGCCCTGCTTGCTCTAGGAACAAGCACTTTCCAGTATGTAAAAGACATGGTTGAAAAAGTGGCATCTGTAGATAAATGGCAACAGGTTGTAGATGGATTTAAGGCATGTAGACAGGCCTGTTGTGTTTCTTCGTTTTCTGTTGTTTGCATCAAGGAAGGAAGTGGGTGTGTGTGTGTGTCTTCTAGTTTAGAGTTCTAAAGTGGAGTTGAAGAACTCCATCAAGAAACATGCAGAGAATAGCTGAACTGTAAGCACTGGTAATTTGTGGTCCAAGTGACCATTAACTTAGAGTGAGTCCTCCCCTCACCGCCAGAGCATGGACTGACATTGAGCAGAAGACACTTTTATGTCTCCAGCAGAAGTAACAGATAAGTGAATAGCAAAATTGCCTGGTTTGAGTATTTGCACCAAGTATTCTGTAAGCTGTTTGCATATTCAGGAGAAGCAGTATTGGCCATGCAGTAAAATACAACAAAATCCACAAAAGAGTGACACCTTTATTGACCAAAATGCACAAAATACATCATGCAAACTTTTGAAGCTTCACTTGCTTCATCAGGCAAAAATGTTTTTTTTTTTTAATCATACAGGAGAAGAGAAATGACCACGTTAGAGTCATAGGCATATGTTCCGTCTCAGATGTTATTTCTGTTCTCAGTTAAGATGGTCTGATCTCTATGTAGGCAAAGGCCACTCCTCTTCTTGGCCATGTGGGGACTAGGCAATAAAAGACAGGGGATAAAATCCAACTACATTAGCACCAGAAAAGTAACTTCCCTTGAGATCCAGGGTGTCCCTGTCCTGTACGAAGCTAATTTTTTGTGACATTGTGGTTTGGATTATGAATGATCTAATAGGTTTTGTGAACTGAGGTCTGATACTTTTGCATTCCATCAGAAAGTTTGTCTGTAGAGTTTTCCAGCTTTATGAAGTCTGTGTGATATCGCTGTTTTTGTAGGATTAGAATAGCTCTTAACCATTGGATGTTCATGTTGTCCAGGTTTTCTCTTCCCTATTCTTTCCCTATTCTTGAGTTTTGCTTTGTGATCATCCTTCAAGATTGTGATTTTGAATAATAGTAAGATTGAGATTGGTCTTCCTTGAGTAAATGAAGTGTGGTATCTGCACTCTCCAAAAGAACTCATATTAATATGAATTGTGTTCCTCCTTATATTAAAAAAAGACCTTATTTTTCATTCAGTCTTGCCTGTATTTGGTTGGGTTGTGCTGGGGAAAGCTAAGCTTGCTGGGAATTGATTCAAAAATATGAGATTTCTTAACAGGAGTAACTCCCATGTTCATACATTTAGAAAAGGGCTTCCTCCTTATACTAGGTTTGTTTGCACTCTGTATAACTGACTTTGCTTTTCAGCGATCGGGACTGGAAAGACTCCTAGGCAATAAGTGTCAGTTTATGTATGTATGCTTGTTGTTGATATCCAGTTTACTTGGGTATGTCTTGTCTTGCTAAAACACGTGTCACAGCTTCCATGTACTTTCTTCCAGTGCTGTTCAGGATCTGGGCTTGTGTTTCCTGCTGTTTTGCTGTATCTGCTAGGCTTGCAAATGGAGTGGCTGCTTTGTTGATGGTTTCAAGGTAGTTAGTGTAATTATTGTGTTGGATGGAAGGCTAGTAAAGATACAAATGTGTTTTAAACTGAATGAGACCATTGTCCCTCTAGCCCAATATTGTCTATACTGGCTGGAAGAAGCTCTTCAGGGATTCAGGCAGGGGTCTTCTCCAGTCTTATTTGGGGATAGCCTGGGATTGAACTTGTGAACCTTTGCATGCCCAGCAGTTGCTGCACCAGAGAGTTATGCTCTTTCCCCCCAAAGGCTGGTCCAATGTCAAAATAATTCCTTGGACTAAGTACCCCTGCAGGGGAAATTACAAGTATTTGAAGATGTTGGATTTTTGTACAAAAAATATTGGCTGGACAAGAGGACAAGAGGAAGAAGAAATAGGAAAAAGGTAGTCAGTAGCCATCTGCCCCAGAGTATTCTGCCCTCAAATCTCACCCCGCAAACACCTGAATTTCAATCAAACTGCCTTGATTTCCGCAGTATGCCCAGTTGGTTCTGAGAAGTGTACTAGTATCACTGCAGTTATACCATTTTCTTCTCCCCTGTGTGCTTTTTCCCTTCCTTCTTCCCCCATCTCTCTCTCACACACACAGACTGCAGTGCCCCATTCTCATAATACCTTCTATGTGCCAGTGAAACTACTCAGGACGAGTACTCCCCACCCCGCTTCTTTGCTTCTGAAACAAAATCAGCTAAACTTTGCACCTCTTTTCTGTAAATTAAGTAGAATAATGTTTTGTGGATAAATACTAGTTTTCCGAATCCATTCTTAGTTGAGTTCCTCCACCCTCAATTCATTTTAGTCTGTATTTAGTTGGATATCATATTGCATGGGAAATAAATTTGGAGGAGCTGAAATAGCTCTCCCAGGTGGATGGATAATCCCACCAAAAATGTGTATTGTAGCACATGGTAAAATCTGCCTTTATACCATTCATTTCCCTAGCAACATATAACCCAGAGTTTGGAAAAGTTACATTTTTCCGCTGAAGACCCAGGGAAAGTAACTTTTCCAAGCTGTGGTATAGTCTGCTCTGACTGGCAGTAGCACTTCAGTATCTTGGGCAAAAACGCATTACAAGGTCTGCAAGGTCTGCCACCCCTTTTTAACTGGTTTGCTTTCATAATAATGCTATATTGTCTTACAGTAACCTCACTTTAATCTTTCAGCCCTCATTCTGTGGTTCAGGAAATGTGAGCAAATACTCTTTATTCCTAGGGATTCTCCAAAAACAGTCTGATTTGTATCCCCAGGAACTGAACTCTCTGTCTTTTTAGCCTACTTGGTCATGTTTTCAAAATGAGTGGTGCAGTTCCCCCTTCCTGGAATATAAGCGCCTCAAAATGTTAGTGGATTAAGGTAACATAACTGGGATAAGGAAGGCCACCCCCATTGCCAGCCCATGAGACAATTTTTAAAGATATATTTTAATTCTGGAGGCCATAATAGAAGTAAATATTTTTGCATCTTGATTAAGGAGTGCTATAGGATGGAAAAATTTAGTTTCTGGCCATTCCTTTTTGGTTTTCAGGTTTGGAATTATTTGGATTCTATCCCAGCATGTTGGCACTGGAGCGTTATTAAGAATGGAGTTAAAAGGGCAATAAGATGGGGTGCAATTTGGTCAAATAATAATGTGTAAAATTCACTCGAGAAGCCATCTGGGCCTGGACTCTTATTCTGTTTCAGCTTCTTAAAAATAAGCCCACACCCGTCCCTACCTTATGGTTTGTTAAACACTGGTTTTGTGGGTTGGGAGAGGGAATCAATATTTTTCTGTGGTGATGATCTTGTAAGAGAGGGGAAAAAAACTAACAAGAAAAATTGTGAGTTTGAATTCCCTTGTCCCTTCTCCAGGTTGAAGCCTGTGTCTCTAGAAAGTTAAGGGGTATGAAAGCAGTAGAACTACTTTTCATATTCAAGCAGTTAAGAGCCAGGTTGCTTTCAAGAGAATGAGCTGGAAACAAGGGGAATGTAACCCGCCTGGGAAGCATGCATAGCATTAGAGTATTCTAATTTCTACCTGACTTGGGGGAACAGTGATAACAAAAAGTAGAATTCGCACAGATTTTTGCCATTCCTAAAATATGCTGGCGCTGTGTATCTTGTAGTCAAAAACTGGATTCTTTACTGCAGAAGGAGCATTTGGTAGAGCTCTGAGGATTGGAGCCCTTACGCACTACAGTCACAGTACTATGATTCCACTGTATCTGCTGTGGCTGCAGCAAGTGGAATCCTGGGACTAGACCTCACTGTTTGAGAGTTCAAAATGTCCCTCCCCAAACTGCAAATCCCAGGAGGCAGCTTAAGTGGAACCATAGCACTACAAATGGGTAATTGCTCAGCATCCTGCATAGTTGTTGAAATGTTGTAGTCAGGACAAGGGTTTCTTCAGAACCAGCAGATACGTGTGGAGATTACTTGGCACTGCCATTGTACAAGCCAACTGCCAATCTCCTTTGCACCTCGTCTTGCGGTGCAAATGCCAGCAAAGCAAGCTGGGAGTAGGTAGTGGGCATTGCCCAAGACTCTGTGCCTTTCAGGATGGGGTTTTTGGGAAACAGGGAGGAAAGGGTGTTAAACTATAACATAGGTCTGTGGTAACTTCATGCTTGCTTCTTCTCTCTCAACCCTCAGGAGGGTGCTAAGCTTTTTCACAGGAGGTCTGTGTCTAAGTTAGGCTTGGCTGTGTTTTCAACGGTAGCAAGAAAAAGGATGTAATTCAGGTTGGGTCTCCCTTATTTGAAATACTTAGGACTAGAAGTGTTTTGGATTTTTTTTTTCCTTTTCTTTTTTTGGATTTCCCTGTGTTTGCATATACATACATAATCTTGGCAATGAGGCCCAAGTCTAAACACAAAATTCATTTATGCTTCATATATGCTTTATAGCCCGAAAGTAATTTTATACAATATTTTTAATAATTTTATGCATAAAACAGTTTGTGTACATTGGAACCATCAGGAAGCAAAGCACTAGCTCAGCCACCCTTGGAAAAAGTTTTGGCTTTTGGAATATTTCAGACTTTACAAAACCAAATTAGAGGGAACTCAGACTGTAATGATTCTCAACTCCTTTCTCATCACAAAGTCATTGTATGCCAACTGCACTTTGGCTGGATCCCTGTATCGAAAGGAGCTGGCAGTGTGGGAGAAAGCCCTATTTTTCATTTCAGACCTCTCTCTGTGTATATTTTTTTGCAATAAGATACCAACCTTGTGGGATTGGGGTGCAGGGAAGAGCCGCAGGCATTGCTTTAGGTGCCGTACTACTAGGAGATGGGACGGGAGGAGGACATGTATAGGGAGAGCAAGAGACGGCAGCATTCACCTTGGATTCGTTCCTCCTTCTGAGGTCGGCATATGGACGAGGTAAGCCACATCTCAGCATAGCAAAAGGGGCATTTTACTATAAGCAGTTAAGGAGCAGAGTGTTCCCGGAGTCTTGGTTTCTTTTTTCAAAGCGTCTTTCCTTCTCCTCACCCACGACTGTGGTGGCAATACACCCCCTGTGCCTAGTCTTCTCGTCTGCCATACTGTGTTCAGCCTACCTCAAGAGGTAAACCTGTGTGTCTCACTGTCCTGCAGTCACAATCTTCCTTTTTTAAAGGTCTTATTTTCCATGTGTTCCACACACACAAACACAAACACTGGAATGTATGTATGTTTCCTTCCCGTCGGACCCTTGTCCCCCTCCGGTCCCTTTGCTGTTGCCACACCAACTCCTATTGCAGATTGGATGCTGCTTTAAATGTGAAACAGAAGAAAAAAAATAAAGAAACAATTGTTTTAAAAAGCTATATACTGAAGAAAAAAATAAAGAAAAATTTAAAAAAACTGAATGAAAAGCTAAAGCTGAATTTATAAGCCTTGTTGCATATGAGCCAAAAGTGCAAAAAGCTCCATATAATAAACTAACCTGCCACTCATATAAATATAAATATATATAAATATATTAAAATCAGACTGTTCTACAAAATTGTGTATTTGTATTTTTGTGTACGTACAATTTTCTGCTAAGCAGAAGGAGGATGTAGTATAGGATGATGTGTGAGAGACTTTTTTTTAATCAAATTTCTTTTGCTACTTATTTTTGTTAACATCCATATGCCTGTCTTTGTCTTCTATATGTATGACACAGTTTGGGGGAAAGCTGCAGTCTCTCTCTTCTCCCCTCTCAACCACTTCATCTCCATTTCCCCTCCTTGTTTCTCCAGTTCCCTATTTCAAAGTCAAGGTCCCTTCCCCCATTTAAATTGATGAAAATTATTACCTCTGCAAAGGATTGAATGAAAGATCATAGTTAATTTTTTAAAAATGCTTTATTGGGACTTTATTGCTGATGCTCGCAATGGTTTCCTGAGCTAAGCAATGAGGTTCTGCTCCACAAAAAAACGATTTGCTCTGGTTTCTCATTGTCTAAGTCAGAGGTGGGTAAAATGCAATCCATGGGTTGCATGTGGCTTTCCCAAGTCTCTTTCTGAGGCTCCCATGGCCATTCATGCAGCATGTGTTAGCATACACCTGTGGAAATTCCCAAAAATAATATGAGGGAAAGACAAAGAGGTTTGGCCACATTGAGATCACTGCCACCATTTAAAAGCAAAACGACAGCTTAACATTGACTTAGTTTGGGCAAACCAAACACTGTATCAGTGCCCAAAGCATAGGTTATTTGAGTAAGTTCCTAAAACAGTCCTGCAGTGTGGGCACGGGTTAGGTTTCAGCAAGAGCCATTCATTTCAAATATGTTTAAACCTTAAATAGAATAAAATGGGTATGTATACTCACTGCAGTGGCTGATGTCCTGCCTCTTTTAAAGGAAACAAGTAGAATGAGCAGTTCTCCATTCATTTGTTGTTTTGGTTGAGGGATCTTTTTCACCTTCCTGGTGAAATGTAAGCCTCATTTTCTTCTTGACCCACACTAGTGGAAACGGACTATAGCTGTTGAACCCTAAAGTACCTTTTATTCCAGAATGGTTAGTGCCTTGAGTTCTTTGCTACCAGATACACAAATACACTCAGAGATGCATGTTGGATTCACTTTTCAAACTTCTGTTGCTGCCTTTTGTAAAAGTTTGCCCGGATTCATGCCACTTTTAAAATATAGGCAGGGCTGTATCAAAGGCTGGCTTTACAAGATGCTAGTTGTAAAGCCAGATATCTGGGAGAATTATGGCTGTTCCTTCTCAAATGGAGGTGTAATGCCCACCAGATTGTACCTGGACACATTTGCAATCCATCTGTGGCCTTCTTGGTTTTGGAGGAGGAGCAGAGCAGTACCCAGGTGCCATCTGGCTATCATTACGTAGCTGGGGGAAAGTCCTGCAATATCAGAGTATTTATAAAAATCACAAAGTGTTAGGTCATCAAGAGAAGTCAGATCTTAATATTTGGTCCTATGAAAAATTCTCCCCAAAAGTGAGAGGTGGTAGGGCCAAGGTGAAACCTAGCCACTTTCCTACCATGCTCATTTACTTTGAGTGTAGGAAAGTGTGTGTGTGTGAAATTACAGCAATGAATGTTTCACCCTCTTCATCACAACCATCTTCCAAAAGCTAAAATGCACTTATTAAAATGTTAAACGTCCCTTTCCAAGAGTTGGGTGGTAGAGGGAGTTCTTAGTCTGCCTCAAAACAACATAGTATCCTGGGCCTTATTTTGTGCACTCATCTTGAAAACGCAGATTTGTAGATCATATCCATTCATGTATTTTTGAAGAGGGCCTCAAGGCACTCTCTCCTTCCCCACTTTTTCTCCTCCATGGAAAGCGATATAAATTCCCCACACCACTTGCCCTTTTCCTTCCCCTCCCCCCTCCTGAGGGGTGAGAGAGACACTACAACTTTCTATGTAGGGCTCATATTTATACCAATGTGTACTGACTGTGGCAGAGATCCTTGTTTCTGTATGTGAATGGAGAAAGCAAAGAAACAAGTGCTCTATTGTATTGATTAAAAACTAGTTTAAAAAAAAAGAAAAAAACAAATGAGTCCTGTATCATTGTATCTCCTATTCTGGATTATTAGTGCCTTTTTGGACAGTAGACTGTTCTGTAATTAAATTGTAGTATAACTGCTTTTTTGTACAGTTTTGTTTTAATAAACTTTTTTTAATTTGTGTTTATTTTAGTATTGTACCTACTAGAAAATTAAAATGTATAACTGAAAGAAAGCCATTTATTTCTAGTCTCTTTTTTATATTCCTTCTGGGCATGGGGAAAACAGTTGATTTCACTGTGTGTTAAGTCAGTGGCAACCCCATGCTGGGCGTTTCTCAGTGCTGGGGAGCTGCCTGGGAGGTTGGCAGTGGCCAAAAGGGCAGCCTGCTGCTCCATGCTTTGCCATGATGTATTCCCTTCTTGGTCCTCCAGTCCTGGGCTTCCTCCGAGCATCTGGCAAGGACACACATTTGCCCCTCCTGCCCCGAAGGGGTGTCTTCACCTGGTGCAGTCTGCACCCCCTCCAGTGACACCATTGGTGTTAGTTCACCAATAGACAAAATCACATGACTGTATAGGACCCATTTTTCTTCTGAGCATGTAATGGAAGCTGGCATCCCATCGTTGTTGTTGTTGTTATACTTTACGTGATTGAATTGTGTCATTGTACCAGATTCATATTCTTAAGAGAGGAGAAAAGTTACAGTTCCATCTCTAGGACCATTATGTAATCCAGCGGTTCTCAACCTGTGGGTCGCAACCTCACAGGGGTCCCCTAAGACCATCGGAAACCATAGTTATGAAGTAGCAACAAAAATAATTTTATGGTTGGGAGTCACCACAACATGAGGAACTGTATTAAAGGATCATGGCATTAGGAAGGTTAAGAACTATTGATGTAATCAGAGCCACCATAGGGCTGTGTGTCCCACTAAGTAGCAGGGTTTGTTGGGCTTCCCATTGTGTAACGGGGCATTGCACACTGCACTAGGACATCACCATTGCACCATGAGACCTTCGGCACATCACTGTTGCATAATGAGACACTGCACATCACAATTCACTAGAAAGGTTGGGTCTATCACATTAGAGAAGAAGCTGCATCATTGTAGTTATGAATTGTAGCCTCTGATACAGGTCCTTGACTGAAGGTTTCCATGCACAAGAGAGAAGAGGAAGATGGCACCAGTGCTCATCCTCCAGAGCTGGCCAAAAACAAAAAGACAACCCACACTAAAACCATTATGACACATACATCTCCTCCATATCCATCGATTCAACTATCCACAGCATGAAAATATCCCAGAACTATATGGATTCCAAAAAGTAAACCTTGATTTTGCTATTTTCTACAGGAACACCATTTTACTACCCCATTGTATATAATGGGACTTGACCATCCATGGATTTTGTTATCCACAAGGAATCCTGGAACCAAATCCCAGTGGATACCAAGGGCTCATTGTACCTTGTATCATAATGGTCCTCAAAACTCACCTGGGCAGCCCCTCCAGCACAGCAAATTTCATGTTGGCAAGCAGAGGGATGAGCAGGGATGCACTCCCACTATCTCCAGGTAGCTGGATGTATTGCAATGGATCTGCAGAGACCTCTGTGGGTCCTTTGACAGCTCTGTAGAGGACATTCTTACAGTGCTTCCAGCTCCAGGAAGAGCTGGATGCATCTGTACTCATTCCTCCCACTCTGACAACATAGATACACCCATGTGCGTGGGGTGGGTAGGCTGCTGTTTGGAGGGGATTTTGGTTGCTGCATGGTCAAAACATAATTCCAGCCTACACAATGATCATAAAAGTGAGTGCAAGTCTGACTTAAGAGTCAGCATGGCGTAGTGGGTCGATTGTTGGGACTACAAATCTGGAAACCATGGGTCGATTCCCAACTCGGCCATGAAACCCATTGGGCAAATCACATGCTCTCAGCGTCAGGGGAAGGCAATGGCAATCCTCCTCTGAGCAAATTAAAAAAACCTCAAGATAGGTTCACCTTAGTCAGAAATGACGTGTAGACAGACAACAAGAAATCCCCTGTGTTTGGTGCTGAACTGGTTGGATGTCAGGACAGTTCACAGCAGAACCAGGTATAGGGCCCTCCATCCTCTGGACTGCTTACTGGACCATTAGGATCACCATAAGTTGGAAATGAAGGCACACAACAATTAAGTCAATGGCCGCGGGAGAAGGAAATCAGGCTTGACGCAAAGAAGGTATTTATTTAGATCATTGTCACAGATATGGTACAATATTACAAGTTTAGTATAATACAAGAGAGCATTAAAAACTTTACACTTCATTACAAGAATCTTTGGGTTTTTTAGCACGTTAAAAAAGGTACAACCAACAATATCTTTAAGACCAGTCTAAGCATCCTTTTCTTTATATACAACCGTCCAACATTTACACAAACATAAAAATCTCCAAGATTCAACCGAAAAGACAACTTGTAAAAAAGGCTGCCTGAAGATATCAGAGGAAATTAGTGCCCAGGTCAGTCAGGAAGTGGGAAAGTATTTTTTTGCTGGCATGCCAACTGCGTCAATGTAGCATACTGAGGAATGTGAGAGCAAATGGGCTTGTGTTCCAATCACAACTCCAAATTCGGGTTGAATTTGAAAAATGAGTCCCGCTGGATAATGCCCAATTTGTGCTTACAGATCTTGCCGGGTACTTTATTGTGAACTACCAGCCATGCTAAACAAACACAATGGTGGCAACTGGTGGTAAACACAACCTTAACAGATCCTCTGAAGTTTCCCTATCATGGATGATAGGGGGAAAGCTCACTTTCAAAAGTGTTACAATAAATGATAGCAATAGCACTGGGTGGAAAAAAATGGGAACACATTACTAGACCAACCAGAAGGGTTGCATCCCATTTTAACTGCCATGGGTCCATTCTGTGGGATCCTGGGATTTGCAGTGTGCCAAGGTAAGTAGACTTTTCTGCTGTAGTTAAGCATTAGTATTGTTTAGCAGAGACTGGCAAATGCCTCACCAAACTATGGGTCTTCCACAAGGAGGCATGACTGTTAAAAAGTGGCAACACACTGCTATAACTATGTAGGATAGATATTCTCTTTTTATTTAATATTATTTATTTATGGTATTTATACCCCGCTCTTCAGCTCTTTTAAGTTGTGCTTTGGGGGTGCACCAGTACAGTACACATATCACAGCCCTTTCACAGAGGCAAATTATTGCTCTGTGGAGCAGCTGCTATTCACTCTGTTGCCCATCAGAGCAATTCACACTCCCCATGGCAGTGAAAAGAAGGTTTTCTGATGGCAGAAAGAAAAACCAGTCCATTAACACACAACTTTTAGCTTACACATTGTAAACCACTTATGGAGTGCTTAAGCGCACTGATAAGCGGTATAGAAAGTTACTTGCTATTGCTATTACACAACCATGCTTCCACAGCATACCATCTGCCACATCAAGTGGTTTAAAGCAGCTGCCATGGGTCCAACTAGCTCTAGAACGGAAAGAGTAAGGCATTGCAAAAGGGACCGTAACTTCCTCAAATTAATCCAACAGTATCAGTCGAGCATCCTTTATCCAAAATGCTTGGGATACGAAGTGTTCAAAATTTTGGAGTTTTTCAGATTTTGTAATATTTGCATATACAGTTGGCCCTCCATATCCGTGGATTCATAGAATCATAAAGTTGGAAGAGACCACAAGGACCATGACAGTTCAACCCCCTGCCATGCAGGAAATCTCAATCAAAGCATCCCCAACAGATGGCCATCCAGCCTCTGCTTAAAGACCTCCAAGGAGGGAGACTCCACTATACTCCGAGGGAGTGTGTTCCACTGTCGAACAGCCCTTACTGTCAGGAAGTTCCTCCTAATGTTGAACTGGAATCTCTTTTCCTGCAATTTGCATCCATTGTTCCGCGTTCTAGTCTCTGGAGCAGCAGAAAACAAGCTTGCTCCCTCCTCAATATGACATCCCTTCAAATATTTAAACAGGGCTATCATATCACCTCTTAACCTTCTCTTCTCCAGGCTAAACATACCCAGCTCCCTAAGTCTCTTCCGATAAGGCACGGTTTCCAGACTCCATGGATTCCCTATCCATAAATTCAACTATCCACAGCTTGAAAATATTCCAAAAGTATATAAATTCCAAAAAACCTAAATTCCTTGATTTTGCTATTTTCTATAAGGAATACCATTTTACTGCCCATTGTATCTAACAGGACTTGAGCAACCATGGATTTTGGTATCCTTGGGGAGTCCTGGAACCAAATCCCAGTGGATACCAAGGGCCTAATGTACATAATGTACTTGGAGATGGGACCCAAGTCTAAAAGTGTAATTCATTTTTGTTTGATGTGCACCTTATACACATAGCCTGAAGATAATTTAATACACAATGTATTTAAGAATGTTGGACATGAAACACTGAACAGTCAATAAACAAAGGTGTCATTATCTCAGCCACCCATGTGGACAATTTTGGAATTTGGAGCATTTTGGAATTTGGAATTCTGGATAAGGGGGACTCGTACTGGCCAATAGTTTCCCAAAGAGAAATCTCATACTTCCTGCGTAAGTCAGCTTCCAATGTTTTTTAAAAACCTAAGCAACAAAAAAATTGAGGCAAATTATGGATATTAGCGAATTACAGCTATAAAGCTGAGAGGCACCAGCTTCCACAATGAGAACTTCGCACTGAAGTTTGTAAGACACAACCTCTTAGCTTCGGAGAATTCTGGGCTGATATTTTAGTAGGACACTTTGGCAGCTGACAGCCTTTGATTTATAATTCAGAACAAAACAAGATAATGACAAGGAAGAATGTACTTCCAGAGACTGCACTGCCATGTTGTCATACTTCAAAACTTGCAAATAAATGGGGGTGGGAGGGAACCACAGTGATCGACACAAGTTTACAGTTTCTTTTGTAAAGAAGAGAAAACCTCACCAGCGAATTCCACCTGGGCACCTATCCCTTCCTCTATCCACCTTTGTTGACAAGCAGAACTAAATCTTTTTAAGGATCAGATAACCGGAAATGTGGAGAAGCAAAGAGGAGGCAAAAATGTATATATTTTGTAAAAATGGGGGACATGATCACCAGACCTCACATAAGCAACTCTCCTTCCTCAGGAAGGAGTTTGATTCTTCAGTGTTCTTTCAAATCATATTTGAAAGCTATTCTGTGTTAAGGATGATGGAGCTTTACTGCTGCATAAAAAGATAAATTAAGGTGGGTAGATTCATAATTAATGGCACAAAGGTGGGGAAGAGAAAGAGAGAGTTTTGAGTCATAAATACAGACATACGGGTCTACAGGGTCACTCTGGATTGAGGCCAATGGGCTGCTAAGATTCCCCATAGGAATTATTTTGGGTAAAGTGCATTTAAAAAAATCTTGCAAAATCCTTATTTGCAAGAGATGTGAAATGTAGCATCGTAGTACACAAGAGAGTTTCAGTTCAGCAGGGATTGGTCTACGTGCAACTAGACAAGTGGGGCAATAAGCAAAGCTGAAAGGAGGGTTCCAACTAGTGTGTTACAAAACTAGGGCTCTCCAACAACCCTGAAGGAAGGGAAAGGCTCTAGCCATCAGCTTCCTTGATCGTTTTGTAGGACGTGGATATTGGGATCTCAAATAAAAAACCCCACTGAAAAACAAGCCGTAGAGAGATCTTGTAGCAGCTTTGAGACTAACTAAAGAAAGAAATTGGCAGCATGAGCTGTTGTAGATTTAAGCCTGCTTCCTCAGATGCATTTGGTGGAGTGAAGCATCTGAGGAAGTAGACTTACTGTATATACTCATGAGTAAGTCTTTTAGTAAAAAAAAAATTGACTCAAAAAAACCTGAGCTGACTTATCAATGGGTCAATGGAAAGATTGTACTTTATCTCTAAAAAAAGGGAACCTGGTGAAAGACAAAAGTGTAATCTGTCCTGGAAGTACTGACATACCTCTGTTCTCTCATCCAGCCTTTAGTGTGAACACAAACAGTTATGCCTGCTGGGATTTTTAAAGTTCTTCGGTATCATTTTCTTTTGCTTCATCCTTTAGATTCTTTAGATGCCCCTATGTTTTACCCTCACCTTATCCACAGGTCATATCAAAATCCATAGTTTTGGCCCAAAGCCTGCTCTTGACTTATGCATGAGTTCAACTTATAGTTGAGAATATATGGTAAGTCTACAAAAGCTCATGCTGCCAACTTTTTTCTTTCAGTTAGTCTCAAAGGTCCTACAAGAGCTCTACATACTGATTCTACAGACTAACATGGCTATATCTTTAAATTCTAGAGCAAGCTATTAGCCCTCATGAAGTCAAAACTAATTCAAGACCCATTACAGTCGCCCCTCCATATCCATGGATTTTTTATCCACAGATTCAAACATCCACGGCTTGAAAATGTTCAAAAGATATATATACTCAATATTCAAAAGATATATAAATTCCAAAAAGCAAACCTTGATGTTGCCATTTTATAGAAGGGACACCATTTCACTGTGCCATTGGATAATAATGGGACTTAAACATTCATGGATTTTGGTATCCACAGGGGATACCAAGAGTGCACTGTAATTTCAACAGAGGTTTTTGATATGCTTAATACTGAGAGAAGGGAGAAAAAAAGTAGTCGGAAAAGTGGACACCAATCCAACCCTCAACATGTATTCTCCCGAATAGCCTAGTCTGCCAGGAATTACTGTCCCATTGTGACTTCCAAAGGATTGCTGTGCCAAACTCAAAGTAGCTAGATTTTTCTTTTAAAAACAAAAAGAAATGTATAATTCTTCTGCAGAATGATAAAAAATCTGAGTTAAATCAGCATCATCAGCATCTTCTTCATAAGAACACAGAAAAAAACATCATTACCTTGGTTCATCTAGCCATAAGTGGAAGCAACAGCCCTCTGGGGTTTCAGATTTCCAGGTCTTCTTCTAGCTGTACCTGGAGATACCTGGCACCTTAAGCATACAGGGCATGTGCTTTACTATTGAGTAGATGGACTCCTTACATTGGAAAGAAGCAAATAATGGGGAGCACCCAATGAAATCTGCAGAAGAAACTGAAGACACATCTCAAGATGTTGAAAAGCTGGTTGTTTTTATTCGTCAGAAAGCCTATGGGTCCAAGACAAATCAAGCCTAAATTCTCTCTAGAAGATGGACACAGTGAATCTATCATAGAATTCAAAGATATATCTGTGTTAGGCTGTAAAATCAGTATGTAAAGAGATCTTGTAGCACCTTTGAGATTAAATGAATGAAAGACTTTGGCAACAAGAGCTTTCACAGACTCCAGCAAATTGATCTGAGGATGTAGACTTCAGTCTACGAAAGCTCATCTGGCAACTTCTATTCTATTCTAACTCGACGTATACCTCTGGTCTAAGCACTAACTGAAGTGTTTTACATATGTTAGGTAGCTACTTCTATATCTTGAAAGATGTAAATTAATTTTCAATCCTCCCATTCTTCCACAGGAAGCCACTAGTTTGAAGCAAAGTCATCTGAAGAAGCAGCTAGAGGCCAGCTGAGTGGGAAAGGAGATGATCGGTGGGTGGGCATGGGCATAGGAGACAATGCAGAGAGGCTGGCTTGCCCTAGACTAGCAGGCATATGCCCCTGCACAACAGTAGGCAATGGTTTGATTGTAGGTCGCAAAGGATTTAATAACATTATTATTTTAAAAGACAGCAATAAATAACAAATAAATACTATAGCACTGGGAAAAGGGACCAACATCTGCTTTTACAAATGGGTTAAAACCTACTTTGCCAGGAAGGCTATCGATCCCCTTAGGCTCCGAGGTCCCTCCCTAGCACTGCGGAGCTATTTTGACCAAACCTAGACCGATCATTTGGAACCAAAACATTATCTATTGAGTAGCACCAGAGGGCAACGTGGAAATAGTACTGGCTTTTCAATCTCAAAAGGAGAGAAGAGACTCTTCCCTTTCTCTTTATGCTCTCATTTTTTCCTTTTCTTTTTCAAATGGAAAACACAGTACATATTAAACCACTGATATCACTTAGGTTAAGGATGTTTACAACATTAAGGATATATATCTTTTTAAAGAAGGCAATGTTGGATGTTCAGAGGAGCTGGTCTCCAGCCCTCATTCCAGCTCCATGAGAGGCAAAAATACCTTCCCATTGATATCAACCAGAGCAGCTGAAAGACCAGAGAACCGCACTCAAGCCAGGCACTGTTCGGAGAAGGCTATGATCTGCCAAGTCATGGGATCTTCTTCTTTCATTTTCCTGTGATTTTAAAGAGACAACAGCAGTTTTGAGACTTCCGAAAATGACAGCACTTTGATGGCAAGTTGTGTTTGGCATCCTTTCTTGAAAAAGAAACTGTGAAGGAGTAGGAAAGGGATGTGTTGTGTTGTGAATGGCCTTGCTTGAACGGCACACCCACAACCTGATGGTGCGGGACAGGGAGGAAGGGTCTGATAAAACACACACACAAACACACAGCCAAGGGTCACCGCTTGCATCAGGAGTCTTGACAGGCAACTCCCTCATTACAAAGAAAGTCTAACTGGTGACCCAAGTGGAAAACACAAAACACCTTGCTACCTGCCGGGGGTTCGTGGGCAACCATGGCTACCTTCCTCCCCATCAGGGTGGCTTGGCTGTGCAAAGTAAGGCCACTCCAAAGGAACATCTGCTCAGTGAAGTAGTGTTGACCCCGACCAGTCACCTCGCCCATCAGTTTGCCCACGATTTCCTGTTCTCAGCGTTCTTTGGGTTCCTTTCAGGCCGTGGGGTGGATCCTCCTTCCGTTTTGGCCAAGGCCGTCAGGGAAGCCAGGTTAGATGCAGAGCCAGAAAAGGTGCCACTCCGTCGGTGCTCTTGTATGGATCCGCCTTGGAGCCTCGTCCCGGCACTCCTGCGCCTCATGGGGCCCGTGGCTCTTCTGACCCGACTTGGCTTCACCAGGAGCCCGTAGCCTGGATTGCACTTGAAATATTGCTTTCCTCCAATGGAACCATCATTCTTACCTTTGGGAAAAGAAGGGTGTGTCTTAGTTTTCATTTTTTAAGAAGGCTGTTTCACTGAATTACGGAGTTGGAAGGAACCCCAAAGGGCCATCTATACTAATCCCTTCCATGCAGGAATCAACAGCTAAAGCACTCCTGACACACGGCCATCCAGCCTCTGTTTAGAAACCTTCAAAAAAGGAGAGTCCATCAATTCCCAAACACACTGTTTCATTGTCAAATAGCTCTTACCATTAGGAAATTCTTCCTAATGTTAGTCAATAGTAAATATTTATTATTTATTCATTGCAAGTCTGTCTATCATACCAGTAGCTATTTATCTATAGTCTGTCTGTCTATCTATCTATCTATCTATCTATCATCTATCAATCACAACTGTCTATCTGTTCAACTGATCACTTGATCGATGTATCATATTTATTTATTTATTTGAGTATTTATACCCCGCCCTTCAGTCTTAAAGGCTATCAGATCGGCTTATAATTCTTATTTTTAATTAGACAGTTCCCTGCTCTCAGGCTTGCAATCTAAAAAAATATTTATATATATTTATATAAATTTATATAAATATTTTATATATATATATATATATATATATATCTAAAAATATTTATTCTATCTACCTACCTACCTACCTACCTACCACCTCCCAGCTTATCGGAGGTGATGCTAAACTGGTAAAAACATGTATAGTAATACAGAGATAAATACTTTAAAAACCAGGAAAAACAATGGTATCATCATCATCACCACCATCATGATCATCGCTATAATTTGAATTAACTGTTTCAGTTCCTAACCTCTGACATGTTGTTTTGATCATGTTATCCCACTTTTGGTATCCTTTAATTGATTACCCATCCCTTCCAGGATTCAGTATATGCTTCTTGTTTTAATGTTTACAATCTTACACAACCTAGCCCTACCTTATCTTGCAGCCCATATTTCTGTTTAGTAGCCTGCTTAAGATTTGAGTTCTAGGAATTCTAGGCTATAGGGATACAGTGGCTTAGTGGTTAAGATGCCAATTCTGACAATTGTTAAGATCGGCAGGTTGGCAGTTCAAGGTATAAGTGCTGCATGACGGGGTGAGCTCCTGTCCATAGCCCAGCTTCTGCCAACCTAGCAGTTTGAAAGGATGAAAATGTACGCATATAAATAGGGACCGTTTTGGTGGGAAGGTAATTGCATTCAGTATTTGCATTTGGTGGGAAGGTAATTGCATGACCACCGGATTTGTCTTTGGACAATGCTAGCTCTTTGGCTTATTAATGGAGATGAGCACTGCCCTACAGTGGGTTACGACTAGACACTCATGTCAAGGGACTACCTTTACCTTTAAACCAAACAAGGGTTTCCTCTTCCTCGGCTTGGCTTTGTCCTTTCTCACTCACTGCTTTCTTACTCTTCAAATGGACTCCCTGAACATTTGCTGACTGCTCCTCCTTTTGCTGTTTTTAATATCTAAATTAAAAAAGTTGTTTTCTAAAGCATTTGGAACTTTGATGTTGTTTTATAAACCTGCATATTTGATTAAATGTACTGGTTTGTTTGTTTTATATTACCATCTACACTCACGTATAAGTCTAGAAATTTTAATCAAATAATTGACTTCAATTATTTGAGTTGACTTATCCATGGGTCAATGTAAGTACAGTCAGCCCTCCTTATCCATGGATTTTTTTTTATCCATGGATTCATGCATTCACTGCTTGAAAATACTATGCCATTTTATATATTTTCTAAGCCATTGTATTGAATGGGACTTGAGCATCCATGGATTTTGGTATCCAAGGGGGGGTGTCCTGGAACCAAACCCCAGTGGATAATAAGGTCCCATATAAAAATCCCTAATTTTGGCCTCCAAACTTGCCCTTGATTTATACATGAGATCAACTTATGGTATATTGTATTTTTTGTATTTCACCTAGATAATTTGTTTCACAACTGTTTTGTACAGTATTTTTTCTTCCATAGCTTTATTTTATTATTCTTTCCTTTCACCTATGTTTATGCATAGGCACACATTTTAGATTGTACATCTCTGGCAGGACCTATTGTTTTGTGTTCTTATATAGTCAACCCTCCGTATTGATGGGAGGTGTTCCGGATACCAAAAAATATGAGACCTCAAGTCCCATTACTGTCAGTGGATGCCAGTGTGCCCATGGCCATGTTAGTGCAGTTGCATTATGCACCTGCCACTGACAATAATGGGGTGGGGCCTTGTGTAGATGCATCAATCCACAGATGGCTAGGCCACTCATATGGAGGGCCAACTGTACTGTAAAGCACCATGTAAATTGATGGTGCTATATACGATGATGATGATGATGATGATGATGATGATGATGATATTTTGAAAATGAATCACTCGACTGATGCCCCAGTGTAATCTAGGTCCAGGCCAGGGTTTGGAAAAATTACTGCGATGTTTTAAAAAGCCGCTTAAAAAGTGGGACAATGGAGGATTAATTGGGACTGTCCATGCCAAATTCGGAATGCTAGAGGGTATGTGCTGTTGTGCCCCAGAAGCCTGCCTCTATCTTTTTTTTTTTTAAAGTGTGATATTGGGGTAATTTTCACCCCCAAATGGTGCTGAAACCTTTGAAAATTAATATAAATTTGAAAATGGGTGAAAATGCCCCTCCTTTGCTTCTTTTTAGGGGAGTATATTGTACAAAATGGAAAGCAAGGTAGTTTCAGTTGTGACTTCAGCCAATCTACAGCCAAAAAAAGTAATTTTGATAATATTTTTTTGCACACAGAAGCAAAAGGATCAGGGTGTGGGGGACTGGCCCATATCCTCCACCTAGTTGCCCATTGCTAGTCTAAAGCGTGAAATATTGATTAGTTGCCTATATCCTAGAGATGACAAAGAGAAAGGATGGCTCCTTTTCCTCACATCAGCCTGACTTTCAACAGTGGTCAGTTTAAAATAAGCAATGGAATATTCAGTATGAGACATATCATTTGTGTAGGTTTGGGCTCCTAATCAAATCTAATCAGAGAGCCAAGAGGGATGAATTGCCTCACATCTTTCCGAGGACTCACAAAAGCTTGGAAATTTACTTTTTAGGAGATTCAAAAACCCACTAACAAGGTTGGTTAGAAGATTGTGAAATTCCAAAAATGTAAATTTTCATGCTTCTACCAAGGCTGCATCCACACTAGAAATAATCCAATTTGACACCGCTTATAGTATGAAGCCAGGGCAGTTAAAGCGGTGCCAAACTAGATTATTTCTGCAGTGTGAATTCAGCCCAAGGTTTGCTCCACCTAAGAAGTGACTATTGGTAATGGTGCACAAAACTGATCTTTAAGGAGTCACTGTTAGAACAGGTTTTGGATCAAGCAAAAGCCATTTAAAGGATTCATCTTTGCAACAAGAGAAATAGAGAATCCTCCAGCAGTCAGTCATATCCGTTGCCCTAATGGAGGGAGGGCTGAGACAACATGTCACCCACGACCCACCTCAGCACTCCTCTCCCTGCAATGTTTTCTCCCAAATTACCTGATGGCAAATCCAATTCGACTCCCACCCAGGTTCCCTCTTGGAAGTCCGTCGGACCAACGTATCTCACGGTCCCACTTTTGTTCGTACCGACGGTCACGTACTCGCCCTCCTTCAACCAGTCAGGGACCTCACTGCCTTCTTCTGAGTCGGATGCCACGTCTGCTTTTTCCTCAGGGCTGGCTTCGGTGCTGTTGTCCTGGCCCGACTCTAGAGAATCCCGCCTGCTCTTCTCCTCTTCCAAACTCGAGAACCCTCCTGGTTCTCCTCCCAACATGTTGGAGAAAGACTTAAGTTCTGATGTCCTTACTCTTTGGATTCTGAACGGGGAGGTTGTGATGCTGGACTGAGGTGAGAGGTCAGGAAGGACCTGAGATTTCGAAGGTCCTGGCTCACTGGCAGGTGGAAGCCTTGTACACCGGGCAACGGGTGGACTTCTGGATGGTGTCATTTCAGACTGCTGAGATACAGGCAAGTCTTTCTTTGGAGGGGAGGTAGAAGGGCAGCCTGTACCCTCCATGGCCAGAGAGGCAGTACCATGGCTCTCACTTGGAGTTATGGAAGAGACAAGGGACCTTGACCTTAAGTTGCCATCACTGTCCACTTTGTCGCAGTCCTTAGTTCTTGTATGATCAAGTTTAAGACCATGGGTAACCAGATCACCTCTCACAAGAGCAGAGCTGGACTCAGAATCTGAAATGGGGCATGATTTTACGGGAGCCTCAACAACAGGGGTCGTTTGGATAGCTGCAACAGGTTGGGGCATATCACCAGTGGTGGGCGTCTGGCTCCCAGCTTGAAGTGAGGTATCATTCCCTGGCGCAAGCGCTTCCGAAAGAGTTGCAGTAGAAACGCTATGAGAGAAGTAGCCGCTGGAAGCTTCGCTCAAGGGACTTGGTGGCCCTTCTTGGGAGTCTTGCGCTTGAATGTCCGCTGTGGATGGTTGTGGAGGCACTTTGGGTGACCTTTCCAGGTTCTTCTCTAAGCCTGTTGACTGTGCAGCTACCTCAAAAGGCTCTTTGTTGCCTTCCCCTTGAGTTGCCTACAGAAAAAATGGATTTGTGGTCAGGAAAGATCAGAAAGAACCATTGGGCAAGTGGGGGGGGGAACCCCACTGTAGTTGGGGGGAAATGACACTCCTTTTCAAAAAAATTTGCTTTGTTTTCTTCTAAATTTATTTTCACTTGCCAAACCTGGAGACATCTGATGAGTGATTTGATTTGATTTGCTTTTCCAGGAGAAGAACATGCAGGGATATCAACAAGGATTGCATTATTTAACTTTTAAAAATATTTTTAAAGCATGCATATTATTAATAATGTTCACAGTTTAATTCAGATTTAATGTTGACTTTTTGTATGTTTTTAGTCATATCCTTTTTAATGCTCCCACCCTCTGGAACGCCCTTCTGTGGGAGGCTAGGCTGGCCCCTTCCCTGCTTTTCTTCTTTTAAGATGTAATGTCAGGGAGGTTCTTATACTGGGTGTGTATTCTATTTATGTTTTTAAATGTTTGTATTTTTAATGTAAATTTATACTGTTTTAATGAGATAATTTGTTATTGTTTTAAAAAAATTTATTGTCGAATTTTAAAACAATTTTTATCTGTGAACTGCCTTGGGTCCCTTTCTGTGAGAAAGGCAGCATATTAAATAAATAAATAAATATGGAATTCAACTTGGGTTTCCATCTTGCAGAAAATGTGGAATGCAGATAACGTTAACAACAACAACAACAAAAATGAAGTGCATCAGGTCTACCCTAAAGTTTTAGACAAACCTGTCTCCTTCCTCCTATAGTCATTCAGAACTTGGAAACACACTCTTCATGTTTGAGATGTTAGTCCACACCTACAGTTCAAATATTTTGTGATTATCAATGCAGATGGTGTTCAGAGGGTTCAATTCCCTGTCCCCCATTTATTTTATTTTTTAATTGAGACTTATAAACATGTCATTAAGGACAAGAAAAACAATGAGATTTTCAAATTCTCAACAGACCACAAGTCTGCTTGGTATCAACCAAAGATTTCATCATTTAGCAAATACATGTAACCACACTTGTTGTATAAATGAAAGTGCCAAACTAAAAACCTTGGTATGTCAAACAAAGTGTGTTACATATCCCAATAAGTTTATGGTTTATTTGAATGCCAGGACATTAATAAGAGCCTTGTTAAAAGGAGGCGGTTTGGCCAAAAGCCATTTACTCATAGAATGTCTAGTAGGATTAATAAATAAATGTGTACAGTGCAAGAAATATGCCTGCTATTATTTACTGAAAGATTATTTATATTACTGGAATGGGCAACTTGCTGTTTGGAAAGGCCGATTTATGTGAAGGGGGGAACAAGCAAGATCTATATATCTTTCCCAGCTATTTAGCTTAATTCACCTGAGAAATAAATCATCATTTCCAAGTCAAGTGTCTTTCTGAACAGCCTCATGTTCCAAATACCCATCCCTTTCCAAAGACATCAGCTGGAACAGAATATAGAGTGAACAGCCCCTTCCAAGATTAACAGTCCGTCTCAGTGATAAATATCTGAACCACTCAGAAAGATAATTTGTTTTAGTTAACTAGGTACTATAGGTGCCTTTAAACTTCAAAACGTCCCCTTCTTTTTTATGGGGGGGGGGGGGGTATAAGGTCAGCTGGGATCATTGGATGCGTTAGAGCAGGTCGTCTTCTCTATCATCACATAACGTAAGGCCTTTTTCTTAAGATGAAGGCTGAGATACATCAAGGTTTGGAAGCTGTGAGTCTGCACTCATGTACAGTTGGCCCTCCATATCCACAGATTCTGCATCCACGGATCCAACCATACATGGCTTGAAAATATTTTTTTAAAATCCCCAAAAAACAAACCTTGATTTTGCAAAGGGATCTTGTAGCACCTTTTGAGACTAAATGAAAGAAAAAAGTTGGCAGCATGAGCTTTTGTAAATGTGAGCCTACTTCTTCAGTTGCATGTTTTGGAGTGGAGAATCCAGAGATGGATCTGTATAAGTTATTTGTGTGAGAGAATAGACTGGCACTCTCCCTACTTTCTTTTCACAGACAAGCAAAGACTTTTCTATTCCAATGGGCAATTGATGAGTGATGATGTCAGATCCATCTTACACAATGCGCAGGATATTGCTAATGGTTGATTTTCAAGTCCCATTATATACAATGGCATGGTAAAATTCAGCATTATCTAAACCCCATCCTCATGAGTTCGCCCTTGATCCATTCATCACATCATTCTCTGTTTCCCACATTACATTCCAATACACATTCATGTGGTTATCTGCTCTTCTTGGCTGTAGGCAACAGCTTTCTTGCCGCCTCATCTCCACACTCACAAGGTTTTGAACTTGCATTGACATTTTCTCTGGGAATGGAATTCCAGAGCCTGAGGGGAAGCCACTGAGAAAGCCCCATCTCTCCTGGGTTCCCACTAGATGTACCTATGAAGGTGGTGGGGCAGAGAGCTGAAATTGCCTTTTTAAGCCCTTGCTTCAAATTCCCTGGGGTCGGCCGAAGCATCATACCTTCTAGAAGCTTGCGGCACAACTTTTCAACAAACAGCTGCTGCACACTGTCATTCTTCAGCACTTTGGTGTTTCCCCAGGGCTTACCTGCTTCAGTTTTGCAGAGCTCGCATCCACACTAGCTGACTGAACCATAATCCGTGGGACAGGCTGCAAGGAGGAAAAAAGAAGACACACACACAAACCCACAGCGTTAATACTCAGAAGACAAATGTACCTGGATAGCAATGGGAAGAGAACTGGTGGCAGAGTTGCCCAACCCCACAGTTCTCTTCCATTAAATTAAATTCTATTCCACTAAATTAAAACAGAGTAGAAGATGTGATTAAAACTGGAGAAGAGCAACCTCATGATGTTGGGGTGTTAAAATTGTGCAGTGTGCCAGGAAACCATTATCTCTGTTCAATGCACTGTCAATGGATTGGAGTTTGTGGGTACCAAAACGGTGCAGGGTCTGGAAACCATGCCCTATGAGGAACAACTAAGGGAGCTGGGGATGTTTAGCCTCGAGAAGAGAAGGTTAAGAGGTGATATGATAGCCCTGTTTAAATATTTGAAGAGATGTCATATTGAGGAGGGAGAAAGCTTGTTTTCTGGGTTCAAGAGGAGATGACAGGAGACAGCCTGTTGAGAACTATACTGGTTTATAGAGAACTATATTTATTTACATTGGGACTATAATGCTAAACTGATGTAACTTGGTGGAATTGCAAGGGAACCATAGTGTACAGATACCTTAACTTCATGGACTCTTGAGCATTCTTGGAGAATGTTTCTACAAAAAAGGCTTAGATACCTCCTTATACAAGTCAAAATGGCCTGTTATACTAGCGTGGTGTAGTGATTTGAGTGTTGGACTATGGCTCTGGAGACCAGGGTTGAAGCCCCATTTGGCCATGAAAATACACCGGGTGGCCTTGGGCAAGTCACTCTCTCAGCCTCAGAGGAAGGCAATGGGACACCCACTCGGTTGCCAAGAAAGTGGCCGACAGGTTCACCTTAGGGTCACCATAAGTCAGAAATGACATAAAGGTACACAACAACAAGCCACAAAAAGGATTCCAGCTTACATATCACAATGTATTAATGCAGATTCAGAATTGTTGTCACCATTTAGAAATGTCTGAAGAGGCTACTAATGCTGTCTCTCCCTCCTAGCACCCACAAAGTGCTCCAAATTCCTCAGTATTCATCTCTCCCAAAGCCACTGGCCCATCACCTGAAGCTTTTCTTTTGCTCTGAAGAGTAACAGAACTGTTTGGATTTAAATCATTTACTTTATAGCTGCCAAGAAATATCTCCCCCCTTCTGAAAGGATGACAAATATCTTGAGAATCTGCCCCAAAAACCTTTGCAAGAAGGAAAGAAGGGAAAATAGCAATTATCAAAAGTGCCAATTAAATAACTCTACTGTTGACAGCAAACAGATGGGTAAGAGAACTCCCTTGCCAGGTGGCAATTGTAAAAGCAAATCTTTGGTATGAGACAAGGCGGAAGGAAAAAAAATTAGCTTGGAGTTTGGAACTACCTGCATTTGAGACTGAAGCAGCTGGGGATCATAGAATTTTAGCATTGGAAGGAACCACAAGGACATCTAGGAAGAGACAACTAAAGCACTTCTGAAAGAAGCTGATTTGATGAAATGTAGTAAGAAGACAGGGTCCTTGGGGAATTTTAGGGGACTCAGAGGTCACACTGGACCTCCCACGGGCCATAGGACTGATTAAGGCCATTGTGTGCTTTCTCTTAGCCACTGGGCTTCTTGCACATCTGCAATCTCTTTGCCCTTTGGTTTTTGCTGTGCTGTCTGCCATTCTTAACTTTAAATTAAACGATGAAGACCATTAAAATAGTTCAAGATTTTCCATATCCTGGCTTAGTCATTAATCAGAGTAGAGACTGCAGTCAAGAAATCAGAAGAAAACTAGGGGTGCATCTACATGGATGAAATAAAGCATTTTGACAGAGTTTTAAGTGCTTTAACTCCATTCCATGGAATAATGGGGTTTGTAGTTTTCCAAGTTTTTTTAGCCTTCTCTGCCAAAGAGTTCTAGTGCCTCACAAAACTACAAATCCCAGGGTTATGTAGGATGAAGCCATGGCAGTTAAAGTGGTGTCAATCTGCATTATTTCTACAGTGTAGATGAACCCTAGGAAAGGTAGCTGTAGGAACTAGGCATGATCCTCAAGTGTTAAGGTACATGGTACATTTAAGGTATATAGTTGAATACCAAAGCCAAGATTATCCATGCCATTGTATTTCCAGTTTCTATGTACACTTGTGAAAGTTGGGCAGCAAAGAAAACTAACAGGGAGAGAATCAACTCATTTGAAATGTGGTGCTGGCGAAGAGTTCTGGGGATACCATGGACTGCCAAAAAGACAAATAAATGGGCCGTGGAGCAACAGCCAGCATGGTATAGTGGTTTGAGTGCTGGTCTATGACTCTGGAGACCAGGGTTAGGTTTCCCACTTGGTCATGAAATCCACTGGGTAACCTTGGGTAAATCATATGTTCTCACTCTCAGGAGATAGCAATGGTAAACCTCTTCTAGACAAATCTTGCCAAGAAAACGCCATGATAGGTTCGCTTTAGGGTTGCCATAAGTCGGAAACTATTTTAAGGCTTGCAGCAGCAACAAGAGCAAATCAAGCTAGAACCAAATCAAGCAAGCCATTCTTTCTTTACTTTGCAGCTTCAACAGAGACAATACATAAATAGAAGAGAGTCAAAGTATATCTATGTTAACACAGTTGCTGTGTGCCTTCAAGTTGTTTCCTACTTATGGCAACCCTAAGGTGAACCTATCGCTGTGTTTTCTCAGGCTGAGAGTGTGTGGTTTGCCCAAGGTCACCCAGTGGATTTCCATGGCAGAATGGAGAACTGAACCATGATCTCCATCTTAGTAGTCCAGTGCTCAAACCACTACATCACACTGCCATATAAACAGACCTTGACACCAGTGTAGTGGAATGTGACTTGTCCCAATTTCAAGCAGCACGCAAACAGCTTAATAAGAAAGCCCTCTTTTAGGTACATAAAGCAGATTTCAGCGGAAGCCAATCCGCTAGTGACACGAAGAATCCTATTATGCCAAATTAATTCAATCTGCCTAATTAGAGAGCAGGAAGTTCTTTCAATTATTTTATGTGCCTTCTGAGAAACACACTTGAATACGAGAGCAGATTTCATTAATTGCAGTTTCCTTATTCTACAGATTGGTTTCTGAACTTGGTGACAGAAGGTCAAAGGAAACTGCCGTATTACCCCCTGCCTCCCATTCAGATCTGGAGTTAGGCAGTAAATGGTGACCGGGGGGGGGGGGGGAGTGAACAAAAATACTGGTGAGAAGAAATGCTCCTTGGAAATAAGATAAGGAATACCACCCTCTGGGATTACTGAAGAAATCATCAAGACCTGCATAAAAATAACATAAAAATAAAAGAAAAAATTGGCACCAAGAACATGGCATTTTTGGCTATCGCTATGCTACTCTGAATGCAACCATCTCCTCTCATTCAGGAAGTGAAGCAGGGTCTGGTTTGTCCTTGGATGGGAGGACAAGATTTAACTCAATAGGATTAGGCAGCTTTTGAGAGTTTAGTAATTCTGGACAAGCTAAAAAATAATATGCATATTTACCTATACAAGTTGACAATCCTTTATTAAAAATGCTTGAGATCAGAAGTGTTTTGGATTTTTCTAGATTTTGGAATATTTGCACATACAGCGTACCCTTCACTTATGCAAGGGATCCGTTCCGGACTCCCCCGTGTAAGGGAAATTCCATGAATGCTCGAAAAATGGATGCACATGATGCAGTGTGGTGCCATTGCCTTTTCTGGCACATGGTTTTCAGTCTGAAAGTCACGTATGACGTGGGCGCACTGTACATCAAGAGAAATCTTGAAGATGGGACCCAAGTCTAAATATGAAATTCATTTATGTTTCATAGACATTTTACAAACAGAACCTGAAGATAATTTTATACATAATATTTTAAATAATTTTGTGTATGAAGGAGAGTTTGTGTACACTGAACAATTAGAAAGCAAAGGTGTCACTATCTCAGCCACCCATGGGAACAATTTTGGATTTCAGAATTCCAGATGGGGAGACTCAACCTGGAGTTCTTTCCGCTTCTGATAGTCATGATAGCATCGAACTGCAGAGGCCACTGAATCCTTAGCAATCCCAGTCAACATCTGAAATTTCGCTAGATGTAATTATATACAGGAGACTAGTGGGTGTATATGAGGTGTAGAAAAGAGATAATTCCTAATCTCAGTGGCATATGATGGGATAACCTTTTTTTAAAAGGTCCACTCTTCTGATCTGCAATATTCCCGGTCAATTAAGCCACTGCTGCAATCAATTAATGAGATGCAACTATCAATTAATGCATTCAGCCTTGCTAAATTCTTTACTGTCTCAGCAAGAAGGCGGTAAGACAGAGCACTCTCCTTGGGTTGTATAGTTCACCTTTCTGAACCCCCTTAATGCACCATTCATTTACAGAGTTTACATTTTTTTTTTCTGACCAGAGAAAATTCAGTGCTTTAAAACACCAATTTGACAAGTTGACACTCCCTTATCTGAAATGCTTGGGATCAGAAGTGTTTTGGATTTTTCTGGATTTTGGGATATTTGCATTAACATAAAGAGGTATCTTGGAGATGGGACCCAAGTCTAAACATAAAATTCATTTCTGTTTCATATACACCTTATAAACATAGCATGAAAATAATTTTATATGTAATATTTTTAATACTTTTGTGGACAAAGCAAAGTTTGTGTACCTTGAACCGCCAGAAAGCAAAAGTGTCACCATCTCAGCCATGCAATTTCTTTCCACCTTCAGGGAACAATTTTCATACTGATTTGCCCAAAAGGAGCCATGGAGATCACTGTTGCCCCACATCAGCTGGGAAAGCAGCTGGAAACCACCTTGCCTCCCCGCTGTCAACTGATCAGGATGAGGGGGTATAGAAAGGAAGCATTCATACTATGTACACAATTAATAGTGCCTTGGCTCCATTATATGGGCTGGGATCTGTAAGTTTGACGAGGGACATTGGACCTTATCATATGGGAGGCAAAGTGCTCAAATCCCATGGATAAAGTGGATTTAAATCCCAGGAATATCCTGTAAAAGCGGGATTGTTGGGCTAATGGAGCATAAACTCGACATTAACCTGTGTAGAAAGTGGGTTAAATAGGCCGCTTTTTACTTTTGGGGTTTTTCTGAAAGTAAAAAGTGGCTGATTTTGCCCACTTTCTGCCCGGGTTAATGTTGCGTTATTGCTCAATGTGCGCAACATCGTCTGATAACAATCCCGCTTTTGCAGGATTATCCTGGATTTAAACCCCGTTTTTGCACAATTTGGCCACTTCCCTCCTGTGCGATAAACTCCTTAGAATTTTTCTGCTAGACAGCACTAATGCTCAGTCTCTGTGGTGTACACTACAGCTCTCTCTAGCACAGAATTCTAATTAACTCAGCAAACTACAAACCCCAGGGTTCCAAAGGATGGAGCCAGGATAGTTCAAGTAAGGGCTGTTCAACAGTGGAACACACTCCCTCGGAGGGTGGTGGAGTCTCCTTCCTTGGAGGTTTTTAAGCAGAGGCTGGATGGCCATCTGTTGGGGATGCTTTGATTTGGAGTTCCTGCATGGCAGGGGGTTGGACTGGATGGCCCTTGGGGTCTCTTCCAACTCTATGATTCTATGATTCTACGGCCTGATCTAGATTGGCAAAAAGAAGTGTGTACATGGCTGCATGAAAGTCTAGCCTTTAGATGGGAAAAAGAGAAAGTGTGCCATGAAAATGCTTTTTTTGCGTTTTAGGGGAGAAGAAGCGCCTTTAAAAAGGTGCTGGTTTTCCCAGCTTCTTTTTTAAAAACTGCGGAACAGCGCAGCTCCATCTAAAGGCTGTGGTGCAGCTGCTAAGCATTAAGGAAAAGGCAACTTCATGTCACACTTTCCTGCCAATCTAGAAAGCCCATAAGATTCTAAGTGCTAATCCATCTGCCGTTGCCATGCTGGTTGGGGGAATCTGGGAGTTGTAGTCCAAAAAAAGGAACCCTCCCAAACTCTGTCAAGAACATGCTACTTTTTTTCACTTACAAGACTGTCCAAATCTTTTATTGTAAGCCCCTTCCAAAGATCTATTTTCTTTCAACTCCTTAAAAGAAAAATAAACCCTTAAAGCTATGAGGACCAACACCTTTACCTCCTGTCCCCGCTCCTTGGCATTTCCATTTCTACCCATTTATGGGTTTGCAAAATGTTCATCTCTCTCTCACTTATCCTCAAAAGCAAGACAATGTCTATTTAGATTCCTAATTTTTATCTTCTCAGAATCACCTCTTCCAGCCCTAAGTCATTTTCCCCTTTTGCTCATCATTCTGAACTCTTTCCAGCTGATGCTGATTGCTTTCTAACAAATAATCTTTGGTTTCTATGACACCCAAGGGCAACCTGGTAGCAGTGCAGACACTGAAGACACTGAGCACTCAGCAGGGTAAGGAGAGCCATCACTTCCTTTTGCAGCAATAAAAATTCTTGGCAGACACAAGAAAATCACTTTGTGCCTTTGCGTCTCCACTTCACAGCCAGCCTCCTGCTACAAAGACAAGAAATGCTTTTTGCCCATGTTCTTACTGAACATGTATGGGTTTAACCCATCCCACCAGATCATCATGTGCCCTCAACTTTTGGTTTTCCAGGATCCTCCTCTATTGCCATATCTCCATAAGCTCTTTGTTGCTGTTGTTAACTGCCCACAAGCTGGCTTGACTCATGGCAACCCTGTGGATGAGACATAGAATCATAGATCATCTCCAAGCCAATGTTCAACCAGTTTCAGCCATATCCAATCTTCAGCCATTCTGCTCAGATCTTGCAGACTCAGGCCCAAGACCTCCCTCATTGAGTCTACCCATCTGGTGTGTTTTCCTAGCATTATTATCACCATCTGGTGTGTTTTCCTAGCATCATTGTGCCCAAAAGTATGGCAGCCTCAGTTTAATCATCTTGGCTCAAGGAAGAGATTAGGCTTGATCTGTTCAAGAACCTATTTGTTCATCTTTCTGCCTGTCCACTGTATCCTCTTCTCCAGCACATCATCCCAAATGAGTTGATTTTCGTTGGCTTTCTTCACTGTACAGCTCTTGCATCCATACATGGTGATGGTGAGTACAATAGCTTGGACGATTCTAACTGTAGTGCATAGTTGAGTATATTTACACTTTAGGACCATGTCTAGTTCTTTCATCACTTCATCCCTGCCCTTTTCTAGTCTTCTTATATCATGACTCCAGTCTCCGTTCTGATCAATGTTTGATCCAAAGTATGGGAAATCTTTAACTATTTCAATTTCCTCATTATCTAGGTTGAATTTATGTAGATCCTCTGTGGTCATTTTTAATGTCTAGTAGCAAGCCTGCTTTTGCACTTTTTCCCTTGACTTTATTTAATAATTGTTCCAAGTACATGATGTTTTCCACTAGTATTATGGTGTAATCTGCATATCTTAAATTGTTGATGTTTCTTCCTCCTATCTTCACTTCTCAATCTTCCAAGACTAAAACTGCTCTTCTTATGAAATTTTCTCTATACAACTTGAACAAATAGGGTGATAATATGCAGCCCTGCTTAACCCCTTTGCCAATTGGGAACCAGTATTAAAATATATATTTAAAATATAACGAAATAAAAACACTATACTTCCTGCCCATCAAAAACTCTATCTGTCATTATCAAATGGTTCCTTAAATAAAGACATCTTCACCTTCTGGAGAAATGACAGGAGACAGGGGGCCAAATGGACCTCCAGTGGCAGGGACTTCTACAACCTGGGAGCAGCCACCAAGAAGGCTTTCTCCCAAGTCCTCACCAAACCGACCACAAGGGTAATGGAACTGAGAGCAAGCCCTCCCCTGCAGATCTTATTTGTTTATAAAAGGTCTTTCAAATAGACTCAAGCCAAGGCTTTAAATGTCAAAACCAGCACTTTAATTAAAGAGCATTCTCCCTGTGTAATCCCTTGCTTCAATGTAGGTTACGTCCTTTGCATTTAGATCTGTGGGTAGGTGTCTGATGAGATACCTTCTCAAAAGGGCCATGCTAAACATGAAGCACTTTAGAGTGTTTAGGGAAAAAGCTATATGAATGCTAAATATGATCATTACTGGTTACCATCCTCCTCTCCTGGAGACTTCAGGGAACTTGCCCAGATGCCTTCAGGTGAAGATGGAAAAGGGCAGCACTACTGAGACTTATTGATACCATGTTGGTCTGAATGCCATTTTTATTTTTATATTATTATTATTTTTTGAGCTCCAAGCATTTTTCAACTAATGTGATTTACGGTAACATCAGTTCCAGCAACAATGGTAAAATTTATGATGTGCACTTAGTGTTGTTTGTGTATTGCCAAATGGAAAATGTAGTTCTATTTTTAAGTTATGATTCTATGCCTCATCCCCCAGCTTCTCTCTGAGAATCATCTGGTTAGCAAAGAAAAATGCTGCCAAGATTAGGCAGATGAGAAAGGGGAGGTCTGAATCTTATTGGTGTCTTGTTGTTGTTGGCTGCCATCAAGTTGAGTTCTGCTTATGACAATGACCTTATGAATGAGAGACCTCCAAGTCACCCTGTCGTCAACAGCCCTGCTTGGTCTTGCAATCTCAGCACTTCCTCGGTTGTCTACTCGTCTGCAATGTGGTCTTCCTCCTTTCCAACTTCCTTACAACTTACCAAGCCCTATTTTCTTTTCTAGTGAGTCATGTGGTCTCATAATATGTCCAAAGTATGGCAGCCTCCATTTAGCCATCTTGGCATCTAGGGAGAATTCAGGCCTGATTCAGTTATTTGTCTGCACGGTCCAGGATTTTCGGCAACTGCTCCCAGATTATGGAACAGCTTGCTAGATGAGATCTGTCATATAACCACCTTATATAGATATGTGGCCACCAAAAAGAAAACCTTGTGTATTGTGTTATAATCCAGTGCATCTCAAGTTATCTGATGTGGGGCACTGGCCATTTCTCTTTCTCCAGGGGGCCAGAGACTAGTATCATAGTTGTGGCTATTAGCTATAACATTTTTTTTTCTTTTGTTGTCCTGGAAATTTTGCAAGGACTGGCAGTAGCCCCTGGGACACTACTTTGAGTAGCAGTGCTACAATCCACATTGTAAATCAAGCAATTTTTGACACTACAATGTTTTTCTTGTCATAAACCTTCCCTGCTCAAAACAAACAACTGTTACTATATTGTTTTTAAAAGGGTCCAACCCAAATGGGAAAATGATGTGCAGGAACTCCTACCATGTGGAACGACAAAACTGGGCCACATAGAACATGGCCACATAGTCCGAAAAATCTACAAAAAACTATGGGTGCAGCCATGAAAGCCTTTGACTTCACATTGGATTTACACTTTTGTTTCAAAAGCTGAAGGCCTTTTTGTGTTGTGCCTTGCCATTATCATTTCTTCAAGGTTAGTTCACAACTAAATCCTGTCTATCAGGAAGAAGACTCATAATTAATATTGAACAACTGAAGCTTTCAACTGCTTTGATTGTGCTTTTCCAGCATCATGAAATGGTTATTGTATGTACTTAATATTCAGCTCAAATAGCTACTTTTAAAAGCTAACCTTTACAATTTAATAGAATAAAAGATATTGAAATGCCATTGTTTGGCGGTGCCTCTCTCTTTCTCACACAAAGCATACATTGGAATAAAATTCTAAGGTATTTTTTTAAACATGTTGCCCCTTCGAGCCTAGGTTTTTAGGATGTTACATAGCACAGAACAGCCATAGGCAACTTCATAAAGATAGATATGGAGCCATGTCTATCTCTATGATAGCCACAACCCCATGGAAGACTTCAGCCCCTACCAAAGCTACACCACCAAATATTAGTAGCACAGAAGTCCTGCCTCAAAGAGTAACAGAATCCTAGAGTTGGAAGAGACCCCAAGGATTATCTTTTCTGACATGGAGTACAATATACTAAAATGGTGAAGGGTCTGGAAACCATGCCTTATGAGGAAAGACTTAGGGAACTGGGGATGTTTAGCCTGGAGAAGAGAAGGTCAAGGGGCGCTATGATAGCCCTGTTTAAATATTTGAAGGGATGCCATATTGAGGAGGGAGGAAGCTTGTTTTCTGCTGCTCTAGAGAACAGGACTCGGAACAATGGATGAATATAATTAGAGGATGGATTCACACACCATTTTCTTGATGAAAAAGCATTTTTGCTCTAGAGTTTTTACAAAGCGCTCATGTGCTGGATAGTAAAATCTATCTGTGCGCAACTAGATGCACTTTGGAGTTTTGTGAGTAAATAAATAAATAAATCCCAATAAACAGAAACCTCAGAGTCATTTATTACATGCCTGCTTCCCATCTTGGGTTGGTACTCTTTCTTCATTTTATTGGCTATTTGTTGAATAGGTATGCAGTATAATACTGCTAGTATTAACTTACTAACATTTATTCAGTGGCAACAGGGACTGTACAATGCACTGGTGTTTCACAATTAATGAAAAACGAAGTCCAATTTGGAAAGATACTTGAAATTAACAATTAATTCTCTCTGATAAAATTATAATGGGCAACATTATTTGGCACGTGCACGTAGCATTGTAGAGTTGGAAGGAGCCCCACAACACCATTCTGGTTATGTTTAAAGATCTGAAATTTAGCAGCTCCCAAAACTGGGACAAGTGTCGGAAATTCAAGTTTTGGAGAATTATGGAACGCAAACAGTACGAGCCGAAGTTTTGCGTATGAGACTTGAGAATCCCCACACTCACCCCATCCAAATTTGCTGTTTTTCATTGGCATTTGGCAAATAAACAATTGAGCCACCGAAAAACACTTTGCTTGTCCTGATCCTCAGGAGTCCATTTAAGTTTAATTTAAGCTTAGAAACAAGGTCTTCATTTTTCTCTATTCAACCCACACACCCCCAAATAAACAATTACCTGCTGAACAAGTGGAGATGTTTGCCTTCCCTTTTTCTCATCTCTAACAGGAAACAGAGATTTAAGTAGCTTTGGCATCTGAGGCACAAAAGACTTCACGGGATTCAAGTAAGCAGCAGCCAGGCTACCAAGTCCTGGGAACAACAACAACAACAATTTAATGCACAGTGTTTCCATATTCTGCCTACTGAACACTTGTGATGCTACTGAAAACCCCCTTAAATAATTATCAAGACTCTAAGCTAGTTTTTGGTGGGAACAAGGGGATTCTTAGTGGCTGCTCCCAGACTTTGGAACTCCTTCCCTAGGGAGGCCAGGATGGCTTCCTCCTTGCTCTCCTTTTGTTGGCAAAAGGAAACATTCTTGTGTCACCGGGATTTTGGAAACTGAATGAGATGGGCTTTCAATGTTGTCCAGTGCTGTTATATGGTTGTATATTCTTTCAGTTAATACTGTTTTTTAACGTTTAATATTTTAACATTGCCTGTTGACTTATGGTGATCCCACAAATTTCCTAGGGTTTGCTTAGGCAAGGAATACAGTACTCAGAGGTGCTTTTACCAGTTCCTTCCTCTGAAATACAGCTTACAGCACCTGGGATTCATTGGTCTCTCATCTAAGTACTAACTGGGCTGCCTCTGCTTAGCTTCCAAAATGAAATGGATCTAATGCCTTTAGGGGCAACGAATCAAAATCCTTTGTTGTTGTTGTTAACCGCCCTTGTAGGGGGTGTTATATCGAAAAAGGTTTTCTCTCAAATTTCTCAAATCATGGTCCAGGATAACAGAGGGAGGACCCCTTGCCCACCACCTGCCTTGAAGCTTGAGATGTTTATTTATTTATTTTTATTTTACCTGGATCGGTAGAACCATTCTGCTGAGGAGAGGCCAAGAGATTTGGTTTGGACTTGCTGGAATGTGCTGATGCTTGCGATACATCCTGCTGGCTTTCCCAACGACTCTAGAAGGAATGGAAAAAAAAAGGGGGGGGGGACATCCACAGAGATAAAACTGGAAGTACCAAGATTCAGGAATTGCTTTGCAAACATCTAAAGGAGTTGTTCCTAACCTTTGGTCCTCAACTTGTTTTGGACTTCATAATTCAGAAGCCCCAGCCAACTTGGCCAACACTCAGGAATTATGGAAGCTGAAGCCCAAAACATCTGGAGGACCAAAAGTTAGGAACCACTGCCCTAAAGTGAACAACATTTTCACAAGGAATAAAAAAAGGAAAAGAGAGAAAGGGAAGGAAGGGAGGAAGGGGATGATAGTTGAAAGAACAACTTTTCTGGTGCTAGATGGGAAGGACATGGTGGCCCTGTGTTAAACCATAACTGAACCTCTTCTCTCACACTTCTCCCTCCTCTTTCTCTGCTCTACTCCCCCACTCAAAAAAAAAAATTTCAACCATTTTTACAACTCTGAGGTTGTAAAAACTCTTTTTCTACATGCCAATGCATCACTAAGCGAATATTCAGAGCAAGAGAAAAGAGTAAACATTACCAGCTTGACACACTTTGCTCAGCTATGTCAAGAATTAAAATTCAGGGCGTGTTTGGCACAAAGTGTGAATGTCAACTTGCAATCTACTCATATTTTCCTTTCATCTTTATCCTATGAACTATTAGTGTTCATTTGTTAAGTACCTAACGTTACTGGGCACTAAAAGAATGAGATTTAAAAGATCTCTCTCTCTCTCTCTGGCTTTTCCTCGCTAACGAAGATTCAGGAAGGACTCATGATCCCACGCTTTCTACAAGTGTGTTGATGACTAAAAAGGCCGATCCAAGATAGACAGGTCCGGTTACAGAAAGCACAGCAGAAAATCTCCTTGTTTAAAAAAGATTTAAAAGATACAGACTGAGGAAATACCCATACTTTGTACTGCATATTTGACCCCATGTCAACTACCATGGTGCCATGCAATTGAATCATGGGATTTGTAATCTGTTGTAGTTGTTATCAGCTGCCATCAAGTTGGCTTTGATTTTGACTTATGGTAACCCTATGAATGAGAGATTTCCCAAGTCAATAGGCCTTCTCAGGTTTTGCAGACTCAGTGTGGCTTCATTGATGTAGTCAATCTATCTGTAATGTGGTTCTCCCCTTTTCTTATTTACTAAGTAGTGTTGACTATCCTGTTCTGGAACCAGGTGTCATTTTGGGCTTCCAGAAGAGTTATTTTGATTCAAAACACTAACATTCATCACTCCGATACCATAAGCTTTATAAGTCCTTTTGTTGATGGGGTCCATCATACCCTCACAGCTTCTGATAGAACTGGGTCCCCAATCTAATTCTACTCAGGCTATTCCTGGCCAGCAATCAAACTCCCCAGCAGTAGCATATGGGCACTTGGGTTGGGGATCACCCTGTCAGACCAAGGCCAATGGAAGATGGACTTATATAGTTCAGAAGCAAACAAAGAAAACCAAGCACAAGCATGACCCACCTTCCCTGTCATAGTTATGAGAATTGTACACACTGGTTAGTAACAGAAAAATTCATTCCTCCAGTCCATTCCCAGCCTTCATAAACTTTCTCAGCCTCAAATTGCCAAGCTAATGCAAAAATAATCAAACAGGGTCACTAATACAAATGGATTCTTTCTCAACACAGGGTAAATGTTTAGGTATGAAGCTAACAAGGACTCCAAAACCCATTTACCTGTTGACTGATTCCTAACTTGCTCTATCAGCTTTTCTAATGAGTAGTGTCATTTCATGATACAGCCACAATATAATAATCTTCAGTTTCATGAATCTGGTTTCTTGGGAAAGTTCAGACTTTTAAACAATCAGGTTGGATGATTTCTGGTGTGCTCAGAAATGTGTGCCTTATGGGGGCAAAAAATGCCCCCCCCCCACTCAAGACATCCACTATAACAAAAGCCAAGTGCTATTCCCTGTTAGTTCTGTGTATGTGCCTTCTAGTTACCTGTTGACTTATGCTGATGTCATGAATGCATTTCCTTTGCCAAGGAATTTGCCGCTGCCTTCCTACAACCTACAGCTACAACAGGACTTCTCACACTCTCTCAAATGGGGACCAACAGTTTTAAAAAGTATTATTATTATTATTATTATTATTAGCAATGTGACAGGGACCAGTGCCATATGCCCATATTTGTGCCAATTTGGTAGCTCAGGGACCAACACTGGTCTAGGAAACACTACTTTGAGTAACATTGTCCTAAATTACTTGGTCTTCCTTAGTGATCCACCATTCATGTATTAACCAGGCCTGACCCTGCTTAGCTTCCAAGATTAGGTGAGATCTGATACTTTCAGGGTAATCAGATCCTTCTAAACAGACCACTTCAATCTACTGCTATGCAAATGCCATTGATTTATTGGGTCTACTATATGTAAGATTAGCAACAGCACTTCAACCAAAGGTGGGAATCACATACACACACTCCCAAGGTATTTATTTTTACATTCCTCACCATAGGTTCTGCTTAGCTGGGGCTGAGGGACTTCTGTCTAGAATATGTGGAAGGTTGCATGATCTCTACCCTACAGTTAGATCATTGCCTTGCAATCCCAATTCTATCCTGGCTGCACCATCTGGGAAACAGTTTACTGGACTATGTTTATCTTGGTATATGACCCAAAGTAGCAATCTGTATGCTGTTTAATGGAGGGATTCCCCATCAGTTCTAGCCCTATCAAGGTGGTCCTTTGAACAGAAACCCCACTGTAAGTTCTCAGTTTGAAAACTAAAAATGCTGCAGTTGTTTCCATGAGCATCTACTTTTATCAACTGGTGCATTAAAAAAACAAAACAATTCTCAATAAACCCCAAGAACTTGTAAAGCTGTTAGCACAGACTCTAATTTTAGAAACATTTCATCAGCTTTGGCTCTATCTGCTAAATTCACACAGTAACTGATTCCCTTCCCACGCAACTGCAAAACCAATGCAAACTCATCTTAGCCCTCCCTTCTGCTTTTTATGTTGTCAGAGAGAAGATAAATAAGAGAGGACTTTATCTGATTCTTTCACTAATACAGGATCCAGTGTGCAGTTTGCCATTTTCTCTTCTAACTCATCTTCACTGTTTTGAGTGCTAATATAAGGGTGGGCTACTGTTGTGGTTTAAGGAGAGACTTGCCCCACCTAGGCAACCTTAGGAGGCAGCACCCCCAGCCTCACACCTTTAAATATATATATATATATATATATATATTTGGGGAAAATGTATTGCCTCTAAATTCTGTCCTCTTTTAGAGAATGGGGAAAATTTTCATCACATTTTATGACCCTCTCTGCACCTTTTTAGGTCCAGGAGAAGACTTTTCCCCAATACGAAGTGACCTGGAAGAGAACTTTTCAGTAATTTCCTTTTGGAAAATAGTCTTCTTCTGGGCCTAAAACAGCCGTGGAAATGAAATGTGGCAGAACTGCCTCCCAGCCACATTGCACGGGGAAATTGGGACACACTTTTTTCTTCTGAAATAAATGCTGGGGCTCTCAAGGTCTTGAGGGCTCTCAAGCCATATGTGGCCCACAGACTATGTTTTCCTTATCCTAGGCTAAGAGGGCCCCATACCCACTAAACCAAATGCTATGGACTAATCCAAAGTTTGGAAATGTAGCCCGGCAGTTCCACCCGCAAAACTCTGCTGCATCTCACCATTCACCAAACCCAAAATCTACTGTAGAATTGCTGAAGCTTGCTTCTGACCCTATGACCATTCTGTGTTTGGAGAGAGGATTGTAGAAGCACCTGGCTATGCTGACGTAGCCAGATGCAAAGTGATTACATCTTTTGCTGAGGTCCACTGGAATCTTGCAGAGGTCTCGGTGGATGATATAATCATTTCATGTTTGGCCGTGGAGATGCAGCCAGACAGAAATGGCTGGAAATTGGCCAAATTCAAAAGTGACAGTGAAGTAACATCATTTCTGATCATTCTGGGCAGGTGAATGTGGGCTGCCAGGAAGGCCTTGGGGTAAAAATTGGCCACCTTCGCCTCTGCAGTTGCCTAATCCTGCCCTAAAGCATGTAATGGGCAAATGTTGCAGGCTGAGAAGCCCATTTTCTGCCCCTGCAATCCTCCCAGGAGCTTAACTGCCAAAAATACTAATAATTTACAAAAATTTTCTGGTTTTGAAAACTGGGTGCTTTTTTGTTGTTTTGATCTTATAAGGATGATGAGGGAATGCAATCTCTTTGAAAGATAAATTGGTCCTCCTGGAAATGTCCAAGATAGACATCTGGAGCAGAAAGAGGGTGTTTCACAGAGTCTGGAGGGGTTGGCACGCAGTCTAAGGAGCAACCTTTGAAACCCCTGGTTGTATACAAATTGATGGTTCTGTACAAGTGAAAGAGCACTGCATAACGCAAGATCTCAACTCAGAAGAAGTAGGTAAGCTCACCACTTAAAAAGCAATGTCAATTTCACACGCTGAACCATATGCCACCACCTTCAAAAGAGTTATGCGTATTCCTAGGTTAACTAAGCATGGAATGGGGAGGAACACCACAGCAGCACTTCCAAAGCAGATGTTAAGCATTGGGTTAGAGCAAACGGGTTCGAGGTTAAAGCACTCCAGAATGGGATAAGGGATTTATCCTGTTCATTAGGTGAACCTAATGAATTAGTTACCTCTGTGAGGACCTTTGGACACTGACACATGCAATGAGGGATGGATACCGTTGAAGAGTTAAGAAACAAAAACATAAAAGAAAAGAGAAACAATGAAAAAAAATTCAGATAATGAATGATCTGCTCCATTTTAAAAGCACTGTTATCTGAACAAAGATGGTCTATCTTCAGGAACCTTTGGGAGATGTTCCAGAATCTAACAGCCATCTGTAAATACTAGAAAAAGGCAAGACATTGTCCTCAGAGTAACTACATATCCCCTGCAGCACTGGCACTGGTAAAACAATTAATCCAGGCCTAAACCACCCAAAACTAAGCTCTCTTAACTCCCATACATTTCAGTGCAGGAAATTCAAGGACTTACTAAATTTCTTTTCTCCTTGAAACCAAGAGGATTTAAGGGTGCTTAGCTCTGAACAGATTGTGCCTCACTGCTGAAATTGTGATGATATCTCATTAATCCTACAGCAATCTGGAGGACAGTAGATATCTGGAGAGAGTTCATCTTGATTTTATAGAGGTTTGCCAAACTCTTGAGCAAAGGTGAAGAAAGTTTGACTTGGGGGCTACATGTCACCCCAGGGCTATGTTATTATTTTATAATTTTTATCATTTTATAATTTTATAATTTTCCCCAATTTTTCTAATAATAATAATAATAATAATAGCCTCAAAATTGTACTTTAGGGGTTGTAAAGAGCAATTTATTCAAAACCGTTTAGCCTCAGGAGAGGCCTTAAGAGGAAACAACTTGACCCTTTTGGCAAAAAACTCCTGGCTAGAGTTGTCAGGTTTTCAAAGTACCAACAAGGGAAATACCAAATAAGTAGAATCAGGCATTCAAATAAGAGCACACTTTCTCCCCTTCTGCTATAGAGGATACTATTCTCTCCAGACAGGTTGGAATTGCAATGGAAAATAGCTCCAATTAGCACACAGTGAAAGGTTATGGGAACCAAAAAACATGTGAAAGACCCTGCAGGATTTGAATTTCTACACTGGTGTCTTCCATTGCAATAGCTCTCAGGGTGACCTGGCCATGCCCTCATGCAGCTGGGGGAAAAATCCAAACCATGGCTGAATTATTGGTTAAGCTTCTCAGCAGTCTTATTTTCTCTTAGATCAGACAGTTCTGTCAAAGCAAACAATTCAGCAGTTTAAAAACTAGGACTGGATGAATCCTTTCTAAAGCAGGTTTTAAAATGTATTATTAAATAATATTGCAATGCCATTTTTTTCCCTGAAAAGGTTCAACTTCAAAAACAGACAGGAAAAAAGATCCTTTTATTATAAAATATTCAACTGCTTAATACCAAAGTTGGTACGGGCGATACCTGCAAAGACCAGGCTGGCTTAGCTCTGAATGGAAGAAAAGAACATTCCTCCTTAGTTATGATCTCCCGTCACAGCTGCAGGGAAGTATTACTTCCAGATTTCCCAAATTTCCCATTTACTTCCGTTAAGAAATTCTGAAAGCTTACTTTGTATGTAGCAAGGCTGTATGGTGGATTTAGATCCTGTCGGCTCCCGGAGAGCTGAAAAAGTATAAAACAAAGAGAAGGCTTTAGAAGGTTGGGTTAAGCCATCTAACACCAGTAGGCAAGGTGAGCTTAGAAGTGTCATAGAAAGGAGATGTTAGCAATGCAGAGCAGCATCTGTTACTTAGGTTAACCCCTTAGTTCAAGGCACTCCTGACTCATGGCGGCCCTAAGGCGAGTGAGTTTTCCTGACAAGTTTTGTTCAGAGGAGGTTTGCCATTGCCTTCCCCTGAGGCTGAGAGAGTGTGACTTGCCCAAAGTCACCCAATGGTTTTAATGGCAGAGCTGGTAATCGAACCCTGGTGTCCAGAGCCATAGGCTGACACTTAAACCACCACACCACACTGGCTCCACATAACACACGTACTACACATTAAAAAATTAAGGTAGAAGGATGTGCTGTGGATATGCTATTTTTAAAACATAATGCACATACTACATATTTCTGCTCTAACCAGTTAAAATGTGAAGGCCTGTTGAAATGAGAAGGGCTTTGCCTACCACAAGAAGACAGCAGAGAGGAGGCCAAGTGAGCCTCTTTTGGGTGCTATATAGTTCTGTTGGTTACTATTTCTC
This sequence comes from Urosaurus nigricauda, assembly GCA_034509955.1. Taxonomy (NCBI): domain Eukaryota; kingdom Metazoa; phylum Chordata; class Lepidosauria; order Squamata; family Phrynosomatidae; genus Urosaurus; species Urosaurus nigricauda. The sequence goes on along the minus strand of JAOEGL010000001.1, from coordinate 375,022,077 downwards.
CCACTCCTGCTCACCAGCCTGCCCAAGGACTAGCTGTCCCTTAGCACCTTCTATGCATTGCCATTTATTTGGTGGCAGAGTACAGGTAAGCATCGCTGAAGAAACTCACTCGATTGACATTTGGAGAACTGAGGCTCTTTCGATATAGTTTTCCTTTGCCTGTTAGCTGTTCCTTTACAGCAACTTCCTGCAAGAGATAAATAGACAAGACAGACAGAATGTTAACAACACTTTCTGCAAAAGATTCAAACTACAGGAAAAGAGATTCATCCTCAACATTAGGAGGAACTTCCTGGCAGTAAGAACTGTTTAACAGTGGAAAATGCTCCTGCCTCAGAAGGTGGTGGAGACTCCACCTATGCTATCTACCATGTTTTATATAAACAAGTAGCAACAGCAAGTACATTTTTGCACTGCTTAGTGATTTACTGTTTACAAAGTGTAAGCTAATTGCCCCCAACAAGCTGGGTACTCATTTTAGCAGCCTATGGAAGGATGCTAGGCTGAGTCAACCAGGAGCCCCTGGCTGGGAATGAACTTGCAACCTTGTAGTTTGAAAGTGAATGGTTGCAGTACAGGCATTTAACCACTGTGCCACCAGGGTTAAGATGCCCCAACTCCATGGTCTATGTTAGGGTTGGCACAGTGGGGCCTGCAAGCTACATGTGCCCCACCAGACTGTTTTCATTTCTACCACGGTCAATTTTATTTTGCCCCCAAATGTCCTCTGAGAGAGGCATCTTCTGTCACATTTTGGGGCACAGTTGAGGCTCAGGAGAGACCTTTAAAAAAACAACAACCCAAGAGCGAACAAGAAAGTGACTTCTAGTCACTTATTGCTCCAAAAGATCACTGCTTAGCCCCAAATGGCTAAAGACATGCTGTATATACTCAACTATTAGTTGACCTCATGTATAAGTCAAGGTCAGGTTTTGTGGCCAAAATTATGGATTTTGCCATGACCCATGGATAGGGTAAAACTTGGAGGCTCCTACAGTGTGTTTATCTTTTTGCATGGCTCTTTCTTGCTAAATTCCTCTCTGCACTGCATGGGGAAATCTGAAAGAGCTGCTATCACATTTCCATGCTGATATGTAAATAAGTTGACTTGGGATTTTGGGGTATACATTTTTAGACTTATAGACTAGTAAATACGGTAGTGGAAATGCCACCCATGAATGTTCAGGGGCAAAAAAAAAAGTATTTCAATTTTTGTTTTGTGGGTAGTAAGCTGGGGGTGTGTTCTGGGATATAGCATGCGGTGTTTGGAAACTTGTACTCTAGGTAAAAATGCTTATTTTGAGGCCATTGGAGGGGCTAATGCAGCCTCTTAGCCTCCCTCAGTAGCCCGCCACGGCTCTGTGGCATGGTGCTGTAGCATTCTTCCGTGGCATCAGCACACCTGACGCAGGCGGTCCAGAGTGAGGATGTTCTCCACTGCCAGAACACTTCTGAGGTATTTCTCTATGTGGGCTTCAGAGTCAGCCGAAGCTGCATTTTCCACATCGGCTGCCATTCTCGCCAGTGCCTCCCGTTCCTCCACACCCTGAGCATCCTGGAAAGAAAAACCATCTCAAGTTAATGAAGCTCCTGTCCATGTTAAAATAAAAGTAAAAATAAATAAAAATAAAAGAGCTTAGCATAGTGGGAAGCAGAGGAAATATGTCAGGCATGCTTATGGTAATACTGGATCTGTATATTGTTCCTCTGAGACAAGATAAAGCTCCCAAATATTTGGACTCTCGAAGTATGAGATTAAACCAACACCATCTTGCTGTACCATGACAGATAAGGAAAATGTTTCTGCAGACAGTTTCTGGAATCAATGCGCCTTGTTCCCCCTTCTCCAATATTCACCTCTGGGATATTCGAAACGACTTCAAATGTCACTCCACAGCCAGGGACAGAACTTCGGTAGGACATCCTTCTCAAGAAACTCTGAGCAAAGCCCTAAGGGGTTGAAGGAGAATAAAAGAAATCTTTTGGCATCAAATAAATCAATGATAAAGATCTGTACCTCTCTTTCAACATGGTGAAGCCAATACACACATCAGCAGCAGAATCAGCAGCCTGCTTAGCACAAACTACGCCTGCTTAGCTCAATAAATAAAGAAATAGTAAATGAGGAGTTGTTGCTTCTGAGCCAAAAAAAGGGGGAAGAAATGATGAAAGAAACCCTACTAATGTTCTCAAAAGGAAGAGCCAGTGTGGTTTGAGCACTGGATTAGGACTCTGTGAGATCTCTGGGTGACCTTGGGCAAGTCACACTCTCTCAGAGAAAGGCAAACCCCCTCTGAACAAAGCTTGCCATGAAAACCCTGTGACAGGCTCACCTTATGGTGGCCATAATGCAGCAATAACTTAAAGATACTCAACAACAACAAATTCTTAAGAGCAAAAACAACCTTTTAAAAAATAACAACTAGATTAACAACACCTCCCTGGTGGTAGAATTCAAAGACATAGCCATGCTAGTCTGGAAAATCAGTATGCAAAGGGATCTTGTAGCACCTTTGAGACTAACAGAAAGAATCAAGTTGGGAGCATGAGCCTTCAAAGACCTGAGCCTACTTCCTCAGATGCATGTTACCTCCCTGGTCGGCCGCCCAACTGTAATTTGCAGTCCTGTTATCCAATGCCTCCTCAAACGGGGGAGATTCTTACACACAACTGTGAAATTTCTGTTTAAAACACACACACAGACATGTCAAGATGTAAGGGTCTGGGCAGCTATCACATCATGGGGGAGGAATAGGTACTGCTCAGTTCTCCACATTTCATACACTGCCAAGGGTTGGACTGGATGGCTCCTTGGATTTTTCCACCTCTGTGATTCTATAAACTTTGGGGGGAAATGACTTGAGCTTCTTATGTTGGCTTCGTTACAGTCTAGCAAAGAGACTTCTCAGCCAACACACCCAAACCTCCCCCCCCCCCCCATGAACATGTAGTTATGCGTGAGCTGGGAGTTACTTGTGCTTTGAATTGCAGACAAGGCTGGTCACCAAATTCTTGGCCACAGAGACCACAACAAACAATGATTTTAGAGGGGCAGGAAGCCATTGCTTATGCTGACAAGGTGCCCCGAGAGGTTAAAAATCCCGACTCCTGAATTAATGCGGAGATGACTCATCCTCCACAGTTGCTGCAAATGACTGTAGACGCCTTGGAAGGTTATTGATACAGTTTTGAAATACACATTTGGGTTGCATGTTGCTGGTGCAGAATAGCTAAAGAGCCTAAGGCGCTTAGCAGGCAGTACAGAGAAAGGAATTTATGGAGGGTTTGTTCCAACAGCCACAATGAACTGAGCTAGCCAAGAACATGATGGTTGCCATTGCACAGCAGCAGAGGTCATACCGTTTGCAAAAGTCCCCAGGTTTGATCCCCAGCAACTAATAATGTGACCTCTGGTAGGAGGACTAAGGTAGATTCCTGCCTCAGATCTTGGAGAGCTGCCAGTTAGAGATGGTTGCAAAGGGATAGACAGAACAAGGATCTGATGAAAGATAAAGCAGATATTTTAATCTTGGGGTGGGCAAAGCCTAACTCTGAGCCAAAGAGGCATTCCAAGGCTGTTTTTATGACCTTAATCCCTCAAAACCACCCAGAATCATGAGACAAGGTCACAGCAGAAGAGGGGAAAGACAAGTATGGGAAGGTTAGGAAGGAACTAGATAAGATACACAAGTGTAAAGATACATCACTGAATACCAAAAGCAATATCAAAGCATTTCTGAATTCTATGTACGGATGTGAAAGCTGAACATTGAAGAGAGCTAACTGGAAGAAAATCAACTAATTTGAGATGAGGTGCTGAAGAAGAGGTCTACAGATACTGTGGACTGCTATAAAGGCAAATAAATGAGTCCTTGGTCAAATCAAGCCTGAGCTCCCCCCAGAAGCCAAGGTGACTAAGCTGAGACTGTCATACTTTAGACACGTGAGAAGACATGACACACTAGAAAAGAAAATAAGGTGTTAAGGTAAAAGGCAGTAGGAAAAGAAGACCCCATTCCAAATGGACTCAACCAAGGAATTCAAAGCTGCCCTAGGTCTGCAAGAACTGAACAAGGATGGTTGAGAACAGAGTGACTTGGAGATCTCTCATTCATAGGGTTGCAATAAGTCAAATCCAACCCAAGAGAAAATGACAAATACAATGTGACGGGAGTATAAAATTATGCAGGATGCGGAGAAAGCAGGTTGGGATAAAAACATTCTTGCTCTGTTCATAGCATGAGGACCCATGGTGGACATCTATGTAAGCTGAATGGAGGGAGATTGAAGAGACAGCAAAGGAAGACCTTCTTCAAGACAGTGCACAGTCAGACTGTGGAATTCATTGGCACACAATATAGTGAAGGCCACCAAACTGAATGGCTTTGACAGCGAACTGGGAAAATTCAAGGGGAATGAATAGCTTCTACAGGCATCCTCAGTCTTTGGATGCCTTGCTTTTTGATGTCTTGCTGTTTTGACAGATCTAAATTACAGTAAGCCCTTGTTATCTGCTTAGGTTTGATTCCATGATCCTCTGAGGATACCCAAATCCATGGATGTTCAAGTACAAAGGATAGTAAAATGGTGTCCCTTATACAAAATGGCAAAAATCAAGGTTTGCTCTGTGTAATTTAGATACATTTTTAAAATATTTTCAAGCCATGGATAAAGGAACATGAATCCATGGATAAAGGAACCGAGGGCCAACTGTACAACCATGTACTATGCTTTCAACCCTCGGTCGGCTCTTTCAACCACACACTGCTGATTTTTTTCCCTCTCAACTGACTTGGCATGTGGGTTTTCTTTTCTTTCAGTTGACACCATCTAGTCTTAAAAAATTTGCAAACTTAAAAAATTCCACTTTTTGATAATCCTTTGATCCCTAACCTGTCAGATAAGCAGAATCTTGCTGTAGTCGGGATAGCTATATTTCACCCCCAATAGCAAAAACATTGAGGGCCAGTGTGGTGTTAATGGTTGAGCATTGGACTAGGTCACTGTTAGACTAGGCTTCATTTCCCTATTCAGCCATGGAAATCACAATAATGAATGTGGAGTCGAAGGCCTTCATGGCCGGCATCCATAGTTTTTTGTGGAGCTTTCAGGCTATGTGGCCATGTTCTGGAAAAGTTTTTTTACACACATACACACACAGATCTACTTTGAGGCAATGAAAGTTCCCTGTGTCACATCATTATAACCACAGCCAGCCTCAGAAATTGCCTCCTTAAACTAGAAGCTATTGGAGATTCACTCTGAATTCACCTCCAATATCTTGCTGACCCACCCTCTTGCCAAAAACCATTGTAGGGCAGAAATAAGCAATGGGAGAAAAAGCACACATGGATACGGACACCATCCGGGGGCAGTGACATCAACAACAGTCTCGACACACAGCAACAGAAAAAGATCCCATCACAAATGTCATGAAAACAATGCTGACCACATTGGATGACGAGAAAAGGCACGATCTGTTTAAGGTATGGATTTACTAAAGCGCATTTTGCAAACATGCAGAAAAGCTCATGAAGGATACCACCCATCAACCGCTGCCAGATCAAGGCCCCAGGGGAATGATATAGCTATTCCAGCGGCAAACAATGCTAAGAGCACAAACAATCTTCAATACTCCTGCTTCTTACGCACAGCGAAGGAGTGCAGGGGGCAAAGGTGTTTGCCAAGATGTTGCAGTGGCAATCGTTCCTACCCCCACCTGGAGCCTCTATGCATCTTTCTAGCGACTGCCATGGAGTCAGGAGCAAGGAAGAGTGAAAGAGAAGGAAAAGAAAAGAGGAATCAATAAAGGAGAAGGGTTGGTCAACAAGGATGCTCCAAGCTGGAGTCCTACAGCAATCAGTGATGGGGAAACCACTTGACTCCCCATTTTCTAGTTGCACTTACATGCAGAGCCTGGGAAAAAAGGAGGAAAAATTAGAAACTAAAAGCCAAAAGCAACGTTACTCAAGGTATTGTCATTGAAGATGCTAAACCAAAAGGCAGCCATTTATTTTGGTGTAGCTGTTGCTAAGAGAAAGCAAAGCTTTTTTTTTTTTTTCAAATCTAGCCCCAAAGCTGTGAACAGACAGCAATTTGAACGATCTTGGACAAGCCATAAGGTCAGAACCACATTGATTGATCTTTAATCATGAATTTTGTGCATTTTGGTTGGCTGATTACTGTTTTGTGGATTTTGGATGTCAAATACCTGGTGATTGCAAATGGTGACTATGATCAGACATTCCACTATATGGAGCCTTAGACTGTTATTTATTTTGTTTTCCAAAATAACACATTGGTGTTGGTCATTATTTTTTAAATCAGGGATGGAAAGCACATGGCCTTCCAGATGTTGTTGGATCCCTGCATCCCTCACCACTAGCTAAGCTGGCCAGGGCTGATGGGATTTGTGATCCAACTATGTCTGTCGGACCACTCTATTCTCATTTCTATTTCAAGGGATGATAACTTTACTTATTACTCTGCAAGTAACAAGTAAGCAATGCAATGCTAATGTGCTACTTTTCTGTTATTGGTAGTTTGTAAAATTATACTTAAAAAAATAGAAAAACCGTCCTTCTCAATGACAAGTTTTAGAAGTAACAAACATTATTTCTTCTGCTAAAAAAGTAACATTATGACAGAAAAGCAACGTCAATATGCTCGCATTACCCTAAAACGTAACATTACAGTTATGGGTGGTGATGTCAATAGGACAATAAATTAGCTTGTATAGCCCACTACTAAATAACAAATAAATAAGTAAATTCAATAAATTCATGAAGAATACCAGCAGCTGTAAGCCACCACCACTTATACCTCGATGTTCAGAGGCAATATACCTCTAAATATCACATGCACAGGAAAAGCAGGAAGAGGCCAAGCCAGTTTATGTTGTGTATCTGGGATAATAAAGAGGAATCTGGCCTATAAACAGAGCTCATGTCATCCATCCAATGAGTTCTTGCCATCTATCGTATTTAAGACACTCACCTGCTTGCCATAGACGTTGACACAGATGCGTTTACGAAGCACGAGCTGCATTTCGGCAGGGTGGCTGAGTTGAACTGTCACCCGAACAATTAAGTAGACTCTCTGTTCGCCTGTTGTTCCTTTGCTGAGCTGTGAGCAGTTGTGAACTGTGGAATCCCAGGACGCTTCAGCCTTTGCCTAAAAATGTTACCCAACAACAAAGGTAAGACACAGCTGAGCCATAAAGGTTTCACCATGATGACTTGTATTTCTGTACTCATAGGAACACATGGAATCTAGTGTACCTTGAAAGTGGAGGCTTCACATCTACCAAACCTCAAAATGCTTCTGCTCAGAAAACAGCAATGGCATAAATATGATAATCAAATCTCTGTGTGTTCTTCTAGAAATGTATTGGCATCCTGTTGTTATTCACAACTAGAATAGACTTTTTCAATCAACTGTTGAATGGATAGGCTCCATATCTATCAAACCTTGAAATGCTTCTGCACAGAAAACTGCAAGTGTGAATGTATGGTAATCACACTGTGTGTATTGTTCTATGAATTTATTCATATTCTAAGGTTGGCATCCTGTTTGCTATTTCCAGCTACAGTAAACCTTGTCAATCAACTGTTGAATGGTTGGTCAAGTCATAGAGAAACCCCACTGAGTGAATGGGTCTACTCCATTCAAGACTAACAACAGGAGTCCAATGGAGAATCCTCCTCCCTTCTAGCAATGGACTGTGGGTGCATCTACATTTTAGAAATAATGCAGTCTGGCACCACTTTAAGTGCTGTAACTCCATCCTAGGGAATAATAGTATTTGTAGCTTTACAAGGTCTTTAGCCTTCTCTGCCGAAGAATGCTGGTGCTTCACAAACTACAAATCCCTTACGCGGGGGATCCATTCAAGACACCACTATGACAGTGTAATGCAAATACCACCTATGATGAAGCCCCATTCATTTGAATGGGTAGCGCCCCCCCATTCACCATATTAGGGCTCACCATCCGCGTGACCACATATGGTGAGCCCACATATCACATGCACAGGTGCACTGTACCAGGATGTCATGGCAGTTAAAGTTGTATGAAACTGCATTATTTCTACAGTGTAGCTGCACCCTAATTGCCTTACCAGGACTGCAAAGCCCCCACCTCTGTTTTACCTCACTCTCATGGTGCTTGACAATCTGCAGCTCAAAAAATTCATCTTCATCTTCAGCAGTCAGGGTTGCATCCCAGCCACCAGCTTCTGCCTCATCAAGGTTGTCCTGAGAGCTGAAGTCATCTGCTGTAGGGTGGCAAAAAGGAGAGAAGGGGAAGATGGGAAGAGAAAGAAAACCAATGGGCAATTTCAGTTCAGGACAGGGGAAACCTAAATGGACAACTCATAAGGCAGGCCTCTTTAGTGACTCCACAAATGGGAAAATTCATGACTTGGGATGCTGATAACTGAAGGAGAGCATGCTGCTTATTTTTCCAAATCAGATGGGGTCAGGTGTGTTCAGGGTAGAATGGTGGTTTTAGAAGGAACAGCCACACATAAAGCCTACACAGCACTGTGACAGAGGTCAGCTGTACTGAGGCTGGACACGCAGAAATCTCTTCTTACACCAAACAGCCACCCAAGAGTTCAAGGTGAAAAGATAGAAAGGGAATGCCATCCAGCATCCCAATCCCAAGACGAAAGTGGGGAATCACAACACATGACCTACAGCCCCACAGCATAGTAGTTTGAGTGTTGGGCTGCAACTCTGGAGACCAGGATTCAAATCCCAGATCAGCCATGGAAATGCACCGGGTGACCTTGGGCAAGTCACACACTCTCAGCCTCAGAAACCCCTGTGATAGTACTTAGGGTTGCCATAAGTTGGAAATGACTTAAAGGCACAAAACAACAGCCACCAAAGTGAACATTTTCCATGCAGTAGTATTCTGATTTCTATGTATGGTTGTGAGAGTTGGGCAGTGAAGAAAGCTAATAGGAAGAGAATCAACTTGTTTGAAATGTGCTGTTGGAGAAGAATACTCCAGATACTGTGGACCTCTAAAAAGACAAATAAATAGGTCCCGGAGCAAATCAAGCCAGAACTCTCCCTAGAAGCCAGGGTGACTAAATTGAGGCTATCTTACCTTGGACATATAATAATGATAATGCTTTGTAAAGCGGAAGGTAGTAGAAAAAAGTGGATTTATTCAATCAAGGAAGCCACAACCATGAGTTTGCAAGACCTGATCAAGGCAGTAGATGACCAGGGATCTTGGAGATCTTTCATTTATAGGATCACCATAAAATGGAGTTGTCTTAGTAGTGATAAATAATAACAACCCATTACAACCCAAATTCTCTAGCGGGGTATGAAAAGGCAGATACAACGTAGTATTGTTTGCGGGACTTTTTGTCCACAAATTTGCAACTCAGAATCCTTTTCTATCCTCCTTTCTTTAAGTTATTTACATCTCTCTGTGTTACTTCTTATCTCACTCTTGACAGTCTGTATTGCAACTTACCATTTAAATCAAGGAAGATGACTGGGATGTGCGTCTCCATACCAGGCACTGGTGTCCTGTAAAAAAAACAAAGAGACATGGGCAACACTGGCATATCAATTCAGGCAGGTCTGATGCAGGACACATCCCATGCAATCTACAGCTGTCTATTACAGCCAGTTCCCATCCAATTCTAGGTCAAGGCAATGACAACCTTGGTGAATGTGGCTTTATTTTAATTCACTCTTTTATACGCAGAGGACAGCCAGTACCTTCCAGATTAGTGTCTATCCAAAGCTGTATCTTCAGCAGGAAAACAAATTTTTAAACAGGGTTGTACTGGTCTTAGCCTGACCTCAAATGTTAAGTCGTGTTCGTGTTAAGTAAATATTAAATAACTTTACTGCTGCTAATACAGTTTAAATCTCACTGCCCTTGACAATGGCTGCTGCCACACTGCAGAATGAATGCAGTTTGACACTGCTTTAACCGTCATGTCCCCATCCTATGGAATCCTGGGATTTGTAGTTTGTTGTGGCACCAGAGCTCACTGAGAGAGGCAGCTAAATAGCACATCCCAGAATTCCATAGCATTGTGCCATGGCAATTAAAGTGCTGTGCAAATGCAGCCAACATCTATACAAAATACAGATCTGTGAATCTTTTGCTTGAGGAAGAAGCCGGTGGAATTTCAAAAGCTTGCATGATGTGTTGAGTGTATTTTGGCTAGTCAATAAAGGTATTATTCTTTGTGGATTTTGTTTTATTACGTTAAACAGTTCGTTACTGTTTTTTACCCTGATGTATGCAGTAAAATATTTTGCCAACGACTTCACCAATTCAGAGCTGTGAAAAAGATACCATTTCATTCTTCAACTCCTGCTATTTCCTAGCTGGGTGATTCTAGGAGCTGTAGTCCAAAATGTAACTTTTCCTCAACTCTGTCCCAATGCCATACAAATGTTAAGATGGGCTGCAGGTAACAAATGTCTCTAGTTTTCATACAAGTCACATTCTCTCAGCCTCAGAGGAAGGCCATGCAAAACCCCTCTGAAAAAAATTCTGTTAAGAAGATCCCCATTATATGTTTGCCTTGTGGCTGCTGTAAGCCAGAAATGATTTGAAGATACTTCTCTGTCAGTTTCTCTGTTACACACACACACACAATCTGTCTTTTTCTCTCTCTCTGAGAGAGTGTGACTTGTCCAAGGTCACCCAGTGGGCTTCCATGGCTGAGTGGGGATTCGAACCATGGTCCCCATACACACAGATACCCTCTGCCTTTAGCTCAGGGCCACCCAATAAAGTCCTGAATGATGGTTCACTGACAGTGGCACAGGTCATTCTGATACCAATGCAATAATGAATTCATTCCAGGTTTTAATGTGTAGTTTAAAGGAGTGACCCAAAACGCTGAACTTGTTTCAGGGAAAGTAGCCATTTCAAAGTTTTTTTCTGGTTATTTTTCTGACACCCACTCCCTCCAAATTTAGTATTAAGCACAGCCTTTTCTGGCTTCCTGACCATTCATTGCAGACCTTGCGACCCAGCAATTGGTGGCTGGCCATGTTTGATTCTATTACCAATGTTCTGAATGAAAGAATCCGTGGCGTATTTGCTGATTCAAGAGAACTCAGGGACGTGTAACCTGGAATCCTGCGCAATGTTCCCACCAAGGCAACATCATTACAAAGAAGCAGCCTTTTAAGTGAATGAACCAGGCAATTAACATTAACATTTTTTCTTTTAAATCAGCTAAAGTGCAGTAGCAATAAATATTGATTTCCATCCCTACAGAAGATCATAATTAAACTTTGGTTAATAATTCTGTTGCTTTAAGTAGAGAACATTGAGATGCTTTTGGAATATTGCTTCTAAGTAAAATTATTCAAATATCCTCCGTTTCGGGGCTTTGGAACTCATTGCCCTCAGTCACAATTTACTTCCCTACCTGCCTTGTTCTGGCTGGTGTTTCAAACAGTCTCAGAAGAAACCGAGAAAGAAAAAACAGCATTGTCCCACACATTCATCCTCCGCCATTGTTTCTCTAATGTAGGGGCTGGGCAATGGTGAGGAGGGGGGCAGGGGTTCAGCCCCCAATCCTCCCCCCCCAAGCAAGCCAATCCCTCACGTTTGGGGTGCAGCACAAGCTAGCAAAGTCACTTCTGGCCACCAATTTTTGCATTTCTTGGTTCATTTTGAATGTTTTTAGGCAGATGGGAAGTATTGGGAGATCTCCAGAAGGTGAGTGAAAATGCTACATTTGTGAACAGTTTGGGGCTTGCCCCAAAATCAACCCAGGAGGCAAGTTGGGGAGGTCCTTATAGGATCATAAAAGTGGGACTTGGGGGCTGCATGTTACCCATGGATGGCACTTTCCCCATTATTGCTCTAGATATTTCAGGACTGAAGCTCCCATCATCCCTCAGTGTTGGGTAGGTCAACTAGGACTGATGGGACTGTCCATGCAAAAGCCTCTGAAGGTTGACACTTTGGTCAGTTTTAACATAACACAAAATGCTGCATATTTCTGCAGAGATAGATGTTTGCGTAGAATCCTGTGATTCTGCCACTATTTCTCAGTGTGTTAAGTCTTCTCTCTCCCTAGTAGCTACCAAATTTCTCTGCCATGGCATGGAAATCCACATCACACAATTTCGGCAGAGACAGACAAGATATATGTTGCAACAAACACTCCTTGGAGCCTATTTATGGCCTTACTTGGGAAGTATAATATCAAGTCCCTGCTAGCTTGCGTCACTCACATGTCAGTAAGCTCAGCGGTAGAAATCATGCATTCTTCCAGATATTGTTGCTGGGTGTCTTCAAGCCAACTCTGACTTGTAGCAACACTTTCCTACAGTCCTTTTGGAAAGAATTATTCAGAGAAGGTTTGTCACTGCTTCTTCTGAAGCTGGGAGAATGTGACATGCCCATGGTCACCCAGTGGGTTTCCACAAATGAACACGGACTTGAACCCAAGTCTCGCAGTCTAAGTCCCACACTCGAAACACTTTGCTCAGCCTTGTTTTTTCTTGTCTCCCCATTCATATATTTTTGAAGTTAATAATATGTGTTTTCAAGTCATCTCTGACTTACGGCAACCCAAAAGCAGATTTCTTTTGGCAAGCATCAAATTTTGTTTGCCACTATTTTCCTCTAAGACAAAGAGAATGTGACATGAAACCTATACAGTAGGTCTCCATAGTGGAACAGGGATACGAGTTCTGGTCTTCTGCAGTACTAGTCCAATACTCAGACCATTATACCACACTGGCTCTTCTCTGAAGGTGCTGAAGAATGGCAAATCTCAGCATTCCTGGTTATTCTGCTTAGGGCCGCTGGGAATGGCAGCCCAACACTAACTGGAGAGCCATACGATTCCTGCCTCCATTGCTTGTTGTCGTGAGTCTTCAAGTTGTTTTTGTCTTATGGTAACCCTAAGGTAAACCTATCAGAGTTTTCTTAGCAAGATTTGTTCAGAGGAGGTTTGTCATTGCCTTCCACTGAGGCTGACAGCATGTGACTTGCCGAGGGTCATCCCATGGATTTCACGGCTGAGCTGCGAATTGAACCCTCGTCCATAGAGTCAGATTCCTGCCTCTGCCATACTCTTTCTAGTGAGGGGTCACCTCTCCACCATCTTCTAGATCAGTAACAGAACTTTTTTGGTTTTCTCTACTTAATCCCCCTTAACACACAGGGCTTTTCGCACTGAGCTATGGCATTAATAAGGCATTAAGTAGATGACACTCTCAGACCAGGGCCTTCTGGAAATGCAGCAAGCTAGAAAATGTCATGTTCTACAACAATGGCTCCCAATATGGTCCTCCATTGGGACCTCAGCTCTCAGAAGCCCCAGCCAACATGGCCAACAGTCAAGAATTATGGAAGATGAAGTCCAAATCATCTGAAGGCCCACTGTTCTATGGCATTATCACTGCAGGTTTACTCTTGGTCTTACCACTCAGCAGGGGCTCCAGGGATGCCGCTGCCAGCAGAAGGCACCATTACGGCATTCCTCTCTTCTGTAAGAGTCAACCTCATCTCTAATAGCTGAGCCTCTCGGTCTGCGTCATCTTCTGTTTTGTCTGGAAAGAGATCAGCCAAGTTTTACTTTCTATCACAATTCCAAATACAAAGGTTTCAAATCCTGTGTTGCGAGGATTGGGAACCCCATTCAACCCAAGGGCTGAATTCAGTTCCAACAAAGTTCTCCCTGGAGTCAGAGAGCCAAAGGCCAGAGGTTAAAAATGTCAGTGAGTTTTAGTTTAAAGCTCTAAGGTCCACAGCTAAGCCTCAGGAGGGGTCTTTCAGCTTCTTTGAGAATGGGAGAAATATATGAATGCTGGAAAACATTTCAAGGAAGAGGTTATGCTCATCTGAAGAATCCCCAGAGAGCCAGATGATGACTTCAGAAGGGCCAGATTTGGCTCCAGGGTGTCATGTTCCTCAAACCTCTTGTAAGAAAATGTTCCATGCAAAACTGAATGCAAGTAGGAACTTGGGGAGCAACTGAGCTCAGCCACTCACCTGAAACATGAGACACAAATACTGGTGTGCAGAATCTGTTTGGTGAGGGTCAGTGCACCACATTCCCATCCACCAAGCAACCACTTTCCACTCCTTTGGATTTTTTTAAACAAGTAGTGTATATTACCTTCACAATAATTTTGACAATCTTTTGCAAGAAACTAAGCGGCTAGACTCTTACCTGGCTTTCCAACTAGTTTCTGTAACTGTTGATCCAGATACTCTTGACGTTTTGTAAGCACGTTCAGCCATTTCCGACGCAGCCTCTCCAAGTCTCTGTCCTACGAAGAATGCAGACATGTTTTTCCTCACAAGATTAAGTAGTGGTTTCTGAACATACACCATAAGGTAAGATACTAAGCCTCTGTGCATGGAAAGATTTCAAAGGCCAGAGACACAGCCACTGAAAGTAATGAGGAAAGGTCATGTACCGATGTGACACTTCTGTTTTGTCACAGAGTAAGGTCCAGAACTTAGAAGTTTTACTTTTATATACTACAGATCCCAGATTCTCCAGCCAGCATGGCTATGCTGGCATATAGGGGAGATATTGGAATTTGTAGTCCAAAAAGTAACTTTTCCAACCTCTATTAAGGCACAGACAGTCTTAAGTGGTTGTTTGCTTCTTCTGCTGCAGCAAACCTAAATTCTTACTTCTACACAAATGTAAACTTATATATATGTGAAAGTTACTGTTAAGATTAGACCATAAATTGAACATGAGTCAACAGTGCGATGCGGCAGCTAAAAAGGCCAATGCAATTGTAGGCTGCATCAACAGAACTATAGTGTCTAGGTCCAGGGAAGTAATAGTGCCACTCTATTCTGCTTTGGTCAGGCCCCACCTGGAATACTGTGTCCAGTTCTGGGCACCACAATTCAAAACAGATTTTGAGAAACTGGAGCCATGTGTCCAAAGGAGGGCAACTAAGATGGTGAAGGATCTGGAAACCATGCCCTATGAGGAACGCCTTAGGGAACTGGGGATGTTTAGCCTGGAGAAGAGAAGGTTAAGAGGTGATATGATAGCCCTGTTTAAATATTTGAAGGGATGTCATATTGAGGAGGGAGCAAGCTTGTTTTCTGCTGCTCCAGAGACTAGGACGCGGAACAATGGATGCAAGCTGCAGGAAAAGAGATTCCAGCTCAACATTAGGAGGAACTTCCTGACAATAAGGGCTGTTCGACAGTGGAACACTCTCCCTCGGAGTGTGGTGGAGTCTCCGTCCTTTGAGGTCTTTAAGCAGAGGCTGGATGGCCATCTGTCAGAGATGCTTTGATGGAGAATTCCTGCATGGCAGGGGGTTGGACTGGATGGCACTTATGGTCTCTTCCAACTCTATGATTCTATGATTATATATATTCAGATCCTTTAACTATGAGGGCAAGAAACATGAATACTCATTGTATTCCTGGTCAAACCAAATTTCTCAGTGTTCTGTGCCTAGCAAGAGAGAAAGAGCCCTTATTGAGTTCCTTCAATGGTGGCCATATAAGCACTTGCAACCTTTGTTTATAACACAACAGTTTCATGTTTTTTCTGTAAAAAAGGCAGAGCAGGACAACATGACCTAAATATATTTATGTCTTAAAGGAGGAAAGAAAAGAAGTGAAGTTGGCTCATTACATTCATGGGTTTAACTATCATGAATTTGATTATTTGCGAGTTTGCCTGGGGACACAGAGAATGCAAATTGATGCAGGTAGCTGGATGCAAGATGTGGGGGATGCTCCTGAAGACCCTCTATTACTAACGCTATTCTCACTGCACACAGAATCATAGAGTTGGAAAAGACCTCAAGGGCCATCCTGCCATGCAGGAATACAAAATCAATGCACTATCCAGCCTCTGTTTAAAGACTGTCAAAGATGTAGACTCCACCAAAATCTCTGAAGGAGTGTGTTCCACTGTCAAACAGCTCTTACTGTCAGGAAGTTCTTCCTAATATTGCGCTGGAATCTCTTTTCCTATAGCTTGCATCCATTGTTCTGTGTTTTAGTCTCCGGAGCAGCAGAAAACAAGCTTGCTCCATCCTCAGTATGACACCCCTTCAAATATTTAAGCATGGCTATCATGTCACCCCTTAACTTTCTCTTCTCTAAATAGCACCCCACTGGATGATGCCCCTAGCTAGTCTCTGCCTCCTCCTGGCCATGCCCTCCTGCCAGGTGAGTCCATATCCCAGTTCTTTGCTAGCCAGCCACTCCATCAGGCATCTCTGTCCTTCCATGAGCTACTCTCAGCTTTGTCACAGTCTGCCCACTCGCCTGGCCCCGATCCTTCCCTCCTGGCATTTGCCCTAGGGGTGGAGGCAGTAGAAGAGGTAGCCAGGGGGCTCCATTCCCTGTGCATCCCTTGTGGCCTCCTCATCATTCACTCCAGCTGCCCTGCCAGGCTCCTTCCCTCTGCTGCACTCAGTACTTTCATGTGTGACCCAGTCGTGGGACAGAAAGGCATGGGACCAGGGCTGGAGTGAGGTCTCTGGGTACCACAATTTGTCTATGTCAGCCATATCTTGGGATGGTGGTAGTGGTAGAAATATTCACATTTTTTTCCATTTTCCTGGGGGTCCTGCACTCCTAACCCGTGCAAAAAGGGGAGGGCCAACTGTTTATCTTATTCTGGATGATTTTAATGTATAATGGTCATATTAATCCTATATTTATGTGTTTTAACATATGTGTTCAATGGCTCAGTAGTATATTGTATTTTAATCTATATTGTGCCCCATCTGGGGGAGAGGAGGACAAGAAATAAAGAAATAAATGGTTATATTTACCTGGTAGCTGTCCATGTCATCATCTTCTTCCTAGGGGGAAAAAAAAACGCAAATTCAAATGTGTCATATTTAAATGCTGCAAAAATGTAAAGCCATGCACATATATACTTTGAAATAAATCAGTCTCTGAAGGCTTTAATAAAGAGCCAAGTTTTGGCTTTAAGCTAGAAAAAAAAAAACTTATGTTGGTGTCCATCAGACCTCCAAGTGAAGGGCACTTCACATTCAGGGTCCCACATTGCTCTCATTGACACACATGAGGGTCCCTCTTGAAGACTTCAATTCAAAATAGATCTTCCAGCCAAGTGTGAACCAGTTATGAACACATTATCACTAATGGAAGCACAATTAATTAACAGTAGTTAGTTGTTTTAAAAAAAAGTACACACACACATACACATATACAGTAATTAATTACTTTTAAAAATTAACTTTCCAAACTCTGGTCCAGCCTAAGTACATAGTACAGTCTTAAATTTCGAGACAATGTCTTGTGTCGATGTGATCAAATAAGCCCATTTGTCAATACTAGATTTTCTGCAAGAAACCCACTTTTTTAAGCACAAACAAAATTCTCACAAAATGTTATGCAATATGAAAATCCTTCAGGGGGCCAGTCATTTTGTCAGAGGGGTGACTCAATGTGTCAAGGTATCTTTGCCACCCAGAATGACAAAATGTACAGACGGTCACAGAATCAAAGAGTTGGAAGAAACCACAAGGGCCATCCAGTCCAACCTCATTCTGCCATGCAGGAACTCTCAATCAAAGCATCCCTGACAGATGGCCATCCAGCCTCTGCTTAAAGACCTCTAAGGACGAAGACTCCACCACCCTCTGAGGAAGGACTGTGTTCCATTATTGAACAGCCCTTACTGTCAGGACGTTCCTCCTAATGTTGAGGTGGAATCTCTTTTTCTGTAGCTTGCATCCATTGTTTCAGGTCCTGTTCTTTGGAGCAGCAGAAAACAAGCTTGCTCCCTCCTCAGTGTGACATCCCTTCAGATATTTAAACAGGGCTATCATATCACCTCTTAACCTTTTCTTCTCCAGGCTAAACATCTCCAGATCCCTACGGCGTTCCTCATAGGGCATGGTTTCCAGACCCTTCACCATCTTAGTTGCCCTCCTTTGGACATGCTCCAGTTTCTCCACATCCTTTTTGAACTGTGGTGCCCAGAACTGGACACAGTATTCCAGATGGGGCCTGACCAAAGCCTGTGAGGGTACGATTCTGGACCCCTCTCCGTGGATGTCAAAAATCACAGAGCCTCAAGCCCTATTCGTTTTAATGGTGGCTCACCATGTGTGCAGCCACACCAGCGCAGCCGCATGCAAGCACTAGGAGGAGCAAGCACATGGTTTGGATGGGCTGACTGTATAGGTATTCTTTACATCGTGACTCTTTATAACCCTTTCAAAAGTTCTAGTTTTGACCTATAAAGTCCTGTGTGGTAATTCTCCTCAACAGATCTGCCTGTGCTTTGAGATCTGCTGGGGAGGTCCTCCTCTCTGTCCCACCACCCTCACAGGTACATCTGATGGGAACATGGGACATGTGGCTGTCCCAAGATTGTCGAATTCCCTTCCCCAGAGAGATTAGATTGGCACCCTCCCTACTCTCTTTCTGCAAACAGATGTAGAAGATCTTTCTGTTTTGACAGGTTTTTGAATACTGATTGTGCAAGGCTTGTCCTGCATTAAACTATGCTCTGGACTTATGCTTTGTTGCTGCTGTGTGCCCTCAAGTCATTTCAGATGTATGGCGACCCTAAAGTGACACTTATTTTTTCTTACAGGCAGCTCAATTCAGCAACTGCTTTGCAGGTAAATACTTTGATATAATCCTCATGTGTGGTATGTGCCTTCAAGTCATTTCCAACTTACAAAGACCCTAAGGTGAACCTATCATAGGGTTTTCTTGACAAGAGTTGTTCAGAGGTTTGCTATTGCTTTCCTCTGAGGCTAAGAGAGTGTGACTTGCCCAAAGTCACCCAGTGGGTTTCATGGATGACTTGGAAATCAAACCCTGGTCTCCAGAGTTGTAGCCCAACACTCAAACCAGTATGCCACACTGACTGGTTTTAATTTGGGGGGCACTTTAGCCCATTTTTACCTTTTGTGTATTGTGAATTTTTAACTATGCGTTTTTTAATCTGTTGGAAGTTGCTTAATGTCTTGAATAACAACAACTTTACCCAACAAAGCAGATTTTTAAAGTATGGAGGAATATCAGTACCTATGAAGCTGCCTTGCATAAGGCCAGACTATTTGTCCACCAAGAGCTATATCGTCTATTCTGACTGTCAGCTACTCAGGGTTTAAAACAGAAGGATATATTTCCCATCACTTGATTCTTTGTAACTACAGATCCTAAGGATAGAAGCTGGGACCTTCTGAAAAGCAAAGATGTGTAAATAAAAATAATGTTCTTTTCCCTCTCCTTGTAGTTAATGTAATAAATGAGGACTCTTTTACCTGATGATTCTCATGGCTTTTGGGTGACTTGATGTTTCTTATCTGAACACAACCCACCCCAACAGAAAGAATGGATTCTTCCATGAGAGGCAACGTCCCCGACTCTTGCACAGATTTCACTTCCACTTGAATTCGACGTGACTGTCCCTGCAGAAGAAGAAAGTGTAAAGAACATGCTGGGAAAGGGGAAGGCTGGTAAAGGGACGACCTCTGCTGGCAACAGCTTGACAAGACAAGAGTGCTTTGGAAATGCAGCATCTTTTCCATGTACTTTCAGCTTGTCATTCAAATGTGTAACACCTTTCCCTCCAAAAGACTCACGGCTGGATTAAAAACAGCATCCTCTGCACTACGACTACCCTCCTCCTTAAAAAAAAAATAGTATGCATTTTAAACTGCATCTGCACTGCAGAATTAATGCAGTTTGATACCGCTTTAACTGCAATGGCTCGATGCTATGGGATTCTGGGATTTGTCTGGTAAGATTGTGGGAAATAGGATGGGTGGGTTCCCTAGACAGTCTGCAGTTGTTCAGCCCTGATCTGGCCCAGTATTGTCATCCTTATCAGATCTCCTTCTACCTGAGTTCCTTTTAACTGGTTTGAACTACAAGATATTCCAGAAGCAAACCTTGTACTACTCAACTGCTAAATTAAGATTATGGATGGGCACCATGCTGTTTATTTCACCAACTGGGGGTCAACTAACAAGACAATTCAATAAGCCAAATAAATTACAATATCCCGCCTTCTTACCTGCCTGAGTTGAAAGATGCCACCTGTATGCACGTCTTTGGCTGGAATCACCTCGACTGGGCAGTATTCCCCGTTCTCATTTAGCTCGAGAATCTGGACCCA
Source organism: Urosaurus nigricauda (assembly GCA_034509955.1). Lineage (NCBI taxonomy): Eukaryota > Metazoa > Chordata > Lepidosauria > Squamata > Phrynosomatidae > Urosaurus > Urosaurus nigricauda. The sequence continues at coordinate 375,001,955 of JAOEGL010000001.1, read as the reverse complement.
CAACTCCACTTTGCGAGTGACCTCACTCCACCTGCAAAAATGCCACCTCTGTGATTGATACACAACTTACTGTATATATGTGAAAAGGGCCATTTAGATGCCTTACTCTGCTTTGGGAATGTTAAAAAAAGAGGACATGTCTGTGTTAAATGGGTGAGATAGAGAGTGTGCAAGGATGAGACAGATAGAGAAAGGGGGTAAACAACTTCAAATGCAGACCCAGTTTAGTTGGGGAAAATACTTTGAAACTTTACTTATGCTCATGGTTACACTAACCGGAGTAGTGTGAAGTCACAGTATAACCCATCTTCCTGTTAATCCTACTCCTCCAAACCAATTTGGAGTCTTAGTCACCAGCTGCCACACTGCAGAATTAATGCAGTTTGACACTGTTTTAACTGTCATGGCTCCATTCTTTGGAATCCTGGGATTTATAGTTAGTTGTGGCACCAGAGCTCTCTGACACAGAAGGCTGAAGATGCTGCAAAACTAAAAATCCCACAGCACTGACCTATGGCAATTAAAGCAGTGTCAAGCTGCATTAATTCTGCAGTGTAGATGCAGCCTTAGATGATTCATCTGCTTCAGGGATCAGTCTAAATTTAAACAAACAATTTTATTTATTCAAAGACAAGAACCATGTTAATCTGGACAATGAGTATGCAAAGGTATCTTGTAGCCCCTTTGAGGCTAACTGGGAGAAAGAAAGAAATTCATCATAATCATCATCATCATCATCATCATCATCATCATCATCTTTATTTCTAGCCCGCTCCTCTGTGGAATACAATTGGAGCGGGGTACAACAAGATTAAAACATACAGGTTAAAATAATTCAACAACCCACTCCCTTCCACCCACCCCTTAAAAATAAATTAAATTAACAGTAATTAAAACCAACAACAAAATTAAAAATTGGCAGCATAAACCTTTGTAGACTTCAGTCCGCTTCCTCAGATGCATGGAGCTGAGAGCCTAGAAACAGACTTTTATACACAGGCTGTGTGTGTGAACAGCAACAGAAATGTTAAACTTGTGAGCACGGTGATGAAGTGACTTGTCATTTCTATTGCTATTCACACACACAGTCTGCTTATAAAGGTCTGTTCCCAGGCACTTCACTCCATGCGTCTGAAGAAGATTCAAATCTATGAAAATTTTCATAATACTAACTTCTTTCTTTCTCTTCATTCGTCGTCTTAAAGATCCCTTTGCATCTTATTTATGTATAAATACATCTGATATGAGGTTTAGTGTGAATGTTAAACTGTTTATTAATTTATTCAGCACCCTGCCTTTTTTCCAGTAAGGGATCCAAAGGAGCCCACAACACAGATTAATAAAGCAAAAAATCAAGCTAAAACTTGTTAGTTAAAAGGGAAAACAAAACCTTGTAAAAATTGAGTAAGCTATCCTATTATAAATAGCACTAGTTTGAAACAATTTAAATGCATTTCAGACATTCTAAACATAAAAATGAGAACAAAAAGTACAGGATCCACACACACCCTTTAAAAAATCCTTTTGCAGCAAAGGCAACAGTCAAAATTTAGTCTAAATAAGGCATGTGCCTGCTAGAGAAAGAAAAACAAAGAAGAAATCAATTGTGCCTCTAGTGGGTCAGCCTGAAAGCTGAGAAAGACTATATAACCCCATTCAAATTAAATCAAATTACAGCAAATCATTTACACTGGTCCCTCACTTATTCAACAGGTCTGGGACCAGAGCACTGTCAAAAAGTGGAAATCATTGAAATGTGGAACCCATATTAGTGTACAGTATATTATATTACTGTATAAGCACACATGTAAGTCTGAATACCTGTGTAGTACTGTATTACAAGCACAAAACAACAGCACAAACACCTTCTACAGTATACAGTACACATACCAAATGAAAAGATGGCACCAAGTCGGAATTAAAAGCAGCACGTGGTCACAACAGTGTCATGGAGAGCTTTATCTTTTCATTCAGACTTTGTATTGAATACTGTAGAAATCACTTATGGAGTTGTTATGTGTTTATAATACAGCACTGTATTCATACTTGTTGAAAGAGTAGATCATGTGTCAAATGATTGGTTTCTGGTAATAATTTAGTAAGAGAGATTTCAGTGCTGGGCTAGGACTCAAGAGACCAGGGTTCAAATCCTCACTCAGCCATGAAAACTCACTCTCTCAGCTTGAGAAGATGTCACATTTCTATGGTTAGTCAATCAGTCTGACAATAAAGATCCTTCCTTGACACCAGTTTACTCCATGCTACTTCTCTGCTGGCATTTTATCTGCCCAACATGTTTCAAATTCATTTATGAGTTTAACAGCACACCTCTTACCTGTCCCGGAGGCTTCTTGTTTTGGCTTGAATTATTCCCAAGTCCCACAAAGCTGGGTTTTTACAAGGGTCACACTGCTTATGCCCATACACCTCAATGGCTAAAGCACCATCAGACAGATACTCCATAAAATCTTCAGTAATGCTGACAGAAAATTCCTAGATCAGAAAATGATAAAGAGGGTAGCATGCCTGTCATTTTGCTTCCAACTGTAGTTGACTATATTAGCTTTTTGTTATACTTAGTAGTTGAAATAACAATCCAGAACACCTTCTGGCCTAAACTATATATTTGGTAAGTCATGATAGGAATCAGTGCAGAATACTCAAGAAGATCAAACAATAATAGATGCCGATTTAAACAGATATCTAGGAAGTTTCATGCTTGGAAACCTAAGGTAACCCTAAGGGGAAAACACCAGAAAAAATTACATGGTGAGGATTTTCTGTTCAACACTTGCTGATTTATAATTGCTTTGTCATGAAAAGGAAATTTTTTCACTGTCCTGTATGATGTTTCCTACTTGGTATAGTGGTTTGAATACTGAACTGGGACTCTGGAAGACTAGGGTTTGAAAACCCACTAATCCATGGGAAATGTCTGGAAACTGGCTAGGATGAATCTCTTTGCCTAGGGAAGGCAAAGGCAAACCCATATATATGTGTGTGCGGTGCAATTAGTATACAAAGGGTTCTTGCTGAACCTTTGAGATTAACTGTGCAAAAGAAATTGTAGCATGACCTTTCATATACTTGGTCTATTTCCTTAGATGCATGGAGTGAATGGATCTGAGGAAGCAAACCAAAGGTTTATGCTATAACTTCTTTAACATAGTCTCAAAAGTGCTGCAAGATCCCTTTGCATGATATTTCAGACTAACATAGCTATGTCTCTGAATTCTAAGATCAATAATTAAGCTGCTTTTGAAAGATCCAACATCACGTAGTGGTGAGGCCAGAGTTTGAATACTTGGTCAGCTGTGGAAATCCACCTGAGACAGTTTAGAATACTGCTTCACAGCCTACCTGATAGGGGGACTGACATGCTTCCCACACTAATGTTGTGGGTGCTATATTTGTGCCCAATGGCTACAACTGTTTTATTTCTTTCCAGGAAACTGGACTGGCAGCCGATGGCTTCTGGACCAGCAACAGTCTAGGGACCAACACTTTGAGCAGAACTGCCTTGGAAACTTTTAAAGCCTTCCATGTGCTTTTGAAGCCTTGGAAGTTACACATTTTGAAATTTGTAAGCTCTGCTTGTGCAACAAGACTTTTAGTGTACTGTACTGTTTGGTTTTATCTAATACAAATCTCTATTGATGCTTGCTCTTGGGCTGTTTTTGTAGTTTTGTTGTTTTATTGTACCTTCACTTTATGGCCCTCAAGAACTCTGCAAAACTTTTCAAAACAGAAATAGCCAAAATAAGAAAGTAAAAAGTGAACACTGACAAGGAAGAAAGGGAGACTTCAGTGCACACTTACGGGCCAGGAATCCTGGTATTAAACCACAATGTGATATATATGAGCCGTATAGTGAAAAATGTTCATTTTTTGCACTTGTTTCTCTCTTTATATGAGTAGGTACACAAACCAGAAAGGACAATCCATTCACATTACAGAATTATAGTGCTATTATTCCACTTTAAAGGCCATGGTTCCATCCTGTAGATTTCTGGAATCTGCAGTTTGGAGAGGCACTGGAGTGCTCTGGCTAATGCCCCTCCCAAAACTGCCAATCCCAGAATTCCACAGGACAAAACCAGGACAGTTTAAAGAGAATTGGAGTCCTATAACTGTGTGGGAAGAAAGGGACCAGGGACAGCCTGGCACCATGTCTGATCCCAGAATTATGGCCTATTGTACTTAAACAATCCAGGACATTTAAATCAATAGCAAGTCCTATTTATTTAAAGCTGGCTTATGATTTCTAGCTTTTACACACATAATAAACCATAATTCAAGGATCATATATTCCATAGTAAATTAACCCTGCTTTGTTGATTTACCTTCTCAAGTGAATGGGCTGCTTCTGCTCATTCAAACTGTGATTTAATAAACCAGAATTCTTGTTTTAAAGTGACATATAATTAAAAGAAACAGGGAATCACAGAACATCTTTTTACATTCATTCTCTCTGTCTCTCTCTCACACACACACACACACTCAAGAAGTCAAAGCAGCAGTTCTGAAAAGATTCAGAATTGGTCAGGATCCAGTGATCCATCACACTTCAGCACCTCTCTTTCTGTCTTTATCGACATGAACATCTCCCCTTAGCCCTTACTGCTTTTCACTGCAAAGCACTAGGGTACAACCAACAGACTGGCCAGTAAACAAGCTGGCTAGAGGATTCTGTGACTTGTAATCTCCAAAAGTAACATTCATGCATTTTACAACAGACACCGTTGCAGTATAAAAAGTCCAAGTTTGCTCTGTCTGCTATAGCAATAAAAAATAAATGCCAGATTACATTGCAGTGATCGAAGACAACCATGCATCGTGGCTCCTTGCTGATAGGTGAGAGAGAGGGATCCATCTCAGGGGCCACTGTCACTGGTTCCAGTTGATCCCAGAAAGAATATTTGCAGAAGACAAAGTTGGAGAGATGCTGAGGCAAACCAGTCGCCTGAAGGATTTTAATCTAGAAGGATGGGAACACATAATAATATGTGAATTGAAATAGGCCCACAAAGAAAGAAATAGCATAATTACAGAGCAACTCTTAACTTAGTTCAATTTAGGGTAGTCATAAGTTGGAAACAACTTGAAGACATGCAGCAAGTAATTACTTAATGCTAGTACAGTGGGCCCTTAGAATAATGATGATGATGATGATGATGATTTATTTAAACACCAGTATCTGCTGGTGTTTGGTTCTAAGACATCCCATGGATGCAAACATCTCTGGTTGCTCAAGTCCCATTATCTGCAATGGGGCAGTAAAATTTATAACAGTAGTAAAATCCTTATATAAAATAGCAAAATCAAGGTTTGCTTTTGGATATTTATATATTTGAAAAAAAATATTTTCAAGCCATGGATGGCTTTAAACAGAGGATGCAGAGGGCTGACAGTATTGAAGTAGCTAACAAAATAGCAGTTGCTACAGGTTGGGTCTCCCTTATCTGGAATTACCAAATCAGAAATACTGCAAAATCCCAAACTTTTTCCATGGGTGACTGAGATAGTGACACCTTTGCTTTCTAACAGTTTGGTGTACACAAACTTAGTTTCATGCACAAAATTGTTTAAAAATATCATGTACAGAGTTACCTTCTGGTGTATACAAAATATAAAATTGGTATCTCACAATACAGAAAACATGCAGGGGTAGGTGTGTTGACCATTTAACAAAAACAAACCCAATTCCATCAGTGATACCTTTATAGGCCAACCGAAATGTGCAACATACTTTTTGCAAGTTTTCAAAGCTCAATTGGCTTTTTCATCAGACAAGATGTTACAAGCCAGACAGGAGAATAAAATTGGAGACGTTAGTCAGATGCCTGCATGCTGTTTCAGTCCTTGATAAAGATGTTATGATGGGGAGGATATCTTTTGCAAGCAGGCTCCTCCTCCTTCTGGCCGTGCAGCCAGCAATAGGGAAATTTTCAATTTCCAGGAAATAGGAAATCCCTCTTGCCACATGGCTAGGAGAGGAGCCTGCCTGCAAAAGATATCCTCTCCATCATACCGTCTTTACTAAGGACTGAAACAACATGCAGGCATCTGACTAACATATCCAATGTTTTTTTCCCCTGCTGTCTGGTTTAAAACATCTTGCCTGATGATGAAGAAGCCCATGGAGCTTCAAAAGCTTGCAACAAGTATTTTGTGCACTTCGGTTGACCAATAAAGGTATCACTGACGGATTTTTGTTTGTACAAAATATAAATTAATTTCATATTTAGACTTTGGTTCCATCTCCAAGATACCTGATTATGTATATGTGTATGTACAGAGGAGCGGGCTATAAATAAACTATTATTATTATTATTTATTAAATATTCCAAAATTGGGGGGAGGGGGAACCCTTCGATATCTAAAATACTTCTAGTTCCAAGCATTTCAGATAATGGAGATTCAAGCTGTGAAATATTTCTAGATCAAAATGTGGTCTGAAAAATCTCCACCAGAGGTCACTGCAGGAGCAGAAGAGTATAGCTGGGGATTGTTTTGCAGAGAAAAGACAAAAAGAACTTATCCTTGAATTCTTTCAAACGGGAGGAATTTCTCCCAATTCTGAATGGAGCCAATGCGGATTCATGTAAATTCGCTTGTCTAGCGAATTTACCTGAACCCCTTCTCCGTTCGGAAGGCATTCGGAATCACTTCCCATTACCCGAAAATAACCCTCCCTTGCCTGAAATCGCATGAGAAGCTTAAATTCGCAATAACGTTAAACCCATGATTGCGTTCGGAGTGACTTCCCTTTTGCCCGAATTTGCGTGAGAAGAATTAATTCGCAATAACGTGAAACCCCAGGATTGCGTTTGGATTGCCCTTGGATTATACTTCCAATTTCCCACGTCTGAAAGAGTCCCTTGTCTCTCTGATGCACAAATACTGCTCCAAATGAATTAGATATGGTTGAGATATCAGTCTATGCAGCTGTTCAAAGTGACTGTAGTGAGGGAAACTGTTTTTGGGGGGCGGATTTTTGGAATTATTGTTGAAAACTCTGCATGATTTCTATACATGTGGGTGTGAAAGTTGGACAGTGCAGAAAGGTGTTTAATAATAATAACAACAACAACAACAACAACAACATCCTGCTTCTCTGTTACAAAAACAACCAGAGTGGCTTACAGTTTAAAATTCCAACAATACACTATATAATAGCCCAATCCTCCCCCTTTAAAACAACAATTAAACATATGACAATTAAAATAATCTTTTTAGGAAAAAAAATCACACATCTGAAACCTGATGCTGGAGGAAATTTCTACAGATACCACAATGTGCCAAAAAAGACAAACTAAATGGGTCCTAAATGTACAAATGAATCCTAAACTTTCACTAGAGGTGCAAAGGGATATTGCACCCCCTTTGAGAGAAAGAAGAAAAGAAAGAAGAATAAATAAATAAAATTCTAAAACAAGGTTGTACCATAAGCTTTCGTAGATTGAGTCTACTTTATCAGATGCATGGAGTGAAGTGCCCAGGGACAGACATTTATCCCCATGAATGAACAGGCTGTATGTGTGAACACTAATGGAAATGTAAAGCCTGTGGGTCTGGTGATGGGGTGACAAGTTCAGCTTTAACAGTGTTTGATGGTGACTTGGGACAGGGGTGGGAGGAAAGATGCAGTATTGCTGAAAACCACGGTGGGTAGATACAAATGATGGAGAGGGTTCTTGGAATATACTTGCCTACAGACAGCTTCCCAATCTCAGTTACTCACCTACAGGACAACACACAACATGGACGAGGAGACAGGTAAAGACTCTGCCACAAACCCAGATGCAACTCTGCCCCCTTATTTACTCAGGAAATGTCATTATAGGACCGACTCACATCACCCACAATATTGAAGGTACTCTCACTTGCTCATCCTCTTTAATGTGATACTGGTATATGCCATCTTCTGTCAACAACGCCTTTCAGCACTCTACACTGAGCAAACAGGCCAGCCTCTATGCCAAAGGGTAAATGGATATAAATCATAGAATCACAGAGTTGCAAGGGCCCTATGGGCCATCAGGTTCAACCCCTTGCTCAGTGTAGGATTTTCATCAGACATTGGTAATGAAACACACACAAAACCAGTTGTAGACCACCTCAATCTTCCTGGGCATTCTATCTTGGCCCTCAGAACAGCAGTCGTTGAACAAAAACACTTCAAGGGGAGATTGGAAAGAGAAACAACCAAGTTGTGAGACATCCACAAACTCAAGTCCATCAATATTGGGCTGAACAGGGACAATGGTTTCCATTGCACACTACAAATGTTAGAAAATCTGTTAATACGTCAGCCTCATGAGGGCTCTCTTGCCCATTTTATCACATTTCCTTTCCATATCCTAGCCAGCAACATATACTACTATATTCCAAGAACTCTCTCCATCATTCATATTGGTATCTACTCATCCTGGCTTTAGGTAATATCTTTCCTCCCATCACTATATCTACAGGCTTTGTATTTCTATTACTATTCACACACACAACCTACTCAATTATGAGGCACTTCACTCCATGCATCTGATCAAAAGCTTATGCTACAAACTTTCTTTCTCCCAGTCTCAAAGGCACTACAATATCCCTTTCTGTACTGATCCAAACTAACACAGCTGTGTCTTTGAGGATTGCAATATAACAACAATATAACATTTAAAAAAGTAACTCTTTTGAGCACTGCTCTTCTTTTTGGATGCAAACTCACCATACAGACTAACTTGTTCTCCTGAAGGTCGTTCTCAGAGAAGCTCTCCATGCTGTCATCACCACCAGCGATGCGCTCCCCGATCTCTCCACTCACACGCACTACTTCTACATGCAAACGGCCTGCAACCTAATTGGGAAAATAAATACCACAAACACCAGAGGAGAGCTTTATTTTCAAGTCAACAAGGCTTCACACTGCTTCCTCTCACTATTGAAACTGTAGTTGCAAACATTCACAGAGTGGCCCCTGAAGAAGATGTTCAGAGGATGTTTGCAACAGAAAGATCTCTTCAGTGGTGACTCCCAGCTCTGTAATGCTCTGGCTAGGCAAGGACATTATTAATCTTTTAGTATCAAGCCTTTTTCTTCCAAGCTTTTCAAGATCTGTTATTTTAGTCCATGTTATTTTCCTGGCATATTCATCCAAACTTTTATCCTCTGCTGGATTACAAAATCTCACCACTCTGTTCAGGGTCCTCTGCCCTTAGCTCTGCATTTCTCACAGAATCTGGGGTGAAAAGAGTTTTCCAACAACAGCATGCTATTAAGAGCTTGCCCCTTTTCTTAGTGCAGAGTTTGTGGATATCTGGTTAGCAAGTAAGCAATTAAGACCCATTCAGTTTTCAAAAGTCCCATTCTTGGTGGAGATGACACCTTGTTGGAACTGGTTTACTGCTTTGCTAACAGAGACCAATATAGCCACCTGTATTTCAGATATCACTAAGGTGTCTCACACAACAAAAAGGTTTTCTTTCCAAAAATCCAGTTAAATAACTCAAAAGAACCAAAAACAGCACATTAACTTTATTTATGGAACTGATTTTGTGAATACATCAGTTATGTCAGCTCCCCACCTGCCTTACAGCTTGTAAACATTGTGGTTGTTTTACACAACAACTCCCAGAAACATCCAGCCATCATGACCACGTTAGGTGGGGATTCTAGAATTTGTAGTCTAAAAATAATTGCCCCAAGCTCTCTACCTACTGTTTTAACACATGAACAACCCAGATAGAGAATTAGCAGTTACAAGTTATTGTTTGGTTCCAACTTTTTTAAACAGGAGAGTAGTACGAATATGTTATCCCATTTACTGATGCAATAAGCAGAAAGTGAAACTATTATCTCCTATACACTATATGTAATTATGCCACAAATGTCTTCCAATAGAAGCTGCATAACAGGGTTGAGGGGGCCACTCAGGACCAGGATGTGATTAAAGGCAATTGACTATTAACAGACTCTGCGCCAGGAGATGGAGAATCAATTGCAGCTGAGCACTGAGCTATAATTCTCAAATGAGTGACTCGGTAAATGCATAACTATGAACTGATTGCACAAAGGGGCATTTAGAGGAGTCACCTCTCCTTTCTGATTGATGATGGGCACGGCATACTGCAACTTGACGTCATAAAAGAGGGACTCGAGGAAGACGTTGGCCACTCCAATGAGGCTGTGGTTCTCCTGCTCATCGTAGAAAGGATCTGCTCGCCTGAAGTAAGACCTCATGACCTAGACAGAGGTACAGAGGGAGAGCAAAGAACAACTAGGTTTATCCAGTAAACTTGTATCCAACTGGCCCAAGGCAATTTAAAGCAGAGGTAGGCAATTCTGATGGGCTGGAGGGAGAAGGCATATTTCTTATCCCAGCATGCTTCACAGGCCATGCCAGGACCAGAAATGGCCCAGCTAACCAATATGGAGTTTGTATACAACCTCACCCAACCTGAAACTCAAAAATCACAACCAGAACTGGTTCATTTCTGGTATTGATTTTTGAGATGAGGCTATTGGGTTAGGTGAAGCTGCGTGGTCTCCAACAGTGGACAAACCCCATTTTTGTTGGGGAAAAGGTGTGGGACCACCAAAAGAGCCCCATAGGGCCATAAAAAGCAGCCTGGGTAGATGCCATCGGACTTGCAAGTTTCACTTTGCTCATACTTTACAACCTAACATATACAATATACATAATAAAATATAACGTATTATACAACATAATTGCCTTGAGTCCTGTACTAGCAACAAGAACAACAACAGCATCTATTGCTGTTGTTATTATTACAGCCCATATCCATGGATTCTGCATCTGTGGATTCAAACCATCCATGGTTTGTAAATATACAAAAGAAATCCAAAACTGATTTTTCCATTTTATATAAGGGACACCGTTTTACTACCTCATTGTACGTAATGGGACTTGAACATCCTTAGGTTTTGGCATCCATGGGATGGGTCCCAGAACTAATCCCCAGCAGATACCAAGGGTCCACTGATACCAAGGGTCCACTGTGTTGTTGTTGTTCACATACTCAGTCATACAGTTAGGGAAAACCCATAGCTCAGAAGAACATGTATTTGTTATGGAATTGTTTCCCAGGTTCAATTTACCAGGCATGTCAAGACAGAAGATGATTTAAAACATCTCTCTATGGGATGATTTGAACACACTGGCCTTCCCCAATGTTTGTGTGTATGTGTGTGGTTTATTTTTTAAATTGTTTACTGGTGTAGACCTTTGAAGTGCTCTTGAGTAATCTCAACTGAAACATCTAGAGCTGTCCTCATCAACCTGCCCCTCAATATGCTAGACAGTTTAGTGATTTCTTCATTAAAATATTTTTATATTGCCCTCCGTCTAAAGACCTTAGGGTGGCATAGAATAAAATAAACTTGACCAAATTAAAAAATGTAAACAACAAAAATTATTTCAAAAAGCTAAAAACGTTATTAAACAACAGCTTCACACGTTAAAGAAGATGAAAAATAGTTAAAATGGTTTAAAAGAATATAAAACTATGCACATGCAATGATTTGTTTAAATCCAGTTTGTCACCAAATGAATTTTGTAAACAACCATGTTTGGACTTAGTGCCAAAATTACACCAAAGGCAGGGTATTGCATATTGCAGACAAAGGCCCTTGTCACCCATGTCTTTTCATGTCATATTGCCTGGACTGACAGGACACAGAGCAGGTCCTTGTGAATAAAACTTCTTACCTCTGGCAGAAATATATAGGAAGAGATGTGTTCCTTCAAATATCGAAGTTACAAGCCATTTAGGGGTTTTAGCATCATTAACAGCTCCATGAATTTCGTTTTTTGTGTGCCTTCAAATAATTTCCAACTTATGATGACCCTATCACAGGATCTTCTGGGGCTGAAAGTGTGTGACTCACCCAAGGTCACCCACTGGGTTTCCATGGCTGAATGGAGAACCAAAGCCTAATCTCCAGAATCATAGTCCAGTGCTCAAAACACTACACCATGGTGGCTCTCCATGAATTTGGACTGTTAGCATATTGACAACTGTTTCCATCATACCCAAGACAGTGGCCATAATGGTGTAGAGAGTCTGGGAGCTACAGTTCACAAAAGTGACTTTCTGAGGCGCTGAAAGGAATAGTAACAGAAAGAAATCCCTCTAAGGGTCATGCATTGGGCAAGTTCATCTGCTAGTTAGGAAGACTACATACCAGGTTGTCCTCTTCGCAGTCCTTCCATTCTTGATAGAGATCCCTCATGTCTACCAGCCGGTTCTCCAGTTTCTCCAGGGACCAGATCTGCTTGCCTTTTCCTTTCCGCCTCACCTGAATAGCTGGCTCGCTGAGAACGGCTCCTCGCTGCCAAAAAAAACCCCAGGGACAAAGAAGAGCAACAAAAGAATCAAGAGACTGAAACACTGTTGGCTCTGCCACCACAATGGCCTTGAAGACGTAGCTCAGTCTCTGCTCCTGTCCTAAGAAGACGAGTGTTGCACGTTGTCACAATTCACCTTTACATAAATCGTCAGTTTATGATGACATCAATACCTAAGTGGATGTCAGCCTCTTTTTCTTAGGGTTCACATTTTGAAAACCCATATTCTCAGAGGCCATAGAATCAATAGAATTGGAAGGGGCCTCACAGTCCTTCAAACCCAACCCCCTATTCAGTGCAGCATCTCCAGCTAGACTGGACCATCTCCAGCAGGTAGCTACCCGTCTTCTTTTTCAAGATGTCCAGACAAGAAGATCCCATCACTTCTCTAGACAATTTATTCTACTGCTGAACCACACTTACTGTCAAGAATTTCCTTCTGATGTTCAGTCGAAATCTACTCTCCTGTAATTTCAACCCATCAGACCTGGTCCTATGTCCTACCCTCTGGGGCAGCAGAGAATAGACCTACTCATTCCTCTCTGTGACAACCATTGAGGTATTTCAAGAATGCAATCATGTCACCCCTCAGTCTTCTCCAGTATTACTATCTCCAGTATTAGGGCATTCTTTCACTTAGAACATAAATATCATATCCAACATAGCCCTATCTGACTAACATCAGAAAACCTAGCTACTCCAGAACTACAGAACCTTGTCACTTAAAATTATCACGCTGGGAATAGCTGGGGAAACTAGCCTGGATTTCTACAAATGGGGCCCCTTCCCTTAATAGACAATGAAGACAGTGGCACAGGTTCAAGTGCCTCACCTTTCTGTTTGCGTTAAGGCTTGAGGCAGGGATCTGCAGAGTGACTTTGTACTCTGTCCTCTTGTCCATTTCTTCTGCAATGAAGCTGGCTTCCGTCGTGTACCGATTGGCCTTCATGATCTGCTCTCTCAGCTTTCTCAGGCTGTAACTCAGCATTTCTTCTCTTTGGGGTAGAGAGAGGAAAGGAATTCAGATCAGAGGGTTCGTAAGAGAGGATTTCCAGTTAATGATGGGCAAAGATTTGGGCAAACCAGTGCGGTTTTTCTTGTGGGTTGCACTGCTTTTCGAATGAGTACTGTGCCAGAGGGTATTTGCGAATTGGCTACACTGCAGCATGTATGTGGACTGAAACATCAAACAGAGAGTTCAGTGATACTATTCATGGCATCACTGCGCTGGTATCTGAACAGGGACAGGAGTGGCTTGGCACCGTTTGATGCCACCCTGTTCCTAGTTTTTAGGTACCAGCAAGCTTCAGACATCATGATCAAACAATGGTATGGCTGTCAGGCATGCACTATGGGCTTGTGTTCGTCCTTCTCTGTTTCCTTATTCATAGTAACAAGACACTGGTCTGTAGTGAGCTGGGACTCTGTCACCAAGCAGATGGGCTTTGGAGTTCTTGTTAGCATCACGGCCAAACGTTGACAGCTGCTTAGTGGTATGAAAGAGTTCACTTGCATCAGTGACCTTGTTAGATACTTTCTGAATTTGCAGTACAGTTTGAAGCTGGAAAAAGACATGAAGTCAGAGAACCAAATGGGCTGTGTGTGATTTTTTTTCTTAGCTGCTAACCACCATATACAGTTCTCATAGCTTGGCGGGGGGGGGGGGGGGGGGTAATGGATCATACACAATTTGATTTTCTTTGTTGGCTTCCGCACTATATAACTCTTGGGAGCCCATCTTCCATTGGCCTCACCTTATATGTCCAGCAAGGGGGATTTGATTGCCAACTGAAATAACATTTTCGTGGGGTTATATTTTTGCCTCGGCTAAGAGGGAATCCTGGACCCTGTAAGTGAAAGGGCTAGGAAGCGTCTCTGCTGTGGACCATCCGCTGCATCATTTGTCACCAGTAAAGCCTATGCTATAGTATAGTTGGTGTCCATATATGTTGGTGTCCAGTATCGAAGGAACACTTGGAAAGGCCTGAATCTACACTAAGTTCTGGAGCCAGATAAGGTCACAGTGATCGAACTAGGTCATCATGCATCTTAGATATTTCCTCTTGCATTCGGGCACACTCCAATGTATCATTGACATGTATCATGCCAGTAATGATAAAATACATAACCTTCGTAGCTAATGCAGGCCAAGCAGAAGCCTCAGCCACAGTTATTCATCTCCTAAATATGACAGAGGTCATGCTTACAGACTTAAATTCAATTTTAAATTCCAACTAGAAAAGGCCCAATGACAGAATGGTAATCTCCATTTATGCAAATTCCATTGATTTAATGGGTTTGCGCTAGTTGGAATTAACAATATGCTTTAGGTCAATAAAACTACATGTGGTAGCCTGAAAAGAGTCAAAACTATGTATCTCTGCCTCTATATTTACAGATATATGGGTAATGTCACCACATATATAAAATCCATTAATTTAATGGATCCACTCTAGTTGGGATTAACAACGTGATTTAGTTCATTGAAACTACATTTTGGGCTGATCTAGACTGGCAAAAAGGGGTGTGTTCATGCCTGCATGAAAGTGTAGCTCTTAGATGACCCACACTGAAAGTTTGGCATGAACGCACTTCTTTTGCATTTTAGGGGAGGAAAGCAGCTTTAAAAAGGACCTGATTTTCCCAGCTTCTTTTTAAAAAGGGTGTAACAGCACAGCTGCGTCTAAATGCTGCAGTGCAGCAACTGTGCAGTTTTTTAAAGCTCCCAAACCCTAGCTCCAGCTCTAATCCGAACCCTAGACATGTGCAGTTGGGACTCTGGAATGCTGTAACTGTTATGCAACCGTGCATAAAATGTCAATTCATTCATAAAATAAAGAAGTTTATTCATAAACTTAAATTGTAACAGATTTAATATCTTTTTAAGGGGAGGAGGGATGCAGTTTGTTTTATTGATGGAATAGTATTTTAATGTGTAAGCCACCTCGATTAATCTCAAAGGGGTGGGGTAATAACAATAACAATAATAATAATAATAATAATAAAACGGGTTCATTCATGGTGCACTGATGCAACTGAGCACTTAAAAAAGGGAAGCAAAACCACAGTGGTGATTTGACAGATCTTCTTAACTGCACAGTTCATATGTGATGTACCTGCAGAATTGTGCAGTTCGCAGCTGGCAATACAATTGCCTGTATGATGTACCGGTGCAACTGCGCAGTTCGCAGCCGGCAACAACAACAAAAAAATTAAAGGTTCAGTGCAGCCCAAAGCCCCGTTCATTGCCACCCATGCAGCTGCTCCACCTGTGTTTCTAGCATCCTGACAGCTTCCAATGTAGTCGCTGAGCAACAGAAAAGACTTCAGATAAGTTGTCTTCACACCTCCTCAGTGTAGCTGCCCTATGCCTTTTTATTACACACCTGGGGCTCGCAGTGCAGCTGCTAAGCATTAAGGAAAAGGCAACTTCATGTCTCCCTTTCCTGCCAATCTAGAAAGCCCCTTTGTAGCCTGAAAAGAGTCAAAACTATATCTACACATCTATCTCTACAGATATAAATATATGAGTAATGTCAACACTTAGTAAATTCCATTGATTTAATGGGTCCATTCTAGTTGGAATTAACAATGTGATTTAGATCAATGGAACTGCATTTTGTAGCTTTAAAAGAGTATAAACTATATCTCTGAAGTAAAGAGGAAAAACTAGCTGGTTTGGAGGAACACTCCTTTCACTCACCTCTCTTCAGCCCACTGGCGCAGCCGTTGCTGAGCACTGGGCGAGTGGAAGGAGAACCTGTCCATGGCGCGGAAGTGCTGCTTCTCTGGAGAGAGGCGCCTTCGGAGCTGCTCCAGCTCATGTTCATACATAAGCCTCTGCCGTTCCAAGGCAGACCTCTTCTCCTCTTCGTGCTGCTGTTCCAGGCTTTGCAAAATGGACTGCATAGGATCTAGGCAACAAGCAAAAGGAAAAAGTAAATAGGGAGCAGGGGTGTAAATCTTAGCTTATCTTACTCTCACAAGCAGTGAAGCTAACTACAGACACAGCCTATTAGTCTGGATTGTCAGTAGGCAAAGGGATCTTGTAGCACCTTTGAGACTAACTGTGCTAAAGAAGTTGTAGCATATGTGAAGTCAACAATTCCCAGCAGACAATGGATCACTAATTAAACAGACACAAATCTTCCTTGCATATCCTCCTACCCTGAAGAATTGCCATTCAACAACAGAACAATACACAGATTAACATGGAAATCACTCTTCTCAACTTAGGGTCACCCAGTATATATATACCCCACTTTCTTCCATGCCAGCATTCATTGAAGATGCCAGCCACAGATGCTAGTGAAAAATCAGAAACAAACTCTTCTAGAACAAGGCCACATAGCCTGAAAAACTCACAAAAAAAATTAAGTTGTACCATAACCTTTTGTAAATGTGGCCTACTTCCTCAGGAATATTTTGTTTGCTTGTTTTTGACCATTTTCAAAACATTTTTTGCACTGCAAGCCTTTTTTTTTTTTTTTAGAAAATCCATTCATTCAAAAAAGCTTGCTTTTTATGTTTTTTTAGTGTTTCTTAAAAATCTGTGCCAAAAACTGATGTATGTTGCACAAAAACATTTTATGCAAAATGTCAATTTTGGTGTAAAAATAGTTGTTGGTGAAAACTTGGTGCAAAAATGAAAAGAAAATACTCAGTGGTCAGTGATCATGTCAGTTAACTTCTTTGATGGGCTGAGATCAGGACTAAGGAGTCAGAATTGACAGTAAAGTACCATCTCTGACTTCAGTAATAGAAACTTTTGAAGAGAATGATTTTGAGGTCAAGATGAACTCCTTCATTTGTAATTTCTCTTGTTATTAGAAATATCTTTTCACAAAATTCAAGTGGAAATAGGCACCTGATGCCCCAAAGTTCCTCCAGCATTTGTTATATGAGTGTCTGGTCTATAAATTTCATTTTTTTTACCAGGGCTAGATACCAGCAATGTATTAATTTTAAAGTGGGAAGATACAGATTTTAGTGGAAGGTTTTCACATGGTGTTTTCCATTTAACATTTGCCACATTTATAAAAGCTACATGATTTTAAGGCCCTGTCTACACAGACGAAACAAAATGTCCTCTCCCTGTCCTCTTGGCAAGCAGTATGGATGACACAGGGCCCAATCCAGCCAGTCCAGCACTGAAACCAGGTTATACCCCCCTCCCCCCCACCCCTCGCTTAAATTGTTTTTTAAACCCACATTTTGCTCAAAATCTTCCCAGAAGTTCTGGAACCTACCACTGAAATGTCAGATGACAGTTTACAATGCATCCAACTCTGCTAGTCTGCAAGTCCCTCGCTTTGAGGTCAGAGTGAGGCGCCCAGCCACTTGATTGATGCTGGCACCTTGTTGTGATCTCAGACAAAAGTAGTATGGTGGTGGCAGTGGCCAACACAGTAGGATGTGTGTATGAATAGTCACCTGGTGCTGCGACGAAGGGCATAGGTAACAACATGAGGTTGGGTTAAGTCCGGGGCAGAATATCCCAGGCTACCAGAGTATTTTGGCTTGTGCAGACCCAGCCTAAACGAGGCTAACCATACAGCATCTATATGACATCTCTGACATGCTTTGAAAAAGTATGCTAAGTATTCTCAGTGTATGTGGGGTGGTCCTGAGCTGCAATGCTTTGACCACCAGTTTGTGTGAACTGAAGTGTGCCCAAGAATAATAATTCACCCCCCAAATTTCAAAGACAGATATATAGGGGCTCCCAGATCAGCCAGTCAATTTGTGAAAATCCACTGGTTACCAGTTCAGGCCAGGGTAACCTAGTATTTAAGGATCTGAGCTTTAACATCCCCTGGTATTTGGCAGCTTGGCTAGCATGGTATGTTCCATCTAGAAATTTAAGATCTGCCGACAAAAGATTATTGGCATATGGCTCTGTCAAGGCTGCGAGCCTTTCAGGATCTGGGTCTGTGTTTGTGGAACAGTATTCCTTTGCACCTTCAGCTGGTGGAAGAACTTATCTGCTTTTGCAAAGGGTTGAAGACCTTCCTGTTCAATGCACCAGATTGCTGAGTATGCCTAAGCTTGCCAGGATGGGTAATGTATGTTATTTTAGCATTTTAATTGTCTGTTTTTTACCATCTTTTAAAAAATATATATGGTTGATGTTCTGCCCTTTGGTGGAAAGAGCATTTATAAATAAAAGTTGTTGTTGTTGTAAGGGCTCCTTACAACTAGGAAGTCTGAAGCCAAACAATTAACAATGTTCTCTGGGTTTTTTTCTCTCCCAGCTGTGATCTTTCTGCGGGTGATTTCAGGCAACTGGTTGTACACTGGAGCCACTTCCTAAATATTCCTATGTATGAATCCCAAAACAAAAGCATCTTTGTTCCTTACCATTGCCACCCAGAGCTTTCATGGTCACCTCCATCTGAGCATATTCATAGTTAAAGTTAATCTCACTGGATACTTCGCTGGAGCTGTCTCCATCTAAATCCAACTGTTCGGAGCTGTTGCTTCCTTTCATGGAGTTGTCCTTATCTTCGTCCTCTGTTTCTACCTTCTTTTTCTTTTTTGGCAAATTCAATCTGGAAGGGGGAAAGGAAATGTTAACACAAACTGACACTTGACTTTTGATCAACTGACAAAGTTAAAATGAAGTCTAGAGTTCACATTACACCAGGAGAGAGAGAAGGCTGGCCAATTCTAGCAGGACGTTGAATTGCTACGTATTAAGTATGGTGCACATGGAGACAAACTGACCTGGCCCATGAGGTATAATCCCAAAAGGCAGGAGTAAACAACAGCATAGAAGACAGGGAGAAATTTCCATTCTGAACTCTCCTTGGGACACAGCTACCCTAGTCGAACAATAGTTAAATGCCAGTCCTGCAGCCCAGCATTGTGAGTTCGATATTGGAGAACTCCAAGGTTGACTCACCCTTCCATCCTTTCATAAATCGGTAAAATGAGTATGCAGCTTGTTGGGGTCAATTGCCTAACACTTGTAAACTGCTTAGAGGGTGCTGAGCGCACTATGAAGCAGTATAGAAATACAGGTGCTTTTGCTATTGCTACCCCAACACCTGCCCCAATGCATCTGCTTTTTAAACTATATTTTGTCTAAAATGGCAACTGGACGGGAAGTCATATCGCTTCCTGTTGATATTTCTGCTGGGATACTGAGAGATACATTTTTGGGTGGTGGTTCTGATGGTGTGAGAGGGTTTTGGTGCTTGGTTTTGTACTTTTGGGGAATTGGGGTGCAATTCAGAGATGAAAAAATGCCTGAAAATTGTACCAAAAATTAATAATGGGGGAAGTACAAAGGGCTAGGGGAGGAACTGGCAGGGAGCTTTGGAGGGAGTCTAAGGTCTGGATGCAACCCACAGGACACAGTTCCCTTCCTGAGTCATGGAGTGAGTAATCCTTCACCTTTCAGACATTCTGACTTCCAACTCCCATTACCTTCCCAATTAGCTCCCAATGGCCACTGGAAAGGGGATGTGGGGACTGTTGGCCAAAACACCAGGGTGAGGGGGCAAAAGACTTCATACTCTAGCTCTACAGAGAGTAACTGCACAAGCCCTACCAAAGTAAGGAAAACTGCAATGATATGGTTGTGAAGGCGACGGCTTTCACAGCTGGCATCCATATTTTTTGAGGGTTTTTCGGGCTATGAGGCCATGTTCTAGAAGAGATTATTCCTTACGTTTTGCCAGCAGTTGAAGCCAGCCACAGCTGCTGGCGAAACATCGGGAATAAACTCTTCTAGAATATGGCTTCATAGCCTGAAAAACCAACAAGAAACTAATTATATAGTTGTTGCTTTGCAGAGCTGCCATACGGTTCAATGAAATCATTACTGTTATTGGTATAGTGGGTCCTTGGCATCAACTGGAGTTTGGTTCAAGGACCCTCCCGTGGATACTCAAGATTTACTTTTTGGAATATATATAAATATATTAATTAAGATATTTTCAAACGACGAACGCTTGAATCTGTGGATAAAAAAAATCAATGGATATGGAGATATGTAATGTTGAACCTTTCCCCCAATAATGGAAATCAAAGCAACTCACAAATTATTAAAACAAAATTCAAACACATACAAAAACATCTGTATGTGTGTGCATGTGTATGTGTATGTACGTCTATATATATGTGTGTATTAATTTTTTTAAAAAAATCCATAGAGTCAAAATAATTTTAAATTAATTTTTAAAAAGTATTTAAAAAACCAGCACACTGTCATGTAAGGAAACTCAACTGTTAAGTTGGTCTCTATGCTTTGATCTTCCTGAAGATGATTTCTAGAGAACCTGTGCTTCTCCCAGTAGTAGTGCTTCTCCTAGTAGTAGTGAGAAAGATCTTCTGCCCATGTGCCAATATGATCTCTGGAAATTTTGTTCACTACAATAAAGTTCATACAGGAGAACTTCCTGATGGATGGTACCCCACTATTAAGTAGCAGAAGGCCATGACAGTTACAATTTTCCAAGATAAAAAGCTTTTGTGTGCACTCTAATCAATCCGAGGATACAAAATAGATCCAGAGATTATATACCTCATGCAAGAAATCACAAACATAACCTTCTCTCCCTTGAGCTGGACTTACAACTTTGATTTGGAATTTAAAAGGAACTGAATGGCATCTAAGAGAGTTATTATTCCATCAACACTAATCTGTAATTCTAAAGCTCAACCAATTTTCTAGGTACAGGCATAAAATACCAGAAAAAATGTGTACACTTTCCAGTTAAACCAAGATTCCTGATGGCAAAGTGGAAAAATTTGTTCTATAATTTTTTCTAGTCTAATTCAGCATCAGCCTTCAACTTAGCTTTGAAAAAGATCTAGGAAACTAGAGGTTGAGTCTCCCTTATCCAAAATATTTAGGTTTTTTTTTTTTTGGATTTTGGAAAAACTATATTTGCATATAGGGACACATCTTGGAGATGGGACCCGACTCTAAATACAAAATTCATTTATGTGTCATTTGCACTTTATACAATTCAGGGTAGTTGCTGCAGCACTTCCCATGAAGAGGAGAGTTCCATAGTCACATTCTGGGTACCAAAGGCCATCCACCAGACCATGAATCTCAGATCTATCCATGAAAGCAGGCCGAGTGAAACAAAATGGACAAAACTATTTTCAGCTTACCTGAAAAAATGATTGTTCCCCCAGAGTATTCTGTCCCCGTGGTGGAGCTGTGTGGCCCCTGTAACTGTCGTACCATTTACGAACGTCCTAGGATAGAGAAAGAGAAGGAGTTGCAATCATTTCCCACTGAAGGTTTCAACAGCTCTTGACCGCCCCACATGTCAGTTATTCCAAAGGAAAGAACATGCAAGGAAAAGAGGTCTGGATGCACTGGGGTCACTTCCTTTAGGCTAGGAGAGAACATCATGGATGCCACACAGAAAGCTAAGGAAACTTGGGAGACAGATGAGTACAACTGAAGACCTCCTGCTTCCTTTCTTCACACTTTCCTTGGGAAAGTCACAATTTCCAGGCTCATCTTCAATTTCCAAGTCCTCCCATATGATTCTCCTTTCTCCCACTCCCCACCAGTCCCATTCCTTATGGTGGAAAAAGATACCAAGACTTCTGGATAGGGTGCAGGACTCAACCAGCACTCTGTTCATGGCAACTCGCTCTTCGTAGCCTGAGAATTAAGCCCAGCCCTAGCTATGTTCATAGCTTCTGGACCTCTGATCTGTGCAAGATGTGGGAGGGAGACTCACATACAGAGCTTCTCTTTCTTTCTTGCTCTCTCTTCTCTTGTTTGACTGAACACACTCAAAATTCTAAGCCTAGAAAACCCACAGTTTTGGCACAATGGCCAAATTCCTGTAGTTGTCTTACACATGCTGAAGTGCTCCTATGGAAGTAGTTGAGTATTTTTCTGTCTGATGCAGTATCTCTACAGTTTTCTTGTGGGCTTAATTTAAGGTGCTGATGTTGACCTATAAAACCCTAAATGACTTAGGGCCAAGATATCTGAAAGACTGCCTCGTCTACAGAGGTGACACAGAAATATTTTAAATAAAGACAGCATGCAAAGGGATCTTGAAGCATCTTTGAGATTAACTGAGAGAGAAGTTGGCAGCATGCATTTTCATCAACTTGATCCCACGCATCTGAAGAAGTAGGCTCAACTCTACAAAAGTTCATGCTACCAACTTCTTTCTTTCAATTAGCCTCAAAAGTGCTACAATATTGCTTTGCATACTGATTTTCCAAACTAACATGGTTCTTTAAAGACAGATAGACGGATATAGATGATAGACAGATATATAGGATCTCGACCTGTATTCTCTTCAAAGTTCGTCCATAGATTTACCATGCTTGGAAAGGAGTCGGATAACAAAAGGAACACATTAGTTAAAGTTCAGTTAAAGGTCCTGTGATTCAATAATTACTTATAATATTTATTTCCCATCCAGTATCACAAGATCTTTGAGGAGGGGGGAAAGGGGGTATACAAATAAAACTAACTGAAAACAACTTTAAAACTGTAAGGGCTAGTTTATGCAATCATTTGGAATTCCTTCCATGCTCTATTTTAAACAAAAATAAGCAAATATGAAACCACTTGCTTTTACAAAAAACCAAAACCAAACCAAATCAAAACATCAAACAAACCATTACCTAGCATTCTTCTGCGGCGTTAATACAACTTGCCCATCCGAGGTGATATCTATTATACAGTGTTCAGGAAGAATTCCTAGCCCACAAAGCTGGATGTCTTGGGAGTTATCCGACCCAATCAAAGTGTGGTCCTGCGGAGGATTCAAAACCAAGTACATTAAAATTGCAGCAGAACATCACTGTCCTTATTTTCAGCACAGGCAGCTGTTTTGATACCTTGATGTCCAGCCCAGTATTTTCTCCTCTAGGAGTAGAGAGCTTCTTTCAACCCAACAACTGAATCCAACTTCTGAAGTATGAGGGGAGGGAGAGCTCGAGTTTCCCTTATCCAAAATATCTGGGACCCAAAATGTTTTGGATTTTTCAGTATATGCATATACATAATGAGGTATCTTGGAGATGGGATCCAAGTCTAAATATGAAATGTATATATGTTTCATATATATCTTATACACATAGATTAAAGGTAGTTTTATACACAACATGTGGACAATTTTGGATATAATAGGAGGAGATTAAATAAATAAATAAATAAATACATTTAATGCTAGCTAACTAAAGTGCACACACATGTACACAATTAATTAATTCAAGCTAATTTTTTATCTACTTCATATGTGTAACCAATTCATATGTGTCTTTTTGAGTTGTACATTGATGGTGCTATACAGGTATGCAGGGAATAGTAGGTGCAGTCGTAGGGGTAGTAACAGCAACAACACAACTTTTTAAAAGATACAATACAAACTTTTAGAAAACAAAACATACTGAGGTGTGGCCCTTGAGCATTCCCATGGCAGTTCTCCATTCCCACTTTAAATACGCCAATGTTAAAGCATAAATGAGAAGCTGATTGAAGTATGTAGCACAGGACTCTTCATAAATTATATACTCATAGGGTTGGAAGGAAGCCCAGGAGCCTTATAGTCCAACCTCCTGCCATGCAGGAAGACACCATCGAAGCACTCCCAAAGGATGGCCATCCAGGCTCTGTTTAAAAACCTCCAAAGTAGGAGACTCCACTACCCTCCAAGGCAGTCCATTCTACTACTGAATAGTTCTTATAGTAAACAAGTTCTTCTCAATCTCATTTCTTGTCATTTCGATTCTATTTTCTTGTAATTTGAATCCCTGTTCTAACCTCTGGAGTAGCTGCAAACAAGTTCACCTTCTACATGCAATCCCTTCAGATATTTCAAGATGGCTTTCATGTCCCTTCTTAGTCTTCTTTTCTCCAAGATAAACATACCCAAGTACTACATCAGTCCTCACAAGACAAGGTTTCCAAACCTTTCATTATCTTGGTCACACTTCTCTGGACACATTCCAGCTTGTCAACATCCTTCTGGAACTGAACGGCACTAGTACTGTTTCCCTTGATCTGGACACTATGTTCCTGCTGATGTGCCCAGATCAGCACTGGTTTTTTGGCCACCACATCACTCTGCTGATTCATGTTTAGCTTGGGCTCTACTAAGCCTCCTAGATCCTTTTCACATGTCCTGCTTTCAAGCCAAGTGTCACTCATCCTGCATTTGTGTGCAATCAGCCCTCATTATATATAAGAGGCACCATTTTATTGTGCTACTGTATTTAATGCAACCTGAGCATCCATCCACTGATTTTGGTATCTACATGGGATCCCGGAACCAAACACCAGCGGATACCAGGGATCCACTGTATTTAATTTTTCCTTTCTAGACGTATTACAATGGGCCCTTGGTATTCACTGAGGTTTGGTTCCAAGACTGCCCCCCATGGATATCAAATGTTCAACTCCCAATATATACAACAGCATAGTAAGACAGTGTCCCTTATATAAAATGGCAAAATCAAGGTTTGCTTTTGGAGCTTACATGTTTTAAAAACAGTATAAATATTTTAAATATTCAATATTTTCAAGCCTTGGATGCTTGATTCCATGGATTTAAAAATCCATGAATATGGTGGGCTGACTGTACCTTACACTTCTCCCTATTGAAATGCATTTTGTTGGTTTTGGCCTCATTCTCCAATCTGCCAAGGTCATTTTGAATTCTGATCCTGTCCTCTGGAAAGACCTGCTGAGGTTTCCTCAAAGAGTGGCTGACCTGGACTCTTCAAATGAAAAAAGAGATATTGTTCTGTTCCTACCAGAAGAGGAGCTGAAAGCACATTCTTTCTTTCTTTTTTCTCCCTCGCTCTTCCTTCCCTCCTTCTTCCTGAGTTCTAACATACAAATATCCGGGAGCCTTGGAGAAACCTTATCCTCTTGCAAAGCCTATCAAGGTCACCTTCTGAATCTGCTGTGCCGTCAAGATAATTCTTACTGTGCCTTCACATCAACAAGCGAAGAAATGGATCCAGTGTCAAGATCCATGTGGGACTGGGAGCTGGCTGATGAAGCCATTTCTATTCAGAATCTAGATTCTTTGGATCTATTTTGTGAAAAAGCTGCAGAGTTCAGCTGTTTTGTTGCTTCTCAGCAAGGGAGTTGTGATGACTAAGGGTTCTCACAACCCCCATCTTTACATTCTTCTGGGTGCTACCCCAGCCCTCGAAACAAAGTCACCCGTTCTCCTTAAAGAGGCAGCTCTTAAACACATTCACCCAGAGCTTGCAAATGTTAGCTTTTTGGACTATGACTCTCAAGATGTCACATGAACAGAGCAACAGAGTGAAAAGTGCAAACTAATACAGCTACTACTGTGATAAAAACCACCTTAAAAATCACAGTACAACTGCCAGCAACACTTCCAATCCTGTTCATTTTAAAGTACAAAAAAACCGTATCATGCAGACCTCAAAGTATTCTCCTGTGAGAAGACTTTCATTTGATGGCTTTTGTGGTAGCCAGCGTACCTTGGGAAAAGTTACTTTCGGGGACTACAACTGTGAGAATCCCCAGCCAGCATACTGGAACTTTTCCAGGTTCTGCTGGCCAGGTTCAGTCTTCTCTGTAGTTTCTCTGTGAAAACCTATGAAAGCCTATGAAAACAGATCTTGGAAAAGTCACTTTTTCAGAGGGAGTTGTAGTCTGAAGAAGAAACTTTCTCCAAGGATCTTATCACACTAGATGAATACCAAACAGAAATGGGATTTTGAACATAGGAAAAAACCCTCAAATGTGGGAAGTTTATCACACACATTTCTGCAAAAGTGAAATAACGCGAAAATAAGGCGAACATAAAAGGGACAAAAACAGCATCTTTTTACTTTCAGGAAGTTCCAAAAGTAAAAAGATGCCATTTTTGTCCCTTTTATAATTGTTTTATTTTCACATTATTTCACTTTTGAAGAAATGTCATGTGATAAACTTCCTGCATTTGCAGGTTTTTTCTCCTTTAAATCTACTTTAAATCCCATTCCTCAGTGGGATTCTTCTAGTGTAATAAGATCCACAGTCTGTTTTTATGGGCCCATTTAAGCCAAACGACAGCTTTCAAATGTCTAAAAATACCATCAGGCTGAAGAGTGAAGTTCTGTGTAAATGACAACAACACCTTATACAGTAATACAGTATAAGCCATGGTTTGCATATACCCTTGGTCTGCACTCTTGAGTCCTTTATGTGTCTGTACATGCCTTCAAGTTTACTGTCATGAAACCACAAATTTCATAGGGTTTTCTTATGCAAAGACTCCTCAAAGATAGCTTGGCCACTGCCTTTCTTTGAATGGTAGTCATTGGCAGTCTCCCATCCAGGTACTAACCAGGGCTGACCCTGTTTAGCTTCCAAGAACAGACAGGAGCTGGCACATTTAGGGCATTAGTGTGTGTAGTGCCACCAAGTCCCATCTCCTTATGGCAATCCCATGAATTTTCTAGGGTTTTCTTAGGCAATATTCAAAGGTAGTTTTGCCAGTTCCTTCCACTGAGATATAGCCTACAGCACCTGAGATTTGTTGGTGGTTTCCCATTCAAGGAGCAACCATAGCTGACCCTGCTTAACATCCAAGATCAGGCAGGGTACCTTTGGGTAGTGAGGCTCTTTCTTGTTGTTACTGTGTGAATTCAAGCTATTTCCAATTTATGGCGACCCTAAGGCAAACCTAACATGGGATTTTCTTGGCAGGATTTGTTCAGAGGAGGTTTGCCATGGCCTTCCTCTGAGGCTGAGAGACTGTGACTTGCCCAAGGTTACCCAGTGGGTTCCCATGGCCA
Organism: Urosaurus nigricauda; assembly: GCA_034509955.1. Classification (NCBI taxonomy): domain Eukaryota; kingdom Metazoa; phylum Chordata; class Lepidosauria; order Squamata; family Phrynosomatidae; genus Urosaurus; species Urosaurus nigricauda. The sequence goes on along the minus strand of JAOEGL010000001.1, from coordinate 374,974,831 downwards.
AGTAGGATGAGGCCCTTTATAACTCTACAGATCCAATTCTCTGATATGAAACCTCTGATTGACACATTAAACATGATTTGTCATTATATGCGCACCATATATGTGCACCTTGATAAATCCAAATTAGGTCCCTTCATGACCACAGCTTGTAGGTATGATTTAACCCAGATCTTTGGTATACATGGTGGAACTCTTATATTTTACCTGGTAGTGTAAAAGTGCTTTGAAGAGCTAACTGAGGAAGTTTCTAATTCAGATCTCACATTGGCTATGCTTTCTCCTCCACTAACCTCCCACAAGTAAAATGGAGACAGAAATATTAGTCTACCTTAGAGGGTCCAGAGACCGCACATAAAACGTTTCAAGCTCTTAATACTGTTATAGTTTTTGTTCTGTTCAGAATCCATTGTGGTCTGAAACAAGTCAGCCAGCCATGTTTATGAGGGAACCTGATATGCTATAGGATTATGCAGCTGGTGCACATTAATACCAAATGATGAATAATGCAGGTTTTATGTTTCTAGCAAAAGGAAAAAGTGGTATTGCTTTGGAATATAAAACCGGCTGATTGAACAGTGTGTGTCTTTAGTGTCTGTCGATAGCATTTAACAATTCCTCATGAAATCCTATACACGACTATTCAAAAGTAAGTGTCACTGAGTACAGTAGGGGGCATCCTCTCAAGTAAGGAAGTATAAGATTCTGTAGCAGCTGGTGATTTTAATATATCTGTCTTTCCCATCCCCACAAAACCACACCAGAGTCATGAGCTGCCATTGAAAAGATTATCTAATAATAATAATAATAATAATAATAATATCATCATCATCATCATCCCATGTTTTTCCTGAAATTAGGACTCAAAGCAGCTTACAATTTAAAAGAACTGAATTAAAAACATACAAGAAAGAGCACTGAAACAGAATTAAATTGTTACAGTATTGTATTAAACAGATCACTCGCTAAAAGAATAAAATAAAGTTTAAAAAAATAAAAGCAATTAAAAACGCTTTAAAACAGCACACTATAAAGCAGTACAATACCCCTAGCATGTTCTTTATCTTTGAAGAAAGTAAATTTAAATAAGAAAGTAAATTTAGATTCTAATATAGATTCTAAGGCTGACTCTACACTGCAGAAATAATGCAGTTTGACACTGCTTTAACTGCCATGGCTCAGTGCTACAGAATTCTGGGAATAGCTGGCCTTCTCTGACAGAGATTTCTGTGGCCATGAGAAACTACAAATCCCAGGACTGCACAGGATGGAGCCATGACATTTAAAGTGGTATCAAACAGCATTCTTAGGCGCAGATGCAGCCTAAGAATAAGAAAATACTGAATTTCTCCGAAGCTCACAAAATACAAATTATCATATAGTGAAAGAGTCGGAAAGGATCCCAAGACCCATCTAATCCAACTCCCAGCTTGATCCATAAGAAAAATTCCTAAATCCACTTTGCTGACTGTGAATTTTTAAGTATATCCTCATGTTTTCCTTCTCACAGCACATGGATCTTGCGGAAGAGCTCCCAAGATACATTCCCATATTAACCAGTGCTATGTTGATACTCTGAAATGGCCACGCTGCTACTCTGAAATGTGCTAGCATCATCATCATCATCATCATCATCATCATCATCATCAAACAATTTAACAATTGTTCACCTTTAAGTAATAGACCAGGAGTTCATTGAGTGCAGGGTCAGCGTTCAGATTGACCAGAAAGCATTTGTTGTCACCCACTTTGATCCCAGAAGACTGGAGAGAGATGCCAAGACTTTCAAGCTGTTTCTGCCTCTCCTGAATAAAAGATGGAAGAAATATTTGAAAATTGTCAAAAGAACATATTTTTCAAGTGTCAAGAAACCCTGATGAAAAGAATCCTGGATAGACGAGAATCTTTGCAATTTCTAATTTATTCTGCACAAAATTCGTACATAGTTGTTTTGTGCAGGAAATGTCTTTTTCTGTGCAAAGAGTAATATTTCTGTACTGACATTTCTTCCTGAGCAGTAAAATCTCTTTCCTCTGCAGAAAATGCTATCATTGGGGATATATGCTGTGCAAAATCCACATGTAGTTGATTTGCCTACAAAACAGCATTTTTCCACCCAGGAAACAGCTTTTCTGCACAGAAAATAAAATTGGTGCATAGAAATATTTTCAGCACAGAAAATGCTGTCTTCTGTGCAAAACAACCACTTGTGAATTTTGCACAGACTAAGTCTTGAATTATGAATAGGCTTCAAAAACGGTGTTATTTTTTTTAAAGTCAAAATGGGTTTCCATTTCCATTTCCAATGGGTTTCCATGGCTGAGTAAGGATTCAAACCTTGGTCTCCAGAGTCGTAGCCCAATGCTCAGTCCATTGCACCATACTACACCAAACTAGCTGCTTACAAAAAGTACAACACTTAAGCTAAAAAGTACGCATCATAGAAATCCAAAAATGTAATTAATCTATCAACAGAATTAAAAGCATGCCTATTATGAAGGAATATAGACATAACAGCTCTTTGTTAAAAGGTCTTTCCTCTTCAACGATCAATCCATCATTCAGTCCTCAAAGGACTTGTGAAGCAAAAAATTATTCACCTGCCTACAGAAGGATAGCAATAAGAATCACCTTGCTATGTCTGAATCCTCCAGATAAAAACACTCTGTCCAGGGTGTCCAAATGTCCTCTATTTCCAGGACAAGTCCAACATTTCATCCTTCTGTCCAGGAGGAATTCCAAAGTGTCCTCCCTTTTTGGCATGACTAACACGCATGAATTATATATTTATATAAGTGTTTTTAGCTTTCATGTGGTCATGTCCTACTTTTTTCTTGAACGTCTTACATTTGAAAGAGCCTCGCCCTCCTCTGCGGTTAGGACATCTGGTCACCCTGACTCTGTCTCCAGTTGTGCCCCAGGAGACATTGACAAATCTGAATGATTCTCCAAGAAAACAATGCTCTCTAATTCCCCGTGGGCTGTAGCCAAGTCACCAAATATCTTTGCATGTACTGTAATATATTTGGGCTTTGCCTTTTGCATGCAAAGATATTTGCAAACCCCCTTTGAAGAAGCTTGCTTAGAAAACTCCATGATAGGGTTCCTTAGGGTCATCGTAAATCAGTAATGACTTGAAGGCAAAAAACACCACCACACCACACTTTGAAACATGGCCTTTGAGAGCAAGACTCCATGCGCTCTAATGGACAAAAGAACTGAACTCTTGTCAGGAAAGTCTGGAAGCAAGTCTTCATCTAACTGTATGCACTGAGTTACGTTCTAAAGAAGTGATTCCAAAACTTTGCTCCTCCAGGTGTTCTGGACTTCAAGTCCCAGAAGCCTCAGCAGCTTGAATAACATTTAGGATTTCTGGGAGCTGAAGTCCAAAACATCTGGAGGACCAAAGTTTGGGAACCACTGTTCTAAAGGAAGCCTGGCTGCACATTTCATATAAGAAGCGGCCACAGGTAAACAGGCCCAGCGGCTGAAAAGTTCCTTCTTTCAACATCAGTTTCCCAGAACTGCCCCAATTATGACATATGGCCTACTGGGACTGAAGTCCACCTCTCTCTCGCTCTCTGGTTTCTCTTTCTTTATCTTATCTTTTTTATTAGATAAGTAAGAGTCAGGAAATGGGAACAATTAGCCTACAAGAAATAAGAAGAGAAGCACGAAACACTCTTAACAGTCAGAGCCAGCATTGCATGTGAACATACCTTCCAGTCTCCCGTTGACTTATGACAAACCCATTACTTTCACTGGGTATTATTATTATTATTATTATCTTTATTTATAAAGTGCTGTAAGTTTACATAGCTCTGTACAAACTGAGTAGCCAAAATACAGATAAACAAAAAACAGAAGGTTGCTTGCTATTGCCTTCCTCTAAAATGTAGCTAAACAGAGTCAGATTCCAGATTCCCTGGTTATCTCTAATCCAGTTACTAAATTGGGCTCTGTTTAGCTTCCAAGATCACATGAGATCTGGAACTTTCAAGGGCACCAGCACCAGCACTGTTGTTGTTATTGTTGTTGGTTTGTTCCTTCAAGTCATTTCCAATTTATGGTGATCTTAAGGCGAACCTATCACAGGGTTTTCTGAAGGCTGAGAGTGTGTGACTTGCCCAAGGTCACACAATGGGTTTTCATGACCAAGCAGGGATTCAAAACCTGGTCTCCAGAGACCTAGTCAACATTCAAGCCACTACTCCATGCCAGCACTAGCATTATACCTGGTTAATTTGTTAAGTGTTAATCCCTGGTGCCAGATTGATCTGAACAGTGCAGATGCAAGTGTTTATAAAATGCAAGAGTGCGGTCCACATCAGTGTGCATTTATGTGATGGCACTGGAATATAAGCTTGAATGGGCTAGAACCTATTTCAAACACCTATTTCAAAGTGTTATATTCCTAGAAAACCTATCCAGGGGTAGTTACATTGGCCATATAGCAAAGTATAGCATCCTTCAAAATCCACAAAATAGTTATACCTTTTACTAGAACAACCAAAATGCACATTATACAGGTTGCAAGCATTCAAAGCTCCACTGGGTTCTTTATCAGGCACAGGTGTTAAAAATGATACAGGAGAAAGAAAGAAAATTGACAATGTAAGGCTATGACTAACATTGACCTCTTTCTTTCTTTCTTTCTTTCTTTCTCCTGTATCATTTTTAACACCTTTGCGTGATGAAGAAGCCAATGAAGCTTAAAAGCTTGTAACATGTATAATGTGTATTTTGGTTGGTCCAATAAAGGTATCACTGTTTTGTGGGTTTTGGGCGATGCTGTACTTTGTTATACTCCCAGTTCCGCATGAAGGCCATAACAACTACCATCTGAGAACAACATTTCATGCTTTCAATGAAGTAGCATCTAGTCCACAAATGCAGTCCAGCCACATCCCCTGTCTGTGGCTGACTCCTGCCTCCTTAACCATTCTCCACTCCCTACTCCAAATTTAACTTTTAAAAGGCAAAAAGAAAAGAAAAAGAAAAAAAGCCAACAAAAGGCCATTTGCTGCTCCCAGAGGTTTTTGTAAATAGCATTTTTATTTTTTATTTTTGTCTTGAAACAAACTGAACTTTATTTTCAACCATGTATCCAGTATAGTTTAACAGATGGTAAGTTACAATAGTGACTATAAATCAACAGTTGAAAGTACAGTCACCCCTCCACTTTCATGGACTTGGAGTCTGTGTCCCTCAGAAATAGGTGAGTTGAGGGGACTTAATTGTCTAATTAACAAATTGTAAGCCGCTCTGATAGCTTTGGCTGAAGAGCGGGGTATAAATAAAATGTATTATTATTATTATTATTATTAGTTGCAAATGGAGGGCAACAGAATGGGGAGAACGCCACCACTGGAGTCAACAGGGACTCCAATATTGGCAGTTTTCCATTTTTGCAGGGGTGGGGGAGCCAGAACAGATTCCCCCGCGAAAACAGAGGGGCACCTGTGCTTCTCATTTCTGTTTCTTTTTACTCTTAATTCTTTAAATTTAAACAGTTCCCTTCTTCTTCTAAACTGCTCTTCTTCCAATTAACTCTCTATTCCCGTTATGTGAATAGCAGATTTCTTAACAACGCCCCCAACCTGCAAACTGTCCCCTTCCCTTTGCAGAGCCTCTCCTCAAACCCTAAAAATCAGAACTGGAGTTGACTGCCATTCCATCTTCCAGATAGTTTTCAGATGAATGTGAGGCAGTATGGTTTGCCACAGGGGACAAAACCACCCCTCTGCCCATGCCTGCTCTGTAAATGCCGCTGTTATTATTTTGTAATAATAGCCGTAATCTCTCTTGGAAACGTTCATCCAAGAAATTAAGGGGGAGAAACAGAGAGAAAAGTATCAACCTGCTTAACCATCAGTACCAAGAATTCTCAGGGAGAGGTTATCCAGAGGGTGAAAGCCCATTAGTTTTCCCTGAAACAAAAAACAGACCTGTGCAATCTCCTCTGTCTTCCTTAGTTTCTCCTCCCAGGTTACTGTCATCTCCTGGATAAGTTTTTCAGACTCTTCCAAGCGTTCTTTCAGTTCTGGAGATTTCATTGCCTAGATGGGGTTAGAGGGGAAGAAAGAATCGAGGAAGCAAAAATACTTAAGACTCATTTTCATTTTTTTTCTTTAATAAAAAGAACACACTTTAGAGATAAGGAATAAATGGCGTTCCATATTGGACTGCAACTTCCATCATCCCTCTTACACCGCGTATGTTGGTTAGGGCCAATGATGGTCACAGATTCCCAGCCCTGTTATTAATACTGAGTATTCCTTAGAAGAGCAGTTGGTTAGGGCCTGATGTGCTCCTTATTCCTGTCATCACTGTGATTCATGTTACTGCAAAATAGTCACAGAGTTCTAGAAAGGGCTACAAGGGTCGTTCAGTCCAACTTCTTGCCATGCAGGACGGCACAGCCACAACATTCTTGAAAGATACCAATCTGCATTTGGAAAATCTCAATAAAATTATACACGCATACATACACAGTGGGCCCTCCCTATCCATGGATTCTGCATCCAGATTCAAACAACCACGGTTTGAAAATATTCAGACACAAACATAAATCCAAAAAGTAAACCTTGATTTTGCTAGAATTCAAAGACATAGCTATGTTATCTACTCTCCTTGGCTTTATGCAACAGCCTTCCTCCTACTTTTGTTCCCAAAAAAAAGATAATTAAAACTGAACTTGTCCCCTCATCTCCATATCCAGAAGGTTCTGAATTTGGACTGAAATTCTCACACACAAGCAGAATATATAGGTCCATTTCTAGATTCTCCACTCAAGACATGCATCTGTAGACTCAAGTCTACAAAAGCTCATGCTACCAACTTCTTTCTTTCAGTTAGTCTCAAAGGTGCTACAAAATTCTGTTTGATTGCATCTTGATTCTGCTGTTTTATATAAAGTATGCCATTATACTACGTCGTTGTATATAATGTTACTTGACCAATGATGTATTTTGGTACCCATGGCAGGGCCCTGGAACCAAACACCAGCAGATACCAAGGGCCCAATGTATATAAAGCAAGATGCTAAAGTAAACTCTGTTTAATGACTATCAAAGAAGGAGACCCTTCAAGGCAGTCCATTCTACTCTTGAAAGCTCTTGAAAGTCAAGAAGTTCTTCCTAAGTTTAGGTGGAATCTCTTTTCTTGTAATTTGAATCCACTTGTTCATATTCTCTGGAGCAGCCGAAAATAAGTGTGTTCCATCTTCCATGTGACATCCTTTCAGATATTTAATGAGAAAAGAGATTCTGATTGAACATTAGGATGGACTTTAGAAAGAGTGTTTGAAAGTGGAATGGAGTACTTTAGACAATGGTGTAAACTCCTGCACCAAGGATTCTGGTTTCATGCCCACCTCTCATGGATGCATTTGTTCCTGAACTGGACTAGCTATCCCTTGGGTATTTCCTTCTAACTCTTATGTTTCTCCCCCTAGAGCCATACTACCAAGGAGAGCCCAAAAATTCACATGGCTATCTATATCCAGACCAATAGTCCACTTCTAGTAGTTTTCACCTCTACTCATACCTCTTGTAAAACTAACATCTTAATTCATGTCTTAAAATGGTGGTCAATGCTCTTTCACCTTATTTTTGGGGGGGGGAAATCAGAAATGAGGTAGCTGTACACTCCTTCACTGGCAGAACGATGGAGTAAATGACCCTTCAGTTTCTAGGATTTTGTGATGTTATGCCATGGTTGGAAGATACTCTCAGAAAGTCAATAGCAATGAGGCATAAGCTGGAGGTACTTGCATGGAAAGAATTATTAGAGCAAAGCCAAGTATAAGATGACCTTGCTCCAGTGATTCAGTTATGGGAAAGCTGAGAGCTAAGGGCTTCCCTATCAGTTAATCTACAAAACAAGGGAGAAATACAGGGTGTACATCCGGTAGTTTACCATGAGAATGAAAGAGCCCTGATGGATCAAATCAAAGGCACACCTGCTTTTGCGTTCTGTAGGCTAAAATGCCCAGTTCTGTGAAGCTGACGAACAGAGATTGTCAACTATTCAGAACAGAGTTTGGAAAACTTACTTTTTGGATGACATCTTCCAGAATCCTCCCCAACTGGTGTAAGACATTTTAGATGTCCAAACAAGGAATTTTCTGGTGCTCATATATCATACTTCTAAATCTGGAGGTTCCATGTGACAAATAGCACACTGTGGCCCTTTTCTGCAATTGGACCTGCTTAAAATGTAGATGGGAGTTGGGCAGGAAGAACCAAGCTGCCCCTGTTTCTTATACAAAAACTTTATACAATCTGCAGTTTGAGTGGAACAATTTCAGTGTTCTTTCTTTATATGTAAGGGAGCAAGCCGCAATCGCTCTCATTGGATGGATCCACATTGCAAAAATAAAACAGTTTGAGACCACTTTCACTGTCATGGCTCCATCCTGTGGAAACCTGGGTTTTGTAGTTTGGTGAGATATTTGGTCTGATCTATCATAGAACTCACACCAAACTACAGATCTCTGGATTGTGTAAGACAGAGCCATGGCAGTTGAAGTGGGGCCAAACTGCTTTATTTCTGCAATGTGGCTACAACCCTCATGAGCAAGCATGGCATGGGATACAAGAAGGAAAGGGCTGGGCAGGTACTGAAACAGGGCAGAGCTCCAGCCCAAATGGTAGTCTGAGTTACGTAGCACTTAGGGCCACTTTGCACTGTGGAATTATAGTGCTGTCATTCCATTGTTCCAGCCTACAGTATCATGGGATTTGTGGTTTAGGGAGCAGTACTTAGAATTCTCTACCAAAGAATGCTAATGGTTCATGAAAGTGGTGTATCTCTCCTTTCCATCTGACTCCGAGGAAACTGTTTATTCATCCTCCTGTGTATACCAAAACCCATGGATGCTCAGGTTCCATTATACAGTCAGCCCTTCAAATTCATGGATTCTTTATCCACCAATTCAACCATCCACAGCTTGAAAATATTTTTTTAAAAATAAATTCCAGAAAGCAAACCTTGATTTTGCCATTTTATACAAGGGGCATAATTTCATCACGCCATTGAATTTAATGGGACTTGAACATCCACAGATTTTTATATCTACGGGGGAGGGGGGGGGGATCCTGGAACCAAACCCCAGCCAATATCAAGGGCCCACTGTTTACAATGGCAATGTAAAATGCTGTCCCTTAAATAAAATGGCAAAATCAAGCTTTGCTTTTTGGAACTTAAAAAAATATCTTTTCAAGCCATGGATGGTTGACTCCATAGATGCAGAATCTGTGGATACAGAGGGCCAACTGTATAACTGTGTGGTTTTTTTGTTTGCTTGTTTTGCTATACAGTACAGTGGGCCCTTATCTGCTAGGGGTTGGTTCCAGGACCCCCCAGGGATACCAAAATCTATGGATGCTCAAGTTCCATTATATATGGAAAAGCTCGAGTTCCATTATATGGAAAAATGCTTGCTATTTGGAATTTATATTTTTTAAAAATCTTTTCAAGATGTGGATGCTTGAATCCATGGGTAAAGAATCAGTGGATACAGAGGGCTGACTGTACTTTCAATCAGTGGATGCTTGAATCTGTGGATAAAAAATCTGTTGGTGTGGAGGACTGACTGTACTTTGTTTCAGTCTGTGTTGTGAGCTGCCTTAGGCCCACAAAATTAAATACAAATTTAAAAAATTAAATTAAATTTAAAAAGACAATCCTGAACCCAACACAACACCTCGGCTTTGGTGAGCTGTTCCCTGAGTTTCTCCACTTCCTCCCGCAGTTCTCGGATAATTCGGGCATTGGGGTCTTCATTCACCACAGCGTGGTTCACAATGTTCTTGGCCCGGTCAGCATATCTCAGGGTTGAAAGGGTCTCGTCGTAATTATCGGCGGCTGGACTGACCGTAGCAACCATGGCTGTCTTGCTGTTGCCACCAAGGCTGTCCTAGAAAGTGAGGTCAGAGAATTAGAGATTTGGGGAAGTTTTGAATACTTGTGCAGACAAGAGAACAGTTAGTTTTTTGTGGGTTTTGGGGGGTATGTGGCCATGTTTATTCCTGATATTTCACCAGCATCTGTGGCTGACATCTCCAGAAAAACAAATCGCTTGAACTAAGAACTCGCTCTTGAGTCCACATGAAACAACAACAAGCAAACCCTGTACAAGTTTTGAGATATCCAAGGGAGAGTTCTTTCACAATCACACTGCTATCACATTTGTTGGTGTTGTTGTGTGCCTTTAAGTCATTTCCGACTTATAGCAACCCTGTGGGGTTTTCTTGGCAAGTTTCTGCAGAGGGGGTTTGCTATTGCCCTCTTCTGAAGCTGAGAGAGAGTGACTTGCCCAAATTCATCCAGTGGGTTTTCATGGCTCAGCCAGAATCTGAATCCCCATCAGTAGAGTACTAGTCCAATGCTCAAACAACTACACCTTTCTCTCATTTATTATCACATGCCTAACTGGTAAAGTTCCTTGGTGGCTGGTCCAAAAGTGTGAATGCTCTCATCTGAAGGTACCAAGGGTTGAAACCAGGCCTTTGTGTGTCTAAAGCAGGCACTGTGCCACTGAATTCTGCTCCCTCCATGTTTGTGGGATGCGACCGACAGAAATGTTGGAAAAGACAGAAGAAAGAAAAATGGATGGAGGAGGGAGAGAAAGAGAGACTATCCCCTAAACAAGGTGCAGGCGCTGGGAATGATTTCTATACATTACGTGGCCTAGAAAATCTAGGTCATGGACTGCCAGCAGGCATCATTAAGCATTTTTAAAAATCTCTCTCTCTCTCCTAATTGTTATGGTGAATTTATGCTTTTCACAACCACCCTAATTCGAAACCAGAGTGTAGGAGCAAGAATGGCTGGTTTAGGGATGGGAAACCTGGGTTGAAAGCAGAGGTGAATCAGGCTATCCATCTAACCTTCCTCAGAGGATGGGGGAAGATGAAGATCGGCCTTATGAGGTCCATCTCCTTGGACTCTTTGGAGAGGAAAGGCAGGATATAGAATAGAATCATAGAATCATAGAGTTGGAAGAGACCACAAGGGCCATCCAGTCCAACCCCCTGCCATGCAGGAATTAATTATGAATTAAAGTGCTTGCATCCGCAGAGTCTCAATCATTGTAATAAGCATTCAACTTAGCACACACCAAACCTTCAAAGTGCTTCAAGGATGGGATCTTGGAAATCTTTCCAACTGGCCTGTGCAACCAGCTGCTATTATTACTCCACTATGGGGTGTAGCAGAGAGGTGATAAGGTGGCTAAAACAGTAGCTAGGATTCAAAGATATAGCCCTCTTAGTCTGTAAAAACAGTATGCAAAGAGATCTTAGAGCACTCAAAGGTGCTAGAACAGTGATTCCAAAACTTTGGTCTTTTGGACATCAGATCCCAGAAGACTCAGCCAGCTTGGCCAGTGGTCTGGGATTCTGAGAAACAAAGTCCAAAACAAAGTCGAAGGCTTTCACGGCCAGCATCCACAGTTTTTTGTGGGTTTTATGGGCTATGTGGTTGTGTTCTGGAAGAATTTATGCCTGATGTTTTGCCTGCATCTCTGGCTGGCATCTTCAGAGAATGGTGGCATGGAGGTGTGTGGGGTGTATATGTTCCGAGTTTGAGAATCACTGCTCTAGATCAGTAATTCCCAAACGTTGGTCCTTCAGACAGTTTGGACTTCAGCTCCCAAAATTTCTGACAGGTGGCCAACCTGGCTAGGGCTCCTGGGAGTTGAAGTCCAAAACACCTGGAGAACCAAAGTTTGGGAGCCACTGTGCTACAAACACACAGTGGCTTGGGTGTACAACATTAATCAAACCTTAGCAACTGGGACAGGAGATTGCACAGATTTCCTCACATTACCAGAACTATGCAATTATTGATGATGATGATGATGATGATTGGTTTCACTGACTATCAGATGTTACTTGACATGAATTCTGAACCATCAATGATTGAGATTACACCCAAGAATCTAGGAATCTGTGTGATATCATAAAACCATTGAGAGATCACAAGCAACCATTCTAGTTCAATCACCTCCCATGTAACAATATACAGCTAAAGCGCTCTTAAAAGATGCCCATCTAACCTCTATTTAAATAACTGCAAAGATGGAGAAGAGCCAGCATGATGTAGTTAGTGGTTTGAGCGCTGGACACTCTCTCAGCCTCAGAGGAAGGGAAAGGCAACCCCTCCCCAAGAAATCCTGACAAGAATACCCTATGATAGGTTTAGCGATAGCAAACATAGCAAATATTATACTGTTTTATCATTACACTTAAGCACTCCCTAAGCAGTTTACAATGTGTAAGCCAATTACCCCCAACAAGCCAGGTACTCATTTTAGCGACCTACAGAAGGATGCAAGGTTGAGTGGACCCTGCAGCCCTGCCTACAATCAAACTCACAACCTTGTGGTTGTGAGTGGCTGCAGTACTGGCATTTAACCACTGCACTACCAAGACTTCAAGACACACACAAACAACAGCAGCAGCAGCAAATGGAGAGTCCACCACCTTCCAATGCAGTTTATTTCCATTGCTGAACACTTCTTACAGTAAAAATGTTGCTAATGTTTAGGTGGAATCTCTTTTCTTGTCATTTCAATACACTGGCTCACGTCCTAGTCTATGGAGCAGCAGAAAACAAGCTTGTTCCATCCTCTACATGACATCCTTTCAAATATTTAAACGTGGCTATCATATCACCTCTCCCTCTTCTCTTCTCCAAGACAAACACACAAAACAATGTGGCCTGTGCAAGTACTGTCGCTCTTTGTAACTGTGTGATTGTGATCCTATCTAAAGCAACATCATTCAGATGTTTTGTCAGTTTGGTTGGAATTGCTTCCAAAGGATCTCTCTATCCCCACTGGCATCAAAGTTGTTTTCTTTTCCCAAAGGCAATGAATTTTCATTGTAGAACTTGATGGGGATTCAGTGCCACAGGGAAAAGAAAATAAGGGTAGCAGCCTTCAAAGACATAGCCAAATTAGTTTGGAAAATCAGTAAGCAAAGGAATATTTTAACATCTTAGAAACTAACAGAATGATGGTAGCAGCAGGTGCTCAGGTGTTGCTGTTGTTCCTGTTATAGCACCAAAACAGCAAAAAATGGGAGGGCACCCAATAGAATCCACAAGAAAACTGGAGACGCAGCTCAAAAATGCTTAAAAGATCTCTGTTTTATTTATAAAGCAAACCCAACCCATTTCAGATATTATATAAATTTTATGCCTCCTTTTTGTCCAGCTTCACAAATATCTGTACTCTGCTTCACAAATATCTGTAGTTAAAATTTCAAATCATCCCTGAAGAAGGCTGTAAAAATATACCTAGGCCAAAGTACGTTGGGCTTTCTCTAAGGTCTGGTCAAAACAGGTCAAATAAAATGTCCTACCCTTATCCTCCGGTAAGCAGTCCAGAAAACGGAAGGCCCAATACCTGGTTCTGGTGCAAACTGTCCTGATGACATCCAATCAGTTCAGCACCAACACCAAATTTGTTGTTGCCTGTCTTCCAGTCATTTTTGACTTATGGTAGCTCTAAGGGTTTTTTTTGGGGGGGGGGGGCAAGATTTGTTCAGAAGAAGTTTGCCATTGCCTTCCCCTGAGGCTGGGAGCATGTGACTTGTCCATGGTCATCCAGTGGGTTTCATGGCAAATCCAGGCTGCTCCTGGAGCATTCTGGCCCGTTTGGACACGTGGATATGTTTCTGGTTTTTCCTGTGGATGCTACGATGATAACACCTTTTCTCCAGGACATGAACAAAAGATGAAATGAAGCATCCCTATCCACCACTGCTGGGCTAGGATTAGAATTAGCTCAAGTCTCATGTCCATAACTACTAAGGTGTTGGAGAGGAAACTGGAGAGGGCTTCAATGGTTGTGCAGAGAAGGACAAGCCATACCTGCTGAAATTCCCTCCTCTACACAACCACTGAAGGGAAAGAAACCCTCTCTAGTTTTCACTCTGGCAACTCTAATAACTACAGTGGACCCACAAAATATGCTGGGGTTAGGGATATAGGACTCCCCCTAAAAGTGGATCTCTAGCTCCTCCAGAATAACTTTATGGTAAACTTCTACTGGTGGTTGACCACAGAATTGTGTTGGAGAATCCGTAAATACCAGAGTGTTCTCTCTAGGTCCTCTCTCATGAACTATGGGAGAAGTTGGCCACAGAATCATGTTGAAAGACCTAGGGATTCCTAGAAAGAATATATTAATCAAATCCGTGAATAATCACATCTGCAAAAGTCAAAGCCACAAATGTGGAGCACTGACTGTACTATGCTGCACTAGATCTCCTGTAAGTTTACAAGCAAAACTATTTCTCTAAAGCAATACACACAACTATACCTGATTTGGCAGGTCCTATTTTGGACTTCCTTATTATGTGAATAAGCATACCAGGGACTGATCTACAATGGGATATCAGTACTGAGAAGGTTCTCTTCATCTTTCTTTATTGTGGTACAAGTTGTTGTGAGGCCACTTATTGCTTTTTTGCCTTCAAGTTGTTTCTAACTTATGGTTATCAGAAACCTATCATGGGTTTTTCTGCACTAAGAGTGTGCAATGCGCCCAAAGTCACCCAGAGTGTTTCCATGTCCGAGTAGGAAATTGAACCCTGATCTCCAGATTCATGGTCTGATGCTCAGATCACTATCTCACACCTGGCTCTTTGTAAGGCCACTTACAAATTTTGAAACATCTTTAAAAGAAAAACTTCTACAAGGAAACCTTGGAAGTTATAGTTCCTCAAGAAATCAGGACAGATATGTAGGAGGACAGAGAGTTCAAGAAAGGTAACCAAAGGGAAGAACTATGGTCCCTAGGGACCATCAGAGAAAGCTGTCCAGGAATTTGCCTTTGAACGGTGCATAAATCAAATTAACACTAATGAAATACTTGAGGCAGGTAGAGAAATGAATAATTGTGCAAGATGACTAAGCCAGCCAAAAATGTGCTGGCATGAAAGTACTGGTAGAAAGCAAAAGGAATTGTATATTCAGATTTAATTTTCTCTCTCCTGCCCTCTGCCTTACTGCTGTACCATGTACAAAGAAATACCTCATCCTATTTATTCCGGATTTTAAATGTGATGCCAGGCACTACCAGGTTCAAGCCCAGATTTCTGCAGTTTTTCCAGGTGCTTTCCCTGTTTAAAAAATAGCCAAGAGAAAGAGCTGTACTCTCTTATCCAGATGAGGGAAGGTGTTTTAAACATGACTGAAGCTTAACCTCACACACCTTTGCACAGACTTCTGAGAATATGTTTAATAAAGCTTTAACACAGAAATGTATGAATGTGTAAGAAGAATTCTGCAACCAACAGCAATCCTAAGCCAGGAATGGGGAAACTGCACTAGTTCTGAGGGCAATTTTCTGTCCCAGGGAACTTCCAGGTCAATTCAAACTGCCTAAAATGGCCATATACACCTCCCAAAAGACCACCAAAACCAGAAAACTGGGAATGGCTGACTTGCTTTCTGGTTTTGAAAAATGTACACTTTTTAAATGTTGAACAGTGCAAGAGGCCATGCAAATTTTAAAAAGTTGAATTATGCCCTCTGTGGGCTTCCCAATTCACTTCCCCACCCCCGCAAAAATGGTCCTGGGATGCCGGAGAGGTCAAAGGCAGCAAAACACCCATGGAGGCTGCATGCAGTGTCACTTTGGCCCCATCTGCCCGAAAGCAGAAAGACAGGTGGTGCTTTGTCCTTTCCCCAGCTCAAAATGGCCCTCCACAAGCTGCTTTTTCTCCTGCAATGAAAATGAGAAAAATGGCACCCATAAAATTCTTTCCACTACATGGGAGAGAAAAAGCCTGGGGAATGTGAGTTGAAAAACAACCAGAAGTGGAGAGGGTTATATATCCCCTTCCTAACGTTCCACTTAAAATACGGAGGGATGATGATGATGATGATGATGATGATTAACCTTTATTTATATAGCACTGTAAATTCACACATAAATTAGACGGATCCCTGCCCTCAAGCTTACAATCTATGATTGTAATAGTAATTCAACTTGGTTTCAAAGTCGACCTCTGACTCACTTTTGGACATACTGGGAGGTTAGAGCAAAAATTCCACACATGGTCATTGTTTATTCCATCTCTTAGATGTCCAGGTCTAAATGCATAATCTGTACTTCTGCACAGTTTATGCTGTATAACAGCCTCCACCAACTTGGTGTCCTCCAGATAGCCTGGACTGCAACAACCATGATCTCTCAGCCAGTTGGCTGTGCCATTATGGGACCTGTAGTCCAAACAATCCAGGAGGCACCAGATTGGTGAAGGCTGTCCTATTAAACAGTTTACTGCAAAAGAGGGGCAAGCTCATCATGGCCTTCTCTTTAACTTTCTGCAGAGTTCTCACATCTTCTCTTAAAATTAACCTACAATGCCTTCATACTGATAAGGTCAAACTGCAATATTAGCTTCAGGGTTGGATTAGTCAAATGGACATTAAAAGGTCACCGAAGAGGGAGGGGGAATCCACTCATCTGCATCTTCATTGCCACAGGAATAGAAAAGTAGGAAAGCAAAGGTCACTGAAACAACATTACAAGGCATTTGCCTTAAATACAACTGAGTATGAAAGACTGTGTTGTGGTACCCTTGGTTAAGCTAAGTGTGCTCTCTCTGGAGATCAAATACCCTAAAGGCAGATCCCTTCCCTTCAGAGGAAGGAACTGGCAAAACCATCTTGCAGTATTCCTTGCCTAAGAAAACCCTATGAAATTCATGGGGTCACCATACATCAACAGATGACTTGAAGGTACATACACTTCGTGGTGGGGCTAGCCTTGAGCCTAGTCCAGAAACTTCAGCTAGTTCAAAATATTGCAGCCAGGTTGGTCACTGGAAAAACCAGAAGTGACCACATAACACCTATCCTAAAATCACTTCACTGGCTGCCTATTTGTTTCTGGGCATAGTACAAGGTGTTGGAAATGACCTTTAAAGCCCTACATGGCTTGGGTCCAACCTATATATGGGATTGCCTCCTTCCATACAATCCACTCCAAACACTCAGGTCCTTTGGGAAGAATTTATTGCAGCCTATAAAAATAGGTTGACTGCAGTTACCAAAGGACCTTCTCTGCAGCAGCTACCAGATTATGGAATGGCCTGCTGGAGGAGATCCATCATAGTACCAGGTTAGACAGCTTTAAAAAAACAGTAAACATGGATCTCTTCTGGCAGGCCTTTCCTGAACAGCAAATCCGGCCACCAACTGAACCTGCCATCTCACTGAATATCTTGTACCTTACAATGGAATAATGCAAATACAATAATAATTTAAGTGTAAGAGAGAGAGTGTGTGTATAAGACCCAGATGGTGTAGTGGTGTGCAAGGATCTGAACTTCAAAAAAAAAAAATGAGCTTTTAATCCAGTGCTTAAAATGCAAATCTAAACTGAGTGATTAGATTCTAATTTATTCAGAAATGAGTGATGATTCATGACCAGTCACCCAAAGACAAAAGCCATTCTTTGCTGCATCCCCAGAAATTCCATCTCACAACCCCTGGAGGTGTGAACACCTCAGGTTGGAAACCACTGCACTAAGCAAGGGGTTTACCTCAATAGCCCATGGAATCCCATGGCTTCCAACTTTACGATCCCATGACTCTGTACGTTTTCTAATTCATATAGCTGATGTTGGCACCAACCTTATGAGAAATAAGTCCCAACTAGAGCAGCCCCACTAGAGCAGAACATATGCAATCTGTCCCATACGCTCAGGTCCTCTGGTGGACATTTACTCCAGTCACCCAGGACTAGGTTGGCAAGTGTCAGACAGAGGACTTTTTCTGCAGCTACCCCTAGACCATGGAATGACCTGCCAAAATGGCCTGCCGGAAGAGATTTGACAGCTGAATTGTCAGAATTCAAAACAGCATTAAAAACCAGTCTCTTCTGGCAGATGATTTTTTTAAATTGTGAATTTTAAACGTGGTTTGTTTGAATATATGTATATTTTGTCCTTTTAAATTGTATGTATGTTCTTTTAAATCGAAGTGTGTTTTAACTGATGTGGTGTGTCTGTTGTTTTTGTTCCTTGCCTTGATGCATGGGGAGAGACAGTTAAGAAATACTACTAATATTAAGTATAATAATTTAACCTTGACCCTTGGTGACCTTATACACATGACACTTCCAAGACACTTCTATCTTCCACTTCTCTACTTAGTTCCTCCAAGCCCATGACTGTATCCCCCCTGCTTGAGTCTATCCATCTGGCATGTGGTTGCCTTCTCCTTCTTCTCCCCTCTACCCTTTCTAGCTTTGTCTTTTCCAGTGATCCATGCCTTCTCATTATATGGCCGAAGTATCTTATGATACTTATTATTAGTAGTATTATTAGTATTATTAGTAATTATACTTATTATTATTATTAACTAGAAAGATTTAAAGATATACAATGGCACAAAAGTTAGAACTGTCCAAGAATTGTATTCCCCATCAGTATGTATTGATGTGAGAGCTGGACAGTAAAGAAAGCAGGCACAAGAAAAATCAACTCATTTGAGACGTGGTGCCGGAGAAGAGTATTTAGGATATCGTGGACAACCAAAAAAGGCAAACAGATGGGTCCTAGAGCAGATCAAGCCACTTTAGGTTGTTGATATTCCTTCCTCCTATCTCCCTCCACCTTCTTTTGATTCTATCTCTGCTTTTCGTATGATGTTTTCAGCATGGAAGTTGAATATGTAGAATGACTAGAATGCAGCCTTGCCGGGCCCTTTTGCCTATTGAGAACCACTCTGTTTCCCCGTTCTAATCAATTTGGGAGAAGCAACTAGATTTCAACCACACAACACACACACACTACATTGGTGATGTAGAAAGAGCTGAGTCAAATGGCTTAATTTCAGCCTTCCTAGAGCTCTTCACAGTGTTTTCTTTCAGCTTCTCCAGCTGCAAGCATCAAACGGGATGTCCTTCTAGGACACACAAAGCAATCCTGTCTCTGCTGCCTTTTTCAGGGAAATGATCAGCTGACCTCTTCCAACCCTTTCCTCTGACCTGCAATGGCTAGACACAGTCAATGATTACCTTCCTCCTGCTGGGCAGAAGCAAAAGGCTAATCATCTTAGCTGGAAACCTTTGAAGTTAGCCACGACACTAGGTAAACTTGGGTTACACCAGGTTAAGAACTCATGATCAAACGGGGGGGGGGGGGGGGGGGGGAGGGGAGGTATTTCTATATGTCCCTCTCAGCAAATCAACTACAAGCCAGCCAGGGATGGATTATGAATGAACTGGTATGGGAAGCCACAGAAGGGGAATTGAAGGGATATATATGCAGATCTTTTAAAAAGCAAAAGTGTTCCAGGGTCCATGTCCAGGTAAGCATCTCCCTGATTATGATGCTGAATCAGAACATTTGCAATAGTCAGAGGGGTTTGTGACACAATTCAGAAGATGCCAGCCACAGATGCTGGCAAAACGTCAGGAACAAACTCTTCTAGAACATGGCCACATAACCCGAAATATCCACACACAAAAAAAACAAAAACTACAGTTCAGTAGCATTTGCAATTCCCAAGAGCATGGTCAGGTTTCTTCTTTGAACTACAAGTCCCAGAAACCCACAGCTGTTATGGCCATGTTGGCTGCGGAATTTTGGGGCTCGTGGTCCAAACAAAGCTCGGGGTTTCCCTGTTTGCTGCTCGTAGGTTGCTGTAATTTTCAATTGACAGCTCAGATAGAGTCTTCCTTATCCAGAATTCCAAAATCCTATAAAATCCAAAACAGTTTTTGTGGATGGCTGAGATAGTGACACCTTTGCTTTCTGATGGCTCAATGTACACAAACTTTGTTCCACGCATAAAATTATTTAAAATATGCATACAGTTACTTTCAGGCCATATATACAAGGTATACATGAAACATAAATGAATTTCATGTTCAGACTGGGATTCCATCTCCCAAGATATCACATTTTATATCTATGCAAATATTCCAAAATCTGAAAAAGCTGAGATCCAAAAGACTTCTAGTTACATGCATCTAAGGGAGACTTGGCCTGTATATGCTTTAAAACTCTTATTTTTAAATTCATCTGAATGGACTTGCCAGAACAAACTAGTTTTTGCTGCTGTTTAAACTCAAAAGTGTATATCCAGTTGATGAATCTTCTCTGGCAGGTCATTCTACAATCTGGGGGTGGCTGAAGAAAATGCCTCCTTTTTAGCAGTTGTTACTCTAGTTTTGGCTGACCCAAGTAAATGTCCCTCAGAGGACAAGAAAGTACAAAATGGATTATACAGGAGAAGTAGAGCCTCCAGCCTCAAACTATGTAGGCCTTTGACAGTAATAGCCAATGCTTTGTATGTTGCTTTGTACCTTGCCCAAAAGGTAAATCGCAACCAGTGGAGTGATTTCAATAACAGAATAATATGATCACTCCTAGTGCCAGTAACCAACTTGGTTGCCATATTATGAACTAACTGAAGTTTCCAAACTTCGTACAGAGGTAGCCCAGTGTACAGTGCATTGCAGAAGTCCACCCTTGAGGTTACCAGCGCATGCACTACCATCTTTAGACCTTGAAGCTCTAGGAAGGACGCAGCTGATGTAACAGCCAAAGCTGACAGTATGCAAGATTTACAACATTTTTTACACTAGGAAGCACAGAGACAGAAAAGATATGTAGGCACCACCTGATCAGAGCAGAGATTTCTTATATTCCTTTCTGAGATGTTGAATAAGTTGTTGACTTACTTTAAGTAGCCAAGTGAGAACCGAGTCACGATATGGAACAAATTTGTTCTTATTTTTCCCAGCAGCCTGATCCGCAAGGGCAGAAATGACCAACCCAAGAGTTGTGAGAGACCTACATGGGAGAGTGGAGGAGACAGTTTTAAAATATTATGGGAAGCGGTACCCACAAACAGGCTGTCATACAAGTTTAGCAGCATCTGTCCCTCACATCTAACAAATATTTTAGCTGCATTTATGGGTCACAGCCATGTCACTGGTATATGGGCTTTTGTGGGTGAAACCTAATGGTTAGGATAAAACTAACCATTAATAAACATACAGATTACTAATCAGTAATCACACAAAGACTACTTACAGAACCAAAAGGGGGGGGGGAAGTCTTGGGGAAGAAAGAACCAAGAGCTTGGGGGAATTTGGTTTTGGACTATGTTGTTGTTGTGTGCCTTCAAGTCATTTCCAACTTATGGCAAACCTATTCGAACTTATCATAGGGCTTTTCTTGGAAGGTCTTGTGCTAGGCTGAGAGTGTGTGACTTGTCCATTGTTACCCAGTAGTAGGAGTTGAGTAGGGATTCAGACCCTTGTCTCCAGAATCCCCCAACCAAAATAGGGGCTGAGAGTTATAGTCCAAATCTTATACTTCCCATGTCTAGATCTGGGAGATTCAGTTAAAACTGGTTGTTTTGTTCTAAATTCAACCATTTGCTACTGCCAATTTTTGAGGGCAGACTAATTAAAGAGAGAAGGGTGTCTGCTTTTGAAAGAAACATGAATGGAAAAAAAAAAAAGAAAACGTACAAGACTGCAGGGAAATCTAGGCAAACCAAAGTCCCACCCACACTGAAGAAATAATCCAGTTTGACACTTCTTTAACTGCTCTGGCTCAGTCCTAGGGAATCCTGGGAATTTGAATTTTTTGTAGCATCAGAGTGCTCTGTCAGAGAAAGCTAAATAGCTCACAAAAATACAGTTCCTGGAATTCCCTAGCACTGAGCCAGGATAGTTAAAGTGGTGCCATACTGGATTATTTCTGCAGTGTGGCTTGGACCCAAGTAAAGTTTGCCTCCTTTTGACCCAGACATGGAGGGGACACATCTCTCTTTCCGTGAAATCAAAACTAATGGTCTTTCTTCGAGTCACGCTGGTGAATGAATGAATGTTGAGGAACATGTATCCTGTCCACTATTCATCATTTTCAAACATCCAATTCCTTATTAACAAAGCCTTACTTGTTGATGTTGCTTCCCTCCTTCAGCCTGTCCCCTGCCGCTCCTGTCTTGGTCGCTCTTTCACTGCCGGCTAAATCCACCAAGCTTAGCTTGCCCACTTTCTCACCAGAGGTCTGTGGAGAAAAAAAAGGAGCCATTTGCCTAAAAACATCTCATCATTTTCTGCTCTTGCTATGACAATTTCTGCATTGTGAAAAATCTGTCAGGCTTCATCTATACTGCAGAATTAATGCAGTTTGACACCACTTTAACTGCCATGGCTCAATGAAATTCTGGGATTTGTATTTTTGTGAGATATTTAGCCCGATCAGAGAGCTCTGGTCCCACAACAAACTACAAATCCAAGGATTCCATAGTATGGAGCCGTGTTAGTTAAAGAGGTGTCAAACTGCATTAATTCTACAGTGCGGCAGCAGCCATGGCCTACCTGCCTTGTGGTATTTAGGTGCCTTCAATCCGACTGATAATGACCCTGTTCTAGGGTTTTCTAAGTAAGATTTATCCAGAGGAAGTTGGCCATTTCCTTTCTCTGAGGCTGGGAGAAGGTCCAAGGTTACCTGGGGAGTTTCCACGGCTGAGAAGGGATTCAAACCCGGGCCTCACTATGTCCTACTCCAGCACTCAAACCACAACACCATACTGGCTCTCATTGATTCGTTATGTTCCTTCAAGTTGATTCTGACTTATGAGCCTTCAAATACTTTTCAATTTATGGCAACCCTAATGTGAATCTATCATGGGCTTTTCTCAGCACATTTCCTCCAAAGGGGGTTGCAATTGCCATCCTCTGAGGTTGAGAAAGTATGACTTGCTCAAGGTCACCCATGGGATTTGCACACCTAGCCTGAATTAATTTTATATACAGTATTTTAAATAATGTTGTGCACGAAGCATGGTTTGTGTACATTGAACTGTAAGAAAGCAAAGGTGTCACCAGCCACATCTGCACTGCAGAAATAATCCCACTTGACACCACTTTAACTACCCTGGCTCAAAGTTTTACTCTGGTGCCACAACCAACTACAGTTCCCAGAATTCTACAGCACTGAGCCAGGGCAGTTAAAATGGTGTCAAACCAGATTATTTCTGCAGTGTGGATGAGGCGACAAACTCAGCCACCCCTGTGGACAATTAAATGCTAGTGAAACGTCAGGAACAAACCTGGAATATTTCGTATTTTAGAATTCCAGACAAGGGAGATTCAGCCTGTATTTAAAATGCTGCAAGATCTGATCTCACTGGAGGCCTTTGGGCTAAAGTTTGATCTGCAATGGGGGGGGGGGGGGAGAATGTGGGATATTCTAGTTTTTGATCTCTTGAGTTGAACAGAAATTTGGACTAGCTAGCTCACTAACTCTCTGCTTCTATGCCTCTTTGTGGATGGGATTTTTGGTTTTTTTCTCTCTGAGAGACTAGCAGGGCAACCTGTCTGAATCCATTTCCTCCCACACTCTGCTCAAAAAGTGACAGACAATATTGATCCATGGGGCCGGAGGCTCAGCTGGCACCACGCTGCTTGCTTTTATGGGAGTCTGTAAACAGAATGGATTGACGGGTGGGGAGAGGGTTTGGTTCAGTCTCTCTTGGCAGAGACCACAGCAAAGAAGGGAAGGGGATCAGAGAATTTAAAACAGAAAAAAAAACCCAGATCCTCAGTCTCTCCAGCCTCGCATCTCATTCAGTTGTCGCTTTTGAATCCATGCCTGGTTGAATCCACAGATCTGGAGCCTGCAGATTTGGAGGGCTGACTGTATTTCTAGTTTTAAAAAAATTTGCCCCTTCGGGACTGATGAGACCGAAAGTGGAGGAATGTTTCAGACATGCTATCTTGTTGCCTTTCAGACCCTGCATCCACACTGTAGAAATAATCCAGTTTAACCCCACTTGAACTGCCATGGCTCAATGCTATGGTATTCTAGGAACTGTAGTTTGTTTCTTTTTAATTGATTATTCATGTACAGCAGGCCCTCCTTATCCACGGATTTTCTATCCATGGATTCAAGCATCCAAGGTTTGAAAATATGGTAAAAAAGTACAAATTCCAAATAGCAGACACAGCCAGAGAGGCCACTGCAGGCTAACTGAAGTGAAACAGAGAAAACCACAGAACTAACCAAGGCAATTTCAATGACAAATCTCAGCTTAACTCCAACCAGGCCACTTCCCAACAAGACCTACTTCCCATTTGAAATGGGCTTGCAGATAAAACGATAAGCTCTAGAAACTTTGAAAAAGGATACTTCTTATCATCCTTGTTGCCCTTCTCTAAATCCACTGCAACTTCTCTATATACTTTCTAAAATGGAGGGCCAGAAGTGAACGCAGTATTCAGATGAGGCCTGACTAGTGCAAAATATTGTAGGACTGTTACTTCCCTTGTCTTGAAAACCACGGTTCTAATAATGCGGTCTACAATATTATTTGTCTTCTTTGCTGCAGCATCACATTCCTGGGTCATGTTCAACTCAACTTACCCCTGATTTTATATCATACAAGGTGTGCGTGAGGATGATCTTGAAGACCGCATGGGATCGACTGCTCTCTTCATTCATATTGGTTGCAGCGACTGTCCGAGATTTATTCCCTTCAGACATCAAAGACTCTATGTCCTAAGTAAAAAAGTCACAAAGCACCAGCATTAAGAAATGCAGAGAGATGTATTATGGGTTACAGACCACTATATCAATGATCTTTATATTAGTCCTGTAGTCCTCATAGAGTGTTTTGAATACATTACACAGGGAGAAAGAAACATGACATGGACATCTCTGAAGGTATGGAGGGGGACAAGATCAAAACTGAAAGATCAAAACTGTCTTGACTTCCTGACACACTTAGTGTAAAAACAAGGAACCAGGTAACTTCTCTTATTATAATGTCCAAATAGCAGAGATTTCATCATTGTTCCTTGAAAAGATGGGAAAGACACATGTCAATGAATTGACATAACTGTCCATTAATCTAAGTAATTAAACCAGAACCTAGAAATCATACCATTTTGAACTTTTGTTTGTTGTTGTGTGCCTTCAAGTCATTTCTGATTCATGATGACCCTAAGGGGAACCTATCATGGGGTTTTCTTGTCAAGATTTGTTCAGAAGTGGTTTGCCATGGCCTTCCCCTGAGGCTGGGAGAGTGTGACTTGCCCAAGGTCATCCAGTTGGTTTCATGGCTCAGCAGGGAATTGAACCCTGGCCTCCAGAATCATAGTCCAATGCTCAAACAACTACACCACACTGGTTCTCATCAATTTTGAACTATAGCTCCCAAAATTGAACTGACTATGTTGGCTGGGTGATTCTGGTCTAAATCTTGTTGTTACTCTTGGCTAGAGCAGACCTACTGAATCAATCAGATTTACCTAAATGCTTACTTAGAATTCACAAATTGATTCAATGGGTCTACTCTAGTTGGAATTAACCAACAATATTCTGGCCTCCAGAGCTGCTGTTCAAAAAGTGATGCTGGCTGGCTGATTCTGGGCGCTACAGTCCAACAAGTAACTTTTTCAAGCTGCGAATGCTAAGGGAGGAAGGGCAGTATCTCCAAGCCCTGATGTATGTCAGTTTCAGCATAGTACAGTAACATCCAAAATTTACAAAACAGTGATACTTTTATGGGGCCAATTAAAATGCACAATATACATGTTTCCAGGGTCTTCAAAAGCCGCCCATGTTAGTCACAGTGTGCATTGTGGTTGGCGCAAAAAAGGCATCATTGTTTTGTAGATTTTGGATGTCATTGTACTTTGCTATAGGGCCAACACAGCTAACCCTGGATACAGTTTCAGCATTAAGACAGCTTCCTACATTCCTTCTGATGAATGGAAATGCAACCAAGGGGCCCAGCCACCTTGTTTCAATGCTAATTCTTTTTCTTAATCACTTCAGGCTATATTCTTAATGTTTCTGCAAACAGACTTAGTATGATTGCTTGACAAACCAGTTTTGCAAGATTCTCCCCTCCTGAGACAGGGAAAATGGAGCAGTTCTTCAAGGTGCTGATATGCCACTTCTATAGCATATCCTACCCTTAATCGCTGCAGGGCTTGAATACTGAAGGTTGGGGGTGAAGAGCACAAGCAATGGGGCATAAACAGGTTTTGCATGCCTTACTAGGCACAGATCAGTAAACATTCCAAGGTTAAGAACTTCCCAGAGATCAGTTTATGGCTGCAAGAGTAGCCCATGCATGGAGGAAATGCAGAGTGCCTCAATGCAAGGCCCCACTGCGTTGGGATTCCAGAACTATGGAACTTAGCTTGATGAAAAGAGGTCCTTAAAAATCTGAAGTAATGTCATGTAGAAGACAGAGCAAGCTTGTTTTCAGCTGCTCCAGAAGTTAGTACAGAAACTAATTCATTCAAATTACAAAAAAGGCAACCCGCTTAAACATTAGATAGAACGTCTTGACTACAAAATCTGCCAGTGGAATGGACTACCTTGGAAGGCGGTGGATTCTCCTTCTTTGGAGGTCTTCAAACAGGTTGGAGGGACTTTTTTAGAAATGCTATAATTGTATCTTCCTGGATTACCTCCGGGGCTGCAAAGAGACACATCCCTTCACACCATCCTTCAAATTCTTGGCCCCTAACAGTCAATTGCACCTTCTAAAGTGGACAATTGTGGAGCCTCATTTGGTGCTCAACCAACAAAATGGCAGAGTTGGAGTTGGAAGGAGCCACAGGAGCCATGCAGTCTAAACCCCTGCCATGCAGGAAGACATAATTACAGTATTCCTGAAAAATGTCCCTCTAACCTCTGTTTGAAGACCTCCAAAGGGGCGTCCACCAGCTTCCAAGGCAGTCCAACCCACTGACGAACAGATTTTGCAGTCAAGACATTATTTTTAGCTGAAATCCCTTTGTAGTAATTACAATTTTTGCCATGAAACAAAGTTTGCATACATTGAACCACCAGAAAAACAAAGGTTTCAGTATCGTAGCCACCCAAATGGACAATCTTGGATTTTGGAATACAAACTGCCCTTGGCATATGCAGGGGATCCGTTCTGGACCCCCTGCGTAAGGCAAATTTCGCATATGCTAGAGTCCCATTGTTCTCAATGGTGGTGTGCTCCTGCACACTGCAGCACACATACATCTACACACACACCTCTGGCGTATGCGCCATTGTGTACCTTGTTGCTTGTCATCCATGTAAGCTTAAATCCGTGTACAGCGAGGACACATATGCTGAGGGAACACTGTATTTTGGATTTCGGAATTCAGAATAAGGAAGACTCAACCTGTATCATTTCACCTACACATATATAGTGCCTTTCATTTATCTCTGTTGAAATGCATTTTGTTAGTTTTGTCCCAGTTCCCCAATCATGCAAATAAATAATTAATGATGACAATCTTGCTGACCATACTTAGAAAGAGATGGATGTAACAGACTATATTACCTTGTAGCTGGCCACAGCCAGTTTTGAAAGCCCATCTACATAAGGTCCATAGACACTGTGCTCTCTGACTTTTAAGGACTGGCGGCTCCTGGTTTTTAGGAAGCAAAAACACATGATGTCATGACTTCCCTTACACACTTGGACAAGACGAATAAAGCTGAGCACTTTTACGTCAATCATAGAATTATAGAATCATAGAAATTTAGAGTTGGAAGAGACCACAAGGGCCATCCAGTCCAACCCCCTGCCGTGCAGGAACTCCCAATCAAAGCATCTCCGACAGATGGCCATCCAGCCTCTGCTTAAAAACCTCCAAGGAAGGAGACTCCACTCAAAACCACTTAGTTTGGTTAGCATGTCTCAAGTCAAGGTAGATTTTGCCAACCAGTTTCTGGACCCAGGTTGTCAGAAGCAAGTCAAAGTACATGACTGTACAACAACAAAAACAAAGTCATACAATATGGGAGAGGGGACAAGATGAAAGAGACAAAGACTATAAAACATTTTGCATATTAACTGTGAAATATACATATTAACTGTGAAATAGCATATTAACTACTATTCATATTTTTGTGTTAATGCAATACAGCAATCATGTTGGTCCCAGGGAGTGAAAAACAAATACTGTAAATTATCATACATTTATGTTGGGCCATTTGTATACTGCTTTGAGTCCTAGTTCTGGACTCTATGGGTTTCATAAGCCTTTTCTGATTTAACCATTTAACTTGCAAACCAGTCCAAGTAAACCCAGTTAAACTGTACGCTGCTTTGAATTCCATTTGGGAGAAAAGTGGGACATAATTCAAATAAATAAATACATGCATATCCTTCCCCCACCTCCATCACATGGCAACTATCACAAGAAGATGGCATGGATATTAACTCCTTTCCAAATCATGGAAAAGTCAATTCCCAGAGCTGCCTGGAAGGATCCTGGGAGTTGTAGTTCAATAAAGCAATGTGTCCCAGCTTTACTCTCCCCTAGCATTGGAGCCCCAGTCTTAATCTGAGAGCCTCCTGGGTCAGCTAGTAACTTTCCTAAAAAAACCAAGTGAGATTACATGTCTGGGTCTTATCACCATGACACCCCGAACATACTGATCTCATCTGATTTTGAAGTTTCCCAAGGCTGGACTTGGTTTATAAAGACCACAGGAGGGAAGACAAGAGATCTCCAGGCAAGGCTAGGAAAGAAGCCTGCCTGAAACTATCAGTTAGAGCTGGCACTGCAGGACAAGATGGACCAGGAATCTGACTCAGCCTAAGGAAGCTTCCTAGATTTAATCACCCACATTAAAATATAATTCTGTACAGAAGTACTGGGGGGGGGGTGAGCAAATCTGACCATTGGGCCATCTAGCTAAGTATGGATGACAAACTGACTAGGTGAATGCAAAGGGATCTTGTAGCACCTCTGAGACTAACTGAGCAAAATAAGTTGTAGCATGAGCTTTTGTAGGAAAGCTAATGCTACAATATCTTTCATTCAGTTAGTCTCAAAGGTGCTACATGATCACTTTGCGTACTGATATTCCAGACTAACATGGCTATGTCTCTGACTAGCAGAAAGTCTGCAGGGTTCCAGACAGCAATATTTCTTTGTCTCACCTTGAGAGGCTTAAGGATTGGACCTGGGGGCCTTTCACATTACACAAGAATAGCACAGAGATTCTGTTTTGAATGCCATGGTTCCATTATGCAAATTGTGATGCTTGTGGTTTGGTGACACACGAGAGCAGCTGTGTCCCAAACTCTGGCTTTCCAGCTGTTTTGGACTTCAGTTCCCACAATCACAGACCATTGGCCTAGACAGCTAAGGCTCTGAGTGCTGAAATTGAACACACCTGGAAGACCAGAGTTCGGTTTCTCAACTCTTAAGAATCCCCATCACGAAGAACAAAGCAGCAAGACTTCGGCACAGTTTGTGTGTGTGTTTGCATATCCTGAAATGGGTATTTGTTTTGTTTTGCACAAAAGAAGACAGTCTTACACAATATAGGAAACATGGTTGTGAGTTGCCATGGGGTCCCTTTCTGGGAGAAAGGCAGCATTGAAATTAATTAATTAATTAACTAAAGGTGTTTACCCAGAAACACGGTCGTTGTTGTATATCTTCATATTGTTTCTGATTCTAAGGCAAACCTTGGGGTTAGGGTTAACCTAAGGCACCTTAGGGTCGTCATAAGTCAGAAACAACTTGAAGGCACACAACAACAAAGGCAAACCTCTCATGGGGTTTTCTTTGAAAGTTTCTTCAGAGGGGATTTGCCACTGCCAGCCTCTGAGATTGAGAGTGTGTGACTTGCCGTAGGTCACCCAGTAGGTTTCGTGGCTGAGCTAGGAATCGAATCCTGTTTCCCAGAGTCACAGTCCAAGACTCACACCACTAGAATGTGCTAATAGGACTAGAATCGTATGCAGAAATATTTAGTGGGGAGATAACCAAAGAAATTATTTGTTCCTGTAAAGCAAGGACAAAACAGGCAAAGGATTACATCCCTAACCACCAAATCGGTGTCCTCTGCCATAGACAAAAGCTACAAGTTTTGTTTTGAAGAAGGCATGTTCCTGCTAGCCTTTTGTGGAATGCAGGTGGGGGACACAGACCTACATCTCCTGTAAGAAACTAGTTTACAAGCCTCCTTGCAGTCTTCCTTACCCCTTTGGGTCCAGCAGATCTCTCACTTTCTCGTTGTAAATCTCCATGTAGGACACCTCCACTTTGAAACTCTGCTCTTCGCTCTCCTCTTTCTGGGCTCTTTCAAAGAGCGTGCTGCAAAGTCGAGGGATTAATCCTGGTTGGTCAGCTGTGCCCATCATTGTGTAGGATTTTCCAGACCCTGTGAAAATAGGGAGAGATTGTAAGTCAGAGATGCACAAAAAAGAAGGGAAATGCAGGATAAAGGACAACTCTGGGACACCTTTAAAATTACCTTTATAAATTATCCTATTTCTTCAGTCTAATCTGCACTGCAGAAATAATGCAGTTTGACACTGCTTTAACTGGCCATGGCTCAATGCTATTGAATTCTGGGGTTTGTAGTTTTGTGAGATACAGTCAGCCCTCCATATCCACAGATCCTTTATCCATGGATTCAACTATTTATGGCTTGAAAATATTCCAAAAATATATCAATTTTGCAAAGCAAACACTGATTTTGCTACACTGGGCCCTTGTTATCTGCTGGAGTTTGGTTCCCGGACCCTCCAAGGATAACAAAATCTGTGGACGCTCAAGTCACATTAAATATAATTGCACAACAAAATGATGTCCAGTATGCAAACTCAAAGTTTGCTATTTGGAATTTATACCTTTTGAGAA
This sequence comes from Urosaurus nigricauda, assembly GCA_034509955.1. Taxonomy (NCBI): domain Eukaryota; kingdom Metazoa; phylum Chordata; class Lepidosauria; order Squamata; family Phrynosomatidae; genus Urosaurus; species Urosaurus nigricauda. Next base: position 374,944,152 of record JAOEGL010000001.1, on the reverse strand, counting down.
TATTTTCAAGCCATATAGTGACCCTAAGGTGAACCTATCATGGTGTTTTCTTGGCAAGATTTGTTCAGAGGAGGCTTGCCATTGCCCTCCTCTGTGGCTGAGAGAGTGTGACTTGCCCAAGGTCACCAGTGGGTTTCCATATCCAAGTGGAGAATCGAACCCTGGACTCCAGAGTTGCAGTCCAACACCCAAACCATCACGCCACACTGACTCACTATTTTACTCCTTGGTATCTGCTGGAGTTTGGTTGCAGGACCCCCTGTGTATGCCAAAATCCATGGATGCTCAAGTGCCATTACATACCATTTTACTATGCCATTGTATTTAATAAGACTTGAACATCCACAGATTTTGGTATCCACAGGAGGTCTAGAACCAAACCCTGCAGATACAAAGGGTCCACTGTGTTTACAAACAAAACAAACAAACAGCTTCATTTATATACCGCTTCATACCACCTAAGGAGTGTCTAAGCGGTTTACAACTATAAGCTACTTGCCCCTAACAATCTGGGTACTCATTTTAGCAACCTTGGAAGGATGCAAGCCTGAGTCAAGCTTGAGCCCTTTTGCTGGCCTTGAACTCACAACCTTATGGTTTTAGGTGGGTGGCTGCAGTACAGGCATTTAACCGCTGTGACACCAGGGCTCCTATATACTCCTATTTACCATATATACTCAACTATAAGTTGATCTCATGTATAAGTCAAGGGCAGTTTTTTGAGGGGAAATTATGGATTTTGATATGACCTGTGGATAAGTCTAGGCTAAAATTTAGGGGCATGCAACAAAGGATCAAAAGGATGGAGCAAAGGAAAACAACGTCAAAGAACGTACAAAACCTCAGCAGCCATAACTATTTGTGCTCACTCTTAAGGCTGAATGGATGAGAGAGTAATAGGGGCCAGTGCTTCCAGGACAGATTATACTCTTGCCTTTCACTAGGGGATATATATATATATATGAGTTAAAGTACAGTACTTACATTGACCCATGGATAAGTCAATTCAGGTTTTTAAACGTATACATGAGTATATTCAGTAGCTTTCTCTATCAGAGAACTCTGGGGCCAAAACAAACCACAGATCCCAGGATCCCATAGGATGGAGCCATGGTAATTAAAATGGTGCCAAACTTCCTTATTTCTGCAGTGGGGATTAGACTTTAGGACCACTGCTTTCACAGAGATGGATGGTGGGGTACATGATGCAGGTCCTTCTTGGTGGCTGCCTCCAATTGTGGAATGTCTTCATAGGGGAGGCTAGAATGGCCCTTTCCTTGCTATCCTTCGGTTGGAAGGAGAAGACCTTTCTCTCCCACCAGGACTTTGAAGATTTAGCAATTTTTAAATTGTACTCTTTTTAATTGTTGTTCATTGTTGTTGTTGTATGATTTCAAGTCATTTCCATTGACGGTAACCCTATCTTGTCAGGTTTCTTCAGAAGGGGTTTGCCACTGACACCTTCTGAGGCTGAGAGAGTGTGACTTGCCCAAGGTCACCCAGTGGGTTTACATGGCTGAACTGAGATTCAAACCCTAGTCTGCAGACTACACCACGCTGGCTTTCTTTTTATTTCTTTTTATTTTTTTAAAAAACTTTTTCCTGTTATTTTTAATTGTATATTTTAATGGGTTTTTAAAAAAATGCTATTGATAATGTAATTCCATCTGAATGCTGATCTTTTGTATCTTTTAAATTTAAATGCTAAAGCAGGCCTAAGTTGATCCGAACCCATAATGCCCCCATTGCTCTTAAGGAAGCCTGAAGACTCACTTAGCACATATTAGCTACACTTTAATGCGCCTGGTCGTGCGCTCCAGATTTTGAAAGATCTGAATGTGCATGGCTGGACCATGCAAGGATGCCAAATATTCAAAGATCAAGGAGAAACAAGGAATGTCTTTGCAAGACTGATGGCAGCCTCTCCCTACAGTAACAATTCTGATTTAATAGGAATAAATAAGCACTGGCAGGCAAAGATTTCCCTATTTAAACAGGACTTCAGTTGTTAACTGACTGGAGAAAAAGGATTTAATAAATGGGGTGGCTTGTATTTGTTTTAATATGCTTAGGTATGTTTTAGCCAAGATGGCTAAACCAAAACTATCACAGCATGGACATATCCAGAGACAATGGCTGTGTCTGCACTGCAGAAATAATCCAGTTTGAAACCGCTTTAACTGCCGTGGCTCAATCCTATGGAATCCTTTGATTTGTAGTTTGGTGGAGGCACCAGACGTCTCTGACAGAGAAGGGTAAATGTCTCACAAAGCTGCAAATCCCAGAATCCCATAGCACTGAGCCATGCCAGTTAAAGCGATGTCAAACTGCAAGGCTTCTGCTGTGCAGATGCAGCCAATGTGATTCACTGAAAAAAGATAATGCTTGATAGAATGAAAAGCAGCGATTAAAAATGGAAAACCAAAACTACAATTTTGCAAGACAATGTTGTAAGACAGATGATAACCCAGGTACCTTTGGAGGTCTTTCATACATAGGCCTGCCATAAGAGGAAACTGATCTGAAATATATCATTATTTATTTATTTATTATTATTATTATTATTATGAACATCCCACCTTTTCCTCCGTGATTCAAATTGGCATACAACAATTAAAACAAACACGGCTAAAAAACTTATACAAAAGTTTTTAATGTAATTAAACTGTCAAAAAATTAAAACCTGTTAGCTTGTTATAACGTGTTGAACACATAAACCACTAAAAGGAAAACATAAGGACTGTTTCCTTTGAGCAATCAGTCTTCCAAGGCCTGCCGGAACAAGAAAGTCTTTTACCGGCCTGCGGAAATACAGCAAATGACAGCAACAACAAAATGTGTTTTTAACAAGTTTAAATTAATGTTTTGAGTGGAGTGTTTGTTTAACGGGTTTTAAAGCTTTGTATCATATACTATTATATTTATGTTTCGTTTTAACTTTGCACTGGAAGCCATTGGGAGAAAAATGGGGTATTAGATCAACAAACAAACAAACAAACAGGGTTGGCTGGTTTAAGCCAGGTTGGTTTAAACCATGCTTTAAATCAGGTTGGTTTAAACCACAGTTATACATTGGTTTAAACCAAATTACTTTTTATAAAAAAACCTTCCTAGTTTTTCTAATTGATTATTTGTGTATTTATTTTTAAAATCTGGCTATTACTATTTTCTAGCCTCCTTACTGGACCAAGAACGGATGCATCCACACTGTAGAAATAATCCAGTTTAACTGCCATGGCTCAATGCTATGGAAATCTGGAATTGCAGGTTTTTGAGACAGTTAGGCTTCTCTGTCACAAAGCTCTGGTGCCACAACAAACTACAATTCCCAGAATTCCATAGCACTGAGCCATGGCAGTTAAAGTGGTCTCAAACTGGATTATATCTGCAGTGTGGATGCAGCCAATGACTGTTTGAATTTAAACATTTTAATATAAACGGCTTATTGGCAGTGGTTCCTTCTCAGACCAGTATCCAATGTCGGTTGCTTCTTTTTAATCCCTTTATTTTATAGTGCAAGAAATGCCCTTAAGAAACAAATCCTTCAATTAAAATAAGTGTAACCAAAACATCTCTGAGAGTATTTTGTATGTTTTATTGTGTATAGGCAACATATATTCTGATTTAATAGAAATAAAAAGCAGTAAAAAAATGATGTTTTATTGAAAAGCATAAATCATATCAATGCCTATTAATCTGGGAATCTTAGAAAGCATTAAAACATGGTTGATCAAGCTTTCTAATAAATAAAATACTATCTTACAATATTAATATAATGAGCAGGATTCAATTTTTTCTATTGAAAATTTATGCAAAAAATGTATTTACCATAAACAAAAAACCTACTCTTTGGAAAATTGATTTTATTCCCAATCAAACAAACAAAGTCATAATCACATGTAACCCATAACCCATTTTCCCTTTTAATATTCTTTAATTTCCACATAAAAAGGGCTTACCAGTCTGTCCATAGGCAAAGATACAGGCATTGTAGCCTTCAAAAGCATTCTGGAGAATGTTTTCTCCAAGGCACTTGAAAACAATATCTTGGCCTGAAATTAGAACAAAGGGTATCAAATTATTTGGGGGAAAGAAGCATTAAAAACAACCCACCCACCTCCTTTGATTAAGACCCTAAAGGACTCGCAATGCACACTCCACATGAAAACAATGTGATGCCTTTTATGTGTGTCCAAAGTCAAGGAAGCCTTTGCAGATGGAAGCTGCAAGGAGTGAAGATAAGTCATCTGGACTTGGACCGAAGCCTTCAGAAACTCCCTCCCAAGTTACTCAACGCTTAAGACCAACATGCCAAAGATTGCAACAACAAATGCATCCACTCAGACCAAAGCTCTGACCTTCTGGAGGAAAGGAGTTAATGGCTTTCGTGACATTTTGCATGTCTGAGGCCGCATCTGCATTGCAGGAATAATACAGGTTGACACCACTTTAACCGCCATGGCCCAATGCTATGGAATTCTGGAAGTTGCAGTTTTGTGAGACAATTTCCACAATCCCATAGCCTTGAGCCATGGCAGTTAAAGTGGTGTCGAACTGGATTATTTCTACAGATGCAGCCCAAGAGACACAACTGATTGAACGCCTCGTTCCATCCAAAAAAGTTCAGAGTACTATATGTGCTTGGTTTCACCCCCACAACAACCCTGCGAGGTAGGTTAGGTCTAGAGGTAGCTGCTGACCAAAACTTACTTAAGGTGCATCCACAGTGCAGCATTAATCCTGTCTGACACTGCTTTAACTGCTATATCGAATTCTGGGATTTGCACTTTTGTGAGATGTTCAGCTTTCTCTTTCAGAGAGCTCTTGCGCCACAACAAACTATAATTCCCAGAATCCCATAGCACTGAGCCAAGCTGTGTCAAACTGGATTATTTCTGCAGTGTGGATGCAGCCAGTGTCTCTGTGTCTTTTCAAACCACACCAAAACCCAGAAGACACCAAGTGCCCACTGTATGAAATAAGCAAGCAAGTCAAAACAAGTGTTATTATCAAAAGTTCATTTCCCCAAAATTCAGGGAGTTATATCCCAAAATATCTCTGCCCCCAAAAGTACTTTTTCCAAAAGTCCTAAACACTGGGATTTCAATGACAACCCAACCAAGGTTAATGTGTATCTCACTATGCTTCTTTTCAGAGGATCCAATGTTGCAAGACTTTATTGGCATTGAGGGAATCCAACCTCAGACCAGGTTTTGGACTTTCAAAATCTTGGGAGCAGGTTGGGATGCTCTAAGAAATGTTTTGCTAGGCTGCATCCATCCGCACTGCAGAGATAATCCAGTTTGACACCACTTTAACTGTCAAGGCTCAATGCCGTGGAATCATGGGGACTGTAGTTTGTTGTGGCACCAGAGCTCTCTGAAAGAGAAGTCTAATTGTCTCACCAAACTACAATTCCTAGAATTCCATAGCACTGAGCCATGGCTGTTAAAAGTGGTGTCAAATTGGATTATTTCTGCAGTTCGGATGTAGAAAGCAACACTGTCCCTCCACCCCACCTCTCCAAATCGCTCAGATCTACAAGAGTACCTGCATATTTTTCCTTGACAGCTTCATCCATTGACCAGAAGCAGTGATCGTAAGCAAATACCTGCAAATAAATAAAAAAAAATCATCATGAAGCTGAGCATGCTGTAGTGAAATATTTTCTGAGATCTAATTGCCATCACAATAAACTGTACAGCTGTTATCTCCAAGAACAGAGGTGCATAGAATTCACACTGGCAGGGTTTAAATTTACAGTAGATTCTCAATTATCCAACATAAACTGGACTGGCTGATAGTAGCCGAAAATGTTGGATAACCCGGAAGGTCCAAAGCCTTCAAATCAGTATGAATTGCAAATGTATTGAACTTTTATTGCAGTAACAGTAAAAGTAAATGTAAAGAAATCACTGATCCACATTGTGGTGTACAGTATAAACAGTTCAGTCCTCTGAAAATTTAAAGAAATCACATAAAATTTAAAGAAATCACAGCAGCCACGATGTTGGATAATCCGGAATGTTGGATAACCAAAGGATGGATAATCGAGTGCTTTGAGCTTTTATTCTGCAATGCCCTACATTTTTTGAAGGCCCTACATTTGTGGTGCCTTGTACTCCTTTGCGATTATGACATCTGGAGTGGACCAGGGGCCACTTCTTCCCAACATACCTGCCCTTGCGTTGAATCTTCCCCAGATAATTTCCTCTGCAGTTCCTCTCAAAATTGCTAAAGGAGGCAACAGAGCATCTTTTTCTGTTGCCATTTTGAGAGGGACTGCAGAGGAAAATAGAAGCATCTGGGGGGTTGTATCAAATTCTGGGGTATTTGTGGGTTGCAATGGTCTATGTTCACGTCTTTTCATGTGTATGGAAAGCTTGCTCCATGGTTTGGTGCAAAAATTCCCTGAAAAATAGCACCAATTTTTGTATACAAAAATTAGGGGTTTGGAGGGCTTTTGGAAAGTGGGGACTTTGGGGCCAAAAACAACCCCCAAGTTCCCCAGAGCATCCATACCACCTCCTAGCTCCTCAAAGTTGCCGATCGCTATTAAGGGAGAAAGGCAAGAGGAAAAAGTTTTAAAAGATCTGTGAGTTAATGTAGAATTAGAGGAGAATATTCGTAGGCAGAAACTGCAATCCAAATCTGTGCAAATATGAGAAAACATGTTTGTTTTGGTTTTTGGAAACATGCACACAACACAATCTTTCTTCCTTATTCCTCAATGCTCAGTGCGTGTAACTGTTTTCCTCATTTGTTCCGGTGACTCATGTCTTGGCTGTCAATGCAAAATGTTACTTTAATCCCCCCCACTTCCTTACACGGTAGCGCTGAGCACATGGAGAAGGAAAGGACTGTATATTTTTGTACAAAACACAAAACATTGTGTGGACAAACATCAGGTTTTTCACAATACCAGAAGCAACATGTAATCAAAGTCTCCTACCTTTGGCTGGCTCCTGTATTTCCAAGAGAGAACAGCACAGGGCATGAAAAAGTAAAAGAACAGAAGTAACCCGTTAACACAAGGAATATTTTTGCAGTGCAAAAGAAACAGAAAATTCATTGAACATCCACTTTAGCCACGGACAGATACACAACTTCAAAAATCTTTCACCTAATTTTTTAAAAAGCTCAAGCACAAATAGAGTACTCCATACAGGGGCATTTCTAGGGGATGCGGGTGGTGCAGACTTCACTGGGTGACAGCTCAGAAAGAGGTATCTGCCTTCTGATGTAGAGTGTAGCATTGCTACCCCAAGATCCAATCTTCTTCCACCCTTTTTTCTGATATTAATAAATATAAAAAGGACAGTCTGAGGCTCATAGCTGCAAATGCAACCCCAGTGCAAGGAAAAGGCCATAGCATGTAAGGCAGCGGTTCTTGACCTGTGAGTTATGACCCCTTTGGGGGCTGAATGACCCTTTCACAGAGGTCGCCTAAGACCATCAGAAAACATATAGTGTATTTCCTCCCCCCCCCCCCCCCCATAAATTCAAATATGATAGGGGGAAAAACTAAAATCTATACACAGAAAACTGCAATTATAAAATATACTTTAACTTTTCACAAATTAGAAAACAAGTAGAAATCTATATATAAAACACTTCAGATTTATAAGGCATATGTACTTCCCATAATTTCACATTAATTGGGAGCAATAAATGATATATTTATTAGAACCTCTCTGAAACCTTTCTACTGTTATTCATCCACTGTTATATAATACTGTATGCTTATTGTTTAAACTCATAGTTACCTTCCAAGAGAAAATTTAATACAATTACATTTTGTTATCCAGAATAGTATTATCTTGTGTGATTTCTTTCTGTAAAGCAATCGATATAATTATACTTATACAATCTTCATTAGCAATAAATCTCTTTTCTATGAATATTTGCTTGGAGATGTGTCTTATATAGCGCTCTCTCTCTCTCTCTCTCTATATATATATATATATTTCCTCCTGGGTCATTACAATTTCACATTACAGTTGGCCCTCCTTATCCACAGATTATTTTATCCATGGATTTGAGCATACACAGCTTGAAAATATTCCCAAAAAGTATAAATTCCAAATAGCAAACCTTGATTTTCCATTTCATATAAGGAACACCATTTTGTTGTGCCATTATATTGAATGTGACTTGAGCATCCACGAATTTTGTTATCCACGGAGGGTTCTGGAACCAAACCCCAGCGGATAACAAGGTCCCACTGTATAAGTTAAAAATTGTTTGCATCCAAACTGAATTTACATTACATCTAATCAAAGTTATCAAAAGGAAGCCATTTTTTTTTCTACTTTGTAGATCTATTATTAATCAAATATGTCAGTATATCCAGCTCTCAAGGAAAAGACATATTTCCGATGGGTTTTAGGAACCGAGATACTGCAATTTTATGGTTGTGGGTCACCACAACATGAGGAACTGTAAAGGGCCGCAGCATTAGGAAGGTTGAGAACAACCGATGTAAGGAAATCCGGGACCATATTTGGAGATCCGGAAGGCTCAGCAGGGGGAACTGCAAGAGCAGGTAGCCCAGGAGAGATTGATCAAGATCAGAACATGAATAATCCCTTCACTGATGTGTGTGATCGTGCAAAATAAACCTCATGTATACAAGTGAACCAAAATCCAAAATATCTCCCTCTAGGAGCAATATTGCATTGTCCAGGAACTGATTATCCAACCATTCCTAACTTCCCTTCCCATTCTTTTCTCCTGGAAAAACCTAATCCCGAATTCTGCCCCGGGCTGGATTTTACAGTATAAATATGCCTGCTTATGCACCACCAATTCAGTCTTGCTTGAGGTCAGACACCTTTTGTCCATATCTTGCTTGATTCCTCATCTTAATGGCCATGCCACAATCCCAAGGCATCTTGTGGACCTCCTTTCACCTTGTAGAATCATAGAATCACTGTAGCCCCTTCCACCTTATGGAATTGGTATAGTATTACCCTCTGTCCCCCTTACTTTGCTATTTCCTATCACCTTCTATATCAGTGATGATGGATCTTTTAGAGACTGAATGGGAATGGTGTTCCCACACCAGATGTCACCTGGTGCCGTGGGGCAAGATTTCTGGGATGAGACTTCCAGAGACACACTTCTGGAAGTTAGACTTCCCTGGAGACAGTTAAAGGCATGGGAAGGTGTGCGCCTGTTACTCCTCTTCCCCACTCTCCCATGCCTTCAACTGTCTCCGCGTGCCTTCAGAGATGGCTTCATGTGTTAAAGAGGGCACGTGTGCCATAGATTCGCCACCATGGGTCTATGTCATTAGTTCTCAGATGTATCTGTGAGAGTGTCTTCGTGTGAATGGTGACCTCTCTCTGATTATAAATAAAATAGATCCGAATCTCACACTCTGGAGTTCTATTTTTGGAACTGGTATACAAAGGCTAGATCCCTGTGTCAGTTACCTGGGCCCTCTTACTGCTTTCAATTGAGCTAATAAAATTCCCCCATTGCATATTAATTGTGGGTGCCCTCCTGGGACCCTGGCCTTTGGATAACATTGCTGCACCTTTCCATGGGTAGACTGGGTCTCCCAGAGACTGAAGGTCCTGGGAAGGACCAGGTCCACCTGCACAGAAGTAGCAAAGAGTCCAACCCAAATGCTGTTGGCATGCTATGGTGAGCTCCTGGAGGCCTCTCCCATTGCTGATTGGTTTGGGACTTGCAAACAAGGCAGTCAGATTGGAACATCCTGGGAGAAGGACAGTCCCTTTGGGTACCCTGGTCCACCAGCCATTCAGAAGCAAGTAGGCCAGAAACTTTCTGTTCCACAGTTGCCCAATCTAGGGTGACAGTAGGAGTTACCACACTGGTATGACACCAACACAAGTGATGCCACTTACTCCACCCACTTTGCAATTTGTTACTGTTGTTATGGTGACCCTATGAATGAAAGGGCTGCAAGCAGTGTGGTTTAGTGGTTTGAGCGTTGGGCTACAACTCTGGAGACCTGCCATCTCAAGATGTGCCCAAAAGAGGACAGCTACAATCTTCTATATCAGTGATCATGAATCAGTCTACTCAACCCATTTTACAGATGTCCTAGAGAAGCTGAGAGATTTAGTTGGATGGGAACGAGAAACCAGGCATGTTGGCAGCAAAACACATCAGTGTCTTTCTGATCAGGTGTAACAAAAAAACCAAAAACAAAACAAAACAAAACAAAAAAACCTCCAAACCTTCAATCCTGGCTAAGGGGGAATAATTGCAGAAGAACATTAATTTCAGATTCTCTCTTGAGAAAAGGGGGAAATATCTGACTCACAATGTTTGTCTGTCATTGGGTCTGTCTCCTGTAATATAGATTTACCCTTCAAATGCTCCTCTTCTCTTTTAATTGTGTGTCAGAGTAAATGCAACAATATACATGGAGCAATACATAATTAGTAGCAACAGAAGAAGCAGGCTGAGAAGGAGCCAGGTGCTGCTGGAACTAAAGATGGAGAAGTTATTCTCCATTATTCATTTCCTGGCTGAAAAATCAGTTTCCCTACCCTTAGAAAGTCCAGCTGCAAAGAATACTGGTAGCTGGAAAGAATAGCAGTAGTGCAAGAATTCTGCACAATTTTAATCCAGTCTGCATAGATCCTGAAATGTAGTTTGAAATTATTCACAAATACATGTGCATTTTTGGCACACAATCACAAACTTTCATGCAAAAGCCACACATTTTACAAAAGATTAAAAAAAAAACATTTTCCAGATATTCCCATGGTGGGTTTGTGTGTGTGTTTGTATGTATGTGTATGTTTACTTATGTGTGTGTGAGCAAGACTGTATTTATTGGGGGGAGGAACAAACCCCTCACAGCCACAATTTTTGTGCAAAACAAAATCCCCATGTGTATTTCTGCAAAAAAAAAAAAAAAAAATCCCCTAAAACACTTTAGGATCTGCAAATTCTAGGTGAGATCTATACAGAAACATTCATTTTTCCCCTGCAGTGGGCAGAAAATTGTGGAAGTTATTAATCCTCCCCTGTGAGGATGGATCTGTGGAGGATTTACATCCTTAGTTAGAAGAACTGTTCAGTCACAATGTGTTGTTGCTGTTGGTGTGTGCTTCATTAATTCAAACAAGTCAGGTGAATGCGACGGTTAGGAGCACCTGCTATCAGCTTCGGCTGATACGCCAGCTGCGCCCTTTCCTGGAGATGAGGGATCTGGAAACTGTGGTACACGCAATGGTAACCTCATGTTTGGACTACTGTAACGCACTCTACATGGGGCTACCCTTGTGCCTAACTCGGAAACTACAAGTGGTCCAAAATATGGCAGCCAGACTTCTCACTGGAACATCTAGGAGAGAGCACATAACTCCTGTCCTCAAAGCTCTCCACTGGCTGCCGACCAGTTTCCGGGCACAGTACAAGGTGTTGGTTTTAACCTTTAAATCCCTACATGGCTTGGGTCCATTCTATCTAAGGGACCGCCTCATCCCATACGACCCCCCTTCCCCGCACACTTTGGTCCTCTGGGAGAAACTTGCTGCAACCCATGAAGACCAAGCTGGTACAGACCTCCCAGAGATGCGTCTTATTTCATCTTTAGAAGGCTTTAAAAAAGCCCTAAAGACGCACCTCTTCCGGCAGGCCTTCCCAGAGAATGTAAACATCCCCCAGCTCCAAATCTAGGCTTTAGAGTGGCATTTTCTTCCAGCCTTCCTTCTCTGTTTCTACTTCTACATAACCTTGGCTGGGTCCGTTTTTCTCTAATCTTGTTTTTATTACTATTTTAGCTAGTTACTGTTTTAATTCAATTGTGATTTAATCTCTTTTTAAGGGGGGGGTGGTAAGGGAAAGGATGGGATATTTTACTTGATATTGTTTTAATCCTTGTTGTAATCCACCCCGGTTGTTTGTTCAGAGGGGCGGACTAGAAATAAATATTATTATTATTATTATTATTATTATTAAATTGTTGGCATGGCATAGTCATTTGAGTGTTGGATCATGACTCTGGAGACCAAGGTTCGATTCCCCGCTCGGCCATGAAACATCCTGGGTGACCTTGGCCAAGTCGCACTGTTTCAGCCTCAGGGAAAGTCAATGCCAAACGTCCTCTGAAGAAATCTTTCCAAGAAAACCCCATGACAGAGTCACCTTACAATTGCCATAAGTCAGAAATGGACTTGGAGACCCCACCACTACCATGTTCTAGCCTGGAGAGTGATAACAACTTGTAAATCTCTCATACAACCTGAGTATTAACCTGAACAGACGAGACAGTGAAGAAAGCTGATAGAAAGAAAAGCAACTCAGCAGTGCTGGCAAAGAGTTACTGTGCAATGAAAAAAGACAATAAATGGGTCCGAAAGTAAATTAAGCTTTGAACTGTCCCTTGAAGCTAAGAGGACGAAACTGAGACTGTTGTATTTTGGCCATGTCATGAGAAGACACTGATTCACTAGAAAAAACAATAATGCTTAGCAAAGAAGAAGGCAATAGGAAAAGAGGAAGACTGCATTACATGTGGATAAACTGCAGCAAGGAAGCTATAGCTGTCTTGAGTTTGCAAGACCTGAGCAGGAACTTCCTGACAGTAAGGGCTGTTCGACCATAGAGCACACTCCCTCAGAGGGTGGTGGAGTCTCCTTCCTTAGAGGTCTTTAAGCAGAGGCTGGATGGCCATCTGTCGGTGATGCTTTGATGGAGAGTTCCTGCATGGCAGGGGGTTGGACTGGATGGCCCTTGTGGTCTTTTCCAACTCTATGATTCTATGACCAGGACTATTGGAGGTCTCCATCAGTCAAATCCCACTTGACAGCACATAACAACAAACAGTATTCCCACAGCCTGACACAAGGCAGCCCACAACATGAATTATAATGTATTATAGGTAAAATGCCAATAAAGTATAACATTAGAGAGTGTGACATAGTGGCTTGAGTTTTGTACTATCACCCTGGAAACCAGGGTTCAATTCCCTGCTTGGTGATGAAACCCACTGGGAGACCTTAGGATTGTCACACACTCTCAGCCTCAGGAGAGGCAATGGCAAACCTCCTCTGAAGAACTCTTGCCAAGAAAACCCTGTGATAGACAGAGCTATACATGCCTTTATATAACTTGTCACAAAGACTGCCCGCTATTTCCCTAAGATCCCACTTAGGTGAGGCAGTCCCAGCAGCTGTCAAGACAGAAGGAGATGGCTATCTTCAGACAGCAAGATCACAGCTGCTTTGTAATCATTACTGAAGCATTTAAAACATCATTTTATTAGAATCATAGAATCACAGAATCATAGAGTTGGAAGAGACCACAAGAGCCATCCAGTCCAACCCTACCATGCAGGAAACCTCAATCAAAGCATCCCCGACAGATGGTCAGCCAGCCTCTGCTTAAAGACCTCTAAGGAAGGAGACTCCACCACCCTCCGAGGGAGTGTGCTCCACTGTCGAACAGCCCTTACTGTCACAGGGCTATAATATCACCTCTTAACCTTCTCTTCTCTAGGCTAAACATCCCCAGTTCCCTAAGGCGTTCCTCGTAGGGCATGGTTTCCAGACCCTTCACCATCTTAGTTGCCCTCCTTTGGACATGCTCCAGTTTCTCCACATCCTTTTTGAATTGTGGTGCCCAGAACTGGACACAGTATTCCAGGTGGGGCCTGACCAAAGCGGAATAGAGTGGCACTATTACTTCCCTGGACTTAGACACTATAGTTCTATTGATGCAGCCTAAAGTTGCATTGGCCTTTTTAGCTGCCGCATCGCACTGTTGACTCATGTCCATTTATGGTCTACTTGGACTCCTAGATCCCTTTCACACGTAGTTTCATTCAGCCAGGTGTCCCCCATTTTATATCTGTGCATTTCATTTTTCTGCCCTAAGTGCAGAACCTTACATTTCTCTGTGTTAAATTTCATTTTGTTAGCATTGGCCCAGCTTTCTAGTCTATTCAGGTCATTTTGAATTTTGATCCTGTCTTCTGGGGTATTAGCTACTCCTCCTAGTTTAGTAACATCTGCAAATTTGATAAGTATGCCCCCAATTCTGTCATCCAAATCGTTAATAAAGATGTTGAATAGCACTGGGCCAGGGACAGAGCCCTGTGGGACCCTCTGGTCACTTCTTTCCAGGTTGAAAAGGATCCATTGTTGAGCACCCTTTGAGTTCGGCCAGTCAACCAATTACAAATCCATGTAACAGTTACCTTGTCTAGCCCACATTTTACAAGCTTATTCATCATGTGCATACAATACTTCATGTATGCATGCAAATGCATGTGTATATGTAGGTGCATATAGCTCCACCTTATATTATAGGATCTTTTATAAGCTTAAATCACCTTCATAACTGGTGGCAAAGTGTTGTATGACCAGCTCCAGCCTATGGATTGGTTGTTATTGTGGTGGTGGTGCTGGTGTTGTGCCTTCAGGTCATTTCTCACTTAGGGCTATCATGGAAAGATCTGTTCAGAGGGTTTTGTTTTTGTTTTTTGTTTTGCCTTCCTCTGAAGCTGAGAGTGTGATTTACCCAAGGTTACCCAGTGTGTTTCTATGGCTGAGTAAGGATTTGAACCAAGGTCTCCAGAGTCACAGTCCAACACCAAAACCATGACACAAATGGTTTCTTCAATGGATTGCTAGGGACTTCCACATTGTATGGTCTTTCCTCTATTTCCTTCCTTTGTCCAAAACCAGTGGAATCTCTCCTTTGGTGCACAAGTTGGAGATTGGGGGGGGGGGGGACTCCAACAACCACAATCCCACAGCCATCAGGACCAATGGGCATGTTTGCTTGAGAATTTTGAAAATTCTAGTGCAAATCATTTTCCAAACTCAGCTTTGGAATTTAAGAATCACTTGGAAGAGTTGGTGAGAGAGCTATTTTGTCTGTAAGGCAGCATTTTGACTCTGCGGCCTCCTGTGGGATTTATTACACTAGCTTTCTGAGATTACTGAGGGAAGGAAGGCAGGAAGGAAGGAAGGGAGGGAGAGGAAGGAAGGAAGGAAGGAAGGAAGGAAGGAAGGAATTCTCATGCACTCAGACAATTTTTATTAAGGAGTGTACTAAACACAATTGACTTGTATGTTTGCTTACTATGCAAGAGACATCCAGAAGTGATTTTGGTGATAGGTTCCCATACTATTATGGGCTTAAATGAAACACAGAGTTGGAAGAGACCCCAAGGACCATCCAGTTCAACCCCTTTCTGCCATGCAGGAAGACACGATCAAAGCACTCCATGTGATAGGTAGCCATCCAGTTTCTGCTTACAATCCTCCAAAGAAGGAGTCCACAGCCCTCCAAGGCAGCCTACTCCACTGTCAAACAGCTCTTACAGTCAAGAAGTTCTTCCTAAAGCTTAGGTGGAATCTCCTTTCCTATAGTTTGCATCCACTGCTCTGTGTTCTAGTCTCTGGAGCAACAGAAAACAGGCTCGCTCCAACTTCTCAATAATAATAATAATAATAATAATAATGAAGTTTATTTATATCCCGCTTCTCTGTCACCACTCGGAGCGGGTTACAATGATTAAAAAACATCAAGATAAAACAATTCTGATAGCCCACAGCCCCACCTCCCACCCCTTAAAATTAAATTAAACCAATGTCAGATTAAAATCCAAGAACAATTACAACATACAACATAAAACGTAAAAGGCAGCTAGTCGTTCTATGGACACTGTAGATGTAAACTTCATAGATAAAGTGCTGGGAGCTGGTAAAGAATGTGAACCAATGTCGTGAACCAATGTCGAGGCCAGGAATTAAGGTGTTTCTGGGAAGGCCTGCCGGAAGAGATGCATCTTTAAGGCCTTTTTAAAGCTATCAAGGGATGTAATAAGACGCATCTCATCCGGCAGGCCGTTCCATAGCCTGGGAGTGGCAGCAGAGAAAGTCCCCCAGGAGGTGCATGACAGCCTTGTTTTCAACATCCCTTCAACTATTTAAGGATGGCTATCATGTCACCTCTCAACCTCCTCTTCTCCAGCTCTCTGCCACTCCTCATAGGGCATGGTTTTCAGAACTTTCACTATTTTGGTTACCATACACTACAGCCTATCCATATCATCCTTGAATTGTGGTGCCCAGAAATGAACACACAATTCCAGCTGAGGTCTGAATGGCATTATTACTTCCCGCAATCTAGACATTATAATCCCATTGATGATGCAGCCTAGGATCACATTGACTTGTCTAGCTCCCACATCACATGCGCACACACAGTAGTAGCAAGGCTGAACAGGAATTTCAGCTAGAATTGAACTGTCCACAACTGTACTTCATGGACCTTGATTTAACACAACCACTGTTCATTCTCTGGAGAAACTGCCATTAAAATGCTATTTTGCAGGACACACGTAATATCATTGCTTCTGGACGTGGAATGAAAAGAGCGAACATTGGGTATGGCCACCCAAATGTAGAAACGGAGCTTTCAAAATTGTCTTTGTTTTTGGGGGGGGGGGGGGGGACTAAAACTCTGAGAAAAACCTAACCAGTTTTTCCACTGGCAACACCAGCTAGTAGAGTCTTGAACTTACCATCCGAAAAAAGTAATTTTTCCAAGGTCTGGCTCTAACCTAGACTACCAAACTACAATGACTTTTTAGCCCCCACTCATATTAAGACAGAGCACTTAAAACGTTCAGGCCTCTATTATGCTCCTATTATTCAGTGTTTGGGGATTAAAGGCAGCAATAAGAATATAATCCCTGTGGCCATTTCCCACATATGGAGGTTTCAAAAGGGGGATTACATTGTGAAAAACAAGCAGCTCAATAAAGGACCAAGAGGCCAATTTCAAATAAGCATAATGTTCTTTTCCACAAAGATGCACACATGGCCTCATTTCACATTCAGCACAAGCAAACAGGCAGCAGCCCTCCAAATGGCACAGGGAAGCTACAAAATGCAACAAAAGCAGTCATCACAAACTCATTGGTGTGGACACAGTCATGCAGATGCCGTGCATGCATGTGCACTCAATTTTATGCAAAAACCTATGCATGTGTATCTAAAAACCCTGGATGATGGGACACTGCCAGTATTCCTGCCCTTGGTCCAAAAGGTGGAAAATCTCTCAACATGATGACAGCATATTCTGATCAGAATACTTTATGTCATACACTTTTAGAAGTACAAGTTGAGTCTTCCTTATCCAGAATTCCAATATCTGAAATATTCCAAAATGCTTCGGTGGGTAGGGCCTAGGTCTAGGTCTGATGGGTTGAGGTTACAGGAGAGTAGATTTCAACTGTACATCAGAAGCAACTTCTTGACAGTAAGTGTGGTTCAGCAATGGAATAAATTGCCTAGATAGGTAGTGGGGCCTTCTTGTCCGGATGTCTTCAAAAAGAAGATGGGCAGCTACCTAGTGGAGACGCTCCAGTCTACCTGGAGATCCTGCACAGAACGTGGGGTTGAACTTGATGACCTTTGAGGTTCCTTCCAACTCTATTGATTCTAAAGATTTTACTTTCCCTAGACATCACCCAAGGATCAAAATCAGCCTTGTGTTTATTGATGGATTTCATTGTTACTAAGTTCGCCATCACATGCAATGGACTCTACGGGAAACATTACAGGCAGGACAGCAATCCCATCAAATAACTAACATTACTGTTGTTATGTGCCTTCAAGTCATTTCTGACTCACGGTGGCCCTAAGGTGAACCTGTCACAGGATTTTCTTGACAGAATTTATTCAGATGGGGACTGAATAAGGAGGTCTCTCATTCATAGTGTTGCCATAAATCGAAGGAGACTTGTGAGCAATTAACAACAACGTACTACCAGACTGCATCACCATGACTCCATTTCATGGACTGAAATGTGATGGAAGACGAGCTACATAGATATTCATTATATCTGAAGCACAATACAGATGAAAACAGATGCTTGTTCCCCATCTGGGGGTTGTCTGTGTGTGTCTGGACAAGAGATTAAATTCCCCACATTTCATATTCCCATATTTTTAACAGCACTAATCTCAAATAATTGAGCGGGAGGTTCTAAATAAAAACAAAAGCCTTTTGCGAATCAGCAGAATAGATAGTGTTCAAGTTTTTATTAGTCTTCCATTTCATTTTGCCTTCCTAAAAATACTTTTTCTGATTTTTTTTCTTGTTCGTTGTATGAACACTGCATACTCCATTAATGCTTTTCAGACCACATTTGCCAAGTGAGAATAAGATGCCAATATACTGGAGTTTATGACATACAATGCATGCAAAGTTGGAAAACCACAACAGAGTTCAAGCTTGTAGCAGCAATTAGTGACTCAACATTTGTCCAACTTAGAGGAAAACAGATGAGCAAACAAAAGGCTGGAAGAAACCCAGGCCAGAAACAAGACCTTCAAAAATCACTGTGAGAGAATCCACTTTCCCTCCATCAATTTGCGGCGGAATCCCCAATTTTGTCAGTTATTCCAAGACATTCCGCTCTACCTTCCTCTCTAATCTTATTTTGGCCAATTTGGCTAATAAGCGGCCTAAGGAGTTCAATGGGTCACTGCCAGGGCAATTTGCTCCAGGTAATTGATCCATTTGTTAACGTCTGTAGGGGGGGACTGGGGAAAGAAGCATCCCTGCTGCTCTTTGAAAGTCTGTATCCGTGTGGTGGAAGCTTCTGCAGACATACCTGGCCTTGGTAATGATACTGAGTTCGAAAGACTGGATCTAGCCGCCAGTGGAAACTCTACCTGAATTGTCACAGGAGGTATTAATCATCCCATACCACTGGCCAAGATAGCTGAGGCTTCAAGTCCAAACCACTTAGAGGACCAGAGTTTGGGAATCCCTGAGCTAGAGCATACCTAGCAGGTAACTGTCCAGTTTGTTATAGAGTCTTGATGGTAGCTGTTAAAAGCACAGATCCCTGCATTTTCTTCCCATTGCTTGCAGACTCCCAGCCCTGTGGTCAGCAGGACAACTAGGGAATTCCAAGCATGCTGGCACACCACTCAGTGCCAACTGTGAAAAGCTCATACCAAATGTGACCAAGCTTACCACAGAGCCTATTTTCAGGCCTATGAGGTTGTGGTGGAAAATTTTATTCTTTGCTCCCTCACTGCATCATCAGACCCAGATCTCGCTAAGCTCTTCTGGGTGGTGCTGTTTGGAATTCCAGACCGGGATGCCCAGATGGTTCATCAGCTGCGACTTTTGGCAAGGCTTTTACTGGATTCTTTTGCTGAGCAAGTCCCTCAAACTTCAGTCTGACACTGACGATACATCTTAGGGCTTGTCTTCGGTAAATTATTTACTATTTTTGTATTTTGTGATTTTAGGAGACTCTTGCCACTCTCTCTCTGTCCACTCTGGACATTGCTACCTTCTGGAATGGCCTAATAATTGTTATTGGAAATGTTGCTGACTGCTGGTTGGACCCTTGCTGTTGCCAGGATCCCCTCCACTACACTCAAGGACACTGGGAAGGGAGCTGGTCTTACTGCTTTTGTAGGCTGTGATTTTAGACTGTACACCTTTGGCAGGTTTTATGTTGTTTTGATAACTGTAAAGCATTGTGCAAAACTTACAGCTAAATAAAAACTACTACTACTATTAATAATAATAATCCAATAACCCCTGAACAGAAGCCATTTTCCAACACAGGGCAGTTCTAGCTCTCTACCTCAAGCCCAAATGGCCACTGAAATATTCACAAAAAGGCCACTAGAATGACTGAGAAGTTACCAGCCACATCACACCACAATTATTGCTGTCTCTTCCTTGCAAGTAAGTATGCCAGACGTTACTCTCTATAAGTATAACACAGAATCTCAGCCAAACCAAGGTAGGAGAAGAGCTCTGAAGTCTCAGATCCCAAAACATTGCTAAATACTCCCCTCTATACACACCCACACAACCACCACTACTACCCTTGATTTGCATGCACAAACCATGACATTGTGCTCTGGGGGCTTGGACATCTGTATATCCCCAACCCCTCAAATCAGAACAATTAATTTGCATCATTTACATTTCCCCATGACAGTTTCCCATTTCTAGACACACGCCCGTGACCCTGAGTGCCACATCGTATCAGTGGCGCCATCCGATCTTCCCGTGTTGCTGTCACTCCAAGTCAGTCAGCATTTTACGAGTGGGAGGAGATTGGGGACTAAGCTGTAGTTGACCTGATTTATACCCCCCCAAAAGAGCAAGAGACAATTCTCTGCGTGTTGATAGACATTGCATCTGAAGCCCCTATATCTTTGATCCTTACAATTATGGCTTTGGAGTTTGTGCAGCCAAAAACATCCCTTCTTCCAAAGCCTGAAATCCAACAGTTATGTTGTTTCAGCTGCAAAGATAGACATTCGCCCCAATGGCCAATTTGTTAAAGAGATCTTTCTTTCGAAAAACCATACCAAACACTGAAGGACTGGAAGGGTAAAGGAGCTAATGGGGAGGGGGGGATAGAAAAAAAGGAGAAGTAGGCAGATTTTAGTGACAGATGGACATAAAAGCCAAGGAACAATTAAAGGGAACCTTAATACCAAGCAGCGCATCGGGAAGATGCAGAGATGCTGCAATGAGAGCACGCAGCAAAGTGTTAAAAGGAAAATATTTGGGTTTCTGCAGGGACCACTGCTTTTATTTTAGGTATTTCCACCCCCTTCCCTGCATGACAACAGTTTTTGAAAAGTTAACATCTCTGCTCAAGCCGCATTCCACCCATTTTTAAACTTTCGTTGGGTGGGCTTTCAACATCTGTTCTGTTATTCTCCTTCCCACCAAGAACAGTGGCATGTTCGACCAGCAATTGTGAAATGCCTTTTGTGCTTGGAGACATGGGTATTAAGATTTTAAAAAAAACCAATGCTGTATTGCTTTTCCCAATCAATGCTCACTCTTCTTTCATGGAGCCTTCCTCTGTCATTTCTCTCTGGCTCCCATTTCTCTTTCACCTCCTTCCCTGATGAAATAGTCATTTCACCATTTCACACAGTTGTGTATTTCTGGGTAACTTTTTGTCATTGCCATTAATGCACCACTTGATTGAGTGGGATTGCAGGAAAAAAAAACATTGTGCATTCACCAATGCACAACAGGATGTGAGTATGAAACTGGTTGCACAGTGTTGGTATTAAGCAAAAAGGTGGCATAATGCAACCACCACTTAACTACGTGAGATTAGATATATGATATACACCTTAGTCTATGTGTCTTTTCTCACTTTTCAAAAAGGTACATGTGTTTCTTTTGTTTGAGTGGTACAGATCGAGTCTCCCTTATCCAGAATTATGAGGCAAAGGGTGCTCAACCTAAGGATAATGGAGACAGAATAGAGGAAATTCAGCACAGAATAAGTAAAGAGGTAGTACAGGAATACCTGGTTAACCTAAATGAATATAAATCTCCAGGACCAGATGAACTACATCCTAGAGTATTAAAAGAACTGGCAAATGTAATATCAGAGCCATTGGCAATAATCTTTGAGAACTCCTGGAGAACAGGAGAAGTCCCAGCAGACTGGAGGAGGGCAAACGTTGTCCCCATCTTCAAAAAGGGAAAAAAAGAGGATCCCAACAATTATCGTCCAGTTAGTCTGACATCAATTCCAGGAAAGGTTCTAGAGCAGATCATTAAGCAGAGAGTCTGTGAACACTTAGAGGCCAATGCCATAATCACAAAAAGCCAACATGGGTTTCAGAGAAACAAGTCATGCCAAACGAACCTGATCTCTTTTTTTGATAAAATTACCAGCTTGGTAGATGAAGGGAATGCTGTGGATATAGTATACCTCGATTTCAGTAAGGCCTTTGACAAGGTTCCCCATGACATTCTTGCAAATAAGCTTGCAAAATGTGGGATAGACAAGTTAACTGTTACATGGATTTGTAATTGGTTGACTGGCCGAACTCAAAGGGTGCTCAACAATGGCTCCTTTTCATCCTGGAGAGAAGTGACCAGTGGGGTCCCACAGGGCTCTGTCCTGGGCCCAGTGCTATTCAACATCTTTATTAACGATTTGGATGACAGAATTGGGGGCATACTTATCAAATTTGCAGATGTTACTAAACTAGGAGGAGTAGCTAATGCCCCAGAGGACAGGATCAAAATTTAAAATGACCTGAATAGACTAGAAAGGTGGGCCAATGCTAACAAGATGAAATTCAACACAGAGAAATGTAAGGTTTGTTAGGCACTGAGGCTCAACTATGAAATGTACAGATGTGCACAAAAGGAAACCAGGAAGCATGGGCATAATTGTCTGCAGCTGAAGGCTGGAACAGCAGACAGTGTTCAAGGTCAGACATGTGCTTGATTGCACGTAAGCCTGGGTAACATCAAAAGTCTTCCTGAGTGAAGGGACAACATTGTTGGTGGCACAAGGAAAAAGAGTCACCAGAAGAGGAGGGGTTTGTGACCGCATGGCACAAATCTATAAATAGCCTGCACACCACAGTGTGGGTT
The DNA here is from genome assembly GCA_034509955.1 of Urosaurus nigricauda. NCBI lineage: Eukaryota > Metazoa > Chordata > Lepidosauria > Squamata > Phrynosomatidae > Urosaurus > Urosaurus nigricauda. Next base: position 374,921,748 of record JAOEGL010000001.1, on the reverse strand, counting down.
GTTGGGTAGTCGGAGTGGATAGATGGTTGGAGAGTTTTGTTGGACGGGCGTGTATATATTTGTAAATATAGCAACTTTAAGAATAAACACCTCTGAGGAGAGAGATTTGGCTCCAGTCTGTTTCATCAGCAGCGGGCAGGAGGAATTCCTGATAAAGCCAAACAGCTCCAAGGTCGCCGGTAGTTCCGAAGGCATCGGAGATTGCTTTACCTGTGCATCTGCTTGTTTACACCAACAAGGGTTACAGGCCCAGATCATTATCTGATAAGGCATCTCCGTTTGTGCTGAAGAGTTCAACTGGCTGTGTGAGAGAGGTACTTTGTTGCTGTGTTGTGCTGTCAGTGCCGGAAGGCTGGATGGTAAGATTTTTGGACTGTTGTCTGTGTCTTATCACAATTGACAGTAGAAGCTGGGAAAACTGCCAGGACTCTATCTTTACACTGCTTAATGATGGAGGCAGCTAAATTTCCCAAACTAGACGAAACTAATTATGCAGCTTGGAGTTCCTATTGTGAGGCTTTGCTGGTCAGAGAAGGACTGTGGGATGTTGTTGAGAGAGGACCCACAGCAGATACTCTTGACCGAGATAAGAGAGCAAGAGCTACAATTTTGCTTACAATCACGCCGTCGCAGATCAACCATGTCCGGGAGAAAAGAACCTCAAAGGCAGTTTGGGATGCTTTGAGGGAAATTCACCAATCTAAAACAGCTCTGTCAAGAATGATTTGGTGTAGGAGACTGTATGCCTGCAAAATGCAGAAAGGACAATCGCCAGAGAAGCATCTGGAGATCATGGCTGATTTGTTCAGCCAGGTGCAGATGAGAGGTGTCGTCCTTGCATCTGAGCAGAAAGCATACATCCTGCTTGGGAGTCTTTCTGATGATTTTGAGAATATTCTGTGGAGTCTTCAGTGTTTTGATGAATCACAGATTACTGCGGAGCTGGTGGCTGCACGTGTCTTGGAAGAGAGCCAACGTCGGCAGTACGAGGCAGGGCTCCAGAGGCAGCATACAGTACCAAGACAAACACACCCAACCGAGGCTTTCAAGGAGCTGCAACCGGAGAAGGCAGCTGTGTCCAGGGAGAGAAAGTGTTTCCACTGTGGGAAGCCAGGCCATCTCAAGAAGGACTGTAGAAAGCTGGCAGCAGCAAGGAAACAACAGCCTAAAGATCCTGTGAGCAGGAAAGGTGTTGTTGCTGTGGTAAAGAACAATGACTATAAAGCCCATCAGGCTGTAGACCCCATTTGGTTATTAGATTCCGGAGCATCGTCGCATATGATTAATTGTGATAGGCTCCTGAAAGATAAGGTGCCATCTAATGTACATTCAGTTGCTTTGGCTGATGGTGCATCAAGGGAGGCAAAAGTGATGGGAACTGTGTTCATCCCAAGTTTTGGAAAGGACTTTTCAAATGTTTTGTGTGTTCCTAAGTTGCAAAACTGTTTGGTTAGTGTGTCTGAATTAACCACCAGTGGGTATGCATTGAGTTTCAAAGGGGATGATTGTACTATTAGCATAAATGACCAAGTTTGTGCTAAAGCAATCAAAAGAGACAAAATGTACTATATGGTTGACAAGGCAGAATGTTCAGTAGTCAACAATGTGCCTTTGCATTTAGACTGTGCTCATTACTACCATAGAGTCATGGGACATACAAGCTTCACAAGTTTGGGGAAGCTGGGGGAAGTGTGTCCAGAATTTAAAATGTCCACTTGTTCAAACCACCTGGATTGTTCAGTTTGCAGCAGGATAAAGCTGAAGGCTTTTCCTGTGGCCAAATGCAGCAAATGCACCACACAAAGACCTTTTCAGGTAGTGCATGCTGATTTGGCTGGTCCTTTGGCCAAAACCTTGGGCAAAAATCAGTACTTCATGGTCATTGTGGATTGTCACACACGGTTTTCGTATGTGATGCTCATGAAGGAAAAGAGTGAAGCTGCTGAACACATCAAAAATTGGGTCAATATGATTGAAAGGGAGTTAGAATACAAAGTAGGATCTTTGGTTACAGATAGAGGTGGAGAATTTCTATCTAATAACCTGAAAAATTGGTTGAGGAGGAAAGGGATCCGCCACAACACGACGAACGCGGCTGTTCCCCAGGAGAATGGCTTAGCGGAGAGACACATTGGAGTCTTAAAGCAAATAAAAGATTGTATGATGCTCGATGCAGAAGCACCAGAGCAGCTTTGGGGGGAAGCAATTTTGACAGCAAACCATGTTGCCAATCGCACTTGGAATTCTTTTATAAAGAAAACTCCATATCACATGCTGTATGGGAGACCACCAAATCTCAAATACCTGAGAGTTTTTGGGCAGTATGCAAATGTGTATGTGCCTGCAAACTTCAGGAAAAAGGGGGATCCTAAATGGAGAAGGTTGATGTTTGTGGGGTATTCTGGGAACAGCTATAGATTTTATGTAGGTCATGGGGAAATCTTGCTGTCCAGAAGTGCCAACTTTGAAAAACATTCAGGTTGGGAAAAGCTCCATGCCAACAAAGAGGTTTTTCTCAAGCTGGGGCAGAGTGACATAGGTACTGGAAATGGAGGGGTGCTAAAACAAGAAGCATCTACTGAAAGTGAACCCAGTACTTCTGCACACCATCACACACAAACACATCCAACTTTGCACTCACCAGTCACTACACAAAAGTTTGAAAAGGTGTCCACAGAGGTGCAAACTAGTTCTGAGAGTGAGGATGAAAAAGGCAGAACAAAAGTGATTGTGCCAAGGAGAACTCAGAGGGTGAGGAGACCTCCAGATAGATTCGTAGTGCAGGGTGCAAGAGCTTGTTCAGTGATGGCAGATGAGCCAGAGAGTTTTGAGGAATTGCAGTCATATCCTAAGGAGGAGCAGGAGAAATGGTTTTCTGCCATGGATCAGGAGTACTTGTCTTTACTAGAAAAGGAAGTGTTTGAGATTGTGGAGAGGCCTAAGAACCACAAGGTTGTAGGTTGCAAATGGGTTTTCAAGAGGAAGGAAATGCCGGATGGAACCCATAGATACAAGGCAAGACTGGTTGCAAAAGGTTTTTCGCAGCAGAGGTTTGAAAATTTTGACAAAACTTTTTCACCTACTGCAAAGCCAGAAAGTTTAAGGCTGGTATTAGCTTTAGCAGCTAGGAAGAATCAAGTAGTGAGACACTTTGATTTTGAAACTGCATATTTGAATGCTCATCTTAATGAGGAGGTTTTTATGGAACAACCTTTAGGTTTTGACAAGGACAGGGATGGAAAGGTTTACAAGTTGAAAAAGGCATTGTACGGTTTGAAACAGAGTGCACGTTGCTGGAACCTTTGCATTCATGAAGAGTTGGTAAAATTGGGATACAAACGCAGCATTGCGGATGCGTGCGTGTATACAAAAGGTGATGTGACCGTTGTGATTTACGTTGATGACTTGTGTGTCGCAGCGAAGTCAGAGAGGGAAATTACATCAGTTCAGAAAGAGTTGTCTAAGAGGTTTAAGCTCAAGGATTTGGGAAATCTCAAGACTTACTTAGGGATTGAAGTTCAGTGGACTGAGGATGGCAAGTGTTTGTTGAGCCAACAGAAAAAGATTGAAAGACTGATTGAAAAATGTGGCTTGCAGAATGCAAAAGTTGTAAAGAGTCCAATGACTTCTGGAACTTCTAGTGCAGAATCATCAAAGGAATTTGAGAATCCAGAATTGTTCAGAAGTGTAGTAGGTAGCTTGATGTTCATTGCAAACAACACTAGGCCAGACATTTCGTTTGCTGTTGGAGTACTTAGCAGAAAAGTAAGTGTTCCAAAAGTAGAAGACTGGACTAGAGTGAAACATGTGCTGAGATACTTGAAAGGAACCAAAGAAAGAAAGTTGGTGATACAGGGCAGTGAACAACAGCTGGATTGTTATGTGGACAGTTCATTCGCATCAGAATTGCACGACAGAAAGTCAGTGTCAGGTTTGCTTGTAAGATTTGCTGGTAGTCCAATAATTTGGCGCAGCAGGAAGCAAAACTGTGTGGCTTTAAGTACTACAGAAGCAGAATTTGCAGCATTGTCTGAAATTGCAGGAGAGATCCAGTGGATAAGGCAATTGCTTGTGGATTTGGGAGAAAAGTGTGAAGAGCCTACTGTAGTCCATGAGGATTCACAATCATGTATTGCAATGTCTGAAGCTGAGAACTTGAAGTGTAGGACAAAGTACATTGGTGTGAGGTATCAGAATGTGAGAGAGATGGTTCAAAACAGAATCATAAATCTGGAGTACATTGACACCAGGGACAACATTGCTGATGTTCTCACAAAAGCTTTGCCAATTGAAAGGCATGAACATCTATCATGTTTGATAGGCATGGCACAATAAACACAGAGTTTGGCTGTTCAACGAATGTAAACATCGGAAGATGGCAAACACATATGTGGCAAAATGATACACATCTGTACATTTTGGAGGGGCATGTTAGGCACTGAGGCTCAACTATGAAATGTACAGATGTGCACAAAAGGAAACCAGGAAGCATGGGCATAATTGTCTGCAGCTGAAGGCTGGAACAGCAGACAGTGTTCAAGGTCAGACATGTGCTTGATTGCACGTAAGCCTGGGTAACATCAAAAGTCTTCCTGAGTGAAGGGACAACATTGTTGGTGGCACAAGGAAAAAGAGTCACCAGAAGAGGAGGGGTTTGTGACCGCATGGCACAAATCTATAAATAGCCTGCACACCACAGTGTGGGTTGTTGGGTAGTCGGAGTGGATAGATGGTTGGAGAGTTTTGTTGGACGGGCGTGTATATATTTGTAAATATAGCAACTTTAAGAATAAACACCTCTGAGGAGAGAGATTTGGCTCCAGTCTGTTTCATCAGCAGCGGGCAGGAGGAATTCCTGATAAAGCCAAACAGCTCCAAGGTCGCCGGTAGTTCCGAAGGCATCGGAGATTGCTTTACCTGTGCATCTGCTTGTTTACATCAACAAGGTTCTGCACTTAGAGAGGAAAAATGAAATGCACAGATATAAAATGGGGGACGCCTGGCTGAATGAGACCCCATGTGAAAGGGATCTAGGAGTCCAAGTAGACCATAAGCTGAACATGAGTCAACAGTGTGATGCGGCAGCTAAAAAAGCCAATGCAATTTTAGGCTGCATCAATAGAAGTATAGTTTCTAGATCAAGGGAAGTTATAGTGCCACTCTATTCTGCTTTGGTCAGGCCCCACCTGGAATACTGTGTCCAGTTCTGGGCACCACATTTCAAAAAAGATGTGGAGAAACTGGAGCATGTCCAAAGGAGGGCAACTAAGATGGTGAAGGGTCTGGAAACCTTGCCCTATGAAGAACGCCTTAGGGAGCTGGGGATGTTTAGCCTGGAGAAGAGAAGGTTAAGAGGTGATATGATAGCCCTGTTTAAATATTTGAAGGGATGTCATATTGAGGAGGGAGCAAGCTTGTTTTCTGCTGCTGCAGAGACTAGAATGCGAAACAATGGATGCAAACTGCAGGAAAAGAGATTCCACCTCAACACTAGGAGGAACTTCCTGACAGTAAGGGCTGTTCGACAGTGGAACACACTCCCTCGGAGTGTAGTGGAGTCTCCTTCCTTAGGGGTCTTCAAGCAGAGGCTGGATGGCCATCTGTCAGGGATGCTTTGACTTGGACGTCCTGCATGGCAGGGGGTTGGACTGGATGGCCCTTGTGGTCTCTTCCAACTCTATGATTCTATGATTCTATGAGGTATTCCAAATTCCAAAATTGTCCACGTGTGTGTCTGAGACAGGGACACCTTTGCTTTCAGATGGTTCAATGCACACAAACTTTGTTTCATGCACAAAATTATTAGCAATATGGTATATAAAATTACCTTCATACTATCTGGATAAGGGATATACAAAATATACATTAATTCCAGGTTTAGATTTTGGTCCCATCTCCAAGGTATCTCTCATCTATACAAATATTCCAAAATCTAAAAAACCTTTGGTCCTACACATTTTGGATAAGGGAGACTCCATTTATACTGTATTCCTATAAAGTAGGTCAGTGTTTGTTTACTCCCAGGTCCTGGTAGATGTTGGCTTGTCAAGAGATATCCATCTGGCTGCTGTTAAAACAGACTTCTAGACTTACACCAAAGTCTTATCCAAAAGGACTTTTGGCTCGTAAGATAAGCCACTACATTTGGTAGTCCTGATGAGAAATCTCCGCTTAGGGAAAGAGGCTATAGTTAGAACAGAATATGGAGAAACAGAATGGTTCCATATTGGCAAAGAAATCAGGCAAGGATGCCTCCTTTCACCTTATCTATTCAACCACTATGCAGAAAATATCATACAAAGAGCAGGTTTTGACTCAGAAGTACAGTAGAAGGAGTGAAGATAGGAGGAATAAAAGGAAGGTACACCAACAATCTAAAACACGCAGATGACACCATACTACTAGCAGAAAGCATCACAGACTTGAAACAATTACAGTGGTCCCTCGGCTTACGAATCCCCCGGGTTGCGAAAACCCCGGGATCCGAAAGCCGCCGGACCGCTACAATATCCCCCGGGATCCGAAAGATCCCCCGGGATACGAATAAAAAAACCGCGCGGCCCCTTTAAATCAGCCGCGCGGTCCATTGAGTTTAGCGGTCCCCCGGGAAACGAAAGCTTCCGGGTTACGAAAGTAATCCCAGAACGGATTACTTTCGTAACCCGGGGGACGACTGTACTAAAGAAGGTCAAAGAAGAAAGTGCAAAAGCAGGCTTATTGCTGAACATAAAGAAAGCAAAAATAATGATCATGGAGTATCTACATAAGTTCAACCTAGACAATGAGGAAAGTGAAACTGTACTTAGGATCAAACACTGATCGAAATGGTGACTGCAGCCAAGAAATCAGAAGACAACTAGGGGAACAACAATGGTCAGCCCTTCATATCCATGGATTCAACCATCCAGAGCTTGAAAATATTATGTATGAATTGAAAAAAAAAATCAAACCTTGATGTTGCCATTTTATATACTATATACCGGGAACCAGCATACTGTTGTGGCTTCAGCATTGGACCAGAGTTCAAATCCCAGCTTGGCCATGGAAACCCACTGGGTATCTTTGGGCAAGTCACACTTTCTCTACCTCAAAGGAAAGTAATGGCAACCCCCCTCTGAGTAAACTTGCCAACAAACCCCATGATAGGGTTGGCATAAGTCGGAAATGATAACACACATTAAATACTATGTACCATTTTGCTATGCCACTGTATTTAATGGGACTTGAGCTTCCAGAGATTTTGGTATCCATTGGGGAGCCCTGGAACCAAACCCCAGGAGATACCAAGGGCCCACTGTACAACAGACAATATCAGTAAAAAAACACACAACATCAGTTTCAAATAACAGGTAACAGATATACATATTAAAACAATCAATCCATATTTAAAAATTAATAATTTAAAATGCAAAATTTTAAAAATTAAAAAAATATAGAAATAAAACACATAATGTAGTATGTTCCATGAGCTTCATCTTTTGTATTTTAGGTCTTTGAAAAATCAGAAACCATTCCATTAAGAATAAGAACAACAAAAGACAACCTCTCCACCTCCAAAATCCACATTGATGAGTGGCTTGCACCCTACTGCTTTCTTGGGCAAAGAATCCTTTGACTTGCTAAAAGTAAATGTGATAATATTAGAAACAGCACACAAAGATGCCTTCAAAGAACCCAGAAAACGTGAGGAATTATGCTACATCATGCAGCAACATGCAGATACAAAGCCTTCATTCTTTGCTGGGATAAGATTAGAAATACGCCATTGATAAATTTATGTGCCACTGGCATTTCCCAGGCTGCATGTGTCATAAACGTAGAAGCAAAATGACACATATAAGAAGACCCCCCCCCATGGTGTGTGTGTGTGTGTGTGTGTGTGTGAAATAATGAGTTTCTCTCACAGAATGTATTTTAAAAACAGAAAGCGAGAGGAGGGGGAAGGACGATTATATCTGCAAGACAACATAAATGAATTCTGCTTGATTTAAATTTAGAAATGCCTTTCTAAAATTACACAAACAGGATGGGGCAGATGAGATACTCATTTCTTAAATATATCCATTTTTAAATGAATATATTAAATATACCCTTTATATATTTTTAAAATGATTTTGATGACCTCCTATAACATGAGACAGGAAACATAACCACCATATCCAGGTCTTTGATTTGGTACCCAGGCTGAATCTGCACTATAGAAATAATGCCGTTTGACACAATTTGAACTGCTATGGCTCCATGCCACAATATCCTGGGATTTGTAGTTTTGTGAGGCACCTGTACTTTTTGGCAGAAAAGGCTAAAACCCCTGTGAAAATACAAATCCCAAGATTCCATAGGATGGGGCTACAGCACTTAAAAGTGGTGCCAAACTTCATTTTTTCCTACAGCATAGAAGCACCCACAGAGTCAAACAATTTACTACCTTAATTTTGTGTAGTGATGGCTATAGTTGCATCTGCAAAGCAAAAATAATGCACGACTTGGGGGGTGGAGGCAGGATATGATTAAATAAAGTAATAATAATAGACCATAATTATTTATATGTTTTTTGAAATTTATATCATGCTTTTCAAAATCTGGGCTCCAAAGCAGAAGACCTGAACTGGAAATATAGTGGGTACTTGGTATCTGCTGGAGTTTGGTCCCAGGACTCCCTGTGGATATCAGAATCCACGGATGCTCAAGCCCCATTAATATTAAAATGGTGTCCCTTATATAAAATGGCAAAAATCAAGGTTTGGTTTTTGGAATTTATATATGTATATATATTTGAATATTTTCACACCATGGATGGTTGAATTCGTGGATAAGGAATCCGTGGATACAGAGAGTTGACTGTACAGAGAACTGTAAAAATGTCTTATTGTTCCTAGCGTGTTATGCACAAAACACAGTTGTGTAAAAATAGAAATCAGCTCATTTCTCTTTTAATGAACCTCTGTAAATCATCACCCAAACCTCTCAACACTCAAGAGTAAAAAACCAATTGCGCTCCTGGGTCTGGAAGAGTTTGCTATCATCACAGCAGTTTTAAGAGGAGCACAAATGAACTGTGTATATATATGTGTGTGTGTGTAATCCTTTACAAAGAAGGACAAAAAGGTTATCTTTCAGCCTTTTCCATCCTCATCCTGTGGTTAACAGATGATGACAGACAACCACTGGGAAGAAGGGAGCGAGGAAGGAAGGAAGGATGTCAGGTGAGCAGTGCATGGAAAATCAAGTGTTTAGCCCTCTTGCACTGGAATCAAAATGCTTTGATTGTTTGAATTGTGCGATATTTTCTGACCCCAATGAGAACTCCAGAATAGTGCAAGGTCTAAGAATGTTTCATATCTAACGTTGTGTTTGTGTGCGCATAAATATAGCATGTTCCAACCAAGCACACCTTTTGCTAGACAACACAGAGTGGAACAAATATAAAATAAGTACAGGTAAACTGAAAGGATGCCACAGACCACTAAAATGGCAAATAAAGGGGTCTTTGTTGTTGTTGTGTGCCTTCAAGTCGTTTCCGACTCATGGCAACCCAAAGGCAACCCTTTGCAAGATTTGTTCAGAGGTGGTTTGCCATTGCCAATCTCCGAGGCTGAGAGTGTGTGATTTGTTTCAAGGTCACCCAGTTTGTTTCACAGCTGAGCTGGGAATCAAACCCTGGTCTCCAGGGTTGTAGTGCAACACTTAAACCACTGCGCCATGTAGGCATATCTCAGCCAAATCCCAATCCAATGCTCAAAAAGCATTTCACCATGCTGGTCTTCAAGCAAATCAAATCTGAACACTCACTAGAAGCTAAGATTACCAAACTGAGCATATTTCGGAGATACCGTGAGATGATGTGACTGAGGCTGAAACAGTGTGACTTGCCTATGGTCATCTATTGTGTTTTCATGGCCAAGCAGGGATTCGAATCCTGGTCTAGTCCAATATCCAAACTATTAAACTGCAATGACTAAAATTTGGGGGAACACTGTGTATTTTGTGCATTTTAGTTGGCCAACAGTGATACCATGTTCAGAATTTTGCAAGTCACAATGTCCACCTCCATCACAGGGTTTAGTTCCATGTGGATTCAGCTGCAAAATGTGAGTCTGGGGGAACTCATTCTCCTACCTTACAGTGAAAGGGTTAAAGTTGTGGCACACAACAAACAACAACTTGTCTGAATTGTATTTAAAAGCAAGGAGGAAAAAGGAAGGGGAGAACAGAAGGGATTGATAAGGTTACTTACTATACACAGGGAGTAAAAAAAGGAAATTTAATCAAGCACATGCTGAGCATGCAAGAGGGAAAGAAAATGCCTTGTTTCCAGAATGAATTGATTTGTTGTGAAAAGGAGCATTAATTGTTTGCATCACAGAGTGTGGAAAAAAATCCCGAAGTGAGCAGGTGCTGATATTTCCATATCCTGACGCTGCATAATAAACATGTGGTGGAGGATCCCTTTCGCCGTACAACAGTCCTGATTCTCCCCTTTAATATTTATGATCATTTATTATATAGGTTGAGTCTCCCTTTTCCAAAATGCCTTGAACCAGAAGTGTTTTGGATTTTGGATTTTGGAATACAGTGGGCCCTTGGCATCCACTGAGGTTTGGTCCCAAAGCATTATCAGAGGATGCTCAAGGCCCATTAAATACAATGGAATAAAAATGGTTGGTTGTTGTTGTTGTGTGTGTTCAAGTTATTTATGACGTATGGCAACCCTAAGGTGAAGCCATCACAGGGTTTCCTTGGCAAGATTCTTCAGAGGGGGTTTGCCATTGCCATCCTCTGAGGCTGAGAGAGTGTGACTTGCCCAAGGTCACTCAGTGGGTCATGACTGAGCCGGGATTCAAACACTGCGCTCCAGAGTCATAGTCCAACATTCAAACCAGTATGTCATACTCGTGCCTCTTATATAGAATGATAAAATCAAGGTTTGCTTTTTGGAATACACACACACACGCATTGGACTATGACTCTGTAGACCAGGGTTCGAATCCCAGCTTGATCATAGAAACCCACTGGGTGACCTTGGGCAAGTCATACCCTCTCAGCCTCAGAAGATGGCAATGGCAAATCTGCTCTGAAGAAACCTGCCACAAAAACTCCATGATAGGTTTGCCTTAGGGTCACTGTAAGTCGGAAATGACTTGAAGACACACAACATACACACACACACTTTTAAAAACTTTCAAATTGCAGACGGTTGAATTTGTGGGCAAGGAATCCGTGCATATGGAGGACTGACTGTATTTCACCTACATTATGAGATATCCCAAGTCTAAATATGAAATTCATTTATGTTTCATATGCCTCTTATACACATGGCCTGCTGATAATTTCATACACATTATTTTTCATAATTTTGTGCATGAAACGAAGTTTGTGTACACTGAACCATCAGAAAGGTGTCCCTGTTTCAGCCACCCGTGTGGGCAATTTTGGATTTCAGAGTATTTTAGATTTCAGAATTCCAGATAAGGGAAACTCAACCTGTGTTTATTATCACCATCATCCTCAGCAGCAGGTCTTGAGTCTTTTTTGAACCATCCTGCCCCAGAAACTCCTATCCATTCATGAAGAAGCCCTTGGAGCTTCGAAAGTTTGCAACAAGCATATAGTGCATTTCGGTTGGCCAATAAAGGTATCACTGATAGATTTTTGTTTGTAATTGTTAAATGGCCATTCATAGGGGTGCTACATGTCCCTTCCTCGCACATCACCAGATCTGTCTGGAAACTGTTTTTCAGTGGGGCTCAAATACAAACTTAGCAGCCCAGTTTGTTTGTAGGTCACACAACAACATGTATAGGAAACTGGAACTAATATTAAAAACATCCACACAAAAGCAAGGTGTCCAGATGTTACAACTGCAAAGGAGGATAAAGCACCACAAAATGTAGGACATTCCAACATAAAAACTAAAAATACAGACATAAATATAAATTCATGCTTCTTAATCTGGATCAAAACGAAAGACATTTTGGAATTTTGACAAAAGGGTTGTCAGTGATTCCCACACTTTGGTCCTCCAGGTGTTTTGGACTTCAGCTCCCAGAAACCATAGCAATCTTGACCAACGGTCAGGAATTCTGAGACCTGAAGTCCAAAACATCTGGAGGAGCAAAGTTTGGGAACCACCGGTTGAAATGTCTGGTCACCCTGCACAAAAGGCATTGATCAAGAAGAGCATGGAATTTTTAAAAATTATTACGGCGTGTAATATATTTTGATGTTTCCCTGGACAAAATGCACACGTCAACAAGTTTGACTCTGAATAAGATGCTACACTGTGCTTAGCCAAATAGTTTTGTCCAGTCCTGATGAAAATCTGTGTTAAACACCTGGGTTTTCATCAACTACATCTTTAAACTGTATTTTTAAAATATTGCCTTGTTTGTTTGCTTTAAAATTAAAGTTTTGAAATCTACCTGTGTACATAACTGTGAAAAATTATACTAGTTTATTTATGTTACAACTACATTTTTCTTTAGATTAGCTGTGTGTTTTTGTGCATTTGTAAATACTCTCTTTGACAGGGTTTTTAAAGATTTTGTTGGGGGGGTGTTTTGCAGTTGCACATATTGCAAGAGAGAATCATCAGCTCTGCAGATGTTCCTCGGCGAAAGCATCCCTTCAAAGTGCTGTGGCAAATCAGGGCCAAACTTCCCGCTCACTTCCATCCTCTTTAAAAGCCAAAGCACTTGCCTCGATTAAAATAGACTTAACAGATGTAAAATATTAATACCAAACTTTCAACAGCTAAAAAGCAAATGAGTAAACACAGCTACATCTTGCTGGCCAAAATCACAGCTGCTCAAGTACACATCTGAGTAAGAAAAGGAAGGAAGTGGAATGAGATTTAAGCACAAACGATCTTAAATTCCACTCACATTTATTATGTACAGTTTTCAAACAATTATTTTGGAGGGTGGAATAAATTTCACTTTGTCAAGGGGGTTAATCTGAATTCGACCACCAAGCTGCAAACATTTCCATTGGAGATAAGGAACTCCCGGCTTCTTCCGAAACCAGAGCTTGTCACAATGCTGAGTGTACTGTGGTCCCTTGGTATCCGCTGTGGTTTGGTTGCTCCATATTACCAAAACCCATGGATGCTCAAGTCCCATTAAATACAGTACAGTGGCATAGTTAAATGGTGGCACTTATATAAAATGGCAAAATCATTTTTTTCCTTTCATTTATATGCCGCCTTTCTCCCAGAAGGCACCCAAAGCAGCTCACAGATTAAATAATAGAATTCAAAGATATACCGGTAGCTGTGTTAGTCTGTAGAATCAGTACATGGAGAGATCTTGCAGCACCCTTGAGACTAACTGCATCCCATGCATCCAAAGAAGTAGACTGAAGTCTATGAAAGCTCATGCTGCCAATTTCTTTCTTTCAGTTAATCTCAAAGGTGCTTTAAGAGCTCTCCATGTACAGATCAAACACATGATTTTGGAAAAATTTAAACAGTTAAAATAATCTACGGTAAAAACAATATAAAACAACACTGAAAATATACTAAAGTTAATCGAGGTTTCCATTAGGGAATTTGTATGTATTTTTCCAAATATTTCCAATATTTCCAAACCAGGAATGCTTGAATCTGTGGGTTAAAAAATCCGTGGATGTGAAGGGTTGACTGGATTTGGTTTCTAACAGCCTGTGTTAGAAAGAAGATTTCTCATAAGAAAATAAACATTAAAATCCCACGGCTTTCTGTGCAAAGAGAAATCGCAACTGACATCAAAACCTACAAACAAAACAAAAAAAATGGACTTCTGGGGAAGCACACAATGTCAGCTTGCATATGATGCAATCCTCAGAGTGTACAGACAGCACCAAACACCATGTTCTGCTTGCCATGTGTCTGATACACCCACTGCTTTTGCAAACTAGGTGCAGGAAGCAACTGCTTGGGGCAAGTAGACATGTTGTAATGCACCTGGAACTCTCTACTACTATCACTACCCTGGACCGTTGAAGTACCAAACACTAGGAGTTAAGTTGTCTCCAACAAAGCATTCCCTGCTGTCAAGGAGGTGCTTGGGCATACCATCTATACTCAACTGTAAGTCAACGTCATGCATAAATCGAGGGCAACTTTTGGGGTCAAAATTATGGATTTTGATACGACCCACGGACATGCTAAGGGTAAAACTTAGAGGCATGCAATAAAAGATCTAAAGGACAAAGCAAAGGAAAACGATGCCAAAGAGCTTACAAAATCCAGGCAGGCATAACTGTTCGTGTATTTAATGGGACTCGAGCATCCACAGATTTTGGTATCAACAGGGACCAACCCCAGTGGATACTAAGAGCCAACTATACCACGGAATGTAACGGCAATAGCTGTGACACAAACAACTAGCAAAATTAAAATTATACTGTACCTTTAAATTACAATTACAATACACAGCTGAAGTGCATTTACATGCACATAGTTTCTTGTGGTTAAAGTGAACATTTGGTAAGATGTGATACTTTCTTACCGATTTTTTAAAATAATGTAATTTTTTAAAAATTGAACTTGGAAACTTTAAATTTATTTAAAACACATACACACAAAACTCGGGCTTCTCTTTTCTGTTCCCGCTGAGCCTCACCCCACTCACGCTATCTCTTCCATTGAGTTCCAGCATTTTAAAGGGACGCAGGAGAATGCCACAGGCTGTTTCTGCCCAAATGCAAATGTTTGGGGAACAGTGGTGTCACCCTTCTTAGGGTGTCACCTGGTGCTGTCCACATTCCTTGGATCCCCTTAGTAACACCCCAGTCTCTAACTTGTACAATTTGTTCACTTGAACTGGATTGCATGCAGATATTAAAATTTTGCCTTCTCTTTCAAAGTGGATCAGAGACTTGTTACTGTCCACCAGAACAAAAGCAGGAGCCCTTTCACTCTGCAAAATCATGGCAATATATTCCACATTGATGACAGCCAACATGGTGTAGTGGTTTGAATGTTGGGCTATGACTCTGGAATCCAGGGTTCGAATCCTGGCACAGCGGTGGAAACCCAGTGGGTGACCAAGGGCGTCACATGCTCTCAGCCTCAGGAGAAGGCAATGGCAAACCTTCTCTGAACAAATCTTGCCCCATGACTTTAGGCTTGCCATAAATCAGAAATGACTTGAAGGCGCACAACAACAAATTCCAAGTGGAGAATACAAAAATTAATTTATTAAATTGATGTTCAACAGAGAGTAAAAGATTTATGACACTATATAAATAAATATTAACAACAACAATAACAATAACAACTTATTTAACACATCTAAACCCTGACTCACTTTTAGGCTGCTGCTACACTGCAGAAATAAAGCAGTTTGACACCACTTTAACTGCCCTGGCTCAGTGCTATGGAAACCTGGGATTTGTGATTTCTTGTGACACTAGAGCTCTCTGACAGGTAAATATCTCACAAAACTACAAATCCCAGATTTCCATAGCACAGAGTCATAAATAAATAAATGGAGTCATGGCAGTTAAAGTGGTGTCAGACTGCTTTATTTCTGCAGCATGGCGGCATACATAAGTACACAAAGGTATCTTGTAGCACCTTTGAGGTTAACTGAGCAAAAGCTGTTGCAGTATGATAGACAGTCTACGAAAGCTTATGCTATGACATTTGCTCAGTTAGCATCAAAAGGGTTAAACGATCTCTCTGCACACTGATATTGCCTTTGCATACTGATATTCCAGACGAATATGTCACTGAATCCGAACTGAGTAACTCTAATTCACATCTTTCTCATATTCCTAGCTGAACCCAACTAACTGCCCTGTCTAACTAAATCCTTGTCTCTATTTCCCCTTCTCTAACTAATTGTCTCTTATTTCCTTCAAACATTCACCAGTGGCTCCCAACATCCCGTACTGTTGTCCCCTCCCAACACATATTTACCTTATTACGTCTACTATAATACATACATATAACTGTATATTACATTAATTTCTATAATAAACACAATAACATCCCCCCAAAATTGTAGATCCCAGGATGCCATGCCAGTTAAAGCGGAATCAGAGTTCTACGATGGTGCCATGTGAAAGGGCCACTAATTCTTTGGCCCAAACAAATATGTTCGACTGCAACTCCAATTGCATAGGCCACCCAGTTGAGGATAATGGGAGCTGCAGTCCAACACATATGGAGAGTGTAAATAAGGGAAGGCTAAGCTAGGTTAACCTTACCAGGTCCTCTGCAAGAACCTTTTTGCTCAGCATGTCACTGCTGAGGATAATGGGAGCTGCAGTCCAATACATCTGGATGGCGCAGATGGGGGAAAGCTGAGTTAGCCCAATAACATTCATTTATAGAGCACTGTAGGATTTGCACAGCGCTATACATAATAGAAATCAAAATGAAATAAGAATAAAAACGGCACACAGTCTAAAAATATTGCAAAATTAAAAATAATACAGCAAGCACACAGTCTTACCAGGTCCTCTGCAAGAACACTTGTGTTCCCCCTTGCAATGTTTTAGCATTGGCATACTATGCACACAACAACAACAAAATACGATTGACTTAGAATCTGTTCCCAGAGGAAAAATCAGACTGTGCAAATCTAACACACAGGCTTCCATTAATTGTTCCACTGGGCAGAAGGGAAATTCCGCTGCTTTAAAATTAAAAACATACGTGCGCACACAAAAGTTATGATTTTAAAAATTATCAAAGCTACCCTGCATTTGCTAAGAGAATCTGCCAAGTGTATGGTTTGAGTACGGTAGATTCAGATATCACCTAATCCTGCACACAGGGCGAGTCTCCCTTATCTGAAACGTTTGGAACCAGAAGTGTTTGGGGGTTTGGATATTTATTTATTGGATTTTGGAATATTTGCACATACATAATGCCTGTGTCCCCATATTTAGGCTCACTGTTTCTGTACTATTTATTTCATATTTCCATTTATATAACACTTGTCTTTCAACATAAAAATCTATAAAAATGGGAGAAAATAGATATATATTTAGTTCCCCTTCAAAGCTATCTAAGTCAGTGGTCACTATATCAACGCAACCTATGACAACAAATTCCACTTTTTTGCTAGTTGTGAGCAGACAAGGGCAGGGTGACCAGATGTCCTAACTACAAAGGAGGACAAGGCACCGCAAAATGTAGGATATTCAAGAAAAAAGCTAAATAAATGAAAAGCTAAAATAAAAGCTAAAAACACGAATATAACTCCATGCTTCTTAGTCGTGCTCAAAATGGAGGACATTTTGAAATTCCTCCTGGACAGAAGGTTGAAATATAAAGGAAGATGTCTAGCCATCCTGGACAAGGGCCTAAATCCAACAGTTAACCCTAACTAGAGTTGACCCAATGAATTAATGGGAATTTGGTAAGTCAACACATGCATAGGTTCCATTGATTCCATGGGTTTATAGGAGAAACAACTAGTTGGATTTATTTATTTATATATATGCTACCTTTCTCCTAAATTGGATCCTAGGCAGCTCACAAAAAATACTGTTCCACTGACAGTGAAGAATACGGAAGGAAGAAAATTAACTACCATAATTTGAAATGTGTCACTGGGATAGAGTTGCAAGACCTGAGCTGGGCTATAAAGTCACCATAAGTTGAAGGTGACTTGGGGGCAGTTAACAACAACAAGTTTGATAAAGTCTTTGGCTCTGACTTGTATTATTTTTTCATGCACATTTTGGTTAGAAAAAAAGCTTCCTTTTTATAACGGAGCCAGATGTTATATTGGAGATTTCTCATTCATAGGGATATCATAAGTCGAAGTCAACTAGATGGCAACAGACAGGAACATTTCCCTTTAGCCTTATCTGAATTTTCTGCCAATTATTGCAAAAAAGGAAAAACTGGTCTGTGTTCACTCTCCCCATGCCACGCATACTTTTATCAGTCTTGCTACAGTTAGGTCTCCAGCTGCTTTTTCCTAAAAGAAAGCCAGTCAGCTTGCCAACTGTTTCCCTTCATCTGTCTTAAAGGACCATAAACTGCATGAAACAACAGCCACATACAGAGCTTGGCCCTAGACGACACTTTACCTTGATCCAAGGCGACACCATTGTAACAGGTCAGGGTCACACCACAACCCCAGATTATTTTTAAGACCTTTGTGGGCTCCCCTACATATGTGTCATTCAATCTTTGTACACTTGCATGTTATGAATTCCCTTCCATCAGACACATATTCGTTTCAACACTTTCAACCTTCAGTTGCCTGTTAAAAATATATCGATTTGTGAAAAGTTTAGGGGAATAATGCAAGTGATTAATTTGTCTCTCCTGCTGTTTATACTTCTTTTATGGCATTTCAACAAATATTTGTAATTTACGCTTTTTGATGTTTATTATTTTAGACGCATGTAATTTTGTGATGTTTTAGACTTTAATTTTAGGCACCTGCAATTTGTGGTTTTAACTGTGTGTTTCTAAGTAGGATTGCTAACAGCCCTGAGTTCTTCTATGGAAGAGAGAGCTATAAATCACATGTGTATGTGTGTGTGTAAGTAATCAGGCTGCATGCTTTAAGGAAACAGATATCTTCTTTTCATTCCATACAATACAGAGTTCTTGACAGACAAGGAAGGAAGCCAGACTAACTGTTGAAAGCTGCTGCATGCCAACATCTTGATCTACTGCAGATTGGATACATAAAACTTCTTTATCATGAAACCTACAACCACTTGGAGAGAATGGATAATGTGAAAGAGACTAGATTAAGCTCTCATACAGTTAAGTTAGATGGAGAAGGCTGTAGATACAGTGCAACATAACAAATGACCCAAGATTTTTCAGTCAAAACAGTATTTCTTACACATAGAATCTCAGAGTTGGAAAAGACCCCAAGGGCAATCCAGTCCAACCTCCTTCTATAATGCAAAAATGCACAACCAAAGCACACGCACACACACAACAGATGGCCATCCAGCATCTGTATAAAAACCTCCACCACCACTTTCAGCAGGAGTGTGTTTCACTGTCAAACAGCTCTTACTGTGAACAAGTTCTTCCTAATGTTGAGGTGGAATCTCTTTTCCTGTGGTTTGAATCCACTGCTCCATGTCCTTGTCTCTGAAGCAGCAGAAAACAAGCTTTTCCATCCTCACGATGACATCCTTCCAAATACTTAAATATGGCTATGATGTCCCTTCTTAACCTTCCCTTCTCCATAGTAAACATGCCCTGATCCCTAAGCCACCCCTCACAGGGCTTGATGGTTTCCAGGCCTTTCACCATTTTTAGTCACTTTCCTCTGGACACGCTCCAGCTTGCCAATATCTCTCTTGAATTGTAAGTGCCCAGAACTGGATACAGGATTCCAGGTGAAACAGAGTCCAAACTTGTTTGTCTGTGTACCTGGTACCATAAGACATTTTCACTGTTTTGCAGCAACACAGAAAATTTTCCAGTACAAAGCAAGCTTCAGTCAGCTAGCACTAGGAAGGGTACAGTGATAAACCAGATCACTTAGGACAGTTGGTTTCTGATGCTGCAAACAGTAAACACAACAAGAAAAGACAAGTGTTCCTCTGGCCAAGTCAGCTTCAAATAACTGGCCTTAACAAGGATTGCACTCTCACAAGCGATGTGCAATTCCCAAATTACCTGCTCTACGCTTACACTGAAAGTGTTTCAGCAGAGGACAGTGAACTGTGACAAGCATTCTCCAAATACACCCACAAGATAGCTATGCAACAAAGCATTCCAGTCATGATTCAACACATGCACACACACGGCAATTACCTGGTAATTTAAGGCCTAAAGCAGGGCTGGAAAACATGCAGGCTACCAGACAAAGTTGGACTACCATTCTAGCATCCTTAACCAGCATTGTCAATGGTGAAGAATGATGGGAATTGTGGTCCAACAACATCTGGAGGGGCTGCAAGACATGACCCCTGGCATGAATCTAATTGTTAGTCCCAACCAAAGCAGATCCAGTGAGCCAGTAAGAACCTGGCAACAGATAAGGACATTATTTTGTGCAAAGCTAGCTCTTATTTTATTTTACGGCGGGCCCTTGGTATCCACTGGGTTTTGGTTTCAGGACCCCCCATGGAGACCAAAATCAGTGGATACTCAAATTCCATTCAGTCCAATGGCATAGCAAAATAGTGCCCCTTATATAAAAGGGCTAAATCAAGGTTTGTTTTTTGGAATTTATATGTTTTTAAAAATATTTTCAAGCTGTAGATGCTGGAATCTGTGGATAAGGAATCTGTGGAGGGCTGACTGTATTTTACTTATATTCCACCTGTCTTCAAATACTAGGGCACAAAGTTAACTTGCAAAAAGCAGACACATCCAATAAGTTGTGATATTAAAGCATAACAAAACAGATTATCCTGTGAAAACACCAAACTAAAATAATTTAAAGTCATCAGGAGGACCCCCCCCCCCAAAAAAAATCCCCCTACCAAGGCTCCTTTGCCTTTCAAAACTTGTGCTACCATTGAAATTCAGAGCTCTTGACTTAAGACAGGATCCAAAAAGTCCCTGCTTGGTAAATGTCATTCCCAAGTGTGCATTCAGGGACGGTCACAATATGGGATGGGGTGGAGTGGGGATTGACTCTGGAGACCAGGTTTCGATTTCCCACTTGACCATGAAACCCACTTGATGACCTTGGGCATGTCATTCTCTCTCAGCCTCAGGGGAAGGCAATGGCAAACCTCCTCTGAACAAAACATGCCAAGCAAACCCCATGATATGGTCACCTTAGGTTCACCATAAGTCAGAAACAAGTTGAAATCACCCAACAACAACAAGCCTAAATACCCTGAAGGCACTAGATCTCCCACCTGATCTTGGAAACTAAACAGGGTCAGGTTTTTGATAAGTGGATGAAGGACAGCCAAGGAAAACCTGAGGAAGGCAATGGTAAATCACCTTTGAGTATTTCTTGCCCAAGAAAACCCTATAAGTTTGTGTTTATATATGCATGTGCCTTCAAGTCACCTGTAGACTTAGGGCAACCCCATGAATCTCCCAGAGTTTTCTTAGGCAAGGAATACTCAGAGGTGGTTTTGCCTGTTCCTTCCTCTGAAATATAGCCTAGAGAACCTGGTATTCATTGACAGTCTCTAATACAAGTACTAACCAGAGCTGACCCTTCTTAGTTTCCAAGATCAGGTGGGATCTGGTGCCACATGCCAAGACGTTGGAATCTGAAATATTTTTCTAAATCTAGTCTTAACCCCTTGATACTAGGATTATGAACATTCTTCTATACGGGAGGAAGTGTATTTTAGCAGTTGACTAATTAAGACCCTAAGAGCTGACTAGGCAGAAAGAGTCGGGTTACAAGTAGGATGTTGAGAATTTTTAAAATGTGTTTTATTTTGCCTCTAGAATCATAGAATCATAGTATCATAGAGTTGGAAGAGAATACAAGGGCCATCCAGTCCAACCCCCTGCCATGCAGGAACTCCCAATCAAAGCAGCCCTGACAGATGGCCATCCAGCCTCTGATTAAAGACCTCCAAGGACGGAGACTCCACCACTCTCTGAAGGAGTGTGTTCCACTGTCGAATAGCCCTTACTGTCAGGAAGTTCCTCCTAATGTTGAGCTGGAATCTCTTTTCCTGCAGCTTGCATCCATCGTTCTGCGTTCTAGTCTCTGCAGCAGCAGAAAACAAGCTTACTCCCTCTTCAATATGACATCCCTTCAAATATTTGAACAGGGCTATAATATCACCTCTTAACCTTCTCTTCTCCAGGCTAAACATCCCCAGTTCCCTAAGTCGCTCCTCATAGGGCATGGCTTCCAGGCCGTTCACCATTTTAGTTGCCCTCCTTTGGACATGCTCCAGTTTCTCCACATCTTTTTTGAATTGTGGTGCCCAGAACTGGACACAGTATTCCAGGTGGGGCCTGACCAAAGTAGAATAGAGTGGCACTATTACTTTCCTTGATCTAGACGCTATACTTCTATTGATGCGGCCTAAAATAGCATTGGCCTTTTTAGCTGCTGCATTGCACTGTTGACTCATGTTCAGCTTATGGTCTACTTGGACTCCTAAATCCCTTTCACACGTAGTTTCATTCAGCCAGGTGTCCCCCATCCTATATCTGTGCATTTCATTTTTCCACCCTAAGTGCAGAACCTTACATTTCTCTACGTTGAATTTCATTTTGTTAGCGTTGGCCCAGCTTTCTAGTCTATTCAGGTCATTCTGAATGTCAATCCTGTCTTCTGAAGTATTAGCTACTCCTCCTAATTTGGTGTCATCTTCAAATTTGATAAGTATGCCCCCAATTCTGTCATCCAAGTCATTAATAAAGATATTGAATAGCACTGGGCCCAGGACAGAACCCTGTGGGACCCCACTTGTCACTTCTTTCCAGGTTGAAAAGGAGCCATTATTGAGCACCCTTTGAGTTCGGCCAGTCAACCAGTTACAAATCCATGTAACAGTTACCTTGTCTAGTCCACATTTTACAAGCTTGTTTTCAAGAATGCCCTAAGGAACCTTGTCAAAGGCCTTACTGAAATCAAGATATACTATATCCACAGCATTCCCTTCATCTACCAAGTTAGTAATTTTATCAACAACAACAAAAAAGAGATCAGGTTTGTCTGGCATGACTTGTTTCTCTGAAACCCATGTTGGCTTTTTGTGATTATGGCATTGGCCTCTAAATGTTCACAGACTCTCTGCTTAATGATCTGCTCCAGTGTCATCAGTACGCTGATGACACTCAGATCTATTTCTCCGTGACCAGATCGTCTGCTCAGACCTCAGATGGCGTCTCCCCTCTCAATGACTGCCTTGAGGCGGTAATGGATTGGATGAGGAAAAACCGATTGAAGCTTAATCCAGACAAAACGGAGCTGCTCACAGTCACAGGCCCGAAACCAGGTTTGGGAATACAACTTCCAGTCCTCGATGGAGTCACACTCTCCTCGAAGGACTCTGTTCGCAGTCTGGGGGTACTCCTTGATCCGTCGCTTCACATGACAAGTCAGGTGAATGCGACGGTCAGGAGCGCTTGTTACCAGCTTCGGCTGATACGCCAGCTGCGCCCTTTCCTGGAGAGGAGGGATCTGGAAACTGTGATACACGCGCTGGTAACCTCACGTTTGGACTACTGCAATGCACTCTACATGGGGCTACCCTTGTGCCTAACCCGGAAACTACAAATGGTCCAAAATATGGCAGCCAGACTTCTGGCTGGAACATCCAGGAGAGAGCATATCACTCCTGTGCTAAAAGCCCTCCACTGGCTGCCGATCAGTTTCCGGGCACAGTACAAGGTGTTGGTTTTAACCTTTAAAGCCCGTCATGGCTTGGGCCCATCTTATCTAAGGGACCGCCTCCTCCCATATGAACCCCCCCGCACACTCCGGTCCTCTGGGAGGAACCTGCTTCAACCCATGAAGACCAAGCTGGTACAGACCTCCCAGAGGGCTTTTTTGGCTGTCGCCCCCAAGTTGTGGAATGACCTGCCGGACGAGATGCGTCTCATTACATCTTTAGAAGGCTTTAAAAGAGCCCTAAAGACGCATCTCTTCCGGCAAGCCTTTCCAGAGAATGTGAATATCCCCAGCTCCATACCTAGGTTTTAAGGGCTTTTTAAATCTTTTCCTGCATTTTTCTCCATACAACCTAAGCTGGGTCCACTCCCTACTATTGTGTATTGCTGTTTTAATCTATTATGTTTTTTAACTCCATTGTGATTTAATTCTTTTTTAAGGGAGGGTGGTAAGGGTAAGGAAGGGGTATTTTAACTTGATATTGTTTTAACCTCTGCTGTACTCCGCCCCGATTGCTTGTTCAGAGGGGCGGAATAGAAATAAATATTATTATTATTATTATTATTATTATTAGAATCTTTCCTGGAATTGATGTCAGACTAACTGGACAATAATTGTTGGGATCCTCTTTTTTTCCCTTTTTGAAGATGGGGACAACGTTTGCCCTCCTCCAGTCTGCTGGGACTTCTCCTGTTCTCCAGGAGTTCTCAAAGATTATTGCCAATGGTTCCGATATTACATTTGCCCCTTCTTTTAATACCTTGGATGTAGTTCATCTGGTCCTGGAGACTTATATTCAATTAGGTTAACCAAGTATTCCTGTACTATCTCTTTACTTATTCTGTGCTGAAATTCCCCTATTCTGTCCTCTTCCCCATTAACTTTAGGTTGAGTACCCTTTGCCTTTTCTGAGAAGACTGAAGCAAAGAAGGTGTTGAGTAATTCTGCCTTTTCTCTGTCCCCTGTTAGCATTTTGCCATCTTTTGCAAGCAGTGGCCCTACCATTTCCTTCTTCTTCCTTTTGCTGCGGACATATCCAATAAAGCCCTTTTTATTGTTCTTAACCTCTCTAGCAAGCCTGAGTTCATTCTGCGCTTTAGCTTTTCTGATTTTACCCCTACAGGTGCTGGCTATTTGTTTGAATATATAAGGAATTCATGCTTATAAACCAACTTTGGTCAAACTTCAGAGACATAGTTGTGTTAGTCTAGAGTATCAGTATGCAAAGGGATCTTTGTAGCACCTTTAAGGCTAACCATGCAAAAAAAAGCTTTTGTAGATTTGGTCTATTTCTTCAGTTGCATAGAGTGAACACAAGCTTTGGTCAAACTTGATCATATTTATACACAGGTTGCTATCCATGCACGTTTGGGACTCTTTTGTGGGGGGGGGTGTGCTAGATTTGGTGGGTTTTGTGTACAACTTCATGCAAAACAGAATTTAAGAGCAGTAGGTGTTTTTTCTTTCCATTAAAGTGTAAGCAAAGGGATCAACATCGGGTCTTATAGTGTCATGCAAATTTGGAAAAATTTACCACCCCCTAAAACAAATGAGTACCAAACATGCATGAAGGATGTCAACCCAAGTATAAATATTAAATCATGCTGTTGTTTCGATAGACATGTGTGTGCCTGCCTATGCTGCCTATCAATTTATGATGACCCTGTATCCTACAGGCACCAGATCTCATCTGATCTTGGAAGCTGAGCGAGGTCAGCCCTGGCTAGTACATGGATGGGAGACTGCCAAGGAATACCAGGTGCTGTAGGCAGGAAGGAACTAGCAAAATCATCTCTGAGGATTCCATCTCTAAGGAAACCCTATGAGATTCATGGAGTCACTGTAAGTCAACAGGCAACTTGAAGGCACACATATATATACAAACTTGCCAAAGATATAGCTATATTAGTCTGTAGAATCAGTATGTAGTGAGATCTTGTAGCACCTTTGAGATTAACTAAAGAAAGAAGTTGGCAGCATGAGCTTTTGTAGACTGAAGTCTGTTTACTCAAATGAACCAAATACATCTGAGGAAGTAGACTTAGGTGCAATACAGATGGCCCAAAGGGGCTGTCCCCGCGCCATGATTAGGGCTAGGGAGTGCGCAGCATTTGCATGCTCCCGAGCCCTAGCACATAATGACGCCTGCGTTATTACGTAACGCCGTTTAGACGGCGTTTAGACACAACTGTGTGGCTTCTAGACAGAGCTGCACAGTTGCAGCAGCATAAAGGCGCCCAATGGAGACTTTTCAGTTTAGTGCATCACAACTGCAATGCTAAAAAGGAGTGGGGTTTCCCCACTCCATTTTTGCTGTGTACCTTCATCTCAGCATCTAGCTGCTGTGGCAAAGGTCTGCAGCAAAAAAAAGGAGGCTTCAAACCAACCTTTTTGGGCGGTCTGTAAAGCCCCTTAAATCTACAAAAGCTCATGCTGCCAACGTATTTCTTTCGTTAGTCTCAAAGGTGCTACAAGATCTCTCTACAAACCTGATAGCGTTTTCTAAGCCCAGGAATATTCAGAGATCGTTTGTCATTGCCTTCCTCTGAAAAAGAGCCTACAGCATCGAGCATTCCTTAGTGGTCTGTCATCCAAATAGTAATAAAAATCTTGCCTTATTTAGTTTCCAAGATCAGGTGGGATCTAGTGCCTTTCAGATATTTAAGCTTGTTGTTATTGTGTGCCTTCAAGTCATTTACAACTTATGGCAACCCTAAGGCCAACCTGTCATGGTATTTTCCTATCAAGATTTGTTCAGAGGAAAAAGGGGGTAAAACTGCTAGATTGTGTGCATTTTGCACAGGACTTTGTGTGAAACAAAATTTAAGTAAGTGCTTTTTCTTTCCTTTAAAATGAAAGCACAGCCTCCGGAGTGGGGGCTGTTGGGTTGCAGTGAGGGGTCTGAATATTGGCACACTTGTCTGGATTCTCCGTCCAAAAAAGAAAGCAGACATTCCAGCCCAGAATGAAGGGTGCTGCCTTCTGGTTGGCCATGAGCAGATGTTGCTTTTCTGTAAAACGGGCATATAAAGAGGACACCTCAATAAACTCACCCTATAAAATGCTGGGTTACGCAGGGAAGGAAAATGGCCCTCTTTGGCTTTGTCCCTGTTGTTAAGGGGCACGGACAGAGATGTCAAGCGGGACAAAGGGAAAAGTATCTTACTGGCTCCCCAAGGATCTCATTAATTAAAAATCTTCCTTTCAAACAGGAACCCTAGTGAATTTGGGATGGAAAGCGAGCCCCAATATTTATCTTGCATCTGCTTGAAGAGCTGAACTGAATGGCGGTCATGCCTGCAAAAGTGACAGCCAAGTCTTATGGAAGAATGCTATAAGGGCAGCATTTGTAGGCTCCCCAAATCAAGTTCAGCTGAGCTGACTAACTTCTGAATATCTATGCTGAAAACATGACAAATAAGATATATATTGGAGGATTTTTCTGCAGAGATTTTTTTTAAAAAGCCATTTATCAGCCAAAAGAGCTAAAAGGAAGCTGTGCATATGTTCAGGTACAGGTTGATATTCCTTATATGGAATTCTAAAATATTCAAAAATCCAAAATTTTCCACGTGGGTGACTCAGATAGTGACACCTTTGCTTTCTGATGGTTCAACGTACACTCTCCTACTTCCATCTTTTTCCCAGTCTTGAGATTTAAGGTAGCTTACAAAAGTTAAATCGGATACAGCTGAAAGTTCACATGATGCAAAATTTTAATATATAATTCAACTTTCAACAAAAAGAGCCAGCATGGCATAGTGGTTTGAGCATTGGACTTGTTGTTGTGTGCCTTCAAGTTGTTTCCAATTTAGGGTAACCCTAAGGCAAGCCTATCATGAGGTTTCCTTGGTAAGATTTTTTCGGAAGAGGTTTGCCACTGCTGTCCTCTGAAGCTGAGAGCATGTGACTTGCCAAGATCATCCAGTGGGTTTCAAAGCTGAGCTAGGAATTGAACCCTGGTCTCCAGAATCATAGTCCAACACTCAAACCGCTACACCATGTGAGTCTGGAAACCAGGGTTTGAATCCTGGTTTGGCCATGAAAACTCACTCGGTGACCTTGGGCAAGTCACACTCTCTCAACCTCAGAGGAAGGCAAACACAAGCACCTTCTGAAGAACTCTGGAGACCTGCATAATCCTCACTCTATTTCAGGATGACTTATTAGATGTGTTTTCTACAAAGGTCATGCCTGTACAAGGAACCTGGCTGTTTGTCAGGGAGTGGACAGAGGCTGCCATTTTAGGACAGGCACACCTATAAGATTTCTCCAGCGGGCTCTTCAGAGTTGCAAAAAGCTTTAAGCACCAGGCTAAACCAAGTTAATGTGTAACAGAAGCATTCTACTCCTGGGCTTAAATAGGAGACCTGGATATTTGCTCAAAGCAAACAGTTCTATAAAAAGTGAAACAGTTCAGAAGGCAATTCAGAAGCAAATGGGTGCAGCCACAAAAAATATCCCTTTTAGAGGTATTGGTATCTTAAAGAGACAGAAAAAATACAGTGGGCCCTTAGTATCCGCTGCGGTGTATCCTTCATGGATACTAAAATCTATGGATGCTCAAGTCTCATTATACAATACAATATACAATCGCATAATAAAATGGTGTTCCTTACATAAAAGGGGAAAAAATCAAGATTTGCTTTTCAGGATTTGTACTTTTTAATAAAATATTTTCAAGCTGTGGATGTTGGAATCCGTAGATAAAGAATCTATGGATATGGAGGGCCGATTGTAATTCACTGTAAACCATTTCCACCATGGAAACTTAAATCACAAATAAAACAGTAAACACAGCCTAAGAACAAATGCATTTTTCCCTTGAGGTTGCTCATTGGCAAAGCACTAACCTGATTGTGCTTGGATGACTAAATCCGAATATTCAAACTCAAACAAAGATATATCAGTTGGAGCTCAAGGGAATAATGTGATGCCATGCTGTAGAGTTATGCAGTAATATAGCCGGTGGAAAAGAAATTCCTCTTGTCTCGGGGATTTAGTGTGTGTTCTGAAGCACTCAGTAAATACTCATAGATGTTTGCTTGGTGTTCACTTCCACCCAGGGAGATCATTCATACATATACCTTCCTACTGGTACCACCCCAAGCTTTAAGATCACCCAAAGAGGGTCTGTTCCAAATTCCATCTGTTGTGAATATCATCTATCAAGAACAGGGCTTTTCATATTATGAACCTTGAATTAAGGAATCCTTGAGAAGTTCATTTATCATAGGGATGGGAAATTTACATCCTGTGGGCTGCATATAACCTTTGGACTTTGTAGCTCTCAAAAGCAGTGGCATCACTAGGGTTGGCGTCAGGCAGTGCGGTAGCTCATGGTCTCAATTCCCATTGATTTCTTCCCATAACAGACCCCTGAGTAATGTTTTTTGGACTAACCTTTCTCATAAATTGTAATTTCCATATATCACTGAATGTAATGGTAACAGTTGTGACTTAAACAACTAGCAAAATTAAAACTATACCTTTACATTGCAATATCATATGAACAGCCTAAATATACAGTCAGCCCTCTGTATCCACAGATTTTTTTTTTAATCCATGGATTCAAGCATTCATGGTTTGTAAATATGTTTAAAATATATACATTTCAAAATGCAAGCCTTGATTTTGCTATGTCACATAAGGAACACTATTTTTTGTGCCATTATATATAATAAGACTCAGGCATCAATGAATTTTGGTACCCATATGGGTCCTGGAACCAAACTCCAGTGGATACCAAGGATCCACTATATTTACATCTACAATAGTAGAAGGCATTCTGTGTGGAGCTACCCATACAAAGAATTTACAAGTGGTGCAAGGCATAGCAGCCAATCCTGCTTGGTGGATGTTTTATAAACCACAAACCAAGCATCTTGAAATAGCCTCACTGGCTTCCTAGTTGCTTCTCAGCCTGATTCAATATGATTCTGATCTGTAAAGCCGTTAAATGGCTTCTGAACATGATACAGACCTCTTCTTTCCCTATAAATTTGCCTGGAGCCTAACACTCAGCCATTTAATGTCCTTTCTATGTGTCTTTCCTTCCAGAAAGGTAAGGCTGGTGAGGCCTCACCAGGTTGGACCTCTTGTTACTGACCACTAGACAAGGCTGTCACTCAGTATAAGGCAACATCTTATTTTCTTCTCTCTTGGATATAACCTAAGCATCCATGGCAGGAGCTCATTTTGTTGGATGCTTGTGCATACATACGACTGGCTGGAAACATGCTAAAACATAGCTTTTTAGTAAAGCCTTTGTGATCAATAGATTTTGCCCCAGTTGTATATAACATAGTTTTAATTTGGTTAATCTATTGAGTAAAGCACCATGCACATGGATGGCCCTATATAAATAAATTATAACAATAATAATAGTTGAATACATTTTCATACTGTGAACTGTTTTGCATTTTATAATGGTTTAAATTGATTTTATTGTATACCAGGGTTCGAATCTAGCTCAGCTATGTAAATCCTGCATGACCATGGACAAGTCACACAGTCTCAGCCATAGAGGATGCGCAATGGCAAAAGCCAAGAAAGCCCAGATAGGGTCGCCATGAGTTAGAAATGACTTGAAGAGACACAACAACAAGTACTCTGAAGGCAGCACATCCCTTCTGATCTTGGAAGCTGAACACAGTCAGGCCTGGGTAATATTTGGAAGAAGGACCACTAGGGAATACCAGGTACTAAAGGCTATATTTCAAAAGAAGGAACTGGCAAAACCACCTCTGAGTATTCCCTACCTAAGAAACCCCTATGAAATGCATATAGTCACCATAACCCACCTTGAATCCCATTGTGGGAGAAAGGTGGGATATAAATGTTTGAAATAATAAATAAATAATTAATTAAATAGGCAACCTGAAGGTGCATGCACACACACGTTAAGAAAGGATGTATAAAATGTATAGCTCGAGAACAGACTGAAATTTTAACACCCGGAATGAATAATATATTAATTATTGCTCATTCTTCAGTAGGAGAGGCAATAACTTCCCTACAACACATTCTCAATGCTACTGATACAGTGGGCCCTTGGTATCTGAGGGGGTTTGGTTCCAGGACCCTCTGTGGATACCCAAATCTGTGGATGCTCAAGTACCATTAAATACAATAAAATGGTGCCCCTTATACAAAATGGAAAATTCAAGGTTTTTTAGAATTTATATATGATCTTATTCACATTTCTCAACAGCTTCTTGTTCCCAAGCAGTTAACAATTGGCACATTCTCTACTAAAGATGCAGAACTTGCTCTAGGCTAGCATGTCCAAGAGTGAAAATGGTTTTTTCCAGGTGAAGAAATCACTCTGATCGATTTAAGTAGACAACTGGGGTGTTTATATATGTGGCTGGGTCTTCCCAGAACAACTTGGCATGCAATTCTCCCAGCTCTACCTGCTGAGCAGATGTTTCCATTACCTGCTATGACATGCAAGTCCACCATTTGTGTAAACTTACAGTGCTGTACAAATACAGGTTAATAATAATAATAATAATAATAATAACCATCTGCTAGCATGATTAACACTCAGCAATACTTTATCTACATTATTCAGCACTAGACAAAGTTGCATCAGGCTAACATTTTGGCTCTGAGGATGCATCTGCACTGCAGAAATAATCCAGTTTACAGACACTTTAACTGCCATGGCTCAGTGCTACGGAATTCTGGGAACTGTGGTGTGATGCAGTTTGTTGCCAATAACAAGCACATTTTCCAGTTTGCATGCTCACTCATGGAACATGAGTGTTTCCTATAAAGCCCTGGTTCACATGATCTGTTTCTTCCTGATTTCTTTCCCTTTTTGCTGCTGTTGTTGTTGGAAGAAAAGAAAGACGTGGTACAGCCCTACCACCTTTCAAGCATCATTACGGTAGATATTACACCATAGGCGCGGCGGAGGAAAGCAGCCCCATCTAATCCTTCAATTCAGAAAGATGACCATCAACTGAATATACAAAGCAAACCATCCTTCAATTAAATCTACAAACCATCCCTCCATCATTATTAGCCTGCAACGGACCAATGGGCAATCGATTCTGATGGTTTATCAATTACATGCCATTATAGTTTTGCCTGAAGGAATTCTCTGTGGTTTAAGCACTCCTAACAAACCCAGTCAGCTATGATACAGCTTTGAAATATACCACGGTTTCTTCGTAAACATCATAATCCAACAAACACAAGATAATCGGCCAACGAAGCCTTCCATGAACATGAAAAAGTGGGGCAAGGCATGTGTCTTCAACTTTCCGTGCCCTTGCTGCGGACTTGCAGCTAATTAAATTTCATACTCATGGCTCCATTCCAAGCACAAAATAAGCTACTCATGGGGAATATGATGCTCACTGTAAATTCTACCTGCCCAGTAGACCATGCTGAGTGATACCTACAAATACTGTATCCCAGAGCCTTGGTATCTGCTGGGGTTTGGTTCCAGGACCCCCGTGGATACCAAAATCTGTGGATGCTCAAGTCCCATCATATATTGTTGTTGTTAACCGCCCTAAAGCTGACTCCAGCTCACCATGATCCTGTGGATGAGACATCTCCAAGCCTATCTGTCCTCAATGCTCTGCTTAGGCGCTACAAATTCTGTCCCAGGATCTCCCTAGCTATCGATTGTTCATTGTTGATGTATTTTATGCCTTGAATAATGGATTTTGGGTGCAACAACAGGAAACCTAGAACAAAATCAAAAATCCGCAACACAGAGATAACATTTTGGGGGCCAAACGTATTGCACAAAATACATACTGCAAGGCTTCAAAGCGACCTGTATTTTGTACATTACAGTTGGCCCAATAAAGGTGTTGCTGTTTTGTGGATTTGGGTTGATATTGTACTTTGAAATATGGCAACACGGCTACCCCTGGACATGTTTAATAGGAAGTCTGTCCATGAATATTCACGAAGACAGAAAAATAATACCTGCAATTATTTACAGAAACTTTCAGTCAGTCTGATCAACAGAAAAGCATTCAGAGAAGACATCTAGGAAGCCTGTTCAACGAACCCACAGGGGGAAACAGCAGATAGGAATTAATGGATGAGGGTTTTGCGGTCTCCATTTGCTAATTTATGACTGCTTTGTCATTAGAATGAATTCCTTTCACTCTTCTGTGTGTCGTTTCCTGCACCATATCAGGTTGCCTGCAAGCCATTAACCAGCTGTCTTGCCTAAAGTGTGTTTTTATCGATATTTGTATTTCAGTGACTAATTTTAAAAGCAGGCTGAGACCTTGGGGTCTCTTCCAACTCTACAATTCCATGAAGAATTCACTCTTCAAATAACAAAAAATTCACATATTCACAATCACTTTGTAACAAATTATATATATATTTTAAAAAATGTAAGCAATACTGTGTAACAACTATCATTTTAAAAAATACTTTCTCAGTTTGATCACAAGTAATACGTTATTGCTGCCCAAATAGGAAAGTGACATGTCAGACTCCTTCTCAACAACCCTATGATTCTGTGTAGATATTTTATTTTACTATTTACTTTGTAAGCAGGATTGGTGCCAACTTTTAAGGCACGCAACCTGCTTTGTAATCTTGACAGCGAAAGTCTGAACTTTGCCCGACACTGAGACAACTCGAAGCTGAAGTTCAAGCCCAAAATTTGGCATTGCTCAACAGCACAACCATCTATCCAAGCCACGAATTCTAATTTCGTATTCTGCTGCCACTACAACTACCATAAATTATTCCCTTGCACTCAGTTGTGTCTGCACAGCCTCAAAAGCAATCCTTTTGTTGTTGTTCTTATGGTTTTATAATAATTTTTACTGGAGCCAAAGGGTGAACTACTTCAGGGAAGTTGCAAAGACACACGAGACAAGAATTTCCCAGCAACTGCAAAAACTCCAATGCAAAAGAAAACAACCACGTGTTTGGGGAAATTTAGGCAGCTCCAAGTATAAAGGCATCAGACCATCAGTGGAAGTTTTATGGTGCTAATTCTGTCCTCAAATGGCTTCTAGAAATCATGTGATGATGTCTGCCCACACATCAGGATGTTTTCTTCCTCCTCTTCCTCCTTCTTCTTTATTCTTCTTTATTTTCTGAGGCTGAGAATGTGTGACTCCCCCAATGTCACCAACTGGGTTTCCATTGCACAGCAGGGATTTGATCCCTGGTCTCCAATTTAATACTCAAACCATTGCACCACACGCGTTAACTTTGTTTATACCCTTCTTTTTTACCAAACCCATGACCCAAAGCACCTTCCAATTTAAAACAAATGCTCTATTCTTTTATGTTTTTTTGTGTAGGTGGAGTGGGAATTGGCAGGTTAGTGGAGTTAGTATTTTTGTTGTGTACCTTCAAGTTGTTTCCGACGTAATACAACCGTAAGGCGAATCTATCATGGGGTTTCAGATGAGGTTTGCCATTGCCTTCCCTTGAGGCTGAGACAGTATGACTTGCCCAAGGTCACCCAATGGGTTTCATGGCCAAGCTGAGATTTGAACCCGGATCTCCAGTCATAGGAGATTGTCAGACAGAGATGGGATGGGGATGCTCTCCCGTCCTTATATGTTGCACTTTCATACGCTGTCATTATCCTGTCATTGAATTGGAACTGTATTAACGCAAACTCCTGTTAATACATAATGACAGGACAATTCCACTTCAGTGACAGGACAATGACAGGATAAGTGTGACAGTGTATGAAAATCTTTTGCACAATCGCGGTCTATTGCAGTTCAGTGATGGGTCAATGACAGGATAAGTGTGACGTCGTATGAATCTTTTTATGATTGTGCCTTAAGGATGGGAAAAGGATGGGACAAGGACGACCTTTTCCCAATCTGATAATCTCCCAAGTGCAATACTCAAAGCACTAAGCCACACTGGCTCTAGTTAGTATTATAACTGTTTATGTTGTGTACTTGTTTTGTTTGCTCCTATATTAATAAAGATGATTACAAATGACAAATTAAAATAAATGCAATGAAGTTTAAAGCTACTAAAAAAATCAATATTAAAATGGAACTAATAAACATTTTAAACCACTGGCACTCAATGAAGTTTTTTAAACGGATCTTAAAATCATTTAAAGGCTTCTTTTAAAAAAAGGTACAGTTAAAACAGCACAATGCCCTCGTGAACAACTCGTTTTTAAAAACCTTCAGGTCTCAAAAAGCCTATCAAGATTATTTTGTAAAAATCTTTGCCTGCTGATGGAAGGATAGCAAGAAAAGGAGATCCAGAACCTAAGGAAAACCATTTACAAATCCACCCAAGCTTATGTATTTTAATTTATTTGCTTGTACCTTCAAGTTGTTCCAACATACGGTGACCATAACACAGGGTTTTCTTTGCCCAGAAAATTCGCCATTGCGTGTTTGAGGCTGAGACAGCGTGACTTGCCAATGATCAACCAGTGGGTTTCCACGGCTGTGTGGGGATTCAAACCCTGGTCTTGCAGAGTCTAATCCAATATTCAAACATCAGCACAACATAATTTTTTAAATATATGTCTGCATGTTTGACTTTATTCTTTAAGTATGTGTAGAATGTATATTGCTGCATTGTTACAATTAGTGTTAGATGTTACATTATGTAGAAATAACTAATAAAAATATTTTTTTAAAAAACCACACAAGACAATATCAGATCTTTCTCCTAACACAGGAATCAAGGTCAGTTACAATGCAAATCAAAAGAAAACACCACTATGTCCAACACTGAAAAACAGTTACATAAGCTATTATGGTTAAAAACTAAACACTGTATTAGAACAGTTTTAAAGCATTTGAAAACATGAGAGGAAAGGAGAAGTAAGTCCAACTTTCCATGAGTAGATGACCTAGCCACAGAGGCTAGATACTCACCAAAAATTGTCAAAATAAAAAGGTATTTGCCCATCAAGCTGAAGGAGAAAAGAAGCTACCCTCCCATGGAAAGAAAGTCTGCAGCCCAGGAGCAGCCACCAAGAAGGCCCTGCCTCTCATGTGGTTGGCAAATGTACCTATGATGGTGGTCGTACTTTGAGAAAAGCATCCCTCAAATATCTCAAAATGTAGGCAGGCTGATATGGGGAGGTAGTCTTTCAGAGAATCTGGAAAATCAAGCCATCTAGAACTTTATAGGTTTTGAACAGTCTGCAGAAATGGATCAGTATCCAAATATGGACCTGTTGCTTTGAAGACTGACACATACATTGACATTTTTATAAGGCATATAGGTTGAGTATTCCTTATCCATTTAAAATCCAAAATACAGTTAGCTCTCCATATCACAGATTCTTTATTCACAGGTTCAACCATGTACGGCATGAAAATATTTTAAAAATATTAATTCGAAAAAGCAGACCTTAATTTTGCCATTTTATATAAGGGATACCATTTAATACGCCACTGTACCTATGGGGACTTGAGCATCCAGATTTTGGTATCCACAGGGGAAAGTCCTGGAACCAAATGCAAGTGGATACCAAGGGACCACTATACTCCAAAATCCAAAATTATCCACAAGAGTGGCTGAGATAGTGACCCCTTTGTTTTCAGATGGTTCAATGCATACAAACTTTGTTTCATTCACAAAATTATCAAAAAGATTGTGTAAAAAAAATTACCTTCAGGCTATACACATAAGATGCCTATGAAACATAAATGAATTTTTCATTTAGATCTGGGACCCATCTCCAAGATATCTCGTTATAAACATATATGCAGATATCCCAGAATCTGGAAATAAAATCTGGGATCCAAAACACGTCTGGTCCCAACTAGTGTATTTCGGATAAGACTGAACCTGTATTTCAAAGTCACAAGAAACTCTCTCTCTCTCTAACACTCTATATATCTGACTTACAACACGGGTCTGAAGTCTCGGGGGACATCAGAAAACATGCACAATCCCACATTTTGCAGAATTTATTCTGTTTCTTACACTCTCTTTGCTGGCAGTAAAACTTTTATTCAGTAATTCATTAGGATTTTCAGAGTTCGTGGCACTGTCATACATTAAAGGTTCACAAGTCCTTGAAACTGTAAAAATAAAGATAAAAGCAAAGATTTCCTATCAGCTGATTTCTGCCAATTCTGCAATTCTTTCTGGAGCATCCCAGCCACACCAGCTGGATTATAGGCCTTTCTTTCCCATCTGTACCACCAGAGATTCCTATCATCTGACCTTCATCTTACAAAATATCTACTTAGGAAGAAGCTGAAGCGGCATTACCATATCATTCAGACATCACCAACACTAAAATTTGAGGTTCATCTCTCCTCTAAGACTTATCATTAAAACAAAGCCATTATCTCAGCACTGCACAGCTCTTCTTGTTGCTTTTTTTTTTTTTGTGGCAAGAAGGCAATGCACAATCTACAGCTACTGGAAATCCAAGCTCACAGCCACGAAGATTTTTCTCAGAACAAAATTAAGAAAGCATACCCTGGAGTCTGTTAGATAAATGGATGCATTTTTCCATGGAGTGTAAACCTGCGTACTGTTCCTTCCCTCATTGTTTTTAAATCCAATTGAAAACTTTTTTTGTTTTCTAAAACTTTTGGAATTTTGGGTTAATGTTTTATATCTTTGGTATATTTGTTTATTTCTACTGCCTATTTTGTTTTATTCTGCATTGTCTGTGTGTGTGTTTATTTTTCACTGTATTTTAATATTGTATTTTAGTCTTTTGTATTTACTGAGTGGAATATAAATATTTTATTCTGCATCTGCTTGTAAAGCAACATGTAAATTGGCACTATATAAATGATGACGATGATGATGATGATGATGATGATGATGCATACAAACACTTCTCCTAAGTGCAAAGCCGATGTGCCTGAGTTGCACAGAAGTGGTCAAGATGCAGTCAAGGACAGCCCTTCTCAATTCCTCCAAACCCATTCAGAACACCACCACTGCTTCTCAAACATCTATTTTCACTGCAACCTCTCCCTCCAAATGGAAATGTATACACACACATACTTTTCAAGACAGTGTTCTTGCCCTGGGATTCCTCCCCATGCTGGTGAATTGGGTCCAGACCCAGAGATTTGGGAATCCTAGCTAGGAGGGACTCCTATTAGTCTTGATGCGTTGTATTTCACCAGGATCAGAAGCGGTCCAAGCTTGCACCAAACCAGGAGTCGGCAGTAAATTCAGGCTCCATTTTTCTCCTCTGAGACCCTTTACCAGTTGAACAGATTGCCAAAATGAGACCAAAGAAAACCAGAAAATACCCCTTGTTTGCAGGGGATAAAAGTCGTTTCAGGATGTGAAAAAGTGTCAGGAGGTTTTTAATTAACCATGAATGATGACTCCTAGCATTTTTATGAAGCAGCAAATTTAAAAGCAATTTTGGCACAAACAGATTGGCCCACGGGAGACAGATCCAACAAAGACGATTCTAAGGGCCACAGTTTACCCACCCCTGCCCTGTCAAATAAATAAACTGCATGCAAGCTCCACACTATAGGCACACCTCGAGGTTATTTTCCTCCCAGAAAGGCTCCCAATTTCTGGCAACAACCCCTCGCCTACAGGCCACTATATACCAACACAGCACCATTAGCCTTCCAGTTGGCACCAATTACTTCCCCCGCCTACTGCACCCACCCACGCGCCTGCCTGCAAGATGAACAAATTTGCCTCCAAGTCTGAATGAATTCCCATCAAATGAGATGACATTTGAGCCTGCCCTAAAACTGGTCGTCGCGTTGAAAAAGTAATATTTTATGCCTTAAGGGGGAAAGACACATACACACACAAGAGACACAAGTTGGGAATAACCTCTCAGGGCTGTGGTCAGAAATTGGGATTTGGAGAGGTCTGGGAGAAAAGCCATGTCCACTGCTGTGCCCTCCACAGCGTATCTCCAGCACTTTATAATAAAAAGGTTACTAAATGCAACACAAACTGCATCTATACTGCTGAATTAATGCAGTTTGATGCCGCTTTAATTACCATGGCTACATGCTATGGAATTCTAGGATTTGTAGTTTCGTGAGATATCAGGCCTTCTCTGTCAGAGAGCTCTGGGGCCACCACAACTATAAATCCCAGGATTTCTATTGGACGGGGCCACGACAGATAAAGAATCAAATTGCATCAGTTCTGCCGCATAACCAAACAGTAATGCAATTCTGCATTACAAGTGAGCAGCAAGCAAGTCAGGTCATCAAAAGCAAGCCTCCAATCTTTGCCAGTGATGAATGCAAGAATTCTACCACTCCTTACTCAATCTCTCTCTCTTATTTAATAAAGGGAAAACTTACCTGGCATCTCCTTTCGAAAGGTTGGTGTTCACTGGATGAAGAATCACTTTGTTTGCATCCACATCCACCACACATTTTGTATGTAGGTCTATTTCTATTAGGAAAAATAAAGTGGGGGGGGGGGGAGAACATGTCAGGAACCATTTGTAAAATCAGAGCAGACTAGAATTCCACGCTTTTTCCCAGCTTTCTTTCTTTGTCATACTGCCTACCCACAGCATCATATTGGCACAATCCTGATGTCTGTAGCTACAAATTTGGGCATGCAAGCATTACAGGGTTATCCCCAGCTGCTTCTCCTAGCTTCCAAAAAGCTTAGAGAACCTATCAGAGTCACATTTGCAAAGGCATTATTAGCAGGCAAAACGGTAGCTGAGAATCATAAAATCTTGGAGTTGGAAGGTGCCATCTACTCCAACCCCATGCCAAGCAGAAAGACTTCGAAGAGAAGAAGAAAATAATAATAATAATGGGGTCAGGGGTTGCCATATAGCTGCTTAGTAGCTGATACCAATCACAACACAAATGAGGGCTTGTCTGCACTACCTATAAACCCCCAAATGTCTCACTGTTCACATTACAGAGGCCCAAAACCCCCTCTGCACAAATCTTGCCAAGAAAACGCCATGATAGTTTCCCTTTTGGGTGGCCATTAAGTCAGAAATATCTTGAAGGCAACAGCAATTAATTCCTTCGTTAACTTCCTAGACATCATTACACAACAATAATACTAGCAACAATTCAGCCTGCTGCGGTGGCTTTAAAGTTTTTTAATTATTGAAGTTTTTCATTAGCCGACTGCTTAATACATTCTTAAGAATATTAATGCAATTTTATCAGTTTAATTTTTGAAGTGGTTCACCTGCTTTAACGGGAAATTGCCCAGATAACTTTTCATGTAAACCAGAAAGTAATATTTGGATAAACAAATATTTGCTTATTGCCACCCAAAATACCAGGTTCCCCGAATTGATATACAACACATGAAAGCAGATTTTTTAAAAAAAATAAAAATAAAAATAAACCTCCATACTTTAAAAATAAACCATTCCTTTCCTCTTTGAAACCAGTTCCAAAAAACAAACCTTGATTTTAACATTTTATATAAGGGACACCATTTTACTGCAACGTTGAATTTCATGTGATTTGCACATCTATGGATTTTTGGTATCCATGAGGGTTCCTGAAACCAAACCCCAGCAGATACTGAGGGCCAACTGTATTCCATAAAATCTTCTGTAATAAAGAACGCGTAGGTGAGAAAAAGATAAAAGAAAGCTGTACATCATTCTTCTTTCCCCCTTTTCTAGCTGTCTCTTGTTATTGTCTATTGTCTTTGCTTACTTTACATGCATGGTTTTGGGGTGTAACAATACAAAATCTACAACAGCATCCAATAATCCACAAAACAGATTCACCTTTATTGGGCCAAATACGTGTTGCAAGCCTTTGAAGCACCCTGTATTTTGTGCACTATGGTTGCGCCAATGAAGATGTCACTATTTTGTGGATTTTGGATGTTACTGTATTTTGCTATGCGGCAGTTAAACCAGTACAAAAAGCCAACCCTGGGTTTTCAGAGAGTGACGATGGCTGTACAAAACAGTGGCTCAAGTGCATCCATGCGCCATTCTGTTCTCTTATGCAGGAGATCTTGTGATGCTCATGCAGATAAATCCAAGGTGACAGCATCTCAGGGACACAGACAGGGGGAAGGGAGGACAGAAAAGATGCTGAGCTGTCTCTAGCACAGTCACCTGCATATTTATTCAGGTAATGCCCAGCACCTGGCATGGCTGTTAACCTACCCTCACCTTTCCTCCCACCTTCAATCTGCTACTAATTGGGATTTGAAGCCATGCCACTATTGGCATATAAATACATGAGATGAGATTCTCATGGGCTTCACTGCACAGGTGGGTAACCTCAACGAGTTTGGGAGCCAATTTCATCTTCATGGGATTCTCCATGCACTGAACAGACTCCCCAATGCAATTTAAATCAGAAATGGCTGGGAATCTGCTTTTGGAAAAATGAGGGGATTGATGCTAAACAGTTACAGGGCCTCCGATGAGTTATTTGAAAGATGAATTGAGATTCTTGGGGGTTTCCAAGAGGCAACATTCATTCTTTTTGGGG
Organism: Urosaurus nigricauda; assembly: GCA_034509955.1. Lineage (NCBI taxonomy): Eukaryota > Metazoa > Chordata > Lepidosauria > Squamata > Phrynosomatidae > Urosaurus > Urosaurus nigricauda. The sequence goes on along the minus strand of JAOEGL010000001.1, from coordinate 374,881,103 downwards.
GAGAAGAGGAAAGGAAAAGGGTGACATGGGGAGCCCAGTGGCCAAAAGCCATAAAAACACTTTTGGGAGTCACATCTAACTTTGTCCAGCTTTGTTTTATTGCAAAGGCTAGGAAAAAACTAAGAGTCCTTGTACTGAAATATATATATATATATATATATATATATCCCAGAGAATTCAGATCTTTTTCAGCACAGACACAAGATTGGCTCCTTCAAAATCAACCATCCCCAAACCACATTCCACACTATGGCTGTTACATATATCATTAAATATGTCATTTGCTTTATTGTTTGCTGTTGTTGTGTGCCTTCAAGTGGTTTGAGAGTTGGACTATGACTTGGAGCTTAGGGTTTGATTCCAAGCTCAGCCTTGGAAACCCACTGGGCAAGTCATGTCTCCATCATTGGAGGCTTTTAAACAGAGCCCGGATGGCCATCTGTTGGGGGCACTTGATTGTGAGTTCCTGCAAGGCAAAGGGTTGGACTGGGTGGTCCTTGTGGTCTCTTCCAACTCTATGATTCTATGACATGCTCTCAGCCTCAGAAGGAGATAAAGGTAAATCTCCTCTGATCAAATTTTGCCAAGATAACCCAATGATAGGTTCGCCTTAGGGTCGCTCTAAGTCGGAAATGACTTGAAGGCACACAACACACATGTATATATTTATATGTATAATAGACACTCACGGTGGTAAGACTGAAAAGTGTTGGGATTTTTAAGAAATAAAAATGTTTGGACCATCACAAAGCACATGTAACTTTGTTTTACAGATAACATGAACTGCTAAAAAGACAAATAAATGGGTCCTAGAGTAAACCAAGTCTGAACTCTCCCTAAAAGCCAAAGCTGTCATACTCTGACCATATCAGAAGAAGACATGACTCAATTGCAATGACAATAATGATTGGGAATATAAAAGGGAGGAAAAGATGAAGACCACATCCCAGATGGATAGACTCAGCTCTGCAACAGACTAGTGGAAGGGGCGGCTTGGGGCTACGGCAACCATGCACTGCAGCGCCAATCTGCCTTGAAGCTGCCCGAAAAAAAGAGCAACAAAGAGCCTTTTTTGGGAGGCAAAAAGCTGGCTTTATGCCTGTACCACAACTGGAAGCCAGCTTCATGACACCTTCAGCAGTGTGTAAACACCACACCGCTAGAGTGTCACGAAGCTACCTCCACGTAAACAGCCGAGCGGCTTCCAAGAGTGTGGCGTGTAAATGTCGTGTCCAAGCTGACCGAAAGCTGGCTTAATTTGCCAGTCTGTTCTGGCTCTCAATTAGTCAAATCCAACAGGAACCAACTTCAGAAACTCAGACCTGAGTAGCCTGAGTTTCAGCAAACCTTTATTCAATAACTATGGATCCAGTCCAGAGACATTTGTTATCAGAACTAAACAGAAACCATTAACAATGACTAATTACCATACATACTCGACTGTAAGTCGACCTCATGTATAAATTGAGGATAGATTTTGGGGCCAAAATTATGGCTTTTTATATGACCTGTGGATAAGTTGAGGGCAAAACTTAGTGGCATGCAACAAAGGATGTAAAGAATGAAGCAAAGGGAAATGATGCCAAAGAAATAACAAGATGCAAGTAGAGATTAATGTTTGTGCTCACACTAAAGGCTGGATGGATGAGAGAATAGAGGGAGTTAGTGCTTCCAGGACACAGCATTCCAGGTGAGGTCTGACCAAAGCAGAATAATGCCATTAGTTGGTGCCATTAGTGTCATTAGTTCCCTCGGTCTTGATGCTACACAATCAGCGTTCGGTAACCATGGGAGATCCATTCCAGATCCCCCTCAGGATACCAAAAGCTGCAGATCCTAAAGTTCCATTGTCTCCAATAGTGGTGCATGCATGTGGCTGTGCCGTCATTAGAGATAGCCCCAGTTAACCCCAGTGGTGCACCACCATTGGGGACAATGGAACTTCAATGGCAGTGCAGCCATGTGCTTGCACTGCCACGGGACAATGGGGACAGTCCCTAATGGTAGCACAGCCAACTGCACATGCTGCCATTGGGGACAATAATAATAAATTTTATTTCTATTTTCCTGCCTCTCCCTTCGGATCGAGGTGGGATTCCAACAGATTATTAAAACAGTATCCAATTTAAACAACAATTAAAAACCATAACCTAAAATCATTATATAATACAGTTCATAAAACAATACAGGTCAACCTCTAGACATAGTCAAATGCGTGTATAACTATCATTCCAGCAGTTTTTGTTCTAGTTCCCAGGTGAGATCGATAATCTGTTATAAACAGGTCGGGTGGATAGGCCCGCCAGAAGAGATCTGTCTTAAGTGCCTTCTTAAAGGCATCTAAGGTGGTGATAAGACGGATCTCTTCCGGCAAGTTGTTCCATAATTTTGGGGCCGCGGCCGAGAATGCCCTGTGGGAAGTCGTCAACCATCTAGTGTTGGTATATTCCAACAGATTCTTCCCTGAAGTTCTGAGAGTGCGGGGCGGATTGTGTAAGGAGAGGCGTTCCCTCAAGTAACTCGGGCCCAAGCCATATAGGGCTTTAAAGGTTGAAACCAACACTTTCTATTGTGCCCGGAAGCTAATTGGCAGCCAGTGTAGCGATCTTAGTATGGGGTGATATGATCTGTTCTTGATGCCCCTGTAACCCATCTGGCTGCTGCATTCTGGATCAACTGAAGCTTCCAAACTTGGTACAAAGGTAGCCCCATGTAGAACACATTACAGAAATCTAGACGAGGTTACCAGTGCATGTATCAGTGTTTCAAGGTCTCTTTCCTAACTCTTTCAGGCCTTCCAGAAGGATACCATGGTCAATGGTATCGAACGCTGGTAAGATGTCCAAGAGCACTAAGAGGGTCACACTTCCCCATCAGTGCCCAGACAGAGATCATCGACCAAGGCGACCATGACCGTCTCAACACCATATCCCGTCCTAAAGCCGGTTTGAAATGGGTCTAGATAATCAGCTTCATCCAAGACGGCTTGGAGTTGGAAGGCAACTGCCCTCTCGGTCATCTTGCCCAAGAATGGTAACAAAGAGACCGGCTTATAATTATTTCTTATCAAGGGGTCCAGGGAGGGCTTTTTCAGAAGTGGTTTAACCACAGCTTGTTTAAGCTCAGATGGAAATTTGCCCTCCCTGAGGGATGTGTTGATGACAAGATGGAGAGAAAACAGGTTTGCCGTCTGTGGATGCTTGAATCTATGGATGGCAGGTCTGCGGATACCAAGGACCAACTTCTATTGACAATATCTATCCACAGAGTCACTGTAAGTCAAAAGTCAAAAGTCGAAAATACACTGCACAAATAATCCAGTTTGAGACCCCTTTAACTGCCCTAGCTGAATGCTAAGGAATTCTGGTAACTGTTGTTTTGTGAGACATTGAGCCTTCTTTGTCAGAAAGCTCTAGTGCCACAATAAACTACAATTGCCAGGATTCCCTAGCACTGAGCCATAGCAGTTAAAGTGGTCTCGAACTGGATTATTTCTGCAGTGTCTTTTGGACCCAAGTCAACTTGATGGCAGTTAATAACAATATCGAAGATCTAGTACAGTGAATTAAAGTGCATTGAGCTTGGGATTTATAACTATCAAGCCAAACTAACTCCAGCCAGAACAAAGTCCACTATGATAGAATCCATTTATGTTGTGGTATGCCTCCAAATCATTTTTGACTTATGGCAACCCTAAGGCAAACCTATCATGGTTTGTTGTTTTTTTTTTTTGCAGGTTTCTTCAGAGGGGGCTCGCCATTGCCATCCTCTGAGGCTGAGAGCATGTGACTTGCCCAAGGTCAACCAGTAGGTTTTTTGCTGGAGTGGAAAATGAAACCTGATCTCCAGAATCATAATCCATCGCTCAAACCACTACGCCATGCTGGCTGTCTATGTCTCTGCAAAAATCAACATGGGAAGGAAAGTAAAACAATTTGCATTTCTATTTGCATAACTAATAAACTGGTACCATGACATGCAACATTTAGCATGGTCTTGATGACATCTAGGTTCAGTGACTTCTAGTTTCAACTCAGTGTTTCAATTAATTTGTTTCGAACAGCACTTTCTTTCAGATAGCAGTTGGGGATGGGCTACTAATAGCCCAGGGCCGGAACACCTGCTTCTCATGCAGAAGGTCCTGAGTTCAATCTCAGACAACTTCAATTAAAGGATCAAGGAGCAGCTGATAGGTTTTTGCTCAAGAAACTGAGCAGCAGCTGCCAAGAAAGGGAGAAAATGCTGAGATAGATGGATGGAGGGTCTGACCTCATACAACACAGCTGGGATTTGGTTCTAGGACCCCCTGTAGATACCAAAATCCATGGATGCTTATGTCACATTAAATACAATGGCATAGTGAAATATATTATATATCGCATCATATTTATTTGTATCCCGTTCCTTTCCCAGCACTGGGACTCAGAGTGGCCCCCAACATTAAAGAACCGTACAATGATGGGCCTTATACAAAATGGCAAAATCAAGGTTTGCTTTTTGCAATTTATACATATTTTTAATATTTTTCAAGCCATGTATAGCTGAATCAATGGATACAAAGGGATGACTGTATGGCATTGAACTGGGTACCCATGAGGGTTGTAGCTACAAGGTGGGGGCAAAATGAGGGCATTGCCCTTCCAAATAACTCTGGCCCCCTTCCCCAAATTTTCCTTCTGTTTTCAAATTTCTAGAATTCCAGCACAAGATACTGAGAACATTTCACACCTAGGATTCTTAGGTTTGCCGTGTTCTCCTTACTCCCTTGGTTGCTTAGCCTGCTCCTTTTCTTTGGATGCCTAAACTATATATTTTTAAAATAGTTGCTGTGTACCTTCAGGTTGTTTCGACTTACCGCAACCCAAAGGCGAACCTATTGTGGAGTTTTCTTGGCAAGATTTGTTCAGAGGTGGTTTCTGTCCCCAGAGGCTGAGAGAGTGTGACTTGCCCAAAGTCACCCAGAGGGTTTCATGGCTGAGTGAGGAATCAAACCCTGGTCTCCAGAGCCTTAGTCCAACACTCAAACCACTATGCCACACTGTCTTGTTTTATGCTGAAAGTTATTACTGAAGTGCTAGAAATCAGTATCCAAGGTTACACTGCTTGCTGCAGAACACATTGGGACTGACATAGAAAGATCTCTGCTATCCACTTCTTTGTCCTTTTCCATTTTAAAAATGGGCCAATGCATATATATTTTTGTAATCTAAGAAGGCTCTTGGTGTGGAGGATGGTGTAGTGGTTTGAGCGTTGGACTAGGACTCTGAAGACCAGGGTTCGAATTTCCACTCAGCCATGGAACCCACTAAGTGACCCTGGGCAAGTTACATTCTCTCAGTCTCAGAGGATGGCAATGGCAACCTCCCTCTGAAGAAATTTGTCAAAAAAACCCTGTGATAGGTTTTCCTAGGGTCACCATAAGCCAGAAAACAACTTGAAGGCACACAGCACCATCAAGAAGGCTCTCAGAATACAGAGGGATATTTATCTTAAGAAATATGTATATATTTCATACTGTACATAAGCAGCAGAGTGAAAAGCAAGATGCCAGTTCTGACCTAACCACCAAGTTAGTTCCTGGAGAAGCCAGGATCTGAACGCAGTCCAAAACCCAGTCTGCATACTAAACCACCCTGCCCTTCCTTTTAAGTAAATATTGTCTGTTCTGAAGAGAGAGACTTCTGAAAACAACAAATGCGGTAATATCTAGGACATCCAACTGGAAGGTTATGCCTTGAAGCAGTGCAAAATAATGACACTTTCTCTGGACTATTTTAAAATGGGAGAAAGAACTAAAACTAAAATCTCCTTTTGCAGGTATAATTAGAATTAAATGTTTTTTGCAGTGGGTCCTTGGCATCTGCTTGGGTTTGGTTCCAAGACTTGCTGTGGATACTAAAATCCCTGGATGCTCAAGTCCCATTATATACAGTGGCATAGTTAAAGGACCCATGGAACAAAGAGCCAAATTATAAAAAGTGAGGTGGAATCTACAATAAGAGAAATGGCACAACAAAACAAAACAAATCACCAGGAACAGATGATATTCCAATTGAATTGCTGCAATCCACATTGCCAGAGTCAACTCTAGTGCTAACCAACATATGTCAACAGATATGGAAAACAACACTAGGGCCAACAGATTGGAAAACAATCAGTATACATCCCCATCCACAAAAAAGGAGATACAAATGACTGCAGCAACCATAGGACCATAGCATTGATCTATCACACAAGCAAAATTATATTCAAAATTCTGCTACATAGACTCCAACCATCCATGGAGAGAGAAATCCCAGAGGTCCAAGCAGGGTTCAGGAAAGGAAGAGGCACCAGAGACCACATAGCAAACATCCAATGGCTAATGGAGCACACCAGGGAAATTCAAAAGAAAATCAGAATACATTTTATAGACTATAGCAAAGCCTTTGACTGCATAGATCCTGAAAGGCTATGGAATGACATTAAAGACATGGGAGTGCCAAAACATCTGATAGTCCTGATGAGGAATCTCTACTCAGGACAAAAGGCTACTATTAGGAAAAACAGAATAGTTCCCAATTGGAAAAAGGGTTCAGACAAGCCGGCATCCTATCACCCTACCTATTCAACTTATATGCAGAACATATTGTAAGGAAAGCAGGCTTGGAAACAGAAGGAGGAGGAGCGAAAATAGAAGGAAGGAACATGAACAATCCAAGATATACAGATGACACCATAGTATTAAGCAGAAAACCTCACAGACCTGGAACACCTACTAAGGAAGATCAAGGAAGAAAGTGTAAAGGCAGGCCTACTGTTGAACATAAAGAAAACAAAAATAATTATCACAGATAATCTACACAAATTTAACTTAGACAATGAGGAAATAGACTAGTAAAATAATTCTTATACCTGGCATCAAACATTGATAGGAACAGGGACTGCAGCCAGGAAATCAGAAGAAGATCAAGAATAGGGAGGGTGGCTATGAAAAGATTCTAAAATGCCTCTTACCATGCATAGATGTGAGAGCTGGATGGTTAAGAAAGAAGATAGGAAGAAAATCAGTGCATTTCATATATCATGCAGTGATGGAGGAAAGTATTGATGATCCCATGGACAGCCAAAAAAACAAATAAATGGCTCCTAGAGCAGATCAAGTCAGGGATCTCCCTGGAAGCCAAGATGACAAAACTGAGGCTCCCGTACTTCGGACACATCATAAGAAGGAAGGACTCATTGGAAAAAACAATAATGCTAGGAAAGGTGGAGGGATGCAGAGAGAGAGGAAGGCCACATGCCAGATGGATGGACTCTATTAAGGAGGCCACAATGGGTTTTATGGGGTTGCAGGAATTAAGCAGAACAGTGGAGGGCGGGGGGTCTTGGAGATGTCTCGTCCATAGGGTTGCCATGGGTTGAGATCGACTTGTGGGCAGTTAACAAGAACAATAAGTAAAATGGCACCCCTTGCATAAAACAGCAAAATCAAGGTTTGCTTTTTGGAATTTATATATTTTTGGAATATTTTCAAACCATGGATGTTTGAACCTGTGGATAAAGATTCCATGGATAAGGAGGGCTGGCTGTAAATCTTCTCTAGGGTTTTAGGGTTGCCATAAATTGGAAATGAGTTGAAGACATACAACTGCAACCATTGCATCATCCCAAATGAGAGATTTGTGAGGGATATTTTTAAAGGATGGCTCTTTCAACATGACTAAATTGCCATGTAGCTATTCAAGTGCCGATACACACCATTATATATGCAGATGAGGCATGTCATTCAAAAGAAAGTTGGTGCAGGTAAGAATAAGTGGTGATAAGTAAGGATAACCTTTGTAGGAAATCTACTAGATTAGAGGTTCGTTTAGAAATCCCATCAGTGCTTGCATGCCATTGTTAAGACAAAGTGTGGCATCATTATAAAACCAGTGTTGTTTTTTGTGGGGCTTTTGGGCTATGTGGCCATGTTCTAGAAGAGTTCCTTTCTGATGTTTCACCAACATCTACGTCTGGCATCTCTGATTAGATGCCAGCCACAGATGCTTGCGAAACGTCAGAAAGGAACTCTTCTAGAACATGGCCACATAGCCCGAAAGCCCAACAAAAAACTATGGATGCCAGCCATGAAAGCCTTTGACTCCAAAACCAGTGTTGTATATTAAAGAGTTCAGCCTTATATAGAAAATTAATAGTGTCTTTTATACACAATGCAAAGTTTTTATGAGATTTTTGAAAGTATAGGTCGAGCAACTGAGACAGAGTTTCAGTAGCTCTGTTGTGACTTGAGGCACTGTGTAATTGTACATACTGACTGTACTTTACTCTTCACTTAAAATATTTATTATTATTGTTGTGCACCTTCAAATCATTTCTTACCTACGACAACCCTAAAGCAAACCCATAATGAGGTTTTCTAGGCAAAAATTGTTTGGAGGTGGGATTACCTTTGCCATCCTCTAAGGCTGAGATGACTTACACAAGCCCTGACTAACGCAAAGGGCTGCTAGTTGACATATGAAAAAGAGAGGCAGAGATAGACTGTTTTAAGAGAGAGACTCCAAAGCTTCACCAGGAATTAAAGAAACCAAATCTTAACAGCAAGTAATGTGAGATAACCACACATCCCCTCCATTTCCTCTGCCAACACATGATGTTTTTCCAGATATTTTTGCTACAGCTCATCTGAGAAGGAAAAGCTGAACTGAGTCTGTCGTTGGTGGCTGGGTGCAGGATCAAGTCAGCAAACCGCCTGCATGCAACCCATTGCCAAGAATGACAATCGAAGGCACAATCCAGTGGAACCTCATCCGGCACAAGCCGCAAGAGAGAGAATACAACACCACAAGCAATGATTTGCAGAGCTCCAGTTCTGGTTTCCACCAGATGGCCCACAAAGGAAGACTGGCTAGCTTAAACCAGGTTGGTTTAAACCAGTGGTTCACAAACTTTGGACATCCAGATGTTTTGTGCCCCAGAATTCCTGAATGTTTGCCAAGCTGGCTGGGGCTTCTTGGAGATGAAGATCGAAACACCTGGAGGACCAGCATTTGGAAATTGTTGGGTTAAACCAGGGGTCCTCAAACCTTGGCACTCCAGATGTTTCAGACTTCAAGCTCCAGAATTCTCCAATCTCAGAATTCCTGTTGGCCAAGCTGGCAAGGGCTTTTTGGAATTAAAAACCAAAACACAGGAAGTCTAAAGTTTGAGAACCACTGATTTAAACCATGGTTGAAGCCAAATGATTTTAAAAAGCCCAAAACACTCTTGGGTTTTAAATCGGTTTTTTTAAAAAGTCTGGCTATTATTGCTATTTTCCAACCCTCTTACTGGGACAACAGTGACTATTAGAAGCTAAATATTTTTAAAATTTAATGTTGCTGCTGTGTGCCTAGTTTCCGATTTACAACGACCAACCCCAAGGTAAATCTAAGACACCAAATGTACAACTTGTGTACAACTTGTGAGTCCATGCACACACATAACCCCTAAACAGCATACATATCCATGTGCAGTGTCGTTGTTGTGAGCCTTCAAGTTGATTCCAACTTACTGTGACTCTAAGGGTTTTCTTTTATGTATTATGGGGTTTTCTTAGGAAGTATTTTCAGAGCAGGTTTGCCACTGTCATCCTCTGAGGCTGAGAGTGTGACTTGCCCAAGGCCACGCAGTAGGTTTCCACAGCCAGGATTCGAAGCCTGGTCTCTAGAGTCATAGTTCAATGCTCAAACCACTACATGATGTAGTTGTTCACTGTTAGTTCCTTCCCCATATCCAGAAAAGGGGGGGGGGGTTGAAAATTAGCTTTAAAAATGAAACTGAAAGAGGGGAGTGTATTAAAAATTGTTCCCTAACTGATCTGCAATTGCCCATCCCTGCTTTAAAGTAATGCTTACATTCAGTCCCAGATGTTCTTTTCCAATTGAACTTTTCAATAAACGTCCCAGAATAATCCAGAATAAATTTTTGGGGACTTTGGTAATTAGCTTGTTAATAATGCATGGAGACATCTGCTGAAAAACATGCAGCACATGTGCACAGATCTCCTCTGGCAGGTAAATTAGAAATGCAAACAACAATTATTTTGCTTTGTTTCAGAAGTAATGGATGACGGCAAAAAAATACGTACTTATTATGTGTCGATGAAACCCTCATGATAAGATTGCCATAAAATGGAAATGTCTTGATGTCACACAAAAGCAAAATAAAAATAATACTGTACTATTTATTTCTTACTTGCATGGATCATGGTGGGGAAGAACAACAGACCAACAAATATACAACTCAGAATTTCATTTATCTGGCCAGTTTCCTGGCCCCACAATGGAGATAAAGTTGCTCTTTCAACATGCTCTTAATTTCAAAACTGGATTTCTTGTGGTGAGTTGTAGGTTGGACTCAATGGCCAATGGGCTCCATTCCAACTCCATGATTTTGTATTCTATTAATCATTCATGGCACAATTTTTAATTTAATGACTGCTCTAAAGGGCAGAGCCAGTAAAATAAAACAGCAATAAGAATAGACATCAGGAACTCTTGTAAACTGTGTGACCACTGTCACTGCCTGCAGAGACTGTGGTCCATGGCTACCCAAATCAGACGCGAGCGACTCATTCAAAATAATCCAATTACTTTCTCTCCGAATTGACTTATTCAACACGCAACGGCAAGAGAGTGCAGCCACCTTTGTCAACATTGCAAGCTTTTGCAAGGCACTGTTCTATTTTAAGCAAACCTGAAACCAACTACAGGGCCACATGTTCGTCTGCTCCATTACACGGTTTTTCCCGGTTTTTACTCCTCCTTTGGGTTCTTTTTCATAAACAGAGGACACTCAAAGCATGTTAATAAACCATGAAAAAATCATTTTTGTTTGGGTTTTTGTTAAACGAATAATTGAAACCAGAACCTACTGGGCTTTCCTATATTGCCGCAGACTATTACATTCTTTATAAGCATAATTAACAAGAAGACCCAAAGTGTATAATAAAAAACTACATCTCATATATTAGGGTTGTCAAATGTCTCTTATTATAAGGGATGTCCCCTATTTAGGGGTGGGAAACCTTTCCTTTTTATACTGACAACATGCAAAAAATATCCCGTATTTTTAGATACATGCACCCTTTTGAAAGGCACAAATGTGTGCATCGTGTAATTTATGAATATGGAGAATTTTACAGAGAAACACATGGCTAGGTTTATGTAAATTGATGTGTTTGTTTAGTATTTATAAAGGTAGAGGACAAACCTGAAGTCAGTGTAGTTTAGTGGTCTGAGTACTGGGCTATGAGTCTGGAGAGCTGGATTCAAATCCCAGCTCAGCATGTAAATCCACTGGGTGACTTTGGGCAAGCCACACTCTCTCAGCCTCAGAGAATGGCAATGACACCCCTCTGAAGAAACTTGCCAAGAAACCCCCTTACCTTAGGGTCACCATAAGTCAGAAATGACTTGAAGACTCACAACAGCAAGAACAACAATGTTGTTAATAGCTTTTCCTGGATTGTCAAACTGCGTGTCATGAATTTTGACTGTCTCCTAAGGACATTTTCAAAATCTGGCAATAGTATCTCCTATTCGCACACCCGTTCAATACCTTTTCATTCCACAGACGGGAAATGCAACTGTGGAAAGGTGAGCAACGCAAGAGGAATGCAACCAAAAAGAGGACACACAGAATCACGAGTTATGCGGGAGGAAAGGGTGTTAACCCTCTTGGGTAAACAGGTTCTTGGTAAAACTAAGAAATCTAGTGCATGCTGTGTAATTAAGAAGGAACGCAAACACACAGGAGCAGATCTGCCCTCTGAAAGGCCTAACTCATTCCATTCTTCTCTATTAGCTCATCTCAGTAAACCAGAGACTGAAAACCAGACAAGCTAAACCAGGGACAACAACTCACATTTTGTGTGATGCACCAATGCAGTCTCAGAGGTTCCATTATCCCCAGCCAGCTTGGACAACTTGCTGGGTTGCTTATCACTAGAGATGATACAGCGGGCCCTTGGTATCCGCTGGAATTTGGCTCCAGGACCCGCATGGATACTACAATCCGTAGATGCTCATGTGCCATTCAATACAATGGCATAGTAAAATGGTATTCTGCATATAAAATGGAAAAAATCAATGTTTGCTTTTGGGGATTTATATATTTTTAAAAATATTCAAGCCATGGATGGTTGAATCTGTGGATAAAGAATCCATGGGTCCAGAGAGGTGACCGTACTTAGTAAGGCAACATTAAGCCATAATTCCTAGCAATGACTCTCAACTTTCTGGGTGTTTTGGACTTGAATTTTTAATAGTCCCAGCCATCACAGCCAATTCTAGAGAGAATCTAGAATACTGTGTCCAGTTCTGGGCACCACAATTCAAGAGCGATATTTGGAGCATGTCCAAAACAGTGGAAGGTCTGGAAACCACCAAACCCTATGAGGAGCGACTTAGGGAGCTGAGGATGTTTAGCCAGGAGAAGAGAAAGTTAAGAGGTGACATGATAACCATGTTGAACTATTTGAAGGCATGTGATACTGAGGATGCAACAAACTTGTTTTCTGCTGCTTCAGAGACCAAGACACAGAGCAATGGATTCAAACAACAAGAAAGCAATTTCCTGACAGTAAGAGCTGTTCAACTGTGGAAGATGCTGCCTTGGAGAGTAGTGGAGTCTCCTCCTTTGGTAGTCATTAAACAGACGCTGAATGGCCATCTCTCGGGGTACTTTGATTGTGTATTCCTGCATGGCAGGGAACTGGACTGGATGACCCTTGGCGTCTCTTCCAACTTTATGATTCTATAATTCCATTATTCCATCCCTACTAACAACAACATGCAAAGAAATTTGAGAGTGCAAGAGATTATGGTATTCACTGGAGGCCGGACAGTCATCTGTCTGGAGTGCTTTGATTGAATTCTGATCAAATTTTGATTGAATTCTGGATTAGCAAGAGAGTAAAACTACAGCCAACTTGGACCTTTGACCATTCTGCAAAAGAAAACATTCTTGATTTCTAAAACTGAGACTGTACCTTTGAAATGTGAACAGAAGAGTTAAAATGCCAGTGGTCAAAGCACGTGGCTTCAAAAAACCCCTGAATGACAGGGTAGCCCAGTGCAAAGATTACTAAACGGTCTTCTCGAGATAAGAGTATTGTTAGAGAGAACAATGGCATGCCTTCGACATTCCTCCAAAATGCCGCACAAGCTTTGGAACAAGCGACATTTCAAACAGAGAAAGAGGACTGATCCAGGATTCTCCCTGCCTGTCTGAAATGCATTTCCCCCCCAAAACCTACCATCTTAAAGACATTATCAACCTCCAGCTACTACTCACACATAGATAAACACATGTTTCAGCTATGAAACAGACCTACATTTTGCTATCATGTGCTTTGTGACTTTTAATGGAACTTTTAGCAGTAAAATTATGTGTTTTACTGTTGAGTGCTTTGTTGCTGTTGTTGTGACTTCAAGTTGTTTCCAACTTATGGCACCCCAAGGCGAACTTATCACAGGGTTTTCTTGGCAAATTTCTTCAGAGGGGGGCTTATCATTGCCATTCCCTGAGGCTGAGAGAGTGTGATTTGCCCAAGGCCACCCAGTGGTTTCCATGGAGGAGCTAGGAATCGAACTCTGGTCACCAGTCGTAGTCCACTGGGACATAGCTGATATAGCGTTAAAATTGATATCATACCAAAACTAGCAATAATGTTAAAAATAAAAGGTCTTTGCACCTGACATCCATGTCATAGAAGTTTCAGGTTGTTGGTTCGATACAGACAAAAATTTTAATTTATTTAATTTATATCCTGCCTTTCACGCAGGCTGGGACCTAAAGTGGCTAAGGTCAAATGTGAAAGAGGCAGCTAAAATTGAAAATAATCAGACTGCCTTCTCCCTTTTGCTGGAGAGAGAGGTTAAGAGAGATATATGAAGCTCTGAAATTTTGTTCTCAGCTTAAACTTAATCCTTTCTCAATGAATGTACAACTTTTACAAGCTTGATCTGCTCATGCAAAATGCAAAGTCTTCAGGAGAGGTATCTTCTCCCCAAGCCGTCAAGCGTAAATGTTAAAAAGGTACTTCATCAATAAGTAATAAAGGAAAAAGGTGTGTATGCAATTTCTTCAGGCTCAGAATAGAAACCTGCCTGTTCACCCCAATCCTCGGCCATTGGGTGCTTTGCAACACCAAAGAAATCAAAATGGCAATTAAAGGATGTTGCTTCAGAGGTTTAATTCCCAACATTTTCAGCAAAGCCAATGGTTAGAATAAATGCACTAACAATGTAGTTAGAATAAATGCACTAACACTTGGGAAGAAGCCCCTCAAAATAGCTTATATGTCCTTATATTTAAATTTATATGTCCTTGTAATTAAATTGATATTCATCTTAAATTACAAAAAAATAATAGTAACCAGATAGTCACCATGGTTTGAGTTTTGGACTGCAACTCTGGAGATCAGGGTTCTATTCATGGCTCAGCCATGCAACCCTTTGGGTTACGCTGGGCAAGTCACACTCTCTCAGCCTCAGGGGGAAACAATGGCAAACCTTCTCTGAACAAATCTTGCAAAGAAAACCCCAGGATAGGTTAACCTTATGGTCACTATAAGTCAAAAGTGACTTGAAGATACCCAACAACAACATCAAGCAATCATGCAATAACCTTGTAAGATGAGCAAATATCAGTTTGGAAATTATGCTTTTGGGACATGAACTTTCCAAATCACTCAGCCAGCATAGGTCTCTCCATGTTTCTTAAAACAGTATATTGAATTTACACTTATATCCTGCCTTTCGCCCAGACAGGACCCATGTTGGCAGAGGACATCTAGGAATTGCAGTCCTAAAAAGTAATGTTCTCAAACTCTGGCAAAGATTTCTTCCCTGCAACTGGCAGACTGAAGGCAGCTTGCACCACGAGGTTAAAATAAGATCTGCCCAGGGGGGCTTTCTAGGGGTGCATCTGCACTGAGAACAGGGTTCGAATCTTGACTCAACCATGAAAACCCATTGGGTGACTTGGGCAAGTCACACACTCTCTGTCTCAGAGGATGGCAATGGCAAACCCCCTTTGAAGAAACTTGCCAAGCAAATAGTTTTTTGTGTTTTTTTTTTCAGGCTACATGGCCATGTTCTAGAAGAGTTTATTCCTGACGTTTCGCCAGCATCTGTGGCTGACATCTTCAGAGAAGATGCTGGCGAAACATCAGGGATAAACTCTTCTAGAACACAGCCACATAGCCGGAAAAAAAACACACACACAAAAATTATGGATGCCAGCCAGGAAAGCCTTTGACTTCAGATTGCCAAGAAAACCTCATGAGAGGGTTGCCTGAAGTTGGAAATGACTTAAAGGCACACAACAATGCACATACAGAAAACACTGCGCAACAGCACTGAACGTTCAAACTAACCTCAGCTTGTTAAAACACATTGGGGCAACTACCATTTATAAGACGTTTTGCAATGTCAAAGACACCTGTAATCTCTTCCCTTCCTCCTCCAGTCAAACTGTCTCAAACAGGACACACCTCGGCTGTAACATTATGAAAGTATCTCCCTTTACAACTCTATGCGCCTCCTATTTCTTCATCGCACCATGACACCTGTGGAAAGCTAAGCCAGCAAAAACGTGACTTTCAGCCACGGCACCTCGCCTGATTTCATATTTCCCCCTTACGGACAAAAATACACACGTTTCCTAAGAGCAACTGAAGTGGGATATAATACAGTCATTAAGTGTGGATTGAACTGGAAAAGTTCAGTGCTTACCCTGCAAGGGCATTAGTACATTTGTGTGTATTTTTCCCCAATGGAGTTTTGCAGGAAGTATTAAGTATTGGTTTGTGTATTGGAGAGGTTTCTGGAGGTTTCTGGAGAGCAGAACTCGAACCCCGACTCAGCCAGAAACCCATCGGGTAACCCTGGGTGAGTCACACTCTCTCAGCCTTGGTGAATGGCAATGACAAACCTGCTTCTGAACAAATATTGCCAAGAAAACCCCATGATAGGTGTGCCTTAGGGCTGCCATAAGACGGAAATACAAAAGTCGGCACACAAGGAACAACAGCAATTCAAAGTATTGGGGGGGGGGGAAGGTGCAAAAGGGAAAGCTTGTTTAAAAAGAGGAAAACACACAGCAAAGAAAAAGGACAACATTACAAGGGATAGAAGAAATACCGCAAGCTCTCACTATTCACACATGCAAGGGGTGCTCAAGGCCAGCTGACTCAGGGTGTATCCACACTGCAGAAATAATGCAGTTTGGCACCACTTGAACTGCCATGGCTCAATGCTACTACTATTATTATTATTATTATTATCCTTTATTTATATAGCACTGTAAATTTACACAGTGCTGTACATACAATCTTATATTTAAATGGTTCAACGCTTCAGTGTTTTGGGATTTACACCACTGAGCCGTGGAAGTTACAGTGGTGTCAAACGACTTTATTTTTGCATCTGAGAATATTGGCTCAAGTCACGGAAAGCTCATGCTTTGTTCTCAATTTTGACTACTAGTAGCCCTAAGGCGAACCTATCGTAGGGTTTTCTCGGGAAGTTTTTTCCGAGGGGGTTTGCCCTTGCCATCCTCTGGGGCCGAGAGTGTGTGACTTGCCCAAGTTCACTCTGCCAGCTTCTTTCTTTCAGTTACTCTCAAAGATGCGACAAGATCCCTTTGCATACATTTATTTTTGCAGTGTGACGCCATCCTCAGTTTGTCCTCCAAGGAGAGCCAGAAATCTTGTGGCAACTTAAAACCTAATATATTTTTATCCATTTTTGTGGGTTCCTGCCTACTTCATGAAATGCATTCCCACATCCGCCACACAATCCAACAGATGAAATGGGCTACATCCCTTGGAAACTTTTGCTGGTTAAACCTTCTAAGTCTTTAATGTGTCACACAACTAGGGGACAAACAAGTGGACATCCAGATATTGCTAGACAGCAACTCCCAGCTGCTTTCTTTGCTTTCCAGGGCTGATGGAGATTACAATCCAACAGCCTCCCAAAGATGGAAATGCAAATGTGGAAATAATGTAGAGGCTGTTAGACTGCAACCTCCATCAGCCTCTGGAAGACTACATGATTTCCACCTTTGCATTTCTACCTTTGTAGCATTTGTTGTCACAAACTAACACAGGTTCTAATCCTTGGGAAATTTCTCCTCCAAGAGTTCAGTTGGTGATGGGTTCTAATCACTGAGGAAGCATCTACACCAGCGGCACCAGGAATACCAAGAGCTTAAGTCCAAAAAACCTGGAGGACCAAATTTAAGGAACCATTCATCTACACTGTAGAAATAATGCACTTTGACACTGCAGGCAGCCCTCCACATCCCCGAATCCCTTATCCACGGATTCAACTATCCACGGCTTGAAAATTTTCCAAAAAATGCAGCCATCCTTCCATATCCGCAGGTTCTTCATCCACGTATTCAACACCCATGGCTTGAAAATATCAATATTTATATATATATATATATATATAAATTACAAAAAGCAAACTCTGATTTTGCCATTTTATATATGGGACACCATTTCACTATGCCATTGTATTTAACTGGAACTGGACATCCACAGGTTTTGGTCCTGGAACCAAACCGTGGCAGATACCAAGGGCCCAATGTACTTTAACTTCCACGACGCCATCCAAATCCTGGGATTTGTAGTTTGGTGAGGCACCAGCACTCTTTGGAAGAGAAGGCTAAAAACCTTGAAAAACTACAAATCTCAGGAATCCATAGGTTGGAGCTACAGCTCTTAAAGTGGTGTCAAACTACATTAGATATAGATGCACACAGGGTGCTCTGAAATGTTCTCTCCTCCATGCCTCCAGCCCTTAGTTTCACGATGACAGGTCAAAAGGGATTCCTCGCTTTTTCTCACGTTCTTCCATCCTCAATGACGGCTAGTGTTGCAACTCAATTGTTCATTCCCACATTCCTAGTTCATTTGCTGTACCTTAAAGAAACTACGACTCTGGAGGCCAGGATTCGAATCTCAGCTCAGCCATGTAAACCCTTGGGCAAGTCACACTCTCTCAGCCTCAGGGGAAGGCAACGGCATACCTCCCTTGAACAAATCTTGCCGTGATAACCTCCAGTGTGTCTACGGTCAACATTGACCATCAAGTCACGCTGGTGAACCTAAAAATGCCTAGAAAGTGTTTTCTCTAGGAATTTCTAGGTCCTCCAGTGCAAACTCCACGGTCAACGTCAGCTGAAAGTTGACCACAGGATCATGCTGGACAACCTAGAAATGCCCCCCAAAAACCAAGCAATTATTTTTAACCCTCCCCAAAACAAGGAAGGATTGAAACCTCCTCCAAAACCAAGCAAGGATTGCAAACCCTCCAAAAACCAAGCAAAGATTGTAAAACCAAGCAATGATTTTAATCCCAAACCAAAGATTACAACCCTCTCCCAAAAACCAAGGAATTATTTTACCCACCAATAAACAGTGAATCATTGCAACCCCCCCAAAAAACCAAGCAATGATTTTAGCCCCCCAAAAAACAAGGATAGATTGCAACCCCCCAAACAAGCAATTACTTTAATACCCCCAAAATAAGGAGTGATTTGACCCCCTCAAAACAATTATTTAAAACCCCAAAACAAGGAATCATTACAATCCTCCCAAAACCAAGCCATGATTGCAACCCTCCAAAAACAAGCAATTACTTTAATCCCCCCAAAACAAGGAATGCCTGCAAAGCCCCCCAAAACAAGGAATTATTTAACCCCCCAAAAGCCAAGCAATTATTTTAACCCCCCCAAAACAAGCCATGATTGCAACCCCCCCAAAAAATAAGGATTAATTGCAATCCCCCCAAACCAAGCTATGAATGTAACCACCAAAAACCAAGCAATGATTTTAACCCTCCCAAAACAAGCAATGACCCCAAAAATCCCAAAAGCAAGCAATGATTTTAGCCCCCCAAAAAACCCAAGCAATGTTTTAACCCCAAAAAACAAGGAATCATTGCAACCCCCTAAAACAAGCAATGATTGCAACCTCCCAAAAAACCAAGCAAGGAATGATTGCAAAGCCCCCCAAAACAAGGAATTATTTAACCCCCTCAAAACAAGCAATGATTGCAACCCAAAAGCATTTATTTTAACCCCACAAAAACAAGGTATGATGGCAATCCCCCCAAACAAGCTATGATCACAACCCTCCCAAACCAAGCAATGATTTTAATCCCACAAAAAACAAGCCATGATTGCAACCCCAAAAAACAAAGCCATGATTGCAACCCCCCAAACAAGCCATGATTGCAAACCCCTTAAAAACAAGCCATGATTGCAGCCCCTAAAAAAAAATCTATGATTGCAACCCCCCAAAAAACAAGCCATGATTGCAACCCCCTCAAAGCCAAGCCATGCTGGCAGCTCACCCCTTCTGTTCATGGGCCGGACGCGGACAGCCACCTTCACTTTGGAGTCTCCCATCCTCCTCCTCCTCCTCCTCCTCCTCCTCCTCCACTCACTCGCTCTCACCCTCTGGGACTGGGCTACTGCTGCTGCTGCTGCTGCTGCTGCTTCCGTCTTCTTCTCTGCAGCAGCAGCAGTACAGACCAGCCTGCGGGGGAGGAGCCACGAGGCGCGGGCCACGCCCACCAGGACTACCACTCCCGGCGTGCCCCGCGGCGCGGAGCCAAGAACGCTTGTCCTTTCCAGACCCTTCCCGGCCACCGTAGTCCGTTGGTTTCTGGGAAATGTAGTCTTTTTTTGTCTGAAGGGGAAATAATGCCTCTCCTCTTACTAATGCCCTACTGAGGCTGCTGGGAGTTGTGGTCGGAGGGAGGCTGTCCTCATGGCGCCATGATAGGGACTCCTGGGGTTTGTAGTTTGTTGTGGCACCAGGGCTGAATGTCTCTCCTCAGAACTATAAATCCCAGAATTCGCTAGCATTGAGGCGGGGCTAAGTTAAAGCAGCCTCGAACTGGATTACTGTATTTATTTCTGCAGTGTGTTTTTGATCAGAGAAGCCTAATTGCCTCACAAAACTACAAATCCCAGAATTCCCGAGTACTGAGCAAGGGTAGCAGTCTCAAACTGGATTATTAATTTCTGCAGTGTGTTTTGGACCCTATATTACAGAATTAAAGCGGTTTCAGACCACTTTAGCTGCCATGGCGCCATGCTATGGAATCCTGGGATTTGTAGTTTGTTGTGGCACCAGGGTTCTCTGAGACAGAGAAGGCTAAATGCCTCACAGAACTACAAATCCCAGAATCCTCTAGCACTGAGGCAGAGCAGTTAAAACAGTCTCAAACTTGATTATTTCTGCAGTGTTTTTTTTGCCCCTATACTACAGAATTAAAGCAGTTTGAGACCGGTTTAACTGTCATAGTTTCATGCTATGGAATCCTGGGATTTGTAGTTTGCTTTGGCGCCAGGGCTCTCTGACACAGAGAAGGCCAAATGTCTCACAGAAGAACTACAAATCCCAGAATCCCCTAGCATTGAGCCAGGACAGTTAAAACAATCTCAGACCTATTTATTTCTGCAGTGTGTTTTGGACCGAATTAAAACGGTTTGAGAAAGCTTTAATTGACACGGCTCCATGATATGGAATCTTGGGATTTGTAGTTTTCTGGGGGACCAGAGCTCTCTGACAGGGACAGCTAAATGTCTCACAGAACTACAGATCCCAGGATTCCATAGCATGGAGTTAAAGCAGCGATACCTTTTTTGGGCTGATGATCAAAATGCACAAAATACATGTTGCAAAAGCTTTCAAAGCGCAGCTGGCTTCTTCATCAGGCAATGGTGTTAAAAATCATACAGGAGAAGAAATATACCCCAAAAAATCCTGTATGCTTTTTAACACCTTTGCCTGATGCAGAATCCGGTGGAGCTTCGAAAGCTTGCAATGCGTATTTTGTGCAACGTGTAATTTGAACATGTTGCAAGCTCCCAAAGTTCCACTCAAAAATAGTGTTAAAAATAGTGCAGGATTTTGGGGAATATTTTTCTTTCTCCTGTATGATTTTTAACACCTTTGCCTGATGAAGAAGCAAGTAGAGCTTTGAAAGATTGCAATGCATATTTTGCACATTTTGCTTGGTGAACAAAAGCATCACATCCAAGGATAGCAACATCAAAAATCCACCAAACAGTAGCATCCTTATTGGCCAACCAAAATGCACAATATACATGTTGCAAGCTTTCGAAGCTCCATTGGCTTCTTCATCAGGCAAGGTGTTAATCCTGCAAGATATATCTCTCCATACAATCTGAAGTGAAACAGCAAAGCTGAAGGCTTTCATGGCCGGCATCCATAATTTTTTGTGAGTTTTTTGGGCTATGTGGCCATGTTCGAGAAGAGTTTATTCCTGACATTTCGCTGGCATCTGAAGATGCCAGCCACAGATGCCAGCGAAACATCAGGAATGAACTCTTCTAAAACATGGTCACATAGCCCAAAAAAGCTACAAAAAACTATAGAAACGACAAAATTCAGGTCTAGGACTAACATCTTCAACTTTTTTCTCCTATAGAGATTTTAACACCTTGCCAGATGAAGAAAAAGCCAGTGGAGCCTCAAAAACTTGCAAACATGGATACTGTTCATTTTGCTTGGTCTGACAAAGGTATTGCCGTTTGGTGGATTTTTGATGTTACTGTTTGGTGGATTTAGGTAATTATTGTACTTTTCTCTATGGTCAGCACAGCTACTCCTGGATATGTTCATAGGAGTTACATCAGCAATGTTTGCTTACTCAACACACATGCTTCTTCTTTGGTTAGTCAGGGCAGTGAAACCCTCTCCACCCACCAGATACTCTGCTCAGCCCAGGAATGACATCTTCTCCTAGTCCAGTCACTCCCTTGGGCTCCCCAGTTTGCACCAGTTGTTGTTATTGCTCACACCCCGTCTGGCTTTCTCAGATGTCACCAGCCACTGCCCTGTAACCTTTCAAGATGACTTTTGCAATCTTAGGCACTAGAAAACACCCTTTTTTCAAGACAGCAGCAAGCACCAAAAATTAGAAATCTTTTTTGGACCAGAACACTGAATGCAATGGTGCAAAAGCATTATCACTTTGTGAAGTCTCAGGCTTTCATGGCCAGCATCCATCGTTTTTTGTGGGTTTTTCGGGCTATGTAGCTAGGTACTAGAAGAATTTATTCCTGATGTTTCTCCAGCATCTGTGGCTGGCATCTTCAGAGAAAGAAATTCCTGACAGAGAAAGATGCCCTCCACAGATGCTGGTGAAATGTCAGGAATAAACTCTTCTAGAACATGGCCACATAGCTCGAAACACCCACAAAAACATAATTTTATTTATTTATTTCCTGCCTTTTTCCCAGCCCTGGGCTTTACAAAATTAAAACAGATCCTCATCATCATCATCATCATCATCATCCTCATCATCATCATCTGTTTCTATTCCGCCTCTGCGATAAGATCGAGGCAGCTTATATCAATAATAAAATTCATACAATATAAAAATAAATCCCCTCCTTCCTTGCAGTGTGTATTTTGTGTAACATGTACTTTGAACATGTGGCAAGAAAGTTCCACTCAAAGGAGATTAAATAGATCAGGGGAAAAAAGTTAAAACATAATTACTATTGACTGGATTAAGAGCACAGGGTTTTTGGCATGATTTGTTCAGAAAGGGTTTACCAATGCTGCAAGAGGGTGACTTACCCCAGTAGGTTTCTATGGTTAAGTGAAGATTTGAACTCAAACTATACAGCATACTGGCCCCCATATTATGTGCCTTCATGTTGGTTCTGATTTACAGCAACTCTCTCCTAGGTCATTTTTGACTTAGGATGATCCTAAGATGAACCTCCGGAAGCCAACGTGTAGTGGTTTGAGCATTGGATTAGGACTCTCGAGTCCAGTGTTTGATTCTCTAATCAGCCATGAAACCCACTGGGTAATGTTGGGCAAGTCACACTCTCTCAGCCTCAGGGGAGGCAATAGCACACTTTCTCTGAACAAATGTTGCCAAATAAACCCCATGATAGGTTCACCTTAGGCTCATCATAAGTCAGAAATGATTTGAAGAACCTATCATTGGGTTTGCTTGGTATGATTTGTTCAGAGGAGGTTTGGCATTGCCTTTCACTGAGGCTGAGAAAGTGTGCCTTGCCCAAGGTCACCCAGTGAGTTTCCATGGCTAAGTAGGGACCTGAACAATAATCTCTCACTGTTTTACAGGATGAGTCTCCCTTACCCAGAATCCTGAAAACTGAAATACTCCAAAACAAAATGTTTTTCAAATGTGGCTGTGATAGTGACACCTTTGTGTTCAATGTACATAAACTTTGTTCCATTCACCAAATTATTAAGACTATTTTATAAAATTACCACCTGGCTCTGTGTATAAGGTGTATGTGAAACATCAATGAATTTCGCATTTAAACTTGGGTCCCATCTCCAAAAAAATCTCATTAGGTACGTATATGCAAACACAGATATTCCAAAATCCAAAATTAGCAAAACACTTCTTTTATTATTATTATCATTTATTTATATAACGCCATCCATGTACATGGTACTTTGCAAACAGCTACAGAATAAAGTCTTTGTAACTATTCAATAAATAAAATACTGAAATACAATATTTTAATTGGTTTTACTTTAATTTTAATTGTTCATTTTAAATGATGGATTTTAACTGTGGATTGTTTTAGTATGCATATATCTTGTTTGTCTTTTTAAGTTGATGTGTGTTTTAAATGGATGTGTTTTAAACTATGTTGTTTGTTAATTGTTGTTGTCCCCTGCCTTGATCCATAGGGAAAGGCAGGTAAGAGATGAAGAAGAAGATGATGATGATGATGACGACAACAACAACAACAACAATATTAAAACACAACTGAAAAACCCCACACAGAGACATCATGCAATATAAAACAAAACACAGAGTACAAATAATCAAATATACTAAGTATATAAAACATTAATCTGAAATTCTAAAAGTTTTCAAAAACAAAAAAAGTTTTCAATTTGGATTTAAATACAGCGAGGGAAGGAGGAGTTTACAGGTTTACAGGAAAGTTTACTTGTGGTCCCAAGTATTTTGGATAAAGGAGATGCAAACTCAAACCTCCATGCAAGCTCAATGTCTATGAAGCACATGCTGATTTTCTTCTGGAATTTCTTGGTGCACTCCATTATCTGTTGTATGTTTGCAATATGGTCCCTAACGCCTCTTCTTTCCTGAATCCCGCTTGCACCTTTGGGATTTCTCTCTCCATGTATGATTGGAGTCTACGTTCCAAACACACTGGAGAAATAATCCAGTTTGAGACTTTAACTGCCCTGGCTCAGAGCTGGGGAATCCTGGGAATTGTAGTTTATTATGGCACCAGAGCTCTCTGACAGAGAAGGCTAAATGTGTCCAAAAAAAACTACAGTTCCTAGTATTCCCTAGCACTGAGCAAGTGCAGTTAAAGTGGTCTCAAACTGGATGATTTCTTCAGTGTATTTTAGACCCATGTTGCAGAATTCTGGTAGGTGTAATTCTGCTTGCATTGGGGCAATGCCTCCACTAGTTGGCACTAACCAACATAATTCTGGCGAGGATGTTTTAAAGTAATCCAAACAGATAGTAACAAAAGCATGTGTCACCATAGATATCAGATGTTTTCAGGTATGTTTGCAACTGGTGCACAACCCTTAATTGTGCAAACACACTTCTGGCCCTAGAAGCCTGAATGTGCTGTACTTTTTTGTTTTTTAATTCATCCCTAGCTGTAAAACAAGCCAACCAATCCACCCTGGCATTCTTGCATTCAAATCAATTCGTCATTCAGCATACCAGTCTTGCATTCAAATCAACAAGGACAGCTTAGGAAATGACGTCTTCCCCCCCCCCCCAATTAAATTTGTATTGAGTTTTTACAATAAAACACATAAAGTCTGTAGAACAATGACAACAACAAATAACTACAAGGGCGAAGGGTATGTTATTAGTTATTCTGCAGGAGAGTAAAAAATTTAGTTCTCAGCAACAGCTAGAGAGTGTGGCTTCTCAAGGTGTTGAGTGTCTGTCCAAAGATGGAAATGACTTCTTTTGGCCTAGGATCCGTCTTCATCGTGTTGGCTGGGGAATTCTGGGAGCTGTAGTCCAAAACAAGGAACTTTCCCACAGCCTCCATAATGCTCAATGACATCATCCCATCTAGGTCTTAGATTTTGACTTTGGCTGCACCTGCACTACAGAAATAATCTAGTTTGAGACCACTTTGTCTGCCATGGCTCATAGCATTGAGCCAGGGCATTTAAAGTGGTGTCAAACTGCATTGTGGATGCAGCCCCGGAAACCTCAGGGCCTGGGGCCATCTTGAACTCACAACCCCTAGTCTAAGGGCACCTTAAGGGTGGATTCAGATTTTTGTGTGTGGCTATTCTATCTTTTGCTGCAGGAAAGGATTTTATGAAAATTAATAGCAGAAATGGAGATTATCATACGTGGGACATCCTGTCCCTGTCCCATCATGTTCCCATCCTTCATGCACGATTGAGGAAAGGACTTTCGAACAGGATCCTCACTTATCCCATCAAGGAAGTGTGAATGATGGAGATCGTGCTAAAGGTTTCAAATGAGGTAGCACAGATCCTGTCATTACCCCGCCATTAACCTGTCATTAAAGTGACGTTAACCGGCATTTTGCATTAATGGAAGTTTGCATTAATGCAATGCCGCTTTAATGACAGGTTAATAGTGGGATATGGGCTATGATTTGAAAGCCTTTCATGCCATTGGGTTAAGGACAGAGGAGCGATCCTGTCCCTATCCCGTCCCCGTACGATAATCTCCATAGTTTTTTTTGACTAGTGGGATGGAAGCAGTGAGAAGACCAGGGGAGAGGGAGGAATGCAAAGGGACATAATATCTGAATTGCAAGATAAAAGCTTAGTCCCAAAATTATTTTAAGATAGGTGGGAATGTAGCAGTGTAGAATACCTGACTTTACATCCATAGTGTGTAGTGTCATCTAGTGGACGGAACAGAGAATGCATTATTTTTTTAGGAAATATGAAGGAAACAGTGAAGATGATGGTCATAGAGCCATAGAGTTGGAAGAGACCTCAAGGGCCATCCAGTCCAACCCCCTTCTGCCATGCAAGAAGACACAATCAAGGCACCCTCGATAGATGGCCATCCAGCCTCTCTTTACAAACCTCCAAAGAAGGAGAGTCCACCACTCTCTGAGGGATTGTGGTCCACTGTTGAGCTGCTCTTACTGTCAGGAAGTTCTTCCTAATGTTGAGGTGGAATCTCTTTTCCTGGAACTTTCATCCAATGCTCTGGATCCTATTCTTTAAACTTACTCTATTCTCAATATGACATCCCTTCACATATTTGAACAGGGCTATGATATCACCTCTTAACCATCTTTTCTCTGGATTAAACATACCAAGCTCCCTAAGTCTCTCCTCAGAAACAACAAAATGCAGGCATCTTACTAATATCTCTATTTTTCCCCTCTTGTTTGGTATGTAACATCAGTTCTTAAGTGCACTAACAAGCAGTATAGAAATGTACTTGCTATTGCTAAAATAGAATTAAACTCCCCCCGCCTCTTAACCTCCTTTGAATTTATCCTGATTCATAGTGGCCCTGTGGATGAGACATCTCTAAGGCTCCTTGTCTTCCATGGATCTGCTCAAGCCCTGCAAATTCAGCCCTGTGACCTCCCCAGTTGAGGTCTCTTGGTTTATTAATTCAGGTTACCCCTCCTGGTTTAAATTTCAATTTGGGTGGCATCCTGATGTTATCAGAAGCTTTTGCTGCTGAATTTGCCACCCAGATATAAAAGTGGTAGTGGATAGCAATTAAAGGATTACAAAGTTTGCCAGTTCCAAAAGCCAGGGGGAAAAGTTGGGAGTTGAATTCTTTGTGGTTCAGCCAGAAGTACTGAGAGGCCAAGCTTGAATCGGGCAGAGTTTCATCCTGATTCCAAACTGGACTAAAGTAGGAGTCCCCAAAGTTTGCATATTTATGGGCCTTGAGGCAGTTGGAGTTGATTTTCCAGTAATCCCAGAAACAATGGGATCCCCATCTGGTTGCACACACACATTTAAATTCAGAGTCACTGGGACAGGTTACAGAGACCACACAATGCCCCTGTTGAAACAGTTCCATTGGTTGCCAGATTCAAAGTGCTAGTTATGACCTGTAAAGCCTTATATGGCTTAGGTCCAGGTTATTTGGCAGACCATATCTCCCAGTATGAGTTGGTCTGGGCTCTGAGATCCTCAGGAAAAGCCCTTCTCTCAGTCCCACCACCATCACAAACACGGTTGGTGAGGACGAGAAAGAGGGCCTTCTTGGTGGCTGCCCCCAGATTCTGGAAATCCCTTCCCAGGGAGACCAGAATGGCCCCTTCCTTGTTGTCCTTCCATCAGCAGGTTAAAACCTTCTTATGCAGACATGCTTTTAAAACAGAAAGTTTTTAAAGAACAGCCTGGGGTGTTGTATTGTTTTAAAGTGTTTTAAACACTTATCTTTTTAAACTGTATTATATTATTTTAACGAGTGATCCATTTTAATATTGTAATAACTTAATTCTGTATTAATGTATCACTTTTGTATGCTTTTAATTCCACTGTTCTTTTAAGATTGTGAACTGCTCTGGGTCCCAGTTTTGGGGAAAGAGCGGGATACTGATGATGATGATGATGATGATGATGATGATGATGATGATGATAAGGGTGCATCTATACTGTAGAAATAATGCAGTTTGACATCACCTGCTGTAGTTCCATCCTACAGAATCCTGGGATTTGTAGTTTTGTGAGGCACCAGCACTCTTTGGCAGTGAAGGCTAAAGACCTTGTAAAACCACAAATCCCAGGATACCATAGGATGGAGCTACAGCACTTAACGTGGTGTCAAACTTCATTATTTCTACAGTGTACATGCACTTTAAATGCCCTCCAGCAGAGTTAATGCTGCACAACCACTTTACTGAATTCTAACGTAGCACAGCTTATGTGGATCAGTGGGCAATGTGCATGGCTGACAACCCATTGTGCAACTGCAAAACACAGAGGCAATGAGTGTTCATGTGCTACTCTGTGTACTTTAATGAGGTTCCACATGTGCAACTCAGCATAAACCACCATCAGTGGGATATGACTGCTGCTCATTGTAAAACAAAAAATCCCTCCACATGCATCATGCAAATTACTCTTGCACGTATCACTGATGAGATGCTGATCTGATTAAGTAAAGTATCTGGAAATATGTAGGATGCTTCTGTTCCACATGATGGTGTGTGTGTGAGTGAGAATCTGTGTGCTTTGTGTCTGTGTGTACACAGGCATAAGCACTTTTAAATTACAGCATTCTCTCCCCATCCTTGCTATTTAGACCTATAAATAGGGTTTAGATAGGGTAGCTTTTCCTGCATGTGAAATGCATCTCCACATCTAAACCTCCCCATTTGCTCTTACTATCCTTTGAAGTGCATGGTCCTGAAAATACCTTTTTGTAACCAAGCAAATGCCTTATGAGGAGCAACTTTGGGAGCTGGGTATGTTTAGCCTGGAGAAGAGAAGGTTAAGAGGTGATATGATAGCCCTGTTTAAGTATTTGAAGGGATGTCATATTGAGGAGGGAGGAAGCTTGTTTTCTGCTGCTCCAGAGAATAGGACACAGGGCAATGGATTCAAACAACAGCAAAAGGCATTCAAAACATCAAGAAAAACTTCCTAACAGTAAGAGTTGTTCAACAGTGGAACACACTTTCTTGGAGTCTGGTGGAATCTCCTTCTTGGGAGGTTTCTAAACAGAGGATGGATGGCCATCTGTTGAGGGTGTTAGAGTGTAAGTTCCTGCATGGTAGGGGTTGGATACCTCTTGGGATCTCTTCCTACTCTATGATCTATGGTTCTATGAAATAGACCATGTCACTCAGGGCGGTTCCATGGGATGTTCCAAGACTTTGTTTTCTCAGTGCCCCTTCTTCTTCTGCTACGTTTTCAGATCACCAAGATTGTTAGTTAAAGACTCAAGCTATTCCTTTTACCATTATTATTATTATTATTATTATTATTATTATTATTATCCTGCTCCTCCCAAAAAATTAGAACATAATGGCTTACAAATTAAAACAGTATAGTTAAAAACATACATAAATGCCGATTAAAACAGGATCAAACTACTGTACATGCTCGATATAAGTCGACCTAATATATAAGTAAAGGGCAGGTTTTGGGGCCAAAATTATATATTTTGATATGACCCACAGATAACTGTAGGATAAAACTTAGGGGCATGTAATGTACGATGTAAAGGATGAAGCAAAGGAAAGCAGTGCCAAAGAACTAACAAAATTCCAGCAGGCAAATCTGTTCGTATTCGTACAAAAAGCTGGATGGATGACAGAATAGAAGGTGGTCAGTGCTTCCAGGGCAGATTAAACTCTTGCCTTTCACCAGGGGATTGATGGATATATATATATATATATATATATACATATAGTTAAAGTATAGGACTTACATTGACTGGTGGATAGGTCGACTCAGTTTTTTGGGTCAATTTTTTAACCTTGATTTCTAGACTTCTACATGAGTATATACAGTAGTAGTACAGTGTTAAAACATCACTCATTAAAAGAGTAAAATGCAATCAAAAGATAAAGGCCCTTAAAAACAGTATGTATTAAAAAACAGTTAAACGGTATCTGCTGGGGTTTGGTTCTAGGGCCCCATGTGGATACCAAAATCCATAGATGCTCAAGTTCCTTTAAATATAAATGGCATAATAAAATGGTGTCCCTTGCATAAAATAGCAAAATCAACATTTGCTTTTTGGAATTTATATACTTAAATATATTTTCAAGCTGTAGATAGTTGAATCTGCAGATAAAGAATCTGTGGATGTGGGGGGGCCGACTGTATGTGTATATAGATACCCTTAAAATATCATCATCAGCAACACACAGCATGGAGAGCCCAACCTCAAAATGTTTTAAAGTGCTGCTGGAAGAAGAGCAAGGATGGGGCCATCTTGGCCTCTCTGGGGGGTTGGGGGCTTCCAAAATCTGGAAACAGCCACCAAGAAAGCCCTCTCTCTTCTTCCCACCAAATGAATTCGAGGTTGGTGAGACAGAAAGAAGGGCCTCTCCAGACTATCTTAAAACCTTAATGGGTTCATCCAGGGAAATACGGTCTTTTGTTAGCTATTTAAGATATATGCTCCCCCATGCAAAGCCATTTGTAAACTTTTCAAACATGCATCTGAGGAAGTAGGCTCAAGTCTATGAAAGCTCATACTACCATCTTCTTTCAGTTAATCTCAAAGGTACTACAACAGGATCCCTTTGCAGACTGATTTTCCAGAATGACAGGGCTATGCCTCTGAATCCTTTTCAAAGTTTATAACCTGGAACAGTCTGCCTTGCTTATTTTTGAGTCAGTTTCAGTTCTCGGGAAAGCAGCTTTCCAACTCTGCTAAAGACGGCTAATTCCTAACAGGTTTAGCTTTGGTATTTTTAATACAGTCACCCCTCTGTCTTCATGGGGAATCCGTTCCAGACCCCCCTGTGAAAATGGAAATCTACTGATATTCAAGCCCTATTGGCTTGATTGGCAGTGTGCCCCCACGGGCACCTGTGGGTGCACGCCTCATATTAAGTCCCTCTGTTGCCCCTCGCGAGTAAGCAAGAGAAGCGGATTCGAAGTCTGCACAAACGAAGGGACAACTGTATTTTACAATTCTATAGTCACCTACTGGCAGATGTTGAACACAGAGTTGTGCTGGAGGACCTAGAGGTTCCTAGAGGGAACACTTGCCTAGACATTTGGAGGTCCTCCAGTGCAATTCTATGGTCAACTACTGGCACATGTTAACTGCAGAATTCTGCTGGAGGACCTAGAGATTCCTAGAGAGGTTTTCTCTCATTTTTTAAAAAAGTGGTTTTGTTATTTGTGGTTTCCCCACTTTCACAGGTTTCCTGCACTCCTAACCCCAGTAAATGTGGAGGGTCCACTGTGATCCCACTAACCACTGCAAGAATGTGGGTTAAGGAGCATCACTCATAGCTAGAGATATGTGCCACCCTCCACCTTCCCCTAACAAACATCTGTTAATGTAGCCTGCAATTGCATCGACTTCATTTGCAGCTGTGTCACACTGTTGGCTCATGTTCAGTTTATGATTGACTGAGACATGGAGAACCTTTCCACAGGTACTTCTGCCAAGCTGGGTCTTTTCCCATCCAACATGTATGCCTTTACCCAAATGCTAGGCTTTACATTTATCTCTGACTTTCATATTGCTGGTTTCAGCCCAGTGTTCTGGTCTTGTCAAAATGTTTTCGAATCTTGTTCCTGCCAACTGTAATGTGTGCTGTCTCTTGCAACTTTGTGCCATCTGCATATTGAATAAGTATCTCCTCATCATCTTTGTTGTTGTGGGCCTTCAAGTCATTTCTGACTTACAGCTAACCTAAGGTAAATCTATCATAGGGTTTTCTTGGCAATGTTTGTTCAGAGAGGTTTTGCTATTGCCTTTCCCTGAAGCCGAGAGCATATGACTTGCCCAAAGTCACCCAGTGGGTTTTGTGGCCAAGCTGGAAACCGAACCCTGGTTTCCAGAATCACAATACAACACTCAAACCACTGCAGGCTGCCACTACTACACCACATTGGCTCTCTTCATCATCTTTATCCATGGTCTAATCTGCACTGCAGATATAATGCATTTTGAGATCAGTTTAACTTCCATGGCTCAATGGTATGGAATTCTGGGATGCTGTAGTTTTGTGAGATATTTAGCCTTCTTTGTTACAGAGTTCTGTTGCCACAACAAACTACAAACCCCAACATCAAGTGTGGTAGATGATTTGGAGGGTTGGACTGCATCTTCTATGCAAAAATAATGCAGTTTGTCACTGTTTTAACAACATTTTTAATGCTGTGGAATTCTGGGATTTGTAGTTTGGTGAGCTGTTTAGCCTTCTTTGTCAGAGAGCTCTGGGGCCACAACCAAACTACAAATCCCAGGATTCCAGTGTTAGTCCAAGCTAGAGTAGACCCATTTAATCAATGGGATAGACCTATATGTTGACTCAGCACTCAACCATTAATTGAACGGGGACTCCTGTAGTTAGCCAACAAAGTACCAGCCTGAAGGTGCATCTACACTGTAGAAATATTGCAGTTTGACATCTGGCTTACCCAGATGATTTTTAAATTGTGAATTTTAAATGTGGATTGTTTTAATATGCATATATCTTCTTTTTTTTAATTGTATGTATGTCATTTTAAATTGATGTGTATTTTAACTGATGTGTTTTAACTTATATGGTGTGTCTGTTTATTGTTGTTATTCCCTGCCTCGATCCATGGGGAGAGGCGAGTAAGAAATAATAATAATAATAATAATAATAATAATATCCTGCAAATTAATACTTGTGGTCTACTTAATTGAGTCTATCCATCTAGCTTGCAGTTTTCCTCTCTTTCCACTTTACGCATTTATGGTGCTTCATCCCAGTTCACCAGCTTGGATGCATATCATGTCACCAACATAGCGCCATTCTTGTAGCCTCTGATAGAGGATTGTGGTCATACCTTCCAGTCCACATATACGTTCAGGAAGTATAAATTAGGTATGTTTGGATTAAAAGCTGAGCAGATTCTTTTTTTTTCTTTTTTGCCACTCTTTCTCCAAATATGAGTTGAACTTGTGAATTTCATGCCGCAGCCTTAGTTCTGGAGCGTGCAGTAATTTCATGTCTCACCACAGGATGGCAAACTCTGACAGACTATCCGTTGCGCAAACATGTTCTGATGTATAGAGCAGTCCTAAGCCAGGCAGCACATTATACAGAATTTGCATACCATGGGCAGAACGGCAATAAACACAGCAAATCCTTGGCATCTTCAGCCAAGAATTGTCCAACAATAGCTCTTGAAGGCTAGAAAGGAATTGCAGCAGCCATGGACACTAAAAGTGCTATCCAAGCCTTGTGGTGCTGAAATATAACTTTTACTTCACATATCCAGGGGGAGCCAGGTTGGCTGCATAGAAAAGGCAAACAACACTCAAAATCCCCCAAAAATGTGATATCTTTATTGGGCTAACCAAAATGCATAGAATACATGTTGCTAACTTCTGAAGCTCCATGGGCATCTTCATCAGGCAAAGGTGTTAAAAATGGTACTGGAGAATAAAATAAAATAAAATGACGTTAGCCACAGGCCTGCATTTATCATAGAATCATAGAATCATAGAGTTGGAAGAGACCACAAGGGCCATCCAGTCCAACCCCCTGCCATGCAGGAACTCTCCATCAAATTTTGTCAAGATGCCCTTTGTGTTGTTGCGAGTTAAGATGGTATGGATTTTTAACACCTTTCATGCGGGCAGGCTCCGTCTCCTTCTCCTTCTCTTTCTGGCCATGTGAGTACCATCGGAACTGAGGACAACAAACACAATATCTCGACAAAATGGCTATCATTTTTTTTTCTTTGTTCTGTATGATTTTTAACACATTTGCCTGATGAAGAAGCCAATGGAGCTTGGAAAGCTTGCAACATGTATAATTGTGCCTTTTGGTTGGCCCCATAAAGGTATTCCTGTTTGGTTGGTTTCGGATGATACTGTGCCTTGCCACTAACCCGCATAGCCTCATGGTCCTTGGGGTATGAAGAACAAGCCTGAACCCTATTGTTTGCTCCAACTACTGAAGACCCATTGAATAGTGAGTCAACACTTCTGTAAATCATACCCACTCAATAGGTCTATTCTGGTTAGAACAATATATAGGATTCAGCCCATTCTATTCTGGTTAGAACAACATATAGGATTCATAGTGCGGAGGTCAGGTTTCAGAAACCTCTAAAGACTGTTCCCATGACAGAAACTGGAGCCTGGAATTACTTTCTTTTTAAAAAAAGCTATGCACTTTACTTGATTCCAGGAACAGGCCAGGTCTGGGCATTCCTAGGCATTTCTTCCTGTATTCAAAGCCATTATGCTGGCCAAGGAATGGGTTATGGGTCTCTCCAGCGTGCTAAATTTAGAGCACTTAAGATGCTCTGTGGCTCTGTTGCAGGAAAAGAAAGGAAGGACGGAGTAATGGAGAAGGGAGGAGACGGGGGTTATGCTAAGCTTGTTTTTATGTAGCACAAGAAGCCAGAGAGGAGATGCTTCTCCTCAATCTATCCACCACATGTTATTTTGTGTGACCATGCAGGGCAGGTGACACAATATTTCTAGCGGAGAACATCATGGACTTGGAACAATTACTGAGGAATGTCAAGGAAGAAAGTGCAAAGGCAGGATTGCTGCTGAACATAAAGAAAACAAAAATAATGGCCATGGAGGACCTACATACATTCAACCTAGATAATGAAGAAATTGAAAAAGTTAAAGATTTCTTGTTTGTTGGATCTGGATCTAGCATTGAACAGGACAGAGACTGTAGTCAAAATGGTGAAGGGAAACCATGCCCTACAAGCAGAGACTTCAGGAGCTGGATAAGGAGCTGGAGAAGAGAAGGTTAAGAGCTGATATGATAGACTTTTAAAAATATTTGAAGGAATGTCATATTGAGGATGCAACAAGCTTGTTTTCTGCTGCTCTAGAGACTAGGACCCAGAACAATGGATGCAAGCTACAGGAAAAGAGATTCCAACTCAGCATTAGGAGGAACTTCCTGACAGTAAAAGCTGTTCATAATCATTGTAATTTTTTGTTTCTTTGGGCTGCCCACACTGCAGAAATGACCCAGTTTGACAGCATTTTAACTGATGCAGCTCAATGCTATAAAATTCTGGGAATTTTAGTTTTGTGATACATTTATCCTTCTCTGTCAGAGGTGCCACATCAAACCACAGTTTCCAGAATTCCATAACTGAGCCATGGCAGTTAAAGTGGCGTCAAACTGGATTATTTCTGCAGTGGGGATGCAGCCTTTATCTTCTTCACATCCACTTGTCCCTGATTAAAGCCCATCTGCCAACAACTGCATGGATTTATAGTTCTTACTGCACATTTTGTTTCCCTGCTGCACAAAATGGCTGGAATCCAGTTTGTGTTTTGTATAAACACATTATACATTATTCCATTAGGCCTATGGCTGCTCTTTTTTGGCCGTTGCATAATGCCCATGTTCCATTCACAGTTGTGTAAATGGAGTTCCACAAGTTTCACAATTTCATGTTCTTGTATGATACATAACTATTTGTTAGTATCTTCAGTTTACCATTCACTAGGATTGCAGAAAAAAGCTTCTATGCATTCCTCATTGCACAAGGGGACAATAAATAGATACATTGGCAGATGCACCATCAGTTGAAAAATGTTGGTATGCATTAGAAGAGTGGAAGAGCATAACAAACACTTAGCTCTGGATGTGCAAATATCAATATCCTTTTTGAATTGTGCCTAGAACTGGACACAATAGTCCAGGTGAAGCCTGACCGAAGCAGAATAGTGTGGGACTATTACTTCCCTCAACATAGACACTATATTTCTATTGATGCAGCCTAGAATCACATCAGCTTTTTCAGCTGCCGCATCACACTGTTGACTCATGTTCAACTTGTGGCCTACTAGAACTCCTAGATCCCTTTCACACAGAGTCTTTTTAAGCCAGGGGTCTCCCATCCGGTATCTATGCAGTTCATTTTTTCTATCTAAGTGCAGTACCTTATATTTCTCCCAGTTGAAATTCATTTTGTTAGTTTTGGCCCAGCTTTCTTATCCATTAAGGTTATTTTGAATTTTGTGGGGATGATAGTGATATCTAAGGAAGGGGAAGGAAAAATAAGACCATCACAGGTTCTTTTTATAGATCAAAGCAATTCAAATTATTTCTTCTACCATAGCGTTAAACAGGATTTCCCTGTAAATCATGTGTGTGTGTGTGTAAGTGTGTGTGTGCTGGATACTCAGAGTCTCAGGCTACTCAGAGAAACTAATGGGCACATAGTATGGATGTCACTAAAAAAATTCCAGCCAGTGGTATGTACATCAGCTTACACAGAGTTTTGTGAGTTGTTCTAGCTCAGTTGAATTTCTAAGAGAGCAATTTCCAGATTATAGAGATCTAATAATGTATGGGTTCAGCATCCTGTTGTTGAATAATGATGACATATCACAACCCACTTCTTTGGTTGTTGTAGAGGTCAGAATTCTTTGGAGAGGAGAAGGAAAAGTAGGAGAAGGGAGAAGGAGGAAAAAAGGATGAGAAGAGAGAAGGAAAAGGAGGAAGAGTAGAAGGAAGAGAAGAAGAGGGAAAAGGAGGAGAAGGAGAATGAAACTGAGAAGGAAGAGAAGGACAAAGAAGAAAAAAGAAAGGAGGAGGGGAAAGAGAAGGAAGCAAACAGAGAAGGAAATGGAGATGAAGGAAAAGGGAAATGATGAAAGAGGAGGAAGAAGAAAAGGAGAAGGAGAAAGGAGATGGAGGAGAACAGAAAAGGAGGAGAAAGAGGAGAAGGAGAAGAAGAAGGAAAAAGAAAAGGAAAAGGTAAGGTAAAGGTAAAGGGGAAAAGTTAGAGTAGGAGTAGGAGCCTTTTACAGACCCCTTCCATGTAAACAATCCAATCCTCCTTTCTTACTATAAAAAAGCCTTTAAAACTTATGGTATGTGTCAATGAGAAACATGTCGGGGTGCAACTTTCGTTATGTCTGCTGGTTTTTCCAAGAGAATAATAATAGTAACAACAACTACAACATATTTATTTCCTGCTCTTCCTCAAGGAGGCAACGTATAACATGTTAAAACAGAAAACACAATTAAGAAGAAAAATGCATAAAACCAACAGATAAAATATAATACTGTTAGACCATTAAAATACACTCCTGCAATACATTCTTTAAAATATACCAATTAAAATGTCATGGTTTAAAATTGACTGGATAGGCCTGCCAAAAGAGATGGGTCTTTAATTCTCTTTTAAATGCTGTCAGTGTTTTCCGCTGCCTTATCTCTTTCAGCAGGTCATTCCACAGTCTGGGAACAGCAGACGAAAAAGTCCTCTGGGAAACCATTTCCAGTCCAGTCCTGGAGCAAACATTTCCCAGAAAAGTCTCTAAAAAGCAAGGCACACAAGTCAATAGAAGTCCAAGCAATTTTTAAAGTATTCCAAGTGAGGCCACTTTAGTCAAGCCCATGTAAAGCCACCTTAGTGCCCCTTTCCCCTCCACAAGCACAATGGGTAAGGAGAAGGGATCTCAAGTGTGCCTAGGACAGATCGCAGGCAACTTGCTTTATCCCTGTAATATTAATGATCACTGTCTTAATATTTGCTAGTACTTGTTCATTTAGTACACTTCTAATAGATAATGAATTTTGCCAGATCCTTGGGGGGGGGGTGTCATCTAGTCTTGCCTAATCTTGCAGCGCTCAAGCCCTGTCCCTCTGTTCCAAGGTCTATACTGGAGCCAAGAAGAGACAGAGCCCTCCTGGCTTGTGTCTTCCTTTCTTGTCAGTGAGATGTTGACTCACCAGGAGACCTGGTAGCACAGTGGTTAAATGCCCATAGAATCATAAAATCTTAGATTTGGAAGAGACTCAGGGGCCATCCAGTCCAACCCCATTCTGCCATACAGGAACTCTCAATCAAAGCATCCCCGACAGATGGCCATCCAAAGACCTCCAAGGAAGAAGTTTCCATCACACTCCAAGGGAGTGTGTTTCACTATCGAACAGCCCTTACTGTCAGGAAGTACCTCTTATTGTATAGGTGAAATTGCTTTTCCTGTAGCCTGCATCAATTGTTCCATGCCCTATTCTCTGGAGTAACAGAAAACAAGCTTGCTCCGTCCGCTGTAGGACACCACAATATTGTGAGTTTGATCCCAGAGGGCTCCAGATTGACGCAGCCTCCTACCATTTCATAGGTTGGTAAAATGAGTACCCAGATTGTTGGGGGCAATTGGCTCACAGACTGTAAACTGTCTTAGGGAGTGCTGAATGCACAAAGAAGCAGAATAGAAATGTAAATGCTATTGCTATTGCTATGGTGACCCCACTATAGATTTTTATCCAAATAGTGCTGGAGCTATCCAAGGTGCAGCTGTTAAAAATAGGCTCACCACCCTCTAAAGTTCATGCTGAAATCTGGTGAGGATCCACAACCATTACCCTTCCTCATCTCTCCCCCCTTCATGTAGTTTCTGCACATTGAAAAATGGCTGCGAGGTGCACAATGCTTTTTCAGAGAGTGACAATTTCTCTCTTACCTGCTTTCATGTTGTTCTCCTCTTCATTCCTCCTGGTTCTTGCATTGCATTGTATATCACCACATTTCTGCCACGCTTTCCCCTTGACCTCCACCCCTCTCCCCACTACCACCTTCTGTCTCTCTGTGTCTCTCTGTGGATGAGAGCATATATTGCACATCAGAAATTTTCACCTACAATCATAGAGTTGGAAGAGACCCCAAGAGCCATCCAGTCCAACCTGCTTCTGCTGTGCAGGAACACAGAATCAAAGCACCTTCAATGGATGGTCATCCAGCCTCTGTTTAAAGACTTCCAAAGAAGGAGACTCCACCACTCTCTGAGGGAGAGTCTTCCAATGTTGAACAGCTCTTACCTTCTGGAAGTTCTTCCTAGTGTTTAGTTGGAATCTCTTTTCCTGTAGTTGGAATCCATTGCTTCATGTCCTGGTCTCTGGAGCAGCAGAAAAAAAGTTTATTCCAGCCTCAGCATGACCTCCATTCAAATATTTAAACAGGGCCGTCATGTCATCCCTTAACCTTCTCTTCTTCAGGCTAAATATACCTAGCCCCCTAAGTCGCTCTTTATAGGGCTTGGTGGTTTCCAGACCTTTCACCATTTAAAAGGATAAATTCT
Organism: Urosaurus nigricauda; assembly: GCA_034509955.1. Lineage (NCBI taxonomy): Eukaryota > Metazoa > Chordata > Lepidosauria > Squamata > Phrynosomatidae > Urosaurus > Urosaurus nigricauda. The sequence continues at coordinate 374,842,305 of JAOEGL010000001.1, read as the reverse complement.
TTGGGATATAATTTTATAATCCATTTAATCTATTTTATATCTTCTATTTAGGGCTTTAAGGTTGCATACAAGTGTTGCCAAACTGCTGAGCAGCTCCAGCAGAAGAGCCCTACAGTCAAGTCACATCCTGGTACCACCCTGGATGCTTGGGACTTTGGGGATAATGAATGTATATCTAAATTATTCTGTTGTTGAGAGATATATATATATATATATATATATATATATATATATTACTGGTATATTGATACTGAAACTGTGATTGTGTTTATAATATTCAATTATAGGTGGTCCCATTGAACCCAAGAAGAAGTACAGAAGCAGTTTGGTCATTTTCAATAATTTTCAGGTCCAAACTCAAAGCATAATGGCCTGGTTTTTAGAAAAGAAATGAGAGGAGAGGCTTTGGAAAAAGACTTCAGGGCCCACAAAAGTGGATTTTGAGGGATACATGTGGCCCACAGGTTGCACATTCCTCAACCTGACTTACCAAATAGTTTCCAATGATTTAATGGGTCTATTCCTGTAGGATATGACCATTGGATATAGTTATAATACACCTGGGTTTACGCAAAGGCCATTGGCCATAAGCGGTATTAACATTTTAACAATACACTTGGGTACATCTACATGGTAGAAATCATGCATTTTGACACCACTTTAAGTGCTGTAGCTCCATCCGAATTTTGGATCCGGAGTGCATACATCGATACCATGATAACATAATTCGGTATTAGCCTACTTTATAACTATTTTGTCATCAGCTAATTACTATTGTACCATTGTGCACCAGTGAAGGGAAGGGGATTGTAAGGATAGGCTGAGGATAGGTATACAATTAGATCTGTGAGGAAGGCAGAGGGAATGTCCCTTGATGAGAGTGGGGCCTTTATTCCAGTTGTGTGGGGCAAGAGGAAGTATGACGGTAGGAGTAAGGACTTGCGTTACAGGGGAAGGCGAGATCGATGCTTAATATCTATCTCCCCTTCCGGTCCTCCTCCTAACCAAAGGGACCTGAGGGTCACTCCAACCGTACCACAAACCCTGTCTCTGCTCCTGTGCAACGCCAGGTCTATTAAGAACAAAACCCACATGTTGTATGACCTAATTAGTGATAACAACTGTGACCTGGCGTGCATAACCGAGACCTGGCTTGGGCCTGAAGGGGATGCTGTGTGGGCTCAGGTCCTCCCACCCGGGTACTCGGTGAAGGACCAGAGCAGGTTAGGTGGGCGGGGGGGGGGGGTTGCCTTGGTGCATAAAAACACTGTGTCTCTAACCAGGAACCAGGTCCGTCAAACTTCCTATATCGAGTGTATCTACCTGACCCTGAAGGCTAGAGACAGTCTAGGGATTCTGTTGGTTTACCGGCCACCTCGTGCGCTAACAGACTCCCTTAACGAGCTGACACAGTTGGTCTCGGAGCTGGTGCTGGAATCTCCCAGGCTTCTTGTCCTGGGAGACTTCAACATCCCCCTCGCGGCCAACATTATTCCATCGGGTGCAGCTCGGGAATTCATGGATACCATGACAGCCATGGGCCTGTCTCAGCTTGTCATGGGTCCAACGCACTTTGCGGGGAATACGCTTGATTTGGTTTTCTGTACGGACATGGAAGCTCCGTGGGCGGAAATTACCAACATTTCCGCCCTGTCATGGACGGATCATTTCCTGGTGGAGGCACGCATCAAGGCATCAACCCAGATCCCCTCCGGGGGTGGCGGACCTATTAGAATGGTCCACCCTCGAAGGCTGATGGAACCCAAGAGGTTCCAAGAAGCCCTAGAGGGGTATATGGTTGGAAGTGACGGCGACACTGTTGATGCCCTAGTTAACACCTGGGATACAGATCTCTCCAGGGCTATACACAGTATCGCTCCCAAGCGCCCTCTCAGGCCTGCTTCCAAAAGGAAGCCCTGGTATACGGAAGACCTCCGGGCAAGGAAGCGGGTCCTGCGACGGCTAGAGCATGCCTGGCGGAAACACCACCGCTTATCCGACAAGGCTCTCCTAGACCTTCATTTGAAGGGCTATGGAGAAGCGATACAAGCAGCTAAGAACTCGTTCTTCGCTGCTCGTATCGCGTCCGCGGAGTCGCGTCCAGCAGAGTTGTTCAGGGTAGTGAGGGAGCTAACTCAGCTCCCTCCTGCCCCGAACCAGATCCTCGAACCTACTAAGGCCTGCTGTGACCAATTTAACAACTTCTTCGCGGATAAAATCTCTCGGATAAGCGAAGGTCTTGACACCAGTGTTGAAGCAGAATCCAGAATAGAGGTATCCAGAGCTTCCGTGGACTCGATTGTACTGGATCAGTTTGAGTCTGTCAGTACCGAGGATGTGGACAAGATCCTTGGAAGTCTTAGGAAGACGACCTGCTCCCTCGATCCCTGTCCCTCATGGCTAGTAGCACAGGGGGGACCGGTCGTAACTTCACTGTTACACCGGATTATTAATTCATCTCTGAGGGAAGGGCAGTTTCCTAACAACCTTAAATTGGCCACTATAAAACCTATATTAAAAAAGCCCTCCCTCGACCCCCTGGTTCATAGCAATTATCGGCCAGTTTCACTACTGCCATTTTTGGGGAAGGCGATCGAGAGGGCGGTTGCTTTCCAACTTCAATCGATCTTGGAGGAAACGGATTTTCTAGATCCATTTCAAACCGGTTTTCGGGTGGGCTACGGGGTTGAGACTGCCATGGTCGCCCTGGTCGATGATCTCCGTCTGGGCATCGACAGGGGTAGCGTGTCCCTATTGGTGCTCTTGGACATCTCAGCGGCTTTCGATACCATTGACCATGGTATCCTTCTGGAATGCCTGGCAGAGGTGGGAATCGGGGGCACTGCGCTCCAGTGGTTCCGGTCCTACCTCTCTGGGAGGTTCCAGATGGTGCAGCTGGGGGACGTGTGCTCCGATAAGAGGGCCCTCACTTCTGGGGTCCCTCAAGGAGCCATTCTGTCCCCCATGCTCTTTAACATTGACATGAAACCGCTGGGAGAGATCATCCGGAGACATGGGGCGCGGGGTTATCAGTACGCTGATGACACCCAAATAGTCTTCTCTATGTCTCCGACTGACGCAGTGACCAGGGATGGCGTCGCTCCTCTCGTGACCTGTCTGGAATCGGTAATGGACTGGATGAGGGAAAATAGACTCAGTCTGCATCCAGAGAAAACGGAAGTACTCGTGATAGGTTCCCCCGGCCCAGGTTTGGAGGTGGTTCCACCTGTCCTGAACAGGGTCACGCTCCCTGTGAAGGACACTGTACGCAGTCTGGGGGTGCTCCTTGACTCGTCGCTCCATCTTACTTCTCAGGTGGATGCGACGGTCAGGAGCACCTGTTATCAGCTTCGGCTGATACGCCAGCTGCGCCCCTACCTGGACCGGAGGGACCTTGAAACAGTAGTACACGCTCTGGTAACCTCTCGGTTTTACTTCTGCAATGCGCTCTACATGGGGCAGCCTTTGTATCACACTCGGAAGCTACAATTGGTCCAGAATATGGCAGCTCGGGTGGTCACTGGCACTCCCAGGACCGTCCACATAACACCAATTTTGAAAGATCTACACTGGCTGCCTATTCGCTTCCGGGCTCAGTACAAAGTGCTGGTCATTACCTATAAAGCCCTATATGGCTTGGGCCCAGAGTACCTAAAGGACCGTCTCTCCTCATACAATCCGCCCTGCACACTTAGATCTACAGGGCAACAACGCTTAAGAGTTCCAGAGGCTAGACTGTCAATAACGGCGAAGAGGGCATTTTCTGCCTCGGCCCCTAGCCTCTGGAACTCGCTGCCCACGGAGCTCTGCTCAGCCGCCTCCCTCAATTTGTTCAAAAAAGGACTGAAAACCTTTCTCTTTGAACTTGCGTACCCCTGACTTACTCCCCTGCTGCTATTTTATTTCCCTACCATAATTGTATTGTTGTTACTTCTTATTATGCTTCCCTGGTTGATAGCGTATTATTATTATTGTAACATTGGATGTTTTTAATTTTTCTACGTGTTTTAATTGTTTAACTGTGCACCGCCCTGATCTTGGGAAGGGCGGTATAAAAATAAACTTATTATTATTATTATTATTATTATTATTATCCTATGGATTCCTGGGATTTGTAGCTTTACGAGGTCTTTAGCCTTTCCCTTCCAAAGAGTGCAAACTATAAATCCCAGGATTCTGTAGGATAGAGCCATGGCAGTTAAAGTGGTGTCAAACTGCCTTACAGGTGATCATCTGTATCCACAAATTCCTCAACCATGGATTCAACCATCTGTGGCTTGAAATATATATATATATATATATATATATATTCCAAAAAGAAAACCTTGATTTTTCCATTTTATATAAGAGGCACCATTTCACTGTGTCATTGTATATAATGGGACTTGAACATCCATATATTTTGGTATCCATGGAGGGTGCTGGAACCAAAAACCCAGCAGATACCAAGAGCCCACTGTATTTCTACAGTGTAATTGCACCGTTAGGTCTCCTTACCATCTAAACAAGGACTTTACCATTATATGAAGCAGGATGCTGGGCTTGCTGATGCTTTGGCTCGATCCCACCAAGTTCATTTCACAGGCTGGTTCATCTCATCATGTGTTTGTGCTTGTGTGTGCTTTAAGGAGCCCTGGTGTTGCAGTGGTTAAATGCCAGTCCTGCAGCCACAATGTTGTGAGTTCAATCCCAGGGATCCAAGGTTAACTCAGCCTTCCATCCTTTCATAGGTTGGTAAAATGAGTACCCAGCTTGTTTGGCTTACACACTGTAAACCGCTTAAAGAGTGCTGAGTTCAGTATGAAGTGGTATAGAAATGTAAATTCTACTGCAAAATGCGATTGCACATGTTTTTGTAGCAGCATCCACTGCTTGAATTTCCCTTCTTTTTTAAAAAATGGACAGATTCTTATGTGGCTGCGATTGATGAAAAAGAGGGGGGACTGATGGTTTATAACCAAGTTCTCCCTCACCACCTCTGACCCAGATCTCCTGCGGCCCATAACTCCAGGCCTCCCCCAGTGGGACTGACACAGCCAGGTCGGTTTGCTTGGGCAGATACAATGGACTCCACCATGGCAGGTGCAACTTTTCAAAAGTCCCTGGATATCCAGATTCATCACTTCATGGTGGCGAGAGGGCAGGGAGAGGAGGAGTGTTGCAGGGCTACAAAGGAGGAGCCAACTATCCCCTCAATGTGTGACAACAGCAGGAGTGGGAGGAGAGCTCGCTTTTTGCTTCATTTGCTGCAAACTGAGTTCAGAGTAGTTTGCATTGGAGTTTATCATACGACGGAATTTGGGAGGTATAATGCAATGGCAATCCAAACGCAATCATGGGGTTTCGCGTTATTGCGTATGAGTGTATCTCACGCAATTTCGGGCAATGGAAAGTCATTCCAAACGCAATCATGGGGTTTCACGTAATTGTGTATAAGAGTATCTCATGCAATTTCGGACAATGGGGGGGGGTCATTTTTGGATTCAGTCATTCTGAATGCATTCGGAACACAATCAGATTTCACATAAATTTGCCAAACCAGTGAATTTACGTGAATTCAAATTGGCTCCGTTCAAAATTGAGAGAAATTCCACCTGTGTGATAAACTCCATTGTTAAATTGGAAGACAAGAGGAGGAGGGAGAAACCTGACCTTCCCAGTGAGCTCAGGCAAAAACAAACTCTTTCTGTCTCTTCTAGCATATGTGTTCTTCCTCATTCATACCTCTTGTCATCTTGACTACACTCTGATGTTGCTTGGCCATGTTCGTCCCAGTTCTTACCTGAGAAATTTTGGAGGGTACGTTATATGGAATCCTAGAGTTGGAAGAGACTCCAATCCAGTCTGCCATGCAGGAAGCCACAATCAACGCATGACCATCCACCCTCTGTTGAAGTTGAACATGAGCCAACCATGTGATGTGGCAGTAAAAAAGTCCAATGCAATTCTAGGCTGATTCAATAGAAATATAGTGTCTAGATCAAGGGAAGTAATAGTGCCACATTCTATCAAATATTTATATATGAATGATTTATAAACAGAATTCAACAAATAAATGAGCACATTATTTCAGTGGCTGAAAATGGAAGTGAGGTGCATCCACGATGACTATTTAGTTTAGTTTCTATTGCTAATATTCTTGAGTGGATGGTGGTATGTAATGTACGATCCTCCAGAATTAAAACTATGCAGTATTCATGTCTTCAGATCTAGAAATTCTACTGTATATTAAGTACATATTTTTTCAAGAGGATTGAGATAAGGTTGATCAACTGCCTTTGTTAGTTGATCAAGGCCAAGATTTTATTTACTGCAACTAGAGCAGAGCCATTGAATCTATAAGATTTACGTATGTGTTGACTTCATCCATGGGTTCAATAGGTCTACTCTAGATGGGACTAATCTGCGTCATTGTGATCAGGTTCTTTGACACTGAATGGCTTTCTTTTAAATGGTTTCAATTCTATGCATATTTTAAATGCATTTTAATAATAATTTTTAAAACATTTGTACTTATACCTCCTATGTGTTCTTTTTCGTGAGCCACTTTGACTCCAAGTTTTGGGGGAAAGGCAGTTTGGAAATAAAAATAATGGTTGGTATTCTGCTTGAGACTTACTGCTTTATCACACTGGGGGCAAACAGGATTTAAACAAGAGTTAAACAAGAGTTAAACAGGAAATGCCCTATGTTTATCACAGGGTAAGTTACAGTAAGTTACATCTTAGTAGATAGCTATACAAGTGTGCAAGATTAAACTGAATCGTTTTGCAATGTCTATCTTTACCAAGGTGGCTGTGGGGACATTACAACATACAAGTGTCCATTGTGTAATGGTAGCCAGTGGAGTGAGTGATGTTTCACAGCCAGATGTGTAGCTAAGAAGTGCCAGAGCAAAACAGGAGCATCCAATGCACATCAGAGCAGTCTTGCCTAGTATTTGCAAATCACTAACAGGATCTCATGGTGTTTCTGAAACATAGCTACAGATTCCAAAGTTATGAAACGTAGGCTGCATCTGCACTGTAGAAATAATGCAGTTTGACACCATTTTAACTGCCATGGCTCAGTGTTATGGAATTCTGGGATTTGTAGTTTGGTGGGGCACCAGTGCTCTCTGAAAACCTAAAAAGCCCACAAAACTACAAACCCCAGAATTTCTGCAGTACAGATGCAGCCGTAAATTATGATGTAGGACCTTGAATGGTGAAGACGATGATATAGTAGTGGTAGTAGTAGTACTTGTATTAGTAGATGACCTACAGGTTTCTAGAAGAACACTCCTCTAGGCATTTACAGGTCCTTCAGTACAATTCTATGGTCATCTTCCCAGTTGTTGACCACAACCTTGCACTGGAGGGCCTAGAAATTCCTAGAGAGGGGTTCTCTCAGGGTGAAAAATAGTTGCTTTTATATTTAGGGTTTTTCCACTTTCACAGGGGTCTTGTCCTCCTAACTCTAGTAAATGTGGAGGGACCACTGTATTATAAATCCTGGAAAAATCTCATACAATCCATGTACTGCTTTCTGTTTCTTTTAGAGGTTGCATACAGCTGAGTAAGATTTATTCTGGAGAAAAAGCTGGCAACAAAGGGCTGATATGCCCATGGTGAACCAGGATATCTGTACGATTTTATGTGATGTCTGATGCTGTACTATGCTGTGATTTAAAATGCTGCATTGCTTTGTCATTGATGGACAGAGGTCAATTGTTTTTTAACAGATTGTTTTTATTAGAGTTTAAATACACTGAGATATAATAAGAAAGAAGGAAAGAAGGAAGAAAATAAGACAAAATTGCAGAAAAGGTGGGTTTTCTATTTATTTTTGTACGTAAACCTTCAGCCTGTGATATAAATTATGCAATATATACTATAAAATATTTCACCAAGGACAGCCCGTTTCCACAGATGTGATTTGGCTATGAGAGACAGTGTGGTGTAGTGGTTTGATGGACTAGGACTCCGGGAGACCAGGGTTCGAATCTCCACTCAGCCAGAGAAACCTACCTTGGGCAAGTCACACTCTCTTAAGGAAGACAATGGAAAACCTCCTTTGAAGAATTCTTGCTGTGAAAACCATAGGAGAGAGTCAACACAAACAGGAGCTGGCCTGAAAGCATATGAAAAACAATTTGGTGGCTAAATGTGTATTATTGCATCATTCAGGGTATAGGACTATAAATAGTAGGCCCTATAAAGAGTAGGCCCTTCATTTTTTTTTTAAAAAATAAAGACTTTTAATCTCTGTGCTTTTATTTTTTTAAATCCTAAAATAACTTCAGATGAAATAATGTAGTTGTCTCAGCTGTTTACACTATGTCTGTCCCATCTGAGTGAAATCACAGCTACTGGGAGCACAAACCACACCTGATGTCAAGTGTAGTGTCATGGTATATAACTATATAGCTGCCTGTTGGAGAGGAGGGCTGCTCACTCCATGATCTCTCACTCCAGAATAGGAAAAAGAGGTTAGATTGCTTCCTCAATTTCAAACTTTAGGAACAGCAAAACTATGCACTGATTAGGGGAGCCTGCCATCTAGTGATTGAAAATGGCATTGTATGCTTAAACACATACTGTACAGCCTCAAATTTTAGTCTAAAAATTGACCCCAAAAAACAGAGTTGACTTATCCACGGGCCAATATGAGTGCTCTACTTTTATTTTTAAAAAGGAACCATCTCCTGGTGAAAGGCAAGAGTGTAATTTCTCCTGGAAGCACTGATCTACCTTTACTCTCTCATCCATCCAGCCTTTAGCGTGAACGCAAACAATTGTGCCTGCTGGAATTTTCTAAGTTCTGTGGCACCGTTTTACTTTGCTTTATCCTTTAGATCCTTTGTTACATGCCCCTAAGTATTACACTCCACTTATCCATGGATCATATCAAAATCCATAATTTTGGCCCTCAAACATGCCCTTGACCTATATTAAAAACCAACTAATCCTTTGAATAGGGTTGAGTAGGGGAGAGCATTCCATAAAAGAAGTGCAGCTCCAAAGAAGTCCATCTCTGTCACCTTCTGCCTGATCTCTGATGGTGGGAGCACCAAGAGGACAATTATTTCAGTATTTTGGCAGACTTACATAGAAACAGGCATTGCTCGAAAGAGAACTTTCATTCATTTGTTTTGTCCATTATAGCAGGAATGCACAACTGCGCCATGTACTTGCTATTGCACCAGGGGAAGGGACCAATTTTCACTCCTGTCTCCCACAGATTGGACAGGTATATTTTGAGTATGTCATGCCACTATCCATTTTGCTTTTGGACAGTTTTCAGTCCTTTTTGTATAGGAGGGGTCGTTGGTTGTGAGGGTCTTGGGGCTGAAGGAAATTAAACCACTGCTTTCATAACCTAAGTCTCATTCACTTTGCACATTTAGGGTTATTTCTGGCTCAAATTTGTCTGGAAAAAAACAGAATATTAAGGCAACTAGGGCAGTATATCTTGTGGGTGGCACTTCCTTCACCCTGTTTTTTTTTTAATGGCTGGGGCATATTAAATACACAGTTGGGGCATGTGATTATATAATCTTGTACCTATATTTAAATATTTTAAAATGTTAAATTATATCATTTCACATGAGTCAGGAGGAGAGCCAATGGTTAGGTATGATGCTGTCGAACAACATCTGAAGGGCCGTATAATTCCCACTCAGACATAGCGTTCCCAGGATTGTGCCATCTGCCCCAGGATGCCTCCTTCTAACTATGTATTAAGAAGCCGTGCCCTCCCTCCAGTCCATCTGCCTTGGTCCAGGCCCCAGAGGCAGAGGAGAACCACTGGACCTCACCCCCTTCCCCATCACCTTCCCCTTCTCCTTTTGTGTCGTGTATTTTTAGAATGTAAGCCTGAGGGCAGGGCTCCGTCTAATTTAAGATTGTATGTACAGCACTGTGTAAATTTACAGCACTATATAAATAAAGAATTATTATTATTATTATTATTATTATTACCCTCTGCAATACAGAGATAGGCACATAGCTTTGTTAAACTGACAGAATTCCAGCCTTTGGTATCAAATAAACACATAAATTCCCTTACATGTGTGGTCACACTTTTTTTTTTTTTTTTTTTTTTTTTTGCTTTGGCCTTCATGCAGCAGACACAATCCATTTATGCTTGCATTTAAAGACATAGTCATGTTAATTTGGATCAGCATACAAAGGGCTCTTGTACACTATCACCTTTGAGACTTAATTGAAAAAGTTGGTAGTGTACGCTTTCATAGACTGAACTCTACTTCAGTGATTCACAACCTTTGGTTCTCCAGATGTTCTGGACTTCAGTTTCCAAAATTCCTCACTGTTGGCCAAGCTAGCTGGGGCTTTGGATAGCTGAAGTCCAAAAGACCTAGAGAACCAAAGGTTGGAGACCATTGGTCTACTTCATCAGATGCATGGAGTGAAGTGCCTCCCATTTCCAGGTACTTGACTCCATGTGTTTGATGAAGTAGACTCGAGTCCATGAAAGCTTATGCTACCAACTTCTTTTTCTCAGTTAAATCTCAAATGTGCTAGAAGATCCCTTTGCAGTAAATGGTTGCGTAAGTGAAGTTCTACAAGTATAACTATTTTATTGTTAGCCCTGACCAGAGTAGACCCCTTGATTCAGTTAGAGTTACCATCATATTGACATACTATTCACCAGTTGATTGACTGGCTTGCTCTAGCTGGGACAAACCCAAAGGAGTCTTGCATGCAGTTGTGCATAACTTTTCATCAGTGCCTTCCATGTCCCACTTGATTCACTGGGGTTGTAGAAATAGCTCCTGTGCATTATCCCCTATTGCTCAGAGGGACAATAGCCAAAACAGCTGATACACTATTGGTTGCACAACATGGATCTTCAGCAGAAAGGTGGTGTAGCACAGCCCCTGTGTACTCCATGATTTATGCACAACCACAATGTAGAGTCTTAGCTTTTGTGTTTTCCTAGAACTCAAATATACTCCAACTGGATCCAGCTGTGGATCAGAACAGAAGAACAGGATGGCTCAGTGTGACAGCTACACCCAAGAATTTGTTTTGACCCCAGGAACAAAATCATCTGAGATGTGGTGTTGGACAAGAATGCTGAGGATACTGTGGACAATCTAAAAGACAAACAAATGGGTTCTGGATGACGCCAAGCCTGAAATCTCCCTGGAAGCCAAGTTGATGAAACTGAGGCTGTTGTACTTTGGCCACATCATGAGAAGGCAAAGAAAATAATGCTAGGAAAGGTAGAGGTTAGTAGAAAGAGAGGAAGACCTCATGCCAGATGGGTGGACTCAATTAGGGAGGTCACGGACCTGAATCTGCAAGTAGAGAAGTGGAAGATAGGAGAGTTTGGAGACGTCTCATCCACAGGGCCGCCATTAGACAAGATCGACTCAAGGGCAGTTAACAACAACAAACTGAATTGAACTCACAGTCCTTTAACATATACAAAAAATATTCCTGGTTATTCCACACACAAAAAAATTCCTGGTTATTCCACACTCTCTGCCAGGGTAAAGAAGTTGCTGCTGTTGTTAAAAACGGAAAATCAGAAATCCTTCCCGAGCTGCAGCAAGTTTCGCAGAAGATCCACCAGAAGAATTCGATCCATCTTCTGCTCATCTCTCATGTACAACAGTTATAATCAATGAGAATAAATACTTAATGATCATTAATGATAATAAATAACCACCACCACTAATAAGGACAATTAAATGGCAATGAGTAATGAACAATATTATGATGAGCATTGTCTGGGGAAGAAAATTGGTTGGATAGTTTGTAATTCATGGAATTGTCCATTAATGAAAAGGGGGCACTTGGGAAAGGAATCCATCAAATATCCATTGTTACAAGGAGATAGCAAGTAGAAGAGAGATACCACCAGCTTCAAGCCAGAGATATCTGATAACTTCCAGAATGTGAAATCTTCAATAGAGATCCTGTTGTTTGTCCCACTACCTTGAGAGACTGGGTTGAGCAGTTTGCAAGAAAGCGGCATCTTGACTTGTGAATATCTTCCCAAACAAAATGAGGTTAGCACTATCTTTACTGAGTGGTCAAAACTGTTCTATTCTGTGTCTGGCCCTTGATTTTAAAACCTGTTCTTTCAAAGAGTGGCTTTTAGGTTAATCTTTCATCTCTTGTTAAAGAATGTCTTATTATCACCTTATTTTGCACCATTTGGGAAGGTAAAATGATAAACATTTTTAATTTAAAACACACACACATACACGTGTGTGTGTGTGTGGGTGCAGATTCAAGCCACCTTGAATCCCATTTTTTGGGAGAAAGGCAGGATATACAGTGAATCCAATATGTTAATATTCCAGGTTTTAATCTGTGCAGGATTTGCTATGGTAAAAGGCAAAAGAAAGGAAAAACCTTGTACCGTTATTTGTATTACAGTGCAAAGGGGAACACTAATCATGGAGGCTTCCTCCATTTGCAGAGCCTAATGAGAAAACGTTAAGCATGAGATCTCTGCTCTAAGTGAGAAGAAGCATCTTCTTGCGGGCCCTGCAAAAAACAAAACAAAATGGGAAAAAAGCACCCTGAAACCTAAACTCCTGAAAAGAAAGGCTGGAGTGGGCAGTGAACTCAAGACAGGCTTGTCCTTCTCTGGATTCAAGCTGTCCAATTTAATTGTAGGCTCTGGTCGCTTTCCTCCCCCTCTGTGAATTTAAATCTTGCCAGCTGAGCCAGGGGCGTCCCTAGGGTTGGCGTCACCCGGCGCAGTAGCTCATGGTTTCATACCCCCCCCCCATTGACCTCCCCCATACCACACCATACAATTTTTTTTTGTATTGATATTACTCATACATTGAAATTCTCGTCTGTCACTGAATGTGATAGACAACAATAGTTGTGACGTGAACAATTAGCAAAATTAAAATTATATCTTTAAATTATAATATCATATGCATAGCTTAGTTACATGAGCATAGTTTCATGCCTTTAAAGACTGTTTAATAAGAATGAATAAAAACAAGGCCTCTCATTTCTCCTTCCACTGAGCAGCATCCCGCTCACACCATCTCTTCTGTTCAGCTCCAGGGTTTTAAAGGGATGCAGGCGAATGCTGCAGCCGTTTCTGCCAAAAGGGAGATATTTGGGGAGCAGCGGTGTCATCCTCCCTTAAGGTGTCACTTGGTGGGTCCTGCTCTCCCTGCACCTTACTATTGACGTCCCTGAGTTGAGTATCCATCCTCATAAAAGGCAATGAGAATGAAACTAACTCAAGGAACGGCCTTCTTCTGCATCAGGTCTCAACTCACCCCCAAAAATATTTATTACACATGGGCCTAAATCCAGTAGAGGAGATCCACTGAATCATTGGGTTCACCTATGCATGAATGCAAAGTGTACTTTATGTTACACATATCCCCAAGACAAAGGTTCTTAGATTAGGTTCTCCATTCCCTTGCAAACTGTTCACCTCTTGAGCAAATGTGTGTATTATTAGCGGCTAACAATGTATATACACTATTGAGATACTGACAAAATTTGCTTTATTTATGATTTATTTATTTGAAGTATTTATACCCCGCTCTTTGGCCACAAAGGCTATCTGAGCGGCTTACATTTTTTAAAAAATTAGACAATTGGATGCAATTAAGATAAGAGCTAGATATCAAAAGCATTAGTTTTATTAGTAAAGAATTTTATTGCGCTGGTTTGTTAGAACAATGTCGTAAATTTGTTACATTTTTATATTTTTTGACAATTTTTGTTTTGTTTTTATCATTCCTATTTTGTATTTGGTCCCAAATTTTTAAAGTTATTCTGCCATTCCCCCTTCCCCACCACCTCTCCCTTTTCTTTTTGTTTTGTGTCTTTTTAGAGTGTAAGCCAGAGGGCAGGGAAATGTCTAAATATTAACAAATTGTAAGCCGCTTTGATAGCCTAAATGACTGAAAAGCGAGGTATAAATAAAAAGTATTATTATTATTATTATTATAGCTTTTAGCAATAAATAAAAATTCAAGTTCAAGTTCTAATTCTATGCATCAGGCTGCATCCTCACTGAAGACATAATGCGCTTTGGCAACACTTTAACTATCATGACTCCATGCTATGGATTCCCACGATTTCTAGTTTGTTGTGGCACTAGAGTGCGCCTACAAAGAAGGCTAAATGTCTCCCAAAACTACAAGTCCCAAAATTCCATAGCATTGAACCATGGCTGTTAAAGCGGTGTCAACTGCATTATTTTTGCAGTGCAGATGCAGCCTCAGCAAAACTATCCTAGCTGGGAGTAACCAACATGATTCCAGTTGTGATCTTTATTTATTTAGAGTGGGTTTTTGGGGAAACAGGGATCTGTAAATAGAATGAGTTTATTTAGGTGATGTTTATTTATTAAGGTGATGTTTATGAAATTTATTTATTTATTTATCACTTTATTTAGGTGATGTTTATGAACTGGAACTTCAGTGATTTAGAGGTTTTGAAATTGGAATCCCATTGCCTTGTCCTTTTGTTCCTTTTACCCTTTCTATTATTTTGTATTCATTTCTCTCTTTCTCCAGCTCTTCATTTGCTAGCTCGTGCTTTGCTGAAGTTTAGACTGGAGAAGAAATAATAATGCAGTTATAATAATGAAATAACAACAACAACAATAGGATGAAGAGGAAGGGGAGGAAAGAAAAAGGTAGGGGAGGCAGGGAAGGGGAAAAAAAGGAAAATTGCAGTTGTTATTGCTTCTGCTGCTGCAATGATTGTAATGATGGCATATTACTCTGCAAAACACCCTGGATACCGATGATGCTAAACAACAATAAGACTAAGACTAATATTAGTATAATTTATCCACAAAGAGTATAAATAAACATATATTTTTTAAAAAAAATAAAGTTGCATACATAACAAGGCACGTTTGTTGTTGTTTTGTGCCTTCAAGTTGTTTTCGACTTGCGGCGACCCTAAGGTGACATGGTCACAGGGTTTTCTGGGGCTGAGAGTGTGTGACTTGCCCAAGGTCACCCAGTGGGTTTCTATGGCCTAGTATGGAATCAAATCCTGATCTGCCACATTGCAAAATTAATGCAGTTTGTCAAGGCTTTAACTGTCATGGCTCCATCCTTGGGAATCCTGTGATTTGTAGTTTGTTGTGGCATCAGAGCTCTCTGACAGAGAATTTATTATATTATATTGTATTGTATTGTATTAATAGCTCAGAAAACTATAAATCCCAGAATTCCATAGCATCGAGCCATGGCAGTTAAAGTGGTGTCCAACTCCATTCATTCTACAGTGTCCTGGCATGTAGATGAATATATGAACAGGCTGAGCGGTCCAGCTGAGTTCAGCCCCAGTTTTCATCTCCTTTAAACTCTGGAAGTCTTGCACTCTGATCCTTATCTATGTTCACCCGAATTCCCACTGCATTTAATGGATCTGCTTCCAAAATGAAGCGTGCCTAGGACTGCAGTGTTTCTGTTCCTCTTGTCTCTGCAAGGTCACCTTCACATGAGCTGATTTTGCCCTTCTCTTTATTATGATTCCCTGCCTTGAAACAGGGAGGAGGTTCATGGAGAGGGAGAGAAAACTGCGAATCCAAAATCCACAGAGCACAAATTTATCACCCTTTTAATCGCTGCTTTTCTCTGGATTATCCTACCATTTTATTTCCTGCCTGCAAACCTTCATGGGTTTAATGAAAACGGTTCAGCTTTCATTCTGCGATGGCTGTAAGAGAGATGGAAACTTTTAAACGAAAGAAATAAAAGGGGTTAGAGGATGCATTCGCTTTAACCCAGAATGGAGTGCATTTCCTAGGGTAGTGGAGCCAATGGGTTTTATGAGAACAGGCCCAAATATTTTCCATAACGGACCAAATTGAGGGTTGAGAAGAGATGCAACACAGATTAAAATTCAATATCTAACTAAATGCATAAAACCAATTAAACACATAGGTTAAGACATATAAACATAAGACTAAAACAACCATAACACATTAAAATCATAATAACCAGCTCTTAAATAATTTCCTATGGAAGCAAATCACTCTCAGCATTGCAGAGGAGTGCAGTAAAATCTACAGAAGGAAGGGACTCTGTTGAAAAACTATGGGACTAGTTCCCAGTTTAAGGCCTCATCTACTTCTTCACCTGGACAGCTTAATGCATTTACAGTTCAATTCCCTGCTCAATAAGGAAGGCTTTCTTTATTCAGTGCTAATCCTCACACGCGAATGTTTAGTACTGTAACCTTAAGGAGGCAAAGTCAATGTTCAACTGACTGGCGACAGGCCATTATCTAGCCTGAGACTGAACTGAAAACTAATTACTTGAGAATGTGCCCAAGTTTTGGGGGAACGCAAGGTAGATCCATGCATCCATTCCATCATTGGACACAGGTCACAGCTGAATAAGAGGCCATGTATACATCTTGGATAGAACATATTTTGCATAAAGCAGGCCCCTACGGTTGAAAACATCCCCTCCAGAGGAAAGGCAGCAACCTCTGTAAAAGATGTGTCTCCATTTGGGTCTGTGATGAGTAATTTAGAATTATTATTATTATTTATGGAATGCAAGTGCTTAGGGCAATGGACATGAGTCTCCTCTTCCCCACTTTATCCCCACAGCAAAAACCCTATGAGGTAGGCCATGCTGAGTGAGCGAATAAGTGGCCAGCAATCGCCTTGCAGGTTTTAATGGCTCAGTGGAGACTTGAACCTGGTTCTTCTGAGTCCTAGCCTGAAACTCTAACCACTAGACTACACTCGCTGGACAGCTGTTGATGTTGTTGATGTCTGCCTTCAAGTCCTTTCTGACTTATGGCAACCGTGAAGCAATCCTATTATGGGACTTTCTGGTCCAGGTTTGTTAGCCCTCCTCTGAGCCCAAGGCCACTCAATAGATTTCCTTGGCTGAGTGGGTTTTGAATCCTGGTTTACAGAGTCGTAGTCCAACCCTCAAACAATTATGGCTCTTGCTGGCAGACAATAATTCAGACTCCCAAGGAATATCAGATACTGCGGGTTATATTCCAAAGGAAGGAAATGGCAAAAATCATCTAAGCATTTCTTGCTTAAGAAAAACTCTCCCAGATTCATGGGATCACCATAAGCAGACAGTTGACTTGAAGGTATGGGCGTCATCCACATACAAAGACACTCAAAGAGGGACAAATCATTTGTCCTTGAAAAAGCTTCCTTGGATAGCTGTGTGTTGTGTGTCTTCAAGTCACTTCTGACTGACGGTGACCCCAAGGCAAACCCATCATGGGATTTTCTTGGAAAGATTTGTTCAGAAGAGGTTTGCCATTGCCTTCCCCTAAGGCTGAGAGCATGACCAAGGCCACCCAATGGGTTTTATGACCGAGCTGGGATTTGAACCTGGCCTCCAGAGTCTTAGTCCAGCACTCAAAACAACACGCCATGCTGGCTCTCTACTTGGGCTAGAATATGCATTGAAATCTTCTCCGTCCATAACAAGGCTTTTCTACTCCATTGTCATTTTTCTGCCTCCTGTGATGGTGCTTACAAACCAGGCCTTCCTGGAAAGCAATGCCATTCTTTCTTGTGACTTGATCGTGAGTAAGAGGTCCAATCCAGCCCAAGGGCTCATTCCCACTGGCAGTATAATGCGATTTCCGATTCGGCTTTGCTCCGATTCCAAAATCGATTGCAAAAGGTCCGTTGTTCCCACCACAAAACTGGATCTTTTCATTATGCCAGTGGAATTGCTTTTTGTTTTTGGCAAGATTGTGTCAACAAGATGCTCTTTTGGGTTTCTTGTGCAGCAAATCAGTAGTGGTGGATGATAGCCTTAGCAGCAGCGAATAACAATAATAATAATAAGGTCAAGGGGAGTTCTGACCTCCTTGCTCTGATGGCAATTCCCTTCCCTTTTACATCCTCCTACGCTTGTTCCAATTTCCATGCAAAGGAAGGCCATCCATGGACTGTCACTAACCAGGCCCTCCAAGTCAAGGTGAGGTTGGGGGTCCTTCATTCTTTCCCTGGCTTTGTCTGGTCCAGCTTCTTTTGCTCCATGTCCCTGGGCCATTTTCTCCCCCTACCCCTCCTTTTGCAAAGCAAATGGGCTCTCCTCTCTTCCTCCTCCTCCTCCTCCCTCTCCTTTTCTTTTAGAAATGATTTGGTTTATTATATATCCCCCGCTCGCTCGGCTGGCTTCTCTCCCTTGCAGTGGTGGGGAAAGAGGGGTTTGAATAATGAATTGAACAGTGGGAGGGGTTCAGATCTGGAGAGTAATTGGTCCCCATTATGGGGGGAAAAACTGGGGCAGCTGTTGGGGGTGAGGGGTGTGTGAGGAAGGGGCCAGGATCCCTATTACCATACAAAGGGAACAAATGGTACACCCGTGCCCCCAAAGAGACTGATATCCAGCTCCGACCCCTGCATATGGGTCTCTCTTTTGCCCTTTGGATTTAAATTATATTATCCCCCCCCCCCTTCATTTAAAGGCTGGAGGGAGAGATTTATTTATCTCTTGAATAGCCTCTCGTCCCAATCCTCATCTTCCTTTGGCTTTAAAGATCCCAAGGATTCATTTATTCTTTCATTAATCCAGACTCTGGATTAATTTTTTAAAATATAAAATAAAATTGGAAACCTTCCTAAGCATGCATTTATTCTGGCTCTGGATTAATTTTTTTTTGGAATATAAGAATGCATTTAGTCTCACTCTGGATGATGATGATGATGATGATGATGGAATAAAAATATTGCAAACTTTCCTAAGGGTGCATTTATTCTGACTCTGGATTAATTTTTTTTTAAATTAAAAAAATGGCAAGCTTTCCTAGGAATGCATTTATTCTGACTCTGGATTAGAGGTTTTTTGGGGGGGGGGGAGGGTGGGAGATTGCAAGCTTTCCTTTTTAAAAACATGTCAATCTGTCCTCTCAATGCTGCCTTTTGAAAGACGCTTTCGCTGTCATAATAACTTGATACCAATTGCAGCTACAGTGGATTTTCCCAAAAGTAGGAGCCACAGTAAAATTGGAGTGGTAAAATTGCAAAGATTGGTGAGGGAGGGCAATCCGTTTGCTAGAAAAGCACAATGAATATTCCAAATATTGTTATTTTTTAAAAAATTTCAGAGCTAATAGTCTGATATGCTGTTTACATCACCCTGAAGAACACTTACTTTATTTTCTTATCACATTCAAACCCTTATGAATAACAAATCACGAATATAAAGCATATAATTGTTTAGGTTAAACAACTTATCCTAACAACAAAGCCTGCCATGTGAGCCTATGTATGTATGCGCGTATGTGTAAAGTGATAATAAATGCAAATGTATATGAGTCGTGTGTGTGTGTGTGTGTGTGTGTGCGTGTGCAGATAATGGATATATATATATATATATATACATACATGAATCACACAAGCATATAATTGTGTCTATGCATTAAAGCCAATGACATACGTCACAGTTAATGTTTTTGGATGGCAGCCCTGTGAGTAGGTATAATGTATTCTAAGCTGCATTCGAATTGTATAAATGCTGCTGCTTATATCTCAGCCATTACAATGGAAGGGAGTTTTACCACTGATTGCAATGTGAAGTAAATTGCATCCCTCCTAACCTCTCTCTCTCTCACACACACCATAATAACCATACACTCGAACAAACCAGGGGCACAAAACATTGTGTAGCCATTGCAGCTCCCCTTGATTTCAGTTATAGCAATTTTAAAACCTCAAGGTTCATATCAAGTGCTTAACTTGGCTGGATCCTAACCTTAATTTAAATCATTTTCTATACAACAGCTCCCTATTTACTGCACTTTCTATATAAATGTCCTAATTTGGTACAGTATCTGTAAATTATCCATCTATCCATCATCTAGATAGACAGATATTTGGTTATTTGTCTGTCCATCTCTTTACCTGTTTACATGGAATATAAATACACGTAATTTTTTGAGGGGGTATTATCTGTCTATCTGTTCTTGGTTACAGTTCATTGCCTTTTTTGCTCATTGAGCACTCGCAGTTTCGGCGACTATCCTGACCCCACTTGCCTCCAAGCAAGCTCCACTGAACTCAATGGGGCTTGTTTCTGAGCAGACGCATATATAGGATTGCATTGTCATTTGCAAAATAATTGGGGAGTGTGTGATGCAGAAAAAGCTTGCATCATTTCCAGGCTGGACACCAGCCTGTCATCTTAAAACCGTCCCTCCTGCCTTGCCTTGGATTGTCTTTCCTGAAGCCCAAGGTGAAGAAGCTGTGAGACAACAGTCAGATTCGAGCAATACGAAACCTGCCTTATTTCAGTCTCTTTCTTCTAAATGCAGCGTGGTTTAATAAAACCCAACCACAATGCATGCACGGTAGGCATCCTTCGGGATGCTGCAAAGAACTGCAGAACCAGACCCATCATGCTGTTCTTGCCATTGCCACCGCACAAAGTATTTCCAAGCTAGTTGTCATGGTTGGGCAGGAAGGCCATGGCTGCAGCTTGTGGGATAAACACAATGCCATGCAAAAGGTTTATTGGCTGCAAAAGAATAAACGTTTTTTTTCCTAAAAAATTAAACATTTCTAAGGGAGAGCAGGTCCCACTGAACTCAGGCAGGACCTACACTTACGTAAACCTTGCACAGGATCTGACCTCTACAAGGAAAGAGAACACCACCCCAAAAAGAGGGAGGGAGCTCTATAATAGGAGATACTGTGCTAGAATAAGCTTGCAAGGTGGGGCTGGGATGGATTGGGTCCCGATCCAGCTCCTTTCTTTGGCAAAATTAAGCACATTCAAGTCCCTCTGTGCTTGTGCATGTGAGATGTGTGTGTGTGTGTGTCCTTGGAGGGGGCAGGGAGAGGGTTGAAAGGACGGATCAGAAGGCAATAAGAATCCTATGCACTTACCTGGGGGGTGTCAAGTCCCATGAGTTACAATGGGGCTTCCTTTTGAGTAAGAAGCCATTGAAATGCAGGTTTTTAAGGGAAAGATGGCATAGGGAGGCAGGTGGAGGTGCTGCCCTTTGGCTGGGTTGTGGCCCCTTGTGTGCCGCACACAGTCACACACCAACACACAACCCTTTCTTGCCTTTTTTCCTTTTTCCTTTTGGAAGGGGGGGCATCATCATTGCTCTGTCCTTCCTTTCTGCTGGTGGTGGTGGTGGTTGAAGTCCTTCAAGCCTCGTTCTTAGCATTCACCGCGTGCCTTAATTGTATGGACATTTAAATCAAGGTCCGCTGTGAACACGCAGAGAGGGGCCTTTGCCAGGTCCTATGGGTCCTGATCCACAGGAGGGAAAAAAGGAAGGAAGGAAGGAGGGAGGCAGGAGGAGGAGGCAGCAGAAAAAAAAACAAGGAGACCCCCCTGTCCCTAGATCTACAAATCTGGGTAGAGAAAGGGGGTGCAAGGTGCAAGGGGGGGTGCCAGGATAAAGGGGTATCTCCTTTTCTTTCCCCTCAACCCACCAATTTGCCTCTCTGCCTCCCAACCTCTCTGCAATCCCTGACTGCAAACAATGGAAATGTGGAAGGAGGGATGAAGAGAGAGAGAGAGAGAGAGAGAGAGAGAGAGGCGATGCTGCTGCTGCTGCTGCTGCTGCTGCAGTAGGATTGTCTTTGTTCTCAAGGACTTTTGCAGGGGCTGGATGCTGCTGTTGCTGCTGTTGCTGCAATGGGCGGTGGGGCCTTCTCTCTCTCTCTCTCTCTCTCTCAGCTGCTCCCCACCCTCCAAGATCTGCACCCCACAAACAGGGGGTGGGGTGGACATCCCAAATTGGGGGTGGTGATGGTGGAGGTTTCCCTTACCTGCCCCTTGAGCTGCATCCCAGTCCTCTGGTCCAGCGTTGTTCTCCTCCTCCTCCCTGCAGCTGGTCCTCCTGAGGATGCTGCAGCGGATGTCAGTCTGGGATGCAGGGATGCTCTGGGCTGGGATGCAGGGAGGGACCGAAGGATGCTTGGTGCTGAGAGAAGCAAGGATGCTCTGGGCTGGGATGCAGGGATTAAAGGATGCTTTGGGCTGGGATGCAGGGATAGAAGGTTGCTTGCTGCCAGGATGGAAAGATGCTCTGGGTTAAAGAGAGGATGCTGGGATGGAGGCAAGGATGCTCTAGACTGAAACAAGGATTTTCTGGGCTGGGATGCAGGGATGGAGGCAAGGATGCTCTGGGTAATGCCTAAGGAGACCCAGGCCGCCCTGAAAGTGTGTGCATGTGTTGTGTGTGTGTGTGTGTAAGGCTCACAATGGAGAAAAGGAGGAGGGGAGGAAGGAAGGAAGGAAGGAAGAAAGAAAGATGGGGGAGGACCATAGTAGCCCTGTTTGCCTTCCTCTGCCGCAGTCCTTCCTTCCAAGCGAAGGTCCCCAGTGGCCCAAAAATAAATTAAAAAAGATGTATAAAAGAGAAAGATGGGGGGGGGGGGGCTGGGAATGGAGAGGGAGGGGCAGTGGCTGGGGCTCTCCCCCTTTTGGTCAAGCCCTGCTCCTCTGCTGCTGCTGCCCCACATCCCTCTTGCAAAAGGCAGCAGCAAAGGGGGGGGGGGGAGAGGAGAAAGAAGGACAACACCAGATTCCCCCCCCCCCCAAAACACACACAAACACAACCTCCTCCTCCAAAGCCCTCCCTGCCCCACCCAGCCTCTCCTGCCCAAGAAGGGCACTGCCAGGCTTTTCCTTCCTAGGCTTTGGAGGGCAGGGGTCACCCCACATTAGATTAATTTTTTTTCGGGGGGGGGGGAATTAAATCCTGATCCCTGCCATCTTTGGACTTCAGTGCTTGCAAAGCCACCTACCTCTAGCAACACAAAACACACACATCACACACAGAGAGAGACACCTCTCTTCCTCTGGGTTGGGGACTGCTGATGCCCAACTTGCAGCAATAGCGGTTTCGTCCCGTTTTAAACCCTCCTCTCTGTTCCTCCCCCTAAAAAACCTCAGTCTCTGCTGCCTCCGCAAGACTCTGCAGGGCAAGGCAGAGAGGGCTCGGGCTCAGCCTGGCCCCCAGCAGCCCAGACAAGGCAAGGACCCCCCCCCCCAGGACCACCACAGCCCCCCCCCCGCCATCTCTTCTTTCTGGCCTTCAGGGTGGACCCAGCTCATCCCCCCCACCTTTCCTCCAGCCTTGATCTCCCCAAGGAGACAGGCAGGGGGGAACTAGAAGTCACTTTTCACCCCCCACCCCCCCCAGCCCTCTAGCCCCCAAAGCTTTCCCTTCGACTTGCCTGGGTTTCAAGGTAGACTGCCCCTGGGCAGGGAGGTCCTCTGGCTCCTTTCATAGACCCCCATCGCCTTTGCTTTCCTCTCTCTCAATCTCTCTCTCTCTTACTCTCTGTATATCTATCTATCTATATTTATGTATGTGGATAGATAGATAGATAGATAGGAAGGCAAACCCCAGAGTCTCTCTGTATATCTATATTTTAAAAAATATCTTCTTTATTGTTAAAATAAAAATCTATCTATTTATCAATCTATCTGTCTCTCTCTCTGTGTATATCTATCTATCTCTATGTATGTATGTGGATAGATAGATAGACAGACAGACAGACAGACAGGAAGGCAAACCCTGGTCTCCAGAGTCTCTCTCTCTCTCTCTCTCTCTCT
The DNA here is from genome assembly GCA_034509955.1 of Urosaurus nigricauda. Lineage (NCBI taxonomy): Eukaryota > Metazoa > Chordata > Lepidosauria > Squamata > Phrynosomatidae > Urosaurus > Urosaurus nigricauda. The sequence goes on along the minus strand of JAOEGL010000001.1, from coordinate 374,818,772 downwards.
CTATCCCTGTCTCTCTCCGTGTCTATCTATCTATCTATCTATCTATCTATCTGTGGATAGATAGAAAGGAAGGCAAAACCTGTCTCCAGAGTCTGTCTGTCTGTCTGTCTCTCTCTCTCTCTCTATATATATATATCTATGTATGTATATAGATAGATAGACAGACATACAGACTCTGGGGACCAGGGTGTGATTCCCCACTCAGCCATGAGACCCACTGGGTGACCTTGGGCCAGTCACACTCTCTCAGCCTCAGGGGAAGGCAATGGCAACCCTCCTCTGAGCCAACCTTGCCAAGAAGAGCTGCCTTCGCAGAAGCGCCTTTGCCTTTGCCTTTGCCTTTGCCAGGGGCTTCAGGGTCGCCAAAGGTCGGGAGAGACTGGAAGACACACACACACACACACACACACACATATGGGCTTTCATGGGCATGTGTGTTACAGGCATCTATAGCTATCTATCTATATCATATGCAGATTGAGGCATATATATAGTACTTAAAGTGTATGTGTGTGTGTGTGTGTGTGTGTGTATATATATATATATATATGCAAACACACATTAACACACAAGCATATTAAAGCATATATATATTTAAAGTGTACACACACACATGCATTTAACAGACACATATTAAAACATACAAAGATATAGATATATACAGTGTTTAAAGTGTACTCACACACGCAGGCACACACACACACACACACACATAAAATCAGATTATAGATATAGATATCTCTTTCCTTGAGACCCCCCCCCCCCAAAAAAAAGAGTCCCTGCCAAGCTGTTTCTCTGCCCCTTTCCCCCCAAACTCCCTCCAGACCAGAAGGACCAGCTGGCCCAACCTGCCAAGGAGGACAAAATGTAGGACACCGGAGGGGAATCAATAAGAAAGGTTGGCCCTTACCCCACGAGAAGCTGAGAGGAGAGCCCTGCAAATCCCAGTGGCTGCTGCTGGTGCTGCTGGTGCTGAGGGTCCTGCTCCACAGGGGGGGGGGCGTTGGAGAGAGGGCCCCCTCCTGCTGCCCCAGATGCCCCTCTCTCTTTTGGGGCTGGGGGGGGGGAGGAGAGGGCAGAGGGAGAGGTCCTTGGGAGCCCTTCCCAAAACCCAAAGGGGACAAGAGGAGCCTTCTTCCATCCAGGTCCTCAGGAGATGCCAAGGCCACCCAGGCACCCTCCATCCTGAGTGGTCCAGGGAGGGCAAAGCAGGCTCCAGGAGGAGGAGGAGGAGGAGGAGGAGGAAGAAGAGGACCTGGAGAAGGAGACCCCCCCCCAAGCCCCAAGCCCCCCCCACCTCCCTTTAGGCTGGAGGAGGAGGAGGAGGAGGAGGAAGGCAGGGGCTGGATGCTGTCCCTCCTCACCTGCGGAGGAGAGGCAGAGAGAGGCAAAGCAAAGAGGAGGAGGAGGAGGGCAGAGGAAGAAGAGAGAAAGGAAAGGAGAGGCCTCCCTCCCTCCCTCCTTCGCTGGGGCTGGACCACAACCCCTCCCCAACCCTCCCCCTTCGCCTCTCTGCTGGGATTATCCAACACACACACACACACAGAGAGAGAGACCCCATACACACCAAGGCACTCTCTGCCAGCCCCCTCTCCTGCCCTTCCTGCACCCCAAAGCCCATCCTTCCCTGCCTCCAGACTTTTTTCTGCCTCCTCCTCCTCCTCTTCTTTTTCCTCCTTCTCCTCCTATTTTTCTTCTTTCTCCTTCTCCTCTTCTTCTTCTTCCTCCTCCTCTTCTTCTGCCTTGTCCTCCCCTTCTTCCTCTTCTTCTTCCTCTTGTTTCTTCTCTTCCTCCCCCTCTTCCTCCTCCTTCTCCTCCTCTTTTTCTTCCTCTTCCTCTTCTTCTTCCTTCTCTTCCTCCCCCTCAGTCCCTCTCTTCTTCTCCTGCCTCCCCTCCTAATCCACCTCTCCCTTTTCTTTCCTATGGGTCAGGAATATGATCTTCTTGAGTTGTCACCTTCAGGTCCCAGTCTTGGCTGGAGGGAAGAGAATGGATGGGTCTCTTGCCTTAAATTGTGGGCTGCAGGGCCTGGCTTGGACCTTCCTTTGGAGCCAAGATGTGGGAAGGGTGGACATGGATGCTTGTGCGCATGGATCTTGCATGGAGACCTTCACCCAACCCCATCCCATTGCATGATGGGGCTCCCAAGGGTACATAGATCCAGATGGAAGGACATCTCTTCCTTTCTCCTGCCTCCTCCTTCAGCCCTGTTTTTGGACCTCTTGTCATCTGGGGACATCTCCATCACACTGGGGTCATTCTCAGCAGTGGTCCCAACGTGGTCCCCAGTGATGTGCAAATCCACAGCTGCATTTCCGGGCCCCATTTCTGCATGGATTTTATTTTTTGAATTTACCTCTTCTCAAAGTGCAAGAGGGTGAACCATGGCATGCGTGGTATGTGAGAGTGAACGATGGCCTGAATCTTAGCTAGAGTCCTAGCTAGAGTCAACCTAACTAGATTCAACTAGTCAAGGGATCGGTGAGTTGACACTTATGTAAATCCCATGGAGTCGATGGGTCTAATCTACTTGGCTTTGCCCATTCCAGCCAAGAGGTAGAAGTAGATCCCAAAGAAAAGCCTGTGAAATGACAATGATGATGGTGATGATGATGACCCACCTCTCCAAGACAGGGATCAACAACAAATCAACAATGAACATCATCAATTAAAATACATTAATTAAAACATGCAGCCATTATCAATTTTGTTGAATGCAATTGCTTAGTGAATATGCTGGTTGGAATAAAAAGTCTTAAAATAATGCAACTCTTCAAAAGGATAAAGAAGGCACACACATCTTAAAACAGTCCACTTTTAAAATTCAGCCTCTATAGTCACAATTTAATACAGAAACATTAAGACACAGGAATCCCAGTCCCTGGTGTCTTAAACCTTGTCGATTAAAAGCCAAACCAAGCAAAAAATACAGAATAAAAATCTCTTAGACATAAAACAGAGACATCCAGGGATTGGGATGCAAAGTTTGTGAAGGAGGGAGTGGGGAGCGGAAGATATGGGGACCCTTGGGGTTTGGTTATAGGGTCAGTCAGGCTTCATGTCATTGCTCTGAATCCAGAATTACTCTCCAGCAGTCTCTCTCTCTCTCTCTGTGTATATGTGCGCACACAATACAATGTAGTAGCAATTTGACTGCTGTTGATGATGAAATTGGTAACATAGAAAGAGGAAGGAGGGAGGAAGGGAGGGAGGGAGAGAAGGAAGGAGGAAAAGAGGGAGGGAAAGAGAGAAAGAGAGAGAGAGAATATTGCTAAGCAAGGCAGGCGCAGCCATGTTCTGCAGCTGACATCACTGCAGAGAAGCAGAATTGACAGCTTCGGAGGCTGCATGCAAGCTGCAGTGGCCAAGGCTTTATTTAAAAACACGCACACATCTTTCCAGGAGACATTCAGAAATAGCTGTCCCTCTTCTTCTTCCCACCTACCTTCACCCTCACCAGGCTTCCAACTTACCTCCCTGCACCCCAAGGTGAACTTGAAGGAGAAAAGCCATGTTTGCCATGCGGTTCGGTCTCGGAGGCCCACTCTTAGAGAAAGACGTGTGTGAAAAAGTCCATAGGCAGGCTAGGGAAGGAGCAGATGCAGAGGATTAGGAAGCCAAGTATTTTATTTTATTTTTATCCTGCTTTTCTCCCAAAGTGGGAGAGGGGATAAGATGGGATGTGACTGAGGAGGTTTTCAGAAAGATGCCTCTTTCGCTCAGAGGAGGAAAGGGTTCAAAGGGAAGGAGTCTGGAGAATGGGAATGCATCGTCTATGGATAGCGATGCACTATTTCTGCAATCAAAGATGGCTATCCATAGGCCTTTATTTATTTATTTATTGCATTTTTATCGAGTTTTTACAATAAAACATACAAAATCTGCACAACAACAACAACAACAATTGATAACATGGCCCAAGGGGATGTATGTGATAAACAATGAATCTGCAGCAGAATCACAGAATTGGTTCTCAGCAAGAACCAGAGAGTCTGTCTTGTCCAGCTGAAGAATGTCTGTCCAGACAACTCTTTGCAAAGTAAGAAGCTGAAATTGATGGGAATGTTCATTTAAGTAACCAATGAAAATAATACAGTCTTCTTGATAAGTGCTAGGCCTTTTTTGACCATTGGAAAATATCTATAAGCCCTTCTCAATAAAGGCAGCATGGTGTAGTGGTTTGAGCATTGGATTACCACTCTGGAGACCAGGGTTCGAATCTGCTTTCAGCTAGGGAAGTCCACTGGGTGACTTTGGGCAAGTCACACTCTCTTAGCCTCAGAGGACGGCAAAGGCAAACCCCCTCTGAACAAATCTTGCCAGGAAATCCCCACGATAAGTTTGCTTTCAGGTTGCAATGACTTGAAGGCGCACAACAATAGCAAAAATTGCAGGAAACGAAAAAACAAAGCTGATGTTGGCTTCTTATTCTCAGTTCCCAGTCCTGATTGGCACCGAAGCTTCACATACACAACCATTCACAACCCCTTACTGAACAAATTGTTCACATTCACAATTTCCCCTTTGAACAAATCTTGCCGAGAAAACCATGTGATAGGTTTGCTTTAGTGTCCCCATAAGTCAGAAATGACTTGAAGGCACACAGGAACAACAATAAGAATTGCAGGAAATGAACAAAGCTGGAGTTGGTTTCTTATTCTCAGTTCCCAGTTGCTGATGGGCATCAAAACTTCACACACAATTATATTTTCCATATGAATGGCATGCGCTTTAACTGTCCTTGCATCCCAAATACAGTTTTTAAATGCCCCATGTTGCATATTGTCCTAAATCTTCCACTGTTGAACAGCTCTTACCCGCAGAAAGTTCCTCCTAACGTTGAGGTGGAATCTCTTTTCCTGTTTAGCAGTAAACAGTAGCCAAAATGGAAGCTTTTCTCCTCTCCTCCACTGACACAGAATGATGAGAGTAGCGATCAGAGATAAAAGAGAGTACTCCTTTACACAGCATGGAGTGAAATTGTGGAACTCACCACCACAAGATGCTGAGCTGGCTGCCAGCTTTAAAAGGGGAATTGATAAATTCATGGAGGATGAGAGCATCAGTGGCTAAGAATCAGGATGGCTATTTATCACCGTCAGTGTCAGACGTAGCTGGTCTCTATGTAGAAGTTTTGTGGGAGTGTGAGACAACAAGTGTGCTGGTACTCATATCTTGCTCGTGGGATTTCTGCAGGCATTTGTCTGTCTATTGTGTACATCTTTGTTAGGCAAACCTCAGCTGCATCTGGTCCTGCAAAGATAATTTTGTGGTCTTCAACACGACTCCCCAGGGCAACCATTTTCTGGCTAGAATAAAGAGTGAATTGCTGTTCCTAGAAAGCAGCTTTGAGAGCTTGCAACAAGTATATTGTGCATTTCCGTTGGCCAATAAAGGTATCGCTGATGGATTTTTGTTTGGATTTATTAAATGGCCAACACGGCTACCCCTGCATGCTCCTAGAAATATTGATTTATCATAGATAGATTGCATAGCATCCTTGTATCATAAAAATCACCAGTTTTTGAGAATCAGAAGTGGAGTTCTGGCCATTTTGGGTTTTTGTTTTGTTTTTTGGTAGTCCATGTGGCCCCTGGAAAGTCTCAAGGCATAAAAGTGGAGCTGCCATAGTTGCCCATTCCTGGTATCCACAGAATTTTGAGCTAGAGAAGCTTTTGGTTTAACCCAGAGATTTCCAAAACTTTGGTCCTCCAGGTGTTTTGGTCTTCAGCTCCCAGAAGCCCCAGTCAGCTTGGCCAGCAGTCAGGAATTCTGGTACCTGAAGTCCAAAACATTTGGAGGACCAAAGTTTGGAAACCGCCCGTTTAATCCAATGTGTCTGCCTTTATGTCCTCATATTCATTCAGACAGCTGAGGCTGTGTGTATCTGTCTGTCACCTATTCAAAATGGCAGCGGTGGTGATGATGAGCCAGAGAGGAATTAGGAGCACTGCAGCAGAAACACTTGGAACAAACATACATCTTTTATGAACAAATCCATGCCACATTTTTGAATCAGTGCTTTAGGTGCAAGGAGGTTGCTCATCCAGGCTGAAAGAGTCTAGTATAGGTCAAGCAGAAAATCACTCCTCCCCAAGGTTGGCTTAGCCAGGAACAAGAGGCTTTTTTTCTTTTCAGGACCAAGGACAGCAGCTCTGAAACTCAGATGTTTCTCTATTGGGAAAATGCTGTCCCTTCGAACTGTCTCTGTGCTTGCACACCTGAAAAATAAGTAAACAGAAAAGAGCAAAAGAAGGAGAAGAGGGGAGGGGGGAGAAAGTAAGAATGAATGAGTGAATGCTGAGACATTTTCACCTGGGAACAGACCTAGTTTCTAATTTATACACAAAGAGAAAACCCAACATTCAACAATATCCTTGGGTGGATGGAAGGCTGATCCAGGCTGCGATAGGGACGGAGGAGCTATTCACAAAGCAAAGTAATAAAAAGAGCAACAACAATGACAACAGCCCAGCCAGCCAATCGCTATAAATATTGACAGCAGTGATGCGTGTGCCTGGAATTGTTCATAACAAATGTGACAAGAATCAATGACACTGTCTGTGCTTCCTGTCTGTGCCTCTCTCCTGCCATCCCTCGTTCATCTGACCTTGGGTGATTTTGTCATGTCGGCGGCCCTTAGCAGGCTGACATCTGAACAGGGTGCCCACCCATTCAGTTCAACTCAACCCTTGGCTACGTTTGCTAGCTAGTGGCTTTGTGGACCATGTTGGACACCCCTCCTTTTCCTGTGTTCCTCAGATCCCAGGCCAGCCACATCTTCCTCATTTGAATTTAGATCTGTCACATCACCACCTTAAACAGCTTTAAAGAAGCTTTTAAGATGGATCTCTTCCGGCAGGCCTTCCCTGAATAGATACCCAGCCACCAAAAAAGCCTAATTTGTTTACTTCTAATTCTGCTGTTGCTATTGTTTATCTGTTTTATCTACTATTTTAAGTTATGTTTTAAATAGTAAGCTGTTTAATTGTATTTTAGGGGTGGTGGGATTGTGGGATATGGAAATGTATGTTTTAATCTTGTAAGCCGCCTTGGTTGTGTTGCACAGAGGGGTGGGATTATTATTATTATTATTAATTATTAATTATTGCCTCCCCTTCCCATCCCTTTTCTTAGATGTCTTAGACGAAGCAAAATGGGCTAGAGAATAGGCTTCTTCCTCCCATCGGGAAAGAGACATACACAGGTCCAGGTTATTCTCCCACATGAACCTGCCATGCATGAGACCTTATAGAAAGACCCTCCCTCCACCTCACCACCTTTTCAGATGCGTCTAGTAGGCACATGGGAGAAGGCCTTCTGTGTGGCAGCTCCAGCTTTTGGAAGACTCTTTCTACAGAGTTTAGACTAATGCCATCTTTACTCTCCTTCTGCAGGTGAAGATTTGTTTCATCAGGTCTTTGAAAACTGAGCCATGAAAACAACTATGCAACCATCAAACCATGAAAACAACTATGCAACAACAGCAACCCACACTAAGGATTGACTGTGCCCATATTTATACATTATGTTCATGACATGATCTTTTCACACAGGTGTCTGCGGTAGTTCTCTTGCACCAGCCTCTTGCATCACTTGCGGCTGTGTCATCCTGATCGTTTCCTATACGGAGTGATAATGACACTCAGTGTCAGTCACCATGCTGCAACCTTTCCATGGAGTTTATCTAGAAACTAGATTTAAAGTGAAAACAACCCACTTTTGCGGGTTATTTTTCACATGACATTTGGGGTTAACCCAAACAGAAAGTAGAAAAATACCTGCAAATATGGGTTGTTTTTCAGACGTTTGGGTGAAAGAGAAATAACACAACATTAACTTGAATGGAAAGTCACCAAAACGCACTCCTTTTTACTTTTGGGAACTTCCTAAAGTAAAAAGGAGTGGTTTTAAATATATATATATTAAAAACAAAATAATAATTAAACAAGGATTGGGTTTTGGTGACTTTCCGTTCGGGTTAATGTCACGTTATTTCTTCTTTATATAAACATGTCTGAAAATCAACCTGCTTTTGCATGTTGTTTTTCAGACTTTTAAATCTTGTTTCTGAATGGGATTTAAGCAATTTGCCTCCATGTGCTAAACCTCCATGTGTTTCATCATCCAGCATCCGGCATCCATATTCAGTGCAGTGAAATTCAACTCCAATTTTATATACACATACAAAAGAAAATAAATTCATTTGAGCTATGGCACTGGAAAAGAGAGTTGAGGATACCTTGGACGGCCAGAAAGACAAACAAATGGGTCCTAGAACAGATCAAGCCTGAAATCACCTTGGAAGCCAATATGACTAAACTGAGGCTACCATACTTTGGCTACATCATGAGAAGACATGACTCACTGGAAAAGACAATAACGCTAGGAAAGGTGGAGGGCAGTAGAAAGAGAGGAAGACTACATGCCAGATGGTTAGACTGAATCAGGGAGGATACGGACCTGAACCTGTTGGACCTGGGCAAAGAAACTGGGGACAGCAGGGTCTGAACATGTCTCATCCACAGGCTCATCACGAGTCAAGGCTGACTTTAAGGCACTTAACAACAAGAACAAACCCCCTTCCATTGCAACCTCCTGTGGCCCTAAACATCTCCTTTGGTGACCAGAGGGACCTCTGGGACAAAGTGGGTCTGGAGAAAGAAGAGGAGATAGGCAGAAATTTCCTTTTCTTTCAGCAATTGAACCTGTTAGAGACCATGGCTCTCCCACCAACAGATGCCCAGTTAGGGTCTGAGCCAAGAGTTGTTGCTGTGCACACCTTTGGTCCTTGAACTGCCTGTCCTATGTTGGAAAGGAATACAATGCTTCTTCAAGGTTTCTTGGGAAACCAAGCTGTGCCTATTATTATTACAACATTAAATTATCCTTCCTTAATGAGCACAAGGCCTGGTTTATTAAAACTGATTGTTTCATTTTTTTGGTAATTGACCCACAACACTAAAAGCAAGTACGAAATACAAGTTGATCTTGGTATAGGAAAATGCTGGCCGCACTTCAGTTTTCTGTTATAATTAGCCACCCATTGATTTGCAGCAATTTTCGATCAATGAACACTCTACAACAGACTAGTTGCTTCACCCCCATTTCAATGGTCTTCCATGGTGGAACTCTTGAGTCCTCAGAAGACTTGACAAAATCAATGAGTAAAGCGGTGTGTGTATGTGTGTGGCCTGGTGGGGTCTGTGGGTTTTTTTTAGCCTGGTTTGTGGGCACACTGTCAAAGTACATAAAATTAGAATAGAGCCTTGAACTGAGTCTTCAAAATAAACTGAGTTTATTTTTTAAAAAATAAATCTTGGCTGGCATTCTGCATTGCACTTATGGCTTAGTAAACTAGAGTTACAGATCCATAACTGTTCTATGTTCAGATACACTTCCATAGGCTCTTAGTATCCGTTGGGGGTTGGTTCCAGGACACCCCCCCCCCAAAAGCATACTAAAATCTGTGGATGCTCAAGTGTCATTATATGTTGTGGCATAGTAAAATGTTGTCTCTTATATGAAGGGGCAAGATTTGCTTTTTGGAATTTATTATTTTGAAAAATATTTTTTTATCTGTGGATGGTTGAATCTGTGAATGCAGAATCTGTCGATATGGAGGGCCAACTGTATTTATTCATGGCACTATTGCCATGATCAAAAATGCCTTTCTGAATCCAGCCTTAAACCTCAGAGAGCTACTCCAAGTGAGGAAGTAGGAAAAATCTTTATAAATGCTATTCTGGATGGGGAACTGGCCTGGCAGATGGAGGACGGGCAGAGATGGTGGGAGCTCATGGAGGAAAACAGTGATCTGTTTTGCATGCCTTCCATCTCAAATCCAGTGTGAATGTGTTGTTCAGACTACAGCAAACACTGGAGTTTCCAGCAAACTCCAGAGCAAACTGTGAGCTTTTAAAATTCAGTTTAAGGTGTTATACTGCCAGTTTGCTGCTGACAGGGCTGTGCATCACATATCCCGATCACACCAGATTCAGGGAAATTGCCATGCCTTGTTTGTCTTGATCATGCCAGAGTCAGGGAAAATGCCATGCCTCATGTGTCATGATCATGCCATAATCAGGGAAAATGCCATGCCTTGCGTGTCTTGATCATGCCAGATGCAGGGAAAATGGCATGCCTTGTGTGTTTTGATGATGCCATATTCAGGGAAAATGCCATGCCTCATGTGTCCTGATCATGCCATATTAATGGAAAATGTCATTATTGGAAAATGAAGAAGCAACCTCTAGCATGATCATGTGTCCTGATATAGCATGATCTTATGTCTTGGTAATGCTCTATTCAGGGAAAATCATGTGTCCTGATCATGCTATATTCAGTGGAAATGCCATGCTTCATGTGTCCTGATCATGCCATATTCTTGGAAAATGTCACGCATCTTGTGTCCTGATGGTACCAGATTCAGGAAAAATGCCATGCATCATGTGTCCCATGCCTTGTGTGTGCTGTTCATGCCAGATTCAAGGAAGATGTCATGCATCATGTGCCCTGATTGTGCTAGAATTGGGTTTTCTCCCTCATGCAGACAAGCCCTATTTGTAACCATGTCAGTAAAGCAGGATCTTGTCCTCTGTTCCTAGTTCTCATTGCTTGAGAGCATATGAGCGGTGACTGACAAAAACCTTAGAATGCAGAGGAGTAAGCAGGTTTTTTCAGTCGTCAGGAGGTGGTGAATCAGTGCCCTCAATAAGTCTTTTTTCCTCTCCCATGACTAATAAATGCAGAACTTAAAATGCAAAACTATGTAGTTGCTTGAACTGAATAATGTATGCCGTTAATAGAATTCAGGCTTCCTTGGTGCAAAATTTGGGTGACGCTGTTATAGAACTTTGGAAGAAAAACAACAGCAGCCACACAGACCGTAGACAGTCATCCCACAGTAATAAATAGAACAGGTATGATCACATGCCGATTCTGTAATTTTTCAACCTTGACATGGACTTATTCATTCAATCGTTTTTTGGAGAAGCACACAGAGAAATGCCTGTAGGTATCCTGCACCAGCTATGCTGAAAGCTTCCAGGGAAAGAAACAAAGCTAGGTTGCAGCAGGAGGCACCTCGCTTTGGGCAGCATGGATTGGTTCCAGAGAATAGGAACCAAACAAGCCTTTCAGAACCAGGGAGAGCTCCCAGTCAAGAGAGAGGTTGCTTTTACAATCATCTGAACCAGAGAAGAGTAAATTACAGTATAGCGTTGGGGTGGCCAGGCTGGTTTTTTGGGAACTTGATTCCTTCACTTTCCTCTTTAAAGTCTCACCCCAAAAGGCACATGTTGGGTAGAATGGAATACGCTGCCTCGATGGGTGATGGAGTCTTCTTCTTTGGAGGTTTTTAAACAAGGGGTGGATGGCCATCTGTCAGGAGTGATTTGATTGTGTCAATTGACCTGATGGAGACGGGACACTTTGCTCTCTCCCCTACAAAGTAATGTTGCAGTAAGCTGGAATATATCCAGAGGAAGGCAACCAAAATTGTGAAAGGTTTGGAAACCAAGCACTATGAGTTCTCATAATGCTTGGTTTCCAGAGCGTTCACCATTTTGGTTGCCCTCCTCTAGACATATCTCAGCTTACTGCGACATTACTTTGGGAGCTGGACACATCTTAAGAAGCTGGACATCTTTAGCCCCGAGAAGAGAAAATTAAGGGGTGACATGATAGCCATATTTAAATATTTGAAAGGATGCCATATTGAGGATGGAGCACACTTGTTTGCTGAGAGTAGGAAATCGAGCAATGGATGCAAGCTACAGGAAAAGAGATTCCACCTGAAACTTAGGAAGGATTTCCTGACAGTAAGAGCTGTTCAACAGTGGAACACACTGCCTCAGAGTGTAGTGGAGTCTCCTTCTCTGGAGGCTTTTAAGCAGAGGCTGGATGGCCATCTATCAAAGGGAGGGCTTGGATAGTGCCTTCCTGCATGGCAGAAGGGGGTTGGCATGGATAGCCCTTGGGGATTTCTTCTAAATCTATGATTCTAGGTAGGTTGCATTCTCCTACCTGGCTTGACATTAACAAATACTTTTGAAAACCGGACACAATTTTTTTCTTCTTTATTCCAGCCACTTCCATATTTATTATGTTTTTGATAGTATGGCACCTCATTTGCACACCAACCCAGGTCCCAGGATCAGCTCCACTGTAGTTGACCATCCTTGGTCTGAGATAACTATTATGATAGTAATTCTTACACCAGATGTCAGGGCTTGAGATCAGGATGCTAGCTGGAAACAGGATTTTGCCTCCGGTGGTGCCACTTGAAGAATTTGTGGCTGAAGTAAGACTTGAGTTTGGAAATTTCCAGGTCATAGCTCATACTCTTAGCTACGGTGCTGCATCAAGTCATTCTGCAGAGAGGTCACGTAATCACCTGCTGCTAGCAACATACTAACTGCTAATGCCTTAAGGCATTTGAGTTAAATCCGGCACAGTGATCACCTTCTTGGAAAGGTGTTAACCTTAAATCCCCCTGTTACACACCCCTTCCATATGTCCCTGCAAGTTATTTTTGTTGAAGAATTTATTACTGCCACTTGAAACTAAGACACACAATCACCATAAGCAACACATGCATCAAAGAAAGCCTTTTGCTTCTTTCTACAGCAATGTCTTCTGTGTAAAGAAGCAAACAGGTTTTGCATTCCCAGTAAGGATGCGAAAAGACATCCGGAACTGGATTGGATCTCAGTTTAGTGCTTACAAAGGTGGCCTGTTTCAGCATGGACCAATTCAGAGCCAGTCTATTTTAATTCAGGTCTTGAGTCTGAATCGGATTTTGACATATGCAGTTGGTATCTCCAATTGGAGAGTCAGCATGATGTAGTGGTTTGAGTGTTGCACTATGACTCTGGAGACTAGTGTTGGATTGCCGGCTTGGCCATGAAACCCATTGGATGACCTTGGGCAAGTTACATGCTCTCAGCCTTAGAAGATGGCAATGGCAAGCCTCCTCTGAACAAATCTTGCCAAGAAAACCTATTATAGGGTCATCAGGGGTGTGATAAGTTGGAAATGACTTAAGGGCACAACAACAACAACAACAACAATCTCCTGATGACTCTTACTGGAAATACAAAAATGGCCATAACTTTTCTTTATTTGTCAGAATCAGATAAAATGGAGAGCTTAGTAGCCCCTAAGATGTGCTTGTCAAATCTGAAACAAATAGGTTCAAGGTTGCACACTTTTAATTTTTATGAAATGGAACTTTCAACAACTGCAATTTTAATTTTACAAAAATAGATGATATTTGCATACTTAGCAGCCTCTTAGGAGGGGATTATGCTTACCACTGGCTGCCAATTAGTTTCCGGGCGCAGTACAAGGTATTGGTCCTAACTTTTAAAGCCCTACATGGCTTGGGTCCATCTTATCTTAGGGACCGCCTCTCCCCGTATGAACCCCCCCGCACGCTCCGATCCTCTGGGAGGAACCTGCTACAGCCTGTGAAAACTCGGCTGTCGCAGACCTCCCAGAGAACTTTTTCAGCTACTGCACCCAAGCTGTGGAATGGACTGCCGGATGAGATGCGTCTTATAACATCTCTTGACTGCTTTAAAAAAGCTCTGAAGACGCATCTCTTCCGGCAGGCCTTCCCTGAAACCTTCTAGTTCCTGGCTCCGAAACGGGACCTATTTTGACCCCTTGCTGGTGCTATTTTTACCCTCATCCAAGATCTATGAGGATGTATTATGTTTTTAATGTTGTTATGGTTTTAAATTATTACTAATTTAATTTATTTTTTAAGGATGGGTGGTTGGGTATGGGTTGATGATGTATTTTAATCTGTATGTTTTAATTTGCTGTACCCCGCTCTGATTGTGCTCTACAGAGGAGCGGGCTAGAAATAAAGATTTATTATTATTATTATTTACCAAACGTGAAAGAAATAGATGGAGGTGTGTGTCCGTGTGCACGTGCGTGCGTGTGTTTGTGCGCGTGCAACAGCACCTTTCCGAATTTGAGGATACTCAGAAGGATCTTCCTGGCCTAAATCAGCCTCAGGATGCAAAAAGAGCATTAACTGAATTGTTGTTCTTGTGCTATGACAGCCCTATGGGTGAGAGACCTTCAAACAACCCTGAAATTAACAGTCTTTCTCAGGTCTTACAAATTTAGGGCACCCATGAGTTCCTTGACTGAACCCCTTTACCTATAGTCTACTTTTCCTACTTCCTTCCAAATTTACTGAGCTTTATTGCCTTTTCCAGTGACTCATGTCATCTCATGATATGCCCAACATATGTCAGCCTCAGTTTAGTTTAGTTTAGTTTAGTTAGTTGGTTTATACTGAGACTTCAGGCTTGATTTGCTCTGGGAACCATTTATTTGTCTTGTTGGCAATCCATGATTGTCTGTAGAACTCTCCTCCAGCAGCAAATCTCAAATGAGTTAATCTCTCAGATTTATTCACTGTCCAGCTTTGTCCATGGAGATATGATGGCATGGATGGTTTTTATTATGGTATTTAATGATATATCATTACTTGAGGATTTTACCTAGTTCCTTTATAGCTGCCCTGCCAAGACCCATCAGTTTCACAACCCTCCTTCATTCAATGAGTTTAACTATATTTGGGACTAACTTTTAGCTCCCTGTGTTTTTTCTGTATCATTGCTATTAAAATGACAGATGGTATGGAGGTGTTCCTAAGTTCCAAACCTGCACATTTTCAGAGGGATAAGTGTCTTCTGCTCAGGCTTGGGATGAATCTGACACACAACTAGCATATCTCAGATGCTGTCCTATTTAGCACTAGCCCCTCTGTTCTTGTGGACTTGAGATCTGCAGTCTTGAATATTCATGGAAGGGCAACCTCCATTAAATTCAATGGTGCACCCCTCTGATGGCGCACACCCTGAACAAACTCACAGGCACCTGCCCCATTCAAGCCTATGGGGTTTGCATATTGGGGAGTCTCCATTTTCACCTGGGAGGGGGCCGGAACGGATCCCCCATGAAAACGGAGGGCCAACTGTGGCCCAGTATACTGGATAGAGATAAAGAAATTCCTGGGGTGTAAATGTCATGCCAAACCTCTGAAGAAACTTGCCAAGAAAACCCTATGATGGATTTGCCTTAGAGTCACCATAAATCAGAACAACAAATATCATGCCATCAGAAAGACAGAGTTATTAGTACAATTTAAAAAACAACAACACAACATTGTGATTTCAGTTAATGAATTGCTTCAAAGGTTAATTAAAAAAAACTGGATTAAAGTCTTATTTAAAACTGAAGTCAGTCATCTGATCCAGTGAAGAGCTGACCTTCCCCAAGTCTACTGAGAGCAATGTGAATGAGCATGCCCAAATCTGGAAGTGAAAACAGTCCACCTTCAGGACTGCAACCCAACTTTCCAACCAAATACAAAGCAAACAGCTTAGCAGTGTATGTTGTTGCTGTTATATACCTTTAAGTGAACTCTGACTTATGGTGAGCCTATCCTAGGGCTTTCTTGGCAATATGAATTTTGGAGATTCACCATTATCTTCCTCTTAGGGTGCGAGAGGCTGTGAGATGCCGAAGATCACCCAGGAGGTTTCCATCACGGAGTGGAGATTCAAAGCCTGACCTCCCAGAGTCTGATACTCAAAGCACTACAACACTCTGGTTCCCCAGATTTTATTCAGAGGTTTGCCGTGGCTCTCCTTTTAAGCTGAGAGAAGGTGATTTGCCCAAGATAATCTGGTGGATTTCCCTGGCTGAGTAAAGATTTGAAGCCTGATCTCCTAGATTCTAATCCAGCTTTCAAACCACTACGCCACACGGCATCAGACTCTCTCTCACAAAGTGTCCCAATCTAAAAGCATGGCTGTAAAGAAACCCATATGAATTCTTGAATTTTAGCCAGGAGTCTTCTAAAAGCAATTGTTTAGGGGCTATCCGAAAAGGATATGGCGCTGTTCTCAATTTGCAGTCCGCTCTCACACGAGTACTAAGCATATAATACAAAATGGCTGCTTGCTATAATCCAACAGCACATGACCCCTGCAGCAGATTTTTAAAAGACTGTTGTTTAATCTACAGATATGACCTATATTAACGGATAAATGCTAATGCTGGTCCTATGCGTTTTCCTCCTTTGCATCTAAATTGTTATTCTCCCGTCTATTGGAAACAGGATGTAATATTTTCACAAGCTGTAATATTTTCATAAAACAAATTTATACAATCCCCCCTCTCTCCCGCACGCACGCACACACGCAGAGACATACACAGAGTCTGAAATACTTTCCAATGCGTTATCTCTGAGCAAAGCGTCTGCAATAAGTCAGCACTGCTGGAGGCAATTTTTTTCCATGTCAGTTTGTGTTTGTATCACCGGATTCATATAGCGTGATGGATTTACTTGCCCCCCCCTCCACACAAACTACCATTGGAAGAAAAGATTATCTTTCTTTTCTTTTTCTTTAACAAAATGACCCATTTGCAACAACCGATATTTTATTGGGCACAAATGTTGTGTGTATTTTGTCTCGCTGCACATTTGCACCCACCCCCATCAGCAACGTAGCACATAGATGGTCTCTTCTGCCCTTTTTGTGACTCGTGAAAGTGGCATGCCAAAAAGGAAAGGAAAATAATCACACAGAGAAGCTGTTTTGGTCCCTCCCCTTCCCAGTGGCAAATTTCAGTTCTTTCTTCTGAAGAATCAAGGATGGATGGAGACCCTCAGGGCCAGAGCGCTGACTGAGCTAACTATGCAGCAGCCTAGGCAATCATTGGGATTACGGTCTTGTTGTCTTGACTAGCTGAAGCTGACAGGACATGCGGTGGAGTCACAGCAGAAGAGGCAGCTGGCCGAGGAGGAGAGTGAAGCCAGGGATCTGGGCTGGAGTTGGCAGAGGAACCCAACAAAGAGGAGAGCAGATGAGGAGAGACCAGCAAAGCTGCAGCTCCACAGACAGCTCCCAGGCAGCTGGCTTTCAAAACCTCCACGGCAGAACATGAATAATATTTCTCAAAATCGTTTCGATCACGTCATAGCTGGAATCTGTCTCAAAAGTCCAGACCTCACCTGAAGGAAGGAACAGGGATTTTTCACACTACGTAGTGACTGCCCTGTTGTTGTTGTTATCGTTGTTGTGTGTCTCCAAGTTGTTTCCCACTTATGGCAATGCTATCATGGGGTTTTCTTGGTAAGTTGCTTCAGAGGGGGTTTGCTATTGTCATCCTCTGAGGCTAAGAAAATGTGACTTGCCCAAGGTCACCCAGTGGGCTTACACAGCCAAGCTGGGATATGAAGCCTCGTCCCCAGTGTCATAGTCCAATGCTCAAACCAATATACAACACTGGCTCACAATTATTCGACTTTAACTGCTATGGCAACATCCTGAGGAATCTGAGGGTATATTGTTTTTTGAGGCACAAGAGCTCTCTGGCTCAGAACTCTAAATATCCCTCTTTAAACTACAAATCCCAGTGTTCCATAGGACTCGGCAAAGCATGAGATCCTGACTGATCTTGGAAGCTAAACAGGGCCTGCCCTAGATAATATTTGGATAAGAGACTGTCGATAAATACCAGATTCTCTAGGAGGAAGGAAATGACAAAACCATCACTGAGCCTTCCTTGTCTATGAAAACCCTATGAAATTCATGAGGTTGCCATAAGTCAACAGGTGACTTGGAGGCACATATATGCACACACATCATGGCAATTAAACTGGAACCACAGTGCTATAATTCTATAGTGTGAATGGGCTCCAAGTCTCTATAAAGGGCCAGGTTCTAGATGAGCATGCTGTACACTTTTGATACGTTGGCCAGGATCCTGTTGGTGTCACTCATACATGTGCATGAGTTTCCTTACACATGTGGTTAGACATTTTTAGCTGTTTTTACAATGAATATATTCAGTTCATGGTGGAGCAGAATAATTGAGTTGGAAGGGACCCCAAAGGCCATCTAATCCAACTCCATTCTGTCATGCAGGAAGACACAAGCAAAACCCTCCAGAAAAATGGCCATCCAGCCTCTGTTTGAAATCCTAGTAATAATAATAATAATAATAATAATAATATTTATTTCTTACCCACCCCTCTGAGTGAGCAATCGGGGCGGGTACAACATGTTAAAAACATATACAGTTAAAATCCTCCAACATACTCACCTCCCTCCCCTTAAAATAGTATTAAACTAATCATGGTTAAAACAATCAAGATCTAAAATACATGATCATTCAAATTCCCATATAGGCGGCCGTATAGGGGACGGGGGGGGGGAGAGGTCATCAGACGGTGGGAGATTAATTACTATCCAGGAAGACCTGCCAGAAGAGATGTGTCTTGGTCACTTTTTAAAAGTCTTCCAAGATTGTAATAAGACGCATCTCATCCGGCAGGTCATTCCACAGCCTGGGAGCAACAGCAGAAAAGGCCCTCTGGGAGATCTGGGACAACTTGGTTTTTATAGGCTGAAGCAGATTCCTCCCAGAGGACCAAAGTGTATGTGGGGGCTCATATGGGAGGAGGCGGTCTCTAAGATAAGTTGGACCCAAGCCATGTAGGGCTTTAAAAGTCAAAGTCAGCACCTTGTACTGTGCCCAGAAACTGATTGGCAGCCAGTGGAGAGATTTAAGCGCTGGTGTTATATGTTCTCTCCTTGATGTTCCAGTGACTAGCCTGGCTGCCATATTTTGAACCAGTTGAAGTTTCTGGGTTAGGCACAAAGGTAGCCCCATGTAGAGTGCATTACAGTAATCCAAATGTGAGGTGACCAGCCTCCAGGTCCTTCATCTCCAGGAAAAGGCGCAGCTGGAGGATCGGCAGAAGCTGATATTAGGCACTTCTGACCACTGCATTCACCTGACACGTCACGTGAAGCAATGAGTCTAGATGTACCCCTAGACTGCGAACACAGTCCTACAAAGTAGGAGACTCCAGCACCCTCTGAGGGAGCGTATTCCACTGTCAAACAACTCTTATCCTCACAAAGGTCTTCCTAATGTTGAGGTGGAATCCCTTTTCCTGTAGTTTGAATCCATAGCTCTGGGTCCTAGTGTCTGGAGCAGCAGAAAAAAAGCTTCCTCCATCCTCAATATGATATCCCTTGAAATATTTAAACATGGCTATGTCACCTCTTAACCGTCTCTTCCATGGGTATGTTTAGCCTGGTGAAGAGAAGATTAGGAGATGACATAGCCCCTAAACTGCTCCTCATAGGGCATAGTTTCCAGCCCTTCCAGAGTAAGTGAACTTCTGCAAGCATAAGCATTTCACATGTAGTTGAGCATTCTTGGATGATGTGTTAACTACTCATAAGTACTTTCAATGAGCCATTCCTTGCACATGGACAGCCATTGCTTATTCCCCATTGCACAAGAAGGCAAGAAGCAAGCACATGGTACATATACAACCAGTCAGGATGTAACCATGTGCTTGCTTCTTGCCTTCTTGTGCAATGGGAAATGAGCAACAGCTGTACATACAACCCCTGTGCATAGAATGGTTCATTGAAACACTGATGAGTAGTTAACACACCATTCAAGAATGCTCAAATGCATGTGAAATGCTTATGCTTGCAGAAGTCCACTTACTCTGGAAACCTTGCCCTATGAAGGAATAGTTTAGGGGCTATGTCATCTCTACACAGAAGGGTAGTGCAGTGCATTGTGTGACTATGCAATTTACACTACACAAGAAGGATGCTGGATCTCAGTAATGAGCTTTACATACAAATGGAAACTGAACCAGTGGCTGGAATCCTGTTAGTAGCATATGCCTTCCTAAGGTCACCTTACACCTGAACACATCTCATTTGGGGGCAATGTAGAAGCTGGAATTCCCTCCTTTCCTCCCTTGCTGGCCAAAACAGAGTGGCTCTTTGCTGCTCCTTTTTCGGCCAGGTTAAATGTAGATTGGGGCCATAGCATGTGGTTGCCGTGGCCCCAATCCATCTTCAGAAAGGGCGGCCTGTTTTTTCCCCAATGTTGGACCATACAGGATTGGCCACAATCCGATACATGCAACTGTGTTGATGGAAGAGGAATTTTCCATTCTTACACATGCGCAGTGGAGATTCTTGGACAGAAGATCTTCTTTGGGCAGATCTGAGGGGGGCTTCAGGAGCTGCATACAGCCCAGATGGCACAATTTGCTGATCCCTGATGTTGGAGCTTGGCCACAGTGTGTTTTGTTGGTTTCTCAGGACTGAATAATGTCCAGCACAGAAAAAAGGATTAATTCTCCTGCTCATCTAAAATTTACTATAATCTGCAGGCAGCTCCAGCTTGTACCGTGCATGGCACAAACAGGTTGGTCCCTGTACAAAAGGACACAGAGTTGATAAGATCCAGAAAACAGCACCGATCATGTTCTTCATTTCTCCAGACTTTTGGGGGCACTGGGGAACTACTCTGGGTTTTTTTAAAGGTTACCATTGTATTAGAACCAGTCTGGAGTCCTGCTGTACTAGGAGTCCAGGAGGCCAGGGTTCAAATCACCACTCAGCCATGCAAAACTCATTGGGTGACTCTGGGCCAGTCACACTCTCTTAGCTTCAGAGGAAGGCAATCAATTACTGAACAGGAAGCCAACACTTTTTAAAAAAGTGTTTTAAAACTTTTTTTTAAAAAAAAATCCCATTGCTTTGCAAAGATGCTGGACAAGAACGCTGGGCAACCAGGGTTTGGATCACTGCTCAGTCTTGGGAAACCAGTGGGGTACCTTAGGAAAGTTGCACTCTCTCAGCCTTAAATGAGAAATCTGTCAAGAGCCAGCACCATACAGCCTCTCAACCATGACAAATCTGTCAACAGCCAGCACCGTATAATGGTCTGAGTATTGGATTTGGACTCTGGGACCCTAACGTACAAAACCCTGCTTGGAAACTAACTCGATGTTTGTGGGCAAGTAATTCTCTCTCAGCCTCAGAGGAAGGCAATGGCAAACCTTCTCTGCACAAATCTTTTTTTAAAAAACCCTTAATAGGCTTGCATTTTTTAAAAAAATAAACATTAATAGTTTCTCACTAATCTGACTCTTAATGAGTGTTCTAAGGTTGCACATGGATATCTCTGTATTAATGACCGTATGTATTACCCATAGGTAGCAAGTGTCATGTTGTGATCTGAGTGTTGGGCTAGGACTCTGGGAGACTAGGGTTCAAATCACTGCTCCGCCATGGAAACCTACTAGGTGATGAATGTAAGTCACATTCCCTCAGCCTAAAAGGAAGGCAATGGCATACCTCCTCTAAATACAGTGAGCCCTTGATATCCGCTTCGATTTAGTTCTAAGATCTCCCATGGATACTAAAATCCATGGATGCTCAACTCCCATTAGAGACAATGGCATAGTATAATGGTGCCCCTTATATAAAATGGCAAAATCAAGGTTTGTTTTTTGGTATTTATATATTTTTGGAATATTTTCAAGCCGTGGATGGTTGAATCTGTGGACAAGGAACCCATGGATAAGGAGGGTTGACTGTAAACTTACGAAGATTTGCCTTAGGGTTGCCATACATTGGAAATGTGTTGAAGACACAGAACTGCAACCATTGCATCATCCCAAATGAGAGATTTGTGAGGGAGATTATCATGACTAAATTGCCATGTAGCCATGCAGGTGCCGATAGACATCCCTTATATATGTAGATGAGACATGTCATTCAGAAGAAAGATGTTGCAGGTAAAAATGAGTGGTGCTAAGTAAGGATAACCTTTGTAGGATATCCACTAGACTAGAAGGTCTGTTTAGAAATCCCATCAGTGCCTGAGTGCCATTGTTAAGAAGAAGTGATAACAGGTATTACAAGTGTAGTGTCATTATAAAGCCAGTGTTGTATATTCAAGAGTTCAGCTTTATATAGGAAATTAATGGTGCCTTAAATACACCATGCAAAGTTTCTATGAGATTTTTGTAAGTATAGGTCGAGCAATTGAGACAGAATTTCAATCTTGAGACAGTGTTTATTTGTGAGGCAAGGAAGAGGTCAGGGCTGTGTTTTTCCACAGGTATTTCTAGTATCACATATATGTGTGTGTGTGTGTGTGTGTGTGAGAGAGAGAGAGAGAGAGAGAGAGAGAGAGAATGAAACGACAATGTATTGTCAGTGAAGAGTAGTCTTTGTGGAACCTTTATGAACACAGGAACAGAAAGTATAGCTTTCTTTGTTGAAACAGCAAAATCAAGGCTGCTACCGACTCCTTGCTGTCCTCTTTTCTGCATACTGTGGGTGGGTGCATTTTGCTGCGGCCTTCATCCATTCTTGAAGAAAATGTCCTCCTAGACATTTCAAACTTAGGATGCTGCTTTTTGTGTGTTTTGCCTGCTGTGCGACTCTTGAGCGATGCGCCCCAGAGCTCAAAAAATGGTGCAAACCTGATTACATTCCCCCCCCCCCAGTTCTCCACCTCCTTTTCCTCTCCTCCTCCCCATCCCTTGATTCACTGCCCAAGGCTGCTGCAGCAGTGTCGAAATGCTGACTGTAGCACATTTGCTAGCTTTTCTGTGGCCAATGCGGGGAAAAACGCAGTCCTGAGCAGAGCATGCAGGCGCATGGTGGAGCAGCTTCTTGATGAAAGCAATTTGTTGAATTCACACAGTGGAAATAAATAAGGGTTGTGAGGGAGGGAAATGATGGAGAGGAAAACGAAAAATCTATACACCACTGTCTTGGCTTGATCTGACAAATTGTGCAGAACCAGGATGGATCGTAAAATGTCATAGAGCCCAGATTCCTTAAGGCATCTTAGAATCCAGAAGTCATACAGCAGAAAGTGACCCACAAGGGCAACTTAGTCCAACCTTCTGCCATGCAGGAAAATAAAACTAAAGCACTCCAAAAGGATGACCATCTGGCCTCTCTTTAAAAATCTCCAAAGAAAGAGAGTTCACCCCCACCCCTTCATTCTGTTCTACTCTCAAATAGATCTTCCTCATATTTAGCTAGAGTCTCTTTTCTTGTAATTTTAATCCATTGGTTCACATTCTAGTCTCTGGAACAGCATGCCCCATGTTCTACATGATATCCCTTCAAAAGTTTAAAGATGGCTATCATGTGACACCTCTTCCCCCCCCCCCCCCAAACGTAACCAGCTCCCAAAGCCCTTCCTTCTAAGGCAGTGGTTCTCAACCTTCCTAATGCCACCACCCTTTAATAAGGTTCCTCATGTTGTGATGATCCCCAACTGGTGTCTTGATTCCTAAGACCATCAGAAATATGTATTTTCCCATGGTGTTACGTGACCCCTGTGAAAGGGTCGTTCAACCCCCAAAGGGGTCATGACCCACAGGTTGACAACCGCTCTTAAGGCTTGGTTTCCAAATCTCAAACCATCTTGGCCACCCTCTTTTGGACACATTCCAACTTGTCAATATCCCTCTTGAACTGTGGTGCCCAGAAGTGGAGACAGTATTCCAGGTGAGAGCGTACGAAAGCAGATCGGACTACTATTTCACATGATTTGCCCACTATATTCCTCTTGCTAATGTAGCCTAAAATTGCATTGGGTTTTTTTGACCACTGCATGAGTCATGACAGTTTTGAAGAATTTTCATATTATTCCGGAGATGTCCTCCTACCCCATCCTTGCAAGGTCCAGAATACCCAAAGGGTTGCTTACTGGTGGTATCTACCTTATAGAATCATACAGCTATAGATTTGGAAGGCGCCTCAAGGCCCTTCTAATCCAACTCCCTATTAGGCAAGAATCCACATACAAAGTGCCCCAAGAGATGGTCATCCAACCTTTGTTTAAAAACCTCAAATGAAGGAGAATCCCATACCTTATTCAGTTGCCCAAGCTATTTGAAGAAGGAGTCAGCATGGCATAGTGGTCTGAGTGTTGGACTGTGACTTTGTAGACCAGGGGTCGATTCCCAGCTTGGCTATGAAAGCCACTGGGTGACCTTAGGCCCATCACATGCTCGTAGCCTCAGGGGGAGGCAATGGCAACCCTGCTCTGAACAAATTGTGCCAAGAAAATTTCGCCTTAGGGTGTCCATTAACTGGAAACTACTTTAAGGCACACAACAACTACAGTTCTCAGTAACTAAGGGTATTCCATTCTTAGAGTTTTGGCTCCTATGTAAATACATGTTTCTTTTTAACTATAAAATAATGTAATGTGGCAGCCATTTCCCCCCATGTGCCAGGGACCGGCACCATATTAGTGTCCATTGGCTACAACTATTTCCTTCTTTCCTGCCACAGACTGGTAACCAATTTGTCCCAGGTCAGCACTGGTCCAAGGACTACCGGTTTGACTGGAACTATTGTAAAGCAATGCAAAATATCCGATTATAGACTTTACCGGTTGCGATTGCAATACACAACTTCTGCATTGCTAAGTACGTTTGCAAAAAATCCTTGGAGATGATTGAAAAATCACACAGACTTTTTCTACATCTTGATTCCCTGTTGGCTCCTCCACCTTTGCTCCTCAGGCTTTCTAGAATCAGAGATAGAAAAATACCCAAGAGAGCCAACCCATAGCCCTGCTGGAGAGGATGAACCAGTGGCTCAAAGAAGGAAGGTACTAGGAGGAGAGCTACTTTGGATTATGTGATTAGGGCTTGACTATTTTTGGCTTTGCTAATCTGGAGAGGCAAGCTGTATCATAAAGGACAGCCAGCCATATCTGGTAGTGGGGGAAGATGGAATGTGAGTGTGAGAGCTGATGGACATTTTGAAAGGCTGTCATTTATACTAAGCAAAAGCGGATGTGCTGAGATAGAAAATGACTTCATTTAATTCTAGGCCTGTTGAGGGTTTTGGGTTACACCAGTCACGTAAAAGCACTGAAACGGCAAAGACATCTTCAGAGATAATTGCCACCCATAGTAATTTGTGCCTCATTGTTTAATCACTTGCAGAACTTAAATATGCTGTGCAGCTCATGAATGCTTTCTTGGACTGGCTATCAATTGCTTTGTAATCATCATTGGAACACTTTGCAGAAATGTGTTCGGGCAAGTGGCCATGGTAACTAGCTGGCTAGGGGATTCTGGGTACTGTAGTTCAAAGAAGCAACATGTCCATGAGTGCACATCATGCATGGGTATGCATGCACATTTGACATGTTGTACATGTTTGCACATGGCACACCTCATTATGCATTCAGTTGTGCAGTGCTGCAATTCACTAATGAAGTGGCATTGGGCAACAACTTGATTTCTCAAGGAAAGTAATAAAATTGGAAAGGCAGTAGCTGAACAATAAGCCAGTGCCATGCTCATCCATTTGGGCACAGCAGAGAAATGAGCAAAAACATAAAAAAGGAGCTTTACTTACAAAGTACTTGACCATAAGCAAATACATGATCTAATAGGGAGGAGAAAAGGAAAAATATCTATAGGTTAATGTAATGCAGGAAGAGAGTGGATGTGGAAAAGAAAACAACAGAAAATCTACAAATATGCAAACTAGCAATTGTGAGTACAGGCATGCAAAGGTTGCTAACTCTAACTATGTAACCATTGAACAGATTTTGGGTCGGCTCCCCCAAATGTACTGACTGCAACCTAACCCTAGTTCCAATGTGTTGAATTAGAACGCCCATAATCTCTGAGACAGTTTTTGTGACTTATGGAAGTTATAGTTAACTCATTTGGATAGCACTGAATTGGAGAAAGCTACTCAAAAGAACAGAAATGGTTCTGCCCCATTGAGCAATGGGGAACAATATGCATGTGATGAGTATCTTGCTTGCATGTTAATTCCTTTTGATGCTGCTTTGTGTTTGTTTTGAAGAGAGGTGAGGGCTAACCAAATTTCAGAGCCTCTAGTCCCATTAAAAACAGTTCACGCTGAAACAGGAAGATGGAATGCTTGAAGGCTTTAAATCTAAAAAGGAAGCACTCAAAGCATTTTCTCCATCACGGCCACTGAATGACTTGGCCCCAAAGACAGAGGCACGTCTGGCTTTGACCTGTGGGCGCCATTAATATATGGCCCGTTCCAGTGCAATGAACTGGAACAGAATGGCAATAATTTTTAATTTCCTCTCTTGGACAGAAGGAGTTGCTTTGCTTTATTAATGTTTCTGCCCGAGCAAAGCAAGGCTGGTATTTTCTCACTTCAATGCAATGGGACTTTCATCTGTCTTTTGGCTGCAAGGTTAGAGGAGAAAGTGATTTCACTTTGGGGATTATGAGCGTGCTGAAATATACAAATTAGCATGCAAAAAGGACTGTGGAGGTGCTTATTTACACAGGGCCTGTTGCAAAAGCTTACACAATGTTTGACTTTCACTAAAGCCAGACTGCAAATCCTCTAAGTACTGACAATTTTCAGGACCAGGCACAGTATTTTTTTCCAACCATGCTCAAATTATAATACTGGACTTTTCTCTTATTGGTGCTTCAGGTCCTGGTCCTGATCCTGCACAAGAAGATCTAGAGGTCTTTGTAGGTCACAAGTTAAACATGAGCCAACAGTGTGATGCCATGGCCAAAAACGCCAATGCAATTCCTTGCTGCATCAACAGGAATATAGTGTCCAAATCAAAGGAAGAAGTAGTGCCATTCTGTTCTATTTTGATTAGGGTTTACCTGGAATACTAAGTCCAGTTCTGTGTACCACATTTAAAGAAGGCTGTGGACAAGCTGGAGAATGTCCAGAGGAGGGTGACCAAAATGGTGAATGGTCTGGAAACCATGCCCTATGAGGGTATGTTTAGTTGGGTATGTTTAGCCAGGGGAAGGGAAGGTTAAGAAGTGACATGATAGCCATGTTTAAATATTTGAAGGGATGTCATGTAGAACATGAAGGAAACTTGTTTTCTCCTGGAAACTAGAACATGAACCGGTGGGTTCAAATTACAAAGAAAGACATTCCACTGAAATGTATTTTATTGTAAGAGCTGTCTGGGAGTGTTACAGTACACCTGGGGGTGTGTGGACCCTCATTCTTTGGAGTTTTTTAAAATAGAGACTGGATGGTCATCTTTTGGGAGTGCTTTAGTTGTGTCTTCCTGCATGGTAGCAGGTTGGAATGAATGGCTTTTGAGCACGCAGTGGCATCACTAGGGGTGGTGTCACCCCAGTGCAGTAACTCATGCTGTCACCCACAGTCTGCCTGGCAGACACACATTCACCCACCCACCTGCTCCATCACCCAGAATTCCTTTGCCATACTGCTGTCTTGCAACCCTTTCCGATTCTGGTGGGGCTGTTGGCCAGATGAGAAAGGGAAGAGAAGATAATTGGGCAGGAAAGGGAGGAGATGATCACTGGGAAGGAAAGGTGGGTGGGGAGGAGAAGATCGCCTCCCTTTCCCACCTGGTCAGCAGTCCTGCCAGACCTGAGTGACAATACCACCCCACCCTCACCAGCAGCTGTGGCTGACTGTTGTGCACCACCTTACCCTCCATTCCTACCATGTCCCTGTCCTACCTTGTGCTCCCTGATCCAGAAAGATCTGCAGGGCAAGCAGGGCAGGGCAGGGCAGCAAGAGGGAAGGTTGGGCAAGGCAGGCAGTGGTGTACCAGGAATCTGGGAAAGGTGCTGGTATCACCTGGCAGCCCTTTCCTTATCTGTCAGGGCTGCTCGCTGGGCAGCACTGGGAGGCAATGGCAGCAGGAGTGGCCTTTCCTCCTTCTTTTGTTGTAGAGGAGGAGACCTATGGCCTCTGCCATTTGCTGCCACCATCACCAGAACAGTGGAGGCATTAGGGGGAGCAGAGCGTACAGCCTGTACCAGGAGACAGCCCCAAAAAGGGGTGACACCTGGTTGGGCCAACCTCCTGATGTAGGGTGAGTGTACACCCATGGCTTTGCCATGGCAGTGGTGGCATCCTCCATACTCGTCCTGATCTTGCTGCTTATCATGAGTAGGCTGTCAGTGAAGCAGCAGCAAAGGAGAAGACACGAGTACATCTGTTTAGCCACTGCCCCCGGAAGCCCCCCTGGAAGCCACTGCACCAGTGACACCTCCTTTACCAGCACATCCAACAGCCCTATCCAACCCAGAAGGAATTTCCAGGTGGCAGCCCACCTCTACTAGAAGCTGCAGCCAATGGATGGCAAAGGCGCCTTCACTGACAGAAGGGAGGTGGTTGGAGTGTCTTGGGATGGATGGTGAGTGACTGCCTCACTGGGTGTTCATCTCCCTCTGAGGTGTCACCCAAAGCAATCCACACCCTCTGCACCCTTTAGTGATGCTCTTGCCCTTGAGGTCGCTTCCTACATAATGACTAGATGCCATAAGGAACTTAAGCTTCATGATATTTCACAGTTTATCCTGGCTCTGCACAATTTTTCAAGTCAAGCCAAGACAAATGGTGTATAGATTTTTTTCCCCTTTCCTCTCCACCACTCCCTCCCTCACAACCCTTATTTATTTCCACTGTGTGAATTCAACAAATTGCTTTCATCAAGAAGCTGCTCTACCATGAGCATGCATGCTCAGCTCAGGACTGTGTTGTTTTAAGTGCATTAGCCACAGAAAAAGCTACCAAATGTGCAATGGTCAGCAATGGTTAGATAGGTATTTTTCAGGAGTGCCATAATTGTGCATTTCTGCATGGCAAGGGGCTGCACAAGGTGGCCTTTGCAGCTCTGTCCATCTTTAAGATCCTAGAATTGTATAGTCTTGGTCTTTCTCCTCCTCGAGAAAGGGGCTTCCGTGTCAGTGGAAATTTCAGCGCTTTGTAATCCTTCCATTTGGATTTTTAAAGACTTTATCTTCATTATGGTTAACTTAATCAAGATTTATAGTAAATGTTACAGTTAGCTATACAATAGTTAGAAACAAGCTTACATGAAACTTATTTTTCATAAGTATTTGGATTTTTGTGAGATACTTCACTGCCAGAGAATTTTAATGCTATAGTTCAATGGGTTCAACCTTTGTATAGTTCAGTCGTTGACTAGAGATGTATCTGCCCTGTAGAAACAATGCAGTTTGACACTACTTTAAGTGCTGTAACTTCATCCTATGGTATCTTGGGATTTGTAGTTTTACAAGGTCTTTAGCCTTCTCTGCCAAAGAGTGCTGGTGCCTCACCAAACCACAAATTCCAGGGTTCTGTAGGATGGAGCCAAGGTGGTGTCAAACTGCACAATTTCTATAGTGTAGATGAACCCTAGGATTTAGGCCTAATTAAAGTCTTTCCTTTCTTTACCTTTTATACCTACTGATTCCTGTTTTGGCTTTCTGAAAGTGACCCTTGCATGTAGGCAGCAAGACAGTATGTTATAAATAAGTGTTCTTTCATCTGTGTAACTACCACCAGCATGGTGTAGTGGCTTGTATGTTGGATTATGATTTTGGGTTGGACTCTCCATTTGGACATGGAAAACCCACAGGGTGACCTCGGGCAAGTCACAATCTCTCAGCCAAAGGCATTAACAATAGCAATAGCATTTAAAACAAAACAAAACAAACAAACAAACAGCTTCATTTATATACCGCTTCATACCACCTAAGTAGTGTCTAAGTGGTTTACAATGGTAAGCTACTTGCCCCCAACAATTTGGGTACTCATTTTAGCGACCTTGGAAGGATGCAAGCCTGAGTCGAGCTTGAGCCCTTTTGCTGGTCTTGAACTCGCAACCTATGGTTTTGAGTGGGTGGCTGCAGTACAGGCATTTAACCACTGCGACACCAGGGCTCCTATATACTCCTATTTACCATATATACTCAAATATAAGTTGATCTCATGTATAAGTCAAGGGCAGTTTTTTGAGGGGAAATTATGGATTTTGATATGACCTGTGGATAAGTCAAGGGTAACCACTGCGTCACCAGGGCACTATTTCTATATTGCTGATCAGTGAACTCAGCACTTTCTAAATGGTTTACAATCTGTAAGCCAATTGCCCGCAACAAGCTGGGTACTCATTTTACCAACCTACAAAAGGATAGAAGGTTGAGTCAACCCTGGAGCCCTGGGATAAAACTCACAACCTTGTGGCTGCAGTACTGACATTTTAACCACAGCACCACCCCTCCAAAAACATCTTGCAAAGAAAACCCCATGATAGTTCCACCATAAATCAGATATGCAGATATACAACAAAATTTTACTGCACTTTTATACCCACCAACCATCCTGAACTGGCAGGCACAGTTTCAATTAATCCCATCATCCCACTTTTCAACTGCTCTCAAAATGTCCTAGTTTTTCTCTCCTCCTCTCACTTTGCCCTGTCCTCTTCGGCTTACTTTAGTTGCTGCAAAGTAAGTTCAAAATGCAAAAGTAGTTTGTACTTAATAAATTCAGCAAGGAAGATAATAATAGAGGGTGCAGAATCTTTCCCTTTCCAATAAACTCATGAAAAAAGAATTGTTGCAGCTTCTCCTACCTTGTGTGTTCTTCATTAATAACATTTGCCGTCTTGCCACACTCTGATCTTGCATAGTCATACATGTCCCAATTTTCAGCTGTGAAATGTTAGAAGACACGCAGTTTGATTCCCTTTTAATTACTGTGATTCTGCCCAATGGAATGTAGGATTTGTAGTTTGCTAAGAGCCAACATGGTGTAGTGGTTTGAGCATTGGACTATGACTCTGGAGACTAGGGTTCAAATCCCTGCTCAGCCATGGAAACCCACTGGGTATGCTTGGGCAAATCACACTCTCTCACCCTTAGAGGATGGCAATGGCAAACCCCCTCTGAAGAAACTTGCCAAGAAAACTTTGCGATTGGGTCACCATAACTGAGTCAGAAATGACTTGAAGGAACCCAACAACAACAAGAAGGAGTAATGAAGAGTTCTCTGCCTGGAGCTCTATTGCTAGCCCAGGGAAGTCCAGAGAACTCTAAGGATCTTCTCAAGCTACAAACAAAAGACAGGCAGCCTGAGTTTCCTTTAATAACCATAATCTCTGCCCTACGGAACTGTAAGATTTATAGTTTGCTGAGCAGTACTGAAGAATTCCCTTGCTGGAGCTCTACTATTGTAGTTCAGGGGGGTTAAAAGAGTTCTAAGGGCCTCACCAAACTACAAATCCCAGGATTCCAATGATAGATCTATGGCAGTTAAAGTGGTATCAGATTGCTGTCAATACGCGGTGTGGACTATGCCTGTAGACTTGCGTACTCTTCATTGGTTCATGAGCACTGTCTTCAGCTAATTTGGTGAATCCAAGGTCTTCCTGGCTTCTTCAGCCACCAAATTTTCAATAGAAATATAGTGTCTAGATCAAGGGAAGTAATAGTGCCACTCTATTCTGCTTCGGCCAGGGTTCACCTGGAATACTGTGTCCAGTTCTGGGCAACACAATTCAAAAAGGATGTTGAGAAGCTGGAGGGCAACCAAGATAGTGAAGGGTGTGGAAATCATATCCTATGAGGAAAGACTTAGGGAGCTGGGTATGTTTAGCCTGGAGAAGAGATGGTCAAGAGGTGATATAATAGCCCTGTTTAAGTATTTGAAAGGATGTCACATTGGGGATGGAGCAAGCTTGTTTTCTGCTGCTCCAGAGAACAGGACCCAGAACAATGGATGCAAGCTACAGGAAAAGACATTCCACCTAAACATTAGGAGGAACTTCCTGACGCTAAGAGCTGTTCAACAGTGGAAGACACTCCCTGGAAGGGTGGTGGAGTCTCTTTCTTTGGAGGCTTTTAAAGAGAGACTGGATGGCCCTTGAGGCCTCTTCGAACTCTATGTTTCTAAAACTGGAATCGTAACTGAGTCAGCGACAAGAAGCTGGTTTCAGGATACCGAATATGGGAAAGCATAAGCAAAACCTAATGAAAGAGAAGAGATTGTAGAGTAATGGGTAGTGGGAAAGGCAGGCCAATTTGATTCCTGTCCAACCCCCACCCCCACCACCAGCACGACCATCCTGGGTTGCTCACTCATAGGTGGATTGATTTAGCTGGGGAAATGAATTATTTCAAGCTGAACAAGAGCATTTGTTATGCAAATCTTTTCATTACTGCCAAGCTCAGAGTGCTGATCAGAGATAAAAAAATTCTTTGTTGGTTTCCACTGACCCACCCACCCCCCAGCCCCAAGAAAATACCACCTTGCCTGATTATCTCTGCAAGAAAAGGGAACAGACAGATCCTCCCGTGACACATTCTCTTCTTGCTTTCTGCACCCTTATTTTTCTCACCAGGGTAGAGGAGAGAAGCAGGAAGAAGAGGAGGATTGATGATACTGATGATGATGATGCCTGGATGGAAGATGAGAAGCAACTGGGTTTATCAAAAGTTTGCTCATTTTAATCTCTCCCCCCCCCCCTTTCTATCTCAGGGTCCCCAGCTGAGGTGACATCTGCTCTTGAATGACCCAGAGTGGCTTCTGTCGGGGCCTAAGCCTCCAGGGGCTGGATTGCCATTCTTTGCATGTGCATATATTAAAGCTATGGGTGAAAAGACTCCCTCCTGCTTTCTTGCAACTCTGCTACTCTCATCTATGATTGGAAGCAAGAAGACAGATGAGGAGGATGGGCCACAGGGGGTGATATATGGGGGCTGGACAAGAGGGAGGAGAAGAGCCAGAGCCTTCGAGGTCGATTCCACTCTCAATTTGATTCTGGATTTCATAGAATCATAGCTTTGGAAGAGACCACAAGGACCTTCCAGTCCTTAAACAGGGCTATTATATCACCTCTTAAACTGTCTCTTCTCCAGGCTAAACATACTCACCTCCCTAAGTCTTTCCTCATAAGGCATGGTTTTCAGGCCCTTCACCATTTTGGTGGTCTTCCTTTGGACATGCTCCAATGTATTAACATTCTCTTTAAATTGTAGTGCCCAGAACTGGACACAGTATTCCAGGTGAGGCCTGAAATGGTGCTGTCCATGGTGCTGAAGCAAGTATGTGCCTTCAGGTGCCTTCCACTGATGGCCAACCCATGAATTTCATAGGGTTTTCTTAGGCAAGGAATACTCAGAGGTGGCTTTGCCTATCCCTTCCTCTGAAATATAGCCCACAGCACCTGGGATTCATTGCTGGCCTCCCATCCAAGTACAGTCCTAGCCAGGGCGATGGTGACCAGATGTCATCACTACAAAGGAGGACAAGATCCCATGAGATGTAGTATATTCAAGAACAGTAGGATACAGTGGGCCCTCCCCATATGTGGGGGATCAGTGTATAGGGGAAAATGTGTATGCTCAAAGCTCATCTGATTTAATGGGAGAGCATTCCTGCGTGGGCATGTGCACCAGCAGCTTAACCTTCCATGGAAGGTTAAAGCTGTGCATAGTGCGCCCATGAATGGCGTGTGCACACTGTATTACCAAACAAAAGCGTGTGCACACTGTATTACCAAACAATAGGTTTATTTACAGCTATATTACATGTACTGTATTTTATTATGTACTCAACCATATTTTTCTGGTGAACTTATCTTCCTTAAAAATGCCTTGTTGGCTTGCAATGTACTTCTAGAACTCTGAAAAAACAACAACAAATGCTTAAAACAGTACTTTGCTAGCAATAAACCCTTGATTGGATCTACATTTAAATTATTACTTTCATTTGTCGTTTTCCCATTTGCTCTCTTATCCCTTTTGCTTCTTCCTCAACCCAAACTGCACCCTTCCACCCTCTACCTTTCCCTTGGTGCTGCTCATCTGCTTCAACAACCCAAATCCTCCTTTCCTTTCTATACCTCCATCAGAAAAAACATGCAAAACCACCACCTGGTCAGCAATAGTCTTCTCCCCAGCCCTTTGCAGCAAATGGGGCAGTAATAAATCTGTTGATAAATCTCTTCTTGCCTGCTGGGATGACACAAGGACAGTTTTTATAGCTCAAAATAGAGAATGTTTTGCAATTCATCCTGGACCCCCAGACATAAGGTTGGAAAAAGGAGGACCTCTGGTCACTCTGACTAGGGCTGACCCTGCTCAGCTTCCAAGATCAGGTGGGTACTGGTCCTCTCTTTACATATGTGTGTGTGTGCGCGCGCGTGCACACACATATGCACATGCGCACATGCATGCACGCACAAATTCAAGTTGCCTGTGGAGTTATGGTAACCCCATGAATTTAATAGGGTTTTCTTAGGCAGCGAATGCTCAGAAGTGATTTTGCCAGTTCTTCTGAAATACAGCATCTAGGATTCATTCATGCATTCCCATTCAAATACTAATCAGGGCTGACCCTGCTTAACTTCCGGGGGATTTGGTACCTTTAGAATATTCAATATACCTCCTTTAATGAACCCCTGGGCATTGTTTCTTTAACACAAAATTTAGTTCCCAGGCAGATATATAATATAGGCTGCATCTGAACAGCAAAATTAATGCAGTTTGACACAGGTTTAATTGCCATGGCTCAATGCTATGAAATTCTGGGATTTGCAGTTTTGTGAAATTTTTAGCCTTCTCTGTCAGAGAGCTCTGGTGCCACAACGAACTACAAATCTAAGGATTCCATAGGATGAAACCATGGCAATTAAAGTGATATCAAACTGCATCATTTCTGCTGTGCAGAAGCAGTCTACATAGCATATCTGTGACATAATATGCTGCAATATAATATTCAATATTCTGTAATAACATACCAATACATCTTCTTGTACCCCAGGGGTTTTATTTTGTCATTATCATTATCAAATCTATTTTTCTATGTATCTCTTTTTAGGTCTTAATTCCTTCACTATCATCATTCTAATCCAAACATTCAGAAGTCTAGGGACACATGCTCCTCTTTCTAGACCTGAAGATGCTTATGCAACTGACTTGTGTTATAAACCAGACAAACACACACACACACATACTCACACATGTGCACAAAACAGAAATGGTCCTCTGTAGCCTTTTGTCTTATTTAGAACATTTCTATGTGAGATGGGCTGGAATCTTGTTGATGTCACACTCATACAAATGTTGTCCTACCATGTGGGTTGTTACACAATGGATGTGATCACAGTTGTGTGAATTGCAGGAATAGAGGGCTTGCTTATAAAATCTGCAGGTGACACTAAATTAGGAAGGGTAACTAACACCCCAGAGGACACGATCAGAATTCAAAATGACAGAAAGCTGGGCCAAAACTAACAAAATGAATTCCAACAGGCAAAAATGTAGGATTACTACACTTTAGCATCAAAAATGAAATGCACAAATATAGGATGGGTGACACCTGGTTTGATGGCATTACATACGAAAGGGATCTAGGAGTCTTACTGGATCACAAGCTGAATATGAGTCAGCAATGTGATGCAGCAGCTAAAAAGGCCAATGCAATCCTAGGCTGCATCAATAGAAGTATAATGTCTAATCAAGGGAAGTAATAGTACCGGTCTGTTCTGCTTTGTTCAAATCTCACGTGGAATATTGTGTCCAGTTCTGGTCACCACAATTTCAGCAGAATATTGACAAGCTGAAGTTTGTTCATAGGAGGGCAACCATAATGATTAAAGGTCTGGAAGCCACCAAGACCTATGAGGAGTGGATTAGGGAACTCGGCATGTTTAGCTTGGGGAAGGATGACATGATAACCATGTTTAAGTATCTGAAGGGATGTCATATGGAGAATGGAACACATTTGTCTTTTGCTGTTCCAGAAACTTGACCGAGCAGGGGATTCAAACCACAGGAAAAGAGATTCCACCTCAAAATTAGGAATAACTTCCTGATGGAACCCTGGTGATAAGAGCTCTTTGGAACAGCTGTTCTATAGTGGAAGGCACTCCCTCATAGAGTGGTAGAGTCTCCTTCTTTGGAGGTTTTTAAAGAGAGGTTGGATGGGAGCTCTTGGATGGTGTTTTCCTGTATGGAAGAAGCAGGTTGGACTGGATGGCCATTGACATCTCTTCCAACTCTCGGCTGATTTTATGATTCTTCTAGTGTGACCATTTCACAGACAGTGAACACATTCTTAGATAGTGTATAGTTATTTGTCTACGCTTTGGACATACCATTTGATCCTCGACTGTGCCAACAGTGTATTCTCCACTGTACGATGGGTCAAAAAACAAGCATACTGGCAGATACATAACTGTCTGCACAAAACCTATATTCAGCAGAAGGGCAGCGTAATAGAACTATCACATAACTATATGAGTGTAGAATCATGGAACCGGAAGGGATCTCCGGGACTATCAAATCCAACTCCCTGCCATGTAGGAATTAACAGCTAAAGATGGCCTCCAACCTCTGTCTGCAGACCTCCAAAGAAGTAGAGTATAGAGCCAGTGTGGCATAGTGGTTTGAGTATTGGACTACAACTCTAGAGACCAAGGTTCCATTCATTGCTCAGCCATGAAACCCATTGGTTGGCATTGGGCAAGTTACACTCTCTCAGTCTCAGCTGAAGGCAATGGCAAACCTCCTCTGAACAAATCTTGCCAAGACACCCCCCCCCCCCATGATAGGTTTGCCTTAGGGTTGCCATAAGTCGGAGATGACTTGAAGGGACGCAACACACACACACACACACACACACACACACACACACAGAAGGAGAGTCCACCATTTTCTGAGGCAGTCCATTCCAATGTTGAGCAGGAAGTTCTTCCTAACAGTTACATGGAATTTATTTTCTTGCATTTGAATCTATTATTTAATTTCTAGTGCAGAAAACAAGCTGGCACCATCTTCTTCCTTCAAATATTTAAAGAGGGCTATCATATTGTCTTTCAATCTCCTCCAGGCCCAACATAATCAGCTATTTAAACCATTCTTCAAAGTGCTTGGTTTCTGGATCTTTTGCCATTTTGGTTGCCCTCCTCTGGACACTTTCTAGTTGTCAATATCCTTCTTGAACTGTGGTGCTCAGAAGTGGACACAGTATGTAGGTTTACACCATACAAGCATGATGTAAGATCTCTGTCATAGGTGAATAATTCACATGCCCATGAGTGGGATTCCTGGGCTATTCAGGGCATGTACATTTTCTCATTCATCACTTTGACCACAGAGTTGCTCTTGACTTTAAGTGTCTAGAGAATGAGAGAACTGTTTCTTCAAGGCAGTCATTATGCAGCAAACCTTAGCAATGCATCATGTTTCTCTCCCTATTAAAAAATAATCAGAACTTAATCTGGCTTGTTCTAAGCACCTAAT
Source organism: Urosaurus nigricauda (assembly GCA_034509955.1). NCBI lineage: Eukaryota > Metazoa > Chordata > Lepidosauria > Squamata > Phrynosomatidae > Urosaurus > Urosaurus nigricauda. Next base: position 374,781,817 of record JAOEGL010000001.1, on the reverse strand, counting down.
GGGATCTGTAATTTCTTGCTAATTATATAACGATTCTAGTTTGTTATCTAGGACTGCCAATTAAATACTCCAAAAACACTTTTCACATCAAGAAAACCGTCTGTCTTCTCCAAACCCAAGTACTCTCTGTTTGCGATCACCCTTTTTGGTGACACTTGACATTTCTGTTCTCTCTCTTTCGAAACCTTGCTCTTTTTGCTATTAGCTACATTCAAATGACTACTTAAAGAATAAATCAAGGTTGTTATGTTATGGCCAGATCAGAACTTGTCTCATACTTCATTTCACCTTTGAATATGTTATTTCAGTATTTGAGACATCGTTGCCCTTTGAGATGAGCCATACATCCCCAGATCTTGGGAAAGGCAGTGGCCATGTTGGCTGAGGAAGTCTAGGAGTTGTAGTACAAAATAGTGTTATGTTCCCACTTGAGAGTTCATCTTCAGAAGATGAAATAGACCTACCATAACTGTGCCCTTCTCCAACTCAGTTTGAGAGACATCTGACCTCCATAGAGGAGGAGGTGGTAGGAGAAAAAACTCCAAGTCCCTAGGAAAGGTGAAAGTTTTGGAATTGGTACAAACTCAATTCCTCCTCTGCAGGCAAAGTGAGAGGATGTACAGATGCAGTGAGGAAACATCCTCTTGAAATATGGCCTGTGAGTTGGGTGTGGCTGAATTGGCTGGCTTTATAAATCATGGGCCTTTCCCCATTTTGGTTTGTTAGAAGCAAGCTTAGTTTGTCTCTCAGTCTGTGTCTACTGTGAGATACATCCCTGTGATTTACAACTCTGGACTGTTTCTTGGCTCTGATATCTTGGTACTCCCACATGAGTTCTGCTTTGATTTATGGCTTCTGACTTCAGACTGTTTGTTATTGGACACTGCTTGCTCCTTTGGCTACTGCAATTTCGGCACCTGGCATTCTTTTGCAGTGTAAGAGTAGGACAAAGAGTACATTTTGCACTTCCTGCACATTCAAGATCCTGGCAGGGAAGAGGAAAGCAATTGAGTCCATGCCATTCTTGCAGACTTCTGGAAACATTTGGTCATCCACAGTTAGAAATTTGATCGTTGGCAAGATAGACTAGAGCTTGGCTGGGTGTTCCAGGCCTAAAATATAGGCCTGAATTCTCTTACTAGTCCCATCTGATGGAATTTACCTATGTGTTAACTTACCATTCAACATTTCACTGAACACGTTCATTCTAGTTGGGAATAATCAAAGGCACACCAGCCATAAGTTAATAGGAGCATATTAATCCCCCTCCCACTGAAACAGTTCCACTGGCTGCTGATCCATTTCCAGGAAGAATTCAGAGTAATGGTTATGACTTTTAAAGCCTTACATGGAATGGGTCCAGTTCATCTAAAAGACTATATCTGCTCATATAAGCCAGCCTGACAATTGAAATCTGCAGGGGAGGGGTGTCTCTTGGTCCCCCCACCTTTACAGATGTTGTTGGTGAGGACACAGGAGAGGGCCTTCTCAGTAGCTGCTCCAAGGCTGTGGAACTTCCTTCCATGAGAAGTCCAGCTGTCCTCCCTGCTTCCTTTCCACTGCCAAGTTGAGACTTTTTTAGGGAGCTAGTGTGGTGTACGTAGTGGTTTGAGGATGGGACTACGACTGTACAATTCCCTGCTTAGCCATGGAAATATACTGGAGACTTTCACACGGGGAAAATTGGAAGGTTAAACTGGTCCCAATGCAGGGTCATCCAGGGCATTAGGTGCAATTTCACAGATGCTTTTCACACGACGCTGCGCGTAAACCAGTTAAATTCCAGACAGAAAGTGAGGTGAATCCAGGAATAAGCATTTTTGCAAAAATACCATATTTGCATATCTACTTCATTCACAAATTTGCTGTCTTCACGTAATAGCAGCTGTCTGAAGTACCGGATGCTCCCTGTTCCCAGATATGTCCTGGAAAAGGAGGGCATCTGGGAGTTTCAGCCGTTGCTGAATTCAGGCAAGTTTATGGACAAGCCCCATCCTCTTTCTCGTGTGTGTGTGTGTGTGTGTGTGGTTTTAAGGGAGTTTTAAAAGGGAAACCTCATCCTTCTTTCCTCTGAAACAGTTTCTAGGGCAAAGAGGATTTTCCTCTCTGGTTTCCCTTCCCTCTCTGGAGCATGTGCGTGTGTGTGTATGCACTTGGGGAAATGACAGTTTGGACCAAGTGCAAAAAAGTTATTTCCAAGCTAGCAACAGGGATTTGTCCTCATCTGTCTGAAACCCAAATCCACATTCAACCCACTTTCTTGCCTAGGTAATGTGCTTTTAACCTCTTGTTGTGCTCTGTGTGTGATAAGCATCAGTGAATTTGCTCTGGGATGCCAACACTTTAGCCATTTGCAGGATGGAAGCACATAGGTCCCTGTGTGAAAAAGTCCTGGGTGACCTTGGGGGAATCACATACACTTATCCCTAGAAAAGCCTGTGATAGGTTCACCTCAGGGTTGCCATAAGTCAGAAAAGGCTTGAAGGCACAAAACAACAACACCTTCTTATTTAGGCAGATCTTTGATTCTTAAATTATATGGTAGTTTGATTATCTGCATTGATAGTAGTGTGACATGTGTTTTTAATCCTGTTTGTTTTTATTTATGTTTTAACTGTATTTTGAACTGTTTTAACTACCTATTTTAATAGGTAAATTGTTGTTGTTTTCTTTTTGTTTAAAATTTTTGTGATGTACATTTTAGCCGACCTCTTTTAAATTTTGCAAGTCATTTTGGGTCCCTTTGTGAGAGAAAGACAGACTATAAATTGAAATAATGAATGAATAAAACATTTCCAGAGTCTGAGATGCACTCACAATGAATCTATCAGTGTTTTTCTGAGACTGTTGTTTATGAAATATGCAATTATATGACACAAGGAACATTGCATACACATCTCTCAGATCTGATCTTTGTCCCATCCAAAATCCCTGTCAGTGTGATAGAATTTGAGAGCCAGCATGCTGTGCATTAGTTTGAATGTAGGACTGCAACTCTAGGAACCAGGGTTTGAATCCCTACTTGGCCATGGAAACCCACTGGGTAATCTGAAGTAATTCACATTCTCTCAATATCAGAGGGAGGCAAAGGCAACCCACCCCCCTCTGAACAAATCTAGACAAAAATACCCTCACATGATAGGTTTGCCTTAGGGTCGCCATACATTGGAAGTGACTTGAAGTTACATAAAGAATTTATGGTGTTTCTGTTTTGCCAAACCTATCTAGGTCTCTCCATGTTAATGACTCCCTTCCCATTGTTGTTCAGGAGCTAATTACTGTGAGAAGGGGGATCTTATATACAGAAGCTGGAGGAACTCACCACAGCAGAATTTGTTCATGCAACCCAGAGAAACTGGAGAGACCAGAACACCACCTAGGTCAGATAGAAAAAAAACCCGTGGAGCCAGCCATGCCTAAGAAGAAAGGAGACAACTCATCTTCCTTTTGGCTTCAGCTGATAAAAGGAATGGCTGTAGTAGTAGTGTCACTGAGAGGGTGCCGGGGGTACGGATCACACCGGGTGACACCCTAGAAGGGGGGTGGCACTCCAGAAGAGGGTCCCTTGTCCCCCCTGGGACCTTCCAGGGGCCTTGGGTGCTCTGTCTGGGCCACCGCGAGACCTTGGGAGCCTTGTCCGGGCCATCTGGGCCGCTGTGGGGCTGTGCACACATTCACTTGTATGCGTGCACGCTCCTGTGCATGTGTGTTCCCGTGTGGAGTGCATGTGCCAGAAATCTCACACCCTGCACCAGGTGTGACCAAGTTGGGTGACACCACTGGGCTTTAGGAGGCTACTGTGGAAAAGCTAGCCAGGAGAATGAATCATGGAATCCTTGAGTTGGAAGAGATCTCAAAGGCCATCTAGTCCAACCCCATTCTGCCATGCAGGAGGACACATGTTTTCCAGACCCTTCACCATTTTAGTCACCATCCTTTGGACATGCTCCAGTTTCTCAACATCCTTCTTGAATTGTGGTGCCCAGAGCTTTATGTGCTTTATGATAGGAACTGCTTGGTCCCAATTGCAAGAGGATATGTGGAGAGCCTTGAGGAGATTGGAGTGATCAGGAAACCCATTTAATATTTATTTAGTGCTATTTAAGTCTTCCACATATCTTCGGAGCAGTGTGCGTTTCCCACATGAAACTTCCTAGTGTTCCCAAGGTCATTATGACCTCCAAAAAACATGCCATTCTCTAGATATCAAAATATGAAACCCCATATCCAGTGTGAGAGGGATGTAGGGCATGCTAACAACACTGAACACAGGATTCTCAACAAAGCCAAGGGCTAACGAAATCAGGGACAACAATCAAACAGGAATAACGGAAGCCCATTTTTAAAATGGTTAATTGCATGCCGTTTGCAGATTAGTATTTGCTTCCACATCAGATCCAAGTCCTGCCCAATTTTCCCCCTTTTGTAGACAGCACAAAGGTGTCTTTCAGGTAGTATTGGGGGCATAAGAAAGGAGAGTTTGTTGGGGATCTTTTTCTGTGGAGTTCATTATTTTGTCCTTCACTTGCTGGAAGGAATAGGTGGCTCTTCCCCTCTGCACCATTAGAGGATCACCACCGGGAAACAAATGCCCAACACCTCTTTTCAGCACTTGTACAGTACAAGTCATGGTATTATTATACCTACGACCTCTTTCTCTCCTATTCTTGTTAGCTGCCTCATTGTAGCAAATCTTTTGTTTGCTCCTCTTCTATCAGCCAGGCCTATAAAATGGGCAAGGTCTAAAATTCAACTTCCTATTATCGCTGTCCTTAGACTCATTGTCCTGTGCTTGGGCACTTCAGCCATCTCAAGCTTGATTCTTTGCTGGCCTTTTTCATCTTTATGTTCTTGAGATGGATCTTGAAGCCCTACAGCTAGTGATGAGAGACAACCTGCCAGTAAAAAAATAAAGCCAGTCCTGCTCTTTTAATCACAGGCTCTTTCCTATTTTGTAACTCTTGAGGACATTTCATTTACCGAAGATAAGTAACTTCGGTGGCCGTTGTTCTGGGATCCAGTGGTTTTCCATTGCATTGCCTACAAGGGATATGTGCGTTGAAAGGCTGTGTCTCTCACTTTCTTCCTTCTGGTAATTGCCCTCAAGTTGGCTTTAACTTATGGTGACCCCATAAATAAGAGACCTCCAAGAAAGAGCACTGCTCGGGTTTTGCAAACCCAGAGCTCTGGTTTCCTAGACTGAGCTAAACCATTTATATTGCATTTTTCCAACTACCATCCACTTTATTAAGCATTATAATCTTTTCCAGTGAGTTGCATGGGTCTCATCCACACTGCAGAATTAATGCAATTTGACATTGCTTTAACTACTGCTATGGCTTAATTCTGTGGAATTCTGAGATTTGTAGTTTGGTAAGGCATTTAGCCTTCTCTGTCTTAGTTCTCTGGTGCCCCACAAACTACAAATCCCAGAGGTCCACACCATTGAGCCTTGGCAGTTGACAAAGCAGTGTCAAACTGCATTAATTCTGCAGTGCAGATCAGGCCTGTTGTCTCATGATATGTCCAGAATATGAGAACCTTGGTTTAGTCATTTTGGCTTCTAGTGCGAGTTCAGACCCATTTACTTGTCTTTTTGGTGTTCTTGGAACCCACAGAACTCTCCTTCAGCCCACATTTCAAATAAGTATTATATCTCATCCCTCAGTCTTCTTTTCTCCATGCTAACCATGTCCAGCTCCCTCAGCTTAGTAACTGAGCAGTTCTGTAGCTGGCCTGCAGAATTGCCTTTTATAGAGCCTCCGAAACATCCTGGACCAGTTGTTCTTCTAGTGTGCTTGTGCCAGCCCCAGTTCTGATAACAAATCCTTCTTTGAGAGCAAGAATCTTCTTCCTCTTTTATGGTGCATCTACATTATAGAAATAATATAATTTGACACTACTTTAAATGCTGTAGCTCTATCTGACAGAATCCCAGGATTTGTAGTTTTATAAGGTCTCTGCCCAAAAGTGCTGGTCCCTCACAAAACTACAAATCCCAGGATTCCTAGGGTGGAGTCTTGGCAGTTAAAGTGGCATCGAACTGCATTATTTCTACCGTGTAGATGCACCCTCTTGCTGTCATGACTCCATCTTAGAGAAACCTGGGGCTTGTAATTTGGTGAGAAGGAATTGGAATTCCCTGTAGAGAGGTGCTAGAGCTCTTTAGCAGAGAATTCTAAGTACATCACAAAACTACAAGTCCCGGGATTCCGTAGGATGGAGTTATGACAGTTAAAGTGGTGTCAAACTGCATTATTTCTACTGTGTAGATGCACCCTCAATCTCAAGGGGAAGGGAGAGAGATAACCAGCAATATCTTGAAGCTTCTAGAAAGTCAATCCTACCAGGACAAATAGCTAACACCTGTGGGAGTCTCCTTTTGCTAAAATCTTAAGAAACCCTAGTGTTTTGCCCAAGAACTTGGAGGTCCATTGGTGGCAGAGCATCCAATGAAGACCTGTTCATCAACATTATTATGTGCATCCTCAGTGGCTTAGTTGTATGACAGTGTACAGTTATTGTTGTTATGTGCCTTCAAGTTGTTTTTGACTTATGGCGAAACTTATTTGAACATATCATGAAGTTTTCTTGGAAAGATTTGTTTAGAGGAGGTTTGTCTTTGCTTTCCTCTGAGACTGAGAGTATGTGACTTGCCCAAGGTCATCCAGTGGGTTTCTATGGCCAAGTGGGGATTTGGATCCTGTTCTCCAGAGTTGTAATGGAATGCTCAACCCATTGTATGCCATGCTGGTTCTCTTTCAGTGTAGTATGGAACCTAAATGGAAGAGGACTTGAATAGGTCAGGTATTCCAGATCAGATCTTGGTTTTCTTAATGTTCAACATCAATGTTCTACATCAAGCTTGCCTTATCTCTTCATTCTTTTACTTTAGTAGTTGTTCTATGTCCTTGTTGTTTTCTGTTAGTAGTATGGTGTCATCTCCATATTTTAGATTGTTAACATTCCTTCCTCTTATCACCACTCCTCCTCCTCCTCCTGTGTCCAAGCATGCTCTTTGTATGATATTTTCTACATACAGGTTGAACAGATAGGGTAAAAAAATGCAGCCTTGCCTGACCCTTTTGCCAGTTGGGAACTATTCTGTTTTAGCAGTACCTTCTTGTCCTAAGTACAGATTTCTCATAGGACTATCAGATGTGTTGGCACTCTCATAACCTTGTGAGCTGTCCATAGCCTTTCATGATCTTTGCAGTCAAAGGCTTTATTGCAGCAACCTTTATCCCAGTTATTTTTTTCAAGATATTTGTAAAATGGTGAATGTAAATAAAGGAAATTAAACAGACGAATGGAAATGGGATGCATTAGCATATGCCGAGGGTGGTTGATCCAAAGATTAGGGAGACTGTGTGCTGTTTGCAATTACATGCCCGAACGCAGTGGCATTTTCAGGTTCTCGGTTGCAACGTTAGCTGCAATCACACAGATAATCACTCTGGGAAACAGTTTATGGACGTAAAAAGAAGAAAAAGTAGTGAGATGTGTGTGCGGCTGGCTGAGCTAATAAAGATGGTGGAAATTAACATTATAATGATAGTAGAACAGAAGAGGTAAGGCAAAGCCTCTTTATTATGCTTTCTCGGTAATGCTCATATGAACAGTTAGAAATTGTTGCACATTCTTGGGATGAAAGGAGGAGGTAAATTGTACTTTACCCATTAGAGATAATGTGCAATTTGTTGGAAAATAAGCTATATGTCCATTAGGGAGTCAGGAAAAAAATGTTGTAACAGAAAGTAGTCAATATGCTTGCATCAGGTGAAGGAATAAAAGGCAAAACACCCAGTCCTACGGATTGATAATGATTTCCTTTGCTCCCTTTCCCTCTATGTCTGTAGTTGACCTTTTCCCTTCTGATCACAGAAAAACATTCCATGAATGGGAGCGAAGGGATGCACAGTTAGCAGAGTCTGGAAAATTACTTTAAACAGTTAAATAGTTACAGCTGTAGGTTAAACCACCATGGAGTAATTTGTCACCATTCTAGTGACAAACTGTGGACAGAATCTTATTGGTGTCTTTATGCATGCATAAGTCCCCTTTGAAAGCCAGCATGGTGTAGTGTTTTGAGTATTGGACTAGGATTCCTGGGCACCAGGTTCAAATCCCTGCTCAGCCACAGAAACCCTTTGGGCTTCCATGACTGAAGTCTCAGAAGGCAGCAACAGCAACCTCCCTCTGAACAAAGATTGCATATCTAGTCCATCCTTGTATTCCTATAGAGGCCAACCAGAAAGGCAAATAAAGCCTAGCTGCCACATTTTGTTGTTTTTGTGGTGGTTTGTATGACTATTAGAAAACTACCTCTTTCTTTTCTTTTCTTTTTCTTCCTTCAAGCAGTTCAGAGTGACATTTGGCCACACAACACTTCACTGATGGAAGTAAGGATGACAGCTGACCACTTGCCCAAGGCTAGCTCAGTGAACTTCATGACTGTCAACCATACTTGGTACAGGCAACATAAATATTGTATTTTAATTTTGTCTTATATTGGAAGGTTCATATATTGCTGCATACCATTTTGAAACAGGCCAATGGTTTAGAATAAATCATCCATGTGATTTCTAGGTATGAATGTGAAAGCTGGAAAATGAAGAAAGCTGGTAAGGGGGGAAAAAAAACGAATCCAAAATGTGGTGCTGGAAGAGAGTTTTGCCATTATTCTTTGGGCAGGTCTACCCTGAAGCAGCCCTGAATTTCCCATTACTTTTACATTCCAGACTGAAGTCAGGCGGCTGTTTATACAGCATCCTGCTGTGCTACCTGGTGCTGCCATTGGCCTGGGTTGCTCTCTCTGAGGTCAAAAATGAGGCACCCAGCATCCATCAGATTGCTGGGGACCTTGTTGTGTCAATAGAGGGAGTGACCTGTGGTAGGTGGCACAGCAGGGCACTGTGTAAACAGCCAGCCGATGTTGCTCTGGATTTTCCTGGAAACCCTGGAGCAAAAGCTACGTCTTTTTTGACACATGTGTAAGGCAGGAATGGCCTGGATTCAATGAAGAACTGGCCTCGCATCCTGAAGAGTCTGCAATCAAATTGGGGCTTTAGCCTGCATCGTGAAGACAGGCTGCAGTGAGAATGAGGGGAGAATGGTACATTTGGCCATGTAGACATGTCATTAAAAAGGCATACAATTGGATCCAAGAGAAATCAAAATGATTAAACTGAGGCTATTCTGTTATGGAAATTTGAGAAAACAGGGGTCTCTGGAAAATAGGATAATGCTGGGGAAAGCTGAAGGTAGTATGAAAAGAGGAATAATAATATTTATTTGCACCCCGCTCTTCAGCCCTAAAGGCTATCAGAGCGGCTTACAATTATTATTTTTAATTAGACAGTTCCCTGCCCTCAGGCTTACAATCTAAGAAGACATGATACAAAAGGAGAAGGGAATGGTGGTGGGGAAAGGGATCAGGTCCAAACGTTCTTCTCTCCCTCTGAGGCCTGGACCAAGGCAGCTGGCATGGAGGGAGAGCTCTGCTTCATAATCTAGGGCAGGCTTGATGGAGTTTGGCTGTCCTTTCACTTCCTCCTAGGCCAGACGGTGTTGCCATAGAGAGAGGGCTCCAACTTGAGGCCGGGCCTGATGGTGTTGCTAGGCCTCTCCTTTCACTCCCTCGTAGGCCAGATGGTGTTTCCATGCAGAGAGAGCTGGATTATGGCTGGATTCGCTCACAAGCCTGTATTTGCAAGACCTGAGTAGGGCTGTGGGTAACAGAATCCTTTGGAAGAGTTTCACTCATACCCTCGCCGTAAGCTGAAGCTGACTTGATGGCACATAACAACAACAAAAGTTGAAGGTGTTGAATGGGTCAATCCTACCTGAGATTCTTATATCTTTGCTACATCTCCACCAAGCTTTTGTACAGATTTTTTTAAAAGAATCTATCTTCACCAAAACAACTTGAAAACTGATGTAGTTATTGCATTTATTAGGCAGTCACAGACGATTAAAAACAAGATATCCAAGAGAGAATGTAGCCCTTTGAAATCTGACAAGCTTGGAGATCTTGACACAATTGCAAGCAAATCTACTGCAAGAAAATAGATTGTTTTTTTGCCAGAAATCTTTACTAAACATGACCATTCCTTTCAATCAGACCTAACAGTGTCCTCTGCCACTTGTCTTCTCCCTTGAGTTGAATTATGCCCTGTTCTCACACTTTGAAAGCAATGCAGCTATTAACAAGGATCAACTGGATGGGTAGAGCAGTTGGCCTAGATTTTGGATGCTGTAGTTACTCTATAAATCCACCAGATGGCTTAAGGGAATTCATTACTAAACCCAAAAAACTTTCTGGAAGTAAGAAATGCACCAAAGAAGATGAACAATCCCTATGGAACACGTGTGTTAAAAATCTAAGCAGTGTATGCATTTACATCTGTGCAATTGCTCATAATCTACTTGCCTGTTCATGTCTCAGCTGCATTAAGATATCCGCTGTTATGTGGAACAAATTTCCGTCTGCAATTAAATCTATCATAGTTCCTCTTTCATCTCTGTAACTTTTGTTCTGCAGAAAATATCAAGATGTCAGCATTTATCAAGCCATTTCATGTCATTGTCACACAAGATCAGCTTATGCGCTGACAACTGAAGTAGCACTTGCAGTTTTGAAAAACCTGTGTGTGGGACTCTCATTGCATTGTACAGGGCCTAGCATTTTTTTAGGCTGAAAAATCTACTGATGCTGAGGGGTGTTAACTGGGGGGGGGGGGGGGGGGGGAGCAATTTATTTATTTATTTCCAAAATGTATATCCCGCCTTTCTCCCACAGAGGGACTCAAGGCAGGTCACAACATATCAAAAAATACCAAATTACAACATATCAAAAAAGGTTAAAACATTGTGTATAAAAATAAAACACTGCTAACAATTAAACATATATACAACAGCCTAACTCAAAGCAATAATCACAAAACATTATAACATTAAACTTCAAACATTAAAACAGCACTCATATAGAATCTAGCCACCAAACACCTGCCCGAATAAAAATGTCTTCAGCTGCAATCCTGATTTAGATTTTATCAATAAAATTAAAAAAATATATATACATATGGGTAGCAGCCATCAGATTACACCAGCCATCTAATTGCATCAGCTGGTACTCTTAACATGGCACCTGCCTGGGGATTCATTATTGGTCAAGCTATTGTTGATAAAGTGGACCCTCAGTATCCATGGAGGATCCTTTCCAGACCCGCTTGTGGATACCAAAATCTGCAGATGCTCAAGTCCTTTTGTTCCCAATGGGGGCATGTGCTGCCATTAGGGACAGTCCTCATTGTTTGCAGTGGCAGTGAGTGCACACAGCCGCACTGTCATTAGGGACAATGGGACCCAGCTGACACTGACTTCCAGGACAGAGGTACTGGAGGAGAAGCCCCCCCCCCCCAAAGAGTAGGAGTGAGGCTGCTGCCAGAGCCAAAGCCCAGTGCTATTCCTTCATGGCCAATGACACAATGTCAAAGGGTAAACCTTTACCTTTTAAATGCCGTATAAACCCACTATTTATGTATTCCAGGGCTTAAATTTCACAAAGCAGAACGCAAACCAGTGTGCAGCCTGTATCACTTGGGTTAGGGTATTCCATAAATGGGGCTCTACCACCAAAAATGTCCTCTTTTTAGTATTCAAGAAGTGTTTCTGAGAATTGCATTAGATGATGATGTTAGGGTTTGGGCAGTTATATCTGGGAGGAGACAATCCTTCAAGTAATCTGTCAACCAAGTCATTTACCGCATTAAAAAGTAACCACAATGTTTCAGAATGGGCCTAGAAACAGAAAGGAAGCCACTTTTGCTCACAAAACACTTATGTAATATGTTAACATTTGTTGTTCCCTTTTCACAATCTTACTGTTCTATTTTTGACCATTTTCTGGGAGGTTGTGCGGGTTGTGCTAGTTTATTGTAGGGAGGGGAAAAAAAACCCAAAGCTTTGTGGACCGTTGAAGACTAATATATTTAACATTAAGTTTGGGGGCTTGTAGCTTGCTTCTTCAGATGAAATCAGCCCATGAACTTTTAACACTAATCAAAACTTTTTTGTTTTTAAGATACTTATGAATGAGCTGAAACTACTGGTGTGGCTTCAAAGGTAACCCTATCATACACTGCAGAAAAAGAGAGGTTATTTAATCATAACCAAGCTATCTCTGTCCATTGTAAAAAATTTCAGCTTCACTGGGTTATTGTAAGTCTGCTGAGAAAAATGCTAACCCGCTTCTCTCAGAATCCATCCACCCATCCATCATTTTATTTATACTCTGCCTTGCCCAAAAACTGGGACTCAAAAGTGACACGCAAGGTAGAGAGAATTACAAATAATTGGATGTCTTTTTGGAAAATGCTGATTGACAAGCAACTGAAAATGCCTGAAGACAAATGGCTGCTTGGCAGTATAAATAAAAGTAGTGACTGTATTAAAAGGCATGATAACCAAGACACAAGCAGGTTCACTATGGACTTTGCCCAAATGGCATGAAAAACTAATGAGCAGAAGTTGCATGGGCGATATTCGAAGAAATAATGCACTACTGTAAGGCCTTATCACTTAAGCCAAGGAGTTACTGAGCAATTAAAAGCTGAACAGCAAACAATAGGTGATCAGGGTCAAACATATATTCCTTAATTAAATGGTAAATAAAAAAAGGTAAGAAGTGAGTAGCATTCAGTTTTACAACATGCTATTTACAGTAATTTTATGCTTAAACAGCAAGATCCACTAGTCAGGTCTAAACTGAAAGCAGTGGCACACCCTTGGGGACATTGTACATCTAAGCTTCCCCAAACTGATAACATCCAAATCTACTGACGGCTCTCTGGTTAATCTCTCCCTGAAGTTTCATGTAGACACAGCAAGAGGGATAAAACCAGAGTCTTGTGGAACTAAAGTTGTCAAGAGAGCAGCATCTTATTCCCTGAGATTTCAGGGTCCAGACCTGCAAGATGGCAGATCCATTTGACGTCACAGAGGCAAGGACTGGCAAACTAGCCATGGAAAAAGGTATGGGGAGAATCTGGGTTGTTGTTGTTGGCTCTAGCATCAAGTCAACTTTGACTTATGGTGACCCTATGCATGAGAGACCTCCAAATCACCCTTTCATCAAAAGCCCTGCTCATGTCTGTGGCTTCCTTTATTGAGTCTATCCATCTGAAGTACGGTCTTCCTCTTTTCCTATTGCCTTCTGTGTTACCAAGCATCATTGTCTTATTTTCTCTATATTCTTTATATACCTTCTCATCAAATGTCCAAAGTATGGGCAAAGGAGCCCAAAATCTGGTGGATTCAATAAATGGTGAAGGGTCTGGAAACTATAAAGCCCTATGAGAAGAGACCTAGGGAGCTGGGATGTTTAGCCTGGAAAAGAGAAGGGTAAGAGGTGATATGATAGCCCTGTTTAAGTATTTGAAGGGATGTCATATTGAGGAGGGAGCAAGCTTGTTTTTCCTGCTGCTCCAGAGAACAGGACCTGGAACAATGGATATTGTCTTTTTAGAGTGTTTGTGTGCATGCGGATGCTGATTTCATGTTGCCTAAGAAGTATTATTGGCTCAGGTCACAACACCCCTTAAAGGCATGTGTGCTCAGAATGTGTGTGTGCATGTTGTGCACCTTCAAGTCATTTCTGGTTTATGCCAACCCTAAGGGAAACCATGAGGAACGCCTTAGGGAGCTGGGAATATTTAGCCTAGAGAAGAGAAGGTTAAGAGGTGATATGATAGCCCTCTTTAAATCCTTGAGGGGATATCACATTGAGGAGGGAGCAAGCTTGTTTTCTGCTGCTCCAGAGAACAGGATCCGGAACAATGGATGCAAGCTCCAGGAAAAGAGATTCCACCTTCCTGACAGTAAGGGCTGTTCGACAGTGGAACACACTCCCTCGGAGAGTGGTGGAGTCTCCTTCCTTGGAGGTCTTTAAGCAGAGGCTGGATGGCCCTTGGGGGTCTCTTCCAACTCTATGATTCTATGATGGGGTTTTCTTGCCAACATTGTTCAGGAGGGGTTTGCTATTGCCTTCCCCTGAGGGCATGTAACTTGGCCAAGATCACCCACCGGGTTTCATGGCCGAGCTGGGAAATGAAGCCCGAATATGAGTTTGTGGCTGAACAAGACTACGTGTGAAAGAGATCTAGGAGTCCAAGTAGACCACAAGTTGAACATGAGTCAACAATTTGATGCGGCAGCCATTTTGACCATGGCTAAGAAGCATGCATTTACATTTTTCTAGGAGCGTTAACCTTTGTTTGTTTGTTTATGTCCTGCATTCCAGCCTTCTGTCTGTTGGGTTAAAAGTCCCTTTAAGGAAATATAAAAATAATTATATGGCTGTAAATGAAGGCAAACACCAGTTGCCAAACCTTTGTAATTAGTAATATATATAAGGACTCTGAAACCCAGAGCAGCATGGGTTGAGGATAGCGGATTGGAGAGAGGAATTGGTGTGTTGGTGAGTTTGGATTGTAAATATAACAGACAGTATATGTCAGAGCTTTTGTTGTACATATTGCAACTGGAAGATAAAAGCCTCTAAGGACTTTGGAAGAAGTCCACCATGTCTGTGTTTTATGTCAGGTTGGTCAGTGCCTGGTTGCCAAATACTGCACACTGGGTAGTGCTTCTGCACTCTGTTGTTTGTGAGCTACAGTTGAGATCAAGCACCTCAGACAGTACTGAATGTTGGCACCTCTGTTTGGGCCTAGTTTGTTTTCCTCATTGCACACTGGCAGCACACAGAAAGGAGCCAACACTGTCCTTCCATTTCAACCTTCAGTCCGGGAGGAATCCCACAAATGTCCTCCATTTTGAGTAGTACTAAGAAGCATGGATTTCTATTTCTATGAACGTATTTAGCTTTTCTCTGTCCGTGTCCCTTCACTTTGACCATGGCTAAGAAGCATGCCTCTACATTTCTAGGAGTGTTTTAAACTCTGTCCTTCATTTTGATTTCTATTTCTAGGTGTGGCTTTTCGTTTTCCTCTGGCCATGTCTCTCATTTGCTCAGGTCCTTCATATTTGACCATGGCTCAGAAGAGCGCATTCACATTTCTAGGAGTGTTTTAAACTCCCTCCTCCATTTTGAGCACAGCAAAGGAGCATGGATTTCTATTTCTAGGAGTTTTGAACTCTTTTTTTTGTTTATGTCTTGTACTCCCGCCATGTGTCCTCTCTTTTCAAACTTCAGCGCAGGAGGAATGCCACAAACACCCTCCATTTTGAGCAGGACTAAGAGGCATGGATTTCTCTTTCTAGGAGTGTTTTTAGCTTTTCTCTGGCCATGTCGCTCATATGGTCATATCCTTCATTTTGAGCATGGCCAAGAAGTACACATTCTCATTTCTAGGAGTGTTTTGAACTCTGTCCTCCATTTTGAGCAGGGCAGAGAAGCACGTTTTTCTGTTTCTAAGAGTGTTTTTAGCTTTCATCTGGCCATGTCCTTCATATTTGACCATGGCTAAGAAGAGCGCAGTCACATTTCTAGGAGCGTTTTAAACTCTGTCCTCCATTTAGAGGAGGGCAAATAAGCATGGATTTCTATTTCTGGGAGTGTTTTGAACTCTTTTGTTTATTTATGTCTTGTCCCCCCATTTTAAACGCCCTCCATTTTGAGCAGGGCTGCCACCAGGCCTAAAAAATAAAATAGAGGCTTAAATTTTTAAAAAAAGGCCCTCTGAGGCGTTGCCTAGCAACCGTCCTCGCGCCTCTCTCGCGGGCCACGCCCCTCCTGCCGACCACGTGCCCCTGGGGCGCGCGGGCTGCTCCGGCGCTCTTCTGCGCATGCGCGAGGTGTTCTCATTTATTTTCCTTCTCATCTGCCCTTTGGCCCATAACGCCCCAAGAAGGGAGGGGCGATGAGCTCCGCTCTCCTCCGCGGGCTCCTCCTCCGCACTTTCGCTGCCAGTGCCATGGGAGAAGCCGCTTCGTCTATCCTCAAGGTGCCCAGCCGAGAGGAGGCCCTGCCCGGCAGGAGCCGCAGCCTCGTCCGAATCCTCGGTAAGCGCAGGACACAGGCTGCTTTCTGCGCATGCGCCTTATAAAGGAAACGCTGAGAGTCGACGAGGCGAGCCACTGAAAGAGTTCTGCGCATGCGCGTTCTTCTGACATGATTAATCATCACGCTTGGGTTGACGTCACGCGCCTTGGAATCGCGCGAGCCCCTTCTCCGCGCATGCGCGTCGCGGGTTTTTCGTGCCTCGCTTTGCCTCGGCTCTTTCGGACTACAACTCCCACAGTTCTTTGCAACTCTATTTCTCTGCTAAAAACATCTTTGGGGGTTTAGTAGACTAGTCTCTATCTCTAGTCTCCGGGATACCTATCTGGGGCTTCATCCACGCTACAGGAATAAATAATGGAGTTGTTGGCAGCGCTTTAACTGCCCTGGCTCAGTGCAGTGGCATCCTGGGATTTGTAGTTTTGTGGTCATCCAGCCTTCCCTGGCTGTCACAGACCTGTGGTGCCACAACAAACTACAGATCCCAGGATTCCGCAGCATTTGAGTCATTTCTGAAGTTTTATGAGACATTTAGCCTAGCATTGGTGCCACAGCAAACTACAAATCCCAGGATTCCACAGCATTTGAGTCATTTCTGAATTTTTGTGAGACATTTAGCCTTCCCTGTCATAGACCTGTGGTGCCACAGAAATCTACAAATCCCAGGATCCCACAGCATTTGAGTCATTTCTGAATTTTTGTGAGACATTTAGCCTTCCCTGTCATAGACCTGTGGTGCCACAGAAATCTACAAATCCCAGGATCCCACAGCATTTGAGTCATTTCTGATGTTTTATGAGACATTTAGCCTTCTCTGTCAAGAGAGAGCATTGGTGCCACAGCAAACTACAAATCCCAGGATTCCACAGCATTTGAGTCATTTCTGATGTTTTATGATACATTTAGCCTTCCCTGTCAGAGAGAGCTCTGGCGCCGCAGCAAACTACAAATCCCAGGATTCCATAGTATGGATCCATGATCCTGAGGGTCCCCCCTCTCCTGACAAAAGTAACTTCCCAGAGCTTTGCCACTGACTTAAAGCTTAATTCATGGTTGTTAAAATGATGTCAAACTGGATTGTTTCTCCAGCGTGGATGCCATCCTAATGTGACAAAGAACTGTGGGAGTTGTAGTCCCACAGCTCCGCTCTGGGCCCCACAACATACTCCAACTCCCAGAATTCCATAGCCTTGAGGCAGGACAGTTAAAGCGGTGCCAAGCCGAGTTATTTCTCCAGTGTGGACGCAGCCTACAATCCAAAACACACTGCAGAAATAATCGAGTTTAGGACTGCTTTAAATGCCTTGGCTCAGCGCTAGGGAATCCTGGGAATTGTAGTCTACTGAAGCACCACAGCTCTCTGACACAGAAGGCTAAATGCCTCACAGAACGACGGTTCCCAGAATTCCGTAGCATTGAGCCAGAGGCAGTTAAAGCGTTCTCAAACTGGATTATTTCTGCTGCTGCGTTTTGGACCTTAGTGTGTGAATTAATATGGTTTTCAGTTGCATTTTAGTTGCATTGAAAAAACCAGGTTGCAAACCGACCAGGAGAAAAAAACAGCTTTGTGGGTCTGCGAGCCTTAAAGTCTCCCATTTTGTATGCTGTCAATTACTATCTTTGTAATTCAAAATTCAAAATGTCCTGAATAGACTAGAAAGCTGGGCCAATGCTAACAAAATGAAATTCAATACAGTGAAATGTCAGGTACTGCACTGAGGGTGGAAAAATGAAATGCACAGATATAGAATGGGGGACACCTGGTTTAAGGAGACTACATGTAAAAGGGATTTAGGAGTCCTAATAGACCATAAGTTGACCATGAGTCAACAGTGTGAGGCGGCAGCTAAAAAGGCCAATGTGATTTTAGGCTGCATTAATAGAAGTATCGTCTCTAGATCAAGGGAAATAATAGTGCCACTCTATTCTGCTTTGGTCAAGCCCCACCTGGAATACTGTGTCCAGTTCTGGGCACCACAATTCAAAAAGGATGTGGAGAAACTGGAGTGTGTCCATAGGAGGGCGACTAAAATTGTGAAGGGTCTGGAAACCATGCCTTATAAGGAAAGACTTAGGGAGCTAAGTCTTGGATGGATGAAAACTGCAGGAAAAGAGATTAGGAGGAACTTCCTGACAGTAAAGGCTGTTCGACAGTGGAACACACTCCTTCCTCGGAGTGTGGGGGAGTATCCTTCTTTGGAGGTCTTTAAGCAGAGGCTGGATGGCCATCTGTTGGGGATGCTTTGACTGGGAGGGGGTGGCAGGGGGTTGGACTGGATGGCCTTTGTGGTCTCTTCCAACACTGTGATTCTATGATCTAGCTGGGGATGTTAAGCATGGAGAAGAGAAGTTTAAGAAGTAATATGATAGCCCTGTTTAAGTATTGCAAAGGGTGTCATATTGAGGAGGGAGCAAGCTTGTTTTCTGGTGCTCCAGAGACTAGAACGCAGAACAATGGATGCAAGCTGCAGGAAAAGAGATTCCACCTCAACATTTGGAGGAACTTCCTGACAGGAAGAGCTGTTTGACAGTGTAACACACTGCCCCAGAGATTTTGGTGGAGTTTCTTTCTTTGGAGGTCTTTAAGCAGAGGCTGGATGGCCATATGTCGGGAATGCTTTGACTGGGAGTTCCTGCATGGCAGGGGGTTGGACTGGATGGCCCTTGTGGTCTCTTCCAACTCTATGATTCTATGATTCTATGCAAAGGGGATTAATGTCTGTTTAATTAGTGATCCTTGTCTGCTGGGAAAACCCCAGCTCTGTGGTTTTTCACCAACACTAGGACTGGTATTTGGATACCAGTCCTGAGAAACACCAAAATCAAGACCCAGAAAATGCAAATGAAAACCACCGAGGGTGAGGGGAGAGAGTTTCCAGCAGACAATGGATCATTAACTAAATAGACCTGGGGCCTTGTTATTCAACAACAGAACAGATACACAGATTAACATGCAAATCGCTTCCTCTTAACCAATACTGTAGTATATATACCCACTCTCTTCCATGCCAGAATTCTCTGAATATGCCAGCCACAGATGCCGGTGAAACATCAGGAACAAACTCTACTAGAACACAGCCTCATAGCCCAACCCCCCCTCCCAATTATAACTGTTTGTGCTCATGCTAGAGGCTGGATGGATGAGAGAATTAAATTTTATTTATTTATTTATTAAACGAGAAAGGAGTTGAAGTACAGTACTTACATTGACCCGTGGATAAGTTGACCTAAATTTTTTGGATTTACTTTTCGACTAAAATTTCTAGACTTATACATGAGTATATACGGTATGTAAAGAGATCTTTTAGCACCTTTGAGGCTAATTGAAAGAAAGAAGTTGGCAGCATGAGCTTTCGTAGAAAAAAATTACTTCCTCAGATGCTTTTGGAAGCTGGGGACAGATATATATATATGTCATTGATTTGTGAGTCTATCAATTCAAATTCAAAATCCTTTGTGTATGGAAATGAAGTGGCAAAGGATTTTGAATTTGAATTGACATTCAAATTGACATTCTTGCATACCAATGGCATATATATGTCTGTCCCTGGCTTCCAGTTCACCGAAAACATCTGAGGAAGAGGAATGAGGTCTGCGAAAGCTCATGCTGTCAACTTATTTGTTTCAAATAGTCTCAAAAGTGCTACAAAACCTCTTTACATGGTGAATCCCTGAGAGAGGCTGGTTTGCAAACTGGGGATTTGCCATGTCAGAAAAGCAATGAATCCACTCTTGGTTGAAAGGAACTATCCAAAGTGCTGAGAGCCAGTAGAGTGTAGTAGTTTTGAGTGCTGGCAGCTGGACTCCAAGACTTGTTGGTATTTTTGTGTGCCTGCAAGTCATTTGTGAATTATGGTGAACCTAAGTTGAACTTGTCACGGGGTTTTCTGGGGCTGAAAGCACGTGACTTGGGCGGCCAAAGTCAGTCAATAGATTAAGCAGGGAACCCAACCTCGATCTCCAGAGTTGTAGTCCCAACACTCAGACCACTACACCACACTGGATGCAAATTAAGTGCATCCATTGTTGTAATTAATTGTATTAGCAATATTAATTTTTTTTACAGACTAATACGGCTATATCTTTGAATGAGCATATACATAAGGAAGGCCAGTGGGAAAATAATAAGCCCATCTTACTTGCTCTCAAGCTGCGTAGCCCTTGTGGGGATGGTTTGACCCTTTTGATCAAAAGACCCTCTGCGTGTGTGTGTGTGTGTGTGAGAGAGAGAGACTTCTCTGACCAGGTTTAAAATTTCCTTTGCATCTCTGCACCTACTTGGTGCGCAGGATACTGATGTTCCAGTACAACTTGAGTATTGATAATCCAAAAATCCAAAATAGTCCAAAATTCAAAACATTTTCTATGCCTGATCAGGATATCACACTTTTGATTTCTAATGGCTCAATGTATGCAAACTTCATTTCGTGCACAAAATTACATATACAGTGGTCCCCTGGGTTACGAAGGTAATTCGTTCCGGATTACCTTTCGTAACCCAGAAGCTTTCGTTTCCTGGGGGACCGCTTTTTTCAATGGACCGCGCAGCCATTTAAAGGGGCCGCGCGGCTTTTTTCGCTTCGTATCCCGGGGGATATTTCGTATCCCGGGGGATACATTGCCGGTCCGCCGCCTTTCGGATCCCGGGGTTTTCGTAACCCAGGGGATTCGTAAGGTGGGGGACCACTGTATATATATAGTATAGTATACAATTACTTGAGGCTATCTGTATAACATGTACAGTGGGCACTTGGTATCTGCTGGATCTTTTTGGTTCCAGGATCCTCTGTGGATAACAAAATACATGGATGCTCAAGTCCCATTAAATACAATGGATAGTAAAATGGTGTTCCTTATGTAAAATGACAAAATCAAGGTTTGCTTTTCAGAATATATATAATATTTTTAAATTGTGGATGCTTGAATCTGTGGACAAGGAATCCATGGATATGGAGGGCTGACTGGTATATGAAAACTAAATTAATTTTCTAGACTGGGGTTCCATCTCCAAGATATTTCATTATGTATATGAAAATTCTTCAAAAATTAAATAAATGAATAAATAAATCCAAAACACGTCTGGTTTTTTTCATAAGGGATACTCAGAGTGTAACAGCCAACAGTTTTGAATGAAGTTTCAAGTGCTTTTGTACGAGGGGTATCCAAAAGTTTTAATGATCACCTTTTAAAAAACTGACAGAAAGCGCCTTACGAGGGGGTATCGTAAAATAATAATTATCACCCAGATGTTATTATGGCATATTGATGAAATTTTGTCAGTGTCATCATTGGTCCCTAAGTGCACGTTGCTGAGAAAATCAGCTCATTGCATCCTTTATTTTTGTGACTGGCTCTTCCAGAAGTGACTAAAGTATAAAATCCTCATCAGGCACAATCTGCAGACTTCTACAATATCAGGTATTCGGAGGGTCAAGATACACTGGGAAAAATGTATAAATCTAGATAGTGACTACATAGAGATAAGTTAACAACTACAAATCAAAACAAACTTTCTGTCAATTTTTTAAAAAGGTGATCATTAGAACGTTTGGATACACCCTCGTAGGTTTGCGACTAATGTTATATTTCGCTTCCTCAGTCATTGTTTCATAGTATTTTTGTTTCATCTTGAAGTACTGTACTGTAGTTTATATTTTACCACTCAAAGAACTTTGCTTAGTGAGCAGTTTGAATGTTTGTTCAGTAATCCATAAGTGTGCAAAAATGAGCAGGTTAATAGGTAATTTCTCTAGATCAGAGAGCATAAAAAGGCATAGGGAAAAGGGCCAAATGAAAATTTGGCAACGTTATTAGAAGGTCATATGATTCACTCTGTACGGTATGTACTCAGTTGAACTCTCCAAAGGCTGTTCTCATTATCAATGGAATGCCTTGCCTTTGTTTGATATTTATAATAGTAAGCCATCTCTACTTCCTAAATGCTTTCATTTTCCCTTTCGGTCTCGTCCTCTTCTATATTTGTACTTAAGTCCCGAATCTCTAATTAGATGTCATAATCTCAAGAATTGAATTAAAATATTTAAACCTTTTGGATGATATTGTAACTTGTACAGTTGTCATCTGTAACTGTCCATAAGAGGCTGGACAACTATAGTTCAGTTCACTACTTTAAGCAAGAGGATGAAAGAAGATTGCCCATTGCTTCATGCTGTATTGTGCACCCTACTTACACTGTTACTATTTGCTCCTGTGTGCAAATAGTGGGTATTTGGCTGTGTGGATGGCACAACTTGGTCTAACAGTCTTGGGGCTGGGGACCTTTAGCTGGACAGATGGAGAAGGGTTTGTCCAACTTGAATACTGTACATGTGTAGAAGAGTGAATTTTATCTAGTATACCTGAAATTCCCTTTTCTACAAAAATATTGAACCAGAACATTTGGTCTGAGACTCTGGAGACCAGGGTTCAAATCCCAGCATGGCCATGTAAACCCACTTGGGCAACTCACACTCTCTCAGCCTTACAGGAAGGCAATGGCAAACCCCCTCTGAAGAAACCTGCCAATGAAATCCCATTATAGGTTCACATTAGGGTGGCCATAAGTGGAAAATGACTTGGAAGGTGTACAAGCTCTGTCTTCTTTTCCATCTAACCGTTCCATCTCTGGCAAAAGAGAGGATATAAAATAGACAAACCTTTAGCCCTCTGGATGCTTTGAATTTCAACTCCCTGCAGCTTCATCTGATGTTCGAAACATCTGGGGTACCATAGGTTCAAATCCACCATCTCTGGAGATCGGCATGGTGGAAGCCACTGCAGCATGTGATAGATGGGTAATTGATTGTACTACAATTGCATTCTCATGCTCTAAATAAGAACTAATTATTCTAGACCAGGCGGAGGTGTGTAGTCTTTTAATAAACCAATTCCTCTGAAAAGCTCAAAAGCATAGCCTAGTAGCAACTTTCCTCCTGTTAAAGACTCTTGGTTTCTGGTGTGATCAAGTGTATAATGCTTCTGTACATGGAAGATCTATTGGGCACAAAGCTGTAGATGGGCCTGTTAATGTTTCTGAATCTTTCTTAAAACTTTGAAAGGTAATGTTTATCACATCTTAGTATTTATCATTAAAGGCTGGCACTTTGTCTTGATCCTTTTTAGTGTTCAAGTTGGCATGTAAAGTCTTTTTTTAAAAAGAGAGAATAGGAATTCAAATCCTTTCTTTGTCAAATGTACTAAAGCTTGCACTGTACTTTCCACCGAAGTAGCAAAGAACAGGGGGACAGGTAGGCTATCTCTGTTTATACTTTCGTGATATATGATTGTGACTGATACTTAAGTGGAATTTCTTCATGTGACAGTTGAAAAAGAGGCAAAATGTACAAAGGAGAAATACAACTTTTTTTCCTAGATGTATTGTACCTTTTGTGTACTTTTAAGATGACCTAGCCCCCAGGATAGCACTGCAGTACTGAAAACCTAGAACTTTTCAGGTGAGAACTTTTTTCCCTACTAGGTAGCATACACTGCTACAATATTCAGCAGACTCCTCCACCTGAAAGCTCACTGTTCACTTTCTGGAATTCTTTTAGAATTTGTTCTGCGCTGTACATGGATCTGAAGTTTTAAGGCACTCTAATCCCCCTCCCTGAAGGATTTGTGAATAAATCTCTGTCTCCAGAAGGGTTTCCTCAGCAACAAATAACAAATTGCTGCAAGACAACATCACTGAGAAATGAAGACTTCACTCAACTAGCAATCTTGATAGCAAAAATAACACAGGACACATAGCATCTTCATGAAAAATGAGGATGGATCTGTATTGCACTGAGAATTTAGCAATTGATAGAATAACTCTTTACTCCTTGGGAAACTGGTGACTAGGGGGGAACTATTCAGTACCAGTTTGGCTGTTGATGTTGGAGAGGAATACTGTGGTTGCTAAGGAATTTAAAGGCATTTAAGTGGTGAAGAAACATGATTGCATTTGGAAGAGCGTAGTTTGTTATGGGTGAAGAAAACCATGCACCTGCTGGAATCCCTCCTTCAAGAAATAATTAAAAGATACAGAACCTTTGCATTAATCTCTCAAGCAAGCAAAGTCATGCTTAAAATCATACTTTTACTACATGTGGAGTGATAACTGCCAGATGTGCAAGCAGGATTCAGGAAAGGAAGGGACACTAGGGATCACATTCAAAACATCTGTTGGATAATAGAACACACCAAAAGAAAACTAGCCTGTGTTTTATAGACTACATCAAAGTTTTTGATTGTATAGATCATTAAAAGTTATGCATCACTCTTAAAGAATTGAGTGTGCTCAAACATTTCATTGTCCTGATGACAAGAGGCTACTGTTAGAATAAAATATGGAGAAACGGTATGGTTTCTAATTGCAAAGGGAGTCAGGCAAGCAAGGCTGTATTCTATCACCCTTTCAGTTCAGATTGTATAGTGAAAATATACACAGAGCAAGATTAGACTTGGAGGAATGAGTTGTAAAAATTGGATAAAGGAAATCAACAATTTAAGATATGCAGATGCCACCATACTACTAGCAGAAAATACCGAAGACTTGGAACTGAAGAAAGTCAAGGAAGAAAGTGCTAAGGAAGGTTTACTACTGAACATTAAGAAAACATAAATAATGACCACGGATATCTTTATATGATGATGAAGACATTGAAATAATTAACGTTTTCCCATAGCTTGGTTCAGTCATTGATCAGAATGGAGACTGCAGTCAAGAAATCATAAAAAGACTATGATTAGGAAGAATTGCTATGAAAGAATGAAGCAAGATCCTAACATATCATAAAGGTCCAAAAGACACTGCAGAAATAATTCCTCTTGAGACTGCTTTAGCTGCCCTGGCTCATTGCTAGGGAATTCTGGGAACTATTCTGAGAATTCTGTGAGACATTTTGCCTTCTCTGTCAGAGAGCTCTGATGCCACAATAAGCTACAGTTCCCAGGATTCCCTACCACTGATTTAGGTAGTTAAAGCGGTCTCAAGGTCTCAAACTGGATTATTTTTGCAGTGTCTTTTTGACCAAAGAATACTAAAGCTAGGGTTCTCAGCGCCATTGTATTTTCCATCACTATGTATGGTGTGAGAACTGGACATTGAGCCCTGAGTCTGCAGGACCTGAGCAGAGCTGTTGGACATAGGATATCCTAGAGTTGTCTCATTAATAGGGTTGACGTACTGTGTATACTTTACTATACGTCAACCTCATGTATAAGTCGAGAACAGGTTTTGGTGTCAAAATTGTGCATTTTGATATGACCCATGGATAACTAAAGGGTAAAATTTAGGGCCATGTAACAAAGGAGCTAAAGGATAAAGCAAAGGAAGACAATGTTAAAGAACTTAACAAAATTCTAGCAGGCATAACTGTTTGTGCTCATCCTAAAGGCTGGGTGGATAAGAGAATAGAGCAGGGGCAGTGCTTCTAGGACAGATTATCCCCTTGCCTTTCACCAGAGGTTGGTACCTTTTTTAAAATAAGAGTTAAAGCACAGTACTAACATTGACCTGTGGATAAGTCGACTCTGGTTTTTGTGGTCAATTGTTTGCCTTAAATTTCTAGACTTATAAATGAGTATATACAGTAAGTTGAGGTGGACTTGAAGGCAGTGCACACACAGAGACAATCTCTCATTGCCTCTATCTTCTGCATTTGTTACCCATATCATAATATTTCAGGATCCATTGAACAGATACCAGAGATCAATAATTTTAGAAAATTTCCCTGTGTTCTCTCAGTGTGGATTACAACATATTTTGTGACTTTTCTCGTAACATTCTTGTGATGTACCGTAGGTTAAGTTGTGAGACAAGGCAAAGTTCAGTGTTGCACAAGAAGTACGTTCAGTATTATGTTCTACTGGTTTAAATTTCTTTGTTGCTAAAAGTCTGACCCTCATATTCCTGTACTAGAGACAAAGATTCAGCGTTATCACATGGAAAGGTCCTTCAAATACTGGCTGTCAGAGCAACTGTAAAGAAAACATGCAGAAAAGGCTTATCTGTGAGTAGAATGACTGTGCGTGTGCTGAAGAAGAAGAATATCTTAAAAGGATCTATTATCTGTCATTTCCCAAAGGTTATGTTTACATTTTTTAAAAAGGACAATGTTTCATGTACGGCAATTGAGGGAAGGATTTCTGATATGGCTTAACAAACCATACTCAAAGCTTTTCTGAGGTTATCAATAGCAAAAAATATGCCAAGATAACATTCTAATACATCTTGTCTGCAGCAGTTAGTGAGTTTGCTTGCTCCTTTTATTCATCTTCTCCTTGGAGAGAGACTGCTTTCCACGTACCCCAAGGATGAAGAAACTCTCTTCACTTGTGGTTATCAGAAGGGATTTGATGTCTGCTGCTGTGAATAGAAGTGCTGTTGCTTCACAAACTGCAGCCAAGTCACTTCATTGGTATGCAGAGTTTCTAATGAATAATAATAAGACCTTTATTTTCACTTAGTCCAATACTGAGGATCAACTAGCTCTTACTGCTTGGGCAGCTTATGTCAAGGCTTTTGTTTCTTCTTGTTGCTCTCTTGAAAGTGATACTTCCTTTCTGTGGTTAATCTACACAGTTCTGCCATCTCTGTGGTTGCCCAACTCTTGCCAAGGGGAAAGACTGAGCTGGTGTGGTAAATCAGGGCAAAAATATGCTTGGCTCTTTTGCAGGTTGGTCATGGGTAGCAGCTCATTTGTGTATTTAATCTCATGGTTTTACTCTTTAGAGCTGTCAGGTATTCAAACAGAGGTCCTTACTTGTGTGGTCCTAATGATGTTTTCTTCCATCCAGGTTCCAGCAAAATTACTTCTTGCAGCAAGTAAAATTTAAAATTAACTTTAGATTCTTCATTATCAATCCAAAATGTAGATTTTAAAGCTAAAAATGAAAATTCTTGTCTGATGCTCAGATTAGAAATGTGGCAATCTGAAGCAACTTTGATGTTGCTTTTAGTGCATATCTTGGCATTAGGATGGCCAGAAGGGGAAAAAACCCAAAATAAAAAACAGAGTCCCTGTTCCTTTCAAAGGCAGACGTGAGAATTTTGGCAGTTGTTTATTTTGTGACAATCTGCACTTTGTGCAATGGCTCTCAGACTTTTCCTCTCTGGGCACCCCTTTACATCTCTACATGGGCATGTAAAGGAAGCCCTCCTGCTCAAGGTAGTATATGAGATTTTTTGCCTTTGGAAAGAGCAAGAGAAAAGGATAGGGGTTTAATTTTGCTCATTCCAAAGACAGAAAGGAGGGATTTTGCCTTTGGAAAGAGCAAAGGAAAACTGAAAGAGATTCTACCAGCTCAGGGAGTTTCTCCATCAGAAAGAGCAAAGGGGAAGGAAAGGGAGGGGGCAGTGTACTTTGCTTCACCCTTCCTAAACTACTGCCATGCACACACAAGTCCCACCATACCCACCCACTTTCTTCCCTTCCTCTTATTCCCTGCCATGCGGGCTGAGCTAAAGGGAGTGCTGAAAAGGCCTTCTGGAGGGTCACCTAATCTGCATTTCAGGTTTGTCCCCCTTTGAAAAATTGTCACATCCTCCTGGGTGTGTGTGTGCCCCACTGTTTTATAATCAGGATTTAGTGGAACTACTGCATAGCCAAATGTCCTCTTCTATCTGGCCACCTTAACTAGAATATACCTGGAATGAATGCAAGTATTGAATGACTACAGTTGGACCTTCATATCCATGGAGGATCTGTTCTGCTAGTGTGACTGCATCTATATGCCACCATTAGGGACAATGGGGCTTGCTGTCTGCAGATGCTGAAATCCATGGATTGCAAGCCTGCGGATGATGAGGTCCTTCTGGTATTCTGGAATTTGATTTTTGCATTCAACATGACTAAATCTGGATGAAGAGAAAAATGTAACTTGGAACTGAAAATAAAGTAACTCAGCACTGTATAGGAAGGTGATTCCAGAAATAGGGAGTAGCAAGGGAAAAGAGGAGGAAATCCTTGACTGAGTCAGCAGCCCAGAGTCCCTGGAACGTAAAGCACATAGTGGTTGGAAAGGGGTCACAAGAGCTGAGAGATAAGGGGGAGCCAGGCCCCTTATGAATGGATGAGATAAATCCCAAATTGTGATAATACATTTAATAGGCCAATCAAGAAAAGCACAAAATTCTTTGTGTAAGCTTTCAAAATCCCACATTCCTTCATTAGGAAAAGTGGTTAAAAAAACAAAAGAGCACCCAGGAGAAAATGGCAGGGAGGAGTGTTGATGCTAAAGTCACTTAGTTTGTAGTCTGTGGGCTCATTCCCACTTACATTTAAATTTAAACCAGTTTGCAATTCGCTTTGCACTGTGTCGGTGAATTGATTCCAAAAGGTCCCTCGTTCCCACTATGAAAGCAGATCTTTTTATTATCCCCTTGTAATGATTTTGGCACAATTGTCATCCCCACTAGTTTGTGCCACTTCAAAATGCATGCCAATCATCTGCGTGTCATCAGTGATGTAAGCAGTAGCTCGGCTTGGGAACTGTATTTTAAAAAAAAACTGATAGAAACTTCGAGTCATTGGTTTTGCAACTACTTGCAATCAGTGAGGCAGGTAGTTGCAAAAGTAATGAACCAAATCTTCTATCAATTTTATTTTTTCAAAAAAATTCATGCAGCCATAGGTCACACCACAACCACAAAGGCAAAGCTGGGGGCGGGGGGTGGGTGGGAATGGTGGAGGTACCAAAATTTGAGGAGGGATGGTAAACACCTCTCTGCTGTTAGTCCTTCTCCAGAATGATGTGATTCAGATCCGTCGTTTCCACTTGCTGAACATGTGTTGGAATCGATTCTTTTCAAAAGAACTGCCAAAGAACTAGTGTTAGGAAAAAGCAGGGTTTTTTTTTTTTGTTTGTTTGCCTCGCTTCATCGTGATTGAAACTGATCACAGTAGGATCAGAACCAGTTTCAAATGGGAAAATTGGTCATATAACCCGATCAGCTATTCGTTTTAAATCATAGTGGAAATGTAACCTGTGTTGTTCTGAGATAGTATGGCAGAAGGGCCTGTATTAGCAAACCAGGTTGATCAGGCCACCTTACAAATGAGGCAGAGCTTCCTGGGAAATGAAAGGAAATTAAAGGAGAGTGGTGAGTTTTGGACTGGGTAGTAGGAGTGCCAGATAAAATAAGAGACAGTCTCTTTAATGGCTTGTAGAAGACAGAATTCCAGCAGGTGTTGTTTGTTATGCCAGCTACACCTGATCAAAGTCTTTCTTTTTCACAAGCAGGTGTCCCCTTTTCACCAGGCAACCCATCTGGATAGTAACAAACCAGTATGAGTTTTGAAAGGGTTTCTTTTGTGTCTACAGAACTTAGAATAAAGTTTGGTAAAGCCTGGTATTTTAAAGCAGTAAAGCTCATGCTAGCTGGAATCCTGTTATCTTAGGTATGCCTAAGATCTCTTATGGAAATACTCGGACATTTTTGTTTTGGTGTGTTAGGTCTGCATTCAGTTCAGGGTTGCGGCAGACAAGTTGCATATGCAGTGCCACTATCTATCTGCCTGTCTGCCTGTCTGCCTGCCTGTCTGTCTGTCTGTCTATCCATACAGGTTGCACAGGATTCATATGTGCGTTTGGTTACACATTTGGTGCTTTGGTTCATTAGTGGAATTCTACTATTTAGCAGAAGGGTTGAACTACACAATGGATGTGTAATTCTGTATATGAAGCTTTACATCACATAATCTGGATTTAGGGTTTTGGCCATTAACGTTTGAAGATATTCTGCCATTTCCATAATACCAGTGTTTCCTCTTCTGAAATTTTTTTTTCACTTTTCAATTTCTTTGCCAGCCTATTGAGATCTCTTGCATAGAACTGCTTAGGCATTTAGTCTGAAATAATGTTCATTGGAGAAATCTACAAATCTACTGCTCAAGTGCTTGCTGCTTCAGTGAAGAGTCATCATTTCTCTGCTTCTATTTACTCATCTTCCCAAATGCCACCTATCTCTCTCTCCTCCACTGTGCTTCCATCTTCATGCCTACTGTTGCCTCTCTCGCCTTTTCTATCACTATCCCTATGTTCTCTTATCTCTCCATCATTCCCTTGCACAAGGCGACATGACAGTCTTCCTCTTACTGCTCTTTTCTCCTGTTCATTGCTGCTCTGGCCAATATTTGCAGGGGAAGGGGAACAGCATAGCCAACAAAAGCATTTTCCCCATATTCTTCTCTGAAAAGTGTCCCCCAGATTACACTGAATTTTATTTGGACAGGTACTTCATGTTCTAACTTAATTGTAAAAAGCATTGTAAGTTAACATTATTATTACTATAAATGTACAAATCATAGAATCATAGGGTTGGAAGAGACCACAAGGGCCATCCAGTCCAACCTTTGCCATGCAGGAGTTCACAATCAAAGGACCCCCGAGAGATGGCCATCCAGACTCTGTTTAAAAACCTCCAAAGAAGGAGACTCTACCACCCCCCCAGGGTATTATCTTCCACTTTCAAACAGGTCTTACTGTCAGGAAGATCCTCCTAATGTTGAGGTGGAATCTCTTTTCTTGTAGCTTGCATCTATTGCTTTGGGTCTTATTCTATGGAGCAGCAGAAAACAACCTTACTCCATCCTCATTATGACACCTCTTCAGATATTTAAACAAGGCTATCATATCACCTCTTAACCTTCTCTTCTCCAGGCTAAACATGCCTAGCTATCTGAAGTTCCTCCTCATAGGACATGGTTTCAAAACTTTTCAACATTTTGAGTATTTATTTCTGATTAAAATATATTACCACCACCACCAATTCTTTAGGGAAGTATTATAATGAGGAGAGAGTCAAAGCAGATTTCCATTAAGGCAGATTAAAGGGTCTGGAAAAATTAAAAAGATATTTGCTTGCAACCAGAAAGACAAAATAAGTATCAGGCATACTTTCTGGTGCCACACGTTAGATCATTTCTCCACTAATCACCTGTATGCCATGCCTCTCCTGGCAGAAGTACAGTACTTTGAGAAGGTCTTTGAGGAAGGACTTAAGGTCCAGGTGGGTAGAGAGGAGAAGAGAGAATCCTTGAAATATTTTTTTCCCAAGTAGTCAAACTTGGTACTTTGAAACTGGGTCAGAAACAGACTGGGAGGTACTGGTGTAATGGATACAGGTTGCCCAGTCTGGGTTTGAAATGTCACATCTGTGTTTTGAAGGAAGTGTTCTGTAGCATTGAACAATGTACATGTATGTTGAATTGTTGTTGTTAACTGCTGTGGAGTTGATGATGCATGACTCATAGCGACTCCATGAATGAGACCTCTCCAAGACTCCCTGTCTTCCATTGCTCTGCTCAGTTCCCGCAGTTTCATGCCTGTGACCTTCCTGATTGAGTATATCCATTTGGCGTGTGGTCTACCTCTCTTTCTACTGCCCCCCATCTTTCCAAGCATTAATGATTTTTTTTTTAGTGAGTCCTGCCTTCTCATGATGTGGCCAAAGTACAACACACCAAGTTTTATCCTCTGGGCCTCCAGGAGGATTTCTGGTTTGAGCTGTTCTGGGACCCATTTGTTTGTCTTCTTGGCTGTCCACAAAGATACCCTCAGCACTCTTCTCCAGCACCACATTTCAAATGAGTTTATTCTTTTTCTATCCACTTTCTTCACTGTTCAGCTCTCACATTTGTTCATGGTGATGGGCAACATGGTACATGGTGTTGATGACGATGACGATGACAATTCTGCATTAAAGTGGTCCAAATTGGAAGTTATCAGACCAAGGATATCTAAAGTAGACTGGCTCAGTGAGCCTATCCATTCATCAGAGTTTGGTGTTAGAGAAGAGGTGGTCTTTAACCGGTGCAAGATTCCTGATAAAGAGGCAAGTAGATGTCACAAGATTGTTTTAAATCTCTTTCAGCATTGAAGTTTAGACATGTTCATCCTGTCTGATCCACTTTCATCTGCTCTTTTTAAACCTGTGCTTGTTTGCTTAGACATCTCTCTTTTCTCAGGCTGATAAGTTTTCATTCTATTCTATTGTTTTAGCTTGAACTTTTTTTAAAAAAAAACCTAATATAATAAGCTACCTTGAATCCCATCTTGGAAGAAGAGCAGGATATAAATTCAGTAAACAAATACAAATAAATAAAACTTCTGTTCTGTTCTCCTTTTCTCTCCTCTTCCCTTCTCTAGTTTCTTTCTTTGCCCTTTATCTTATTTTGCTTTCTTATAACAAGTTCTCTAACATAGGGATAGTTTTCTTTGGGGTATTTTTTATTATTGAATAATGATGAAGATAATTCAAGTTTGTAAATTGAAAAACAACTTACTAAACTTAGTACAATTTGTTGGGCACAATATTCCTTTCAGCTTCCTTTTCAGTGAAGATGAGGTATGGAGTCTTAGGGGTGAAATAGATGGGTGGAAGCGGTGTCTTGAAGCCATCCCTTCCAAAGATGGAAAGGGACTGCGGCAACCACACGCCACAGCCCTAATCCGCCTTTAAGCCACCTGAAAAAGGAGCAGTAAAGAGCCACTCCTTTTTTGGTTGGCAAAAAGTTGGCTTTGCCACCCATGCTGCGGCCAAAAGCCAGCTTCATGATGCTCTGGTAGCATGCGGCCTGTAAATGTTGCACTGCCAGAGCATCATGAAGCTGTCCCTGTGTGATTGGCTGGAGGCTTCTGGGTGGTTTCCTGGCAGTTTGGGTGCATGCAACTTGTAAATGCCGCACTGCCAAACAGAAAGTGCCCTTCAAGGTCTGGACCAAATGAAACATCTTACTACATGCCAGCATATTACTGAGGCTGGCTCTAAACTGCAAAAGTAATGAACTTTGACATCACTTTCAGTGCTGTAACACCATCCTATAGAATCCTGAGATCAGTAGTTTTACAGATTTTGTAGGATGGGCCCATGGCTGTTAAAGCAGTATAAACGTGCATTAATTCTGCAATGCAGATGCAGCCCAGGTGAAAGTTAAGGAGATATATTTCAACATACAGTACCTTGTTTTTTTTTGTAGGAAAAAAAGTCATGGTAATTTGAGTTTTAGGCATGCAACTAATTTTAATCAGTATGTTTCCCCTTCTGGAACTCTTTCAATTATTGCCAACAAGTGAGAAGGAAAGCCTAATAATATGATATTCCTGGTTTTTTACTGTTATGAGTAGAATCTCCTCTGAAAGAAGCTTGGCATATTTATGTATTGGCTGCCAATGATTCTGGAGAACACATTTCTTGTCGCTGAATGATGCATTGCTCCCACTTCTCCAGGACTACTGAGTTTTTAAAAAAATGTTACCATTGTGTGATGTTTAAAACCATTCAGTTCTATAAAGCGATTTGGCAGGATGAAGGGATGCTGCTGCCAGGATTTGGTTTCTGACCAACAGTTTTGATTCAGAACGTATATATATGTATATACGAACATATATTAATTGATTAACAAGGGACATCCATTGGAAACAAGGACTCTTGACAGCCTGGCACAGGTTGGAGCTCTGCCAAGACTGCTTGGGAAGATTGCCATGCTGGGAAGCGAGCAAGCGAGCGAGTGAGACGAAGAAAAGGGGGAAAAAAGCAAGACTTGGCACAGTTCAGTCAAATCGGCTTCTTTTGTCCATTTTCTCGGCTTGAGCTTCAGGAAAAAAAACCATCTTGGGATATAGAAAAAACTCAAGAAGTTTCTGTTTTTCAAACTTAGAAGGTTGTTAAAGCTGGCTTGTTTTTCCTCTTCCTTTTTTCAAAGTGGCGGTACATTAAAATTCAGTCACCAGTGGTATGGGAAAGAACAGCCTTTCTTAAAGAAGCCATCATGGTGTTTGTTCTTTATGTGTAGGATAATACGAAAGGTATTTCAATTTTATATGTATAATAAGATTGTAATGTGGGGGTGAGGGTGGGTTGGTGGGAGTGGAAAGTACTGAAAGAGAAACTCCTCGAATGTTATACATTTTCCAAATGCAAGTTCTCATTGACTTTAATCCGCTTTTCAAATCAAGCTTGGCATTTACTTACACATATATTTCATTTGTAGTAGAACAGTTATTTTTCTTTTCCCTCAGCCTTCATACTATAAGGCTAATGTTATGTTTTTATAGACTCTTTTCTCAGATATGTTCATCAAATCTTCTTTGGTGTAAAAATACAGCATGAACCCTCACATGTAAAATATTTTTTTCTTAAAGCATGTTTCGCAAAGCAGCAGCATTTATTTCTGATGCTTCTTCCTCTCCCAAGTACCTTACCTTTCAATTAGAGGTAACAGGGAAGACCAGAGTATTTAACTCAAAGACCTTTGCTTGTGCATGAAGACAAATGAGCTAGAAAGTTGGCATTTTTGTTCTTGCCTAAGAACAATTTGGGGGGATATGATGCTGCTAAAAACTTTTTTGAGAGCTCACAAATTGCTTACTTCAAGAGGATATTATAAGTGATAGGGAAAAAGGTATCCCTGCCATGGCTTGTCAGTGGCAGAGAACAGAACTTGATCTGATGACTCTGGATGCAGAACATTTAATGGTTAAAAACCAGATTCACTGTGATTTTAATTCTGGAATTATATCCTTAGGCTGGAAACCTATATTCACTTGCGTAGGCGTAAAACTGATTGAACGGAAACCTATATTCACTTATGTAGGCGTAAAACTGATTGAACTAAATGGGACTTTAAAATGAACAGACCTGCAGAAGATGCTCTTTTAAAAAGTATGAAGTGCAAGAAATAAGAGAGGAACAGAGAATATTTTTAAACAGAGAACATGAATATCTTTGGATTTCTGTATTCTGTTTCATTACTTCATTATTGATTCAGAGTGTGATGTCAGAAATGCTATGACTCTGCCCATTTTGACAAACTTTTTGAAGCTTGTGCCACCAACAGTTAGAATAAAGGTTTTCACTGTGGTGAAAATCTTTATGAAATTGTTTATTAGACTATAATAAGCTTATACATTATTGTTTGTGTTAACAGTGGTGACTGAACACAAGAGTTAGTTTTCATGACATGAAGAGAACTATATTATGGGATTAGACTATGATAGTCCAAACAAAACAAACAAACAGCTTCATTTATATACCGCTTCATACCCTTAAGGAGTGTCTAAGCGGTTTACAATTGTAAGCTATTTGCCCCCCAACAATCTGGGTACTCATTTTAGCCACCTCAGAAGGATGCAAGCCTGAGTCGAGCTTCAGCCCTTTGCTGGTCTTGAACTCGCCACCTTATGGTTTTGAGTGAGTGGCTGCAGTACAGGCATTTAACCACTGCGCCACCAGTCCAATAATAGCCAGTGGTTTATCTTTATATGCTTTAGAGCAGGGGTTCCCAACCTTTTTGGCTCACTTAGCCCTCATCTCTAAGACAGAATAGGGAAATTGGTGAAGAAACACAACCTCCAAATAATCTACAAACCAACCAAGACAATTCAGCAATTGCTGCGCTTAGCAAAGGACAGGAGAGACCATCTCACGGCTGCAGGAGTTTACCGCATACCATGCAGCTGCAGACAAGTCTACATAGGGACCAGCAAATGCAGTGTTCAAACAGGAATCAGGGAACATGAGAGACACTGCAGACTGGGTCAGCCAGAAAACTCAGCAGTAGCAGAACACGTTATAAACCATCCTGGACATAAAATGCTATTTGAAAACACTGAAATTCTGAACCATGCCAACAACTATCAGGTGAGAATGCACAGGAAAGCCATTGAAATCCACAAATACCTAGACAACTTCAATAGGAAAGAAGAAACCCTGGAAGTAAACAAAGTTTGACTACCAGTCTGAAAAACACTAAAATCAGGACCCAGCAAAACCAAATGAAAAACACTCAGAGTGAGGAGTCCCCCCCCCCCCCCACTTACAGTAGATCATTAATTAGACACCCTGAGACACAGAAATAAGGAAACCAGGGAACGTTCTGTGAGCGGCTTGCAGCTACAGAATCGCTTTGAATCTCTCTCTGTTGTCAGAGATGATGAGGAAAAGCAGCAGGGACAGACATCAGGGACAGAGCAGGGGAGCCTGAGAGTATCACGAAAGGGAACAGACACTGCTAAGCCTCGGAGGAGGCGCGTGATCGTGGTGGGGGACTCCTTGCTGAGGGGTACAGAAGCAGTGGTTTGTGGGCCTGACAAGATGTCTCAGGAGGTGTGTTGTCTCCCCGGGGCAAAGATCCATCATGTGACGGAGAGGCTGACAAGACTTGTCAAGCCTAATGATTAATACCCCTTTCTTTTGGTTCATATGGGAAACAATGATACTGCAAGGCACAGCCTTCAGAATATCAAAAGGGATTATGAGGCTCTGGGAAGGAAGCTGAAAGAGATGGATGCACAGGTTGTCATCTCATCTCTACTCCCGGTAGAAGGGCATGGTCCAGGAAGGGAGAGGAAAATAGCAGAGGTGAATAACTGGCTCCGTAGATGGTGCCGCCAAGAACAGTTTGGATTCTTGGATCATGGGCTGCGGTTCCATGAGGAGGGACTTCTGGCAAGGGATGGACTGCATCTCACGCCAGTTGGCAAAAACGTTTTTGCCAACAGTCTGAAGAATCTGATCAGGAGGGCTTTAAACTGAGTTATGTGGGGGAGGGAGACATTATACTGGAAGACAAAAGGGATGGAGAGAATAGTCCAAGTGGCATAGAGGGAACAAGGCAAACAGTGCAAGGACCCAACAGTAGGAGGCAAAAAAATGTGCAAATACAGCAAGTAAAGAGGACACATGGTCTTAAATGCCTCTCCACTAATGCACAGAGTATGGGAAATAAGCAGGATGAACTTGAACTCCTAGCACAACAAGGGAAATATGATATAATAGGCATCACTGAAACCTGGTGGGATGAGTCTCATGATTGGAATGTAGAAATAGAGGGGTATAACCTTTTTAAGAGAAACAGGCCAAGCAGGAAAGGAGGAGGAATAGCATTATATGTCAGGGATATTTACACCAGTGAAGAGATCCAGGAAGTCAATACTGGAAGCCAGGTGGAGAGCATCTGGATAAAAATTAAAGGAGAGGGAAATAACAGGGATGTTACTGTGGGAGTCTACTACAGACCCCCGACTCAGGCAGAGGAATTGGATGATGCCTTTCTAGAACAGATAATCACATACTCAGAAAAGAGAGATGTAGTAGTGAGGGGTGACTTCAACTATCCTGATATTTGTTGGAAGTCAAACTCAGCCAAATCCTCAAAGTCTAGCAAATTCCTCACTTGCCTGGAAGACAATTTCATTGTCCAAAAGGTGGAAGAAGCAACAAGGGGATCAGCCATTTTAGATCTTATCATAACCAACAGGGAAGACCTAGTTGATGGGGTGCAAGTGGTTGGATCCTTAGGTGGAAGTGACCATGTTCTCCTGGAGTTTGTAATACAGTGGAAGGGAGAAGCTAGGCATAGACACACACTCTAGACTTTAGGAGAGCTGATTTCAATAAACTTAGAGAAATACTGGGAGTGATCCCATGGTCAGGAATACTACAAGAGAAGGGAGTTCAAGACAGATGGGAGTTTCTCAAAAGGGAGATATTGAAGGCACAATTTCAAACAGTTCCAATGAGGAAGAAAAATGGAAGATGTCTCAAGAAGCCAGGATGGATGACTAAGGAACTTTCAAATGAGCTAAGTTTTAAACGGAACATGTATAAGAAATGGAAAAATGGGGAAATCACGAAAGAGGAATTCAAACAAATAGCCAGCACATGTAGGGATAAAGTCAGAAAAGCTAAAGCGCAGAATGAACTCAGGCTTACTAGAGAGGTTAAGAACAATAAAAAGGGCTTTTTTGGATATGTCCGCAGCAAAAGGAAGGAGGAGGAAACAGTAGGGCCACTGCGTGCAGAAGATGGCAAAATGCTAACAGGGGACAGAGAAAAGGCAGAATTACTCAACACCTTCTTTGCTTCAGTCTTCTCAGAAAAGGCAAAGGGTGCTCAACCTAAGGATAATGGAACAGGAGACAGAATAGGGGAATTTCAGCACAGAATAAGTAAAGAGGTAGTACAGGAATACCTGGTTAACCTAAATGAATATAAATCTCCAGGACCAGATGAACTACATCCTAGAGTATTAAAAGAACTGGCAAATGTAATATCAGAGCCATTGGCAATAATCTTTGAGAACTCCTGGAGAACAGGAGAAGTCCCAGCAGACTGGAGGAGGGCAAACGTTGTCCCCATCTTCAAAAAGGGAAAAAAGAGGATCCCAACAATTATCGTCCAGTTAGTCTGACATCAATTCCAGGAAAGGTTCTAGAGCAGATCATTAAGCAGAGAGTCTGTGAACACTTAGAGGCCAATGCCATAATCACAAAAAGCCAACATGGGTTTAAGAGAAACAAGTCATGCCAAACGAACCTGATCTCTTTTTTTGATAAAATTACCAGCTTGGTAGATGAAGGGAATGCTGTGGATATAGTATACCTCGATTTCAGTAAGGCCTTTGACAAGGTTCCCCATGACATTCTTGCAAACAAGCTTGCAAAATGTGGGATAGACAAGTTAACTGTTACATGGATTTGTAATTGGTTGACTGGCCAAACTCAAAGGGTGCTCAACAATGGCTCCTTTTCATCCTGGAGAGAAGTGACCAGTGGGGTCCCACAGGGTTCTGTCCTGGGCCCAGTGCTAATCAATGTCTTTATTAATGACTTGGATGACAGAATTGGGGGCATACTTATCAAATTTGCAGATGACACTAAACTGGGAGGAGTAGCTAATACCCCAGAGGACAGGATCAAAATTCAAAATGACCTGAATAGACTAGATAGCTGGGCCGATGCTAACAAGATGAAATTCAATGCAGAGAAATGTAAGGTTCTGCACTTAGGACGCAAAAATGAAATGCACAGATATAGGATGGGGGACACCTGGCTGAATGAAACTACGTGTGAAAGGGATCTAGGAGTCCAAGTAGACCATAAGCTGAACATGAGTCAACAGTGTGATGCGGCAGCTAAAAAAGCCAATGCAATTTTAGGCTGCATCAATAGAAGTATAGTTTCTAGATCAAGGGAAGTAATAGTGCCACTCTATTCTACTTTGGTCAGGCCCCACCTGGAATACTGTGTCCAGTTCTGGGCACCACAATTCAAAAAAGATGTGGAGAAACTGGAACATGTCC
This sequence comes from Urosaurus nigricauda, assembly GCA_034509955.1. Taxonomy (NCBI): domain Eukaryota; kingdom Metazoa; phylum Chordata; class Lepidosauria; order Squamata; family Phrynosomatidae; genus Urosaurus; species Urosaurus nigricauda. Next base: position 374,742,724 of record JAOEGL010000001.1, on the reverse strand, counting down.
AAAGGAGGGCGACTAAAATGGTGAAGGGTCTGGAAACCTTGCCCTATGAAGAACGCCTTAGGGAGCTGGGGATGTTTAGCCTGGATAAGAGAAGGTTAAGAGGTGATATGATCGCCCTGTTTAAATACTTGAAGGGATGTCACATTGAGGAGGGAGCAAGCTTGTTTTCTGCTGCTCCAGAGAACAGGACTCGGAACAATGGATGCAAACTGCAGGAAAAAAGATTCCACCTCAACATTAGGAGGAACTTCCTGACAGTAAGGGCTGTTCGACAGTGGAACACACTCCCTCGGAGTGTAGTGGAGTCTCCTTCCTTGGAGGTTTTTAAGCAGAGGCTGGATGGCCATCTGTCGGGTATGCTTTGATTGGGAGTTCCTGCATGGCAGAATGGGGTTGGACTGGATGGCCCTTGTGGTCTCTTCCAACTCTAAATTTCTATGATTCTAATCTCTAGGTCCTCCAGCGCAACTCTATGGTCAACTGTAACTAGAAGTTGCATTGAAAGATGTCTTAGAGAGGACACTATGCTAGGCCTTTGTAGCTCCTCCAGCGCAACTCTATGGCCAACTTTAACTAAAAGTTGAAATGAAAGACCTAGAGATTTGTTAAAAAAAACCAAGAAGAGCCCTCTCTCCCTCCACCTTCTTGAGGGAGAGAAAGGCAGGCCAGCTCCAATGGGCCTTGTGTGAAACCAAGAAGAGCCCTCCCTCCATCCACCATCTTGAGGGAGAAAAAGGCAAGCCAGCTCCAACAGGCCTTGCCTAAAAAGAAGACGAGCCCTCCCTCCAGTCCTCTGCCTTGGTCCAGGCCTCCGAGGGAGAGAAGATCTGCTGGACTTTCCTCCTTCCCCACCCCCTCTCCCTTCTCCTTTTGTATTGTGTCTTTTTAGAGTGTAAGCCTGAGGGCAGGGAAATGTCTGATTAACAAATTGTAAGCCGCTCTGGCTTACAATTCAGCTTTGGCTGAAGAGCGGGGTATAAATAAAACATTATTATTATTATATATTATTATCTCAAGGATAGAAATATTGTGGCATATTTTACTGTATACTGTGCATTGTACTGTGGCTTCCACCATTCATTCTCCTTGTCAGTCCTGGCTAGGGCTGCTTGGACTTGCAATCCAACAAATTCTGGAGGCCTGCAGAAGTCGTTTGTCTTGCAAGTAAATGTGAACAGATTACTGTGAAATCTTTTGTTTTCTTGGATGTGCAACCCATTCTACTGGTTTAGACCCAGTAAAGTGCATGTAGGATTGAAATCCTAAGTGACTAACTGAGCAACTAATTGAATATGATTAATCAATTCCAGTATCTTTAATGAGCTGGCAGTTGTATTCATACCAACTCATACTAGTCCACTAAAATACAGTGGCTACAGATCTGAAGCAAAGAAGGTATTTGCTTCTGCATTTCATTCTGCAACACGAACCCAAATTAGGATGCATTATTATTATTTTTTTACATAGCCTCCAAGCAGCCAAATTGCAGTAATATCTGATCCTCCACCTGCCCCCATGTTAGACCCCACATCTTGTTCTGTGGCTCCCTCAGTAAACTGCAGTCAGAGCTCTTGTAATGCCAATGCCTTTGAAGAGCAGGGATTGCCTGTGGGAGTAAAAGAAAAATCAGAAGAAAATTAAATGATTAATTAATGCAATCTAGTGTCTTTTACCAAAAGGCTTTTCAGGGACTTATTTAGCTCAATTAATGAGAGAGAATTTCAACAGCAGGTTCTCAGTGTAGGTTTTTGAAGACTATAAAGTGACATTTTATAGTTGCTGCAGGGGAAATGATCTTAGAGCTCTTTATGCTAAGCCACCTACTGACTGGTACCTGGAAGGATGGGATTTGAAAGCATCTATTGTATTCTTCTTTTTCAAGTCAAGCAGAAAGTACGGGTGGGGTAGATGTCTGGAACCAACATATAAAGCACTTTTCCAATTAAGCAGCATGAAATACAATCACACAGACGTCTTCCATTCTCACATACAGAACTAACAAACTAATTTCTGCAAGAACCTACTGTATGTGTGATCTGTGAAAGCTGAGCTTCATATGGGACGGTCTAGGAACAGAATATGCCTTCATAGGGACCCATTAACAACCATTAGTCGGGACAACTATGTGTCCAGTGTCAGAGACAGAATGGTTCTGTATATCAGGTGCTGAGAAGCATGAGTGGGAGGGTGCTGTTTTGTTCATGTCCTGCTTGTAGGCTTTCTAGAGACATCTGGTTGGCTTTGAACAAGATGCATTTCTGATCTGATTTAACATGTAATCTTGCAGTTCTTAGTGGGGACTAACAATTGGATTTAGCCCACACTGTGGCTCAGAATGGGCAACTACCTTCTATGTAAATTGCTTTGATTTCTTGTCCCTAAAGGGTTCACAGGCTCATTAAAGTAAAAATCTAAGTGCTGCAGCATAGCATGTGCAATCAGAAGCAAGTCCCATTGAATTAAGCAGAGCTTACTCTTAGCTCATTGTGTTTAGAACTCTGGCATACGACAGTTGAAATATGATTCAGATCTGCAGTACTGCTGTTGTTGCAGTCTTATGAATGAGAGACCTCCAAATCATCCCATCATCAACAACCCTGCTCAGGTCTTACAGATGCCGGAACTTCCTTGATTGAGTATATCCACCTGTGATATGGTCTTCCTCTTTTCCTACTGCCTTCTATCTTACCAAGCATTATTATTGGGAACTTGCTAGAACCCTAAGATCTTCAGGGGAAGGCTTTCTCTGAGTCTTGCCACCATCACTGGCTAGTTTGATGAGGACATGGGAGAGAGCCTTCTCAGTGGCTGCTCCCACTCTTTGGAGCTCCTTTCTTCGGGAGGGTAGGTTGGCCCCATCTTTGGTGTCTTTTTGCTAGCAGGCAGAAACTTTTCTCTGCAAGCAGACTTTTAATACATAATTGCACTCAGGGAGGCGCTACTTAAATTCAACTCAAACAGTGAGGAAATCTCAATAGTTAAAAGATTTCCCATACCTTGGATCAAACATTGATCAGAATGGAGGCTGCAATCAAAAAATAAGAAGAAGACTAAGAATGGGAAGGGCAGCTATGAAGAAACTAGATAAGATTCTAAAAGATATACTACTGAGCACTGAAAATAGAATAATCCAATCCATTGTATTCCCTATCACCGTGTATGCATATGAGAACTAGACAGTGAAGAAGCTGGATAGGAGGAAAATCAATGTATTTGAGATGTGATGTTGGAGAAGATAGAGTGGAGAGCCAAGAAGTCAAATAAATGGGTCCTTGAACAGAAGGCTGTTGTACTTCATCACATCATGTGAAAGCATGACTCATTAGAAAAGACAATAATGTTGGAAAAGGTAGAGGGTAGTATAAAGAAAGGAAGACCCCATACCAGATGGATAGACTTAATCAGGGAAGTCACAGGCCTTAATTTACAGGACCTGAGCAGAGCAGTAGAGGACACGGGGTCTTAGAGATGTCTCATCCACAGGGTTGCCATGAATCGGGATCAACTCGAGGTCAGTTAATAACAGGCTTCTTCTCGGGGTGTTTGGTTGGTATGTGTTTAATGGCTTTACTATAAATTTCAATTTAGCATTTTTAAAGGATTTTACATTTTTTAATATATTAATATGTTGTTTTAATTGTGTTTTAAAGTTGCACTGATTTATTGCAGCCTTCCTTTCTTTCTGCTACCCTCTACCTTTCCCAGCATTTTGTGAGCTGCCTTGGGTCCATGTTGGGAGAAAGGCAGCATACAAATAAAATAAAATAAAAACGATCTTTTCTAGTGAGTCATGTCTTCTCATGCTATGTCCAAAGTATGATAGTCTCAGTTTAGTCATCTTGGCCTCTGGGGAGAATTCAGTGTTGATTTGCTCTAGGACCGGTTGATTTGCCTTTTTCGCAGTCCACACTATCGGTAGAAATCTTCTCCAGCACTGTGTTTCAAAGTAGTTGATTTTCTTCCTCTCAGCTTTTTTCACTGTCCATCTTTCACAAACATGCATGGAAATAAAAAATATGATGGCGTGGAGAATCCTAATTTTGTTATTCAGTGACATATCTTTACACTTCAGGATCTTGTCTAGTTCCTTCATACTGCTTGTCCCAGCCCTTAACCATAGTCTTGATTCTGAATAATTATTGAGCCAAGGAATGGAAAATCTTGAACTATTTCAGTGTCTTCATTGTGTGCTTTAAAGTGATGTGAAACCCCAGTGGCCATTATTTTTGTTTTCTTAATATTCATCTGTAAAACTGCCTTTGCACTTTCTTCCTTGGCTTTCTTCAGTAATCATTGCATGTCTTTGCTATTTTTTTGCTAGTAGTATGATGTATCTGCATATTTTAAATTGTTGATGTTCCTGCCTTTGTTACTTGGCTCACAGGGGCATGCAATTCCACTACTGCAAAAAGGTAGCACTGTTGGTAGAAAATCTGTAATATAGTTGAAAATTTCTTATACTGAATCTTAATTTTGCTCAGATATGTAATTTTCTGTAGGAAGGTGCCAAAAGGGCTCTTACAGAGAGAATAACTGCTTCTGCAATAGCTATAAAAATATTTTAAAGACCACTTTTTGCCCTTTATTTTTGGGAAACTAAGCCATTCTGCTGTGCATGCAGTATATTTCAATTTAAAATTCATTATTGTGAATGTGCTGGATACTGCTAAATTGTATTGAAAATTTTCTATGGGTTCTTTTTTCACACTATTTATCCATGAACCTTGACAATGACACCAACCAACATTGTGCTGAAAATATGAGGTCAGAATGGGGAGAGTGTACATGGGAGATATGGTTCCACTTAAGCTACTGATCTTTGAATATTTGTGGACCCCTGACTTAGCTAAAATTGCAGGGAGTCAGGGTTGGATTTGTGGATTTTATCAAGGCTTTCCTGCCTTTCTCTACCTTCCCATACAGTGGGGCTTTTGTTGCAGAATATCATAGTATTTGTGCAAACAATGTGACAGTCATTTTATGAAAGGTAAGAGACTGTAGACTGTGTGAAACAGTTTGTTCAGATGCTATTGCTGATATTGCTGAGGAAGTCTTGGTATGATCTGCTAGTATTATGGTGAACTGTTAATCAAAACTAGCACGTTTTGATTTGGGCTTAGAAACTAGGGGCCTGAGCAGATGGAGAGGAAAAACTGGATCAATCCTGGTTTTTCCCAAACTGGTTGGAATTCCTGCTGTTCGCACAGACTGCTGCAAAGGTGGGCCAAACACCCGCAGATAGTTCGCACCACAAGGCATTGGGCTGCACCTCTTGGTATCCCCCCCCCCCCATTTTGTTACCATGCATGTGCACCATCATATGAACACACGACCTGAGACTGGAATTACTTCCCTCTTCCTGGCCAGCTGCCATCACCATGATGCCCCACGTGACATGAATGATACACTGCCTGTACAATGCATCAGTGCAGCCAGTGACACATTGAAAAAACACAATCATGGAGGTCCCCTATACATGCTCCCTGCCCCCCTCCACCCATACCCCCCCCCCCCGGCTGAACTGTTGGGTTTTTGTATGTTTTAATTACAGTGGGACCTTGGTATCTGTGGGAAATCCATTCTAGACCCCCTGGAAAATACCAAAATCACAGGACATCAAGTCCTGCTGTCCTCAATGGTGGCATATGCACGCAACCATGCCACCATTAGGGACAGCCCCCATTGTCCCCATAGTGGCATGTGCATGTGGCCGTGCTGCCATTAGGGACAACAGGGGCTGTCCCTATTGGCGATGTGGCTGTATCTGTGCATCACCATTCGGGGCAACCGGGGGCTTGCCATCTATGGTGGCTGAAATCTATGGATGGCAAGTCTGCAGATAAGGAGACCCCACTGTATATCCATTCCATTATTGGCGACCTGCTGCGTTTGTTGTACTTTCACTTCATATGGTATGTGACAACTCGATGGTGCGATGGGTTGATGGTGCAGCTGATGCCTGTATGCTCAAATGGAAAAAAAATGTATGGTGAGAAATGGTGTCAGTGGTTGTGTCCCAATGTTCCCAGGGTGCATGCTCCAAATCGCTTCCATATGCTGCACTCCTGCTCTCACACTGTGTTTGTTGTTTATATGCTGGTGCAATGATGCAGGGGCTTCTTTTTGCTCCAGCTTTTAGCTCTGGAGCTCAGCTTCATGTTGGTTTCTTCCTGATCTGGCTCTGTGCATCATATAAACAGGTAGGCTTCAAGTTGGTTTGAAGCTGCTTCATTTTGCCAGTCGGACTACTCCTGTGTCATGGAAAGGGTGGCCACCTGCTTTTAAAATTCTGGGAGAGTTTATGCTCCTGGTCTCCAGTAGTTGGGCTCAGCAGCATACAGTTGTGCACAGTTGAAGTTTTGCATGAGCAGAGCTGTCATATGAAATTGATGCACGTAGGGGAGAGCAATACTATGCTTCCCTTGGCAGTCTCCTGCTCTCATTGTGGGCATCTGGGATAGGAATCACAGACCTCTTCAGATATTGTGGGATTGCAGACTTCAGCAGCTCTAGTCAATATAGCTGGCAATGAACAATTCTGGGAATTGTAGTCCAGCTTCTTGTAGAAGGCTGGATAGTCTCACTCCTGGTCTCTAGCCTAGGACAAATAAGACAGACGCATGCAACTTTATGAACCTTTAGCAAAAATGCCATATTTATCAGTTACTCCTCTGTGCATACTTACCTTGAAGGAAGTGCCATTTAACATAGTGGAACTCATATTTCCTTTGAAAAAAGCTCTGCATTCAGGGATATCATCAGGGGCGTGCAGCAAAAGTGGACCGCACCAGGTGACATCCTAAGGAGGGGTGACACCACTGCTATCCAGACATCTGTCATTTGACAAAAATGAGCTGCACCGTTTGCCTGTGTCCCTTTCAAATGGTGGAGCTCAGTGGAAAGATTATGTGAGTGTGGCAAGATTCAGTGGGAGAAGAAAGGTCTCAGGTTTTTAAAGCTGAAATTTTATAATTTAAAATTTAAACATTTTTAATTATAAAAATTAATTTCAAAATTATTTTTTTTAAAAAAAGCATCACATATTACCGATTCTTTTTTTTTACCCACAAGAAAATATGTACATGTAAATATATTTAAGCTGCCCAAAGGATATTGTAGTTTTAAGGTATAATTTTAATCTTGCTAGTTGTTTATGTCATAATTATTTCCATTAAACTGAATGATATAATGGGCCCTTGTTATCTGCTGGGGTTTGCTTCCAGGACCCTCCGTGGATAACAAAATTTGTGGATGCTCGAGTCCCATTAAACACAATGGCATAGTAAAATAGTGTCCCTTATATAAAATGGAAAAAAATTAAGGCTTATTATTTGGAATGTATACATTTTTTTGGAATATTTTCAAGCTGTGGATGCTTGAATCTGTGTATAAGGAGGGCTGACTGTAAATGGGAATTGTGATTTATGAGTAGCATTAGTACAAAAAACATTACTAAGGATTATGTATGGTGTGGTATGGGAGGAGTTTGATGACTTATCACCCCAGGTAATTCCAACCCTAAGTGATGCCACTGGTTGCATTTACCTGTTTTTAGCAAGCATTTCTTTTATATTTTGCTCACACTTATTACATGGAGAGAGATATGCTGTGGAAAAAATGAACTAATTTTGAAATCAAGTTGAATCAGGAAAGAGTTAATTACATTTTAAAAGGGGCCTTTTTCTCCTGGCTGCATTTTCACACCTTTATTAACCTCTCCTTTATTATATACATTTCACTAGGGAAATTAAATTAAAATTACATTTCGTAATGAATCTGCTTTTCTTAATGATATTTGACGACCTCACAACTCTCTGTGTTTTAATGAGCTGGAAAAAAAACAACCCATGGTAGTTTCTGCTAAGAGGTGGGCTATCCGGCATACAAAAAGCTTGGCTGACTTTCATAATGGCCAGATTTTGAAGTCATTCCCTTCCTAAATGGTTTGAGCTAATCAATAATTATTGTAATGTACGGTAGCATTAAAGGTACTACATGTCAAATATAAATTTCCTTGCAAATAACCATATCTGTAAAATAATCTCTTAAACTTCCTTGACATATTTTTTTAAAAATAAATCTTGCATTAGTTTCTCATGTGTAATGTATAACTCTTCTGTTACATGGCCTCAGGAACATAAACCTCCTTTCAAAAACATATACCATGTAATCGTCATTTTTTTTTAAAATCTGTTTCTTGGTGGAGTGGTTTTAAGGACTTTGGTGAATTCCTGTTATTTAATCCATTGCTGAAGTATGATAAAAATGTAATGTGCTCATGCCGTTTCTTCTTTGTGGTTTTGCCCCTAATTGGTCAATCTGGTTCACTAGATTTCCCTCTTAAAATGTCCATTGATGAATGTCTTACATATATTTTGAATATAAATTGAACATAGAATGTGTTACATTCCAGCTGTTGTGTATATTCGAGTCATCAGGCATTGTGGAGACAACAAATGGTATATATTGTCCCATCAGTATGCTCAGCTTTCATGTTTGTTGATTTGAGTATGGCACACACTAGGTTGGATCCTGACTTGGGCTGTGTCTGCAATGCAGAAATAATGCAGTTTGACATGACTTTAACTGCCATGGCTCAATGCGATAGAATTCTGGGATTAGTACTTTTGTGAGATATTTTGCATTCTCTGTGAGAGAGCTCTGGTGCTCTACCAAACTACAAATCCCAGATTTCCATATCATTGAACAATGGCATTTAAAGTGGTGCCAAACTGCATTATTTCCGCAGATGCAGATGCAGCCTTACTCATACTAAAGTTGATTCATTAAAACCAGTCCCTTGTTTGTCAAGATTCCTTTTAAATGCCTTTGATTTCAAGGGTGTTACTCGAAGTATCTCAGCACATCTCAGTCCACCTCCATAAGCAGTGGATGTGCATAATTTGAGTGGACCATGTGGAATATCTCTTTGATAGTTGGATCTTCTATGTGCATCTTGACATCACTGGGAATTCTAACCAGGTACTACGCCCTTCCTGAATCTTGATACTGTTTGTTTGTCCATATTCTCCATGAGGTCTGCTGAATTACAACATGCTTGCGTATAAATGTGTGAAGCTTCATTATACTGGGTCAAACTGTTGGTCTTTCTAGCCTAATATTTGCCCATCAGAATTCCTGGTGCTGTCCTGGTTTTGGGTCAGCTTGTTTCTCAGCCATGCTTTCTCAGATCCATTGGCTGGCTGCAGATGTTGTGAAATTAAATCTAGGACTATCTAAATGTGAAACGTGTGCTCTACCACGCTGTAGGCGTTGAAGGAAAGCTATGGGAAGGAGATAACCTAAGGAAAAGCTGACGGACAAAGGAAAGGAAGAAAAGAAAAGACAGCTTGTAGAGAAGTATAGGACTGTTACTTAAAAAACAAAGAAACCTGAGACAGGATCAGCAAAGTCCAGATAATGATGAAGAGAGAACAGCATCAAAGTGAAACAAAAAGCTAAAAGATTCGAAACACAAGGGAAACATTAAGGTAGACGTAAAGGTGATTAGGAATCTGGGACAGGGTTGTGTTTGCTGAATGCCAAGTGTTTATAGATATAAACCCACTTCTTCTTTTACATCCTAAGAAGTGGGTTTATATACACAAAAGCACATGCAAAAATAAAAATGAGTTAGTCTTAAAGGTGCTGCTACAATCATTTCCCCCTCCTTCTTCCTTCCTTTTTTCTATCTTGGTTGTTCTTAATTTCCTATACAGATGCATGGATAAGCAGCAGTACTTAAAGTAATTACATCTGTGTAGGATATTACAGGTTAAACTCAGCATCTTGACCTGATGTGTAAGCCTCCTGGAACCCTGTGCAAAAGATGGGACAGATATAAAAACACTATTTTGATAGCAGAACATTTCCATAGTTAGTAGCTTGGAAATGGAACCTGGAACAGCAGGTCCAGTGTAGTAGTTAATGTAGTTAAGAGCCAGTGTGGCATAGTGGTTTGACTATTGGACTGCAACCAGGGTTTGAATCCCAGCTCAGCCATCCTTGGGCAAGTCACACATTCTCAGCCTCAGGAGAAGGCAGTGGCAAACCTCATCTGAACTAATCTGGCCAAGAAAACCTTATGATAGGTTATGGTCGCCATATGTCAGAAATAACTGGAAGTCACACAACAACAACAACAGCAACAACAACAAGAAGAAGTTAATGTTAGAGATTGAAAGAAGATGTGGAGCATGCATTCTTCATCATGATCCCCATATGACTTTAATCTGTAATTAATTTAATTCTTAGGAAGCTGGCTGCTCATAGTGTTCTGAGTCTTTGAGAGCACAGCTGCCGGGGAGCACTCCTGGCACTGGACCTAGGCTCACAGTCCTTCTAACTGTGGATGAGTCATAGACTGACAAGCAGCTATGCATGAAATAATAATAATAATAATAATAATAATAATAATAATAATACTTCCAGTCCTTCCTTGCCAAGGTGGGCTAAACGGGGACAATGCAGGTAGAGTATACTACTTTTCTCCATTAGTTCTTGGCTGCACTTTGAACAAATGCAACTTCTTAGCTAGCTTCCTTCAGTAGCTGTTGGGACTGGGAAGAGAAGGCTGTACTGTCTCTGCACAATATATCACCTTCTAAATGCATTCCTTTGGTATATCTTAATCCTACTTTATAGCACAATTTAGTTATTAGCCTTGTACTTTTATGTAGACTGATCAGCCAATCATACTTTTGGTGCATTATTCAATTAATGAACCTGTTGCTTCTTTTAGTTTCTTTTAAATAGTACTGTACATCCTATTTCCACTATTAATGTTGGACTTACTGTTATGAGTCAATGGATTCTGCTCAGTTCTCAGAAAACCATAACATGTTTTTGAACTTTTTTTTTCTAGCTAGAAAAATCACTGCTTGAGCTTGCTGCAACTGGAGGAATGTGGTTTCAACAGCATTTTTTATTATCATGCTACTGTTTTTTATTCCATATATTGAATTTATAAGGCTGTTCTTAATTTGGGCTGCAGTTGTAAACATGCATACTAGGATTAGGTCTCCTTCCATAGACTAAGTCCCACCAAAGACAACGTGACTTCCATTGTGGAGTTGTAATAATAATAATAATAATAATAATAATCTTTATTTATATACCGCCCTTCCTGCGATCAGGGCGGTGCACAACATGTTTACAGTTAAAACATTCCAATACAATAAAACAAACAAAAGGATAAAAACATGATCAACCCAATGCTGACATTTGATGAGGATATTCCAAGTGGCTCATCCGGGAGGGCTGTTACAATAGGATCACAATCCAGGGTAAGCGAGCTTGAATAGATGCGTTTTTAGCTCCTTTTTAAATTGAGTAAGAGAGGCAACCCGACGGAGCTCTATGTACTGCAGAGTTTCTCCAAATTCCAGTTTGTAATATAGGGCCTGGACAGACAGGCCAAAATAAAGCTGCTTCGGGTCACTTTGGAGGTAAAGACACATGCATTTTAAGAGGCCAGAAGCCGTGCCAAATCTATACTCCAGTCCTTAAGTAGCATACCTCCACAGTGACCTGAAGCAGCTTTATTTTGGCCTGTCTGTTGAGGCCCATAGTTTAATGGTTCCTGATTTCTTTAGGTACTATATTTTCCATAAGGATGCCATAACAGGAGTCATTGTTTGAGTGGCCACATTTAAACTCCCTTTGCAGTGAGCACATTTCTTTAGCACAAGTACTGTGCTTGAAATCTCACAAAGCAAAGCAAGGGATGGAAGCCCTACCAAATACAGAATTCTTTGAGGGCATGCTGAGGGAAGCCAGATAGTGAGTAGTGAGAACAGAACATCACAGGACTGGATGCTAGCACAGTACAATAGCAATAGCAATAAATAGCAATAGCAAGTACATTTCTATACTTCTTGTCAGGGCACTTAAGCACTCCCTAAGCGGTTTACAAAGCAGTTTACTTGTAGGCTAGGCTATTGGATTTGTACTCCTGTGCAAGGCTTCCTCTCAATATTCTTGCAACATATTGCCAAAGGAGTCTTTTTTTTAATTGTTAAATTGGAGTCATCTTGACATCAGTCACTACTTTCACTTGTAGTCAGACACGTCTACTGTCAGGCACTAATTTGGATTTTTTTTTTCAAGTGTAAGTTACCTGCCCAAACAGCACTCCGTTTGCATTTTAACTTCTGTTGCTAGATTGCTGCTAACGCCATTGGTTTATATACATAAAACCGTTGGTACTCAAAGGTGACCATATTATTATATGCTGACTTCACTGAATGCAAAAATTGCACTAGAATAAAATGATATGAAACTTGTCTCTTAAATCCCTCCAATAAAACCATCTATATACAAATCTTTTCCTGTTTCGAATGCTTTTTTTTGGAGTTGCATGCCGCAGCTTCTGAGAGTCTTCCTTATTCCCTGTGGTGCTTGTTTTAAACCCCTCCTGTTGTCACATGTTTCCTTAGCATGCTAATAAATTCTGATTCCCAGGGGGCTTCTTCACAGAGTGTTTTCTTTATAAAGTCAGCTTGCATGTTGTTAAAATCCACAAAAGAGGCAGAGTCTTTACCTGCTGGAGAGATGATGTCGTATACACAAAAGGAAAGCATTTAATGTGGAAAGGTAATACGTAGAACTAAAATATAAACATCCCAGCTGCTTGGATTTGGCTAAATGTAGTATAGCTTCTCTATACAATTTGTTAGGATGCTTTTTTGGGTCCCTGGGGTCACAGTTTTAAAAAATGACATTGCTACAATGCCTCCCCCCGACTCTCTTTAACCCCCAACATCCTTTCCATGTTTCAGTTCCTTGTCTGCTCCCAAGGGACTGAGAAGGGCCAGATTAATGGTGTTCATGAAGGCTGTGTGTAGTGGAGGAAGAATATAAACTGCATCTATTCCAACAGTCTTTTGGGCTGCCACACATCAATTGTACTGTCTCTTGAGGCCTTTGGGAATGGCCTGAGCTTCCAATTCGAGCAGGTCTGTGCTTGGATGCAGTGGCTTCTCTGCTCTCTCTGGATGCTGCATAGGCTGGCCTGCTGGTGAGTACATCATCTTCAGCCTCATTGTGAAGATACTTTTAGGACATGTATACAGTGCTCTTAGAAAGCATAGGAAACTATTTATACCATTGGTCTGTATAGCAGAAGATTGTCAACAAACTCTACCTTCAGATCCATTCTCTTCCCTGGTGTTTTTTCATCCAAGTAATAACCAGCCCTGACTCTGCTAAGCTTTCAAAATCAGACAAGGTTCAAAATCAGATTGCATACTGGTCAAATGATTTTATTAAATACTAGTCAATGGTTATTGTAAAGTTGAAGACTTTCATGGCCAGCATCCATAGATTTTTGTGGGTTTTTCGGGCTATGTGGCCATGTTGTAGAAGAGTTTTTTCCTGACGTTTCGCCAGCATCTGTGACTGGCATCTTCTGAGAATTCTCTGGAGATGCCAGCCACAGATGCTGGTGAAACATCAGGAAAAAACTCTTCTACAACATGGCCACATAGCCCGAAAAACCCACAAAAATCTACAAATGGTTATTGTTCATTACTAGCAATAAAGGAAACAGCTATTTCAACTTAGAGGTCAATTGCTGATTGACCTGGTATAAGAGATCTATTGTTTTTTTCCCTGTCCAAACCTTTCTTTATAAAGATCTTTGGATATTTTGACTCTTTGTAAGTAAAATCATAGGGTTCCATCTGATGTCATGTGAGCAGACTTTAATAACTTCTGGAGTGGGACTTCTCTTGCTTCATTTCTCCACTGCAACCCCTGCATACTCTCCACCTTGCTCCATACAGCAATAGTAAGTACATTTCTAGGAAGTACATTTCAATACCGTCTATCGGAGAACTTGCACTCCCTAAGCAGTTTACAATGTGTAAGCCAATTGCCCCCAACAAGTTGGGTACCCATTTTACCAACTTACGAAAGGATGAAAGGCTGTGTGGACCTTGGAGCCCTCCTCTAAGATTGGATTTACAACACTGTGGCTGTTGTACCAGCATTTAACCACTGTGCCACCAGGGATCCTTTTAGCCCATCAGTGGGGAGGAGAAATCCTTTCTGTCCATTGTTCTTATGCATTTGGCAAACGTCCTGTCTTTGATGCAGCTTTTACAGTAGAATCCAATACGTATTTATTCAGAAATAAATCTCATTAAATTCCATGAGATCATATATTATGGGGAAAAAATTAGAATAAATGGAAGCCCTCACTCTTAGTTAAAAGTTCCTTATTTCTTTTGTACTCATAGTCCAGAAGTCTCCATGACTGGAAAATGAGAGGGCAGTAGGTGAACTTTTTGTCAATCACACTCATGTCTTAATCTTTCAGTTTCTCATATAGATGGAAGAGGAACTTCCTCCTCAATTTGAAAGTATTAATCAAGATTCTGCGCTTAAGTGACCAGCTCCTTGTTGTAAACATCCAAAGTTCCTGTTAAGCTATTTATTTTGAGAAACAGATTAGAACAAGCAATCTCAAACTGGATTATTTCTGATATGTGTTGTTATTATTATTTCTCCTCTTTTGTCATGTCTTTTTAGATTGTAAGCCTGAGGACAGGGAACCGTCTAATTAAAAATAAAAATAATAATCCGCTCTGAGAGCCTTTAGGGCTGAAGGGCAAGGTATAAATACAGTAAACAAATAATAATAAATAATAAAATAAACAAACATAGCCATGTTTGGGACAGCCCAAAGATGTTGATGAATGGCAGACAGAGAGGATGTGCTTTCATCTCAGGTGGTCTCTTCCAACTCTGTGATTCTTTGATTCTGTGCTATTGTTTATCTGATTGTTTACAAAGTATGAAAGGGTATATAAGCTGAACTTTGACAGCCATTCAATGTCTTACCCTTAGGAGCAGAAAAGCACTTTATTTCTGCTGCAGAAATAAACCTTGCCTTTCCCCTACACCTTGCTTGCTTTGCTTCTGCTAATTTGGACCCTCGAGTGTGCAACAAGAAATCTCACTATTGTGGCAGTATTGTCATGCTAGCACTACAGCCTGAATAGTTGTGTTGGCCCTTAAACATTGGGAAATGCAAAGTTCTATTGGTTTCAGGCATCTTTATAATATTAGAAATAAACATTTCAAGCTAATGTTTTATATAGGGTGAAAAGCAGATATTGCATGCCAGTGGACATTTAACTAGTTGAGTCTGTGGATCACTAGTACAAAGAAGCCAGGTTGATGTCGGACTACCTATTATTTTAATTAGAACAGAAATAGCTAAGCTTTTCTGAGAGAATTTATATTACAACATCTCACCAAGGATATAGCACTAAATGAGAAATACAGCCTCTGGGAATATAGCTATGTAATGGTCCAGCATATATTATAAGAACAAAGGAAAAGCTGTTCATTGTGGTTGGTTGGTATGATTGTTGGGCCAGTAGTCAAAACAGCAGTATACGTTAAGGACCAACACCTGTTAATAATCTTGCTATTTAACCCTGTGTTTTAATTGTGGAGTCTTTATATTCAAGAATCAAATTCTACTGTGCCCCTGATAACCTTCACAGCTTCACCTAGAAGCAGAAGGATTGTTTCCTGGGTTGTTTATCCTTTCTTTGCTTCCATTGTATCACATAATGTGGGACTCTTGATCTCATTATCATAAAGCAAGATGTGTACATCTGCCCAACTGAAGAGCTCTTCAACATGAAAAATCATCATGGATGAAATGTATAATCCCCACTTTGCATCATGCAGTCAAAGGTGAGGAAGTAAGACATTTCTGACACTGCTTTGGCATGGTATCCAATTCCCTTAAATTCACACTGTTTAAGGACCGAATATCCAATTGTGAACAAAGGCCTGCTACCATTCATATTGAGATTTAAATGTGTAGTCTTAGAAGATTACTATAGTAGATTACATCTGCTTAAAATTAACACTGTAGTTAACTGTTATATATTATCTCTACTACATTTTGGTGTTGCTAAACAGTTTATTTACAAAAGGCAGTGAACAACAATAAGGAAAATGTAGAAGCAGCTTGGGCAGATTGAGCTGACATAATTGTACTGCAGCAAAAAACTACTTGTCATACTTGATGTTTTGTTCAAAAAGCTGGCTTTGGGTAGGTGGATTCATTCCCTGTTCTGGACACAAGACACATTTTGTCTTCTGTGGCTAGAATGTTTCTCTTGGGTCTAAAACACACAGCAGAAACAGTCCAGTCTGAGACCACTTTAACTGCCCTGGCTCAGTGCTAGGGAATTCCAGGGACTGTCATTTTGTGAGACATTTAACCTTCTGTGTCAGAGAGCTCTGGTGTCACAATAAACTTCAATTCCCAGGACTCCCTAGCACCAAGCCAGGGCAGTTAAAGTGGTCTCAAACTGGATTATTTTGTTTTGGACCTTCACGCTCTTTCTTATGTTCACAACCTTTCCAAAGCAGCCTGGTTGGACAGAGGGACTATAACTGAAAAGACTATGAAGACACCAAAATTTCATTGTTAACTTCAATAAAATAACAAAAAAGGCCTTCAGAACATGGAAATGCCAGATATACATTTAAGAATGTCTTTTACACTTTGCAGATTTTTACCAAGCTCATTATAGAATGGATCATTCTAAATTAATTATGTTTTACTAAGCCAGCAGCCATTTTCTCATTACCATTTTGTTCTTCCAGAATCTGCTGTCTGAAAATGCAAAGCAGTAGTGAGCTAGCTGCAAGGGTTGAAGGGTACATTTTCTGGCACTAGGCTCTGGGTTGCATCAGTCCAGTCCAAACAAAACTATGGAAATAGTAGCTTCCTTCCTTCCTTCCTTCCTCCTAGCTGGCTACAGGGAGTGCACAAAGTCCTTTGTTGGAACAGTTCCACTGGCTGCCAGTCTGTTCCTAGGCACAATGACACAAAAAGTGCTGTTTTTGACCTATAAAGCCTTATACAGCTTGGGTCCAGGCTATTTAAAGGACTATATCTCTCTATCAAGCAGACAAATGGCCCTAGAACAGATCAAGTGTGAACTCTCCCTAGAAGCCAAGGTGACAAAACTGTGGCTATCTTACTTTGGCCACATCATGAGAAGGCACAACTTGTTGGAAAAAACAATAATGCTAGGAAAGGTGGAGGGAAGTAGAAAGAGGAAGACTCCATGCCAGATGGGTGGACTCTATTAAAGAGGTCATGAGTATGACTTTGCAGAACTAAGCAGAGCAGTGAAGGATGGGGAGTCTTGGAGATGTCTTATCCATAGGCATGGGTTGAGATTGACTCAAGGGCAGTTACCAACAACAACAACAATCTTCCTGTCAGAAGTGTACATGGAGAAACAGAATGGTTCTCAATTGGCAAAGGAATCGGACAAGGCTGCATCTTATTACCCTACCTGTTCAAATTATATGTAGAGCATATTATAAGAAAAGCAGGCTTGGACACAGAAGAAGGAGAAGTGAAAATAGGAGAAAGGAATAACATCAATCTAAGATACTCAGATGGCACCATAGTACTAGCAGAAAACCTCACAGACCTGGAACAACTACTAAAGAAGATCAAGGAAGAAAGTGCAAAGGCAGGCGTACTGTTGAACATAAAGAAAACAAAAATAACGACCATGGAGAATCTACATAAATTCCACCTAGACAATGAAGAAATAGAAATTGTAAAAAAATTCTCATACCAGTAGTGGGATCAAACATTGATAAAAACGGGGACTGCAGCCAGCAAATCAGAAGATTTAGAATGGGGAGAGTGGCTATGGGCTGGTACAGACCGGCAAGAAGCGGCATGGTTGCCGCGATTCGATGGTTCCGGAGTGTATAGCAGCTACACACTCTGGAACCCTAGTGTGGGACTGTGCTGGCATCATGGCGGCCTCCCATATACATGGAGGCCACCATGATGCTGCTGCCACCGCTGAGTTCCCAAACAGGGCGCACAGGAAATGGCGTCACAAGGGCATCACTTCGTGGTAGCGGCACCACAACAAAGGAGCTGCTCTAGGCATCTCCTTTTAGTTGCGGTGCCACAAGAGGCATTGCTCTCATGAGAGTTGTGGTAACCACATTGCTTTGAGAACGATGCCAGGGAGAAAGGGGCCGTGTGGCCCCTTTTTCCTCTGACTGCGGCTGGTGGGGTGTTCTTGGGGCATGAAGCCCCAAGGACACCCCTTTTCAGGCCACAGAAATGCGGTGTTTTGCTGCTTCTCCATGGCCTGGAAAAGCGGCGGATTGGGGCCTCTGGGCTGCTGCTGCGGTTGCCCTGGCCCCGATCTTCTGCAGAAAGGGGCGAGTGTATGAAAGAACTAGAAAAGATCCTAAGATGCAAAGATATACAACTTGGCACAAAAATTAAACTCATACAAGCCATTGTATTCCCTATTACTAGACAGTTAAGAAGGAAGATAGGAAGAAAATCAACTTATTTCAGCTGTGGTGTGGAGAAGAGTACTGAGGATTCTGTGGACAGCCAAAAAGGCAAACAAATGGGCCCTAGATCAGATTAAACCAAGATGACAAACTGAGGCTGTCGTACTCCGGACACATCATGAGAAGGAATGACTCATTGGAAAAGACAGTAATTCTAGGAAAGGTGGAGGCAAGCAGATAGAGAGGAAGGCCACATGCTAGACAGATGGACTGTATTAAGGAAGTGGCAAAGTATGAGTTTGCAGGAAATAAACAGAAGAATGTAGGATAGGGAGTTTTGGAGATGTGTCATCTACACAATCACCGTGGGTTGAGTTCAGTTTGACAGTGGTTACCAACAACAACAGTCTCCCTGCACGAGCCTATTCAGGTTTTAAGATCGTCTGGATAGGCCCTCCTCTCAGTCCCATTACCTTGTCAGGCTCATTTGGTGAGAACAAGGCAGAGAGTCTTCTCAGTGGCTGCTCCCAAACTTTGGAACTCTCTCTTTAGGGAGACAAGAATGGGCCTACTCTTGCTGTCCTTCAAGTGGAGACATTTTTATGCTGTCAGGCTTTTGGAAAGGGACAGGTGGGCTTTTATTGCTTTGTGCTGCTATTTTTAAGGTTTGTATGTTGTTCCTTAATAAATTTGAATGGTTTTAATGTTTACTGTTTTTTATTATATCAATTGTTTAACTGTTTCTTAAATTTTTATATTTATACTTTTGTTAAAGCCATCATATAATTTTATTCCATATTGTTTTTCAGTTAGTTGTTATTGAGGGAAAGATGGGGTGCAAATGAATAAAATAGTAATAATAATAGTACAGTGCACCCGCCCATTGTACAGTGCATTGGTGAACGCAAGCCCCATTGATTCCAATGGCCGTATGTGCACGCGGCCCTGGGAGAATCGCTGCGCACAGGCCGCCATTGAATACAGGGGGACTTGAGGTCTTGCAGTTTTTGCCCCCCCCTCTCTGTGTGTGTGTCTGTGTGTGTCTTAATAATAATAATAATAATCTTCTTCTTCTTCTTCTTCTTCTTCTTCTTCTTCTTCTTCTTCTTCTTCTTCCCAAAAGAGATTGTTTGTTAAAGCAAGATATATAGCTATGGGAGTATCATCACATATTTTTTAGTAAAATTGCACTCCCAGAGTTATGATTCACAGATTTTTAAATTTAAATTTAATTTAAAGTTTTAATTTAAATAGACAATTTAAAGCATTATTTCACCTTGGTGAGAAGTAGTAACAAATAAATTTAAACCCAGACTCCAGTTTGTTGTTACTGGTAGGATTATTGACATGAGAGTAGTAGAACATTTTATGCCATAAAAATGATTTGACATAAATCTGGGTGGGACTAAGTGGGAATTTACTGTTTGTAAATGATGGGGAAATTCAGTTGGTATTCTTAGCAGTGTTGTTAGTTCCTACATTTATATGCCTCTATGGGTTGTTCAGATTTGGTATTGGCTGTGCTTGGCTTTATCATTTAACAAACGATAACCCTCCTCTGTGTCATGGGGGTGGATTTTTGGTGATCACGGATCAGGGGAAAGGATTTTTTTCCCTTTTGTATAGCATGCCTTGGTTCTTTTATCCCCAATGCTTGATAAGAAGAGCAGGATATAAAAGGAAATTGACCACCCCGCCCCCCATGTTCCATCAAAGGCACTGTCAGAATTTTCTTCATACTACATTTGATGCCTTTTGCATCTTGGCAGAAAGATGCATACCTCTTCCATCAAAGCTTATATATGTCAACTTTGCTGGTGCAAATGTAAGCTCCCTGAAGCTTTGCTATGAAATTGTAAAAATAGGAACATGTTGACTTCTGCTCTGCTGGGTTCTGTGTATGAGATCTAAGAAGCAGGAAAAGCATTTCTCTCCCCCCCCCCCCAATTTAAATGGTCTCACATGCCTTCAGAGACTTCTGAGTTGTTTCTCTGTTCACTCATTGTTTTCTCAGCTTTTTGCAAAAAAATTAAAAGCTGGTGTAGGATTTTCCCTATTATAGTTTTGTTGTGAGCCTTCAAGTCATTTCCGATTTATGGCAATCCTAAGGTGAACCTATCCAGGTTGGGTGGGGGTTGTTGTTCTTGGCAAGTTTCTTCAGAGGGGGTTTGCCATTGCCATCCTTTGAAGATGAGAGAGTGTGACTTGCCCAGGGTCACCCAGTGGGTTTCATGGCCAAGCGGGGATTTGGACCCTGATCTCCAAGTCCATTGGTCAAATCACTATACCATGCTGGCTCACAGGATTTTTTCTGGTATTTTTAAAATTGACATTTTACTTTAAAATTGACACCTATATTTTCATAGGTGTTGCAGAACATCCTTCCATCTCTGTCAGCACTGGCAGTGTGTTTCTTGGCAATAACAAAAGAGGTGTCTCAAAATTCTTTGTGCCATTTTGTACCAGGATTCTTTATATTTGTGCAACACCCACAATGGGTCTTTCTCTTCTTCTGCATGGCCCTATGAAGGTCCCCCTCCTCTCCAGCCCTCAGATTCCTAACATTTCGCTAGCTTGAAATGTGTGGTTTTGGAAACACATTTTAAGCACCTGAAGAGAAGTAATGAATGCAAGATTTAAAGGTGTGAGTGATTTAAATGTCTCATTTTTGCAAGTCAGAGGAGTTCTAAGTTTAATGCCTTACACACACACAAACATACAGATACAAAATTTGTAAAGCTGTTGTTGTGATCATATGTCTACAAATCAATTCTGAGTCATGGCAACCCTATCCTAGGGTTCTCCTGCTGAGATTGATTCAAAGGAGGTTTGACATTGCCCTCCTCTGGGACTGAGAGTGTGTGAGATACCCAACGCAGAACCAAAATAGTATGCAATTGGACCTCTGCATCCATGGATTTTTTTTATCAAGGGATTCAACAATCCACAGCTTGAAAATATTTGGAAATAAGACGTATTCCAAAAAGCAAAGCTTGTTTTTGCCATTTTATATAAGGGACACCATTTTACTACTACATTATATTTAATGGGACTTGAGCATCCACCAATTTTGGTATCCATAGGGGGTTCTGGAACCAAAACCCAGCAGATATCAAGGGCCCAGTGTAATTTCTTTACAGAGCCAGGATGATGTTGTGGTTTGAATGTTAGATTTGAATTCTGAGGGAACAACATTTGAATCCTTGCTTAGCTCCAGAAACCTACTGGGTGATCTGGGACAAATCACAAGATTTCAGCCTTACAGGAAGGCAACGATAAACCTCCTCTGAAGAAACTAGCCAAAAAAACCCCTTACGATAGGGTTGTCATGAGCTAGAATCGATTTGAACTACAACAAACATTTGTAAATTGCAGAGTCAGTGTACTGCTTATTAAGTACTATCATCAGCACCCTCTTCAGTACAGCAGTGACAGCCGTACAAGATGCAGGACAACAGGGCATATTGGGTGTCTGCATCAAATAGTTGTTACACCACAATACAGTGAGAATGACATATAATAATTAATGGTGGCTATAAGTTTAGTGGAAGAGAATTGATCTGTGTATCCAAAACTGGGACAGGAAAAGAAAAAGGGAGATTATTACAAAAAAGCAGAATTAATCCATGCATGCAAAAACAGAGACCTGAAAACAAACAAGGAGATTATTATGAAAAGGATAAGAAGTGAGTCAACACAAATCTTTATGGATGTCAGATTGGATAAGTATTTTCAGTTGGAAGAAGGAAAGGGAAACAAGACAATTGCCAGACACTACACAGTATTTCTCTTTGTGTCACTCCTTTGGTGCCTAACAGCACCTGTAGATTTGCACAAGAACAGGGCCTCTGATGCAGATTTCTGTCCGTATAAGCCAGGGTCATGCAAGTGAAGAAGGGCATTTCTGAATTATCAAAAGTGATCATTCTATAAACCATTAGTAAAAATATTATTATTTTAACAAGTGTAACCTGAACCCATATTAATAATAGCCCTTGTTAGTATGATGAGCATATTAGTTTAAAGATCTACTTGGTTCTGTGGTGTACCCAAAAACACTCTTCTCTGGAAAACATTTTTGTTTACTTCTGAGTAAATAGGATTAAGGTTGAAATGTTTCAGTAGCTAATAGTTTGATGATTATATTTGATGTCTTTCATTTGCTTTTTTTGTTGTTGCAAAAAGAGCTCTTTTTGAAAGGTAGTCTCTCTCTCTTCTCTCTCTCTTTTAAAATGAGATCATTATTTTCCCAATTTCTCCACCAGCACCATCACTCTGTTAAGAGACTCATTGTCCAGTGCCATTTCCAGATTAAGACATTTTGGGGCCTATCTCTCTATTGTCAATCTGCATATCTATCTAACAGTGTGTTTGTCTCAAGCTTGTTTCCTACCCCTCCACCCCCAGGTTTCAGGACAGCATCACATTTTAAGTATTTTTCAGCTTTAAAAAATGGAGGCCTTAGTCGTGTCTCTCCTGCTCCATCTCCATTCCCCTTGAACTGACCGAGTGCAATTATGTTTCTTCCCTGATGAGATGCAGTTATGTGTCGCCGTGTGGTTCCCAGTGTGCTTTTGTTTGTCTTGCTTCATAATTACAGAGAGCAGGATGGGCAGGCTCTGCGTGCTTTCGAAAAACTATTGTTTCGTCATAGACATCTGTACTCAAGGTCTGTTAGCCTCTGAATGCTCTCCTCCATGTTTGGGGGGTTGCAGAATTAAATGAGCCTTCCTTCATGATAACCTTTGTTCTTTCATACTTTGCAGTAAATGTTGAGTTTTGGGTTTTCTGCATGGCATACACAGCAAATATACTGTCCAATAATGTTGTTAGTAGTTTTCATCCTCCATTAAAAAAAAAGTTAGGTTTAAAAAATGTTGGTTGCAGGAACAGAATTATCTACTGTGTTCTGAAGGAGAACTTCATCATGTGGAATCCAAGTGGTTTATGTGGCTGCCTCTCATTTTGAGGATTTCTGAGTTAACTGAGGTTCAGTCATCCTTGGAAATAATTCTGCAAAATGTGCTAGCTCATGGCCATCTGTCAGAGATGCTTTGATTGTGAGTTCCTGCATGGCAGGGGGGTTGGACTGGATGGCCCTTGCGGTCTCTTCCAAACTCTATGGTTCTATGATTCTATGATTCTATGATTCTTTGATATTTCTGCTACCCTGCCCGTCTCACCATTTGTGACCTAAAATAAGGAGATAACCCCTTTGGGATGCTTCTGTGACATCTTCCGCTTATTGCCCCTTCTGCCACTAGTGTGCGGACCTCCATCTGGCCCACTGCAATGTCATCAAATGCGGGGAAGATTTAGATATCCTTGTGGTTCTTGTGCAAGACTTTACTCATCATCTTTCCCCACTGGACACCAACACTCCATATTAACTGTTGCCAGCACAGGAACTGTATCTGAACTCGAGCTTTTCAATGTGTAGCATTCTTGGAGTCTCAAGTGTGTAATACAGAAAGAAAGGGTGCTTACCTGTAACTAATTCTTCAAGTGGTTATCTGTGATATCACACAAATGGGTTATTTGCACCCGAGCAGTGTATCTTTCAGAACCTTCTAGAGCTAGTACATAAGTGTTTTGACAGTAACCCCAGCCACTTTCTGAGAGATCCACAAGTGGGAATCTCCAGTAGTGAATACTGGAATTATGCAGGAGAGAGATAACCACACTCACCTGGCCATCCTGGGTAATCAAAATGGACTTGTTCTTTTGAATCATCATTGGTATCCGAATGATGAGACAGAAAGAGCTGGAAGGCATACTATGTAACCTGTCTGGCATAAGAGGACATGCATCACTGTGATACATCATCCTGGTCATGCCCCCCCCCCCCCTTGAGAGTTTGGCTTCTGAGGACAAAGCAGACCTATCCGTCACCCCCCCCCCCTTCTCCCATGAGAGTTTTGATTCTGAAGATGAAAATGATTTTCCATAGGTGTGCTCCATCTCTTCCACCAGTACTTCCAAGGCCCATCCCAGAGAGCACCTCAGAAGGATGCCATGGTCGATGGTATTGAAAGCCTCTGAGAGGTCCAGGAGAACCAGTAAGGACACACTCACCCTGTTCAGTTCTCATCATCTAAGATTATGAAAGCTGTCCCATAAAAACGTCTGAAACCAGACTGACATGAGTCTAGATAATCTGTTTCATCCAGGAACCCGCTGAGAAGCTACCACATTCTCCAATACCTTGCCCCAAAATGGAAGTTTGTAGACTGGCCTATAGTTCTTCTTCATGGTCTTTGTGAATCACACAAATGGGTTATCCTGTGCAGATTTCTTATCACAGCCTCCTTAAGGTGTGTTGGGACCCTGCCTTGTTGTAAAGAGGCATCAGTCATTTCCCTCAACCACTCCACCAGTCCTCTGGCCTATTCCATTAGACAGGAAGGACAAGAGTCTAGTACACATGAGGCGGATCTCATGTCTCCAAGGATCCTGTCCACATCCTCAGGCTGCACAAATAGAAAAGTATCCATCAACACTGGACAAGCAGGAACCAAGATTACATCTACCAGAACTGAGTCAACTCTGGTGTCTAATTCAGAGTGAATCTGAATGATTTTATCTGCGAAATGATGGGCAACTTCTTTGCAGTAAGTTACTGAGTAGCTTAAATTCTCTTTTGGACCAGATTGTAACAGATCCCTGACTACTTGAAAGACCTCAGCTGCACAGTTCTGTGCAACTGGAATGGTTTAAGCCATAAAAGCCTTTGTTGCTGCCTTTATTCCCACCTATCACTCTTCCACCTTAGCAGGAAGGTCTTAGATTCCTCCTTGTATGGGCCATGAGACTATCAAATGGCTGTAGACTGTTGTGTCAACATTTTGCCCTATAAGATCCTGGACATTGAATTTATATTATAATTGTGTGTTTATCTGGCGGGGGGGGGGATTCTGTCCCAGGAATATGATTGAAGGTGTTATAAAAAATACTTGAATAATCTTTTGATTCTGTCAGCTACAGCTACAGTTGCAACTTTGGGTCATCAGTAGAGATACATATTTTTATGCCCTCTATCAGCAAGGGAGAGAATAAGAAAGGAAGGAGGGAACTAACTTGATATTGATTATTTTGAATTGTTGTCCTTTAATTTTTATTTTTAATACATTTTTATTTCAAACATGCCAGGCTGTTAAAGAAAGCCCAATAGATGTATGCAGAAACAAATTATTAGAGAGTTGTCCACAATCTGGAACCTTTATCATAACAAAAATGAATGAAGAATATTGCAGCTTACTTCAGTAATTTGACACTGTGTGTTTGAAATTAGTTTACATTTTCAGCTTGAAGGGTAAAAAAATTGTGCTTGAAAATGTGTTCAAAATTAAATATTGCAGTCAACATAATAGATGACATTGCTGGATAAATAGAATCAGGTAAATATTTCTTCAAAGATGATGTTCATCTGCTTCCTACATAGAGGAACATGGTTGTAGCTCTAGATGAATCTCAAGATGTCATCACGTATTTTTCTGTTTAGCTGCTCTGTGTGATATTTTTTTCATCAAAGTGTAAGAGGTGTATTAATGGCTTTATAGTAATGGCCTTTTCCTACAATCCAAGTTTAGGTATGTGTGTAAAAAGAAACCGAAGATAGACACACAGGCTAGCACAATGCAAAGATATATACACAGGACGATGAGTGACATTTTAACATTGCTTAAATATCAATCCATATTGCAATTTGTTAAATGTTAAAAGGCCTTCCTTTTGATGTCATGTGGAGGGCTATATTTCTCTTCTCCTCCATCTTCCCAAGTATTATGGGTTGTAACCGAACATAGCGGAGCTAGGTTTGCAAGAGATAGTGTTGTTTTTCAGGATACTTTTAAAGAAGATGCATTTTGACATGTGATGCAATATTAAATTTCTGTGGACCAATATAGTGAAAAGGATGTCTTCTGTTTTGTCCCATTGTAAGATTCAACAAGAATGTCCTCAAGTGAAGTCAACGGCTTTCATGGCCGGCATACATAGTTTTTTGTGGGTTTTTTTGGGCTATGGGGCCATGTTCTAGAAGAGTTTGTTCCTGACATTTTGCCAGCATCTGCAGCTGACATCTTCAGAGAATGCTGGCATGGAAGTGAGTGGGGTATATATATGTGTATACACACACACACCACCCAGGGTGGGAGGTTGACAATGGATCTTATTTATTGTCTTCAGTGAATGAAGGTAGATTTACAAACCCTAGGGAAGTTCAAGCGGCATCAAACTAGATTATTTTTGCAGCGCAGATGCCTTGTTGGTCCAGCCTTTAAAGGAACTGTCTAAGGTGCTGTACGTGTTTGAGCATCAGAGTTCATTGTGTAACTCTGGATTGGGAGGAATGATTTCCATGTTAATCTCTGTAATGATCTGTTGTTGAAGGGCAAGGCCTCCTGGTGGGAGGATATGCAAGGAGGATTTGTGTCTGTTTAATTAGAGATCCATTGTCAGCCCCCCACTCTGGGTGGTTTTCATTTGCATGGGTCTTGATTTTCATGTTTTTAGGATTGGTAGCCAAACTTTGTTAACTTTAAGGGTTTCCTCTTTCCTGTTGAAACTGTCCAGGTGCTTGTGGATTTCAATGGCTTCAACTGCATTCTGACCTGATAGTTGTTGGCATCGTCCAGAATTTCAGTGTTTTAAAACAGTATTTTATGCCCAGGATGGTTTATAACGTGTTCTGCTATTGCTGATTTTTCTGGCTGACCCAGTCTTCAGTGTCTCTCGTGTTCCTTGATTTGTGTTTGAACACCTCATGGTCCCTATGCAGACTTGTCTGCTGCTGCATGGTGTGCAGTAAATGTCTGTGAGAGAGTTTCTCCTGTCCTTTACTGAATGCAGCATTTGCTGGATTTTCTTGATTGGTTTGTAAACCATTGGAGGTTGTGTTTCCTCACCAGTTTTCCTATTCTGTCTGTGACTCCTTTGATGTATGGTAAAAATACCTTCTCTTTGTGTGGTTGTTTGTCTTCACTCCTCTGCATTTCTCTGGGTCTGGCAGCCCTTCCGATGTCTGAGCTGGAATAACCAGTAGCCTGTAGAGCCCGGTCTAGGTGTTTCAATTGAATGGTACCAACAAAGCTTTTCACTCTAACCCATTTGTGTGATTTGCAGAGACCATGAAGAAGAAGGACAGGTTGCTTATCTGTAACAATATTTCTTCTAGTGGTCATCTGCGAATACATACATATCCCACCCATCCTCCCCTCAGTGTCCTGCTCATTTCTATTTTCTTCTGTCGCTATTACATCTTTCTCAGAGCTGGAATGGTAGGGGCTTTATAAGGGTGGGTGGAGCTACTTCCAAAAGGTTGCAATCTAAAGTTTGCCTAGTGATTCCAGAAGTTTCTGAGCTTTACTGCGCAGACGAAGAATAACCCATTTGTGTGTATTTGCAGATGATCACTTGAAGAAATTCTATTACAGGCAAGCAACCTGTCCATACCCCACTCACTTCCATGCCAGCATTTTGTGAAGATGCCAGCCACAGATGCTGGCGAAACGTCCAGAACAAACTCTTCTAGAACATGGCCACATAGGCCGAAAAACCCACTAAAAACAATGTCCTCAAGGCTTCATTTGTACCTAATTTGAAGATAAAGGACACTGACTCTCTGTGTCCCATAAAACTGGAAATCTTTGAAGCCTTCTGATGTATGAACATTTAGCCAGTTCTGTTCTTCACCAGGGACTTAGCCAGGCTGGTGATTTGTGCCAGTTTATATTGCAATATTTAATGTGGCTTCATGGCTCTTTCTGTCACTTCCCCATCCAAATACACTCAGAAAAACAAAAGTTTCAATAGAATGTTGACAGGTATCAGTTCATTTGGCAGCATCTTGCTTGTGACAGGAGCAGTGTGACTAGATATGGGTATGTCTGGACACATATACTTTGACAGTCACAATTCACAAGATGACCAAATCTTAGTTGTTTTTTTAAAAAAATGCCTTTCGGTAGGGGCAAAACACTTCAGAATACTGTAGAAAATAGCCTGAAGAGCAGTGTATGATTTGCAAAACATCATTTGGTTCTTTAAAAAGAAGGGAACAGGATGTACAACAAAAAATGCCACCATCTCTCAACACATTTGCTCTGTCTGGAAGTGCCCCAGTTCTTTGTCCCTGGCATTATTCTGAATCAATTTGCTGCACTTGGTTTCTCTCTCTCAGTCTCTTTCTCTCTTTCTTTCCTTGCCTCATTTCAGACTTTCAGGAAGGCCTGCAAGGCTCTTCTGTTTCTAAAAGGTTTTATAGGGAATTGTTGTTTAAGGACTTTTTATCATGTGGCTTATTTCATGGTGTGATTTTCTTTTGTCTGTCTTACATTACCTAGTCTTATAGCTGTAGGAGTGTGTTTTCACAATATTAAGTAAGCTGCTTTTGTTTTGAAGTTGTGTAAATATTACAAATTCCAAATAGATGATAATACCAGCTGGGCTGAAATACATCCATCCATGTGTTGCTATTAAAGAGTATTTCTCTTTCTTTCACTGCTATGGCTATTTTTTGGATTCTTTATGTACTGCAGCTTGCCCAGGGCCTTTGAAAGTGGATGAGCTAGCATTGCCATTTCTTCTGCATGAAAAGAGCAGAAATGCATGCTTTCCTAAGAAAGAAGTGCTAATTTTTTCAAAGAATGGGAAACACATTGGAAGGGAGCCTTAAAATAGTAAATTCATAGGTGAGTCTGAATCTTCAGTTCTTGTTTTGGGCAAAACAAGCAACAGCCTGGAGTCAGGAACAAGCTGTCTGTTTTAATTTGGCCACTCCTACCTTCAGTTTTGCTGCATGTGTTTTAGCAAAGCGGCTCTCAGATATTTGAATTGCAAATCATGATGGAATTTAGCATCTTTTTTGAGAGGTATGGCACAAGCATCTGAAGTGGCACTTGCCAGACTTTTAAGCGTCAACGCAGCAGAAATGATTTCTGAAAAGGGAACATTTCATGGATTAATTTATTTGATATGACAAAGCCGTTTGTTGTATAATTTCTCTCCCGTTGCTATGGGAACCCAATTTAGTGTTGCAGTGATTATTAATCAGGATTTGCAGTTATATCATTTTCATCACAAGGCCTTATATCCTTATAGACCGAATCATGGTTTGCATTGACAGTGACATAGATCAACCATTATTGCAAGGTTTAAAATGGCAGCAGCCTGCCTGTCATTTTTTGCACGGTTACTGGAAGGAAGGATATAAGTTAGCTTTTCTAGGATGCTTCTTGCCCTACTTATTAATTTAAACCTTCCGGAATTCTGGCACACACCAACTCGATGGCATATAATACCATTGCTCCAGAGGAATATAATTTAAAGGGACAGGGTGCACTCCTCAGGTTTGTGTGTGAACAGCATCTTCATCCAGAGCCTTCATGAGACTAGGCAAAGCAAGGTCACTGTGCCACCAGCCTGATGTTATTTTCTGGAATAATCAGCACACGTTGCCTTTCATAAGGCAGAATTTCAGGGGGGGGGGGGCCGGGGGGTTTCAAGAGGGGAAAAAAGAATATTTTCTTGTTGGCTTTTGGAGATGCAAGATGGCTACTCTAATTGAAGCATTGCTTAGCTACCTGTTTCATCCTTCTCCATCAAATATCTAGGAAACTTGAAAGTGAGAAAACATATGCTCAAAATTTCTGACATTCTAAGGCCAGCGTTTAGATGTGGAGGCTTTGAAGCTTGTGTTGCCTTAGCAGGAATAGCAAATCTCTGGCTCTGATCTGGTGAACTGCCTTTACAGTTGGATATCATGAAAAAAGGGATGTGAGTTCAAGCCACTTCCCAGATTTGGGTCTTTGGTGTGGTTCCTGCAGATGCCACTGTGGCCCCCAGATGTACCTAGGTGCTGGCCAAGCTCTGTGCTCTCTTTCTTGCTAGTTTAAGAAAGACAACAGCCATTCAGCCACAGGCTCCATCTGCACTGCAGAAATAATGCAGTTTGACACTACTTTGATTGCCATCCAGCTAGAAGTCTTCTGTTATTCCAAGTACAGTAAATCCTAATATTTTTATTAGAAGTACTATTTGGACACTATTCACTGTTGGACAGTCATAGCAGTTGAAATGGAATAATAACGTTATAAGAATGTAGTGTGATATTGTCCTTAGATGACTATGACACAAGGATCTTTTAATGGACCATGTTATGCTTTTATCGGTTGCAATTTAGTGTTTTTAGTATAACTGTTTATTTAAAGGCTTTTTAATTTTCTACATCAAATAAGTGTTATTATATTTTGTTCTCAATGTCATATGAGCTACCTTGGGTCCCATGTCATGAGAAAAGTGAGATATCAAATAAATAAATAAATAAATAAATAAATAAGATACATAGTTTCCTATGTCCTGGTATATCAGAAGCGATCCAGGGTTTATACTTTTATTACTATTACAAGCTGCCTTCCTATATTAGGTTAGTCTAGTTGCCTAGCCCAGTACAGTGCGATCCTCATATCTATGGTTGCGGTTTCCCATACACCCAGCTGAAAAAACTATGTTATCTCTAGGAGTTTCTAAGTCCTGCAGTGCAATGATGTGGTCAACGTCTTGCTTATGTATACCATACATTTATGCTGGAGGAACTACAGATGCCCAGAGAAGTATTTTCTCTAAGTATTTCTAGGTCTTCCAGTGTGGCTGCATGGTATGCTTGGGCTGGAAGTCATTAGTCTCATTGAAAATAATAGGATTCCCATATTATCCATGGTTACAGGTATTTATGGGGTGGTGGTGGTTGAAACATATGGGGATTGTACTGTAATATCTTCTTGGATGGGAAGTGGTTCTTCAAGATCTCAGGCAGAACTCTCCACCTCCACCGTCTAGCTGAACCTTTTAACTAGAGGTGCTTGAGGCTGTAGCTGAGACCTTCTACATCCATAGGACATTCTTTGACAATGTTATAGTACCTTCCCCTTCGTGCCTGGGCCAAAGAACTTCAGGGCTAGATTCATTCCGTATCTTTGGAAATCCTTTCCTGCATTCCTTTCAGAAATCCTATTGTGACATTGCCAACAAATGTATGTGTGTCCAGTTTGCAGTTTACAAGGTGTCTCCTTAATAAAGGTCACACTGCTCAGTTTCTTCTTGACACACATTCACTGTTTCCTTTGTTTCAAGTTGGTTTATGAGAGCCAGAGCCCTTCACGTTATACTTACATTTTCGCTTGGTTATCTTCCAGTTCTAGTGATTGATAAATAATCAAAACATTAGCAAGGCACGAGTAGCATTTTTGCTGCTGCCTTTGCTGTGTTTGCAATATCCCTCCCCAATATTCAGCCCCGCACATGCCCAGCCCCCAACTGTAATTCTGATTGGTTAAATTAATTCCGCAGCATCCTGCTGTGAATAATTATGTTAATCCTGTATAGATTCAGATGCTTTCTCCTTCCCCCAACCTTTCCCTAAATTAGAATATGGCAATTGTAGCTCACAGCTGGCTCATCAGAGGTGGCCAGTTTGGCAATAGGCACATCTGACTGTGCTTAACTCTCGGCCTTGATTGCTTAAGACGATACACGTAAACCCCATGATTACTCCCATTTTGTGTGTTTTGCAAATGTGCTGTTTCCCCTGCAAAGCTGGGTGCTTTTGAGAAGAGAAACGACAAGAATTTTGCCTCTATTCCAGACCCCAGCTGACGCAAATACACTGTCAGGCTTCTGTTGAAGATGAAATGAGAGGTGGGGTTGGCCTTTGATGACATTGCTTTGAACAGATTGCTATTAGTGCCCTGAAGTATTGTTTTTATTGTTGTTATAATATTTATTTGTATCCTGCGTTCCCCCCCCCCCCAAATATTGGGACTCAAATCAACTCACTTTAAAAAAAAATACAATCTACAGAAAGTGCACTTTAAAATAGAAATAAACTATTTCTATTATTAGAAATATTGAAACTCAGGTTAAAAATTAAAATAAAGTTTAAAAGATTCTTAAAAACAGAGCTGTTAAAACAATACAGCACACCCCGGCCCATTCTTTAAAAATGGCAACTAATTTTTTAGTTTCTGAGATACGCACCGGATGATCCTGATATTGGCAGGTCTTAGAATTTAAGGTGTGGCAGCCCCAGAAACTGGCCATATGACCACGTAATCATCTTTAGACAATGCTGGCTCTTTGGCTTAGTAATGGAGATGAGCACCGCTCCCTACATTTGATTACACTAGACCATGTCAAAGGAAATCCTTTACCTCTAGCCCCAGAAAAACCCGTGATAGTTTTGCCTTAGGATCTCCATAAGTCAGAAATGACTTGAAGGCACACAATAAAAACGAGTGGGGAAGACCTGGCAGGCGGAAGGAGTGTGTGGAATGCTTTCTTGCCTGCAGTTCCCATCCTCTGTCTGACCCATTATTTGGTTTCTGAATGTCTCAATGTTGTTCTGTAAGCAGCAATGATGGGATGCTAGCATACTGCCCTCTAGTGCCTCCTCCCATGATGATGATCCCATGATGATGTGCTCTGATTATCTTGCTGGCAGGTCTGAGCATCAGTTGCCTGGAAGTACCAATTCAAAGAAATAGCTGTGTTAGTCTGGAAAGTCATAGAGTCATAGAGTTGGAAGAAACCTCAAGGGCCATCAAGTCCAACCAGGAAGATGCACCTACAATGGATAGAAACAGCAAGTACATTTCTATACCGCTTATCAGTGCACTTAAGCACTCAAAAGGTTGCCCATCGCTGCCCTAAGCAGTTTACAAAGTGTAAGCTAAATGCCCCCAACAAGCTATGTACTCATTTTAGCGACCCCAGAAGGATGCAAGCCTGAGTTGAGCTTGAGCCCTTGGCTGGTATTGAACTTGCAACTTGGCTGGTATTGAGCTTGGGTGAGTGACTGCAGTACAGGCATTTAACCACTGCACCACCAGGGCCATGCCACCTCTTTTTAAAAGCCTCCAAAGAAGGAGACTCCACCACATTCTGAGGCAGCATATTCCACTGTCAAACAGCTCTTTCCATCAGGATGTTCTTCCTAAGGTTGAGGTGGAATCTCCTTTCCTATAGCATGAAATTATTGCTCAGCGTCCTGTTCTCTGGAGCATCAGAAAACAAGCTTGCTCCATCCTCAAAATGACATCCCTTCAAATATTTAAATATGGCTATCATGTCAACTCTCAAGATTCTCTTCTCCAGGCTCAAAATACCCAGCTCCCTAAGCTGGGGCATATGGGGCATGTTTTCCAGACCTTTCACCATTTTAGTTGCCCTCCTCTGGACACATTCCAGCTTGTCAGCATCCTTTCTGAATTGTGGTGCCCAGAACTGGACTCTATGGAAAGGGGAATTGTAGCACTATTGAGAGTAGCTGAAAGAAAGAAGATGGTAGCATGAGCTTTCATAGACAAAGCTGACTGTGTGTGAGGATAGCAATAGAAATGCAAAATCTGTGGGTATAGGGATACATCATGAGAACTGTCTTGACATTTTGTATATTTCATCACAGGGCTAGATTCATTCCGTATCAGTCTTTCAGGACTGTCATCACATTTCCTTTCTGGTACCTACACTACATCCCAATACATTCATATGGTTATCTACTCGCCTTGGTTTTAATAACACCCTTCCTCCTGCCTTTGTCCCCATGGATTTAACAATCCACATTGTTAAAACTTAACTTGTCACCACATCTCCATATCCACACCTTTCACATTTTTATTGCTATTCTTCCACACAGCTTGCTTATATATCTATATCTATGTCCCTGGATCCTCCATCCCATGTATATGAGAAAGCAGACTCAAATTTATGAAATCTCATGCCACCAACTTCTTTGTTTCAGTTAGTTTCAAAAGTACTACAAGATCCTTTGCATACTTGATGTGCTGGCTGACTTTTCTACAATGTCTGTTGAGTACCTCCAACACATCATCACTCCAGGGCACTGTATGAAATTAAAATGGCCCGTAGTTAGCCTGGAACCCTGGTGGCGCAGTGGTTAAATGCCTCTACTGCAGCCACTCACTCAAAACCATAAGGTGGCGAGTTCAAGACCAGCAAAAGGGCTCAAGCTTGACTCAGGCTTGCATCCTTCTGAGGAGGTCGCTAAAATGAGTACCCAGATTGTTGGGGGCAAGTAGCTTACAGTTGTAAACAGCTTAGACACTCCTTAGACAGTATGAAGCGGTATATAAATGAAGCTGTTTGTTTGGAACCATCATTTTATTTTCCCAGAATGTGCCAGAGCCGCACTACATTGAGTATACTCTGGTTGGACATTTAAATGGTGACCATTCAGCAGTCATTGGATTTCTGGAATAGTGAGGCACATGGCAGTTATATATCCAGTCAATTGTAAACTATGAATTTGGTATATTTTAAATTTTGTGTTGGATGATTTCAGTTTGCCCTGTATTTATGTGTTTTAAGTTAATGTGTTAAAATGCTTTTGTATGTTTTAATCTACGTTGTACCCCACTTAGTGGCTAAGAAATCATCATCATGATCATCATCATTGGGTTTGCCCATGAGCCTTGCCAGGGTACTGTGGATCCTTTAGTTGTCATGCTTATCCTGAAGCATTCAGTTTTTTGCCAAGCTAATTTTAAGGAGAATGCAAATGTAAGTATCTGCTCCCTTAATATTTGACTAGCTAGAGGCTGACAGCAAATTCATAGGTTCCATAACAAAATATTCAGGTGAATTGTGATTGTTTCGGAAACAACAGAATGCATTTGAAAAGAAAACTGCCATGTATTTAATCCATTGTAATGCTCTTCTGGTTGGCTTATTGAATTTGTGTCTTGTAGCTGAAAATATCCAAGCGTCATTTTGCTATATGCATAATTCATTCCAGCCTCTCAGAATCTCCTCATGTGCCCTCTGATAGTTTCTGTTTATTTCTGTTTCTTCTGCAAGGCAACGACCTTTTTGTGTTTTTGTTTGTTTGTTTACAGTTTCATAGGATGTGATGATAGTGCCTATTTAGCTTTCTTTGAATATTCTTAGCTTTGTATTTCAGGAATGTATTGGCCTTTCCATGTTTTTAGCAACTATGGCTGGTAAAATGGCAGTTTTATTCATGCATTATGGTAACAACTTCATCTTTTCTGAGGTTGTGTGCAAGACTGTAGATGAGGAAAGAAACTTTGAAATACCCAAGCATTTTCATAGATGCTGATAATGCATGTACTGTATTGTAGAAATCCTTGAACCACATACAGTATATTGAAATTTGAAGATGTTATATTACTTTGTTAAGACAAAAGGAACCAGAACCACAAAGATTTTCCTGTCCTACTTCCCTGCAGCCTGCTCACACTTTACACTGGGATTGCTATTTTCACAGGAGTTATCTGGCCGTGTGGACAGTGCAGTATCTTGGTTGGTAGCTCATGGATTTCAACTGCAACAGCTCTTCTTCTAATCTTCCAGGATCTGAAGCATACCTTGGTGATAATGAAGATTGCCCACAGGAAGGTCTTGACTGGTTCAGAAGAAAATAACTGAACACATTTGTTTCCTGTACAGGCTTGATGATACATCTCTTTCAACATGTGCCTTGCAGGCTTGGACTCCTATTACAGCTCATTCCATTTCTCAAGCAGCTTCATCCACAACTTTTAGTTTCTTTGTCCACCCATTAGGCAGTTGATAGTGATAGTCTGTAGGCAAAAATGAGAAGAGAACAAAATTAAGCAAGTCTTAGAAGAGATTAGCAAGAAAAATCCTCACCTGATATCAGGAGGTTATCCATGGAATGGTGAATGCTGAGTATGGCAACATAAGAAGAGTTATATAGATATTCCAGGAAATTATCTTTGTGTTTATAGGCCCAGAACCTAGTTGGGCCCATTCTTTCTTCATTGCACACCTTGGATTTGGTTTTCTTTCTTTTCTGGTCAGTTGGTGGTGGTTTGGGCGAGAAAAAACCTTTTTATAGTTTATTGTCATTGACAGGTCACTTCCTGCTAAGGTTTAGACTTAGAGGAAAATGGAACCTCTGTGACATGAGACATCTGTGAAGATGGTCCGACTTAGGACACTGATGGATACAAATGGTTACTTATAGCTCTTGGGGACTTTGCTCTTATTCTTTGGGAGCTCTGGTTAGCCTCTGGAGTGGGGAAATGCTCTGGGAAACTGATACAGTGGTGTAGATGCTAGTGTTTCTCCTAATTAGATTAGACCCATTGAATCAGTGATATTTACCTATATATTGACTCATTGTTCAACTGTTTATTCAATGGGTCTACTGTAGTTGAAATAAATCAGTAGGAATTATGCCAGTGACTCTTGGACTTCTTCTTCCACTAGGAGAACCAAATGAGATGGCGGATGTCCCTGATGCCCTGTTTTTTCTTCATTACTTTGTGTTTTAGGAGGAACCTGTTTTATACTGATTCAGATTATTGGTCTGTCTAGCTCAATATCTGGCAGAAGTGCGTCATGTAGACGCAGCGCGAGAAGAGCACCATGACGCCGCCCGCCGTGTGGTGTGGTGCACAGCATCACACCGGCCTGAGGGCGGAGTCGGTGTGCATTGTGTGGATTTCACACCCCGACTCCGTCCCCAGGCCTGCCTTAATGGTGTTGATCTACCCCATCTTTCTTCTATTTCAGTGTTATCTACCCCATCTTTCTTCAGTTTGATGCCCTCCAGATTTTTTGGGCTTTTAATGCTTATCCAGCTAGCATGGAAATTATAATCTCAAACACCTGGAGGCCACCAATATGGAGAAGGCTTGTTTTAATAGAATCTCTCTCCAGAAAGGAATATTTTCTAGCCTTATCTGGAGATATCAGGTATTGAACCTTGGATCTTTTATATATAAAGCTTGTGTTCTACCACTGAACCATGACCTTAGAGCTTTATTCACGTTCCATTTCACACTTTCTATTGCTTTCCAGTGCTGTCTCCTTGAGACTCCTGATTTGTGCCGTAGGAACATCATCAGAAGAAACACAGCAGTATTTTTGTTTGCTTTTCTCAGTTTTCTGGAGTGATGCACTCTCTGCTCACTGGCCACACTATTAGGGGTTAGTTTTTATGAGTTTCTCGGGCTCTGTGGCCATGTTCTAGAAGAGTTTATTCCTGATGTTTTGCCAGCATCTATGGCTGGCATGTTCTCTGAAAAGCTGGCATCTTCTCACAAAAAATTATGGATGCCGGCCATGAAAGCCTTCAACTTCATATTAGTGGTTACATTATGTCAAAAAGGAAATCTCATAATTTCTGTCTTTTTACTAGCAGCATTTTGTTAGATTTAGATCAAGTAAAATGTATTTGGATTTTGCAAATGCAGTGTCATGGTTCTTGAAAAAAGGTGGTTCAGATCCTCGCAATGGGATCTAAAATGATTGGACAATTCTACATTTATTTGGTTTAGTACTGCCAGTTTTCTGATTGCTAATTTGGCAAAGACACTGAGGTCATAAATACGTATAATTTTCTACAAGGTTTGATCAAACGTGTTAATAGGAGCAGAAACATTAACAGGCTGCATTCACAAAGGCTCTTCAGAAAAGATCATCAAGTTTCAAGGACTTTTTTTCCCCCATTGGTTGAACAAGGCACAAGTTTTTAAAGGGGAAAATTAGCTTCGTTCATAGAAAATAATGTTAATGTCTGGGTTAAACCATTGTGTTAATTATCTGGAGGTAATTTGGAGAAAATTGCTACCAAACATGTTGAAAAGATTTTATATTCTCACAGAAGTGGTGATCTTCTGTTACTATGGAAATAGAATAAAAGCCTTTTAATGGAGGTTTACAAAAGCTTAACACGGAGAAATTTAGCAACAGCCCTTTAAAAAGCAAACCAAAACAACCTGCTATGCTGGACCAGTTTCCCCTCTGTAGTTAGTCTAGTTTAGTAAAGTGGGGATTAATTTGGCTCATTGTGGCTAGCATTACTGTAACTAACAGTTGTTATTTTACAATACAGGTTGTATTTAGATTCTAGTTTCTAAAATGTTGCATGCTGTTGGACAAGGTACATATATAGTAGTTTGTTGTCTTCTGATTATCTTGCAGGAATTTGCACTTCTATAGCATTGTAAGTGGGACATCGAACTGTGCTCTTCATCTGCTGTTCTTTCATAAACAGAGTCTGTATAAATAAAATATTATTTATTTTAATTACTTTTATCCTGTTTTTCAGCCTCAAAAGCTCTGAGTCCAGTTTATAAAAATCAGATTGTGGTAGTCCCTGCCTGCAGGCTTAATTCTAAAAGACACAACCCAAAAGGCATTGGGCAGGAGGAATTAAAAAGAAGTGTTGGGCATCATTGTGCAGTCCTCACTTGAAGATGGACTGGCTGTAGATTGACTTTCTGCCAGGAGAACTCTTTTCTGCCAACTGATACTCAGGTACCTGCTGATACAGCCAGCTGCCAGTAGAACTGTTCTGTTGACTTAAGATCTTGTGGCAGATGTTCCCCAGGAGGGATGGGGCAAAGGAATAGCTGAATTGCTCCAGATCTGAACCTCCTCCAGCCCAAAGACACAACTACAATGCTGGGACAAACCTCAGCCAGAGTGAGGGTAATTCTCAGTACTCTCCTTCAACCCTAGGATGCAAAACAGGTTCAGCAAAACTTCAGCTGGTCTAGTGTCTGCTTGCTTGTGGCTATCTTGGCCAATTAGGATTGCATTCCATTAAGTAATTTGGCAGACTGTGCAGCTGGATCTAAGAAAGCGTAAGAGGAGCTGCTATTTCCTGCCTTTCAGATGGCCCCAAAAGTGACAATTGATAGCCAATTCTTATGAAAGCATCTGCAAAATTTAGCTGGACTCCCAAATCCAAGTACAGATGTCCCTCCACATTTACAGGTTTGGCTTTTGTGGATTTGATTATTTGCGGTTTTGATTAATACATTCTCTCTAGGAATCTCTAGGTTCTCCAGCGCAACTCTGCCAGAAGTTGACCATAGAGTTGTGCTGAGGACCGTGAAAGTTCCTAGAGAAAGCACTTCTCTAGGCATTTGAAGGTCCTCCAGCATGATTCTATGATCAACCTCTGGCAGATGTTGACATAGAGTTACACTGGAGGACCTAGAGATTCCTAGAGAGGTCTTCTCTAGTGTAAAAGAAATAGTGTTTTTAACTTGCAGTTTTTCCACATTCATGGGGGTCTTTCACCCCTAACCCCAGTGAATGTGAAGGGACAATTGTAATCCTAAATTGTCCCTATTTATTACAGAGTCACATAAGCACCCATTTGCAGCCTTTGTAGCCAGGATGATGCTTTGGAGAACTGCCATCTCCATCCTAGCATTTTGTGGGCTTATTATGGGAATGCTGGCAAATTGGAGGTTGGCCTCAGTCTGAGGAGTGGTGGGACCTTCTGGAACAGATGTGGAAATGGAATTCATCATTAAGGTTTACTGGGAAGGATATGAGCTTTCCCTCTCAATACTCCTTTGGCATTTGGGTGCTATTTGTCTTCCTCCATAATGCATAGTCTTGTTATTCCATGTCTTACTGGGCTGTTTGTTACTTTTTCTTCTCTCTTATCATAATTTTAGTGGTGGATCTAGTTGGGAGAGGGGACACGGGACTTGTTTGTCCATTTTTTCCCTTTCAAAGGACCTTGTGGTACAGGTTACCAGTGTCAGGCTCAGCTCAGGGGCTGCTGGACCTGGCTCATTCCCAGATATGTCTTCTTGTTCATGTTCTTGCTCCATGGATGCCATTTCTAGTGAGGGCTGTGCCTGCGGCCCATTTGTTAACAGGTTGCCTAAAATGCCTGAATCCACAGCCCCATGCCATGTCATGCCTGTTGTAGATATAATCTACATTTTGTTCTCCTCCCAGCTTTATGTCTATGCACTTAATCTCTCCCATTCCTGTATTTGCCACTCACTGTTGGGACAGCAGTAAGCTCCCAACAGTAGATACGTTTAAGAGTAGATATGTTTAAGATTGTGATTTTAGATGCACAACTATGCATATATTGTCTGTGGAGTCGAAGGCTTTCATGGCCGGCATCCATAGCTTTTTGTGGAGCTTTTGGGCTATGTGGCCATGTTCTGGAAGAGTTCCTTTCTGACGTTTCGCCAGCATCTGTGGCTGGCATCTTCTCTGAACATGGCCATATAGCCCAAAAGCTCCACAAAAAACCATATATTGTCTATTTGAAAAAAAAGAAGAAGCAAAATTAACATTGTGTTCCATGCATCAAAATCACATGCAAAGAAAAACTTGGTTACTTGTTTAAATTATAGTTTCTTAAGATTTGCACCATTCTGCATTGTTTGCTATACTGAATTATCTTTCATAAGTCTACTTATGAATGGTTACAATATGGCATAGGGCATTAAAATGTTCCAGTTACTGAAAATCCTTGGTTTTGGAGACCTCAAGAGTCATAGGACCTTATCACACAGGGAAAATCGGGGGGGAGATTGGGGGTTTAAACAGCGATTATCCTGTGCAAAACGTGATATCACAATTAAGATTTTCACACACATCGCTATTAATCAGGCATTACACAGCATCAAATTATTTTTGGGATTTCCCCATGAATGATTTGTTCAGTGTATTGCCTGTTTATTGCCTGTAGCGGCATTGTGTGAAAATCTTAATTGCAATATCGTATTGCATGGCATAATCGCTGTTTACACTACCAATTTTGCCCAATTTTCCCCATGTGATAAGGATAAGTCCTAAGTCACATAGGCTGAAAACCTTATATGAAAAAAGTCAACCTCACTTTCTGAATAAGCTGAATTCTCCTTTTGTAATACAGAAACAGTTCTCAGCTTATCTTTGTTTGCTATAGAATTCAATTCTTGTCCATTTCATCTGGAAGCAATGTCCTGTCAACTTCTGTTTGTGAGCCAAAGTTTTTGGTTAAATTTTCCACTTCTCAAAAAGACATAGATGCTGTTTTCAGTGGCACCAGTTAGAGCTGAATTACTATTTTGATGTAATTCTTTTGATGTAACTAAGGCAAACAATAACTAATCATAGCTGTTGTGTGTGTTGTTTACCTGCAAGTCATTTTTGACTTAGGACGATTCACAGGGTTT
Organism: Urosaurus nigricauda; assembly: GCA_034509955.1. Taxonomy (NCBI): domain Eukaryota; kingdom Metazoa; phylum Chordata; class Lepidosauria; order Squamata; family Phrynosomatidae; genus Urosaurus; species Urosaurus nigricauda. The sequence goes on along the minus strand of JAOEGL010000001.1, from coordinate 374,701,421 downwards.
TCTTGGTAAGTTTCTTCAAAGAGGGGGTTTACCACAGTCATTCTCTAAAGCTGAGAGAGTATGACTTGCCCAAGCTCATGGTCAAGCGGGGGGATTTTAACCCTGGCCTCCAGCCATAGTCCAATGTTGAAACCAGTATACTCCATTGGCTCATACTGAAATTATAAAAACTAGTGCAGACCTTACCCTAAATATGCAAAACTCCCCTGCCAGTTTCTAATTACTACTTACACACATATGCACTAATCTTAGTAGGAATTAGTTGTAATAGTAGTAGTGATAACAATAACAATTATAACAATACCAATGAAGCAGTATAATGTGAAATTTCCTCAGCAGTGAAGTTCCATGCATGGCTATCCAATATACAAAATAGTTTGTTTCCAGAGAATGCTGTTGAGGATATTGATTTAATTAAATATCTCCATTAATTCCTAGTTCTCCTCTGACCAGTTTTGCCTTTTCCCCCCTCTGAAATTGTCCAATAAATGTTTAGGAGACTTGATCTATTTCTTTAATTAGATTATTGTGATAATTAAGTCCCCATGCTGGTCTTAATTTGATGTACAAGAAAGTGTTTAAATGTTTACCCCAAAAGCAAAAAAGAAACCAGTATATTAGACTAGGCTTTATGGAAGCTTAGGAGATCTGCTTATACTGTATTGCTGTTCTGGATGAACTGGATGGTGCAATTAGAAAGGAACGAAACATGAATGGAATACACTTACCTTTAACTCTGGATTGAAACCTTTTATAAAATGGAACTTTTTTTGAGTGAAATGTCCATCAGTTTCCAAACAATAAGCTTCATTGTAAAAATAAATCAATCTCAGGATTGTATGAATAGCTGAACATGTATACCTCAGACATTGGTATTCTGAAATGTCCCATATTAAATCACCCCACCCAAGGTGAGAATGGTTACACCTTAGTGACCATGGTGGCAATAGCAATTTCAGGGACCTCTACTCTCCATCCCAGGAAACAGAGCCATGAATGTTTTGGGAGAGAACAACCTTTATAACATACTTGCCAACTTTGTCTGTTCATAGTTTCTTCTTCAGATCACTTTCATGGGTTGACCTAGGCAAAGAGATGGGCACTGCTGAACTCAATGCACATCGTGTGTTGATTGTGCATAGATTTCTAGTTCCATGAGTAATTGGTAAACTCAGGCTGGATTTATGTGGTCAAATAATTGCATGGGTCCCATGGCCTTTTTCAGGGTGGCTGCGAAGAAACTGCCTCATTCAGAGATTTCATGTAAGCAATTATCTATAAGGCAGGAGTTGGAAAAGTGTAGTCTCCAACGGATTTTTTTTTAAGTAGCCCTCAACCATTCAGGGCTTCCCAGAACACCCCCAAAATGATGAATTACTTTCATGGAAAGCTACTATGAGTCTGTTTTAAAAAGTTGCAGAACCCCATACCGTGTCCATTTCTGGGTACCAAAATTCAAAAAGGATGTTGACAAGCTGGAGTGAGTCCAGAGGATGGTGACCAAAATGGTGAAAAGTCTGGAAACCACCAAGTCCTATGAGGAGCAATTTAAGGAGTTCGGTATCTTTAGCCTGGGAAAGGAAGATTAAGGAGTGATATGAAAGTTATGTTTAAATATTTGAAGGGATGTCATACTGAGGTTGGAGCAAGTTTGTTTTCTGCAGCTCCAGAGACTAGGATCCACAGTGATGGATTCAAACTACAGAGAAAGAGATTCCACCTAAACATTAGGAAGAACTTCCTGGTGGTAAGAGCTGTTTGACAATGGAAGAAGCTGGCTTGAAGTGTGATGGTGTCTCCTTTTTTTGAAGTTTTTAAAAGCTGTTTGGCCATCTGTCAGCGGTGCTTTGATTTTGTATTCCTGCATGGCAAGGAGTTGGACTGGCTGGACTGGGTGTAGCAATTTGAGTGTTGGATTAAAGCTATTGGACACCCAAGTTTGAATCCTTGCTCAACTGTAGAAACCCACTGGGAGATCTTGGACAAGTCAGTTTCTCTCAGAGAAAGGCAATAATAAAGCAGCACTGAACAAATCTGGCCAAGAAATCCTTGTGATAAGTTATTCTTAGGGTTGCAATAAGTTGGAAATGACTCGAAAGCACAAAACAACAGTCCCTCACATTGTTTAACATAATTGAAAAACAAACAAACTGAAATGGACTTCCAGCTAGTTTTGTTTTTTATTCTCTCTTTTATCGCCCCCCCTCACTCTTGGTGCTCCTTGCACACCCCCACCTCCGAATCTGATGCAATTGCCCATCTCTGGAATTCATTGACTTTCATTGGTCCAATACTGACCAAGAGTTGTGCTGGGAAAGATTACGTTTCACAGGCTAACTTCGCAGATTCGTGATGCTGAAGAGAGAACTCTTGTAGATTCATCCTTGTGGTGGTATTTCAAATGAGCATCTAGAAAGCATGAATTGGGCTCAGTTTTAAATAAATAGAAAAGTCTTATTCAGGTCAAAAGTTAAGTTATTGCATTCCTTTCCCACAACATGCTATACTGACTGTTGATGCATTCCTCTTTGGTTTTAGCCTAGTCTATATTTTTACTATGTTATACTACAGGTTGTGTCCCTCTTATCCAAAGTACTTGGGAGGAGAAGTGTTTTGTATTTCAGATTTTTTTTTTGAGTTTTAGAAATATTTGCATATACACTCATCCCTCCACATCCCCATGAACGTGGGAAAACCAAAAATAGCAAAAACACTATATTTTTACCTGAGAGAGCACCTCTTTAGGAATCTCTAGGTCCTCCAGTGCAACTCTGTGGTCAACATCTGCCAGATATTGCCCACAGAATTGTGTTGGAGGAGCTATAAATGCTTAGTGGAGTCTTATGTCTAGGAATCTCTAGGTCCTCTATGAAATGTTTTGGATTTTGGATATATATATCTATATATATATATATATATAAATTTTGGAATATTTGCATGTATGTATACACACACACACACACACACACACACACTCGTCCCTCCACATTTGCAAATTTGACTTTTGAGAATTTGATTACTCAGGGATTTTATTAATATGTTATCTCTAGGAATATCTAGGTCCTCCAGTGTAATTCTATGGTCAACTTTAACCAAAAGTCGCACTGAAGGACCTTGATCTGATGGAGAGGCGGGAAATAGAAATAAATATTATTATTATTATTATTATTATTATAGAGATAATTTTTATTTCTATAATTTAGTTCATATAAATTATAGTAGATCTCTAATTTGATTAGTATTTCATGAAATTAATGCTCACAGTATTTTCCCTTCCTCATACCTCAATGATATTCTTAATCTTCTAGTCTCTAGCTGATATTGTAACCATGCCATTGAACAAGGCAAAAGGATTTTGGAAACTTCAGGCACCCCAGATTGTGCTTTTGAGTAGAGAACTGTGTAAAATGTGGAGACACTAGGACCTTGGAGAGATAACTGTAGAGAGCTGTCTGCCAGACCAAGTATTTAAAATGATGATAGACACCAAAGATATACCTCAGTGATGCATGACAGAGAGAAGCAAAGGGTGTGGAAGGGGATTAGCTTCTGCCCTGGTTTAAGAAGAGTATTTGCCCTGTGGTACAGTTGGCATAAAGCTGAGGTGGACGGCAAGAGAATAAGAGCTGCCTCCAACCGTGCCCAGGATTGCTGACATTCCTAAAATAAAATCTACTGCATTAAGCATCTGGAGGAAGCTGTAATTCTTTGCTTTGCTCCAGACATTTGTATGCTTTGTGATGCATACAGGCATACATTGCAGACTTGCTTTTAATTTTAGATTAGATTTAGATTTTTGGCGTGTTATGTTTAGGAATTTAAACTTGGTTTGGGATGACATTATTTGAGCCCCTCCTTTTATTTAAATAGATTTTTAAATAGAGTTTAAATTACATGCACAAAAACAGATACAAATAGTCATCAAAACAGTTGAAAGAAATGGTTAGCAATAGTGTTTGGAGTTAAAGTCTGGTTCACACTGCTCATTTATGGCAGTTTAATACCCTTTTAATTACAGTCCCTGCATATTACAGATTCCTGGAATTTGTGGTTTTGTGAGGCGCTTGAGCCCTTTGGCAGAACATTCTAAATACTCATCAAACTATATACTACAGAATTCCATACACGGGAGCTATAGCAATTGAACTGGATAGCTTGTAGTTCTAACTGTGTGTAGTGTGAAAGAGAGTAAAGTCATATTGATATCAACGACACTTATTATGAAAGAAGCATTTGTCGTAATTTGGGCTGATGGAGCAATCTTCCTAGCCTCAGCAACGTAAGACCATGTTATAATACTGCCTATCAGCTGATATCCCATTTCATCTCCATGGTCAGCGTCCACCAGAAGTTGACTATACAATTATGCTAGAAGACCTACAAATGCCTAGAAAAGTGTTTTCTCTAGCAATCTCTGGGTGCTCCAGTGCAGCATCTGGGGAAAGTTGGCTATAGAGTCATGCTGGAGGACCTAGAGATTCCTAGGGAGAACATATTAATTAAATCAGTGAATAATCAAAGCCGCAAAAGTCAAAGCTGCAAATATGGAAGGCTGACTAGTCCTCCTCCTCTTCCAAAATTGGGGCTCAGGGTGGCTTACAATATTAAAAACAGTACAATTAAAACATACAAAAAAAGTACATTATAGTACTATAAATCATTACTGGTGTTTGGTGGCTGGGATGAAACTAAGAATTGTCATGTTGTGCTGACATGGCAGTCTTTCCATCATTCCTGCATATTTATAGTGTAAGGCAGTGTTTCCCAAACTTTGGTTCTCCAGATGTTTTGGACTTCAGCTCCCAGAATTCCTGACGGTTGGCCCAAATGGCTAGGGCTTCTAGGAGTTGGAGTCCAAAACACCTGGAGGACCAAAGTTTGGGAAACACTGGTGCAGGGGATTACAAGATTCTCCCAGTGAGTGTAAGACTGGGGTGCCAGGTTTCTCTTGCTGAAAAGTATTGCTTTAAGATCAGTCACCCCAATGCTTACTTTCACTGTGTAGTCATTCAGTCCGCATGTCCAAGGGTAAGAGAGTTAAAGCCAGAGTGTCTTTCCCCATGTTGCTTTCCTGGATTTTTAAAATCAGTGTTCTGCTTTTCCTTTATTGTCTCCCTGAGTCATCAGTATTGGTCTAATGGACTGGAACAGCCTAAGGTTAATGATAATTACTTATTGAGTTGCTGATAGCCCAGATGAGAATAGAGCTTATTAGATCAGTAATAATGGAAATCTGTATTTAATACACACACACACACACACACACACACACGTAGCTAGTTTGAAACAACAGAACCCGCATCTATTGATTTCCTCTTCTCTATCCATTAAATTAAAGTGGTGTTGTAGAATAATTTTTTAAAATTAATAATATGAATCAAGTCAAAAAGAATATTCTCATTTGTAAGGGGGCAGATTATAATACAGTCAGTGGAGTTTGAATGCTAATAAATACACGGGGGTGGGTGGGTGATGAAATGCTACATTTTAAACATACACAAGAATGAGGAAACTGAGAACTTCAGTGAATTGTTTGAAAATTAATTTTATGAATACTATTGACATTTTGGACTCTACAGAGCTTACAGTTGTTATCCTTGTTAGTTATCCACTGTTTTCTACTTGTTGGTTCTTCACTTTTGTTGATAACTGTGAAGGGGATCCAGATAGCCGAGTAATGGCTTTAGGAAGAGATGGAGTTTCAAGAAACATAGTCAAGTTCCAGGGCATCCATCCCATCAGTGCTAATGAGCAGGAACTCTTTCCAACTGCACCAACAAAAGCAATCTTTCAAAGCGAGACCCTTTCTTCTTGGTCTCCATCTGACTGGCTGTCTCTGAAAGGTGGAACAAAGTAAAGGAGGATGCTTTTGATTTGCCTTACCTGAGTTTAATTGCTGCATCTAAGCAGATCTGGGCTTGCCCTTTTTCAAAGATGAGTTACAAGCTGTTTTCATATATTTGAAGTAAAAAGAACTGGCTAACAAATAGTTCTTCTGTTTGGCAAGGATCATGGCACCATTGAATGAGTGGAGAGACATGGATGGTAGCAGATAAGCTCATTTCCAAATACCTGGACATGGGTTGGTGGTCTTCTGTGCCCTGTAATTGTTTGTATTGTGCCTTTGGGCTTATTAAATGTTTACTGCAATACCCATGCAGCAGACAGCCCGAAAGACCTGACAAATTTTGTGTCTTTTACCAAAACTGGGGAGGACGTTAGGTCTGAAAAGTCAGGGTCCCATTTTAAAAAATGTTGCAACAAGCTGCATTACGATGTATCTGTGAAGGAAAGAATATGTGAAGACAGTAAGGGTATCATATCCCAGACCATTCTGATAGAAACATCATGTGATACAGAAATAAATATAAATACTAATAGCCTTATTCCCTTGGTTTATCATTTATGGAAATCATAAGAAATCTATGATGAAGGAATGTCAAATGTTAACAGTAGCTGAAGGTCTGCATTCATCCTAAGGGGTCAGATTTGGGAAAACCTAGAAGGAATATCAATGTCCAAATGTTAAAATTCGTTTTTGGTTTGCCCAAATTTATTTCCTCATATAGCACCATAATTGTATATGGTGCTTTACAAGTAAAAGAACAACATAATGGTTCCCTTCTCTCAGGTTTACAGTCTAATTGAAACGTGACACAAAAGGAAAAGGGGATGGCATTGTGGGAGGGGAGTAAGTCCAGCAAGTAACTGTCTCTTCTCTCTCTCCGAGGCCACAGCAGTGACATTTGGGATGGAGGAGGGTCTTTCGTCAGCATCTGAGATTCATGCCAATTCAAAAAGCATGCAAAGGGATCTTCTAGCACCTTTGAGACTAACTGAAAAAAAGAAGTTGATAGCATAAGATTTTGTAGCCTTTAGACTACAGTACTTATGAAGTAGCCATAAGTCTGGTGTAGTAGACCTAACTGTCTGGAGTTGCATATGCTTTTGTCCTTCCATAATGTAGTAATGGAATATGTAGTAGTGATTGTATGTTTTCACAATGTTTTAACACTCTGCTTTAGAACTGTGAACACATTCCAGGTGCTGAGAGAAGCCAGGAAAAAAGGTGAGCATTGCCAAGATGGTTTGAAAAAGCACGTCTGTTTGTAACTACAAAGAAAGAAGTGGTGTGAGAATAAGCAGGAAAAATGAGTTTATTTATTTATTTATTTATTTTGCATTGCTGCCCTGACCACTTGGTTACATTGGCTCAGTCGTTTTTAAATGTGCATCAGCACCAATGCATTTATATGCAGCTTTAGGGTTAGGGTTAGGATGTATCACTCCTTCAGAATCACTCTCGTATTGAGTTGTTTATATGCAGGGTTGAAGGTCTGGGATAAGTCAGAATATCGCAGGTTCTTTTGCACCAGTTTTTAGAACCTGGAGCATGGCTTCAGCCCACTTTGGAGGCATGCATCACCTCAACGCCTTTAAAGTGGTTTGAAACCGCTTTATTTGGCCCATCGGTTTCACCACTCAGTCTCAAAGGTGCTACAGAATCTCTTTGCACACTGATCCAGACTAACACAGCTATACCTCTGAATTCAAAAAGCATGTGAATATGTCTGGTCACCATGATCAATTCATCCAAGTTTTCTAGAGGTGCTACATCAGAAGCATCATTTTCCTTTTTAAGGAAGAGTTCTAGACCATATATTATGTTGTTGTTTTTAACTGTTGTGTTTTTTTCTCTTTTAAATTGTATTATATTTAATTCGGGGGGGGGGGGGGTTTCTATCTTTTTATCCAGGCAATTTTTTATCTAAATCTATTTTATTTCATGTAAGCCACCTTGATTTCCCAGGCAGAAAGGCAGGATACAAAAATAAAATTTATTACTATTATTATTTATTACTAATAAAAGTATTAGTGGTATTGCACACACATGTGCAAGGAAGAAATTTTGTACCCTTTATGTATCATCTGCTTCCTCAAAGAAAACAAGATCAAGCTGTTGATTTTTATAGAGCTGGTTCCCACCTCCATGAAAACTGATAGCATAGAATGCTATTAATGCAAGTTTTTAGTAGAATTAATTTAAAAATTGACGTTTTTTTTTAAAGCCAAAAGCCCTCTCCTTTGTCTGTCTAGCATGTCAAAGGAGTGTTGCTGTTTATCACAGCAGTGTATGAAAATGTTTTGTTGAAATGTTTGCTCTCTACTCACCTTTGGCTTCAAACACCTACAGCCTTTTTGCATATCATAATTTCTAAGATCAGACAGAGGCTTCTTTCAAGTTAGGTGTTATTTCTGCTGAGTACAAAGAGCACTGAAGTCCAGAGAAAGCCCAGATATGTTCTGAATATAAGCTTACTTAATGAGTTCATGCAATCTTTTGCTCAGATGAATATCACAGTTTGTCTGGGCAGAGGTGAATAGTCAATTTTCAGAAGTGTCAGGACTCCATTTGGGAGTCTAGAGGACCAGGTGAGATGCCTGTTGTCCACTCATATAATTAACTCTTAGTTGCTCTGTACTACTTAACCTGTAGAGAGCTCTGAGAATGTAAGAGGAGCCTGGCCAGTTTTGTTGAGCATCCTGTTTCCCATGGTGGCCATCCAGGAGAATCTGGGAAGCCTCCAAGTGGAACATGAAAGCAACTGTCCTCCCCCAGAGGTGCACCTCAGTGTCTGGCATTCAGAGCTGTGCTGCCTCTGAACTTAAAGGCATCACTTTCACTCTGCTTGTTTTAATTCCCTCTCTGTCCCTCCATCTAACCACTGTCTCCAGGCACAGTCTTTGGTGACAGTGGAAACTCTTGCCTTGGAGCAGGTGGCTCCTCAAGAGAATGTACATGACAGCCAGGCCACAGGTCTGCCTGAGCATATCGTGTCTTGGCTATGGAAATTCTCCTGCACCCTAAGGGAGGGAGCTTGGCATGGATTGATGTCCATGTCTGCCAGCCAGTCATACTGCTTACTGTTGGTATTTGCTATTCTAAATGAGGTCAGTATTGATGTGGGTGTGGGTGCAATGAATGATCATGTAAGCTCATTTCCAGGCCTCTTCCTGTGACTGTTTTGCATTTCATTGCTCTCATTCTGAAATTTAAGCAATAGGGACCTTTGATTAGCACTGAAATTATTATTATTTATTTTATTTATTTATACCCCGCTCTTCAGCTCTAAAAACTATCAGAGCGGCTTACAATCATTATTTCAACTAGACGGTTCCCTGCCCTCAGGCTTATATTCTAAGAAAACATGAAACAAAAGGAGAAGGGAATGGTGTTGGGGAAGGGGATCAGGTCCAAAAGTTCTTCTCTCCCTCCGACGCCTGGACCAAGGCAGATGGCATGGAAGGAGGGCTCTGCTTCATACTCTAGGACAGGCCCGATGGAGTTTGGCCTGTCCTTTCACTCCCTCCTGGGTAAGATGGTATAGCATGGAGGGAGGGCTCTTCCATTTGAGGCCATGCCTGATGGTGTTGGTAGGCCACTCCAGTCCCTTCACTCCCTCCTGGTTAAGATGGTGTAGGAGGAGATGGTGTTTTATTAGTTTTATTAGTCTCTCTTCTTTAGTGTAGTGCTGCTAAAAAAAGTCATCACAACTTTAGGAACTGCCTAGTGTCACTGTGGTCTCAAATGTGTCACTGTGGTTTGTTGTTAGCTGCTCTCGAGTCGGTTCTGACTCATGGTGACCCTGTGGATGAGACATCTCCAAGACTCCCTATGCTCCACTGCTCTGCTCAGGTCCTGCACATTCCTACCCATAACCTCCTTAATAGAGTGCATCCATTTAGCATGTGGCTTTCCTCTCTTTCTGCTTCCCTCTACCTTTCCTAGCATTATTGTTTTTTCAAGTGAGTTATGCCTCCTCATGATATGGCCAAAGTATGATAGTCTCAACTTGATCGTCTTTGCTTCCAAGAAGAGCCCTGGTCTGATATGTTCAAGAACCCATTTGTTTGTCTTTTTGGCTGTCCATGGTATCCTAATTACTCTTCTCCAGCACCACATTTCAAATGAGTTGATTTTCTTTCTACTTGCTTCCTTCACTGTCTAGCTATCACATCTGAACATGGTAACTGGGAATACAATGGCCTGGATTATTTTGACTTTAGTGCTCAGTTGTATGTTTTTGCTCTTTAGTATCTTTTCCAGTTCTTTCATAGCTGCCCTTCCCATTCCTAGTTGTCTTTTTATTTCTTGACTGCAGTACCAATTTATTTTACAAAATGGTCCGTCTTTAGAAGGGAAAGTCTTCCACCCCATTTCATTGATAATAACTAATCTCCCCAGATTAGCAAATTAACTAAGTTTGTGCAGAGTCCCCCCCAAACAAGCAGAACGCAGGTTGTAATAAACTGTCTCTTTCTGGTGGAGGTGGCCAAGTACCAGTGCAATCCGTCTATCTGTCAACTCCAAACAGAGTCTCGCTGAGTTTATTGGGATTTACTCCAGATAGGTGAAATAAGAGTTGCTCCTTCATTGTATACGTGTGTCTAATGTTGAGCTTGTAACAGAACTGTTTATTTAATATTTTTAAAATAATAAGAATTCAGCTCAGCTTTGTTTCAATTTTGTTGTAAGTTGCTTTGGATGTACATTTTTATTTACTGAATTTGTATCCCACCTTTCCTTCCATGTTGGAAGAAAGGTGGGATATAAGTTCAGTAAATAAAAATGTACATCAATTGTTTAAAATTTATTTGAAGAAAAGATAAAAGCCAATTTAATAGAAAAATAAGGCTGGGAAAATCTTCCTAAAGAAGGGTTTCTTAAAATATTAGTTTAGATGATCAGCTGCACATAGGGCTAACCAACATGCCGTAACATGCATGGGACGCTCCCCTACCATCTGAGAATTGGATCTTGCTTTTCTATGTCTCTTATTTCCACTTACTTTGTAAGGCTGTGATACTTAAAGTCCCCCTGTATAGGTTTCCTGCTGCTTCAAGTGCCCAGAACCCACCTGGCTATAAGACTGGACCCTCTGCTTCTCTATCCATTTCATAGTGAACCTTTGGTGTCTGCTGTGGCTTTGGTTCCATGGATTACAAAATCTGTGGATGCCAAAGTCCCATTAAATACAATGGCATAGTAAAAAGTTGTCTCTTGTACAGAAATCACAAAATCAAGATTGGTTTTTAAGAATTCATATATTTTTTGAATGTTTTCAAGCTGTGATGGTTGAATCTGTGGATAAAGAATCTGTGGGTACACAGGACTGACTGTATTTGGCTAGAAGTGATGGAAGTCTTTGTTTGTTTATTTTGCAGGTGCTTTGATTGTTGTTTTTGCATTTCCCTTCTTAGGTCTTCATATGAATTATTAGTGGATATAATTTACTCTTGGGTATAGTTTACTCTTAAAACTACCAGTTTTAATTTTATCATTTCATTTATTATATGTATATATTGCCTTTCTGTGTGGCACACAAGGAGGCTGAATTTTGTTGACACCTTTTGTAGCTGACATGTCAGTGAATTATCTTGAAGCAGTGCTACATTTCAATGAGTAAACTTTTTGCTGTTGATTGGAGCTACTGTGGGAATGGTTTACTATGGAAAAGTGACAATCAGATAAGATGTGGATGATGGCGAGGCCTCAAGGGCATTACATTTCAGTGTAATGAAAAGGATTTGGTGCAAGATCATCCCAAATCCACCATGTAAAGGCTGCTGTGGGAAGTAGAAATGTCTTTTCCTAAAGAGAGATCTCTGATCAGCAGAAGCCCAGCATTGCAAAAAAAATTTCCACATTGAGGTGCTGTAGGGGACCTTTGAGGTTGGGAGTGCAACTTGAAGCAGAGTGTGGAGGGGAAGCTTGAAATTATCAGGCTTATCTGAGCATTACTCCCCATAGTTTGTCACTGTCAGGTGGGTGTGGGTGTGGGTTGGGAGGAGGCGCTGAACCGTTCCTCCTCATCTGTTGACTGACAGTTGAACGAAGCTTTAATGCAAGCTCCAGGCAGATAATTTGCTATGGGGTGGGCTGGGGGAGAATGTGTACAAGGAAGATACTCTATCACACCCTGCATATTGCTTCCAGCTACTGACATTTTCACGAGGGCTTGTGGGGTGGGCTGAGGAGGAGGAGGGAGGGGGCAGATGGTATTTGCTCTGCATTGGCAGCGTATTGGGGACGTGCGCTCAGGCTCCAAAGTGATGCTGCAATGACAATATGAGCTAAATGAGAAAACGTCAATGTTTTGTGCCCTATCTTTATGCAGAAGGAGTCATCCCTGACAAGTGTTGGTGCATAAGGGAGACTGCGTTGCCTGCTACAGTGTGAGCTGGAAGAGTCCCCCATTTCACATCTCCCAACTGCAAATTCACTTGGTAACCTTTGGCCAGCCCCGATTCTGTCAGTCTCAGCATTCATCTGTAGAAATGGGATAACTAAATATCATTGCAAAGAAAAGCGAAATTGCAAAACGAATCATTTAGCTGAGTAGTTTGTTGGTTACTTTCGACATTGCTGGTCTGTTGCTTCCTTGTAATTTTATCTGGTTTGGTAGTTTTGTATAATTAGTTAAAATATTTTGTTTGATTTATGAGCTTGATGTCCTAGCCTGCATCATGGTTTTTGTATGTTTTTAGTCAGCATGCTTTAAGCATTCTATCTTGGGTTCACATAATTCCTTTATTTGTGTATGTTTCAAAGTACAGTACAGGATGAGGCTCCCTTAACCAAAATGCTTAGGACTGGAAGTGTTTAGGATTTTAGTGTTTTTTTTGGGGGGGAGGGTTGAAATATTTTGTATATCCATAATCCTGGAGATGGGACCCAAGTCTAAACATTGGATTAATTTATGTTTCATATACACCTTATATATACATTTGCCCCTCAGCATTAATGGTCTTGCCATTCACGTCCCTCAGTCTTCCGTGAACAGCAAGTGCCGAGGAACAAAATGGCACACGCGCCCATGATGCACGCACAGGCTTGCACACAGGAGCACATAGCCATCTTACGCAATATTTCCTCTCAGCCACCCAAGTGGACAATTTGGGATTTTGGAATATTTTGGATTTCGGAATTCCAGATAAGGGAGACTCAACCTGTAATTGTTTTGAGATTAATTTCATACACTTGAATTGAACTGTGGTAGATTTTGTAAAACTCTTATGAGAATTTTCAAGTCAGTTAGTTCACTGTAAACAAGTATTTTACAATGCTGCATGATGAGGTGAGCTCCTGTCACTAGTCCCAGCTTCTGCCAACCTAGCAGTTTGAAAGTATGCGAATGCAAGTAGATAGATAGGTACCACTTCGGTGGGAAGGTAACAATGATCGGTGCAGTCATGCTAGTCACATGACCCTCAGAGTCGTCTTTGGACAATGCAGACTCTTCAACTTAGTAACGGAAATGAGCACTGCCCCTACAGTTGATTGCAACTAGACATTCATGTCAAGGGAAAACCTTTACCTTTACCATTTTGAACAGGTAGTATTGTTACATATAACAATATAGTATGAAATTTCAGGATTGTAGGGAAAATGTTGACAATCCAGTTTTTTGTTCCAACTACAGGAGGCTCACTGAATCAGTGGAACCTACATAAGTGTTGACTCATCGTATACATCCCCAGTGATTTAATGTGTCTACTCCAGTTGGAACTAAGAACTGGATTTGGGCCATCATTGTGTCTCCATAAAATCATGGCATTCTTTTTCAAACTAGCCCAGTAAATAATGTGAACAGAAGGTAAAGGGTAGTAAACCAATATCCTGTGTTATAGCTTTGCTTATGTTTTTTTTTTTTTAATTTTGGAGCACCTGCTCTTTAATGCAAAAGGTTTTACAATAGAGCTTAAATTGTGGCATTGCTGGTATCTATAGCTATACTTGTCATTGTCCACTGATGCCTTAAAGACTGATGAACATATGGAAGCCCCCTTCCTTGGCTTGGTTTTCATACTTAAGTAACTCCTTCCCCATATATTTTAACATATACCTGTAATGTGTTGGTGGACTTGGATTAAAAATGATTGCAGAAGAATCTGGTACCTTCTCTTTTTTAGGGTATCATTTGGGATCCTGGAGTTATTGGTTTGATGTTTGTTGCACTTCAGCACCACCCATGTATGATATCCAGAGAAGATACTGCAGCATAGCAACCAATCCAGATGAAGTGACTTAAAGCATCAGTAGGGGGCTGGTAGGGTCTACATAACTACAAATCCAGGCTTGACTCCTCATTCTAAAGAACTTGTCATTGGGAAAAGCTGTTGGACAGAAGTTTTCAATACATACTACAGCGCCTAGCATTTCCGAGTTAATTCTCAAAAACATTTTCTGATCTTACCTGGTTATCAGATCTTTGGATCCTGCTAATGCATGAATTGGGACTATGCTTACACCATAATTTTTTAAAGATGCTAAGTTAACATAGGGCTGGAACAGACCGTCAAAGAAAGCCAGCATCCAGCTGGCCTGGGGGTGTGGTGTACACATGATTCATGCCCCCAAGACACCCGGAAGCCTGACTGCCCACGTGTGGGCTGGCTTCCAGGTGCACCAATGGTGTGGTGTTTAGAAGTTGCACATCACCGAAGTGCCTTAAAGCTGACTTTTGGCTATGGAGGGTCTGAAAAGCTGGATTTTTGCCAGCCAAAAGAAAAAGATAAAGAGTGTCTGTTTGCCACTTCTTTTTCAGCTTACAAAAAGGCGAATTGGGGCTACAGAGTGCAGTCGCTGGGGCCCCAATCTGGCTTTGTTAGGGGTGGTCTGTTCCACCCCATACTAACACAACGATTCTGAAAATCTTCAGTCTTTGCGGATTGAAGACCCATCTTTAGTTCAAAGGTTCATTTGGGACTTATTCAGATGGCCCTCCATATCCACAGATTCTTTATCCATAGATTCAACTGTCCACAGCTTGAAAATATTTTAAAAATATATAAATTCCAAAAAGCAAAATTTGATTTTGCTACTTTATATAAAAGACACCATTTGGTTGAACCCTTGTATTTAATAGGACTTGAGCATCTACAGATTTTGGTATCCATGAGGGGTCCTGGAACCAAACCTCAGCCGATTCCAAGGGTCCACTGTATCTTAATACCTCTCCATATATGTGAGTGATGATAGTGCCACCTTTACAATCTTCTTTAAGTTATTTGTGACACAGTAATATGCTCTGATTCACCCTTCTCTAAAAGTTTAGGGTTCTCTCAGATGTGTTATACAATATCGTTTTACATTCCTGTGTTGATCTTGGTTTTATTACAGATGTGTTGGACTTCAGCTCCCAGAAGCCCCATGCCATCATGGCCCATGGTGTTGGACTCTAAGAGCAAGAGTATGACAACATCTGGGGGAAGCACTGAGCTAAAGAGTTTAGTAATATGAAGCAAATAATTCATACAGTCATGAACTAATGCACTTTTGTTCTTTGGAAAGAAAAGTACCTGTAAAGAAACAGTGGGCAGAAACAAATGAGCAGAAATATTTGTTGGCATTAAAGGTGGCATAAAGTTTTGTTGTTAAGGAACTACACAATACACCTGAACTTGTACTGTATGGTGAGCAGCTCCAGCATCAAGGAGACATACAGTACAGAACCTCTGTCCTGTGGATATCTGAGAGTGGCTTGAGAGGGTGTGAGACAAAGCTTGGGCCGTGTGGCTGGATGCAACATGTCCTAATTCTCAGTAGTCACCATATATTATGTAGCCAGAGTCCTATTGATGTTTTATATATGTGAGTGTCTAAGTACCCTAAAGGCACCAGATCCCTTCTGATCTTGGAAACTAAGAAGGATCAGCTCTGGTTCCTACTTGGGATAGGAGACCAACAGTGAATACCAGTTACTATAGAGGAATGAACTGGCAAAATCAGTTCATTCTGAGTATTTCCTCCCTAAGAAAACACTGTGAAATTCATGGGATCACCGTAAATCATTGGGCGACTTGAAGACACACAGTTTTGCCTATGGAAGTAGTTGGCCATTTTTCTTCAATACAAGCACCCACATTCAGTTTATCTTTTTGGAGGCTGAGTTGTGTATGTGGAGCCATGGATATATGTGTAGATGTGGTTGCTTATTTGGTATTTTAGTGCAGTTTCACAGTGTTGCCATGCAACACAAGGGTTGTGCAGCGCAGGTAATGTGTACCTCCACATGCAGAGATATATTTTGCAGAAGTGTGGGATTTCAACCTCTGAACATGTGGGCAAAAGGTCTTTTGGACTCTATTTCTACTCACTCTCTAGAGAATGAACTAATGTGTAGGGCGTAGCTTGGATATCTCACTAGAGAAGAACAAAGAGAAATAGGAATGCATGGGACAAGCATTCAGTAAGAACTGAGAATGAATACACACATATGCACACATGCATATGCCTACACATGAGTATATGAAGTGAAATGAAATAGGATGTTATACCTCAGGAATATAAAACTTGATTAGAAAACTGCTTTCAATCTGTGATGCTAAACATGTAGGCTATGCTCTTTTAAAAGTATTTATAACCTCAGATAAACTTGGAAATAATTTAAAAGTCTCTCTCTGTTTCATTCTACATATAGCTTTACTGGTACTAGTGGTAGAAATTATTTTTTTGTTTTGAGTAGCCGTTGTTTCTGAGGAAAATTCTAAATCCTAAATGAATTTGCCTTCATCTTTAGCTCATCCTAAAACCACTTTGGAGTTATTTGCTGACATATTGTGCTAAAACACATCACATGTGGTAGCATCAATCAGCGTATGGACAGTAATGCTGTTTGAAGTAATGGATGCAAGTGAATGTGGGGTGTCACATCGTGATACATCAAGTGCATGAACAAATTGCTAGAGCTATTTTAAGCCACCACTGTGCCCTTTGTCACTGTCAATTTTAATAAGTAAATATAATTTCTTCCAAGTATAACTTGGAGCTATATTGTTATTCACAAAGCTAAAGGAAAAGGCACGGGGGACACCTGCTGAGTATTGCATTTTGGTGACACACAGGTTTTCTTATCTGTTCCATATGCCAGTCTCCTGGCATGTGCTGTTCAATCCTAAAACCATGATAGCTGGAAATGTGACTGATATCAGGGGTCTGAAAGGATTGGGTTCACTGGTAATCGTTTGTTGTTTATTGTTAACCGCCCTCAAGTCTATCTCAACCCATGGTGACCCTGTGGATGAGACATCTCCAAGACTCCTTGTCCTCCACTGTTCTGCTTAGTTCCTGCAAAGTCAAATCCATTATCTCCTAATAGAGTACATCCATCTAACATGTGGCCTTCCTCTCTTTTTGGTTCCCTCCACCTTTCCTAGCATTATTTTTTTTCCAGTGAGTCATGCCTTCTCATGATGTGTCTGAAACAGAATAGCCTTAGTTTTTTTGTGTTTTTTGGGCTATCAGGCCATGTTCTAGAAGAGTTTATTCCTGATGTTCATGGCCCGAAACCCCCCCAAAAAACTATGGATGCTGGCCATGAAAGCCTTGGACTTCTCAACATACTACAGCCTGTTTTGTCATCTTGGCTTCCAGGGAGACTTCTGGCTTGATCTGTTCTAGGACCCATTTGTTTGTCATTTTGGCTGTCCATGGGATGCTCAGTACTCTTCTCCAGCACCAAATCTCAAATAAGTCGAATTTCTTCTTATCCACTGTTTTCACTGTCCAGCTCTCATACCTGGTGGTGGGGAATACAATGGCCTGGACCATTCTAACTTTAGGGTTCAGTTGTAGGTCTTTGCATTTTAGAATCTTTTCTAGTTCTTTCATAGCCACTCTCCCCATTCTTAATCTGATTTTCTGGCTGCAATCCCCATTCCTATCAATATTTGATCCCAGGTATGAGAACTCTATTACAATTTTCTTTCTTCATTTTCTAGTAAGTAAAGAGATTTTGTAGCACCTTTGAGACTAACTGAAAGAAAGAAGTTGGCTGCACATGTTTTCATAGACAAGTTTACTTCCTCAGATGCATTTGGTTGACTAACTCTCAAAGGTACTACAAGATCTCACTGCAGTTGTTCCAGGTCTGTGACATTTTCTGCTAGTATTACAGTTTTGTCTATGTATCCTAGATTGTTGATATTCCTTCCCCCTACTTTCTCTCCTTCTCCTGCTTCTGTGTCCAAGCCTGCTTTTCTTACAATATGTTCTGCATGGAGATGAAGGCCAAAATCAGTATGGCCAGGAGATGAATTGCAGTGATCGTTGGAAATATGAAAATGGTGGGTTCTGCACACTCTCTGTCTTTCCCAACAAAAGAAACAACTAGGAATTAAGCAGGAAATCACAGAATTATAGAATCGGAGGGATGGAAGGGATTCCCAACAACCATCTAGTTCAGGGATGGACAAAATGCAGTACTTACCTTCCACCCCCCCTTCTTTCAAAAAGGAAAAAAAAAGGATACTATATTGGCAGCACCTCCTGGCAGTACAGTAATTTGCTGTGCTCTGTGAAGAACTCCTATTTTGGGAAAGAAAAGGCCCCACAGAGCCCATGTCAGACTAGTAGAGAAGTTATTTCAGCTGCGGCTAAGCTAGCTTGCTTATTTTCTAGTCCAACAGCTGGGCCTGAGTGTCAAGAGGAAAATATTCAGTTTGAAAACAGTAGCAGCTGCTTTCTTTCCTGTTCACGTGTCACTGGTTCTGCAGTTACCCTAGGGCACTGAAGTACTTTTCTCATTTCCCTGTTACTGCCGAAACTTCCATTTTGATTTTGGCAATTTCCTTCCCGTTGACAGTTTTAAAAGACGTAGCACAACCTTCCATAGTGATGGAGAGTGCACCACACTGACAGTGTTTTAGTTAAATAAATTCTTGCTGCAAGGGCGACTGGGGGCCCCTGTGCCAGTGAGATGCTGAGTCTGCTACTGTTTTAGCCTGAAGGTATTTGGTGGTGGGTGCTGAATTCTTTCCAAGGTGCTGAATTGTATGTTTGAGGTCATAAGTCTAAAACTTGGACTGGGATTCACTGCCACCAGCAGCCACTGGGTTGCTGCCTGTCCCCAAGTTTCTCCCTGGAAACGGACATTGCCTAAAGCTGGAAGGTCACTTCCTTGCATTTAGGTAGGTACATTTGCTCAGTCACAACAGTGAAGGATGGTTCTGTGGAATAGTGGTAAGGGCTGAGCCCAAGAGGGCTCTAGCAGTTAGGAGACTAAGCCCAAGCCAGAGTTCTCCCACTGCTATTTTTCCACTGTTACTCCCTAATCTTTTTCAACACATGTGATTTATTGCAATGCACACCACAGAATACCAGTACTCCCCTTCGCCTTATAGCCATTCTGCTCTCGGAAGCAATGACTTTACTTCCTTTCCTACTGCAGCAGTTGGCTTACATTGAATCATCAAATACAGCCAAAATGTTGAAAATGAAACCAACCATACTTCCCAGACTCCTCATCTTCCAAAGAGAACAACAGAAATAGCTTTTCTTCCTTCCTACCTAGGCTGCATCCATGCTACAGTAATAATCCAGTTTGATACCACTTCCAAAACAATGGAATTCCTGGGGACTTTGTGAGACATTTAGTCTTCTCTGTCGGGGAGCTCTGCCACCACAACAAACTACAATTTCCAAAATTCCATAGCATTGAGCTAGAGCAGTTAAAGCGGTGTCAAATTGGATTATTTTTGCAGTGCAGATACAGCCCCGCCACACATCTTTCTAATCTACATCACTTTCTACATAGATCATGGTCTCTCACACCTATGATTCCACACCATGCATTTCAGTGGAGGCCAACAATTCATGGATACAACTGAATAACTGGCAAGCTGTGAGTTATGAAAAACTCACAGATTGGAACCCTTAAACAGGACGGCAGTGGAGACAGAAAACTTCCAGGTTAACAATAACCCTGCAGGGCGGGCACTCTCTGATTCAGTGCATTAGACCACAAACCTTAAAACAATAACATTTATCCTGGTGGTGCAGTGTTTAAATGCTGGTACTGCAGCCGCTGTGTGAGTTCAATCCTGAGGGGCTCCAAGGCCGACTCAGCCTTCCATCCTTTTGTAGGGTGGTAAAATGAGTATTCAGCTTGCTGGAGGCCATTGGCTTACACATTGTAAACCACTTAGGGAGTGCTTAAGAGCACTGATAAGCGGTATGGAAATGTATGTGTTCTTGCTCTTTTTCTAAAAGATTAGGATTAGATTCAGTACAAAGGCAGTTTCTAGAACAATACACACATGCTGCCAAAGTGCGAGAACTGATATCTTTTTAAGGGATCGGGGACAGAGGAATATCTACCAGCAAGAACAACTCTTTGGGAATAACACAGGACAAAACAGAAACAAAACTAGCTGTACCTACCACATCACAAAGACCAGATTCAGGACTGCTGGAAAAAAAGCATATAGCCATTGGTTTGGCAATGGAACTAATTGCTTAGAGAGTCTGGACAGCTACCTGCTGTAGACGTTTTAGCGGGAGAGTCTCCATTGACCTGGTGGCCCAAGAGATCCCTTCCAGCAATATGATTCTGTGTGAGGCAAGCAGACGAGGGGGAAAGTTAGTTTTATACCATGTCTCAGGTTGTTGAAAAAAGATGATATTATTATTGAAAATAACCCAATGCCTTTTGGCTTGGAAATATTTTTATAGTCTTCTTCAGGGGATTGCAACTTTCAAATCAACCTGCAGGAATTCTAAAAAGAGTGATCAGTTGCCAGGCAAGTGCTCTGGAGACCCTCTCTTAAGAATCCCTGCAGGCTGATTTTAAAGTTGTAATCCCCTGAAGAAGGCCGTGAAAATATTTTTAATCCGAAAGGCACTGGGCTACTTTCAGTAATAAAATCATCTCTCTTTTCAATATCCTGAAACTACATCGCCTCTATTGGGTGATTCTAGTTCTTTTTGCCTTTTATTTTTATACCATAGCAGCCAAGATGGATCCACTTGACCAGCCGGAGAGCCTAAAGCACAGCACTTTCCAGGTTCTTGTATTCTAAACCTCACTGTGGCCTCAGGATAACTCAGGATTGATATTTTGGGTTTAAACCCAGACTTTGAGGGAAGGTTCAGCATCTAGAAACTCAGGTCCAAAACACACTGCAGAAATAATAGAGTCTTTGCTAAATAATAGAGAGAAATAACTGCTTTAACTGCCCTGGCTCAATGCTAGGGAATCCTGGGAATTATAATTTATTGTGGCCCCAGAGCTCTCTGACAAAGAAGGCTAAATGTCTCACAAAACTACATTTCCCAAAGTTTCCTAGAATTGAGCCAGGGCAGTTAAAGCAGCCTCAAACTGGATTATTTCTGCAGTGTGTTTTGGACCTCAGAAAAGAAAACGGATTACTTATGTGTTGGAGCATGTCATTTATTATTATTTATTTAAAGCTTCTATATACCATCTCTCAACTCTCTCCCCAGGGCCTCCAAGACAATGTACAATGGGTAAAAACATTTGGAACACTGCATACATGAATAAAAGCCCTAAATGGCTTGGGTCCAACCTATCTTTGAGACTGCATCCTTCTATATAATCCACCCTTTGCACTCAGGTCTCTGGGAGGAATTTACTGCAACCCATAAAAACTAGGTTGTCTGCAACCACCCAGAGGACCTTTTTGGCAACCACTTTCAGATTATGGAACGGCCCGCTGGATGAGATCCATCATATTACCACCTTAAACAGCTTTTAAAAAGCTGTTAAGACGAACCTCTTCCGGCAGGCCTTTCCTGAATAGAGATACCCAGCCACCAAAGGAATATCCGACCTATTGACCCTGATTTCTGCTGCAATCCATTGTGTTGTTATTTATCCTTTTAATTTATGTTTTAAATCATTAACTGTTTAATTGCATTTTAAGGGGGATGGGTGGGGGAGATATGGAATCTATGTTTTTAATGCTGTAAGCTGCCCCAGTTGCATTGCACAGAGGGGCGGGATAAAAAATAAATTTTATTATTATTATTATTATTATTATTACTATTACTATTATTATTAAAATATTTATTTTTTAAAAAACAAGTTAAAACACTCCTTAAAAGTAATCCAGAGCCACAGACAGGTAAAACAGCCAGGGCATTTCCCCGTCATTTTAAGAATCAAAGGCCATGCAAAACAGCATGATCCTAAACTGCCTCCCAAAAAAGTCAATCTGGTTTCCCTTGGCAGGGAGTTCCATAGTTTCACAGTTGTGGTGCTGCTTTAGAAAATTGGCTTTTTGGGGGGTCAGTTTTCATGTAAAAATTCCTGCACACTGCATGTTGATGAAGCAGTGTGGTCTCATCAAAGTTAATGGGACTTAACATATCTGGGAGCAGTCAGGGATTTTGCAATAAATCTTCTGTAGATCTCTGGTTTAAGGAAGGCTGTTTAAAGGAAATTAATGGAGTGCTATGTTTTTGTTTTTTTTAGACTCGCGTGTAACAACAGCACAATAAATTGGCTTTGAAATAAAATGCTGAAGTGAATTGTATTTCACAGAGGCATAATTGAAAGCAGGTATTTTAAAAGCCTATTAGCTATAAATAACAAGGTACTAACAAAGTAATCATTATTGATAATACGTGGAAAGTGACACTAATGGTTCAAGCTTAGCCTGTTGAGCTCTTTTGTAAAAGTGAAAGGCCGGAATGGATGCGGGGACCATCAAATCCAGCTCTAAGGTTAAAAATTCCCTTTTTTCTATGACTTTTAAAGAATATAACCTACCACTGGGGGTCCTAAATAAAGAACAGGAGAAAACAGGGATCTAAAAACCAAAATACCCACCACATACCTAATGCTAGATGACACAAAAAAGGTAAGATAGCTGGGTATGAAATAAGAGACAGGGCTCCTATTCCTTTGATAGTGGTGCAGAAGAGGGAATTTCAACTGGTGTTCCTTCATGCGCTTTATCCCTTTACTGATTGGGCGGAAGAGGAATTTCAATATGGCAAGCAACACCTGCAGAAATTCCTTCTTCTATACAACCATTAAAATGGATGGGCAACTGCAAACACACCAGGGACCATTTTTGCTTCTTGTGCCCACTTGATGTGATAGACAGGGCCTGTTTTGTAGTTCTTCCAAAATTGTGGCATGTCTTCTCTCAGGTGGTTTGCTAGACTCATTATTTTTTCTAGATGTTAGGGGCATTAAGGAGCCCTCTGTTTCAGCAGATGACTTTGATTTTTGCTGGTTGCTAGTTCAATTTTCTGATTGACTGGTGATGGTTTTGATTCTGATATCATGTTTATTCCACTTTTTAAAAGTGAGATTATCAGTTCAATTTTATGCAAGTTGACTAAGAAGAGAAATCAGTGGGCTTTACTGTCTGGCATGTGTTTACAGGGCTGTAGCCTGTATTGCGTTTTTGGATGGCTCTTGTTTTACAATGGCTGCTTAAAACTGATTACTAGCTGCTTTAGACTATTGAATAGTTGAACAGGTCAAATATAAATACAAATAAACCACCTCATCTTTTGTACAGAGAGATCTCAGAACACAGTTCTGTAGCAGAGCGTGGTGCTGAGGATGAACTTAAGAAAACAGCAGTGGTGGAGAACAGATAACCTCCTTAAATGAAATCTCTGATGTAGCAACAGGGTAGCTTTTAGGTGAAACAGTAGAAATGAAAATGAGCTTCTGATGTTCAGTCATGCATTTGTTGGAAATTAAATAAATCATGGCTGAAAAGGACTTCAGCTGCCATGGGATCCATGAGGACCAGTGAACAACATTCAGGCAAGAAGAGCAATCGGACTTTGGCAGCCTGGTGGAAATTTCATTAAATCTGAATGTTCATTGTGTTGGGCAGCCAGGTAATATTGTGCAGTGTAGTGCTGCTCAATATGGTAGTCCAGAGACTGTGTGCGATCCCTGAACCATGGTGAGTTTCCTAGTGAGTTATTAGGAAAGAAAGAAATGGGTTTAGGCAATGAGCATACATATAGTACCAGTCCCTGGCACGTTAGAAAAAAACAAATCCTGGTTCCAGAACCTCCTGATAGCTTGGAAAGCACTGGTATAGTAAATAATCTTCCCCAAAGTAATCTACCATACTGCATCGGTTTTTCAAATATCACACTTAAGGAGCTTTTTAATGAGCCTCATCAATAGCAAACACTTTTCATTGACGATTTCTAGCATTTTATGTTTGCTTTGTTTTGGGCTACCAACAGTGGAATTGCTTTGGCGTATGTACTTCTTCTTCTTATTATTATTATTACATTTATTTGTATAGTGCCATAGGCTTTACATAGTGCTTTACAAAGTTTTAGTTTCTGTATAATATTTGGTCCCAGTCTTTGTGTTTCACAGGATCAAATTTGTAACAATAAAAAAGTGACAAAGCTCAACTCTGCGTCCTAATTTGCTGTAAATAAAAATTCAGGAACACACCAAACATAACGAAAAACCTGTGTATCTCTGTAATGACAATTGCCCTCATTATTACTTCTACTAAACATTTATTTATAATTAATATTTATAATTATTTATAATTAACTATTCTGGTTGTAGGCAGTGCTTTCCACCATATAATTCCATAATTGATATATCAATATGTCCTTACCTTGCAGATAAACATCATGTGAATGGAAACAGTATTGTTGAACCTTTTCCTGAGGGAATGCACATGGCAATATTTGGTAAGTTAAACTACAGTCTTAAAACCTGTGACCACTCAGTTCTCTGGAACTAGGCCTATACGTTGAAACCAGTAAACAAAGAATAATAACGGACAAACTATGTATATGAAAACAGCATAAAGAATAACAGGATATGTGGCTTGATGGAAAAAATCTTCAGACAATGGTGGAACTCAATGAAAGAATAACATTATCTGCGCTCTAGAGGAAAGCTGCATATGTGATACTGACCAAAGAAAAGACCGTAACTGCACAAGTGGGTTAGGTCAACTGAGCTTAGAGAACAAGTACATGGATTATGAGATAGGAGGTGGTTTCTCAGTAGCTGGATTGTTTCAGGGAGGAATAAAATGGAAGGTGGGAAGTGTGGAATGAAGTAATCCAGCAGCTTCTCTGAGAGTTACCTAGTTTATATCAGCATGGGCTTTCATGTATATCAATCCACTTCTTCAGATGCACTGATGGAGCTGGATGTATGGTGATAGGTTTTCCATCTCCACCAGTGCATCCAGAGAAGCGGATTGATATCCATGAAACCACATGCTAAAACAAGCCAGTTAGTCTCAATGTTGGTGCTGGGTTCCTTCACTCCACCCACTCCCTCCATTTTATGCTGCAATAGACTTACACAGCTATCTCTTTGTAAACTAGTACAAGGAATGAACAAGTAAAACCTACCCACTTCCAGTCGTCTTAGTTCTGCTCAGGCTCCATGGGGCCTTTGTGACATAACTTTTAAAAGTGCATTGCTGTCATGCAATTAATGTCATATCCCGTTTGGCCCTCAGTGAAAGGGATATCATATCCATATCTTAAGTACTTTGGCCTTTCCCAAAATACTGTCCTGAAATGTTCTTCTCCATGTTTTATTGCTTTCTTTCCATATTGTCCTGCCAATGTCTTTTGGCCAGTGTGCCAGTTAGATGATAATAATAATAATAATAATAATAATAATAAGAAGAAGTGTTTATTTATATTCTGCCCCTCTAGGTGAGCAATTGGGGTGGATGGCAAACCAATGCTAGCTATTTGAACATCTGAGCGCCAGTTAGATGGCAAACCAATGCTAGCTGTTTGAACATTCATGAAGTGGAGGGTGAAGATCCAAAGCTGGTTGCAGAAGTAGCTGTTCAGATACCTATGGACTTTTTATCCTATAGGCTGCTGTGTTGGGGCCCTCTCTAGGTAAAGCTGGATGTAAGGCCAAAGCTACAGCCGGCCTTCAATGCAGCTGGGTTCTTTCAAGCATCCTATTGTGAACACTGGTAAAGACAAAGGAACTGAAGTCCCCAGTTGATACTGGTATTCAGTTTTACAGAATTTGCTAAGCAAAAGACATTTCTAGCTCTTGAGATCAAATATGTTTTCCATAAATCTCAGAATAAACTCTTTATCAATCTCCTGTGCTCATAATTATTTACTCTAGTACAAAGAGAGAGCAAAGGGCTGCAATTCAAAATGTTTCCATTTTTGATGTGATATATTTTCGTTTTGCACAGGAATAGTTACACGAGGCTTGGAGAAACAAAGGAGCTGGGCTTCAGATGCCTTCAAAACACTTGCAGCCACTGTGACATTACCAAGGACACTCTTTGAAGTACACTGTGCAATAATAAAGGGAACTGTCCTTGATTGAAGTTGCATTAACATTCTTTTATTTCAAAGGATCACATATTTATCTTTATCCACTTTTCCCTCCATTTTTGTTCCTGGAGAAAAAAGGAATGCAGCTATAAACCCCATGGGGTGCATGTCCTCCAGGACTTTGTTAGTCATGTTTATACTCTCTTTTATGGTCTGTTTCTTGAGGTATCACAATTTGTATTTTTCAGTCTGACATACTGGTTTTTACATTTATTTTTCATCTACCCAGCTTGTGGAGTCTTTATCTTTTTTAATGCATATTTAGTTTGATCCGATGCATACTGAGCTGGTTTTCAAAAGAGACTTTTTGATTTGCGGAATGCTGTTTTGAAAAATGAAATATTGTTTTAGAATTCTTGAATATTTCTGCTGGAATAGTTGCGGAAGCAAAGTCTTCTACTGGACTCAAGGCCAGTGATAAATAAACAGCTAAATTGAGAGGGGGGGGGGGAGGGAGAAGATATAGTATATTTTTTACTTTCTGCTTCCCTGGAGCATCAGGGACATCTTCAAGTAAGAAGAGAAATAATCTGGAGGTTTATCGCCATAATATTTCTCATAGAAAAGGCTTGTTGGATCATATCTGAGCTCTGGAAGAAATTTCCTTTTAGGTCAGATGGGAAGAAAAAAGTGTCTGTGTTTGTGTGCACACTTGTCTATGTGCCACATTCCCTTGTAAAGTGCAACCTGCCTTGCCTGATCAAGGCATCAGAAGCTACTTTACTAGGAGGACATGCTGTCTGCTTCACTCTGCTTAGGACTGCACAAGTTATTTATTATTTATTTTATTTTTATTTTTGTATCCCGCCTTTCTGTCTAGGCAATCAAGGCGGCTTACATGAAATAAAATAGATTTAGATAAAATATTGCCTATATAGAATCCCCCTAAAAGAGAATTAAATATAATACAATTTAAAAGAGAAAAAATTCACCAATTAAAAACAACAACATAATATTAAATCAGCGATTTTCTGGTAACAGGGTTGGATGGACTGGGGAGAGCTCTGAGTTGGAATGCTCTATTTGGGGAAGGCCTGCCAGAAGAGATCCGTCTTGACAGCTTTTTAAAGCTGTCTAAGCTTGTTATTTGATGGATCTCTTCTGGCAAGGTATTCCATAGCCTGGGAGCAGCAGTGGAAAATGCCCTCTGGGAGATTGTTGTTAAGTCTGGTTTTGATAGGCTGCACTAGAATCCTCCCAGAGGACCTGAGGGTGAATGGCAGATTATATGGGAGGAGGCGATCCCTTAGATAAGTGGGGCCCAAGCCATGTAGAGCTTTAAAGGTAATCACCAACACCTTATACTGTGCCCGGAAACCAACAGGCAGCCAGTGAAGAGATTTCAAGATCGGTGTAATATGATCACACCTGGATTTACCAGTGACCAACCTGGATGCCATATTTTGCACTAATTGTAGTTTCTGAACTAGGTACAAGTGTGGCCCCATGTGCATTGCAGAAATCGAGTCATGAGTCATAGAATCATAGAGTTGGAAGAGACCACAAGGGCCATCCAGTCCAACCCCCTGCCATGCAGGAACTCCCAAGCAAAGCATCCCCGACAGATGGCCATCCAGCCTCTGCTTAAAGACCTCTAAGGAAGGAGACTCCACCACCCTCTGAGGGAGTGTGTTCCACTGTCGAACAGCCCTTACTGTCAGGAAGTTCCTCCTCATGTTGAGGTGGAATCTCTTCCTGCAATTTGTATCCATTGTTCCGCATCCTAGTCTCTGGAGCAGCAGAAAACAAGCTTGCTCCCTCCTCAATGTGACATCCCTTCAAATATTCCAACAGGGCTATCATATCACCTCTTAACCTTCTCTTCTCCAGGCTAAACATCCCCAGCTCCCTAAGGCGTTCCTCATAGGGCATGGTTTCCAGACCCTTCACCATCTTAGTTGCCCTCCTTTGGACATGCTCCAGTTTCTCCACATCTTTTTTGAATTGTGGTGCCCAGAACTGGACACTGTATTCCAGGTGGGGCCTGACCAAAGCAGAATAGAGTGGCACTATTACTTCCCTTGATCTAGCCACTATACTTCTATTGATGCAGCCTAAAATTGCCTTGGCCTTTTTAGCTGCCGCATCACACTGTTGACTCATGTTCAGCTTATGGTCTACTTGGACTCCTAGATCCCTTTCACACGTAGTTTCATTCAGCCAGGTGTCCCCCATTCTATATCTGTGCATTTCATTTTTCCTCCCTAAGAGCAGAACCTTACATTTCTCCACATTGAATTTCATTTTGTTAGCGTTGGCCCAGCTTTCTAGTCTATTCAGGTCATGGCGTCGCTCCTCTCGTGGCCTGTCTGGAATCGGTAATGGACTGGATGAGGGAAAACAGACTCAGCCTGAATCCAGAGAAAACGGAAGTACTCGTGATAGGTTCTCCCGGCCCAGGGATGGTGGTGGTTCCACCCGTCCTGAGCGGGCTCACACTTCCCATTAAGGACACTGTACACAGTCTGGGGGTGCTCCTTGACTCGTTGCTCCATCTTACTTCTCAGGTGGATGCGACGGTCAGGAGCACCTGTTTTCAGCTTCGGCTGTTACGCCAGCTGCGCCCCTACTTGGACCGGAGGGACCTTGAAACTGTAGTACATGCTCTGGTAACCTCTCGATTGGATTTTTGCAATGCGCTCTACGTGGGGCAGCCTTTGTATCACACTCGGAAGCTACAATTAGTGCAGAACATGGCAGCACGGCTGGTCACTGGGGCTCCCAGGGCCTGCCATATAACACCGGTATTAAAAGATCTCCATTGGCTGCCTATTTGCTTCCGGGCTCAGTACAAAGTACTGGCTATTACCTATAAAGCCCTAAATGGCTTGGGCCCAGAGTACCTGAAGGACCGTCTCTCCTCATATAATCCGCCCCGCACACTCAGATCCACTGGGCAACAATTACTAAGCGTTCCAGAGGCCAGATTATCAACCACCACGAAGAGAGCGTTTTCTATCGCAGCCCCGAGCCTCTGGAACTCGCTGCCCATGGAGCTCCGCTTGGCTGCCTCTCTTACCCAGTTTAAAAAGGGGTTAAAAACATACTTATTCGGGCAGGCTTACCCCTAATTCTCTCCCCCGTTGTTATTCTCCCCTCACTATGAGCCGGCTTGGAGTACTGCCATTGTATTGCCACCTTGGGCTGATATTGCCGAATGTTTTTAACTTGTGTATATGTTTTTAACTTGTGTATATGTGCACCGCCCTGATCATTGGAAGGGCAGTATATAAATAAAGATATTATTATTATTATTATTAGTAGTAGTAGTAGTAGTAGTATTAGTATTATTTTGAATGTTGATCCTGTCCTCTGGGGTATTAGCTACTCCTCCTAGTTTAGTGTCAACTGCAAATTTGATAAGTATGTCCCCAATTCTCATGTACTACAGTTTCTAGGTCCCTTACTTGCAGGAAAGGGTGCAGCTGGCATATCAGCTGAAGCTGATAACAGGCACTCCTGACTGTTGCATTCACCTGATCTCCCATGCGAAGTGACGGGTCTAGGAGCACCCCCAGACTGTGTCCTGGACTATGGCCAGCACACACAAACACATGGCAATTAGAAGAGCTCAGCAAAGAACTAGCTCTGCAGCTGAGAGAAAGTCTACAGACCTTAGTATTGTCCAAAAGGGTAAACCAGAAGCCCAAAGCCTGAGTCAGGATTGGAGAAGTCACAGAAATCAATTTGGTCCAAGGTCAGGGCAAGGAGAAGGCAACAGTCCAGTTCGTTCCAATGTCGTAGGGTCAAGGCAAACGAGTTCAAGAAAGACAGTGCCAGCAAGCAATCACACCAAAGGATCTTGCAATACGTTCTGGCAAAGGTATGGTTAAATAGGAGGCAATCTCCCTGTTGCCAGCTGTGACTTATCTGCAGATTGCTTTTCTGCAAGCCTGTGGGATCGATGCAGGCAAGCACTCTCAGCTCTCCTTTCCTTAAAGAAGGGACCTTCAAGCTTGGCTCTTCCTTAGAGGCCCTGAGCCTGAAGGGAGCTAGAGCCTGGCTGAGCCTCCACTCCTGGGGCTGAAATGGCAGGGCTGGGGTCTGGCAGGGCAGAACTGGGATCTGGTTTAGCCTCAAACTCCTCTTGCACCTGAGGAGCCATATCCTCCTCCTCATCCTCCGATTCCACATCTTGGCTGGCCATGATAGACTACGAACACAGTCCCTAGAGGTTGCAACCCAATACCTGGTTTGGGTTATGAACCACCAAGTCAAACACATCTCTCCAGCTATCTCTGGTGCTCTTACAGATGTTGTGAACCTTCCCGATGCACAGAAGCACATTTCATTGAACCAAGCCTACATGGTTTTTCACAGTCCCTGTCTGAAACTCTGGAGATCTCCTGGTGGTTGTTATAGAGAATATTAAGCTAGATGGAGTGGTGGTCTTTGTATAAAGCAGCTTCCTGTTTATCATTTGAAAAGCTGTGGCTCAGCAAGAGAGCACATGCTTCCCATGCAAATACTGCAGGAGAGAGACAAGTAAAATGGACAGTCTCTATAATATCAGATGTATATCTTCACATCTGTGACATGCACCTTTCATCATTCTCGGGGGGGGGGGGGGCTCTAGGTATATCACATGATCTGGATAAACAATCTTCAGTTCATCCCTCATTGATGTGTGGTACATGTGATAGAAAGCAAATGAACCAGCCTTAATGCTGGGATTATGCATCTGTTTTCTGGAGAGTGATGTTTTTGAAGAATGTACAGTCGTCCCCATGCTGTGTGGAAAAGGCTAATGTTTATATATGGCTTCCAGCTGTTTCTTGTCAAGGCATTCTTTGTTCCATCCCTTCAGAGCTTTAGCTGTAAAATTTTATCTTATGCTCTCAGAGCATTCATTGGCTTATAACTCAGCAGTATATTAATCTGTTGCAGAGGCTGATCCCTCAGATTCCACGTTCTCATAGAATGACAGCTAGCCCTGAAAAGGATAGCAATGCTTACTTGCCATAGTTGTGCTGAGGTGTGACACATCAGTTTTACGAATTAGTCAACAGTCTGAGCTGTGTGCTCTGACAGTGCTGGTTGATCCCATGGTGTTTCTGTTGCTGTATCCAGTTATAGTATTGTTAGACAGAAGCTGAAATTGGATTCTGGGGGGCGAGAGTGTGCAGGGAGGAAATCTGGCTTTATTGACTATAGTTGGATATACCTTCTGAGACGACCCATGATGGATAAATTACATTCACTGGTTGAGATTTGTTAGGTGTTCAATGAAGAATGCTTTGGGAGCATTTCATGCAACTTCATTCATTCTGAGAATCTCAGTACAGTAATATTGCATCTTTCAGCATCCTGGATTCATCCATCTGATGAAATAATACTGTATTCCATTTTCCTCTCTTCTAGAAATTGTGGTCATATCAAATAGGAAATGTGAGCTTCCAGGCCACATAAGCAACAATAAAAATGTCCTTTAGTAAAAGTGGAACTTTCTAATGTACAATATTGTTAATTTCAATCAGTAGCCTAACTATTGGGAAACAGAGGACTTTTTGGTCCAGAATACAGTTCCTCATACTCAGTTCTCCGTTTTCTTGTCCATTTCCAGATACAGAATATTCTGGAAGTACAATTATCATGATTCTGTCTCTTTGTGTTTAGTACATTTCAACCAGCAGCAAAGATAAGAGCCGGACAGAGTACATGACTTCAGTTTGAAGTTGGTTTCTGATGTTTCAAAGGAAGGCCATGCCTTTGTGATCTGTTTGATGGCAGATCTGCCTTTGTTCTGTTAACTGAGCTTTTAAAGAAACTTTGAAATTGGAAGGAGGCAACAGGCAGCCGTTGTGATTCACTTCTAGAGAGGTCCCAACCTCAAAATAACTTAAAGCAGGAGAAAAAGAAAGGAAGGATGCAGCTCAGGATGTCAGATTGTATCCAGTTCAAAACAGAGAGGGAGAGCATCTTCCAGTTTGAAAACAAATAAGCCCCAAACCCAGAAGATTTAGTTTCTTTCCTCCTACCTTTTAAAAAGTTATGCACAATGAGATTGGTCAGTTGAAATGGATGGAAATGTGAACATAACACCATATTTTTCTAGCTCACTGCATATTCCAACTGACAGTTACCCACCAGGGATTTGGAGTGGAGTCATTCTCATCACTGCTGTTTTAAGATTTTTGTAGCTGGAAATACTGGGGATTAAATCCAGGATCATCTGCCATGCGGATGATGTGCTCTCTCACTGAACTGTGTTCATCTACATAGAGAAGGAGCAATACCAATGTAATAGGTTTCTAACTTGAAGAATAAAAGGAGTAAAGGAGCGGGAGGAGGACAAAAGGAATGTAGCAGCCACCTTTAAAACTAACTGGTTTTTATTTTAGCTTGAACTTTCATGCATATAAACCCACCTCTGTACTACCTCTGAAGAGGTGAATTTATATACAAAAAAGCTCATACTAACATAAACACCAGTTAGTCTGAAAGGACCTGCTGCATTCTTTCTCTCTACGCTTCTCTTCCCTTCCTCCTTTTTTATGCTGCAAGAGAGTGGCACAACTAGTTGACAATTACCTGCAGAAGTGTGGTCATACACAATTGCCTTTTTAAGCTAAAATATCATCTGATACAAGCATAGCAATCTAGCCAAAGTAGAGTTTAGTGATTTATTTTTTCTGTCATATTTCAAATCATATTTTAATATTTCAACATCAGTTGTTTGGTCGGCCTGAGGTTTGAAGTTGAAATCCTCATAGATCTTGAAAATTCAAACCTCAGTAGACCCTTTGTATTGGCAGGCTGGCAACCTACAGATTTCACCTGCTTGTGGATTGCTGCAGCCCATTATTATTCAATGGTGGTGTGGGCATGTGGATACACTAATATGGAGTGCGACCATCTGCATTTTGTATCTGTGGTGGTGTTGTTAGGTGAAACTGAACCACTGCAGATGGGAAGGGTCCACTGTGCTCAAATCTTCACTGTTTTATCTGAAGTTTTTGTATTTGTGACAGTACCATTTGACTGTCATTCCCAAATGGCTTCCATTTTGGCATTCATCTTGGGACTTTAACATGAAAGGAATGGGAGAGGTGAAATAGCTAGAATATATAGTTGTCAATGACTCACTAGGTAAGTAGTAGGTAATGATTAAGTTATCTACTAGGTAACCACTCACTAGGTAAGTAGCAATTTTGGCATACAGAAGAGAAAATCCCTTTTCCAACATGAAGTCTTTCTTGTTAGGTTAGCATATTATTATTTTTTTGAAGTCAGTATCTTGTAGGGCAGCAGACCACAGAATAAACTGATTCAAGGTGCTTCCTATTGCAGTAATACTATGCTGGCTGTTCAGTTTGCTACCTTCTTGGGAGCATTCAGCTTTCTAGGGAGAAATCTCAGTCAATAGTGTTTTTCTGTTCTTTTTTGGGCTAAATCATACCTGCAGATTATCCCAGCTGGCAGAATTCTGTTCAGGTTGCAGCTCTGACTTACTGGCTAACTGGCCATGTTGGTGAATAAACATGTACACTTTGAATATTATTTGCATGCATAAATTGGCTAGCTTGAGAGGGTTTCCCCCTCTTCCTGTATGATCTCTAATTTAGTTAATTATGGCTCTGCCACCTTTAAAGATTGCAGATGCCAGGAAGCAGAACATTAAATGAATGTTTGCCATTAATACAAATTATTGTGTTTTGACAGTTTGCTAATCAGCTAAAAGAAAATTATACTGTTAAAATATGTGTGATTGCCATTTAACCAGCCCTCCAGCTTTTACATAGATGGGAATATTTTTTTTTTTTTTTTTTACCAAAGACTGAGCATTTTGAAAGCAGGGTGTTGAGGTGTTTTTTGGGGGGAAGGGGGTAAAATAGATCATGGGAAGTGAAGAAGAATCAGCATTTTAATACTTTGTATTATGAATTAATGTGAATTTAATGAGATTTCTATATTTGTGATGAGTCTAGTTATCCAGTCACAAGGTGACACAAGAATGGATTTTTCCATTTAGTTAGTTCTAGGTTGCAATCCCAGAATGAAGTTCAAGGTCAGAGTTAATCTATACGTGTTTTATTAAAAGAGAAATCATTGCATTTCTAGCACATTAAAAACAAACTCTTTTTTTTTTTTAAAAAAAGATTATTTTAAGAAAAAGAAGTGTAAAAAGGGCACATATTCTTTATAATCCTGTCTTAAAATAGTACAACCAAGAGTTCAGCCTAGT
The DNA here is from genome assembly GCA_034509955.1 of Urosaurus nigricauda. Classification (NCBI taxonomy): domain Eukaryota; kingdom Metazoa; phylum Chordata; class Lepidosauria; order Squamata; family Phrynosomatidae; genus Urosaurus; species Urosaurus nigricauda. The sequence continues at coordinate 374,667,096 of JAOEGL010000001.1, read as the reverse complement.
CTGGATGACCAGTGGTTCTTATGGAAATTTCAGAAGAAATGTCATATTTTATTATTACTTGCTTGCATTTTAGTGGAAGGTAGGGTAAAAATTAAATATATAAGTGAATAGCCTTGCTTTCCCTTCTGTTGATTTCTGGAGAAGTACAAGGAATTTTGATAGGTCTTAGAAGAACCCCAGTGAGAACTGAATCAGTCTCTGCAAATATGCAGTAGTGCTGAAAACCTAATGTGGAGGCATTATTCACAGGTATGTTAATACAATTATGAGTCTCCCTTTTATGTTCATCTTGTTTCTACTAGTCACAATTGCTATATGCTGTCATAAGTATCAAAGGCAGTGTGCATCTTTATACTAGTTGCAGAACATGAGGAGAACCATGCTGCCATATTAGGAAGTCTGGAAAATAATGATAAAAGGTTGTCAGCAATGGAACAAGTGGGGGAGGGAAATATTGCATATAGCCCTAGGGGGATACTGTGGCCCCCAAGGCACTATGTATTGGAAACCAAAGACCTCAAAATGCCCTCTGAACCTCTACTTGTTTTCCTCCTTAGCATATTTAGATCCAAGGAAGGTATTTTTTCTAAATCAGAAGCAAATTCCAGTTTACTTCCAGGTTTGGAAAAAGACCTCTTCTGGGACAAAAATACATAGGGTGAGCAGATGGAGGGAAGTGTAATGGATGCAACTCTGGACCTTGGGTAATTGTCAAGCCCTGATAGAATAAAATCTACTTAATTGGTGGTGTTATGTGGATTTTTAATAGTAAAAACAGTTTTATAATAATAATAATAATAATAATAATAATAATAATGTTTTATTTCTAGCCCGCCCCTCTGAACGAGCAATCAGGGCGGGTTACAGAAGAGAGTTAAAACAACAGCAGTTAAAATATCCGATCCCAGCCCTGCCTCCCCCCCCAAAAGGATTAAATCAAACAACAAGTTAAAACATAGCATACAATAAACGATATCAACAGTATCAACTGAAAGTCCTTGAGCTTTGTGGTTGGACAGAGGCTGGAATCTCTACGACCAAAATTTGGAGCCGAGAGGTGTCAAAGATTTTCCAGGAAGGCCTGCCGGAAGAGATGCATCTTTAGGGCTTTTTTGAAGCCGTCGATGGATGGAATAAGATGCATCTCATCCAGCAGGTCATTCCATAGCTTAGGGGTGACGGCTGAAAAGGCCCTCTGGGAGGTCTGCACCAGCCTGGTCTTCATGGGCTGTAGCAGATTCCTCCCAGAGAATCGTAGTGTGCGGGGGGGGGGGTTCATATGGGAAGAGGAGGTCCCTAAGATAAGATGGACCCAAGCCATGTAGGGCTTTATAGGTTAAGACCAACACCTTGTACTGCGCCCGGAAACTGATCGGCAGCCAGTGGAGAGACTTAAGCACAGGCGCCATATGTTCTCTCCTAGATGTACCAGTAATAAGTCTTAAGGAGGGGGGCAGTTTCTGTGATGAGTTACATAATGAGTCACTTTTGAAAGTAATTTTCCAAGGTGTACTTTTGTGTCTTGTGTTCCTCTCTGCCTACTGGAATCATTCAAGGAGATGGTCTTCAGCAAGGAGATGGTCTTCAGCATTGCTTCATGTTTTGGTTTCTGTTGGGAAGGTGTGGAGCAGAATATTTTAGGCCATGCTTTCTAGAAAAAGCCTTGAGAGATTTCATTGGCATTTTTGTATTCTGCATCCAACTGGAGCCAGGATCCAGTGAGACCACCTTGGAAGAAGAAGATTCCAATGTAAGCTTTGCGCAGAAGGCGGAATCTAGTTTGGTAGAAATCTAATCAGGATCAGTGCCTGACTTGTGTGAGGGATGTTGAGCCAATTAGTCTAAATGTGGAAGTCCTCAGCCACTGCATGAGTTGTTTTGGTCTCTTAGGGGTTCTGCCATTAGTGGAGCCAGTGTCGTGCCGTAGTTTGAGCATTGGATTAAGACTCTGGAGACCAGGGTTTGATTCCCCACTCAGCCATGGAAACCCACTGGGTGACTTGGACAAGTCACACTCTCTCAGTCTCAGAGGAAAGCGATGGCAAACCCCCTCCGAACAAATCTTGCAGAGAAGATCTGATAAAAGGTTCAGGAATCAGGAATGACTTGAAGACTCACAAAGACAACAATGTCTCCTCTGGGCAGTGGCTCAGGGCATGATGTGAGGCAGCTCATAGGCACAAGCACAGGATGGAGCTGATTCAGAACGGTCTCTTCCAACTCTATGATTCTATGGGGCTTTCTAGATTGGCAAAAAGAAGTGTGTTCATGGCTGCATGAAACTGCCTTTATATGAGAAAAAGGGAAAGTCTGCCATGAAAATGCTTTTTTTGCATTTTAGGGGAGAAGAAGCACCTTTAAAAAGGTGCTGGTTTTCCCAGCTTCTTTTTTAAAAACTGGGGAACAGCGCAGCTCCATCTAAAAGCTGCTGTGCAGCTGCTAAGCATTAAGGAAAAGGCAACTTCATGTCACACTTTCCTGCCAATCTAGAAAGCCCCTATGATTCTATGCAGCTGGGAACTTTGGGTGATGGTTCAGCACTACGGAGAGCAATTGTGCAGCTACACTCAAGTCTCATTACTCTGGCACTGGCCTGGAACCACTCTCAGCATTTGGGCTGCTGGCTAAGAATCATAGAATCATAGAGTTGGAAGAGACCACAAGGGCCATCCAGTCCAACCCCCTGCCATGCAGGAACTCCCAGTCAAAGCATCCTCGACAGATGGCCACCCAGCCTCTGCTTAAAGACCTCCAAGTACGGAGACTCCACTACACTCCGAGGAAGGAGTGCGTTCCCCTGTCGAACAGCCCTTACTGTCAGGAAGTTCCTCCTAATGTTGAGGTGGAATCTCTTTTCCTGCAGTTTGCATCCATTGTTCCCCGTTCCAGTCTCTGGAGCAGCAGAAAACAAGCTTGCTCCCTCCTCAATATGACATCCCTTCAAATATTTGAACAGGGCTATCATATCACCTCTTAACCTTCTCTTCTCCAGGCTAAACATCCCCAGCTCCCTAAGGCATTCCTAATAGGGCATGGTTTCCAGACCCTTCACCATCTTAGTTGCCCTCCTTTGGACCCGCTCCAGTTTCTCCACATCCTTTTTGAATTGTGGTGCCCAGAACTGGACACAGTATTCCAGGTGGGGCCTGACCAAAGCAGAATAGAGCAGCACTATTACTTCCCTTGATCTAGATGCTACACTTCTATTGATGCAGCCTAAAATAGCATTGGCCTTTTTAGCTGCCGCATCACACTGTTGACTCATGTTCAACGTATGGTCTACTTGGACTCCTAGATCCCTTTCACACATAGTTTCATTCAGCCAGATGTCCCCCATCCTATATCTGTGCATTTCATTTTTCCTCCCTAGGTGCAGAACCTTACATTTCTCCACATTGAATTTCATTTTGTTAGTGTTGGCCCAGCTTTCTAGTCTATTCAGGTCATTCTGAATTTCAATCCTGTCTTCTGGAGTATTGGCTACTCCTCCTAATTTGGTGTCATCTTCAAATTTGATAAGTATGCCCCCAATTCTGTCATCCAAGTCATTAATAAAGATATTGAATAGCACTGGGCCCAGTACAGAACCCTGTGTGACTCCACTGGTCACTTCTTTCCAGGATGAAAAGGAGCCATTGTTGAGCACCCTTTGAGTTCGGCCAGTCAACCAATTAAAAATCCATGTAACGGTTACCTTGTCTAGCCCACATTTTACAAGCTTGTTTGCAAGAATGTCATGGGGAACCTTGTCAAAGGCCTTACTGAAATCAAGGTATACTATATGAACCAGCATTCCCTCATCTACCAAACTGGTAATTTTATCAAAAAAAGAGATCAGATTTGTCTGGCAAGACTTGTTTCTCTGAAACCCATGTTGGCTTTTTGTGATTATGGCATTGGCCTCTAAATGTTCACAGACTCTCTGTTTAATGATCTGCTCTAGAATCTTTCCTGGTATTGATGTCAGACTAACTGGACGATAATTGTTGGGATCCTCTTTTTTTCCCTTTCTGAAAATGGGGACAACGTTTGCCCTCCTCCAGTCTGCTGGGACTTCTCCTGTTCTCCAGGAGTTCTCAAAGATTATTGCCAATGGCTCCGATATTACATTTGCCAGTTCTTTTAATACCCTAGGATGTAGTTCATCTGGTCCTGGAGACTTGTATTCATTTAGAATAACCAGGTATTCTTGTACTATCTCTTTACTTATTCTGTGCTGAAATTCCCCTATTCTGTCTTCTGCTCCATTATCCTTAGGTTGAACATTCTTTCCCTTCTGTGAGAAGACTGAAGGAAAGAAGGTGTTGAGTAATTCTGTCTTTTCTCTGTCCCCTGTGAGCATTTTGCCATCTTCTGCACGCAGTGGCCCTACTGTTTCCTTCTACTTCCTTTTGCTGCAGACATATCCAAAAAAGCCCTTTTTATTGTTCTTAACCTCTCTAGCAAGCCTGAGTTCATTTTGCGCTTTAGCTTTTCTGACTTTACCCCTACATCTTGTCTTTCTGAAAGCTCCCACCCCACAAATGCAGTGTCTGGAGCAGATATAAGGGGTTAGCAGAAAAGGGTCTGTGCTTTTAGTAAATAAGATCAAAATCCAGTTCAGTTGCATTTAAGTTAGACTGGGAAAAGTTATATTTCTGTTACATCTTTAAATTTGAATTAAATGCTTGCAGTAAAAGACTTTCCAAACTGAAGCTGAAAAATGCCACCTGGGATTTTCCTCCTGCTCACTCCACCCACATTTTGAGCTGTGGCGGTAGGAAATTCTTCTTCTTCTTCTGTTTGTTTATAGCCCGCCTTCCTCCCAGTACAGGGAATCAAGGAAACAGCTGCATGAATTTTTCAAAATCCCATTTCCTATCCTCACCATCAAAAAACCTTCTCTTGGTTTTTGTTTCTCCCTCCCTTATAATCTCATCTCCTTACCCTTCCTTGAATTCTTTGTCTTACTGGTCCCCGTGTGGATCCCAGCAAGTATTCCAGAATGGAGCTTCAAAATTCAGTTTCTTGGGATAGACAAAGTGTCAAGTGTAGAATACAAGAAGATCACTGGGATACAAAGATGATTACCCCCTTTCCAAGCTCCCCTTACTATTCATGGGTTTGAAATCTTTTAATCTTGGGGTTATCTAAGCTGCTATATGATAATCATGACCTGAAACATGTGGTTTGGGTTCTGTGACCTAAACAAAGTAATTCACCACACCTGAGAGTTTAACAAAAAGCAAGAAATAGTTCTGCAAAAATTCAAGAAAACTAGGCTTTGAGTAAAGAAACAACTGGGAAAATTTAAATTTACCTCCCATTTAATAATAACATGATTTTGGAATTAAATTAATGCTGAAGTCCAATGAAAATCAGTTATTCCAGTTAAAAATATCAATGTAATAATTTCCCCCCTTTTTAAAGAAAATTTCCATCTTCAATTGATAATCTGATTTTAACAAATCTCTATTAATCTCTCGTAAATAGTCATTGGCTGTTCCCTACAGTCCTGGCCTTCTCCAGAGTGTGTATATATGTGTGAGGATTTGAGAAATGGAATAATAATAATAATAATAATAATAATAATAATAGTAATTTTTATTTATATACCGCCTTTCCAAAAAAGATCAAAGCGGTTTACAAAAGTGCATAAACAAATACACAAAATAAATAAATGATTTACATAAGCAATAAATTAAATATCTAAATAATATCCTTCAGGCAAGCCCTGATGGAGCTGGGCCTGCCTCTTCTCTCCCTCCCAAGCCGGAGGATGGCAGTTGGCATGGAGGGAGGGTTCTTTCCTTCAGGCAAGCCCTGATGGTTGGGGTTGCTTTTTGGGATCCATTTGTCCTCTAAAGGCATCTGAGGTCCACTCCTCATAGTATGGTTGCAGATTGATTGAAGGTCTCACAAGCAGAGTGTAAGATCCAAAGCAGAGGAACCTAGTTCAGGAATGAGAACTCTTTCAGATACTTTCAGGGCATCCCTGCTACTGGACATCTCTGTCTCCAAGGGCCTTGGGTTCTTGGCCATGACAGTGCAACAATCCAGTAGATCAGCTTCTAGTTCTAGCAACTTTCTGGACAATTCCTGTGCTATTCTACATTAAGGCCTCTGACATCATGATCCTATGGACCATCTGGTTCTCTGCAAGGGGCTGGTAAATACACTCTCACAAAATCTTGTTCGTCAATATGGACTGATCTTTGCCTAACCCCAAAGCCTGTGATGGGCCTTCTTCCAGTTTGAAACCGTTTCTGTTTCCTAAGGTACTCTATATACTCATGTATAAGTCTAGAAATTTAGGTCAAAAAATTGATCCAAAAAACATGAGTGGATTTATCCTTGGGTCTTTAATTCTTATTTAAAAAAGACCCATACCCTGGTGAAAGGCAAGAATATAATCTGTACTGGAAACACTAACCTCCTTTATTATCTCATTCATCCAGCCTTTAGTGTGAACATAAACTATTATGTCTGCTGGAATTTTTTAAGTTCTTTGGCATTATTCTCCTTTGCTTCACCCTTTAAATCCTTTGTTACATGGCCCTACATTTTACCCTTGACCTATCCACAGGTCATATCAAAATCCATAATTTTGGTCCCAAAACCTGCCCTCGACTGATACATGAGGTTGACTTATAGTTGAGTATATACGTTATTTGCAAATGTACCCTGATGAAACCTGTTTTTAGGACTTTGGCTTTTATTATTGTTATACATGAGTCAACATGGTGTAATTGATCATTGGACTACGACTCTGGAGATCAGGGTTTGAACCCCTACTTGGCCATGCAAACCTATTGGGTTTGAGTCATGTTCTCTCAGCCCCAGAAAACCCCATGATATGATCACCATTAGTCAGAAACAACTTGAAGGCACACAATAACATAAATGCTATGCTTTTGTTTTATATTATTGTTTCATAAAAACCTGTTTATCAATATATTTGTAACTCTGATGTATATTGCCTTGAACATTCAGTTTTTGAATAGAAATGTTACTTGCAAATTATTTTAAAATAGTAATAATACTTGTGTTTCATGCAGGGATGGGCTGCTTCTGGGGAGCGGAGAGGAAATTTTGGAGGCAAAAAGGAGTCTACTCAACTCATGTTGGTTATGCAGGTGGACACACTCCGAATCCCACCTATGAGGAGGTTTGTTCAGGTAAGAGTGGCTCTTTTGTAGATGGTAAGTCTGTTAATGAAATACTGTGCTGTTTAGAAACAAACAAGTACATAGTAAATTGAGAATAATGGCATATGAGTAAATTGAGAATAATGGCATATGAGTAAATAAAGCCATAGTTAAACCATCCTGCTTAAAATCCAAGAGATCTGTCCCAATCACTGCAGCCAGGTATCAGACATCCCAGAGCGTATCTTAGTAAAAGAGAGTGTTTTATTATCAAATGACACAAAAATGCCTTACTTAGTACAAGCTGCGCCTGGAAATATGATCATCCATATGTTTAATTATAGGAACCACTCACTTTAACCCTTTCATAGCTTAGTTGGCCTCAATTTTGATTCTAGCAGATCATTAGCCAAAACTAGGAATGCATTACTGTGCTTTATGATGTATTTTTATTTTAAAGATGGTTATATACGTACATCAACTTTTGTGTTGCCGTGATAGATGACATGTTGCATTGAACTGAAGGAACCATTGAGCTGCTCAGATTTCTGATAGGGAATTATTTTTGCATCACAGTAAATTGTATAGATGCAAATGTGAAAAAGGCATTTGGAATGAATATGTGTTTTGAGCTATTTCCAGCACATTTGACTAAATACACAAATACATGTTCCTTGGCAGTCATTATGTGAAACCTGTGATGTTCACTCACTATGAAATATCTCTTCATAGTTTACTTACAGATGTTCAGAACAATTCCTTGTTTATCAATGTATTCATAAGCAATTTGAAATCTGCACATCTCAAGTAGAACCAAAATCTGATGGAGAGAAAAACTACTTCGTGGTTCATCAGCTGTTTCACTGCAATTACCATCCCTCCACACCCACACACTGCATTTTTCTTGAAACCAGAATGCTTTTGCATTATACTTCTAATTCAGACTTGAATATGTATCCATGTAATTTTCTGGAATATAGGGTAGCTTTTTAAAAAGTAATTATACGGGGCACTATGTGTTATTTATCATCTAGTTGTGTTTCCCCGAAAGTTATTTGGGTGAACTGTGTTTAACTGAATCACCTCTAATGCTTTTTCTCAACAGCTGTCAGTTTATTTTTTAATGTGTGTGAGTGATCTTTGAAAATTAATAGCACTTTAAATGTATGCAGCCTACATTTAGCTTTGTTGCCATGATATCTACAATGTTGTTTGACAAATTATGCTAGTCACACAATTAGTGTTATCTTTTTCTGAGTGATACCCCTAGTTTTTTTTTTTTTTAATTTTGTAGCCTCTGAGGAATGGAACTCTAGCAACAAGTAGTTCAGAGCTTTAAAGGACAACTCTAACACTTTCAGTGGGCCTGACTATGAACTAGAAACACCAGCATTGCCTTAATGTATTGACTAGTTCCAGTTAGCAAACGAGTGTAGTAGCTCTGTTTTGAACTATCTGAACTTTCTGAATCATTTTCAAAGGTAGGCCCACATAAAGCACATAGCAGTCGTCCAGCTGAGATGTTACAGGAGCATAGGCACAAGCACACATGACAAGCCTGGGACACATCCGTTTGATCACTTACTGTGTTCTTTGTTGTTGGCTTCATATTCATGGGATAAAAGTGACTTCAAACATTACTGTGGAGTACACCACGTCATGAAAAGCCATGACTCACTAGTAAAGAAGATAATGCTTGTAAAGTTGGAAGGCAGTAGGAAGAGAGGAAGACCGCATACTAGATGGACAGACTCAATCAAGGAAGCCATGGCCCTGGGTCTGCAAAACCTGAGCAGGGACTGTTGAGGAGAAGGTGTCTTGGAGGTGTCTCATTCACAGGGCTGCCACAAGTCAAGGTCAACTTGAAGGCAGATAACAACAACAAACAGGGATGGAGAAATGACAGGGTAAAAGAAATGCTATTGTTCTGTGACCAGACAAGTAAAGGAATTATCCTATCTAATGTGCCAGGCTATCTGGGGTTTTGCAGAGTGAGTATAGCTGCCATCTTCAACTCAGTTTTTTCCCCCTTCCCTTTTCTATTAAAAGTTTGACTGTATCTGCAGTCAAAGAATGCACTAGATTACCCTTGGTCCTCCATATGAGTTGGACCTCAGCTCCCATAGTTCCTGATTGTTGGCTGGGGCTTCTGGGAGCTGTAGTCTAAAAACAAATGGAGGACCAAAGGCTGAGAGCCACTGCACTAGATGCTTAACAATATTGCCCCCCCCAAAAAAAACAACAACCAGAAAAACTATACAGAATGAAAGTGCCAAGTCAGAACTATAACCTGATTCCATTCCCTGATCCACATTCCATTGAGGTCAGAGTGTATTTGGAAATGTAGCTTCTACCTACAGAGTATCCAGTGCAATCTAACACACATTAATCAAACTGTGGCTGACATTCTGCTACCCAGTCTTGACAAGAGTAAAGCCCATCAATCAGTTGTTGAATGGTGAGTCAACACAGATAAATCTAAAACCAGGCCAGTACCGAGGTTTGTAGATTCTTTCTCTACAACATTGCTAAAATCCATCCATTTCTCTCGGCCTCTACTGCCAAGACTCTGGTCTATGCTCTGGTGGTCTCGTGACTAGACTATTATAACCTCCTTTTGGCAGGGCTCCCCCTCTCTCACCTCCGTTCTCTAATTTCTGTCCACCATTCAGCTGCACACATTATTACATCCGCTCGCTGTTTTGACCATGTTTCTCCTCTATTAGCTGACTCACCTTTCCCTTCCATGTTCAGTATAAGCTTTTTTTGCTGACTTTTGAAGCCCTGCATGGACTGGCCCCTCTTTATTTATCTGAGCTTCTCTCTCCTTACATCCCCACTCACGCCCTCCATTCTGGCAGTCAAGGTCTGCTATCCCAGCCCAGGATCTCCACCGCCCCTTCCAGGATTTGCCCCTTCTCACTTGCTGCCCCACACTGCTGGAACCTCCTTCCCCCACAAGCCCGGGTCATCTCTTCTTTAACCGGTTTCAAAACTAAGCTGAAGACCATATTATTTAGGGAAGCGTTTCCAGGCATTGCGTGATTGTTATCTGACTGTCACTGGATATTTGATCCGATACTACTGCCACCACCATCCAAGAAGAGAGAGAGGCAAGCCAGCTCCATCAGGCCTTGCCTGAAAGAAGAAGAGCCCTCCCTCCAGTCCTTCTGTCTTGATCCAGAGGGCCTCAGAGGGAGAGATGAAGTGCTGGACCTGATCCCCTTCCCCTTCACCATTCCCTTCTCCTTTTGAGTTGTGTCTTTTTTGATTGTAAGCCTGAGGGCAGGGAACCGTCTAATTAAAAAGACTGTATGTACAGTGCTGTGTAAATTTACAGCGCTATAAATAAATAAATAAATGATACAATGGGTTTACTTTAGTCTGGACTCAAACAGGATTTAAGCTTCTGTGCTTTGACCACTGTCTGTTAATATTTAGGAACATCCTTTGCATTCCACTTGCTTATAAAGGATCTGAAAACAAGATGGAGTAATGTCATTATGGGGTCAATAAAATAACATTTAAAAAGCCAGCTTTCAAGTTCTTCAGGACTTTTGTTTGAGCTGAACATGTGACTTCATAAAGCTGAACACATGGGAAGAAGGAGAAAATTCCAAAAAATCATTCCACTTAGGAGACTGAATCCTGAAATCTGTATTTAGACTAAGTCCCTAGACAAAGGTGGCAGGCCTAAAGTACCAGCTTCTGTCGACATCAGGTTCCACCTTGAGGATACAGAAGCCACTACAGTAGTTCTCTCTGTGTCTCTAGACCAGTGGTGGGAATTGTATAGGTCTCCAGGTATTATTGGACTGCAACTCTCACTAATTCTAAAAAGCATGATGCATAGTCAGGTATGCTGTGAGTTGGTAGTTCAGCATCTGGAGGGCTGCACAATTCCCGCACTCTCTGTAGACAAAGGGCTACTGGTTGCTCGTTGAATGTGGAAGAGAAACATGGGACCCCCTTTCCCCAAAAGAAATATATCACATGTCCCATGTTAATGAACCCTTGCTGAGTAGGTTGAAGAAAATGAGTACTACACAAAGGTTATTGTCTCCTTCCTAGTTTCTTCCATTATTTAATACATGAAACTTTTTTTAGTGGGATTTTCAGCATTCATGTGGAGATATAACTTGGAGAAGAAAGATACAATTATCCTGGTAATATAATTGAGATACTATTACACCTTGGTGTCTAGCTTTATGCTGTGCTTCAGTTGCATAACTAGACTACAAATATTACCCTCTGTTTTCTATAGATTGTAAGCATACTTGGTTTTGAGATGAGAATGAAGATCGCAAGATTAAAGTCTTCAGAGCATAATGAGAATGTCTCAGAATGCTTTCTTTCCTTGTTCAGGCCATTGTATGAAAAGCAGATTATTGTTAGGCCTTTTGTCAGTATTTTTTTCCAAGTCTCTCTTATAAGAATAGTGTCAGACTTAAAATGACTAGTTTACAGATTCAATGCAGTCTGTAAGTATGCTTTGTGGCCTTGATAATTCCAACTTTTTCTGTTTGTTTTGCTACATCTTTCTGTTGGCTTTCATGATTATCTTGGCTCACTTGTGCCAAGTGCTGGATGGGTCAACTTGACAAAGTGTCTTGTATGATTAGAAAGAAGGTCTGGTGTTTGCATGACATGGAAAGTCTAGCCATTACTGATACCCATTATTTTATTGTAATAAATAGGGAAATTTATTTGACAAAAAAGAAGAAGAATTACTAACAGTTTCAAACTGTGCATTTGAGTCCTTAGAATTTTAGGGGGGGGGGTTCTCTTTGACAAAAATCAGAAAGAACAGAGGTGGGTTTGTTTGGAGGTGACTTGCTCATCACTTTCAACCATTCCACTGTAATGTAAAACCATTGCTTATGATGAGCAAATTCTGGGATACAGTTTAGAAGGAGGCAAAATATACACACTGTGTCCCCTAGAAAAGGAATGAGCAGAGTTGTAGCTTGTAGGTAATACTTTGTTTTTTCTTGTTAAATGTCTTCAAATCAACTCCTGTTTAGAGTGACTCTGTTGTGAGGTTTTCGTAGCATGAATTTATTCAGAGGAGGTCTACCATGGTCCTCCTCTGAGGCTAAGAGAGTGTGGCTTGCCTAATGCCATCGAGTGTGTTTCCATGGTTGACAGAATATCTTTGTTCTATTATTTATTTATTTATTTATTTATTACTAGAACCATGAATTGCAACAACCAAAGCCAGGAGTAGAAAGAGCAATATGACTCTGAGTTCATACTAACCAAGATCCTATATCATTTCACATTTTAAAAAAAATATTCTGTTTCCCTTCAGCTGTTCCTTTCTCAGAAACGAAAATGAGGTAGCGCTCACATTGTTTGCACTATTTATTTAATTATTTACTATTTATTAGTTTAACATTTATATCCCACCCTATATCACAAGGTCTCAGGCTAGTGTACAAATAAAATCACTCAGGGTGGTATACAAACAAGCAGTTTAAAACAGCAGTTCTTAACTTTTTCTTTTCCATGGGCCTCCTTTAAATATCTTTTATTGTACAGACCACCAAGGCTTAAGATTTAAAACCCTAAAGTGCATCAAACATTTATTTAAAGTTTCTTATCAAAGGTCTTCAGATTTGGAGAGAAGGGGGAAATAAGTAAATGCACACACTCCTATTATAATATATTTTTTGGACTGATTCCATTCTATGGATGTAATTTTGAATGTGTGTCTTAATACTGGCTTCTGAAGAGCTGTCCCTGTTTTCGATGCTCTGTCATTATTATATCGTGCTGAGTGGGTATGGTCGGCTTCTCTGCAGCGGCTGGAACTTTCTGTGAATCTTGTGCATTTGGTCCAAAGGCATGTTGGCTGAATGCTGTAGCTTGGCCAAAGCACTAGCTGGGAAAGGTGCAATAGCACAACAATGAACACCAGGAATGGACTGCAGCTGCTAGAAGTCCAAATTTCTAAAGGGCACCAGATGGTAAAGGCCTGTTTGCTCATATTTTTCTTGTTCATTGCAGTGTTTTGTTTTGTTTCTTTCCAGATAATATTCTTATTTCCCTCCTAAAACGAAGCTCAGGTTCCCTTAATGGCCCAGCACTTAAGAGCTGCGGTGATGATAATGATGACGTTTACAGGACCCATCCTGTTCCTTTGAAAATGTGATATTTGTGTAATTGCAGAGTGTAGAATTATCTCCATGGTTTATATGCTACCATTCCCAAAGAGCAAACGCTCCATATGTTTGTTGTGTACGGTCTCTTTCACATTAGGGTAATGTTTCTGGGTAATTTTAAAATGAGGGGACTTCATAACCTATTTTATATTTATATGAGAAAAGTTTAATACTTGAGCTTTATGTGAAGGTTGTTAATAAAATTCAAACTCAATGTGGAGGATAAATTGTACCAAAGAATCACCAGCTTTCAAGAGGCTTTCTCTGCTTCTTTCCTTAGTCCATTTGATACTGAGTACATTAACCCACTGGGTGACCTTGGGCAAGTCACATACTCTCAGCCTCAAGGGAAGGCAATGGCAAACCTCTTCTGAACAAATCTTGCCAAGAAAACCTTAGGGTCACCATAAGTAGGAAACTACTTGAAGGCACATAACAACAACAACAGCAGCAACAACAACAGATACATTTGACAAAGACTGCATCTGCATTGCAGAAATAATCCTGTTAGACACCACTTTAACTGCTATGGCTCAGTGCTAAAGAGTTCTGGGAATTGTAGTTTGTTGTGGCACCAGAGTTCTCTGAAAGAGAAGGCTGACTATCTCATGATACTATAAGTTCCAGAATTCCATAGCATTGAGTCATGGCAATTAAAGTGGTGTCAAACTGGATTATTTCTGCAGTGTAGATGCAGCCAAAGAATAATGCGTCTTGGCTTGTTTTATGTTTTTAAAATTTCATTTAATAAACAGTAAGCTAAATTGATTTCTCTTGGTGTCACTTTCAGAACTTTCTCCCCTCTTGTGTCACCTGAAAGCCAGTTTTGGTTTTTTCTCCTTGAAGTTTGCACTGAGATGGGGGCATAACTCCATTCTTCCATTTTGCTGACAGAAGTCAGCCATTGGATTGTGCCTGATAACAATAATAAAAACCAGAATAGATTGTTAATTTAATATTTACAGGATGTAAGTGAAGTACAGTGTGAGCTGGCAGAGATGTATCATAATCATCACTTCAGAATTGGGTTTATCAAAATATTTTGCAGGGAAATATGATCTATAGAAATTGTTCAGCTAATTTTCTTTCCATAAATGCAAGGAAGAAGGTCGTGGTGACATTCCTGCATTGTGGAAGGTTAATGAAAAATATAATTATTTAAAGTTAAAAGTGAACAGAATTTTGAAACTGTCATGAGTTAAGTTAAAAGTTAAGTGTTTCCATTTTCAGCTTGCTAAAAGGTAATTAAAAAGAATGTAACAAAAGTGAGAGATCTGTGAACCATGGTGAAGTACCTATTAGCTCCCTCACAATTTTCAAATACAGTGAAGTGGTCTCCTTTCTTATAAACCCATTAAAACATTGAAATTTAGTCGGAATTTTCCCGGCTTCATCCAAAAGCAGTGTTATATTTGTTATACAATTTTCAGAATAACATTTGACCATTCCTCTTATTAGATACTTTTCATTCTGTTGGTGTAAAGTACTTTAGAAAATTCACTGAATCATGGGCATACCAGAATAACAAGAAAGAAGATATTCATGATCAGATGACAATGAAAGCTGTTGCCACAGAAAACCTCTCTTTTTTGTTTCTCACAGTATAACAAAAGGATATGAATTACATCTGAACTAGAAAAAACAAACAAACAAGTGGGCCAAAAATTAGACTGAAGTAAATTCAAAAAAATGTTTGAAATGTCCAGAATATTGGAAAATTTCTGAACACAAAATCTGACATAACTCTCTGACAGATTTGTCAGCTTGTTTTATGTTAATAGGTTGCATTAAGGATCTACTACTTGCTTGCTTCTTGTCTGGGGCCTGTAAACTTAGCAGCAGAAATGACTTCTGCTCCTATTGGAAGCAGTGCCTCTGTTTCCATGTGTTTGTTGCATCTCCTGCAGTTGATTGGCTGCCCTGTTAAATTAGGTTTCTGTTTTAACTTTAAAAGTTAATAAATGAATTTGTTAATTTTGGTGACTTCTTTGGTGTTAAAAACACAAGGGCAGAACAAGGCATTTGGTTTTGATCACATTCCATTCAGCCCTATTTAGTGAGTTACCTTTTCTGCTTAAAAATCTGCTATCGATTCTGGTAATATATTTGTAGAATTGAGACTTCAGTGTGATTCCAGAACATTGCTGTTTGATTCCTATAAAATGAAATTTGACCAGCTGCTTAAGGTATACTCTTTTATTTTGGCCCTCAAATATGTTTAGTGGTGCAAGTTTGGCGTTCAGTTTTGTCATGCATTCTCCTGAGCAGCTTGCTTTCCAAGTCCTGCTATGACTAGCAAACTTTGAAGTCTATGTAAATGAGTCTAAGGTACATGAAGTGGAACTGGAAAGCTGTACTGGCCAGATTTTAGACTTTAAATGTCAGTTACCTGTCTTTGAATGCTTGCTTATATGTGAAGTTTTCTCAGTGCCTCTGGGCAAGTCATTGTATCTTATCCAAAGATCAGTATTTTCCAGTTTGGAGGGAGTAGTGAGGTATACATTGATAAACAAATATATTGATAAATTTGATAGACTGATCTCTTGATTGATCAATCTTTGAGAAGAATTCTTTCCCTACTTATAATAAATCAATAATGATGTTAATGATGGCCACGGAGCTTTAACATGCTGATGGGAAGGGGGATGGCAGGGTGAAGCTAGGACTACTAGCTAGTGTGATGGGCACATACCAGTAGAAGAACCTGTTTTAAAAAGCTCCATGAGAAGTTTTCTACTACAGAAGGTCTGTGCTGGAGCTTTTTTGAGAGAGGTTGGCTGCTCTTTGTTTCTAGGGATGCAAGGGAGATTCTTAAGAGTGCTCCACTATTGGAATTTACTATTAACATGCAACCTGTTGAAGAAGACCTGTGGTTGAAACACATGCAGCTGGTTATGGACTGATCAATGGAGTCTTTGTTAGTGCGTAACTATATTTGTTTAATTTTTGAAAGATGCCATGGCATAGTGGTTTGAATGTAGGACTATGGCTCTGGAGGCCTGGATTTGATGCCCAGATTGGCAACGAAACCCATTGGTTTCATTTGAGGTAAGCATTGTCTAAATGCCCTACCTTCAGAGTGGCTGGAAAATGCTTTATTTTGCCTTATCTGTTTCATCCCTTAGTCTCAAAGGTGCTATAACATTGGTTTGTATGCTCGTATAGACTGACTGAACTATGTTTTTCAATAGAGTAGCAACAACAAGAACAATAATATAAGATGTATTTATCCTGGGAGCAATTCCAAATGTACTGATAAAACATCTGAATGAAATTGCCGTAGATAGGATCATGTTAGCATAATTATAAAAAGCAACAGTATTTGGAGTGTGCTACATTATCCAATGATACTTTGCTGACTCCTAGATACTTGGAGAAAGAAGAGAGGCAAAAGCAAAGCGAGATAGGAAAAAAAACAGAACCGCGAACACAACTGTGCAATGCCTGATACACAGGGATAAGGAGAATTATATAACAACCAATGCACTGAAATAGAAGACAGCAACAAAAAGGGAAGAACGACAGACCTATTCAAAAAAAATCTGGGAAATCAAAGGTAAATTCAAACCAAGGGCCAAGATGCTATATGGAGAAAATAAGAACATAATACAGGAACAAAAAGAAATAAAAAGACATTGGAGGCAACACAGAGAAGAGTTATATAAAAGAGTTGAGAATTTGAATGACACATGGAAAGAGGAACCATATGAAGATGAACCTCAAATTCTAAAAAACAAAGTAGAATCTGTAGAAAGAAAACTTGGGAAAATATATCCTCAGGAATGGGCAATATCCCAATTGAGCTGCTACAGTGCATACAGATAGAAACAATACTGGTGTTAACTACTATATGCCAACAAATATAGAAAACAAAGAGGTGGCCAACAATCTGGAAGTGATCAATATGTATCCCAATTCATAAGAAAGGAGATCCAAAAGAGTGTAGCAACTATAGGATCATAGCATTAATCTCACATGCAAGAAAAATAATGCTCAGAATTCTGCAGCATAGACTCAAAAAATACATGGAGAGAAAAATTCCAGTGGTGCAAGTGGGATTCTGGAAAGGAAGAGGCACTAGTGACCACATAGCAAACAAGATGGCTAATGGAGTGCACCAAGGAAGTCCAGAAAAAAAATATCAATATGTGCTTTATTGACTATAGCAAAGCATTCGACTGTATAGATCATGGAAAGCTGTGGAATGCACTCAAGGACATGGGGGTGCCACTACATCTGATAGTTCTGATGAGAAATCTGTACCAAGGACAAGAGGCCACTGTCAGAACTGAATTTGGAATAATAATAATAATAATAATAATAATACATTTTATTTCTAGCCCGCCCCTCTGAACGAGCAATCGGGGTGGGGTACAAAAGAGAATAACAATTAACAAAGCAAAAATACAAAGCAGTTATAGCAACAACAAAAATACATAGTAATTATAACAAAAATAAAATTAACAAAGCAAAATGCATAACAATTAACATATCAAAACAAGTAAAAAGAAAATCTCCATTCTCAACCCCCATCCCAATCCTAAAACAATGTGAACTATACACAACCTAAAACGAAACGAAAAGAAAAAAGTGTGTGTGGGGGGGGGATAAGACTCCTCCTTAAGTCCAGGAGCCAAGGCATGGGAGTAGCCCAGGTGGAGGTAGGGCAAACAAACACTCTCTCAGCCGAGTCTTCTTTACTGGCAGATGTTGGGGAGGAGGGAAAACGGCCCATTCCTCCTCCTTAAGTCCAGGAGCCAAGGCATGGGAGTAGCCCAGGTGGAGGTAGCGCAAACAAACACTCTCTCAGCCGACTCTTCTTCACTGGCAGATGTTGGGGAGGAGGGAAAAAGGCCCATTCCTCCTCCTTAAGTCCAGGAGCCAAGGCATGGGAGTAGCCCAGGTGGAGGTAGCGCAAACAAACACTCTCAGCCGACTCTTCTTCACTGGCAGATGTTGGGGAGGAGGGAAAACGGCCCATTCCTCCTCCTTAAGTCCAGGAGCCAAGGCATGGGAGTAGCCCAGGTGGAGGTAGCGCAAACAAACACTCTCTCAGCCGACTCTTCTTCACTGGCAGATGTTGGGGAGGAGGGAAAAAGGCCCATTCCTCCTCCTTAAGTCCAGGAGCCAAGGCATGGGAGTAGCCCAGGTGGAGGTAGGGCAAACACTCTCTCAGCCGACTCTTCTTCACTGGCAGATGTTGGGGAGGAGGGAAAAAGGCCCATTTGTCCTCCTTAAGTCCAGGAGCCAAGGCATGGGAGTAGCCCAGGTGGAGTTAGGGCAAACAAACACTCTCTCAGCTGACTCTTCTTCACTGGCAGATGTTGGAGAGGAGGGAAAAGGCCAATTCCTCCTCCTTAAGTCCAGGAGCCAAGGCATGGGAGTAGCCCAGGTGGAGGTAGGGCAAACAAACACTTTCTCAGTCGACTCTTCTTCACTGGCAGATGTTGGGGAGGAGGGAAAAAGCCCCATTCCTTCTCCTTAAGTCCAGGAGCCAAGGCATGGGAGTAGCCCAGGTGGAGGTAGGGCAAACAAACACTCTCTCAGCCGAGTCCTCTTCACTGGCAGATGTTGGGGAGGAGGGGGGAAAGGCCCATTTCTCCTCCTTAAGTCCAGAAGCCAAGGCATGGGAGTAGCCCAGGTGGAGGTAGGGCAAACAAACACTCAGCTGAGTCCTCTTCACTGGCAGATGTTGGGGAGGAGGGAAAAGGGCCCATTCCTCCTCCTTAAGTCCAGGAGCCAAGGCATGGGAGTAGCCCAGGTGGAGAAACAAAATGGTTCCTAGTTGGCAAAGGGGTAAGGCAGGGCTGTATCCTATTTGTTCAATTTATATGCTAAAAACATCATAAGAAAAGCAGAGTTAGACTCAGAAGATATAAAATGAAGATAAAGGGAAGGAATGTTAACAACCTAAGGTATGTGGATGACACAATATTACGGGTGGAAGACATCACAGAATTGGAATTGTTACTAAGAAAGGTCAGAGATGAAAGTGCAAAGACAGAATTAATGTTGAACGAAATACATAAATTTAGTCTAGACAATGAGGAAATCAAAATAGTCAGAGAATTCCCATACCTAGGATCAAACATTGACCAGTGTAGTGACTGCAGTCAGGAAATAAGAAGACGACTAGGAATGGGTAGGATAGCTATGAAGGAATTAGAAAAGATCATAAAGAGTAAAGATATGCAAATGAGTACTAAATTTAGAATCATCCATGCCATTGTATTCCCTATCGTAATGTGAAAGCTGGACAGTAAAGGAAGCAGACAGAAAGAAAATCAACACATTCGAAATGCGGTGATGGAGAAGAGTGGTTATGATACTGTGGATAGCCCAAAAGTCAAACAAATGAGTTCTTGAACGGATCAAACCCAGAAATCTCCTTGGAAGCCAAGATGATCAAATTGAAGCTGTCATACTTTGGCCACCTAATGAGAATGACTAGAGAAAACAATAATGCTGGGAAAGACAGAGGGGAAGAAGAAAAAGGGGAATAATGTATGTAAGATGGATGGACTCAGTCAGGGTTGGGGTGGGCACAGGCAAAGGGTTTTCAGGGCCTGAGCAGAACAGTGGAAGATAGGGAGTCTTGGAGGTGTCTCATCCATAGGGACACCATGAGTTGGAGTCCACTTGCGCGCAGCTAACAACAACAACAACAACAACAGATATTTGGATAGACTCATTAATGGCCCCAAACTCCAGGCTGTAATACCTGGTAAACCACTAAATGGAGATAATTCCCCCCCCCCCCAGATGTTTTCAGAAGACTTTGTAAATGGAAGATCAGTGTGTTGTGATTTTTATTTCTTTTGAGCACTGTTCTAAAAATACTTTGCTAATGTTGTTTAGTATTTAACCTAGTGCTTAAGTTTCTTCAAGTCTACATGTTTTTAGTTAGGCTATTTTCTTTTGAGATAATAACTTCCAGAGAAGTGGCCTGGTTGATCTGATGAAGCAAAAACAAGAATTAAGAATTTTGTGGTACCTTAAAGACTAACAAATATATTGTTATTGTAAAAACGTTTATGGATTACTTGATCAGAAGCCACAGCTGAGGCAGAGTGTCTGCCTTGTGGTTCTTTAGAGCAAATGTTGGCATCCTGCACTCCATCATCAGTCACTATTGCATATACTATTGGAAATTGCAGTCCAGTAACATATAGAAGGGCTCAAGTTGCCCACCGCTGCCTTTGGGTGATACATGGTCTCATACGGAACAAAATGTTGTTTTATACCAGGTTCCAGTCACACAGCTTTATCATATTCATACAAAATGGTTTGGGTCCCAAAATACTTTGCTTAGTCCCATGATGACTCAGTTCTGGGAGCCACATCTGTAAGATTTGATAAGATTGACCAGTTTAGAACAACACTGACAATTTTCAAAAATAGCTACTTTCTGTAACTTTTGCTTGTTTGTCTTCTGATTTCCCAGTTGGCTTAAGCCAGTGTTTGCTTACCGAAGTGGCAAAATTAGACATTAACTGTGTTTTCTTTCCAAACAGTATCAAATGTTAATTGTGGCTGAAATGTCTTCTAGTGATTCTGTTCTAATGTCACATTTCCATAAAGTGTATACAGCTGAACTTTCTACTGAATGCACTGTATCAGACTGACATGAGTGTGTCTAATCTTCCATTTTTGAGTAAAAGGACAGCAGGCAAGTAGAAAGCCATCTCTTGGTTTCATGCTTGTATAGGTCGGCATAACTGTTACCTATAATTGGATTGCAGACAAAACAGGCAAGTAGAGAGATATCTTTTGGTTTCATGCTTGCACAGTTGGCATATGTGTTTGCATACAAGGGGGACTGTACGCCATGTAATTCTCTGTAGTATGGGAGATGAGGGAAAGCAAAAAGAGGATTGCAAAGAGTGTCATCAAAGATTAAGGAATGGTTATCTAGACATAAGTGTGTGGTCAGCCATATACTGAGTCCAATAGTCATAGCAAAATAAACTATACAAGGGATAGGGTTCCTTTTGGCCTTTCTTCTTGACCCCACTGAGTTTCACATGATTAGTTTGATTGCTCTTCTCTTTGTTGCTTTCTCTGCAATCCTAGCTATGACATTAAGAATCTAAGAAAATTAAATTAGGGGCACCATTGTTTTCCTGCAAAAGATACAAATATGCAGAACCTTAGGTCAGATGTGAAAAATTAACTAAACAAAGGCAACCTTACTTAGGATATTGATTTTTCTGCCATTAATATCCTTCTACACATAATGAAGTTTTGTTTTTTTTTTTCTGGAGTGTCATCGGAGTCCATAGGTACATGATGGGAATCCATTTGTCTCAGGAAGAAACATGTCCATGTATGGTGGATGCCATCCTGGAAATTAGAGTAATAGCAACATAGGGTTGGAAGAGGCCTCAAGGGGCATCAGGTCCAATCTCCTGCTCAATGCAGGCTCTCCAGCTAAAGCATCCCTAACAGGTGGCTGCCCACCCTCTCTTTGAAGATGCCCAGAGAAGGAGACTCTGCCACTTTTCTAGGCAATTGATTTCATTGTGAAACCACTCTTATAGTTAAGAGGTTTCTTCCAATTTTCAGTCTACTCTTCTGTAACTTCATTAGTACTCCAGGGGAGACCTTATCCATGCGGAATATAGTAGAACTATTACTTCTCTTGGAAACTATGCTTCTGTTAATGCAGGTGTCAGAAGCTGCCATATTCTGTAATGAGATGTTACTGTTAGGTAAAAGCATATTAATTTGCTTGTTACAGAGTAATAGGAGTATGACTTGTATAACATGTATTATTCGGGAATGATGGGAGGCATCATTCTGGAGGCATCAGACTGGAGAAGGGCAAATGTTGTCCCCATCTTCAAAAAAAGGGAAAAAAGAGGATCCCAACAATTATTGTCCAGTTAGTCTGACATCAATAGCAGGAATGATTCTAGAGAAGATCATTAAACAGAGAGTCTGTGAACACTTAGAAAACAATTCCATAATTACAAAAAGTCAACATGGATTTCTAAGAAACAAATCATGCCAGACTAATCTGATTTCTTATTTTGATAAAATGGCCACCTTGGTAGACAAAGGGAATGCTGTAGATATAGCATATCTGGATTTGTAATTGGCTGACCAGCCAAACCCAAAGGGTACTCAACAAGGGCTCCTTTTTATCCTGGAGAGGAGTGACCGGTGGGGTGCCACAAGGCTCTGTCCTGGGCCCAGTACTATTCAACATCTTTATCAATGACTTGGATGAAGGAGTAGACACCATGCTTATAAAATTTGCAGATGACACCAAATTAGGACAGGATCAAAATTCAAAATGACCTGAATAGATTAGAAAGCTGGGCCAGAACTAACAAAATGAACTTCAACAGGGTTCAATATACTGCACTTAGGAAAGAAAAATGAAAAGAATAGATAAAGGATGGAGGACACCTGGTTGAATGAGACTAAATGTGAAAGGGATCTAGGAGTCGTTATAAACCACAATTTGAACTTGAGTCAGTAGTGTGATGCAGAAGCTAAAAGGGCCAATGCTATTTTAGACTGTATCAATAGAAGTATAGTGTCTAGATCAAGGGAAGTAATAGTGCCACTCTATTCAGCTTTGGTCAGGGCCCCCCAGGAATACTGTGTCCAGTTCTGGGCACCACAATTCAAAAAGGATGTTGACAAGTTGGAGAGTGTCCAGAGGAGGGTGGCAAAAATGGTGAAGGGTCTGGAAACCATGCCTTATGAGGAAAGACTCAGGGAACTGGGTATGTTTAGCTTGGAGAAGAGACAGTTAAGAGGTGATAGCAATAGCAATAGCAGCTTCATTATACTGCTTCATACCATCTAAGCAGTCTCTAAGCAGTTTACAACTGTAAACTAATTGCTGCCAACAAGCTGGGTACTCATTTTAGCGACCTCAGAAGGATGCAAGCCTGAGTTGAGCCTGGGCCCTGGCTGGTAATGAACTCACAACTTTAGGGTTTCTGACCGAGTGGCTTCAGGACAGGCATTTAGCCACTGCGCCACCAGGGTCCTGATACGATAGCCCTGTTTAAGTATTTGAAGGGGTGTCACATTGAGCAAGCTTGTTTTCTGCTGCCCTAGAGACTAGGCATGGAACAGTGGATGTAAACTACAGGAAAAGAGATTCTATCTCAATATTAGGATGAACTTCTTGACAGTAAGAGCTGTTTGATAGTGGAGCCTCAGAGGTTGGTGGAGTCTACTTCCTTGGAGGGCTTTAAACAGATGCTAAATGGCCATCTGTCAGGGATGCTTTGATTGTGAGTTCCTGCATGGCAGAATGGGGTTGGACTGGATGGCCCTTGTGGTCTCTTCCAACTCTATGATTCTATATAACATAAGAATCCTATTACTGAGTACCCAGCTTGTTGGGAGCTATTGACTTACAGATCGTGAACCACTAATTCACTGATAAGCGGTATAGAAATGTACTTGCTACTGCTATTGCTGCATGGTCTCTTCCCCTAATGTACTGAATATTTGGTTCCAGTGACCAACCCCCTCCCTCTTGGTTACGGCGAAATCTAGGACTGCTGAGCCTCTTACTACTTTCTATGACTTTTGAAATAAATTATCTTCAAGGCACATCAGGA
Source organism: Urosaurus nigricauda (assembly GCA_034509955.1). Taxonomy (NCBI): domain Eukaryota; kingdom Metazoa; phylum Chordata; class Lepidosauria; order Squamata; family Phrynosomatidae; genus Urosaurus; species Urosaurus nigricauda. The sequence continues at coordinate 374,643,216 of JAOEGL010000001.1, read as the reverse complement.
ATGTGTTCACGAGCCTATGCTTAACAGATGTAGTCTCCCAGCAGATATCAACATAACTGAAGTGCCCCATAAGTACTAATTCTTACATCTTCAAAAATTCCTAAATTTGTTTCTGAAAAGCATTGTCCACCAGCTCATCTTGGTTTGGTGCCCTGTAGCAAACTCCTGCCTTCTGCCACTATGTATTTCAGTAGCTATTTCCCGCCTGTTCTCCCCTGCTTGCCAGAGTTGCATTGCTTCTCATATTCCTTGAAACATTTTCCACAATATCTTTGTCATTCCTGTCAAATTTAGCAGCATTGGCCCAATTTCTCCAGGGCTACCACAGTATCGCCTCTGGGCGATCCCTTATTCCTTAACGGACTGAAGGTGAAAAATTTACTGGTCTGTGTATTCACAGCATTTCTGCTTCAGATTTATTTCTGATATCTTTATCATGTATACTTTTAGATGGAAAATGCATGAGAAGTTCTACAGTAACTTTTACCTCAATCTAAGCCAATACATGCAACAGTCATACTTTCTGGAAACCAATGTGCAACTGCATAGTGGACATAAAAGCACTATTTTATATAGGAAACTTACTGACAGCTAGACATATTTATGTGTTTGTATCTTCAACCCAGAACATATAAAAATATCCATTATCTGTGTCCAAACCCTATAATATAATTCCTTCTTAGTGGAATTCCCAAAGAGCAAATTCATCAAACCTCTTTATTTAAAATGTCAAATTGTCACCTCATCAGTCTGATGCATGGAGCTCAATATTCTAGACAGCTCTTTTCTTGGTAGTCTGGTTCTTAAAACAGTGTGGCAGATCAACACTTTATTGAAAATAGTATGGTAGCCACTCTTGGCAAAAGTTGGGGGGGGGGGAATAGCTTGGATAAATTGATATGGAGGAAGAATGGCCATGGCGACTGTGCCAGTCACTTCTCACATGCTTCCGCTTTAATTGGTAACCCCCTAAGTAATGGTTATGCGGATATATTTCATGGCCACAGCTGTTGGGTATTCAGTGAGGGAAATAACATCATTGGTATGGGGGTACTCATCCCAAGCATATGAGTAAGTTAATCATCCACAATTCATTGAACTGTGGAGTTACATTCATGGAGCGGCCTTTTAATTATGGGTGGCTCATTCTCCACATCTTGTAAGATCTCTCCTCTCAGCTGCAGCCGTCTTGGTTGTGTCCCTAAAATTGTTGTCTTTCCTTTGTTTTTCCTTAAGGAATTAACAGTGCTTCCTGCTTAACAGTGCTGCTTAAATGAACCATAAGCTGACTCAGGATGCTGCTCAGATTCAGATATGAAGCCACAATGGTGAAGCCCTTACCTTGCATTAGAAATTAACATGAGGGGTGGCACAATTTTTCCTTGCATTATACTGGGGCTGGTGAGGAAATGCTGTTACATCAGGAATTGATTAATATATTTAATAAATACACACCACCACCATCCCCATCTACACGGAAGTAAAGGTAGGATACATGAGCTCCTAAGATAGCCTCCTAGGCAAACACTGGTAGGATCCAAACCTACAGTGATGGGTTGCACCATGTATTTTTGGGACCCCTTAATCCAGTGCATGCTCAACTTGGGAGAAATGGGAGAATGGATACACATACAGATAAATACAGAATGAATTTAAAAATGGTAAGCATTTTTAATAGCATGCCTAAAAATTTGGCCATTGCCTACCAGATGGTACCACAGTGCATGCCCTCCAACACACATTCACATATTGGGAAGTGCAGATTGCCAATTATTTCACAAACAATACAAGATTGGCTTGTCCAGAGGTTTCCATGGCTTGTCTTTCAGCTTAGGGCTTCGTTGTCTGCATTATTAAAAAGTGTGGAGCCTTAGGGGCAGGTGACCCCACTGTTCCTCAAACACCTACCATTTGGCAGAAATGGGCTGTGGCATTCACCTGCTTCCCTTTAAAATGCTTTAAGAGATGGTGGGAATGGGGTGATGTTCAATAGGAGGAGAAAGGAGTGGCACCAGATTTTTTTAAATTAAATTTGAACTTTGAAATTTTTTTGAAATTTTAATTTTCTTAAAATTCTTTTAAAATTTTCTTTAAAAACATCACATTTTAACCAAATCTTTGCTGTGTATATGTAAATACATTTAGGCTGTGAGTGTGATATTGTAATTTGAAGGTATAATTTTAATTTTGCTAGGTGCTTATGTCACAACTGTTAGCATTACATTCAGTGGTATATGGGAATTATGATTTACATGTAACATTAGTGCAAAAAAGCATTACTAAGGATTCTGTATAGTGTGAAATGGGAGGAGCTCAATGGGGGGTGGGTGACACCAAGAGTTACCACACTAGGTGACACCAACCCTAGTGATGCTACTGGTACAGTCAGCCCTCCATACCCACAGATTCTGAATTCATGGGTTCAACCATCCAAGGCTTGAAAACATTTTTTAACCCCCCAAAGGCAAACCTTGATTTTGCTGTTTTATACAAGGGACACCATTTTACTACACCACTGTATATAATGGCATTTGAGCATCCATAGATTTTTGTATCCACAGGGGGTACTGGAGCTAAACCCAGTCAGTACGAAGGAGCCAGTCCTTTCTCCAGTGCCAGTGAACAGTTTTCTCCAGAAAAATAATAAAGATCAATTGTTTCCCCATCAGCCATTAGTTGTCTTCTCTCTTGTTCACTGGTGTCTCTGATAACAGCTAAGAAAATAAATAGGGGTGAAGGTAGATTTCATATGCATTTTAAATTCACCCATAGCCCTATTTCTAGGTCAGTACAGATTTTTTTAAAGGTTGACCTCCTGATTAAATGGGTGACCTCTTGATTAAAATTGCAAATGAAGAGAGGAATTGCAAAGGGTCAAACAGTCACATTCAGAGCATTGGCTCAAACTATTGTTTTGAGCCCAAATTCATGGTAGTGAAGAGTGATGGTGGTGGGGAATATTTATTTATTTATTTATTTACCTGGGGGAAAGTGGCTGTGTAAATATCAAACTGTTTACTGAAGCCTGTTTTAATTAATTCCCTGTATGGTTCAAAACTAAGTTGGTCTTACTGGTCCCTTACAGCATAATTAATCATCAGTAATAATTTATTTTATGTGGCTTCCTGAGGTTAAACATGGGCACAGCAATTCATTAAGAAAAGGGATGGGAATTAATAACATCTAAAAGGTTTGTTATGAAAAAGTGAAATATCTGAAAAGATTTATTTAAAGGCTAATGATTGATGTCTGCAGAGTTTTATCGGTTAAACTTGGGAGCTTAAATCTAGGTCGAGTCCCAGCAGATATGCATGGGCTGGTGTTTGATCATTTCCCTGTGATTAACGTTTTCTGAATGAAATGGTACGATTTTTCATTTTTCATATGTGTCTTTGATAACATGCTAGTCATCAGTGAATGGGGAATTGTGAAGGAATCATGGCTCTAGGAATAAATTATTTCCAGAGTGCTATTCATGCATTCGCCAGATATATTTGCCAAAATATATTTCATATTTTCATATTTATCTGAAAAGGCAAGAGAACTGAAGGAGAAGGAAAGCCTTCCTCAAAAGAGAGACAGCAAGAAATTACGATTAAATGTAAATTGCAGTAGCAAAAAGTACACTGCACAGTTTGTATTGCGAATTGGTGCAAAAATGTTGTGCAATGGTATTTGCTCATGTTTCTTTACATAACCAAAACCAGTCACACTAAATCAGAATGTGTAGGAATTATAAAGTAAGATAGGTTGATAAAACCACAAGGTAGCCGTTTATAACTTTCTGGGGTGCTCCTCCTCAAGAAAAGAGAGAAATCTTCATAATCTGCAATGTGCTGAAGAGAGAAGAGTCAGCAATCTTTCATCTGTCACACAATAGACTAGAAGAGCATTGGCTATTTTTGTCTTCTCCCCATCCATCTCTGTCCATCCTGACCTGTAGTGACATGAGAAGGCAGTGGTCTGAAAGTCTGTGCACCTTGGCAAACCACTTCATACTTCTCCATGTTAGTATGAATAGAAGCAAAAGTCTGTTGATCCAGTCCTTTTTCGTTACATCTGTTGTTGTTAACTGCTCTTGAGTTGATTTTGACCCAAGGCGACCCCATGGATGAGACATCTCCAAGAATCCCTGTCCTCCACTGCTCTGCTCAGTCCTTGCAAATTCATATCCATGACCATGACCTCCCTAGCATGTGGTCTTCCATCCATCTAGCATGTGGTCTTCCTCTCTTTCTGCTTCCCTCTTCCGTAGTATTGTTTTTTTCCAATGAGTTGTGCCTTCTCATGATGTGCCCGAAGTATGACAGCCTCAGTTTGTCATCTTGGCTTCTAGGGAGATTTCTGGCTTGATCTTCTCCAGGACCTGTTTGTTGGTCCTTTTGGCTGTCCATGGGAACTTCAGCCCTCTCTTCTCCAGCACCACTTCTCAAATGAATTGATTTCCCCCCATCTTCTTTCTTAACTGTCCAGCTCTCACATCCATCCACAGTAATAGAGAATACAATGGCTTGTATGATTCTAACTTTTGTGCTGAGTTGTATATTAGCCACTCTGGTAGCCTTGGCTGAAGAGCGGGGTATAAATAAAACATTATTATTATTCTTTGCATTTTAGGATTCTTTCTAGTTCTTTCATAGCTGCCCTCCCCATTCTTAATCTTCTTCTGATTTCCTGGCTGCAGTCCCTGTTTGATTCCAAGTATGGGACTTCTTCTACTGTTTCGATTTCTTCATTGTCTAGGTTGAACTTGTGATGGTCCTTGGGGGTTATTATTTTGGTTTTCTTTATGTTCAACAGTAGGCCTGTCTTTGCACTTTCTTCCTTGATTTTTCTTATTAGTTGTTCCAGGTCTTTGAGGTTTTCTGCTAGTGTTAGGGTGTCGTCTGCGTATCTTACATTGTTCATATTCCTTCCTCTTATTTTCACTCCTTCTCCTCTGTGTCTAAGTCTACTTTTCTTACAATTTGGTCTGCATATAGGTTAAAAGGTAGGGTGATAAAATCCAGCCTTGTCTGACCCCCTTTGTCAATAGGAAACAATTTTGTTTCTCCATGTTCTGTCCTGACAGTGGCCTCTTATCCTAAGTACATATTTCTCATCAGAACAATCAAATGTGCTGGCACTCCCATGTCTTTAAGAGTGTACCATAGCCTTTCATGATCTATGCAGTCAAAGGCTTTGCTGATTTTCTTTTGGAATTCCTTGGTGCATTCCATTAGCCCTTGTATGTTTGCGATGTGGTCCCTAGTGCCTCTTCCTTTCCTGAACCCTGCTTGAATCCCTGGGATTTCTGTCTCCATGTATGGTTAGAGTCTATGTTGCAGAATTTTCAGCATGTCTTTCTTGCATGGGAGATTAACACTATGGTCCTATAGTAGCTGCAGTCTTTCATGTCTCCTTTTTTGTGGATGCAAATATATATTGATTGTTTCCAATCTGTTGGCTGTCATTTTGTTTTCCATATCAAAACAAACAAACAAACAGCTTCATTTATATACCGCTTCATACCCTTAAGGTATGAAGGTATATCTGTTGAGATATGTTGATTAGTACTAGAACTGACTCTGTCAATGTGCATTGTAGCAGTTTGATTGGAATATCATCTGTTCCTGATTATTTATTTTTTTACCATTTCTTTTATTGCAGCTTCTACCTCACTTTTTAGAATTTGGGTTCATCTTCATATGTTTCTTCATTCCACGTGTCATTCATTTTATCATCTCTTTTATATAACTCTTCTGTGTATTTCATCAAAAGTATTTTTATTCCTTTCTGGTCTTGAATTATGTTATTTTTAGTATCATAAAGTATCCTGGCCCTTGGTTTCAACTTTCCTTTGATTCCCCGGATTTTGTGGAATAGGTATCTAGTTCTTCCTTTTTTGTTGTTGTCTTCTATTTCTCTGCATTGGTCATTGTAATAGCTTTCTCTATCTTTTCTCACTAACCATTTTACGGTTGCATTCATGTTTCTTAGTTTGTTCCTATTTCCTTTTTGTTTTTCCCTCTCTTCCTTCCTTTATTGCTTGTAGTGTTTCAACTGTCATCCATGGTTTTTTCTTTCTTTTTGTCTGTGAAAGTGTCTTGTCTGCTTTTTTCTCTTATTATATCCTTGGCTTCAGTCCATAGTTCTTTTGGTTCTCAGTCTATTATGCTCAGTAGCGTAAATCTATACAGTACCTTATATTGTCAGTGAATTCTGTTGGTATGTTGTTCAGATCATATTTTGGTATGATGTCTGGTTTTGTTTTCTTCTTGAGTTTCACTCTTATTTTTGATATGAGTAATTTGTGATCTGTGTCACAGTTGGCTACTAGGATGGGGTTTTGCCATCTTTTACCTCCAATTATATAATCTATTTGATTTTTTTTTTCATCTGGTGATGCCCATGTGTATAGCCTTTTTTCTAGCTGTATAAAAAATGTATTTGCAATGAAAAGGTTATTGGCATCACAAAAATCTATCAGACACTCACCTGTTTCATTTCTTTTACCTAATCCAAATCTGCCTACTGTTTTTTATTTTTCTTTGCTTCCAATTTTTGTGTTCACCTATGATCAGCTTAATGTTCTGATCTGGTGTGTTGTTAATTTCTTCCTTCACTCCTTCATAGGATCTTTCAATTTCTTCTTGTTCTACCTTTGTAGTTGGTGCATACACTTGAATTATAGTGGTATTCATAGGTTTTCCATATAGCCTTATTGAGATGATTTTATCTGATTTTGCGTTGTATCCTCTAACTGGTTTTGCCACATCTTTTCTTAGTATGAAGGCCACCCCGTTTTTCCATGTCTTTTCATTCCCTGAGTAGAACACTGTGTCGTTGCTGGAATCAAAGTGGCCCATTCCTGTCCATTTTAGTCCACTCACCCCCCAGTAGTGTCTATGTTCATGTGTTCCATTTCCATTTTTACTATATCTAGTTTCCCTTGGCTCATGGTTCTCACATTCCATGTCCCTATTTTATGTATGGTGCCGCTACAAATAGCATTTGTCTTTCTGTGCATATCTACTACTTCTTCTTCGTGGTCTCTGTGCCTCACACAATAGGGTTTGCGCCTGCGCAGAAGCTCCATTCGGAATGCTGAAAAGCTGAGTAGATTGGCGGGAGCCCCGCCCCTCCCATTCCCTGAGCATGCCCAATCCCGCCAATCTAGCTCCTCCTTCAGTTCTCTTTCGTCCGCCGCAAGAGTAACATCTCCTTCGGAGTGCTCTTCATCGCGACGAAAGCTGCGTAGATAGACTCTGTCTATTTTGTTTTATTTTCCTTTATTTTGTTCTTTTCTTAGTTTTTTTTTCGTTTTTACTCTCGTTTTTTCTCCTTGAGCTGCCCCTTTTTGTTCGGAACTCGAGGGTTTTGGCCCGGACGGGCCCCTTGCGATCAGACCGGCCTCTTATGGCCGCCCCGTTCAAAAAATGTTCCGACTGTGGCGGTAAAATCCCGGTTGTGGATGGACACTCGAAGTGTATTTTCTGCTTAGGCAGTTCCCACATCCCGGAGAAATGCAAGCATTGCAAGGCTTTTAACCCCGCCACGCTTTGCCAAAGAGCGGATCGGCTCAAGGCCCATCTGTGGGAGAAGGCCCTCTCGGTTTCCCACTCTTCGGAATCGTCTACGGACCCCTTAGGACGCCTTCCCATCTCTAAGTTCCCGAGAATTCCGAAAATCAAAAGACCGACCTCGACGTCGACAGCGACCTCGACACCGACGGAGGCCTCCTCGACGTCGGCCTTGACACCGACTACCATGTCTCGCCCCGAAGGGCAACACAGAGAGCACAAGAAGCGGCCTTCATCCACCGAGCTGGAGAAGCCGAAATCGAAAAAACATAAGCATAAGGAGGTCCTTACTTCGGTTGCCTCGGCGGCTGCCCAGGCAGACCTGGCCATGTCTTTTCTAAGACAACCTTCGGCCATTGACCTCTCTGTCCCGGCCCCGGTCACTGTACTAGACTCGGCGCCGGAGACCTTGGAACCCGCATTTCAGCCTGCATCTACCCAGGTCCTCGTCCCTACGGGAACGGTCTCGACCTCGGTCTCTACTGTCTTGCCCATTTCGGCTCCGACTTCTGTACCACCGAAGGAAATCCTAGCCTCTTCGGAGCGCATTTACAGGCTGTGGTTCCCATCTCCTCCACCCCGGAAGTCTCCGGAATTGTTTGAGGAGCACTACTTCGACTCACCCCACTCGTCGGCCTCCTTTCTGGCGCGACATCGGGCTGAATCCTATTGGAGAAAGTGTCATCCATCTTACCGCTCCTACTCTCCTTCCTACCGGGATCGGTACCATGTCCGTGACCTCCACGTCGGGGACTTTTCACGATCTCGCTCTCGATCTCGTTCTCCTTCTCGGTCCTGAGCCGAATACAGGGCCATATCGCCCCCGCCGGCCTCGACAGCTACGGTGTCGAAACCTCCGGAATCGAGCGCCACTATGACCGCTGCGGCCTCAGCTACGATTACTACTTCGACATCGATAGCCTCTGCTCCGATCAGTTACGCGGACGCCTCGACGTCGACCTTCCTTACGGCGCCAACACAGCCCTATGTGGATCCGCAGTTGCCAGCCTCCCAGTCTACGGAGGAGTCCACGGGAGAGACGGACAACCGTCCCGACTCCCCACAGCCTGCCATTTCCTCTCCCAATGAGGAAGTTGAGGACCAGACACCTGGTTCACCTGTCGAAGATCTTCATCTCTTCACTGGAATTGTTGACAGGATGGCAAGGGCGGTAGGCCTCCAAACAGTGCAGACGGCCCAGCCTCCCAGGGACCCCATCGATGGCCTCGTGGTGCGTCCCCAGCAAAGGGCGGTCATTCCATTCTTGCCTTCCTTTTCCGACATTATGGTGGCCTCTTGGAACAAGCCAGCCTCGACACCACCTGCTTCTAAGAAGCTTGACTCTTTGTATCGGGTGCAGTCGGATACAGCACCCTTCCTGTTCACCCACCCAGCTCCTAACTCTCTGGTGGTGGAATCTACTTGTAAGTCTACAGGCAAGTCCCATTCTGCCCCCGTGGACAAAGATGGCAGAAAGATGGACATCTTTGGCAGCCATTTCTACTCATCTGCAGTTCTGGCAGCGAAGGTCGCCAATATGCAAGGTTGTATGGCCGGCTATCAGAGGTTTCTGTGGGATCGTGTGGCTGCTTTTATTCCCTACCTGCCTCAGGCACAACAAGAGGCAGCTCAGGAATTTTATGCTGAGGCTCTCTCCCTCATTGCCCAGGAGGTCCACTCAGCTAGACATGTTGTTACCCCGCTCCGAGTGTATATACAGAGGAGCGGGCTATAAATAAACTATTATTATTATTATTATTATTATTATTGTTGACTGTTCTGCGAAAGTTATGGCCGGTGCAGTGGCACTCCGCAGTTTCGCCTGGTTGAGATCTACCTCCCTGTCTGAGGAAGCTAAGTCCAAGATCGAAGATCTTCCTTTTGATGGTGAAGGTCTATTCGCCGCCAAGACCAACGAATCCCTGGACACCATGGCCAAGGCTAGTCTGAACGGGAAGAGACTTGGGCTGACACCTAGCAAGTCCTCATCTGGTGGTGTCTGGCGCCAAAGGCCATACGACCCTGGTTTCACCCGTTCTCACTCGGCTCCGTCCTCCACTTATAGGACCCAGCCTTACACTAGGAGGCCTTACAGACAGCCTCAACAGCAGCAGCAACAGCAGCAACAGCAAAGGCAAGGCCAGCAGCGTCAGCAACAACCTTCCAGGAAACCATCCTCCAAGTCGCACTTTTGACGGGCTCTTGGAGGCGACACCCAATTTTTGTTTGCCAGTCACCCTCTCCTCAGTCCCCAGACTTTGCCATTTCTACGAGAACTGGTCCAAGATCACCACGGACTCCTGGGTGCTTACCATCATCCGCCTGGGATACGCCATAGATTTCTCAAGTATTCCACCAAATGGCGTTTTCTGTTCCACTCCCTCCTCTCCTCCTCTTCTGGAGGAGATTTCCTTCCTTCTCGACAAAGGAGCCATACAACGTGTTCCACCGTGCTTCAAACACCAACCTTCTACTCCAAGTACTTCACAGTTCCGAAGAGAGGAGGAGGTCTTCGCCCCATCTTGGACCTGAGAGGCGTCAACTCATACATCATGCTTCGCAAGTTCAAGATGGTGACTCTCCAATCCATCTTGCCGTTCCTACACCAAGGGGACTGGTTTGCATCCATAGACCTAAAGGATGCTTACTTCCACATCAGTATTCGGCCGCAACATTGGAAGTATCTCCGTTTCGCCATAGATGGAGATCTCTATCAATATACCGTTCTTCCTTTCGGCCTCTCCACCGCTCCTCGGGTGTTCACAAAGTGCATGGCGGTGTTCATCTCTCACCTTCGTCTCCAAGGAATAAAGATATTCCCTTACCTCGACGACTGGCTTCTGGTGTCGTCCTCCAAAACACAACTGTGCAAAGACGTCCAGTACACTTTGGACCTCTTGACCGACTTGGGACTCAAAGTCAACCTACCAAAATCCATTCTCCACCCTGTGAGGGTGATAGACTATATAGGCACGTCCCTGGACTCTGTGATGGGTCGAGCTTGGCCATGAAACCCACTGGGTGACTTTGGGCAAGTCACATGCTTTCAGCCTCACAGGATGGCAATGGCAAACCCCCTCTTGAAGAAACTTGCCAAGAAAACCCCATGATATTTTTTCCTTAGGGTCACCATAAGTCAGAAAAAACTTGAAGGTACACAACAGCAACAACAGGGTTGGGATAAAGAGAAAGGGCTCTTCTCCCTTGTCCTAACTTTTCATCCATCCTTCTAACAGGATGAGGGGTAAAAAAATCTGCAGAATGGTAATGGGCTGGCTTTACCATATAGACTTTCAACAGATTAAACCAATGAAGTCCTCTTCACAGGACTCCATTGTAGAGAAAAAAGGTCCTTTTTGCTGCATAAAAGTTTCCCATCCCACCCTACCATTGTCTTAGTTAAAAACAACTGCCACCTAAGAACATCTCAGATGTAATCATTTCCAGAGTGGTAGCCAGAGTTAGTTGATACGGTGTGCCCCACATATTGGCAGGCTAGCCATCCACAGATTGGAGTTCCTGTGGATCACCCTTCTCCATCTTAGCCAATGGTGATGCACACCCATGGGCGCACTGACATGTGAGCATGCACATTGCCACCCATTCACTAATATGACCTCAAGCTCCTGCGTTTCCCCCCATTTGCAGTTCCCCCCCCGAACCAAACACCCGCGAATGGGAATGGCACACTGTAATATTTATTTTATTTATTCATTCATTCATTTGAGGGATTTACATCCCATCTTTCTCCCAAAATGGGATTCAAGGCGACTTACAATGATTTTAAATGATAGAACTAAAATACTGATTACAAGATTTAAAAAAATAATTAAATATTACTAACATTAAAATATAAGTTAACAGCTTAGGGGGGAAACAGACGGGCTGGAAGGGGTGGTTTGAAGCCGTCCCTTCCGAAGACAAATTAGGGCCACAGCAAACATATGCTGCAGCCCCAATCCTCCTTGAAGAGACATTTATGGCATATAATTTCAGTGTTTAGAGAGTAGACTCGGGTCCGCTAAAGCTTATGCCTTAATAGAGTGTTTCCAACTGTTTAGGCCTATAATTCCCATGAGCATCGGCCAGCAAAACCAACCCATTGAGAGGAATAATGGGAGTTGTGGTTCAAAATATCTGGTAGCCCTCATGCATTAGAGAAGACTGCTTTAACAAGAGAAGTGCCACTAGATTCTGTTGCTTTTGCATTTTTAATGGCCACTAAAATATCAAATGAGGGATTCTCAGAAAGCTTCAAAAGTCCCGAATATCTCCCCTTCCTTGGCTGCTAGAGTCACGGTTTTATATCACCAAGCCCACGCCATCCCAACTGACTTAAGAAACTGGAAAACATGTAGTTCTTTGAAATCTTTGGCATTAACCTGAAAAATAATAAATGTTATTCTACTGGATAGGCATATACCTTCCTATGGTAATCCTTCATAAGACAGGGATCAGTGTCTACTAGCAATACTACCAAGCCTCCTCAGAGACCCTCTGCATATAGAAACATCCACTCTGAAGCCAAGGAAGTTTCCACTATATAACATTATTATCACAGCAGTTCCATTTATCTAATTTAGACATGCAGAGGTTGAGAGATGCTTCCAAATTCAGTTTTCATTCACAATCAATTATAATTTAATTTACAGACCACACCTGTTCAGGATGTTGACGTATATAGCCATTGGTCCTGGTTTTCTATAGGGAAACCAGGTGCTGCTTCTTGACTTGCTAGAGCAGGTTTTGACTTGAATGCATGCAATGTACGTGTAGCTCCCTTTCCCCTTTATCAAGATTTACTTCTTAACAATGATGTCTGCACTTACTTGCAATGGCACCCATGCACACATAAGAAAAATTGCAATACTTGCAGAAAATCCATTTCTAAATGGTAGAGTAAATGTCATGTGTGTGCAATATCCATCTTCTAACCCTGGAATCTTTAGTCCAAGGGTATCAGGTTGCAGGACTGGGAAAAGAAAAGGGATTGGCTATATCTCCAGAGCCCTATCTCCAGAGACATTTTCAAAAGTAAGCTCTACTAGAAAAGATGGAGTTATAGTCTGGCCTATTATATGGGTACCCTTCATAGATAGCAAATTGAGACCTGTTATGAATGATAAATGTTGCCCTTAGTGTAGAACTGAGTGATTCAGATTCCCAATGGAATACAAGGACTTATCCCATTACAATGATACTAAGGCCCAGGGTAAAATGATGGATTTGGATGGAAGAATCCCATATGAACATGAGACAATCTTCTGTTGAGTCTGTTCATGGCTTCATTTAGCCTGGCTTCTGCATATAAACTGTGTGCTTTACCATGGAGCTATGGTTTCTTCACATACAAAATTAAAGTTTCATTTTGTTACCAAACACAAAAAATGGTTCTGGCCAAGGCGTTACATCTCAAGTTAACCTATTACTCCAAATGTTTTGAAGACTAAAAGCTCAGTATTCCCTGGCTTAAGGAAAAGGCAGAGCACACTTAGAAGTTCAGTCAATTAAGAACTGAGCATTTGAGTACATCCAGCAGATTAATAGTTGCAGGGTGTCAAAAGACCACAGAGAATATAATGCAAGGTGCCTTTTAACTAATACGTAGATATACACATCCTCTCTAAATACATGGCGGAGGTAAAATCAGCAGGTGCAAAGTAATGAATCTGGATACAACACAATTATTTCCCCCCAGGATAATGCTTCTGCTAGAGAATAATTCTGCTTTTCAGCATACACCATGACCTGAAAGGGAGAACAAAGGTACTGAGATTGTTAATGTTATAATAGTTTTGTTGTGTAACTTAAAATAAAGAAGAGGATATTGTTGAATATGAACGCTTCATAATTCCTAAAGTTATTTTGAGATTATGTTCTTAATCCATTTTCGTATTACTTTGCGGGTGGCTTCATTTCTCATGCTTAAAAGAGAGAAGGAGGGAGGGAGAGAGCAACTCTACAGTCTGAGCAAGTTAAATTTCGAATATCATCTGGACTCATCTGAACTTTGAATAGCAAGCCGCAGGAACTTGCTGGTATAGAAAAATCTCAGTGTCATCAAACAGCACTCTTATGCTTACACTCTCCATGTTCTGCTCAACCTACGCATATGAAGGCAGCTTTTCAACAATAAATGCTCTTGAAAAGGAAGCTTACAAGAGTATTCACAGAGACTTCTTGGAAGTATGCCTACACACTGCTCAAACGTCTATTATTTTTGTTTCCTTGCAACAATGCCTTTGTGCAGTCAAGCTATAAGCAAGCTACTGTGGGCTGCAATATGTCCCAAGGTCACCAGTTGTTGAGTGTAGATCTAGGTTATAATTTAGAGAAAAGTAAGCATACTCATCTTCCATTGTTTTCAGCAGTACTTATGGACATAGAGGCGGAAATCTGATTGTATAACTCCTCTTGTACTAGCAGTTGTGCCTTGCTGGTCCAAGTGGGTGGGTGATATCAAGAACATGCTTCTGCAAGTGGTTCCGCAGATTACAGAAAAAATTGCAAGCAGTTGTGATTTCCTTAAGTGTCTGTACATGCAAACCTTAACATAGGCCATGTTCCAAACTGTAAATGGCTGCACAGAGGAGGTCTCCAGCTTGAGGCTCCTGTTGCATACAGCCTTGGTGCAATGGTGCAGCCAAATGCAACTGTGTGAGCCTATATTAATGCCACACAAATGCAGAACAAGATCTTTGTCTCAAAGTCCTGATTTATGTCCGGAAGGCTCACTCCACCCATCCATCACAGATGTTACATAGAGTTCTCAAATATCAGAAACAGCTCCCCCCATATCAATATTTGGTAGAGCACATGTATGTGTGTGTATGTGTGTGTGTGTAGATATAGATATAGATATAGATATAAAATAGAATCATAGAATCACAGAGTTGGAAGAGACCACAAGGGCCATCCAGGCCAACCCCTTGCCATGCAGGAACTCCCAATCAAAGTATCCCTGACAGATGACCATCCAGCCTCTGTTTAAAGACCTCCATGTTTAGCCTGGAGAAGAGAAGGTTGAGGTGATATGATAGCCCTGTTTAAATATCTGAAGGGATGCCACATTGAGGAGGGAGCAAGCTTGTTTTCTGCTGCTCCAGAGAACAGGACCTGGAACAATGGATGCAAGCTCCAGGAAAAGAGATTCCACCTAAACATTAGGAGGAACTTCCTGACAGTAAGGGCTGTCAGACAGTGGAACACACTCCCTCGGAGTGTGGTGGAGTCTCCTTCCTTAGAAGTCTTTAAGCAGAGGCTGGATGGCCATCTGTCGGGGATGCTTTGATTTGGGTTGGACTGGATGGCCCTTGTGGTCTATTCCAACTCTGTGATTCTATGATCTCTACCAATCTCTAATCAGCAGGTATCAAGTAGAAGGTGCTTGAAAACATTCTTGAGAAGCTATTTCTGCTAAAAGTCAGAGGAAGCAGTACTGGGCTAGATAAATCAACAGAAAATAGTGTCTTGGGTAGAATCGAAGGGCCATCTTTCTTTGCATGTGCACCCATCAATCTCTCCAAGCCTCTTTCCTTCTCTGCAGGACTTGAGGAGAGGGTATGTGTTGCTTACCTGGCACTCCTAGAGAATAACAAGACAGTTTATGGGGCTCTGCTTACACTGAAGCATAGTCAGACCTAGGTAGCCTCATCCACAATGTCCTGCTACTTCTTGTCCTGCTCATTAGATCTGAGACAAAACTACACTAAAGCAGCACTGGAGACAGGTGTCCACTTCCTTCTATTTTCAAGCACCTTAAACAGGCCCTGTATCCTACTTTTCTGCTCACTTGCCAAAATGATTACAATGCAATAGTTTGTGTGCATGTGCAACATGTATTGTTTGCATGTGCAGCATGTGCAATCCAATAATCTTTTATTGTGTTGAAGTTCTGATGTGACAGGTAGCTACCCCAAACAAAATGACAGGATGCCCACGAAATTGTCAGGTCTTCCTTTCACAGGGCTATATTTTGGGCAGGGGACATTAAGAATTTTAGAATTTTAGTTTTCTTTAACTGAACAACTCTGCTCAAGTGGCATTAGACTTTGCAGTATGGACAACGAGGGATCTGCCGCAGTCACCTGCAACTCTTGTGGGATGTTTCTCTTCTTGCCTACAGATGTGGAGAACTTCACATGCACCAAGTGCAAGTTGGTGGCACTCTTGGAGGAGAAAGTGCAGCAGCTGGAGTCCAGAGTAGCTACACTTCAGCAGATTAGGGAACAAGAGGATTTCCTGGACACAATAGAACTAACCATCTTGGATGAGTACCATGCAGAGGAAGATGCTAGGGTGGAAGAGGTCACTTGCCAAACAGAGGAGGCAGACAGCTGGAGGAAGGTCACAAAGAGAAGTAAACCAAGAAGGAATTGTTCGGGGAGCTTGCAGCTAGAGAATCGATTCGAAGCGCTTTCCCTTATCAAGGAGGATGAAGAAGAGCAGCATGGACAGACTTCAGGGACGGAGCAGGGGAGCCTGAGAGTCCCACCCGAGGAAACAGTCGCTGCTAAGCCTCGGAGGAGGCGTGTGGTCGTAGTGGGGGACTCCTTGCTGAGGGGTACAGAAGCAGTGATTTGTAGGCCTGACAAGATGTCTCGAGAGGTGTGTTGTCTTCCAGGTGCAAAGATCCGGGATGTGACAGAGAGGCTGACAAGACTGGTCAAGCCTACTGACCAATACCCCTTCCTTTTGGTCCACGTGGGAACTAATGATACTGCAAGACACAGCATTCAGAACATCAAAAGGGATTACGAGGCGCTTGGTAGGAAGCTGAAAGGAATGGATGTACAGGTTGTCATCTCGTCTCTTCTGCCAGTTGAAGGGCATGGTCCAGGAAGGGAGAGGAAAATAGCAGATGTGAACAACTGGCTTCGCAGATGGTGCCGCCGAGAGGGATTTGGATTCTTGGATCATGGGCTGCGGTTCCATGAGGAAGGACTTCTTGCAACAGACGGGTTGCATCTCACGCCAGTTGGAAGAAATGTTTTTGCCAACAGTCTCAAGAACTTGATCAGGAGAGCTTTAAACTGAGTTCCGAGGGGAAGGGAGACAATAAGGAAGGCAAAAGGGATGGCGAAAATAGTCAAACTGACATAGAGGAAACAAGGCAAACAGTGCAAGGACCCAATAGTGGGAGGCAAAAAAACTTGCACAGGCAGCATGTAAAAGGGAACCATGGTCTGCGATGTCTCTACACTAATGCACAGAGCATGGGAAATAAGCAAGATGAACTCGAACTCCTAGTACAACAAAGCAAATATGATATAATAGGCATCACTGAAACCTGGTGGGATGAGTCTCATGATTGGAATGTGGAAATAGAGGGGTATAACCTTATTAAGAGAAATAGGCCAAACAGGAAAGGAGGAGGAATAGCACTATATGTCAGAGATATTTACACCAGTGAAGAGATCCTGGACATCAATCATGGAAGCCAGGTGGAGAGCATCTGGATAAGAATCAAAGGGGAGGGAAACAACAAGGGTGTTACGGTGGGAGTCTACTACAGACCCCCAAGTCAGACTGAGGAATTGGATGATATCTTTCTAGAACAGATGACCACACAGTCAGAAAAGAGAGATGTAGTAGTGATAGGCGACTTCAACTATCCTGATATTTGCTGGAAGTCAAACTCAGCAAAATCCTCAAGGTCTAGCAAATTCCTCACTTGCCTGGAAGACAATTTCATGGTCCAAAAGGTGGAAGAGGCAACAAGGGGGTCAGCTATTTTAGATCTGATCCTAACCAACAAGGATGACTTGGTTAATGGGGTGCAAGTGGTGGGATCATTAGGTGGAAGTGACCATGTTCTCCTGGAGTTTGTAATACAGTGGAAAGGAGAAGCCAGGCAGAGTCAGACACGCATCCTAGACTTTAGGAGAGCGGATTTCAGTAAACTTAGAGAAGTATTGAGGGCGATTCCATGGTCAGAAATACTAAAAGATAAAGGAGTTCAGGACGGATGGGACTTTCTCAAAAGGGAGATACTGAAGGCACAATTTCAAACAGTTCCAGTGAGAAAGAAAAACGGGAGGTGTCTCAAGAAACCAGGATGGATGACTAAGGAACTTTCAACCGAGCTAAGTTTGAAACGGAACATGTATAAGAAATGGAAAAAGGGGGAAATCACGAAAAAGGAATTCAAAGAAATAGCAGGCATGTGTAGGGGTAAAGTCAGAAAAGCTAAAGCGCAGAATGAACTCAGGCTTGCTAGAGAGGTTAAGAACAATAAAAAGGGCTTTTTTGGATATGTCCGCAGCAAGAGGAAGAAGAAGGAAACGGTAGGGCCACTGCGTGGAGAAGATGGCAAAATGCTAACAGGAGATAGAGAAAAGGCAGAATTACTCAACACCTTCTTTGCCTCAGTCTTCTCAGAAAAGGCAAAGGGTGCTCAACCTGAGGATAATGGAGCAGAGAACAGAATAGGGGAATTTCAGCACAGAATAAGTAAAGAGATAGTAGAGGAACACCTTGTTAATCTAAATGAATTTAAGTCTCCGGGACCAGATGAACTCCATCCAAGGGTATTAAAAGAACTGGCAAAAGTAATATCGGAGCCATTGGCAATCATATTTGAAAACTCCTGGAGAACAGGAGAGATCCCAGCAGACTGGCGAAGGGCAAACGTTGTCCCCATCTTCAAAAAGGGGAAAAAAGAGGATCCCAACAATTATCGTCCAGTTAGTCTGACATCAGTTCTAGGAAAGATTCTGGAGCAGATCATTAAACAGAGAGTCTGTGAACATCTAGAAGGCAATGCCATAATCACAAAAACTCAACATGGGTTTCAGAGAAACAAGTCATGCCAGACAAATCTAATCTCTTTCTTTGATAAAATTACCAGTTTGGTAGATGAAGGGAATGCTGTGGATATAGTATATCTTGATTTCAGTAAGGCCTTTGACAAGGTTTCCCATGACATTCTTGCAAACAAGCTTGTAAAATGTGGGCTAGACAAAGGAACTGTTAAATGGATCTGTAATTGGTTGACTGGCCGCACCCAAAGGGTGCTCAACAATGGCTCCTTTTCATCCTGGAGAGAAGTGACCAGTGGGGTCCCACAGGGCTCTGTCCTGGGCCCAGTGCTATTCAACATCTTTATCAATGACCTGGATGACAGAATTGGGAGCATACTAATCAAATTTGCAGATGACACCAAATTAGGGGGAATAGCTAATACCCCAGAGGACAGGATCAAGATTCAAAGTGACCTGAATAGACTAGAAAGCTGGGCCAAAGCTAACAAAATGAAATTCAACACAGAGAAATGTAAGGTATTGCACTTAGGGCGGAAAAATAAAATGCACAGATATAGGATGGGTGACACCTTGCTGAATGAAACTACATGTGAAAGGGATCTAGGAGTCCAAGTAGACCACAAGTTGAACATGAGTGAACAGTGTGATGCGGCAGCTAAAAAGGCCAATGCTATTTTGGGCTGCATTAATAGAAGTATAGTGTCTAGATCAAGAGAAGTAATAGTGCCACTGTATTCTGCTTTGGTCAGGCCCCACCTAGAATATTGTGTCCAGTTCTGGGCGCCACAATTCAGAAAGGACATTGAGAAACTGGAGCGTGTCCAAAGGAGGGCGACAAAAATGGTGAAGGGTCTGGAAACCATGCCCTATGAGGAACGACTTAGGGAGCTGGGGATGTTTAGCCTGGAGAAAAGAAGGTTAAGAGGTGACATGATAGCCCTGTTTAAATATTTGAAAGGATGTCATATTGAGGAGGGAGCAAGCTTGTTTTCTGCTGCTCCAGAGAACAGGACCCGGAACAATGGATGCAAGATACAGGAAAAGAGATTCCACCTGAACATTAGGAAGAACTTCCTGACAGTAAGGGCTGTTCGACAGTGGAACGCACTTCCTCGGAAGGTGATAGAGTCTCCTTCCTTGGAGGTCTTTAAGCAGAGGCTGGATGGCCATCTGTCAGGGATGCTTTGATTTGGATTCCTGCATGGCAGGGGGTTGGACTGGATGGCCCTAGTGGTCTCTTCCAACTCTACGATTCTATGATTCTATGATTCTATGAATACTTCATAGTGGAGGGTCACTCCAATCAAAGAGCAGGAAATGTCAGGTCAGCTTGTTTTGCAGAAGCCTCCTGTGAAGTAGGTAGTGGCTTGTTTAGAACCAAGAAGTGTTGGAAGAATTTTGGGATCCTTGGCACTTACATGGAAATGTGGTGGGATAGCTAAAAAGTAGTTAAGTATTGGAATATTTGCAATGATAAGTAAAATAACTAATCAAAATCTAAATCCCACTTCCATAATAGTTTTCCTTTCATTTTTCAGTGACCAATATGAAGACTGAATTAACAAGGCATTTACTATTTTCCTATGTGTAGCAGGTTGACTAGTAATGACTAATAATTATGCTCATTTTGAAGAAAGCTGGTCACCTTTTAAAAGTTGGGTAAAGCATATTTGGAACCATGTATTAATAGAAAAAATTACATTGTACATTAAAGCAGCAGGAAATTAGCAAAACGAAGCTAATTTTTATGCTGTATGGTTTCCCTTTATTGATTGTATTAATCATTATGTGGATTTTATTTTACCTCCAAGAACTCATATAGCTGTATAAAAGGATGTACCTCAATAGTTGAGAATAGCAGCCTTCTGTCTTCCATGTGCTCCCCATCCCCCTTTCTCTCTTTTACTCTGAGAGAGCACATAAAATATTTCTAATTTTGGTGTATGGGGACAACAAGTGTGCTCGAGGTTAAAAATGTATGATCTGTCAAAAATGTTATACTTTGTTCTAAAATAAAATAGTTTATTTTAAAAAAGTAAGATTTGGAAACGTGCTAGTATTTGGATGCAGCAAGGCCTCAAACTTTATGGCTGCTCTTTTTCAAAGAAGACAAGTTTCTGTTATGGTTCCCACAAGGATGACTTTAGAAATCCAGTAACTCTTTTTTCCCCCTAATATATTATATAAACAGAAGTGCACTTTTTTTCAGTATAGGGTCTACCACTGTTCCGGCAAATCACCTTTATTTCTCCAAAACAGAAGATGAGATGCAAATGCAAATCATCTTAACTGTCATTTAATTGAGCACATAAACGTTGGCAATCTTTAATTAATGATTGTGCATCTTTAGGTCATAATTAATTAAATTTATTTTGTAAATCCACATTGGTTTTACAACCATTTGCCATCAATGTTATTTTTAGTACCTCCCTATTTCAATCAACATTATCTGTGCTGTGCTGTGTTGTGTTTAGATGTCGAGAGCTGCATGTGTGCTGCACTAACTGACTTACCTGTGTCTTCTCCATGCCAGAAGTTCACGTACACATTGAATCCTGTTCATATAGCTGGTGTTTAATGCTCCCACGTTAACCCTAATGATACATTTAAAACAGGTGTGTTTCCCCACCCCTATCTTTTTAGACTGAGGGTCCTTTACCATTTGACAGATACATTAGAGTCTCAATTATCCATCCTTCAGTTATCCAACATTCCAGATTATCCAACGTCGTGGCTGCTATGATTTCTTTAAATTTTATGTGATTTCTTTAAATTTTATGTGATTTCTTTAAATTTTCAGTGGACTGAACTGTTTATACTATACATTACAATGTTGATCAGTGATTAATTTACATTTACTTTTACTGTTACTGCAATAAAACTTCAATACATTTGTAATTCATAGCGATTTCAAAGCCTTTCTTGGACCCTCTGGATTATCCAACATTTTTGGCTATCCGACTATCAGCTTGGATAATCGGATAATCGAGACTCTACTGTAATCTGTTTCTGTCTGGTGTTCTTTTATTACCTGGCTACTTGGGTGTTCAGCTTGGGATCATGGGGAATCCAGACAGACAAAGTTAACATCAACACTCCACTCAAGCATTCTTAAGTACAGTATAGGAATCTCATGATATTTAGTATGAGCGAATGAGCAAATATAATCTTTTAGTTATGTTTTAGCTATTTAATTATTAATTATATGCAGTCATAGATATATAAAGATATATGCTCCTTTTAGGGAGAAACATAGACTTTGCCATGACTAGGCACATTACTTTCATTACATTACACTGCTTGTAAGGCATTATTTTTGTTTTTGTTGTTAACCACCCTCGAGTCGATCTTGACTCATGGTGTGGATGAGACATCTCCAAGACTTCCTGTCCTCCATGTCTCATCCCAGTTTCTGCAGATTCATACCCGTGACCTCCTTAATTGAGCCCATCCATTTATCATGTGATCTTCCTCTCCCCCTAACTCCTTCCACTTTTCCCAACGTTTTTTGTCCTTTTTAATGAGTCGTGTCTTTTCATGATGTAACCGAAGCACGACAGCCTGAGCTTAGTTATCTTTGGGGCTGTAGCAGCTGTCCTGATAGTGTGGCTCTGCCCTGCCCGTGCGAGTGCCAGATTGGGCCCACAGTAACCGCACACTGCGGGCTCGATCCAGTGCTTTGCTGGCTGAAAAATGCCGCTTTTCTGCCCTTGCCTCCACAGCGATGGCTTTTCACCAATTCTTTAGAGCAGCGTGTCTAAATGCTGTGCCAAAGAAGGGGAGTGACGCCACTCACCATGTGGTCAGGTGGGTGGTGTGATGCTGGCATCGGCGCGGAGTTGGGGTGTACGGCATGCAGTCACCACACCCCCACTCCACCCCGAACCATTTCTTGCTGTTCTGTATATGCCCTTTGTCTCCAGGAAAATTTCAGGCTTGATCTCTTCTAGGACCCACCTATTTGTTCTTTTTGCTGCACATGGTATCCTCAGCACTCTTGGACTGGATGGCCCTTGTGGTCTCTTCCAACTCTGATGCTATGATTGGGGGACATAATTGCATGATTCTGACTTTTGTGCTTAGTTGCATATCTTTGCTTTTGGGGACTTTTTCTAGTTTTTTTCATAGCTACCCTCCCCATTCTCAGTCTTCTGATTTCTTGACTGCAGTCCTTGTTCTGATCTATGTTTGATTCCAGGGATAGGAACTCTTTTACTATTTCTCTTTCCTTATTGTCTAGATTGAACTTGTGAAGATCCTCTGTGGTCATTATTTTTGTTTTCTTTATGTTCAACAGTAAGCCTGCCTTTTCACTTCCTTCCTTGATCTTTCTCAGTAGTTGCTCTAGGTCTCCAATGTTTTCTGCTAGTAGTATGGTGTTGTCTGCCTATCTTTGATTATTGATGTTCCTTCCTCCTATTTTCACTCCTCCTCGTTCTGTGTCCAAGCTTGCTCTTCATATAATATGTTCTTCAAACAAGTTGAAAAGATAGAGTGAAAGGGAATAGGGCATTGTACATTCATTATATTACAGTATATGGCAGATATTATACTTCAATAAGCATTGAATCTTTATACAGTCAGCCCTCCATATCCATGGGGTTCTTTATATCCATGGATTCAAGCATCCATGGCTTGAAAATATTTTAAAAATATATACATTCCAAAAAGCAAAGCTTGACTTTGTCATGTTATATAAGGGTCACCATTTTACTGTGCCATTGTATTTAATGGGTCTTGAGCATCAATGGATTTTGGTATCCATGGTGGAGGGACTGTGGAACTAAACCCCAGTGGATACCAAGGACCATCTCATCTCTTTCACGGATAGTTAACACATAAAGGAATATTGCCATCTTAAAGATCATAACTCATCTATTTCTCCACTAAGGAATATCATGTCATCCTTTTGGAATTGTACATCTCTAAACAGGCACCAACGGATTAATATCCATGGGCATTGCTATATCTATCAGCATCCATTCAGTCATAGCCTAATTGAAACCAAAGATTTTTCTCTCTTACCAGCATGGTTTATTTTCATCAGTGTGTATGAGTAGTTATCAGTTAGAAACAGCAAAACTTTATCAACAGCATTTGTCATATGGTGGAGGCAGACTTCAGTCACCTGCCTTCTCTCTCCTCTTTGCTTGTTATATATCTTGTCTTATACCTTCTATCCTAATCACTTGACATCTCTCTATAAAGAAGAATCCGCTTACAGTACTCTGTTTATTTAAACTATTACTGTATTCTCCTCCCCTAGAGGTGATGCAACAAGAGATAGTGTAAGATCTTTGCTACTGGCTGCCTCCCATTAAGGTACATCAGGCATCTGCATCAGCCATTGCTTTGTATAACAACACTGACTTTGAATTTACAGTATTATCAGTCAAATCTTGTTTATAATTGTGTTGACTTTCTGGATGGAACTAAGCTGTATCTAGGCTCTTGGTAAGACACACACACACACATTCTACATTACACAGAGCTTTCCACATTATATTTTATATACTTTATATATCTTACAAACCCATTATTTACATTTTCCAGGGCTTAAATTTTGCAACTTCTAACTCAAATCAGTGCACATCTTGTATCACATTTACTTCTCAACTGTTGGTAAATGGGGCTTCTCTCTTCTATTTTCATATTATTGAATATTAGGAAAAGGAATCTAGATTCTGCTGCCTTTGAAAAGGGCCCCTTTCTCCATTATTTCTGATTGGGAAGGCTTGAAACGATTGCTGGATTTTCAAGTAGTAATTTAATGCTGAACTATCACAGATCAAGGGTAAAGTCTCTAATGCTTAGGCTCTGTCTAGCAGCCAATTACCCCTGGGAATGCTTCATATTGTGTATAGATAATTAAGATCTCTTTAAAGGTCTTCTACAATTGCCTCATTGTACTTACTAGAAATTTCACTGGATACAGATAGGTATCCATTTCTTAGCAATGTGTCGAGGCTCATATTTAAAAATAAAACAGCTATAATTGTGTATTAATAATCTGAAAATTATTGAGATAAACAAATTCATTGGGTAGATTATATGGTAATTCTATTGCAGGAATAATTTTTCATTAAGAGTGCCTCACTCACTCCTGATTCCTTACATAGCTTGAATTTGTAACTGTTAATACAAGATATAAAGTGGAAAGGACTTGGCTCACATGCAAATAACTAGCAGACCGGCCTTACTAAGGCATATGTATTTATGCAACATGTGTGAGATATAATATGACAGTTCCTATAATCCGTGTGAGAGCCAGTATGTTGTAGTGGTTTGAGTGTTGGACTAGGAAACTGGGTGACTAGGGTTTGAATCTCCACTTGGCCACGGAAACCTGCTGGGTGACCTTTTCTCAGCGTCAGAAGGAGACAAACGGCAACTCCCTCTGAACAAATTCTGCCAAGAAAACTCTGTGATATGTTTGCGTTAGGGTTGCCATATGTCAGAAATTACTTGAAGAAACACAACCACAACAATACTAACAACAAGAACGATCCTTGTAATACATAACTAGGAAGATACTAGGTGAGAGTCTGTTCATTTCTGGCAGGGTATAAAGCCATTCTGGTGCCCTTTCTGTAGCTATTCCAGTCCTTGGGTAGGAAGGCAAACCTGTGCCCATGCCCCATTGTGGTGTGGGTAGGTGGGGAACTGCTTATGTAAAGGGTATTGAATAGTTCTTTACACAAGCACCTGAATATTACAGCCACTGGCATGATCAGAAGTTGCAGTATGCCATAACGGCCCAACAGCATTCCAGCTTTTAGCTCTCCAAAAGTTGAGGGAAATAAAGGTAGTAGGTATGATCAGTATCTTTTGTATATAATTCAAAGAGAGGCACGGGGAGTGTGTTCATATAGTAGACAAGAATGTGTCACATTTTCTTTGTGTTTGATATTCATGTTGTGATATGCTGTCAAGTTAGTTTCAGCTTATAGTGATCCTGTGAATAGGAGACTTCCATGATCTGGTCATGAACAGCCCTCCTCAGCTCTTGCAAGCCCAGGACAGCTGTGGCTTCTGTGGCTGAATCAATCCATCTGTAATGTGGTTTTCTTCTTCGTCTTTGGCCTTCCAGTTTACCAAGCACTGGTGTCACATGATGCATCCAAAGTAGATTTCCAAAGAATTCATGTGGAATTCAGTGGATGTAACCAAACATATTTGGTTACAGGATGCCTCCTTATAACTATGTATTAAGAAGCCATGCTCTCCCTCCAGTCCATCTGCCTTGGTCCTGGCCCCAGAGGGAGAGAAGAACCACTGGACCTCATCCCCTTCCCACCAAATTCCCCTCTTCCTTTTGTGTTGCCTCTTTTAGACTGTAAGCCTGAGGGCAGGGATCCGTCTAATTTACGATTATATGTACAGCACTGTACAGCGCTATATAAATAATAATAATAATAATAATAACAATAATAATAATAATAATAATAATATTGTCATGGCAATACTTGCCTTGCTGAATACTGTTTCACTCTTCTTTCAGACCCTTTTATCCCCCTGGTTTGTTGCTTCTTCTTTGCACCATTTCATTTCTTCTTCACCCTTTGCTTTTGTCAGCCTCATTTGTCCTCAATGCCACGGAATCTGTGAATTAGGTCGCACTGATGTCATTATATCCAATGTAGTGTTACAATGACATGAGTAAAATTACATGTGTCACACCAACCAATAAATAGCAGTGAGGGCAAACTAGGGAATGGAACCTAGCATCAAGAAGCAGCATCAGTTGGGGAAAGAGAAACGCTGAATCAAAACAATTTTTAAATCAAAATGCAATTTAAATTGTTTGAAAGTAGTGCTGTTCTTAGCATCATTTATTTAATGGGTTTTTATTTTCCTTTACTAATATGATTTGTTTTGGCTGTATTTTGTTTCAGTAAGTGTTGTGAGCCACCTTGGGTGCTACATTGGGAGAAAAGCAGGATAAAAATGAATTAAAAAAACAAACAAACAAACTTTGGTTTAAAAGTAGTAAGAAGAATTGAAAATGGAAAGCAGTTTCATGGTACTAATGAAAATGGACAATTGATCAAAGTCATTCCATATCCAGCTCTAGTGGTAGTCATGCTCTGCCTCTCTGTAGATGTAGAAGTGTGGAAGTGAACCATGAAAACTGGCACAGTTTACCTCTTGTGCCAACATGAAGTGAGACTTGCAAGCCTGCAGGATAGACTTCCTCAACCTGGCATCCTCCTGATGTGTTGACATGCAGCTGCCATAATCCCCATCTGATTGCAGTTAAATTGTAATTCATCTTATTTGGAGGGTGCTTGGTTGGCGAATGCTGCTATTGCATGATATTGTGAGGCCTTTGCTAGAAGATTGCCCTATACTTGCATGGTGAACTCTCTTGCCTCTGTCACTTAAAAATTACCATAGAATGGGATGGGAAGTCAGTTTGAAAGCTCTTCTCTCCAGGTATTTAGTTGCAAGGCAGGATTCCATTCCTTGATGTAGCTTTGGTGATCCTCCTCCTCCTGCTGTTCCTCTTTTAACCATTATTATTATTTCATTGAAGGGAGAACCGGTCATACTGAAACTGTGCGAGTGGTATTTCAGCCAGAAACCATCAGCTTTGAGAAACTGCTCAAGGTCTTCTGGGAGAATCATGACCCGACACAAGGTAGAGTGATGAGTGAGCCAGTATTTAATTATCTTACTAATTACAGCTGGGATAATTAGTGTTCGAGCTGCTCAAAAGAGATGAACCTTGAAATCGCACCGCAGCTCCAGAGAGTATGATTGCAGGCATTTATTGATGGGGTGGGGAGGAATGTAGAACTCAGTATTCACAATACTGGCTTTTCCCCACCCCCCACAGATGTCTGTGATGTGAAAATTCCCACAGAGAACAACACAAGACAATAGATATTCCTCTCACCTTTGATTATTACAGCTTCCTTCCATAATGTTCTTGTTGGTCTTTCAAATTAAAGACCTCTTTCTCTGCAGCTTCACAGTTGATAATTTCACTCAGGCACGGAGCCTTTGTCTTCTGTGCATTTGGTGTTTTTTCATCTTCTCAGAATTGCTACAGGTATCTTTTTTATGATGTGAGGAGATGAGTGAAAGGTCTGAAGGCATGGGGCTTGGATGCCATTAGTAGCAGTGTGCCAGGGAATTGTTTCAGCTGATGCTTTGGTTTAGTGGATCATCCTTGGCAGCCTCTGCAGGCTGCAAATCCCACACCCCTGGTGTAACAGGATTAGAGGTAGACAAATCTGTCTGTTTTGCTTTCTAGAACATTTGTGTTTTTTCAATCACAAGTTTGTTTTATACCATGTCTGCATTTGATTCCAGATTTTAACAACGGTCCTCACAGAAATGTGTACTTTGATGCACCTGAAAATTTGTATTCCCTTTTACATGTAGTTTCTTTTAGTATATGCATTCTTTGAAATGGGAAGTTTTGTATGCGTTTGTAATTACAGTATTCATTTGGATAGAAAAGTCAAGGTGCAAACTTCAGGGAATTGTAAACACCAAATGATAATTGCTGCCTTTTTACTTTTACGTATTATTGTTGATGCTGTGTTATTTTATACAGTACATATCTGCATAATCTACATATTTTTCATGTATGATGATCTGGAATCCACACTGGATGAAGGATGATCTAAAACCTTCTTAATACAGGTAATTGTAATTCTTAAAAATTCTACCCAGGGATCATTTACTGATAGAACACACTGAAATGTAACTCATGACACTGATGTTTTCATTCCAGTTTAGAGGTCTTGGAGCTGGTTGTTCCTTGAAAAGGTGAATCTGGATTCTCGGTTGCCTCCAGCCACATGAAAGAATTGTTCTGCTAAGAACTCAGTGTAGAGTGGCAGAAATCTTTTATGCAGAGTCCATGCTGGATTAGACTAAAGTTCTGTCTGGTCCATCATTCAGCCAAATACACCTAGAAAGCTCATAAGCAAGAGTAGAAGACATTTTTGGGCCCACAGCTGGTATTCAGAGGCCTCCCCACCTCTAAACCTGCATGTAGCTAGCTGGAGTATGGTGTATTTTAATTTGCTTTCATTCAGAAAGGAGGATTCCAATAGAGATCCCATGCTGTCATCTTTCATTGGACTCTTTCAAATGGGAGGAATTTCTCCCAATTCCGAATGGAGCCAATGCGGATTCATGTAAATTCGCTTGTTTAGCGAATTTACCTGAACCCCTTCTCCGTTCGGAAGGCATTCGGAATTACTTCCCATTACCCGAAAATAACCCCCCCTTGCCCGAAATCGCGTGAGAAGCTTAAATTCGCAATAACGTTAAACCCATGATTGCATTCGGAGTGACTTCCCTTTTGCCCGAATTTGCATGAAAAGAATTAATTCGCAATAACGTGAAACCCCAGGATTGCGTTTGGATTGCCCTTGGATTATACTTCCAATTTCCCACGTCTGAAAGAGTCCACAGTCTAGTAGCAGAGGTGAACCCAGGACTTTGGAGGTGCCTCTCGCTTTCAACAAACACAATTCAGCCTCTTTAAAAAAGTGCCCTCTCTTCTTCCATCTTGTTCTTCTGCCCTTTGCTGCATGACTGGCTTGCCCAATATTACTCCTTTCCTATTGATGGCTTTCCTTCATACTACTCCTCCCAAACCATCTCTTTGTGGTTAGTGTTTTATGAGGCAGAAGGAGGCCCCCTTCCCATGCCATACTGTTGGTAGCCCAGTTGGGCTTGGCATTTCTCTTGCAGTGCATATGGTGGCAGGGTGCGCTCTTTGGTGCTCCTGCCCAACAGAGGTTGAAGCCCCTATCTCTGCCACCTACCTACCTAGCACAGGGTTACACATTTGCCTTGTCACCATGGGCAATGGCAACTTCCCAGCTTTTTGATTGCCTTCAGAAGGCTTTAGCAACGCCACAATCCCATTTCAGCAACCGTGATAAGAAGTTACAGCAACCGATGACCAGGGCCCGATGGAGTCGAAGCCAGGCTTTTGGAACCAGTTTATTCTGTGTGATTTTAGGGAAGCAGGTATTAAGCATTAAGGTATTTTCTCTTTCTCTTCTTGGTGACCAAACTGTCCCATTCACATGCACATATTTTTCTCCACATATGTTTGGTCTTTATTGCCACTTATCCCATTTCCTTGAAAGGGCCTATTTGTCACTGGGTGGGAAAGGCTGAGCCTGTTATGGATGGTGCGCAAGGAATCTATCATCTGCAAATAATTAGAATTAGACACTAGAAATGACATTGTTTTTCTAATGAGCAGATGTGTCTGCTTAGAAGAGAAGAGGAACAGCTGTACCCATATAAAATGGGAAAGCAGGCCTAAGCTGCCATTATGCATTCTGATCTAAGCCCTTTACTTCCTTTTTGATATTTTTTTAAAAATGGAGAAGGCTGGGATCTTTACATAAACTGCCCTGGCTATCACATTTTTGCAAGCAGGCCTCCTCTGGAACCTTGATAAATTTTTGGCAAAGATATCAGGGCTTTTTGTAAAAGAACACTGATGGGCTTTCTAGATTGGCAGGAAAGTGTGACATGAAGTTGCCTTTTCCTTAATGCTTAGCAGCTGCACCGCAGCCTTTAGATGGAGCTGCGCTGTTCCGCAGTTTT
This sequence comes from Urosaurus nigricauda, assembly GCA_034509955.1. NCBI lineage: Eukaryota > Metazoa > Chordata > Lepidosauria > Squamata > Phrynosomatidae > Urosaurus > Urosaurus nigricauda. The sequence continues at coordinate 374,613,302 of JAOEGL010000001.1, read as the reverse complement.
TAAAAAATAAGCTGGGAAAACCAGCACCTTTTAAAGGTGCTTCTTCTCTCCTAAAATGCAAAAAAAGCGTTTTCATGGCACACTTTCCCTTTTTCTCATCTAAAGGCTAGACTTTCATGCAGCCATGAACACACTTCTTTTTGCCAATCTAGATCAGGCCTGAGAAGATGAAAGTTAGAAAAATGGTTCTCTGGAGGCACTAGAGTAGAAGCCACTTTTCCCTTCTGTTTTTGCAACAGACTCCTGTGCTGAATCTGTATGCATGTGTCTCTCTGTTTGAGTCTGTGTCTGTTTCTGAATTGGGAAGTATTCATCCGGTTAAAAAAATCCCCAGATTTCTCACAAATTAATAATTGATATAGGGGAGTTGTCAGTCTTCATTACAGAGGCAGCTGCCTTATACTGAGTCAGACCTTTGGTTCATGTACCCCAGTATTCTTAAGACTGATGGACACATGACACACGCCCCAACTCTGCTCTCCAGGGTGCCGTGATGGCATGTGCTACTCCAGATGGAGTGAGGCATCACGGCACTCCTTTGGTACTGCATCCGCACAATGCTGTGCTGAAGGAGCGCCGTATAGCTGTGGTGCAGTGGATATCATGTCTTTTGCAGGTGCAAAAAGGTGACACTTTTTGTGGCTCCTTTTTGCACCCTGCAAAGGCTAGATCGGGGCCACAGCATGCAGTTGCCACAACCCTGATCCAGTGTGAAAAGGGGGAGCTGCAGGCCTCCTCTTAGTCTATCTGAGTAGAACCTGAAAGAAGCACTGACCCCACTCTACTCTCTCAGTGTTTGTTTGAAGGGAAACTCCAAAGAGCTGGTGCTATTGCTATTTGCCCACCAAAAGTGGTGCTGTGGTAGACAGAGTAGAGTCATTGCTTCTTTTATTCCCCCCTCCCCCTCCCGGGATGGAAAAGAAGCATAGTGTCTAGATCAAGGGAAGTAATACTACCACTCTATTCTGCTTTGGTAAGGCCTCACCTGGAATACTGCGTCCAGTTCTGAGCACCACAATTTAAAAAGGATATTGACAAGCTGGAGTGTGTCCAAAGGTGGGCAACCAAAATAGTGAAAGGTCTGGAACCCACCAAGCCCTATGAGGAGTGGCTTACAAAGTTGGATATGTTTAGTTTAGATAAGAGAACATTAAGAGGTGATATGACAGCCCTGTTTAATTATTTGAAGGAATGTCATATTGAGGATGGAGTAAACTTGTTTTCTGCTGCTGCAGAGAATAGAACATGGAGCAATGGATGCAAACTACAAGAAAAGAGATTCCAGCTAAACCTTAGAAAGAACTTCCCAAGAGTAAGAGCTCTTTTGATGGTGGAACACACTCCCTCAGAGTGTGGTGGAGTCTCCTTCTTTGGAGGTCTTTAAACAAAGTCTTGATGGCCATTTGTCAGGGGTACTTTAATGGTGTCTTCCCGCTTGGTAGAATGTGGTTGGACTTGATAGTCCTTAAAGTCTCTTCCAACTCTACGATTCTATGACTAGCCTCTCATCTGTTGCCACTGTACTCAGAGAAGTAGATATTCCTTTTTAAAAATTAAAAATTAAAGTACGGTACTTACATTTACCCACAGGTAGGTTAACTTAGGTTTTTTGGGTTGTTTCTTTGGCTAAAATTTTTAGACAAAATTTCTAATAAAATAGCTAATACTAAAACCAACACTACTTTGAAAGTGGACAAGTAAGAATTAGGGCGGAATCCTGTTGCTAGGAGTGGCTTATGAAAAAAGTGGGAGGACGGAGAATTAATTGGGATGGTCCCGGGCAAATCAGGATAGTTGGAGTGTTCCATTCACAAGCTACTTTTGAAGCCCCTTCTTTTGCTGTATGTAGGTATGGTTATGAATATCATCACTCATTGCCTGCTGTGAATGATATGAGAGTAACAGCTGAACCGGTCCTTCCGATTGTTGTGAAAAGGAGGCTGGTAGCTATAGCACATTAATCATCTGTTGCTCTTCTGGAAAGGTTATTAAGCAATAGTGTGGCAGAGTTGGTTGTTCTCATAACTGATACATTATAAAAGAGAAGTGGCAGTCTTAAATTCAGCATTTTGATTAATCCTTCATGTTATTATAGGATATTCTTAATTGTCTGTGAAATAGTTCTGTACATTCTTCTGTAGCAGCTCCCCCCTCCCTACCCAAATGTTGAAGCTTCCAATTATTCCATGCTGGAAATTAGTCTTGCCGGCATCTGGAGAGCAGAGATAGTTCCTAGCTTGGGATATTAACACCTTTTTCACGAAAAACTTGAGGGCTTCCTGGGACAGAGTCAGTGGTAATGCAAATACAACCATCAGCTAATTTTGTTCACAACAGTTTGGTTACCAATAAGTGATTGTAATTTAGGATGTTTTGGTAGGTGAAAACCCTAAGAATAAATTTTGCAAATAAGTTACAAGGCCTTACATTAACCATCTGAGCAGCCTGACCAGTGAAAGATGCTTTAGTTTTATCCTGCATCTCTACCATTGATTGCCAGCCTTCTTCTGCCTCTTTTTGCTTTTGCTGTGTCACTGTATGAAGGAATTGTTGTCACTCTGTTGCTGTTGTTGTTCTGTGCTTTCAGGTAGTTCTTCTTCGTGGTCTCTGTGCCTCACACAATAGGGTTTTGCGCCTGCGCAGAAGCTCCATTCGGAATGCTGAAAAGCTGAACAGATTGGCGGGAGCCCCGCCCCTCCCATTCCCTGAGCATGCCCAATCCCGCCAATCTAGCTCCTCCTTCAGTTCTCTTTCGTCCGCCGCAAGAGTAACATCTCCTTCGGAGTGCTCTTCATCGCGACGGAAGCTGAGTAGCTAGACTCTGTCTATTTTCTTTATTTTACTTTATTTTACTTTGTTTTTACTCTATTTTTGTTCTTTTTTTCGTTTTCTCCCGTTTTTTCCTTGAGCTGCCCCCTTTTTGTCGGAACTCGAGGGTTTTGGCCCGGACGGGCCCCTCGCGATCGGACCGGCCTCTTATGGCCGCCCCGTTCAAAGAATGTTCCGACTGTGGCGGTAAAATCCCGGTTGTGGATGGACACTCGAAGTACATTTTCTGCTTAGGCAGTTCCCACATTCCGGAGAAATGCAAGCATTGCAAGGCTTTTAATCCCGCCACACTCCGCCAACGAGCAGACCGACTCAAGGCCCACTTGTGGGAGAAGGCCCTCTCAGTCTCCCACTCCTCGGACCCGTCCACGGACCCCTTAGGACGTCTTCCAATCTCTAAGTTCCCGAGGATCCCGAAAATCAAAAAACCGACGTCGACGTCGACCTCGACCCCGACGGAACCCTCCTCGACGCCGGCCTTGGCCACGACTACTATGCCTCACCCTGAAGGGCAACACAGGGAGCACAAGAAGCGGCCTCCTCCCATCGAGCTGGAGAAGCCGAAAGCAAAAAAGCATAAGCATAAGGAGGTCCTCACTTCGGTTGCCTCGGCGGCTGCCCAAGCAGACCTGGCCATGTCTTTTCTTAGACAGCCTTCGGCCATTGACCTCTCAGTCCCGGCCCCGGTCACTGTACTAGACTCGGCGCCGGAGACTCTGGAACCCGCATTTCAGCCTGCATCCACCCAGGTCCTCGCCCCTACGGGGACGGTCTTGACCTCGGTCTCTACTGTTTCGCCGATTTCGGCTCCGACCTCTGTTCCACCGAAGGAAATCCTAGCCTCTTCGGAGCGTATTTACAGGCTGCGGTTCCCATCTCCTCCACCCCGGAAGTCTCCGGAGCCATTTGAGGAGCACTACTTCGACTCGCCCCACTCGTCGGCCTCCCTTTTGGCGCGACATCGGGCTGAATCATATTGGAGAGAGCGCCATCCGTCCTACCGCTCCTACTCTCCTTCGTACCGGGATCGGTACCATGTTCGTGACCTCCACGTCGGAGACTTCTCACGATCTCGATCTCGATCTCGCTCGCCCTCTCGGTCCCGGACCGAATACAGAGCCATATCTCCTCCACCGGCCTCGACGGCTACGGTGTCGAAACCTCCGGAATCGAGCGCCATTATGACCGTCTCGGCCTCAGCTACCGCTACTACTTCGACGTCGATAGTCTCCGCTCCGATCAGCTACGCGGACGCCTCGACGTCGACCTTCTGTACGGCGCCGACACAGCCCTATGTGGATCCGCAGTTGCCAGCCTCCCAGTCTACGGAGGAGTCTACGGGAGAGACGGACAACCGTCCTGACTCCCCACAGCCTGCCATTTCCTCTCCCAATGAGGAAGTTGAGGACCAAACACCGGGCTCGCCTGTCGAAGACCTCCATCTCTTTACTGGAATCGTCGACAGGATGGCTAGGGCGGTAGGCCTCCAGACGGCGCAGACGGCCCAGCCCCCTAGGGACCCCATCGATGGCCTCGTGGTACGTCCCCAGCAACCAGCGGTCATTCCATTCTTGCCTTCTTTCTCGGACATTATGGTGGCCTCTTGGACCAAGCCGGCCTCGACGCCACCCGCTTCTAAGAAGCTTGACTCGTTGTACCGGGTACAGTCGGATACGGCGCCATTCTTGTTCACCCACCCAGCTCCCAACTCTCTCGTGGTGGAATCTACTTGCAAGTCTACAGGCAAGTCCCATTCTGCCCCTGTGGACAAAGATGGCAGAAGGATGGACATCTTTGGTCGGCGTTTCTATTCATCTGCAGTGCTGGCAGCAAAGATCGCCAATATGCAAGGTTGCATGGCCGGCTATCAGAAGTTTTTGTGGGACCGTGTGGCTGCTTTCATTCCCTACCTGCCTCAGGCACAACAAGAGGCAGCTCAGGAATTCTACGCTGAAGCACTCTCCCTCATTGCCCAGGAAGTGCACTCAGCTAGACATGTCGTGGACTGTTCTGCGAAAGTGATGGCCGGTGCAGTGGCACTCCGCCGTTTCGCCTGGTTGAGGTCTACTTCTCTCTCCGAGGAGGCTAAGTCCAAAATTGAAGATCTTCCTTTCGATGGTGAAGGTCTATTCGCTGCTAAGACTGACGAATCCCTGGACACCATGGCCAAGGCTCGTCTGAACGGGAAGAGGCTTGGGCTGACACCTAACAAGCCCTCATCCAGTCGTGTTTGGCGCCAAAGGCCATACGACCCTGGTTTCACCCGCTCTCGCTCGGCTCCGTCCTCCACTTATAGGACCCAGCCCTACAACAGGAGGCCTTACAGACAGCCTCAACAGCAGCAACAACAGCAGCAACAGCAAAGGCAAGGTCAGCAGCGTCAGCAGCAACAGCCTTCTAGAAAGCCATCCTCCAAGTCGCACTTTTGACGGGCTCTTGGAGGCGACACCCAATTTTTGTTTGCCAGTCTCCCTCTCCTCAGTCCCCAGACTCCGCCATTTCTACGAGAACTGGTCCAGGATCACCACGGACTCCTGGGTGCTTACCATCATCCGCTTGGGATACGCCATAGAGTTCTCAAGTATTCCACCAAATGGCGTTTTCTGTTCCACTCCCTCCTCTCCTCTTCTGGAGGAGATTTCCTCCCTTCTCGACAAAGGAGCCATACAACGTGTTCCACCGTGCTTCAAACACCAAGGCTTCTACTCCAGGTGCTTCACAGTTCCGAAAAGAGGAGGAGGTCTCCGCCCCATCTTGGATCTGAGAGGCGTCAACTCATACATCACGATTCGCAAGTTCAAGATGGTGACTCTCCAATCCATCTTGCCCTTCCTGCACCGAGGGGACTGGTTTGCATCCATAGACCTAAAGGATGCTTACTTCCACATCAGCATCAGGCCTCAACATTGGAAGTATCTCCGTTTCGCTATAGATGGAGATCTCTATCAATATACCGTTCTTCCTTTTGGCCTCTCCACCGCTCCTCGAGTGTTCACAAAGTGCATGGCGGTGGTCATCTCTCACCTTCGTCTTCAAGGAATAAAGATATTCCCTTACCTCGACGACTGGCTTCTGGTGTCGTCCTCCAAGACACAACTGTACAGAGACGTCCAGTATACTCTGGATCTGCTAGCAGACCTGGGACTCAAAGTCAACCTGCCAAAATCCATTCTCCACCCTGTGAGGGTAATAGATTATATAGGCACGTCCCTGGACTCTGTGATGGGTCGAGCCTACCTTCCCACCAGACGGGCGGAGGCCCTCTGGGAACAGTTGCGGTCTGTCCTTCACTCTCACCGTCCGTCGGCAAAGGACATTCAGAGACTGCTAGGCCACCTGGCCTCAACTACAGCGGTGACCTACCTGGCTCGTCTCAGGCTCAGGCCTCTCCAAGCTTGGTTCCTGGCTGCCTTCGATCACTTGAGGGACAATCCGTCCAAGAGACTCTTGTTGCCACCTCATGTCAGAGACTCTCTGAGGTGGTGGATGTCTCCCTCCAATATCCTCAAGGGGATGCCCTTCCAAACGCCAGAACTGTCCAGGATGGTCACTACAGACGCGTCCATGTCAGGATGGGGCGCACATCTCAACGGCTTGTGTGTGCAGGGACAGTGGTCTGCTCAGGAGGCAGAACTGCACATAAATGCCTTGGAACTGTTGGCAGTCATCAAAGCCTTCAGGGCATTCGAAAATCATCTCCTCCACAGAGTTGTGCAGGTAGTATCAGACAACACAACCACTGTCTGGTACATCAACAAGCAAGGAGGAACTCACTCTCCAGTCCTCTTGCGTCTCTCCCAGCAGCTGTGGACGTGGTGCCACCACCGATCCATTCATCCAGTGGCCATTCACTTGGCAGGAAAGGACAATGTGCTGGCAGACTCCCTCAGCAGGGACAAGGTGCTGCAGCACGAATGGACTCTGTCGAGCCCAGCCTTCAACCTCCTGACATCTCGTTGGGGAATTCCCTCAGTGGACCTGTTTGCCACACCGGAGAACGCCCAGTGCCAGGCATTCTACACCAGAGCTGGCAAAGGACGAGGATCCTTGGGGGACGCCTTCCTTTGCAGTTGGAGTCGAGACCTCCTGTATGCATTTCCCCCCTTTCCTCTGATCTCCAGGAAGGTGGCCAAGATGGCCAGGGACCGGTCCAACGCCATACTGTTGACTCCGTTCTGGCCGAGACAACCCTGGTTCACTCCTCTTCTTCATTTGGCCAGGGGCCAATACTTCCACCTGCTGAAGTGGCCAGACCTGTTGTCCCACTCCAATGGAGCGGTCCTGCACCCGGACTTGGTCAATCTACGGATGACGGCGTGGAGGATCCAGCCATAGAGTCTCCTGACTTGCTCAGGGTCCTGTCTGCCTCGAGAAAGGACTCCACCAAGAGATCCTATGCATATAAGTGGAAGCGTTTCTGTGCCTTCGCGGAGGCTAGGTCTGAACCTTCCTCACCTGTGAGCCTTAGTACTGTTTTGCATTTTCTGCTGCACCTCAGGGATCACGGCCTGGCCTTCTCTTCCCTCAAGGTCTACTTGTCGGCTATTGTAGCCAACCAGCCACCCGGCTCACGATCAGCTCGCCTCTTCACGTTACCCACGTTGAAGAGGTTCTTCAAGGGACTACATCACCTTTATCCACCGTTGCCACCACTGGCTCCGGCCTGGTCTCTCTCTCTGGTGCTTACACAGCTTACGAGACCTCCATTTGAGCCCTTGGGCTCTGCTTCCTTGAGACTGCTGACACTCAAAGTGTCTTTTCTTGTGGCCATAACTTCAGCCAGACGTGCTTCTGAACTGACAGCCCTACGCTCAGATGAGCCGTACTTGACTTTTCATAGGGACAAGGTGGTCCTCAGACCGGACATTTCCTTCCTCCCTAAAGTGGTTTCTCAGTTTCATCTCTCCCAGGAGATTGTGCTTCCTAATTTTTATCCAGATCCTTCTTCACCTCTGGAAAAGACTATGCACACCCTGGATGTTCGCCGTGCTTTGGCTTTTTATGTTCAGCGTTCTCAAGAGTTCAGATTATCCAATAAACTGTTTATTTGTTATGGTGGTGCCAGGAAAGGCAACCCAGTTTCATCACAACGGTTTGCAAAATGGATTGCTCAAACCATTTCTTTAGCTTATGAACTGGCTAAACGCCCTCTCCCGGTTGGTGTTCGTGCCCATTCCACCAGGGCTACAGCTTCATCTGCTGCCTTCCTCAGAGGTGTTCCACTGCCAGAGGTTTGCAAGGCGGCCACGTGGTCTCAACCATCCACGTTTGTGAAGCATTACCGGCTGGACTGCAGGTCCCGGAGAGATGCCAGTTTTGGTCGTGCTGTCCTTTCATCGATCTTGCAGTGACCTTCCCACCTCCATAGGTAAGCTTTTCAGTCACCCTATTGTGTGAGGCACAGAGACCACGAAGAAGTAGTACAGGTTGCTTACCTGTAACTGTGTTTCTTCGAGTGGTCATCTGTGCCCTCACACAAATCCCACCCTACCTCCCCTTGGTCAGGTCCCTGCCTTTTGCGGCGGACTTGAACTGAAGGAGGAGCTAGATTGGCGGGATTGGGCATGCTCAGGGAATGGGAGGGGCGGGGCTCCCGCCAATCTGCTCAGCTTTTCAGCATTCCGAATGGAGCTTCTGCGCAGGCGCAAAACCCTATTGTGTGAGGGCACAGATGACCACTCGAAGAAACACAGTTACAGGTAAGCAACCTGTACTTTCCAACTTATGACACCCCAAAGGGACCAAGACATAGAGCAATTGATTCAAGCTACAAGAAAAGAGATTCCACCTAAACTTTAGGAAGAAAGTCCTGACAGTAAGACCTGTTTGACAGTGGAAGATACTGCCTTGGAGTTCTGGTGGAGTCTCTTTCTCTGGAGGCTTTTAAATAGAGGCTGGATCTGTCAGGAGTACTTTGAATGGCAGGAGGTTGGACTGGTTCATGCATGTTTATGGACATATTTTCCCTTCAAATCTTCTGATGCTTTGGGGAGTACAGGCATAGAATAATAGAATCAGAGTTAAAAGAAGCATAATGGGCCATCAAGTCCAACTCTTTTCAGTGCAGGATCCCTAGCTAAAGCATCCCAAGTAGGTAGCTGCCCAGTCTCTTTCTGAGGATGTTCAGAGAAAGCGACACCATCACCCAATTGTTTCAATTGCTGAACCACTCTTACAGTCAAAAAGTTCCTTCTGATGTGCAATCAAAATCTACCCTAAACAGGGGTTGTCACAGGGAGAACCCCTGAGGTATTTAAAGAGAGTGATCCTGTCATCCCTGGTGGCACAGTGGTTAAATGCCTGTACTGCAGCCACTCACTCACAAACCATAGTAGTGAGTTCAGTACCAGCCAGGAGCTCAAGCTCAATTGAGCCTGGCATCTTCCGAGGGTCGCTAAAATGAGTACCCAGCTTGTTGGGGGCAATTAGCTTACACTTTGTAAACTGCTTAGGGAGTGCTTAAGTGCACTGATAAGTGGTGTAGAAGTGTACTTGCTACTGCTATTGCTATTACTATCCTTCAGTCTTCTCTTCATCAAGCTAAACATGCCCAGCCCTTTCAACTTCTCTTCATATCTTCCAATGTTTTAGCCATCCCTCACAGTTTTGTGCCATGTGCAGACTTTATAAGGATTTCCTCCAATCTGTCATCTAAAGAGATTATCGCACTACACTTTTAAAGTGTTGCTATTCCACTTTAATCACTCTGAGCACAGAGTAGCAGTATAGAGTTAAGTAACATGACTGTGTCTCTGAATTCTCTCTCCTAGTTAGTTACACTTTAGGAAACCTAAATGTATATTTAGAAGAATCAAGTAAGCTCTTCAACCATACAACTTCAATGGAGTTTTACTTTTGATGAGTCTTCTGTACTGTGACATGGTGGAGATTCAATGTATTTCTCCGTATAAACTCTGCTGAAGGAGTCTGCCTCAGACAGATTCCTCTTTCCCTAAAAAGGGCTAACACTAGTTTGAGCATCTACTCTCAAACTAACAGAAAGAACTCAGTATTTTTTGTCTAAATTGTAAAAAAAGTTTCCAAGATGCTTAATCTATGGAGTTAAATACCTTGGATAACTTAAAACTGAACTGAAACCCAACATGAATTCGCTCTCCCACTGATGTGGAAGCCATCAACCTCCATTGTATCTCTTTCACCTAGCTCAGTGGCTCGACCAGGACTGAGGGGAAGAGTGCAAATGGGGACTTAGCTCCTGAATTTCTAATGGAGGGTTATTGTGTCTGTCTGCCAAATAAGTGGGCTGGCCATAAAGCCAGCTCATTAACATATGATGACCTTCTATTCTGAGTTTTCCTTTCCCTTGGCAACTCTTAAGCTCTGTTCACCGAATCGTTACAGTGAGTGATGAGATCAAGCCAGAGTGACATGGTACAAATGACTTTGGCTAAATAATCATATGATGAGCTGCAGGAAGGAACTTTTATTAGCCTTAACTCAGCAGATATTGATTGGGAGGAAAGGAAAATGGTTGCTCAGTATATCAGAAAGCAAGTGACAGCTGTAGAAAACTGTAAATCAAAGATACATTTTTATTACCGAAGTAAGAGCTATGAGCTGCCCTTTTCAGTTCCACTGCACCATGCCAAGGAGAGCTTCAGATTGTAGTACAATTTGTCTCCATTATCACTAGATTCCTTCTTGAATAGAGAGACTGAAAATTGTTCCATTAGGTTCTTATCTCTTATGGGGAAGACAGTAAGAATGGTGGAAATGTGACTCTCCAAATGGCATTGTAGCACATATTCACCCTACAGTAGACTGCGACCTGATTATTACCCCTTCCATATTGTGAGAAGGCATGATTCACTAGAAAAGAAAACAATGCTTGGTAAGGTAGAAGACAGTAGGAAAAGATGAGGACCACATTCTTGGTTATATCAAGGAATCCACATTCCTGAGTCTGCAGGACCTGAGCAGGCAAGAGCAAGTAACCTTGATTATAGGGTGACTTGGAGGTCTCTCATTCTTTAGGTTGCCATAAGTCAAAAGTCAACTTGTCAGCAATTAACCACAACAACAAAGTGGAAAAAATGTACATACCATGAGCATGGGCTATATAAATTATCCAGGTTGATAGAAACACCATTGTAAAACACCAGGTTTTAATGGAATACTACACCTAAATGAATACAACTTTCTCCTTTTAAAATCTTTGCTTGATCTTCCTTGTAATTTTACAATTTAATTTGGTGTGTGAGACAAATTACTTAGAACAAATTGATTAAAGGCATATCTGGGGACATGGATGCAGGTAAAATACAGGAGAGCAAGTGTAGTGTAGTTGTTTGAGATTGGATTATGACTCTGGAGACTAGGGTTTTAATCCTCACTAGTCCATGGAAACCCACTGGATAATCTTGGGCATGCCACATTTCGAGCTTCAGAGGACGACAAAGGCAAGCCTTCTGGGAACAAGTCTTGCCAAGAAAAACCCATGATAGGTTCATGTTAAGCTCCCTATAAATCAGAAACAACTTGAAGGCACTTAGCAAAAACAATAAAATGCACAGGTGGCATCATGGAATTATAAAATGGCATGTCCAGCCACAAAATTCTTCCTCTGCTTAGCTTCCTTCTTGTGAAGGAAGGGATTATTTGGATCATTCATCCTCTGCTGTTGTTTCCTAAGTTGAATTTATTGCTTATTGAGTTAAGAAGGTTTCACCAGTTAATAGTTGCAAGAAAGGTTTGTTTTAAAATAAATGTTTATGGTGTTGTTTTTTTTAAAAAAATTCTCTTGTCAGTAAATTCAACACTTATATGTGAACCATGCATGATTTGTGGTCCGAAAAGGTGTTGGATATCATTGGTGCCTCTGGCTCACTGGTTTCACCTCACAGTACAGCAGGAACTCCATCTCTCTTTGTTGACTTTTGACAGTGGAACTTTCCATTTCATGAGAAGCTCCAAATTGTGATGCCACTGCACACCAGTGATGTCAGCCAGAAACTGGCATAACCCCAGCAGTGCATGGAATAGCTTGTTTAGGGTCGGTAGAGTCTCTCCTATTATTCTACCTATGAAATTTGCCCCATTATAACAGCCTCTACCTTTATTCCATACCATTTGATGCCCCCTTCCCCAAATGCTTCCCAACCCTGGCCAGTTGTAGATTTTAAATTGTGTCAAAATGGTTCTCAGTGGATTTAAACTGTCCTGTTTTAACTTGTCAAATTGTTTAACATTCTTTTTGCCTCCAAGTCATTTCTGACTTATGACAACTCTAAGGTGAACCTATCATGGAGCTTTCTTGGCAAGATTTGTTCACAGAGCCTTCCTCTGAATCATAGAATCATAGAATCATAGAATCATAGAGTTGGAAGAGACCACAAGGGCCATCCAGTCCAACCCCCTGCCATGCAGGAACTCCAAATCAAAGCATCCCTGACAGATGGCCATCCAGGCTCTGCTTAAAGACCTCCAAAGAAGGAGACTCCACCACCCTCTGAGGGAGTGTGTTCCACTATCAAACATCCCTTACTGTCAGGAAGTTCCTCCTAATGTTGAGGTGGAATCTCTTTTCCTGCAATTTGTATCCATTGTTCCGCGTCCTAGTCTCTGGAGCAGCAAAAAACAAGCTTGCTCCCTCCTCAATGTGACATCCCTTCAAATATTTAAACAGGGCTATTATATCACCCCTTAACCTTCTCTTCTCCAGGCTAAACATCCCCAGCTCCCTAAGGCTTTCCTCATAGGGCATGGTTTCCAGACCCTTCACCATCTTAGTTGCCCTCCTTTGGACCTGCTCCAGTTTCTCCACATCTTTTTTGAATTGTGGTGCCCAGAACTGGACACAGTATTCCAGGTGGGGCCTGACCAAAGCAGAATAGAGTGGCACTATTACTTCCCTTGATCTAGACACTATACTTCTATTGATGCAGCCTAAAATTTCATTTGCCTTTTTAGCTGCTGCATCGCACTGTAGACTCATGTTCAGCTTATGGTCTACTTGGACTCCTAGATCCCTTTCACATGTGATCTCATTCAGCCAGGTCTCCCCCATGTTATATCTGTGCATTCATTTTTCCTCCCTAAGTGCAGAACCTTACATTTCTTGTTAGCATTGGCCCAGCTTTCTAGTCTATTCAGGTCATTTTGAATTTTGATCCTGTCCTCTGGGATATTAGCTACTCCTCCTAGTTTAGTGTCATCTGCAAATTTGATAAGTATGCCCCCAATTCTGTCATCCAAATCATTAATAAAGATGTTGAATAGCACTGGGCCCAGGGCAGAACCCTGTGGCACTCTGAGGCTGAAAGAGTATAACTTCCCAAGGTCAACCAGTTGATTTTCATGTCCAAGTGACTATTTGAATCCTTGACTCCCAGAATCCTAGTCCAGCATTCAAACCACCACACCATTCTGGCTGTCAACATGCTTTTAGTTTATTCAATTTTTTTTACTATTTAAATTATTTTAAAAATAGGTTAAATTCCTTTTATTGCACACTGTCCTGAGATCCCATTTCATACAGTGGAATATAAATATTTTAACTATTAAAATAAAAATAAATAATAAATATAATAATGTATAATAACATCCAAAATCCACAAAACAGTGATACCTTTATTGGCCAACCAATATTTTATCTTTCCCCTGTTTAATTTTTAACACCTTTGCCTGATCAAGAAGCCAGTGGAGCTTCGAAATCTTACATCATGTATTTTGTGCATTTTCCTTGGCTGATAAAGGTATTGCTGTTTTGCAAATGTTGGGTGTTATTGTACAGTACTTTACTGCATGAACAACACGGCTGCCTCGAGTATGGTCTCTTAGAGTATGTTTGCAGAAAATTTTTATCTTGGTGTGGCATTAAAAAATAAATAACGTGTGTCTTGTTCCTTGTTTCTCCTGCTCCAAAGAGATTTTAGGGCAAGCAAAAGTGTCACCAGTTTTTTTCCTTACTACTAATGGTTAGTGAGCCAGTGACATCAGATTTTGTTGTGGCGTTGACATTACCATATGGACCAGCTCACAACAGAATGCCATAATGTACACATGTGCATCCTTCCCTTTACTTGGTTTTATCACTGTGGCCTTCTCTCCATTTCCAATCTCTTTCCCCCCTACTGCTGAAGCAACAAATGAACCTTAGCAATTTCTTTCTGCGAGCCAGCTCAGGGCCCTCATTTTATTTAAAGCAGATCGGGATTATAGGGAGTCCTTGCCAGCTTGCGCAAGGGTGCAGAGCCACCTCTTCAGATAAGCGCTCTCCATTCATTAGACGGAGAGATTTTAAAGGCCTCTTTACAATTGGATTCTTTGAGTGATTCTGTGATGCCAAATAAATATTTTAGAGGCCTCTTGATTTCACTAAATTAGAACACGGCACATAATGCAATCACTCACTTGATTTGCCTTAATGCCTTTCAGCTGTACTTGGCTGCTGCTGATGTCACCAGACCATAATATCCTTTTAGTTTTCCCCACTTCACGTCTGTTTAAGCAAAAGAGAAACGCACTTGACAAAAATGTCAACCGTGGGTGCACAATACATAAAGGGTTTGCTTTTCTAAAGATATGGTAGGAGAGCACTAAAATTAGTTGGATTGATTGATTGTATCTACACCCTCTGAGCATTCAGACATCTAACCAACCCACCTACCCCTTCCTGTTTTTTGTCTCCTTAGGGATGCGGCAAGGGAATGATGTCGGCACACAGTATCGCTCTGCCATCTACACATTCTCCCCCGAACAGATGGAGGCTGCCTTAAGATCTAGAGATGAGTATCAAAAGGTATGTGTCAGAAGACCATACAGGAAGACTTCCTGCAAGTATCCAACTTTTGAAAAAAGCCATGGTCAGGTTTGTTTTTGTTTTTGACCCCATTAGCCTGGGCATTGGTGGAAAGTTTCTCAGAGGTTTAAATGTGGTTTTCTAGGCTCCCTGGAGACTCATGCCTGTTTAGTTTCCTTCCTTGCTATTAGCTTCAGTGCACTTAACTTACAGATCCTCTTGGCCTCTCTATACTTCTTTTCATGGTGCCATTCATAGCAGAAGTAAGAATCCATCACCCAGAACCGTGAACGTCATCTTGATGTTGCTGTCTCTCTCTGTTGAAACAACTGGGATTTGCATGACATTGGTTTATACTCCCCCAGGTTCTTTTTCCTTGTGTATTTAAATTTGCTGGCATTATGCTTTCTCTGAAAGCCTTTGGCAGTAATGGACAAAAATAACAGACCAATGAAGCTAGTGGGTTTGAAATTCCTACCTTCAGGGACTCCTTTCCATATCAGTCTTCTTGCCAGAGACACTCTTAAATATATCCCAAGGAACTCTGCAGCTGTAGAGGATTCTGGGAGCACATTTTGGGTTGGAGGAAAATCCAGCCTGTGAGCCTAATCTTGCCTTCCAAGAGTCCAAATTTGCCCCAGAGAGGGTATACCCTGCCATCCCCCCTAGTTATCTGCATATAAGGGATTGACTTTTTTCAAATAGTGCTTTGCATTTCCCCCTATATTTAAGTAGTTACAACAGCCCCAGATTGGATCATAGAATCATGATGCATCTCCTTTGAAGGTATCATATCATCATGATGCAGTTGACACCCAAGCTTGTTTTCTTCGTGTCACCTGAATCAGAAGAGGTTGTGGAGATGCTGAACTATTGCCTGGAGTTGGTAAAAGGACAGATGCGGGCCAATAAACAAATCAAACCCTGACAAAATGGTGGCACTGTGGACTTGATTGTGGTTGCTGGATCTAGGAAGCTGGTGTTCTGGCTGTGTTGCACTCCCTCTGAAGAAGGAGGGATGCAACATGGGGATATTTCTTGGTTTGACATTGTTATTACTGCTAGAGGCCAAGGGGCTTTACAGCTGGGAGCATCTCTTACCAGTTTTGGTTTGGTTTGGCAGCTATTGCCTTGCTTGGACAAGGAAAGACTTGCCAAAGTTATTCATGCTCTGATAGCATCTGGGTCCCTCCTTTTTGGGGGGGGGGGAATGTAATTGTTTTGTTTTATGTTAATATGCTGGATGAAGAAAGGGGGGGCAGTTTGGCTTTTAGTCACCAGTGTCTGGGAGCTATAGTACAAAATAACTTTTTCCTGCTCTAATGGTACATATTACCATGTACCAAAAGAAACTATTTTTCTTAATAGCTCAGTATTGTCTATCCTATCTATCAGAGAAACCCCAGGAACTGAGATGGGGTGAAATCCCATTACTTTTGTTTTTCATCCTTTTTACTAGAAATGCCAGAATCTGAACCTGGGGTATGCTGTATTCAGATAATATACATAGCCACTCAACGAGTGTCCTTCCCCAAACGTTTCTTCCACTTTCGCAATCTGCACATAGTTTTGTCCCTGCTGTGGACATTGAACCTTTCTCCCAAGAAAGCAGTACTTCTTCCTCCATCCCCCCACCCCCCACCCCCGAGGACTGAAAGTTGTTCTAGCTAAGATATGTTGTTGACTTTATTCATTTTTAACTGTGGGTATTTTTTCTAAATTCTGGAGATGGGTTTAAGGGTGTAAAAAATTCCTCCCCCTTTCCTTCCTCACAAATGTTTTCCCTCCTGAATACTAAAAGAGCAGAAATGGTGGGAAAGGGGACCATGGCAATAGGATTGCTTTGCAGAGACTGCCAGTGGCATTCTCTGAAGGGCTGAGCGTGCTGAACTTGCCAATTTCAGACTGGCAGGCCTGACTCTCCTCTTCGCTCCCACTTAAGCTGCGGTTCAGTGTCAGCGGTTCCCCCCTGGTGTGCTCAGGCTGGGGCTGGCAATCCTGTCATTGTCTGTCTGTTTTGGGCTGCCAACCTGGATGGAGGAGTACTGGGCTGTGACTGACTGATACGAGGTCAAACGTGACTGCAAGAGGAGCAACGGTTGGCCCTCGGCAGAAGCCTGACTTGTGAGGGGTTCAGCTAGTCTTCAGCCAATGTCGCTTGCTCTTCCCTTGCTGCTCCATCTTTCTTTCCTCACACTTGTCAGTCACAGTCACACAGACTAGTACCTTTTAAAAATCTAACCACCACCATCACACCTGGCACTACTCACAGGTGCCCTCTCTACGTCTTGCCACAGGCCACACTTTCTGCAATACCTTTGGAGTGAAGGTACCTCATATTGTCACATAGGATAGTCCTTGTAGCATTACAGGAAGGGAATCTAGTTGGAAGTGGTGTGAGGTTTTCTCCACAACTTTCTCCAAATCATAAGTTCTAGAATTTGTCAGGGCAATGCAACATCATTGTTGTTTTGTGCTTTCAAGTAATTTCTGACTTATAATGACCGTAAGGCAAAGCTATCACAGGGTTTTCTTGGCAAGATTTGTTCAGAGGGGGCTTGCCATTGCCTTCCTTTGAGGCTGAGAGAGTGCAACTTGCCCAAGGTCATCCAGTGGTTTTCTGTGGCCAAGCCAGAATCCGAACCCTGGTCTCCCAGTGCTCTAGCCCAACACTCAGACTGCTGGTTCTCTTAAAGTAACGTCCTACTAGAGGGTTAGGTTCATTAAGCAACAACATTATCTATGAAATTCCAACCCCTCCCCAATAGTAGAAAATCAGTCCCTTTTTTCACAGAGGAAGAAAATGTTCAGGAAACTGGAATGGGAATAAGTGCATCCATGCCATTGTTGGTGGACTCAGTCTGTCAGTAGGTCCTGAAGCTGGGAAAAGAAGGGCACTGAGTAGGAGATAAGCCTTCTGAACTACTGGTTAGTTCTGGCCAAGGGAAAAAACCTGGGGGAACTCACCTGCATAAGAACTGTGGACAAGAGTGACCTCTGATCCCTCTAAAGGCTTTTGGGTTACTGTCTCAGCAAACAGGAGGCTCTACCCTCACAATTTCTGGTGCTGCCCAAAACCTTCCTTTGCCTCACCTTGTCTTCATCTTGACAGAAGATGTGCTTTGGTAAATCTTGATGTCTGTGAACCAGGATCGCTTGCTCTGATGTACCTTGCAGGGATTGCTGGGGTTCATAGACCCAACATTCATTGGAATGTTTAATCAGAACCCTCTGATAATTTGAATCTATTTGCTCCACCCAGCAGTGGCTGCTGGCACTTATAAGATGCACTGCACATTGCATTAGGCTCCTGGCAGGTGCCCAGTAATGCCAACGGAAGGTGCATGACATTTGGCTTCAGTGCTCTTCAGTCTCCCAACTTAAGGTATGCCTGGGATGAGCCAGGACTCTCCAGTGCCTTAGCTGGCATTGACATGGGTGGTGTCTGTTTTCATGCCATTTTTGTGAGTTTCTCGCCGTAGCTCTGGACATTTGCTCTTTATACACTACAAGTAGAGTTGTCTCAGCTCTGCCATGGCATTCATGTAGTTGACTCTTCTGTTGATGCTGCTGCTAATCCAACTGTTTGCTTCTCTCTGGAAGTGTGAGGCATCACCTGCCCTATTCTTGTGTTGGTGGAATCATCTCTTATGATTTCAATTGTTTAATTATATCTTGTGAGACCATCCCCCCCCCCCTTCCAAACTTGTCATTATCTCTTCCAAATGTGCAAATTGGTGTTAAGTATCAACTGCCACAGCAGATAAACATCCACATTATTCAACGACATTTTATTACAGCAAAGGGGGATGGGGGAGAGTGGCTATAATTGACTTGCTTGCTGGAAGATGTGGAAATTCAGAATTATGATCGAGGGAGAACCTGGTTCATTTCATTGCCCTCTGGTGGCCTTGGAACATGTCGACAGCATGGTTAAAGAGAGCAATTCATATTTCCTCTTTCTTCTTGCAGCAAAGTTGCTTGTGTCTTGGCGTTGGGGAATATCAGATAGTGTTCAAAGGTTGAGAAAAAACAAAACTTTTATGGACAATATTGGGAGGGGGAGGTATGTGAGCTATATATTTTTTTACACTGAGTGTATTTAATACTGTACCTGTATGTTAGACATATAAATCTTTAATTATTGACTCCTTTGTTTATCCGCTTTCTGAATCTTAGGTAGATTTTCCAAGAAAATATTGTGCAAGTGATATAGTGGGCCCTTGGTGGAGTTTGGTTCCAGAACACCCCCCCCCCCCCGGGGTACCAAAATCCTAGAATGCTCAAATCTCATTAAATTCAGCGATATAGTAAAACTGTGTTCCTTTTATAAATTCCAAATCCTGGCTTGGCCATGGAAACCTACTGGGTAAGTCACACTCTCTCAGCTTCAGAGGATGGCAATGGCAACCCCCCTGTGAACAAATCTTGTCAAGAAAATCCCCTGATAGGATCGCCTTAGGGTCTCCATAAGTTGGAAATGACTTGAAGGCACACAAAAACAAAAAGAACAATATAAACAGGCAAACTCAAGGTTTGCTTTTTGGAATGTATATGTTTAAAAAATATTTTCAAGCTGTAGATGGTTTAATCTGTATATAAGGGATTTGTGGATACAGAGGTACAACCGTACTGTACAGTACTTCATAAGCTGTATATTATGGCAGACCAGCAATTCTTTCTCTGCTTCATGTACCATATTTGGCTACAGTCATTTCTTTCTGTCTTGGAAACTCTCCAGCAACTGGCAGCTGATGGCTTGTGGACTGGCATCAGTCCATGGACCACCATGTTGAATAGCATTGCTGCAGTGTATAATGCTGTATTGGTAAAACACAACAACATGGTTGTTTAAGATGGTGCAGATGACACTTTTCTGGAAAAGCAATATATAAGCATTCACAGCATGTATAGCATTTTTCTGAAGGCAAGCTGGCAGCTAGCTTCTCGGAAAGAATGGGTCAACGATGCACATGGAGTTTAAGCACAACCGTACCTTAGTTTTGTTAGAAGAGTTGTCTGAGGCACATTGCCACAGACATAAA
This sequence comes from Urosaurus nigricauda, assembly GCA_034509955.1. Classification (NCBI taxonomy): domain Eukaryota; kingdom Metazoa; phylum Chordata; class Lepidosauria; order Squamata; family Phrynosomatidae; genus Urosaurus; species Urosaurus nigricauda. Next base: position 374,593,667 of record JAOEGL010000001.1, on the reverse strand, counting down.
CACACTGCATCCAAAATTTTCAGTATGAATTTGTGTCAGATATGGAGGGTGTGCGTGCGAGGTTAGAATTTGAAAACACCACTACCACCAGAAACAGAACAGCATTGCACTTTCAAAAGAACTCATTCCCTCCGGTGAGAATGTTTTATTCCAAACATGATCTCCTCTCAGCTTCTTCTCTCTTCTCCTCCTAGCTGGCTCCCCTCTCTCGTTTTTTTCAGTACAACACATTCATCTTTATTCACGTGATCCCCTTGAATATACTGCAGTGTGGTTGCCATAGCAGCCAGCCTAGGGACCGGTCCCCACGGCTGCATCCTTGGGAGGAGGAGGAAGGAGAAAAAGGCCTGCTGTGTCAGGGGTCAGATGTGCCTAGGTGCCTGCCTGCCATTGTTCCCACCAGCTCTTAGCCCAGGACGCATTAAAAGGCCATGTCAAGAAAGGACGGCATCCAGAAGGTGGCTCGGATTGCCAGCTGTGTACCCGGCGTGGCCTGGGCCTCTCAAGAGCCCCTTCCCCCATCCATGGACACATGTACACAGCCGGACCCCTGACTATCCGTGTCATTAGCTTGACCTCAAATGTGGGTGGACATTGCTGAAGGACAGAAGTCAAGCGGAGGAGCAGCAAGCAGGGAGCTTCTTTTGTTTAACTCCACACTGTGGTTTCCTTTTGAGCTGTTTAGGATTCAGATGTGGGCCGCACGTGGGGGCCTATCCTCCTGCCAGTTCAAACGACGGAAATGCAGATGACAGGCCTCAGATATTATAATTAACTTTCATTTACAGCACAGCTGTCATCAGAATTGCTACGACAATTCAGCCACCAAGAGGGCCATTCTGCACCTGGACCAAATTTTAATTTTAAACCCAGTTCTCCTTTGATCTGCATTCTCTCTCTCTCTCTCTCTCTCTCTCTCTCTCTCTCTCACACACACACACACACATATATACATGCATTGATACGGGTTCATTTGCAAAATAAATATTTCCTACTCCTAAACATGAAATGAGAGCCAGCGTGGTGAAGTATTGGTTTGAGCATTGGACTACAACAAGACTGGGATTCAAATCCCTGCTCAGCCATGGAAACACACTGGGTAACCTTGGGCAAGTCACTATCTCTCAGCCTCAGAGGAGAGCAAAGGCAAGCCCCCTCTGAACAAGTCTTGCCAATAAATCCCTTAGAGTTGCCATAATCCAGAAAAGGCCTGAAAGTGTGCAGACATGTTTTAAAACATACCAATTTTGCTTTAATTGGATTGTTTCATTCTGGAAGGTTACTGTCTTTAGCCAAAGAATTTGAATCCTTACTTCCTGAAGTGTTCTAGTGAAAGACTTCCTCTTTCCCCCTTTATGTCCTAGTGCTCACAATAACACTAATATTGCAATGATTAGATGAAAATATATTTGCAAAAACAGAAAAGTTGGCTTTCTCTTCTCTGTTCCACTATTATACTTATTTTGCTGTGACATTGTAAAAGGACCTACATCACAACATACTGTGTTGTCACAGAAACAATAGTATGTGGTTAGAATGGTAATGGCCTAGAAATGTTGGTTCAAATGTACTTTGGCAGGCTGTGGAAGTGCGGATGGAATTTTCCTATAATTTAAAGGAGTATTTCTGAACCTTTTAAAACACACCTTTATACGAGGGGGTATCTAAAAATTTTAATAATCACCTTTTTAAAAAATTGACAGAAAGTTTGTTTTGATTTGTAGTTGTTAACTTATCTCTATGTAGTCACTATCTAGATTTATACATTTTTCCCAGTGTATCTTGACCCTCCGAATACCTGATATTGTAGAAGCCTGCAGATGGTGCCTGATGAGGATTTTACACTTTAGTCACTTCTGGCAGAGCCAGTCACAAAAATAAAGGACGCAATGAGCTGATTTTCTCAGCAACGTGCACTTAGGGACCAATGATGACACTGACAAAATTTCATCAATATACCATAATAACTTCCGGTTGATAATTTTTGCTTTACGATACCCCCTCATAAGGCACAATCTGCAGACTTCTACAATATCGGGTATTTGGAGGATAAAGATACACTGGGGAAAATGTATAAATCTAGATAGTGACTACATAGAGATAAGTTAACAACTACAAATCAAAACAAACTTTCTGTCAATTATTTAAAAAGGTGATCATTAAAACTTTTGGATACCCCCTTGTACCACGCATGTGATTATATTACAGTTTCTTAAATTCTGGATGTTAATTTCCAGTAGATCTGTAATGTCTGCTGTTGCAACAAGGTAAATTCACAAGTGAATAGGACTCCAATACAGCATTCAAGGTTTATTTCTCCAGCCAAGCATTGTGGACAAGGTCTGACAAACAAGGAAGCTCCAGTCCATTAAATACTATATAGCTGCAGCAAAAGCAGCTTTGCTTTAAAGAGACATTACATCGCATCTCTTTTCCATAAAACAAAAAAGTCAGTCAATATACATATCATAGAACACATTATTATATTTATCATAAATGTCAATATCAATAAACAAATATATTAAAACATCACAAACATTGTAACTGTTATGGGGTAAGAGGTCATCATTATTTGGCCCAGCAACGAGGATAGTATTTATAGAGCTTTCTAGCAAAAAAACAAAACAAGACAGATCTTCCTTGAGATGCTGCTTTGGATCCCAGTTCTGAGAAAAGTGGAATTCAAAGAAATATAATAATGTTATATATACAGGATGCTGGAGGTACACATGTTACATAAGATAGATCAAGCTGCTTATTAGTCTCGTCTATGTCAAGGAAGCATCAGGAAACTCAGTAGGATGAACATTTGGTTCATCTGCCTTAAATCTATGTAACCAAGACGTTCAGGTCCCTACCTTCATAATCTTAATTATGCCAATATAGCCAGCCTTCTGAATTCCTCACTTGAGCATTCCCAGATTTTGGTGTCTACTGGTGGTCCTCAAACCAAACCCCAGCAGGTACCAAGGACCCACTTATGATCAGTCTGGACTAAGACAACCTTACCAAACACATACTGGTGAAACTTCTTCATTACATATGCAACAGCAAGCATGTCTTTCTCTTTGTTGATGTTGTCTGCCTTCAAGTCATTTCCAACTTATGGTAACCCTATTATGGGGTTTTCTTGGCAAAATTTGTTCAGAGGAAGTTTGCCATTTTTTTTATTTGGGCATGAAACCATTTTTAGATGCATCAGCTTGTACAACAACTGGTTTTGCCACATCAAAATATTGAAGAACTGGCACACGACACAATTTTTGTTTGATAATGTCAAAAGCTTTCTGTTGTTCTCCCATCCTCTGAAAAACTGCATTGTTTTTCAACAAATTCTTTAAACAGTGCTGTCAACTCTTCCTTGTGAGGAATGTACTTTGCCAGATATTGTACTGACCCTAAAAGTCTGAGCATACCTTGTCTATCTTGAGGGGGCTTCATTTCCTGAATAGCCTTAGCTTTGTCATTATCTGGTCTAACGTCTTGAGCATTCACAATGTGACGCATATAGTTCACAGAGTCAACATTCAAATGAATCTTTTCTTTATTAAGTTTGATATTCTTAGCATGTGCTGTTTCCATAACCTGATGTAAAATCTCATCATGTATTGCAAAAGGTACTCTCCAATATCCTTGAGCAACAGGAACAACTTCTGGATCAATATGATGATGATCTTGAAATTCACCTAAACCTTGGAATGTCTTGGGGCAGAGGCTAAACAGTTCTTCCTGTACAAACAAAAATCCATCAGTGACACCTTTATTGGCCAACAGAAATGCACAATATACTTGGTGCAATCTTTTGAAGCTCCATGGGGTTCTTCATCAGGCAAGATGTTACAACCAAACAGGAGGAGAGAAAAAATACAATTGGAGATGTTGATCAGATGCCTTCATGTTGTTTCAGTCCTTAGTAAGGATGTTATGATGGGGACGATATCTTTTGTAGCTAGGCTCCTCCTCCTGGCCATGCTGGCAATAGGGAGATTTTCAAAATCCAGGAAATTTAATGTCCATATGCATCTCAACAGGGACCTCACTTTTGAAATCCTATATTTTTTCTATGTTAGAGATTAAGCTGAGCAGTCTGTTAGATAAACAATAACTTCATCATCCCTCTTAAAGTGTAACATTCAAACAAAATGGTTCCCAATGATTGTATTTTTGCCCCACCATAAAGCACAAAAACTGCATCACTCTTAGTCATCACCTTCTTGTCTAGTATCTTACAAAATATACTAAATGGCAAGACATTTGCTTTCAACCGCCTGTACTTAACTTAAAGTGAGACCATTCTTGTATAGTAATATCAGAGTACCACCCAATACTTTTACTGCACCACTGACTTCCTGAGCCAACTTTCCTATCATTAAACAGTATACATTAAGCTGATGAATCTGTTGTCAGTGTTGTACACTTTAGGATTTCACAATGTTACTTTAGATAACCTGGCAAAACTATTTGCCACACTGGTTGCAAGTCTTTCCAAATGCTGGGCATCTTTGAGGTTTATAAACTGTGCCACAATGGAGACACTTATTATCCAATCTCTTTAGCTCCAAGAATTTGATCTGAAACTCCTTTGTTATTTTATGAACCTCCTGTAGCTGATATACCCGCTTAAATGTTACTATGGCCCAATCTAGATGGGCAAAAAGCAGCACTTTTAGGGCTAAAAAGCCCACCTTTAGGTTAGGGATGGTGCAGCATCTACACCCTCTCTAACCCTAAAGCGTATGGATGCCACCATTTTAATATGGCAGCATCCATACGGATGCGCCACAAGAGCGTCATGATGTGCACAGATGCTAGACGCGCTGCGCACATAAGGACGCTTTTGCACCGCGGGAGGGCGCAAATCGCGCCCATTCCGCAGCGCAAAAAAGGAGCTCCAAACGGAGTTCCTTTTTGGCAGCAGGTCTTTGCCACAGCTTTTAGATGGCCGCGGCAAAGACCCAGGGAGGAAGGGGCCGCGGTGGCGGCCCCTTCTTTCCTTCCGCCCCACCTCCGCAAGCAGGGTGCAGCGGGCGCCCAGGGCAGTCTGCCGCTTCCCCGCAGCCTCCAGAAGCGGCGGGAAGGGGCCACGGAGGCTGCCAGTCTGGCAGCCTCGGCCCCATTCCGCTGTGTCTGGAGGCGGGTGGAGACCTATGATTCAGAGTTGAGCTCTTGTTATTTTGTCATCACAACATATTTCAACAGCCTTCTCAAGAGTAACGTCAGATTCTTTCAAAACGCTTTCAATCTCCCCTCCTTCATGTTGAACACAATTTCATCTCTCACCATCTCACCGTTTTGGAATACCAAATTCACAACTTGCAGCTTTCAATTTCAGGTCAGCAACAAATTGCTCAGTGGTGACTCTTGAGACTCTGCAGCTGGTGCCAGAAGCCAAACTTTTAAAAAACAATATTCTTACGGGGTAAAAAATTGCTTCTAAATTTTTCTAGAACCTTTAAGACACCTCCTCACTCTTCCTCAGGGAAAACCAAAGTATTATATAAAGAAATTTCTTCATCCCCCAGACAATACAAGATAACTACTTGCTGTCTTTTTGAAGCATTTTCAAGTCCGGTTGCAGTGAGAAACAATTGAAAAGCTTGTTCACAACACCTCCAGTTCTCAACCAGATTACCTTGCAAAACAAGAGGAAGTTGCATGCAATCTCTTTTAAAATAAATGAAAATTTAACAGACTTAAAGAGGATAAAGATCACATCTCTAGTTCTTTTAAATTTTGTGAACAGCTGTGGATAGTGTCTGAATTGAGGCTGTGAATCACATTGAGGTGGATTAAACTTCATTCCACTCCAGTTTTTCTCCATTGAAATCCCAAAAGTTGCTATTTGCCCTGCTAGAAATTTCATACTTGGAAATGTATGTTTTCTCCAAAAGGACAAATAGCAGCTTCAGTATGCGTGTGAAATTTTCATTGGGAAAATGATGGTTAGGAAAATATTAAATCCCTCTTTCTTCATTCTGCATCCAGATCTGGGTCAAATCTCCCAAACACTGCTACTTGCAAAGATTTAAAATGATACAGATTTAATGATCACTCTTTATCTTTTCATTTTACCCTGAGATCTGAGGCTAAATGGAGCTGGTAAAGTGATGTCCGGCATTGAGCAAACAGACTTTTGCCCCTGTGCTATTTTCCACCTTAGATCTGTTCTAGAGGCTTCCCTAACTGCAACACTGAGAGGAAGTTTTGGGAATGTGTGGGGCAGCGGAACTGCAGTGGATAACAGGAATCTGTTCCCCCAGTTGCATTATTTCTCCATTGTTGTTATTTCTCATTTTTCCTCCCCGGCATTGTAAATGATGATGATGGTGGTGGTGGTGGTGGTGGTGGTGGTGATAAACCACTTTCAAGGTATTTGTATATCACTCCCTTGTATATAATACTTTGATCTCACAGTGGTTTATAGGATTTGAAACCTGTTGATAACCAAACAAAAGATGAATAGGAAATAGCAAACTTTCATAGTTGAGGCAGGGTTGAATGGAGAATGAGAATCAGACTGTCTCCTTGCAGAAGCCAATAAAATTATGATGTTGTTAAGTATTTCCAAGCTTTCTAGGAAAAGCCCACTTGCTAAAACATTAGAGCTGGCTTTCATCACTGCAATGCTTTTGTTCATGCTTCCTTGCCATACTGTACATAAGAATAAGTGCTTCTCAATAGGCCAGAGGAAAGAATCTTATATCTATGACCAGTTTTGAAGAGCTCTTCATGAGCCCCACTTTGCTGATTTGAAATATCTGCATTTCATCTGCAATGTGTTCTTCACCATTCAGATGTATGCCCAGCGAGACTAACAAATCCTCTCTCAGCCCTCTGTACAATACAACCTCTTTTCTGTGCAGACGCAAACTGATTCTAAAGAACTTTAGCTACATCTCATCAGTCTTTCTGTTTTTATTGGATTGTTTAGCTTGGCAAGGTACTCTCCAGAATGATGAAGGACTGGAACTCAGCTTCCATTTTCCTTAAGTGCCCACTAAGTGGTAAGAGCTGCATTAACCATTAGTCTAAGTACACTACAGAACTGGTGCTCCAGCCAAACAGATCCAGCTGTAATGATCTTACTGCACTTCGGTAGCTAGATTAGGCCTCCGTGGCCATCATACCTGCTTTTTCTTTCATCTCATGGCTGAATGAGGGTATCTTGATCGCTTGCCATGAACAGCACCAAGCTTGTTGAATGCTGCCACACTGACAGTGAGGACATTTGCATCTGCTTGCCAAACAGCAGCTTACTTTTCATGTTGAATGAATCTAGTGAAATCTTGGTTAAAAGAAAGAAGTAGCCTTCTTTGTGACGGCAGCACCATTGTGGAATTCTCTCCTGTTGGAGTCCTCATTGGCACAAACTTTGGGATCATTTCAGCACCAAGTCAAAACTGGGCTAAATTAAATTAAATTAAACTGGTCTTTATTAAAGACTTCAGGCCTGATTTGATCAGAACTGCCCATGTCTTATGGCTCACTATTTCAATTTGTTTTTATTGGTTTTAAATTGTCTGGATTTTGATTGATAAACTATGCAGTATATTTTGATCTTTTAAAATTATTAGTATTGTTATCTTTATTATTGTTGTTTCGAATTGCTTTTATTGTAAGCAGTCCTGGGCTATTCAGATATAGAGCAGGATAGGAATATTAAATAAATAAATTGCCACAGAGGAAGCACAGTTTGAAGGCAGACATCATGAGCAAGCTGGCTATACAAAGCAGCTTTACTGGAGATGTTAACTGCAGTTAAGAAACTGGAAGAAACTAAAGGTTTCCTTACTTGGTCAAATGTCTAAAGGGGTGTCATGTCTGAAGGTGGAGCAAGCTTGTTCTCTGCTGCTCTGGAGACTTAAGATAAAAGCAAGTAATTGGAATTACAAAAACATTTCCAAAACTAGAAATTGCAAAAACATCTAAATATTAGAAAGAACTTTCTGATGGTAAGAATTTTTCAACAATGGAACAGACTGCCATGGAAGGTGGTGGACTCCTCTTCATTGGAGGATTTACATAGAGTCTTGATGGACATCTCTCAAGGGTTCTGTCACTGTAGTTTCTTGTGTGGCTAAAGGTTAGACAGGATTGCCCTTGGGGTTCCTTACAGCTCCCTGATGCTGATTCTGCAGTGTTATGCATGCTCCCACTGAGCAGAAAGACTTGTCTCCTAAAACGTCCAATTTGCAATATGCTCTTGACATATGAACATTACTGGTACAGCCTTCTTGCCAAATGGATCCCATGGATGCTAGAAAAAATCACCTAGCAATGGAAAAGGACAGAGAAATGTGCCACATTAAATATCAACAAATCCAGGGATCTTTTTAGTGTGTGAGAATGTGATTTAAGGAAATCATAGAATCATAGAATCACTGAGTTGGAAGAGACCACAAGGGCCATCTAGTCCAACCTCCTGCCATGCAGGAACTCTCAATCAAAGCATCCCCGACAGATGGCCATCCAGCCTCTGCTTAAAGACCTCCAAGGAAGGAGACTCCACCACACTCCGGGAGTGTGTTCCACTATCTGGAGGAATACAGCCTATACCATTTCTATCCACCAGCAGGTTGTGGAGGGGAATTTTGATATTTTTTGATACCTGCATCCCTTCACACTCTGTCTAGTATATTTTTTTTTCCTACCCTTTCTCGAGCTCATTCTCTTGAATTTTAAACTCTCTGCCCAATTCTGGCAGTCTGTGGCGTAATACATCAAAGGCATTCAATCCCTAGCCTAACTTAGATCATCAACATCCCTGTCACCCCACAAACACTCAGGTCATTACCAGCATCTTGGGTTTTAGTGCCCTTGGCCCCCTAATGCCCACAAGCAAAGATAAAGGGAAACAGGAGAACCGGATAAAAGGTTCCAAGAAAGAATTACAGAGTTCTCTAAAGAGCAGGGCGAGTGGGAAACACCTACTGGCTGGCATTTAATAGAAATGAGACACTTCTTTAATTTGATTTGGGTCTGGTGTGGAAGAACAGCTATGCGGATTTTGCTCACTCCATGGGCTTTCCAACTGAATTTCCATCGAGGATGGAGGCAACTAGAAAAAGGCTCCCTTCCCCAGATTTGCAACACTACTCAGCTGTGTGCTGTAACTACATCGCCCTATATGCTCCTTCCACTCCATAATGCCCCCCAAAACACAGCCTTATAATACTGAATAATAATATGATAGCATTTTAAAAACAATTTCTATTTGCACTGTTTTCTAAATTTTCTGCTTTGATACTCAACAAACACCTTTGCGAATCCTCCACAATAAGAAGGCACTGTTTAACGATGGGATCATGCCATCCTTGGGTTTTAAATATATTATTCCTGCTTTAAAAAAAAAGATGTTGAATCTCACAAACATAGGCAACGTTTGATTTCTGCTGTAGTAATTCTCGTGTTTTTGTGTGGCTTCAAGTCATTTTCAGCTGATAGTGACCCTAAGCCAAACCTATCACAGAGTTTGTTTTTTGGTAAGATTTCTTTAGAGGGGGCTGACTAAACCCTTCCTCAGAGGTTGAGAGAGTGTGACTTCCAGATATTCCATCCTTCATCTCCTGGAGACCAAACTCTGCCAATTACATTTAGGAGACTCTCATACTCAATAATCTGGATCATGTTCATTGATTTGTCCCACTGTCTAATTCAGAATTAAAATGATTTCCATCCACTCTCTCTTTGTGCCACATTGGATTTCACCATAACTTTTCGATTTCTTCTACTCACTGTTTCATCATTTTTTTCAAGATGTACAAATATATACAAGCCTCTATAACGTAAATGGTGTGACCAAGTTTCTTCTCTTAAGATTATTTTGATTCCAAAAATTGTTATCGGTTGTCAGTCCCCCCACCTGAAAATATGATTCTAGAGTTTTGCTTGCATAAAAGCATTTGAATGAGAGCAATAAAGCTGCTTGTTAGCATAGTACACTAAACTTTCATTTCTTACTTTTCAACAGATGGTTTGTTGTTATTTTTCCAATTCATTGCAGTATTAATTTGGGCAGCTATTAATACAGCGCCAACAGTGCCCTTTTATTGCCATTGTTGCTGCTGTGTTGTTGTTTAAAAAACACACATTCCCTTGTGTCCACTAAAAGAACAATTAGTGACTTAAACAAATCTTGAGTGCCTTATTTTTCTTGGATACTTTGTTTCGTCATTTTATCATTATGTTGCACTACTGCCAGGTGTGTAGTAGTGCAGCTACATCTTCAGCCATCTAGTGGTAACATAGCTGTGTGTTATTTCAATCCAATGATTCCAAACTTTTATCTTCCAGGATTTTGGACTTCAACTCCCAGAACCTTTAGCCAGCTTGACCAACAGTCAGGAATTCTAGGAGCTGAAGTCCAAAACATCTGGAGGACCAAAGTTTGGGAACTACCTCTTCAATCCTTGCATTTAGTTTGCTGCTTTGCCCTAATTGATTTTTAGGCAAGCAACCGTAGCGTTTTTGAGGTTTTTTATTTAAAAAATGATCTGTAGCACATCTGCTTGCAATTTAGTTAAAACAGTGGTCCCCAAACGGTGCTCTTTGATGGATTTTGGACTTCAGCCCCCAGAATCCCAGGCTGTTGGCCAATATGGCTGAGGCTTCTGGGAGCTGAAGTCCAAAATCTCTCAAAGGGCACAGTTTGGGGAACACTGAATTGACATATATTGCAGATATAAAAATCCCATTTGCAAAGTGTAAATACCTTGAAGGCGCCAGATCCCATCTGATTTTGGAAGTTAAGCAGAGTTAGCCTAATTGGAGTCTGCCATGCAATACCAGGTAGGCCTATATTTCAGAGGAAAAGAATGGCAAACCGCCTCTGCGTATTCCTTGCACTGCACAAATAATGCAATTTCATGCTGCTTTGCCTGCCATGAAACAATGCTATGGAATTCTGGGGTTTGTAATTTTTTGAGAGATTAAGCCACCTCTGTCAGAGAGCTCTGGTGCCACAATAAACTATAAATCCCAGGATTCCATGGCACTGAGACATGGCAGCTAAAGGGATGTCAAACTACATTATTTCTGCAGTGCAGAAATAAGAAGACCCTATGAAATCCATTAAGTTCCCATACAGTGACAGGTGACTTGAAGGTCTATATACAATGGGCTCTAGGTATCCACTGGGGTTTGGTTCCAGGACCCCCCGTGGATACCAAAACCCATGGATGCTCTAGTCTCATTTTATATACTGGCCTAGTAAAATGGTGTCCCTTATATTAAATGGCAAAACAAAGATTTGCTTTTTGGAATTTATGTATTTTTAGAATGTTTTCAAGCCATGGATGGTTGACTCAGTAAATCAAGAATCTGGGGATATGGAGGGCCGACTATGATTCTATGATTCTATGAAATGGGGCCACCATCTTGACCTAAGTGTTGCACAGGATATAGACGTTGCTGCACATTGTTTACATAACTGATATGCCACAGTGCGCCAATGGTACACTCGTGACGTCCGTGTGACATCCCAAGAAGAACCCGGTTCTTGTTGGGATGCAGGGAGGCCGTGCGGTCTTCCTCAGCAGCAGAAACAGGCACCTCCAGCCCATCCTATTCGGATGGTCTTTCGAGCCCTTTGTCAATCATTGCTTGGCTCTTTAAACCATAACTTCAACATTTAGTTCTAGATGCCACCTTGGGAGGGAATGGTCTACAAATAAGTTTAAGTAAAATAAAATAAAGGTTGAGACTCAAATCCATCAAGTCCTTATCTTAGCAGTCCACATTGTTATGCTAAGAGTTTGGCACATCCAATCTGGGATCTCTCATCTTCATTTTGAGCCCTCCATGTTGGTCCTGTCCCTGTTGTGCTCATTTTAGCATCATGTTATTGCTCTTGATTTGTGGTAGGCAGAAAAAAATGGCATAAGGAGCAAATTCGATAACCCTTGCTCAAAAAAACAAAACAAAAAACAGGCTATTTCCAAAGTTAGTGGGTTCGCCTTATTTAAAAATTAGGTGATTGGTTTCTATAATGCTTGTTCTGAGAGGCAGACAGTCTCATTTGTACACACACACACACACAAAGAGGCAGAGAAATTATGAATTCTCCTTGCACACAAAACTTAAAAAAAAAACAAGGGCAAATTTTAAGCCTACTAACCTTGACACGTCATGATTAAACCACAAACGGTATTTTGTGTAGGGGGAAATGAAAAGAAACTCTCAAAATATTGGCATGAAACATCCATGCCAGCATTGTTCCTTTAACTGGAATCAGGGAGGCAAATGAAACAGGGGTCATTTAATGGCCTTGTGGAAATAAAAGTATTGTGAGAGGAAAGGGGGGGGGGGGGCAAATAGAACGAAACAAAGGGAGAGAAGGGCTGTAGTTTCTGACACACTATTGTTTATGGCAAACTTGTTTAGCAGAATTGTATATTTGCCCATTATCTTATGCGCGTGCAAATTGCATTCCTTGCTTATTGTGAAGCCTGCCTACTGTTAACACAGCCATGAGGGTGCTGGAGCCGCATTATTTAAGGATCATTAGTATGCAACAAGGTGCCTGGCTTCACACTTAATCCCCTTGCAAAGTGGGCCTACAAGCTCTCTGTCTCTTTGTTATGACAGCATAAGTCTTTGTGCTTCTAATGCAACGTTAATAAGACTTTTAACTAGAGGGCTAAATTAGGGAGACAGGAAACTGAGAGGAGAGAATAATCCATTGAAAGGGGAGCTGGGAAGAGGAGCAGCAGCGGTGGTGGGATAGAGGTGGCTCTAAGTATGTGTGCCTTAAAGGGTTCAGCCAGTGGCTCCCATGTCGGTGGGGTGATGAATACACTCCTGGCTTTGGCTAGCTTTAAAGGGGATGCCCAAGGTGCTGGGCCTTTTTAGGAATAGATTCACTGCCTCCCTAACTCGGGAATCATCAGCTACCACTGGGTTAGATTGGGGAGCCCAAACAGTTCAGCTGTTTCAGGAAGATATAAAGAGCATGGAGCTTGGAGGAAGGAAATGTGGATGAAAATGAGGCTTGTAAAAGTGGTTGCAATAAATAGGTGTCAAGGAAGGATAACATGCAGTGTGACGTCAGTCAAACTCATAGCTTTCTGGGGATTTTTGGACTGAGGCTTCTAGCAGACATGGTCTCTGGTGTCTTCTGTCCACCACCACCACCCATGCCAGCCATGCACTAGTTGTGCTGTAAGCCTGACAGGCACTCTGTGCTTTAAAGTCCCTGGTATCCTCCTGTCAGAGTACCGGGAGCTGACAACATTGTCCAATCCATGTCCACCTGGCATCAGGGCTCCTTTTCAACCTAAGCCACTCATCTCTGGTATGACAGCATGACCTAGATTCCTCTCTTACCTTGTATTGCTTGTCAAAGTTTGTATCCTGGCTGTTTCCTAAAGAGGGAATTAGTGGCCTGAATCCTGTTGTTAGTTCCAACTATTCTAGAACCATCGAATCAATGGGATTGCATTAATTGTTGACTCTCTATTCAACATTTGATTCAGTGGATCTACTCCAGTTAGACATTTCTATTAGCATTCCAGCTTCTGTTTTATCATGTGGACCTTGTTTTGGCCCAGTTGACCCACGATTAGAGCAATTAAAAAATTTAAAACAGTAGGCATTGTGCAAACAGTCTAGGAGGACACATCAAACAATCCAACCATAAAAGCAAATTAACAAATTAAAACAGTTTGAAAACCTTATAGCTGTACATGTTTGGGCAGAATCATTTGACCCCTTCTCCCTCCCACCCAAAAAAAAGTCATGATAAAAAGACATTTTTAATTTGGCATTGAAATGAAACCTCTCTCTGCATCAGTGAGGGCTCCAAGAGGAGAGCATTCCTGCACCACAGCAGAGAAGAGCAAAATTGTACTGCGAATTGCAGGGACAGCTGTAATTGGTAACACAGGTGTACCTCAACCAACAAAGTTGGTGTATTCCTCTTTATTATTTCTTTAGCAGAAAATGTGGTACCAGATGGAAAGAATAAGGAGAAGTTCCTACACCACAAAAAAAAAAAGGGCAATTCAACATGTTTCAGTAAACTTTTTGTCTAAACCTTACATCATGCACATATTAAATGAAGCAATCAGGCCAGGTAGGCCTTGCATACGTAAACAAAAACATTTTGAGCCTTTTAGAGTCCACTTGAAAGCTTCTTCCAAAGTGTGTCCTGGTATGACTATTTATTCCACCAACCTTTACTTTTCTAATAATTTCCTGGCAAAGGTGATATCGGAGCCATTGGCAATAATCTTTGAGAACTCCTGGAGAACAGGAGAAGTCCCAGCAGACTGGAGGAGGGCAAACGTTGTCCCCATCTTCAAAAAGGGAAAAAAAGAGGATCCCAACAATTATCGTCCAGTTAGTCTGACATCAATACCAGGAAAGATTCTAGAGCAGATCATTAAGCAGAGAGTCTGTGAACATTTAGAAGCCAATGCCATAATCACAAAAAGCCAACATGGGTTTCAGAGAAACATGTCATGCCAAACGAACCTGCTCTCTTTTTTTTGATAAAATTACCAGCTTGGTAGATGAAGGGAATGCTGTGGATATAGTTTACCTCGATTTCAGTAAGGCCTTTGACAAGGTTCCCCATGACATTCTTGCAAATAAGCTTGCAAAATGTGGGATAGACGAGTTAACTGTTACATGGATTTGTAATTGGCTGAGTGGCCGAACTCAAAGGGTGCTCAACAATGGTTCCTTTTCATCCTGGAGAGAAGTGACCAGTGGGGTCCCACAGGGTTCTGTCCTGGGCCCAGTGCTATTCAACATCTTTATTAATGATTTGGATGACAGAATTGGGAGCATACTTATCAAATTTGCAGATGACACTAAACTAGGAGGAGTAGCTAATGCCCCAGAGGACAGGATCAAAATTCAAAATGACCTGAATAGACTAGAAAGGTGGGCCAATGCTAACAAGATGAAATTCAACACAGAGAAATGTAAGGTTCTGCACTTAGGGAGGAAAAATGAAATGCACAGATATAAAATGGGGGGCACCTGGCTGAATGAGACCACATGTGAAAGGGATCTAGGAGTCCAAGTAGATCACAAGTTGAACATGAGTCAACAGTGCGATGCAGCAGCTAAAAAGGCCAATGCGATTTTAGGTTGCATCAATAGAAGTATAGTGTCTAGATCAAGGGAAGTAATAGTGCCACTCTATTCTGCTTTGGTCAGGCCCCACCTGGAATACTGTGTCCAGTTCTGGGCACCACAATTCAAAAAAGATGTGGAGAAACTGGAGCATGTCCAAAGGAGGGCAACTAAGATGGTGAAGGGACTGGAAACCATGCCCTATGAGGAACGCCTAAGGGAACTGGGGATGTTCAGCCTGGAGAAGAGAAGGTTAAGAGGTGATATGATAGCCCTGTTTAAATATTTGAAGGGATGTCATATTGAGGAGGGAGCAAGCTTGTTTTCTGCTGCTGCAGAGACTAGGACGCTGAATAATGGATATAAATTGCAGGAAAAGAGATTCCACCTCAACATTAGGAGGAACTTCCTGACAGTAAGGGCTGTTCAACAGTGGAACACACTCCCTCAGAGCGTAGTGGAGTCTCCTTCCTTGGAGGTCTTTAAACAGAGGCTGGATGGCCATCTGTCAGGGATGCTTTGATTTGGAGGTCCTGCATGGCAGGGGGTTGGACTAGATGGCCCTTGTGGTCTCTTCCAACTCTATGATTCTATGATTCTATGATTCTATGATTCCATTTTGGTGACCAAGCATACAGACTGATTCCTTTATAACGTGCTGTGGGTAGCTGGTGAGGCTCTTTTCCCTCTTTCTCACTCTTTTGCTGTTCGCCCAAGCTCAATAAGGGATATTAGAGGCAACGTCTGTTGTTCGTGCCTGTTTAAGCAGACACAGCTACAGTAGGATCAGACAGAGTAAAACCCTGCATTTTCTCTGTTCAAGCATTATTGCATTTTGTACTGCAGACATACGGCTGCAGCCTGACACCAACAATCTGCGCTTCTCTAGCCCTCCTTCACTGTCCTTCTAGTACAGTTGATGCCAAACAAAACCCTTACAACTAGGCAGAGAACAAGGCAGAAAAGTCAGTCAGGGTAGACATAAAGGCCTGATCTAGACTGCATGAAAGTGTGACCTTTAGATGACCTGCAGTGAAAATTTGGCATGAATGCACTTCTTTGGTGTTTTAGTGGGGAAAAAGCAGCTTTAAAAAGGAGCTGCTTTTCCCCACTTCTTTTTAAAAAGGGTGTAACTGTGCAGCTGCATCTAAATGCTGTGGTGCAACTGTGCAGTTTTTTAAAGCCCCCAAACCCTAGCTCCAGCCCTAATCCGAACCCTAGACATGCGCAGTAGGGACTCTGGGATGCTGTAACTGTTATGCAACTGCGCATAAAATGTCAATTCACTCATGAGATAAAGAAGTTTGTTCATAAAATAAAGGAGGTCATTCATGGTGCACCAGTGCAACTGCGCAGTTAAAAAAGGGAAGTGAAACTGCAATGGTAATTTGACAGATCTTCATAACTGCACAGTTCATGTGTGATGTACCTGGTTCGCAGCCAGCAATACAATTGTCTGTATGGTGTACCGGTGCAACTGCACAGTTTGCAGCCGGTAACAAAACAAACAAACAAACAAACAAAACAAAAAATTAAAGGTTCAGTGCGGCCAAAAGCCCTGTTCATTGCCACCCATGCAGCTGCTCCACCTGTGTTTCTAGTGTCCTGACAGCTTCCAATGTAGTGGCTGAGCAAGAGACAAGACTTCAGATAAGTCGTCCCCACACCCCCTCAGCATAGCTGCCCTATACCTTTTAAATACACCCCTGGGACCTGCAGTGTAGTGGCTAAGCATTTGGGAAAATGCAACTTCATGTCGCCCTCTCCTGGCAGTCTGGAAAGGAGCTTCTTTATCAGAAGCATTGCCAAGTGAAGTGTGCTTGTACTGGGTTAATCCAGAAGTAGGCTGGTATAAGTCAGCTTCTTTCCTTCATCTGCATATGGATACTTGGTTCTCTTAAAAAGCTTATCACTTTTGTTCTGGTTTTGTTCTCAAGGTATGAGAATCCAGCCTGGGTCCAGGTTATCTGTAAAAAAAAATCATACTTTCATATATGAACCTGATGCTGTTTTGAAATAGTCTAGGGAAGTCTTTCTCTTGGTCCCACCTCCATCACAGAGGTGTTTGTTGAGGACACAGCAGAGGGACTGCTTGGTGGCTGCTCCCATACTATGGAACTTCTTCCAATGGGGAGCTAGTCTGCCCCTGTTTCTCCTTTCACTGTTAATCAAAGACCTTTTTATTTAGATAAGTCTTTCGCTGTTAACAGAAGAGCCTTTTATTGTGGCTGGGACTGCATGTTCATTTTTTCAATTTAATTTTATTTACTGTATTTATATTCTGCTCTTCAGAAATATTCTGAGTGGTTTGCAAATTGGTAATTAGACAGTTCCCTGCCCTCAGGCTTAGAATTTAAAGCGTGTTGTACTTTCATCCACATTGTCATGTTTTAAATACTTTGAAATTGTTTTAAATTAGCATCACTTTTAGTAGGATTGTTTATTTCATGAGTTTTAAAACTTCCTTTTTATCATTATGATAGTTTTTTCCCTCTTTTGATGAGAACCATCTTGACTTCTAAATTGAGAGAGAATAATCCCCCTTCCCCAGTACCATTCCTTTCTCCTTTTGTGTTGTGTCTTCTTAGATTGTAAGCTTGAGGGCAGGGAATCGTCTAATTAAAATAATAATTGTAAGCTGCTCTGAGAGCCTTTAGGGCTGAAGGGCGGGGTATAAATAAATA
Organism: Urosaurus nigricauda; assembly: GCA_034509955.1. Taxonomy (NCBI): domain Eukaryota; kingdom Metazoa; phylum Chordata; class Lepidosauria; order Squamata; family Phrynosomatidae; genus Urosaurus; species Urosaurus nigricauda. Next base: position 374,575,902 of record JAOEGL010000001.1, on the reverse strand, counting down.
AATAAATAAATAAAATTGAATGAATGAATGAAATAACCCTGAGAAGGAACATTGGATGTGAGAGAGTGGCATGTCCTAAGCCAGGCTCAGAGAAGCCTGGCTTAGGACATGGACCACATGTAGCACCCATAGCCATTTTGTGGCCATACAGGGTTAAAAAAAATTGCCTCCAAAAGTCTCCAAACGCTCTCTATTAATGTGAAGTCAAAGGCTTTCATGGCCGACATCCATGGTTTTTGGGGGGCTATGTGGCCATGTTCTGGAAGAAATTATTCCTGACGTTTCATCTGCATCTGTGTCTGGCATCTTCAGAGAATAGTGGCATGGAGGTGTGTGGGGTATATATACTGTGTGACCCTCCTCAATCAAGGGTTACACAGTATATTTACAGCACACACCTCCATGCCACCATTCTCTGAAGTTGCCAGCCACAGATGCCGGTGAAACGTCAGGAATAAACTCTTTCAGAACACGGCCACATAGCCTGAAACCCCCCCAAAAAGCTCTATATTTACATTACACCACCACTGCCCTGGCCATTAGAGAGCCAGTGTAGCATAGTGGTTTGATCATTGTACTACAGCTCTGGAGATCAGAGTTTGAATCTGTGCTCAGCTATGGAAACCCTCTGGGTGACCTTGGGTGAGTCACATACTTTCAGCCCCAGAAAACCCCATGATAGGGTCACCATAAGTCGGAAACAGCTTGAAGGCACACAACAACAATGGCCATTTTAAAATGGTGCCATTTGGAGGCCATTTTTTTCTCTTTTTGTTGGGTTGCAGGGGTATGTGTGTGGCAGTCCAGGATCTCCTCAGGAGCCAGTGCCACTCCCTCCCCCCCCCCCCCCCCCGTTGCCTGCCCTGCTCTGGGGCATGCCATAAATCAGGTATTATGGATTCAGAGAGCCAATCTGATGTAGTGGGTTGAGTGTTGGATTAGCACTATGGGAGACCAGGGTTCAAACCCCTGTTCAACAATGGAAATCCACTGGTGACCTTGGGCAAAAGTCACACTCTCTCATCCTAACAGGAAGGCAGTGGCAAAAACACACTCTGAACACATCTTGCCAAGAAAACCCCGTGTTTGGGTTGCCATAAATCAGAAATGTCTTGAAGGCACAAAATAACAATTGTGGGTTCAAACCCAGTTGTCTATCCATCAGTCTGGCTGTCATTTACATTTGCAAAAGAGAAGCAGGAAGGACAAGCACCCATGCAAAGTATAGAGAAAGGAGAGTTCACACATGCATTGGAACTGTACGGTTGGCTCAGAATTCTTTGAATTTTGGGCTTCAGGGACAACCATAAAACCACAATCATTTGGCCTCTGTTTAGGAAACTTACATTGAGATGATTGTAAAAGCTTGTCTTAAAAGTGTAGTAGAGGAATGAACATCAAAATATCAGACGTACTGTATAAAATAAGTATAAAAGTTGACTTGCTAAATGCACTGCCTGTATAGTTTGACTTTATAATTTGTCCAAAGTCGTAATGCAAGATTTGAAAAGCATTGGGTTACAAAGTCATTTTAAACACACCTTTAAATTTCCCTGTCCTTTCATTGTGGTATACATTTTCTAACAACTCAGAAAGATTTTTTTCACAGGTAGGTATCACTTTTGTGCATTTTTATTTCCATGCATTCTGTGCTTCTAAGCTAGACAGATTTGCCTCGTAGCTAAAAAGGTTTAAAAGAATGTTTCCTCTGTAGCACAACTCCAGTATACGTTAGCATAGAGTTGCCAAACTTATCTAGGTAGAGTTGGATGGAATGGAAGGTCCCAGACTCAAAACAGTGCTAAAAATGTATTGTGAAAAACAGCCTGTCTGAAAGAAAATATGGGTTTCCTCCCACGATCAACACTAACCTAATAAAAAGGTCTTGCAACACTTAGAAGATCTGTGCAGCTAAAAGACGGGCATGGAAAGTGTTAACCCTCCGAGTGGCAGGAAGCATGCTTCTCAACTCCAACCCACTTCACATTTGGGTTAATTTTCCTTTCTGTCCTCTAGAGGACAACTCTGGCATATCAGGCTTGAACAGCTTTGCTTCAGCTTTAACACCAATATTGTCAACTGAAACAGCCTAATCTGCGCAAAGCATTTCTTTCTGGAAATTGCCTGCAACTCCCCCTCCCATACTTCTGTCATGATTTTGGAACATACAGGGAGGTATGCAAAAAAGGAAAGGCTGTGTGTGTGTGTGTGTAAGTGTGGCAAGGGGGTGTCTTTCTTACAGAAATAATTCAAGGGCTCTGCTGTTTTTAACATCTTCTCTGCTTCTCCTTCCACCACCATGCATGCATCTTTTTTGCTCATGCTTCACTTGGGAATGCTGCTCCTGGATTCCACGCTGTGCGTTTCCATTCAGCGTTGTTGGTATGTGGAGCAAGCTATTTCAGAGCAATATACTTGCCTGGCATTGTTCCCTCTTGATGGAGGTAATGGAAGAATGTGTTCTTTCTATAGGAGATTGGCTTGGCACAGGCTACTTGCTGGTGCAATTTTTGGCAGCTGTGAGGCCCAGCTGCCCAGTTCTGACTAATCTCTTCTCTCAGAATATGAGCAGACCTTCTCCTAGCACTGTGTTGCCAAGAGTTAAATCGAAGGTCATGTTTGACTGGGCTGACATCCATGCTGTACAATCCGGCACGTGTTTTCTCTGAAGAAAGTTCTGTTCTTTTCTATAAAGTTTTCTTCCTGGTAAGTCATTCATTGACTGGTCTAAGCTGGGACATACTTGATTTCCATCTTGTCACTGGCAAGGAAAATGTGGCATCCCTAGGTTTCTGTGGTTCCCATGTCCCGCTTTTTTGAATTTGGGAGGAACTCTTTCACTCACAAACACACCCTAGAAGACAACTGTGGCATGTTTTTCTGCACCCAGAACACTTCCTATTGGAAAGGCCTCTTCTGGGTCTAAAATCGCCCAGAAAAGACCCCAAATATGGCATTTTCCCCCATGCCCCAGCAGGGGATATTTGGTTATTTTGGGACATTTCTTTAAAAAACAACAACACTCAGATGGCTGTGTGATGTGTGTTGCAGCCCTGCAGGGTCTCTGTTTAGTAAGGACAGTTCCAGTTAATCCTGTGTTGTTCTTGTTCCACTTTCTCAGTTGCTTTTAAAATGTCTCAGTTTTTCTCTCCTCCTTGCACTTTCCTCCTTTGTCTTCAGCTTAATTCACTTGCTGCAAACTGAGTTCAAATTAGTATGTACTAAGTTAACTCACCTCTTGGGAGAGATGGGAGCTGTGTCTTGCCGTTCCCAGTAGACTTCTTTGTCCTTATTGTTGTTGTTGTCATCATTGTCTTGCTTTTTTACAGGTTTTCCTAACTTAAGTACATAAATTCCAGAGGTTTTCATATAATAATTTTTTTCACATTCTTCCCTATAAATTAGTTTTGCTTTCTTTTTGCCTTACCACATCCTTTTGGCCACACTCTAAAGTTGCTTTGCCACACGTGTCTCAGTTTGCAGCTCTGAAATGTCAATCTGTGGAGTGTATCATGTGGAAGGCATCCCATGCAGAAACAGGATTTAAAATGGGATTTAACCCCCCCCCCCAAAAAAAAACCCTGAAAAGACACGCAAAAGTGCAATTGATTTTCAAACACATCGGGGTTAACATAACATTAAACTGGCATGAAAGTCAACAAAAAGCAATTTTTTTTACTTTCGGGATTTTCCAAAAGTAAAAAAAAAATCATTTTGTCTACTTTCTAGCCAGGTTAATATCACATTAATGCATCTTAATAGCGATGTTGTCTGAAAATCAATTGTGTTTTTGCTTGTCTTTTCTACTTTCTGTCTGGGTTAATGTTGGTTAACCCGGAGGTCATCTGATAATAACTCCTCTTTTGCAAGGCTTTTTCACTTTAAATCCCAATTTTGCATGGATCCCTCCCGTGTGATAAATGTCTCTGTGTGCCTCTAAGGTCCCCTGGGCGAGAAATGCAGCTCTCTAACCCCTGACAGTTGCCCATATCTGGTCTAGTCCAATTCCTTGCTCTCAAAACAAAACCACCTTCATATACAACCATCAATCATTATGATCATTAGTGTGCACTGCAGGAGGACATCAAACACAGTGAAAGAAGGTGCTTGCAGGTAGTCACTAGCCATTGATCTCCAGGATGGAGGACTAGGCAGGGTCCTTTTTTGATTCCAATTCTGTTGATTGATGAGACAATTGCGAGAGAAATACAACTCCTTGAAGGGCCAGGGAAACACAGTATGTGTTTTGAGTTGTAGGGAGAGTGCCATGGATATCTTTCAGTTGCATGTACTGTACATGAATCAGATACACCTGGTATAATCTGTGCCTGCAAAAGTGGTCCATACATAATTCATCACATGGAAGAGAAAAAAATCAGTTATTGATGTGTGGCTTCAAGTTGTTTCCAACTTAGGACAACCCTAAGGCAAGTCTATTGCAGGTTTCTCTTGGCAAAATTTGTTCAGAGAGTTTTTCCATATCCTTCCTCTGATGCTGAGAGAGTCCCACTTGCCCAAGGTCACCCGATGGGCTTCCATGGCTGAGCAGGGATTCAAACCCTGGTCTCTCAGTCTACCACTCAAACCACTGAATCATGCTGGCTGTTTGGAAGAGAAAATATCAGGGTGTATTTAAATTCCATGTACAACGATGCAAAATTTCAAATACCAGATTTTTTTCCCTATGTCCCCAAATCAAATTTTCTCAGTAATGTGGGAACAGACGATATTTACCTATACTTGTTTTAATGTGTTCTGAGCTGCCTTAAGTCCCAGTCCTGAAAAAAGAGTGTCATATAGGCAAAAAATGATTATCGTCATCACCATCATTATCATCAAGTGGCTGCAATGATGCACTGGAATAAGTGCAAAAGTAGGATCTACCAGCCAGAAAGAATTGTTGAAGTGTAAGCCAGAAAAGTTGTCAAAAATGGTGACATCTTATGGGATTTTTAAGATTCAGCCTGACAAACAATTACAACATTATATGCCAGACGCAAATGGATGAGAAAAGAAAGCTCGAATGACAGATGTAGCAATCCCAGGGGACAGGAGAAACAGTTGCAAAGAAAGGGAGAAGTTTATGAAAAACTGAGACCTACAAATTGAGATTCAGCAACAATGGATCCAATGGTGATAGGTGTTCTGGGTGCAGTTCCAAATGGACTGGCAAAACATCTGAATGAAATAGCACAGTTACAATAGTATAGGATCACAATAATACAGTAACAAAAAGCTATTCTGCTTGGAACGTACTACATTATCTGGTGGTATCTGACTGATTCTTAAATTCATGGATAGAATCTAAAACACTGATGGTCAAAATCTCCACAAAATAATGTACACTGCAAAACTGATATAATTGTTGTTATTATTATTTTTGCAGCACTAATAATAACACCTCCCATCATCTCCACTTGTGCTGGATGAGGGCTGATGTTGCAGTTCAACATATTTGGAGGTACCCAAAGTTGAGGAAGGCTGTATGTAACTCTGCAAAGTATGTAACTCTGCTGCCAAGCCTTACTTAACTCCCGTTTCATTGCTGTCACTCTTGTGTTTCTGCTGAGTTAACACAGCCTTTCTCTTCAACAGATAGCAGAAAACCAGGGACACTGAGCCCTTCTTTAGTGATCAAGTGCTACTTCAGTAGTATATAATTGAAAAGAGTCCTACAGAGCATTTGGCCTAATTCAACTTCCTCTCACTGCCTCATTTCCTATCCTTTGTGAGGCTTCTTCCCTGGTTGATGGGGCAGCCATCCACTCTGCCCAATAGCACTGGCTCACCTAGATGTACAGTATAATACTGTCTGAAATTGGTAACTAACTTCTGTTCATAAATCAAAATCCTTGTCATTAGATCAGGGTAAGGAGATCATGGTCCACACGTGCGGGGTCTGTTTTATGGTCCCCAAAGCTCACCAGGAGACCCTGAAGCCCCCAAATCACCTCACCTGAATTTTTGGGGTGATCTGAGCATAAAAAAGCACCCCATCCCCTGACAGAAGCCTAAAAATATGGCCATGTTTTGGGCAAATCCCAGGAATGATGACCCTTGGAGAGGTACTGGGGGAATGACCCTCATTCCTTTCACAGTTGCCTGTGTCTGTTTTAGTCTATCACAGTGATGGGCAACCTTTTAAGCTTGGTGTGTCAAACTTCGCCAAAAAACTGAGCATAACTCGGGTGGTGTGTCACTTTGAGGAAAAAACATTATTTCGCGATATTTATAGTTTGAATAACTTATTTTTACAGTTTATATATTTATAGTTTAAATCACTTATCTCAGTAATGATGAATTAGAAATCCATGACACCCCAGAACAGTAGATAATGGTTGCTGTGGTTAACTGTTATTTGGTTACTGGTAATGGCAGGGCCCCCAGAGATACGTTCCCCACTTCGTCCCGCTGCTCCCTGCTCTGCCGGCAGAAATGAGGGCAAAGATCCCGGCTTAACCGGAAGTCCCAGAACTAGACACTCTGTGACGGACTTCTGTGGTTTTGGTCTACAAACCTCCAGCACAGACTGTCTAATAGAGGAGGATGAAATATTTGCTGCTCCTGAGGATGAAACAAGTCGCAAATGTTTCATCCTCCTCTATTAGACACTCTATGCCGGAGGTCTGTAGGCCAAAACAACAGAAGTCCGTCACAGAGAGTCTAGTTCTGGGACTTCTGGTTAAGCTGGGATCTTTGCCCTCACTTCCACCGGCAGAGCAGGGAACAGTAGAATGCAGCATGGCCAAGTGCAGTAGCGAGGATGAAACATTTGCGACTAGAGTCTTATTCATCCTCGCCTAATGCACTTGGCCATGCAGGAGGCGAGGATGAAACATCCTTCTCAGCGTGCAGCCGCCACGTGTTATCTGAAATGGCTACGCGTGTCAGTGCTGACACGCATGTCACAGGTTCACCATCAGGGGTCTATCAAGTCTTCTTGTGACTTCTGTATGGGGCAGACTGATGCTGCATTTGCTGCGATGCCCACAGAGAAACTGACTGGCAATTCAATACTTGAGACATAGATTGGGAAGTGTGGGAGGCAGAACCCACGGACGCCCCCCTCTGCCACATGAGAGTCTCTTGCAGCTGTTCTCAAGCTTGCAGGGAATTCATAGAGAAGAAGGGCCACACCTGAGCCCCTGCAAGATACCTGTGTACATATGCCATTGGAATCAGACTGTGGCATGGGAAAAAAAGAAAGAAAGAAATGACATGTTCATAATCCTTGTACTGTGGGCTGATCCCATCCCTTAACTTTGTTCTGAGTGCACCAGGTGAGATTGGCTTCAGGAAATCCAACGAGGTCTTCCTACTGCCCTCTCCCCTAGTAGCACATACAGTCTCAAACAGGCACTGTTGGCTTGATGGACCTCAAATTTGTGAGCGCTTTAACTTGTGTCAGATGCTGACCAAGAAAAGTAAACTCTAACCCTGCATTTCCAACACTATCTTGACATGCCGAACCATATTGATCATGTCAGCCCTGTTCTTTTTAACGTTTTCCCTCAAGTGGTGTTCTTGAGCAGGGAAATGCATGCTCCCCCAAATGCTCAATTTTTATTTTTATTTTTATTTTTTTATTTTTTTTTTTGCCATCGTGTACAAATCAGGTTGTGTTGCACATTTCCCTGGTGAACAAAAGTGATGAGTTTGTGTTCATTAACTCTGGGCCATCTGGTATAAACATGATGCAGTCTGTGAATCAAAACACACACCAAACTCCAGGGATCAGAATCAGTGCCAGTCCCTATGTTTGGGGCTTAGGGGGTAGGCAGACGCTGACTGCAAAGATTCCCTCCCTTCTCTTTCCCCACCTCCCTTTTAATTGACTTTCCTGAGCAGCATTTCCGAACTGCTATTGTTGTCTCACAAAGTTCTGTCTTCACTGAAAGCCTTACATTTAGAGCCTCTTTTTGACAGCCTCCCATTTGGTTTTGTTTGGAAAGGTTACTGGGTTTGGACTACAGAATCCCCAGCACACTGACAGGTGGATCCCGAGAGTTACAATCTCAAACCAAGGGACATTTGTAAGATGTAATTGGGCCTGTAATAGAGATTACCGTATATTCTCCTGCACGTAAGGGATATGCCGGTGTTGTGGAATCAATACGAGGTCAGGGACTGAAGGGAATCAATAAAGGGAGTTTATGAAATAAAGCTGCATTAAAATATATCATCTCAGAGCCACATAATCTATCATTGGATCCAAAGCCTAGGGAGGGAGGGAATCACTTTTTGGGAATATGATTCCCAGATTCCGCAAGCCAACATGGACAAGGGTACTTTTACTCCAAAAAGTTAAATTTTCCTGATTTTTTTCAGTGATGCACACGTTATTGGGATTGCCCTTCTGTGGAGTGAGCAGAAGGTGTCTTTTCCTCCAAAAGGATTTCCTCTCACTAAACAGGTTGTTGAGAGGTATTGATCCAATAAGAAAGAATGAGGGAAGGCTCCTGCTAACCAGTATGTTAATCAAAGGAGGGGAAACCCAAATGAAACATGCAGTTTTGGGTCTCCACTGATTTGTTGATCTAGCTGAGCTTTCTCTCTTCTGTGGGTTCTGGTTTATTCTTCTTTTTATCTTCTACTATTCTTCTTCTTCTTTAGTGTTTTGATCTTATACAAAACCTATGAAGCCATACTAATTAAGAGACGTCTTAGTTGTCATCTGAAACTCCTCTTGTGGGAAAACAAAAACCTTTAGGCACATGATTTTTTTCTCCTAAGGATTCCCTGGCCTTTCAGGCTGGCTGAAAGTAACTGAGTTATTTGTGACTTCATAGAATATGGGATGCTTTATTATCCTGTCAAGGCCTGAAGTGCAGTCCTTTGCATGTTATTAACTGCTACCAGGACGGGAGCCTTCTGAATGAGAGATAGCCATGAGCCCTGGCCAGCAACAGAGTCCACTTAGTCCACTGAGTCTATCCACTTGTGATGCAGTCTTCCTCCTTTCTTACTGCCTTCAATTTTATTGAACACCATTGTCTTTTCCAGTGAGTCAGATCATCTCAATGATATGTCCATGATAGTCTCAGTTTATTTATTTTGGCTTCTAGTGAGAATTCAGACTTCATTTTGCTCTCAGGTCCTTTCATTCCTCTTTCTAGCAATCCACCATATTCATCAAACTCTTCTAGAACCACATCTTAAATGAGTTGGTTCTCTTCCTATCAACTTTCTTCCTTGTCTACCCTTCGCATAAATATGCAGAAATATGGAAATATAATGGAATGGATAATCTGAACTTTAGTATTCAATGTTATATCTCTATACTGGAAGAACTTGTCTAGTTCCTTTGTAGCTGTCCTTCCAAATCCTAGTCTTCTGGTTTCTTGGCTGCAGTCTTCATTCTGCTTAAGGACAGAGACACAGTATAGGGAATTTTTATTTTGGTGTTTTGATCATCTGTGTAAGTCATCTTTAGTAATTATTTTTGTTTCTTAAAATTTTCATTTTAATTTAATCAAAACCAAGCCTCACTGTTTTCAAATGTTTTCCACATAAGTACATCATACCTCCAATATTTCACAGATGAAAACTAGGACATTTGTGGCCAGGCAATGTAGAGTGTGGCCTAGATCGGAAAAGTTGATAATAAGGAATAGGATACAAGCTAGGAGAGGCGGTAGCAATTTGCTTTTGCCTGACCCTGCTGGGAAGGGCAAGAATCCACCCCACTTTGTTGAGTTAATTGAGTACAAACTACATTTACCCCTTGAGCTCATTTTGCAGCACTGGAAGTAAGCTGAGGACAAAGAGGGAAAATGGGAGTTGGAGGAGAGAAAAAGGCACATTTGGGCCCCATTCATACTAGCCCATTTGCCCTGGTTAGATCTGGATCAGATCGTGCATGCCAGAGAGAAGTTCATACTACCCTTTGCCCCAATCGATGCTTCCCTGTGCATTTTACCCCACTAAAGTTCATACATGCAAAAGTAACGGTTCAAGATGGCGCCTCCTAGTTGTCAATTAAATGATGTCATGGTGACATCTGATGCAGCCATTGGCTGCGCGAGTGCTCCATCTGCGCTTCGCTTTTTTAAAATACTTTTTCAAATTTGACAGATTATGCACATGGAGCATAGGGCTGGGAGCTGTGCAGCTTGTGGGGATCCCCCCCCCCTCCTCCTCGTCCGTTTTTCTCAGCACCAGGAGTGCTTCGTCGGGCACTTCTGAATTTTTTAAAATTATTTTTACAATTTGACAGATTATGTGCATTCTGCATGGGGCTATTTAAACGGGAGGGGGAATTCCCAATCCATATATGGATAGTTGGCTTCCAAATATGGATTGGGGTTCCCTCTCCCTTTGTTTGAATGCTCAATATGAATGGGGCTCTTTCCTCCTCCCGTTTAAAGAGCCCCATGTAGAATGTGCATAATCTGTCAAATTGTAAAAATAATTTTAAAAAATTCAGAAGTGCCCGATGAAGCACTCCTGCTGCAAAAAAGACAGCACCGGATCAAAGCCAGTGGTTGCAGGGAGAGGAGGCATGTTCCGCCTCCTGGCCTTTACCCCTCCCCTGAACTTGATCCGATCATGATCGGAGCCAAGTTCACATTTGATTGAACCAGTTTTTTTCCGAAAAGAAACGGTAAATACCCTGCTTTTGGAAAACACGGGTTTAGGGGGATTTGTGCTGCAATGGGTGTGCAAGATCCGGATTCCCTAGTGAAAAAAACGGCGCCAGTATGAACTTCTTGATTTTAAACCGGGTTACAAACCGGTTTATATGGTAGTTTGAATGGCCCCTTGGAAAGCAGCTTAAAAAGTATGGTGACAAAGGATTAATCAGGACTGTCCCTGCCAAATCTAGACACTCAGGAGGTATGTTACAATTGCAGCCATGCAGCACAGTTCTGGGCATACTTATTCAGAACTAAGGGTGAATCTACACTGTAGAAATAATGCAGTTTGGTATCACTTCAAATACTGCAGCTCAGTCCTATGAAATCCTGGAATTTGTAGTTTTACAAGGTCTTTCGCCTTCTCTGCCAAAGAGTGCTTGGGCCTCATGCAACGACAAATCCTAGGATCCTGTCAGATAGAGCCATGGTAGTTAAAGTGGTATCAAAAGTTTCATTAAATTCAGGGAGATATTCTTCCAAGTGTAGTTAGCTGTTCCAATGCAGTATTTCTTGACTTCATCTCCCCTGTTTCCAGTGTTCTGACTTGGAATATAGACTAAGTGGCACCAATTGTGCAAAAGAGAAGGAAGTCTTGGTTGGCTTGGGTGAGCTTTAGGGTCTAACAAGCTAATAAAATAACTAGGGAGAGAACTTGGAAGAATTAGAACTCCTCTCCTGCCTCTTTAGTACTGAGTGTGCTGGCAGAATCTGTGGCGCATGTTTTGGACTTCAGCTCCCAGAGGTCCCAGCCAATAAGACAGATGGTACAGATTTGTGGGAGTTGTAGTAGTAGTAGTAGTAGTAGTAATAATAATAATAATAATAATAATGGTCTGGAGGAGCAAAGAATTCTTCCCTCCATGCTCTGTGTGGATGGGAGCTTTGGAACATAGGCCCAGCAATCATGTTGCATTTTGGACTATAGTAGCTCTCATAATTTGCTATGGTAATATTGGTGGGAAAGCAGAAAACCGGCCTTGGAACAATTGTTGGGAGAAAGAGACCCCACAGTTGCTCCTGCATTAGGCAGTAGTTATATCATGAACAGAAGATTGTAATTATAGTTGTGGGGAAGTAAGCTACAAACATGGATCAGCTCCGTGAAGCAAAGATGCAGTTTCCATGCCAATATCCGTATATAGAAGGAACTTAGCATAGTCATTTTAATAATGCTGGTTTCCTAGGTATGTGTGGGAAGGGCATTAGCAACAAAATAATGCTCAGACAAAACTCTGCCAAAAAAATTGTCTGTGAAGGGAAAACAAATCCCAACGGTTCAGCCACTCTTTAAAATAACTTATCGGATTAATGGGATTCATTCAAAGGCGACAGCAGCAGTAAAAGTCTGAAATTGCCACCCTGGGTCAGACAGTAGTTGTGTGTTGTCATCAAAGTTGGACACCAGCCACAAGAAAGTACACAAACTGGGAATAGTGGGACTGTCCATCACCTGCTACTATTGATAAGCAGTGGCAGCATGGTGACCCTTCTTCCTCCTTTGCAGTAAAGATAAATAGAGCACCTGAAAGCCCAGAACTAAGCAGGATGCAGTCTATTTCTTAAAAACATAACAAGACCTTGCCCCATGGGTAATGTCATGGGGAATGACATGTGATACCACACAAACTAGGAGGATTCACATCCCAGCTTAGTGTTTGATATGACAAATATGCCAGGTACAGCGGGTCCTTGGTATCCACTGGGCTTTGGATCCAGGACCCCACTCCATGGATACCAAAATCTGTGGATGTTCAAGTCCCATTAAACACAACGGCACAGTAAAATATAAGGTATCCCTTATATAAAGTGGCAAAATCATGGTTTGCTTCCTAGGATTTATATGTTTTTCAAGCCACCTATGATTGAATCTGTAGATAAGAAATCGGTGGATACAGAGTACCAACTGTATTACAGTACTTATTTTTAATTCATGTACCTTGTTTTAATTCATGTTGGGAATCACCTTGAGGAGCATTCAGAAGAAAGCCAAGACAAAAATAAAATAAAATAAAATATGCACAGTATAGACTGGGGAGAAGCAGAATGGCCCTTCAATTGGCTGGGGACTGCAGCAACCGCACAGCATGCTTTCAAAGTGGTTTGCCACCATAGTCCGAAACAGGCCAGCAAGGAGTGGATTTTTGCCACTCCCTTTGCCAGGTGTTCGGGCTGTCTTATGCCACCTTGGAGCAGCTTCTGGCTGCTCTGGGGGCATGCATCATCTGGATGCCCCCCGGATGCTGCTCCTTTTGGCCCTTCTGTTTCAGTCCAATGTGTCAGAATTTCACAACGTCGTCAGGACATGAACCCTAAGCATCAAAAGCTTTGGTGAAAAGCCAGATTTTTTCACTGAAATGACAAATCTGCAAAGGCAGAGGATTCCATAAATGAAAATGATTTTATCTGTGAGCCACCTTGGGTCCCTTTCTGGGAGAAAGGTGGCAACGAAATGAAAATAAACAAATAAATAAATGATATCTATATCACCCCTGCAACCCAATACTGAAAGTGCAACTATTACTGTATATACTCATTTATAAGTTTAGAAATTTTAGTAAAAAAATTTACCCCAAAAACCTGGGTTGACTTATCCATGGGTCAATGTAAGTACTGTACTTTAACTTATCAAAAAAGGAACCATCCCCTGGCGAAAGGGGGGAGCTTAATCCCTTCTCGCAGCACCTAAAAGAAGCATCAAACCCCTCTACTATCTCATCATCGAGCTTTGAGGGTGAGCACAAACAGTTATGCTTATCAAAATTTTTAAAGTTCTTTATTTTCCTTTGCTTCATCCTTTACATCCTTTGTTACATGCTGCTAAGTTTTACCGTCGACTTAGTCATGGGTCATATCAAAATCCATAATTTTGGCCCCCAAACCTGCCCTTGACTTATACATGAAGTCGACTTATAGTTGCATATATCCAGTAAGCCTTATATTTTAAAGACACTGTGGTGCACCACATTCCATAAACTGCTTTCTTGGGAGCAAGTGTCCTTTCAGTTTGATTGATGGTAAGATTTGACTTTCTGCCTGAAAAGTATGAGTCCTGTTTTCCCTGTTTATGCCAGCTAGGTTTACCCCCACCCCACCCCACCCCACCCCACCATCACACTTACTAATTTTATTTCTTTCCCTGAAGGCATGTCTGCAGTGTTAGTCCACGGGCCTGCCAGTTTTCTTTGCCTTTTTCTTCTTTAAAAACAGCCATTTACATAACATTGATTTGTCAATATAAGCTTCTATTCCTGTGTCATGCAACTGCTGTTTTTATAGCCTGGATCAAAATGTTCTGTGAAAAGAAGAGAGTAGTTCTCTTGTGCATGTTGCTTTCCGTCAAAGCTAAAAATAAAAATTAACATCCCAGATATTAAGGTTTGGGAGATTTTAAGAAAAAGCAAGCAAAGGGAAACACGATAAAGGTATACAGTGTGGAAAATGCAAGCAAGGAGAAAATCCCTCTTTCATAATACTAGAATTTGGCAATTTATCCCAGAATCTGGGATTGTTGGCAGGTGGTGGGGAGGATTTGTATGGGTACAGATTGGATTTTGCTACGGTATGTTGGGAGTTATTGGCTATGCTGATTTGGGATGGGTGCTGCAGTGTAATTCTGCGGAGCATCAGGCTCAGGCAAGTGGCTCTATTGTGTCCTTTCATGTTCGTATTGTTGTTAACTGCCCTCAGGTTGATCTCAACCCATGGCGAACCTGAGATGCCTCCAAAACTCCCTGTCCTCCACTGCTCTGCTTAGTTCCTGTAAATTCATCCCTGTGGTCTCCTTATTAGAGTCCATCCATCTAGCATGCAGCCTTCCTCTCTTTCTACTTCCTTCCACCTTTCCTAGCATTATTGTTTTCTCAAATGAATCTTTCCTTCTCATGAGGTGACCAAAGTATGACAGCTTTAGTTTAATCACTTTGGCTTCCAGGGAACTTCCAGCTTGATCTGTTTTAGGACCCATTTATTTGTCTTTTTGGAGGTCCACAGTATCCTCAGCAGTCTTCTCTAGCATCATATCTCATATGACTTGATTTTCTTCCTACCCGCTTTCTTAACTGTCCAACTCTCGCATTCTTTCATGCTGATAGGGAATATAATGGTCCTTTCATACCAAAACTGAAAAGGAGATATCTGAATCCCCAGGATCAATTTTATCCTGTTGCTTTTCTCTCCTGAACTGAGACACACACACACACACACACACACACACACTTTCTGTCTTTCTCTTTCTCTCTCCTTTGCTAATTCTACAAGTTCCCCACCCATCTCATCCTGTGTGTCAGCAGCAGCATAATGCTTAGTACAGTCCTTGTACAGTATTCTTTGTATTATGAGACACCAATGAACACTGTTGGAATTGCTAGAGACAGGATATATGAATCCATCCCAGGAGAACTTCAAGAAAGTGTTGACCCCCTTCTCTTCTCTCAGGCTGCACCCACATTACAGAAATATTCTGGTCTGAAACCACTTTAACTGCCATGGCTCAATTCTATTGTGTCAACCCAGATTATTTCTGTAGTGCAAATGCAATCTGTGTTCCTTTGACTAAACAACCACTGCCATATTCCCACCCAGACATTCAAAAAGTCCATGGGTGCCATGGGAGAGAGAATAGATGGGGTTGGTGTTTCTTTAAGGAGTTCCCAGGAAAGACCACTCGACGCACTTTGCCACTCGACACAGAGCAGCAAATGGTTCCCTTTTTGGATAAGAGTTAAGCTATAGCACTTACATTGACCCATAGGTAAGACAACCAAGTTTTTTGGGGTTGATTTTTTTGGCTAAAATTTCTTGATTTATACACTAGTATATCTGGTACCTAGAGAACTGGTGAGATCTCATTCCCTGGATGTCTTCAGAAAGAGGCCTGACAGCTACAGGTATACTAGCTAGCGTTCCTATATTGAACAGGTTGTGGGGTTTGGCTTTGATGACCTTTGGGAACCCTTTCAGCTCTGTAATTCTATGATCTCAGGTTGGGGAGTAAATTTCAGGAATCTGTTTGGTCTTCAAACCTTCCTGTTTTAAGATTCAGCCTCGCTTCTTAACCTGCACACATTGCTCGTAAAGTCTTTCATAGTGCCAGATACACTCTTTTAAAGACCAAGGCTGCCTGTTGTTTGGAATCTGTAGACCTCTTGAGTGAGACATGAAATCAAAGGGTCAGATTAATGCAGCCCCCCCTTTCCCCTCAAAACAATTCATTTTTTAAAAAAGAAACCATAAGAAACTTTAAGCTAATTATGCCCCCCCCCCCATGAGTTGCACTACTGTTCTTAATTTCCTGACCAGCTTGTGCCCCTCCTCCGCTCCTTTCGGAGCATCTGTGGTTGTTTCAAATGGAGCCTGCGCTACCTGCTGCTCTGACTTTCTAGCATACCATACATGTGGCATTGCCAAGCAGTGAACTGCCAGCCATCTGCCATCCAAATCAAAATTTACATTGTTTCTTCTTAAAATAACGCCTTTGGAATACCAAGTAACTCGCTGCATCACATTCTCGGAACCGAAAGGCAGGCAGGATTTAAAGGAGGAAAGGGGTCAGGTGAAGGGAAATCCCATTGTGCCTCAAAGGGGGGAAACCTGGGGAGGGAACTGTAGAAAGCTGAGAAGCTTGATTTAGTTTGGCTCCTTCTGCCCTATCCTTGTTGTCTGATCAGGGATTTATGGAATCATAGGGTTGTCGTTGTTGTTGTGTGCACACAAGTCATTTGCAACTTAATGGCGCCCTAAAGCAAATCTTTCACAGGGTTTTCTTGGCAAGATTTGGCCAGGGAGGATTTTTCCTGGCCTACCTAAAACTGAGAGTGTATGACTTGCCCAAGATCACCCAGTGATCTTGGAGATTCAAACCCTGGTCTCCAGAGCCATAGTACAAAGTTCAGACCACTACACCACACTGGGTCATAGGACAGGGGAGAAAAAAAGAGAATGGAAGGCCATCATGACCAAAGATTCCATTCACAACACACCAACAAAATTAATAAATCTAAGAAAATCAGACCCACCATATCCAAAAGCGCATGCACTGCGAAGAAAATAACTCATGCAAGTGAGCCAAGCCACATCAAATAAAGTATTTATTTATTTATTTATTTATTTATAGCATTTGCTTATTGCTTTTCAACCCACAAAGGTCCCTGTAATGATGTACAGCAAATTAAAAACATTTGAAACATTAAGCACTTGATTAAAAACAATTTAAAACAAACTATAATTCCTCTTAAAAATAGTGCTAAAATCCTAGGGTAATGGGGGGGGGGGGAAGGCAAAGGCAATGTCATTACATACTGATGTACTTTTATTGTTATTGTTTGCAGGTATAATGTCCTTTCCAAACTTTTTTCTGTCTTCTGTCTCCAGGCTGAGGCTGCATTACCACTGCAGAAATAATGCAGTCTGACACCACTTTAACTGCCATGGCTCAATGTTCTGGAGTTTTGGGAGCTATTTGTACTTCTTTGGCAGCAGTCTCTGATGCCACAACAAACTACAAATCCGAGGATTCCATAGCATTGAGCCATGGCAGGGGCTTTGCAGTTCAGAGGCAGCTTAAGAGATTTATTGCCATTTTCCACATTTTCATAGTCAGGGAGTAGGTGCTGAACTGACTTACGAAGTCCACAGCAAAGCAAGCTGAATAACAGATCCTGCATTTTAGTCCATGTCTGTAGCATCTTCCCTTCTAAAGCAGTAACAGTTGCCCAAAGGAAGGTTGATAAGATATTTTACTTGTTGAATGCTTGCAGTGGTGTGATGCTTGGACAACTCCCCAAGTATTTGCAGAATCCACACAGATGAAGGAATTGCTACTAGAGTAAGAACTGCTATGAATTTCAGTACAGCTCAGCTCAGCTTTAGATGATTTCAGTGAACAAGCCAAGGTGGAACCCTGTGCGGGTTGGACAGGCCAGTTTCTATGCATATCAGTATCCTGTTTTTAATTCATCCATGGGGGGAAAACTGTATTTCCAAGTGAGATGGCCACATTGTTTTTGCTTTTATTTACTGTCACGTCAGGTTTGACTTATGGTGAAGAATGAGAGATCTCCATGAGCCCCAGTCATCTACAGCTCTGCTGTAGATTTCCTTGAGCCTGTTGACTTATGGTAACCCCCATGAATTTCATAGAGTTTTCTTAGGGAAGGAATACTCCAAGGTGGTTTGTCTCTAAAATATGGCCTACAGCACCAGTTGTTGCCTGATGATCTAACTAGCAACCAGGTCTGACCCTGCTTAGTTTCCAAGATTAGAGAGGATCTAGTGCCTTCAGGGTATTTAGGCCATCTAGCTATATTATTATCTTCCTCTTTTCCTACTCTTTTCAACTTTACAAAGCATTTTCATCTTTCCCAGTGTGTCATTGTTGTCTCATGATATGTCTGAAGCTGGGTAGCTTTGGTTATTTGGATTCTACTGAGAATGTAGGCTTGATTCGCTCTAGGACTGACCCATTTATTTCTCTTTTTGGTTTTCCATGGTGTCTGTAGAACTCTCCTCCAGTGCCACATTTCAAAAGAGTTCTTCTTCTTTCTGTAAGCTTTCTTCACTATTCACCCTCTACAACTGTATATAGAAATTTGAAATACTATGAAATTGATTATTGTGGCTTTATTATTTAATGATAATACCTTTATACTTGAGGCTCTTACCTAGTTTCTTTATAGCTGCCTTCTTCTAAAGTCTTAACCTTCTTCTGAGTCCTTGACCACAGTCTCCATTTTGACTACAGTCTCTGTTGCTTGTAGGGCTTTCAGAGCTCTCATATGTGTTAAAATAAGATCATTCCAGTCCAGGATGCTGCAGAATGAACCTCAGAATGGATTTTTCCTTCCTAAGGCCTACTATTCAGAACTCAAGGACAGACAGTTGCAGTATTTCCTAGGTTGCACAGCTAAGCGTGTGACCAGTAGCATTTTGTTTCCTTGGGCAAATCCTTGATCTAGTTCTCTCTTTGGATGCATTCCCTCTGGTCCAAAACACATGGCAGAAATAATCCAGTTTGAGACTGTTTTAACTGCCCTGGCTCAGTGCTAGGGAATCTTAAAGTGGGCTGACTTTTAATGACTGGCGTTAGCATTTTGAAAGGGCACAAAAAGTAGTGGAAGCTGTGCTGGTCCATAGGTGGAAAGGCAAGTTATTGGACCAATTTCATTAGGGCTAAACAAAATGTCACAAACTAATGAGCAAGTATTTGACTCTGACAAAAAATCTTTGTCAGCTTAAGGCAGAGGAGGGGGATAAGAAAACACTGAGTTGATGAAGAGCTTGATGTTATAACAGTCTGGGCATGGTCATACTCTTGAAAAGGAGTATAGTAGGAAAGAGCAGGGATTCGGTTCAGCTAAATTTTAGGCTGAAGCTAGACCTGATGGAAAAAGCGCCTCACGGCTTGAATTTTGTTGCTAGTCCAAACTATAGTTGAACCAGTAGGATTTACCTATTTGTTGACTCACCATTCAAAAATTGATGGATTGGGTCTACCCAAGTTGGGCATAAACAACATTTATCTAGCCCAAGACTAATATTATTATTTTTTTCAGAGCAGATTCAAGTTACTCAGAGCTTCATGCTTCTGTAAGAGAAATACACAAATTTCTTATTAGGGAATCAGAAGTAATAAACCAACAAGGATTTTTCATATTAACCACTAGCAGAATCACCAATTTTGCATGGATTAGAAACGCCTTAGATTATACCCCTTCCTTTCTCTTTCTTTACACTGGCCAATTCTATTGCTCTCTCACTGGGTCTTTCCCTCTGCCCTGGTGCTTTCCCTCCATTTAAACTTTGTTTCTGTTCTCTCTCCTCTACTCCCTCGCTTTCTTTCTAAATACACAATGTTGTTTGACGGTTTTGGGAGTCCTGCAAACAAAAGCAGTAATAGAACCTAGAGGCACTTTGGAGAAATTACAGTAATCACCGAAGTGTCCTTCTATTTTTGCTCTTCATGATCAGGGAAGGTGTGGCATCAAGTGGCTGCTGATGATACTGCAGCCTGTAAAGATTTTAATGAGCTAAAATATATTAATCCTGAAAACATAGAACCACAGAGTAGGAAGAGACCTCAAGGGTCATCCAGTCCAACCCTCTACCATGCAGGAATACACAAAGTACCCCTGCCAGATGACCATCCAGCTCCTGCCTAAAAACCTCCAAAGAAGGAGACTCCACCACCCTCCGAGGAAGCATCTTCCATTGTCAAACAGCTCTTACTGTCAGGAAGATCTTCCTAATGTTGAGGTAGAATCCATTTTCTCATTGCTTGAATCCATTGCTCCATGTCCTATTCTCTGGAGCAGCAGAAAACAAGCTTGCTCAATCTTCAGTATAACAGCCCTTCAAATACTTAAACAGGGCTATCATATCACCTCTTAACCTTCTCTTCTCCATGCTAAACATACCTAACTCCTTGAGCCTCTCCTTATAAGGCAGGATTTCCAGACTTTTCGACATTTTCTGCAGAATAATCTGAGATATATGCCACAGGAGCCCCCTTAGTATCCATGCTAAGATGCAGGTTCCTAGTTTTCACAGTCTTTTTTCTATGACAGAGACAGATACACACAGAGAAACATATTTTCTTTTGTTATTATAGAAGCTGCAGATTAAGTAGTGCACCAGATTTTTTAAAAAATGTAGTAGAAGCCAAATTCAACAGCACTGCTTAGCAACTGGAGGAAACACATGCTTACTCATTTTTGTTGGTCCAAATTAAAGTATAACACAGCCGAGATGAGATTCTGAATACTTTTTATTCAGGTGGTGTTCTCCTAATTTGTATTTTTTAAACTATAAATCCCCAGAGTTATGAATGACAGAACAAAAATCTGAATCAATGAATGCCCTTTAATAGGTCATCTCTACGCAAAAGTAAGCTGGGTCAGCATGGTGTAGTGGTTTGAGTGTTGGACAAGGACTCTGGGAGACCAGGGTTTGAATCCCTGCTTAACCATGGAAATCAACTGGTTGGCCTTGGGCAAGTCTCGCTCTCTCAACCTTGGAGGCAGGCAGTGGCAAATCCCTTCTGAACAAATCTTCCCAAGAAAATCTTCCCTGTGATAAGTTCACTTTCGGCTTGATATAAGTCGGAAAAGACTTCAATGCTCAAAACAACTCCAACAATGCAAAATTATCCTCTGTCCCTAAATGACACTGTTGTTGAACGTAGTGGGTGCCACCACCTATTAAACTGTTTCAAAGTGTTTTGTTTATGACACAGGTCATTGAAGGAAACAAGCCTCATGGAAGAGGATAAAGATCCTGTCACAGGATATTAAACATGTTTCCCCGCACTTTTAATCCTTGTCAGTTTGCTGAGTCCACTTTTAGCTGTGACCAGAACCTTAGGGAGGCCACCAGCGTCAGATGACAGAACTCATAACTGAGCCCAATTGAAGCTCCTCCTGAGTGTAAGTTCTTCCTCCAGTTTTTTTGAGGGGGAGGTATACTGTGTCATATGCATAACAATATAAGAAGGGCCATCTGTCAAAGTAGCACGGAAACATTGGATTTTGCATCACAGTAACTGCATCCTAAGGGTCTATACATGTTTTTCTACAGATTGGATGAACTGTCACCAGTTCATCAGAATGCCTCCTTGGAACATCCTAACCACTGCTTACATGAATACAGACATTAACACAGAGGGATAAACTTTGGTGAGGTATGTCTGCTTGTGGCAGATCATTTCTTGAGCAGCACAATACATTTCTCCTGGAACCCACTTACACTCATTCTTGTTGAAGTCCTTGAGAATAAAGGACATGCCGGCTGGCTCCAGACAAGAGCCTTTTTACCTACTTAATTTGTTTACTCAGATTTATATCAAGTCTCATGGTAAATGAGAAGGCTGATTACAGTATTACACAGTTGAAAAGCCTTTGGTTATCTCTTGCATTCATTTACCCAGTCTTTTCTATTAGCTTTACAAAAGAAATAGCTCTCTTCTTGCAATATTGCCAGCCCAGTACCAACATCTGCAGGGCCACTTATTAAACATACAACATCCATTTGACAACCCCAGTATGTTGTTGTTTACTGTCATATTAACTTTTCCTTATGGCAACCATCTGAATAAGAGGCCTCCAAGTTCACCAATCACCCACTGCCCTATGCAGCTCTTGCAAACTCAGAACCACTGAATCAATCCACCTGTAGTGCAGTCTCCCTCTTTCCCTACTTTCTTCTTCTTTATCAAGCATTATCATCTTTTCTAGAAAGTCATAATATGTTGGGCTCGATTGGTCATTTTGGCTTCTTAGGAGAATTTGTAGTTTCTTGATGGTTTGTAGTTTGTTATGGCACCAGAACTCTCTCACAAACCTACAGTTCCCAGAGTGCCATAGCATTTAGCTATGGCAGTTCAAGTGGTGTCATTTGGAAAGTGGTTTCCAAAAATATGGAATGACCTGCCAGAGGAGATCCGCCATATAACATCATTGGAGGCCTTCAAGAAGGCAATAAAGACGGAATTCTTCCAGCAGGCCTTCCCTAACTGACCTCCTCAGACTTTTTTAACAGTCCATCTGCCTCATTGCCCCCATTGGATTTTTTCTGATTTTATTGTGAATTTTTAATTTAATTTTTTAAAATTACTATTTTAGATTATTATTTTTGTGCTGTATAGTATTATATTGTTATTTGTCTGTTTTTTTAATTTCTAAATCTGGAAATTATTCTTCCTCACATGCAAAGACAAAATAGCAAAAAATTGCATTTATAGCAGAGGATGGAAGATTCTGCAATACACCAACATCTGCGGGGCCATTCACCAACTCCACCTACAGCTAGCATGCTATGAACCACTGCTATTTTTCCAGCCTTTGCCTCTTTCTTTCCTTTACCCACTTCCTCTCTTTTCACCCTCAGATATTGCTCCATTTTTTGGACTGTGGATATAAGTCCAACTTGATTCAAAGTATAGAGCTTCATTGTATATGGCCTTCTCCAGTACTTTGAATCCATGGTTGTTTAGAATGTTCTTTGTACTGTTGAAGCTACACAGTTGAAGTTCAACAGATGCTTTGTCATTAACATCAGAATTGCAAGATTATCTGTAGCAAGTAGGTCAGTGAGACAATACCTGATCCATAGAACAGAAAAGAGTGTAGTGGTTAGTGTTAGACAAAAACATCTCCTCTCATCCAGGAAGTTTACAGAGTGACCTTGGATGGACCAGTCATACTACCACGCAATCCAGGAGTGGGCAACTGTAGTGAATCTATGGACCAGTTTTCTGCTGTTGGAACAATTTCAGGTTTTAAAGAAATATGGTTATTAAAAATATTAAAGAGGGCAGGATGGCTTTGCAACATATTTAAAAGATAGATTACTACTCCTGGAAACATCTAGGAGAAGTAGTTCACATTTTTTCAGTCAGCACAGGTGCATCTTCATGGATTGCATGCAGCCCAGGACAGCACTTAGCTCTAAACTAACCTTCTTCTTATTGTTAACTGCCCCCAAATAAGCTTCAACTCATGGCAACCCCATAAATGAGATGTCTTCAAGCCCTCCTGTCCTTAACTGCTCTGCTCAGGTGCTGCAGGCTCATGGCTGTGGCCTCCTTGACTGAGTCTTATCATCTGGTATGTGGTTTTCTTCTCTTTCTACTGCCCTCCACCTTTCCAAGCATTAATGACTTTTCTAGGGAGTCATGTCTTCTTGTGATGTAGCCAAAATATATCTGCCACCTCAGTTTCATCATCTTTGCTTCCAGGCAGAATTTAGGTTTGATGTGTTCTAAGCCCCGTTTGTTTGTCTTTTTGGCCATCCACGGTATCTTGAGCACTCTTCTCTAGCACCAAATCTCAAATGAGTTGATTTTTGTCCTATCCACTTTCTTCACTGTCCACTCTCATATTTGTACATGATGATGAGAATTATGATGCCTGGATGATTCTAACTTTGGTGTTCAGTTTAATATCTTTGCACTTTAAGATCTTGCCTAGTGCTTTCAGAACTGCTCTTTCCAATCCTAATCTTCTTCTGATTTCTTGACTGCAATCCTTGTTCTGATCAATTATTGATCCAAGGTATGGGAAATTGCAGGATTGTTGTGAATCTGGAGGGAGAAAAGCCACATACACCATCCTGGGGGTTGAAAATGTCATAATAAATAATTATATACAAAAAAGATTGTTATGTAAACAGAGAAAAGAAGGGAAGGATTTTGTTCTGCAGAGCAATGAAAGAAGAAAATTCCTTTGGTTTTTGTCTGGGCTTTTCTGCACCAAAGGAACGGCCATTGTGTCCCAAAAGCAGGATGGAAATCAGAATTTTACAGGCCACAGAAATATTAGGGGGGTGGGATGGATTGAGGAGTTGGCCCCATTGCAAAACCACTTGTGAGAAGGGAATCACATTTCACTGAGCTGTGATGCAAGGAACAGTGTGCATGTACTGAAATTATTTCTCGGAGCAGCTTTGGATGCCATAGAGAGGCATGGCTGGCTGAAAGGGGGGTTGGGCTGTACATTGGGATGGCATTCAGATCTGCTTTTAGACGAGAGAAGGTGACTGGGAACCTCTTCTCAGCTCCTCTGTGAGACCCACTGACCAAACCCAGAAACAGGATTGCCTGGCTTAGGAAGCACATGATCCTTTCACACCGCCCAAGCAGCATCTTTCCATCAAAAAATCATGAGGCTGCAGAGCTCTGGGTGAGAATTTGTTACATTATTAATATTCTCCCTGACAAAGGGACATACTTTCTTCTGGCTTTCCTCCAAAGCATCTCTCTTTCTTATCCATCTTGCCAATTTTATTTGGGCACAGATCTCTTTGTTGGGAACTCCTTTAGAGTCATCGGGATTTAAAGCTGAAGCAAAAGAGGACAAGTTGTTGTTATTGTTTGCCATCACTTTAAAGTTGTTGTTATTGTTTGCCATCACTTTAATGATTTATGGCATCCCTATGAATGAGAGATGTCCAAGAGCCCCAGTTATCATCTGCCCTGCTTAGCTCTTGCAAACTTAGGGCAACCATGGCTTTCTTGATTGAATCAGTCCACATGTAATGTGATCTTTTCCCTCTGCATTCCACTTTATTGAGCATTATTGTCTTTTCCAATGAGTCATTTCATGGTATGTCCAAAGTATAACAGCCTCACTTTAGTAAGCAATTTACTTTTGCCATTGCTCAAATGCAGTTTAGGCCATTCATGGAACTCAAGTTCACTTGCTAGGCTGTTGTTGTTAACTGCCTTCAAGTCACATTAGAACAGAATCTTTATTACGGTCATAGACCATCTCAGATAAAAAGGGAATACAGAATAAAAGAAGGTAAAAACACAGGTTAAGGACAGTATTTAAAATACCCTTTCAGATTTCACAGCTCCAGCATTGCAATGCAAGATTGGTACTAGTCTACTACAGAGGTCATTGCTTGGCAAATTTTAACCTCAGCTTCACAGAATCTGGCAACATTATATGCTAGTATCAGGGCTGATGTCTGAACGCTACAGAGAAGTGTAAAATTGACTGGTGTGTCTTTGGTATTTATGCAATAGAGGTAAAATAAGACTGAGGTGGATGTTCCTGTAGTATAATTGACACTCCATATCCACAGATATTTTTATCCACAGATTCAAGCATTCACAGCTTGACAATATTATATGTGTATGTGTGTGTGTGTGTGTGTGTGTGTGTGTATACTGTATATATATTCCAAAAGCAAACCTTGATTTTCATTTTTGTGGGGCTTTCAGGCTTTGTGGTCATGTTCTTTTCCTTTCTGACATTTCGCCAGCATCTGAAGATGAAGATGCCAGTCACAGATGCTGGTGAAACGTTAGAATGGAACTCTTCTAGAACATGGCCACATAGCCCAAAAGCCCCACAAAAAACGATGGGTGCCAGCCATGAAAGCTTTTGACTCCACAAACCTTGATTTTGTCATTTTATGGAAGTGACACCATTCGATTATTCTATTGTATTGAATGGAACTTGACTATCCATGGATTTTGTTATCCATTGAGGGTGCTGGAACCAAACCTCAGAGGATACCATAGGCCCACTGTATGAGCACTGGAATAATATGTGCTTTGTTGTTTCTATTTGGCCAGAGTCACAGGGGCATACTCTGTCTGAGAAAGGAGTGTTCATATATCAGCCTTCAAGGACAGCTGATGAGGGCATTACATTATGCCAAAGTAAAGGATCTCTGGTGTTTAGGTACTTCAAGTTTAGCTAAGTATACCATAAGTGATGTCAAATATCTGTTGAGACCATTAGCATTAAGGATTGGAGCACTAGCTAGATTCAGTTGTCACTCTATATCTACCATCCATTGTTTGATAGTTGATTTAGCCTTACCATATCCCATGCTGTGCCATCACTGTCAAGTCATCTTTGACTTATGGCAACCCTATGAATGAGAGACTTTTGAATGTCAGGGGAATGGGAAGTCCTGCTAGTAGAATAGCTCAGGCTCATCAGTCCTTGACTTTGTGGTTAACTGGGTGGGCAATCACTTTTGGAATGTTTCTGATGTTGTGCTGTGTTTTCTATGGAGGATGTCAGATCTCTTGTGGCCACAGTCCTGGAATGTATCAGCCATGTGCAGTTATTGGAGCTTGATCCCACGTTAACTGTTTCAGCTCCATTTTACAGAAACCAGAGATTGGTAGTTTGGTGAGGTGTGCGACGTATAATTCTCTGTTAAAGAAAGCACTACAGAATGTAAGTACTTCACCAGACTACAAATCCTAAGATTCCAGGGGCTGGAGCCGTGACACTTAAAGTAGGATAAAACTGGTTCAGTTATGTAGTGTGGATACCCTCCTGAGCTGCTTATGAAGTCAGTATTAACTGAAGTAATTGTGAGGATTATATGACTCCCCTGAATGTTGTGTGTGGAAAGACTGGGGAGAGGAGGGTGGAGAGGTGTCAATGGTGGTGGTGTTTCCAATGAATCAAGGAGCTAATTTGAAACTTGGCAGCATCACTTTCTTATGGAAAACTGTTGCCATATTGCATCATCTGGTTACTGCTGGTGCTGCTTTGACTCACCTGCTCCCCCCTCCAAACAGCTGCAGTGCAGAGAAAAGTCCAAAGTGCATTGCAGATGATATGCTTTATGGGGTCCATTGCCACCTTTGCAGATAATCCTCAGTGAAGATGAATATCAATGCCATGTTACTGTGTTCTGGGGAAAGAAATGATGTTCCTTTCCATTAATCTTGAGAAAGCCTTGAGCAAAGATAGAAATATGTCTTTTCTAAAATAAACCATCACTAAATTTTTGAAGGTAACTTCAAAAATGCAACTAGCTTTCCTCCCCCCCTTCCCTTTCTGTTTATATGTTGCAAAACACTAATACAGGTATGCTAACTCTGCCTTTTAAAAAAAAAATTAGCAAGTGCCTTGCATATTTAGGAAAGGAAAACTTAAGTAAAATGGCATGATATATGCCTGTCAGTCAGTCTTTCTGTTTAGACTCAACTAACCCAATTTAAAACATCATTCTGGAACATGACCAAGAATTTTTACGGAAAGAACCAGTTGTAGGGAAAGCTGGGGAGGTGATGTACTTACCTGATACACTGCAGTCCCTCACACATGAACAAGGATCAGGTAAAGCAATGGAAAGCAAATGCTCCAACTCCCCTAACCTAGGGAGGAACCTGGTTTGGAAGAGACAAGGGGAGAAAGATGATATATCACAGACACTGCATTGATGTGTGAGTTGTAGGCATTTTGTATCGTTGTGGAATTGACTGGTGCTCTTTGTAACTTTCCACATCTGGATCCATCAGGTTTCATGGGCTTTTGAGTTGGTGTACATAAGAAAGGCCAAGTTCTGTTTACATCTATCATAAGCTTCTCCTTACCTTATCAGACTGAATGTCTGCAGCTAGCATAAGTGATTCTGCCTCCCTGTGATACATTGGTACAAGCGTGGCTCTGTGGACCAGACACGGCAACAGGTGCCCTCACCCATTTTAAAACAGAGCAGTTGTGCACCTAAATCATGTAAACCCAGGAAGAAAGGCAGGATAAGTGATAGTTAATCTGTTGTTTCATTTGTTTTGGGACCAAGAGTGGGTTTGAAGGGTATTCCATCAAGCTCTTGAACTCAATGGGCAGACGACTAGATGACATGAAATTATGTTTACAACATTAGAATATTAAGGCTGTTGGAAAACCAAGCTTTGGATTTCTGTAAGGCTTTCCCATTGGAAAACAATCCTAAAACACAATGCACCTGAAATGAATGTGGACTACACAAAAGCCACTAGTACCCTGCATTCCTATGGTCAGAAAAAGGTCCAAGTGGATTATGATGGGCTTTTCTAAAAATGCTTACCAGGATTGCAAGTGAAACTTCTCCAATTCCATGACCTTCAGGCAACCATACTAGAAATATTTCTGTCACCTGCTGTAGAATTTTTTTTCAGAAGATCTGTTTCAGTATCACTACACTATAGATTTATTCCTCTTTGCATTATATACCTTTTTGAATAGTTGCTCCTGCTTGTGGTTGCTGCTGCTGCTGTTACAGTATGTGTCATCAAGTTGGCTTCAACTTATGGCATCCCTATGAATGGGTGACTTCTAAGAGATCCTGTTATTAACTGTCCTACTCAGGTCTTGCAACTCAAAGCTATGGTTTGCTTGATGGAGACAATGCTCCTGAAATGTGATCTTTGTATTGACTTACGCTTTACTGAGCATTATTGACTTTTGCAGTGAGTCACATCACCTCATTATATCTCCAAAGTTCAATAGTCTAAGTTTAGTCATTTTGGCTTCAAGTGAGTGTTCAGGCTTGATTTGTTGTTAGACCTATTTACTGTTCTTTTTGGTAGCCCATTGTATCCATAGACCCCTTCCAGTACCACCTTTCAAATGAATGTTTTCCCCTCCTCACATAAAAATCTTTCATCTCATTAAAATAAACAAATAAATAAATAAATCCAGATTTTTACCCAGTTGGTCTACCCAGAAGCCAGTCCCTGCTCCTTTTTCTGTACATCTGCCCCATCTTCAGTCAGTCAGTAGGCTTTTTGCGATGGGGACCTCTCAGCCTCTCTGCAATATGTGTGCAGAGAAGAAAGCAAACAATCCTGGGTTATAGCCAACTGTGTTGCTGAGCTGACACAAATTCTGCAGAAAGAGATTAAAATGCAGCAGTTCTGGGCATATTGGTATTTGGTATAAACTGAGCATATGACAAATGGCTTTGAGTGAAGCAGGACTCAGGCGATGCTGAAGGGAGCAGAAAATTGCTGTAACACCCAGGCCATCTCTCTCTCTCAATCTCTCTTGTCCATACTTCTTTTTCTCCTGCCTCCCCCTTTCTTTCCTCTCCTTCCCATGAACAGTCCTCTGAATTCTGAACAGGGCCTGACCTCACCTGGTCCTCCAGATGCTGACAGATAAGTAGAACAGTCTTGTTCATTTATAATTTACAAAAAATAACCTTTAAGCTTTTTGACAAGGTCAGGTGCTCAATAGGAGGAAGTGATAAATAGATGGAGTGTAAATAATGCTTCCTGACACCTCCCAAGTTCAGCGCAAGGTTGGAAAGGCTGTTGTGAGCTTTTGGTGGTGTCTTTTTATAAAACATACACACACATCCAAATGGCCTGATGTTTATATTTGAACAATTCTGTTTTGAGATGAGCCGGCAGGAAAATGCTGCAAGGAACAGCATTCTGGTTTTGCTCTGAGTTGCAGCCTCCTGTCCCCATATAGGAGTTGCAATCTTATTTTAATGTTTTAATTTTTGCAACTCATGCCATTACTGTTTTATTTGGTGGTGGTGGTGGTGGTGTGCCTTTGAATTGTTTCTGGCAACCCTAAGGCGAACCTATCATGTTTTCTTGGCAAGATTTGTTCCAAGGGGGTTTGGATGACGAGCACGAATACTACTATGACAGTGAGTCTAGGAGATATTTTGTGGCTGTTGATCCCTCCGCCCTCGATAGACTTCGGGGCAAGCGTTGGCGTCCACTGGATGTATCCGCCACGGTCGGAGGTGAGGTGACGGCGACCGTGTCCGCTCCTCAAGAGGAGGCCCACAGAGGTGATGCTGCCACCCAGATGGCCTACTCTCCATCCAGCTCTGTCCTGTGTTTGGGAGGCCAGTTCAGGTTCGGAGGAAGAGGAGGAACTAGGGTGAAGGCTCCGTTCCATCGCCGCTCGATACCGACACCGAGGAGCAGAGGCCGCCCGCTGTCCAAAGCTTCTACCAGCCGGGTCCAGTGTCCCCGATGGACAATGTCTATAACTCCAACGCATTGGAGCTTCAGGTCACTTGTCCCTGGACCCCATTGAGAGACGAGTGCAAGGTTCTGCACCCTCCTTGGTAGCCATACCATTCTTGCCTTTGCTGGAGAATATTGTGAAGAGGTCTTGGCAGAATCCGGAATCAATCCCCTCGAACTCGAGGAAGATTGACACCCTCTACAAGATTGCACCCTCGTCGGCATCGTGGCTCCATTCGCGCCCGCCACAGAACTCTGCCATTGTGAAGGGGTCCCAGAAGTCCTTCACGCCAAAGACTTCTGCCTCTCCATCTGACCGCGAGGCCAAGAAGGTTGACGGGCTGGCCAAGAAGACCTTCGAGGCCTCAGCCCTTGGACTGCAGGTTTCCAACTACAAGGCCTGCATGGGGGCCTACATCCAGTATTTGATGGAGAGGATGTCCCCCTTGCTGGCAGACCTCCTTTAGGAGAAGTGTCCGGCGGCCAACCAGCTGAGAGAGGAGGCTCATTCTGTTGCTGGCCTCAAGGTCACTTCGGCCAGACACACGGCGGACTGCACGGCCAAGTCCATGGCTTCGGCGATTGCCCTCCGAAGGCATGCCTGGTTGTGTTCCCCCTCACCCCGCAAGCGAAGGCTGCCATCGAGGATATGCCCTTTGATAGCGAAGGGCTCTTTGCCATGGACACCGACGAGCAGCTGAACTTCAACTACCGTATGAAGTCAGCCGCTAAGAAGCATGGGATGTCCGCTCCTCAGCAGGCCTTCTGCTGGTGAGGCTTTGCAGGCCAGAGGTCGTCCTTTGGTCAGAGCCAGAGGCCTTTTGGCCAGGAAAGGCAGTACCGCCACCAGGACACCAGGCAGAGGTTCTTGTCCCCGTCTTCTTCCTCCTCGGGTAGACGGATGCAGTCCCGGTACCAGAGGTCCTTCTCGAAGAAATCAGACTCCAACCCGGGTAAGAAGGGGCAATGAAGTGCACCAGCGTACTCCGTTGCCTCCGTTGATTGCCCCTTCTTCCTAGACTTGTTAAAACCCTTCTACAACATCTGGGCCCAAATCACTATAACTCAGTTTAATGAGTATGTTATGTGTGTATTACTCAATTTATGAGTATGTTACCTATGTTCCTTGTCTCTATATGACAAATGAGAAACACAAGTAATGTTGGTTCAGTTTGACAATTTTTATTGTGGTTAACAAATAAATGTTATTTGGTTCATCCTATATTCTTGTCATGACACTCCCTTCACCGCTTACCTAAGCTTGTCAGTCTAACCCATTTGTATGATTCGCAGAGACCACGAAGAAGGAGGACATGGTTGCTTACTTGTAACGGTATTTCTTCGAGTGGTCATCTGTGAATACATACAAATCCCGCCCTTCCTCCCCTCAGTGTCCTGCTCATGATTGGTTCTGCTCCTCCGTCGCTTTGCGGCGGAAAAATTTCGGAACTGGGGAAAAGAACGGGAACTGGGCTTATATAGAGGAGGGGTGGAGCTACTGCCAAAAAGTTGCAAAGAGTTGCAAGCTCTACTTTGCCCAGTGTTCCAGAAAGTTCTGGATTCGACTGCGCAGGCACAGTACAACCCATTTGTATGTATTCGCAGATGACCACTCAAAGAAATACCGTTACAGGTAAGCAACCTGTCTGTCCAGTTCTGGGCACCACTATTCAAAAAGGATGTTGAGAAACTGGAGCGTGTCCAAAGGAGGGTGACTAAAAGAAGGGTCTGGAAACTATGAGGATCAATTTAGGGTATGTTTAGTCTGCAGAGGAGATGGTTAAGAGGTGATATGATAGCCCTGTTTAAATATTTGAAGGGGTATCATATTGAGGCGGGAGCAATCTTGTTTTCTGCTGCTCTAGAGAACAGGGCCTATTACAATGGATGCAAGCTCCAGGAAAAGAGATTCCACCTACCGTAGATATTAGGAGGAACTTCCTGACTGTAAGGGCTGTTCAACAGTGGAACACACTCCCTCAGATTGTAGTGGAGTCTCCTTCCTTGGAGGTATTTAAGCAGAGGCTGGATGGCCATCTGTCAGGGATGCTTTGATGGAGAGTTCCTGCATGGCAGGGGGTTGGACTGGATGTCCCGTGTGGCCTCTTCCAACTCTATGATTCTAAGACATCTCAAGTATTTCAATTTGTGGATTGCCTTCGTTAATGAGTCTGGTCTAGATGAAATTTAGGTTATCTTCCAACTCAACAGTTCTGTATGCTAGCATTTGTAGTTATTTATTCATTTCAACCATCACACTGTTCTTGAGCACTTTTTTTGCCACCTTCTTTGTTTTTGTGTGTACGTCTGTGTTTGTGTGTTGGTAGTTTATTTTTATTTTTAGAGGGAGCTTTTATTCATTGGCACAATGCCTTGGCAGCTCTCTTCCCCATTACACAGCAACAACCACTTCAGCCCCAGCAATTAATCCCACCTGTCCAGGAGGACTTACATTTATCCAGTGGCATCTCAGTATTTATCCTTTCAGTTACCATCTTTTGAATCCCAGTGAAATTGCCTAGAGAATTTCTCCTTTTTTCTTTGGCTCCCTTTGATGATGTTTGTCCTTGGCATGAGTGCGGCATCTCCAGGGCTTTTCATTTCACCCAACAAAACTGACATGATTCACATCCTTCATTTAATTCGTATCTATGTGTGTGTTAAGTGGCAGAGGATCAAAATGAAATTGTAGTGATTTGATTTACTCCATTCTTTGCTTCTCGGAAACCATTAGCCAACAAGAGTTGTGATTATCAGGAGCCACCCTATGACAAAAGCCTGAGAAGTACCATGGCAGAAACAACAACCCTGTTGTTGTTTTTAACTGCTGTTATAATTTTGTCTTGATGTCTAAAACCATCATCCATCCTGCTAGGAGAGATCCACTGAAGTTAATGGGACTTAAAGTTTTGGTGATTAACCAGATAATCTCTGACTTTTGCAGAATGGAGTATTGCCCAAAACCTTCACTGGAACACAGTTCCTAGCCTGTCCCCTTAGATTTCAAGAGAATGAGGTTCAGGGTAACAATATCTATATGAGCTGATCTTGCCAAAACCATGCTCCTTGATATTTGACTTGCAATCGCTGTTGTTGTTGTTGTTGTTGTTGTTGTGTGCTTTCAGCACAAAGGCATCGTGCATTGCTCACAGTCATCTCTCTTCTCCTGCCATCTTGCCTTCCTTTTGCCTTGGATGCATCAGAGATGTCTGCAGCCCAAGATAGCCTCCTGCCTGGAAAGACGTAAAGAATTTGTTGTCCTTGCTGTTGCCATGTGCCTTCAAGTTGACTCTGAATTATGTTGATCCTGAGCAAGTCTCACTCAGCCTCAGAGGGAAACAGAGTTGTTGCTTTCCTCTGATGCTGTGACTTGCCCAAGGTCACCCTGTGTTTTTCTATGGCTTGGAAGGGATTTGACTCCTGGTCTCCTAGAGTTCTAGCCCAACAATCAAACCACTACACCACATTGGCACTTCTAATGGTTGTGTTATGGTTGTTGTTGTGATGGTGGTGGTGTGTGTGTTAGGCATTGAAGCCAGTCGATGAAATGTACAGATGTGCACAAAAGGAAACCAGGAAGCTTGGGCATAATTGTCTGCAGCTGAAGGCTGGAACAGCAGACAGTGTTCAAGGTCAGACATGTGCTTGATTGCACGTAAGCCTGGGTAACATCAAAAGTCTTCCTGAGTGAAGGGACAACTTTGTTGGTGGCACAAGGAAAAAGAGTCACCAGAAGAGGAGGGGTTTGTGACCGCATGGCACAGATCTATAAATAGCCTGCACACTGCAGTGTGGGTTGTTGGGTAGTCGGAGTGGATAGATGGTTGGAGAGTTTTGTTGGACGGGCGTGTATATACTTGTAAATATAGCAACTTTAAGAATAAACACCTCTGAGGAGAGAGATTTGGCTCCAGTCTGTTTCATCAGCAGTGGGCAGGAGGAATTCCTGATAAAGCCGAACAGCTCCAAGGTCGCCGGTAGTTCCAAAGGCATCGGAGATTGCTTTACCTGTGCATCTGCTTGTTTACACCAACAAGGGTTACGGGCCCAGATCGTTATCTGATAAGGCATCTCCGTTTGTGCTGAAGAGTTCAACTGGCTGTGTGAGAGAGGTACTTTGTTGCTGTGTTGTGCTGTCAGTGCCGGAAGGCTGGATGGTAAGATTTTTGGACTGTTGTCTGTGTCTTATCACAATTGACAGTAGAAGCTGGGAAAACTGCCAGGACTCTATCTTTACACTGCTTAATGATGGAGGCAGCTAAATTTCCCAAACTAGACGAAACTAATTATGCAGCTTGGAGTTCCTATTGTGAGGCTTTGCTGGTCAGAGAAGGACTGTGGGATGTTGTTGAGAGAGGACCCACAGCAGATACTCTTGACCGAGATAAGAGAGCAAGAGCTACAATTTTGCTTAGAATCATGCCGTCGCAGATCAACCATGTCCGGGAGAAAAGAACCTCAAAGGCAGTTTGGGATGCTTTGAGGGAAATTCACCAATCTAAAACAGCTCTGTCAAGAATGATTTGGTGTAGGAGACTGTATGCCTGCAAAATGCAGAAAGGACAATCACCAGAGAAGCATCTGGAGATCATGGCTGATTTGTTCAGCCAGGTGCAGATGAGAGGTGTCGTCCTTGCATCTGAGCAGAAAGCATACATCCTGCTTGGGAGTCTTTCTGATGATTTTGAGAATATTCTGTGGAGTCTTCAGTGTTTTGATGAATCACAGATTACTGCGGAGCTGGTGGCTGCACGTGTCTTGGAAGAGAGCCAACGTCGGCAGTACGAGGCAGGGCTCCAGAGGCAGCATGCAGTACCAAGACAAACACACCCAACCGAGGCTTTCAAGGAGCTGCAACCGGAGAAGGCAGCTGTGTCCAGGGAGAGAAAGTGTTTCCACTGTGGGAAGCCAGGCCATCTCAAGAAGGACTGTAGAAAGCTGGCAGCAGCAAGGAAACAACAGCCTAAAGATCCTGTGAGCAGGAAAGGTGTTGTTGCTGTGGTAAAGAACAATGACTATAAAGCCCATCAGGCTGTAGACCCCATTTGGTTATTAGATTCTGGAGCATCGTCGCATATGATTAATTGTGATAGGCTCCTGAAAGATAAGGTGCCATCTAATGTACATTCAGTTGCTTTGGCTGATGGTGCATCAAGGGAGGCAAAAGTGATGGGAACTGTGTTCATCCCAAGTTTTGGAAAGGACTTTTCAAATGTTTTGTGTGTTCCTAAGTTGCAAAACTGTTTGGTTAGTGTGTCTGAATTAACCACCAGTGGGTATGCATTGAGTTTCAAAGGGGATGATTGTACTATTAGCATAAATGACCAAGTTTGTGCTAAAGCAATCAAAAGAGACAAAATGTACTATATGGTTGACAAGGCAGAATGTTCAGTAGTCAACAATGTGCCTTTGCACTTAGACTGTGCTCATTACTACCATAGAGTCATGGGACATACAAGCTTCACAAGTTTGGGGAAGCTGGGGGAAGTGTGTCCAGATTTTAAAATGTCCACTTGTTCAAACCACCTGGATTGTTCAGTTTGCAGCAGGATAAAGCTGAAGGCTTTTCCTGTGGCCAAACGCAGCAAATGCACCACACAAAGACCTTTTCAGGTTGTGCATGCTGATTTGGCTGGTCCTTTGGCCAAAACCTTGGGCAAAAATCAGTACTTCATGGTCATTGTGGATCGTCACACACGGTTTTCGTATGTGATGCTCATGAAGGAAAAGAGTGAAGCTGCTGAACACATCAAAAATTGGGTCAATATGATTGAAAGGGAGTTTGAATACAAGGTGGGATCTTTGGTTACAGATAGAGGTGGAGAATTCCTATCTAATAACCTGAAAAATTGGTTGAGGAGGAAAGGGATCCGCCACAACACGACGAACGCGGCCGTTCCCCAGGAGAATGGCTTAGCGGAGAGACACATTGGAGTCTTAAAGCAAATAAAAGATTGCATGATGCTCGATGCAGAAGCACCAGAGCAGCTTTGGGGGGAAGCAATTTTGACAGCAAACCATGTTGCCAATCGCACTTGGAATTCTTTTGTAAAGAAAACTCCATATCACATGCTGTATGGGAGACCACCAAATCTCAAATACCTGAGAGTTTTTGGGCAGTATGCAAATGTGTATGTGCCTGCAAACTTCAGGAAGAAGGGTGATCCTAAATGGAGAAGGTTGATGTTTGTGGGGTATTCTGGGAACAGCTATAGATTTTATGTAGGTCATGGGGAAATCTTGCTGTCCAGAAGTGCCAACTTTGAAAAACATTCAGGTTGGGAAAAGCTCCATGCCAACAAAGAGGTTTTTCTCAAGCTGGGACAGAGTGACATAGGTACTGGAAATGGAGGGGTGCTAAAACAAGAAGCATCTACTGAAAGTGAACCCAGTACTTCTGCACACCATCACACACAAACACATCCAACTTTGCACTCACCAGTCACTACACAAAAGTTTGAAAAGGTGTCCACAGAGGTGCAAACTAGTTCTGAGAGTGAGGATGAAAAAGGCAGAACAAAAGTGATTGTGCCAAGGAGAACTCAGAGGGTGAGAGGACCTCCAGATAGATTCGTAGTGCAGGGTGCAAGAGCTTGTTCAGTGATGGCAGATGAGCCAGAGAGTTTTGAGGAATTGCAGTCATATCCTAAGGAGGAGCAGGAGAAATGGTTTTCTGCCATGGATCAGGAGTACTTGTCTTTACTAGAAAAGGAAGTGTTTGAGATTGTGGAGAGGCCTAAGAACCACAAGGTTGTAGGTTGCAAATGGGTTTTCAAGAGGAAGGAAATGCCGGATGGAACCCATAGATACAAGGCAAGACTGGTTGCAAAAGGTTTTTCGCAGCAGAGGTTTGAAAATTTTGACAAAACTTTTTCACCTACTGCAAAGCCAGAAAGTTTAAGGCTGGTATTAGCTTTAGCAGCTAGGAAGAATCAAGTAGTGAGACACTTTGATTTTGAAACTGCATATTTGAATGCTCATCTTAATGAGGAGGTTTTTATGGAACAACCTTTAGGTTTTGACAAGGACAGAGATGGAAAGGTTTACAAGTTGAAAAAGGCATTGTACGGTTTGAAACAGAGTGCACGTTGCTGGAACCTTTGCATTCATGAAGAGTTGGTCAAATTGGGATACAAACGCAGCATTGCGGATGCGTGCGTGTATACAAAAGGTGATGTGACCGTAGTGATTTACGTTGATGACTTGTGTGTCGCAGCGAAGTCAGAGAGGGAAATTACATCAGTTCAGAAAGAGTTGTCTAAGAGGTTTAAGCTCAAGGATTTGGGAAATCTCAAGACTTACTTAGGGATTGAAGTTCAGTGGACTGAGAATGGCAGGTGTTTGTTGAGCCAACAGAAAAAGATTGAAAGACTGATTGAAAAATGTGGCTTGCAGAATGCAAAAGTTGTAAAGAGTCCAATGACTTCTGGAACTTCTAGTGCAGAATCATCAAAGGAATTTGAGAATCCAGAATTGTTCAGAAGTGTAGTAGGTAGCTTGATGTTCATTGCAAACAACACTAGGCCAGACATTTCGTTTGCTGTTGGAGTACTTAGCAGAAAAGTAAGTGTTCCAAAAGTAGAAGACTGGACTAGAGTGAAACATGTGCTGAGATACTTGAAAGGAACCAAAGAAAGAAAGTTGGTGATACAGGGCAGTGAACAACAGCTGGATTGTTATGTGGACAGTTCATTCGCATCAGAATTGCACGACAGAAAGTCAGTGTCAGGTTTGCTTGTAAGATTTGCTGGTAGTCCAATAATTTGGCGCAGCAGGAAGCAAAACTGTGTGGCTTTAAGTACTACAGAAGCAGAATTTGCAGCATTGTCTGAAATTGCAGGAGAGATCCAGTGGATAAGGCAATTGCTTGTGGATTTGGGAGAAAAGTGTGAAGAGCCCACTGTAGTCCATGAGGATTCACAATCATGTATTGCAATGTCTGAAGCTGAGAACTTGAAGTGTAGGACAAAGTACATTGGTGTGAGGTATCAGAATGTGAGAGAGATGGTTCAAAACAGAATCATAAATCTGGAGTACATTGACACCAGGGACAACATTGCTGATGTTCTCACAAAAGCTTTGCCAATTGAAAGGCATGAACATCTATCATGTTTGATAGGCATGGCACAATAAACACAGAGTTTGGCTGTTCAACGAATGTAAACATCGGAAGATGGCAAACACATATGTGGCAAAATGATACACATCTGTACATTTTGGAGGGGCATGTTAGGCATTGAAGCCAGTCGATGAAATGTACAGATGTGCACAAAAGGAAACCAGGAAGCTTGGGCATAATTGTCTGCAGCTGAAGGCTGGAACAGCAGACAGTGTTCAAGGTCAGATATGTGCTTGATTGCACGTAAGCCTGGGTAACATCAAAAGTCTTCCTGAGTGAAGGGACAACTTTGTTGGTGGCACAAGGAAAAAGAGTCACCAGAAGAGGAGGGGTTTGTGACCGCATGGCACAGATCTATAAATAGCCTGCACACTGCAGTGTGGGTTGTTGGGTAGTCGGAGTGGATAGATGGTTGGAGAGTTTTGTTGGACGGGCGTGTATATACTTGTAAATATAGCAACTTTAAGAATAAACACCTCTGAGGAGAGAGATTTGGCTCCAGTCTGTTTCATCAGCAGTGGGCAGGAGGAATTCCTGATAAAGCCGAACAGCTCCAAGGTCGCCGGTAGTTCCAAAGGCATCGGAGATTGCTTTACCTGTGCATCTGCTTGTTTACACCAACAGTGTGTGCATCAAAGTCATTTCCTGCTAATGGTGATCTTAAGGCAACTTTATCACAGGGTTTTCCTGCCACAATTTGTGCAGAAGGGGTTTGACGTTGCCTCCCTCTTAGGCAGAGAAAGTGTGGATTTTGCTCAAGGTCACCCAGGGGTTTCCGTGACTGAGCACAGATTTGATCCCTGGTCTCACAGATTCCTAGGTCCAAAACACATGGCGGAAATAATCCAGTTTGAGACTGCTTTAACTGCCCTGGCTCAATGCAAGGAATTCTGGGGACTGTAGTTTTGTGAAACATTTAGCCTTCTCTGTTAGAGAGCTTTGATGTCACAATAAACAACACTTAATTTTAGCATCCTTTGTAAACTGTCTTCAAGTTGGCCTTGTCTCAAAGATGCCCTATCCTCAACAGATATAGGTCTTGCAGACTAAAAGCGGCTGTGACTTCCTTGACTGAGTTCACCTGTAATGCAGTCTTTCTCTTTTCCCACTGCCTTCTACCTTATCTGGCATTATTGTCTTTTCTAGTGAGTCATGTCTTCTCATGTTATGGCCAAAGTATAATAGCCTTAATTTAGTCATCATGGCTTCTAGGGAGAGTTCAGGCTTGATTTGTTTTGGGACTCTTTATTTGTCTTTTTTAGCACTCCATGGTATCCTCAGCACTCTTCTCCAGAACCACATTTCAAATGAATTGATTTTCTTCCTTTCATTTTTCTTCATTGCCCAGCTCTCACATCCATACATGGTGATGGGAAATAGAATGTCATGGATAATCCTAACGTTAATAGTTAAATATTTTTGCTTATCAAGATCTTGTCTAGTTCTTTCAAAGCTACCCTTCTTCTTCTGATTCTTGACTGCAGTCTCCTTTCTGATTAATTATTGATCCGAGTTATGGAAAATCTTTTAACTTTTTAAATTTCTTCATAGTCTACATTAAAATTATGTAAATCCTCAATGGTCATTATTTAGGACATTGAGAAACTGGGAGTGCATCCAAAGGAGGGAGACTAAAATGGTGAAGGGTCTTGAAACCACTCTCTATGAGAAATGCCTTGGGGAGCTGGAGATGTTTAGTCTGGAGAAGAGAAGGGTAAGAGGTGAAATGATAGCCCTGTTTAAATACTTGAAGGGATGTCATATTGAGGAGGGAGCAAGCTTGTTTTCTGCTGCTCCAGAGACTAGAACGTGAAACAATGGATGCAAACTGCAGGAGAAAAGATTCCAGCTCAACATTAGGAGGAACTTCCTGACAGTAAGGGCTGTTCGACAGTGGGACATAGTCCCTCGGAGAGTGGTGGAGTCTCCGTCCTTGGAGGTCTTTAAGCAGAGGCTGGATGGCCATCTATCGGGGATGCTTTGATTTGAGAGTTTCTGCATGGCAGGGGGTTGGACTGGATGGCCCTTGTTGGTCTCTTCCAGCTCTGTGATTCTATGAGTCTTATGATTTTTATTTCCTTAATGTTAAGCATTACACCTGTCTTAGCACTTTTATCCATGACTTTCTTCAGTAATAGCATCCTTTACAGGTTTTATTTTATTTTACAGTTGGCTCTCCTTGTCCATGGATTTTTTTATCCATGGATTTGAGCATACACAGCTTGAAAATATTTCCCAAAAGTATAAATTCCAAATAGCAAACCTTGATTTTCCATTTTATATATGGGACACCATTTTGTTGTGACATTATATTTAATGGAACTTGAGCATCCATGGATTTTGTTATCCAGAGAGGGTCCTGGAACCAAACCTCAGTAGATAACAAGGGCCCACTGTATTTTATTTGTTTCTTTGAATCATGCATTTCTCCCTCTATGGTACTTAAGGTGACTTACTACAGAGTCAGACAAGATCCTATTAAATACTCTGTGATACAAAAGTTTAAAAACAAGTAAATGTGGTGGGCCCTTGGTATCTGCTAAGGTTTGGTTCCAGGACCCACTGTGGATACCAAAATCGGTGGATGCTTAAGTCCCACTATATACAATGGCATAGTAAAATGGTCTCCTTAACATGAGAAAATAAAGGTTTCCTATTTGGAACGTATACTTAAAAAAAAATATTTTCAAGCTGTGAATGCTTGAATCTATGGATAAAGAATCTGTGGATAAAGAGGGCTGACTGTGTACTGTCATATTAAAATACCATTAATATAAAACAGTACGAAACAATTTAAAAACATAGCAAAAACAACACATACACCATTAAAAATCATTCCATATCAAATGCTTATTTAAGTAAAAAGTTGTTTATCTGACAGAAGGAGAGCAGAGAGGGGGCCTGCCAAGCTTCCCAAGGGAGGGAGTTCCTCAGCCTGAGAACAGCCACCAAGAAGGCCCTTGTCCACACTAAATGGACCTGAGACAGCCTCTTTATTATTCTAGCAACCCAACATTCTTGGCTTATACAGTTATTATGTTGGAGTATGTTAAATTTAAATGTGTTTATTTAGCTAATAATTACAAGTTTACAAACTCCATTTCTGTTTAAATGTTTTTAGAAGTTTCTTACAAAGGGAGCTCCAGCCTGCTGAACTTTAAGAATCCCCATCCCTTTTTGCCAGTTTATGAGAATCGTTAAAAGTTTTTACAAAGTTACAGAAGCTTCGGCGTGGTTTCTTTTAGGCTGTGTATTGCTTTAAAAAACACAAAAATAATGACCACGGAAGATCAACAAGAATTTATCCTAGACAACAGAAAAATTGAAATAGTCAGAGTTCCCATATCTTGCTTCAAATATTGATCAAAACAGAGACTGCAGTTAAGAAATATGAAGAGGACTAGTGTTAGGAAGGGCAACTATGAAAGAACTGGACAAGATAATAAACTGTAAAGCCAAAACTCAGAACACTAAAGTAAGGTTCGTCTAAGTCATTGCATTCCCCATCACCATGTTCAAAATGTGAGAGCTGGGCAGTTAAAAAAAAAGCCAATAGGGAGAAAATAAACTCATTACCAGCTTGGTAGATGAAGGGAATGCTGTGGATATAGTATACCTCGATTTCAGTAAGGCCTTTGACAAGGTTCCCCATGACATTCTTGCAAACAAGCTTGCAAAATGTGGGATAGACAAGTTAACTGTTACATGGATTTGTAATTGGTTGACTGGCCGAACTCAAAGGGTGCTCAACAATGGCTCCTTTTCATCCTGGAAAGAAGTGACCAGTGGGGTGCCACAGGGTTCTGTCCTGGGCCCAGTGCTATTCAACATCTTTATTAATGATTTGGATGACAGAATTGGGGGCATACTTATCAAATTTGCAGATGACACTAAACTGGGAGGAGTAGCTAATACCCCAGAGGACAGGATCAAAATTCAAAATGACCTGAATAGACTAGAAAGCTGGGCCAGTGCTAACAAAATGAAATTCAATACGGAGAAATGTAAGGTTCTGCACTTAGGGCGGAAAAATGAAATGCACAGATATAGGATGGGGGACACCTGGCTGAACGAGACCACATGTGAAAGGGATCTAGGAGTCCAAGTAGACCATAAGCTGAACATGAGTCAACAGTGTGATGCGGCAGCTAAAAAAGCCAATGCAATTTTAGGCTGCATCAATAGAAGTATAGTTTCTAGATCAAGGGAAGTTATAGTGCCACTCTATTCTGCTTTGGTCAGGCCCCACCTGGAATACTGTGTCCAGTTCTGGGCACCACAATTCAAAAAGGATGTGGAGAAACTGGAGCATGTCCAAAGGAGGGCAACTAAGATGGTGAAGGGTCTGGAAACCTTGCCCTATGAAGAACGCCTTAGGGAGCTGGGGATGTTTAGCCTGGAGAAGAGAAGGTTAAGAGGTGATATGATAGCCCTGTTTAAATATTTGAAGGGATGTCATATTGAGGAGGGAGCAAGCTTGTTTTCTGCTGCTGCAGAGACTAGAACGCGGAACAATGGATGCAAACTGCAGGAAAAGAGATTCCACCTCAACATTAGGAGGAACTTCCTGACAGTAAGGGCTGTTCGACAGTGGAACACACTCCCTCGGAGTGTAGTGGAGTCTCCTTCCTTAGGGGTCTTTAAGCAGAGGCTGGATGGCCATCTGTCAGGGATGCTTTGACTTGGAGTTCCTGCATGGCAGGGGGTTGGACTGGATGGCCCTTGTGGTCTCTTCCAACTCTATGATTCTATGATTCTATGATTCTATGATTCTATTTGAGATGTGGTGCTGGGAAAGAGTGCAGAGGATACCATGAATGACCAAGAAGACAAACAAATGGGTTATAGAACAGATCA
The DNA here is from genome assembly GCA_034509955.1 of Urosaurus nigricauda. Classification (NCBI taxonomy): domain Eukaryota; kingdom Metazoa; phylum Chordata; class Lepidosauria; order Squamata; family Phrynosomatidae; genus Urosaurus; species Urosaurus nigricauda. The sequence goes on along the minus strand of JAOEGL010000001.1, from coordinate 374,533,070 downwards.
AGCCAGAACTATATTTGGAGGCCAGGATGGCTAAATTGACACTGCTATACCATGAGGAAAAATGAATACTGTCAATACTCATGTATAAGTCTAGAAATTTTAGTAAAAAAAATTGACCCCCATAACCTAGGTTGACTTATCCATGGGTCAATGTAAATACTGTAAATACTGTACTACAACTCTTATATATATGGAACCATCCCCTGGTATCCTAGAAGCCCCCCTCTCAACCATCCAGCCTTTAGGGTAAGCCCAAACAGTTATGCCTGTAAGTTCTTTGGCATCATTTTCCTTTGCTTCTGCATTTAGATCCTTTGTTGCATGCCCCTTAGTTTTATCGTCAACTTTATCCATGGGTCATATCAAAATACATAATTTTGACCCCAAAACGTGCCCTCGGCTTATAATGTGGTCAACTTAAAGTCTGCCCTTCCTATATATGGGGGATCTGTTCCGGACCCTTTTGCATATGGGGAAAAGAGCGTAGGCTCAAGCCCCATAGAAAATAATGGGGCACATGTTCATGGCGGCGCATCGGTCGTGTGGCTTGAGTACGTGCCCCATTATTTCTGCTGGGGCTACCTTCTATGTAAGCTCAAAGCTGTGGAAGGCAAGCCCGCCTATAAGGAGGGCTGACTGTATAGTCGAGTATATATGGTAATTAGAAAAGACAATAATTCTAGGAAAATGTGTAAGTCAGTAGAAAGTGAGTAAGACTCCATGCTAGGTGGTTAGGTTGATAAGGTAGGACATGGGCCTGGGCCTGCAAGGCCTGAGCAGGGAGATTGAGGACAGGGGGTCTTGGAGATGTCTCATCCACTGTGTAGTCATGAGTCACAGTCGACTTGAGGGCAATTAACAACAGTTGCTCCATTCCAGTCTGAGGACTGTGATGTTTCTTTTCACCTCTAGCTTTAGTGTAACAGACTGAGAAGTTCCTTTTTAACAAGGTTTGCATTGTATTTGGATGCAGCCTCAAGTGCCGGGTGGGGGTGGCGGCAGTAAATGAGTCAACATTGCCACTGCTGGAGAAATTAGCTCCTTGATGTAGCAGGGAGAGAGAGGGACCAAAGTAATTAGGGAAAAACCAACCAACCCTTCCTTGAGCCTGCCTGGCATCACATTACTCTTATACACTTGCTTTTATTTGAGGAAGAGTTAACTCTTTCCCAGCTTCTATTAAGGGGAAAAAATAGGAGTGATGAGATAAGAAAGATCTCTCGAGAGCAAGCCCAAACCATTTTCATGTGCTTTTTATCCTTCTTCAGCCTCCTCCCCTTTGTTTGAAATGCCAAGATTTTAAAAAGACGGTAACTTTCGGTGTCAGTAATCGTTCCTCCATCTGGTCCAGCCTGCTGCTTCCAAATCTGTGTGTTCTCAGCTGCTGAGCGCTCAGCTTCCTGCTTGCTGCCTTGTTCTCTCAGAGGCAGAGATGCCAGCAGAACCTAAACTGTAACAGCACGCGAGGGGAGGATTCTTCAGTTCAGCCAGAGTTTTAGCAATGACAGGGAGCCTGAGAACAGAAAATATGCTCCCCTTTCTTTTAAATTAAAAAAAACCCTTCTTTGGAGGACTTCAAACAGGAGCTGAATGGTCATTTCTTGCTAGTGGTTTAGTTGTGTATTCCTGCAGGGCAGATGATTGGACTACATGGCCTTTGCAACTCCTTCCAACTCTAAGATTTTATGTGTTTAGCATTCAGTAAGTCTGGATAGATGGCCTTCAGATTGCTTCCTTACAGATTGCTCCTCTTCTGCTAAGGCAGATCTTTGGTGGTTGCAGTGCCAGTTGTTGTCATTAGTATTATATTTATTGGTATCTCAGCTTTCCCCAAATTGGGACTCAAAGTGGCTAACAGTTCACAAGAGGGTAGGACCAGGTGTAATGATCTGCAGTTACAGGAGAGTAGATTTTGACTGAACATCAGAAGGAACTTCTTGACAGTAAGAGCTGTTTGGCAATGTCCATTGTTTAATTGCCTTGTAAAGTAGTGGGGTCTCTTTCTCTGGACATCTTGAAAAAGAGGATTGACACTTTCCTGGTGGGGATACTTTAGCTGGAGGTCCTGCACTGAGCAGGGGGTTGAACTTTATGGCTTCTGGGGCCTCTTCCAACTCTGTGGTTTTATGACTCTACAGCTCTTAAGAACAACAGTCAAAAACATGCAACATGTGAACATTAAACAAATCATAGTATTCAAGCACCAGTTTAGAACCAAGACAGCCTTCTTGCACTGAGGTAGAAAGGAATAGTACAGCTGCGTGTCATCCATATATTGATGGCACTGCACCCCAAAACTCCAAACCTCTCCCAATGGTTTCATATTTATTATTAAATAGCATGCAGGACAAAACAGAACCCCAAGGATCCATACAGGCCAGATGGCCCAGGGTTGAACAGGAATTCCCAGCACTACCTTCTGAGTTCACTCTTTCCAGGAGGAATATCACCACTGTAAAACAATGCCTCCCATTCCCATTCCAGCAATGTGCCCAGAAGGAAAGCCACTGAGAGGTCCAGAAAAACCAACAGGGACACATTCCCCTTGTCCAGTTCTCTGCATAAGTCATCCCCCAAAGGGACCAAAACTATTTCTGTCCCATAACAACGCCCGAAACCAGACTGAAATTGGTCTAGATCAGTGATTCCCAAACATTGGTCCTCCAGATGTTTTGGACTTCAGGTCTCAGAAGCCCCAGCCAGCTTGGCTAACAGTAAGGAATTCTGAGAGCTGAAGTCCAAAACATCTGGAGAACCAAAGTTTGGGAATCACTGATCTAGATAATCTGCTTCATCCAGGAACCCCTGGAGCTGGGAGGCTACCACAGGCTCGCAATACCTTTCCCCCAAATGGTAGGTTGGACACTGGCCAATAATTATCCTTTATGAAGGGGTTCAGGGATGGTGTTCCTCACACCTGTCTCCTTTAAGCAAGTTGGAACTCTGTCATTGTAGGGAGGCAGGCTGCACAACTTGAAAAAGTATCCAGTAACACTAGACTAGCAGGAGTCAGGATTACATCCATTGAAAGTCATCCAAGCCAGAGTTGATCTGAGCGATTTTATCTGCAAAGTGGCATGTAAACTCTTCACAGCTGGCTGTTGAATGGTCTGAATTTTCTCCTTGAGGATCAATATATTAATAAACATCTGAGTACTTGAAACAGCTCTGCTAGACAGCTCCTTGCAGATGCAGTGGTGACAGCAAAAATATAATTTATTTGCTGCCCACGCTGTCACTCAACTAGGCTCTAGCCATCTTCAGTCAGACTCACTCCTTGTCTTCCACCAACATTGCTCTACTCTCCTAGCTGGTTAAGCTAGGAATGAACCCCACTGAACAATGTGGGGATTGTCTGTGTAGCATGCTGTGGCTGTAGCACAGTTCTACGAATATCTGTTCAGAAGTAAGTTCCTTGAGCTCAATAATGTTTATTTTTAAGTATGTGTCTTGGGTACCATAATGTAGTGTGGTTTGAATATTGTACTATGATTGGACAGCAGGGTTCTAATTCCCACTTGGTCCTGAAAACTCACTGGGTAACCTTGGGCAAGTCATAGTGTCTCAGCCTTAGAGGATGGCAATGGCATAGCCTCTCTAAAGAAACTTGCCAAGAAAATCCTGTGATAGGGTGTGAGCTTGGGCTTACGTAAGCTGAAAATGACTTGAAGGCACACACTCACACATGCACAGATGTGCATAACAAGTTGTCCTTTTCTGCCAGTGTGGGGAAGCCAAATGGAGAGAGGGTTCAAGAGCAGAAGTGTCTGTTAGCTCCTGTAGATAGTTGAAATTTTAAAATAAGTCAATAAAAGATGCCTCATGACTCTGAAGAAGTCAGGGCTATCCCTTAGTAGATTGGTGGTTCCTCACATTGTTGTTTCAGATCTGTGAATAAAACCTGGGATTAGTTTTTTGTCATTGAGATTATATGGTCATCCTGCCTGTTATCAGAATTTTGGGGGTCTTTCCAGCATTTGGGCATGTTAGCTGAGGTTCTTGGCCGTAACTATAGATTTTTCAGTAGACATTTCAGAGTGCATTCCTGACGACAGAGGTATTTAAGCAAATGTGTTTATCACATAGTTAGGGAATTTATTCAGGTTACTGCTCCTGTTGTTTCTCCCTTTTCTATGGCAGATAATTGAGGGAACAACCAACAAGTAAAGCTTCATTCTGTATTCTCTAAATCACAGAAGGAGACCTCAAGCCCTTTCTTTTTAGTTGCTTATAACTTCTAGAGCAGTTTAAGGGAAGCAGTTTCCTCATTTTTCTATAGGATGGAAGCATCTACACATACAGATCTACAATCTACAGTATTGTCATTTGGGTAGTGGTTCAGATGTTTTGAAGTGGCTAAATGAGTTTCTTTCCTTAGATGGTTGGTTTTCAGATACTGAAGTTATAGTGGAAAAACCAGTCAGGATTGGATATGTATTAATTCCTATATTCAGATGCATCTGAGGAAGTAGATTTAAGGCTTCAAAAGCTCATGCTGCCAACTTCTTATCCACAGATTTTTTTATCCACGGATTCAAGCATACACAGATTGAAAATATATATTTTAAAAAATATAAATTTCAAATAGCAAACCTTGATTTCTCCATTTTATATAAGGAACACAATTTTGCTCTGCCATTATATTTAATGGGACTTGAGTATCCATGGATTTTGTTATCCACGGGGGATCCTGGAACCAAACCCCAGCAGATAACAAGGTTCCATTGTATATGCCTTAGGTAGAGCTTCCATCAAAAATAGGCTAGATGTTTTGTCTTACTCTTCTTTCATGGCTTGGTTGTATTGCATAAGGCCTACCTAGCCTCTCCAGCTGTAGAGTTCTGAATCTCGATTGCCATGAGCCTCACCTATGACTGAGATAACAACACAGGATTAGTGTGTGCCCATTTCATAGGAAAATAAGAAACTGTTACAGAGAGGAGGGTGCAGGTTTGTTTTCTATTACTCCAGAGGATAGGATCAGGTTTAATGGTTTTAAATTATAGTAGGGTAGGTTTCTCTGGACATCTTGGAAAAAAGGCTAAGCAGCTGCCTGTTGAGGAGGCTGTAGATGGAGTTCCTTCATTGAGCAGGGAATTGGACTCAGTGATATATGGAGCTCCTTCTAGCTCTGCAATTCTGTGATCCTGGTAGTGTCTTATGTGTACCTCAGTGCACCTTACTTGTGCATAACTCTCTTTTTGGATGGGGTGGAGAGGGCTATTCTCTTGTCCTTGCACTCATCCAAAAACTTTTGATGCCCAGCAACTGTCAAGCCCTAGGAAGAGCTCCTGCTTCTCTTTCTGGCCAGAAGAAAGAAGGGAAGGAGATTCAGACCATGAAGACCCAGCTGCTCTGGGCTCCTGGGGGAAGGAAAAGATGGAACACTCCATTTGAGAGTGCATCATCATTTCTTTCTGAGATCAGCTGCTTTTCTATATTTTGAATTGCTTCCCTCCCTTCTTTGCTGATGAGTAAAAGCAGCAGAAACCCCCCTGAGGTTTGACTGCTACAAGGCAGTGGGAGGACACAGAGGTGTACATGCAGACATTTTAGGGTTTAATGATCAGAAAATAGATGGGGGAGAATCCAATGAGGAAACAGAACCAGGAGCAGCTGAAAATAATGAAAATCAAGGTGTACTAAACTCCCTTGAAAGCCTGGGGAAAGAGCAGCATCTTCAGCTGGCATGTAATAGGTATTTGCAAAGACAGGGGAGCTGGGCTTAACCAAGAAGGGCCAAACCAAAAATGTCCTATCCTTCTTTGGCATCCATCTCACTGCAGGACATAGTGTTTCTGTGAGTAGTATGACATAGTGGCCTGAGTCACACCAGCCATAAATCTTTCCTAACCTTGTTGCAAAACAGAGAGATTTCTTTTTGTTAGTGCAAATCCACCCCTTTTTCCCATCACCTGGCATTCAGTCTCCCGCTTTGTTGCAAAGGCAGCCACGGGAAACGCTTGCAGGGCTGTCAGTACCTTTGCTCTGATTTAATACTCACTCTGTGTCCAAGCACAAACAGTTGCCTGCACACTTCGATGAAGGGAAATCTGTCTTGTAGATACCAGGTGTGCCCAGCGAGATAATGGAGTTGGCTTGGAAAGTGCAAACAGGGAGTGCATAATTCATTTGGGAGCTCTACGTGGTCCTGCGATTAGAAGCAAAGAGATGGCAAAACTCTTGTAGATCAAATCGTGACACTTACAGACTCACATAAGGACACAGCCAGGATGGAGGAGAGGAACCCTTGCATGTGGAGGGAGTCACCCTTGGTGTTGAGTTTCCTCTTTCACAGTAATTCCTATTTAGAAAAAGAAAAAAAGTACCATTACCTTCTCTAAGGCTTGAGTTTCCATCCCTTGCAGCTGAACCAGAGTTTGATACCAGTGTTTCCCAGAGCTTAGCAAAATCACTCTTTGGACTAGAAGTACCATATCCTGGCTGGGGATTTCTGGAAGTTGCAGTCCAGAGAGGGGGACGATTTATCAAGCTCTGTGGTACACAGAAATGTAAACACTGTGTTTTTGGTTTTGTTTTGTTTTTCATTTTGTCATCCTGCAGTGTTGAGGATGGACAAGACTGTGCAGGGACAATCCTGTGTCAGCTTCAGACGAGTTTATCACACGGGAGGAATTTCTCTCAATTTCAAAAGAAATGGAAGTGAGGCCAATTCAGAATTGAGTAAATTCGCTAGTTTAGTGAATTTACATGATTGTGTATTGACACTGCATTGCATTCAGAATTGCCCAAAATTGCCTCCCAGTGCCCGAAATTGCGTTTGATAATTTCTCATGCAATCACACGAAACCCCATGATTGTGTTCGGAAGGACTTCCCTTTGCCCGAAAATGTGTGTGATCAGCTTTTACACAATCACGCGAAACCCCATGATTGCATTCAGATTGCCATTGGATTATACTTCCAATTCCCTTCATGTGATAAACTCCAAAAATTGGGGCCCTTCAGGCAAGATGATGTTTTGAGAGATTTTCATCCCTGTTTCCCTCTCCCATTCTTTCTTCATCACTGTTGCTGCTGCCTATGGGTTTGCTCTGTCCCTGTGGGTCAAGTCCTGATTATCATCCAGAGGGAAAGGGGCATGGCTGGTGGCTGCAGCTCCATTTGGCTCCATAACTAGATATTTTTGGAGCGCAGGTGGGTAAGTAGCAATAGGAAAGGAGGAAGGAGAGGAAGGAAGCAGAGAGAGAGTTAAGGGCCATGGCAGTTTGTGCTAAGCTGGGTGTAAACCTTGGGATATGCCTGAAAACATTAACCCCTGATGTCTACTGTGCTATGATGTGCATCTTAAGGCACTGAGAAGGCTTTTTGCCTCCTGGCAGTTTTCTCATCCCTTCCTAAATATTTAGAGGAAATGACAGGGAGGGTCACAGATTGCCACAAAAGAGGTCACTTTTCTGGAGGTTCTCTAAGCCTGGCCTACAGGGCAGAACAATCCTTAGTCTTTCATTTCCACCTCTGGATTTTAAGGTGAAGGTGGGGAAAAACATTGAAGTATGTGGCTGGGTTTCTACAACTTGGTGGGGCTCATTTTTCAGTGGTCACATCAGGCATTTTACAATTAACAATGCCAAGTCACTCTGCCCTTTTTGTATGGCACTGCACCTCTTCATACCCTGTGACAATTCTTCAGCATGCAGACACCTCCAAAAGGAAGCTTCCCCAGTGTTGTCTCACAGTAGGAATCTATCAAAACTTGTTGTGTGGTCTCCCTTTAATTTTCAGTTCTAGATGGGGGGGGGGGGGAAGGAAATATAATTTCACTCTATGTACAGTTAACCTACAGAATTCTTTTTCCAGCAGATCCTGGAAAAATAGGACTATCTATAGCCATGATGCAAGTGTATAACCTCCACTAGCTAAAGATGTGTCTGAGAGCCAGCCTGGTGTAATGGTTTGAGTGTTGGGCTATGATTCTGGAGAACAAAATTCAAATCCCCATGGAGTATAAAAACCCACTGGGTGACCTTGGGCATGTTACAGTCTCTCAGCTTTACAGGATGGCAATGGCAAACCCACACGGAAGAAACTTGCCAAGAAAACCCCTTGATAGCATCACCATTAATCAGAAACACCTTGAAGGCACACATCAACAACAATCTGAAGCTGTAAAGTCCTTACAAACCAGTTGCTTGGGAACATGAATATGAGGCTGCTACTGTGTTTATTTCCAACTTAGTTTTCCCCCAACTCCTGTGGGGAAAAGTAGCGTTGAACTAGGTAATTGTTGGGCCTGAGATCCATCATAGCCCATATTATCTTCTTTTGCTCTTTGGAGGGTCAGTCCCTCAGCAGTTTTGGTAGCCATCCAATATCCTCATATAGGTTTGCATGTAATCAAAAGTTTCTTTGAAACGAATACAGAAATGATCCCTCCGAAAAAAAGGGCGGTGAGATTTTAAAAATATCTGATTAGCTCATGAATGAAAGCTGAGAGGGGAGGTATCTCCTTGTGTTGGGATTGCCAAAAGGGTGATGATAGAAGCTGCCTCGCAGGGGGAAGAGGCAGAATTTAGGGTGCAAAAGAAAAGTTTAGGATGCTCTTTTCATCCCTGCCCTCCTCTCCCCACCCAAGACTTTGTCATTTTAACAAAAAGAACAACTGATGCTGGCATCAGGAGGAGGGAGGAGGCCTGCCACCATGCCTCTCTCAAAAGTTCCTGTAATAATCTAAGGGAACAGTTTTGAGATTTCACGACACCCTCCACTTCCTAATTAGGACAAGCTTAAAAGGGAACAGTTGGCATTCCCGTTGGTGAGGGCCATGTGTTACCTGCAAGCAGGCCAAGTCGAGAATGAAACTGATTTCTCTCTTACCTACGTTGCGCGTTCAGCAGCTGCTCCTAACAGGTGCTCGCTCTCTTCCGAGCAGATGGCGCCAAAAGTGGGTTGGTTGGCAAGTTCCTCTACAAAGCAGCCCTTCTTCTCACACATATTGATGTAGATGCAAAGAGGCACATGCAAGCAGAAGCCTGGGTTTTTTGTTGTGGTGGTTGTGGTGGTTGTGGTTGTTTTTACACAGTAGCTTAGCTTTTTGTGTAAGATCAATGGGATTCAGGTACTGGGGTTGGGATATGAACTTTCACAATCTCCAGCTTCATTTGCAATCTAGGGGACAGACCAAAAGGTCTCTCACACACATGCACCAGTCTGCTGAAAGAGCCAGACATTAAACGGCTAGATAGTCCTGAATGTTAACACAATCCTGGATATTTTGAAAGGAGCAACACAATATTTTGCACTGATATTTTAGGCAGGCCATTGTAGTTTAAGATATTTGATCTCATAGCAGACCCCAAGATTTTGTGGTATTCCAGCAGTATTGATAGCTACTGCGGTCCTTTTAAATTGGCTCTGGACTCTGGGGGCTCATCTCAACAGGATGAATATGTCAGGATGTTGATGTATTCATTGCTATAAATTTCAACTTTAAAAAACCAAATAATATTGTTGTTGTCCTGTTTTCTGGCAATTCCCTGCACCAGCTGCAATTTTTTATTTCCACTCTTGAGTGGGTTTCTTTTTAATTCTGAGACATATTGAAACAAACAAACAAAAATCCTTCTCCTCTTTCTCTTTCTTAAAAAGTTATATTAGTGGATCGTTGAAATGACACTTTTTCACTATAGCTGCAGTGCAGAACCAAAAAATCACCACAAACAATCCCTAAAAATGTGAAGTCAAAGGCTTTCATGGCCAACATCCTTAGCTTTTTGTGGGTTTTTTGGGCTATGTGGCCATGTTCTGGAAGAGTTTATTCCTGATGTTTCACCAGCATCTGCCACATAGGCTGAAAAACCCACATAGCCCGAAATGTGGCCACATAGCCCGGAAAAAAACAACACAAAAAACTAATCCCTAAAAAGAATGGAACAAGAACAGTTGACAGAACCCAGCAAAACTTTAGGAGCTATACTGGGATAATTCACCCTTCTTTAGCCCAGTCTCGACAAACCCATTGAGTGATAATGTTAGGTATAGAGATGGCAAGTGGTGGCTTCCATGTCAGTGGTGCTGGTAAATCCACTCTGGGTTTTAGTCCTGGATGTATATCCCAAACTCTATTCCTCCCCAGATAGATTTAGCACTGAAGGCAGTTCCTTTAGTATTCACACTGAAACCTGGAAACCTCATGCCAGCAGTGCTGGTACCAAGAGGCACAACAGGAAACATCTGAATGGCTTTGCAACAGTGTCCAAGGTACAGATATTGGGGGACACTGGGCTGGTCCCAGAATATTCTGGCCCATACAGACACTACCTGACCTATGTAACTATCAGAGAACATGCAGGGGTAGCTGTGTTGGCCATTTAACAAATACAAAAAAAAAAAAAACCATCAGTGATACCTTTATTGGCCAATCGAAATGCACAATATACCTGTTGCAAGCTTTTGAAGCTCCATAGGCTTCTTCATCAGGCAAGATGTTACAAACCAAACAGGAGGGGGAAAAACAATTGGAGATGTCAGTCAGATGCCTGCATGCTGTTTCAGTCCGTAGTGGTGGTGGTGGTGGTGGTGATGATGATGATGATGATGATGATTTATTTCTAGCCTGCCCCTCTGAACAGGCAATCGGGGCGAGTTACAACAAAAAGATTACAACAATGTCAGAACAAGATGGTATACTGCTGGGGAGGATATCTTTTGCAGGTAGGCTCCTCCTCCTTCTGGCCATGTGGCAATAGTGACATTTTCAAAGTCCAGGAAATTTATATACCATTTGCATCTCAACAGGGACCCCTCTTTTTGCAATCCAATATGTCCCCATTCCAGTGAGGTCACAGGCCTCTTGACAATGGATTCCTCAGAAAGTCTCCATGTTTTGCATCAAAAACACTCGGGTGGTGTAGAGGTAAAACCATGCTAATTCAGGTCCAATTTTTTTATCCTGTTTGGTTTGTAACATCTTGCCTGATGAAGAAGCCCATGGAGCTTCAAAGCTTGCAACAGGTATGTTGTACATTTTGGTTGGCCAATAAAGGTATCACTGATGAATTTCAATGTAACTATCTATGTAACTAGTGTTAATATGCCACTAAATACCAGCTGCTGGAGGGAACAGGCAGGAGAGTATCACTGCGCACATGTCTATGAGCTTTGGAGCTTCTCAGAATTGTAAACACTGTGGGGACACAAGACTAGGTAGGCCTGTGGTCTGATGCAGACCCACCCTTCTTAGATGAATTATTCTTTGCCCTATATGTCTTTATTCATCACCCTCCTTGAACCGCTGCTGGCACTGGGGGTGCTACTACAGCCTTCAAGATTTTCAGTATGAACCGACTTAGTCTGCACCTCCCTGGTCAACGGGTGTTTCAGAATGTAATTACTCTTCAGACTGTGCACTTCTCTGAATCACATGATGCATTTCTTGGCTCAAAATGCCCAAGCTAAAATGTGTTTCAAAACGTATTTTCTGTGATACAATACATTCAGAGATGCATACATTTAGAAAAAGACTATATATGTATATAATGCCTTAGATAAAGAAGAAGTCCACATTACAGATGAATTAATTCAATAAAGGAAAGCCACAGCTTATAAGACCTGAGCAGGGCTGTTGATGGTGGAGGCTTATGGGGGGGGGGGGGTTTCTTCCATTTATCAGGTCACCATAAGTCAAAGCCAACTTGACAGCAGATAGCAACAAAGCACCATTTATTTTAGAAAATCGACTCAAAAATACATCTCTAAACACGTTCATATATTTCTGCAGATTCTCGGTTCTCCCCTTCTCCTTTGTTAATCACATGTTTTATGTGGAAACAGGGGATAATGATACATGAATGCATGGAAAATTGATATGAACCGGAGGAGAAGGAGGAGGAGGACACACCTCCCATAGTGTAGTGGTTTGGCTGTTCAAAAAGAACTCCAGGAGACCAGGGTTCAAATCCTCATTCAGCCATGGAAACCCACTGGGTTATCCTTGACAAGTCGCACTCTTACAGCCTCCAAGAAATCTTCTGAAGAAATATTGCCATGAAAACCCTGTGATAATGTCACCTTAAGTTTGCAGTAAGTCAGAAAAGACATAAAATAATAAAACCATAGAGTTGGAAGAGACCCTAAGGGCTATCCAGTCCAATCCTATTCTGTCATGGAGGGACACACAATCAAAGCACAATCTCAATGGATGGCCATCCAGCCTCTGTTTAAAACCCTCCAAAGAAGGATACTCCACCACTCTTCAAGGAAGTGTATCACACTGTCAAACAGCTCTTAATGTGAAGAAGTTTTTCTTAATGTTTGAAGGCACATAAGAATTGCTGCTAATCCAGTTGAACCCAACAAAGGCGAAGATATACAATCAGTTCCCCCTTCAATTACTGTTCATTATTGATCATTTCTATCCACTTACAGTATTCACAAATTATGTTTTCCAGGCCTGGAAAACACAAGCAAAAACTAAACTTATTACCTCACAAGGAAAAACTAAAACAATAGTTGTGCAATTTGCCAAACATGCTGGTGATATGGGAAGTGCAAGAGACAACTTTCTAGAGTTCACTGCCCAAACACATAGATAAACTCATAGAATTGGCAGGGAATACTAGGGTCAGTTCATCCAATCTCCTGCCAGTGGAGGAATCCACTGTTAAAAAGTCTTTCCAACACCTGTTTAAAACCTCCAGTGAAGAAAAGCCAACTACCTCCTTCAGCAGTCTTTTCCATTGTCAAAGAGTTCTTCTTGTCAGGCAGTTCTTACCAAAGTTTAGTTTCAATCTCCTTTCTGTGTATTTGAATCCACAGGTTGGGTCATACCCTCTGGAGCAGCAATAAAGAAGCTCCATCTGTCTTTCATCTACCAGCATTAGATATTTAAAAATAGCTGTGCCAACCTCTCTGTCTTCTCTTCTCCAGGCTATACATGCTGAACTCCCTCAGCCCTTCCTCACTGGACCTTTGCTTTCTACGTGCTTTACCATCTTGGTCTCCCTCTGGATATGCTTGACCTCTTGTGGTGGTGCAGGGAGCTTTTGCTGATTTCACTATACCATAGTCCTGTGCAGAGCTTTGAAAAAAAAAATCTTTTTTGACTGCAACACACAAAATCCTCCAGCCAGCATGGCCAAGGTCTGGATATGAAATGGCAACTAGCCCACATCCACTCCCATGTGAGATATTTTGTGTGTTGTTGTGTGCCTTCAACCTGACTCTGGCTTATGGAGACCCTATTGTAGAGTTTTCTTGGTGAGATTTCTTCAGAGGATGGCCTTTCTCCAAAGCTGAATGACGGTGACTTGCCCAAGTGGGTTTCCATGACTGAGCAGGGATTCCAACCCTTGTTCTAATGTCAGCTTTCAAACCACTGTACTACAGTAAATCTTTGTGATGCCATTTGTCATTTCTTTATAACAGGTTCCAACCAAAATTTGGCACAACAAATTCATTTGGTGGTAACCAGTAGGTCTCTGTGGCAGTTCAGTTGTAGCTCTATGCCTCTATGCCTTGGACAGTGTGTTTGTTAGAAGCTTTGATGGCTCATGGGGTCAGTCAATATATTTTAACAAGGATAGATGTTTAGTACTGTATTCCAAATGTATTCCTTGTTAACTCAGGGTATCCTTCATTGCACCCAAACATTCAGTGGGATGCACCTGACACAATCTCAAGCAGAGCTTGGGAAAAATTCCTTTTCTGGACTACAGCTCCGGAATCCTCTGGCCGTTCTAGGAGTTGCAGTCCCAAAAAGAGAACTTTTCCTAACCCCTGCTCTTGCATCAACATCATCCTTCCGTGAAATCAGTGGCCCTGTATTTTAAGTATATATCTTACAGCTTGAGTGAACATCCTATTTTGGACTTCCAATTGTTTCAGTCAATACCTGGCTTTGCAAATGTGTTAAAAGATTATCTGCTGTTTTCTTTGTATTCTGTCACCACAAAGCTACCTTACCTCCTTTGTTCTACATTCCAGCCTGTCAGTTCATTTCTCTTTTCTTTTCTTTTGCCTTGCAAGCCCTGTTGCCTGCATGCAAGCCACATAAGCACAGTGGAGAGGGAGGCGTTGACCAGAAGGGCTTTGCTCATTTCCTTTCTCTCTGGGCACAAAGACCCCAATGCTTGCTTGGCTCCGCTGTTCATTTGAAACCAACAACTGGAGCCAAGGCGACCAGATGAGACTGACATCTGTCTCTTCATTTCTTGCCAAGCCACTGCTGTTCCATGGCTGGCAGGGAGGAGAGGGGCAGCAAATGCCAAGTTCTCTTGGAAAGGCATTGTACATTCCTCACACTCCTCTTCTCCCACCCCCCCTCCCTGCCCCACCATCTCACCTGCTTCTTTTCTCAGATGCATTGGGGGCTTCTGTAGCCCAAGAAAGGCTCCTTCCTGAAACGGTTGTAAAGAAGAATCTGTTGCTGTTGTCGTCATGTGCCTTCAAATTGACTCTGACTTATGGCAGACCCTTCCTAGGGTTTTCTTGGCAAGATTTGTTCAGAGGAAGTTATCCACTGCTTCCCTCACGGGCTGAGAGAGTGTGGCTTGCTTAAGGTCACCTTGTGGGTTTCCTGAGGAGGGATTTGAATTCTGGTCTCCTTGAGGTCTGGTCCAACACTCAAATCACAACCCCACGGTGTCTCTGAGGAAGAACAACTGACATGATTGGAGAATAGAGAAAATATTTGATGTGCAGAGAACATGAACTTCCCATGGATAGCATAATGGGAGACAATAAAATGGTGTTCTCTTGGGGAGACAAGTGCCCCCATAAGTCCCTTTGAGGGTGCCATAAAGGGAGAGGAGCATTTTCAGCCAAAAAGAGGCTGCAGCTGTGAAAATGGTTTTGAGTGAACAAACTGGACACTGGATGCTAAATACTAAACAGAGTAGAAAACTTCAACTGTGTCCCTCCAGCTGTTGTACCTCCACACAGGTGAAAGCAGACTCCCTGTTGTGGACTTGTAACACTCTATTGTGGCTGTGCCACCAGGCAGATGGGTTCTAGAGTCTTTACAGCATGGTTGCCAAATATTAACAACTATCCACTGACATTAAAAAGGTCCGCTTGTGTTTAGTAAACCCTGCTGGATTAATTGGACTGATCTCTTTTCCAGAGTGTCAGCTGGGAACAGTTTTGGGGAGGGAAGCTTCCTGTGAGTAATGCACTTGTACTGTTCTTGTATCTGTTAGGATACAACATGGAGCCAACATGGAGTAGTGGTTTGAGTGTTGGACTCTGGAAACCAGGGTTCAGTTTACTGCTTGGCCATGGAAACCCATTGGGTGATCTTGGATGAACCACACACTCTCATCCCCAGAAAACCCCATGATAGAGTCACCGTAGGGTCACCATAAGTTGGAAACAAACCTGCACAACAACAAGAGGAGATGGATCATATGAGCACAACTTAGTTTCCTTTCTTTGGTTCCAACCTATATAAGTCAGAGATCCATCTTCCACTAGGCCTTGTAGGGCTACACCTAGCCAGGGAAACCATGATCCAGTCCTGGGAATATGGAGCATCCCTTCTGGGATGGTCTGGGTAGAATCTTCTGACAAGCTGGAGCATGTCCAACGGAGGGCCACCAAAATGATGAAGGGCCTGGAAAGACTTAGGGAGCTGAGTATATTTAACCAGGAGAAGAGACGGTTAAGAGGTGAAATGATATCCCTGTTTTTGAAGGCATGTCACATTGAGGATGGAGCAAGCTTGTTTTCTGCTATTCCAGAGACTAGAACTTGGAACAATGGATGCAAGCTACAGGAAAAGATATTCCAGCTCAACATTAGGAGGAACTTCCTGACAGTAAGAGCTGTTTGACAGTGGAACACACTCCCTCGGAGGGTGGTGGAGTCTCCTTCCTGAGAGGTCTTTAAGCAGAGGCTGAATGGCCATCTGTTGGGTATGCTTTGATTTGGAGTTCCTGCATGGCAGAAGGGGTTGGATTGGTTGGCCCTTGTGGTCTCTTCCAACTCTATGATTCTCCGCATTTTCCTGGGTAGGTCATGAGGGGTGATGAAGAAGAGGGAAATGGATGGAAATAAATGTGCAAGCAAATTGTGCATGTATTTATACGAATGTGCCCTTAGCACTATGTATATCCCACTATCCATCTATCAGAGAGTTAATTTGCAATCCAACCAGGGCAGAGCAGAAGGCAAGCAGGCAGGCAGGCTCTAGCTCTTACTAATGTTGCACGCAAAAGATCCCAGTTACCTTGCATCTTCAAACAAAGCTGGAAGAGAAGCACTGGAGTTTATCTGCCAGTTAGTGTAGATCCCATGAAGCTAGCTGGACCATGGGTCTGATTATAAATATGTATGTGTTTATAGCATTTTAAAGAGGAATCCCCTGTTTTTCCCCCAGTTGAACCTAACGGGCTAGGAACTTAACAGTTATGCCCTTCATCCATAAGAAGGGCATGTCGGGTATTTCTCCAGACCTACTTTATTCAGAGTCCCTGGCACTTTCACACACATCTTTATTTTCCTTGTTTCACATTTCTCCCCCACCCACCACCACTCGGTCCCTTTGAGATAAAATTTCTCAAAGATATAATCCTTTGTTGGTCAGGACTGCCCACTAACAACAAAGAATGGGAGTACATTCCACCTCCCAAATCCAAAGAAATACTCAGGGATACCACATCCAGGGAAATAGAAAGCATCAAGGGTGCTTTCAGTTAGCTTCTTTTGAGATAATTTGCTGAATTCATCTTGCACACACACTGGCTTCTTGATTTATTTCAGTGATACTTTTGATTCCTCACTTCTATTTAAAGCTCTGAAGGGACTGTCTAGATCAGATTGGCCAGTCCCTTGGTCTGGGCAGAAGGGGCACAGCCAGAGAGTTCTGTGTCCATCAAGATTGATAGCAAGAGGCTACAGCTCACCTCTCGAGTGAGCATTTAGATCCCTTGGAGCTGGAAACCACCATTTCTGCTCAAGCACCTTGTAGAAACCTTTTGCATCCTTGGTAACAAGAGGGGAAAACCTAAGCCCTAATGTGGATTTTGATTCCTCACTTCTGCTTTAAACTCTGAAGGGACTGTCGTAACTACAGTTCTGTTTTTGTGTGTGTTAGCCAATGCTTTGCCAGCGGGCCAATGCCAAGAGGGGCACAGAGATCAGACTCTATGCTGCCTTCCCTGATCAATAGATGCCAGCAGCATATTTGGAGAAAAGTGAAGTTGGAAGCCAATTTGGCAGCAAACATGGGGGCTACAAGACTAGGGATAGAGGCCTCCTTTTTATCCTCTCTGTAGAGGAACAGAAGTGAACTACAGGTCTCTGCCCGCCTTATGCTGTTGCTTCCCACTGTTTCTAGATCACAGGTTACTGGATGTAAAGAAAAGTGACCTTATTTGCTGCTTCCTGGAACTATCTAAAGTACACCTGACATTACTAAAATGCTTGAGTCTGATCCAGCCAACCACATCTGCTTTGGAGGACTCTGATTCACTCAGGGTGACCAGACGTTCTCCTTTTCCAGGACATGTCCTACATGTCAACCTTCTGCCCAGGCAGAATTCCAAAATACCCTCCATTTTGACCATAACTAAGAAGCACACTGAGTAACACCAAGTTTGATGTTCCCCTTTGAGAAATTCATCTGATTTTTTCCTAGGAGTAGCAACAGCATTAGACAAGACTTGCCCCCAGAGCTCAGGGGCTGTTTGTTTCTTGAAGGGGAAAAGGACAGCAAATATGTTAGGCAAAATACAATTGAGTATGTAATAAAAATTAGTATATATAAGTTCTTGGGCAATGTTTTCCTTTGCTTCATCCTTTAGATCCTTTGTTATATGCCCCTAAATTTTACCCTCAATTTATCTACAGGTCATGTCAAAATCCATAATTTTGGTCCCCAAACCTGCCCTTGACTTATACAAGAGATCAACTTATAGTTAACCTATTGTATATAGTATATTTATTTTAGGACTTTATCAGACAGTGAAAATTGGGGGTTTAAAGATCTGTTATCCCATGAAAGTTGTGTAATCGCGATTAACATTTTCACATGACATCATGATAAAAGTACCAATAATAATAATAATAATAATACGTTGTATTTCTAGCCCGCCCCTCTGAATGAGTAGTCGGGGCGGGGTACAAAAGAGAATAACAATTAACAAAGCAAAAATACAAAGCAGTTATAGCAACAACAAAAATACATAGTAATTATAACAAAAAAATAAAATTAAAAAAGCAAAATACATAACAATTAACATATCAAAACAAGTAAAAAGAAAATCTCCATTCTCAACCTCCATCCCAATCCTAAAACAATGTGAACTATACACAATCTAAAAAGAAAAGAAAAGAAAAGAAAAAGAAGGGGGGAAGACAAGACTCCTCCTTAAGTCCAGGAGCCAAGGCATGGGAGTAGCCCAGGCGAAGGTAGGGCAAACAAACTCTCTCAGCCCAGTCCTCTTCACTGGCAGATGTTGGGAAGGAGGAACATCTCCTGTGAATGATTTATTGCTGTTCATTGCCTGTTTATTCCCTGGATAATGGCTCTTTTATAATGTTTTTTATTTATACCCCGCTCTTCAGCCAAGACTATCAGAGCGGCTTACAATTTGTTAAACAAACAGCTTCATTTGCAATTGTAAGCTATTTGCCCCCAACAATCTGGGTACTCATTTTAGCGACCTCGGAAGGATGCAAGCCTGAGTCAAGCTTCAGCCCTTTGCTGGTCTTGAACTCGCCACCTTCTGGTTTTGAGTAAGTGGCTGCAGTACAGGCATTTAACCACTGCGCCACCAGGGCTCTTTAATTGTGATGTGTGTGAAAATGTTATTTGCGATTGCACAATTTTCATGGGATAATAGTTGTTTAAACCCCTGATTTTCCCTGTCTGATAAAGTCTTTAGTGCTTTTAGGTTTTATTAGGTAATGTTCTACCTTCTTCTGGAAGATACTCCATTTTGCAGTGCTCCTTCATGGTTATGACTATGATTCTACAATTCTATGACATCTCGTCACTTTGGATTCGCTGAATGTTTGTGGAGTGGGGTGCATGGAGTGGGAGAATGAAGCATCCCAAAATGTATCATTCTGGGTTGAAAAGATGGCACAGTGAACTAGTTTAGGTGTGTAACTACTGCCAGCCTAAAGCTCCAAAGTGCTGCATGCAGCCTTACTATGTTGTTGTTTTTGCTGGATCTCCCACTGGGAGAGCCTTTCACTGACACAGCATTTGGGGAGGAGAAAGGCATCCTTTGTTTATTTTCAGCACACCACTTTCAGACTTCTGATGCAAACAAGAAAGACTCCCTTTTTCTTGTTCGCACCATCTTAGACTCCCCACTGTCTAATGCCAGCAGCCCAGCACATGCATCTTGCGTAAGCAAAATCCTCCAAACACCTTTTTTCTGCATTTCTTCCCACTGCAGCTTGCCCCTGCATTGACAGTTTGTAGTTCTCTTGGTTCAAAGAAACAAGGTGGTTATTTTCCATCCCCATAATATTGACATCAACTGCTTTTGCAGCACTTCCACCCAGAGCCTGGGAGTATTACCTTTTGGCTTACCAAACCTAGAATCTTTCAGCCAGCATGGCCATTGGGAGTTTCTGGAAGCAGCAGAGCAAGAGTAACTTTTCCAGGTTCCAAGGCTCTCTAGCAAACTACTGTCCATCTACAGTCAGCCCTTTATATCCACAGAATCTTTATCCATGAATTGAACTGTGTGTGTGTGTGTGTATAAAAGCAAACCTTCATTTTGCCATTTTATATAAGGGACACCCTTTTACTGTGTCACTTTATTTAATGGGACTTGAGCATCCACAAATTTTGGTATCCATTTGGGGGTTCTGGATCCCCCAACAGATACCACGGTATTCTCTCTGTTTTTAAAAAGTAAATAGGTGAATGGGTTTGCGTGCTGCTTTCTATTTTATTTTATTTTTATTACTTCAGTTTAGAAGCAGTGTGTTTCTACAGCATCACACTGCTGTGCCAAGGTCCTTTTCACGTTTAGTTCTGCTGAGCCAAGAATCCCCGAGCCTGTATCTGTGCCTTTGCTTTTTGTGGCTAAATGTAGAATTTTGCATTTGCCTCTCGTGAATTTCTGCCAGTTTCTGCCCATTTTCTGTTTTATCAAGGTCCTTTTGAATTCTGGTCCTGTCTTCCAATGTGTCAGCCACCCCTCCCAGTTTTGTATCAACTGCAAACTTGATCCCAACCATTTCAGTCATTAATAAGAATGCCTGTCGTCATTATTTTTCCCCTTAGTCTTCAACAATAGCTTTGGTTTTACACTTTCTTAATTTCCATCAGAGGTGCTTCCATGTCTTTGCTTTTTTTGTTGATAATATGGTGTTCTGTTTTTAATATACCCTTTCATTTTTTAATTTTATTAATGATCATCACAGTGTTTTAGCTGTACTTTCTTTCAACCTGTGCTGTGAGCCACCTTGAGTCTCCTCGCAGGAGAAAGACAGATTGTAAATTAAATAAATAGATGATAAAAAATAAAAATAAGCCGAAGTTGTAACATAGGTTGCATCCACATTGCAGCAATAATCCAGTTTGACACCACTTTCACTGCCACGGCTCAATCCTATTGAATTCTGGGAATTCTGGCAAGTTACAAATACATAAAAATCAGAGCCACAAATGTGGAAAGCCAACGGTAGATGATTTAAATTAGTTTGAATTTTATCGAGATATTTTAATGGTTTATCTGTGAGCCACCTTGGATCCCTCCTAGGAGAAAAGCAGCATATAAAACAAACAAACAAACAAACAAACAAACAAAATGTATATTTTTATTAATGACTGCATGTAGTTTTAAATTTGTATTGTTTTTATGTTGGTAGCTGACTTGAATCCCATTATCAGGAGAAAGATAGGATATAAATGAATAACATCATCATCATCATCATCAGTAGTAGTAGTACTACTACTATCATTGTATTTCTGTCATTTGGAAAGACCCTGAAATCGTGGTTGCTGAACAAGTTTTTGCTGCCCTTCTGGAGCCAACAAATAGGCAACACTTTATGCAGCACTTAAATTTCTTGTTCTCAGACAGCATCTGGGTCACCTTAGCCCTGGGAATGTAATATTATAAAAAGATAAGGAATTAATGAATTAATCCTTTCCTGAGTGCCTTCTTCTCAATCATCAGTAGAGTAAATGTGCAAAATATCATTGCTGTTGGTAATGTTATGAAGTTTATTTATACCCTGCCTTTCTCAGAGGTGGGACTCAATGCCGCTTGCACATTAAAATGATTCCAATATAATTAAGAACATACAAAAAGTCAGTCTTAAAATAGAACTAAAACTATTAATAGCATTGAAAGATTTTAAAGTACGTGCTTAAAATGACATGAGCAATTTGAAACAGCAAATTTAATACAGTACAGGACAGCACCTACTTAAGACCCTTCCTTCAAAATCCTTCTGCTTGTGGAATAAACCAGGTTTTCTCTTGTCAATGGAAAAACAGCAAGGCAGCATGGACAACCAGTAAGGTGTAGTGGTGTGAACACTGGACTATAACTCTGGATACCAGGGTTCAAGTCCCGGTTCAATCATGTAAACCCAGTGGGTGACCCTAGGCAAGTCACACTCTCTCAGCCTCTGAGAATCATAGAATTGTAGAGTTGGAAGAGACCACAAGGGCCATCCAGTCCAACCCCCTGCCATGCAGGAACTCTGCATCAAAGCATCCCTGACAAATGGCAGCAGCAAACTCCTTCTGAAGAGCCTTGCCAAGAAAAACCCATGATAGGTTTGCCAGAAGTCAGAAATGACTTGAAGGCGCACAACAACAACAAAAAGGCATGGAGAGGGCCATTGTAACCTCTCAAAGAGGGAATTCCAGGAAATCTGAGGCAGCCGCTGAGGAGGCCATATCTTGTGCACCCACCAAACATAGCTGTGGAGATGGTGGGAATAGAAGAAGGGCCTCTCATGAAGATCTCAGGGTCCTAGGGTAGTTAGCAACCTTTACTTCTTTGTTACAACAGCTTCATGAAGTCTATAATTTCCATTTTACAGACAGAAAACTGAGGCCACAAGAGAGTAACTACCCAGAGATCAACCACTGAGTTTGGTTTGATCCAAATTTGAACTGATCCCAAAGTAGTGGCTGCTAGTGTTTTCTATGTCAATGGAGCAGTGAATCTGGGCTGGATTTTTGTCTGAACTTGGGAGGAGCTCTCCAAGTGGCTGGCCTCTATCTCCAAAATAGGCTCAGCATCTTGGATAGCCATTTAAAGTTCATGCTGAAACCCAGAGGGGATTCACTGCTCCAGTGATGTGGAAGCCACCAGTTGTGACTGGATCAAAACCAAACACTCTACCTGCCATCCTATATTCTTTCTTCTTCATCCTGTCGATAGTTCATTGCTAATTGTGCAAATGGATTTTTCTGTAGGAGCAAGCACTTCCTAATGAACTTCTTCATTTCTGACAGGTATTAACAGAGAAGGGCTTTGGTCCCATCACTACCGAAATCCGTGAGGCTCCGGAGTTCTATTATGCCGAAGAGTATCACCAGCAGTACCTAAGCAAGCATCCTAACGGCTATTGTGGACTTGGAGGAACTGGGGTTTCCTGTCCTTTTGGGGTTTAAAGCATGATCCAACCTTCAAACAAGACATGAATGGCAAAGGAATGCACTTTGGATGTGTTTCACCGTTTGATTGTAATGAACATTGTACTTGAGCACCAGGAAATCAGTGGCACCTTTTTGCTGAGAGCTGAGTTACCATGGAAAGTTAGACCACAGGTAGTCCCCATGTCACTGGGGTACTCTGCTCCAGGTTTTAGTCCAGAATTTAAAGGAGTTATCCAAGGTGCTGAACCTGTCTGGGAGATCAAGTTTAGCAGCTTTTGTACTTCCTTTGAAGTTTGGGCAAAAGCCTAGTGCAGATTCCCTGCCTTGCCGACATGAAATCCATTTGGAGTCCTCTGTGGATTGTACCACTTCAGAGAGCAAAGCAGAGGAAATAACATTTTTGAATGATTTTCTCACACTCACTATATTCAGAAAATCTGCCTAGTCTGGTGTACTAGGCTAGTTTTGGCACACTAATTTTCTACATACTCCCTACTTCCTTCCCTTCTACACAAAAATATTTGTAGACTTTCATCCACCATCAGAAAAGAGATCAGAATTCCCTCCAACCTTTCCCAAAAGCTGAATAGACCTCAGAAAACAGAGGTTGTATCACTTCTGTTTTGTTTAATAAAACAGAACATTGAAATATGCATCCTCTACACATCTGTAGTTGTACTTTCTGAAAATGAGTTTCCGCTTGGTCCTCTGTGGCAGAGGTGTTACTAGAGATGCTGTCAAGCTATTCATAGGTACAATTTGGAAGATTTATTCAAATCACAGAAGATACAAATGTTTATGAGATGAAACCAAAATATGCAAGAAATGAGAGCAAAATAAAATAATTACATATATACACACTTCTCCAGCTTCTTCACTCTTCACTTACAAAGCAATGCGGGAGCCCAGTTAGAAACATGTTCATCTAAGTAGCTCTTTCACTTTTCAGAAGGAGTGTGGCCACAGCTCATGTTCATGCTTATAGTAGTTTGCTTTGGCTAAAGCAGGGATGGGAATCATATGACTCTCCAGATGTTGTTGGACTACATGTCCCATTATCCCTGGTCAGTACCACCACTGATGTGGAATACTGGGAGCTGCAGTCCAACAACAGTAGGAGGGCCACATCATTCCTACCTTGGACTAAAGCAGTTTTGGATGGAGCCTTGCAGGTGCAGCAGGGGTATTATTGTAGCTTCCCTTCTGAAACAACATCTTCTGATAAGAAATGTGAACATTGAAAATTTTTGTCTTTGAGGAAGTCTTTCAAGCAAGCACTGATTGCTGTTGCACAAAAAAAAGCCTGTAGTTTTATGAGCTCTTTCACTCATTGATAGCTTTATGTGATTTTTCCAAATATCTGTGTTGTGCAAGAATTTTCAAATTATTGACTCTCCCACCTTCCTCCCTTTCTCAAGGGGAAAAGAGATGACAGGAGTCAGAGAGATCTCCTTTATTTCTGTATCATGGGTGTTGATCTCATGTGGAAAAGTAAAAGATTCACAGGTTCTATTGACCCAAGTGTTGGTCTGGATTGATGAGGAGACCGTTACCAAATGCAATGCAATAAAGGCTGTAAGCTGCAAATGAAAAGGCTGCTAATAAAAAAGACAGTGTTTTGTGCTATTACCTCAAATACTCCAAACTTTGGGAATTGCTTCTGGGTTTGCAAGCAGCAAAGTGCCTTGGAAGAGCTTGAGGATTCAGGAATATTAATCCTACTGCCCAGTCAGATACAGATCAGGTCTCTCCCTAATTAAGGTCTCTGTTGAGTTTTCTGCAGCTGGGAATGTCGCTCGCAAATCAATCTCCTTGCCATCCTTCAACCCACTTCCATCTGCTCTGCCTTGGCAAACAAGTGTGGGTTGCTTTGTGAACTGGCCACAGGCTTAACAGCCACCATCACAGGTGGATGCGGTTGGATTTTTTAATACACATTAAATTCTCTTATGCACATGATTGTACTTTTTTTGGCCATGGCGTAATGTCAATATTCAGTTCACAGTTGCATAAGCAAAATTCCACAGATATAATAGTTGCACATGCGGTAGCACATTCTTGGCTGCTGCATAACTAATGATCAGTGCTTGCAATGGCCCACTTTCTTCCTTGGGGTTGCAGTACCAGCCAGTGTTGCTCCCCATCGCATAATGGGACAATAAGCAGGAACATGGGCAGATATACCATTGATTGCACAGTGTTGTTATTAAGCAAAAGGATGGTGCAACATTTGTCCTGGAAAACTGGGAACATCCCAGATTGAAGGGACTGAAAAATGTCCCAGCCCACTACACCAGTTGAAACAGTAACTCCTGGATTTCTCCTTCATAGCAGGCTGATGAGTAGGTTAAAGTGTGGCAGTGGTGATGAAACACAAAACTGTGCAGAAAGACTGGCACTGGCAGGAACATCATGCAGCCCCACAAGCTCTGGTTGCTACTGCAGATGGGTAGCACTGCCACCTTATTCTTCCATTGCCTACCCTATTCTTCCAACAGACCCAGAAAGCCGAAAAGGAGGCGAGCAGAGATGGTGTTGTGTTGTATTGTGTGGACATTGTGCTGGCAACCTGAGCCTAGGTCTAAGCAACATGGGGAACCTTTATTGCAGATTCTCCAGGAAACAGTCGGGGAGACCCCAGAAGTCAAGAAAATTGTCAGCAAAATTTTATTAGCCGGCTGGCTTCATTGGAATAACTTCCAAAAACTCAGGCCCAGATCAACAGGTGAAATACCCTTTTATAGGGATTCAAACAAAGAACTCCCAAGATACATATTAGCTGGTACATCGAATTTAAACCTGGATACATTTCATTCATTCATTGGTCACAGAAACATATAAATTTTAAACACATGTGGATATCATAATCCCCTTATCAGGACTGTTTTTACTCTGTCCCAGCATAGCATTCCAGCATTCCTTATTTTGGCTAATTTCAGACATCTAGGCACCCATCTGAGCCATAAACAAGCCTGAATTGTCATGAAAAAACCATGCAAAGATCTCTCTGACATGTTTGGTCATCTATCCCAAAAACAGTCTTTTGCCCTTATTTCATGTCCAGGCCATCTAACTATTAACATATTGGCCATATTTCTATTTAATTGATGTCCCCCTTACCTTCACTTCCAAACTGCCTTGAGAGAGTAATGGGAGTCCCTTTACTTTCTGGGACTGCTTGGAAACGTCCCTCTTTACACACCAGATGCCGAGGGAAAGAATTTAAAAAGAACTCATAGCTTGATACTGGTACTGAGGTTGAAACATAACGGTAGAAAAAGCGCAATGATCAATGTGCTGGATTTGCATAATCAGAATGCTCATTAATAATAAGCATAAGGACAATAATTAGCATAATATTCAAATTGGATGCCTGGATAGGAGGGACTGGAATATGGCAACCTTAGGTGCAGCACAACTGTCATGTACTATAAGAGTAGAGATTTGCAGAACATACGAGCAATAGAGGATCTTGGTCCGCATGACCATTTCAGGACATGCTGGCAATATCCTGCAGCTTGGTGATGGTCTCACAGGATATGCATTTCACCCTATGCATTTCAGCATTTGCCATTGGCCAAGTTCTAGCGCATGACTCTTCCTTTCCTCCTGGACCCTCCTGAACATCATGCTTGCAATGCCTGGTTCCTATAGTAACAAGGACGCATTGTGTTAAACATTATCCCTTTGAATTGTTCTCTTGTTCACTGTCAAGGAAACCGGCACTATCTCTAATTTCCCAGCCACAGGGGTGAAAAGGAAGTGAAAGGGAGAATGGAGGATAATAATGGTGCCAGTTCGTTGCTCACGCTGCCTTTACCTCTCTGCTTCATATTGGTTGGGAAGAGGGGTAATTTTTCCCCCGCCAGCTTCTCAGTGAGACCTCTTGGGCATGGGAAGGCCCGTTTCCAAGGAACAACAATATAATTTCAGCTTTACGGTCACCGTCCTTTAACACAAAGAGGGTGTTTCCAGAGGTTGAATTTGCCAGCAGATCTGATACTTCAAACACACCTTCAAATAAACCATGTCAGAGGTGGTTTTCTCATTCTAGAAAATAAACGTTTTGCTTTGCTTTATGTTATCCCCCTCTCTCCCCTCCGCCCACCCCCTTGATTTCTCTCCATTTGCAGACAGGTCATGCCCAGCAAAACAGGGACCATTGTATTCATTTGCTACAGCACACCTACTCATTTGCTCTTTATTTTCGTGCTCTTTTGGCCTCTCTGTAAGAAGTTCCTGGCAAATGGTGCCCTTAGTCACAACACCGTGGGCACGTTCTGTACGCGTTTCAAGAGGCACTTCCTTGATAGTATATTGCAGCAAATACAACAAATTTTAAAGCAGATAAAATTTCAGGAAGGAGAACATGCTTCACTGGATTGCATGGAAAAGCATGGATGCAAGGTAACAAAATGAGAGGGATCCAAGATGTTTCCATGCAAAGGTCACAGCATCATAGAGTTAGATGAGACCTCAAGGGCCAGATAATCAGAATTGTGCCCAAAGCCACATTGAAATGTATATGAGAAGAGTGAGCATTCTGAACAATTATAGTTGGTCACAACACATTCTGGTTAGTTTTTTTGCTTCATGAACTTGACATCTATCTTTGTGAGTGTGTAACTTCAAGCCATCTGTCAATTTATGGTGATCCCATGAATTTCATAGGGTTTTCTTAGGCAAGGAATATTCAGATAGTTTTGCCAGGTCCTTCCTCAGAAATAGAGCCTAAGGCACCTGGTATTCATTGATGGTCTCCCATCCAAGTACTAACCAGGCTGACCCTATTTAGCTTCCGAGATCAGATGAGATCTTGGTGACGTTGGTGTAGTGAGAAATAAATCCCTAATCTGACTTGCGACCAAAATGAATAGAATCTAATTTGCTAACAAATTGTTGGATAATTTCAGAATGAATTTGAATTTACTGTTCATGGTGGCAGAACAATGACTTAAAGGTCAATAGCTAGAATGTCATAGACACTAAAATGTCTTAACAAACCATTCTGTACAGGTGCATTTGAGCATTAA
Source organism: Urosaurus nigricauda (assembly GCA_034509955.1). Taxonomy (NCBI): domain Eukaryota; kingdom Metazoa; phylum Chordata; class Lepidosauria; order Squamata; family Phrynosomatidae; genus Urosaurus; species Urosaurus nigricauda. The sequence goes on along the minus strand of JAOEGL010000001.1, from coordinate 374,505,495 downwards.
TCTCCATTCTCTTCTCTGAATAAAGCTATCTTCAGCAACTGTTTGAAAAGCTGACAATAACTAGGAAAGCTTCTCTCCCAGCCCATCAGTGTCTCATTATTATTATTATTATTATTATTATTATTATTAATTTATATAGCACTGTAAATTTACACAGCACTGTACATACAATCAATTAAAATAGATAAATAAAATAAGCCTGCCTATGGCATGCATTCTATGAAAATAATTAAATATAATACATATTAGTACATGTTAACATTCAATAAAATAGGGCAGACAACAAATTAACATTAGATAACAATAATGTTATTTTAATTTGTGGCCTGCCGTATTTTATTGAATGTTAACGTACTAATATGTATTATATTCAGTTATATTAAATATTATGTTAATATTGAGAAGCTGCTACCAGCAGGGAAGATCACACAAGCTAGGAGAGTCTGCAGCCGTTTGCTTTTGCCTGAGTCTCCTGAGAACACTAATGTTCTACTTTCTCCTTACTTCTTCCCAACTGCTAAGTTAATGGAGTGCAAACAACTTTCCTCTTTAAACTCAGATTGGAATGATTGAAATATAAAAAGAAGGAGGTGGGAGGAGGGAGAGTATCTGGGACATTTTAAAAACTGTTGAAAAAGTGGGGCAGCAGAGAATTAATTGTGACTGCCCTTGCAAAATTGGGATAAGTTGGAGCTTATGCTGTCGAAGAGAACCTAGGAAGCATTGCAGTCCTGGCTAAAGTTGAGCAATGAAGAGGAAGAAAAGTTAATCAAGGTCCTCTAAGCCAAGCCAGGGCTTTGAGGAAGAGAATGAGCTAAAGCACTCTTGAAAGATCGCCATCCAACATTGGTTTGAAGACCACAAAAGGAGGAGACTCCACCATCCACCAAGGCAGTCCATTCCACTCTTCATCATTTCTTGCCAACATGAAATTCTCCTGAAAGTTTCCTTGGAATATTTTGGGGGGGGGGGGGGGGAGAGGGAAGTAATTAGAATCCATTGGTTTATGTCCTGCGATCCCTTCAAATATTGAAAGGTCTCAAAACCAAGTCCTCCTTTGGGAGCTGAGTATGTCTGGCTTGGAAAGGGAACACTGAGAGGTGACAGGATACCCCTTTAGGTATTTAAATATGAATGTCATGTCACCTCTCATTCTTCTCTTTTCCAAACTAGAGGTACCCAGCTCCCAAAGGAGGACTTGGTTTCAAGACGTTTCAATATTTGAAGGGATGTCACATTGAGGAGGGAGCAAGCTTGTTTTCTGCTGCTCCAGAGAATAGGACCAAAAACAACGGATGCAGGCTACAGGAAAAGAGACTCAAGCTCAACATTAGGATGAACTTCCTGACAGTAAGGGCTGTTTGACAGTGGAACACACTCCCTCGTAGTGTAGTGGAGTCTCCTTCCTTGAGCATTGGACTAGGACTCGAGACCAGGGTTCGAATCCCAGCGCAGTCATGGAAACCCACTCGGCAGCCTTGGCCAAGTTACACCCTCACAGCATCAGAGGATTGCAATGGCAAACCCTTTTCAAAAAATTGCCAAGAAAATAAGGTCACTTTAGGGTTGCCATAAATTGGAAAGGCACACAAGAACAACAAAACAACAACAACAACAACAAACATTGAAGAAAACATAACACACCACAACCAACCAAACACCCCATTTGCCATCAGCATAGGCCTCCATTGCTCCAGACAGATGACTATTTTCTGTTCAAAACAATCACGTGCAAATATTGTGCATATAAGAATCCTCAACTACAGCATTACCTGTGCAAAAATAATTTTTAACTTCTGTTTCCTGTGAAGAACATGCTGTTTTCTGCACAACACCACATGAGATTTTTGCATAGCATATGTGTCCTCGAAAGGCTGACTTTCTTTTCAGGTGGGTCCCAGGGTCATTTGCTGATGTGGCAATAATGCCATCATTGCAAATGTGAATATGAAGCAGTCACTATGTCCTAAGTCTAACGTATGACATTATAACTGACTTAACAGTCAATATGTGGGTCAGAAATGTTATTTTGTGCACAGAAAATGCTGTTTCCTTGTGCAGAAAATGTACAAACCTATCACATGCAGTGTGCACAGAATAAGTCCCAAACTGTATACAGTTTGCCCTCTGTATCCATTGATTTTTTATCTATGGATTCCACCACCCACTGCTTGAAAATATATTTTTTAATATAAATTCCAAAAGCAAACATGGATTTTGCCATTTTTTAATATAAGGGACAGCATTTTACTACCCCACTGTATTTAATGGGACTTGAGCATCCCTGGATTTTGATGGGGAGTCCTGGAACAAAACTCCAGAGCATACCAAGGGCCCACCGTATAGTCTTCTGCATCGCTATAAACTGGTGGAGTCTTCTTTCTTGGAGGTCTTTAAGCAGAGGCTGGATGGCAATCTGTCAGGGATGCTTTGATGGAGAGTTCCTGCATGGCAGAATGGGTTGGACTGGATTTGGAAGTGGTCTCTTCCAACTCTGTGATTCTATGATTCTATGAAAAACCACATCACTTCCAAAGGTTTCCTCACTTTGAGAAGAAAATTGCTAAAATTAATCAATGCTTCCTTGTAACCAATTACCAGTTACCAATATCTGACAATTGAGTTACATGGATACCAATAAAGAGCAAGATATGTGGTTCGAGGGTCAATGGAGACAGCGCACAACCAATTTGGAAGTGCAGCGCACAATAAATAAAAAAAATAAAATAAAACTTTTATTTATATCCCGGGCAATGCATTGGGGTACTTCAGCTACCAGGCATTGCCCAAAAATATAATTCAACATGCAACTTGTGCCCAGATATGCTGGCCTTTGTTCCAAAGACATGAGACATATAGAAGGGGTGGTTAGGAGGTGAGATATTATGGCCACCCCATTCCCCCCCTAAATTGGTTCCGTTCTCTTAATGCCTGATTTCTCTGGAGGACTTTTCAATTTACTTCTTAAGTGGCTTTAAAGAAGGATTTGCAGGAGCCTTCTCTGAAAGTTGACCTAGATCAGGGTGTTCTTTGCTCTCCCATTCTCTTTTTGTAGTTAAAATAACATCTGTAGGAGGAATCCACTTTTGTGTAATAGCTGTTGTAATAATAGCTGTGTTGTGATGACGGAGAGTCTGAAAAAAAGAACTTACACCTCTTGCAGGTCACCTGTTGCTGCTGTTCCACTTTTCTGTGCTTGATTCCCCCTGAAGATCCTGCTTTTTTGGCCATGATGATCAAATTTCTCTCTCTCTCTTTTTCTCTCTCAAGTAAAGATAACAAATAAAATTATTTACACTTCCTGAGCAATATGCAAACACAGTTGCATGTTGGGTTGTTGTTGTTGCATTCCATTAAGTCGTTTCCAACTTGTGGCGACCGTAGGGTGAACCTATCACAGAGTTTCCTTGGCATGTTTCTTCTGAGGATGTTTGCAATTGCCTTCCTATGAGGCTGAGAGAGTGTGACTTGCCCAAGGTCTTCCAGTGGGATTCACACTCTGTTCTCCACTCATAGTCCAAATGTTCAAACCACTACACCCTGCTGGTTTGTTGTCTTCCTTCAAGTTGTTTCTGACCCATGGCAACCCTAAACATGGGGTGTTCCTGGCAAGTTTCTTCAGAAGTGGTTTACCATAGCCATCCTCTGAGGCTGAGAGAGTGTGACTTGCCAAAGGTCACCCAGGGGGCTTTCATGGCTGAGCCAGGATTTGAACCGTGGCCTCCAGATTCAGCACTCAAACCACTACACCTCACTGGCTCTCACACCACTCTGGCTCTCCCGTACTTGTACTTAATTCAACGGTCCTGAGAAAGGCATTCAAAGAGGTACATGTTAAGGAAAAGTGTGCACAAAGATGGGTCTATTAGAAGAAAAATCCCATCAAATATGCACATAGTTTCCATGATACTGTTGGATAGTATGGCTCCATGACATACGAGGAAAGGTTGATGGAGCTGAGTATGTTCACTTTGGCGAGGAGAAGACTGAGGTGGTAATATGATTGCTGTCATAGAGAGGAGAGTTCAGATCTGTTCTCTGCTACCCCAAGTAAAAAGATGTGTGTTAATGCTTCTTTGTGACCACTTTAATGGCGGGTTTTGTGCAACATCGTGTGAAATCATTGCATGTATTTATGTGATTTTTCTGGGATATTCACGGGATAAACTCCCAATCTCCTTCATGAGATAAACTCCATAGCAAGGTTTATTAAGAGAAGGTTTGCCATTGCCTTTCCTTGAAGTTGAAAGAATGTCATTTGACCAGTGGGGTTTTTGTGGGTGAGAAAAGATTTGAACCCAGAACTCCAAGAGTCCTAGACCAACACTCAATCTACTACACCATTCAAACTACTACACCACACTACAGTGTCCACTGGCAGAGCAAACAGCGAACCCTTTATATAATTTATCAAACTAGGGGGTAAACAGGATTTAAACGAGAGCTAAACAGGAAATGTCCTGTGATAAACATAGGGCATTTCCTGTTTAACTCTCGTTTAACTCTTATTTAAATCCTGTTTGCCCCCTAGTGTGATAAAGCAGATAGAAAGCTATGCATCATGGGAGACAGCCAATATATTTCTAATCTGAATACAATGGGCCCTTGGTATCCACTGGGGTTTGGTTCCAGGATACCCCACCCAATGGATATCAAAATCTGTGGGTGCCATTAGATACAATGGATACAGATCCGAGTATTCTATTAGAGGAGCGGGCTATAAATTATTATTATTATTATTATTATTATTATTATTATTATTACAATGGCATGGTAAAAATGTGTCCCTTAATATAAAATGGTAAAATCAAGGTTTGCTTTTTGGATTTTTTTTTTTTTAAAAAAAACATATACTTTCAAGCCATTGATGGTGGAATCCGTGAATGCAGAATCCATCCATGGATATGGAGGACTGCCTATACAAGATGCTTGTGATGACATTTAAATCCCTTGGGACCTCAGTTAAATGCCTTGGGACCCCAGTTCAAGGAAACACCTGAGTTCTGCTGGGGTGCCTTCTTCTGTGCCCATACAAAGTCCAGAAAAGAAACGGAAGCACTACTTTACACTTTCCATCATCCTATAGCCTTCAATCTGGACCCTTCCTGGGGAATTCTTGGAGCTCCTCTCCCAAACCATCATGTTTTCCCAAGTGCTGTAATATAGCAGGATCCAGAAGGACTGACTCAAAGAGCTGCCTAGGACTGAGCTGGTTGCTGGGGCCAGCCCAGAATTCCATTGTGATCTCAGCACAGATGAACAGGTAGGTAAAGTGATGTCACATGGGAGGGGAGCAATGCGGGGTTGTGGGCAATCCATCTTCTAGGCAAAGTGATTGGTTCTAGTCCATGCAAGGTGGGTTTAAAGAGGTTTCTTCTTGCAGCATGAAGACAGGGGACCTGTTTAGGACAAGGTTAAAATGCCAGTGTTTCTGCTCCTGTATCTACTCTTCATGAGAATCTCCTATTCAGGTAAGTGAAAAGCCTTTGCCTTTGCTCCAGGCCCCCCAAAATGGCAACAGTCTTGGTGCAGTCTACAGAAGCAGAAAGAAATCAGCTCAGAGGCCAACTCTGATTTTGGGGGACCTTGATCATTGGCCATGCTGGCTGTAGGGTTCAAAAATTCAGGTACTGGGCAACATTGTGCATCTCATAAGTTAAACATGAGTCAACAGTGTGATGCGGAAGCCAAAAAAAAAAAAAAAAAGCCAAGGCAATTCTTGGTTGTTCGCATAGTGGCCAGACTAAGGGACTCCAGAGACATAGCTGTATTAGTCTGGAATATCAGTATGCAAAGGGATCTTGTAGCACCTTTGAAACTACCTGAAAGAAAGAAGCTGGTATCATAAGTTTTCATAGACTGATCAAAGCTTATGTCGTAGTACTCTGTAATTTCTCCAAGAGAAAGAAGTGAGTTTGACTGCATCACATGCCAAGATATATGACTTTTTTTAAAAAAAAAGGTATAGCTTTAAAAGTAACTTTTCTATTCCCGTGGTCTTTGGCCAAAACATTCTAACTAGACCAGCCTCATGTTGCAAAATGGCACAATTTTGAGAGGGAGCAAATTTATTCTACCATTTCTCGATAGACAAGCCGCCCTTGGTGACTTCTCCGATTTCTTCATGCGGCGTGAGCCCTGAATTCAAAGCCACTTCATGGACGCTGCCACATGCCAAAGAAGGAACGCTGGTGACTGCTTTGGAGACCCTTCCCTGGCAGGTCAGCATTCAAGCTGAAGGCAAACATGTCTGTGGAGGGGCCATCCTGAGTAACTGGTGGATCTTGTCTGCGGCTCACTGCTTCCTGGTAGACATGTGAGTACTTCAGGGCCACTCTGGAGTCCCCTTGCTGTGGGCAAGGAACTGTCTTGTTAAAAAATGTTCCCCAACTCGGGTGCTTTAAAGAGGGTAGCCAAAATTTTCTATGGCACTTACAAATATGTAACCTATACAAATTAGGTCCAGACTGTGGGGCTGTATATACTGGTGTCAAAGGCCAACATGGGGGTGGAGTGGGCGTGTGGCGTCTGCACAACACACACACCAACTCCACCCTCATGCTGGCATGATGCTGTGCACCCACCACATGGCGGGCAGCATTGCGGTGCTCCAGTTGATGCAGCGCCAAAGGAGCACAGAAAAGCCATGATGCTAGTGGGCTATGCCACCCTTTCTGCAGTGCAGAAAGGAGTTGTTTTTTGCAGCTCCTTTTTGCGCTGTAGAAAGGCCAGATCGGGGCCATGGCATGAGGTTGCCGTTGTCCCAATCTGGCGAAGAAAGAGGCGGCTTCAGGCCGCCCCTTAGGGGCGGTCTGTACAGCCTGTGTATCTCCCCATACAAACCTGCAAGATCTTCAGGAGAAGGATTTCTCTTGGTCCCACCACCATCACAGGCTCCCAGTCTCTGAAATTCCCTTCCACAGGAGACTAGACTGCCTCCCTCTCTGTTTTTCTTTTGCTATCAGGCAAACCCCCCCCCCTTTTCCCCCAGCAGACATTTACTGGGTAAGCAGGGGAGCTTCTTACTGGGACATTTTACAGGTTGAGTCTCCCTTATCTAGAATTCCAAAATCCAAAATGCTCCATAACACCCAAACATATTTCAAGGTAGTTGGGAGATAGTGACCCCTTTGCTTTCTGACAGTTCCATGTACATCAACTTTGTTTCATGCACAAAAGGATTTAAAATATTGTATGAATTTCCCCTCAGGCTATGTTTACAAGGTGTGTATGAAACATAAATGCTTCGCTATGTCTATGCAAATGTTCCAAGATCCAAAACCCTTCTGGGGCCAAGCTTTTTGGATATGGGATACTCCTGTATCATCAGGAAGTTATGCCAAATATTTAACGTGTATATGAAACATAAATGAATTTTGTGCTTAGACGTGGGTCCCCTCTCCAAGAGATCTCATGATCTCTTGGGCTCTTGGCATCTTCTGGGATTTGGTTCCAAGACCATCCTGGGAATACCAAAATCTGTGGATGCTTAAGTCCCATTAAATACAACAGCACTGTCCCCAGCTTACTTTAATAGCTGCAAACTGAGTTCAAAATGCAAGAGTTGCACTCCATTAACTCAAAGGGAAGGTGGGGAGAGGCAGAATCTTGCCTACCCAAGAGGCTCAGGCAAAAGCAAACTGCTTTATCCCCTCCTTTATCTGTTCTTCCTCATTAATAACTTTTTCCGACTTAACCATACTCTGATGTTGCTTGCCCACACACATTCTAGGCCTCCTCTGCACTGCAGAAATAAGGCAGTTTGAAACCAATTTCACTGCTATGGCTCAACACTATGGAATCCTGGGATTGGTAGTTTTGTGAGCTCTTTAGCCTCCTCTGTCCGACAGCTCTGGTGCCACAACAAACTGCAAATCCCAGGATTCCATAGCATGGAAGAGGAACTGAAGACTCGTCTTAAAAAGCACTGGCAGCAATTGTGAGGAACACTGTTTCAAAACCTCCCTCATTTTTGTTCCCAAGGACTTTCGAGCTCTATGTCGTCGTCAAATTGGCTGGCGATGCCTCGGAGGAAAGGAAGCTGGACCGGGTCATTATCCACCAGGACTTCAATGGCGAAAACCTGCACAGTGACATTGCTTTGATCCTCTTGGACTCTCCCATAGACTTCACCAAAGACATGTCACCCATCTGCCTGCCCTTGCTGCATGACCTCAGCATTTGGCAAGACTGCTGGGTGGCCACATGGAAACCCATCCCCGCCACTGGTATGGCCTTTTATAGCCTAGATCTGGGGTAGGGAAATTTCAGCCCACATGGCTGTCCAGTACTTGTTGTTAGCTGTCCTTGAGTCAGTTTCAGCTCATGGCAACCTTGTAAGACATCTCCAAGACTCCTTGGCCTCCACCGCTCTGTATAAGACCTGTAAATTCATACCCGTGACCTCCCAGATTGAGTCTATCTATCTGGTGTGCAGTCTTCTTCTCTTTCTACTGCCTTCCACCTTTCTTAGCATTACTGTCTTTTCTAGTGGATGACCTTAAGCAAGTCATATGTTCTCAGCCTCAGAACAAACCTCCTCTGAACAAATCTTGCCAAGAAAACCCCATGATAGTGTCACCTTAGAGTTGCCATAAGTCAGAAATGACTTGAAGGCACATGATGCACACAGACTTCTTCAGATGCATGGAGTGAAGGAGTAGACCAAGTCCACAAAATCTCGTATGGCAGGGGGTTGGACTGGATGGCCCTTGTGGTCTCTTCCAACTCTGTGATTCTGTGATTCTATCTTTCACGTAGTTACTCTCAAAGGTGCTACAAGATCACTTTGCACACTGATACTGCCGACTAACACAGCTATGGGTCTGATATAGGTTATGCTACTTAAGTGTCACTCTGGCTCCCTGTAAACCCAATGAGATAAGATAAGTAGAGGGGGAGACCACATTGCTGGAGCTTCTGGAGAGTCTCTAGGGTCCACTTGGATTCAAAATCATCCTGTAGAATTTGTTGTTGCTGTGTGCCTTCAAGTCATTTCTGACCTAGGGCAACCCTAAAGCAACCCTATCACAAGGTTTTCTAGGCAAGATTTGTTCAAAGGAGATTTTCCATTGCCTTTCTCTGAGGCAGAGAGAGTGTGATGTTTGCCCAAGATCACTCTGAGGGTTTCCATGGCTGAGCAGGGATTTGAACTCTGGTCTCCAGAGTTATAGGATGCAGCAGTTTGACACCACTCGAATTGCCATGGCTCCATCCTAGAAAATCCTGGGATCTGTAATTTTGTGAGGCAGCCACACTCTTTGGTAGAGAAGGCTAAATAGAGACCTTGTAATTCTACAAATCCCAAGATTCCATAGGATGAAGCTAGAGCACTTAAAGTGGTGTCAAACAGTATTAATTCTACAGTGTAGATGCACCTGTACTACAACACTCAAACCACTAGACCATGCTGGCTCTCATCCTGTAGGACAATGATTCCCAAACCTTGATCCTCCAGGTGTTTTGGACATCAACTCACAGAAACCCCACCCAGCTTGGCAAACATTTAGCTGAAGTCCAAAACATCTAGAGAACGAAAGTTTGGGAGCCACTGCTGTAGATAAGAGACAGGCCCATAGCTGGATCTTTAAGGGCTCTGGGGCAGAAAGTACATTTGGCGCCCTAATGTCCTGAGTCCTACCGCGCACTGTGGGTGCCATCTTGGCGCACTGTTGCTTACACGGGGGGGGGGGGAGGTATCAACAACATGGCTCATGTGCTTATGGCACCTCTGTTGCAGCAGACAAAGGTGCCCCGGTTGCCCCAGCCTAGCTATGGGCGTGATAAGAGAAGCTAAACCTACAGGGAAAAAAAAGAAAAGAAAAACTTCTGTCAACCCTTGAATATGGCAAGCCAGTTTCTAGTTTTCACCTTCTGGGAGTTGACTTCTAATTGTAAGCAAAGGGATTGTGCAATACCTTTGAGACCAGCTGTACAAAAGAATTCAAAGATATAGCTATGATAAGTTAGTCTGGAAAAACACCATGCAAAGGGATCTTGTAGCACCTTTAAGACTAACTGAAAGAGATAAGTTGGTAGCATGAGCTTTCATCGACTTTGGCCTACTTCCTCAGATGCATGTTTTGGAGTGGAAAATCCAGAGACAGGCCTAAATAAATCATTTTTGTATGAGAATGTCAATTCAGATTCAAAACCTTGTGGGAATGGAGATGAGGTGGTAACAGTACAGTTTTAACAATAATCATTGGGGGACAAAGACAGCAAGAAAGCTGTTGCCTACAACCAAGGAGAATAGATAATCATATGAATGAATATTGGAATGTAGTATGGGAAACAGAGAGTGATGTGACTTAATGTGTGAAAGACATTGTAATGTAAGCTTTCATAGACTTGGTCTACTTCCTTAGATGCATGGAGTGAACATGCTTCTAATCGTAGGGTAGTGTTTGAGACAGGGACACCCTGTGAGATTCCTTTGTCCATCATTTCTTAACTTCTCCTCAACTCTTTCCTTTTCTTCAGAGCCTACAGACACGAATAAGGAACACCCAATCATGGCGATGCACAAAACAGAAATGACCCTAATCGGCACAGAGGCGTGTGCTGAAAAAATCCACGGCCTGACTGAGAACATGTTGTGCACCGTCTCTGAAGAAAACACCGAAGGGATCTGCATGGTACAATGGGGCTGGAGCTGGGCAAGAAGAGAAGGATGAAACATCCCCATGGAATTAATTCTCTTCTGTAGCATCCCATGCCTGTTGACATTTCACTCCACTGCTCCCAGCATGTTACGGGTCATGTGTTAGGAAGCTGTCAGGCTAGGAAAAGCCCTGATTCAACATATGATCCGGGTCCTATTTTGGAGTGTTGCTGTTACGTGCCACCAAGTCATCTTCAATTTATGGTGACCCTATGATGAATGAGAGTTCTCCAAGAGTTCCATTTACCAGCAAAGTTGCTGAGGTCTTGCGAACCCATGACAGCCATGGCTGTCTCTCTCTTTTTCTTCTGTCTGCCGCTTCACCAAGCATTATCACATGCTCTTTAATATGCTCTTTAACTGCCCTCAGGTTGGATTTGACATATGGCAAACTTATGAATGAGAGAGACCTCCCTGAGCCCTGGTTCACAACAGCCTGCCCAAGCCTTGCAAACTAAGGACAGCTGTGCTTTCCTTGATGGAGTCCATCCACACATACTATGGTTTTCCTCTTTTCTCACTACTTTCAGCTTTACTGAACATCATTGTCTCTTCCACTGAGTCATATTGTTTCACAAGGTGTCCAAAACAAAACAGACCCAGTTTAGTCATCTTGGCATCTAGGGAGAGTTCAGCCTGGATTTGCTCTGGGACCCATTTATTGGTCTTTTTGGCAGTCCACGGTGTCCATAGAACTCTTCTCCAGCATATTTCAAATGAGTTGATTGTCTTCCTACCAGTTTTTTCACTGTCCAGCTTTCACAACCATATGTGTGAATCAGACATACGATGGCATGGATGATGCTGGTATTCAGTAACTTCTCTTCGTAAACCCATAACGTCAGAATTTTATACCTTTCTTTGCTTGTGTTTCCCACCCAGCCAAACCTTCCTCCTATGTCCTCTTTCCCCCTCTCTCTTTTCTTCTTTGCTGCCTTCTCCGTTCTGACTCTTTGTTTATAGAATACCTTTCCCTTCAGAGGCCCGACTGGTGCCCCTCCACCAGGTCAATACATGCCTTTTTATTAAAGGCTTCCGGACCCAATTGGTCTTATTCAATTTGCACATGTGTTAGAGTTGGCATTAGTTGAAATAGTTTTAAATAGTCTGGTGCCTTCGAGTCATTCCTGACTTAAAGTCACCCTATTACTGGATTTTCTTGGCAAGTTTCTTCAGAGGGGGTTTGTTATTGTTATCCTCTGAGGATGAGAGAGTGTGACTTTCCCAGGGGAACCGAACCCTGGTCCCTAGAGTTGTAGTGCAATGCTAAAATCAGTACACCATGCTGTCTTGCTGATAAATAATTACACATATGTTTAACCTTTTAAAATTATGGGCCAGTGTGGTGTGGTGTGGTGCTTTGAACCTTGGACTATGACTCTGGAGATCAGGGTTCAGTTCCCCACTCAGCCATGGAAACCCACTGGGTGACCCTGGGCAAGCCACAACTCTCCACCCCCAAAAAACTTTGTGATAAGTTTGTCTTAGGGGTGTCGTAAATTGGAAACAACTTGAAGGCATACAACAGCAACAATTCCAGGGAGGGAGGGGGGAAGGGAAAGGAAAGGAAAGGAAAGAGGATACTCAGCTGCATAGGAATCTTGGTCCAATTTTACCAATTTGGGGGGGGGGGAGGGTCAGCCCCACAGCTTCATCAGGAATGGGGCACAGGCCTCCCCCCACATTATGAGGTCAGTGCTTTGACCTATGCCCCCCACCTTCCTTTTCTTTCCCAGGATGAGAGTGGGAATCCATTGGTCTGCACATATGGAAGCAACTTGAAATGGTTTGTGGTCGGCATTGCCAGCATGGGAGAAGGCTGTGAAGGAGAGGGGAGCCCAGCTGTTTACACCATCGTCGTGAGATACCTGGACTGGATTCAAAAAGCCACAGCTACCGAAGGAAAACCATTTATACCTGAAGGGGTGGACGATCTCGCCATTCGAACAGAATTCCCGGCTCCTGATTCTGATTGTGCTCCTCTCTCCCTTCCTGCTCTCTCCATAATTGCTCTTGTTTTGATGTTGATAGTTTTCAGTTTATAATAAAATTCATACTATGGCTGGAATCTGTTGGTGTCTTCTGCATGCATACATCCCTCTACAGCAGCAGGGTTTGTTATGTGGAACTCTGCCTTCAGTTAAAGATTGCAGAAGCAGAGTTGCATTTTCAGTGCCATTGAACATTAGAAGTGCATAGAAAACAAATTAAAATGTTGGCCCTACCTAAAGCGCCTGAGAACATACTCCGTGCTTTACTAACTCTTGGGCCATGAAAGTTTATTTCTTGATAGACAAATTATCCAGGCCAACAGCAGTAGATGGATGACACTATACCACTAGCAGAAAACCTCACAGACCTGGAACAACTACTAGGGAAGATCAGGAAAGAAAGTGCAAAGGCAGGCTTGTTGCTGAACATAAAGAAAACAAAAATAATGACCACAGAGCAACTACACAAAATCAACCTAGACAATGAGGAAATCGAAATAGTAAAGAAGTTCCTATACTTTGGGTCAAACAGTGATCAATCCAATATGTCTCCATTCCAGTGAGGTCACAGGCCTCTTTGTAGGCAGAGAACAATGGATTCCTTAACAAGTCTCCATATTTTTGTATCAGGAGTATTTTGGTGATGTAGAGATAAAACATATGAATTCAGTCCAAATGTAAGAAGAAAAAATTGTTTTACCTCAGTTGAAAGTCCCTGTTGAGATGCAACAGAGGAATCCATGTTGAGATGCAAATGGACTTTAAATTTCCTGGACTTTGTCAATCTCCCTATTGCCGCATGGCCAGAAGAAGGAGGTGCCTACCTGCAAAAGACATCCTCCCCAGTATCCCATCTTTACTAAGGACTGAGACAGCATGCAGGCATCTGACTGACATCTCCAATTGTTTTTCCCCCCTCCTGTTTGCTTTGTAGCATCTTGCCTGATGAAGAAGCCCATGGAACTTTGAAAGCTTGCAACAAGTATATTGTGCATTTCGGTTGGCCAATAAAAGTACCACTGATTGATTTTTGTTTGTATTTGTTAAATGGCCAACACAGCTACCCCTGAATGTTTTCTGTATCATGAGATTTCATGCAATACAGGGAGACACTTAGTGGCCATGCGGTGTACTGCAGCAAGGTAAAACAAGATCACTTTAGTGAAAGACACCACGCACATAGAGAAGCCACTTTTGTAGTTCCTGGCTCATCTCATTTCTGCCTCTGGACCACCTCTGGCAATCCACAATCTACTTTTGGCCTTCCTCCAACTTGCACCACCACAATACCTGGTGCCCACGATCATTGGGCCATCCCAAGACATTTTGCTTCCTGAGGCAAAATGGTGCCAACTCCTTCAGTTCCACATACAGAAGTCTACAAGGATCATTTTTAAATTTTTATTCCTTTATTAGCTATGGGCCGATATCCCTGGAGGGAAGCAGGTTAATCTGGAGAGCAGTGTGGAACAAGTCAAATAGCTCAGTGGCAGGTTAGAGAGAGGCCTATGAAGAATGGATAGGGAAAGTGCTGCTCCATTCTTTGTAATGGCCACCACAAACAATTGGTTGACTGCCCAATGGTAGGGACCTCCCTGTCAGATGAAGCAGCCTATCTGTTATTAACAGGGGCTGACATTCAGTTATTGCAGTTATGGATTCATAACCTAGAGTTACTGCTCTGATGTGCAGCGGGGACAGGCTACTGAATAGACATCAACCCCCCCTCAAGCCCGTTGCCTAATACATTTGCTGTTTCTGTATGAAGTTAGACCACCAAGTTGGTCGCTGAAAATATACAAGCTGCAAGTCTAGTCAAGTCAATGTGTTATTTATTGCTGAGTCCAAGTCAAGTCATTGAAGTGATTTGAGTCTGAGTCAAGTGACTCGAGACTACATCACTGACATATTCCAGGTTTATGGAATCTGGTTGTTTCATTTCATGCATTCATGTTGTTACTTTTGGATAAAAAGTTTGCTGGAACATGTTGACCTGCTTTTCATTTTTATGATGATGTAGGAATCTATCCCTATTCTTTCCCCATTATTTCTGCCTCTGGTAGCAAATTTTCTGTTGAAGAAGTAATGTCCAGGAACAAACCTACTCCATTAACGCTTTCTGTGTTCTATGTAAATATTCAGGTTGAGCATATACAGAAATTCACAGACTAAAATATTCCAAGGTACATGGCACCCCCATTGAGGCATCAAGGGGAGCAAGCAGCATTCTTAAGGCAATGTCCAAAATCTTGTTCGAATATCTATGGGGATAGAGATTTTTGTCCAATGCACATTTGGCTGGTGCCCCGTATCACAAAGAATGACCCAATTCTATTCGTACTCCCAAGCAAACAAGCTTCATTAAATCAATGGGATTCACCTATGTGTTGACTCACCATTGAACAATCAATTCAGTGGTTCTACTCTAATTGGGACTCACCAACAGAACACCATTTGATGTTCCTTATTTTAAGGGGTGTCACGTATTTGAGGCTGGAAAGCCTGTACTTTATATAGATGGAATGGGACATCAAAATGCCCATAATTTGGAGTGTGGATCCTGCATAAAGACAGAGATGGGTGCATCGTATCATTTAAGAATGTAGACTATATGTTAATTTTACATGGAAATATGTGGCCAAGTTAACTGAAGTCAGTACTTTCACTTGGTATCTAGGTAGAGATGGGAGAATATGGTGTAGTGCTTTGAGTGTTGGACTATGACTCTGGAGGCCAAGGTTCAACTCTCAACTCAGCCATGGAGACCCACTGGGTGACCTTGAGCAAGTCACATTCTCTCAGCCTCAGAGGAAGGCAAAGGCAAACCTTCTCTGAACAGATCTTGTCAAGAAAACCCCATGATAGGTTCACCTTAGGGTCTCCAAAGGTCAGAAATGACTTAAAGGCACACAATAGTAACCCCAAACTTGTTAACAGCTTGTTCCATAGCTACATATTTCCATGGCCAACATCCTGTTAGATGTAAATTGCATTAATATGAACAAAGGACAATGGTCATGTCCATTGGGTGGCAGGCTAAGTGGAGTTGCACATGAGGGGCCCTTATGTATGTGTTAGCACATTAAAGCACAAAGAGTAGGCTGCAAATGTGTATTATCTCTATGCATTGCCTTTGTGCAATTCTACAAGTTGTCAGGCATGCATACTTACCATTAGCTAACACACATTGTACTACATTGGTATTCGGTGTAGAAATTGCATTGTGTAACTCTGCCAGTGGATATTTACGCTACACTGAAACAATGTAGGTTTTCAGCTCAGGAGCATAAGCTTTCACTCCATCTCATTCATGTGTGATCTTAGCCACTGGATTCTAGAACTGGGGTCCCAAATATTAATGGACTGCAACTCCCAGAATACCTAGTTTGCAGGGTCAGTGATCAGGAACTGTAGGATTTGTTGTCTGTGCCAACTGGTGAATAGCAATGGTGTGGTGAATCTACTCTGGGCTTTAGTCTAAACTTTAATGACCAGCTGCTGAACCTAAACTCTTCTGTTGATTCACCACCCCTCTGATAGAAAAGCCACCACTTGCACAAACTGTAATCCAGGAACACTGATACCCCAGTGTTGGGAAACCCTGTGTTACCTAAATGCCATGGTCCCAGGAGGGCACCCACAAATAATATTCAATGGGGGAATTTTATTAGTTCAATTAAAAATCAGCCCAGAGGGCTCCAGCAACTCAAGACAATGAGGCCTGTGCATATCGGTTCCGAGAAACAGAACTCCAGAATGCAAGTTCCAGAGTACGAGTTTAATTTATGAATCAAGGGAATCACCATTCACACAAGTTGAAGAGCTAATGAAATGAAAGGTGGTAGCAGATTGTGACTAAAGGGGTTGCTGAGGGTAATACTGTATTGATTCCAGAAGAGAAGCTCAACTTGGGGGACTCTGTGAGATGGACGTGGATCAGCAAGCTGCCTGAGGATTGTGGCATGGCCAGCAATTCTGAGGAGTCAAAAAAGATATGGACGATCATACTCCTGATCTCTGCAGCTAAAACTAAAATTGTGAGATGCTGGAAGATGGGGAATTTGTTACTTGAAAACTGGTGGGGAAAGGTCTGGGACACACGGTTGTCAGAAAATTTCCTATTCCTTCAAGAACAGATCCTGACAAAAAAAGGACACACATTCATTGAGGATTGGTCTGTTTTAGAATCATAGAATCATAGAATCATAGAGTTGGAAGAGACCACAAGGGCCATCCAGTCCAACCCCCTGCCATGCAGGAACTCCAAGTCAAAGCATCCCTGACAGATGGCCATCCAGCCTCTGCTTAAAGACCCCTAAGGAAGGAGACTCCACCACACTCTGAGGGAGTGTGTTCCACTGTCGAACAGCCCTTACTGTCAGGAAGTTCCTCCTAATGTTGAGGTGGAATCTCTTTTCCTGCAGTTTGCATCCATTGTTCCGCGTTCTAGTCTCTGCAGCAGCAGAAAACAAGCTTGCTCCCTCCTCAATATGACATCCCTTCAAATATTTGAACAGGGCTATCATATCACCTCTTAACCTTCTCTTCTCCAGGCTAAACATCCCCAGCTCCCTAAGGCGTTCTTCATAGGGCAAGGTTTCCAGACCCTTCACCATCTTAGTTGCCCTCCTTTGGACATGCTCCAGTTTCTCCACATCCTTTTTGAATTGTGGTGCCCAGAGCTGGACACAGTATTCCAGGTGGGGCCTGACCAAAGCAGAATAGAGTGGCACTATAACTTCCCTTGATCTAGAAACTATACTTCTATTGATGCAGCCTAAAATCGCATTGGCTTTTTTAGCTGCCGCATCGCACTGTTGACTCATGTTCAGTTTATGGTCTACTTGGACTCCTAGATCCCTTTCACACGTAGTTTCATTCAGCCAGGTGTCCCCCATCCTATATCTGTGCATTTCATTTTTCCGCCCTAAGTGCAGAACCTTACATTTCTCCGCATTGAATTTCATCTTGTTAGCATCGGCCCAGCTATCTAGTTTATTCAGGTCATTTTGAATTTTGATCCTGTCCTCTGGGGTATTAGCTACTCCTCCCAGTTTAGTGTCATCTGCAAATTTGATAAGTATGCCCCCAATTCTGTCATCCAAATCATTAATAAAGACATTGAATAGCACTGGGCCCAGGACAGAGCCCTGTGGCATCCCACTGGTCACTTCTCTCCAGGATGAAAAGGAGCCATTGTTGAGCACCCTTTGAGTTCGGCCACTCAACCAATTACAAATCCATGTAACAGTTAACTTGTCTATCTCACATTTTGCAAGCTTGTTTGCAAGAATGTCATGGGGAACCTTGTCAAAGGCCTTACTGAAATCGAGATATACTATATCCACAGCATTCCCTTCATCTACCAAGCTGGTAATTTTATCAAAAAAAGAGATCAGATTTGTCTGGCTTGACTTGTTTCTCTTAAACCCATGTTGGCTTTTTGTGATTATGGCATTGGCCTCTAAGTGTTCACAGACTCTCTGCTTAATGATCTGCTCTAGAACCTTTCCTGGAATTGCTGTCAGACTAACTGGACGATAATTGTTGGGATCCTCTTTTTTTCCCTTTTTGAAGATGGGGACAACGTTTGCCCTCCTCCAGTCTGCTGGGACTTCTCCTGTTCTCCAGGAGTTCTCAAAGATTATTGCCAGTGGTTCCGATATTACATTTGCCAGTTCTTTTAATACTCTAGGATGTTTTAATTGATTATGTCAATAACAACATACCTCATTTTGCTTCACCTTCACAGCAACAAAGTGTTTGGAAGGACATCTTGGACACTGACCACCCAACTGTAGCAAAATGATCTATGACTTCCCTTTCTGGATCTTTTTACAATTTCAAAACCATGTATTACTAGGTGGAAATTCTCTTTGTTCATTCCCAAGGTCTGTTATTTCTATTGTTTAGTTTGTTACTTGATAAAACTTAATAAAAATTAAAGAAAGAAAGAAAGATATGGACAGAATGTATGTCTGACTCAAATGAGACTGAATTGGTGGTGTCTGAGCACCACCAGGGATATTTATAGGGCAAAGCTTGTCCTGGTGCTGCAAATTTCAGCCCTTTTATATCAAGGATCAGTGAAGAAAGTCAAGGCAGAAAACACAAAGGCAAATTTATGACTACAGATGGTCTACATAAGTTTAAAGGAGAAGATGAAGACATTTTAATAGTTCAAGGTTTTCCATACTTGGGCTCATTTATCAGAGTGGAGGCTTTATTCAAGTAATCAGAAGAAGACTTGGGCTTGGAAGAGCAGCCGTGTATTGTAAAAATATATCATTAGATATTTATGTTAGGATGGTTCACACCATAGTATTCCCTATGTCTATGTATAGGTTTGAAAGCCATTAAGTGAGTAGTAAGTAGTAAGTGGAGAAGAGTTCTATGCATACCATGGACTGCTAAAAAGACAACTAAATGAATCGTAGAACAAATCAGGCCTGAACTTTATCTAAAACCAAAGATGACTAAACTGAGGTTGTTTTACTTTGTACATATCATGAGAAAAAAGGACTCAGGTTTATAGCTGAGCATTAAGAAAACAAAAATAATGACCAAAGATGATCTACATAATTTTAAAGTAGACAGTGAAGAGAACAAAATATTTTAAGGTTTTCCATACTTGGGCTCAGTCATCCATCAGAACGGAGACTGCAGTCAAGAAATCAGAAGAAGACTTGGGTTTGGAAGGGCAGCTATGAAGGAACTAGAGAAGATACTGGAGGGTAAAGATATATCATTAAATACCAAAGTTAGGATTGTCCATATCATTGTATTTCCCATATCTATTTATGGTTGTGAAAGCTGGTCAGTGAAGATGGGGAAAAAGTATCAGCTCTTTTGAGACGTGGTGCCAGAGAAGAGTTATGAGAATACCATGGACCACCAGAAAAGTCCAATGGATGGATCCTAGAGCACATCAGGCCCAAACTATTCCTGGAAGCAAAGGTGACTAAATTGAGGTTTTTGTATTTTGGCCATATCCTAAGAAAGGATTGACTAGAAAAGACAATAATGCTTGGCAAGGTGGAGGGCAATAGGAAAAGAGGAGGAATGCATTCCAGATGGATAGACTCAAACAGAGGTGCCATGCTATTAGTCTTCAGGAGCTGAGCAGAGTGGCTGAGGACAGGGTGACTGGAGGTCTCTCATTCATAGGATCACCATGGGACAAAATCGACTCGAAGGCAATTAACATGAAAAGCCCATAATGCTTGGTAAAATTGAGGGCAATTAAAAAAAAACATGGGAAAGACTGCATATCAGAAGGATAGATTCAATCAGAGATGCTGCAGTTATGAATCTCCAGGAGCTGAGCAGCGCAGTTGAGGATGGGAGACTTGGAAGTCTCTCATTCAAAGGGCCATCATAGGTTGAAAGGTAATAGCTAATTAACAGTATCATGCAGGAGTTACTCAAGTTGGCCACTGAATGGCAGCATTGCCTTCTTTTCCACCATACTCTTGCTTCTCTCATTCCCTCTAGCCATAGAAAAAGTCTTTTCAGCTCCATTCAAAATCAACTTGGTCTTTTTGAGTTTCCCTGTTTGAACATTTGAGCAAAGAAACTCTGTACTTTGGGGTGACGCCAGTGCATGCACACACAGATGGCACAGCTTTCATGCACTTTACCATACTGCATCCACAAGGACTGCTATAAATTGGCAGCATGAGCTTTCGTAGACTTCAGTCTACTCCCTCAGATGCATTTGGAGGAAGTATGGTATCAAATGCATCTGAGGAAGTAGGCTGAAGTCTACAAAAGCTCATGCTGCCAATTTCTTTCTTCCAGTTAGTCCCAAAGGTGCTACAAGATCTCTTTGGCCTGATCTAGACGGGCAGGAAGTGGCACGATTAAGGATGGAAGGGGCGCCTTTAGGGTTAGGGAGGGCGCAGCGTCCGCACCCTCCCTAACCCTAAAGCATATGGGCACCACCATTTAAAAATGGTGGTGTCGATACGGGCGCACCATGATATTGTCATGGCGCATGCAGCGTTTAGTCCAAGCGCGCCCTTTCTGCAGCACCAAAAAGAGATCCTTTAGGGAGCTCTTTTTTTTGGCAAGGGTCTTTGGTGGCCTTTAAAAGGTCGCGCCAAGGACTCGGGGGAGAAAGGGGCCACAGCAGAGGCCCCTTTCTCCCCTCACCAGTGCCAGGGAGAGTGGGGTGCAGCGGGCACCCAGGGTGCTTGCTGCACCTCACTTTCAGGCTGCGGGGAAGCGGCAGTATGCTGCTTCCCCACTGCCTTCCAAAGTGGCAGGATGGGACCTCTGAGGCTACCGGTGCAGCAGCCTTGGCCCCATCTCACTGCTTAAAGGGGTGGCTACAGACCACCCCTTTTGGGCGGTCTGTACCACCCCTTTATGTACTATTTTAGGAACAGATATATACATATGGTCGGCCCTCCATATCAATGGATTCTCTATCCACAGATTCAAGCATCCACGACTTGAAAATATTTTTAAAAATGTATAAACTCTATAAAGCAAACTTTGATTTAGTAATTTTATATAAGGGATATCATTTTATTATGCCATTGTATTTAATGGTACTTGAACATACACAGATTTTGGGAACCACGGAGTGGGGTGGGGGCTCCTGGAACCAAATCACAGCGGATACCAAGGGCCCACTATATTACGTTGTTATGTGCTAGCAAATCAGCTTATGATCCAGAGAAAACCTTTTAGTTTAGTTGCATATTCCTGCAAGGCAGGGCAATCCTACGAATGAAACACCTCCAAGTAACCCTCCTTTTTTAGGAGCCCTGCTTAACGTCTTGCAAACTCAGGGCAGCTATGGTTTCTTTGACTGAGTTAATCCACCTGTCATGCGGTCTTCCTCTTCTCCAATGGTTTTACATTAACATAGAAGATATTCCATGTCAACATTAGGAAGAACTTCTTATCTCTAAAAGCTGCTTGACAATGGAATAGTTTGCCCTGGAGGGTGACGGACCCAAGAAGAACCTTTATAATCAAACTGTATGAATAGCCACAGAAATGCAAAACTTCTTGGTATGGAGATGAGGTGACATGTTCAGTTTTAAGGATGACCATTGAGGAACAAAGGCAGGAGGAAAGATATTGCCTAAGACAAAGAGACCCCATACCTTTTGGTACTGCAGACACAAGGTTGTAAGTTTGATCTCAAGGGTCCAAGTTTGACTCAGACTTCCATCCTTTTGTAGGTTGGTAAAATGAGTACCCAGCTTGCTGGGGGCAACTGGTTTACAGATTGTAAACCGCTTAGACAGTGCTGATAAGTGATAAGAGGTATAGAAATATAAATGCTAAATGCTAAGACCAGGGTGGGTGAGTGACCACAGAAATGGCAGAGGGATTTTTGGAATGTGTACAGGTTGGATACCAGAAAGTAGATATGCTAAATGGGCTAAGCGGAGCCTCATGAGGCTGAGGTGTTAACCAGTGTTATAATCACTTGATGCATCTGAGGAAGTGGACCAAGCACTGGTACAGACTGGCACAATACAGCATCTTCACAGTGGTGTGGGGATGTGGTGTTCAGATGGCACATGCCCCCACACCACTGAGAAACCGCATGGCTGACCGCATGTGCGGCTGCTTCAAGGGGCTGCAGTGGCATGGCATTTAAATGACACATGCCATCACCGTGCCACAAAGCTGCTGCAAAAATGAGTGGCAATTTGCTGCTTCTTTTTTGTGGTGGCAAAATGCTGGAGTGGGACTGCAGTGTGAGGTTGCCATGGCACACACCCAGTTCTTTCCGTCCCCAAGTCTATGAAAACTTATACTTACAATTAAGTGCCACAAGGTCTCATTGAATACTGATATTTCAGACTGGCACAGCTATATCAAGTCATCAGCCGTGCAGTTAGGATGCACAACCAAATGCTCATGTCCTTCCTTGCCAATGCACATGCATGCACTGCATCACTACATGCTCAGCCACTTCCAGAATCTTGAACTGAATGCAGCTGTTACACTTGTATGCTGCTGTGTTGTGCCTTCAAGTTGTTCCCAACCTTGAGATGCAATTATCACGGGATTTTCTTGAAAAGATTTGAGAGAGTGTGACTTGTCCAAGGTCACCCAGTGGGTTTCTGTGGCCAAGCGGGGATTCAATCACTGGTCTTCTAATCCAACTCTTAAACCAATGCACCATGCTGGCTCTTATTCTGCATTGGACAAAAATGTCCCAGCACTTGCATTGGCGTAATTTACATAAGCAGAAGACACCAACAGGATTCAGCCACAGGTTCTTGCAGGATGAGAAGCTTGTCTTTGTGTGACTGCCACATGCCCAAGAACATCCCACTCTGGGATTTGGAGTATACTGCAGAGACGGATGGAGCAAAACACTCTCCTCCTCAATTTTTCTTTTCCAGCAGTTATACAGTGGGGAGGAAAATGGGGAGGAAAGCAGGAAAAACTTGTGAATTAACAATAATAACAGAATAATAACAGAGGGTGCTTCCCCCTCCCTCTGTCCCTACACCTTGCTCTCCATTCAGGCCTTTTGACAATAAACAAGGTCATTTGATTCATCCATTTCTTGGAGTAAACAAAGTCTCACAATAACATCTCCCCCCTTTCCTGCCCCCCTTGTACCTCCTGCCCCCCTCTTTTCTCCAAGAATAGATGCCTTCCCAGTTCCCACTTACCTTACTCTCTGAGAATCTTACTCCTGGCCACTTCCTCCATCGGAGTTCAGGGTTTCATAAATGTGCAGCATTTCCTACTCAGTGTGGGAATCTTACCTTCCCCCAGTAACATCTGCCCAGACACCCCGACCTTTCTTTTCTTTGTCTTTCTCTCTGTGTGTCTCATACGTGTGTGTGTGTGTGTGTGTGTATTTGACTTCTGTTCTCTGTTGAAAAACAAAACATAAATAAAATAAAATCCCACCCCAGTCGGTGATAGGTATGAGTTGAAATGATTGTAGATCATTTGTGGAGGGGACAACAGAACCTAGAAGCAATGACTGGATTCCTTTGGGGAACTTACATCTTCTAATCAAATGACAACCCTATTGTAGCGGACTTATGTCTGCAGGAATTAGAACTGGGCAGTTGTACTATGTCCATATCCAGGTAAAGAGTAGCTATGTAGGGGAGTTCGTAAAATGACTGATGCACAATGAGGTGCAAGCACACGAGACGTGCTGTGCATTGGTCCAGTTGTGCATCAGGATATTGGCTGGAGTACCAATACAAACTGGTAGAGCCCAATGAACAACAAGATCACTCTTGTCAGTGACCCATTGTGCATCTTTCCAATTCATGAACAGGATTTCTTAGTGCCTTTCTTAGAGTTTTATCACATGAGGGAGATCAAGGGGTTAATCCAAAGATATCCCGGAGAAATTGCGAAATTACGTGACACTGTTGCACACGACGTTGCAAAAAACCCACAGTTAAACTAGATTTAAAGGAGAATTAAGCGACGCTATTTCACATGACATCGTGAAAAACCTGCAGTTAAACTAGATTTAAAGAAGGATTAATCCACATCTTTTCAAGTTTGGATCTCTACAGAAAGTGTAAATTGGAAATTGCTTCAATTGAGAAATCATGCATGAACATTAATTGTGAAATAACGTTATTTCCACTTTAAATTCGCTTTAAACTTGCTTTAAATTCGTGAAGGCTCAAGTTTGCTTTAACACCACATCAATGTCATTTTAACTTCGAAACTGGCCCCCTAGTGTGATAAACTCCTTAGTGCCAAATGCTATCATCATCATCATCATCATCATCATCATCATCATCATCATCTTTATATCCTGTCCTTTTCTGAAAACTGGGAGTCAGGGCGGCTCATATTTAAAAAACAGTACAAAAAAACATACAAAAATAGAACATTAAAGTAAAATAAAATTATTCCAATATTAAAACAAGTTACATAGTATAGGAATAAAATACAGGAATAAAAAAGTTAAAAAGATTAAAATGTTAAAAAATACTTCAAAACAATACAACACCATCCTATGATTTAAAAACCTTCTTTTTTAAAAGCCTGTCTAAACAGGTAGATGATGGTCTTAGCCTGCTGGTGGAAGGATAACATGGAAGGGGCCCTTTTGGCCTCCCTGAGAAGGGAGTTCCAGAGTCTAGGAGCAACCACGGAAAAGGCCCTCTCTCATGTCCCCAACAACCATGCTTGAGATGATGGTGGGACTGATAGAAGGGCCTCTCCTGAGGACCGGTTCATACACAGAGAATCGGTCTGCCAAATAGCCTGGACCTGAGCCATATAGGGCTTTATAGGTCAAAACCAGCACTTTAAATTGTGCCGGGAAACAATCTGGCAGCCAATGAAGCTGTTGCAAAAGGGATATCTGTGGTCTCTGTAACCTGCTCCTATTAACAGCCTGGCTGCAGCTCTTTGGACCAGTTGAAGTTTCCGAACTCTCTTCAAAGGCAGTCCCAAGTAGAGTACATTACAGTAGTCCAAACGGGATGTAACCAAAGCATGTACCAATGAGGCCAGATCTGGCATTTCAAGGAATGGTGCAAAAGGACTCCTGGTCACTGCAGAGACCTGGGCCTCCAGGTTCAAAGCTGAGTCCAGGAGTACCCTCAAACTGGAAACCTGTAATTTCAGGGGGAGTGTGACCCCATCGAACACAAGCTGGATCCTTATTCCCTGATCTGCCTTCTGACTGACCAAGATCATGTCTGTCTTGTCTGGCTTGAGTTTCAATTTGTTTGCCCTCATCCAGTCCATTACTGAAGACAGAGATTGGTTTAAGATCGGAACAGTCTGCTTGGATGGAAGTGGGAAGGTGTAGTAGAGTGTCACCTGCATATTGATGGCACCTCCTGTACTCTGCTAGTGATGCCCCTGTATGTGAGGGAACTGGACAAGCTGAAGGATTGGGCAATTTGTGAGACCAGGGGTGTAGCTGGGGGTCCAAAAAGCACATTGTCCCATGTATAGTCAGCCGATCAGTTTAATAGTGTTTTGATGTGGTGTTTTAAAATTGGTTTTAAAACTTTTTGCAAATGCTTTTCATTTGTTGTTATGAATGCCACCTTGGGTCCCTGCCTAGGAGAAAGGTGGCATAGAAATAAAGCAAATGATATAAATACATTTATTCACAGATTCAAGCATCCATGGTTTGAAAATATTTTTTAAAATATATTACTTCCAAAAAGCAAATCTTGTTTTTTTCCATTTTACATAAGGAAGATCATTGGGACAACAAAA
Source organism: Urosaurus nigricauda (assembly GCA_034509955.1). Taxonomy (NCBI): domain Eukaryota; kingdom Metazoa; phylum Chordata; class Lepidosauria; order Squamata; family Phrynosomatidae; genus Urosaurus; species Urosaurus nigricauda. The sequence goes on along the minus strand of JAOEGL010000001.1, from coordinate 374,479,641 downwards.
ACTAATTATTAATGTGGAGCCAGCATGGAGTAGCGGTTTGAGTGTTAGGCTATAACTCTGGAGACCAGGGTTTGATTTCCCCACTCAGCCATGAAATCCGTTGGGCAAGCCACATGTTCTCAGCCCCATAGGGAGGCAATGGCAATTTGGTCTTGTCTTGAGATCAGACTGACTGTATCTCACCTGACGCATCAGCAACTGAGCATTTCCTGTGTCCAGTTCTGGGCACCACAATTCAAAAAGGATGGTGACAAATTGTAGCATGTCCAGAGGAGGGCAACCAAAATGGTGAAGGTTCATGAAACCATACCTTATAAAGACTGACTTAGGGAGCTGGATATGTTTAGCCTGGAGAAGAGATGGTTAAGAAGAGATATGATAGCCCTGTTTAAATATTTGAAGGGATGTCATATGGAGGAGGGAGCAAGCTTGTTTTCTGTTGCTCCAGAGAACACGGAACAATGGATGCAAGCTACAGGAAAAGAGATTCCAGCTTAATGTTAGCAGTAACTTCCTAACACTGTTTGACAATGGAACACAATCCCTTGGATTGTGGTGGAGTCTCCTTCTTTGGAGGCCTTTAAATAGAGGCTGGATGACCATCTGTTGGGGATGCTTTGATTGTGAATTCCTGCATGGCAGGGGTTTGACTGGATGGCCTTGAGGGTCTCTTCCAACTCTGTGATTCTATTCTATTCTATTTTCCTCTCACAGAAGCCCTCGATTGGTACCTGTGCTTCTGGAATCAGGTAGAGTATCAGCCACTACAGTCCTTAAAATCACTATCTGCTACCACTTTTTATATCATTAGCTTGTGTGTGTTTGTGTGTGTGTGCAAGCGTGTGTTTTTTGTGAAAGTTGATTGCTGATATTAATAAAGCTACATTTGGACCTTGAATTCTGGGATTCTATTTCTTGACACCAGTTTACACAGGCTTGACCCCTGCTTTTAGTTTCCCAAAGCCCTCTCAGCAGCTTCGCTTGAGCTAATAAAACTCCCCTTATTAAATATTGGTTGTTGGTGCCCTCTGGGACCCTGGCATTTTAGATAACAGGGTGCCAGAAATAAAAATAAACTTGATGGTAAATAGCAACAGCAACAACCTTTTCAGCAGGATCTTGGCCATGGTCTTTTTGCTCTGTCTCAATCTTTCTCTCTTTTTCTCTCTTGCTGGCCAGTTGAATGTGGCTGGCTTTCTGAAGCAAACAATCTTGGCAACCCCAAGCTACCTAAAGTATGAATGAACAGAAAGACCGAAGGAAACACCTGCTGGGAGAGGAAACACAGGACAACTTTTATTATCCCTTTTCACAGGTCTATTCAGAACTCCATTAGGGGTTTCCTCTTCCCTTCTTGGGCTGCTTTTGGGCTCATTCACAGTGAAAAACACAAGCTGCCTCCACTTTGCTTCGATGCCAGCAAACATTGCCAAGTCTTCCAAAACCTCGCCCAAGTTGTGTTGTCTTTGAAACCACCTGATTCCCCAGGGAATCATGAGTGCAATTATTATTTTGAAATGAAAGATGTTGTGATTGTCTGAGGCCTAATCTTTCCTCTCTCATTTTTCTCCCTTCTTTTGATTCTTTTTCTCAGATCGTGCCCAGTAAATGTTGCTTCCCTTCTGAAAACACAAATGCCAGGTCAATAAATACACGGATACCCCTTTACACTTTATGTGACAACTGGGATTCGCTGGTGTTTCCCATGACAATGTGTTCTTTATTTTATGTGCAGAAAACCTGCCTGATAAATAGGTTTCTTTGTAGGTATTACATGAATGGATTAAAAATATGAAATGCCCTGAAAACAATTAATCCCTAGATCCCCTGATAAGTGCTAATTACAGGCCAATCGCCTTATTACCGTTTTTAGGCAAACTGAATGAGAGGGCAGTTGCCTTCGAAGCTGATTATCTAGACCCATTTCAAACCAGTTTCAGGGCAGGATATGGAGTGGAAACTGCCATGGTCACCTTGGTAGATGATCTCCGTCTAGATATCGATAGGGGAAGTGTGGCCCTGCTGGTGCTCATGGACATCTCAGTGGCCTTCGATACCATTGACCATGGTATCCTTCTGGAAAGCCTGAGGGAGTTGGGAATTGGGGGCACCATGCTTCAGTGGTTCCATTCCTACCTCTCAGGCAGGTTCCATATGGTGTTGCTTGGGGATAGTTATTCGTCCAAGAGGGAGCTCAAATTGGGTGTCCCTCAAGGCGCGATTCTATCCCCAATGCTGTTCAACATTTACAAGAAGCCACTGGGAGAGATCATCTGGAGACATGGGGCACTGTGTTATCAGTACGCTGATGACACCCAAATATATTTCTCTATGTCATCCAGTCAGACGGCAGTGACTAAGGATGGCATCTCTCCTCTGAATGCCTGCCTTGGGTCAGTAATGGGCTGGAGGAGGGAAAACAAACTCAAGCTGAATCCAGAGAAATTAGAGGTACTCACAATAGGTACCCCAAGTCCTGGGACGGAGTTTTGTCAACCAGTCCTGGATGGGGTCACAATTCCCCTAAAGGACAAATTTCGCAGTTTGGGAGTGCTCCTGGATCCATCTCTACAGTTGTCATCTCGGGTAAACGTGATGGCCAGGAGTGCTTGGTAACAACTTTGGTTGATACACCAAGTGTGTCCCTACCTGGACAAAAAGGACCTTGAAGCAGTGGTACATGCATTGGTAATCTCTCGATTACTGTATATACTCATGTATAAGTCTAGAAATTTAGGTCAAAAAATTGATCCCAAAAAACTGAGTCAATTTATCCACGGGTCAATGTAAATACTTATCTTAACTTTTATTTAAAAGAAGCAACCGTCTCCTGGTGAAAAGCAAGAGTATAATCTGTCCTGGAAGCACTGACCCTCTCTACATCCAGCCTTAAGAGTAAGCACACAGATTTATGTCTGCTGGAATTTTGTAAGTTCTTTGACTTTGTTTTACTTTTCTTCATTCTTTAGATCCTTTGCTATGTGCTCTAAGTTTTGCCCTCGACTTATCCATGAATCACAGCTAAATCCATAAGTTTGTCCCCAAAATTTGTCCTCGACTTATACATGAGGTCGACTTATAGTCGAGTATATACGGTAGATTTCTGCAATGTGCTTTACATGGAGCTGCCTTTCTATCAAGTTTGGAAGCTTCAGTTGGTTCAAAATGCGGCAGCCAGACTGGTCACCAGAACATCTAGGTGGGACCATATAATACCAGTATTGAAATCACTTCACTGGCTGCCTATTAGCTTCCGGGCACAGTACAAAGTGTTGGTTATTACCTTTAAAGCCCTAAATGGCTTGGGCCCAAGTTACTTGTTACATTGCTATTGTTCATTATTGCATTTTTATATATGTATTTTATTGTTTTATTGATGTAATCCTGCCTCGATCCAAGGAGAGAGGAGGGAAACAACAACAACAGCAACATACAACCCAGGACAGAACAAAATAGAGCAAGACCAGTGCAAAGACCTGAAAGTACTAAAACAATTTCCAAAATGGAGTCCAATGACGGTCTTAATTTTAGAGGATTAAAAGAACTGAAAATATAAAAGATAGAAAATATATAAGAAATGAACACAATTATTGAATTATTGGTTAATAAGATTAAATGGACAAACATTTCAGTTGTTTAATATCGTGGTATCATTTTATAAGACATAGTGGTATATGATAAAAAATATTAAGATTATGTAAATATGATGAAATTATTTTTGTCATTGATAAGAAGTTGGAAAGTTAGTTTTAAAATGGATTTAAAGAAGTAGAGAATTAATTAGAGATATAGTGGAAATGAGAGAAACTTTGATATAAAATTAAACCAGGAGAGGGAGGAATAGGAAGTCATGGTGCTTGTTTGTTTTCTGTTTATGTGTGATTTTTTTTAGTTTGAGTTTGTGTTATGGCTTTAAAGATTGATTGATTTAATAAAGTTATATTTTTTAAAAAAAATCCAAAATGAGAAGTGGCAGAAGACATCGTCACCTAATAATGAAAAGACCACAAGTAGGGGCACACTTATCAAATTTGCAGATGACACCAAATTAGGAGGAGTAGCTAATACCCCAGAGGACAGGATCAAAATTCAATATGACCTGAATAGACTAAAAAGCTGGGCCAAAGCTAACAAAATGAAATTCAACACGGAGAAATGGAAGGTACTGCGCTTAGGGTGGAAAAATGAAATGCATAGATATAGGATGGGGGACACCTGGCTGAATGAAACTATGTTTGAAAGGGATCTAGGATTCCAAGTAGACCACAAGTTGAACGTGAGTCAACAGTGTGATGCGGCAACTAAAAGGCCAATGCAATTTTAGGCTGCATCAATAGAAGAATAGTGTCTAGATCAAGGGAAGTAATAGTGCCACTCTATTCTGCTTTGGTCAGGCCTCACCTTTTCAACCTGGAGAGAAGTGACCAGTGGGGTCCCACAGGGCTCTGTCCTGGGCCCAGTGCTATTCAATATCTTTATTAATGACTTGGACGAGAGTATAGGACCCGGAACAATAGATGCAAGTTACAGGAAAAGAGATTCCACCTCAACATTAGGAGAAACTTCCTGACAGTAAGTGCTGTGGAACACACTCCCTCGGAGAGTGGTGGAGTCTCCTTCTTTGGAGGTCTTTAAGCAGAGGTTGGATGGCCATCTATCGGGGATGCTTTGATTGGGAGTTCCTGCATGGCAGGGGGTTGGACTGAATGTTCCTTGTGATCTCTTCCAACTCTATGGTTCTATGATTCTATGATTCTAAATACTTGAAGGGATGTCATATTGAGGAGGCAGCAAACTTGTTTTCTGCTGCTCCAGAGAATAGAAGGTGGAACAATGGATCCAAACTGCAGGAGAAGAGATTCCAGCTCAATTTTAGGAGGAACTTCCTAACTGTAAGGGCTGTTTGACAATGGAACAAACTCCTTTGGAGAGTGGTGGAGTCTCCCTCTTTGGAGGTATTTAAACATAAGCTGGATGGCCATCTGTCAGGTATACTTTGATTTGAGAGTTCTTGCATGGCAGGGGTTGGACTGGATGGCCCTTGTGGTCCCTTCCAAATCTATGATTGTATGAGATTTTATGATTCACAATGTACATATCAACCTCTCTGAGGAGGGTATTCCACAGGTAGCATGCCATCATTGCAAAGAGCGTGTCATTCTTGAGGCATTCTTCTTAGGACTTATGTCTTCATGAATGACCTTACATGTACACATAACTAAACTGAGTAGTTTTGCAGGATCCCTATTCACCTAAGAGTTGCCATGACATTACAATGTCCAAGTGTCCATTATTCAATAGTGGAGTGACTAATTGCCATGGCCCCATGTACAGAATGGGTGCACTCAATACACATCAAAAGTGTTCAGCGCTCCTCAGAAGAGCCTGTTATACATCAAAAGTGCCCCATGTGCTCAAGAGGGACACCCAATGTGCATCAAAAGGTGGCCAATATTCCTCAGACGTGTCTGATGCACATGAGAAATTCCTGATGTGCACAAGGACACCCAATGTGCCCCAAAAGTGTTCATTCAGAAGAGCCTGATGCACATTATGGATGCAGCCACAACTCCAGGAGCTCCAGAAGGAGAGCCTGCAGCCAACACACGGTTCCCAGCAGCCACAGGAGCAACATTCCCTGCTGCCACAACCCTCAGATGGAGAAACAGACTTACTGATACCCACCCCTTCAGAGTGAGAGCTGGAAAAAGAAAGATGCTGGCACTCTCAATGTTTAAATAAGAAGCACTCTGGAAATAGGGAGCACCTGTGATACCCAGATAGATTATAAAAACGCCAGCACCTCCCTCAGTCCAGTATGGCTGACTACCATCCTTTTCCTTGGGAGAAAGTCATGCTGGTGCCTTGTTCTTTGACTGATTGCATTAAATCCTGCCTGGACTCTGACTATTCTTTTGGATTACCCTTTGAACTGCTTCCTGGACTGAATACTATCTAGTGAATGACCTGGACTAGACTAGACTACCTCTGCTTTTCTACTGATGTCTTGGTGAGCTTGCAGTCTCTCTTCCCCTCTCTGCTTAAAACTATTGCAAGATGCTGAGGCTTCATGCTAGGAGTCCAACTAGCTTTCCAAGGGCAAAACAGGACACAGTGACTCAGAGTACTTGTGGCCAGCTTTGTCTGGTACACCAACTTTGGCTTTTCCTAGACAGAGATAACTTAGCAATAGTAGTCCATGCATCAGTAGTGTCCCAAATAGACTACTGCAATGGACTCAACTTGGGGCTGTCCTTGATGATAACTCAGAAACTGCCGCAAGTGCAAAATACAGATGCTAGAGTACTCACTGGTATTCCCGATATCACAGAACACATATTCTGAAAGGATTGTGCTGGCCGCCAATACATTTCTGTTCTGAATCCAAAAAACAGGCAACAACATTTAAAGCCGTACATGACTTGGGACTGTAATACTTGATAGAGTGCCTCTCACTTTCTCTATGTCTGCTTGTGATTAGAGATCTGTTGGAGGAGCCCTCCTTCATGTCCCATCAGTAGGGGAAATTCATTCTGGAAGGACATGGGAGAGGGCTTTTTCTGTGGTGGCATCCCAGTTTTGGCATGCTCTCCTTCTGAAAGCTTGATAGGGGTCAGCGTTGGAATATCCTTGGTGGCTGATAGCTAAAGCACCCTTGCAGGTGGCCATCTCAGATCTGGTTTTGAAAACCCAATGAAGGAGAGTCCATCACTTTCCATTCTAGTTTATTCCTCTATTTAACAGTTCTTACTCTCAGAGGCTTCTTCATAATATCAATCAGGAGCTTGTTTCTTGTAATCTGAAGTGAGTGCTTCAGGTCCCAGCCCCTCAGAGCAGCAGAAAACAACCTTGCTCTGTCCTCTACACGAAAGCCCTCTATTTAAAGGTGACTATCATATCATTTCTCAGTCCCAGTCCTTCTAATATAACTTGCTACGACAGGACTGAATGTGACATTTTCTTTATGCGTTGCAAATGCTGTTCCTCAGAGCTACAGTTCATCTATTTGTTTGGCAACCCAGAAAACAAAAAGAAGAGGGGAATCCCAATGTATTTTACAATGTGCAAGTATGTGATCTGAATGATGACAAATGATTCAAAGGTGTGGTCCTCATCCATGCCTGTAAGCAATGGCTGTGGTGTGTCCCTGGACCAGGGTGGCAGGGAGCCACACCAAGCCTTCTTATAGATAGGAGGATGTATGTGATTGTGTTTTCTGTTGCAGATCATAAGCCGTATTGTTTCTTGCTCCATCGCTCAGAGAGGTTTTTCTGCAAATCAGACCCCGTCTTGGCTGTGTTTTCATAACAGGAAATCCCCTGCTTTCTCTTAGAGCATGAAGGAACTCCATTGTATGTGACAGAATCCACACCAGGAATCGGAAATTGACTTGCTGCGGGGATACTCACTGTGCCAAGTTTCTTAGCTCCATTTCTGAACCTAAATAGGAGATGGCTATCAATGGAAGTCTGCACATCCTCTATGAGGTAGCAGAAAGAAATAGAGAGGTGTTTTGCCCAAGGGTCAGTGCTTCGGTGTGTTGAGTGGCAGAGTTCAGAGCAACATGTTGCATTGAATATATTGACATGGATGCTATTGTCAATCCTGATGACTTTAAGGCCCAGAATCCCCCATCTGATATGGAAGGCAGACATGTGGGCTGGAAGCCATAGGCCAGAATGATACTGGTGTCTTAGAAATGCATACATTCCCTTATCAGTGGAATATGCAGCCTCGGTTTGTGGTGGAATCTCCCTCTTTGGAGGTTTTCAAACAGAGGTTGGATGACCATCTGTTGGAACTGCTTTGATTCCTGATTCTATTATTAGGTTCAGGATATTTTAGGGATTGCCTCACCTCACATATTCCCTGTGCCTCTCACCTTTTGCTGAGTTTGTCTGAAGTATTTTTGTTGGTTATTTGCATGTCTTCAAAGTCCAGCCCATGCTCATCAGGTCTTAGGTTGGTTGTGCTGAACATCTGGAATTTTTTTCTTCTGAGATCAGGCAAGTGGCTTCAGTTGCTTTTGGAGACACTTTTTCTTTCACTTGGATTGTTTTTGGTCTGTTTCTTTTTCCCTTTGTTGTTAGTGGGGTTTGCTGACTGTGCTCTGTATCGTACACCACTTTGATACATCTTTATAATTAAGTGGCGCATGAACATATAAAGACAGTTTTCAAAACTGTAAAAACACATTGGAATATCAGAATGGTGCATTCATGGAGGGGAGAGCAAGGAAAGATTTGTGTACACAATAACAGCTAATGGCTCCCATATCAGTGGAGGAGACAAATGTAGGGGCTATGCAGACTACCCCAAAGGGATGACCTCCAGCCACCCTTTTTTCAGCCAGATTGGGGCTGCAGCAACCACATGACATGGCCCCAATCTGGCCTTTCTAGGGCGCAAAAAGGAGCCATAGCTGTCATGCCTCAACTTTACGGTGCTCCCTTGGTGCTGTGTCATGAGCATGAAGTGCCAGAGAAGTGCTGTGAAGCTGCACCCCATGTGGCGTGTGCTGTTATGGTGCCCTGGGGGCAGAGTTGGGGCATGTGTCATGTGGATGCCGCGCCCTGACTCTGCCCCCCAGCTGGCCTTTCAGGCCGGTCTGTGCTCTGGGATTAAGTCCAAACTTTAATAGAATTATCTAAAGTGCTGAAATCTGCACACACACACACACACACATGCATCATGGTAAATACGATTCAGCAGTCAAACCAATTGCCTAGAAAGGTGGTGAAGTCCCTTTCTCTGGACATCTTCAAAAAGAGTCTGGACAGCTACCCGTTGCAGATATTCTAGCTGGAAATCTTGCATTCAGGGAGATGTGGACTTAATGGTCTGTGGGATCCCTTCAAACTCAATGATTCTCTGGTTACCTTTTTGCAATGCTGTGAAAGGAGAAGTAACAGAAGTTGGCAAATGTTCCATTGCCAAACCGCCCTTATCATCTAGAGGTTCCTTCTCATGTTCATAGAATCATAGAATTGGAAGATACCATAAGGGCCATTCAGTTCAACCCCCTTGGTATGCAGGAATGCACCATCAAAGCATTCCCAACAGATTATTTTTATTTTTAATTATATCCCACCTTTCTCGTGATATAGGGACTCAAGGTAGCTACTAACTCATTTAAAACAACACACATTTAAATTAATACAAAAACATTACCAAGTATAAAGTTTTTAAAACGTAATTTAAACTGTTAAAAACATTTCATATTAAAATATTAAAATGTATTAAAAACTATATACTAACCTTGATAAGAGCCAGTATGGCACAGTGGCTTGAATGTAGGACTAGAACCTTGAGTTTGATTTCCTGCTTGGCCATGGAAACCCCCTGGGTGACCTTAAGTGAGTCACACCCTCTCAGCCCCAGAAAAGCCCATGATAGGTTTGCCTAGGGGTCATCATAGGTTGGAAACAACTTGAAGGCATGCAACAACAATAATAAAAACCTTGACATATGAATTGCACAGCATTTTAAAAATCCAACCCTGATCAGATTGAAAAAGCCTGATGGCACAACAATGCTGAAAGGAGAGCAAGGACAGGGTCATCTTGGCCTCTCTGAGGAGGGAGTTCCAGAGTCTGAGAGCAGCCACCAAGAAGGCCCTCTCCCTTGTTCCCACCCAATGAGTCTGAGAAGGTGGTGGGACAGCGAGAAGGGCCACTCTTGTGGGCTTGTAAAGGGAGTTACATGGGCTGTACATACTGACATAAAGAGCTGGAGTACGAACAGAGTGGGACGTGGCGATTGCACACCAGCCCTCCTGACATCGCCCCTGCCGAAGCAACCAAATGGTGCATCACACTGCATCTTTCACTCAGCATCACACTGCATCGTTGATTCAGTGTTTACATGCGCTGCACTGAAGAAGCTGAGAAAAATCCTTTCCGTAGCACAAAAAGGAACCACTTTTTTCAACTTCTTTTTGCTCTGTGGAAAGGCCATATTGGAGCTGTAGCATGTGGTTGCCACAGCCTTGATCAGCTGCTTCCAGGGGTGGCACAGAGCCGCCCCTTAGGGGCCATCTGTTGAGCCCCACAGTCCTTCAAATAACCTGGGGCCAAGACACATAGGGCTTCATAGGTCAAAACTAGCACTCTGAATTGGATTGACAGCCAATGAAGCTGTTGTAACAAGGGCGTTGTATGCTCCCTGTAGCCGGTTCCAGTTAACCATCTGGCTGCAGCTTTTTGGGCCAACTGAAGTTTCTGAGCACTTTTCAAAGCAACTCCGTGTAGAATGCATTACAGTACTCTAAGTTAGACTTGCATATGTCACTGACAGGATGCTGATCTATGCTTGTTGCACAATGCATCAAAATCAGAACCACATTTCAACACCTTGATCAAGTTCTTTATAAATTATTTACTGTAGATGATGGAATAGAAGGCATGCTTATCAGATTCACAGATGATTTATCAAATTTATCAGATTTACAAATGACACCAAATTGAGGTGGTGCTGGTGGTGGCTAATACACCAGAGGAAAGGCTCTGAATTCAAAATGACCTTGACAGATTGGAGAGCTGGGCCAAAACTAGCAAAATGAATTTCAACAGGATTAAAGGTAAAGTACTACGTCTAGGCAGGAAAAAACGAAATGCGCAACTAAAGAGATGGGTGACACTGCTTGACAACAACACATGTGAAGAGGATCTAGGGGTCTTAGTAGACTAGAAGCTAAACATGAGTCAACAGTGTGATGCAGCAGCCAAAAAAGCCAAGGCAATTCTGAGCTGGATCAAAAGGAGCATAGTGTGCAGGTCAAGAGGAGTATTGGTAGTATTCTATTCTGCTTTGTTCAGGCTTCACCTGGAATACTGTGTCCAGTTCTGGGCACCACATTCAAGAGATCTGCAAGCTGGAACATGTGCAGAGACCAAGAGGGCAATGTTTTATTTGTAATAAAACATACGTATGTGTATGATACCTATAGGATTCTCACCATGGAGTCACAACTCAGCAGAAAACAAAGATAAGAAGAAAAGGGTGTGTGTGTGGGGGGGGGGGGGGGAGAATTCAGAGGCAAGCAATTGGATCAAAAGAAATATTTTCACTGTAAGTAACACAATTGCCCTCTCATTGATCTATGGCTCCTTCCCTATGGGATTGCAGTGGTAGCATGATTTGTGTTATTCCCTGGTGTGTCCAGTACATCTTCCATCAATTGTGCGTTTTCTCTAGGTTTCCTCCCCAGGAGCATACTGTAGGTGTCGGCTGAATTGTTCGACTGAAGCCTTTTCAGACAGGATACAAGTTGAATGCCAGGTGCTGAAATATTTTCCTGCACACTGGTGTAGTGCATGCGGATGGCTGATAACGCAAACAATACAGCAAAGGAAAAAGTGATGAACAATTCACCTCTGGAAGCTCTGGGGACATAATCGTTTTCCTTACCCCCAGATTTATATGACTTTCCAAAGAGCAGAAAAAGTTGAGGGTCAAACAAATTCGTGTCAAAAGTGTGGTTCTTAGAGGCCTGTATCCCACCTGAATCAGCTCAAGTGCTCACCGACCAATTTCCCAATGATTCAATGGGCCTGCCCTACCCTTCAGTGCACTCATGGAGGTTTATCACACTAGAGGGCAAACAGGATTTAAACAGGAATTAAACAGGAAATGCCTTATGTTTAAGGTGAGGTGAGATAGGTTTTTGTTGGTAGCTGCCCCAGGCTCTGAAACCCCCCATGGGGGCCAGAAGAGTCTCCTCCTTGCTGTCCTTCCATCAGCAGACAAAAGACTCCAAAGACATTCCAACAGGCTTTTGAAACTGAAGATATTTAAAGAAGGTTCTTTTAAGGCTTTTAAGGGGATGCCATGCCATAGTGGGTTGAGTGCTAGCCTATGACTCTGGAGACCAGAGTTTCATTCCCCACGTGGCCATGAAACCCACTGACCTTGGATGAGTCATATGCTCTCAGCCCTCAAGGGAAGGCAATGGCATACCTCCTCTGAACAAACCTTGCACAAATTATGCAGTCAATTTTCCTGCATTTGGGCAAATTGCAGAAGTCAGCACAGAATGCAACGGATGAGCCTCACCCTGGGAAAAGCATTTTTATGACCATCGTATCTTCCCTGCCAGGTAAGTTTTAAGTGCTTTTATCTTTTTTCGTAGTGTTCTATATTTAAACAAATGACCTGTTTTAATATTGTAATAGTTTAATTCCATTTTAATTGTTGCTTTTGTAGGGTTTTTTTTAAAGCCTGTAGGCCTCTTTGAATCCCAATTTTTGGAAAGAGCAGGTAATAATAATAAGAAGAATAAGAATAATAATAGCTAGGAAAATTCCATGATAGGGTTTCCTTAAGGTCACCATAAGTCAGAAACAACTTGAAGGCACACAACACCTGCAGCAACAACCCATGGATTAATTGTTTTGCTCAAGATCCTATATTGTATTCAAAACTATAGAAATGTAGCTAAGATTGACCTAAGAGAATCAACCCTGTCCTCCAAAATCCTGTCCTACAACAACAACATCTTGGCAAAATGTAGGTACATGACTCTAACAGTGGTCCCCAAACTGTGCCCTTTAATTGATTTTGGACTTAAGCTCCCTGAAGCTCAACCATGTGGGCCAATAGTCTGGGATTCTGGGAGCTGAAGTCCAAAACCCCTTAAAGAGCACAGTTTGGGGACCACTGCATCACCAACTGTTATGATTTGTATTATTTTTTTAACACCTTTGCCTGATAAATACGCCAATGGAGCTTTGAAAGCTTGCAACATGTATTTAGTGCATAAAGGTATTAGGGATGCAGGGGCTTAGTGGTTAAGACGCCAGTTCTGATGATCAGAAGATCAGAAGAATGGCACTTAGAGGCCCAAGTGATGTGTAATGGGATGAGCTCCTGTCACTTGTCCCAGCTTCTGCCAACCTGGCAGTTCAAAAGCATGCAAATACAAATAGATACAGTGGTCCCCCGGGTTACGAAATTAATTCGTTCCGGCCCCTTTTTCGTAAGCCGAAAATTTCGTAACCCGGGGCCTATTTCCAATAGGAAATAGGTAATCCGTTCCGGCCGGCCGGAGGGGAAGGGAAATCCCTTCCCCTCCGAAGCCTGGCCTGGCGGGGGCCTCCTGGCTGAGGAAAGGAAGGTCCGATCCGGTGGATCGGGCCTTCCATTCGTCACCCGCGGAGGCCCAGGCTGGCTGGGGAACGTTCGCTTCCCCAGCCAGCCAGGCTTGAGTCCCTTCTCCTCCGAGGCCAGGCTTCGGAGGAGAAGGGGCGGCCTTGGGTCCCTTCTCCTCCGAAGCTAGGCTTCGGAGAAGAAGGGGCGGCCTTGGGTCCTTTCTCCTCCGAAGCTAGGCTTCGGAGGACAAGGGGCGGACTTGGGTCCCTTCTCCTCCGAAGCTAGGCTTCGGAGGACAAGGGGCGGCCCAGGCTGGCTGCGGAACGTTCGCTTCCCCAGCCAGCCAGGCCTGGGCCTCCGCACCTATCGAAAGGAAGGCACGATCCCATGGATCGTGGCTTCCTTTCGTTAGGCTTGCCCCCCAAGCCCGGCTAGAGAAGGGAATCCTCCCTTCTCTAGCCGTGCTTGGGGGGCAAGCCCAGCTAGAGAAGGGAAGCTTCCCTTCTCTAGCCGGGCTTGGCCCCCAAGCCTAACGAAAGGAAGCCACGATCCCATGGATCGTGGCTTCCTTTCGTTAGGCTTGCCCCCCAAGCCCGGCTAGAGAAGGGAATCCTCCCTTCTCTAGCCGTGCTTGGGGGGCAAGCCCGGCTAGAGAAGGGAAGCTTCCCTTCTCTAGCCGGGCTTGGCCCCCAAGCCTAACGAAAGGAAGCCACGATCCCATGGATCGTGGCTTCCTTTCGTTAGGCTTGCCCCCCAAGCCCGGCTAGAGAAGGGAATCCTCCCTTCTCTAGCCGTGCTTGGGGGGCTAGCCCGGCTAGAGAAGGGAAACTTCCCTTCTCTAGCCGGGCTTGGCCCCCAAGCCTAATGAAAGGAAGCCACGATCCCATGGATCGTGGCTTCCTTTCGTTAGGCTTGCCCCCCAAGCCCGGCTAGAGAAGGGAATCCTCCCTTCTCTAGCCGTGCTTGGGGGGCAAGCACGGCTAGAGAAGGGAAGCTTCCCTTCTCTAGCCGGGCTTGCCCCCCAAGCCTAACGAAAGCAAGGCACGATCTGATCGGATCGTGCCTTGCTTTCGCTTCGGGGCGGAGGCCTAGGCTTGACAGGCTGGGGAAGGTCCCCAGCCAGCCAAGCCTCTGGGCCTCCGCCCCGAATGGAAAGCAAGGCACTGCCTTGCTTTCTCTTCGGGGCGGAGGCCCAGAGGCTTGGCTGGCTGGGGACGTTCCCCAGCCAGTCAGGCCTGGGCCTCCGCCCCGAAGCGAAAGCAAGGCACGATCCGATCGGATCGTGCCTTGCTTTCGTTAGGCTCCCAGGGCCAGGCTTGGCTGACTGGGGAACCTTCGTTCCCCAGTCAGCCAAGGCTGGCCCTGGGCGCCTAACGAAAGCAAGGCACGATCCGATCGGATCGTGCCTTGCTTGGCCTCGGAGAAGAAGGGACGGCCCCGCAATGGCCATCCCTTCTTCTCCGAGGCCGCCGGCGGAGGAGAAGGGACGGCCATCGCGGGGCCGTCCCTTCCTCTCCGAGGCCGCCGGCGGAGGAGAAGGGACGGCCATCGCGGGGCCGTCCCTTCCTCTCCGAGGCCGCCGGCGGAGGAGAAGGGACGGCCATCGCGGGGCCGTCCCTTCCTCTCCGAGGCCGCTGGCGGAGGAGAAGGGACGGCCATCGCGGGGCCGTCCCTTCTTCTCCGAGGCCGCCGGCCTTTTTTCGTATCCCGGGGATACGATCGTAAGCCGGGGCCATTTTTCCGGCCCCGGCTCTTTCGTATCCTGGGATTTTCATAGCCCGGGGGATTCGTATCCCGGGGGACCACTGTAAATAGGGACCACTTTGGTGGGAAGGTAACAGTGTTTGATGCAGTCATGCTGGCCACATGACCACTGGATTCATCTTTGGACAACACTGGCTCTTTGGCTTAGTAACGGAGTTGAGCATCACTCCTTTGCAGTCAGTTACAACTAGACATCCATGTCAAGGGACTACCTTTACCTTTAATAAAGGTATTACTGTTTTGTGGATTTTGGATAATCCACAAAACAGTGATAGATTAATGCTAAAGTGCAAAGATATCAAACTGAACAATAAAGTCAGGAGTGTCCAAGCCATAGCATTTCTCACCACCGTGTACCAAGGTGAGAGCTGGACAGTAAAGAAAGCTGCTAGAAAGACAGTCAACTCATTGGAGATGTGGCACTGGAGGAGAGTACTGAGGGTATCTTGGTTGGCTAAAAAGACAAACACATGGGTCCTGGAACGTATCAAATCTGAACTCTCCCTGGAAGCCAAGATGACTAAATTGAAACTACCATACTCTGGCCACATCATGAAGGCGTAACTTTTTAGGAAAAGCAGTAATACTAGGAAAAGTGGAAGGAAGCAGAAAGAGAGGAATACCATATGCAGGATGGATAGAGTCAATCAAGGAAGCCACAGAGCCTGCAGGACCTGAGCAGAGAGATAGAGGATAGGAGGTCTTGGAGATGTCTCATCCACAGGGTCACCATGAGCCAAAGTTGATTCAAAAGCAGTTAACAAAAACAATAGGATTCCAGCTACAGACTGTTAACCTTCTCCGCAGGTAATCGAGGCCAATTCCACTGAACTCCTTATTATGCACTGGACCAAGCGACACCAATTATGCTTGTCAAGCTGCTCTTTGGAAGTGCAAAGATATATGAAATCTCGCCAGAGAACAATCCATCAGGGCCTCGCGGTGACACTCTATTGAGTGAGAAAGGAGTCTCTCTGGACAGACAGGTTATGGGGGACATTATATCATCCCCAGTCGATCCTCCGACTGCAGAGGAAAGTGAAAAATGATGTGGGGATGGTTTTTGCTTTGACGTATTGACCACAAAAACCTGCATGGAAAAGCAGACAGTCGGTTTTGTAGAAGCACACAGTTATCAGCGATGCTGTGGGATTAGTGGTCTAATGATTAGGAGGGCAAGGAGGAAGAAAGTTAAACACAGGGAGAATATGTTGCATGCAGGCAACATTTTGAAACTGTACTTTTTGGGGATTCTGTGAGTTTTAGTTCCCTCTATTAATGGTCAGTATTCTGCATGGGGGACATTGTTACAATGGTATAGCTACTATTTTGTTGTTGTTGTTGCTGTTAACTGCCCTCAGGTCAGCCCCAATTCATGGTGACCCTGTGGATGAGACATCTTATCCTTGGAGGTCTTTAAATAGAGGCTAGATGGCCATCTGTCAAGTATGCTTTGATTGTGAGTTCCTGCATGGCAGGGGGTTAGACGGCATGGTCCTTGTGGTCTCTTCCAACTCTAGGACTCTATGATTCTCCAAGCCCCGCTACCCTTCACTGCTCTGCTCAAGTCCTGTAAATTCAGACTGTGACCTTCCTGATTGAGTCTAGCTATCTAGAGTGCAGTTTCCCTCTCTTTCTGTATAAGAAGCCCTGGTGGCCCAGTGGTTAAATGTCGGTCCTGGAGCCACAAAGTTGTGAGTTCAATCCCAAGGCTCCAAGCTTGGCTCAGCCTTCCATCCTTTCATAGGTTGATAAAATGAATACTCAGCTTGTTGGGGGCAATTGGCTTACAGATTGTAAACTGCTTAGACAGTGCTGAGTTCACTAATAAGAGGTACAGAAATATAAATGCTAAAAGCTAAGACCAGGGTGGGTGAACACAGTAATGGCAGAAGCATTTTTGCAATGTGTGTGCACAGGCTGGATAACAGAAAAAAGATATGCTAAATGGGCTAAAAGCAGCTTCATGAGAGAGTGCTGAGTTCACTGATAAGCTGTATATGTTCTAGTACCCGTTTGTTTGTCTTTTTGGCCATCCATGGTATCCTCAGCATTCTTGTCCAGCACCACATCTCAGATGAGTTGGTTTTCTTATTCTAATTGGACAGTGGTACCTTAAAAACCATTCAGCCTTATCAGCAAAAGGAGTGCTGCAGTGCTGGTGAGTAGAGTGTTGGAAGATGACATGCCTGTCTCTTTCCTACCAGCAAGACATTGGGCAACAAACAGCAGCTGTGTCCCTTGCAGGATCTTGTTGGATTTGCATGTCATGCTGTGGCTCACTGGTGGGAGGAGGCTAAATGTGTCCTCCTCCAACACTCTTTTGGTTGGTGTGGCTATTGACTTATAAGGTGGGTTTTAGGGGACATTTGTGATTGTGGCAAGGGTGAGACAATCATAAATGTAAATAGCGACATTTTATGAGGCCATAAAGCTAGCCTGTTGTTGTTGTTCGCCTTCAAGTCATTTCCAACTTGTGGCGACCCTATCAAGGGGTTTTCTTGGCAAGTTTCTTCAGAGGGTTTTCCCCTTCCCATCCTCTGAGATTGAGAGAGTGTAACCTGCTCAAGGGCATCCAGTGGGTTTCCATGACTAAGCAGGGATTTAAATTCTATGCTTCAGGTTCAAAGTCCAACACTCAAAGCACTACACAACACTGGCTCTCTTACAACATGATAAATGCCAAAAAGGATGCTGACAGTTATTTCAAAACTGTGGATCACACAGTGGTTCATCTAATGTAACATCTTGTATCTTAGGCTGCATCTGCGCTCCAAAAACCATGTTGTTTGACACCACTTTAACTGCCAATGGAATCTTGGAATTTGTACTTTGTTGCTGCACCAGAACTCTCTGACAGAGAAGGCTAAATAGCTCACAAAACTATGAATTCTAAAATTCCATAGAATTGAGCTATGGGAGTTAAAGCAGCGTTGAAATGCATTACTTCTGAAGTGCAGATGTAGCCTTAGATATGCAGCTAACCCAATGTATCTGAGCTGAGGCAGCTAGCAGCTTCCCTGCATAGTCCATACATCAAATGAATTCAAACTCAAAATGGATTCGCTGTCCACTGACATGCAGGACACCAGCTGGCACTGTCTCTGAATCTGCTCACGGATGCACCAAGCTTCCCTTGTTGTTTCTTTTCCCCATTATTTGGTATTTTTAGGTAGATTGCTTTTGAACATGGAAGCTCCATTTATCATGACCAGTAACCACCAGAGAAACTGTCCTCCCTGTCTGTGTTTGCATTCCACTTCAAAGCCATCTACCACTAATTTTCCTGGCAGAGTTGCCCTTGGAGGATATTTGTCTTAAGTATCTTTACCCCTATACTAAGATCTTGATCCAGATTGGCTTCCTCTTCTTTAATGAGAAAAGAGAATAGATGTGCCTGCTTGATGTGTGTTAAAAGTAATGCCTTGTTGGTTTCTAAGTTCAGTATCACTCCATGACTTGTAGAACTGTAGCCTGTATTTTCAGAAAATGGGGGGAAATCATGCTTCAATTTGTCTTCTGTTGTACACGGTCCATTTCTTCCAAAAGGCAGATGTTTGGGGAATGGTGGTGTCACCCCACTTTAGGGTGTCACCTGGTATGCCCACATCTCCTGCAACTCCTAATGATGCCCCTGCCATTCAGTATGTAGAATATTGTTTAGATCAAACTCCAAATTAGATTCAACTAGTACTAGTTCATTGACATGGAGGCCAGCAGCAGCAGCTGCTTTGAACTGCCTTCAAGTCAACTTTGACTTACAACAACCCTATGAATGAGAGTCCTCTAAGTCAACCTATCTTCAACCGCTCTGCTCAGGTCTTGCAAACTCAGGACCATGGCTTCCTTGACTGAATCTATCCATCAGGAATGTGCAAACAGTGATACCTTTATTGGATCAACCAAAATGCACAATTATATATTGCAAACTTTCAAAGCCATACTGGCTTCTTCATCAGGCAAACAGGGGAAAGAAATTGAAGATGTTAGTCCTAGGCCTGCATTTTCTGTTTCTGGTTAGTTCAGGTGGTAGGGAGGGCTATCTGCAGGCTGGCATCTCCACCTTTTTGGCCATGCGGTCACTGGTAGATTTTCAAGGACAAAGAAATTTAATTTCCAATTAAGAGAATACCATCTGGCACGTAGTCTTCCTTTTTCTCTCCTTCCCTCAACATTCTTCCCCTGAGAGAATGTGACTTGCCCAAGGCCAGCCTGTAGCTTTCCATAGCTGAGTTCCCCAAAGTCCTGGTTCAACACTCAAAGCACTGCACCACACTACGTCTCAGCAGTAATATATTTCCCAGGATTTGTGCACTGAACTGCGTACATGAACCACTCCTTAACTAATATGCTGCAGTGCATTGGACTTCAAACCCCATTGTCCCCAAACAGCATGTCAGGGGAGGGTGGGAGCTGTAGTCGCACTCAACTGAACTGTGGTCCTGACTGGATTTCTCTCACTAAAGCTAGAAAGACTCCTCATAAGTAAGTGGGTTGTGGGTTGTGGTGTGTGGAAGGGATTATGCACACACAAAATATGGATTAAGTCCTTAATTAAAGTGGCTCTATGGCTACCAATAACTCCTCTCGCCATCTACAGTGGAAATTCCAAGCAGATATTCCTCCTCGTCTATAGATCATAGACTCATAGCAGTGACATAATAAATAATCCACTGTAAGGTTTTTAAAGGTAAGCGTGGGCACACCATTAATAACACCTCTGGTGCCATACATCAAAGTGAAGCCTTGCCATTACAGCTGATCTGTGGCCTCTACTTGCCTCCTGCTTCTGCTCTTGCTTTGGCTTGGTGCCTCGTAGAATCACAGACTCCTACATTTAGAAGATACCCCAAAGGCAATCCAATCCAACCCCCTTTTGCCATGCAGGAAGACACAATCAAAGCCTTCCTAATAGATGGCCATCCAGCCTCTGTTTAAAAACCTCCAAAAAAGAAAATTCCACTGCTTTCTAAGGCAATGTATCCCACTGTCAAACAGTCCTTACCATCAGGAAGTGCCTGCTAATTAATCTCTTAGACCCCTTTCACATGAATTGTGTTCAAGCCAGGTGTCACTCATCTTCTAAATGTGCATTTCATTTCTTCTGCTTAAGTGTAATACCTTCTATTTCTCCCTTGGACTGTACAACAATAAATAATATAATAAAATTTTATTTATAGCCCGCTCCTCTATGCAGACAATCGGAGCGGGGTACAACAAGTTAAAAAACACAAGTTAAAACAACTTAGTATTTCTCACCTGTGAAATCCCATGTTGCCTTTTCTTGGGATATTGTGGCACTGGTGGTAACCAACCAAACTGAATCTCAGTGCTTCTCTTGAATGATAGTGTAAAGTGGGGGTAAAGTAAGAACAAGGGCTGGAAACCCTGTTGTTGTTTGTTGTGTGCTTTCAAGATGTTTCTGATTTATGACGACCTTAATCTCAAGGTTTTTTTGATAGGTTTCTTCAGAGGGGGTTTGCCATTGCCACTTTCTGAGGCTGAGAGAGTGTGAATTGCCCAAGCTCACCCGCTGGGTTTCATAACTCAGCGAGGAACCAAACCCTGGTTATTCAACTTGATATTCCTTGGATTGTATAATTCATTATTGTTGTGTGTCTCCAAGTCATTTTTCACTTACGGCGACCCTAAGGCGAAACTATCATGGGGTTTTCTTGCCAAGATTTGTTCAGAGGAGGTTTGCCATTGCCTTCCCCTGAGGCTGAGAGCATGTGAATTGCCCAAAGTCACCCAGTGGGTTTCATATTCATGTGGGTTTCATATTCATCTTTAGAAGCAGATAGCCATTTTTGACCAATGCAAAAGCCTGATGCTCTTTGATTCAAAAGTCTTCTGGTCCTTGACACAAAATGTTACCCCCTATGTAGTGTGGCTCAGCCAAATTACACAGGAAGCATTTTATTCTGTTTGGAAAAAGATGTGTTTCTCGTTCGATGTGGTTGGATACTATTATTCCAGAGAGAAGCAGCTGGGGTCTCCAGGGAGCCCCAGATAAAGTTCTGGTTCAGCAATTCTTCCTCCAAGTAGCTTTTTTATGTCTTCCCTCTCGGGAGTCAATTAGCACAGTTCCAGATTATTATGATGACAGAAACAGTTCTGTTTCTGCCACATGTCCTCCTCTGAAGGGCTGGTATCTTGTAGGGCTCGACTCCCAAGAAGTGTAGCCTCAGTTTGAAGGGATCATACATGATTTAATTATTTGTCTCGTTTTTATCCTGCCTTGTTCCTTTATGAGACCCAGAACAGCAAAGAGTGTTAAAACAAAATTGCTAAACAATCTGAATACAATGGGAAGTTGAAGGTTTTCCTGGCTGGCATCCATAGATTTCTGTGGGTTTTTCAGGCTCTGTGGTCATGTTCTAGAAGAGTTTATTCCTGACGTTTTGCTAGCATCTGTGTCTGGCATCTCTGAAGATGCCAAAAGAAACAAACAAACAGCTTCATTTATATACCGCTTCATACCCTTAAGGAGTGTCTAAGCGGTTTACAATTGTAAGCTATTTGCCCCCCAACAATCTGGGTACTCATTTTAGCGACCTCAGAAGGATGCAAGCCTGAGTCGAGCTTCAGCCCTTTGCTGGTCTTGAACTCGCCACCTTATGGTTTTGAGTGAGTGGCTACAGTACAGGTATTTAACCACTGCGCCACCAGGGCTGCCACAGATGCTGGTGAAACGTCAGGAATAAACTCTTCTAGAACATGGCCACAGAGCCCGAAAAACCCACAGAAATCAACCTGAATACATTTTTTTTTTTTACCAAAAAGCATTAAACAATAGTCTTAGCAATATTAATTTAGAACAGTTAAAAATATAGCCCAAAGCACCTGGCATGTATTGACAGTCTCCCATACAAGTACTAACAAGGGCTGACTCTGCTTAGCTTCCATATACTGAAGGATCCTGCAGATACCAAGTGAGATATGGGCCACTGTGGTGTAGTGTTGGACTAAGACTCTGGAGACTAGAGTTCGAATCCCATCTCAACTGGGTGACAGTCCACCAGGTGTCCTTGGGAAAGTCTCACTCTCTTAGCCTCAGAGCATGGCAATGGCAAATCCGCTCTGAAGAAACTTACCAAGAAAACCCCATGATAGGTTCATAAGTCTGAAATTACCTGAAGGCACACAACACAACAAAACAACAACAACAACATGGAGATAGTATGCCATCTTGGAAGTGGGAAGTAGGGAAATTTATGAGGACTTTCTTTCTCCTGTAAATCTAGGAGAAATTAGAAGAGTAGGCCTGGCGAATCAAGGATCCAACTTTATTTAGAGAAAGAAATCCATTTTTAAAAAAATTTAGGGAAAGAAATGCAGCCATTTTAGGTTCCTCTTGAGAAGGAAGGAAGGAAGGAAGGAAGGGGCTGTTCCTGAGTGCAAAGGGTCTTCTCGCCCACATCCCTGCTATCAATATCTCTGCATGTAACCCTTCACAGAGAAAAGGCCCTTATGTAAGAAGCAGAGTCCTGGATTAGAAAGCTTAGCATTTCCTAGCTGATCTACAGAAGCAGCTCACACAGTGTGAAAGTTCAGATCCCAATGCATGGGTGGCAACTAAAATTAGACCCGGCCAGTTTAAACACTGAGAATTAGAAGCCGTGACTAGTGAATTAGCAAGGAATAAAAATAGAATTGGGAGTAGAGAATGTGGATTTTCTTTGCACCCAACTCGGTCTTCTCCTCTAGAACTCTGAGCTGGTTCATTGGTCACCATTGGCCAATTCTTGAAACTATATCCTTCACTGAAAGAAAACCCCACATGGAATAGTTTCCTTTTCCTCAACAAAGACCCACATTTTTTACTCATCTGGGGAGATGGAGCACAAGGAAGGGGAAAAAAAAGAAATCACAGATAAACAAAGCAGGTTTCTTTTATTTTCAAATCACATCCTTCCATTTTTCCATTTGACACATTTCATTTACATTGAAACACACTTAGAACAAGACTATTTAAATATCTATTGCATAAAAAATACAGGTTGCTATGTTTGAAAAGATAAGCCCCCAACTCACGGTTAGTCCTGACTAGAGGAGGCCCATTGAATTGTGTTGATTCATTCAAGGGGTCTATTATAGTTGGGACTAACCCACAGAATTCTATCCGTAGACTTCTTCTGGGGTACCGATTAAAGCAGACACTCTTTTTACAGTAGTGCAATGGAAAAAATCCTTCCTTTTCCTCACCTTCAGCCATTTCCTCTTGTGAGCCAGAATGCCCCAGTGGGAAAGAGGTATCTTTCTGAAACACCCAGAAACAAAAGGGATCTTGTCTAGGGAGTGATTCATAATCCATTCTGCAAACGTGGAACAACTTGACCATAGAATCACAGAATAGAATCATAAGGTTGGAAAGGGCCCTTTTGGCAACTGGGTCCAATCTCTTGCTCAATGCAGGATCTGTAGCCAGTGGTTCCCAGATTTTGGTCCTCCTGGTGTTTTGGATTTCTGCTCCAGGATCCCAAGTTGGGCTTGGACTTCTGGGAGTTGAGGTCTAAAATACCTGGAGGAGCAAAGTTTAGGGATCATTGAGCTAAAGCATCCCTGGTTGCTGTCCAGCATCTTTTTGAAAATGTCCAGAGAAGGAGACCTCTCCACCTCTCTAAACAATTGGTTCCATTGCCAAAGTGTTCTCACTGTCAAGAAGGACTTCTAATATTCAATTGAAATCAACCCTCATATAACTTAAAACCATTAGACCTGATATCTACCCTCTGGGGCAGCAGAGAACTTGTCTGATCCCTCATTTCTGGGGCATTTGAAGAGTGACATCTCTCAGACTCTTCACCAGACTGAACACACCCAGCTCTTTTAACCTCTCCTCTTATTTTTTGTTCTCCATACCACTTATCATCTTTGCTGCCTTTCCCTGAACCCTTTTCTTTTTGTTTTGTTTTTAATTAAAAAAAAACAAACTCACAAACCAACCAACCGTTATAGCTTAAAAGCAAATAGAAACTGAACCTGAGCCCATTCCTTGAATGTGATGTTCAAGCAAACTACAGCTCTCAAAAGACACATCATTATTGGACATCAGGAGACATTTGAGTTATGGTGACTCTATGAATGTGAAAGCTCTGAAAGCCCTGGATCTTGCAAACTCGGAAGTCAACATTCCCCTTAGGGTCACCTTAAGTCAGAAATGACATGGAGGCACACAACAACAACAACAAGACGACTTTTGAGTTATGGCAACATTACAGATGCAAAAGTTCCCAAAGCTCTGGTCATCACCTCAGGTCTTGCAAAACCAGGGCTATGGCTTTCATGATTGAATCAAAAGAGATGTAAACTTGTACAATGAATGGTGGAAGGCCATGACACTAATGTGAGTGTGGCAGTGAACTTGCTCTGGGTTTTAAGGGGCATCTGCACTGTAAAAATAATGTGGTCTGACACCACTTTAACTGCCATGGCTCCATCCAAGAGAAACCTAGGTTTTGTACCTTAATGAGGTACCCGCCCTCTTTGACAGAGTTGGCTTTACAAAATTACAAATAACAAGATTCCATAAGATGGAGTTACAACACTTAAAGTGGCATTAAACTGCATGATTTCTACAGTGTAGATGCACCCAGAGTCTGCACTTCAAAGAAGCTATCCAAGGTGCTGAAATATATCCTACAAATAGGCTCAGCTCTGTGATTAAGGCTATCCTCAGCATCCTACTACTGAGAGCCATATCCTGGCCTGAATCCTATTATTAGTCTGAACTGGAACAAACCCATCAAAACAATGGGATTTAACTATTTGATGACTTGCCACCCAATAATTGATTCTCTGGGGACATACTAGTTTGGACTAAACAATAGGTTCCAAGCCACTGTGGAAGGACATGGAAGAAGGTCTTCTCTGTAGTGGCACCCCAGTTGGAGAATGCCCTCCCCTTGGAGCCTTGAGTGTACTACCAACTCTGGTTTTATTCTGGCACCAAGTTAAAATGCAGCTTTTTATTAAAGCCTTTGGGACTTAGTTCATCTTTTCCAAGATTTTAAGCTGTTTCAACAGTCAATTTGTTTATTATGTGTTTAGTTTCTTTATATTCTTGCCTACAGAACCTTATGACCCCTTTTAACTTTTAAGTGTAGAATGAATACTTCCCATGCAATGTAAGTCAAAGAAAAGGTGATATGATGATATACCTAGTACAGATAGACCATGCCCAAATAGCTTCAGAAATAAGAGGATTTACAAGGGGTTGCTGAAACGTTTGTGGCCTGACCTACTTCCCAAAATCTGAGCATACTTTTGTCACTGTAGCTTGAAAGAGTGCTTTTTTGGATTGTCAGTTGCCAGTTTGCAGGATCATAGCTCTAACTTCTGTTTTTGTTTTATTTTGTCTGTTTGTTTTTTTGAGATCATTGATCAAGCCATGTGAACAAAAACTGCAGCATTTCAAGTACTGAACTCTCGGTCAACATGAAATTTCTGTTCCTGCATAAGAAAACTCCAAAGGAAATCCATGAGTGTATGATGCGAACATTGAGTAGAAAGTGTCCGCCATATTTGTGAATAAGTGGTGTGCCAACTTTCTGCACGGAGATTTTGAGACCGGAGACGCAGCAAGGAGGTCTTCAACAGTGTCAGCTCCTGAAATTGTTGATAACTTGATGTTGGCAGGTTGGCAAATCTCAGTTAAAACAATTGAGACACTACAGATATCCCAGGAAAGCATTAAGTTTATAATTCATGAGCAGTTTGCTATGCAGAAGTTGTCAGCCAAGCAGGTGCTGAAATGTTTGAATGCTGCCCAGAAACGAAATTGAGTGGATATTTCCAAGTTCATTTTGCAGCATTTTGAGTGATTTAGTGATAATTTTTTTTTTTTTTTTGCAATAACTTGTCACTGTTGATGAAACATAGTTGCATCACTATGATCCAGAGACAAAACAACAGTCCTTGCAATGATGACACTCGGATTCTCCACGGCTGAAGAAATTCAAGAGTTAATGTTCAGCGGGAAACCTCAGGGCCACAGTTTTTTGGGATACGGAAAGAATTTTGGTGACTGACTATCTTCAGAAAAGCCAAACAGTTAATGCAGTGGTTAAATGCCGGTCCTGCAGCCAGAAGGTTGTGAGTTTGGTCCCAGGGCTCCAAGGTTGACTTAACCTTCCATCTTTTCACAGGTTGGTAAAATGAATACCCAGCTTGTTGTGGGCAATTGGCTTACAGTAAACTGCTTTGACTTGGAGTTCCTGCATGGCAGGGGGTTGGACTGGATGGCCCTTGTGGTCTCTTCCAACTCTATGATTCTATGCTTAGAGAGTGCTGAATCCACTATGAAGCAGTACAGAAATGTACATGCTATTGCTATTGCTATTCTCACTCGCTGTGCTGATAAAGGAGGCACTGAAGGAAAACCATCGAGGTTAGTTGCAGAAAGGTGTTTCCTTTTTGCTGGACAATGCTCTTGCTCACAGGGCTGGCAAAACAATGGATGCATTGAAGAATTTGGGGTTTGAGTGCAGAGACCACCCACCCTATTCCCCGATCTTGCTCCATCTGGCTGTTTTCTGTTTCCAGACTTTAAAAAGAATTTTTTGTGTGATTCCAAGGTGATAGCAGCAGCAGACCAGTATTTCAGTGAGCAGACACCAGAATATTTTCTGAAGGTTTAAAGAAACTTCGGAAACATTGTGCCAAGTGCACCAAACTTTGGGCTGAATATGTGGAAAAGTAGGCAATTTTCATGGTTCTAGGTCAATCCCTTTTTGTTCAGACTGAGAACTTTTCAGCACCCCTTCGTATGTTTTCTTTTCTAGAATGGTCTTTTCATTTAGATTTAAGAACTCAGTACATTGGCCCTCTTATTCATATTAGAGAAGCTATTCCCTTTTTAAAAAAACTGACATTTTTATTATCAAGAACTGACTATTATGTGTTCTACTGAACAGTCACCTACACCAAGTTAGCCCTAATAAAGAGAGAAATGTCTAGGAGACAAGATATAATCTCAGACCTATTTTGTATATTTTTTATTAACAATTCAACTATTTTATCTTAATTCTGTGTAAATATGAGATTCGAATTTTTCAAGGATGTACAACAGTCCTGTGGATGCTAGCAATTTATGGACTGGATCGTCCACAGCTCACCATGCTCCATATTATTCAATGGCAGTGTGTGCAAATGATGCGCTGGTACGAACACATACACATCACCGCCCATTGAATAATATGGGTTGTGATTGTCTGCAGGAGCCCTGAAAACAAAGCCCTGTAGATGGGAAGGAGCCACTGTATTCAAAGGTCTGGGTGATGCAGAATAAGCTTGACTTGTGTTTCCTTTGTTGGAATTAGTATTGTTTTAAACTGTGTAAACTAATTTACATGTGTACACTGTTCTTTGAACAGCTGGCTCTGGTTTATTAGCAAACGTGTAACTAGTGAACATCCAGTGAAATGATACCAATATGTCACACATCCTATTGCGCATGTGGGCAACAAAACCTGAGCTCCCTTTTTTGGGGAAGAATCCCAGTATAAATTTATTTTCACTCCACAGCTCTCAGGCAGTTCCACCACTCATTCTCCAAATCTTTGCCTCTTTCTGCACCCGCAATATGTTGGTCTAATATAAATGCTCTGGGGCAAGGACTCTTTCAAACTGTCAACTTGGCACTAAACTAACATTCACTTGCAGGCCTAATTCTCACTGAGGTGTGTCAACCTTCATCTGCCACTGCGTATCTCAGGTGGAAATATGGAAATATCTGTACATTTTTATGCTTCTATGCACCTTAATGAGAAGTAGACCCCCTAAAGTTGAAAGATACCTCAAGGTTCCCTAGTCCAATTCTTTGATAATGTAGGAAAGCCATGGCATCCCTGAGAGGTGGCCATTCAACCTCTTTTTCTTAAAAGACCTGTAAATCAAAGAGAACAACCACCTTCTGAAACCAGGAATATACAGATTCAATAGCCCTTATTGGAATTCTCCAAAACTTTTTTTCACAGACGGCTGAGGTTGTAATACCTTTGTTCCACGCACATGATTATTTAAAATATTATATAAAATTGCCTGCAGGCTATGTATAGAAGATGCATATGAAGCTTAGGGCTCAAGCAGTCAAGTGGCTTGGAGCAGCCTCTGGCCACTCCAGCCGCAAGTGATCCTCAATTGGCACAGGACTGTGGCAGCCAGACGTTACGGTCCTGAGGCCGGCTGCTGTTGTGGTCTGTAATGGACCTCTGGCAAGGAGTGTTTTTCACCTGCTGCTTTTGTGGCTGGGTTTGGGCTGCCTTATGTGGCCTCAGCGTGGCTTCCTAGGGGTGTGCGTGATCTACATGTCATGTCCCCAAATTGGTTGGAAGCCGCTCTTTCTTGTCTATCTCTTTCAGGCCATAAAGAAATTTCTTGTTTAGATTTGGGTCCCATCTCCAAGATATCTCATTATATACATATATTCCAAAATCCAAAACAATTCATAATCCAAAACATTTCTGGTCCCAAGCATTTCAGATAAGGGAGACTCAACCTGTACCATCATGAAGTTCTTCCAAACATTTAATGAAGATCCCTTTTCTTGTACTTTCAACCCACTGGTCTGGATGTGACCCACTGGAACAAGAGAAAACAACTCTGCCCCATCATCTATGTCAATGATTCCCAAACGCTGGCTTTCCAAGTGTTTATGGATTTCAGCTCCCAGAATTCCAGACCATTGGGCAAGATGGCTAAGGCTCCTGGGAGCTGAAGTCCAGAGCATCTGGAAAGCCAAAGTTTGGGAATCACTGATCTATGTGATAGCATTCAAAATATATACAGAAGGCTGTGATTTTACCTCTTCTCCAAAGTAAGGATATCAAGCTCTTTCAGTGTTTCCTCATAGGACATGGTTTCTCCAGACCCTTTGAAATGTTTGCTGCACTCCAATGGACACATTCTAGTTGATCAACATTTTTTATTTTCCTTCCGATCCTATTGCTAGTCACATCTGGAGTTTATTGTCAATTGCCACCAGGCCAACTTCAACTTACGACAAACATATGAATGAGAGACCTTCCATGACACACAGTTATTCTTGCAAAGTCAGGGCTGCTAAAACCACAAATAAGAGAAAAGTCAACCAAAAAGACAAAGACTGCATCTGCACTGCAGAAACAATGCAGTTTGACACTGCTTTAACTTCCATGGTTCAATGCTATGGAATCCTGGGATTTGTAGTTTGTTGGGGCACCAGAGCTCTCTGACAGAGAGGGCTAAACATCTCACAAAACTACAAATTCCAGAATTCTGTAGCATTGAACCATGGAAGGTAAAGCAGGGTCAAACTGCATTAATCCTGTGGTGCAGATGCAACCAAATAGTCCAACATTGAATCAATGTAATTTACCTAAGCATTGGCTTACCATTCAGTATAATTTATTCAGTGGGTCTACTTTAACTGGGATTATCAGTAGGATTCAGGTTTTAAACTTCAGCACACAAAACTGGACTTCAACAAAGAGGCTGAGAGACTCGAGTTATCTAAGGAAAAAACTCTGGAGTACCTCTCAGTTCTCTCTGTGTGTGCATAAAAAGAAAATTAAAAAGAAAGAAGATAGATACATTAAAAGATTCAATACCACATTGACAGCACAATCTGAATTATGTTTACTCAGAAGTAAGTTCCACTAAATTCAGCAAGACTTACTCCGTAGTTACTAGAGTGTGTTCAGGAGTGCAGCTGGAATGAATGCAAATTTGCAATTATTATATCAGGTCAGATTCTTAAGTCCATATAATTTAATATGTTCTACTCTGAGTGGTAGCAGTTCTCCAAGGTCTCAGCCAAAATCCTTTCTATCATCTACTTCCTGTCACTCAGATTACAATAGATGAAATCTGTGAATGTCATCAGACACTGCTGTATATCCATCCTTCTCAAATGTAAACACTGAAAATTTGAATTCGGTGCAAACATGTCAAAAGATCCACAAGATATGGGAACGTCCAGTGCAAAAGGACAAGCAAGAGGAAACTTCTTCACAAAAGACAGGAGACATCTCCATCGCAGATATTTTGCTATGTCTTTACAAGTGCACTGATCCTCCAAAAAAGAGGAGCACACTCACTTTTATGAGGAATTCACATGAAAAATATATTTGTATTTAAAAAACCACAGTCCAGTAATAGAGTCTAACCTCATAGGAGTGTTTCTCCCAAAGGATCCCAGAATCTTCAGTGTGGTTTTCCCTAAAAGTCTAGGTCATCTTGATCAATAGCCTCTGAGTTCTCCTCCTTCTTTTTAGAGACCTGGCTATTGTCCTCT
Source organism: Urosaurus nigricauda (assembly GCA_034509955.1). NCBI lineage: Eukaryota > Metazoa > Chordata > Lepidosauria > Squamata > Phrynosomatidae > Urosaurus > Urosaurus nigricauda. The sequence continues at coordinate 374,449,511 of JAOEGL010000001.1, read as the reverse complement.
TCATTTTCATCAGTTTTGGGTTCTTCTCCCTTCCCACCACTTCCCAGGGAGGATGCTCGATCTTCTTCCTCTTCCTCTTCTTCTTCGATGTCAGGATACATCGTTGCAGACTTATTCTCTGTGTTGCTTTTCGCCTCTTCGTCAGCATTACCGTCTTTGTTCATATCATCCTCTTCCTTACCATCTTCTCCATTGTTCCCATCCTCAGATCCTTTTTGGGATTGCTGTGAACAATTGCCCATGGATGAGATGGCCGAAGTTTTTCGGTGGTTCCTTATAGCTTCACTAGGCTCCCCACCATCTTCTTCTTCTTCCTCTTCTGCATCCATTGCAGGGTCCTCTTCATCTCCATCAGCCTGACCAGGTTCATTGCTCTCTTCTCCCACCGCTTCCTCTTCTTTCTCCCCAGCTTCATCCTCCTCTTCCTTGTTTTCATGCTCTTCTTCTGCTCTTGCTGTTTCTGAAGAAGCCTCACATTCTTCTTCAGGCGTGGCATCATTCTTGTCAACCTCCTCTCCGTCACTACCGTGAGTATCTTCCTCAACTTCATTCTCTGTTCCTGCAGCTTCTGCTTCAGAGCCTACCAAATCACCAGCATTTTCTACAAGTTCGGATCCATCTTTTTGGCTCTCTCCTTCCTTTGCTTCTGGGTCTGCTGCTGCACCATCCATTTCATCTTCCATTTGGGGTTCTTCTTCAGCTTCTTGAACTTCCTTTTGTGTTTCGTCTTGTGCTTCATTTACATTTTTCTCTTCATTTCTTTCTTTTTGTACTTCACTTTTGTCTTCTACTTCCTCATTATCATCCTCATGAGCCACTTCTTCTCCCTCCTCTTTTTCTTCTTCTTCTTTCTCTCCCTCCTTTTCTTCTTCTATTTCATCTTTTTCTTCTTCTTCCTCTTGCACAGATTCCTCCTCCTTTTCTTCCTCTATTTTATCATGAGCCACTTCTTCTTCTTCCTGTTCTTCTTCTTCTATTCCCTCTTCCTTTTCTTCTACTACATCCTCTTTTGCTTCCTCTTTCACTGACCCTTCTTCCTTTTCTTCTTCTGTTTCATCGTGAGCCACTTCTTCTCCTCCCTGCTCTTCTTCATCCATTCCCTCTTCCTTTTCTTCTACTGCATCCTCTTCTGCTTCCCTGTTTACAGTCCCTTCTTCCTTTTCTTCTTCCATTTCCTCCTTCTCTTCTTCTTCCTCTTTTACAGACATCTCCTCCTTTTCTTCTCCTGCTTCCACTTCCGCCTCCTCCTCCCCTGTTTCTTTCTCTTCCTTTTCTTCTCCTCCTTCCAATTCCTCTCCTCTTGCTTCGTTCCCTTCCTCTTCTTCCTCTTTCACACTCATTTCCTCCTCCTTTTCTTCTTCCTCAATTACTTCCCCCTCTTCTACTTCTTTCTCCTCATTTTCTTCTTTCATAGACTCATCTTCTTTTCCTTCTTCCTCCTCTTCTTCTACTTTCACATCAATTTCCTCCTCCTCCTTTGCATCTTCCACCTCTTCTTCCTCTTTCTCACCTACTTCCTCTTCCTTTTCTTCTTCATCTATTACCTCTCCCTCCACTTCCTCAACTTCTTCCTCTCCCACTTCCTCTTTTGCTTCCTCCTCTGCTTCTTCATTTGTTGCTTCCACTACCTCTGCTTCTTCACAGTTCTGAATTTCAGATACTTCCTCTCTTTCTGGGAGAGCTTCTTCTTCATCTTCTTTCACTTCTTGCTCTTCTTCTTTGTCATTATTTTCACCCACCTCTTTTCCCTCATCAGGTTCTGTTTCCTGATTGGCTTCAGGTTCAGCAGTCTCCTCTCCAGCTTCTTCATCCTGACCCTCTTCAGCGATACTTTGCTCTGCCATCCTTTCAGGAACACTCCCTTTCTTCATCTTCAGGATTTGCTGGAGGTCAAATGCCTTCACAACTGGTGCATTGGCTGCAACTGGTGGAACCACTGGGCCTCGTATGGCTCTGGCCTCTATCTTCTTCCTGATACAGGCATCACATGGACAATACTCCTCCTCACTGGGTAGCTCACTATCATCATCTCTAATGGTACTAAAAATAAAGTCTTCGTCTATCTCATAAGATACCTCTCTTGTCTCTTGTTGGTTACTCTGGTTTACAGACCGGTCATTGTACAGGGACATTTTACGTATGCTTTGCAAACGGCGTCTTCGGTTTTCCACCTGAAGGGTAGATTCGCGGCGTAGTTCCTCATCTGGAGGTCTTGGGATCCTCCTGCCTGCTCGGCTTCTGATTTTCCTTAACTCCTTCTCAATACTCCTTTTTATCCTCTTACTTACTTCTTCCTTCAACTCAGAAACCATCTGGTTCACCTCATCAGTGTTTGGCAGGTTCCACTTCACTTTGAACTCATTCATGGCACTGACGTAGTGAGTCATGAATTCAAACTCAATCTTCTTGAGAAGTTTCAGCACCCAGACAGGGTCAGGGTCAATGGATCTTTGTTGCGTCATGGGGGAAACTTTCACTGAGGGTTGGCGGGGAACAACAGCGTCACTAGGTTGAGTATCAGCTTCAGACATGGCCACCAGCTGCTTTGCCTCATTCATTTCAGGCTCTTCTATGTCATTAGCTTCCTTTGTACATGGGTCATTGTGGTTTGGTTCTTCAGTTGCTTCAAGGTTGCTTGGCTCTTCAGTTGATTCAAGGTTGCTTGGCTCTTTATCTGCTTCAAGGTTGCTTGGCTCTTCAGTTGCTTCAAGGTTGCTTGGCTCTTCAGTTCCTTCAAGGTTGCTTGGCTCTTTATCTGTTTCAAGGTTGCTTGGCTCTTCGGTCACTCTGTCAGCATTCTCTTGGCTAGGGCTGTCTTCTATTTCTTTAACAATGCTATCATCTTGGGCTTCTACTTGGATGGTAGCATCCGTTTCTTCACATTCTACATCTTCATCTTCTTGCTTGCCATCTTCTTTCACCTCTTCCTCTTCAGCTATTTCTTTTTCGCCCCCCTGCCCCGTTTCACAGTCATTGCCTTGGTCTTCCTCAGCTTCAGCTGCTTCCTCCTCTCCAGCAGATTCCACTTTTTCTCCTTCTGAGTTGGAGAGTAATGTTGGTGGCTGAGAAGCATTGCCTTGGTTGTCCTCATTATCAGCTTCTACCTCTGTATTTTCTGCATCTTCTTCAATGGTTTTGGCTTCCTCTGTTTTCTCTTGGGACAAGGCACGATCCCGGCCTCCGGCCACGCTTCCTTCCCTTGAGCCTCCATCACCACTACTCACATCAACTCCTGAAGAAGACATAGGAGTGCAGTCACCCTCTTTTGAGCAGTGCCCTTTGAAAGCAGAGGACACTTTTGCCTGGCTTTCCTTCTCCACAACAGAACTTGGGGCCCCGCTTTCCGATGTGCACCCACACCAGAGGGCCTGGAAAATGTTCAATAGTTCTGTATATCTTGGCCTGTTGAGGCATTTATTTGATTTGCTGGATGGGTCCAGTTCTTCATCAAGGAGCTGAAGGCTGGCAAGGCAGGTGATCAATATATTGGCTGAGTTGCTGAGTTTTCTCCCCATTGTAGGGGACACCTCTGGCAAACTATGCGACCGGTCCATCTTTGGTTCTTGTTTGGATGCCAGCAGTGCTTTCATGATCTGCACAGAGGTCTGTATAGTGTTAGGCAAATCTTTTTTGTGGTTGTTTTGGCTGGAGAGGACAGAGTGGTTGCACTTTGCATCTCCAGCTTCTGCCTCTTCTAATACAGCTTGAGAAGCTGTCTCCTCATTGAGATCTTCCTTTGGTTCTTCTTCAACCACCTCCTCCTCTGCTCCCTCAGCAGCTGCCTCAACAGCTTCCACTGTGCTTTCACCTTCCTTGATGTCCTCTTTATTCCCTTCTGATTCTGCCTCCAACAGTTCCTCGCTGCTCAAACAGCCTGGTATTTCTGCATCTAAATCTTCACCCTCCCTGTCATCCTGCATCTCGCATTTCATTAGCAGGGTTTCTGAAGGAATCTTCCTCAACCATTCATGCACAACTTCTTCTGGAGAGGCATTGGGCAGAGAAGAAGGGATGACTCCATCATCACCTTCTGCCTCTTCTTGGATCTTCTCCTGGCATGACCCTTTCTCTGTGTTCAAAGGTTCAGCTGTATTCCCTGGCTCATGTACCACCTCTGTCTCAGGTGACTGTGAAGCAGTTGCTTCTTTCTCCTCCTTATCTGCAATTATCTCTGATTCTGTGCATGCACTGGTCCCTTGAGAACTCTTCTTCAAAAGCACGGTCCTACCTTTTCTGCTACTGGGCCTCCCTTTTGGAGGGGCAGGACAGCGCAAACTGTAAATGGATGCAGACTCAGAGGCTGAAATTTGACTAGAGCGCTCCACATCACCATGGAGGCTGCTGTTTTTCTTTCGTTTTGGCTTGGAAGACAAGGCCACGCTTGACTGTGAGCAAGCATCATTGCTTCTTGCTGAAGCCTCTGTTTCTGCATATCTGCTCCTACCTTCGGAATATGAAGAAACCCTTGAACTAGTGCTTCGAAGATCGTCATGACAGGGTTTCATTACATGGCCACATTTGGAGCAGGTAGATTCTGACATACTTCCCAGCCTTAAAGATTCCTCTGGAGAATTAACTTTGGGAATTCCAACTCCATTTTTCCCATTGCAGTCTGAGACGCTGGAACAAAGGGATGATATCTTGCTGGAGTTATCTGCCTGGTTCTCCCTCTTGCTGTTTTGGGATGACTTGCTGTAGCACTTAGAAATACTGCTGGTACTCTCCTCATTGTAAGCTGGAGGAGCTGCCCCCTCACTCAAAGATGACACACGTGAGTGAGGAGAACTTGAATCCTGGGATGCGTGAGCTTTTGAATCTCTTTTCTCTGCTTCGTATGAGCTTCTGGAATAATATGAAGCCCTGCTGCTGGACCTCGCATCTTCTGCAGGGAGAGAACTTTTTGACTTCTTCTTTTTTGTCTTACTGGAGGTGGACCCTCTAGATGACCCAACAGACCTGTTGGATGCTACCTCCAGGTGATTTTGGCTGCGCTTGCTCTTCCTGGAGGAAGCCGAAGCAGCACTACACAGGTGTATTTCATCACTGTCGCTCCTCTGGTTGTTTCCAGCACAAGAGTCTGACCCAAATGACCTTGCTGTAGAACATCCTCCGCAGTCACTGACTTCATCCTTGACAGACGGATTGGACCCTGGATTTTCTGAAACAGAATAGATTTCGTTGATCTCTTCATCCTCCTTTTCATCTTCTTCCTCTGCAGCATGTTTCTTAGGGCATGAATCTGTGGAGAAAGAAGAAATCGCTTGATCATTCTCAGAAGTCTCATCAACATTCTCCTTTGCTCCACCAAGTAGGCTGCCCCTGCTGGATTTGCTGTAGACACTGTTTGGAGTGGAGGAGCAGCCGACAATATCTTCCACCTCTCCTCTTTCCTTGATGCTACCAGACGAAAATGTTCTTGCCAAACTGCTGGTCTCCTCACACACTCTTATCTGGCTTTCTGCCGATTGTTGAGAGGATTTCGATTTGCTGCTCCCAGATCGGCTACCTTTGCCTTCATCTCTTCCTCCCTCCACAGTGGTTTCCTCTTCATTTTGTGAATGGGCCGAGTTGGCTATGGCATCCATTTCCTCAGGAGACCCCCTTTGGCTTGTGTTGGTCTGGTCACAACCATGTTGACAGCAGCAGCTTTTGACCGAATGGTACTCCACCATATTCTCTACAGTTTCTGAATAATGAGAAGACTCTCGCACCACATGTTTGGAATGTTCCTCTCCACTAGACGAAGTACGGATGCTGTCAACGGAGGCTACCTTTTTGCGGACAATCCTCCGATGTGATGAAGTGCTCGAGCATGAAGAATGGGTGTACCATGTGCTCTTTACCCCTTGCTCTTCTTTCTGAGAAGTGTGCATGGGATTCTTCCAAATGTCATAGTCTTTGCACAGCTTGCCACATTTGTGGCAATGAGCCTCATCATTCTCAGACTCGTCAAGATTGGACATGTAAGAGTCACCATCACAGGGATAGAAAGAGTCGTCCAGCTCTGAGCTAACCTCTGGGTTTTCTGTTGATTCCAATCCATTGTCATGGTTGATGCTCAGTTCTTCACAAGGTATTTTATTCATCAGGCCAGACTTCTTGATATGCGTAGACCACTGGAGAGTCTCATCATTGAGCAGACGGAAGCGGACTTTCATCTCAACAGACAAGCTGCCATCCTTATTCACATGCACCTTCTTCTCTATGTCATCATTGACTAAGGAATGGGCCAACTCCCCAGCTTTAGAGTGTGGACAGTGGCGTGGAAATGGAGCGCCATTCTCCGAGGACGTTGTTAGGCCATTTGTGGAGGATTTTTCTGATGATAAGGAAAACCTTGCAGACCGATTGCTCAAGGATGACCGTGGGTGCATCACACTCTTTTTGGTTTCCAGTCCGAAGTTCACTGTAGTTTACAGGTGAGGTGGGGGAGGTGGAGCAAGGAATGAGAAAATAGAAAAGAGATATTATAAGAATGTGGACCAAAAATGTTGACTGTCCAGTAACAGCAAAAATACCATAGCCCAGTGATCAGGCACATGTTTTGAATGGTCAGGAATATAATCATCATCTTCATCATCATCATCCTAGAGATCCTGGTAACTGAACCTATATTATAAATTTTAAATGATGAATTTTAAATGTGGATTATTTTAATATGTGTGTCTTAGGGAAATAATAATAATTCTTATCCCTCCCTCCCCATGGATCAAGGCAGGGAACAATAACAGACCAACAAATACATAACCTCAGTTAAAATACAACATCAATCAAAAAGCATATATCAGTTCAAAGAACAGACAAGATGTGTGCATATTAAAACAATCCACATTCAAAATCCATCATTTAAAATTTACATATATGGGCTCAGTGTCCTGAAGCTTCAGGATTTTAGAGACAGGAGACTAAATTTATTGAAAGTGTATCCTTTTATCCCACATTAAAACTTATATTGGGGCCACATAGCATAAATCTGCACATGTGGAGTTCTGCATGAATTGTATTACACAATCATTCTGCTGAATGGCACAATTGAGCAAGCGAAACAAGACACCAAATGTGCAACCAAAAGCCCAATGAAATGGGTAATGTGCATACATGCATACTGGCACACTACATGTGCAACCCTGCTACTACAATCTTGAACTAAACATATCTTACAGAAATGTCCAACTGCTTCTGCAGGGGAATTTAGGAGTACAGTACATAAAACACCAACAGGATTCCAGTCAAAGTACTTCTTGAATTGGCAGTTAAGACTCCTTTACAAAAGACCTGTTCTTAGTAGGGATGAAACATTGTTAGAGTGGGTCTGTTGTTCCAGATCCACCCAGCAGTCTACATTTTTGGATTCTCTGGGCTAAGAAAGGTTAGGAAGGCTACTGTTATAAGTGCTTGCACAAAAAAAAAATAAAATAAAAAAATAAAAAAATAAAAAAATAAAAAAAAATTAAGATTATGGACAGAATCTGCTTGTTAGCCCAAACAAGAATAGGCTCATTTGATTGATATAATATATCGATATGTTGACTCACTAGTCAACAATTAAGTCAATGGGTCTGTCCTAAAAAAAATTAGGCCTAAATAACAGGATTCAGGCCTATTCTACCTTGCATAGCCATGATGTCAGAATTCAGGGTCCCTTCTACACTGCACAGTTATAGCACTATAATTCCAATTTAACTGCCATGATTCCATCCTACAGAATCCAGAGATTGGCTATTTGGGGGGCATCCCTGAATTCTCATCCAGAGAGAGAGAGTTCTAGTACCTCCCCAAACGACAAGTCCCAGGATTCCACTGCCATGGGTCACTTGTTTTTGAGGTCAGAACAAGGTGCCCAGTGCTGGGTACTTCATTCTGACCTCAGAATGAGTGACCTAAGGTGGTGGCAGACATGCCAACACCTGCTATGGCACAGAGGGCTATGGATCTCCCTGGAAGATCCAGAGCAACTGGAAAGTAGGGATGTGACAATCATTTGTTGCAGTTTGCTAAACATTTTTTTTTATGTCTCAGCCCCTTTACATTTTTATGTATGAGCTGAGAAATTTGCCACATGATCAACCAGGTGTAAGAATTTTTCAGACAGTTCATTGGCAAATTAAATAATTGGGCAGGAATGTCCATTTGAAACTGGACGTTCTGGAAGTATTTTGTTTTGTTTTATTGCTTTATAAAGCAATGTTTATATAGCAGGGTTGAAATAAAGTTGGTACATCTTCACCTTGGAAAGGTCTAGCAAGCAATATGGAAAGCACTTCTTTCCAAGGAGATGTTGAAATTGTGTGGATTTGTTGTTTTTGCAAATGACAGGATTCAAATTTTCAAACCTAAAACAGAAAATGTCACACATGGAAGGGGGAACATAGCTTGGTGTAGTTTATGAGGAGGATACAGTGAAGAAGACACGCCGGGATCAGTTTAGACTACAGCTCTGATAGCTAGAAGGGAGATTATGGGAACTATAGTCCAAACTTTTCCAAGCTCTAATTCTCTCTCACTCTCTTTAGCGCATACTATAATGCACTGAAATGATTGGAGGATACAAATGCGAGGTACATTAGCGTCCCATTAGATAAGCAGTATTTCCTTTTTTAAAAGACAAATGGGACTGGTTTTGAGCAACCTTTGGACCACTGTGTTACTTTATGGTAACATATGGCTCTCCAGTTATTGTTGGACTGCAAGTTCCCATAGTTCTTAGATGGTGTAGCCAATGCTGAAGAACAGGATGATGCCAGAATGGGCGTGGGAGGCAGACCTTTCGCCTTCTACAGACAAAGCCCAGGTTTGAACTTCAGAGAGGTTTAGTGCCCTGGATAACGCTTTGAAATTTCATATTAAACCCCAGAATAGATTTACCACACTACTGACCAAGCCACATTTCGCTGACCCCCATCTTTCTTACCTTCTTGGTTTTCGCCATTGTTGTTGCTGCTGGAACGGGAAGCCAGGCCAGGCAATTTCTCCGAAGAGTGTTTCCTGGGGTTCTCTTTCACCATTGGCTTGAAGGGCTCCCGGCCGACACAGACCAGCACGTTAGGACAATGTAATACAGCTTGCATGCTGTCAATCTGGAGAAGAGAGGAGTACAGGTGCTGTCAAAGCCCACTAATACCAGGAAACACTTTTTAGGTGGTTGGGATCCAATGTGGGAGTTGAGTAGCTTAAGCTTCTGTCTGCTGAGTGCTGCAACGACTGTGCGACTCAACCCTTGTGTTATTCAAAGAATCATATAGTTGGAAGAAACCACAAGGGCCATCAAGGTCAACCCCTTGCCATGCAGGAATACACAATCAAAGCACTCCCAAGAGATGCCCATCCAAACTCTGTTTAAAGAAATAGGCTCCAAACAAGGCAATCTGTTCCACTGTCAAATAGCTCTTAACAGTACATTCTACCTAATGCTTATATAGAATCTCTTTACCTGTGGCCTGAATCCATTGCTCTGTTCCCTAGTCTCTGGAGCAGCAGAAAATTACCTTCCCACCAAAGTGGTCCCTATTTATCTACCTGCATTTTCATGCTTTCAGACTGCTAGGTTGGCAGAAGCTGGGACTAGTGACAGGAGCTCACTCCATCATGCAGCACTTGGGCCTCCAATTCCCAACCTTCTGACCTTACAATAATCAGAATTGGCATCTTAATGACTAAGCCACTACATCCCCTTTTCAATGAAATTGAAAATTTTTAATCTATTTTTTTAACATTTTAAAAATCTAAAAATCTAAATTTTTTTAGCTGAAATCCTCTTTTAGATCCCATTTTAGAAGAGGTTACCTTTTACCTCTTCTCCATTAAAAGGGCCTCATCAATGACACCTGCCCAGCATCCACCCTGTATACACTTTTGCTAAATGTATAAGGCTAGGACCCCAAGTGTCTTCCTCTTATAAATATAATATCTTTGGTAGCATGTTTTAGGTTTTAGAATTCACACAGGCAAAGGCTTCTTTTGTAACAAATAAACATTGACTTTGCTATTCAATAAACATTTAGAAAGAATTTAGCTTAGGTAGAATAGTTCCAAGGTGGTATAGTTACATAAATATAACAATGGCAGGCACTTCCCAGTTCCTTTTTACAATATCCAACACATTCCCAGTCTGTGTCCTTCTCTCGGATGGGATGGGAGTATCTCAAAAAAGAGATACTGAAGGCACAATTTCAAACAGTTTCAATGAGGAAGAAAAATGGGAGATGTCTCAAGAAGCCAGGATAGATGACTAAGGAACTTTCAACTGAGCTAAGTTTTAAACAGAGCATGTATAAGAAATGGAAGAATGGGGAAATCACCAAACGGGAATTCAAACAAATAGCCAGCATTTGTAGGGATAAAGTCAGAAAAGCTAAAGCGCAAAATGAACTCAAGCTTGCTAGAGAGGTTAAGAACAATAAAAAGGGCTTTTTTGGATACATCCTCAGCAAAAGGAAGAAGAAGGAAACAGTAGGGCCACTGCGTGGAGAAGATGGCAAAATGCTCACAGGGGACAGAGAAAAGGCAGAATTACTCAACACCTTCGTTGCTTCAGTCTTCTCAGGAAAGGCAAAGGGTGCCCAACCTAAGGAGGTGTCCTGATAACAGGATTCTGACTATTGTTTTATTTTATTTATATCCTCCCTTTCTCCCAGTGTAAGACCCAGGGACATGTACAAACTTCAGCTAAAAAGGCAATAGAAAACAACAACGACAATAATTATATTAGCAAGGAATTATGACATTAGTGGTGGATTCCTTCACAAGCAGGAGCTCTAAGATTCTGTGCATCCTAGTGGTCTGAGTGTTGGTCTAGAATTCTGGAGATCAGGGTTCAAATCCCTGCTTAGCCATACAAACCCACTGGGTGACCTTTGGCTAATCATACTCTTCAGCCCCAAAGGAAGGCAATGGCAAATCCCTTCTGAACAAATCTTGCTAAGAACCCCTATAACAGGATTGCCTTAGTGTTACCCTAAGCAAGAAATGACTTGAAGGCACACACTAAACAACCATTAAAATCAAACACTTAAGTAAAATACATTAAAAACATTTTCAAACATAGTAAGGAAGGGGGGGGCAGTAAAATCCTATCCATTAAGGACTCTTCTACAGCTATCAGTTAGTAAGTCTGAATTAAGAGGATTTTGCTTTCCTGTGGAAGGAGAGCTGGGATGGGACAGCCTAGCCTTGTGGGAGGAAGGTCTATAGTCTAGCCGCAGCAATAATGACGACCCTTCCACATGTCCTAAGCAAAGAGGCCTCTGAGGATGATGGAAACCCCCAAAGATCGGATCTTGAATCAGAACATATGAGGAGATACTGACTGAGATCCCATGTGATGATTCTGTAGTATTTATTTTCACATGTGGAGGTAAGCATTATTTGTGCTATTATTTATTATTCTAAGCCATCGTTTTTTGACAAGTCACATATTCTCAACCTCAGGGGAAAGCAATGGCAAACTTTCTCTGAACAAATCGTACCAAGAAAACCCCAGCACAGGGTCACCTTATGGTTGCCATAAGTTGGATCCCTTTGCATAATGTGGAGAAACTGCCCACTTGAAATTTTCTTAAATAGATTACTTCCAAAGCCAAGATTACTTTAAAGTTGTATCAACACTTTGTGCTTAGGGCAACCCTATCATGGGATTTTCTTGGCAAGATTTTTGCCATCCTCTGAGAGCAACTTGCTCATGGTCACCTAGAGGGTTTACATGGCTGAGCCAGGATTCAAACCATGGTCTGCAGAGTCATAGTCCAGCATTAAACCACTGCATCATGGTGACTGTACAGATGGCACTATACCAGCATAAGTGCTGTCCAGCAAGGAAATGCAAGGCTTGTATATGATCCATGGTCAGTTGTGCAGTGGAGCAATCCAGTATAACTCCGAGATAGCAGAACCTGAGCTGTCAAGTTGACCTCATTTTTGCTATTTCTGCTCTCTGCCTCGAGAGGGAGCTCCCCAGCTAAAACACAGAACAGCCTGTTTAGCACTGGAAACAGATCTGAGTGTATGCTGCTTTTTATATTCCAATAAGAAGTACATCTTGGTGAGGGCAGGGTTCAATTTTTGCAGTAAGAGGTTGCCAAAACTGGGCCTGGTGCACCCTGCATTGTTTTGAACTTTGCACTGGCACACATACATTGGTATCTCTGCCATTGCACATTTGTGTTTCTTCTTGAGCTTCATTTTAATCAGTAGAGTCACAGTAGCATGGGGGGTGCGGACTGCACCAGGTGGCACCCCAGAAGGGGGTGACACCACAGAAGAGGGGGTGACACCCAGTCAGTCCCCAGCCCCCCAGTGGGGTCTTCCTGGGGCCTTGGGCCTGCTCTCTCAGTCGCTGCAGGGCTTTCTGAGCAACCAGGCAAGCGGAGGGTCTGTTCTCCCGGCCACCATGGGGCTTTCTGGGCTGCCGTCGGGCCATGGGGCCGTGCATACGTTTTCCCGGTGCACACACATGCATGCACATTCCCATACAGTGCATTCACCAGAAATCCGGCCCCCAGATACTGCCCCCCCCCACTGGGTGACACATAACAACAACAACATACACCCTTAGGGAAAAGGTGGCTATAAAGAAATAGATTGGTTAGCTGTTTGATTGCATATATACAATGGAGAGAAGGGGGAATCATTTTCCAAGATGAGAGCATTTTAAAAGAGAGAGAGAGAGAGAGAGAAGGAAAATCGGCAATGGCAAACATGAACCACTGAAGCAGAACATGAGGTCATTCACATGTTGGGTTTTTTTTAATGCGACAATATGCATCATCTCATTCATGCATTCAGGTTTGTTATTCACACTATGGAACACACTGATCTGCATAGATCCACATCTTTGCGAGTTCAATTGTTCACACATGCAAGCATTCAAATCCCTTTTTCGGTGTGCAGCATTTTATCCTGGGTCTATTTGGGTCTATTTCCATCAATTATTCACACTACTGATGATGCAAATCTTTTTTAAAAACCTCGGGGGAAAACGTGATATCGATTATCTCAGGTTAATTGGGTTTTTTGGGATCCCCCCTCCCAAAAAAATCTTAATTGGGTGCATTCGGGATGTGTGTGAACAACGAAGATGTAACCCGGATTCATCTTGGATTATTTTCACAGTGTGAATAATTATGAAAAGACCATCAGAAGAGCCATGCTGGATATCAACAAAACTTTGTCTAGTCCAATATCCTGTTTACACAGTGGCCCTGCAAGTACTCCACTGAGGGGCAAACCAGCTGGATGGAGCTGAAGGCTGAATCTGCACTGTAGAAATAATCCAGTTTGACACCACTTTAACTGCCATGGCTCAGTGCTATGATACTCTGGGAACTGCAGTTTTGTGAGACATTTAGCCTTCTCTATCAGAGTACTCTGGTGCCAAAACAAAAGACAAATCCCAGGATTCCATAGTACTGAGGCATGGCAGTTAAAGTGGTTTCAAACTGGATTATTTCTGCAGTGCAGATCTAGCCTAAGGAAGGAAGGAAGGAAATTAGCCTTGAGCTCCATACTGAAAGAAAGACAGTATAAAATAAAATAATGCATTGTACAGGCATACTCAAAAGGGAAAAGTAGAAATTATAAGATAATGCAGTAAGGAAAACAACTGGAGAAAATGCATGGGAAGATTGTAACTGGAGACGATAGAGATCTCCAGAGATATGATGTTCTGGATGCCTTTGGTCTTGCGTTATATCAGAACTTGGCATTTAACTGGTTGGAGTGGAAGGAACTTTACTGGGTGTGCTGTACATCTGAATATGTAATATATGCTGACTGTGTGTGTAATTGTTTTAAATTACTGTTTTAATTGGATTGCTTGTTGGATGCTTTTTCAAACTTTTGTACTACAGTACATGTTGTTTTCTGTTGTTGCTGTGTGCCTCCAACCTGTTCCTGAGTGGAGACAATCCTAAGGAGAACATATCACAGGCTTTTATTGGCAAGAACTGTGCAGATGAGGCTCTGAGGCTGAGAGAATTTGACTTGCCCAAGATTATCCAGTGGATTTCCATGGCTGAGCAGGGATTCGAACCCTGGTCTCCAGAGTCATAGTTCAATGGTCAAAAAACTACCCCACACTGTCTCAAGCTACTTTGTTATAGTTTATATTGTGAGTTCTCTTGGATTTCCATATTTGGAGACAGGTGGGTTATAAAATAAATAGATAAAATTACAATAAATATATTATCTGTTGTATAGTGTAAATATTAGTATTTCTTATTAATAAATGGTTTGTATGCTAACATACTACATGATATGTATAGGTTGAAAATCCAAGATGTATACTGTGTGGACATTAACTGACATGTGAATTTTATTTTGTTATTTTATCATATTAATAAAAATTAAAAAATAAAATTGCATCATATAACTGTGATGGTTCATGCAAGTGAATCTTTCTACATGAATTTTATTTTGTTATTTTATCATATTAATAAAAATAAAATTAACAAAATAAAATAAAATTGCATCATATAACTGTGATGGTTCATGCAAGTGAATCTTTCTACATGGTTTTTACATGACTTTATGGTGTTTAACGTGGGGGATTTTAAATTGGTTTTTAAATTTTTACTGTAAACATTTTTAATTTACTATATTTGGAAGCTACCACTGGTCCCATCTAGGAAGAAAAGCAGCATACAAATGAAAGAATAAGTAAATAAATCTCCAGGTTGTCTGAAGATGCCAGCCACAGATGTTGGTGAAACATCAGGACTAAACTCTTCTAGAACATGGCCACAGAGCCCAAAAACCCCACAAAAAAACTATGGATGTTGGCCATGAAAGCCTTCAACTTCATTCTAGGTTTTAGTGTGACCTTTCAAGGAATGGTGCTGAACTGACTTGGGGGAGTGTATTCATCCCTCTCCTGTCATGGAAGCCAGCAGCTACCAGTGCTCATCTTCATTCTTCTTGAAAGAAACATTCAAAGGTCTCCATTATCTCTATTATCAGCCTCAGAAAACGAGAAGGGAAGGCCATTCATACATCAGGGGTTGCCCATAGATTCAGGGCCCTTGGAAATAGATTTCTAGTCTGGTGTTCCTGTACCTCAAAGGGGAGAAGGAGGAGAAAAAAAAAACTGGGACATTCTCATAGAATTGTAGAGTTGTAAGAGATCCCAAGGGTCATCCAGTCCAACCTCTTTCTGCCATGCAGGAATATGCGATTAAAGCACTCACAACAGATGGCCATCCAACCTCTGTTTAAAAACCTCCAAAGAAGGAGACTCCACCACTTTCCAAGGAAACAGCATCTTCCACTGTTGAACAGCTTTTACTGTCAGTATGTTCTTCCTAAAGTTTAGGTGGAATTCATTTTCCTGTTGCTTGAATCCATTGCTCTGGATGCAAGTCTCTGGAGCAGCAGAAAACAAGCTTGTTCCATCGTCAATATGACATCCCTTCATATATTTAAACAGGGCTGTCATATCTCCTCTTAACCTTCTCTTCTCTGGGCTAAACATACCCAGTTCTAAGCTGCTCCTCATAGGGCCTGATAGTTTCCAGACCTTTCGCCATTTTGATCACCCTCCTCTGGACATACTCCATGCTCCTTCTTGAATTGTGATGACCAGAACTGGACACAGTTTCCAGGTGAGGTCTGACCAAAGCAGAATAGAGCCATCCTATTAGTTCCCTCAGTCTAGATACTATGGCCCCGTACACACGGGCACTTTGTGAAACCCTGAGGCCAAAATAAGGGATTGATAGTGACCCAGCCCTACTGATGTCATAGGTGCGCATACCGGTCCACACAGCATGCGTGGTGCAGGATACAGATGCCTCTCTTTATAATGCCGCAAAAAGGAGCTGCTCTAAGTGGCTCCTTTCCTGCTGCGCATCATTGCCACCCTGTTTGGTTGTTGCAGCTATGCAGCGCAGCAAAGACGAGTGGAGTTTTGCGGCCCATGTGTACTGGCCCTATATTTCTAATAATGCAGCCTAGAATTACATTGGCTTTTCTAGCTGCCGCCTTACACTGCTTACTCCTTTGCCAGCTTGAGCATGGCCTTCTCGGGGGGGGGGGGGGTGGAATGATGGGAGCTCAGCCCACAATATACAAACAACAAGCAAAACCCTACATTGCCAGTCTGGGCTACAAGATTCTGGTAGAAGATATTTTTAGCTTTGATCTTGCACACGGTTGGGGATCAGGTGGTCCGTGGGCTTTGAGTGGTGGTCCAGTGTGGATCTTCGAACCCCCTCTGACCACCCAAGCATCCTCTACAAACCCCAGGAAAAACAACATTTGGTGCAAAAAGCACTGTCCACCCCCAGCCCCAGCCCCCAGCCCAAACAACCACTCGAAAATCATGGAACAAAGATGGACAATTCTCCTAGATTTTCTGGTCACAATGGACTTCTCCCCAAACCTGTAAAAGAACTTTTGCTTTTCAAAAAATTGGCCTCAAACCCTCCCACCCCTCACCCCATACCCTGTAAGAGCGAGGGACATTTTCACTTAATTTTGTAGACCTCTCTGACCTGCTTTAAGGCTGAAGAGACATTTTTAAAAGTAGGAAATATCATGTAAGTCAACTTCTGGGTCACCTCCTGTTGAAATGAAATGTCTCCCTGGGCCTAAAACAACTGGAGGCAGGCAAATACATAGTGAAATTACACTCACAATTCATAGAGGGTGTTTAGGAGGGCAAATTTTTTGCCTTTGATGGGTTTCAGTTTTCCCACTCCTTCACAGAAGATACTCAACACTGGTGTTTCAGGGGTCCTTCACCTCAAAACAGCAAGAAATCCATCCATGACCTCAAATGTTGTCACCCAACAGCCTCCTCTCCCATGCTCCAAAGGTTGGCCAGGAATGATGCAATGTGACATCACTTTTAGTCATTAAAACAGTAACCAAAAGTGTTGAAAATCTACAGATTTGGGCCAAGGACTATAAAGCTCCCAGGTCTATATACAGTGAGTCTCCTGCTTTCTATTGATGTCTGCTCTGATGTCCACCATGCACTATATGGATGCATGATGGACACATAATGCTAACCAGACCAGTGGCTCTCAATGTTTGCTTCTCCAGATATTCTAAACTTTAATTCTTCAAAGTCCCAAAATTTTGAGGAAACATATCAGCATTACCAGCAGTCAGGTATTTTAAGAGCTGATGTACAAAATATCTGGAGGACCAAAGGTTTAAGACCATTAAGCTAGATGACTGGGCCAGCTCCATGTAGGAAGCATGAAGACTCACCTTCCTCCCATCCAATGTGAACAGCTTCTTCACTGTGAACTTCATAACCTCTGAAATCTCATCCAGGAGAGTTTTGAGGCTCCGGGCATTCCTCCTGTTGAGGACAATGGGCCGTTGGATGGTGATATCCCCATTTTTAACTAGAGTGACCTTCTTTGGTATCCTTGGGCTCTGTTGGATGAAACCCGTTAAGTAGTCATCATGCTTCCCATCCTGAGCTGCCCTTCTCAAAGCACTAGCTGGTCGGCCAGTCTTCTGAGGACCTGTCCTTCGGTTGGCAGCCCCAATACTGATTGGTGTGACGTATTTCTTGTCCGAACAGAGGTAGCAGCCACCGTCTTCCAGCTGATCTAGGGTGCTGATGCAGTGAATCCCCCGTGGTGTTGTGATGGTCCGCACACCAAAAGGCAGAGGCACCCTGTGGGACAGGTCATCCATGAGGGCATTGAAACTCTTGAAGCTGCGTTGGTTGATGGCCATCTTGACTCCTCCAAACTGAGGGTCCCCACTCTTGTAGAAGGTTATCTTCTTGGCTGGAGGCACCTGGGTGACAGCATTCGTCCGACCCAAGGGAGGAAGGGGTTGGTCATAGTTGTAGGGGCCGGAGGAAGAGAAGTAGTCAGCGGATGGTTGGGTCATCCTGGAAAACCCTTATAGATAACTGCAATGCAAGACAAAAATTGAAATGAATGAGACAGCTACAACATAACAACAATAGCAACATTATCCAAGCCCATTTGGATCTTTAGTTGGCTAATCTCACTGTAGGCCTGAGCCTGAGATGCTGCAATGGGGTTCCATGACATAAGTCTCCACAATATGCATTGATTTTGCTATTCAACCCTTGTGTTGAATGGCAATGTTGCATAACAAAATTCTTGTCTTGAATGGCAACATTGCTCCACTGAACCAAGGCACCAAATAGGCAACCAAATGCACATGTCCCTCCATACACAACGCACAATCCATGCAATGCACAATGGCACTGCATGCCAAAACTTTGCTTCCACAATTTTGAGATGAATGCAGACATTCTGCATTGGACAAAAATATCCAACCACTTCCATGTGGGAATTTACACAAATGTAATGCACCAACAGAATTCTGCCCTAAATTGAGAGCAGATCTACTAGATTAATAGAATTTGCCCACATGGGACTTGGCATGTAGCAGTTCATTCAATGGGGCTGTTCTTGGGACTACAGACTGTAGTCTTATCGAATTCTCTGTTGCCAAAAACATACGTAGCAGAGAGCCTATAGAAACTACGTGTATGGTGTCAACAACCTGAAAATCCTCCCACATTTGAGTTTAATATGCCCAATTTTGAAACTGCTATTTCCCCACTTCTGCTTGGAGAACTAATTTCCCAAGTTTTCCTCTGTTCTTATCAAGTTCACTTCCCTTGAAGTTTCTTGCATAGGCATGTACAAATACAGCACAGGTGTCTGAGAACAAACCTTGTGAAGAATGAAGAAAAGGGCCCATTGGTAGTTCCAATCAGAGTTTTTGTTATGTGTTTTCACTTTGGTTTTGACTTATCTGGGTCCCAATTGCAATAGCCCTGTTGAATCCATTGTTAAATGATGGGTCAACATTTCTGTAAATCCCATTG
This sequence comes from Urosaurus nigricauda, assembly GCA_034509955.1. NCBI lineage: Eukaryota > Metazoa > Chordata > Lepidosauria > Squamata > Phrynosomatidae > Urosaurus > Urosaurus nigricauda. The sequence continues at coordinate 374,430,688 of JAOEGL010000001.1, read as the reverse complement.
ATTCAATGGGTTGACTCTGATAGGGAAGAGAGCCAGAGTGATGAAGGATTTTGAGGGTTGGACTAGGACTCTGGGAGACAAAGGTATGAATCTAAATTAAGCCATGGAAACCCATTGGATGACCTTGAGCAAGTCATACTGTCTCAGTTTCAGAGGAAGGCAATGGCAAACCCACCGTATACAAATTTTGCGAAGAAAAACTCTGTGGACTTTATCACATATGGGGAAAATCAGAGGATAAATGGGGCATTATTCAGTGATATTTGTGTGAATGGGGTGAAGATTTTCACATGCATCATCATTAAAGATGGCTTATTGCGGGAATAACCAGGGAATAACCAGCATCAAATCATTCACGGGAAATCCCATGAATGATTTGTTGCTGGTTATTCCCTGGTTATTGATTGGGAGTTCCTGCATGGCAGGGAGTTGGACTGGATGGCCCTTGTGGTCTCTTCCAACTCTATGATTCTATTATTCTATTCCCAGGACAAGTCATCTTTCATTGCAATGGTGTGTGAAAATCTTTACTGCGGTTGCGCAAATATCTCTGGATAATGCTTATTTTTCCTGTGTGATAAAGTCCTGAGATAGGTTTGCTTTAAGGTTGCTAGTACAGTACACAATAGAAACAGCTTGATTAACATGAGCAAAGAAATGCAGACAACTGAGTTGAGCCATTTCAAGCAGGGAGGGGACAGGTTTATCAGTTTTAATCTCTCCTAGGAGTAAGTCTTTCATAAAGGTAAGGGGCATTGGTTGTCCATTCACAATACAGCCACTTCAAAATACTCTGCATTGCAGGCATGATGGTATAATGGTTTGAGTGTTGAGCTATGACTCTGTAGACCAGGGTTCAAATTCCTGTTTGGTCAAGGAAACCCACTGGATGACCTTAGGCAAGTCAGTCTCAAGGAAGGCAAAGGCAAAATGTCCTCTGAACAAATCTTACCAAGAAAACCCTGTGATAGGTTTGTTTTAGGATTGGCATCAACTGAAAACAACTTGAAAGCACACAACAACAATGCCTTTATCATCCAGATTTTGCATGATTCACAGAAGAAGAAGTGGTGTTCAAACAGAACATTCAGGCTGCTTTGGGTCTTTTTGGGAAGCAAGCAGGATGTACATCAATCCAACAAAGTTTTTTGTAGTGCTTTCGGGCTATGTGGCCATGTTCTCAAAGAGTTCCTTTCTGACGGTTCGCCAGCATTTGTGGCTGCCATCTTCAGAGAATGATAGCCTGGAAAAGGATTGGATATATATATATCCTGTGTGACCCTGGGAAGGGAATCCTGGGAAGGGAATCCAACAAACATTTTGAAGAGTGAGGTGCTGCTAGCCCAAGACTTTCTCTAGAACAGAGGACTGTGTAGGCTGTTTGTATAGTTAAACTGGGGACTGTAGTAGGAGAAGCAGAGAGGTTTGTGGCTTCCCTTGTGACTTGACTCTTTAGGCAGGAGTGAGGGATAACACATCTTAATTATCAATGGATCCCAGGAACCATGGGAGCCCTTGCTCCTAGTACAACCTTTCAGCCCAAAATGCTCATGAGTCTTCGGTTCTGTAATTACTGTTGAAGGCATCGCATCCTATTAATTTTGCATTTAAAACTTCTTTTGCACTTTCAGACACACATATTAATAATAAATAATAAAAATGTATTTATACCCCACCCCTTTGAGATCAATCGGGGCAGCTTTTCTTTTAAATGCAGACAGAATTTAACTGAGGGTCAATATTATTCAATCCAACATGCTTTTTGTCTTTGCAAAACGACACAGATTTCAAGGCAGGGAAGGTAAGCGTTAACCACTCACTAGTCAGAAGATCTTACTGCTTTAGATATCCTTGTATATAAATTTTATAGATATCATCTTCAAGAAAATGTACTTTTGGAAATATGATCAGCATATTTAAAGGTATATGCCTAGCCCACATTCATATCCTTCAGACATCTGCCTTCCTCCAATCTCTTTTTTCCTTCATCTTAAGTTTCTATAAAAGCTGAGCAAATGTCCAAATACCCCTGTTTCCCCGAAAATAAGACATCCTCAGAAAATAAGACCTAGTAGAGGTTTTGCTGAATTGCTAAATATAAGGCCTCCCCTGAAAGTAAGACCTAGCAATGTTTTCGTATATAAATATATATACAATATATAATAAATGTTAATTTTTACTATATTTTGTTCAACAATAAACGTAAATTCTTCTTCATGGAAAAATAATACATCCCCTGAAAATAAGACCTAGTTCATCTTTGGGAGCAAAAAATAATATAAGACACTGTCTTATTTTTGGGGAAACACGGTATAAGTCCATTTGCAAGTTTTGTCTATACATCATTCTTTCAATTGTTGCAAGTGTTGTTTGATCTTCTATTGATTGGATCACCAGTAGGGGAAAATTATCAATCCAGTAACAAAGGACTAATCTTTAAGCAGTCAAAAGAGCACAAAAATCCACTTCATTTGTTTAATTTCCAAGAAACAAATAAATAATTCAAAAGAACACACGTGTCCATGAATATCAAGGAACATTCCAATACCAAATTTACTAATGAGATGACTTCCTTCTAAAACGTATCTCCAATGGGACAACTCCAAAACATACGCATTAAGGAAGCATTGCCAGTATCATGTCTCCCAACAATTTGCTGATTTAGGAAACCCTTTCTTGAATAGATGTTGTGGCGACCAATATACCCCAAAGACCAATTTCTATTGTATCAAACACAGTCAGAGATCTATAACCATACTAGTTATAGATGTTAAAACCAATAGCTACTGATTAATCAGAACTGAGTATTCCAGTTCTCTGTTTCATTCTTGCCTCATGTGACATATTTATTTATAGGTAACAGAAATGTATATATATAAAGACTGATGGCCTGGATACTTGACTGGCCTCAATTAATATCTCTAATATAAGGGGAACTTCAGATGCATTTAAAGCTGCAGGACTAAATCTTGATTGTAACAAATGCTTCAGTTGTAGATATTGCCATTTTGCTGACAGAGGTAGTTTCAACTACCCTTGCAAAATTGAAAAAGTGAAACACTCATAACCAGCATCAAGTATCTGATTTAATGTGGCTACCCTATTATTCACCCCCACAAAAATGGTTCCTTGCCAAGTTTCAGATTGAGTTCCCCTATAAAGTCAATTTGGCATGAGCGTATGGGGTCAAATTCTAATTGACGAGACAATATTTGCCGCACAGTTCTAACTACTGAAATTGTTGGCAAAACACTGCCCTTTTTAGAAAATATAATGAGAACAAGTATTGTCCATTAAAATAGAGATGCCAGAAATGAAGAGCCTCATTGCATGAGAAAAGAAAGCCAAAACAGAGCAGGAGAGCAGTGGCTTTCTCCTGGCCTCTCGAAATGCCATTGTAGCACTTCCATTCAATTCTCAAGAGAGGCGGTTGTAAAAGTGTGTCTTTTGTTGAATGGATTTTTTCAACATGACAAAAGGCATGCTTTTTCAATCATCTCACCTGGAAAGAGAACAGAAGTGCTATGATAGTGAGGCATGGAGAAAGCTGCTGCTCTCCCACATCATTTAGGGTTTCTTCTCTCATGTGATAAGGCTCAAAAACTCCAAAGGTGACCATGGTGTACTATATACTTTAAATGGCTAGGTCCAAAAATTACTAAAAGACAACAGATATCCATGAAGGTATGTAAGAAGATCTGAAAGGCTGCACCCTCCCTCTTTGATGGGAATTAGCATAATTTGTCATTGATATTCTAGGAGATGAGCCCTGCAAAAATCTCTTAAACAATGCATTTAGTTTTTTCAAAATATGTGCAAGGCATAAACAGAGGGAGTCCACATATAACATAAAGAAATTCTAGATACAATATTCATTTAAGTTTACAGAATTAACATTAAGGCTACCCATCTCTGAAAATCTTGTGCAATAGCTTTTATCATCTTATTGATATTAAGATTAATGATCCAAGAAAAGTCCATAAGGATAATTATACCCAGAGAGCCAGTGTAGTGTAGTGGTTTGGGTGTTGGACTACACTTCGAATCCCCATTCAGCCATAGAAATACCTTGGGTGACCTTGGGCAAATCGCATTCTTTCAACCTCAGAGGAAGGCGAAAGGGGGAAAAACCCCAACTCTGAACAAATCTTGCCAAGAAAATCCTTTGATAGGTTTGCCTTAGGGCCACATCAATTGAAACAACTTGGAGGCACACAATAACATTATTATACCCAAATTTGGGCAACATCAAAACTGCCATGCTTTAAACACAGTAGAGTGTTGTCCTGGCTCCCACTATATTTCAGACGTAGACCAGTTAACCGGATATTTTACCCAAATTACTAATCAACTGCATCTGAACAGGGATCAACTGCTGCGGCTTTGAAATGAACAACAAAAGATCATCTGCAAAAAGAAAGTTTTTAAAAATTCTAAAGAGACATGCACAAATCAATTGATCCTGCATTTTCCCGCCGATAGCACACAATAAGTGTTCCAAGCATCAATTGAATATCAAAGAATATCTTGGTACTGAATACAACATTGTTCTCCATTTCAAAAATATTTTAGGAAATCCCAAATTCACTAATACTGTAGAAAAAGAAACAGACATGACATTTTATCAAATGCCTTCTCCAAATCGCAAGAAATAACAAATGATCCGTTCTATCCAAGTTCAGAGCAATCAAGTCCACAACCAATCAAAATATTGGCTCCCTGACTGTTTTTCATCTTTTCTGCCTGGTCCAAATTTACCAAAGATATAATAACTTTTTGTAATTTATTAGTTAACTTCGCCTTCAGTGTTTTTCTATCAACATTTAGGAAGGCTATAGTTAGCACAGTGAGTATGATCTTTATCAGGCTTAAGCACCAGGGTAATATAGACATCATTTAATGACTGAGATGGGGAGCCGGATTGTAAGGCTGCTGCAATGCTGCAGAATTAATGTAGTTTGACGTTGCTTTATTTGCCATGGATCCATCCTATGGAATTCTGGGATCTGGAGTTTGTTGTGGTACTAAAGCTCTTTGATAGAGAAGGCTATATATTTGTAAATTGAAGGTTTGTATTTGTGGGTGATATCACCCACAGAATATTTCCTAAAATATAGGAAATTTTATATAAAAATATAAATATATTTTATATAAAATATCACCCATCTCCCACAGAATATTTCCATATACAGAGAGAGCAGGGAGGGGAAAATATTCTGAGGGTGATATCGTCCACAGATATAAACCTACATTTTTTGAAGTTTTAGGCAGATCTTCATAGCTTTGGTCATGAAATTCACCAACAAAATATGGGAGACTTGCTTTTATATATTGACTTTCCCCATGTTAGCATATCACACCAATATTTTAGACCCTTTAGACTCAGAGGAAATTATCAATATTACAGCAAATATGAAAAATCAGAAGTCTCCTGGCACTTATGGTTTTCCACGTGAATGGCCCAAAGCTTTTTCCAGTCTGTTACCACCAAAACTGTTCAATTCTTACAATTATATCTTAGGCTGCATCTACCTCTGCAGAATTAATGTAGTTTGACACGACTTTAACTGCTATGGCTCAATGCTACGGAATTCTGGAATGTATAGTTTTAGGAAATATTTATATATATTGTGAAATATTACATCCATTTGCATCATCTTTCATAGCCGAAATAACGTTATGTTGCTGTTGATCCACCACCAGCATCTTGTTGAGGTGCTTTTCCATTTTCCCAATATGCTTGTCATAAACATGTAAGTAGTGGAATTATAATTACAATTGTTTGTATGCATCTGTTTTGTTTTTTCAGTCATGGCATGGATGCACATAGGGCAGCCCTTGGGTAGCAAGCAAAACTCTGCTCCCCACTTATATGACACTAAACTAGGAGGAGTAGCTAATACCCCAGAGGACAGGATCAAAATTCAAAATGATCTGAAGATACTAGAAAGTTGGGCCAATGCTAACAACATGAAATTCAGTGCGGAGAAAGGTAAGGTCCTGCACTTAGGACAGAAAAATGAAATGCACAGATATAAAAAGGGGGACACCTGGCTGAATGAAACTACATGTGAAAGGGATCTAGGAGTCCAAGTAGACAATAAGCTGAACACGAGTCAACAGTTCGGCAGCTAAAAAGGCCAATGCAATTTTAGGCTGCATCAACAGAAGTATAGTGTCTAGATCAAGGGAAGTAATAGTGCCACTCTATTCTGCTTTGGTCAGGCCCCACCTGGAATACTCTGTCCAGTTCTGGGCACCACAATTCAAAAAAGATGTGGAGAAACTGGAGCCATGTGTCCAAAGGAGGGCAACTAAGATGGTGAAGGGTCTGGAAACTGTGCCCTATGAAGAATGCCTTAGGGAGCTGGGGATGTTTAGCCTGGAGAAGAGAAGGTTAAGAGGTGATATGATAGCCCTGTTTAAATATTTGAAGGGATGTCATATTGAGGAGGGAGCAAGCTTGTTTTCTGCTGCTCCAGAGAGTAGGACAAGGAACAATGGATACAAATTGCAGGAAAAGAGATTCCACCTCAACATTAGGAGGAACTTCCTGACAGTAAGGGCTGTTCGACAGTGGAAGGCAGAGTGTGGTGGAGTCTCCTTCCTTAGGGGTCTTTAAGCAGAGGCTGGATGGCCATGTGTTGGGAATGCTTTGACTTGGAGTTCCTGCATGGCAGGGGGTTGGACTAGATGGCCCTTGTGGTCTCTTCCAACTCTATGATTCTATGATCCTTGAAGCCTCTCATTAGTCACACAAAAACCACTACCTCCACATTAAAATGTTTTGGCACTACAGAGGTCGATTGTTATTCGCTAGGGTTTGGTTCCAGGACCCCTGGTGGATAACAAAATCCATGCATGCTCGAGTCCCATTAAATATAATGGCACAGCAAAATGGTGTCCCTTATATAAAATGGAAAACTAAGGTTTGCTATTTGGAATTTATACTTTTTTTGGAATATTTTCAAGCTGTGGATGCTTGAATCCGTGGATAAAAAATCTGTGCATTTGGAGGGCCAACTGTATTTAAGAGCAATTTTTGCCCCACAGGTACACATAAAGCCCCATCCCCAAACCTCAGGAAAACACATGAAAATACCCCCTGCAAACACCAACAGAATCTTGTAAGATTCCCAAATACACCTGATTTCCTCTGTAGTCCCTGCCAAAATGGCTATAGTAAGTGACATCTCATGATATTTTGAGAACTGTTGCACAGGAAAACACAGGTTTTGGGCTTGCTGAGGGACATGGCTGTTGTTGGGAAATGCCCCCTAACACCTCCAATAGTTGTGTAGCACTTTACTTTGCCTACAACAGCGGCTTAGCAACAAGATTTCTACAAGCAAGTCCTGCAGTGGTCTATGGACTTTAGGAGACTGTGTATGTGCTAATTTCAGTATATGCCTCACTGAATCATGGTTGTTAAATTTAAAATTTGTTTCAAATTTGCAAACATGTTGGGCCATTGTTCTTTGTGTTTGCACCACTTGTTTATCAGAGATGCCCTACAACCCATGGAAGTGGTCCATACAATATAAAATATCGGGGCAGCACAGGATACAATTGCAAATATACCCAGCATTACACGAGGTCGAATTCAGACATAGCCATGGGAATATCAGCATGCAAAGGGATCTTTTAGCACTTTTGAGACTAAGTGAAAGAAGTTGTAGCCTAAATCTTCGTTGTCTTGGTCTTCTTCCTCAGAGGCATGGAGTGAACTGGTGCTCAGGAAAGACTTTTGTTATAACCTTTATAATAAAAACTGTATGAATAGCCATAGAAATGCAAAACTTGTGGGTATGGTGATGAGGGGACAAGTTCCATTTTAATGATGGCCGTTGAGGGACAAAGGCGGGAGGAAAGACGTTACCTAAGGGCAGAGTAGGTAGGTGATCATATAAATGATGGAGGGAGTTTTGGAATCTGGTGCATTCAGGCTAGGAACCAGAAAGGAGATGTGATAAACACGCCAAGAGCGGCCTCATGAGCTTGGGGTGCTAACCAGTGTTATAATATGTGTAGTGCACCAGGATGTCAGTCTCTATTCAACCCATTGTTGATAGACTGAGTTTGTGCATATATTCCAATTCAGCCGTTTCTCTTTCCAGTCTTCCTTTGTAGTTTTTCATTTGTTTGTTTTTGTTCAAGGACAACTGTCCTGAAGTCAGAGATGGAATGCCCAGGAAGGTTGAAGTGTTCTGCAACATGGTTTTTTTTTAATGAATTCCCATTCCTAATATCTGATTTAGGAATACACAAAAAATTGTTGCAGAACACTTTAATCTTCCTGGGCATTCCATCGCTGACTTCAGCACAGTGGTCCTGAGATTAACATACTCCTTTCTGGCTCCCATCCTGCACACATTTTCCAAAACTCCCTCTATATGGTCACCCACCCACCCTGAACTTAGGTAACATCTTCCCCACTGCATTTGTCCCCCAAGGACTACTGTTAAAGCTGAACTTGTCACCTCATCACCAGACCCACAAGTTTTGCATTTCTATGGCTATTCATATAGTCCAATTATAAAGGTCTTTCCTGGGGACCAGTTCACTCCATGCATCCAAGGAAGTAAATCAAATCTACGAAAGATTATGCTACAACTTTTCCCACGTTACAGGAGTTACTGTTACAGGAGCTAAAGTCCGTTCCTAAATCAGAATAGGAAGAAGTTTTCATCTAAAGTCAAAAGCTGAAAACAACACTCATCAGAGCTGGAAACAGGGCAGCTTTCCTTGCAGTTGGAGCAAAGGGTCAGAACTCAGCATTTGAGTGCTAGCTTTCCATGTATCAAGTCCCAGGTTCACTCCTTGCATTTGCCTAGGGCAGAGTCCTGTCTGAAACCCTGACAGCCTCTACCAGCCAGTATTGCCCAGTATTAGGCTAGATCAGTGGTTCTCAACCTGTGGATCGCGACTCCTTTGGGGGTTGAATGACCCTTTTATAGGGGTCGCCTAAGTCCACTGGAAAACACAAACAAACAAACAAACAAACAGCTTCATTTATATACCGCTTCATACTGCCTAAGGAGTGTCTAAGCGGTTTACAACTATAAGCTACTTGCCCCCAACAATCTGGGTACTCATTTTAGCAACCTCCTCGGAAGGATGCAAGCCTGAGTTGAGCTTGAGCCCTTTTGCTGGTCTTGAACTCGCAACCTTACGGTTTTGAGTGAGTGGCTGCAGTACAAGCATTTAACCACTGCATCACCAGTTTTAAGAACCGAGGCACAAAATTTTATGGTTGGGGGTCACCACAACATGAGGAACTGTATTAAAGGGTCACAGCATTAGGAAGGTTGAGAACTACTGGGCTAGATGGACCAACAGCTTGGCTCAGTATTTGACAGTTTCTTATGTTCCTTGTCACCACCAATGGGATGGCTCTATCTAGGATCACAATTGACCCTGCCTCCAAAGAGAAGAGAACCCCCTCAGGTCTACAATGTAGGAGGTATAATATCCAGGCAGGTTCACATGGATAAACACCTAGGCTCACTACAGTTTAGAAAGCAGCATAAAAACAACTTAATAAATGGAATGATTTTTTTAACATAAAAAAATCATATTCCAGTAATCAATAAATAAACTCCATATTTCTAGGCAGTCATCTGATGCATATTTTTCTATTATTTCATGTACAACACATTCATTTAGATTGAATGGAATGGGCACTATCCTTTCATACCACTTGAGATAGAAGAGGAATGAGAAGATCTCCACCTGAAAGCAATAATTTGTCTCTCAGCAATTAATAAACACACTACTAATTCTAAAGCCTAAATCCAGTTGCTAATCCCAGATAGAGTAGGCACACTAAATCAACAGGATTTAAATAAATGTTGACTAACTGCTCACCAATTGATTTGATTAGGCCTGAATAGTCCAAAGGAAAACATCTTCAACAAGGCCTCAAAGTGCAAATATGAATCAATTTCACATACCGTTGTCTTTTTATGATTCTCAAAACTTGCTGCCCAAAATTATACTCATTAGAATATGAGAAAAATGTGTAACAAAACTATAATTACATGTGATTTTGGGGTAGTGAAGGTTAAGCACAGTCTGGTCTGAATAAGGAAAGAATGACTCACATGAAGGCTGGGGATGCATTACTATTATTATTATTATTATTATTACTATTATTATTACGGGTTGATACTCCTTTATTGTATCTATATAATACATGGAATATACGGACTATATAGAGAGGGGGGGTGGGGACTGTAATAATAATAATATATTATTATATATTAAATTATATATTAAAATATTGCTCTCTCTCTCTCTCATATAGTCCATATATATGTATACACACCTGTATTTGCATATACATACATAATGAGATATTGTGGAGAAGGAACCCAAGTCTCAACACAAAATTCATTTAGACATATAGCTTGGAGGTGATTTTATACAATATTTGAAAATATTTCATGCATGAAATGAAGTTTGTGGACACTGAACCATCAGAAAGCAAAGATGTCATGATCTCAGCCACCCATGAAAAAAGTTTTGGTTTTTGGAGTATTATGGATTTAGGAATTCTGGGTAAGGAAGGTTTAATAGTATTATTATTATTATTATTATTATTATTATTATTCCGTTTATACGCCACCTTTCCCCCAATATTAGGAGTCAAAGCATCTTACGAAAACTAATACAAACACAGTTAAAACACAATATATATATATATATATAGAGAGAGAGAGAGAGAGTTAATATTAAAATGCAAATAATTTAACTATTGAATTAAAACCAATTAAAATGAACCCCAAATGGTGCAGTATTGAACTCCCTGGCTACCAATTTCTAACAGTTGTTGGAACAGAAAGGTTTGGGGGTACACTGCTTTTGCATAAGCGGTACCAGAAGCTAAAGGCAAGGCAGACAGAGAAATACTCAGGGTCACAAACAATGCTAATATACGTGTCCATACTTACACAAAATTGCCTCATGGTTTTTGTGCGTCGGGGTAAAAAACCTGGGTCGCTGGTCTTCCCACCTCCCCCTTTCTCAGCAAAGGGTCTCAGCTGTTAATGGCAAAGTCCAGTGCAAAATGGAAGAACGCAGGAGCGCAATGTCTGATGCAAAAGCGCAATGGCTGCGCCTCCCTGCCAATCAAAAGCTTCTCCAAATGACTGAGCATCTAGCTTGCAGGGTTAATCAGGACTGTGTTGCTAACATTAGCCGGCAAAGCCACCTAATCGCTTGGAGAAGGCCTTCAAATCCACCTGCGGCTTTGGACACAGCTGATTTTCCTGCTCCTCCCCCTGGGTTACACCAGCAACCCACGCACACACCTGGACTTTGCGTTGTTTTTATACTCAGTAGGGTGATTCTTGATTTGCAACAGTGGGGTGCAACTCCAGCAGCGTGATTCTTCATTTGCCAGTGTTGACATTTAAGGGGAATGGTTTTGGATAGTCAAAGATATGTACATTCAGTGGAGTGATTTGCAAAGGACTGCAAATTCAGTGCAGAGGTTCTCTGTTTGCAAAGGTTTGTAAAAATGCAGAATATGAGGTATTTTTTTGTGCTTATTTTAAGCTTCGATCCATAAAAAAATAACTTGTAAACTTTTCTTTATCAGGGACTCCTTTAAATATCATTCGTTGCTTCAAATCAAGATTTAAGGCAATAGACTTAACTCAAGATTTAAAGCAATAATACTAATACCTGAAAAATACTGAACCATTAACCCTTGCCACACACATCCTGACATTGGTGATTATCACACAGGGGGATGGGACGTCATTGTGCCATCCCTGTCCAATCCTTCCCTTGTTATTATGGGAAGGACTTTCAGATTACATCACACTTATCTGGACATTATCCCATCTGGAAAATGCGAGTGATAGCAGTCCCACAAAAGCACTTCAAATGATGCCATGCTGATGCTGACATTGTTCCTTCATTGTCCCATCATTGAAGTGGCATTGCCTGGCATTTTGCATTACTGGGAGTTCATGTTAATGCAATGTTGCTTCAATGACAGGATAATGACAAGATCAGTGCTATGAAAGGCTTTCATGCAATTGCTGTCATGGATGGGATAAGAATGGGGGAACGATTCCGTTCCTATCCCATCTGTGTATGATAATCTAGCTTGTGTTGTTAAATCCAGTAGGGCAATCCTTGATTTACAATTCTGGGGTGTAACTCTAGTGGCATAATTCTATTTTGGCTTATTTTGTGCTTGCATCCAGAAACAAATACTGTGGGCCCTTTCTGGTGTTTGGTGCCAGTATCCCCTGTGGATACCAACATCCATGAATGCTCAAGTCCCATTATACACAATAGCTTAATAAAATGTTGTCCCTTATATAAATGGCAAAATCAAGATTTCCTTGTTAGAATTTATATTTTAAAAAATATTTCCAAACTATGAATGGTTGGATCTGGGGATACTGAGGGATGACTGTAATTTAACACAGTGTTTTGGTTTGTTTTTTTTTACCTTTTTAAAAACCAAGACACCCCCCCCCTTTAAAAATCTTTTGTTGCCTTGTACTCCCATGACTTAACTCAAGATTTTTAATAATAATAATAATAATAATAATAATACCTGAACACTGAACCATTAACAAATAGACCATCCTTTAAACCAGTGGTCCCCAAACTTTTTTCGAGTATCTCCCTCTTTCCTGTTGAGCAACAACCCTGGGGTCCCCCCAGGGCATATTTTTTGATATTAGGTCTACAGTTCTACTGCTAATTCAAAACAGCCAATCTCAGTTGCTGCTCCCTTTGCAGCAACCGAGAAGCTTATCACTTGTGACGGTCTTGGAGCAAAAGCCAGCACGACCAAGAGTCTTTTTGACTGGTTGTACTTTCTGTTTGACTAGCTGCACCATTGCTGCTCCCTTTGCTCCCTGCCATTCTGGGAGCAGCAACTGAGCAGCTGGCTGAGCACCAACCAAGAAGTCTCTCACCTGTGCCAACCTTGCAGCAAAGGGCACCCTGGACAAGAGGCCTCTTGGTTGCTGCTCAGCCAGCTGCTCAGTTGCTACTCCCAAGGTGACCAGGTTGCAAGTAAGAAGCATCTCCCTAAAGAGGGACTTTGAATCCTTCATCGGGGCAGAGAAAGGCACAGCCAGTGCTTATGTCAGGGATTTACAGAGGCTTCATACTCTGGACTGGAGACTGGTATGGACTGGGAAAGAGAGAGATTTTAACTACAAAGGACTCTTTCAAATAATTGAGCACATATACTCCTTCTTGAGACGTCATCATCATCATCCATCATCATCATTATTATTGTATTTATATCCCACTCTGATGCATAACCCTATCCCCTGTCCCCTGAAGTTATAGTGAACGAAATATTCTATATAACACTGAGAGTGTCAGCTTGGCTTTTTGGAAGCCAAGGAGGATACACAAATAGTAGAGATGCAAGCTTTTAGGGGGTCAGTACATGAGAAGCCATGTTAGGGTTCTCCTTCACAGCAAAGGAAGATCCATTATGAGACAATCTGGAGTGTGCCCAAAGGAGGGCAACAAACATGGTGAGCGGTCTGGAAACCATTTCCCATGAGGAGTAGCTTAGGCAGTTGGGTATATTTAACCTGGGAAAGAGAAAGTGAAGGGGTGATACAATAGCCACGCTTAAATATTTAAAGGGATGTCATCTTCAGGATGTTTTCTGCTGTTCCAGAAACTAGAAAATGGAGCACTGGTTCCAAGCTACAGGAAAAGAGACTTCATCTAAACATTAGGAAGAACATCCTGACAGTAAGAGATGTTTGACGGTGGAATATGCTGCCTTGGAGCAGGGTGGAGTCTCCTTCTTTGGAGGTTTTTAAACAAAGACTGGATGGCCATCTGTCGGGGGTGCTTTGATTGTATATTCCTGCATGGCAGGGAGTTGGACTGGGTGGTACTTGTGTATCTTCCAACTCTATAATACTATGATTCTGTGATCTGCTCTTCTTGCAAAACTGCCTAGTCTTGCAAGATTTTGGAAGCCTCATGAGGCCATACTCTCCTGAGATTTTAGGAAGGGATATATTGTCTCACTGATCTTAGATGACCACACACACACACACACACACACACACACAATTGACATCATAAAACAAATATGTAAAGTTTACCAAAGAAACAAGAACAATAATAATATTATTGCATATTATCAGCTTGGCCAACCGTGTGATAAAATGTACCTCATAATACCCAAACCATATTTTAAATCAGGGCCAGCTCTAATATAAAGCCAAGTGAGACAGCTGCAGATTTGGGGCAGTGTTTTATTTTAGTTTATTTATACCGCACCTTTCTCCCAACTCAAGGCTGTACAGTATTCTATTTAATTTATATGCTGAACATATATAAAAAGCAAGATTAGAATTGGAGGAAACAGGCATGAAAATTGGAAGAATTTAATCTATAGAGATAACACTGTACTACTAGGAGAAAATAGCAAAGACTTTAAAGTAGACAATGAAGACACTGAAATAGTTCAAGATTTTCCATACCTTGGCTCAGTCATTAATCAGAATGGAGACTGCAGTCAAGAAACGAGAAGAAGACTTGGACTTGGATGTTGAAGGACACCCATGAAGGAACCAGCTAGGATCCTGAAGGATAAAGATATATCACTGAATACTAAAGTTAGCATGGTCTATGCCATCATATTCCCATTTCCAAGGATGGTTGTGAACGCTGGACAGTGAAGAAAGATCATGGGAAGGAAATCTATTCATCTACTCATTTAAAATGTGGTGCTAAAAGAGAGTGATTGGAACTGCTAAATAGACAGCAAGGCTGCATCTACCCTGCAGAAATAATCCAGTTTGACACCACTTTAATTGCCATAATCGTGGGAACTGTAATTTGTTATGGCACCAGAACTCTCTGAAAGAGAAGGCTAAATGTCTCTCAAACCTACAGTTCACAGAATTCCATAGCATTGAGCTATGGCAGTTAATATGGTGTCAAACTGGATTATTTCTGCAGTGTGGAGGCTGCTTAAATGGGCATTAGAGCAAATCAAGCCTGAACTCTCCCTAGAAACCAGGATGACTAAATTGGGGCTCTCATACTTTGATCATATTGTGAGAATACATTACTTATTAGAAATGACAATAATGCTTGGTGGAGTAGAAAGCAACAGGAAAAGAAGACAACTGCATCACAGGTCGATAGACTCAATCAAGGTAGCCACAGCCCTGAATTTGCAGAAGCAGAGCTTTTAATGAAAGGGTGACTTGGAGGACTTCCATTCATGGGGTTGCCATAAGTCAAAGACAACTTGATGTCGATTAACAACAATAAATATTAAGCATAATTCTTTTGTTTAGGCCAAACAAGAGGAGATCCACTGAATCAACTAGTAAATGCTGAGATCAGCACATAGGAGTTTATCACATGGGAGGAATTTCTCTCAATTTCGAAAGAAATGGAAGTGAGGCCAGTTTGGAATTAAGTAAATTCGCTAGTTCAGCAAATTTACTTTATTGCGTATTGACTCTGCATTGCATTCGGAACTGCCCGAAATTGCCTCCCAGTGCCCGAAATTGTGTGTGATAGCTTCTCACGCAATAAAGTGAAACCCCACGATTGCGTTTGGAAGGGCTTCCCATTGCCCAAAAATGTGTGTAACCCATGATTGCGTTCAGATTGCCATTGGATTATACTTCCAATTCGATTCATGTGATAAACTCCATAGATAAATCCCATGGGTCTCCACCAGTTGAAATCCAATAATTTTTTTTCATATTCATGTATATGATTTTAATGCATAATTATATAAAAGAGGTATATAATTATATAGAAGAGATACACCATTTGTTCTTTTTATTATGGTCCATTGATTGAATGAGTCAAATCCAAACCTATCTCATAATATCAGGCTAAGGCAGACAATAAAGCTGTGTTACCACTGCATGAATTTTCTAGTGATTTTCAGTACAGTGAAAAGCTAACCTTATCTGTAATTGTTGTTGTTGTTGTTGTTATTTTGTCACTTCAAGTAATTTCCAACTTATGGAGACACTAAGGCTAATCTATCATGAGGTTTTCATGGAAAGATTCGTTCAGAGGGCATTGCCATTGCCTTCTCCTGAGGCTGAGAGAATGAGACTTGTCCATGTTCATCCAGTGGGTTTCCATGACTGAATAGGGATTCAAACTCTACTCTCCAACGTCCTAGTTCCAGCATGGTGTAGTAATTTGAACGTTGGACCACAACTCTGGAGACCAGAGTTTGAATACTTTACTCGGCCACGGAAACCCACTGGGTGACCTTGGTTGAGTCACACAATTTCAACTCTAGATAACCTGGTGATAGGCCCACCTTAGGGACACCATAAATTAGAACTTACCTGAAGACACACACTAACAGGAAACTAAAACCAATGAAAACAAATCAATTTAAAACAGCCTCCTCTAGCAGTCCATTTCTAAAAGACTATCATAACAGAAAAAATTTCACTTGCTGATAGAAGGACAGTAAAGAAAGAACCAGTAGGCACCAAGGAGGCCCTCTTCCACAAACCCACCAAACAAACTTTGAATGGTGAGACTGAGAGGCATACCTGCCCCGAAGGTCTTAGAGCACAAATAGTTTCATATAGTGAGATACAATCCAGATTTCCAGAGTCTGGGAGCAGCCACTGAGCATGTTGCACAGCTGAATCCACCACCCACCATGTCCCTTGTACAAGAATGCATATTCTGTGTTCATCTGCAGAGACAATGATGCCACATGTGCAATTCAGTTTTGCAACCCTGAATTGAAAATGGATAATGCACATTGGACAAAAAGGTTCAGCTGCTTCTGTAGGGAATTTGGAGATTACTACATGATGGCACTTTTGCACTGTATTGGCACGATTCCTTTAACAGTATCCTTTAACAGGATTACAACAGTATCAATAAGACTTTTTCTGCCTTACCACTTAGTCACATGATATTCCTTGTTTTGTGTCAAAAATGTATATTATCTGTTTTCTGCACACTCAGCCCTACCCCCCAGCCTTTGTCTTTTCTGCGCATGTGCCATTCAAAAATAAATAAATAGCTGAATTCTCACAGAAATGAGATTAGTCCCATGGCCACAATTGTCTCCTCTCATTTCTGGTGATTTGTCATTTTGGAGTTGTCTGTAGTTATTTTAGGTTTTAGGATCAGTGATTTGTAGATAGCAACACACTTTAATGTTTTTCAACAGTGGATCCAGTGAAAATGAAGTCTGTTTTGAGAAACTTTATATTGGCTTACATGTGTGTCACTTTCAATGTACACTATGTACCTTGAGAACCTGAAAGACCACTTAAACAGAAAGAGGATATCATGGCAATTTATTGCAGCCTTCAATTTTTGCACTGCTAATGGGTGACTCTGGGCAAGTCACATGCTCTCAGCCTCAGGAGAAGGCAATGACAAACCTGCTCTGAACAAATCTTGCCAAGAAAACCCCATGATAGCTTCCCCATAGGGTCACTATAAGTCAGAAACGGCTTGAAGGTACACAAAGACTAAATTTAAGGTAAATATATACATCAATACAAATAGTTACAGTCCCACCAATCTGGGGAAGAACAGTTAATGACAGGCCAACTTTCACAACATAGACTCCTCCATCACACGAGTGTAGTGCCAAAGCGATTCACACTTGCACAGTCATAACAGTGTAGTGATATTGGTGGTCATTGACAGGTTTCTCTCATTACTATAATACCAACTTGCACAATAATAACAGTAGAACAACAGGTCAACAACAGATGAGTGCTGATGTCATGAGAAAAGCAGAGGAGCCAGTTGTTGTAATTCCACTTCAATTCCATCACTAGAGCCTCAAGCGGTAATCTCTTTACACTTTTGTATGGTTTCCAGCCTTAATGTGTATCCATAGTCTGGGACTGTACATTTTGTGGTACAACCTCATCCAGCTCGGATGTTCAAGGTACCAGTTTTAAGGTAAACCAGATGGTATAACTCTTTCTCTGGATATGCATTAACCTAAGTAACTGAATTAAGAGCTATAGTGGTTCTAATCTTGGACCAGGACACTGGAAGACCAGAGTACAAATCCTCACTCAGCCATGGAAACCCACTGGGTGACCTTGGACAAATCATGCCCTCTCAGCCTCAAAGGATGGCAACATCTGGAGGGCTACATGATTCCCACACCTGGGTTAGGGCCGCAGAGTACGGGGGCTTCTGAATGCAGTTAAAAGTGAAATTGTGAGCTTTACATAGTGGTTGGAGACATAAACATGTTTTAGGTCAAGCTGGAAGTCCTCTTAAATTTAAAATAGGCATATCTTAATGAGGGATGTAACACATGGATGGGAATCAAGTGGTCACAAATCTGTTTGTGGGGCACGGCAAACACCCCTGAAAAACTCTGTTGCAAAATTGCATCAGCAATCCGTACTGCCTCAACAAAGCTTTTGTTAGCATCAAATCATAGAATCATAGAGTAGGAAGAGACCACAAGGGCCATCCAGTCCAACCCCCTGCCATGCAGGAACTCCAAATCAAAGCATCCCTGACAGATGGCCATCCAGCCTCTGCTTAAAGACTTCTAAGGAAGGAGACTCCACCACACTACGAGGGAGTGTGTTCCACTGTCGAACAGCTCTTACTGTCAGGAAGTTGAGGTGGAATCTCTTTTCCTGCAATTTGTATCCATTGTTCCGCGTCCTAGTCTCTGGAGCAGCAGAAAACAAGCTTGCTCCCCCCTCAATGTGACATCCCTTCAAATATTTAAACAGGGCTATCATATCATCTCTTAACCTTCTCTTCTCCAGGCCAAACATCCCCAGTTCCCTAAGGCGTTCCTCATAGGGCATGATTTCCAGACCCTTCACCATCTTAGTTGCCCTCCTTTGGACACGCTCCAGTTTCTCTGCATCCTTTCTAAATTGTGGTGCCCAGAACTGGACAGAGTATTCCAGGTGGGGCCTGACCAAAGCAGAATAGAGTGGCACCTAGTGTTGGCCAGCTTTCTAGTCTATTCAGGTCATTTTGAATTTTGATCCTGTCTTCTGGAGTATTGTCTACTCCTCCTAATTTGGTGTCATCTGCAAATTTGATAAGTATGCCCCAATTCTGTCATCCAAGTCATTAATAAAGATGTTGAATAGCACTGGGCCCAGTACAGAACCCTGTGGGACACCACTGGTCACTTCTTTCCAGGTTGAAAAGGAGCCATTGTTGAGCACCCTTTGGGTGCGGCCAGTCAACCAATTACAAATCTTTGTAACAGTTGCCTTGTCTAGCCCACATTTTACAAGCTTGTTTGCAAGAATGTCATGGGGAACCTTGTCAAAGGCCTTACTGAAATCAAGATATACTATATCCACAGTATTCCATTCATCTACCAAACTGGTAATTCTATCAAAAAAGAGTTCAGATTTGTCTGGCATTACCTGTTTCTCTGAAACCCATGTTGACTTTTTGTGATTATGGCATTGGCCTCTAAATGTTCACAGACTCTCTGCTTAATGATCTGCTCTAGAATCTTTCCTGGAATTGATGTCAGACTAACTAGACAATAATTGTTGGGATCCTCTTTTTTCCCCCTTTTTGAAGATGGGGACAACGTTTGCCCTCCTCCAGTCTGCTGGGACTTCTCCTGTTCTCCAGGAGTTCTCAAAGATTATTGCCAATGGCTCCGATATTACATTTGCCAGTTCTTTTACTACCCTTGGAGGTAGTTCATCTGGCCCTGGAGACTTATATTCATTTAGGTTAATCAGGTATTCCTGTACTATCTCTTTACTTATTCTGTGCTGAAATTCCCCTATTCTGTCTTCTTCCCCATTATCCTTAGGTTGAGCACCCTTTGCCTTTTCTGAGAAGACTGAAGCAAAGAAGGTGTTGAGTAATTCTGCCTTTTCTCTGTCCCCTGTGAGCATTTTGCCATCTTCTGCACGCAGTGGCCCTACCGTTTCCTTCTTCTTCCTTTTGCTTCGGACATACCCAAAAAAGCCCTTTTTATTGTTCTTAACCTCTCTAGCAAGCCTGACTTTATTCTGTGTTTTAGCTTTTCTGACTTTACCCCTACATGTGCTGGTTATTGTTTGAATTCCTCTTTGGTGATTTCCCCATTTTTCCATTCTTATACAGGTTCTGTTTAAGGCTTATCTCAGTTGAAAGTTCCTTAGTCATCCATCCTTGTTTCTTAAGACATCTCCCATTTTTCTTCCTCATTGGAACTGTTTGAAGTTGTGCCTTCAGTATCTCCCTTTTGAGGAATTCCCATTCGTCTTGAACTCCCTTCTCTTTTAGTGTACTTGACCATGGGATCACCTCCAGTATTTCTCTAAGTTTATTGAAATCAGCTCTCCTAAAGTCTAGAATGCGTGTCTGACTATGCCTAGCTTCTCCTTTCCACTGAATAACAAAGATCCCACCACTTGCACCCCATCAACTAGGTCTTCCCTGTTGGTTAAGATCAGATCCAAAATAGCTGACTCTCTTGTTGCCTCTTCCACCTTTTGCACAATGAAATTGTCTTCCAAGCAAGTGAGGAATTTGCTAGACCTTGATGATTTGGCAGAATTTGAATTCCAGCAAATGTCAGGATACTTGAAGTCACCCATTACTACTATATTTCTCCTATCTGAATGTGTGGTCATCTGCTCTAGAAAGGCATCATCCATTTCCTCTGTCTGACTTGGGGGTCTGTAGTAGACTCCCACAGTAACATTTCTGTTATTTCCCTCTCCTTTAATTTTTATCCAGATGCTTTCCACTTGGCTTCCAATATTGATGTCCTGGATCACTTCATTGGTGTAAATATCCCTCATATATAATGCTATTCCTCCTCCTTTCTTGTTTGGCCTGTTTTTCTTTAAAATGTTATATCCCTCTATTTCTACATTCCAATCATGAGACTCATCCTACCAGGTTTCAGTGATGCCTATTGTATCATATTTTCCTTGTTGTGCTAGTATTCATCTTGCTTATTTCCCATTCTCTGTGCATTAGTGTAGAGACATCTAAGACCATGTGTCCCCTTTACTTGATGCCTGTGCACATTTTTTTGCCTCCTACTGTTGGGTCCTTGCACTGTTTGCCTTGCTCCCTCTATGTCAGTTTCAGTATTTATTCCAGCGCTTTTGCCTTCCAAAATGCTGTCTCCCTTCCCCACAAAACTCATTGGAACTGTTTGAAATTGTGCCTTCGGTATCTCCTGATCAGATCCTTTAGATTGTTGGCAAAACCGTTTCTGCCAACTGGAGTGAGATGCAGCCCATCCCTTGCCA
The DNA here is from genome assembly GCA_034509955.1 of Urosaurus nigricauda. NCBI lineage: Eukaryota > Metazoa > Chordata > Lepidosauria > Squamata > Phrynosomatidae > Urosaurus > Urosaurus nigricauda. Next base: position 374,409,455 of record JAOEGL010000001.1, on the reverse strand, counting down.
GAAGTCCCTCTTCATGGAACCGCAGCCCATGATCTAAGAATCCAAATTGTTCTCGGCGACACCATCTGCGGAGCCAGTTGTTGACATCTGCAATCTTCCTCTCTCTTCCTGGACCATTCCCTTCAACTGGCAGAAGAGACGAAATGACAATCTGTGCATCCATTTCTTTTAGCTTTTTCCCAGAGCCTCATAATCCCTTCTGATATTCTGAAGGCTGTGTCTTGCTGTGTCATTCGTTCCCACGTGGATCAATAGGAAGGGGTATTTGTCAGTAGGCTTGACCAGTCTTGTCAGCCTCTCTGTCACATCACGGATCTTTGCCCCAGGGAGACAACACACCTCCCAAGACATCTTGTCAGGCCCACAAATCACTGCTTCTGTACCCCTCAGCAAGGAGTCCCCCACCACAACCACGCGCCTCCTCCGAGGCTTAGCAGCGACTGTTCCCTGCGATGGAACTCCCAGGCTCCCCTGCTCTGTCCCTGAAGTCTGTCCATGCTGGTCTACCTCATCCTCCTTGATAAGTGAAAGGGCTTCAAAACAATTCTGTAGCTGTAAGCTCCCACAGCTGTCCCTGATTTTCCTGCTTCTCTGTGTGACATTCCTCCAGCTGTCTGCCTCCTGCGTACATGAAGTGACCTTCTCACCCCCAGCACCTTCCTCTGTGTGGCCCCCTTCCAAGATCATTTCTTCAGTTCTGTCCAGCAAAACGTCTTGCTCCCTGATATGCTTAAGTGTTGCTACCCTGGATTCCAGCTGCTGTACTTTCTCCTCCAAGAGGGCTACCAACTTGCACTTGGGGCATGTGAAGTTCCCCACATCTGTAGGCAAGAAGACAAACATCCCACAAGTGTTGCAGGTGACTGCAGCAGTTCCTTCAGTGCTCATTGTGAGAAGTCTTAAGGAGGCACTGAAACAAGACTTTGGGCTTCCTCCTCAAAGAAAATCCCCTGGTAAACAGGAAGGTCAAAGCCCCCTGAGGTCCTGGCCTATTTCACCAATCTCTGTCAGTGAGCGCAAGTTACTGGGAATATAACTTTATACAGATCTCCTGGTTGCTAAGTTGTAGTCACTTTCCTCTGAGGTGGGGGAAATAAATTCGCTGCCGAGAAGCTGCTCTTCCTTCTTCCTTCTAGCTTCAAATGGCCTAGAAGAGGCTCTGAGAGGAGTTATATATAGCTGGTCTCCTAGCTCCTCCCACCAGTGATTCACAGATGTGACTCACAGAAGCTCCTCCTCCTCTGCAACAGACACACTCCCCCAAGAGATTTTAAAAACCCACTCACCACTTAAAATGGCTGCCAAGAAGCTGCTCTTCCTTCTTCCCTCTAGCTTCAAATGGCCTAGAAGAGGCTCTGAGAGGAGTTAAATATAGCTGGTCTCCTAGCTCCTCCCACTAGTGACTCACAGATGTGACTCACAGAAGCTCCTCCTCCTCCTCTGTAACAGACACACACTTACAATGGCTGCCGAAGCTGCTTTTCCTTCTTCTCTCTCTAGCTGTATCTGGTCTGCAACTGGCTCTGAGAGGAGTTCTATATAGCTGGTCTCCTAGCTCCTCTCACTAGTGACTCACAGATGTGACTCACAGAAGCTCCTCCTCTCCTCCTCTACAACAGACACACACTTAATGGGCTTCTTGAGGAAACCATGCAAATATTGAAAAAGTATTTTTAATTTTATAATTTCAGCATAATAGGCAAATGAAAGGAATAATTCAAATGTAAATTTAGTCAAAGTTTGTTGCTGGTAAAGAAAAAATGTTAAGCCTTTGTCAGAGTTCTATAAATATACCGTAGTGCAAGCCAACAAGGTATTTCATGAAGATAAGGTCATCAGAAAAATACGGATTAGTACATGATACATTACAGTATATGTAATATAATTGTAAATAAAACCATATGAGCCAGTGTGGTGTAGTGGTTTAAGCACTGGACTGTGATTCTGGAGACCAGGGTTCAAATCCTAGCTTGGCCATGCAAACCCATTGGGTGACCTTTGGCAAGTCACACGCTCTCAGCCTCAAAGGATGACAATGGCAAATGCCCTCCAAAGAAACTTGCCAAGAAAACTCTGTGACAGGTTTTCTTAAGGTTGTCATAAGCTGGAAATGACATTTAGGCAAACAGCAAGAATAAACCATATGAAATGAGCTTATATTTATATTAGCATTACTAGTTTTTATTTGGTAATTCTTACACTTTCCTTGAATGTCCTACATTTTGTGGTGCCTTGACCTTCCATCCTGTCCCCATCTTGTTAATTAAATTCAGAGTACTCTTGCAATATAAACTCTGTTTTCAGCAGTTGAAGTAAACTGAGGGCCAAGGGGGAAAGTGGGTACAGAAAAGAGAAACTGAGACATTTTCAAAATAGCTGGAAAAGTTTCCTTTTCTTAGGGGCTCAACAGACCGCCTCAAAATGACTGCAGCCAAACAGGGTGGTGACGATGCAGAATAAAAAAGGAGCACTGAGAAGCAGTTCCTTTTTGCGCCTCGACTGTAATGTCACAAGTGCTGCAGGCTGGCGCAGTGACATCACAGGTGCGCTGCGCCATTTGGACATGGTGCACATGTGATGTCATTGATGGTGCCACCCACACGTACTAGGGTGCGGAAGTGTGCGGTTGTTGCGCGCCCCCGAGCCCTAGTTTTGGCCCGAGTACTGGGCTTTAGTTCTGTTTGTGGTAATTAATGCTTTATGCTTCACAGAGGCTGCATCTGCACTGCAAAAATAATCTAGTTTGACATGGCTTTAATTGCCAAGTTTCACTTCTACAGATTTTGGGAACTGTAGTTTTTGTGAGACATTTAGTTTTCGCTCTCAAAGATCTTTGGTGCCACAACAAACTACAACTCTCAGGATTTCACAGCATTGAGCCATGGCAATTAAAGCAGTGTCAAACTGGATTATTCCTGCAGTGTGGCTATAGCCAGAAATCATTTTCTCCATTTTACAAAATTGTTGATTTTTCCTGTTTTTATTTTGTTTTGTTTGTGGGGGAATTTTTTGGGGGGAGGGGGCTTGCTTGCTTGCTGCTTAATATACTGGCAAAACCAAACACATATTTTTCTGTTCAGCTTGTTGGTTCCATAAGTGATTTTTTTAAAAATTAAAACTTTAAAAAGGAATTCATTTTGTAACTTTTGCATACCATTAACATAACAGGATAATTTGATACTAAGGAAAGCTGTATGATTTTATCATTATCATATTATGTATGTAATACCTCTTAAAGTAACAAAGGGATAATCTACAAAGTTTACTATTTTCATGTTTTTTTCCATTTTTTCTGAAAATTTCAATCCCTTCCCCCAAAACCCAGGAAAAATGGATCCCTCTCCATGGCTTCAAAAATTTCAGTAATTTTGCATACCTAATCTCAGCCTAGTTTTATTTTGGTCCATGAAAATGAATGTGGCTCAGTGGGATCAGATGAATGAAGAGAGTCTCCTCCCCAGTTGCCAAAATACTTCCAAATATTTCCAACCTGTACCATTGGACTCTTTCATACGAGGCTAAATTGGAAGTATAATTTAAGGTCAATTCGAATGCAATCATGGGTTATTTTCGGGTAATGGGAAGTAATTCCGAACGGAGCAGGGGTTCTTCCAAACGGAGCAGGGGTTCATGTAAATTCACTAAACTAGCGAATTTACATGAATCCGCATCGGCTCCATTCGAAGTTGGGAGAAATTCCTCCTGTTTGAAAGAGTAGATTGAGTCCCATCTCACTTTGCAAAGGTCACTGAGATCTAAACTCCAAGATACATTTGATTCTTGGGAGATAATCTCTGCCAAGGTATGTGAGCCTTTCAGCTCTGCCTTCGCCTCTCTACCGCAACACTAAGAGGAGGCGTTGTGTAAAAGTTTAATGCGATCACGCGGCCCAGGTTTGGCTTGTCCTTATTTTATCCCAGAGCTGAATGTTTCCAATCTGTAAATAATGCTTCTTCTTCTGGATTGCTCTGGTTACACTTTCAGCCTCCATCCCTGCCCCTCCTTTATATGAATACCATTTTGGAAGAAAGGCGGGATAGAAATCTCGTAAATAAAATAAAAATAAAGGAACAAAATAAATTTTAATGTTCCAAGACAGCCCTACGTCTCCTGGGCAGAGCTTGGGAAAGCTACTTCTTTTAAAAAAACTGCAGTGACCGGATGGCAAAAACATATCAATCTCAGGATTCTGGAAGCTGTACTCTTCCCAAATGTAGGTTTCCCAAGCATTGCTTCCATGTAATGTCTAGTATGAATTTCAGAGGGAATATCTGAGCCTAGTCTAACTTCCTTCAACTGGGTGCCCTACAACTTCCAGAAGCCTCCATGGGAATTCTGGAAGTTGTCATCCAAAATACTGGATTGCACTGGACTGGGCTTTCCTAGATATTGCTACTCGGGCACAGTTGTCCGCCTCCTTGCCTATAGGTTTCCAAAGGGCTCAATACTTTCTAACATCTACATCAAGTTGCCACAGGAGGTCATCATAAGTTTTGTGGTTGGGGGTCATCAGTATGTTGAAGATGCCCGGCTCTATTTCTCTTTCACAACTGGTGCCAAGCACCAGGTGGAAGTCCAGAATCAAGTTCTGGGTGCAGTGAAGGATTGGAAGAGGTGAGCAAATGGAGGCTCAACACAGACAAAATACTGAAGGGATGTTGATCAGTAGGAAAGCTAACCTGAGATTGGGACCATAGGCTCTTTCTGGGGATAGGGTTGCGCTCAATCTGAAAAATCAAGTCCATCACTTGGGGACAGTGGTGTCACTGTTCATGTCATCCCAGTGCAGTAATTCATGCTGTCACCACCAGTCTGCCTGGCATAAACACTCCAGCCACCCCACTCCACCAGCCAGGCTGTCTGTACCGTAGTGAGCATGGGCTGCTGCTGCCACCTAACCTTTTCTGGGCCTGGCAGAGCTGCTGGGTGAGTGGGAGAGGCAGGCAATGGCAATAACATGTAAATTTCTATACCACTTATCAGTGAACTAGCACTCCCTAAGCAGTTTACAATCTGTAAGACAATTGCCCCCAACAAGCCGGGTACTTATTTTACTGACCGGGTACTTATTTTACTGGGCGGGGAGGGAGAGCGGTGTCTACTCAACCCGGCTCCCCAATGCCCAGGATGGAGGACCATCTGCCCCTTTGGGAGCCACCCAGCAGCCCAGCTATTTTCTTGGGTGGGTGGGAGTGTCCATCAATGACTGAGACTTATTTTGTATTGCTTGATTTGCTATGCTACTGCTATGTATTTTATATTGTATTTTATTTCTAATCGAATTGCCTTTTTGCTTGCTTTTGTTATGTAATTTTTATTGTGATAGATGCATTTTATATTATATTATATGATTTTGTGTTGCTATTTTTCTTTTTATTGCAATTGTTATTGTTATGTACGTCTTTTATTTGTTGTAACCCGCCCGAATTTCCAAGTGATTGGGCAGGATAAAAATAAATCGTTATTATAATATTATTGTTATTATGACCTATGAAAGGATGGAAGGCTGCCAACCTTTGAGCCCTCCAGGAACAAACTTACAAGGCTTTCCCATTTGGCCAGCAGACCCACCAAGCCCAGTATGCAGACCCTTCCCACCAGTGACTGCTGGGGATCTGAGTGGGCTGCTGCTGCCCCATGGCAGACTTTTTTTCTGTTTGGCCCCACTAGACTCAGAAAGAACTGCCGGGAGGCAGTAACACGCCAACCCCACCAGCCGCCACTGCCGGTGGACAGCAGAGGTGAACTGGCTGGTGACAGGGGAGACAGCAAAGTGGGGTCTTTGGCCAGGGGGAAGATCACCTCACCAGATGTACACCCCATCTAAGGTGTCACCTGGTGCAGTCCGCACCTCCTGCACCCCCTACTGACATCCCTGCTTGTGGATACTCTTGGACCCAGCAGTGTCCCTGGAAGGCCAGGTGGTAGCTATGGCCAAGAGTGCCTTTGCCCAGCTTCAGTTGATTCATCAACTGCTCCTTTTCTGGGGATGGGCAGATCTGGCCACAATGATTGCTTTACCAATTTCCCAATTAAACAACTATGCTGAGTCGTGTTTGGGGCTGCCCTTGAAAAGAGTTCAGAATACATTTATTTTATCCTGGGAAGATAATGATGTATGTGTGTTCTAAGAGAAAAAAATAAAATAAATGTAAAGATAAGCATAGGTCAAAATACCACACTGAGCAGATATGATATGTACTTTTACACGGAGTTAAACAGCAGTTGTGCAATTCCACTTTGTTAAGGAACTGCAGCCTTGCACAACCAAATGTGGATGTACCTGTCCATGCTCAACATCCATCCCCATGCACAAGTACACACCGTACATCCATGAGCATCAGTGTGCAATGCACATGTACATCTATGCAGAGCCATGGACCAAGGCACCACAGTCAGAACTCTGATTCTGCAACCTTGAACAGAACATGGCTATTTTACATCAGATAAAATATCCAGCTTCACACATACATAAGACACCAATATGATTCTGGTGGTAATACAAATACAAACGTTATTTTAATTGTTAGGTTTTAAATGTTTTTAAATGCTTTCTGAAGGTTCAGTGAACACAAGCCTTGTTTCATGCATAAAATTATTGAAAATACAGTGGGCCCTCCACATTCATATTACCAATCTTGACATTTTTAAAAAGGTGGTCAAGACAGACCTCTTCCAACAGGCCTTCCCAGATTAGCATCTCAGTAACCCCCACTGACTACCCTGTCTTGCCCATTTTAATAATTTTAATGATATTGTTTTATTGTTATTGTTTACATTTATGCTTTATTGGTTTTGGTGGGTGGGTGGGTTATTTTATTGTATTTTAATGTTTTAATGATGTTAGCTGCCTCAATATTAATGGAGTTGCAGAGTATAAATATTATTATTATTATCCATTGGGATTAGGGGCACAGGATCCCTGTGAATGTGGAAAACCCACAAATTAAAAAAATGTTTTTTAAACCTAAAGTAACACCTATCTAGGAATCTCTAGGTCCTCCATCTCAACCCCTGGCCAACATTGACTGTACAGTCATGTTGGAGGACCTAGAGATTCCTAGACGGAACATACAGTATTAATCAAATACATGAATACTGAGATCTGCAAAAGTCAAAGGCACAAATGTGAAGGACCAACTGTATTTGACAAAATTATCGTCAGGATATGTGTATATGGTGCATATGAAACATAAATGAATTTTGTATTTTAACTTGGATCTTATTTCCAAAACATTTCGTTATGTAGGTATACGCAAAATACAGGTATTCCAAAATCTTAAAAAATCTAAATTCCAAACACCTCTGGTCCCAAGCATTTCAGACAAGGAAGACTCAACTTGTACACAAATAAATAACAATTGATTGTTGTTCTTTGCCATCAAGCTGACTTCAGGTTTATCCAGATGTTGCTTTTTTTTAAGCAAGATTATGCAAATCATCTCACTCATACATTCTGGTTTTTTTACTGGAACCACATCTAGGAACTGCATCTCTGTGAATTCCTTTGCTCATACATGCCAGCATGGTGAATAAAGATATAGGGGCGGTACAGACCTCCCAAAAGAGGCGGTCTGTAGCTGCCCCAGGAAGCGGCAAGATGGGGCCAGGGCTGCCATACTGGCAGCCTTGGAGGCTCCATCCCGCTGCTTTCGGAGGCCACGGGGAAGCGACAAACTGCCTCTTCCCTGCAGCCTCAAAGTGGGGTGCAGCAGGCGCCCTGGGCACCCACTGAACCCCGCTTCCCTCGGTGGTGCTGAGAGGAGAAAGGAGCCTCTGCTGCGGCCCCTTTCTCCCCAGGTGTTTGGCGCGACCGTTTGAAGGCCGCATCAAACACCCGGCACAAAAAAGGAGCTCAGTTTTTGAGCTCCTTTTTTGCACCGTGGGAAGGGTGCGCTTGGCGTGAGCAGAATATCTAAATACTGTGCACACTATGACAACATCATGGTGCGCCCGTATGGACGCTGCCATTTTTAAAGCCCATACGCTTTAGGGTTAGGGAGGGTGCGGACGCTGCGCGCTCCCTAACCCTAAAGGCAGCCTTTCTAGCCCTAAAGGTGCAGCATTTTGCCTGTGTAGAGTGGGCCATAGTCAATTATACAGATGTACTCAAAACATATTCACACCATCCAGAGTTTTCTCCCAGTTTACCCCAGGTCTATTCACATCAGTTATCCACACAACCAACAATGTGAGTCAGGAGAAAACCCAAGATTGATTATCCTGGGTTAAGTGGGGTTTTTTGTAACCCCTCTCAACTTTCTCAGGTGCATTCCAAATGAATATGAACAACAAAGATTCAACCCACTTTCTATAGGGATTATTTTCACCTCCTGAATAACCCCTTCGACTAGTGGTGACCCTAGGAACAAGAGACCTCCAGGTCACCCTGTTATCAACAGGCCTCATCAGGTCTTGCAAATTCAGGGCTGCCGTGGCCTCTTTGATTATATGCATCCACCTGTAATGTCGTCTTCCTTCTTTCCTACTTTCTTCCACCTTACCAAGCATGATATTCTTTTCCAGTGAATCACATTATTGCATGATATGCCCAAAGTATGTCAGCCTCAATTTAGTCATCTTGGCAGTCTAGGGAGCGTTCAGGCCTGATTTGCTCTTGGACTCATTCATTTGTGTTTTGTCCATGGTATCCACAGAAAGAGTTCATCTCCAATATCCTGGCTTTACTGGCCTATATGCTGGTTTGGAGGGGGATGCTGGGGAATTATCGTCCAATAATGTAACATAGTCCAAAATGTAATTTTGCTGAGGTCTGTGGTTTCCCCTACCAAGAGAGCTGCAAGAGATGTCACTTGGCAAATCAAACCTGCAGTATGGCTTCTTAGCTGTGATTACCTGTGACAGGAGCCTCAAGTATTAAGTACTTTAGCCCTGACCTGATAGGGCAGTTCACAGCTGAACCGATATAATATACCACACAGCCAGATGGTTTCTGCAAAGACAGGACATTTTAACCACCAACAGAAGCTGACAGCCAAAGGGAAGTGTGACTGAAGAGATTTTTCAGCATGAGGCATAAAACCACCAGTATAAAATCACAGTCAAAGATTCAGATTCTGTCCAAGAAACTAGGAATCATTGGGGTATCGTTGGAGAATGTGTTCTGTTCCAAGCAGAGTCTGGATTCAAACCCCTGGATTTGATTCAACTATTGTATATCAGTGCTAAATTCGACCACCACTTTTTCCCCCTTAGACGGAGGTTCCTCATTTGAACACCTGTAATAAAACTTTGTCCTTTGTTTTGAGCTTAACTTTGTTTAATTTTTTTTTCCATTGAAGTGAATTTATTTTCAAGAATACAGTGCTACTTTGGCTCAACAAGGCATGCCCCTGGCACTTTTAGAGAAAGAGAAGGAGGGAATTGCTATCCAATGTTGCCTTGTTGCTGTGTGCCTTCAAGTCGTTTCTGATTTATGGGGACCCTAAGGCAAACCTGTAACAGGGGTTTCTTGGCAAGGTTTGTTCAGAAGTGGTTTGCCCTGGCCTTCCTGAAGCTGAGAAAGCGTGACTTTCCCAAGGTCACCCAGTGGGTTTCCATAGCTGAGTGGAAATTCAAACCCTGGTCTACAAAGTTCTAGTCCAACACTCAAATCACCACCATGCTGGTTCTCTATGTCCACTAACCCAGAAATAAATCCTACTGCACTCAGTGGAATTGTTTCTGAGTAGATATATCTATGATTATGTTGTAAGCGTGCAATCTTTTATCCTCTTACACAGGAGGAAAACTCATTGGATTCTAGGGACTTACTTGAAAGCAGACATGTTGGACCGTTATGCTGCAATATTGAACACAGCTTTGCAAGAGAAACCATGAGATCCAATATGCAGTGGTTTGAGACATTTGAGACTTTAGGAAATTCCTTTTAAAAGCAATAGAATTACTTCTCCAGCCCTGCTCCTAAGGAAATGTAAATAAAATTGGAAAATGCAAGTAGAATAATAATAATATTAGTAGAATAATAATTATTATAGTCAGCCTTCTGTATCTATGTGTTTTTTATCCACAGATTCAACTCTCCACAGCTTGAAAATATTCAAATAATAAATCCCAAAAAGCAAACCTGGATTTGGCTATAAGGGATACCATTTTACTTTGCCATTGTATATAATGAAACTTGAGCATCCATGGATTTTGATATTGATGGGGGATCCTGGAACCAAACCCCGCTGAATTCCAAGGACCCACAGCACTGTTTGACAGTCTACCAGGTAACACTGACCAGACTTTTGAACCATCAATGATTGGAATTATATTAATGATTTTCATTCTGTTGAAGAAACTAGGGATCGGAGGGCTACCACTGGATAATGTGGCACATCCCAAGCAGTAACTGTACTATTGCAATCCTGTCTATGGCAATTACTGTATTTACTTATGCATAAGTTTAGAAATTTTAGTCAAAAAATTGACCCAAAACCTGAATTGACTTATTAATGGGTCAATACAAATAATGTACTTTAACTCATATCAAAAAATCAAACATCTTCTGGTGAAAACCAAGAATATAATCTGTCCTTGAATCACTGACCCTACTCTTCTCTCTCATCCATCCAACCTTTAGTGTGAGCACAAACAGTTATGCCTGCCAGAACTTTGTAAATACTTTGACATTGTTTTCCTTTGTTTTATACTTTAGATCCTTTGTTACATGCCTGTAGATTTCACCCTCAGCTTATCCATGGGTCATATCAAAATCCATAATTTTGGCCCCAAAACCTGCCTTCCACTTATAAGTGAGGTCCAAGTACAGTCAAGTATAAAAGGTATGTTCAGATGTATTGTCTGTTCATTTGGAATTGCTTCTAGAGCACCTCTCACTACTTGAATCACAGATGTTTAACAGACTCAGGGCCATGGCTTCCATGATTGAGTTCATCCATCTGGAATGTGGTCTTCCTCTTTTCTTACTGCCTTCTATCTTTCCAAGCTGATATAGACATGATATGCAATCATGATATGGCCAAAATACAGCAGTTACAGTTTAGTCGTCTTCACTTCTAGAGACAGGCTTGAATTGCTCTAGGATCCATTTATTGATCCATAAAACGTTTCCCCAGCATTGCATTTCAAATGAGTTGATTTCCTTCACTGTCCAGTTTTCACAACCATACATAGACATTCCTAACTGTAGTTTTCAGTGACATATCTTTACACTTCAGGATCTTGTCCAGTTCCTTTATAGCTGCTGTTCCATGTCCTTGTCTTCTTTTGATTTCTTGATTTCAGTCTCCATCCTGATTAATGACTGAGCCAAGGTATGGAAAATCTTGAATTCTTTCTTTCTTTCTTTTTTAATTTTTTTTTATTCATTTATCAGCGTAAACATAACACAAGACATTTCGGAACATACCACAGAAACAAAGAAAGAAAAAAAGAAAAATATATACCTTTTGTGGAGCTTTCGGGCGATGTGGCCATGTACTAGAAGAGTTCCTTTCTGACATTTCGCCAGCATCTGTGGCTGCCATCTTCAGAGAATTTCTCTGAATATGCCAGCCACAGATGCTGGCAAAACGTCAGAAAGGAACTCTTCTAGAACATGGCCACATAGCCTGAAAGCTCCACAAAAACGTATGGATGCCAGCCATGAAAGCCTGAAAGTTCCACAAAGAAAAATATAAGGATAAATTATAAATTTATAAGGGATAAATTACATACAGGTTAAACCCACAAACAAAAACACAACACTGCTTATTCCTTATTCCTTGAAAATCTTGAACTATTTCAATGTCTACATCATCTGCTTTAAAGTGAAGTAAATCATCTGTGGTTATGATTTTTGTTTTATTAATGTTCAGCTGTAAACCTGCCATTGCACTTTCTTCCTTGACTTTCTTCAGTAACTGTTCTAATTCTTTGCTATTTTCTGCTAGTCGCATGGCAGTTTACAAGGACCTAAATCCAATTAGTAGCTCTGATTAGAGCAGAACAGCTGAATCAACTGACTTTGCCTATTGGTTGTCTATTGGTTGGGAAAGGTGGGCTGGAGCCATCCCTCTTTGCTGCACAGCTGTATCCACATACTACTGCACAGATGCATACTAAAAAAGGAGCTGCTCTAGACAGCTGCTTTTTTGTGGCATCATAAGGGCTGTGATGCAACCCTATGATGCCGCTTCTGCAGAGATGGGTGGGCAGTGTCACTTAATAGCGATGGCGCCTGCACGTAGTAGGGCTGAGGAGTGTGCAGTTGGTGCATGCTCCTGAACCCTACCATTGCCGGCAGGACGGCGCTTCTTGCCGGTATGTACTGACCCTCAGTAAATCTATTCTAGTTGGGACTATGTAACAGGATTTCAGCCAAATACAAGAATTAAAATGTACAAAAGTCTACATCCAATTCAAATTAAACTACCAAGCTTGTTTTCCACTGCTCCAGAAATCACAACATAAACCATGGATTTTTTGGACTATGTGTCCATGTTCTAGAAGAGTTTATTCCTGACTTTTCACCAGCATCTGTGGCTGGCCTATTCATTTCTCTGAAGATGCCAGCCACAGATGCCGGCGAAATGTCAGTAATAAAGTCTTTTAGAATATGGCCACATAGCCCGAAAAACCCACAAAAAAAACTATGGAAGCGAGCCATGAAAGCCATAAAAGCTTTGACTTCACATAAAAGAAAAGAGATTCCAACGAAACATTAGGAAGATTTTTTTTCACGGTAAGACTGTAAGACATTAAAAATAGCACACCACTGTATTGAAAACCTTTTCTTTAAAACCATTTGGTTCTGTAAAGCCCATTGGTAGAAAAAAGAACCAGTTCTTATGGTGGTTGCACAGGTGCCACTGGGGAACAGCAGCTTGTGTTTCAGCCACCCTTCTCCTAGAGATGTTTATGAAGGAAGCAAGATGTCCCAATGCCTTAACCCTTGGAGTTTCTCCACCTCTTGAAGCAGCAGCCAATGAAGTCAAGCTGCAAAGAGGAAACGTGAGCAAAGAGGCTGATCCCACATCACATGTTTGCATTACTGGGCCATTCTGTAAGAGCGGAGGAAAAGGCAGGGAGGTAGAGTGTTTAAGGTTGACAGCCACGCATTGCCTGCATCAGACATAGGGAAAGCATGTCGCATGGGCCAGATGCAATCTGTGGCTGTGAACAGGCCACATGCAGACCTAAGTTCCTTTCTGTATTCCTCTGATGCTTTCCAAACTTCTTTTTAAAAATATAATGTAATATCTTGCCACTACAATATGATGCCTGGCCACTCTGTCAGGGTGGACAAATTGTGACCCTGGGGTCAGATGTGGCCTCTTAGGAGGGGTTTTGTAGCCTTCGATCCCTACAGACTTCCCAGACTGCCTGGAAGCCTCCATCACCACCATCATCATCACCACCACCACCACCATCAATCCTCCTACTTTCCCCCCAAACTGGGACTCAAAGAGACTTATAATTTAAAAGAACAATACAATCAATACAATTAAAAATATAAACAAAACGAGAATTAAACTATTACAGTATCAAAACATATCACTTATTAAAAAATAAAATAAAATAAAATGCAGTTTAAAAAGATAAAAGTGCTTAACAACAGTAACTCCAGTGGCGGTGATGGAGAAATTCCCAGCAAACTTAAAGAAAGAATTAGAAAAGGGATGAAGAGAACTGAAAACAATTAAAATAAAAGACTGTGTAAAAAAGATGATAAGACAAAGAGAAATTATAAGGGACAAAGATTCCTTGGAACAGTGGACAATGAAATGGATAAGAAAAAAATAATGAGAGTAGAGAATAAAAAAGATTTGAAAAGATGATTATACAAAGGAAAAATAAAGAGCAGTATGAAATTTTAAAAGGTACCACAAGTGAAATTTATATAATATTATAGGAAACTGAAGAACAAAATGATCATCTTAAAGAAATATGGGACTATGGTTTGAGCATCCAATGAAGAAACATTATTATAAATTGGTTTGGAGATGGTTTCTGACTCCAGTAAGCTTAAGTCAAATAGATAAGAAATATTCAGGGTTCTGCTGGAGTGGCTGCCAGGAAACTGGCACCTATATTCACCTGTAGTGGAGTTGTAAATATGTACAGAAATTTTAGCAAATGGTATTTGAAGAGATAAGAAAGATAACTGGACAAGATCTTGAAATAAGCCCAGGCATTGCATTATCAATTTATGATAAGGTTAACTGTACTGAAGTGATTAAGGATTTGATTACAAATTTATTAACAGCAGCAAAATTAATAATTAATAATTAACTGCCCTTTCTCACAGCTTAGCCATGTAAACTCAAGTCACACTTTCTCAGCCTCAGAGGATGGCAAGGGCAAATCCACACTGAAGAAGCGCCTCTCCTAAAGATGTCAGAACCCGAGCCAGCTCATACAGGGAGATATGTTCTGCAAAACAGCCATGGGTCAGATTTTATCTTTTACATAGGGGCTATACAGACCACCCCTAAAGGGGCGGCCTGTGGCCACCCCTTTTAGTGCCAGATCAGGGCCGTGGCAACTGCATGCTGCATCCCTGATCTTGCATTTCCACAGCACAAAAAGGAGCTGCAAAAAGTGATGCCTTTCCACACCATGGAAAGGCTGCTGGCGCCGTGGCTTTTCTGTGCTCCTTTGTTGCTGTGTCATGTAGATGCAGCACCAGAGGTGTGCCATGATACCACCTGCCATGTGGTGACCGTGGGGCGTCATGCCAGCCTCCACCCCTAGACTGGCTTCAATGGCTGGTCTGTACAACCTCATAGTTTGCTGGATTCTCTGCAGTGTTTAACATTAAAAAACACCCTCTAACCATATCAAAGATGTTTATGTACCATGTAGTCTCTTCAGTGCCATTTCCTGAATGTATCTTTCCCAAACCCACCTTTTAACCAACACAGCCCCCAACATAGCCCGGTTTCCAATTGTCAAGGGTGAGCAGGAGGATGCATTCAGCTGTTTTTCTATAGTTGGATAAGCGGCTACACACATCTGCAGGGACCTTCTGAGACTCTTGGGAGGTCAAACCAGATGACCTCCTTGCCTTGTATCTGGATAAAGGATATTAGCTGGATGCATCACCACCAACACAAAAATGGCCATTGGGGAAACAGGAGCTGCATTGCCTACAAGACAATGTTCAGAATGGAATCCCGACCTAAAAAAAAATGTTCAGAATGGAATCCCAACCTTTAAAAAGTTGTTGTTGCTGCTGTTGCTGTTGTTACTATTATTAATATCCCACCCTTTCCCCAAAACTGGGACTCAGGGCAGCTCACAAAGTTTGGGGTTTTTTGACCAAAAAAAGTAAGTTGCAAGGTTGTGAGTCTGGCTTAACACCATCATAGTTCCCCCACAGGATTCTGGATCCTGTTATTCCAAACCAGATTATAGCCACCATGGACCTCACGGATAGGGAAGTGGATGGACTGTGGGTTGGATGTTGTCTCTGCCCTCCTTGTCACCTCCCCCCCCCCCAGCCTTTCCCTTCGGGTAAATTATAAATAAATAATTGCAGCACTATAAGTATGATTTACTGACTACATAGATAGGTCCCTGCCCCATGAGGATTGCTATCTAAAACCTAAAATCAGAAACAGAAGAGGCCACTGAATGAGAAGAAGACAATAAGGGGAACAAGTATGGATTTGTTTTTATGAACACAAGTTAAGGATTATATCTTAAAGGCTGCGAAGACAATGTGAATTGTAAAAAAGGCCTTTTTGAAGGATCTCATATGGAAGTCTTCTGTACAGGTCCTGCCTGTGCCTGCATGTATCAGGAGCAGCGCGCGGGTGGTTCTGGCTTTCCTATTTAATGGCCATCTACCATTTTGGGAGGAATATCCTGCTGATGTGATATGATATGGCATTGATATGGCAGAAATGATATGACATTGATGATTCTGACTTTGCTGTTTAATGGTCATACTTCCATTTTGGGAGAAGGCAGGATATAAGTGCAATAAATAAAATAATGAAAATAATATTGCACTTATATCCTGCCTTTCTCCCAAAATGGGAGAATGACTATTAAATAGCAAAGTCAGCACCGTCCATATCATATCATATCTGATTCCTAGGTACAACTGTGAAAGCAGGACAGTGAATAAAATTGATGGGAAGAGACTCAGCTAATCTGAAATGCAGTGTTGGAGGAGAATTCTAAAGATATCACAGACTGTCAAAAAGACAAATGAATGGGTCCAGGAGAAAATCAAGCCTGAGCTCTCCTTAGAAGCCAAAATAACTAAACTGAAGCTATCAGCCTTTGGAAACAATTCAGGGTACATCTATGCTGTAGAAACAATGCCATTTGACACCACTTTAACTGCCATGTCTCCATCCTAAAGAATCCTGGGATTGGTAGTTTTATAAGGCACCAGCACTATTTCGCAGAGAGGGCTAAAGACCTTATACAGCTACAAATCCCAGGATTCCCTGGATGGAGCTGCAGCATTTAAAGTGGTGTCAAACAGCAATATTTCTTCAATGTAGATGCACACTCATTGGAAATGATAATGCTCCATAAAGTTGATAGTGATCCATGAAGTTGAAAGCTGCAGGAAAAGAGGAAGACCACATTGTGGGTGGATTGATTAAATAAAGGAAAGATTTTCATCCAGACCAGTCCCTTGGTGGCTGCCCCTGCAAAGAATCCTCAATCTGTACTCAACTTTTACTCAGACATCAATTTGTACTCCCCAGTCTTCAGCCCTCAATTCCAGTTCCATAGAATCATAGAGTTGGAAGAGACCACAAGGGCCATCCAGTCCAACCCCCTGCCATGCAGGAACTCCAATTCAAAGCATCCCTGACAGATGGCCATCCAGCTTCTGCTTAAAGACCTCCAAAGAAGGAGACTCCACTACACTCCGAGGGAGTGTGTTCCACCGTCGAACAGCCCTTACTGTCAGGAAGTTCCTCCTAATGTTGAGCTGGAATCTCTTTTCCTGCAGCTTGCATCCATTGTTCCGCGTTCTAGTCTCTGCAGCAGCAGAAAACAAGCTTGCTCCCTCTTCAATATGACATCCCTTCAAATATTTGAACAGGGCTATCATATCACCTCTTAACCTTCTCTTCTCCAGGCTAAACATCCCCAGCTCTCTAAGTCGTTCCTAATAGGACATGGTTTCCAGACCCTTCACCATCTTAGTTGCCCTCCTTTGGACCCGCTCCAGTTTCTCCACATCCTTTTTGAATTGTGGTGCCCAGAACTGGACACAGTATTCCAGGTGGGGCCTGACCAAAGCAGAATAGAGCGGCACTATTACTTCCCTTGATCTTCTATTGATGCAGCCTAAAATAACATTGGCCTTTTTAGCTGCCGCATCGCACTGTTGAGTCATGTTCAATTTATGGTCTACTTGGACTCCTAGATCCCTTTCACAGTTCCAGTTCTGGAAATGGCAGTACTCCTGGCTTTTTCCAAGTAAATCCTAATTGGTCAATCTAGCTGCTCGTTCTTTATGTAGAACATCTTTTGGAGCCTTCCAAGGCCTTCCAAGATGCCTTTCAACAGACCCTGTGCCAGAGTCTGTTCGTGCTCAAAAAAATTTTTTTGTTCCAACCATATTCTTCCATAATTATTTCAGACTCATAAGAAAACAGAACAGTATCCTCATCATACAGCCACACAAGAAGTTGCTTATCATGATAAGCAACCTTTTCATCATCTGGGAACAATGAGGCAGAAGCAATTCCTGCTTCAATGGCTGCTTCATCATAGAATCACAGAGTTGGAAGAGAACCCAAGGTCATCCAGTCCAACCCTTTTTCTACCATGCAAGAATACACAATCAAAGCACTCCAATAGATGGCCATCCAGCCACTCTTTGAAAACCTGCAAAGGAGGAGACTCCACCACCTTCCAAGGCAGCACCTTCCACTGTCAAACAGTTCTTACCATCAGGAGATTCTTCCTATGTTTAGATGGAATTGCTTTTCCTGTAGCTTCCATCCATTGTTCTGTGCCCTAGTCTCCGGAGAAGATGAGAACAAGCTTGTTCCCTTCTCAATATGACATCCTTTCAAATATTTAAACATGGCTATCACGACACCCCTTTTCTCTTCCCCAGGCTAAACATATCCAGCTCCCTAAGTCACTCTTCATAGGGCATGTTTTCCAGGCTTCTTGAATTTTTACCGAGTCAGCAGACAGGTATAAATTAGTAATGCAAGTAGCCAGCAGGACTCTTTCCTCCAGTCATACACATCTGTTCTGTTAACAGATCATAATGGTTAATGCTGTTGATTAAGTCTTATGCCCATTTGGGCATGGTTATTAGTCATATACTGTATATAGTCGTGTATAACTAGAAATTTTAGTTAAAAAGGATTCAAAATATCTGGGTTGACTTATCCATGGGTCAATGTAAATACTGTGCTTTACCTCTTGTTAAAAAAAGGTACCATCCCCTGGTGAAAGGAAAGAACAGAATCTGTTTTGGAAGCACTGACCGCCCTCCCCTACTCTCTCATCCATCCAGCCTTTAGGGTGAGCACAAACAGTTATGCCTGCTGGAATTTTGTAAAGTATTTGGCATTGTTTTCCTTTGTTCCATCCTTTAGATCCTCTCTTGCATACCCCTAGGTTTTACCCTTGATTTATCCATGGGCCATATCAAAATCCATAATTTTGAACCCAAAACCTGCCCTTGACTTATATATAAGGCTGACTTATTGTTGAATACATATAGTATTCATTATATTCAAATTCTGCCTTTCCTCCAATGCACTCCTTCCTGTCTCCTTTTTCCTTACAACAACCCTGTTAAATGGGTCAGGCTGTTGTACTATGGACGTATCATAAAATGACATGACTCACTGGAAAAGACAACAGTGGAAAACAATAGGAATAAAGTGGAAGACAATAGGAAAAGGAAGCAACCACACTCCTGGGGGATTGATCCAGCCAAGGCAGTCACAGCCCTGCGTTTGCAAGATGTGAGCAGGACAGCTGATGACTGAGGGTCTTGGAGATATCTCTTCATAGGCTGCCATACTCTGAAGTCGACTTTACACCAAATAAAACTACAAATGCATTCAACATATTTCCTCCAACGAACTCAAGGTGGTATATCTGGCTCTCCTCCTGCTTAATGTTTCCTTACAACAACCCTGTGAAGCAGGTCAGGCTGACACAGAAGATGACTGGTCCAAATTGAACTTTCTTGGCTCAGTGAGAATTCAGAGGTCAGATCTCAGAGGTCAGTATTCCAACCACTACGCTACTCGCTGTCTCCTAAGACAAGGCATACGGAAGTCTCTTTAAACAGCTTCAGAAGACCAAGGGTGCATCTACACTGTAGAAATAATGCACTTTGAAACCACTCTAAGTGATGTAGCTCAATCCTATGGAATTCTGGGATTTGTAAATTTGCAAAATCTTCAGCCTTTTCTGTCAAAGAGGGCTGTTGCCTCACAAAATACAGATCCCAGGATTCTGTAGCATAGAGCCATGGCAGTTAAAGTGGTATCAAATGGCATTATTTCTTCATTGTAGATGCACCCTAAGGATCAGTCCTCACATTGTGCTCTTAACTGCATTTAGCATCCCAAAACTGTATGTTTTGTGCTGAGAATGGCCCATATCACACAAATATTAAGATCTTTAATTCTTGGTGTGATACTGCTCGAGTCTTGGCTCGGCCATATAAACCCACTGGGTGTCCTTGGGCAAGTCATACTCTCTCAGCCTCAGAGGATGGCAATGGCAACACCCCCCACCCTTGAAGAAACCTGTGAAGAAACCCCCATGATAGGGTCACCTTAGGGTGACTCGTCATATGTGGGAAATGACTTGAAGGCACACAACAACAATGATAAATGAGCTGAGGGTTGCAACCCTGAATTAAATACCAAGCTCTTTGACAAAACCCAATTGCAAACCCATCTGCAATATAAGCATGGAAATAAAAATATAGCACTTTTAAAACTTACATCAGTGAAGATGGCCTCCAGAGCATCACTGTATTCCCTTTGTCTGACCCAAGCAATAGCAAAAAAAAGGAATCCCAGAGTTCCCAAGGGAGCCTGTTTTCAAACCAAGGAGGTGGTTGCAACATCTGGAGGATGCCCCATTGATTTCCCTGAGGCTCGTAGGAAAGGCTCTCAAGAAGGTTCGTAAATCAGTCCATCCATCATGAGCTGAACCTAGCCTCCCATCGGCCTACATGAGAGGAAGAAGAGATCCACTTCTCTTGCAAGCCAAGAAGAAAGTGGTGCGCTGTTCTTCCTGTTTAATGGCTGTCCTGAATAGGATTAGGATGAGCAGAAAAGCAGATTAGGTCACAGGCACCATCTGTAAGCATGAGGCTAATGCGGTTATGAAGATTATTAGCTTTGCCATGGGAACAGCTGGGGGGCTCCCTTGGTTGCAGTGGATCATGTCCCCATGGCCTCAAAAGGATGGGCTGATATGATAATGGAATCAACAGAACTGGGATCCCCAGAGGCCATCCAATCCAACCTGCCACATCCGTAGCACTCCAGGGAATCGGCCATACAATCTCTGCTTAAAATCTTCACTGTTGCTGTCGTTGAATTCAAAGATATAGTCGTGTTAGGCCTGATTCCTACTACCTTTTAAACAGGATCGCAAATAGGTTGTTTGAACTGGTTCAAATTACCCTGGTTGCCACTTGGATTGATTCGCTGAAGTGATTCGGAGAGGGGGGCCATGTGCTAGACCCATTTAGTCCATGTCTTTTTGACACTGATGTTTTCCACATCTTTTTGAATAAATCAATTCTGCACAAGTGTGAACCAGATGTGGATCAGAATCAATTTAAATTTGACCTTCAGCCAGCCGGAGCGGATCCAGTTTGAGCTGATTCATTCATGAATGTGAACCCCAAGTGGGTTATTTTACAGGGAAAAAAATGCAATCAGGGCAAATGTAGTGGGAACCACGCTCCACTGTCAAATTGATCCATCAATTCAGATCGCAAATAACTTTTTTTATAAATGGGAATGAGAATCAGTATGTAGAGAGATCTTGTAGCATCTTTAAGACTAAAATGGAAGAAATAAATTGGCAGCATGAGCTTTCACAGACTTTAGTCTACTTCCTCATGCATCTGAGTCTCAAAGGCACTACAAAATCTCTCTGTTGCTGTTGTTGTGTGCCTTCAAGTCATTTCGGACTTACGGAGACCCTAAGACCCTATTACAGGGATTTCTTGGCATATTTCTTGAGAGGGGGTTTGACACTGCCATCCTCTGAGGCTAAGAGAGTGTGACTTGCCCATGGTCACCCAGTGGGTTTACATGGCCAGGCCAGGATTCGAACCTTGGTCTCCAGAGTCCTATGCCCAAACCACTACACCATGCTGGCTCTCACACAAAGGGTTAAAAAACCATCCAGTATGCACCAAAATGGAAAAATCGAAGGTTAACCCACGTTCAAAGAGTGGCGTTTGAAACAAGCTGATATGGTGGAAATGGATAAAATCATTTAAAAAGTGGAGAAAGAATGGACTCAAATTAGATACTACTGGGAAACGTTGTGACCAAATTAGCACAACATCAACTGAAATAAACATATTTATTTAAATACATAAATACATAAACATATGTATTTTATTTTATCCTGGCATTTGTAGTTTGCACCAAAGTTCTCTGACAGAAGAGGCTAAATACAGCCAGCCCTCTGTATCCGCTGATTTTTTTTAAATCCAAGGTTTGAAAATATTTTAAAAAATTATAAATTCCAAAAAACAAACATTCATTTTGCCATTTTATATAAGGGATACCATTTTACTATACCACTGTGTTTAGTGGGACGTGGGCATCCACGGATTTTGGTATCCATGGTGGGTCCAGGAACCAAGCTTCAATGGATATTAAGGGCCCACTGTACCTCACAAAACAAAAATTCCCAGTATCCTAGAGCATAAAGTGAACCATGAAAACAAGCTTGCTCCAGCCTCAATATGACATCGCTTCAAATATTTAAACAGGGTTATCATATCATAGTTCCTGCATGGCAGAGGGTTGGACTGGATGGCCCTTATAGTTTCTTCCAACTCTAGGATTCTATTATTCTAACGCAGGATAGGTCCTTATTCCTTGACTGATCAGGAGCACCTCGTCTGGATTAAGCTTCAGTTTCAACTCAAATATCAATATTCTGCCCTGGCAGAGCTGAATTAAACAGTCGGGCACAGCATGTAAAACAATGCCCAAAATCAAGCAGGGGTTCAGATGCTGTACGGTACAGTCTGTGGATCTTTTTATGCCCATTGTCATGCACCAGCCTTGGGAGTGCATAGTTCTAACAGAACCTTTCACTTGCCCTTTTCATTCCATGGTTTTGTGCATCAGATGCCAAGGTCTCCTAGCAACTGGGCTCACCAAGGAGGATGGCCAATTTCACCGCAGAAGGTGTCGAGACTGTTTTTCAGCTGCCGGTAAAAACAAAGAGGGAAAACTTGGGGTTGATTATTGTAACGTTTGAGGGGTTGGAAGGAAGGGGTGGAATGGGGTCTTTCTGAAATACAACAAGTTTTGCCAGCTTGCCAAGTTTTGCCAGCTGTGTTTTGCCCGCTTGCCAAGTTTCGTTCTCTTGTGAAAAGCAAGATCAGAGACAAGACAGGTGGAAATACACTTGCCTGGTTTTGTATATTATGGGGACTCTTCTGCCTCTCAGCATGGGGGTGGCCTTAGGTAATTCACACTCTCTCAGCTTTAGAAGAAGACAGTGCCAAACCTCCTTTCGATAAATGTTTCCCCAAACCTCAACATGTTCTCTAACGTTCACGTTGACTGCTTGATATTTGAGGGTATCAGTTAGGAAGATTGCTTTCAGGCTAGTGTGCGTGAGAAAGAGATATTGACAACACAATCCAAAAATCAAATCATTGGATTATTGGATGACTTTGAAATGCACATTTCTTTTTTCTATTTACCATATTTCATTTTAAATTGGGCCGTGGTATCCACTGGGGTTTCCTTCCAGGACTTCCCGTGAATACCAGTATTCATGGATGCTTACATCACATTAAATATAGTGGCATAGTAAAATGTTATCCCTTATATATAATATGGGGAAATCAAGGTTTGCTTTTTGGAATATATATATATATATATATATATATAATATTTTCAAGCCATTGATGCTTGAATCTATGGATAACAAATCCAGGGATACAGAGGGTCAAATGTACTTTATTTTCTAATTTCTTGCCTTCTTCCAAAGTGGTTTACAAGGTGGTTGACCTGTGATTTTACCCTTAGAATAACCTTGCGAGGTAGGTAAGGCAGACTGGCTCAAGGACAACCATTCATCTTCATGGCCAAGTGACGATTTGAACCTGGACCTCTCTGCCCAAGTCCAGAACTAACTAGTACAATAACTGAGTTTATATGAAGGAGATTGGGAATTTATCCTGTGAATATCCTGGAAAAATCACGTAATTACTCGAAATGATTTCACATGACGTTGCAAAAAACAAAACAAAAACAAACCACCATTAAAGTGGTCAGAAAGAAGCATTAATGTGCATCTTTTTACTTTTAGGATTTCAGTGACAATGCACTTCCAATATCACTTTATTTGCACAATTGCGTACGATAATCAATGGTGCAATTATTCACCATTTTTGCTTTATTTGCAGGATGCTTTAAATATGCTTTAATCTCTCTTTAATGCCAAAATTAGCGCCAGTGTGATAAACTCCAACCTGGGTTGTCTGTTTTATTGAGCTTACAAATCACACTACAATAGTTCACTGGACAGTGTAACAGTAAAATTTTGCAGTTCAAAAAATTAAAAAGTCATAAAATGTAGTTATAATATGGCAAAAGCTCAACAACAAAAAGCTGTATACAATTTTAATAAAGTTTCGGGTGCTTCATACAAGAGAGGCAAAGGGAAGCTGGTGATACAGTGTCCATAGTTAGTGCATTAGAGGATAGTCCTCTATTTGAAGACATCATTTATTCAAAAGCTTTCCAAGTTTGTTTTAAACAATTAACGTTAACTTCAGAAGTGTTGTTATGTATCTTCAGGTTCACTCCAGCTTATGGGACTCTGTCCTGGCATATTTTTGGGGGTCAATATTGATTGAAAGGAGGTTTGGCATTTTCTTTCTCAGAAGCTGAGAGAGTGTGACTTGCCCAGGTCACCCAGTGGGTTTCTGTGGCTGGGCAGAGATTTGAACCCTGGTCTCCAGAGTCATATTCCAATGCTCAAACCACTACACCATTTCTGCCATATGATAAATACCAAACAGGATGGCAGCCACAGTTTAGGCATCCCAAAAAATGTATTTATTTATTTATTTATTTATTTCGCTTCTATGCCACCTTTCTCCCAAAAAAGGGAACCATGGCAGCTCACAAGATAAAACATTAATAAAAATCACAATAACAATTTAAAAAGCAATTAAAATTATCTAGGCAAAGTAGTATAAAATTAATAAAAACATATGGAGTTTAATGTGAAATCAAAGGTTTTCATGGCTGGCATCTGTCGTTTTTTATAGGTTTTTTGGACTATGTGGCCATGTTCTAGAAGAGTTTATTCCTGATGTTTCGCCAGCATCTGTGGCTGGCATGGAAGAGAGTAGGGTCTAGCTATCTATCTAGCTATCTATCTATCTATATCTATCTATCTATCGTGTGACCCTGGGTAGGGAAGAATGAATCCCATACATGGAAATCATTCCTCCCTACCCAGGGTCACATATGCCCTGTTCTCTTCCATGCCAGCATTCTCTGAAGATGCCAGCCACAGATGCTGGCGAAACATCAGGAATAAACTCTTCTAGAACATGGCCTCATCAACCAAAAAACCCACAAAAAACAATACGGAGTTAAATTTAAAAGGGGAAGACAAAGCACCCAAGGGGATGCAAACATAGCAAACATAAGACTTCTAGATGTGAATGATTTTCAGTGTCTCACTCTTCATTTGGAGAGACAATGTCTTTATTTTGCCCTCACCTGCTGCACCTCTGCTTGATGTGGGTTCATTTGCACTATTCAAGCACCACATAGGATCTCACGTTTGTATATTTCCATTTCTGCATAGCTGCAGGGAAATGCAAATTCCCATTAACTCGCATAAATCTGTGCCTTCTTTTTTGGAGACAAATTTCTCCCTTCTTTTAATAATGCATTAGTCACCATTTTACCAAGTGATGTATTAGCTGGGAGAGCATGGTGAAGCCACTTAATTCCAAAGCATCATTAACTCACTGAGCCTTTAGGTAAATTAACTTGAATAGGACAGATCCCAGCTGGAAACTCTAGGAGGCTACTAATCTCTGCTTACTACTCCCATCTCTCTATAGCTTGCTCTGCATAAGCACTTACATCTCCATAGTTCCTCCCATAGTTGTGGAGGAACCAATTCTTTGGTTCTTTGTTTTGCACCAAGCAGGAAAAGGGTTGTTGTTGTTATTATTATTATTATACCTTAACTCCTTTTCCAGTCTGCATGCTCACCTCCATGGAGTTCCTGATCACCACTGGAGACCAAGCTAGTGCTTGGCTTAAAGGATGAAACAGACACGGGGAATTTTTTTGGGTACATCTTGTTATTGTTGTCGTTTCCAACTAAGGCAAACATATCAAGTTATTGTTGCTTTTTTGGCAAGTTTCTTCAGAGAGGGTTTGCCATTGCCATCCTCTGAGGCTGAGAGAGTGTGACTTCCCAAGGTCATCCTGTGGGTTTACATTTGTTAAGCTGGGATTCAGACCCTGGTCTCCAGAGTTGCTGCCCAGCACTTAAACCACTACACCCCCTGGAGGAAAATAAAGCAGTTTGACATCATTTCAACTTTCCTTTGGAATCCTGAGATTGGAAGTTTGGTGAGGCACCAGAGTTCTCTGATAGACCAGGCTGAATACCTCTTCAAACTACAATTTCCACAGGATGGAGCCATGACAGTTAAAGTAGTGTCAAACTGCTTTATTTCCACTCTGTAGAAAAGCAGTTAGAAGCTGGAGGAAATGAAAGGAGGCAAAGTGTGAACAGTGGGAAATGGTGGGATCGTATTATTGACACTTACATAGATTTTTAAAAAAAAATAGTTTGGATTCCCACAATTTGACACTCTGCAGGTGTGTTGGACTACAACTCCTGTCATGCCTCAGCCAGCACAGGAGTTGGAGAGCAAAAACTGGGAAACAATAGATTAGAAGGACCCCTAATTTGCTCCAGAATAGTTTTTCTAAGATTCTTGCTTTTCTCATCCCATGAAAAATAAAGTAAGAGAGTAGTCCCAAACAGAGTAGAATCCTAGGAGTTAATCACACGGGGGACAATTGGAAGTACAAACGGTGATTAACCTGTGATAATCCCACAATTGTGTTAATGGTTTTCACAAGATGTTGTATCCAAAGTGATAATATCCCGTGAATAACCCATTATTATCACACACAGGCCCGTAGCTAGGCCGGGGCAACTGGGGCACCGCCCTGGAACCCCCAGCCAAAGGGGGGCCATTGTCCACCGCCACAGAGATGCCATAGGTGCCTTGGAACAGTGCTGTGATGTCCCTCATGCACAACTCTGTTTGGACACGGCACACAAGCCATGTCATCGATGTGCACCCCGTGTAAATGGCGGTGTGCCAAGATGGCCCCCACAGCATGCAGTAAGACTCGGGATATTAGGGCCCCAAATGTACTGCTGCCCCAGGGTCCCTAAAGGCCTAGCTACAGGCCTGATCACGCAATTGCGCTAATGGTTTTCACACGACAACAAGGCGAAACTTGATTAAAGTGTCATTAACCCGTAAATAACCAGGCAAGACACAGCAGCAAATCATTGTCTTTTTGCTGTTTATTGCCTGGTTATTCCTTGGTTATTCACAGGCTCTTGTGTTAATCTTATTTTAATTACGTTTTAATGTCAATTGCTCCATGATTTTTCTTGGGTTAATCACTGTTTGAAGTCCCAAGTTTTTGCGATAAACTCCCTAGAATCTTAGAGCTGGATGGGTCCTGAAGGGCCATCTACTCCAACTCTCTGCCATGCAGGAATCCACAACTAAAGTACTCCCAAGAGATGTCCATCCAGTCTCCAAAGATAGAGCATCCACCACAATCTGAGGCAGTCTATTCCACTGCTGAACAGTGTTTTATGAAGTTTTCCCAAATGTCTAGGTGGAATCTCTTTCCTTGTAATTTGAATCCACTTGCAACATGAATTTCTGAAATGACTAAATACTCATTACTCATTTACCTTACTGTACATGTAGTTTGATGCTTCAGGTCTTTGCATAACAAGTGGGGATATGTGAAGCTCTACATTTGTTGTCATTGAGGTTCTCCATCTTGATGGCCATTCTGCACCAGATGAAAGCAGTTATGTTTGGTGGTTTTGGAGGCAATGGGGCAATACATCCACTCTGGGTTATAGCCCAGTCTGAGAACAGTCTGAGAAAGTAGGCTTCTCACCCCGGGCAGCTCCTTTAAAATTTGAAGTGAACTCTGGAGTAGAGTCACCATCTCACTTGACAGGGAAGCATATCGGTTGTCACTGGATCCCATAAATGACTCCATCCCTATCCCACCCTAGAACACAGAGGTTTTATGTGCTATTGTGCATATTGTTCTACTTTATATTTGTTCATTTTCCCAATGCACACATTTTTGCACATTCAGACATTTTTGTATGATAGCACCATTGAATTACCGTGTGTTTGGCATACATTTTAAGAGCATCTATATTCTCTTTTGAGTATTTTTTTCAAACCTCTGCATGCTGTTATACGCATGGTCCCCACCCCCTCTTTTTACAGTGCATCACAAACTGGAAATTGTACCCATTTTCTGATTGCATTCAGTTCCAATTTAGGTCAGAGCATTGCAAAAGCTATATCCAGTGATATAATGGGACTTGCGTATCCATGGATTTTGGTATCGACATGGCATCCTGACAGATACCAAGGGCCCAAGAGACAAATCTCTCAGGGAATCTTACCGTATTTCTCATCTGTCTGTAGTGATCATGGCAGATCTGTGTGCATCTGTGTGCAAAGCAGGTCTTTGATGCCTTAATGACAATGTGTCCTCCATCTTTTCAACAGCAACAAAATGGCCGCCAGTACCTGAGAGCTTTGCTGGACTGGAAGGAGTTTGATGAAATTCGGGATTTGCGCCGGAGCATCTGTCTGGACATCTATTACTGGAGTATTGTGTTTGCTGCTGAGAAAGGCCTACCCTGGCCAGCAGTGGCAGAAGTGGGGAAGTTGACTGGGGAGCTTCTGGAGGAAACCAAAGGTGAGACAAGGTGGCAAAATGGATGCCACTATTGAGGACAGCATGAATCATTCTATTAGACTGTTTAATCCCAAAGAGTTTGGGAAAATTTCTGGGTTTTGGACTACGCCCTGGCTATGGAGAATTCTGGGAGTTGTAGTCCAAAAGTGGGAATTTGTCCAAGGCCTGCCCAAAGTTCATGTGAGTGCTGGGTCAAAATGTCGGGGGGGAGGGGGGACTGGGTCTCCCATATAATTTGGGCAGTGAATTTAGTGTGGTTTTTTTTCAAATGGATATGTCCAGTGTAACAAAAGGCACGCTTTTATGACTATCTCCCTCGGGAAGAGAACAGAAGTGCTACAGTGTCATGCAGAGAGGTCTGGAGAAAGCCTTTCATTCTGTGTTTGATTTTTCCTTATCATACGATGTCATGATTGTCCTGTTGTTCCATCGCATTTCCCACATTATGGGATTGTATCTTTCAATTGATGAGAAAATCCCATTAATGGCTCCAGTATTGTTGCTACCTGGCTACTGCTTCTAATATGAGCATTTTGTCCCGCTGCAGTTGCAATATTCCAGCAGTCCTGTGGCATGCGTGATCATGCTTCTCCACTTCTCCCTTCTCTATCCCAAGCAAGGAGAGGTCACTCCATTTCCAGTGTCTGGACAAAGAAAACATTAGGGACAACATTGCTTATATGCCATTTCCTGGAATGTTCTTCATTTGTTTTGCAGTAATTGCACGATGGTGCTGTCATGGCAGGTTTTCAGCATACCACAATTATGGCAAAACAATTTTAAAACAAATATAAAATACTGGGGAATGGAGTAAAAACAACCAGTATGAACCAAGGAACGGATAGGCACACAAAACAAACATGTGGATGAGGTGGGCATATAATAAGCTGCATGTAACATTTGTGTGATTTCAATTGGAAGAGCAAAATGAAAGTGTTGAGAGGTGTCAAAACTGCAAAACTGCAGCAAAAAAGAAAAGAAAAAAAATAAATAAACAGTGCACATGTGCTATGTAGGGTAGATGCAGCAGAAAGGAGGGATCAGTGATACATTGTGGAGGACTGATTGTGGGGATGTGCAACACCAAAGTATCACCATAGTGCTATTATAGAGAAAATGTGATAGTGATTGTTGCCCTTTACTTAATGTGATCACTGTGACACAACAGGCTGGTGTGATAAAATCCTGAGTTCAATGTGCAAAAGTAGTAGTTTGCTCTCAGTTAAGTCAGCAAGGGAGAAAGGATGGGGAAGGACATCTTCTAGCCTGCGTGTTCTTCCTTATTAACAACTTTTGCCATATTGACCCCACTTTGATGTTCCTTGGCCATACATATCCTCATTTTTATCTGCAAAATGTTGGAGGATACGCTGTTTTGGCATCTTCTCACAGCAGCCTGAAATTTGGTACACAGCTTTTTTGTTGTTGTGGTATTACTCCCAGCTTAGAGATAAGAAGCAGGAAAAGGCTCACATCTTGATTTTTTTAAGAACATGTCAGATGGAGGTTATTCAAACAAGAGGGCAGAACTCATCTAAACAGTCTTGCCTTAACCACTCTCTGCCTGTGTCGACACAGCAACGGTGAAGTAATAAGGGGCTAAACAGAAGCTTATTGAGACAAAGTTGACACAAATTAATTTCTAATTAATTATAAACCTTCCCCTAATTAATAAAAGCCATGTTTATCACTAGTAGCAATGATGGAAAAAACCTACACCCCTTGTCTTGCATAAGCAGCCAGGGGAAGGAAAACAGTCTTTACTCCTGTATAGCAGAGGGAGGGTTTCACTGATACAACCTTCCTCACCTCTACCTGATCTCCACCTGCCCAAATTCCCATTTTACGAGCCTGCCCCGCCTTTGCTTTGGTATTTCGTATAAGCCACAGCTGATAAAGTCTGGGCAATTACACCCTTAGAGAAGGTTCAAAGGCGGGGATCGGTCTTTTTCCACCTGCAGGCAGGTGCTCATAGCAGAGGAATACAGATGCCAGCCACCAAAGCAGCTGAGCTCAGCATTCCAGAAGAGGAACCACAAGTTTCCCTGGTTTGGAAAGAAGGCTGCGACCCAGCCTGCTGCCTGATAAAAGGGCAACCCCGTCTGGGTGAAGTCTCTGGTGTGCAATCCAGGCCACAGAAATCTCAGGCGGGCAACACCCTGTCCTGGGCTGATATCTCTCGGTTGGCACGAGGCTGCCTGGCCCTCTTGCACAAGCAGAGACTGCTGATCGATAGGTTTCTGACTGGCACTAGATCCCTGTCCTTACTCCACCTTCTTGCAGGAAATAAGAAAAAGGATGAGAGTCAATGTAGGCTCATGCCAACTGTTGCCTGTCCCCCTTAGTCTCTGGAGTCAAGTGCCAGCTAGTGACTTCCGTGGCATCTTTAGGTTTCCATCCTTCAGGACATGGTCCTGAGTCTCTTATGTTTCACTGGTCATCTCCAAGCAGGAGACAAATGTGCCAAGTGTCAGGTTTTGTTTGGCCCTGCCCTAGACAAGAGGAAAGGGTTCCAGCTTAGCATGGAGAGCAACAATGTGCTGGTTTGCAAGGCTTAACTGGTTAGTTGCTACAATTTGCAAAGACTATCCAAAGGATCAATATTTCCTTCTTCCCTCTCAGTCATAGAGGTGCCAGGGCTCACCCACTCTCTGCTCTGCAACCCCCTTCTGGCTAGAAGCAAGTAAACTAGATGAACTGTTCCTAATGCTGTCTCTGTAAGGGTGCATCTACATTGTAGAAATAATGCAGTTTGACACCACTGTTAAGTGCTGTAGCTCCATGGTATGAAATCCTGCAATTCGTGGTTTTACAAGTTCTTTAGGTTCATGGAATCATAGAATCATTCAAGGGAATGTGTTTCATTGTCGAAATGTTTAGGTGGAATCTCTTTTCCTGTAGCTTACATCCATTGTTTCATGTTCTAGTCTCTGGAGAAGCAGAAAACAAGCTTGCTCCATCCTGAATATGACACCCCTTCAAATACTTAAACAGGAATATCACATATATCACATTTATTTCACAATTTTGGGTGTCCTTCTCTGGACATGCTCCAGCTTGTCTGTGTGTGTGTGTGTGTGTGTGCTTGTGTAAGACAAGTTGTGAGCAATTTTGGATAATGCTTAATGACAAGTTATCTGTAGCTGTGGTTGTTACTTAATACATGACACTTAATGACATCAACAGGGTCATTTCTAGGTCTCAGGTTTAGCCCTGGCAACCCTATTGGCATATTTGCTGTCTTTCCGTCAGCAGGAAAAGACCTTTATTAATTGATTTGTTTCAACAGAACCTTTGAGAAGTGAAGGTTCCTAGAAGAAGGGCTTTTAAGAGTGTGCTGTACTGTTTTTAAAACCCCTTTTAAACATTGTAATTGTATTTATGGATGAAGGTTGTAGTATTTGGTGAGGGCTTTGGTCTCCTTAAACATCTGGCACAAGATAATTATGTTAGTTGCAAGTCTAAGTGCATAGTGAAAAAAGCTGCATCTATTGGCTTCTCCTCGTCTCTTCTTCCTAACCTGGGCTCAGATATTGCACCCAAGTCTGTTAGGTTAAGGCTACTGGAGATAGCTTTCTGTGAAATGCTTTCATGTTCTTATGTCTCTTATTCCCCCAGCACGATGCACATTGCACATACATTATGATGGTCCTTTCCATATAACCAATTATTTGGTGAACCACCATTTTTGATCCAAGGCAATGTATATTCTATTATTCCTGCCTTTCTCCCAATATAGGGACTCAAGGCATACAACAATACAATTTAAAAACAATACAACATATTAAAATAGATAAATATAAAATTTTAAAAAACAATTAAACAATTTTAAGGGTTAAAACAGTTATAAATTAAAGTATAATATATTAAAATACAAACCATATTCTACATAATATGTTCCTTACTCCAGAAGAAGATGCCCATGTAATAACTTGGAAGTAGAGTCTGTGGGGCTTTCTAGATTGGCAGGAAAGTGTGACATGAAGTTGCCTTTTCCTTAAAGGCTTGCAGCCTTTAGATGGAGCTGCGCTGTTCCGCAGTTTTTAAAAAAGAAGCTGGGAAAACCAGCACCTTTTTAAAGGCGCTTCTTCTCCCCTAAAACACAAAAGAAGCATTTTCATGGCACACTTTCCCTTTTTCTCATCTAAAGGCTAGACTTTCATGCAGCCATGAACACACTTCTTTTTGCCAATCTAGGGTCCGTTTTACATTGGCAAAAAGAGGTGTGTTGAAGGCTGCTTGAAAACCCAGCCTTTAGATGAGAAAAAGGGAAAGTGTGCCATGAAAACACTATTTTGGAGTTTTAAGGGAGAAGAAGTGCCTTTAAAAAGGAGCTGGCCCATTTTACATTGGCAAAAAGAGGTGTGTTGAAGGCTGCATGAAAGCCCAGCCTTTAGATGAGAAAAATGGAAAGTGTGCCATGAAAACACTATTTTGGAGTTTTAAGGGAGAAGAAGTGCCTTTAAAAAGTAGTTTGATTTCCCCACTACTTTTTTAAAAAGGGTGCAGCATTGCTGGCCCGTTTTACACGGGCAAAAAAAGGCGCTTTTAGGGCTAAAAAGCCCGCATTTAGGGTTAGGGAGGGCGTAGCCTTTACACCCTCCCTAAGCCTAAAACGCATGGACGCCGCCATTTAAAGATGGCGGCGTCTACACGGTGGCGCCGTACAAGCATCATCACGTGCGCAGCGTTTTGACGCGCTGCGCACGTTTTGACGCTCTGGCGGCGCGGGAGGACGCCAATCGCGCCCTTCCCGCGCCGCAAAAAAAGAGCTCGATCCCGGAGCTCTTTTTTGCGGCGGGTCGTTGCGGCGGGATGAGGCCTCTGGGGCTGCCCGTGTGGCAGCCTAGGCCTCATCTCGCTGCTAGAAGGGGCGAGTTTGGACCGCCCCTTTTAGCCAATGTAAAAAGCACCCCTATTGCATCTAAAGGCTAAGGTGTAGTTGAACGGTTAAATGGGGCTCTGTATCTTTAAAGCGCCCATTTAAAGGCAGCGATACAAGTGCGGAGGGAGGGAAGGTGCCAAGACAAGAAGAGACCTTCAGAGCCCGGCCAGAGTGCGCCTGCACCTTCCTTCACCTCCTCCCTTTGGTTGAGAGAGTGTGACTTCTAGGGAGACAGCAGGGCACTGGAGGCGCTCAGCCAGACCAGGGCAAGCTGGCAAGAGGAGGAGGAGAAGGGGAGGGACCTGGAGCACCTCCGCTGCCCTGCCTCCCTGCAAGTCACACTCTCTCAGCCGAAGGGGGGAGGAGAAGGCAGGCCCAGGCACACTCTGGCCAGGCTCCAGGGCTCTCTCCTGGCTGCCTTCCTCCTCCCTTTGGCTGAGAGAGTGTGACTTGCAGGGAAGCAGGGCAGCAGAGGTGCTCCAGGTCCCTCTCCTCCTCCTCCTGTTTCCAGCTTGCCCTGGCCCAGCATCAGGAGGACCTGGAGCACCACCGCTGCCCTTCCTCCCTACAAGTCACACTCTCTCAGCCAAAGGGAGGAGGAAGGCAGCGGGGAAGGAGGGAGGGAGGGAAGGAGCCAGGAAGAGACCCCCAGAGCCTGGCCAGAGCACGCCTGGCCCTCCTGCTTCCTCTTCAAAAAGAAGGCTGGAAAAGTAGGACGTGTCCTGGCAAAGGAGGACGTGCCTGGTCAACTTGGAAAAGGGGGGCCTCTGCTCAAGAATGGAGGACATATGGGAATTCCTCCTGGACAGAGGGCTGAAACCTCAAGACAACTCGATATAATGCTCTGACAGAACACAGACTACAACTCCCATGAGCCTTTGCTACCATTTCCCAAGATGCCTTAATTTGCAACAGAAAGCCGACCAGTATGTTCACATGTGATGAATTCTTTCGTATTGAGTCTGCATTTTCTTTTTGTGTAGATGCTCTCTTGTTTTGTGTGTGATGAGCTTGTGCGTAATCATGTGCATTTCCGAACTGACCTCACTTTCTCCCTCTTTCGGAATGGTCCTGTACTCCCCCATGTGATAAGCTCCGACTGTATGGTGTACCTGCGCAATTGCGCAATTCGCAGCCAGCAAGGGAAAAAAATGTTTAAAGCGCGGCTAAAAGCCACGTTCCTTGCCGCCCATGTAGCTGCTCCGCCTGTGTTTGTAGCGTTTTGACAGCTTCCCATATAGTTGCCGAGCCACAGAAAAAACCTCAGTCTAGCTGCCCTGTACTTTTTAAATGCACACCTGGGGCTTGCTGTCTAGCTGCTAAGCATTAAGGAAAGTGCAACTTCATGTCACACTTTCTTGCCAATGTAAAAAGCCCCAAGATCTATGAAACATATTTTACTGCACTGTAGTCTTTACAAGTGAAATTTAAAGGAGCTGTCCAAGGTATTGAACCCAGTTTCCCCATAGACCAACATCCTGGGCAGCTCCTTTAAAACCTAGAAGAGCAAATTCACAATTTAAGCCATTTTCTCTTGTTACATTGTTTACCACATGTTGGTTTGTTGTTGCTGTTGTGTGCCTCTGAGTAGTTTCCAACTCATGGAGACCCTAAGGCAAACCTATTACAGGCTTTTCTTGGCAAGATTTGTTCAGAGGAGGTTTGCCATTGCCATCCTCTGAGGCTGAGAGTGTGTGACTTGCCCAAGTGGAGCTGGGATTTGAGTCCTGGTTGCCAGAGTCATAGCCCTGGGTCCCCTGAGTGGCGGAGCAGGGATTCAAACCCGAGTCCAACATTAAAACCACTATACCATACTGCCTGCTCAGTGCTATTCTGCCATTCCACAATATAGGTTGAGATGTAAATATTTTAATGATGATGACATCTGATTCCCAGATGCATGGGCAAAGGATGACTGTCTTACTTCGTATGTTATGTGCTGCCAAATCAATTTTGACTTATGGTGACCCTATGCATGAGAAACCTCTATGAGCTCTGGCCATCAAGAGCTCTTCTCAGGTCTTGCAAATGCAGGGCAGCCACAGTTTTCTTGATTGGGTCAATCCTCCTATAATGTTTTCTTATTGCCTTCCTCTTTAGCAAGCATGACTATCTTTTCCAGTTAGTAATGTCGTCATGATGTCTCCAAAGTAAGATATTACACTGCAGAATTAATCTGGTTTGACACCACTTTAACTGCCATGGCTCAATGCTATGGAATTCTGAGCTCTGCTCTGTTGCTGCAAAATCCCCCACAGTTCCCAGAATTCCATAGCATTGAGCCATGGCAGATAAAGTGATGTCAAACCAGATTATTTCTGCAGCCTCAGGAGTGCGCGCTTGATCTACTCTTGGACCCATTTTATTTATCTTTTTTGGCAGTCCCTGGTCTTTGTAGAACTCTTCTCCGGCACCATAGTTCAAATGGATTTATTTTTCTCCCTCTTTCAGCTTGCTTAAACATCCAGTTTTAACAAGCATACATAGAAATTGGAAATACTACAGCATGGACGATTCAAACTTTAATATTTAATGATATAACTTTATACTTTATACTCAAGGCTGCCCTTCCAAGTCCTAGTCTTCTTCTGATTCTCAATTACTGTCTCCATTTCAATTAATCACTGAGACCAGGGATAGAAAATTGTTTAATAATTTCGATGTCTCCTTCGCGCCCTTTAAAATTATGTAAATCGTATATGGTCATTCCTTTTGTCTTCTTAATATTCAACCATAGGCCTGCTGTTGCACTTAACGTCCTTAACTTTTTTTAGAAGTCATTCCAAGTCTTTGGAAATATGTGGAGTTAAAATGCCTATGCTATTTGACTCACTGCCTCGAGGAAGAAGTGCCTTAGTCAGGATCCTTGTGTAAATCTACACCAATCTGTGTCACATCTCCCTCTTGTGGCTGCGATACCAACCTGTTAGAACAGAAATACTCTTTCCAAACAAAAGCAAGCACAAAGCAACCAAAGCAAACAAAACCCTGCTGCCATCTTGAACTATCAGCATTCCTGGCAGTTCATTTCTCCAGAAATTACTTGCATGAAAAAACAAAGGTGTTTTATGAATAAATTGCTCCTGGTTGGGAAATTCTGGGAGCTGCAGTCTAAAATTTTATTCTATTGTATTGTATGGATTTTATTATTGTAAGCCGCCTCGATCTTGTTGGAGGGGTGGGATAGAGATGATGATGATGATGATGATGATGACGACATTTATTATTATTAAAAAGTAACTTTTCCAAGCTCAGGCAAAAACTGAATATTTCTTTTCTTTTTACTCATGGTTCATCTTCTCTTCTCTCCCTTTTTTTTGATGGTTTGATCTGTGCCTAAATACCTTAAAGGCACTAGATTCTATCCAATCTGGAAACCTAAGCAGATTCAGCTCTGGTTAGTACTTGGATGGGAGACCACCAACAAATAACAGGTATGGGAGGCTCTATTTCAGAAGAAGGAAGTAGCAAAACCACCTCTGAGTATTTCTTGCCTAAGAAAGGCCTATGAAATTCATGAGGTCACTAAAAGTCAACAGGCAACTTGAAGACACACAGACACACTGAGTTTTAGACTGTAAGCCCTTGGGGCAAAAGCTTGTTTTCTTATGTGTCACACACACTGATGGTGTAATGTGTCTGCGTGCGCGTATGTTTGTGTGTGCCTTCGTCACTCGTCGACTTATGGCAATTGCATGAATTTAATAGTTTTCATGGGCTGCATCATGTAGTCTGCCACCGCATTATCTGGAATTCTGAGATTTGTAGTTTTGTGAGATATTTTGCTTTATCTGTCCAAGAGCTCTGGTGCCTCATCAAACTAGAAATATTAGGATTCCACAGGACTTTTGAAAACAGAACATAGAACACAGAAGCTGCAGGATCTGGTATCTTGATGTAAATCATCTCAAATGGAAGAGTTTCAGTTCTGATTGTGCAAGCGATAGCTAGCGCTTGGAAAGTGACTTAACATTACAGATCTATCATGGTGACCCTCAGATGAGCCTTCACAAGGTTTCCTTGTCAAGATTTGCTTGGAGGAGATTTACAATTGCCTTTCTCAGCCTCAAAGGAAGGCATGATTTATGATGACCCTAAGACAAATCTGTCATGGGGCTTGCTAGGGCTGAGAGTGTGCAGCTCACCCAAAGTCACCCAATGGGTTTTCATGGCCAAGAGAGAAATTGAACCCTGGTCTCCAGAGTTGTAGTCTGATGCTCAAACCACTATGCCATGCTGGATCTCATTATGTATATACATGCTAATATAGGTATTCCAAAATCCAAACAAAAATCCAAAATTTCTCTTGTCCCAAGCATTTTGGATATGGGTGACTCCGCCTATAGTTCCTACAAGATGTCAAGAGTTGTATTTCTCCACCCCATTCAGTAAGCACAAGTCTCCCTGAAATCCGTCTCTGCAATCCCATTAACGGCTTGGCATCTAACATGTGTCCGCATGCATTCCTGGCAAAGTTCCCCCCATCCCAGTTGCCTTGGGCTGTATACCTACCCTGACTCTTGATAAATACAGGCTTTTGCCCTGACCTCCAAATCCTGAAAAGGTTTTGTGTGTATTTTCTTTCCTCCCATCCCCGGCGCACCACCTCCCCCTATGCTTCTGCCCCCATGTTGGCTGCCAAGAAACAAATTAGAGCTAATCATGTTCCCCTTGTTTGCTTATGGGATAATGCCTTCACTTCACACTATCAAGGTGTGGTGTGTAAGTATGTTTATTTAGCCCAGGGTTTGAAAGAGAGATGGGCTACAGAGGACAGAGAAGATGCCGGATCTGGGATCTCGGCGTGAATCATTTCGGTGAAGAGTTTCAGTTCTGATTTTGCAAGCGATAGCGAGAGCTTGGAAAGTTACTTTTTAAAATAAAGGTCTGTCATGGCCACCCTACGGTGAGCCTATCCCAAGGTTTTTTGTCAAGATTTGCTGGGAGGAGATTCCCCGCTGCCTTTCTCAGCCTCAGAGGAAGGTATGAATCAACCAAGGTCATCCAAGCTTCATCTGTACTGCAAGAATAATCCAGGTTGACACCACTTTAAATGCTACGGCTCCATGCTATGGAATTCTGGGAACTATAGTTTGTTGTGACACCAGAGCTCTCTGACAGAGAAGGGTAAATGTCTCACAAAACAACAGTTCTTAGCATTCCATAGCATTGAGCCACGGCAGCTAAAGTGGTGGGAAACTGGATTATTTCTGCAGTGCGGATGCAGCCCCAGTGGGTTTCCAGCCAAACAGGATTCAATCCCTGATCCCCTGGAGTCTGAGTCCAGTCTTAATGGCTGCTCTAAAATTAAACATCTGCCATGACATGGTGCAGTTGTTTGAATGTTGCACTATGACTCTAGAGACCAGGATTTGACTCCCTGCTTGGCCATGAAACCCACTCAATGACGTTTGGCAAGTCACCTTCTCTCAGCCTCAGAGGAAGGCAAGGGCGAACCTCATCCGAACAAAATCTTGCCAAGAAAACTCCATGGTAGGGTTGCCTTAGGGTCACCATAAGTTGGAAACGACTTGAAGGCACACAACAACAACAACAACAACAACAACATGTAACTACAGGCTGAGGTCTCCCCTATCAGAAATGCTCAGGACCAGAAGTGTTTGGGATTTTGGATTTTTTGAATATTTGAGTGTACGTAATGAGGTCTTGGAGAAAGGAACAAAGTCTAAACATGAAATTAGTTTATGTTGCATATATACCTTATAAGCATAGCCTAAAGTGATTTTAAAAATAATATTAATAATAATATTCAAAATGCGTTATTAGCAATTTTGAGAGTAACCTGTTCTGCTATATCTCAATTTCTCTTTAAGAGAACCAGCATGGTTTAATGGTTTGAGTGCTGGACTAGGACTCTGAGAGACCAAGGTTTTCAGCCATGAAAACCCATTGGTGACTTTGGGCAAGTCACACTCTCTCAACCTCAGAGGAAGGTAAGGGCAAACCAACTCTGAACAAATCCTACCCAAAAGAACCCAATGATGGGCTTGCCTTACAATCACCATAAGTCAGAAATGACAGGGATAACTTACTATAAATCAGGTAAAACGGTTCCCACTTGTTTTGAAATGCAACTCTGTTTTGCCCCACTTACAAAAAAGAAGTAACTTATTATAAGCGGACAAAACGAAATAATATTTCAGGACTAGGACTGACACAGTGTCAAGACCAGGAAAACTCCACTCAGCATCCTCCAGGCAATGCTATTTTGAAAAATAATACAAGTTGAGTCTCCTTTATCCAAAATGTGTGGGATCAGAAGTGTTTTAGATTTTGGATGTATTTATTTTTTAATTTCAAAATATCTGCATATACCTAATGCACTATCTTGGCAATGGGACACAAGTCTAAACATGAAATTCATTTATGTTTCACATGCACCTTATACACATACCCTGAAGGTAATTCTGTACATAATATTTTTAATCATTTTGTGCAAAACAAAGTTGAAACAAGTCTTCCAACTTGCAATCAGATGAGCAGAAGCGCTGTAGTGTCACATCGGTGCTCAAAACACTTTGGATTTTGGACTCTTTCGGATTCTAGATTTTGGGATAAGGAATACTCAACCTGTATTGGAAATGAAAATTTAAAACAGTTTCTGATTGCACCAAGTGGCGCCGTTTCCACGTGAAACCCTGCTTTTCAAATATAATGTCCTTATGTCTTTTTTTAAAGTGATGAGTTGCAGTTGATTTTGTTGCTTGGTGTTACATCTCAGTTCTTTCTTGGGATGGGTCTGATATAGCTGTCCAGGAAGTTTTTAGACTGCAACAGGAGCTCTAACCAATAGTACCAATAGAGAGGAGTGCTGGGACTTGCAATCCAGCAACACCTGGATAGCCACGATTCCCACCCTCACACAAAGGACCCTTTCACAGAGCACAATTATACCACTTTGATTCCACTTTAGCGGTCACATATGGAGTCCTGAGATCTGTAGTTTGGGGAAGCACTAGAGTGCTCTAAGAATTCTTAACACCTCATGAAACTGCAAATCCTGGGATTCCATAGGATGGAGCCACAAAAGCTGTATCTGCACTGTATAATTAATACAGTTTGACACCACTTTAACTGCCTTAGCTCAATGCTATGAAATTCTAGGATTTATAGTTTTGTGAGATATTTAGCCTTCTCTGTCAGAGAGTTCTGGTGCTCCACCAAACTACAAATCCTTGCATTCCAGTACAGGTGTCCTAATAGTGCTGATACATAACTTTTTAATTTCAAGTTTTGTTTTAATACCCTGCCTGGGAATACCCTAAATACCCTGCCTGGGGATAATGGGAGTTGTGGTCCAAGCCCAACACATCTAGAAGGCCTGAGCTTTGGAGGACCATGGTTTTTAAAGAGAAGGCCTTGCCCTAAACATACTAAAGGCATCGGATCCCATCTGATCTTGGAAGATCAACAGGGTGACCCCTGGTTAGGACTTGGATGGGAGTCTGCCAACCAAGACCAGGTACTGTAGGCTATACAGTTGGCTTTGACTTTTCCGGATTCGATTATTTGCTGTTTTCATTAATATGTTCTATCTAGGAATCTCTATAAGTCCTCCAGCGCAAGTCTGCCAGATGTCGACCACAGCATTGCACTGAAGGACATAGACTGAAAATACTTGTCTAGGCATTTGTAGGTTCTCCAGCAGGATTCTTTGACTGACCTCTGGCAGATATTGACCACAGAGTTGCACTAGAAGGTTCCTAAAGAGCTAATCTCTCGGTTAAAAAGAACAGTGTGAAGTCGAAGGCTTTCACGCCCAGCATCCGTAGTGTTTTGTGGGTTTTTTGGACTACGTGGCCATGTTCTAGAAGAATTTATTCCTGACTTTTCACCAGCATCTGTGGCTGGTATTTTCAGATCTGAAGATACCTGCCACAGATGCTGGCGAAACGTCAGGAATAAACTCTTCTAGAACATGGGCACATAGCCACCCCCCCCCCCCAAAAAAAAACCCCAGAAAAAAATATAAAAAGAACAGCGTTTTTTTATTTGCACTTTCTTCCCATTCATGGCGGTCCTTCACCCCTAACCCCAGCAAATGTGGAAGGGCCCCTTGTAGTTTGGAGGAAAGCACTGGCAAAAACACCTTAAGAAAACCCTATGAAATTCATGGGGACACCATAAGTCAAGCGATGACTTGAAGGCGCATACATGCAAGGGAGACCCAACATGTTTTGCCCAGCCATTTCCCCCGGTGTCCCAGTTCTCTTCGTCTTCTCTGATCGCTGGGCGATGTGAGAAGAGTCCACCCACACAGGAGCGTCTTGATAACAGGGATTAACCTGTTATCAAGGGAGATTAACCCTGCACTACTGTGGGTGATGCCTGGGTGGAGAATGTGGACTCTCCCAATGTCGTTCCTCTCTCTTTCGCAACACTTGCTACTGGCATGTTTACACGCTTCCCATCCATTCCCCCCACCCTCCAAAAAAAAGCTACACACACACGTATATACGATGAACACTTTGGTATTTGCACAACTTGGTCACTCTGGGTTTATGTCACGTAGGGAGCATGAGGAGGTGCATTCCAGATGCCCTGAGAATCCTGTTTGCCCTTTTGGGAATGGATGGAGTCACGTGTAGGATTACTAGGTCTCCGGGCATGGTATCTCTTTGCCAGTCATAGAATCATAGAACCTTATCACACTAGGTGAATTCTGCTCAGAAACGGGATTTTAAAACTAGAAAAAAACCTGCAAATGCAAGATATTGTTTCAAACGTGTTTGCACCAAACACTAATAATGCAAAAATAAAGCAAACTGAAAGTTCCCGAAAGTAAAAAAGTGTCACTTTTGTCCACTTTCTGTTCACTTTATTTTCGCATTATTACTCTTTGGATGAAACATCATCTGAAAAACATCTCGCATTTGTGTGTTTTTTTCTTCTACTTTTAAATCTCTTTTCTGAGCAGGATTCATCTAGTGTGAAAAGGCTCTTTGGGAAGTTTCCGAAAATAAAAAAGTGTCATTTTTGTCCACTTTCTTTTAGCTTTATTTTTGCATTATTGCTGTTTGGACGAAACGTCATCTGAAAAACATTGTGGGTTTTTTTCTACTTTTAAATCCCATTTCTGAGTGGGATTTGTCTAGTGTGATAGGGTCTATAGAATCATAGAGTTAGAAAAGACCAAACGGAGGAATCTCTGGTTGAAGGTGCTGCTTTTAAAAGTGTTTGTACATATGTACAATGGGCCCTTGGTATCCACTGGAGTTTGGTCCTGGGACCCCCGTGGATACCAACATCCGTGGATGATCAAGTGCCTTTAAATACAATAGCACTGTAAAACGGTGTTCCTTATACAAAATGGTAAAAAAAAAAAAGTATGCTTTTTGGAATTTATAAACAGCGTGTCGTTGGGTATCCACTAGGGTTTGGTTCCAGGACCCTCCATTGATACCAAAATCCATGGATGCTCAAGTCCCATTCAATACAGTGACATAGTAATATGGTTTTCCCTTATAAAAATGGCAAAATCAAAGTTTGCTTTTTGGAATTTATTATTATTAATTTTTAAAAAAAATATTTTCAATCCGTGGATACTTGAATCCATGGATAAAAAAAATCTGTGGACAGCCCTTTCTAACTTTAAGATTCTAGGATGCTATGAGGCTGGTAACTACTGATGATGTTGCCACACAACACACACATTTTTTATTATTACACTTTTGCTGGTTACTGGGCTACTTCTGGGCACAATCTAAAAGGCTGGGTATAAGCTATTAACTTATTATTACAACCTGGGTGGGCAATTTTGGTGGATCTGGGGGATAATATTCTGTCCCTGGGACCAAGGATGGCTGCATGGACTGTTAAGAAACCCCACAAATGGAACTGAACACACAAAAATCTCATCTCAATTTATATTTTAAAAATACCCTTTTTATTGAAGTTCAACAGTATAATGGTGGCTCTGTAACTCATTGAAAAGGAGACTTGCTGCTTGCGGAAGTTTCCTGGAAAGAAAAATCATGCTTTTTATGGCCATCAAAAGATGGTCATTGGAATTTGGAGGAGCCAAGTGGCACAAAATATAGTCTTCCTAATGGCTGCTCCAAGGCTGTGGAACTCTTTTCCACAAGACATCTGGTTTGTGTTGTCTTGTCTTGTCTTGTCTTGGCCATGTTGTCTATCCGGATGTAGGCAAAAACTTTTCTATTGAGATGAAATTTTGGCATTGACTGGTTGTGGAGGGAAGGGACTTTCCTCCTCTGATTCATTTTTAAATCAGGAGTAGAAATCATGCAACCTGATAAATATTGCTAGACTGCAACTCCCGACAGCCCTATCCAGCCTATCCAATGATGCAGAATGCCGGGAGCTAATCTCCAACAACATCTGGAGACCTGCAGGATTTCCATTTGTATTTTAAATGCCTTTTAAATTGTTTTATTTCAGTGGTCGGTTTAATAAGTTTAACTGCAGTGGTTTAATTGCATTTAATACCATTAACTGTCTTATTAGCTGTATATATCTTTCAATCATGGCATAGTGGTTTCAGCATTGGAGTACGATTCTAGACACTAGAGTTCAAATCCCTGCTCACCCATGGAAACTCACTGGGGGACCATGCACAAGTCACACACTCACACACAAAACCCCCCTCTGAACAAATGTAGCCATGATGGTGATGATGATGATGATGATGATGATGATGATGATGATGATGATGATGATATAACAAAAATATATTGTATTTCTTACCTGCCTCTCCCCAAGGCTTGAGACAGGGTACAACATAGATTAAAACACAAAACCATTTAAAGACATTAAGGGGCACATCCAACAACATAAGACACATCCAACAACCAGATTGGGGCTGAGGCAACTGCACACTGTGGGCCCAATCTGGCCTCTCCATGGTGTGAAAAGGAGATGCAAAAAGCAGCTCCTTTTTGT
Source organism: Urosaurus nigricauda (assembly GCA_034509955.1). NCBI lineage: Eukaryota > Metazoa > Chordata > Lepidosauria > Squamata > Phrynosomatidae > Urosaurus > Urosaurus nigricauda. The sequence continues at coordinate 374,365,439 of JAOEGL010000001.1, read as the reverse complement.
GCCCTGGAAAGGACATGATAGCTGCAGTGCCATGGCTTTACAGCACTCCCTTGGGGCTGCGTCATGCAGATGCATCGCCGGAGGAGCACCATGACACTGCATGCCATGTGTGGCACATGGCATCAGGGCGTGTGTCATGTAGACACTCTGCCCCCAAACCGGCCAAAACTTCCAGTCAGCACAGAGCCTAAGTTGAAACACATAAACATAGAACACATTCAACATAAAATGTAAAGATTAACCTTAGGGTTGTCATAAATCATAAATGACTTGAAATCACACAACAGAAACACACACAGAGATTTTTCAATCATGTTGTGAACTTTCTTGAGTACAACTATTAAGAAGAAAAACTGCAGATATTTTTTTTAAAAATTAGCAAACATATTTATGACTGGAAAAGCTACATATGAGCCAGCCTCAAACACATTTCGTGCAAAAACGAAAACAAAACAAAATTCACAAAGTGCAAATAATTTTGAAATGTGCATGAAAGTGTGTGCACAATTTTTTTTTTAAAAAAAAATGCATAAACCTGGTTTAACTGAAAGAAAAAAAGCTGTACATTTCTAAAAACAAACTGAAGAATGAACATGGAAATACTAATGCAAGATAAACACTAGTAAAACGTTTCCATGCAAGCTGGGGGATAGAAGGGGTAATTGCCAAGAAATCTGGACCCCAATTGCTATGAGCTTCAAGATGAGAATGGAAGAACCTTGATAAGCCTGAACTTTCCTGGTTTGCTCATCCCTCGATTAGCTGTTGTTTATTTATGACAGAGTTGAGCCAGTTCCCAAGGTTTTAGGGTGGGTCCTCTGTTGGAACTCTCTAATGGAGATTTCGAAAGCCAGGTGTCCCGGGCAAACTGTTTGCACTTTGTAGATTATCCTGTATATTTGAGCTGGCCTCATTCCTTAGACAGATGGAAGAAAACTCAACATGGGGAGAGCCACGCAGGATTAGAACATGCATCCCTCTCCTCCAGCATCCTGGTTCCCACAGTGGCTAAAAAGATACCTCGGGGAAGCTCGCATAAAGGGATAGGTATGCTCCTACTCTTGTTCCCCAGCAACTATCAAGTAGTTTGTTGTTGTTGCTGTGTGCCTTCAACTTGTTTCCAACTCTTGGCAACCCTAAAGTGAATCTACTATGGGGTTTTCTTAGCAAGATTTGTTCAAAGGAAGTTTGCCATTGCCTTCCCCTGAGGCTGAGAGTATGTGACTTGCTCAAGGTCACCCAGTGGGTTTCATGGCCAAGCTGGGAATCGAACCCAGAGTCTCCAGAGTCATATTGCAACACTCAAACCACTACACTATACTGGCTTTCTATCAAGTAGTTTACAAAAGTTAATTTTTTAGATGATAGGTCCCAGAACCTCCAAACAGCAGATCCCAGAATCCCCAAACACTCAGTGGCATTACTGAGCATCACTGGTGTCACCTGGTGCATGTGCCAGAAAGGGCGGTGGTGGGCAGGTTGGCAGAATACCCCACTCACCCTGCTGCTGCCTTGCTAGCCTCCCATGGCTGGCCAGCCACTACCCAAATGAACCATTGTAGCCTCTGGTGGGCCCATTTGGGACCTTACACTGCTTCATTCCCGGCAGCCACACTAGACTCTGAACATGAGGCACTTTCCATCAGCAGCGGCTCCTATTGAGGAGAGGAACTATGGCCTTCAGAAGGCCTGTTTGGGGTCTGGTGCTGCTGTTGGGCAAGCAAGAAAAGGAGGTGACACCTCCTTCTCGCTTGTCTAGTAGCTATGCCAGTCCCACCAGGTGTACCACCCAACATCCATGGTTGTTACTCCTACTCCCTATTGACACCTTTGCCAAAGAGCACTGATCAAAAAATTACATTACAGTGGGCCCTCCCGCTTATGCAGGGGATCCATTCCGGAGCTCCCCTGCCCCCCATCCCAGTAACTGAAATACTACGTATGCTCGAGCTCCATTGAAAACAATGGGGCTTGTGCGCACAGCTCAGTGTGGAACATGCGACATGGGTGCACACACCATTGCCTCTTCTGGTGCAGAGCTTTCAGCATAAGCGGAAACCCATGTATGGCATGCCTGCATATGACACGGTACACTGTAGATATATAACTATACAGTTGCTTCTCCATATCCATAGATTTCTTATCCACAGATTCAACCAACCATGGTTTGAAAATATGCCAAAAATATATAAATTCTAAAAAGAAAACATTGGTTTTGCCATTTTATATAAGAGACACCATTTTACGACACCATTGTATTTGATGGGACTTGAGCATACATGGAATTTGGTATCCACGGGGGGTACTGGAACCAAACCGTAACAGATGCCAAGAGCCCAATGTACTATTCCTTGATTTCAGTCCTACTGATGTGATGTCATTAAGTACCATACATTAAACATCAACTGCATTTTCTCACAGTAGGGTGCTCAACAATGTGCTAATCTGACAAGGAAAATATAAAACAAAAACCACAAAAGGGAGATACCTTTATTGGGTAGCCAAATGCACAAAACACATCATGCAAGCTTTTGAAGGTCTGTTGGCATCTTCATCAGGCAAAGGCTGTTTTAAAAATCATACAGAAGGAAGAAAGAGTGGCACTGGAGTGACAGGCTTACCTTTTATATAGATGTTGTCTCCCCATAGTTCAGTCGGTTTGGTGAGATCTCAATGCAGGTGGAGGCCACACATCTCTTGGTCATCATGTCTACCACCAAATATGTATTAAAGAGAATATAACTTACGTACACCTACTTTCAAAGACACTGCTCTTACTCTGAGATTCCTCTATCTGTCTTAAGTCACAGAGAAAGTCTAGGCCCTGAGATCTGGGAAATCTACTTGTGGGATGTTGCAATATATGTGATGGGAAGTTGATCTGAGAAACTGAATGCTTTCCCAAATTTTCAATGCACTCGTAACATATAGAAACTGGCATGGTTGGGTGAAGGCCAGGACTAGAATCCAGGCCAGGCTCCCTGGTTGTTTGGCTGTTCATTTTTAAATAGGTCAAACAGCTGGCAAGTTCAGTCCAGGTTGAAAGGATGTGGGCATGATGAGGAGGGTGCAATTTTCTCCCCATCTCTCATCTCAGAAAGATTAGATACCAGCAATTGGGGGTTGAGTATTTAAATCGGATTTAAATCCGGCTAGCTCTTTTGCATGTCCTTTTGATAATCAATAAGGTTTGCAAGCCAAAGTTCTGTCTCTGAGTCTTGTCTCAGAGTCTGTGCGCAACAGAACACTTTACCTTTTGGAACATCAATGTACACATTTTTTGTGAAAATGTTGCTAGCTACCAGATCCTGTACAATGCTACTGTTTTATATATTTTATATATTTATGTATAAATTTAAAGATATAGCCATGTTAGTCTGTAAAATCAGTATGTAAAGAGCTCTTCTAGCACCTTTGAGACTAAGAGGCTGTACACACTGGTGTTATATGCCAGCTTCAGGGCAGAGTGGGGGGCATGGTGTGCACATGATGCAAGCCCCAATGCTGCCTTGATGCCGCCATCATGCCATGCACCCAACCACATGATGGGCGGCATCATGGCACTCCTTTGGTGCTGCGTCCAGATGGCACAATGCCAAAAGGAGCACCAGGAGGTGCATCAACACTGTAGAGATGATGCAGCTCCTTTTGAGACTCCTGGTGGCGCAGTGGTTAAATGCCTGTACTGCAACCACTCACTCAAAACCGTAAGGTTGCAAGCTCAATACCAGCAAAAGGGCTCAAGCTCGACTCAGGCTTGCATCCTTCCAAGGTCGCTAAAATGTGTACCCAGATTGCTTACCATTGTAAACCACTTAGACACTACTTAGGTGGTATGAAGCGGTATATAAATGAAGCTGTTTGTTTTGTTTGTTTTTGCACCCCAGAAATGCCAAATTGGGGCTGAATGGACCCACTGAAAGGGGCAGTCTGTTCAGCCCCTAACTGCAAGAAAGAAATTGTCAACATGACCTTTTGAAGACAGAGAAAGTAGACTTAAGTCTATGAATGCTCAAACTGCCAACTTCATTCTTGCAGTTAGTCTCAAAGAAAGTTAGAAATGACTTTCTTTGTGCTACAAGCTATACATTTATTTATTTATAAACAAATACATTTATATATAAATACAGTAGAGTCTCAAATATCCAACCTTCGGTTATCCAACATTCCGGATTATCCAACGTTGTGGCTGTTGTGATTTTTAAAAATTTTCTGTGATTTCTTTAAATTTTCAGAGGACTGAACTGTTTATACTGTACATCACAATGTTGATCAGTGATTTCTTTACATTTACTTTTACTGTTATTGCAATAAAATTTCAATACATTTGCAATTCATAGTGATTTCAAGGCTTTTCTTGGACCTTCCCGATTATCCAATATTTTCGGTTATCCAACTGTCAGACGGTCCAGTTTATGTTGGATAATTGAGACTCTACTGTACAGTCATCCCTCCTTATCCACGGATTTTTTTATCCAGGGACTCAAGCATCCACAGCTTCAAAATATTCCAAAAAAAAGTATAAATTCTAAATTGCAAACCTTGATTTTGCCATTTTATATAAGGGTCACCATTTTGCTATGCCATTGTATTTAATGGGACTTGAGCATCTATGGATTTTGTTATCCATGGGGGATCCTGGAACCAAAGCCCAGCAGATAACAAGAGCCCACTGTAAGGTTTTTACCTTGCTGGGAAGACTCAGAGCTGCTGTGAGCATATCACTAAAAACAAGTCAAGACTGTCTCTGTCCCCAGGCCCACAATCTGAAAATATAATGTCTCTAAAGGGGATGCAGTGAGGAAAGAAAACTCAGGCAATTCTTAATGTTATTAGGTTCATATAAGAATGTCTACGTTTCATGCTGCCGAGGTGCTATGATTATGTGTTTGACATGTGGGTGACACTCACAAGTCATGATGCCATACCCATTGGCTATACCTTCCAGTGAGTTGACAATCATCAGGAACCCTGATTGACTCGGATATTAAGGAGGAACCGTGGTTGGCTAGCATATATTGTTGTATACCCAGATTACCATCAATATGCAAAGCACATTGTACATCTATGTGAATACATCTGAATACAGATTGGGCCCCCTTTAATGTTCACTGTTTGTCCAGAGAGAGGAATGTTCCAGCCCATAGCCCATCCTGGGTGCATCTAGGATTATCCAAATACTTACTTTCTGCCTTCCTTTCGTATCATGATTATATTTACTTTTCACCCCATCCATTGTGTTGGGGGGGGGGTGTATATGATGGTGGGTAGGAACAACCAGAGGCAAGCTGCTGAACATAAGAAGAATCCTGCACTTACCTTGCCAGAAATTCAGTGTACTATAATATTTTTTCCACCTTCTTTTGCAATCAGTCTAACTGAATCAAAGTGATGGAAGCCTTTGCAAAAAGTGAGAGCAAGCCAGGAGTTAAGCTCCAGAAATAAAGAAAAAACAAACAAGAATCCATTTCAGATCAGGCATCAAAACTTTACAATGGATAAAGACAGCTCATATTATAAAATGACATTATGTAGGGGCTTAAAAAACACACCCTGAAGGGGCCTTTGTCACAGCTGTCCTGGAATCTCACCACCCAAAGACTGGGTTGTTCTGCTTAGGGCCAAATGATATGTTGTGCATAGATGTGTGAAACCCTTCTTTGGCCTTTCTGGGAGAGTATGCTGGAATCTGTAGTCCAAAAAAAAAGTTACTTTTGCAAACTCTGCTCCCAAAGCAGTTCTTTCAATGTGTGCTCCAGTTGCATTCAACTACAACTCCCACCACCACCCCAGCCAGCATAGGAGTTGTAGTCCAACATATCTGGAGAGCACCAAGGTGGTTGTAAAATGAGTTAGATCTTCAGTCACACCAAATGCTCTCTGTTTTCCTAACCTTTCACTTCAGCTCCAGAAGCCCTACTTTTTGTCAGCATTCCACAGCTGACAGCCTTCCCTGTGAAGAGTTAGAATTGTCACAAACACTCCATGGTGTTTTTTGTTTCTATCATTCCATTGCAAGTTTGATGTCTCCCATATCAAGGTGTTTCTCCAGCCTGAATATTGCTCTTTTAAGCATCGTGATTTTAAACAGGGGTGGGAAGCTATATGTACTGTATATATTCAACTATAAATCAACTTCATGTATGACAGGGTTTGGGGCCAAAATTATGGATTTTGATATGACCCATGGATAATGGATTTAAAGGATGAAGCAAAGCCAAGCAATACCAAAGAACGTGCAAAATCCCAGCAGGCATAACTGAGATGCTCATCCTAAAGGCTAGAGGGATGCGAAAGTAGAGAGGGGGTCAATTCTTCCAGGAGACTTGCCTTTCACCAAAGGATGGGTCCTTTTTTATGAGAGTTAAAGTACAAAACTTACATTGACCCCAGGTTTTTGGGGTCAATTTTTTTAAAATAAAATTTTTAGACTTATACATGAGTATATACAGCATGTGGCCCTCCAAGGCCATTTCTGATACCCCCATATGAAACAAATTCAAAGGTGAGGGGATGACTCGTGGGGGTATGTTGCCCTTAAAGGTCCCCTTGGAGGGGAGCAATGCAGTCCCCTAACCCCTCACCCAGGCTGCATCTATACTGCAGAATTAATGCCGTTTGACATCGCTTTAACTGTCGTGGCTCAATGGTATGGAATTCTGGTATTTGTAGGTTTGTATATAGTCTTTTCTATCAGAGAGTTCTGGATTCCTGCCCAAGCATAAATACTCCTTAACTCGGTTTTTCCACGACTGAGTTTCTCCCTGTTTCTTTTCCAAAACACCAGATTTTATCAGGTTGCCACCAAACTACAGATCCCAGGAATCCAAAAGATGGAGCTATGGTGGTTAAAGCAGTGTCAGACTGCATTAATTCTGCTGTGTAGATGTAGCCTTATTAAAACAGGGGCAGGGAAGGGGACAAAGGCAAATACCCAAAAATGAACAAAGAGGTGTTCAGCAAAGGCTGCTTTCTTAATACCTTCTCCAGCCAAATACCCATTAGGAGGATCTAATCTCCAAGCTGGGAAATGTGGAGGCTTGTTTGTTTATGTTGATTTGCAGAGTCTCAAGAAGACACATGCAAACTCTGAGAGAGAATGTACACAAGGGGAGAGGTGAGGCAAGGGCCATCTTCCTGATACACCGAAGGTTGCCAAATCACACCTGTGTGTCCTGTAGGAAGACCTTATTGTCTTTATATCAATTGCCCATGTATGACCTCTGCCTGCCCAAAGGGCTTGAGTCCTGGGCTAAAAGCAATGGAATCCAGTGGCCTCCAGGTCAATGGAACTCCTTTAAAGTTGACACTAGATCCCAGAGCAGATTCACTGCTGCAATCGGACAGCACTCCATGTCCCAGCTTATATCTCCAGCTGTCCCAATTTCACATGAATAATCCTCTCTCGTCCTACTTTTTCAGAGGCTTTAAAAATGTCCCATATTCTCTTCCCTCCTCCACTTTCCTCCTTTGTCCTCAGTCAATTTCAGTTGCTGCAAACTGAAGATTTGGGGGCTCAAAAGATGGCCCCTAAGGGGCGGCTCCGTGCTGCCCCTTTCCTTGCCAGATCAGGGCCGTGGCAGGTGCACATCGCGGCCCGAATCTGGCCTTTCCACAGCGTAAAAAGAAGCCACAAAAAGCGGCTCCTTTTTGCGCTGCAGAAAGGGTGCCCTTGCCATGGTGGCAGCAGCTTTTTGCCGCTTCTTTGGCAAAGTGCATGTAAGCTCTGTGCTGAAGACACAGTGTGATGCCGTCCACTGTCTGTTCAAGTGGGTGGTATGTTGGCAGCAGAAGGCAGAGTTGGGGTGGAGTGGGGGTGCCAGTGTGTGTGTGTCACACCCCCACGCTGGCATATAATGCTGGTCTGTAAAGTCTCTTTATCACACAAGGCTATAAAAGCATACCTCTAACAGGATAAAAGTGTCTTTGGTTGGTACTTATCACACAACGTCACATCTTGCTGCTGCTTTGCATTCCATTTGTTCATGTAGTTCACATTCTCATCAATGGGGAAAACCTGGCAATAGGATCTCAACTTCACTGCTTTTCCGTGACTGTATTTGTGAAATAGGTCCCTTCCACTCCACTTCCACATTTTGGGTGCCCCAAGTTGGGAACCCCTGAACTAGTGGGATTGTGGCAGGACAGCAGGCTGGTGTGATAAAGTCCTGAGTTCAAAGTGTATATGTCAAAACGGTTAAAACTGTGAACACATACAGATGAGATGTATACTGTCCTGGGATATCAAATATTGCCATGTGTCAAACAAATTGTTGCTGTTATTTGCCCTCCAGGAGTTGTTTATTTATTTATTTATTTATTTATTTCATTTATATCCTGCTTTTCTCTCTGGTAGGATTTAAGGCAGCTCACAGATAAAACCTTTAAAATTGTAATGAAATTCAAAACAATTAAAACGTCTATATTCCAAAATAAAATCACATAAAATATACACAAGTTAAAAACAAACTAAAAACCCACTTGCTCCATAAAATCACCCTTTTTGTTGGAGACTATCTGACCTACGTGGCTCCCTGTTGTGTTTCTGAACTCTGTGTTTGACCTGCACTGTGTTTGCGGTCTCTGGATACTGTTGATCTGACTTGGATATTGCTGAACTCTCTTGCCAGACCTGAAGCTTGTGAATGAACTCTGTTTTGTACTTGAGGCTTGTGTTTACTAAAGTAAAGTAAGTGCTGAACTGTAAGCTGCTCTGTGAATTTGCTTGCTCATGAGTTGGGCCAGTACAGACTGGCACAAAGTCCTGGCCTGTGGGTGGGGTCATGGCAGAGTGTCTGCATGCTAGATGACTCCACCCCCTTGTGCCATGACACCGTGCTCCGTTCTAGATGGTGTGCGGCATCATGGTGCGGCCCTGGCAACACCAAAAGGGCATCACAAAGCCGTGTCACTGCAGCTGTGGTGCCTTTAGAGGGCCCAAGAAGGAGCTGCATTTGACGGCTTCTTTTTTCGCCCTCCAGTGGCTAAATGAGGGCTGCAACCCCAATCCACCCAGTATGGATGTATCCCCTGCACCCAGTATGGTCTGTATCCCCTGTATTCCCCTAATGGCATCCCCTAAATATCCTCAGTTCACTCAATATATTTTTAAATTCCAGTGCACAAGGGTTAACAACTATACAAGAAGGGAGTGGGGGAATAGATGTTACAAAATTTTGTAAAATGAGTGGGGCATGTGCAGAATGCTGGAGCCATTTGTAAGGTGCACATTCCTATCGGTAAGTCCCACTGCATACCCTCCAACACTTCACAGATGAGAAGTGGGACATATATGGTCGAGCAACATCACAGTGTGGTTAAGATGTCAAAAATTGTTAAGCAAAAAGAACATACAAGCAAGGAGAGACAGCAGCAGTTTGCTTTTGCCTGAGTTTACTAGGCAGGGCAAGACTCTGTACCCTCCTCTCCCCCTGATAATTTACCAGAGTACAAACTGCTTCTGCATTTGAACTTCAGTTTCCAGCAATTGAATTAGCTGAGGACAAAGGAGGAAAGGAGGAGAAAGAAACTGGGACATTTTACAATCAGCTGGAAAAAGTGGCACAACTTGGGATAAAATGGACACTCCTAAACTGGGGTGCTAAAGTAGGACAATTGAAGGACACCAAACCCACTGTTGAGTGGTAAATCAACCCTTAAGTAAATTCCACTGGTTCAGTGGATCATCTATCTTGTTACTGTTTTATTCCTTCAAGTCATTTCCAATGTATGGCAACCCTAAAGTGAACCTATCACAGGGCTTTCTTGGCACGATTTGTTCAGAGAGTTGGCATTGCCTTCCTCTGATGCTGAGAGAGTGTGACTTGCCAAAAGTCACCTAGTGGATTTTATGATGAGCGCAGAATTGAGTCCTGGTCTCCAGAGTTGTAGTCCAACACTCAGATCGCTACATGTTGGCTCTATTCTAGCTGAGACCTGAAATAGGAGTGAAGCCAAAATGTTCATCATCCCTATGTCTATCAGTTTGTTACTGTAGAATTCAGAATCCAGAATTCTGTCAGTTTGCTACTGCATATTGCAAAAACAGCCAAACAGATTTTCACCAAATTTGGCTGTTATATTTGGGACCACAATTTAAGTGGAGGGCGACCAAAATGGTGAAGGGTCTGGAATTTGCCAAACCCTGTGAGGAGTGATTTAGGGACCTGGGGAAAAGAAAGTTAAGAGGTGACAGGGTAGTCATGTTCAAATCTTTAAAGGGGCGTCATATTGTGGATGGACCAAGCTTGTTTTCTGCTACTCTAGAGAATAGGCCACAGAGCAATGGATGCAAACTAAGGCTGTGTGACATGTGTGAAATCCTCATGTGGGTGGCTGATGGGACATCCAGCTAATTTCAATGAAACAGCAAGATGGTACAAAGCTACGCAGGTTTGATTTACTCTATTTGCTGCATGGTGTATATGGAATCCATTTTAGGGAGTCTTTTAATGGGGCACTCCACAAACTATACCAAGTAAAGCTGGGCAGTTCTGCTAATTTTTCAAAATTGATTGATTCTGTTTGCCAAACCAAAAGTTGTAGGAAAACATATTAGCCTGTTCAGCACAAGTAATACTCCAGAATTCTTCTGTGCCTCTGAATGGTGCTGTGTTGCTGTTCGTATTTTATGGAGCTGTTATTTGGCTGTTTTTATTGGATCTTTTTTATATATACATACTGAGCCTCCGGGTATGGCTTTCGAGTTAGAGATTTAAAGCAAACAGGGATAAATGGAGCCACTCCTTTCTCTCCTGCAAATGATGAAGGCTAGGAGTATATTTAAAAGAAGCTGTGAAAAATAAGTCACTTCTCATTGTTTGTTTTAAGCCTTTCTCAAACTTGAATTTGTTGAAGCTTTAGGTCTGGAAGGGAGCCCTTTTGTCTTTCAACCCATCTAATCCTGAATCCATATTTATTGGCATCTTTATAGCGCTGCTTTATTGACCTAGTGTCAGCCTTTAAATAAACAATAGCCCAACGGAACATGGAGCTTCTCGTCTCCACCCAGCCCGAAATGAGAACCTTTAAAGATCAACTGGGTTGTATAATAAATGATCTCACCTTTAGGTGTCCCATAAAATAAATATTGCTCAGTGCTAATTAGCAGGTTTGTGCCACCACACCAGCTCCAAAATGTCTGCTCTCCTATTGTGACACCGTTAGCCCTTTGAAGGCATGACACTGGGGCACAGGCAAAATATGGGGGAGGGAAAGAACTGGTTGGGATTATCCTGGCTAGATTTGCGCCCCCACCTCAATGATTTTCCTCCCTATCGGCTCTGGGTCCTAGTATGAATTTTAAAGGACCTGCATAAGATGCTGGAACTTATGATGGTTCCATAACCTATGATGGTTCTATAACCTATAGAGACCCAAGGAGATCATAGAATCGTACAATCCTACAAAGAGGCAAAAACATGATCAGCCAGTTGTGTTACGAGGGAGGTGCGGGGAACGTGGGACACACTATAAAATCATAGAATCACAGGATTGAAGGAGACTCCAAGTGCCATTCTGCCATGCAGGAAGATACAATCAAAACACTCCCGACAGATGACCATCCAGCCACTGTTTAGACCTGCAAAGAAGGAGGGTCCAACCCCTTGCAAGGCAATCTATTCCACTTTCAAACAACTCCACTCAGGCTTCCATCCTTCCGAGGTAACTAAGGCTGCGTTCACACTGGAGAAATAAACCGGTTTAAGTGCCATGTCTCAATGCTGTGAAATTCTGGGAATTGTAGTTTGTTGTGGGGCCCAGAGCGGAGCTCTGCTCCGCTCTGGGCCCACAACAAGCTACAATTCCCAGAATTTCACAGCATTGAGACATGGCACTTAAACCAGTTTATTTCTCCAGTGTGAACGCAGCCTAAAATGAGTATCCAGCTTGTTGGGGGGTAAATTAGTTTACAGTTGTAAACTGCTTAGAGACTGCTTAGGTGGCATGGAGCGGTATATAAATAAAGCCGCTATTGCTCTTGCTCTTTTTGGACTCTTTCAGACGTGGGAAATTGGAAGTATAATGCAAGGGCAATCCAAACGCAATCCTGGGGTTTCACGTTATTGCGAATTAATTCTTCTCATGCAATTTCGGGCAAAAGGGAAGTCACTCCGAATGCAATCATGGGTTTTGCGTTATTGCGCATTAAAGGTTCTCACGCAATTTCGGGCAAGGGGGGGTTATTTTCGGGTACTAGGAAGACATTCCGAACGCCTTCCGAACGCAATGGGGATTCATGTAAATTCGCTAAACAAGCGAATTTACATGAATCCGAATGGGCTCCATTCGGATTTGGGAGAAATTCCTCCCGTTTGAAAGAGTCCATAGTAAGTTCTTCTTAATGCTTAGGTGGAATCTCTTTTCCTGTAGCTTGAATCCATTACTCTGTGTCCTATTCTCTGGAGCAGCAGAAAACAAGCTTCCTCCCTCCTCAATATGACATTAAAATATCTAGTAAAACAAAGCAACACAAATACTAAAATTAGAACACAGAAAATATCCAGTAAAGCGCCATACTGTGAGAACCAGCACGGTGAAGTGGCTTAAGGGCTGGACTATGACTCTGGAGACCAGAGTTCAAATCACAACCTGGCCATGTACAGTATACCAACTGGAAGACCTTGGGCATGTCACACTCTCTCCGTCTCAGAGAATGGCAATGGCAAACCCCTTCTGAAGAAATTTGCCAAGAAAACCCCATTATAGGGTCACCATACATTGGAAATGACTGGGAGGCACAATATAAGAATAAAAAAAAGCAGCATAAACCATAATATATTAATATATTTTAATATATATTAGGCATTACAATGCTGTAAAAGACCCCTTCACTAATTATATCAAAATGTGAGTTAAGTCCAGCCTGTTCATATGGACCCCCTCATAAGACTGCATCTACACTGAAGAATTAATACCGTTTGAAACCGCTTTAACTGCCATGGCTATGGGATCCTGGTCTTTGTAGCTTGTTGTGGCCCCAGAGCTCCCCGACTCTAAATATCTCACAAAAATACAAATCCCAGAATTCCATAGCATTGTGCCATAGGATCGAAAACATGTCTGGTCCCCAGCATTTTGGATAAGGGAGATGCAACCTGTAATCCAGTCTAATGTTGAACAGCTCTTATGATCAAGGAGGTCTTCCTAATGTTTATTTGGGCTTAAACACCTGTTTTCTTTGCATCAACGTTCAAAAGTCCTGTCATGTTCTCTCCTTCTTTAAACATTCATCTAGTATCATGTATGTTCTTGCATTGCACTTTGAAGAAATCTAGCCTCTTTAAAACCACCTGGTGAGTGACTGCTCTTGACAATGACATTGCTTTTAGTAACAGAAGGAAATAAACACTCATATGCTGAAAGATGCATCAAGAAAAGCCGAAACTCTCCAAGCTTGGTGGCTAGGTTCGCTGATAGCTAGTTCCTCATCATCAATTTATTTCCCCCAATAGTCAACTACATTAAAAACTGTAACTCAATGAGAGGGAACTTTGTTCTTTTTCAGTGTAGCTGCAACATTTTAACTACTTTTAAAGCTGAGCATAGCTTGGCTTAGTAGCTTGAGTGTTGCACTATATGACTCTCAATTCCCAGCTCGGCCATTAAACCCGTTGGGTGAGCTTGAGCCTTGACATGCTCTCGGCCTCAGGGGAATGCAATGGAAAACCTCCTCTGAAGAAATCTTGCCAAGAAAACCCCATGATAGGTCCACCATAAGGTCTCCATACGTCAGAAATGACCTGAAGGCATACAACAATGACATATATATTTTAAAAACATGTTTGCCATATAACTAGGGTTACTAGAATAAAAACTGGAGAGGGCTCCTATATCTTTAATGGCTGTGTAAAAAGAATTTCTACAGGTGTTGCCTCTTATCTGGTTGTGTGCCAACCTGCTCAAATTCCCTTTTCTGCACAACCGTTTCCGAAATACGGCAACCCTAAGGCAAACCTTATCATGGGAGCTTCTTGGCAAGATTTGTCCAGAGGAGGTTTGTCATTGCCATCCACTGAGGCTGACATATTTCCGTAGGTCTGTCCCTGTATATTATTATTATAGGTTATAGGCTTGTACTTGTATATTGTTGTATACCAGCTAAAACTTTTTTATTCCAACATTTAAAAATGTCTTTTTAAAACAGAAAGTTTTTAACAAACAGGCTAGTGAGGGCTGTATTGTTTTAACAGAATGGAAGCTCTGGTTTTAAGAGCATTTTTTAAAATGCTTTTTTAAATTGCATGTTATGCTTTTACTGAATGTGAATTGTTTTGATAAGGCAAATAGTTGCAAATAGTAAAAATGCAAATAATGCTTTCTTCTTGTATGTTTTAAATTGTATTCTTTTAAATGGTGAGCCACCTTGAGTTTAAATGGGGGGGGTTGGGGGAAGTTTAATAATAATAATAATAATAATAATAATAATAATATCCTCCCACCACTGTCCCTCTACAGGATTGCCTCCTTCACGAGCCATCAAAATCCTTCAAGAGAAACTTTCCACCTTCCGAGTGAAGCTGCCTCCATTGCACCTGCGTGCCATCTACGATTACTTCCATAACACCCTCATCAAGCATTATTCGTTGTACCAATTTGTGCTGACCCGGGAAAGAGACCGCCACCAAACTTTTGGCAATTTGGACGTCTATGCTCCCCCTAGTCCTCTACCTCTGAGAGAAGGCATGGAGCTGGAAGCCTGGAAGTATGAGCAGAAGCTGGCTGCCTTGTCGGCAGCTGAAGACGAAAAGCGGGCTGACATGGTGCACATCCGAGAAACCTTGCACGCGCAGAGAGAAAATCTGCTGCAGGAGGTGTACCAGAGTGTCAAAAGCCAAGCCGACAGCCTGAGCAAAGAGGTAAACCAGAAGGGAAGGTGTGACAGAGTTGTCCTTCATAGAGTTGCCACTAGTTCATGGTCATCCCAGATCCTAAGGTTTCCAGGGCTGCACCCACACTGCAGAAATAATCTGGTTTGACACCACTTTAATAGTCATGGGTCAATACTATGGAATTCTGTGAACTTCAGTTTGTTGTGGAACCAGAGCAAAGCATCCACATTGTATCTATAATGCAGAAATAATCTGGTTTGAGAACATTTTAGCAACCATGGGTCAGTACAATAGAATTCAGGGACTTGCAAAATTGCAATTTCTGGGAATCGAAAAGATGCTTGAGGATCATGACTCTTGATTGCATGATTAAGCTAGTTTCATGGTTTCCAAACCAAAATTAAAAATGCCAGTGGAAGCCTTTAAATGGTTTGGATCAGGTTGTCTAAAGGACTACTGGCACTTGTATAAACTTGTCCTGCCTATGCCTTCAGATTGCTCAAGGCTTGCTGTTGCTCATATCAACAAGCCCAAGAAGGCAGGGCCTTTACATTGGTGGCACCATTTCTGAGAGATCTTTTTAAAAGAAAAAAAAATCAGTCTGCTTTTATTCACAGGCGCTGACCTTGTTTTTTAACTGTTTTAATTTAATTTTTAATTTTTTAATTGTTGGTGTTGCTCACTAGGCACTTTATAGAATCATAGAGTTGGACCTTGGGATCCACAGATTATTTTATCCATGGATTCAAGCATCCATGCCTTTAAAATATTCAAAGAATAAATAAATACCAAAAGCAAACTTTGTTTTTGCCATTTTATATAAATTTCACAGAGCCATTGCACTTAATGGGACTTGAGCATCCATGGATTTTAGTATCCATGGAAGTTCCTGGAACCAAACCCCAGCAGATACCAAGGATCCACTGTATTTCTTTTCATCTGGTCTGCATCTCCTATCAGCAATGAAGCTTCAGTCAATGCCCCCAGGTTTTATAACTATAAGAAAGAGAGAAAAGTGTTCCCGCATCTACCTTTCCCCTCACCCGATATAATTCTCTGTCTCTCTAACATGATTCCCCTTGTTGTGTACCTTCAAATCATTTCCAACTTATGGTGACCCAATGGCAAACCAGTCATTTGGAAACTGGTTTTCAGAAGACACATCTCCAAATGAAACTGAAATTTTTGCAGAAGAAGTTTCCCTTTGCCACCCTCTGAGGCTGAGAGAGTGTGACTTGCCCAAGCTGGGTTTCCATGGTCAAATGAGGATTTAATTCCCAGCTCAGCCATTAAACCCACTGAGTGACCTTGGGCAAGTCACACTCTCTCAGCTTCAGAGGATGGCAATGGTAAACCCCCTCTGAAGACACTTGCCAAGAAAATCCCATGATAGGTTTGCCTTAGGGTTGCCATAAGTCAGAAATGACTTGAAGACACACATCAGCAACAACAGGCTTGCCTTTTGCATGCAAATTGATCCCACATTCCATAATTTTGTCCTGCATGCAGTGTCCAGTTCTGGGCATCACAGTTTAAGAAGGATGTTTACAAACTGGAATGTGTCCAGAATGGGCAATCAAGATGGTAAAAAGCAGTGATGTAGACTTGAGTCAGTTCACTTGGTCTTAAGTCAGACTTAAGTTACTTCAATAGATATTATCATACGAAGGAATTTGGGGGTATAATGCAATGGCAATCCGAACGCAATCATGGGGTTTCACGTTATTGTGTATTAGAGTATCTCATGCAATTTTGGGCAATGAGAAGTCATTTTCAGGAAATGGGAAGTCATTCTGAATGCATTTCAAACGCAATCAGATTTCACTTAAATTCGCTAAACTAGTCATTTCACGTAATTGCGAATTGGCTCCATTCGCAATGAGGGAAATTCCTCCCATGTGATAAACTCCAATGACTTGGACTTGACTTGGTAAAAATGACACACTGACTCGATTTGACTTGAGACTTGTATAGTTTTAGGGACTGACTTGCTGGTGCCATCCACTTTAATCAGCAGACAAGACCCATTCTCAGAGCATGGACCATGTTCCTTGGAGGAGACCAGCAAATGCGTTAGGCAATGGGCTTGAGGTGGAAGGATCCTTCTGAAGCTTTTCAAAATGTCAAAAAACGCTCCTCTGATATGCAGTGGGGACAAGCTGCTGAGCAGACCTCATTCCTAGCCTTGTGCCCATTGTCTAATATGCTTGATGTCCCTCTCTGAGAAATGCACCCCATGTTCAAAGTTGGCCCCCAGACTTGAGATGACTTGAAAGTATCTTGCAAGGACTTGAGACTTGTTTTGAGACTTGAAGGCAGAGACTTGAGACTTGGCTTGAGACTTGGACTAAGAGACTTGAATATGTCGTCACTGATAAAAGGTCTGGAAACCATGCCCTGTGAAAAACAATTGAGGGAGCTGTGCATATCTAGCCCTGAGAACAGAAGACTGTTACGTGAACTGATAGTTATCAAAATAGCTGAAGGGCTACCTAGATATTGGAGCAAGCTGCTTTTCTGTTTCAGCAGAGGACAGCATCACTTCCAATATTTCACAGATAAAAACCAGGACACACCTGGCCAAGACAGGAGCATCTTTAGGGGGGTGCAGACCACACTGGATGTCTTGTTGGAGGAGTGTCACCTAGTGCGCTGGTGGGAAGGGGCTGCCTTCCAGGTCTTCTGGGTCTGCTGGCCAGGTGAGGAAGCCAGTTACCTTCCTTTCCCACCCAAACAGCAGTTTTACCAGACTGGGGAAAAGCTGTTCAAGAGAGGAGGTAGGGTAGTAACAAATACCCTGCACTGGGTGCCAAATATGCTGGGTATGCCACTGGACTAAGCAACAACTAAGAATGCCTCTGCCAAATCAGGACAGAGGGCAGGTATGAGCTAGGAATTGCATATTGGGTCGATATTACAAGAAAGGAGATTCTTCCTTACATTAGGAAGAACTACTTCATCATCAGAACTGGTTGATCATGCAATGTTTGTTCTTTGTTGATGTATGCCCCCAAATAATTTCTGACCTACAGCAATCCTAAGGCAAACCTATCACAGGGTTTTCTTGACAAGATTAGTTCAGAGAATGTTTGCCATTGCCTTCTTTGAAGCTGAGAGAGTGTGACTTGCCCAATTTCACCCAATGGGTTGACATGGGCAAACTGGGATTCGAACCCTGATCTCCAGTCTAATCTGTCACTTGTGCCACTATGCCATGCGGCCGTGGAATAGACTACCTCAAAAGATAGTGGACTCTCTTTCATGGAAGAGCCATGGCTCCATCCTACAGCATCCTGGATTTGGCACTTTGGTGAGCCACCAGCACTCTTTGGCAGAGAAGTCTAAAGACTTTGTAAAATTAGAAATCCCAAGATCTCATAGGATGGAGCTTCAGCACTTAAACTGGTGTCAAACTGCATTATTTCTACAGTGCCGATACCCCCTTCAATGCCTCGGTAGTGGATTTCTGTCCCTGACAGGTGTTAGGACCTTTAGGGTCCCTTATTGGAACTTGGCTCCCAGAATCCCCCAGCCAGGCCAAGCTGCCTGGGGGATTCTGGGAGCTGTAACCCAAAAATAATAATAACAATCCTAGCCTTACAGTCCTATGGATTTGCAGAATTTGGCTCTGATCTCTCAGTCTGAAGACAAACGGACAGCATCTCAGGCTTATGTCCTTGGCTCCCTCTTCTAATAATTTTTCTCTCTCCTTGCCAGCCATAATTTGAATAACCAAGCTGTGACGAATTTATCACACTAGAGAGGTGGAACCCTTCCGCCTGCCCAGGCTTGCTTTTGCCTGTTCTTCTCTGCCCTGAAGCGTATTTTTGTTTGGGGAAATCGAATGAAACTCCAAGGCGTTTCTAGTGTCGGAGTGGAATTAATGGCCCGTTTATTAAAAAATAAAGCCTTTGCATGCGTGGCATCTGCAGCTTGTCACCCGGCCAATAACTGCAGGCGAATGCAAGGCAAAGCAGAGAGTGTCACCTTTTGAACCCAAGCTCTGAGAGTCTTTTGGTGTGAATCCCTGTGTGTTCAGTAGCGCTGCCAGCGTGCCACCCTCGGTGCAAATGGGACACTCCCCAGGATTCAATGTTCCCAAATTCTCTCGGTGGGTCTTGGATTTGGTCCCAGCGTCATCATGGAAGGCCCCCGAGATCTAATGGATCTCTTCCAACCTCAATAGCTGCTGGGAGATTGGCTGGATGCCAAAGCATTGCAGCAGCCCAGTGGCTTCTGTTGACAGGTGTCTCTATATACATGCACACTTTCTGCCATCCTGACCCACATACAACCCCACACTATCATTTTGGCCCTGATCCAGCTTCAATAGCAAACTGGAGTTCTGTTCCCAAGACCCACCCTGGGCTCCTGGAACAGGCAAGGTGTATGTAAACTTAGCCACCGAGGGCATATCTCGTGCCATGCCGACTGGAGGCTTCTTTGTCACTGGGGTGGTGAATCCTCTTGGGTTTTAGTCTGAACTTTAAAGCTGCTGTCTCAGATCCTGAAACTATTGTGGAGGAATGTTCAGTGTTTCAAGTTTGGAAGATTGAATCTCTTCACTAGAATTACCAGATCTGAGTCTCCATGGGTCATCTCCAGGTGGGAGGGCAAGAGTGCAAATTCTCCAGTTTTGATGGACAAGGGGAAAGAGCTAGGTGCACATCCCTAGCTCAGCTTGCAACAATTTGCAAGGATTCCTCTATTGGCTGCTGCAATGAGAAAGAGATCTCCTGAAAGTCTATACATTTATAGTTTTTTGTGGGGTTTTCGGGCTATGTGGCCATGTTCTAGAAGAGTTCCTTTCTGACATTTCGCCAGCATCTGTTGCTAGCATCTTCAGAGAAGATGCCAGCCTTTCTCTGAAGATGACAGCCACAGATGCTGGCGAAATGTCAGAAAGGAACTCTTCTAGAACATGGCCACATAGCCCGAAAACCCTACAAAAAACTATGGATGCCGAGCATGAAAGCCTTCAACTCTATGCATTTACTCGGTGAGCTTCTTCTTCCTCTCTCCAGCTGTGGTGTTGCCAGGGCTTACCATCTACTCTGCTTTGCATGTACTTTCTAGCTAGAAGCAAGTAGGCTAGAGTAAGTGTTCTTTATGCAGTCTCTCAGTGCAGGTGAGAAGGAGCAATTGCCCTGATTCACTTTGGAAACAGGCCCATTATTTGAGATTTCTCTCCTAATTTCCAAATGGGAAAAGATTGTGTGTGTGTGTGTGTGTGTGTGTGTGTGACAAATTATGAACAACTGTGGTTTGGTAGTTAATGCAAACTCTTAATGATATCACAAGATCTCAGGGTTTGGCCCAGAAACCTCAGGACCTGTGATGGTCTTGAACTGGCAACTCTAGTCCTCATGGACATGGGAGACATAGAAGTTGATCACACAGAATGGATCCCATGCAGAAAGTGGATTTAAACTGGAAAAAACCTGCAAAAAAAGGATTTCAGACAACATTCAGGGTTAACCTGAACAGAAAGTAGAAAAAAACCCGCAAAAGTGGCTTATTTTTCAGACGATGTTAGCATCAATGAGAATTAACGTGACATTAACTCAAATGGAAACTGGACAAAACCCACTCCTTTTTACTTTTGGAAACCTGAAAATAAAAAAAGGGAGGGTTTATCTACTTTATGTTTGAGCTAATGTCACATTAACCCCGTCATGTGTGAAAAACTACTGCTTTTGCAGTTTTTTTCCTGGTTTTTAAATCCTGTTTCTGCACAGGATTTTTGCAGTTTGTCCCCGTGTGATAAATTCCTATAGAGTCACCACGATTACCACATCCAACATGATACTCCAAAAGTATTTATAGATATACAACATATCATATCATATCATATAACACAAATTAACAAATCTCTATTGTGTAAATTCTTCTATCACGAACATAAAGATTTACTTGTGGTTGTTGTGTACTCTCGCGTCATTTCCAATTTTTACCGACCCTAAAGCAGTGACCCTATCATGGGGTTTTCCTGGCAGGTTTCATCTGAGGGGCTTTGCCATTGCCATCCTCTGATGCTGAGAGAGTGTGACTTGCCACCTGGATTTGAACCCTCCTCTCCATAGACATAATGGAAAGCTGAAACCATTACACCACACTGCTTCACTTGAACGTTAAAATCACAATTGTTTAAATCAAAGCTGTAATTCATCAACAGTTAGAAAAGCACCTAAAACATAAATTGTGGTTAGTTGCAATGGTAACCAGTCCAAATAGATTTCAAAATAACCAGTCTTCTAGACAGGACAATGAGAAAGGTTACAACGAAACAGGCCTTGGAATTCAGTACTTCTTAAGAAAGCAAAAGTTTTCGGTGCTCTGAGTCCTCTTAACAGAGCAACAACAGAGCGATCGGAAAGTCCCGGGTCTTGTCATTTCTGTTTTGCCATGCTAAGGCTGCATCTGCACTGGAAAAATAATCCAGTTTGACACCACTTTAACTGCCATGGCTCAGTGCTATGGGATTTTGGAAACTGTAGTTTTGTGTGATATTTAGCCTTCTCAGAGACCTCTGGTGCCCCAACACAATATAATCCCCAGAATTCCCTAACATTGGGACACCATTAAAGCAGTGTCGAACTGGATTATTTCTCCAGCGCAGATGAAGCTGAAGTTTCTCCTTTTCTTACTTTTATGTAGTGTCATTAACTTTTTGAAATTGTTTTTTGTTTAAATTTTGTATTTTAATGCTTTAATCTTGAGCTGTTTTAAATTTTGTTAGCTGCCTTGAGTCCCTGTCCCACTAGGAAGGTGGGAATCATCATCATCATCATCATCATCATCATCATCATCATCATCATCATCTATATAATAAATATAAAAAGCTCTTAATAAAGTATACAAAGTATACAATTGCAGAAAGAAAACCACTTACAATTCCATGCATTTTGCTAAACAACAAGGGATAAGCTCATTCCTTTTCTGATGTAACTGTAACTTTTAGTTACTTTTACTGTTATAGAGGTTGCAGCCTCCCTATGTGGTGATGGAGGAGGAAGATCACCTGGTGCAAGTGCTTGCTCATGGCAATGAGATACAGCACTAGTAGAAACATCAGAAACCAAGGTGTCCTGTATGATTGTTGACATCTTTGGCTGATGAAGAGTCCAGTGAAGCTTTGAAAGCTTGGATGATGATGATGATGATGATGATGATGATGATGATGATGATGTATTTATTACTCACCACTCCCCATGTACATTTATGGCACTTTATAAATAAAGCTAATAATAATAATGGATCAAAGTGGGGAACAACAACAGATTAATGCATACACAACATCAGTTATACACATCATCAGTTCCAGCCGGCTTATCCAGAAAATTTACAAATTATGAATTTTAAATGTGGATCATTTTAGAATGTGTATGTCTTATTTGCCCTTTTAAACTGTTGCATGTTTTAATTAATGTGTTTTGACTGATGTTGTGCATTGTTGATTTGTTGTTGTTCCCCACCTCCAGAGAACACACAACAGGAGGGTTTCACAACAAACACAGAAAGAAGAGCTGAGAAAAATTGACAATGTAATGAACTACACAACAATATCCCAAAGGAATAAAACCACAACTCTTAACATATATACAACAATCATATGTTTATATGAAGTAACCATGTCACATTAGTACTGCAAAACACAGAAGATACAATCCAAAGTGCTATATGAGTTTATCAGAAGGGAGAAATCCTGTGCAGAAACAGGGGTTTAAATCAGAAAAAAAAACACCTAAAAGCAGTTTGATTTTCACACAGCGTTGTTAAAGTGGTGTTAACCTGAATGGAAAGTAGACAGAAAGTAGACAAAAGCAACTCCTTTTTCGGAAAATCCTGAAAGTAAAAAGGAGTGGCTTTTGTCTACTTTCCGTTTGGGTTAACACCAATTTAACAACGATATTTGTGAAAATCAACCCACTTTTGCAGTTTTTTCCCAGCTTTTAAATCTCGTTTTTTGCACAGGATTTCCTCTGTGTGCTAAACTCCATAGAAAAGTCCATAGAAAACTATATATCCCAAAATATGCACTTCCTCTGGTCCTGACAACCTCTGTTCCAGTAAAATAATTTGTGGAAATCATTTTGCTGCAACGTTTTGCCATCTACTGCTTATGGGAATCATTTTACTGGAACATATATGCATGCATATATGTTAGAGTTGTGTTTTGGAGTATTACCGCAATGTGGTTATTACAAATAAATATATGATTATTGTATATATGTTAGAGTTGGGGTTTAGTTCCCCACCTCCATCCATGGGGAGAGGCAGGTAAGAAATAAGTAATAGTAGTAGCAGCAGTAGTAATAGATAAAAACACATCAGTTTAAAAGAACAAATAAGGCACATACATATTAAAACAATCAACATTTTAAAATCATAATTTAAAATTCACAATTTAAAAGTCATCTGGATAGGCCTGTTGGAAGAGACTGGTTTCTAATGCTGTGTTTAATTCAGACAGTGTATTCAGCTGATGTATTTTGTGCTTTGGAGTTGGCACAATAAGAGTGTCTCTGCTTTGTGCATTTTGGATTTTCTTCTAAGGCGCTGTGTGTTCCTTTTCTAGGCCCTCGTCTCCCTCGTCGCAGAAGCCATTAAGACCCAAATCCAGACTCTTCAGGATATTATCCAGCATGAGCTCGAGACCACCTTTGAGATCTTGCAGCTCAAACTCCAGAAAAGGGCCCTGATCCTGAACCCGCCAGCTCCTTATCCTCCGCCACCCAGTCCTGTGGCCCAGGGAAGGAAAGGCAGCAAGATCCAGAAGAAATCATCCAAAACTCAGCAGAAGGGGGAGGACAAGATTAAAAAGCAAAAGAAGAAATAAGAAATGAGCAGCAACAAGGATTTGATATTCAGGTTCTTCCAGAAATTGACAGACTTTGGAAAAATTTCTACAAACCTCCCAGAATCCCCCACACTGGTTGAAGGATACTGAGAGTTGTAGTCAAAGAAACAAACCTTTCCCTGGCTGGGGAATTTTTTTAAAAAATATATGTTTTTTTATTGAGTAATTTTTATAACATATATAACTAATCTAACAACATCAATAAAACAAACAAAACAAAACAAAAAACAACAAAGATTAGTGATATTTAGCCTATAACAAAAATATATTAGTGATATTCATTCAATTTCATTTTGCTCATACATTCATATCTAAAAAATATTTTAATTATTCAAATTCATTTTAAAACTAATAACCAATAATTAAGAATTATTAAGTCAAGCTGGTCTTCAGACCTTTCCTGGTTCCATTTCCTTGAATTGAATTTACTTTTTCTAACCTGCCTTTCCCTCTAGTTTTACCTTCCTTTTACTACTTTTACCTTCCTTGTACTACATTTACCTTCCTTATACCCTCCTTATACTATTCAAGTTCTTTACCTTCTTCTTCCAGCCTTCTATTTCTTTACTCAACAATAATCCTGTCTATTAGTCTATATTAATTCCTTTCTTTCCCTTATATTTCTTTTAATCTTCATTCCCTAGCTAGGGAAGTTTGGCCATACTTATGCTTAGGCATGACTCTCTCTCTCTCTCTCTTTCTCTGTATGTGTGTGTGTAGTATATGTATGTGTGTGTGTGTATAGAGAGAGAGAGAGATTCTGCTACCTGGAGTAATATAGGCATGTATACTACATTATCCATCCATCCATGTTTCAAGATGCTCACTCTGGTTTCTGCATCCCTCTTTTCTTGATCCCCTGTGGCAGCTCTTCCAAATAAACTGAATGTTTGGTTTTCCTTTTAACCCATGTGGTGTGTGTTTCTGTGTGTTTAGCTATGGATCGCTCTAAGCTTCCATCGAAGGTTGAACAATCCTAAAACCAATAAACCCTAAACATGCGTAATTCTGTGTTGGAGCCCTTAAAAAGCCTGGATCGGACAAATAAATATTTGCCTAAATCCTGAAAACCAAAATCAGGCTTCGCCATGTCATCGTATTTCCAATTTCTATGTATGGATATAAAAGCTGGACAGTGAAGACTACTGATAGGAAGAAAACTCATTTGAAAAATGGTCTTGGAGAAGAGTTCTACAGATACAGTGGACAGCTAAAAAGACAATAAATGGGTCTAAAAATAAATCAGGCCTTGAAGCCAAGTTAACTAAAATTGAACTGTTTTCCCTTACCATGAGAGGAAAGGATTCCTTAGAAAAGATAATAAAGCTTGTGGCATGGTGGTTTGAGTGTTGGACTGCGACTCTGTAGACCCAGGTTCAAATCCCAGTTTGACCATGGAACCCACTGGGTGACCTTGGGTGAGTCACACTCTCTCAGCCACAGGGGAAGGTAAGGGCACACTTCTTCTGCAGAAATCTTGCCAAGAAAACCCTGTGATAGATTCACTTTAGGGTTGCCATAAGTTGGTAACGACAACAACAGAGATAGAAAGATAGAAATCAGTAGGAAAAGAGGAAGACTCCATTCCAGATGGATAGATGTCAGTCACAGAAGCCACAGCTGCCCTGAGTTTGCAAGACCTGAGTAGCACTACTGACAACAAGGACTCTCATTCATAGAGTTGCCAGAAGTCAAAGTCAACTTGAAGGTAATGAACAACACCAACAGGTCCTACTGTTAGTCTCAACTCAAGCAGACTCATTGAATCAATGGGATTTCTAAATTCCTAGACCACTTTTCAACAATCCATTGAACAGGTCTCCTGTAGATGGGACTTAACTAATAAACCTTTGGTCCTGATCCACTTCCAGATGGACATAAATTAGCAGAGCGCAGTTGGCAATGAACCTTTCAAAGTGCATCAGAATGTAGCACCTTCTGTTCAAAGCCATCATGTGTGGGTCAGGCCATGATCCAGAAGGTGATATGGGTGGTTTGGCCTGCTTATGAACATAGTTCAAGTCTTTTATGGGTCTTTTCAGGCTATGTGTCCATGTTCTAGAAGAATTTATTTCTGACGTTTCGCCAGCATCTGTGTCTGGCACAAACTCTTCTAGAACATGGACACATAGCCCCCCAAAAACCCACAAAAATCTATGGATGCCAGCCATGAAAGCCTTTGACTTCACATAATTCAAGTCATCTGAAGCTGATGGAACAATTTTTATCTGGTCTCGTAATGAGCCTCCAGGAACAGAGCTTACAAATCCAAAGGAATGTTTAGAATTAATTTGATGGGCTCTGTAGAGTTAGGAGAGTAAACAATGTTTTTTAAAAGAAAATTTCAGATATTTTCGGCAAAAGTCAGGGCTCCTTGGGATGGTATTTGCCTTCTCCTCCCATCCAGTTGCTTCCTTTTCGGGAGACCTCCAGCTTCTGCACTTTCATCAGCATCTCAGACAGGAAAGGAGGTCAAATCAAGAGTCCCACCTTTTCCTTCTTTCCCCCTCCTCAAATTGTTTTTAGGCTTCTTGGTCATCTTTAGCCTTGCTTTTTTTGCTCCCAGGGGGTCTGGGGGAAAATCAGACGTTCCTTTGGCTACTGCCTGCCATCCAAGGCAAATTGGGTCATTTCCTTCCTTAGACACCACAGCAAAGTGGGTTTTGAGGACAAAATACATTGCGTGACAGACCCCCCTTTGAGACTCACTGAGAGAAAGAAGCTAGCAGCATAAGCTTTCATAAACCAGTAGATCCAAGTCTATGAAAGCTCATTCTACCAGTTTCTTTCTTCCAGTTATTCTCAAATGTGCTACAAGTTCCCTTTTCATACTGATTTTCCAGATAAACACTGAATTACTCCAGGAGCTAGCATAGTGGTTGGAGTGTTGGATTATAACTCTGGAGAGCAGGGTTCAATTCCTTGCTTGTCCATGAAACCCACTGGGTGGCCTTGGGCAAGTCACATGCTCTCAGCCTCAGGGGAAGGCAATGGCAAACCTCCGCTAAACATATCTTGCCAAGAAAACCCCCAGATAATGTGAAGGCAAAGGCTTTCACAGCCAGCATCCATAGTTTTTTGGGCTATGTGGCCATGTTTTGGGGCTATGTGTCAGTGTTCTGGAAGAGTTTATTCCTGACGTTTCTCCAAAATCTGTGGTTGGCATCTTCAGTGAATGCTGGCATAAAGTGAGTGGGGTATATATACTGTGTGACCTTTGGTTGAGAGGAAGTAATTCACATGTTAATCTGTGTATTGTTCTGTTGTTGAATGGCAAGGCCTCAGGGTGACTATTTAATTCACGATCCATTGTCTGCTGGGACACCCCCTCACCCTGGGTGGTTTTCAGTTGCATGGCCTGTGTCTTGATTTTGGTGTTTTTCTGGTAGCCAAACTTTGGGGATAAGCAGACCGCCCCAAAGGAACAGTTTCTAGATGCACCAACCGCATGCCACAGCCCTGATCCAGTGTTTTTCCATCTCAAAAGGAAGCAGCAAAATGTCCCATTTCTGTGGTGTGCAGCTTCTAATCACTGCACTGTAGGAATGTCCCAACACTGCCCACCATCTGGGCGGGCAAGTGACGTGACGCTGGCTTAGGGGCAGAGTTGGAGCATGTAGTGTGTGGATGCCATGAATGATTTGTTGCTGTTTATTGCCTGGTTATTTCTTTGTTATTCCCAGGATAATGATCAGCCTGGTGGTGCAGTGGTCAAATGCCTGTACTGCAGCCACTCACTCAAAACCATAAGGTGGCGAGTTCAAGACCAGCAAAGGGCTGAAGCTCGACTCAGGCTTGCATCCTTCTGAGGTCGCTAAAATGAGTACCCAGAATGTTGGGGGGCAAATAGCTTACAATTGTAAACCGCTTAGACACTCCTTAAGGGTATGAAGCAGTATATAAATGAAGCTGTTTGTTTGTTTTTTGTTTATAATGTCTCTTTAAGCACAATGTGTGTGAAAATCTTTAATTGCGATTGAGTGATTTTCACAGGTTCATCGCTGGTTAAACACCCAACTATCCCCATGTGATAGTCCATACATGTACTAGACGTTACTCCAAAGAAAAAAGGTGCCTTGGGGAGAAAGGGAAGTGAGAACAAGATGGTAGATCCACCTAAGATCAAAGAGTCGCAGCTGTATGGGGACGCATTTGGGCAAAATAGCTTCCAGCAAACAAATGCTGATAGAAATCATGAAGGAGAATCCCCTACAACATAAAACTGGGAGATATGTGGACAAAGACCACCAGTGAGTGGTCAAGGTAGCAAAAGGTATCAACTAAAAAAAAACATAAGCTAGGAAGGGCTGCAGCTGTTTGCTTTTGGCTGAGCCTTCTGGGAAATGCAAAATTCTGCCCCTTCTTCTCTCCACTGAGTTAATGGAATGCAAACTACCTTTTCACTTTGAACACAGGCTGCATCCACACTGCAGAAATAATCTGGTTTGAGACCACTTCTACTGCCATGGCTCAATGTTACGGGATCCTGGGAACTGTAGTTTATTGTGGCACCAGAGCTCTCTGAGAAAGAATGCTAAATATCTCCCAAAACGAGAAATCCCAGATTTCCATCGGATGGAACCAAGGTGGAGGGAGTGGGGGGGGGCGGTAGAAATTTGGGTGCATGGCTAATGTTCAAGGCATGGAAATGTGATTAGTTACAGTGTAAAGATTAAAAGTAGGCAGGTGCCACAGATATTCAATTTATGTTTTGCCAGGTATGTGTTAGGGTTTCAGGTTGCATCTTGAATTTTCCAATGGGCTGCTGGGATCAATGGAGCAACAAGCAAGCAAAAGTTGATCTTCCACTTTGGAAACATTCTCCTATATAAGCCTCCCCATGTTTTGAAGCTCAGCAGACCAATAGACTCTGGACAAAACAAAAGAAACTATTTCTTCGTGTCAGGATTTGGAGTGTGGCAAAGTTAGAAATATCAGAAATAGAGTGAGAATGGGGTATGAAAAGATTAGTATTAGAAGTTTGTTAGAGGCAGGAGTAGGAAATGTTAAGAAAAAGGAAAAGCCAGGGTCAGGGGTAGAGCAAGGCTGCATCCGCACTGCAGAAATAATCTAGTTTGACACTACTTTAACTAACATGGCTTAATGCTATGGAATTCTGGATACTGTAGTTTGTTGTGACACCAGAGCTCTCTGACAGAGAAGATTAAATGTCTCACAAAACTGCAAATCCCAGAATTCCCTAGCATTGAGCCATAGCAGTTAAAGTAGTGTTAAACCGGATTATTTCTTCAGTGCAGGTGCAGCCTAAATTAGAATATGAGTAAGAGAGAGCATGAGAGAGTTGAGTTGGAATAGGATTCTGACATAAAAAATAAGTAATCTTTGATGTTATGTTCAATTTATGTTAAATCACTTTCTGTATTACACACTTATGTCCCCATCTTGACACCACTTTAACTGCTGCGGCTCCATCATACAGCATCCTGCAATTTGTCATTTTGTGAGGCACCAGCACTCTTCGGCAATGAAGGTTAAAAACCTTGTGAAACTACAAATCCCAGGATTCCATAAGATTGAGCTGCAGCACTTGAAGTGGTGTCAATCTGGATTATTTCTGCAGTGTCGATGCACTCCAAGAACACTAGATAAGCATGGTCTCCACATTTGGGGCTGCAGCAAGTGGAGGTCCTCACATTGGTGGCCATATCGGTGGGATAGTGTGAAGCCACAAAGGCTATTGTTATGTCACTTTCAGGTTGAATATACTTGCTTAAAGCAGGATCAAACTGGTATAAATGTATAGTGCAGATGATTTCTGTATCTGCCCTCGACATCTTCCCATCAAGGAAGCTAGCAAGATGAACAAATTCAGAGACACAACTGTATTAGTCTGTAATGTCAATATGCAAAGGGATCTTGCAGCACCTTTGAGACTAAATGTGCAAACGAAGCTGTGGCATGAGTCTACAAAATTACGTGCCACTACTTCTTTTGCACAGTGAGCCTCAATGGTTCTGCAAAATGCCATTGCAAGAGGGAGAAATGTCCAACGTTCTTTGCAGCTGTGCTTCTTATTACTTGAAGGTGGACCTTTTCCAAGAATAATCCCACATACCCTCAGATCCGTTCCAACAACCCCAAATTATAACCCATTGGATTCTCTGAACATTGTTTTGCTCGCGGTGTGTATGAACTAAATAGGAAAACCTAAGGGTGGCCATATATGTGCATAAGGGGATGGGGGTGAGAGAAGGGGGGAGGTAGAAGGAGAATGGAGGGGGGTGTTATTTCTCCTCCAAAAGATAAACACTTCGTGATTTTTTCCTGAGCAATTCCCTTAGACATAAAGGTAGCCCTAGGACTCATAACATCCGGCTGGAGGGGCTCTTGTTATCAGGCAGGAAACAGTGCTGGACACACATCCTCTCCATCCCAACAGCAAAAGCCTCCTCCAGAGGCAAGACTTGGCAGGAAAACACAAGGCACAGCAGTGCGTCTTACTCCTTCTCCTCAGCACACCCACGTTCGCATTCCCACTATGATTTAAAGCGAATGGCTGATCGGGTTATACGACTGCCATTGCCATTTGAAACCAGTTCCAATTCTACCGTGATGGGTTTCAATCGCAATAAAGCAAGGCAAATGCAAAAAAACCCCTGCTCATTCCTGACACTAGTTTTTTGATGGCTCTTTTGAAAAGAATTGATTCCAAAGTGCGTTTAACAAGTGGGAACGGTGGATCTGAATTGAGGGGGGACTAATGGCAAGGGAGTGTTTACCCTCCTGATGCAACAATCACAGCTCATAGTGAGGCAAGTAGTTGCAAAAACAACAAATTGAATCTTCTATCAATTTGTATATATTAGAGAGAGAGAGAGAGGGAGAAAGAGAGAGGGAGGGAGGGAGAGTTCCCAAGCCAGGCTGTCCAGTTGACATGCAGTTTGAAGTGGTGCAAAATAGTGGGGACAACAATCGTGCCAAAAAAGAAGTGACTACAAGGAGATAATAAAAAGATCCACTTTCATAGTGGGAACAATGGACCTTTAGGAATCGATTTACAAACATGGAGCAAAGGCAAGTTGCATTCCGGTTTAAATGTAAGTGGGAATGAACTCCCCAGAGAGAAGCCTCCCTCTTGTACGGCTTTGGGAAAAAATGATGCTTCACAAAGCAAGACAGCATCCAAAGAGGTGCAACAACAGCCATGGGGGTCTCTCTCAGAGGGTTTCCATTCCATTGATTATGGGGGGCTAGGAGTGATGTGAGATGTAGTCCAACAATATCCAGAGGGCTAAGCCTTATACCACAGCTACCATTCCAAAAATCTAGTTTTCAAACTGTCACCCTTTTCAAAGCGCAGATCCCAAGCTTCATACTAGTCCATTCCAACTTATGGTGACTCTAAGTAGAACTTAGTATGGGTTTCTTGGCAAGATTTGTTCAAGAGGGTTGCCATTGCCTTCCTCAGAGGCTGAGAGAATGTGACTTGCCCAAGGTCACCCAGTGGGTTTCCATGGCCAAGCTGGGATTCAGATTCTGGTCTCCAGATTGGTAGTGCAATGCTCAAAACAGTGCTGGCTCTCTTGCAGGAGGGTTTCAGAGTGGGCTTGCCCTTGCTTTCCTCTGCAGCTGAGAGAATGTGACTTGCCCAAAGACATCCAATGGATTTCCAAGGCCAAGCAGGGATTTGAACTCTAGAGTCGTAGTCCAACACTCAAATGTTTTTTGTGTAGTGGTGGTGGCAGCTTTCCTTTGCTTTCCTCTGAGACTGAGAAGATTGACTTGCCCAAGGCCACCCAGTGCATTTCCACAACCAAACACAGATTCAAACCCAGGTCCCCACAATGGTAATCCAATGTTCAGATTGCTACCCCAGGGTGGCTTTCTTACAGGAGGGTTTCAGAGGGGGCTTGTTCTTGCTTTCCTCTGAGGCTGAGAGAGTGTGACAGTGGCCAAACATGGATTGAAGCCCTGTCCTCCAGAGTCATAGTCCACCACTAAAACTGCTGCACCATTCTGGCTGTCTTGCAAGAGGGTTCCCATACATATCAGAGATGGAAACTAGGACACATCTGATGCAGGAGATGCAATTCCTGTCCTTGCAGGGGGTCCACAAAGGCTTGAAGGTTGCTCAGACCACCTGATGATGATGATAATGATTGTCTGAAATCTTGAGTTAAGTCAAGGGAATGTTCATAACAAAAAAAGACATTTAAAAGAGGTCCCTGGCCAAGAAAAGGTTAAGAACCATTGCTGTAGACCAAGGGTTCCCAAACTTGGGTCTTCCAGATCCAAAGGACTTCAGCTGCCAGAATTCCTGACTGCTGGCTAAATTGGACAGTTTTCTGAACCACAAAGGATTTGGCAAGACCTTTGAACCCTGGCAAGCTTAGCAAGGCCTTGTGTCCTCAATGAACTTTGCAAGACCATAGCTCCTTTGCAGGGGTGCCAAGGAGTGCCAAGGTGAGTGAGTGAGTAACCTTGGAGCTAAGGTCATCTTCTGAGCAAGCCTTTGACACATTCCTGATTCAGAGGCTGCAGGGACTCACAGCCACATCCAGGACATTTCCTTCTCCTTGGATGACAAGATTTTTTTTTTAATCTCTGACTCTCAGGCTGGCAAATAAGAGGAGAAACCAAAGAAAAAACAAACCCTACCACCTGTTTCTTCAGCTTCAAGGAAATGATCTCCTCCTCAGGACACGCTCACTCACGACTGGGCCAGGTTCCAGTGGTGTCCAGGAAGGGTGACGTAACTGTGGCTCAGGATTACTAACACAGCAGTTTGCACAACAAACATGCAATGTGATGTCTGGCCAATGGATCAATAAAGGCAGAGGCATGCCTTAGTGAAGGAAGTTTAAGTGTATCCATTTTGTGTTTTTAATTGCGCTGTTTTTAAATATTGTAAACTGCTCTGAGTCCCAAAGGACTCCTGTGTAGTAGATTTAAAAGGACATACACTAAACCTTAATTTTCATGTGTACATGTCATCACAAGACTTCTGCACATTGTTGGACTGCAGTTCCCATCAACCATCACCATTAATTGGGGGGGGGGGCGAGGAGTGATGTGAGATGTAGTCCAACAATATCCGGAGGGCTAAGCCTTTAGCTTTATACCACAGCTACCATTCCAAAAATCTAGTTTTCAAACTGTCACCCTTTTCAGTGCACAGATCCCAAGCTTCATACTTGCAGACATTACTCATGTTTTTTACACCATCTATTGATTGTTGGATGTATAAGAATGTTAAATAGATAGTACTGATTCTCAAGAGCATAAACAGATGTAAGAACTGGGGAAAGGGTGGGACTCTTGAGCACTCCTGAGCATTCCTTCTTTAACAGAAAATTTGGTACCAGAGGCAGAAATAACATAGAATTGGGATAGGTTATAGCACAAAAAGAAGAGCAGTTCAGCATGCTTCAGCTAACCTTCTATCCCAAACTAACACTATGCACTGGTGAAACAAAACACCTAGCTCAGATAAGCCTTTATTGTTATTGTGTGCCTTGGAGTCATTTCCAATTTATGGTGACTTTAAGGTGAAGGGTTTCCTTGGCAAGGTTTGTTCAGAGGAGCTTTGCCATTGCTATCCTCTGAGGCTGAGAGAGTGTGACTTGGCCCAAGGTCACCCAATGGGTTTCAAACCTTAGTCTCTAAAGTTGCAATCCAACACTGAAACTGCTAAGCAACAGGAAAAAACAAAACAAAATGACATTTAAAACCTAGAAACCACCTGAGTACTTCTTTCAAAATGCATCCAGGGAATGGAGGGAGTTTGCATGGCTGGCTTAGCTACTTTCCCCTTTTCTTGCTGTCCACACATGCTCAGTATTAGATGCACATATATGTATTGTGCATGTTTGTACTTGGGTTTGTTGCTCGTGGTTGCACATCGATGCATGTGTACATTGTGCAATTGGTTGCATTGCACATGGTTGTGCATTATGAAATTCGATGCACATTTGGCGGTGGCTGTTGTGAGCCTTCGAATAAGTTCTGACTTATGGCAACCTATCACAGGGATTTTTTGGCAAGATATGCTCGGGGGTTGCCTTTGGGAAAACCTTTCTGAGGCTGAGAGAGTGTGACTTGCCCAAGATCACCCAGTAGGTTTTAGTGGCTGAGTAGGGATTTGAACAGAGTTGTAGTCTAACACTCAAACCACTACTCCACGGTTGCTCTGTTATGTGTCACCAACAATATCACAAAGCTAAATTGTTTGGTTTGGAATGGTAAAAATCCAAGTGAGAGCTGTCACCATGCATTTTGGCTTACAGCAGTTTTTCTGTCTAGAAAAAAAAGCCTTAAAAACCAGGAATTTTTATTTATGGCTACTCTGATCAGATTTATGAATGTCAAGATATGCTTTTCAGCATTCAGATAGATAGATAGATAGATAGATAGAATATTTTCAAACCACAGATGCTTGAATCCATGGATAAAAAAATCAATGGATATGGAAGGCTGACTGTATGACCATCATGCATTCTCAGTTTTGAGTGCCCATAAAAAAACCTGTATAGGCTGGTTGAGAATTGTTAAATACAGGGAGTTCTGAAATAAAAAACAGGCTCTACATTTGATTATTATTATTATTATTAACCTTTATATAGTACTGTAAATTTACACAGTGCTGTACATACAATCTTATAAATTAGACTAATCAAATTAGGTGCATTCTTATTTTGTTCTTGTTCATTTTGAGAACAGCTGTCTTTGCACCATCTAATCCAGAGATTCTCCTGCAAAAACCCCAGAGAAGTAGTGGGGAGCTTTGCAACTGAGTTTCCATGAGACTTGTGGAGGAGGAGGACTTACTCATCAGTTGCGAAGCGGGAAAGTGTTTGTACATTTAAGGCTGGTGCATCAACTGCACCCTTTCCTGGAAATATCCATTTTGGTCATGGTGAGGCTTGCCTTCACTACATTCCTACCAAGCTGCTTCAACACACTCAACATGGGGCTGCCTTCGAAGTGTGTTAAGAAACCTCATCTGGTCCAGAATATTGCATTGTCCAGGGGAGGACACTGTGACCATTTCTCTGCCTACCAGTCTGTTTCTGTGCACAGTTCAAAGAAGTGCAAAAGGTTACTTTTGTCCAGATATTCAAAGCATTGCATTGTCCCATTGTTTGCCTCAATTTTAAGATGAGAGAAGCATCAGTGTAGCAATGGGAGAGAGCAACTTAAAGCATTGCCCCCAATCTGATTTTTGCTACCCCCTATTAGTTTTCCCTCCAGGCCCCACATTTCATAGAGTCATAGAATCACAGGAACACAGACTTGGAAGAGATCCCCAAGGGTCATCCAGTCCAACTGCTTTCTGCCATGCAGGAAGACACCATCAAAGCAGTCCCAACAGGTGCCTATCCAGCCTCTGTTTAAGACCTCCAAAGAAGGAGACTCTACCACACTCCAAGGCAGCTCTTATTGACAGGAAGATCTTTCTAACGTTGAAGTGGAATCTCTTTTCCTCTAGTAGGAATCCATTGCTCTGTGTTCTAGTTGGAGTGCTGCAATTTCTAGCATTTCAGTTGAGCATTTAAAAACACAGTTTGAGAATCCAAAGAAAATGAGGGGTTGAATCTTGCAAGATCCCAACACTAACACTTCAGAGACTTACTAAAATGTTATACCTGTCTAAGGAACCTTTTCCACCCATGTACACTTTGATTGCTGTAGGACTCAGCTTTTGTGTATCTATGTCAGGATCTGAGTCTCTCAAAGTCCCTGCCATGCATTACCTTTTAATCAGGCATTACCTTTTGCTTACTTTGTGTCATGTTAGTGGATGATGGGATATGTCATGCTGGTAGGGCTGGGTAGAAGGAAATTGTTATCTATCCTGGGGATTGCTAATGAGCAGATGTGAAGGAGAAGTGAAATCCACCAGGATATTACTGAGGTCAGTTCAATGGGAATGCCTGGAACAAGAAAAAACAACTGGGCAGTCTAGGAAAGGAAATGTTGTGCTTTTATGACAAATGGGGTTTGAATGTACAAAAAGGTTTGAATTGCTTTGTGCTTTTATTATACTGTGTAACCAAACTGCTTCAGTCCTAGCAACATTGTCATACTGTGAATTGCTTAGGTGTCTTGATAAAGCTTGTTGTTTTACACTGAAGCTTGGGTTTTTGAGCTGAAGCCTGCCAGTATATGACAAACAAAAAACAAACAAACAGCTTCATTTATATACCACTTCATACCCTTAAGGAGTGTCTAAGCGGTTTACAATTGTAAGCTATTTGCCCCCAACAATCTGGGTACTCATTTTAGTGACCTCGGAAGGATGCAAGCCTGAGTCGAGCTTCAGCCCTTTGCTGGTCTTGAACTCGCTGCCTTCTGGTTTTGAGTGAGTGGCTGCAGTACAGGCATTTAACCACTGCACCACCAGGGCTATATGACAATCTATAGCTGTGTGTGAAAATTCATCCTCACCATTGACATGAGTGCTGATATCATACAGGTGTTCAGCACTTCATCAGAAAGTGGCAAATTTAGTCATCATGGCTTTTGAAAGTAAGCTGTCTGAAGCAATTTCAAGTGGACAATTTATCCGCCCGATTGTAGAGAAATCACAATGCATTAGAGTCTGTTGTCTACTATTCCACAGACCAGGACATGAACTCACAAATTCAAATTGAAAGACAAAATGCATCTTTTAAAGTGGATTTAGGTGCGAACTGAGGAAATAGAACTGAGCCATTTTGCAATGTCTGCATTTTCCTAGGGGCTGCCATGATGTTACTACATATGGGTATCCATTGCACAGTGGTGAAATGACTGATGCACCATGGCCAATGTACCATGGGCACCAATGTGTACTGGTGCACTCCCTAATGTGCATCTGCTGGACATGAGCTAGAAAATGCTGGAGCACAACAGGAGCAAATACAGTGGTCCCCCGGCTTACGAATCCCCTGGGTTGCGAAAACCCCGGGATCCAAAAGCGGCGGGACCGCTACTGTATCCCCCAGGATCCGAAAGATCCCCCGGGACCCGGAAAAAAACCGCGCAGCCCCTTTAAATCGGCCGCGCGGTCTGTTAGCGAAAGCAGTCCCCCGGGAAACTAAAGCTTCCGGGTTACGAAGGTAATCCTGGAACGGATTACCTTCGTAACCCGGGGGACCACTGTAGTGTGTATCTGAAGTACCCAATGAACATCAGAAGAGCCCAATGCCTATTGGAGCACTCTTGCTGGTGCCCTGATATGTTGATGTTGATGTTAGCTGCCCTGAGTTGACTTTGACTCATGCTGACCCTGTGGATGAGACATCTCCAAGACCTCCTATCCTCTTTCTCTCTGCTCGTTTAATCATCTTGGCTTCCAGGGAGATTTCAGGCTTGATCTTTTCAAGAACCCATTTGTTTGTCTTTCTGCGTACCCACAGTACCCTCAGCACTCTTCTCCAGCACCACATCTCAAATGAGTTGATTTTCTTTCTATCCACTTTCTTCACTGTCCAGCTCTAACATCCATACATGATGATGGGAAATACAATGGCTTGGGTGAACCTAACTTTAGTATTCAGTGTTATGTCTTTGCTCTTTAGGATCTTGTCATGTTCTTTCCTAGCTGCCCTTCCCAATCCTAGTCTTCTTCTGATTTCTTGACTGCATTCTGATCAAAGTTTAATCCAAGCTATAGCTATTCTTTGACTAGTTCTATATTGTAGTTGTCTAGGATGAATTCATGCAGTTCTTCCATGTTCATTATTTTTGTTTTTGCCCTCATATACACTTGATATACATCTTCTTAATCCACTAACAGAGTGTCATTGCATCTCTGCAACATAGATGAAGAGTCATAAAGTTACACAACAATGACTGTGATGCAGAATCTCAGCCAAGAGATTCCACCTAAACATTAGGAAGACTGTAAGAGCTGTTCAAGAGTGGAACAGAAGATAGTGGTTTCTCCTTCTTTGGAGGTTTTTGAACAGGAGCTGGATGGTGATCTTTTAAAGGTGTTTGGGTTGCATAGTTCTGCAAGACAGGGAGTTGGAACAGATGCCTCCCCAATCACTTCCAACTCTATGATTCCATGACACCATAATAAACATCAAGATGTCCCATGGAAAACTACAAGAATGCGCCCCATGGAGGCGGTTAGTTACTCGCTCCTGCGTGTTGCTGGAATGTGGGTTTATTTAATTGCCAAGCGGTGAGATGCTATCATTGTGATAAAGGATATCAAGATCTTTGGTCTCATCAGTGATCCCGGAAGGCGCCTATCATTTTGCACCAGTCGGATCTGAGAATAGGCTTAAACGAGAGAGACAGAAAGAGCGAAAGTGGGTGTTTGCAAAATGATCCACACCCCAATCAATCCGTCAATAAGCCACCAATATAAGGTTTACACTTGGCAGAGAGATGAATGCTGCTCAACTTTGGTTAGGTGGAATCCCTCTATCATACCACAGCAAGGCTTTTTAATAAAGCAATTAAGTGCAATCAAGCAGCTTATGAAGTAATTATATGTTTAAACATTGCTCCTCAAAGCATTCCAGCGACAGCGATAATCACATTACCAAAGTCGGTAGCCTTCTCCTCATGATGAGAATCTTGCAAATCTAACCTGCACAGACGTTTCATTTGGGATTCTTCCTCAGCTTGTTAAAGAGATAAGTTTCCTTTCTTTCCATCTGAACATGCATGTGCTGAATTCAGGGGCATCATTAGGGGTGCAAGAGTGTGGTCCACACTAGGTGATACCCTAAAGAGGGTGACACCACTGCTTTCCAAACATCTCCTTTTGGGCAAAAACTGGCTGTGGTGTTCACTTATGTCCCTTTAAAAGGCTGGGGTTCTGTGGAAGAGATGGTGTGATTGCAGTGAGGTTTGGTGGGAGGAATGGAATGGAATGGAATAGAATTGTGGAGTTGGAAGTGACTACCAGGGCCATCCAGTCCAACCCCCTGCCATGCAGGAACTCACAATCAAAGCATCTCCAACAGATGGCCATCAGCCTCTGTTTAAAGACCTCCAAAGAAGGAGACTTCATCACACTCCAAGGGAAAGTGTTCCACTGTTGCACAGCTCTTACTGCCAGGAAGTTCCTCCTAATATTGAGGTGGAATCTGTCCCTATAGCTTGAATCCATTCTTCTGTATCCTATTCTCTGGAGCATCAGAAAACAAGCTTGCTGCATCCTCAGTATGACATCCCTTCAAACAGCTATCATGCCCTCTCTTGGGACTTTATCAGACGACGGAAATTGGAAGTATAATCCAATGGCAATCCGAACGCAATCATGGGGTTTCGTGTTATTGTGTATGAGTGTATCTCATTCAATTTCGGGCAATGGGAAGTCATTTTTGGGCAATGGGAAGTCATTCTGAATGCATTCCAAACACAATTAGAATTCACGTAAATTCGCTAAACAAGCTAATTTATGTGAATTCAAATTGGCTCCATTCAAAATTGAGAGAAATTCCTCCTGTCTGATAAACTCCTTAATCATCTCTTCCCCAGGCTAAACATCCCTAGCTCCTTAAGTCTTTCCTCATAAGGCATGGTTTCCAGGCCTTTCGCCATTTTGGTTGCCCTCCTTTGGATACATTCCAATTTGTCTACATCCTTTTTGAATTATGGTGCCCAGAACTGGACACAGTATTCCAGGTGAGGCCTGACAAAGGCAGAATAGAGTGGTACTATTACTTCCCTTGATTTAGACACAATACTTCTATTGATGCAGTCTAAAATAGCATTGGCCACTTTAGCTGCTGCATCACACTGTTGACTCATGTTCAACTTGTGGTCCACTTGAACTCCTAGATCCCTTTCCCACGTAGTCTCCTTAAGCCAGGATATCTCAGATTTTTTTAAAAAAAAAAATCTATTCTTTTAAAATTTTGTTGAACAACATCACATCTTACCAATTTTTCACATTAGCCACATGAAACTAAATTGTGTATGCAATTGTTGCTTGTTGTGAGCCTTCAAGTCGTTTCCAACTTATAGAGACCCCCAAGGCAAAACTATCATGGGGTTTTCTTGGCAAGATCTGCTCAGAGGAGGTTTTGTCTTTTCCTTCCCCTGAGGCTGAGAGAGTGTGACTTGCCCAAGTGAGTTTCATGGCCATGCTGGGAAATGAACCCTGGTCTCCAGAATAATAGTCCAACACTTAAACTGCTATGCCACATGTACATATGATATTGTAATTCAAAGGTGTCATTTTAATTTTGCTAGTTGTTTAATTCGCAACTATTGCCATTGCATTCGGTGATGTATGGGAGATACGATTTATGGATAACATTAATGCCAAAAGCATTACTAAAGATTCTGTGTTGCGTGCTATTGGAGGAGGTCAATGCGTGGGTGACACTGTAAGTTACTACACAGGTGATGCCAACCCTAGTGATGCCACTGGTTGCATGGTCACGTGCTGCCGTTAAAAAATATCTCCTTTACTCAATTGAGATTGTCCTTCTGATGACAGCAGTGCAGACAAATCCCTGGTGTCACTTTACAGATTGGGGAAGAACTCATGTTTGGGGTCTAAGAACTTTGCTTGCCTGGGTTTTTAGTTTTTGCCCCCTTGACTTTGCATTTTTCCATTCTTAATTGGAGAAGTGTACAGATACAACTCAATTGGCAAGTTAGGACTGTATTCCTGGGACCTTTAATACAACATTTGGTACCAGAGTTCAAAGTAACATGGGAAACGTAGGGATAAGTTTCTACAGGTACATCTGCACTGTAGAAATAATTCAGTTTGACACCACTTTAACTGCCTTGGCTCCATCCTATAGAATCCTGGGATATGTAGCCTTGGAGACACCAACACTCTTTGGCAGAGAAGGCAAAAGACCTTGCAAAACTACAAATCCCAGGATTCCATAGGGTGGAGCAATAGCACTTAAAGTGATGTCAAACTGCATTATTCCTACAGTGTAGATGCACCCTAAATCACAAAAGAGAAGAGCAGCTTCAACAAAGGTTTTTTTTTTAATCAAAATTAACAACAAGCCCTTGCAATGAAACAACCAGGTCAGGTAAACCTTATATAAGTGGGAAAAAATCTGAACTTTCTGGAAACAGTTTGGAAGCTATTTCCAAAGCGCAGTTAGAGATGATTTCTTCTTTCACCAGTTTCCACTTTTCTTATGATTTCCGTTTTGGTGGCCAAATGTATAGATCTGTTTTCTCTAACATGCTGGGAGGCGAGTAGCTGGTGAGGCAGGTTTATCTGCTCTCCTCTTTTCTCTCTGGACTCTTTCATACAAGGCTAAATTGGAAGTATAATTTAAAGTCAGTTCAAATGCAATCATGGGTTTTACGTTATTGCGAATTAACTCTTCGCAC
This sequence comes from Urosaurus nigricauda, assembly GCA_034509955.1. NCBI lineage: Eukaryota > Metazoa > Chordata > Lepidosauria > Squamata > Phrynosomatidae > Urosaurus > Urosaurus nigricauda. The sequence continues at coordinate 374,324,471 of JAOEGL010000001.1, read as the reverse complement.
GCAAATTCGGGCAAGAGGGAAGCCAATTCGAATGCAATCATGGGTTTTACGTTATTGCGAATTAAAGCTTCGCATGCAAATTCGGGCAGGAGGGGGTTATTTTCAGGTAATGGGAAGTAATTCTGAACGGAGCAGGGGTTCATGTAAATTCGCTAAACAAGCGAATTTACATGAATCCGCCTTGGCTCCATTCGGAGTTGGGAGAAATTCCTCCCCCGTTTGAAAGAGTCCTCTGTCTTGCTTTTCATGCATGCTTGGTAGGAGAAGCTGGAGACAGCTCCTGTTGACGTTGCCTGTTGCAGGCATAAACACACAGCTAAAAGCAGTTAGAGTAGAATCTTCCCTAGCACAAATCTTATTTATTTTATTAGTCAGTGCAGACTCATGCTGTAACCTGACATGAAACATCACCAGCACTTCACCATGCTTTGAGTGCTGAAGCAGCTGAAAAAGTTGCAGCTAGGCAGAGGATGGGAAAGGGAAAAAAAGGAAGGTCAGTGGGCATAAAAATTCTCTGTAAGAAGCTGCTTCACTATCAGGGGCTTTGTTAGCTGAGGGATGATGCCTGTGTGCCCATTTCTGGTATTTTGGGCTTTTTATGACCAGGGTTCTTGGAGGTCTCTCATTCGCAGGGTCACCAAGAGTCGAAGTCAATTTGATGGCAAATAACAACAATGGGGCAAATGGGAAGCTATCCAGAGGCAGGCAGTAAGCTAGAGATGTCTGACGAAATGGCTAAGGTCTGGTGAAAAGTTGAATGAGATAAATATGTTTAATTGAAGGAAGAAGTGATTGAGAGACAAAATGATATCCAGCTCTAAATATTAACAGGATTGCCATATGGGTGATGGAAGAAATCTGTGATCAGCTAGAGTAAAATCTCACCCTTTTCCCAGTTCAAGCATCATCATCATCATCATCATCATCATCGCCACTATTATTACTGTATTGCCTTGTCTACTGCTGACACACTGCTGCAACTATGCTTCTGATGCTGATGCTGCTAAAGATCTTTCACCTAGGCAGAGGATGAGGATGGAAATTGGCGGTGGGCAGGCATAAATCCCATTTTTGGAGAAAGGCAGGATAGAATTCCAATAAATAAAATAAGAAACCTTTGTAAAAAGGGGCTTCACTGTCAGAGACTTAAGTTTGCCTCTACTGGCTTCAGCGACGGAGAAATGCAAAACAAGAAGCAAAATTTTGGCTTAACTTTTGTTATGTTTTATTTATTTATTTTGGTTTTCATAGATATAAAAGCTTTATTGGGATATTAAACCACACACTCCAAGGACAAAATTAGAAAAACAAACAAAAACAAAAAACAGAATTATAGAAACCAACTAACTAATAATTACATTAAGACGGACTCTGTTAAATAGCTGATTAACAAGGAAACACAGTCCATTTCTCTCCAGACAAGACATTCTAGCCATACAAAATGTGGGATGGGTCAGGCAACGGTTTGAAAAGTATACAGATATGTACAATATTGTTTTGGGCAGAAAAAGACCAATATGGAAAAAATATTTGATTTCTAAATATTGAAGTACAGTATCTTTCTTTCAGGATGGTTTATTATAAATGAAGCATTCATGGTACGAATTCTTTCCAACAAAAATCTCTCCAGACATTGTGCAGTCTGTATCCACAGATTCTTTATCCATGGATTCCACCACCCATGGCTATATATCCCAAAAACAAACCTTGATTTTGCTACAAGGGACACCATTTTACTATACCTTTGCATATAATGGGACTTGAACATCCAGGGATTTTAGTATTCATGGGGAAAACCTGGAATCAAACCTGGGCAGATACCAAGGTGTATTTGGTACCAGCAAAAAGTTACATGTTGACCAATCAACAGTGTCTCTGAGCATGGACAGAATTCTCTGCTGGGGGGGGGAACATAAGCAACCCCAACCAAATGAATCAGTCATTGTCACAGTACTCAAAGTTTTCAACTGGCATTCTCTATCTGAAAAAGAAAATGATGCATCAGTGTTCCTTTAATGCCTGTATTCTCTTATTTTGCCACATTTTAGGTCAGATTTTAAAAGACTTGGCTGTAAATGTGTACCTTCACACATGCAAGGATCTAGTCCTTTTTGTGAGGAGGAGACTGCAAAACCCAGTCCTGGAATGACTGGAAGAAATCTTTCCAACTCCTAAAACTTCACAAGAGCAATTGCTGGAGGCTCGTAGATCTCATTTGCACTCAGAACACCTCCAAAGGGTGCATAATCCAAGGTACACTGCCTGTGAATATGTCCAAAAATACATCTTGGGTTTTTTGCCATGGTTCTAAGGCCAAAAAAGGTTTTTCCAGCCAGTGTGTCACAAGAACAAAAGTGTAAATTCTATTGATTCAAGAGGGTTTACTCCAGTTTGGACAATCGGTTGAAGGCTTTCAGCTTCCTGCCCCATGGTATATTGGAAACGCCAGAGACAGATGGCACACACCTGTGATTTGAATTTAGTATATCATGTTTAATTTTTTCACCAATGGCTTTTCTGGCTGCTGTGACACAAGAAATCATTCCTAGGCCACAGATTTTGGTACTGAAATCTCAGGACCTGTGATAATCCAGATTTGGAAGGAGGACCGCCCAAGGCCCTGTGAATATGGCCAATTCTCCAGATGAATGAAGTTTGATACCACTTTAACTGCCATGGGGCCATCCTATGGAATTCTGGGATTTGTAGTTTGCTGTGGCACCAGAGCTCTCTGGCAGAGAAGGCTAAATATCTCATGAATCTATAAACCCCAGTATTCCATACACATAAGCCATGGTCATTAAAGCAGTGTCAAACTGCATTAATTCTGCAGGGTAGATGCTGCTCAGAAAGCCTGGATTCAGGCTTAACAGATACAGAATCTAATTTTACAGTCAGGGGCAAGGCAACTGCTCCAGACAGCATATTTAGGTGCTCACAAAAGCTTCAGTGAATTGTTTACTACTGTTATTATTGTTCAAAGGGAGTATATGGGATTTCTGTAGAATCTTTGGGCTCCTTTTCCATTCTTATGATTTCCTCTGTTGAAAAAACCAATTAGCTTCAGCACCACATAGGAAAATAATATTAAAGGAATGGGTTTGCTTTTGTAAGTGGCATTGACATGGTCTGAGGCATTTCCTATAACTGTGCAAAGGACATTACACCGTGACCAGCCTAGTAACTTTATTATGATTTTAGAAATACAAAACGCATCTCTGAGCAGTCTGGGAAACACATCACGAAGTATGGTCTGCTGCAACCCAAAAACCCAAATGTTGATTAATAATACCCTCTTTTGTCTTATAAAAGCATGCATCTTTCTCCTATAAACAGACACTTTTTCCAGGGAATCGTTTTTCTACAAGCAAGATTTCTACATGGCTAACCTGACAAACTACGTTTCCAAAATTTAAAACTCTTGGGTCTTTTAAGAGCAGTCTTTCAATTGAAACTACATGTTATTAGTCCATATGATGTTTTGTTGATTCAGCAGCCACATTGGCCTCTCTTAGGCTGCATCTTCACTGCAGAATGAATGCAATTTGACTTAAAACTGCCATGGCTCCATCCTATAGAATCCTGGGATTTGTAGTTTGCTGGGGCACTGGAGTTCTCTGAAACAGGAGGCTAAAGAGCTCACAAAAGTACAAATCCCAGAATTCCATAGCAGTAAGCCATGGCAGTTAAAGCAGTGTCAAAACTACATTATGTCTCCAGTGTGGATGCAGCGTTAAATTTGGAAAAATCAGCCATAAAGGAACTATATAAGATCGTCAAGTGTACAGACATATAGTTACCAAAATCAGGCTCATCCATGCCATAATATTGCCAATTCCCATGAACAGTTGTAAAAGGTGGACAGTGAAGAAAGGAACCTGGAAGAGATATTACTTTTTAATAAACTCCATTAATTCTGAGTTGATGCAGACTCAGATCTGAAGTTAAGAGCAGTTGCAATGCCAAGGGAGATAAACTGGACTGAAGCACTGGCACTGGGAATGGATCTTTTGGAATTCAGTCCCCAGAAGCCCCAAACACCATGGCCAATGGCTAGGAATCCTGGGAGTTGGTGTCCAAAAAGGCCAGGTCTTGGGAAATTTTGGTTATAGGGTCTTCCATGTCAGCTTCCTCTTGGAAGCTTCCACTAGCTCCACAGTTTTGCTGGAGGAGCATAATTTAGATCAGAGAAACAATCTAATCCGGTGCTGCTTTGATCCAATTCCTCTCCTTTACATTGCTTTAAAACCTAAGGACAAAAATGTTGCAAGACCTGATTCTGGATTCCCTGCATCTCATCAATCTTTTGACACCCGGGAGATGAGTTTTTCACAGCACTTGTGAAAGCACAGGCAGAGGTTTCCAATGAGCCATCTGCACCTCCTCCTGGGCTTTCTCCTTTCTCCAAGTTTCCGACAGGAAAATCAAGGAGGTACAAACAGCACACCAAATATAACCGCACCCACGACCGTGGAGGAGATAACAAGCACACGCCGAGAAGAGGAAATTGCAGCTCTGTTGCAAGCTATTGACATACATTCGAGTCTGCCAAGGATTTCTGTGGATATTACAGGAGTTACCAGCTGTACATTTATTTTTTAATCTTTTGATACCCGGGAGATGAGTTTTTCACAGCACCTGTAAAAGCACAGGCAGAGGTGCTTTAAAATGGACGGTTCATATTTTGCTTATAATGCACAGAAATGATCTGAGAGCCACGTTGTTGGTTTGTTGTCCTTTTTTTTTAGTAGTGAAGTACACCAAATAAATGAAGATGTCTATAAAAAGTGGGGTGAAATAATGTTTAAATCAAAAAGATGAACCAGGTGAAATTCTCACTTAAACCTATCCTGGAGAAAGAATTCAGATTGGAAGAGGCGACCTAAGTCTGGTTTTTTTCAGAGCACAACAACTAGGCAAGGAAGAGGAGGAGGAGGAGGACAGTGAATCTGCTCCAGGTTTTATTCCAAACTTGGAACAAACTACCCCAAAATGATGAACCTGTTCTGGGGATATTGTTGAGCACCTTGGACAGCTCCCTTTACTGGTGATCTACGTTAAGGAGGAGACTGCTCAGAGTAAATGCACTGAACAGATATATAATGTTCATATCTGTCATAGATCTATCTTACAGAGTCTGGGATTTCTAGTTTGGTGGGGAACTTTGAACTCTCTGTAGACAGGCACCAGAACAGTAGTGACCCTATAGATGTTTTGAACCAACTTCTAGAATCCCCGGCCACTGACCAAGCTGCAAGCCGAAATCCAAAATATTTAGAGGATTAGGAACCACTGCATTAGAGCACTTGAGCAGAAAATTCTAAGTCACCAACTAAACCACACATCCCAGGATTCCATGCAGTATCAAACTGCAGCAATTGCATTAAATACAGAGACAATCCCCTAAAACGTTTGTTGTTTGTCCTGGCTACGGTAGACTCATTGAATCAATGGGATTAGCTATATGTAGACTCACTATCCAACAGTGAATTCATTGGATCTACTCTTGCTGGAAAGAATCAAAATGATGCAGGCCTTAAGTCTGCCATTTGAGTTTGTTCTTACACAACTTCAAGATTAGGAAACTACTCATTTCCCATCTGAATATGTTTCAGTGTACAGATCAGCCAGTAGCCATGGCACGGGAGACCCAGATATTTTAAAGCCTTAATGTGGCCAAATGTTCAACTAACCTGCTGGACTGGATTTTAATATGTCATCCCAACACCATAAACCTTGACTAGACCTTGGGATTGTCCTTCTCAGCAGGACAGAAAGCTCATTCTGAAGTCCAGATACTCAACATTTAGAGAGGGTATGGTGCCGTGGAAGATTTGATAAATTATAGTAACGACTGATAAATTATAGTGGTGACTTAGTTGAGAGTGAACTCCAAAGCAATTTCAGTCCCAGACAGGGCAACCCTGAGAATAAGGGACAACAGAGAGGAGGATGGATTTGACAGCAGACCTTTTTCTTTTTGGTCCATAAAATGGCCCAGTCTGTCCTTAATTGGTCCATGGAGATGAAGTTGGCTCTTTCCAGCCTAGGAGACACCATAGTTATTGTAATAAGTGGCCGTCGCGTCTGCAAGGACCGAAATGAGGCTGGCCTCAGAGGAGGAAGAGGCCGAAGCGATGGCTTGTGACCCGTTGGCCACTTGTGACACCTGGACATGTCCACTGACTACCAGCCCACTAGGCTCTGGAAGTCCTGGAGTGTTGAGATACTGGTCGAACTCATCACGATCCATTTCCTCCAGTAGGTCAGCTTGGCTCAAAGGGTCAAGAGTGTCAAAGTTCTGGTGCTCAGGGGGAGGAGAGAGTTGGCCGAGGTGGGCCTGAAGGTTGGGAGCATGGAGAGTGGGATGGAAAACTGGGGGGTAATAATTTCCCAAAGGTGGAACTCCGGGACAACTAGACGGTGAGCGGTGGATGTTGGAAGAGGCCTGAGCAACCGGCATGTGGCTCAAAGGCTGGTTACACTGGAGGGAGCTGGGGTTGTATTCCAGAGAGTAAGAGGCTCCGGGCATCTGGTGGCGGTGAGGATCTTCTGGGCAAGGGGTGGAGAAGAAACTTTGATCCGGGTCGATGACATCCAATGGGGACATCTCAGGTGGTGTGGGCAACCCATACGGATAACTGTCCATGTGGGTACCAAGGGTGTTGGTATTGCTGCCTGGCGCCTCCCGGTATCTCCCAAGCATGGAAGCGGGAGAGTATTCGGGCTGTCCGTCTTTCTCACCTGCTGCCCTGCCACATGTCCTCTTCTCTAGCATGTGGTCTTGATCTCTGGAGAGGTTCCCCAAGAGGAATCCTGGATCCACCCGCTTGCAGATCCGTTTCACCTGTTTCTTCCTTCTAGGGCGATATTTATAGGTGGGGTAGTCCTGCATGTGTTGAACCCTCAACCTCTCTGCCTCTTCGACATAGGGCCTCTTCTGGGATGGGGTTAAGGACTTCCAGGATTTGCCTGCAAAAATAAGAAGGAGATATTTCCCCATTTTAATAACGTATGGATGGAATCACACAAGGCCAAGGAGGGAATCATCACTCCTTCCTCATGCCTTGTATTATGTTCTCCATTATACTGTGAACTCCTAGGAACAGAGATTTAATTTGTGGAAATACTGGCCTAAGTCGTACTGTATTATTAATTATTATTAGCTTTATTTATCCATTATTAGTCCCCCCCCCAAAAAAATGGAGACTCATAAAGCCTTACAAATTAAAATGAGTACAATATAGTCTCAACATATGAAAGGTCAAGGTTAAAACAGAATTAAACTGCCAGCAATATTTTTAATATTTCAATGCAATATTTTTAATTCTGTGTATGACACAAAGTTTGTGTACTCTAAACCATCAGGAAGCAAAGGTGTCACTATCTCAGCCTTTTCAGCACTTGAAAAGGCTTCACATTTTGGGCCATTTGGAGTTTCAGATAAAGGAAACTCGGCTTGTAATATTGAACACTTTGACGCAAATCAAATTGCTAGTCTGAGCAGAATAAGCTCATTGCATCACCTGCTGAATGCCACCTCAATACATAAAGAAAAGTTATTAACTCAGTGTGTCTATAGGTGACTGATGCCATTGTTACTGAGGGAGAAGAGGGAATACCTCTCCATCCCAGGCATTCCAATATATTAGACCATAATCTAACCTATTTCAACATAAACACCATTCGCCATTTTATGAAGTGCCTTCATGTGTCCTCTTTGTTTCAGCCTCGCAGTAGTGTTTTCAAAACAGCAATAAGGGCCAGGGCAAATTAAAGGCAGACAAAGTAGCTGGTCAGAAAGAAGCTACTAGCAAGTCAGTGTTCTGCCTAAATACCAAATGAAAGTATTGGATTCATTTAACCTAGAGGCACTAGGGACAACATTGCAAATATACAATGGATAATGGAGCACACCAGGGAGTTCCAAAAGAAAATCAGCTTGTGCTTTATAGACTATAGGAAGGCCTTTGACTACATAGATCATGAAAGGCTACAGAAAGCCCTTAAAGACATGGGAGTGCCAACACATCTAATAGTCTTAATGAGGAATGTGTACTTGGGACAAGAGGCTACTATCAGAACAGAACACAGAGAAACAGAATGGTTCCCGATAATAATAATAATAATAATAATAATAATAATAATCATCATCATCATCATCTTTATTTCTAGCCCGCTCCTCTGTGAGTACAATCGGAGCGGGGTCAATTGGCAAAGGAGTCAGACAAGGCTGCATCTTACCACCATACTTGTTCAATTTATATGCAGAACATATTGTAGGAAAAGCAGGCTTGGACACAGAAGAAGGAGTGAAAATAGGAGGAAGAAATATCAACAATCTGAGATACGCAGATGACACCATAATACTAGAAGAAAACCTCAAAGACCTGGAACAACTACTAAGAAAAATCAAAGGAGAAACAGGTCTGTTGTTGACCATAAAGAAAACAAAAATAATGACCACAAGAACCTACACAAATTTGAATTAGACAACGAATAAATAGAACTAGTAAAAGAATTCTCAAACCTGGGATCAAATATTGATAGTAATGGAGACTGCAGCCTGGAAATCAGAAGAAGATTAAGAATGGGGAGGGCAGCTATGAGAAAATCCTAAAATGCAAGGATATACAACTCGGCACAAAAGTTAGAATCATACAAGCTATTGTATTCCCTATTGCCATGGATGGATCTGAGAGCTGGACAGTTAAAAAAGAAGATAGGAAGAAAATCAACTCATTTGAGCTGCGGTGCTGGAAAAGAGTGCTTAGGATTCCATGGACAGCCAAAAGACCAACAAATGCGTCCTGGAGCAGATCAAGCCAGAAATCTCCCTTGAAGCCAAGATGACAAAACTCAGATTGTTCTACTTTGGACATATCATGAGAAGGCATGAATCATTGGAAAAAACAACAACAGTAATGCTAGGAAAGGTAGAGGGAAGCAGAAAGAGAGCAAGGCTACATGCAAGATGGATGGACTCTATAAAAGAGATTACTTTGAGTATGAGTTTGCAGGAGTTGTGCAGAGCAGTGGAAGACAGAGGGTTTTGGAGATGTCTCATCCGCAGGGTCGCCATGGGTTGAGGTCGACTTGAGGGTAGCTAACAACAAAACAACAAGCCATGCTTATTGTTGGTAACTGCTGTCAGGATGACTTTGTCTTATGGCGGCCCCATCAATGAGAGACCTCCAAGTCACCCAATTCAGGTTTTCCAAACTCAGGTCTGTGGCTTCCATGATTGAGTCTATCCATTTGGAATGGGGCCATCCTCTTTTCCCACTGCCTTCTCCTTTACCAAGCCCCTTGTTGTCTTTTCTAAAGAGTCATGTTTTCTCATGATGTGGCCAAAGTACAACAGCCTCAGTTTAGTCATTTTGGCTTCTAGAGAAGTGCTATGAGACCATTTCATGTATTTTGTTAGCAGTCTATAGTATCTGTAGAACTCTTCAGCAACTCAAATGAGTTGATTCTTTTCCTATCAGCCTTTTTTTCTGTCCACCGTTCACAGCCATAAACAGAAATGGGAAAAACAATGGCATGGACCATCCTAACCTTAGTATTCAATGCTATATCTTTACTACAGTTCATGATCTTCTGTACTTTCTTCATTGCTGCTGTTCCAAGCCCTAGTCTGTTTCAGGTTTCTTGACTTCCATTTGGAACAGTTAAGACTGATTAAAATACTATTGCCTTTTAATCGTATTGCGCAATTAGTTTTTTTCTGTCATTTTCAACACATTTTAATAAGATTTGTTTAATGAATTTGCTTTTAAACTTTCATATTATACATTGTTTGAAGTGAATTTTGTTCTGACTTGTACTGTCAGCCATACTGAAGAAAGGGAGATGCAGTTTTTAAAATATAGCTACTACAGAGAACTGGAGTCTTATGGCTTTCTTTTACAGTTCTGACTTGTATTTGTTCTATTTATTCCTTGACCCCCCTTTGGCAGGGGAACATGGGGAAGACACTGTTTCTTTAACATCCAAAAACCTTTTGCCTCCCCATGAAAAGAAGTAACAACGCTTACTATAATATCCAAGTTTAGGAGGTTAGCACAATATTTTCAGCAGGCGTGGCTGGTTGTGTGAAGACCAGCTCAAATTCCTTCTTCTGCACAACCATTAATGATATAGGAGCCCTCTTTAGTTTTCACTCTGGCAACCCTACCCTTAACACTGAAAATTGTTTTCTGACTTCAAGAGTCTATTCACACTATGGAAATAACCCAGTGTGAAACTAGTTTATTTCCACAATGTTCACACTAGCCCTGAATGCACCCAGAGTGCTTTGCAAAGAGGCTGGTGAAAAACCCACTTAGCACAGTGCATTTTGCACCAGGTACCTAACCGTGTCTTTTTTTTTTTTTAGGGCTGGAGTGATCCCGTTCTTTGGTAGTGCAAATGCACTACCAATTCGATCCAGATAGCTTAGATTGTTCCTGGCCACGAGGTGCTGCCATGTTGATACGAAGTGGCACCAGTATGAATGCTGGACCGGGTTAAAATTCCTTAGAGAGATTTGATCGCGGTGAACATAGTGGGAACATTGATTCGGTATCGCGTCACTGTGGAGATTTACATCTCCTCGGTATAAATAAGTGTTTCCAACTTATGGGGACCATTTCAAGGTTTTTTCTTTGCAGAATTTGTACAAAGTAAGGGGCTGGACAGACTGCTGCGAAATGGCAGGCTGAAGCCACCTGTTTTTGTTCCCAAACCATGCGGCGTCCTTCTGGACCAAAAAGAACCCGGAAAAACTGGGTTCTTTTAGGTCTGTGTGGCAGATGAAAAAAAAGTGCACCATTGGCGCACTGTGGTGCATCAGTGACATAAATGACGTGCAGTGACGTTTGCATGCTGCGCGTTGCTTACGTCATGATGGCAGCCTCTGTGTGAATGGGAGGCTACCGTGATGCCAGAATCCATATGGACTTGGGTCCTGGAGCGTGTGGTTGCTGCGTGCTCCAAAACCCTAGAATCGGTGCCAGCATGCCGCTTCCGGCCCATCTGTACCCGGCCTAAGTTTGCCTTTGCCTTCCTCTGAGGCTGTGACTTCCCCAAGGTCACCCAGTGTGTTTTCATATCTGAGTGGGGATTCGAACCCTGGTCTCCAAAGTCATAGTCCAATGCTCAAACCATTAGGCATGCTAGCTCTCTGGCCTGAAAATACACGTTCATAATTAAATGTCATAAGTGTGCATTATTGTCGGTTTGTCTTTGCTTTCTTGTGGGCTCCCCTTCTCAATGGCTAATTATAGTCAAAATTCAGAAACTGAGTCTATAGTTTCAAAGTTAACTCCAAGGAAAGTGATAACAGAAAACCTAATGTTTAAATATGGGACACAACCATTCCCTTATGAATTGAATATCCAGAAACAGTACACAAAGTTCCTGAAAATCTATATAAATGTCTAAAATCAGTTGAAACCAGGACCTGGGGAAGTAACTTTTTTGAACTATTATATTAACTACAACACCCAAAATCCACTAACAAGCATGACCAGTGATGTATATACAATATAAACAGTCTTGGCAACACATATCTATAAATCGCAAATAACATACTGACAGAAGGCTTGGGCTAGCTGCCATATTCAAAAGAAAATACTTTTATTTTTAACATTTTTAAAAAATGGGGTCTAGCAATGAAAGACAGCAGAAAGCAACTGGCACACATTTCACCCGCCCGCACCGGCCACGGAAAACATGTTTATGAATTTATGACTTGATATGAAGCAACATAATTAGCAGTTAATTAAAATTTAATGAACAATTAAAGAGCTTGTTGCCTTTGGAGAGCTTTAACCTGCAATCCTTTCGGAGCTTGGGGAAGCGACTTTGGGGGGACTGTAACATCCAAAAACCCCAGCCAGGGGCTATGCTGGCTGAGGATTCTGGGTGCTGTAGTCCCAAGTAGTAATTTCTCCAAACTCTGCCGCAAACGGTAGAGTTTTTAAACAGAGGCTGGATGGCCATCTGTTGTGGGTGCTTTGATTGTGAATTCCTGCATGGTAGAATGGGGTTGGATTGGATGACCCTTGGGGTCTCTTCCAATGCTACGATACTATGATATCCACCCATCCTTCCCTTTCACATCTGCTGAATTTCCTCCCAAATATTTTCACTGGACGGCCCTGTGTTTTAAAAGGAGAACACAGAAGAAAATGTATGTAAGAAAAATATTGTGCCTAAGGTTACCTCTATGTGTATAAGGTGCATAAGAAACACAAATGAAATTTGCTTTTTGACTTGGGTCCCGTCTTTAAGCTATCTCATGATGCATAAGCAAATATTCCAAAATCCAAACAAATAAAGAAATAAATAAGTAAATCCGAAACCCGAAACACTTCTGATCCAAAGCATTTTGGATGAGGGAGGCTCAATCTGTCTTATTTATTTGTTGTTGTTGTTGCTTCACAGGCTACCAGATGTTTCCAACTGGAATTTTAGGACCACTATTTATTCCGGTTCTGTCCAAGACATCTAGGCCTGAAACTAACAATTATCTTAACTACAGCAGCCATAATTTCTATCCCAATAATAATTTCTATTCTTTGGTCTTGTATCGCTCTGGCTGGGCCCGCTCAAATATGACATTGCAGTCTTTCGAAATCACAGAAAAGGACAACCAACATTACCAGGAGGTGGTTTTATAGGGTTTTGTTTTGGGTTTGTGCAAGGGGCAATTAACCTTGAAAATGTATTATTGCTGCTATTATTATTACTATTATTATTACTATTTCTTGTTTCAAAAAGTCTTTGAGGACTGACATGGGAACGGACCTTTCGTATCTGTACTCTTTTCCTATTTAATGTCTATGCTTTTCACTGCTTTTTAATGCAAGTGGTTTGATTCCAATATTAACACGATTAAAACATATGTCCAGTGTGGATATTTAACTTGGAGCTGTTGCAACTTTTGTATAATTTGACTTTTTAGTTCTCTCCTCTGATTTCAACTTCATAAGCCAACTTGAGTCCTGGACTGGGAAAAATTTAAATATATATACAATATAAATATAGAATATAAATTCAAAATGTTGTATTTTGTAGAGCCAGCATGTTGGAGTAGTTTGTGCATCGGACTAGGACTCTGAAGACCAGGGTTCGATTCCCAGCATGGCCATGAAAACCCACTGAGTGACCTTGGGAGGGTCACGCTGTCTCAGCCTCAGAGGATGGTAATGGCAAACCCCCACTGAAGAAATCTTGCCGAGGAAACCCATTATAATAATAAAATAATAATTAAAGCTTTATTTTTACCCCGCTTCTTTCTCACAAGGACAATCGAAGCGGTTTGCTTTAGGTTCTCCATAAGTCAGAAATGACCTGAAAGCACCCAATGAGTATTTTGTGCTAATAAAATTATTCATAATAATAATAATAATAATTGAAGTAAGGAACACAAAGACGCTCCCAAAATTGCATTCTTGCATACTCAAGTGAGGATCTAAAGTGAGAAGTGAATAGTGAAGTCACCAAGTTTGCAGAAAATTAAACTCCAGATATGGAGAGCTGCCCTGACTTAACTGTAAAAAATCTCTTTCCAAAATGAGGAAAAGGCAACTGGGATTCAATATAATGAATGGCACAGTGATGCGTATTGGGACCAAAACCTTAAAATACTAACAACTTAATGCCATGTAGGTCTGAAGTGGTTGCAACTCATTCACTTGAATGGGCAGCAGCAACTGTGACAAAAGCAGATATCTATACAAGGAATAGGAAACAAACCCCTCCAGACTGATAATGCCTTTTAAAAAAAGGAATGCATGGTATATAATACAGAAGAATATACTAATCCAAATTATACGGTACAGCCCAGTTGCATTCACCCTAAGAGGACAGGGCCGTGTTTTGAAAGCTGCAGGGAAGAAAGGGAACCAAAAATGCTCAGAAATTTGGAATAAATACGTATCGGGAAGAATAAAATGGCTTGAGATGGCAGAATTAGAAAAAACAGACATGTTTAATGAAAGACGAAAGTCTAGGAAGAGTTGTTGAAAAGTGGGATCCTGTAATGACATCTCTAAGTAACATATAGGGAGAAATGTCAATTATTGGTTTCAAAGACTAATGAAGAATAATAATAATTATATATATAGGAAAACCAGATTGGTTGAATTATTGAAGACAGAATCAAGAAGGTATAATATTAGGAACAAAAGACAGTAAGAGTAATGTATGTATATAATAAACACCAAGCATAGTTAGAACAGGAAAAACTGAAGGAATCTGGTATATGGAATAATTGGGAAACAACCTTCAAAATGCTGTTACGTCTATTTTATTTTATTAATTATGTTGTGTTATGTAATACTTGCTAATAAAATGTGTTTTTTTTAAAAAAAGGAAAGCAAGATTTTAAACGTTTCTTTGTTTTGCAAGGAGGGATTTATTATTAAAATGCCTTTATTCCTTGCAACTGAAAGCAACTACTTTTTATTTTTATAAGAGGCTTTTCCCAGTGTGTTTTTTGTTTCTTTCTTTTGAAGGGGTTTTGTTTAAATTGATTTTTGAATCTAGGGTACAGTTCAATTATTTTTTAAGGCTAATGTTTTGTATGGTTTTTTTTTAAAACAAAAACCTCTAGATTTTTAGTTGTTGGAATAGGTTTGCGGATGAGGATAATAATATGAGGCTGAGAGAGTGTGACTTGCACAAGGTCCCCAATGGGTTTCTATGGACAAGCTGGGATTCGAACCTTGGTCTCCAGAGCTGTGGTCCATTGCTCAAACCACTACACTGTCTGGAAAAAAAACCCCTTAAAATTAATAGGATTTATTGCCAAGTTATTGCCAAACAAGTCACAGGACTGACAACACAATTCAAGACCATTAAAAATGTTGGACATTTGACATTGCTAAAAACTAAATCAGAGTTGTTAAGAAAAGCAAAGAAAGAAAGATGCCAAAGGAAGGATTCTTTCTGCTCCCTTCTCCATAAATTTTTCCTCCAAATTTCCAACCTTGCAGTAATTAAAAACTTCATCTGAGCATTTAGAAATACAGTTTAGGCAAAAGGACAGGCTCAGTTCCCAAGGCAGCAAACAGAAGAGATGATGATGATGATGATGATGATGATGATGATGATGATGATGATGGGGACTCAAAGCAGCCAGCAAAATTTAGAGATCTGAGTGGTTTCCAATGCTGGAAATTTGGGGGGCTGAAACAATATTTCATTTGATGGGGTCAGAATTCTTCCTCTTCAATGAGGGTTTTGCAAAACAGCATCCGCACTGCAGAGATAATCCAGTTTGACACCACTTTATAACTGCCATGTCTCTCAGAAGGTTAAATGTCTCACAAAATGACAGACCCCAGGATCCCATGATACTGAGCCCTGACAATTAAAGTGGTGTCAAACTGGATTATTTTGGCAGTGTGGATGCAGCCCCGGATGCCACTGAAATGCCTCTCTGTCTTCTCTTTGGAAGACAGTTGGACAAATGCTTTTTTTGGAAAGCAACCTGCCATTTGCTTCAAAGGAAAGTAATCTTAGGATAAACCAGAGATGCTAAAAGGACCAAGGCTGAGATTCCCAAATGCACTAGAAAAGTAGCCTGATTGAAATCAATGGGATTATTATTTCTGAGTAGAGACATATAGATGAAAAAGGTACTTTACAGAAAAGGTGCCAGAAAGAAACTGGAGTTGGCTGTAAACAATTTCAATATATTTTCTGTAAGGTTTCCTTGCAAAGAAGATCAAGTGCAATAAACTGCTATGTATAGATTGATAGATTGATAGATAGATAGATTGATAGATTGATTGAAAGATTGATAGGTGCCTCTTCTGCAACCAATTTCAAATTATTTCCTATTTTTAAAAAGTAAGTTTCCTTGCAAACAAGATCAGCGGCTATAAACTGCTATAGATAAACTGATGGTGCCTTTTCTCCAATTAAATGTTAAATTATTTTCCTGTTTTAAAAAATTAAGATTCTTTGCAAACAAGATACGGCTAGGAGAGAAAAATTTCACACTTTTAAAACTTTTTAAACTTGATTTAAAAATCCATTTCCTCATTTCCCCCAAAATAAAACCCTCAAAACCCAGATGATTTGCCCTTTTTAATATTTATTTTCATTTTGTCTGTTAATCTTGTTAATTTTAGGAATTAAAGATGTTTCGTCCATGTTTCCTTGTTCTTTTTAAAAGCTGGAAACTTGAGCTCAATTTACAGATAAAGTTGTTTTAAGGCATGTTTCCTTGCACTTTAAAAAATCTGCAAATTACTTTTTATTATTTTTATTTGAAAATGTAGAAATATATAAATAAAGGGGGGAAAATCTGCAAATTGAGCTGTCTTGTAATAGAAATATACAAAATTCCTTGCTCCTCAAAAAGCCTTAAAATGGCACATTATTTACAGATAAAATGCTGTAAATTAATCCTAGTTCGAAAATGAGGGGGGAAAAAAGTGCAGAATAATATATTTTCCATAAATAAAGTTTGATACAGTAAATATATAAAAAATCAGATGCAGTAGATATCAATCTATAAAACCATACAATTAAAAACATAGTGGGGGAAGTACATTAAAAAGGAATTAAATTGTTACAATATTAAAACAATAATTAAAAGAATAAAACACAGTTTAAAGAGATAAAATCTCTCTCTCTCTAAAACTATATATAAAACTATCTATATCTATAAAACTAGAGAGTGAGAGTTTTATCTTTTTAAATTGAGTTTTATTCTTTTAATTAACAATAATTAAAAGAACACAGCAATAATCAGAATAAAACACAGTTTAAAAAGATAAAACTATATATCTTTTAAATTGTGTTTATCTTTTTAAACTGTGTTTTATTCTTATAATTATTGTGATTGTTATTGTATTATTTTATTTATTGTTAATTAAAAGAATGAAACACAGTTTTATTTTTCAAACTGTGTTTTATTCTTCTCATTATTGTTATTGTGTTCTTTTAATTATTGTTCTTGTTCTTGTATTCTTTTAATTATTATTAATTAAAAGAATAAAACGCAATTTAAAAATATAAAACTCTGTGTGTGTGTGTATATATATATATATATATACAGTAGTTTTATAGATAGATAGATATTATATATATACAGTTTTATCTTTTTAAACTGTGTTTTATTCTTTTCATTATTGTTTTAATATTGTAACAATTTAATTCCTTTTTAATATACTTTTTCCTGTATTTTTTTTTAACTGTATGGATTTTTTTAATGTTGCGAAGCCGCTCTGACTCCCAGTTCTGGGAAAAAATAAAACAAATAAATATAATAATAATAATAATAATAATAATAATTTTTAAAGGGCATTTTTGAACAAAGGTACACATCTGAAATTTAAAACTTCAGGATGGAGAAAAGGAAGAAATCAGAAAGGAAAAAAGGAAAAAAGCATCACTCAAGAAACCATTTATTCTTCATTTTTCCCCTCTCTGTTGCTGCAAATAATTAATAATTAATAATAATTAAATAATAATAATAATAATAATAATAAATTAATGAAATATGAAAATTCACATTTTCCCCCCATTTGTGGCATCCTGATCCTAAATAACGAGAGAAACAATCCAGGAGGATTTATTGCTCGATAAGGATCAATCCTGGTCAATTCTAAATAACTAATACATAATGATCAATTCTAGGGATCAAAGCTGGGAGCATCGTGATCTCCAGAGTTATTTCCAGGGGGGAAATTAAAGTCCCTTTTTGGATCTGGTCCTCTGGAGGCTAAACCGAGATCAATTCGCTTTAAATCCCAGCAGAGGAAGGGACCCCTTTTCTTGCAAAGAGAGACATTTCGGAGGAAGGAGAAGCAATATATATATTATTACTATATATTTCTATATTTCTATATATATATATATAGAAATAATAGGAGTCCTGGTCGGATCAAGGTCTTTTTCCTGCTGCTTTTCCTTGACTTTCTTTCCTGAAAGAGACAATCTCCAAAAAGAGGAAGAAATCAGTCCCTCCAAAGAGAGATTAAGTTGCAAGGAAAAAGAAGGGGAGATATATATATATATATATAGATATAGATATATATATATACCATATAAATCTGAGATATAAGATATATATATACCATATATATATATATATACATATATATCTGAGATATAAGTGTGTGTGTGTAACTTTCCCTTCTTGTCTGCACAACTTTAGTATATCCTTCATTGATATAAATATAGATATACTGTATTCTCCTTTTCCGCGCAACTTACTATCTCATTCATTCATATATATATATATATATATATATATAGAGCCATCTCATATACACATATATATATATTCATATATATGTATATATACCTACTATATGTATATATATCTACTATATGTGTCTATCTCATATATATATATATATATATACACACTAAAGATGTACAGTACATATATTCTATCGTATCTGTGTACACATACTATTTATGTCTCATATGTATATATAAAATCTATATATTTATTCATATGTATATATATATATATATACACACATACTATATATTATACAGATATATAAATTCATGCATATACATAACACATATATATGTACACACACATGCTATATATCTCTCATATATATATATATATATAGACCGGTTTCTTCCTCTTTTTGGAGATTGTCGCATTTCAGGGAAAGATGGAAAGATAGATAGATAGATGGATGGATGGATGGATGGATAATCCCTGAAAGCGAGGATCTGGAGGAAGAGGGAGACCTTCGTCTTCTTTCCCTTCTTTTGGGGAACGAAGAAGGAAAAGTCGGGGAAAAGTCGGGGAAAGGAGGAGAAAGTTGGGAAGGAGGAGGAAGAAAAGAAGGAGAAAGAGAAAGAGGAGGAGGAGGAGGAGAAGAAAGAAAAAGAGAAGGAGGAAAAGGAGGAGAAAGTGCAGAAGGGAAGAAAGTTTAGGCTGCGTTCACACTGGGGGGATAATCCGGTTTCAGTGCCAGGGCTCAATGCTGTGAAATTCTGGGAATTGTAGTTTGTTGTGGGGGTCCAGAGCGGAGCTCCGCTCCGCTCTGGACCCCCACAACAAACTACAATTCCCAGAATTTCACAGCATTGAGCCCTGGCACTGAAACCGGATTATATCCCGCAGTGTGAACGCAATAAAGGCGCAAGTCTTTGGACGGACCGAGGATCTTGGAGAGCTCTGCGTTGTGGAGGTCCGGGTTCTGGAGGGCCAGGCGCTTCCTCTCGTCCTTGGCCCACACCATGAAGGCGTTCATCGGGCGGCGGATCCGGGACTCCCCGACAGAACCAGAACCAGCACCAGGAGGAAGGGACCCCGAGGCTTTCTCCGGCAGGGCCATCCGCGGAGCCTCCCAGACCAAGGGGCCCCGGCGCACAACGGCCATCGGGCGCCCTATAAGCAGCAACGGCAGCAAGAGCAGGACTCGAACCCAGGACCTCAGCTGCGCCTCCCAGGCTGAGTCCGGAGAGAGGCAGCAGCAGCAAGAAGGAGACTGAGAGGCTTCTCTCCTCCTCCCTCTTCCTTTATCCACTCCTCCTTTTCCCTCCAGGGACCAGGGACAGGGAGGGGCCCCAGACACCGCCCCCCCCCTCCTTCTTCACCTTCTTCCCCTCCTCTTTTTCTTTTTCTCCTTCCCTCCTTCTTCATCTTCATCACCGTCCTCCTTTGCTCCTCATTTGCCTCTTTCTCTCCATCTTCATCATCATCATCATCATCATCATCTTCCTCCTTTGCCTCTTTCTCTCCGTCGTCTTCTTCTTCTTCTTCTTCTTCTTCTTCTTCATCTTCCTCCTTTCTCTCCATCATCATCATCATCATCATCATTTTCTTCTTCTTCATCACCTTCCTCCATTGCCTCTTTCTCTCCATCTTCTTCTTCTTCTTCTTCTTCATCATCATCTTCTTCTTCATCATCTTCTTCCTCCTTTGCCTCTTTGTGTTCATCACCTTCCTCCTCCTCCTCTCCTTCTTTTTCTTCCCCCTCTTCCTCTTCTTCTTATCATCATCATCATCATCACCTTCTTCCTCCTCCTCTTTCTCTTTTTCTTCCTCCTCCACCTTCCCTTCCTCTCCACCTTCCTCCTCCTCCTCCTCCTCTTCTTCTTCCTCCTCCTCCTCCTCTTCCTCTCTCTCCCTTTCTCCTGCTCCACTTGCCTCAGCCTCAGAGGAGGAAGAGGAAGAGGAGGATGGTGATGGTGATCCAAACTGTCTGGGACCAGAAAGGTTTTTGATTTTTCATTTTGGTGTGCCATGAAAACGCTTTTTTTGCGTTTTAGGGGAGAAGAAGCGCCTTTAAAAAGGTGCTGGTTTTCCCAGCTTCTTTTTTAAAAACTGTAGATCAGCGCAGCTCCATCTAAAGGCTGCGGTGCAGCTGCTAAGCATTAAGGAAAAGGCAACTTCATCTCACACTTTCCTGCCAATCTAGAAAGCCCCACTGTCTCAGCCACCCAGGAACAAAGTCTTGGATTTGGGAGCATTACTTATTTCAGAATTTGAGAGAAGGGAGAACATTATTATTATTATTATTAGCAGTAGTAGTAGTAGTACAGGTCGAGTCTCTCTCATCCAAAACACCTGGGACTAGACATGGTTTGGATTTCGAGGTGTTTTGCAAGAGCTGCCTTTGCATCTATGCAGATAATGCAGATGTTGAACCATCAGAAAGCAAAGGGGTCACACTGTCTCAGCCACCCAGGAACAAAGTTTTGCATTTGGGAGCATTTCTGATTTCAGGATCCCAGAGGAGAGAGATTCAACCTGCATCATCATCATCATCATCATCATCAATTTCCTCACTGATTCCAAGCTAGAATCCAACACAACAAACAAACAACAACAACAAACCCTGGGTCTAACTTCAGTCGGCTGAAATCTTTGACACCTTTCTCTACAAGAGGCCCTTGCAAAGTTAAAACATAACTAAATCAATCAATCAATCAATCAATGTAAATCAATCAATCAATCAATCAAAGCAGAGGCACTTGTCATTGGAGCCTCCCAAGGCCTGAGATGGCAAGAAAGTCAGGGAGGAAGCAATAGCTCTCTCCAGATGTTGCTGACTGCAAGTCCCATCATCCTCACCAAGGGGCCTTTTTTGGCTGAAGATGGTTATGAATCGCGATAAAGTCAGCTTGGAGTGATGCAGAATCCCTTCCTCCTCTGGGGGTGCGTCCATACTGGAGGAATAACCCGGTTTGGAACCGGTTTAAATGTCTTTGGCTCAAGGCTATGTATAAATCTAGATAGTGACTACAGATAAGTTAACAACTACAAATCAAAACAAACTTTTTGACAGTTTTTTAAAAAGGTGATCATTAAAACTTTACGATACCCCCTTCTACTTGTTAGCAAATACAGCAAAGTCTGTTATGTTTATTACGGCCAGATTTGCTGCAAAAACAGCTAAACTTAGAGTAAATTTCGAGGATCATAGCCTGCATAGAAATCTGCGATAAATACACCATTCGCCCCCCACATTTGCAGCTTTGACTTTTGCAGAATGGATTATTTGAGGTTATTAATTTTCTCTCTAGGAATCTGCCAGAAGTTGGCCATAAAGCGGCACTGGGGAACCTAGAAGTTCCTAGAGAAAGCACTGCTCTAGGCATTTGTAGGTCCTCCAGCAGGATTTTATGATCAAGGTCTGGCAGATGTGGACCATAGAAGTGCACTGGGAGATTTCCTAGAGAATTTGATTTTTGACCCTGTCCTCTGGGGTATTAGCTACTCCGTCTTAATATTTTAAATTGTGGTGCCCAGAACTGGACACAGTATTCCAGGTGGGGCCTGCCCAAAGCAGAATAGAGCGGCACTATTACTTCCCTTGATCTAGATGCTATACTTCTATTGATGCAACCTAAAATTGCATTGGCCTTTTTAGTTGCCGCATCTCATTGTTGTGATGCGGCAGCTAAAAAGGCCAATGTGATTCTAGGCTCCATCAAGAGAAGTGGGGAGAAGCTCGATGGGTAGGCTTCGTCAGTCTCTTGCTCTCTTGCACATGCTGTCTCTCTCTGCTTTCTCTGAGGGTTACTGCAAATATTAAAAGGGTCTGAGAGCATGTATGCTGGGCTGAGGTGGGACTCATACGGCCCTCCAGATGGCACAGAATGGGCACTTATTCTGCTTTGTTCAGGCCTCACCGGGAATATTATATCTGGGCAACACAAGAGGGATATTGCCAAGCTTCAGTGTGTCCAAAGGAGGGCAACCAAAGTGGCAAAAGGTCTGGAAGCCACCAAGCCCTCTGAGGAGCAGTTTATGGAGCTGGGGATGTGTAGCTAGAAGATTGGGAGATAACATAAAGCCATTAGATGGATCTGATCCTGCCCTCTGGGGCAGCAGAGAACAAATATGTGCCCTCCTTTCTGTGAGAGTGCTTTAGATATTTTAAAAAACAGCCAGGCAGATGAGAGGGTAGATATGAAGGTTTGGGCTGGAATCCTGTTGGTGACCGAGGAATTGCATTACCAAAGAAGATGGACATTTCTTGTCTGTGCTTGGAACGCCCGCATCTTATTTGCCTTTGCAAAATTGCACTTGCGGTCCCATTGGGCATGGATGTGCATAGATGCGCATATGAATTCGCTGTAGATTCAGTTGCAAAAGGAGTGCCTTGCTTCTGTTGCACAGCCATTACTCTTCTGGCTTGCCCAATTACTGTGCAACTCTGCATACGGAAATGCGCATGGTGCTCCATGTAAGAGCCTCCCCTTTGGTATGGAAAATAATAATTAGGTGCCGAGTAATCTTATATAGAAAGGCAGTGTGGCACAGTGGTCTGAGTGTTGGATTAGGACTTCAGGAGACCAGGATTTGAATCCAGGCTTAGCCATGGAAACCCACTGGGAGCCCTTGAGCAAGTCATAATGCTTCAACGGAAGGCAAAGGCAAACATGTTGCTGCTGTTGTTGATTTTGTGGGCCTTCAAGTCAACTCTGACATATACAACTCTATCTTAAAATTTTCTTGGAAAGATTTATTCTGAGGAGGTTTGCCTTTGTCTTCCTCTTAGGTTGTCTTCCTCTTAGGCTGGATTAAAGTGTGGCCTGCCCAAAGTGGGTTTCCATGCCTTAATTGACGACTTGCCAGATCTCAAGGCCTAGCTTTGAATCTCCATTTTCATCAGTCATTTCCAAAAAGGCAAATTCTTCAGTTTTGCTGGGCCTATCCTCCAGGCAAGAGGAAAGGGCTGGGAGTTGCAATTGAGTAACGATAGTCTTGTGTTTGACCTTAAAGCTAAGCAGGGTCAGACCTGGAATACTGGGATGGGAGAGTGATCCTACTGTGTCTGCATCCCGCCAACAAAGACCAGGTGCTGTAGGCTATATTTCCAGAAGGAACTGGCAAAACCACCTCCGAGGATTCCTTGCCTAAGAAAACCCTGTGAAATTCATGGGATCGCCATAAGTCAGCCAGCAACTTGAAGGCACATCAGTCATCAAGATGATTGACATGGCTTTAAAGTAGACGACAAAGATGTGCAAATGGCCAACAGCTTTCTATGCCTTGGTTCATCCAGAAATCAAAACGGAGACTGCAGTCAAGACATCAGAAGAAACCTAAGATTTGGAAAAGTAGCCGTGAAAGGACTGTATACAATCCTCAGGTGAAAAGACACATCATTAGATAGCAATGTCAGGATCATCCAGGGCACAGTATTCCCAATTTTCTAGGTATGGTTGTAAAAACTGCAGAGTGAAGAAAGCTACTTGGAAGAGATATTCCTTATCTGAAATGTGGTGCTGGAGGGGTGTTCCAGCTGTTGGGGGTGCTTTGATGGTGTCTTCCTGCATGTCAGAATGGGGTTGGGATGGATGGCTCTGGGAGGGTCTCTTCCAAATGCAAGATCCTAGACAAAAGCCTGTCTAATGTGAGAGAACCCCAACAGCAGTAATGCATCAGTATTGCCTCCCAGAAGCATGCAATCCCACCACGAGGGAAAAGGCAGTGCCAAGGTGAGGTCCAATCCTTGTTGATGCAGAAATCCTCAGCTAAAGCACATAGAACCACTAGATTCCCTAGTCTGTCTCTGGCTGAGTTTGTTTTTATTAGGGGGCTTAATTCGCATGCAGAGTCTAAAAGCATAGCTAACTAGAACTTGGGGGGCAGAGGATAACTTCTCTGAACAACCCAGACAGCATGGCTATGGTGGTTCTGGACATTGCAGTTCAAAAAGTAACTTTCTCAACCAGTGGAGATAGCTTTGCAGAAGGCTTCTTCTGGATGTTAACTTTCTAACAGTAATACATTGGCCCCTCCACATTTGCTGGACAGTAATACATTGGCCCCTCCACATTTGCTGGGGTTAGTGGTGAAGGACCCCCATGAATGTGGAAAAACCACAAATAAAAACCACTATTCTTTTTACCTAAGATTCCTCTCTAGGAATCCCCAGGTCCTCCAATGCAACTCTGTGGTCTACGTCTGCCAGAGGTTGATCATAGAATCATGCTGGAGGACCTACGAATGCCCAGAGCAGTGTTTTCTCTAGGAACTTCTTGGTTCCCCAGTGCACTACACTTAACCTCTGGCAGATTTGCACTGGAGGGATTAGAGATTCCTAGAGAGAATGTATTTAACAAAACTGCAAATATTCAAATCTGCAAAAGTCAAATCTGCAAATGTGGAAGGCCAACTGTACAGGGAATAACTGAAGACTCCACAGTTCTGCAATGAATGCCATGGCCTCTTACGGCGACCTTAAGGGGATCCTACCACAGTAGTTTCTTGGTGGCTCTGAGACTGAAAAGTACAAGATGAGTAACTTCTAACTTGATGGCAATGTGTGAGAAAAAGAGCTAGACTTAGAAGGCCGAAGTAGGACACTTCTTTCCTGGAAACTCAGCCAGTACAAGCAACCAAGGGCTTGAGGACCAGTGTGAGTCTATGGACCACCATTTTGAGTGGGACCGTCCTAGAACACACACCACTTACCCATCCATTTCACATGAATGCCACAGGGTGAATGCACAACATTCCACACTTGTGCAACCTTCCAAGAAAGCACAACCATTTTTAAAAAACATTTACACCAGTGGAAAGCCACAACTGGGTTCCAGTCCAGGGAGAGAAAGCAAGAGGGTGAGATGCTACTCAAGCTTGGGTCTCCAGCAATATTGGGTCCTTCTCAGCTTCAGATATTTTCCCCTATGGATAATTCAAGCAGGTGTAGCAGCTCCATCGTGCATGCAACATTGCTGCCAAGAAGCAGTATCCCACTTTAAAGGGTTGTTGTAGCCGCAAAGTGGGCAGAAGGTTCACAGTCCCACAATCCCCCAGTGAGTTTCATGCCTCAAAGACCTCCCAGATCTCTCTCTCTACAAACATGGGTTATCGTATGGGTACTAAACTTTCCAAGACGTTTGAGGCCAAAGAGAGCAAATGTGCCATTTGGACTGCTTGGGAGAAGGTGGCATGCAACCTAAGGGTTTATGTATCAAAGCAGAAGAGTATCCTGTACTCATGCGTCTGTAGGGATTTACAATTAAGATGATCTTCCCATCTTTTTCCAAAGCCAGTAAACAAGTTTATTATCCCCCTATCCTTTTCTTAATCTGTTGACTTTCTCGGTCTTGCGCCTGATTTTCCACCGAGATTGGAACTTTCCTTTGTGCAAATAGCCACGCTTTGCGTGTTAGACTTCGCAGTTACTACAGCCAGATCAAAGCGCAGACAGGGCAGAGGAAAGGGGGAAATAAAGGAATGAACCACACACACCCTTCTCTTTCATTTAATAAGCCTCCAGTCCTTTTAGTTCATTTTTCAGAAGGCCGCAAAGGGGAATGAAACCCACCGTCACCAAAAGCACCCATCACAAAGGAGTCATCAAGGCTGAAAGGCAACTTTGGCAAAATGCATTCACAGGCAGTGACCTCCTCTTTCACAAAGAATAATTTGCTGCCTGCCTGGCCAGGCGCTTTTGAAGTGTGCCAACAAATGTCAGGAATGCAGATATGACTAACCACAGATTAATAGGAGCATGCCCCCAGCTCCAGATCCCTCTGTCACTACTACGAGGGGGTATCCAAAAGTTTTAATGATCACGTTTTTAAAAAACTGAAAGTTTGTTTTGATTTGTAGTTGTTAACTTATCTCTATGTAGTCACTATCTTGATTTATACATTTTTCCCAGCGTATCTTGACCCTCCAAATACCTGATATTGTAGAAGTCTGCAGACTGCACCTTACAAGGGGGTATCATAAAGTAAAGTAATAATCATCACCTGGATGTTACTATGGCATATTGATGAAATTTTGTCAGTGTCATCATTGGTCCCTAAGTGCATGTTGCTGAGAAAATCAGCTCATTGCGTCCTTTATTTTTGTGACTGACTGTGCCAGAAGGGACTAAAGTCACTTTAGTCTCCCTGTTTTGAGGGGAGGAAGGTGGGTATGTTTTGGGAGATTTTAACTGTATATGTTTTTACCCCACCCTGATTGCTCACTCAGAGGGGCAGGTTAGAAATAAATCCTCATAAGGCGCAATCTGCAGACTTCTACAATGTCAGGTATTCAGAGGGTCAAGATACGCTGGGAAAAATGTATAAATCTAGATAGTGACTACAGAGAGATAAGTTAACAACTACAAATCAAAATAAATTTTATGTCAATTTTTTAAAAAGGTGATCATTAAAACTTTTAGATACCCCCTCGTATTTCTACTATTTTTTCACATATGCACACTCTTGGGTATATGCCCTGGTTATGACACAGCCCTTGCCAAAGAATGGTGTATAATCATTTCCATCACCTCTGGCACATCTACACTGTAGAAATAATGTAGTTTGACACCACTGTACCTGCCAAGGCTCCTTCTTACAGAATCACGGGATCTGTAGTTTTGTGAGGTACCAGAACTCTTTGGCATGTTGTAGTGGTGTGTGCCCTCAAGTAGTTTCCGACTTTTGGCGTCCCTAAGATGAACCTATCATAGAGTTTTCCTGGCAAGATTTGTTCAGGTGTGTGCACGCACTATTGCCTTCATCTGAGGCTGAGAGTGTGTGACTTGCCCAAGTGGATTTCATGGCTGAGCAGGGATTTGAACCCTGGTCTCCAGAGTCATAGTCCAATACCTCAAACCACTATGCCATATCAACAGAGAAGCCTAAAGAACTTGTGAAAGTACAAATTTCAGGACTCCCTATGATGGAGTTACAGCACTTAAAGAGGTATCAATCTGTATTATTTGTACAGTGTAGATGCACCCCTAGAGTCTTTATGACTACAGGAGAAAGCCACTTAAAAAATTATAAACTAATGTTTTTTTGCTGTTGTTACTGCTGTTGTGTGCCTTGAAATCATTTCCAATATATGGCAACTTTAAGGCAAACTTAAGGGTTTCCTTGGTAAGATTTGTTAAAGAGGGTTTGCCATTGCCTTCCTTTGAGGCTGTGTTTGACTTGCTGAAAGTCACCTAGTGGGTTTCCATGGCTATGCAGGCATTCGAACCCTGGTCTCCTGGAATCCAGCACTCGAAACACTACCTCTAATATGTTTCCTATTTAAGAGAAATGCCAGTGGGAGGTTGCAAAGGGGCAAAATGAAATATACAGATCTCAGAACCTGTTCTGCCTGAGTGGCAATGTTTCAGAACTGAAGGGTGAAGGTCAGTAATTCTCAAATGCAGTGGCTCTCCTGTTGGTTTGGACTTCAGCTCCCACAATCCCTGACAACGGGTCATACTAGCTCCGTCTCCTGGAAGATTAAGTGCAAAATATCTGCAGGACCAAAGATTAAGAACCACTGTTTGACGATCTAGATGCTTGCTCTTAGATAGTCTAGATCAGCTGGTTTGAAACTTTGGTCTTCCAGGTGTTTTGGACTTCTGCTCCTAGAAGCAACAGCCAGGTTGGCCAATGGTCATGGATTCTGGGAGTGAAAGTCCAAAACATCTGGATGGCCAAACTTTGGGAATCACTGGTCTAGACCAGTGGTTGCCAAACTTTGGTCCTTCAGTTTGTCAAGCTGAAATCTAAATCATCTGGAGGACCAAAGGCTGGGAACCACGAGCCTAGAATCTAGACCATCTCAAGGCCAGCATTAACACTCAGCCTGTCTTCTGGCTTAGAGGTCTAGACCTAAAAACCCTAAAGGCACCAGAATCCATCTGATCACTGGAAGCTTAGTACTTCGATGGGAGACCACCAAGTAAAATTAATAGGAAAATTCATAAAGGTCCAAAACACACTGCAGAAATAATCCAGTTTGAGACTGCTTTAACTTTCATGGCTCAGTGCTAGGGAATTCTGGGAACTGTACTTTGTTGTGACGCTAGAGCTCTCTGACAGAGAAGGC
The DNA here is from genome assembly GCA_034509955.1 of Urosaurus nigricauda. Taxonomy (NCBI): domain Eukaryota; kingdom Metazoa; phylum Chordata; class Lepidosauria; order Squamata; family Phrynosomatidae; genus Urosaurus; species Urosaurus nigricauda. The sequence continues at coordinate 374,296,204 of JAOEGL010000001.1, read as the reverse complement.
TAAATGTCTCACAAAACTAGTTCCCAGAATTCCCTAGCATTGAGTCTGGGCAGTTAAAGTGGTCTCAAACTGGATTGTTTCTGGTGTGCTTTGGTCCAAGGTTGCCATAAGTTGACAGGCAGCTTGAAGGCACACACACACACATGTGCTCCAAATGGTGCAGCCTTCATTTTAATGTCCCATAACTCCTTGTTGTAATGTTGCTCCAGGGGATTGTGGGAAATTTGAATGGTTTGTAGAATCAGATGATTGCCACTGCTAGAAGTGCTGCTGTTTTATTTTGTTTTTACCACCACCAGATAAATTCATTGTGGTGGCGGCGGTTTTGCTATAATTTTGGACTACAGCTCCCAGAATCCCCCACTGGCCATGCTGGCTAGGGATTCTGGGAGCTGCAGTCCAAAAAGTTGCTTTTTGTTACTGTGAGCAGATCCTGATAAGAGAGGAGAGGACATTTCATGTAGATCTTACTATCTCAAAACATTCCTATATTTGTCCCTCTCTCACCTAGGTGGCGGCGGCGGCGGCGGCATCATCATCATCATCATCATCATCATCATCATCATCCCACTCTTTTCCCAGAACTGGGACTCAGAGCAGCTTTACAATATTAAAAGAACAATACAATTAAAAACACCTCCACCTAGGATCACAGATTGTAGAATTGTAGAGATGGAAGAGACCACAAGAGCTACTTCATCACTTTTTATTCAACAGACAGAAATGATTTTAAGGCATTGGCGTTTTCCCAACAACTGTTTTATTTCTTGGCCTGTTTGATTTCTGTCTTGTTCTGTCATGAAGGGTTTAAATGGGATGCGGGGACATCTGCAAGATAAGAGGTGTGACAGTGGCAAATTGACCAGGAACACACGGCATAAGACATACGGTATAAGTTGAAGGACCAAAATTAGCCAAGTGTCCAAATATAAAGGATATTTTCGAAAACAGTCGTACCCTGCAGTTGACAGCCAATTCCCTCCTCTTAGCACAGTCATCTACTCTTAGCAGGACAATAAAAACTTTTACTATAATTGTCCTGCTAAGAGTGGGTGACGGTGCTAAGAAGAGGGAATTGGCTGTCAACTGCAGGGTACGACTGTTTCCAAAAATATTCTTTATATTTGGACACTTGGCTAATTTGTACAACAGTAACATGTCTGTACAAAAAGCAGATCAACTAATTCTGAGAAGTCTGCAGAGATGCATTAACTGGAACCTTTCTTCTTGTTGGGCTTGGCTCTTTCCATCTCTCCTGCACTATCTCGCCTTATCTTTTTGTGTTTTTTCTTTTTCTTTGACTGTGGTTCTCTTAAGTCTCTGTCTTCTGCATCAGATGCCTCTACATAACACAGCCCTTTTTCTGGGATGGCATGTTGCGACCCATTGCAAATAAGACTACTACCCACACTCAGGTGCTTAGATTTTTTCCTCTTCTTTCTCTTCTCCTTCTCCTTCTGGGTATCCAGTTCATCCTCTTCTTCCCCACTTGAACCAAGAATCACAGGGCTTACTGTCTTTGCACCTCTGCTTTCATTCTCAGGCCCAGCCTCTTTCTCTTTCTTTTTTTTCTTTCGCTGGGTTTCCAAACATGCCAACTCTTCAGCCATCACTGGAGGAGGATCAGCCGACCTGAGGTCTTGCCCACGTTGGGCTTTCTTGAGTTTTGCCATGCGCCTGGCAAAATACTCCTGTACAGTTAAAGTGCTGGTCACAGTATTCCCAGCATCCACTTGCTCAGCTGGCTCAACCTCTTCTTTTGAGGCTTCCTCAGAAGGGTCTGCATTGGCAACATCATCCTGCAAAACAAAAGAGAGAGAAGATCAAGTCATTGAACAGAACGTACTACTTACTTCTTTATTTAAATATTTAGATTGCACTCTGTATTGTAAGATCTCAGGGTGGCATATAATAACATTAATTTAAACAATCCCCCCACAGATGGCCATCCAGTCTCTAAAACTTTCAAAGAAAGAGATTCCACCATTCTGCAAGGCAGCTTCTTCCACTGTTGAACAGCTCTTACTGTTAGGAAGTTCTTCCTAATGTTTTTTAGGTGGAATCTCTTTTCCTAGAGCTTGAATCCATTGCTCTGTGCCCTATTCTCTGGAACAGCAGAAGACAAGCTTGCTCCATCCTCAATATATTTCAAATACTTGTCAACATCCCTCTTGAATTGTGATGCCTAGAAATGGACGCAGTATTCCAGGTGAGCCTGACCAAAGCCAAATAGAGTGGTACTATTACGTCCCTCGATCTAGACACTACACTCTACGGATGCAGCCTAGAATCACTATCCAAGTCAAAAAGTATAGAAATGAACAGATAACTTGTTTAATGACACTTAGTGGCTTTTTATCCTCATATTCCAATAGCAACAATATTATTTATCACTTCTCCTGTAACTCATAGTAACCTTTGGTATGGTCTATTGTCCTAGTTATCTACCAGATGAATTTAAATAGGACAACTAGCGGTTTTCTTCTGATAGTAGAGATCACAAGCAGTCTTGGGGTAGTTTTCTCTTGTTCTCCTTGCTGAATAACTTTTGTGCTTCTGATGCTTTTCTTGTGCTTTTCATTCAATGAAATGTGATCATAAAGGACTGATGTAATAAAATATAAAATATGAAAAAGAAAATAACCTGCACAGATACAAATTTAGTCAAAAACTTTAGCCAACATGGTGCTGTGGTTTGAGTGTTGGCCTATGACTCTAGAGACCAGAGTTCGAATCCCAGCTCCACCATGTAACCCAGAGACCTTGCCAAGTTACACTCTCTCAGCTTCAGAGGGTGCCAATGGCCAACCCCCTGTGAAGAAACTTTCCACGAAAACCCTGTGAATGCTTAGAGGTGGCTTGCCACTGTCATAGGACAATCTTCTATTTCAAAAAAACAAAATCCTGTCTTTTTATTTCAAAAGACAAACAGAGCCAAAATAAAGGTTTGAAATAACACTGCAAAGGTCAATTATTATGGGGCACGCGCATGTGTGTGTTGTAAATACAAAAATTCCTAAGGAGAATTTACCCAGAGATGTTTAAGTGCCCCAAGAAACACTAATGGAATCTCAAGTGCAAAGTTATTTTTGTTCCACCAGACTTGGTCCTTGGAGTACAGGTAGATCTTTAATCTGCTGCCTCAATGGATTGCTAGCCAGGCAGCCGATCGGCAGGCCCTCCCGTTGCAAATCAGGGTTTAATGAAATGCATTCCCAACAGCGTACCAAAGGGACAAGAGAGTTAATAAAATCACATCTGATAGAGGAACAGGGCTTCACTTTTGTATTGAACCAGCAACGGCCTTGTAGTCCCACCTTGGCACCCCAAATTGCTTGTGGGTGATGCCCCTGTAGCTTTCACGCAGACAGCAGGAGACTCTGCCAAGCATCAGGAAAAGAGTGTACAGCCATACTTCAGGTAACAAGGTTGATCTGCCCCTAGGCATAATTGCTTTGACCGAGTATTTGGTATCGGAGGCAGAAATAAAATGGAAAGAATAGGGAGAGGTATCTACACCACAAAAAGAAGACAAGTTCAACATGTTCTGGAAAACATTTGATCCAAAACTAAAACTATGCACGTGGGAAAAGAAACAACTAGGTCAGGTAAGCCCCATATAAGTAAACAAAAACATTTTGAACTGGCTAGAAACCACTTGAAAGCTTCTTCCAGAATGCATACAAGGATATTCCTCCACTTCCACCAATTTTTATAATTTCCATGTAGACATTTTATAACATGTTGAGGGAAGCTGGTGAGGTAACCTGATCTCCTCTTTTCATTCTGTTTTAACTGTTCATGCATGCTCAGTAAGGGATTCAGAGGTCGCCATAACTCAACAAGCGACTTAAAGGCACACACACACACACTGGTGCCCCAAGCCATGTAGTCTCCATTTCAATGTCCCTAAACATTTTAATGTTCCCAAATGCCCTGAAGGCACTAGAATTGTTCTGATCCTGGAAACTAAACAGTCCCAGCCCTGTTTGTGCTAAGATCAAAACCCACCAACAAAGACTAGGTGCTGTAGGCTGTATTTCAGAGGAAGGAACCGGCAAAACCACCTCGGAGTATTCCTTGCCTTAGAAACCGCTATGAGATTCAAGGAGTCTCCATAAGTCAACAGACGACCTGAAGGTGTCCCCCCAACTAGTGCTCTAAGACATGCACCCTCCATTTTAATGTCCCTAAACATTTCAGGAACATTTTAATGTCCCTAAATGCCCTAAAGGCACCAGATCCTGTCTGATCTTGGAAGCTGAGCAGAGTCAGCTCTGATTAGCATTTGGATGGGAAACCACCAATGAAGATCAGATGCTGTAGGCTGTATTTCAGAGGTGGGAACTGGCAAAACCACCTCTAAGTATTCCATTCCTAAGAAAATTAAAAGAATTGCCTTAAATCAACAGGAGACTTTAAGGCATATGCACATACACAGCCTCCTTCACCATTCCTGAATAATGCTAGAAAAACCCTTCCAGCTAGACAGAGGATGAAGGAAAAGCTGGGAGCTGAGCAGTTACAGAAGATTTTGGTGGGTTAAGCTTCACTATCAAAGGCCTTTGTGCCTTTGTTAACTGAGTTTTGCTTGTACTTCCCTTCCTACCAAGCATGTATATCCCAGTCAGCATGGGTGGAACAGAAGACCTCAGGTGCAATCCAAGTGGGGTGGATTAAAGAGCACACCTTAGAACAATGGTTTGGATCTCCAAATCTTTTGTTTTCTTGTTATGGTTGTTTTTGTGTGCCTTCAAGTCATTTCTGACTTGCGGACACCCTAAGGCAAACCTATCATGGGGTTTTCTTGGCAAGATTTATTCAGAGGAGATTTGTCATTGCCTTCCCTTGAGGCTGAGAACATGCGACTTACCCAAGGTCACCATGGCAGAGTTGGGAACTGAACCTTGGTCTTCATAGTCATGCCCCAACACTCAAACCATTATGCCACACTGACTTCCAGATCTTTGCTGATCACAAATTCTTGTCAGCCCTGGTGGCGCAGTGGTTAAATGCCTGTACTGCAGCCACTCACTCAAAACCAGAAGGTGGCGAGTTCAAGACCAGCAAAGGGCTGAAGCTCGACTCAGGCTTGCATCCTTCCGAGGTCACTAAAATGAGTACCCAGATTGTTGGGGGGCAAATAGCTTACAATTGTAAACCGCTTAGACACTCCTTAAGGGTATGAAGCGGTATATAAATGAAGCTGTTTTGTTTGTTTTGTTTGTTTTACAATGTACCGGCAAACTGCTCCTTTCCTCTCAAAAATTCTACAGTTCAGCAGCTTCCTCCACCTTTGACTAAGTGGTTTCTATGGTGGAACCCAAGTTGGCAGTTGAAGCTGATAAGGGACTGTTTAGAAATGACACAGGACAAGGGAAGGGCTGCAGAGAACTGACCAATGTTGGCAAACCGGACCCACACAATTCTCTTTAAAGCTTAAACAACCTCTGTGGTTATGTGCCTTCAAGTCAACTCTGACTTATTACGGTGATCATAACCTTTTCTCAGCAAGATTTATTCTGAGCAGCCATTACTCATCCTCTGCGGCCAAGACTGGGTGACTTGCTCAAGATCTCTCCGACTCCTAGATTAGGAGGGAAATTACCTTAACTCCAGCCACAACTAACTTCCCCTCCCATCAGCCCCAGTCAGCATGCCTGAGATGGCCAGGAATGCTGGGAACGATCAGCCAAAGAATCAGGAGACCGAGAAAGGACGTTGTATATCTTTTCCTAAGAGCAGAGATTGGTGAAGATATAAGACAAGATATTTCCTCCCCCACCCTGATGGCAAATATCCTCTGGGGCTGCTGCCACACTGCAGAATTAATACAGTCTGACACCACTTAAAGTGTCATGACTCCATCATATGGAGTCATGGGATTTGTAGTTTGTTGTGGCACCAGACCTCTCAGACAGAGGAGGTTAAACAGCTCTCACAACTACAAATTCCAGAATTTCATAAGATTGAGCCACAGCAGTCAAAGTGGTGTCAAACTGCATTAATTCTCCAGTGTGCACACAGCCTGGGACTCTCTGCTTCCCTCTGCTTCCTCTGTAACAGGAGTGAGCAATTCCGATGTGCACAGAGCCCACTTTTCAGTTTGTTCAAGCACTTCACTGCCAAATTTTTCAGCATCTCAATTTTTAAAATTTCATCTCCGAGAACAAAATCTTATTCTAATGAAACAGCACCAGATGCCCCTATCCCAAAAACAAGCCATGCAGTTTATGTGAAATAGTAAGTGATCATGATCCAGACAATTGTTAAGCTCCCTAGATTTCTGCAGAGAACAAACCCTCTCATACTAGGACTTTTAAAGAAAATACTGCTATTAAGTACATTCTGGGATGTTTTCTAAGAATTTGAGAGTACAAAGGTGTGGTAATGGGTTGTTGCTGCTGCATGCTTTCAAGTTTTTCCAACTTATGGCAACCCTAAGACAAAATTGTCACAAGCTTTTCTTGGCAAGATTTATTCTTGAAGGCTCAGAGAGTGTCATTTGCCCAAGGTCACCTGAGTGTGGATTCAAACCGTGGTCTCCTGGAGTCCTGATCCAACACTCAAACCACTACACCCTCCTGCTCTCCCCTGTCACTATCTTGGGCAACACATTGAGTGTTGGATTAGGACTATGGGAAACCAGGGTTCAAATTGCTGCTCAGCCATGGAAACGCACTGGGAGACCATGGACATGTCACACTCTCTCAGCCTCAAGGGAAAGCAATCCCCTTCTGAATAGATCTAGTCTAGCCAAGAAAGTGATAGATTCACTTTAGGGATGACATGAAGGCACACAAGAAGAAGACCATACTTTGTATATATGATGAGATCAGGATAAAGTTTCATCTTAAGTCTTTGTTAAAGCATTAAAGCACACAAGAACAACAAATAGGGCTGGTTGGGCTCACCCTAATTTTTAATTCTTTTCCTTTAGTAGGAAAGCATCAAGAAGCAGAAATTATGGGGTATACTGGCTGAATTGTGCTGCAAAGTGTAGGATGCAGGTGGGGTTGAAAGCAAATGTCATTCCCGCTTTCTTTTTCTTGGAGCTGCAAAAGTGTTTTGATGCCACACTTTACACAATTATTAATGTCTCTATTCCCCAGCCAATTCATTAGCCCAGGGACTAAGCCCATGACTGATCTCACAGTGGGTAGGGAGCTTGTCAGCAGCTGTCTTCCATCCATTCACAAATGGAAAAGTATTTTATAACTACCTTTATGAATCCCACCAGAGAGATGTTGATGAATATGGCTGAAAGGGGTATGGAGGAAGAAGATTTAAACAGAAACACAGGGTTTGCAATGACCATCAAGCCAACATTCACAGGCTTGAACGGGTAAACTTCAGAAAAACCCTGGTCGCTAGAAAACAAGAATGCTGGCCAGCAACTCCTGAATCAGTAGGAATTTTAATAACCACGGGCTGCTGAACAGGGAGCCAGTGGGGCATGGAGACAGGTAAAGGACGTGTCAGGCCCAAAACAAACTCACACACTGAGTTTCGGGGACACTTATGGAGGACCGTTAATCATTTGGAAAGGACAGGTTGGTGCCAGGAAAGCTCCCAAGGGCCTCGCATGACGGGTTCCCTGAGGAAGCCAGTGAAACCAGTCCAAAGCAAAAACCACCATTCTAAATAAGATGGCCGAGTTAAATTGGCTTACTGTGAGGGGGGCATTGGGCATGAAGCATTATTTTGATGCCATGCAATGACCAAAAGAGAAGGGTCCCCCCATGTTTTTACGTGTGGATTTAGGAAAGGGCAGGAACTTGCTCCATCCATCCATCCATCTATCATCACTTTATTTATATTCTGCCTTTCTCCCAGATTTGGACTCAAGCTAGCTTACAAAAAGAGAATACAATAAATCATATATAGTTAAAAACATAATGTGACCAGCACCAAGTAAGTACAGTCACACACTCTTAGCTCCAGAAGACCCTGTGACAAGGTCACTTTAGGGGCACCAGAAGTTGGAAATGACTTGAAGGCACACAACGACAACATATAAAAAGCTTTCCGGCCCTCAAATAGGGGATAACCCTTTACAGTAAGGCATAGCTGGCAACTCAACACCCATGAATAAAGGTTTGGATTCTTTTCCCTCTCAGTTGTCATTCAAGGAAAGTAAATAATCACTACTGTTACCTATCCCACATTAACCAACCCAAAGGAGCTGAACCTCAGCCTAACTTCTGATTTTATAACCAAAAGTAGACATAAATGTCAAGATAATATATTTTTGAAATCTATGTACACGCCTGGCTTATGTTCGTATTCTGTGCATATCCCTTTTCTTTTTATTCCTGTTTTTTCCCCTTTTAAATCTTTCCTTTCTACTTCTTTTCCTTGTAATTATACATCAGTATGAGGGTGTATGTGTGGGTTGCTGTTGTGTGCCTTCAAGTTGTTTCTGACAATAGGAGACTTTATCATGGTACCAAATAATTTTGACTCATATTTGATCAATTTTTTACTAGGAGAAACCAATCCAAACATTTCTGAAAAGGTAGCCTGTTTCGCTTTTAAAGCTTTCAATTATAAGGAGTAAGCTTTGTAAAGATGATGGTTGAGTTATAGGATAGATTTGAACCTCAATTATTCTTGAATATCCTCAGCTTTGCAAACCAATGCTATATAGTTCTGTGTATCTGGTCCTTGAGCCTATGTAGATTCATCTGAGCCCTCTAGTTTTTTGTTTTTTAAAAAGATGATTTTAACTTTGTAATGCAATGTATTATTTTTACAACATATTTGATGTTTATATTTTAAAGTATATGGATTACTTTTTATAATGGTGTACACTATCCAAATAAACTTACACCTATCATGGAGTTTTCTTGGCAAGATTTGTTCAGGGTATGTGTATGTGTGTGAATGCGTGTGCATACAGTATGTGTGTTGCCACTGCCTTTCTCTAGTCTAGAGGTTGAGAGAGTATGACTTGCCCAAGGCTACTCATTGAGTCTGCACGGCCAAGCAAGGATTTGGACCCTGATCTCCAGAGTTGTAGTCCAACCTCTAACCACTACCCCACACTGGCTCTGTATGTGTGGGTATGCATGCAAAATAACCTTTTAATGGCCCATTGTAGTCCTTGGATGCTCCTGGGAGGTGTGAGGAGCCAGTACTTTTGGCATGGAGAGTGGCCCAGAAGGGGGTTTCTGGACTATAAACTACATGGGCTGCACAATTCCCACCTCATTCTAGCAAAAGGGTGGGGACTGGGGAAGGTCTTTCAGCTCAAGGGTGGATTCAATTTCAGAAAAGTGCTCAAGGGTGGCATTGCAGTGATGGGTGGATCCAGTCTAAAAATATATACCTCAAGTTCCTAGTGCTGGTAACGTAGCCTTAAGGAAGGCATTTCAGTCTTTCAGAATGAAAAGGAAAAAGGAAAACCCTTTAAAATTTTGGAAACCACCAAACGACCATCTGGTGGGAAAGGGGCAGTGACTGGGGGCAGTGACTGTTAGTTTGGTGAACCTAGGAAGACCAGATTCAGCACAGGAGCAGAGGTTTCTCGTTCTTGTTTTGGCTCAACAGAAAGAGGCAGCTCCATGAGTCTACTCAAAAGGGATACTTGCTAAGTTGGAGGAAAACCAGTGAGCCAATGTATTAGAATATACCTTCTGTCAGGAGGTCAGAACTTATATAATAAAGATCAATTTCAAGTCAGAGATAGATGGGGAAAGATGTGCAATATGGATCCACCATTTTGCAGTGCCTTGTCTTCCTTTGCAGTCATGACATCTTGTCACCCTGCTCTAGAGACCAGGGCTCGAACCCCCATTCAGATATAGAAACCTACCTTGGGGAAGTCACACTCTCTCAGCTCTGAAGACAGGCAATGGCAACCCCGCTCTAAACAAAGCTTGCCAAAAAAATCCTGCATGATAGCGTTGCCTTAGGATTGCCTTTAAGCTGGAAATGACTTGAAGGCCCACAACACACAACCATTTTATTAAAGTGGGAAGTTATTGCTTAATGTTAGGAAGTGGCTTATATTAAATATATCAAACTTCCCTCTAACTAGGAAAACACTTTTAAATACACTTAGCTGCTAAATGGAATTTGGATAAAGTTCCATTTCTTGATGACTAAGAGCCTTGACAGACTGGGCATAAAGGCTGGTATAATGGCGCACGCACTGACTCTGCCCCATGCTGGCATGATGCGGCACATCTTGCCACATGTCCTGCTTTTTGTGGCTCCTTTTTACACCATGGAAAGGTCAAATCAGGCCCATGGCATGTAGTTGCCACAGCCTTGATTTGGCACTGAAAGTGTTGGAGGCAGGTGGCCCCTTAGGAGACGTCTGTCCAGCCCCTGAGTGTTTTAATATGTTATGCTATTATATTGATATTTGTGAATAGATCCTGCTATATTAAACAGAAGTGATAGAACTCGGTCAACTTACAAGAGATTTAATATTTAGCTTCATGAAGCCAAAGGAAAACTGTTTCAGAAATCCTTTTCACCACTTCAAAATTCCAACATCAACTGAATTAGGCATACTCTTTTCCAGTAAAAAAAAAAAAGGACAATAGAAACTAACATTTTTTCCACGAAACTCTTGCATAGTTAGGATTTGCAGAAAAGAGACTTAATATTTGTAAAAATCTGGGGTTTACATCCATAAGAGAAAGAAAATAGGTGGCAGTGTGAACAGCATAGGCATTCTCTAAAACTATATATATTTATTATGCTTGTTGCATTTATGGCAATGTCTTCTCACACTAAAGGCATGTTCCACTGATTTTTATCTAAAATGAATGACATCAGACTGGAAACTGAAAAAGAAACATACTTTGAAGCTAACTGATGGAAGTTCCTTCTTCTTTTTTTTAAAGTAGTAACCAAACAAACTTTGAAAAAGTCTCAGATCACTTGCTGCTTTCCCCCCCTCAACCTGGTTCACTGCAGACAGGACAATCAACAAACATTCAGTCTTTCAGCTCAAAAAACGGCGCCTTGGCTGGACGCAATAGTGGGAAACTGCAGCAAAATGTTGCAGCGTTAGTGTGAGTGCTGTTCCAGCCAACCAGCCATTCACAGTACACAATTCGCCCTTCAATTATTAATTGAATAATTCAATTATTAACATATTGAATGTGGGCCATATATTAATAACCCATGCAGCATTACTCATCACAATTCCATCAGCATGCCGTGGCTACTGAAAATACTCAGTCCTCCAGTGGTTCTTTCCCCTTCCTGAGGACTTGATTTTGGTACTTCTGCAAATTCCAATGCTTATTAATTTATTTCTTAAATTGCATTCAGTATAATTATTTGTGTCCATGAGAGCCAGCATGGTGCAGTGGTCTGACTGTAGGACTATGACTCTGGAGATCAAGCTTTGATTTCTTACTTGAGCATAAAAAAACCTACTGGGTGACCTTGGGCAAATCACACTCTCTCAGCCTCAGAGGAAGGCAATGGCAAACCTCCACTCAACACTGAAGTTGAAGGCTTTTCACAACTGGCATCAATAGTTTTTTGTGGGGTTTTCGGGCTATGTGGCTATGTTTTGGAAGAGTTTATTCCTGAGGGGGGTATATATACTCTGTGACCTTTGGTGCCAAAACAAAGATTAACATGTAATTCACTCCCTCTCAACCAAGGGTCACACAGTATATATACCCCACACACTTCATTGCCAGCATTCTCTGAAGGTGCCAGCCACAGATGATGTTGAAACATCAGGAATAAATTCTTCCAGAACATGGCCACATAGCTTATGTGAGAATCAAAGTGCAAGTAGTGGTGTGAGCATAGGACTAGGACTCTGGTGATGATTCAATTTCTCACTCATCCATGGCAATCTGTTGGGTAATCTTGGGTGAGTCACACCCTCTCAGCCCCAGAAAACCATGTGATACGTCAAGTCTGAAATGACTTGAAGGCATATAACAGCAACAAAGCAAACCTATCATGAGATGTTCTTTGTCTTCCCATGAGGCCGAGACAGTGAGATTTGCCACTCACTGCATTTCTATGGCTCTGCTACACTGCACTGGTGTTTTTTAAATCATGTCCAGCAGTGTCTTCATTAACTGAAAGTAACCTTCCCATATCTCAGGTTATCCTGAGTTTTCAAAATAAGGCTCTGCAGCTAGAAATACAACTTTCAATTATCTGAGATGTACATTACACAGAGATTCCACAGTTGAAAAGGAAAAGCTGCAAGCATACAGGCGGCTCTCCGTATCGATGGATTTTTATCAATGGATTCAACCATCCACGGTTTGAATATATATATATTCCAAAAAGCAAACTTTGATTTTGCCATTTTATATAGGAGCACCATTTTACTATGCAACCGTATTTGATGGGACATGAGCATCCATTGATTTTGGTATCTAGGACAGTTCCTTTTAACATATCCAGAGGTAGCTGTGTTGGTCATATAGTAAAGTACACTGACATCCAAAATCTACAAAGCAGTGATACCTTTATAAAGGTATGGCTTGATACTTTTGTATCTTTATATCACATTTCAAATGAGTTGATTCTGTTTCTATCAGCTTTCTTCGCTATACAACCTTCACAATCATACATAAAAATTGGAAATGCAATGGCAACCATTGGGGGGGGGGTCACTTCTGAAAAGAAATGACTTGATACCATTGCAAAGATATCACTGTTTTCTGGACTTTGTAGCTCCTTTTAAGTTCAAACTAAAATCCTGAGAAAATTCACCATTCCACCAGGCATGGGAGGAAATAGTAGTTCATCAACTTTTGCAAAGCTGAACATTCCCCATGCTCACTATAAAGAAAGCATTTGAAGGTATGTCTTAGAACAAGCAGAAACATGGTATTCAAGTCTGCCTGGAGGTGTGAAGCTCCAAGTCTCTTGGTAGCCCAGAGGCTGTCTGTGATAGCCATAGAAACAATCACAACCCTCCAACACTGATGCAAGCCAAATATTTTGTGAACAATGCTGCAGCAACCTGCTAGCTCAAAAGAAATCAGGTTTTCGGCTTTCATTTAATATCTGAGATCCTACACATGCATGTTAGCTCTGCAGCTCTCCATCCTCCTACCGCCCAGCAGCTATCAGGCCCTGGAGGGACCCTTGCTGCTGTCACTTACCAAGGATCACAGAGAAGCAGCTGGTCTCAGCTTAGGAGAGAAAGGTGAAATCTCAAATGGAATACATCCATCTTTTTTTTAACCTGTACAGCCCAGACCAGTCAGATCTTTATGGCTTGAATTGCCTGTCTTCTCTATCCGCTTCCCTCTGGTAAGGAGGAGCAGGAGCTACCTCTCCTGGGGTTTGCCATTTGCATGGTATGGGAGGTTTTTGGATGGGTACAAGGGAATGAGAGCAGCTCTCTACAACCTGTCCAAAAATTGATTTATGTGTGTGTGAATCACTAATAGGAAAAGCCTGACCAACTAAACACAGGTGGGGTGTATATGAGAGAATGAATGGGGAGAGAAGAATGGAAACTGAAAAAAAGAAAAGCTAGAATAAAATCAAGGGCCATCATGGTGTAATGGTTTGAGCGTTGGATGCTGGGAGACCAGGGTTCGAATCCTGGCTCAGCCATGAAATTCACTGGGTGGCCTTGGACAAGTCACACTCTCAGTCTCAGAAGATGGCAATGGTAACCCTCCCTCTAAGCTTGCCAAGAAAACCCTATGATAGGGTCTCCGTAGGGTTGCCATAAGTCAGAACCGACTTGACAGCACACAACAAGAATAAAATCAAAGTGCGTACACAGAGACACATGTACACATCCGTGCAATTGCACTGAAGGTTTGGATCAGGCAGATCGTATGTCTACGGCTGAGAACAGGGTGTAAAAGTAGATTGCCAAGATAAGCTGTTTGGAAAAAATGATGCCATCATGCGCCTGGAAAAACCCTGAAGACGGAAAAGGATTCCAGCAGAGATTATGGGAGGAAGCTGTGTCAACAAGCGAAGGGCTTGGTTCCTCTCAGAGATGAGGGAAGCATGGTGATTTGGGAATGACTGGCAACTACAGGAACCTTCGTTTGCAACATTCTGGGAGACAAGGAAAGAGAAAGAAAGAAAGAAAGAAAGAAAGACAGACAAAATCCAGTGATTTGGGGAAGGAAAAGAAAAACCAAGCATTCAGATTTTGTGGGTTCAGGTGTGTTCCTCAAATATTCTGTTTACTTTCTTCTGGGGGGAAAAAAGAGAAGGACAAAAGTAAAAAATAAAATAAAATAGATTGCACACCATTACAGCTGAAGGCAGCCAAATCAATTCCCTTCCAGAGTTAATAGTTGCAACAGGTATTTCTTGTTTCAGAGACAAAGATGAAGAAGGACAGGCTGGACTTGCTACAAAACTTGAGAGGCTGCCGTCTGATCAATAGTTTTCCCATAAATGTTTAACAGTAGCTCCCTGGATTTGCAACCCAATGGAAGAATGGAAGCAAAGGGACAGGGAGCTAAGAACATCTACAAGGCAAATAAAAAGGCCTTTTAGTTTCACTCTCAAATATCCTAGGGCAGAACATACATTTTAAGACATACTGTACTGTCCTGCTGTTGTGAACGCTGTGGTGGAGGTTGTGCTGCCTTGAGATCTCACCTGGAATCCTGTGTCCAGTCCTAGCTGGGAACTACAGTTCAAGAATAATAATGACAAGAATCATATCTAGAGAAAATTTTTAAGATGTTAAAAGCCCAGAGGCTGCATCCACACTGGAGAATTAATGCAATTTGACACGGCTTTAACTGTCATGGCTCAATGCTATCCAATTCTGGATTTGTAATTTTGTGAGAAATTTGGCCTTCTTTGTGAGAGCGCTCTGGTGCCACACAAAAATGCAAATCCCAGGATTCCACAGGATGGAGCCCTGAAAGTTAAAGCAGGGTCAAGCTCGACTGATTCTGCAGTGTGACAGCAGTCTAGGAAGAATGGCTTAGGAAGTTTGGTTTATTTACCTTGGAGAAGTGCAATAGGTGATATGATTTGTTGTTGTGCACCTTCAAGTTGTTTCCAACTTATGACAACCCTAAGGCGAACCTATGATGCAGTTTTTCTGGGGCTGAGTATGTGTGACTTGCCTGAGGTCACCCAGTGGGTTTCTATGGCCAACTGGGGAACTAAACCCTGATCTCCAGTTGTAGTCTAATGCTCAAACCATGCTGGCTAGCCATTTTCAAATATCTGAAGGGATGGCATGTAGAGGATGGGGCAAGCTAGTTTTCTGTTTCTCCAAAGCCTGGGACACAAATCAATGATTTTTCAAATTGCAGGAAAAAAGATCCCTGATTTTGATAGGAAGAACTTCTTGATGTTAAGGTCTGCTCAAAAGTGGAATGGACTGCCTTAAAGCAGTGGACAACTTCAGACTGGTGGACTCTCCTTCATTGAAAGTCTTTAAATGGAGTTTGGCTTCCCAGCTGCGCAAGTAAGCATCACCAAAATTGGTCAAATTAGGTTGTGCCTAAGTTGGTCGTGAAATCATGCAACCCTCCAGGTTTTTTGTTGGACTACAGCTCCCAGCATTCCTCTCTATTGGTTTGGCTGGCTAGGAGATGTTGGGAGTTAAAGTTCAAAAACATCTGCATGATGCTCACCCTTGTATTAAGTAGGCTTTGTTTCCCTTTTGCTCTCAACTGCCTGCCAACCCGTTTCACTGGATAGCCATGAGATCAAGTAGCTGCAGCGTCTTTCTGCACCTGCAAACCTGAGCTGAGAATCATGCAGCCCTCCAGATACAGCAGTTCCAGCATTCCTCACCATAGACTATGCTTGCTATGATTGCTGGGAGTTGCAGTTCAGCTACATCTGGAGGGCTTCATGATTCTCTGCCTACACTGTAGTAAGCCCATGGTGGCTAGTGAATTTTGTGAGCTACAGTCCAAAAATATAACGTTTCCAAGCTATTGACACTCACAGAGTAATCCTAGGTCTAAGTGTGCCAAAAGGCTTTAATCATTTTCCCCCATTAAAAAATAATTATTAAAAAAATTGGCGAACAATCAACTGAAGTTGAAAATACTTGCAATTTTGTGCAGAAGTTACCAGGTTTGTTTCTCCAGCATTTGTGTGTGTGTGTGTGTCACCTGTAGACTTATGGCAATCTCATGAATTTGGTTTTTTGAGGCAAAGAATCTTCAGAGGTGGTTTTGCCACTTCTTTCCTCTGAAATACAACCAACAGTATCTGGTAGTTGTTGGTAGTCTCCCATCCAAGTACTTACTGGAGTTGAACCTGCTTAGCTTCCAAAATCAGATATGTGATGCCTTTAGGGTATTTAGGCATTTACGCTGCCAATTACAGCAGATTAAATTACAGGGCCTGACCCAGAAAAAGGCAGCTACCTGCTAAGGTAGAAAGTCTGAAACCAGATGCCATGCCTTGATGTAAGCATTTGGTGGAATACCACAGAAACCTCCGAAACTGAAGATGCTTTGTGACCCAGGGGAACAATCACCAGAATCAAACATGAAATCTTCAGAAGTGGTTTAACTAAAGGAAATTGGTTGCAAATTGCCAAAGGGAGAGAGATGCTGGCACAGGAGGCCTGGCAGAGGAGAAGGGAAAAGGAATCTCTCTGCTTGCTGCATCACTGCGAAGCCAGAGGCAATGCAAAGCTGCCCCGAACAAGACCACCAAACCACAACCGGGACAAACCTGCCAATAGGACAACAGGGCCGGAATATGCCAACAAGAAGCTGAATGAGCCTCAATGTTAGCTGCATTTCTTTGTAGCTTACCTAAGCCCAGCCAACCCCCACACTGCACTCCTACTCCTGGATAGAATCATAGAATTCTAGAGTTGAATGAGAGAGATGTGCACGGTTGTTTGTTTGTTAAGGGAGAGAGGGAGATCACTCTATGCCTAAAAGAGTGCTCCATACAGGGGTGTAGCTTCAGGGAGTGAAGGATGAAGTGCATGCCTCATATATATATGAGAAGTTGGAGTAGGTTTTGAAACCCCATTGAAATCCACCTAGATCTGACCGGTTCTTATTGATGGTGTATACAAGGTGTTAACTCCTGACACACAGTGGGTTAGTTTCAGGGTTACTGATCTATCTCTACTAGGTATACTAAATTCACTGTGTGTATGTGTAAGAGGCCTGCAGGCAGAAACTATGCAAGAAGGCATGGGATGGGGTGGAGGGGGTGAGGGACCTGTATTTGTTATCCCTGTGTTAATGTTTGTGTGTGTTTTTTATTTCATTGTTATGCTGCCTTTCTCCCAGAAAAGGACCCAAGGTAGCTTTAAAAAAAATTCAAAAACTTTACAACAATTTAAAAGACAATTAAAACTAGCTAGTTAAAAACTGTATAAAGCTAACTACATTGGGAAGTGAGTGCATTCTAAAATTACTTTACCAGCAATGGGGGTATGCAAACTCCAACAAATTACTGCAATAAAGCCACCAGTCCTAAAAACATATGGATAAGAATTGTTTCTGGATGTTTCTGGACTGAAAGCCCCAGCAGCCTAAACAGAATACCATATATACTCAACTATAAGTCAACCTCATGTATAAGTCGAGGACAAATTTTGGGGACAAACTTATGGATTTAGCTATGATTCATGGATAAGTCGAGGGTAAAATTTAGAGCACATAGCAAAGGATCTAAAGAATGAAGAAAAGTAAAACAAAGTCAAAGAACTTACAAAATTCCAGCAGACATAAATCTGCGTGCTTACTCTTAAGGCTGGATGGATGAGAGAGTAGAGGGGGTCAGTGCTTCCAGGACAGATTATACTCTTGCTTTTCACCAGGAGACGGTTGCTTCTTTTAAATAAAAGTTAAGATAAGTATTTACATTGACCCGTGGATAAGTTGACTCAGTTTTTTGGGATCAATTTTTTGACCTAAATTTCTAGACTTATACATGAGTATATACAGTAGGTGCTAGATTTGTTGTTTTCCTTTTTAATGGGAATATTTTTAATTTTATTTTGACTTTTGTATAATGTGTGTTGGTGTATTACCCCCTCATCCCCCCCCCCCCAAATTTTATTTCATATTTTTGGGATCTCTCCTTTGTTCAATGAATGCTCATGGGAATATACATATAGACATTAAGATATCAAACTGGAAAAAAAACTGTCAAATACATATAAGAAAAAAGTAAATTTGTATTAAAAGAAAAGGTCATTAAGAAAATCAGAGTGGTACTGTATTATCCATAGAATCTTACAGAAATGCCATTAAGTCTAAGGTAGATATCTGCTTCTTTTATAGGAGGCAGGCCTCTGTAGTTACTTTTTTTGGATTACAACTTCCAGTATCCCACAGTCTAGTAGATCTCTGGTTTATCCATAGTTCAGAAAGGGTTTCTCATTGCCCACTCGTCAGTGAAAGTAGCAACTATGTGAACTTTTCTATTTCAATTAGAAATGTAGAAAGGGTACTCAGGAGGAGCAAGTTCTGTATTTGAAAGGGGTGTGACTCCAGTTTGGTGTATTGTTGTTGCTGACATATGCAACCAAGTCAGTTTCGATTTATCGTGGCCCTATGAATAAAAGTCTCCAAAGAGATCCTGTTACCAAATGCCCTGCTTGGGCTTTGCAAACTCAGGGCCGTGGCTTCCATAACTGAGTCTATCTCAGTCTTCCTTTTTTCCCCTACTCTCTTCTGTTCTCCCCAACACTGTCATCGTTTCCAGTGAGTTGTGTTATCTCATGACATGTTCCAAGACTCAATTCTTCTATGGTAAAAACAACAGGAGTCCCATATCATGGTGCATGGTGATGAAGCAGGGGGGTGCATGCGCGACCATTTTGGCTTCTATGGCGGTGTCTACCTTGATTTGCTTTTTAAAATTTTATTTTAGGTACCAATCTGTCTAGGTACTGAAAGTAAATCCATGCACTTACAGAGGAACCATGTTCTTTAATTCTAAAATTTGTCATTGTTTGGTGCTTTCAAGCTGAATCTAACTCATGGCAATTCTTTCCAAGGGTTTTCTCAATAAGATTTCTTCAAGGGAGGTCTGCCATTGCCTTCTTCTTGGGTTAAGGTCTCCCAGTGGGTTTACTGTGGCAGAGAGGGCATTTGAGCCATAGCCTTCCACAATGCTAATCCAACACAACGCTGGCTGTCTATATATTTTGTTTCTGGTTCAGGATGGTGCATATCTCCTGACAACGTAGATACGGACTTGGGGTTACAATAAAACAAACTAACCTTAAAGCAGATGCTACCAGCCTGATATCTGCCTACCCTTGGTTTTAAGGCAGATTCCTTCTGCCAGAATCTTCCATGAAACCATACCCTTTCTTCCTTTTAATTTTAAATTAATTCCAGAATCAATTTAAATATACTTTGAGGAGCTGAGATTATGCTCTAGCCTTTCCATCTTCAACTTTCCCTTCTGGGAAAACATCTTAAGTAAACAAACTGGGGAGGCGTTCTCCCTTTAGGCTGGCTGAAAATTAAATATACACACAGAAGTTTTCGAATGGCCCAAACCTTATCAGGAATTTTCACGGGAGGAAAGGAAAACAAACCTCCAAAACAAAAAAACATCTCTCCCCCACTATTTCCTAAACAAGGTCAGACCCACTTTCGCCTTTCCAGGCTCCCAAGTCATGGGGGGAAGAGGTCTCCTGCCCTACAGACTTTAACCCCCCCCCCCCTTGTTTGAAGTCCCTGCTGTCGGGAGATGGTCAGTTTACGTCTCCCAATGCTAGGACAGGAAAAGGATGCACTCTCGGCAGCCCATGTGCTCCGCCGAGATAAGCACAAAGGCTTCTGTCCTGGGACCCTTATCAGCTTTTTTTCCGGCAACTCTCCAGCACCAACCCACCACACCAAGGGCTGGCAAGTGGAGCTTTTGCTCCTCCAAACAAGGCGGTGGCGAGAGAACATACCAGTAAAAAGTAAATAATTTTTTTTTCAAAAAAAGGGTACACTTTGGCATTTCTCAGCACGCCCCGAAGAGAGAGCGGAGACAGCCGCTGTGGTGACCTCTGCTTATTCCCAGCACTATGGCACCACATCTGAACTCAACCCAGCAGCACTTCTGCAGTGGTCCCAGAGGCACGAGCGTTTATTGCAAGAATAATTTATTAAACAGAAGGCAAAGGGATCTTGCAGCACCTTTGAGACTAACTAAAAGAAAGAACTGGAGCATGAGCTTTTGTATCGTTGAGCCTACTTCCTCAGGTGCATAAGGATAAAAATAATCCTGAATCTGTTGCAGCAAAGATGATTTGACAATGTTTAGCAACATGCATCTGAGGAAGTAGGCTGAAGTCTATGAAAGATCAAGCTACCAGCTTTTTTATTTCAGTCAGTCTCAAAGATGCTGCAAGATCCCTTTGCACAATGATTTTCCACCCTAACACGGCTATGTCTTTGAATTCTACCACCAAGGAAAGCAGTTATTAAACAGTTGAAGATACAGTTGAAGATTACTTGGATGTACAAACTAACTGTGTATGGTTACGGAATTTCGAGGCTTAGCTGTTATAGGCTGCATCCACACTGCAGAAATAATCCAGTTTGACATTGCTCTAACTGTCATGGCTGAACGCTATGGAATCCTGGGAATCTGTAGTTTGTCATGGCACCAGAGCTCTCTGACAGAGCAGAGGAATTGTCTCACCAAACAACAATGCCCAGAATACCAAAGCATGGAGCCAGGGTAGTTTAAGTGGTGTCAAATTGGATTATTTCTGCAGTGTGGATGGAGCTCATGTTATTTATTTAACTCATCTGAATCTATACAGCTCAGGGCCATGATATTTGAAGGACTGTATGAACCTTCCTGTATGGGAGGTTTCAAGATGCCACCCTGAACCCCATTATGGGAGAAAGGTGGGATATAAAATAAACAAACTGGAAAGGGTGTCTTTTCTCGGTACTCCACCCTCAGTTACATCGCATGGGAAGAGGGCATTAAAATCACAGAGGCAAAGACTATGGGACATTGCTTTTTGCAGTCTTAGGTTCATACCTTTTGCTTTCCCAGTATCCTAAACGCTCATTATGAAGGAACTGTCAGCCTTCCCACCTTAAAAATCTAAGTGTTCTGAAATGTTTTATATCAAAATGCTGTTGCAAGACAAATGCATAAATATTACCTTGTCTGTTGCAAAAAAATTTTTCATCTGTTAAAATTATAGAATTATCAATTCTCTAAAATTTTCGAATTATCAAAAAGGGGTCAGACCAATGGCAACATAGCCTAGATCTGTAATTACATAACCAAAATAATCTCCAGTGTTGTAACTCAATCTGGTAATTTCATTTTATGTAAACTTCCCTGTATTTTTATGCAACCTTTTTTAAAATATACTTTTGAGCTATATGTACCAGTAATCCTTTTATTTTATATGGTTTTAAGTTATAGCATGCCTTGCTGAGTCTATTGACTGCAAGGGAAGACCGACTGACTGATTGATTGATGTATCTCATGGAAACAGAGGACATGGTCTTCTTGGTGGCTGCTCCCAAACACAGGAACTTCTTTTGCAGAGGGGGTAGTTTGCTTATTATAAGGGAATTCCCCTGGTAATAGCGTGCCACTCTATTCTGCCTTGGTCAGGCCTCACCTGGAATATTGTGTCCACTTCTGGGCACCACATTTCAAAATGAACTTTGACCAATTGGAGAGTGTCCAAAGGAGAGCCACCACAATGGTGAAGGGCCTGGAAAGCATGCCTTATGAGGAAAGACTTAGGGAGCTGGGTATGTTTAGCCTGGAGAAGAGACAGTTAACAAGTGATATGATAGCTTAAGTATGTGAAGGGGTGTCACACTGAGGATGGAGCAAGCTTGTTTTCTGCTACTCCATAGAATAGGACCTGGAACAGTGGATGCAAGCTACAGGGAAAGAGATTCCACCTCAACATTAGGACTAACTTCCTGACAGTAAGAGCTGTTCGACAGTGGAACACACTTCTTTGGAGAGTCGTGGACTCTCCTTTGGAGGTCTTTAAACAGAGGCTGGATGGCCATTTGTCAGGGATGCTTCGATTGTGAGTTCCTGTAGTCTCTTCCGATTCTATGATTCTGTATCCTTCTACATCCTTGCTGCACATGGTCTTCAATTCAGTTAGCTAATTTTCATTTCTCTTCCCTAAATTATCATCACAATAACCCTGTGGGGCAGGTCAGACTGAGATAGGAAGAGCTACTAACATTAAGTACACACAGTGAGGTTGATTCCCAAACTTTGGTTCCCCAGGTGTTTTGAACTTCAAGATTCAGAAGATGCAGAGAACTTGGTCAACAGTCAGGAATTCTTGGAGCTTAAGTCCAAAATATGTGGAGGAACAAAATTTGGGAACCATTGATCTAGGGGATACTGAAACCAGGGAAAAGAACCCTATTGGGTAGTCCCAATTTGAGCAGACCTACTGAATCAACTGCTGAAGATGAGTCAACACATAAGTAATTGCCATTCCAGTCCAAAAAAACTGCATCCCACTACTCCCGAGTGTTATACAGAGGAGTGGGTTATAAATAAACTATTATTATTATTATTATTATTATTTTATTATTACCATGTCTACACCCAATCCTACCAGGTTTATCTACAGTCTACGATTCTGGATATGGGACTCAGAATGCTAAATAAATTACCTTATATATTTGACTAAAAGTCAACCTCATATATAAGTCAAGGGCAGATTTTGGAGCTGAAATTATGGATTTTGATATGACCTGTGTTGAGGGTAATACTCAGCGGCATGTAGCAAAGGCTCTAAAGGATGAAGCAAATGAAAACAATGCCAAAGAACTTACAAAATTCCAGTAGGCATAACTGTCTGTGCTCACTCTAAAGGCTGGATGGATGAGAGAGTAATAGGGAGGTCAGTGCTTCCAGGACAGATTACATTCTGATGACCCCCCCCCCCCCCGCACACTTCAGTTATCTGGGAGGAACCTGCTGCAGCCTATGAAAACTAGGCTGACGCAAACCTCCCAGAGAACCTTCTCTGCTACCGCTCCCAAGCTATGGAATGGCCTGCTGGAAGAGATCCGTCTCATTACATCTCTCGATTGCTTCAAAAAAGCCATAGACGCATCTCTTCAGGCCTTCCCTGAAACTTCTTAATCTCCCAACTCCGAAATTAGGCCCTGTGCTCTCCCTCCCAGTCCCCAATATTACAACCCTTGACTCCATATTTTATGCTGCTCAAAAGAATGGCTACTTTTTATGATCATAGAATCATAGAGTTGGAAGAGACCACAAGGGCCATCCAGTCCAACCCCCTGCCATGCAGGAACTCCAAGTCAAAGCATCCCTGACAGATGGCCATCCAGCCTCTGCTTAAAGACCTCCAAGGAAGGAGACTCCACTACACTCCGAGGGAGTGTGTTCCACTGTCGAACAGCCCTTACTGTCAGGAAGTTCCTCCTAATGTTGAGGTGGAATCTCTTTTCCTGCAGTTTGCATCCTGATGTTGTATTTGTTGTAATTTGCTTGCTTTGTTTTAATCTTAATTTAGTTTTAAGGGGTGGGAGGTTGGGAATTGTTTATTGGTATTGTTTTAACTTGTGACTTTTAACTTTGTTGTACCCTGCTCTGATTGTTTGAACAGAGGAGCGGGTATAATAATAATATTTTAAAGTAAGAGTTAAAAGCACCAAATTTACATTGACCTGTGGATAAGTCAACTCAGGTTTTTGGGGCCATTTTTTTTCACTAAAAGCTTTAGACTTATACATGAGTATATATGCTGTAGTCCTCTCTCTCTGGCTTTTCTTCGCTAATGAAGATTCAGGAAGGACTCATCCCACGCTTTCTACAAGCATTGATGATTAAAAAGGCCAATCCGAGATAAACAAGTCCGGTTACAGAAAGCACAGAAGAAAGTCTCCTTGGGTGATGTTTCCAAGTTGTGGTTCTTTCTGCGTTGTCGTTTCTCTTCGAGACTCATTCGGCGTGAGTTCTCGAACGAGGCTGCAGCTTTGTGGATAGTGCGTCTCCATGCCTCCCGATGTGAGGCCAGGGCAGACCATTGTTGGTGATCAATTTGGCCGAGCTTGAGATGTTGTTTCAGGGAGTCCTTGTATCTTGTCTTTGGGGCGCCCCTCTTACGCTGACCCGTGGCGAGTTCACTGTAGAGTACTATTTTTGGGTACTCTATTCTAGAAACGTGCCCTGCCCAGCGCAGCTGCGTTTTCAATAGCATGGCCTCAATGCTGGTGAACCTAGAGATGCCTAAAGAGGTGTTCTCCCAGGTAAAGACATAGTGTTTTTGTTATTTGAGTTTTTTCCACATTCATGGAGGTCCTGAGCTCCTAACCCCAGCGCAAGTGGAGGGATGAGTGTACTTCATTTCAAACTCTCCTCTGAAGAAATGTCTCTTTCTTGATAATTTGGATAATAATCCAAAAAGGAACAGATTGATTGTTAACTGGGGTGGGCTATAGGGAGCATACAGCTTCCTTGTTACAACCACTCCACTGGTTGCTAGCCTATTTCTGGGCTCAATTCAAAGCGTTGGTAATGACAGTCCTATACAGTTCAGGTCTAGATTCTTTAAAGGAGGGTATTTTCCCATATGAATTTGTCTGTTTTTTGAGCTCTTCCAGAGAGACCCTTGTTTCTGTCTCACCATCTTTGCAATTACACTTAGTAGGAACATAAGAGAAGGCATTCTCAGTGGCTGTTCCCAGGTTGTGGAACTCCCTTCCTCAGAGAGGTTAGACTGGAGCAACCTTGCTACCTTTTTGCAGGCAGGTAAGGACCTTTCTTTGTTTTTGCTTTGGCAGACCCTAGGGGAATGATTTCTCACAGGGAAAGGGCCTTGCCTAACGGTTTATGCTTTTTATAGTATTTAGTTTTATGACAGTTTAATTACACTTTTAATACATTTAGCTGTATTTTAAACAGCTTTGAGCCCAAACTGGGAAAAACATGAGATATAAATGAATAAATAAATAAATCTTGATCCCAGTCAGCTCCATGGCCAAATTTGCATCCATTACCCTTTGACTTACACCCTCCTATTCTTGTTATGACCCTCCGCCTTAAACAGCTCAAAACAACAAAGAAAGCACAATTCCTCGACCTCAATGCAGTGACTCTACAGAAATGTGCAAAGGAAAAAAAATCTGTCTAAACTTAACACAGAGAGACACACCCAGCTCTTCTCAAGATCTATCAGCGGGTATTTTTAGATATGAACTGCACATTGCCTCCAGTAGCTATGAGAATGTATTGGTGTCTGATAAATATTCTCAGAGATGTGCAGGTGAAATCCAGCTTCATATGTTCATCAAGATCATTCCTTTCTCTTGAAGTTGTAGAATATCTGTGGGCATTCTGTAGCACCACATCAAAACAAATGGCTGCAGAAACCCATCAACAAGCACCCAGTTACTGCACTGAGGCAACATCACAAAAGCCCACAAACTACATATAATATGTACGGAAATAACAGCCTGCTCCTATGCATGCTTACATAGAAATATGTCCCTGATTTCAATATGGCTTACTCCAGGGTGAGAAGGGATTGAATTGCAGCCTAAAATGATAAATGATAAAGAGTACCTGTTTTTTGGTTCACCATGCAAACATTACATTCCTTAATGGGAAGAAAAGAGTTTGAATTCCAGCTTGGCCACGTAAACCCACTGGGTGACTTTGGGCAAGTAAGACTCACTCAGCCTCAGAGGATGGCAATGGCAAAACTTCTCCGAAGAAACTTGCCAAGAAAACTCCATGAGAGAGTCACCTTAGGGTCGACATAAGTAGTTAAATGATTTGAAGGACAAGATAAAAAACAACAAGAAGAAAATGCTATAATTCCAAAAAAATAAATACAGGGTGAGTCTCCTTCATCTGAAATGCTTGGGGCCAGAAATGGTATGGATTCTTTTTTGATTTTGGAATATCTGGAATATTTTTTGATTTTGGAATAACTTAGTGAGATATCTTGAAGATGGTTACCCAAGCCTAAATACAAAATTCACTTACACTTCTTATACACCTTATACACATAATCTGAAAGTAATTTTATATAGCATTTTAAAACAATTTTGTATAAAATTCAGTGATTCCTAAAGTGGGTGGCACTGCCCTCCTGGGAGCAGTGACAAGATCCAGGGGGGCAACATCAGCAAGAAGCTTCGTGGTTGCTACTAAACCAATTGCTCAGTTGCTGCCCCCAAGGGGACCGGGTGCAAAGGGAGCAGCAATCGAGCAGATGGTCAAGAGCAACCGAGAAGCTTCTTGCCTCTGTAGCCTTGTGGAAACAGAACAGTGGATCTAATATTAAGAAATAGGCATGAAGGGGCACTACAACTGTCACTCAAAAGGAAATGAGGTAGTAGCTTGAAAAGGTTTGGAGATCACTGGTGTACACTGAGGCATCAGAAAGCAAAGACGCCGCAATCTCAGCCATCCATGGAAAAAGTTTTGGTTTTCAGAATATTTTCTATTTTCAGATAAGGGAGACTCCACCCCCCAGAGAGTGTAGGACTACGTATTCTGTTTTCTCTATGAATCTGTTGAATGTATGTTTACTTCTAGATACTGAGAGACCAGGACAGGAAAAGTATGGAACATCAGCCAAGAAAAGTGCAATGAAGTGGGGCCAGCCAATTTTTGAAGACATGCTCCATAAGGAAGAGAAGCAGGAGCAAGCAAAGCCTTTGTCCCTGGAGAACTGACAAATAAACATAGCAGAAAAAGCTAGCCTGTGGCAGCGGTAGGTGTGTGTTCACATTCAAACATAAGAGAGAGGACAGCAGCAAGCACGTGCAACTGCTCCTTTTAATGGGATGAGCATATTTCACAGCCTCCACCTTTTCACAGAAGAAAACTGGGAGACAGGTGGCCAGGCACCATCAGTGTGTAGTCAAGACAGCAGAAATTTTTAATGAGGAAAACCATGCAAGCTAGGAGAGGCTGCAGAAGTTACTTTTGCCTGAACTTACTGGGAAGGGCACGACCTTGCCTCCCCCCCCCTTCTCTCCATCCTACTGAATTCCCAAGTGCAAACTAATCTTGCACTTTGAACACAGTTTGCACTTCGCATACTACAATTACTGCAAATTGGGAAAATGGAAGGAGGAAACTAAGACATTTTAAATGCAAGTGAAAAAGTGGGAAGATAGAGCAGTCAGGACTGTCTCTGCCAGACTGGGACAGATGGAGGGTATGGCATTTTTGACCCCTTCATAGTGGGGGTCAAGACCCCTTTCTTGCTACAGTTTGATTTTCCTGAGCCTACTGGAAAGGGCAAGATGCTGTTTCTTTCTTTCCTTCCTTGGAGGTCTTTAAGCAGAGGCTGGATGGCCATCTGTTGGGGATGCTTTGACTGGGAGTTCCTGCATGACAGGGGGTTGGACTGGATGGCCCTTGTGGACTCTTCCAACTCTATGACTCTATGATCCCACCGACTGTTGAGTTAATGAAATGGAAGCTATTTTACAACTGATGTAAGCTGAGGATAAAGGGAAAAGGGGGGGAGGGAGGAGTTAAAAACTGGAAGAGTGGGCCCTTGATATCCAGTGGTTCCTGCCCCCTACCCTCCCAGGATACCAAAGCCCATTGTTACTCAAGACCCATTATATACAATGGTATGGTAAAATTGTGCTCCTTATTTAAATGGCAAAATCAAAGTTTGCTTTTTGGAATTATTATTATTTTGGAATGTTTTCAAACCATGGATGGTTACATCCATAGATGCAGAATCTGTGGATATGGAAGGCCAAATGTACATTTTAGGAGCAGCTGAAAAATGGGAGAGAAGATTAAGCCAAAGTGGGACAGTTGGAGGGTATGGCATATATCTCCAATGACACCATTGGAGGGCCTATAGTTTTCTTTCCTCCTTGTGAGATTCCAGATGCACCCAATTAGCCATTGTGGCAAACAGGCCGCTGGACAGAAGTAGTTGATACCTCTGCCTGATACAGCCAGGTAACAGTTAAGACAGGAGAAAAAACCCCAACCTATTCTGAAACATAGTCTGGCTCAGAAAGAAAGACTTCACAAAGAGAACCTCAATAGCCTGACCCTACCTCACTAGACATGCTCTACCACATAGCCTTCAATGTAGGCACAGCAGGAATAGAAAGCCCAGCTGTTTCCTGCTAGTCTCCATTTCTACTTTTGTTGTTATTATGTTCAAGTTGTTTCTGACTTACGGTGACCCTAAGGCCATATCATGGTGCTTTCTTAGTAAGATTTGTTTAGAGGAGGTTTGCCAATGTCTTCCTCTGAAGCTAAGAGACTGTTACCCAGTGGTTTTCATGAATAAGCTTGGAACTGAACCCTAGTCTCCTGACTCACATTTCAGCACTCAAACCACTATGCCATTTCTACTCCCTCTGGTCAAAATATAGATTGCTTGGGGCAGGGGCTCTTTTGACCCCAGCCCAATGCCTCCACACATGCCCTTCCTTCCAGAATAACTCAAATCCATGATCCTGCCCCAGCCATCAACCACCTTAACTACCCCATTTAGATCCTCCTTCCCTTTCCCACCAATCAGTTCTGAACATTTCCTTACTAAAATGTATATGGTGCAAAGCAAACCAACAGTTCCAAACATCAAAGCCTTCTCTATTATCTAGCCCCAGTGAACTATGACAATATAAATCCCAGACTGACAAGCTAGTTATTTTTTTTTTCCTTTTTAAATGCCAAGCTAAGTGCCACTGCTTTCCCTCCACCTCCCCACCCACCCTTGCTCTGGCCCTAAATCTGGAAAGGAAGTGGACCAGCATTGCTTCTGAAGGAACAGAAACCCCATTTATCCAGGACAGGAGTTTTTGGTGCCAAGGGGAAGGGACGTGAAAAGGAGGTAAGAAGGCAAGGATGCCAAAAATAACTGGCAGCGAAAAAAAGTTGAAGGATGTCCATTCCTCCCAATGATTAATGGAAGTCCTGCTTTCCAGCTACTTAGTCAAAGAGATGGAGCACAGTTCCCTCCTTCTGAGAACTCCCAGGCAATGATTTTGCACAGGAAGGGGGGTAAAGGTAAGTTTGTCGGGATCTATAAATCATGGGGCAGCATTACCCGGATCTCCTGACTCACTCTTAAGGCGACAAGCCACCAGGAGTTGCTCAACTCCTTGTTTGCACTGACCCCATACTTGGGAACAGGATGTGGGCAGGGAACCAAGAGATCCCATGGGGTGCAGTGATTGACAAGGTGAGCTATGATCAACAAGGCTCACAGTTCTAATCTCCACTGCTGCTGCTGCTGAACAAAATAAGGCACATTCCATTGAGCAAGAGCATACTACTGTGGTGCATCAGCACCAGCCACCAAGACACTTTCCCTCTACCATGAGATGGCCGTGAAGCCAAGATCTTCTGCAGAAGCCCTCTCTCCAGGTTCCTCTGCTTTTAAGTGTTAGGTGGGTAACAAGCAGGCCTTTATTGAATTTATATTCTGGCTTTCTCCTAGTGTGAGACCCAAGATGGCTCAAAACATTAAAAGACTAAAACCAAAAGGATAAAAGGATTAAAATCAAATACACTTATATTGTATAAAAATACCTTCAGGCTATGTTCAGAAGGTGTTTATGATACAAAATGACTTCTGTGTTTAGACTTGACTCTCATCTCTAAGGTATCTCATTATGTTGTGTGGCTTCACATCATTTTGACTTAAGGAGACCCTAAGGTGACCCTATCATGGGGTTTTCTGGGACAGAGTGTGTGACTCTCACGGGGTTTTCATGGCTGAGTGGAGAATCCAAGCTCAATCTCTGCAGTCTTAGTCATATGGTCAAACTACTACACCATGCTGGCTGACATCTCATTACTCATGGATCAGAGTAATATGTTCTCTCTAGGAACCTCTAGGTCCTCCAGCACAACAATGCCAGAAATTGACCACAGGGTTGCAGTGGAGGACCTAGAGATGACTACAGAAAACACTTTTTTAGGCATTTGTAGGTTCTCCAGTGCATGTTGACCAAAGTGTGGCACTAGAGGACCAGAGATTCTTAGAAAGGTTTTTCCCCCCTCAGGTAAAAAAAAAAAAAAAGTGGGCTTTTTTACTTGCTGTTTTCCCATTTTCACAGGGATCTGGTGTCCCTAACCCCAGCAAAAGTGGAGAGTCCACTGTATATGCAAATGCAGGTATTCCAAAATCAAAGGAGAAAAAAAAAAAAAGGAAAATCCAAAACACTCTTTGGTCCCCAGCATTTTGGCTAAGAGGGACCCAACCTGTACATTGAAATCATGAGTTTAACAGAGTTTATAAAAGCACATTACAATGTAACAATGCTGATAAAAATACACTCCAATTAAAAGACCTTCTGCAATGATCAGTTAAATGTCAAATGTCTGGGCAGATAAGAATGTCTTGCCTGCCACTGGAAAGAGAGCAGAGAGGGGACCAACCAAGCCTCCCATAGGAGGGATTTCCATAGTCAGAGAGCAGCTGCTGAGAATGCTCTCTGCTGTTTTCTCACCAGTTGTATCTGTGATAGTGGTGGGACTGAAAGTCCTTCCCTAGGGATCTTAAACTTCAGATAGGCTCTTAAGGGTAGAAACCTTTTTCCTCCAAGGAGTACATTGGGATGATCTTGCAAATAACCCTGTGAGGGTTGACAAAGTACAATCAGCAATCCTTAGGGATGAGGTGGCATTGCAGCTCAGGCCTACCCAAACTATGTACTGTACTATTTATTTATTATTTATTTATTGCATTTTTATCCTGCCTTTCTCCCAAGTTGGGACCCAAGGAAGCTCACTACACAGACGCACATACACACACACTAAAACAACACTTTAAAAACATTTAAAATAGTCCAATTAAAACAGTAAAAAGTTTAAATAATTACAACATATAAAATTTAAAAATACAAGATTAAAATAATCTAAACCAACCCTTCATCTCCCAATAACATCAGGATTGCATGATTTTAAAAAGCTTGCTTGAATAAAAATGTCTTTGCTTGCCAAAGAAAGGCGAGAAGAGAGGGAGCCAACACTATGCACTACACCACACTGGCCTTCGGTTATTGCAACTATATTTAATTATTAATGTCATTGTTGGAAGCTGCCACATGGTTAAAGTGCCAAAGTTCCCAGGATCTTTGAAAATCCTACATCAAGAGATGCCAATTTCATTAAAAACAAGAGATAGGAGCGTAGGTACCCTGGAAGAAAATCTACTATAATATACTATCATACAACATTCCTTTGAGTATTGCTTAGCATGAAACCCCATTCTTTCTCTCTCTCCTCTCCACCCTAAAAAAGGGGGGCAGAAGAGAAAATTACTCTGCCGGCTGCAAGGGTGACAAGAGGAGTCTGAGCTGTAATGAGAACATGTCAGGGAGGCAACAGCTTCAGTGATGCATTAAGTACAAACTGTCAAAACTGAAGCGGCTACTTCACTTTACAAGCAGCAACCGAAATTGCACAGGGAACTCCACTCCTCCACTCATTCTTTGACCTCAGCTTCCTCAGACCAGAAGAGCCAATTTCAAATTCCTTTCTTCTTCTCATTTGCTGAGACTCACAATCTGCTGCTGTGCAAACAGAATCACCTTCTATCCAGTGGTTAGTTTGGAAAACTGATGTCTAGTCTCCCTCTAGATTTTGTCTTGGATTCTGGAGAAGCAGAAACCAGATAGAATCCAATGAAAGCCCTGGAAGAAACTGGAGACAGGTTTCAAGATAATCAAAAAGGTGGTAGTTTTATTACAGGTCGAATCTCTACATGGGTGGCTGAGATAGTGATCCCTTTGCTTTCTGATGGTTCAATGTACACAAGTTTTGTTTCATAAAATTATTAAAAATATTGTGTACAAAGTTATCTCCAGGCCATGTGTTATAAGGTGTATACAAAACATAAATAAATTTCCTGTTTAGACTTGGGTCCCATCTCCAAGGTAACTCATTATATATATGCAAATGTTTAAATTGAAAAACTCTGAAATGCAAAACACTTCTGATCCCTGAGAGACTCAAACAGCCCGACATGTTTCAGCTGTTGTGTACTCTTAGGACCTACTTCAGGGAGCAATTTAGAATTGAAGTTCAGGAAGTTTACTTGTCCAGAAAATATTTTGTGGTTTCCTGCATGGTATGGGGTTGGACCAAATGATCCTTGTAGTAGTTCCTCCCAACTTTAAGATCCTATGGCCCTGAAATTTCTGAAGTCTGATTCTAAATAACCTCTTGGAGGGGGCCTTATACACTCAGGCCAAAATGTGCCCAGTTTTTTAAGTAATAAAATCACCACCTTTTTTACTATCTTGAAACATGCCTCCACGCTTTAAAGAAGCTGTTACAGCAAGCTAAGAATGAAGTCAAAGAATGGGAAACAAACATTCAACAAGGAGAGAAGGATTTTGAACAGATCTCCAAGACAATATGCAAAGTAGGAAGATTTGAGATAGAACGTGTGAGAGACTTCAAAACTGTTATAATCAAGTATTTGGAGTCATTAGTGCAAAGGCAACAACATCTGATAAAATATTGGGAGGCATTCCTACCTAAAGCCAAAACCATTGCCTAGGAAGAAGACTTTCAAATATGAAGACTCTCTGGATATTTGTCCCAGTTCAGAGAAATTCTAAGGAAGCATCTAGGACCTCTTAGTTCACATGGCTCCTGGCCAATCCATTACACCATGTAAAGGGGGAGCAAGATCTACGAGGGATTTGGAGTCTAATCAAGTAACATTTCCATGTTCTGATTCTGGCTGTCACATATGCCTCTGCGAGCAAAGCCTGATTCATCCACCTAGCAGCTAGTTTTACTGGACCTAAACATGAGGTTTAATCTAACTACTGCAACTGAGAGCTTTATCCTCCGTGTACTGTGTGATCCTGTTTAAAAATTGCCACAACCCGTAAATTTGTTTCTTCAAAGTGTATGTTTCTTCTTACTTCACTTCTTACTTCACTTACTTCTTACTTCAAAGTGTATGCCCTGTTTTATATTACTCCTTTTGTGTCACACAGCAGTTTTAAGAATGCACCCAAGATGTGCTCAGAGATTACCGTTGTGTTCCACAACTTGCTGCCTGAAATGGAAAGATCCAAAGGCAACTAATGTTAAGATGGATATTATGTAAAATTGACCGAGCTAGTTTGAGACAGGAGTGGGAGGGAACCCATAAATAGTACTCCCCACCCTTAGCAGTAAAAAGACAATAACAAATAAAATATCCCATCACTTTGCCACCCTTCCATGCAACCAAATCTGTGGTCTGCGGCAGGTGCCTCACTTTCATAGAGGTGAGCATTCTGGCCCTTTGGAGTTCAAATTCAGCCCTGGGGCAGTTTCCTTTCTCCTAATGTGGAGAAGGCCATGCTGGCAGGGGATGATGGAGGCTGCAATTCCCCTTGATGGGGGGCACAAAGTTGGAGAGAGGTGGCTGACAAAAACCTCTCTCAGTTCAGATGTCTCTTGCAGGTCAGGTGTCCCTTACAAGGTGACAGCCACTGCCTACATTCAATTCTGATGCTGCATCTTCTCCTTTCTATGATTTCTTATGTGATCATCCCTACAGTAAAAAGCAACGGCAGCAAAATTGGGAAAAGGGGGGGGGATTAGGGGAGATAGAGGGAAGAAGAAAAGTAAGGGCAAAAGCTAGAGAGAAAGGGATAGCTTGGAGGAACCAGTAATCCTGCTTTCAGGCACAGCGCCGTTAAAAAATGACTTAGGTTTTCTTGATATATGAATTTACAGAGACACCATTTATCACTGGGGCTGTTTACCTCCACAGTGGAGTCCCTCAAGCCAAAAAGCCGTGTCATTCCCCTTTTGACTGATTAATTAGCCAATCGGGGGACATTTTTCACTGTGCAGGATGATGGGTTCTCCCGGCTAATGTTTGGTCTCTAATGGCGACACATTAAAGCCAACTCGGCTCTTTTAGCCTATCCAAGTGACCAAACGGGAAGGCGAGATGATAAATCAAAAACCAACTTTCCCACCTCCTTCGGTTTTGCATCAGGCCAGAACAAAACCCCCAAGGAATGAGGGGCTCTGGGTGGAGATGCTTCACCGATGAAGTGAGGTTGCGGTAAGGAGCAGGGGAAGAAGGAGAAAACACACAAGAAAACCAGCCAATGTTAAGATGGCTATACACTAATTCTAGGCAGCAATATGTTTCTTTGCTCCTAAAGATATGAAGGCCTCGAAAAATCATCAGGAATTTTTTTAAAAAACTCCCCCCACCCCAGAACCTCTTTACGAAACAACTTTTTCATTGAAATATTGAAAAGAAGTCACCATTTTGAATAAAATGTTTAACATAAGGTATTGACATTCATATCACTCCAAAGTCATTTCTAAAAACCAAGTGAGAGAAATACTTTCATGAAAGACTATGTACAATGTCAGATCATTATAATTACTGCTCTTTGTTCTCTTTTCTCAGTTTTTTCCCTGTAGAAATCAATGTGTTATATCAGCCTGACAGTATGGAAAACTAGTGGAGACAAAATAATTTTTTTCTGGTTTAATATCACTAATGGTTTCTTCGTTAAATTTATTTATTTTATTACACCTGCTCTTCAAACTGTCCAAAACAAAGAGGCATTTGATGGCTCAGGTCTCCCTTACAGCTCAAGATCTTGCAGCTCTATTCATAACAACAACAAAACGTAGGAAGGAATAATCAAAATATAAATACAATTGTTATATAATACCAATTATCCAGATAAAATACTAGAAATACAGTATGATATAAAGCAAAAAGATAAAATTATTGTGAAATTGAAGTCTTTCATGGCTGGTATCCATACATTTCTGTGGGTTTTTCAGGCTATGTGGCCATGTTCTAGAAGTTTATAGATAAACTATTGTTGTTGTGTGCCTTTAAATCGTTTCCATTTTATATGATCCTAAGGTGACCCTATCATGGAGCTTTCTTGGAAACCTTCTTCAGAGAGGGGTTACCATTGCCAACTTCAGAGGATGAGAGAGTGTGATTTACCCAAGATTGCCCAATGGTTTCTCATGGTCATGGCTAAGTAGGGATTCAAACCCTAGTCTCTAGAGTCCTCATCCAAAGCTCAAACCAGTCCACCATGCTGGCTCTCATATAAATTGTTTAATTCATTTCAAAGTAACTTTTATATTTAAACTTTTATCACAGTTCCATAAAATTTTTAAATATCCTGTTAGGCACTTTGAGTCCCATCATTGGGAGAAACGCAGGATATTAATGGGAAAAATAAATGAATAAATGTGGCTTTTATATGGGGTGGTGTTTTATTTATGCTTTTAAAAATCTGTGTGTTTTTAAGTAATCTTATACTGTTTTATAAGTAAAAACATTTTTATTTAGGCAAGATTTTTCAAAATTATGACAGGGTGGCTTACTTGGGGTGTCTGTTATGTTTTTAACTTTTGTGTGTTTTTATGTTAACTTATATAGTTTTAAATAGATGATTTTGATTGTTTTAAAATTTTTACCATTATTTTTTTAAAAATTTATCTTGTAAGCTACCTTGTAAGGTCCCTTCCTGGGAGCAAGGTGGCATAGAAATGAAATAAATAAAATAAATAAATTTAATTAAGATCATTTTAATTGTTTTTGATTTTTTATTGAAATGTTTTAAACATGTGTTTTATCTGTGAGCTGTTTTATGTTCCTTTCTTGGAGAAAGGCAGTATACAAATGCAATAAATAAAATAAATAAAATTCCTCCTGATCTTGATCTGACTTGTTGATCATGTCCAGTTCCACAGACGCTAAGCATCACTAAAAACAAGAAGTCTGTAGTCCTCATGGTTGTGAACGGAAGAAGCAACAGTTAAGGCTGCTGACACCTACAAGGGCACACACAGTGTATATACCCCACATACCTCCATGCCAGCATTCTCTGAAGATGCCAGCCACAGATGCAGGCAAAACATCAGGAATAAACTCTTCTAGAACATGGCCACATACCCCGAAAAACCCACAAAAAAACTATGGATGCCAGCCATGAAAGCCTTCGACTTCACACTGCTGACACCATTTCCAAGGGCAAATGGGCAGCCCAGAAACCACTCAGTTCCTCCGGTGACCATCAGGAAACCTGAATCAGGAGAGGAAATATCGAAGAACGGAGGGGAAAACCTGTGTGTTAGTAAGCAGGAAATTACCAGAAGATGAGAGTAACAGCCTCCAGAAGGTCGGTAATGAGACATGGTGAAATGACAGAGGGGGTCAGAGAGCAAAGTCATGGCTTCTACTGATGCAACACAATCCACAAGCTTGCAAGGGATACCCTTACCAACCAAGGAGCTCAAAAATTAGAGTGGCGGCCAGCATATTAAAAATAAATCCACACATTACACCTCTACATTTATGCATGTTTGCTATGTGACTCCCTGACTTTAAAGCACTTTTGGGAGTCTCATGAACAGTCAAGATGAAATCAGAATCTCCTTTAGTGACTTCCCAATACCAAACCTCAATGTCTTTTGCAGGAACACTTTCCTCCATGATAAGACCTTGTCAGGAAATACAGCTGGAGGGAGGAAGGAAACATGGAGAATAAATTTATTATATACAGAGGGAGTGTGTGTGTCTCTCTGTGTGTGTGTAAAATATAGATGCTCAAGAGGGGCGTGGGAGTATATTTAAGGGGTTCTAGGAAGTTCAACCAGATAAGAACTAATGGAATGTGTGGTTTTTGCCTTCCTGGTCCAAAGATTTTTTTAAAAGGAAAAAGGGGATAGCACCGGAAGTATAGCCAATTCCCTACTCTGGATCCGAGAACGGCCGCTGAATCTGGCTTGTGCCTTTGGAGATTTTCACCTATCGATATTTCCAACAAATTCAATGTGACGATGATTCCAATTTTGGATAGACAGCCATTGTTTTTACAGCAAACAGATATCAAGGAGGACCACCCCCCCCCCGAATTCTCACTCATTACACACCTCAGTTTGTTCTGGAATGAAATAAGTTCTCAAACTGGACAGAGGCCAAATGTTTTGCAAGTGGTGACATCAAGAGAAAAAGGCAACAGAAGTCCAGGAGAAGCAGTACTTGGCTGGTTTTGAGCCTCGGTGCAGGAAGATTTGGAAAAGGGGAAGGAAGAAAGACAGGTTTGCCTGGACAATCACTTTTTCTTTTTAGGGGCAACAACTTGCTGGCAATTCTGAGAGTTGTTGCCTCCAAAAAGATATGCTTCCAAGCTTTATTCAGAATTGAGCTTCCACAGAAGGAAGGAAACTTTCACTCCTCCAACCTAACAATACTATCAATGACATTTTAATTGTCATTTGTGTAAAGAGTGGCCTATGTAATCCCCCCAATTTGATCTTCAGGACAACTAGGTTGACAAAAAAGACAGAAAGTATTTATGTCATGTCCAAATGAAGATCTGAACCTGGTCCTCTGAGTCTAATGCTCCATAAACTGACTGCTGTTCTAGCTCTCAGTAATGCTGCTGTAAGCAGTCTGGTGGGGGCCTGGAAGATCCAGATGTTGGATGATGATGATTTATTGGATTTATATCCCACCTTCCTCCCAAAATGAGATGACAGAAAAGGTAGATGTACTGCAGCCTGCATGTGGCTCCTGGAAACCACCTTTGGGGCTCTGAAGCCCCCCAGTAATGCTGCTGCAAGTACTCAATTTTTTTAAAAAAAGTCCAGAGTAATTTTGAGGCAATATTTGCCCCCTAAGCATGGAAACACATTAAAAAATACCTCAAAACCCACAAGCAACCCCTAAGTTTGCACTACCTCTAATATCTCTATATACTTCGACAAACAAAATGGCGACAGAGGATGGTTTGACATCCTGACACAAATAGGAAAAAAACCTCATTCTCTGCGACCAGCCCTTCTGTTGAACTCTAGAGCATAAACAAAGCAGGGCTGGTTAGGGTAAACGGTGACATGTCTGCCTCCCAATGGACCCAGGAAAAG
Source organism: Urosaurus nigricauda (assembly GCA_034509955.1). NCBI lineage: Eukaryota > Metazoa > Chordata > Lepidosauria > Squamata > Phrynosomatidae > Urosaurus > Urosaurus nigricauda. The sequence continues at coordinate 374,258,416 of JAOEGL010000001.1, read as the reverse complement.
ATAGCTGAGAGGTTATTTTGGCTGTTGTATAACTGGCCAAGCAGTTACTCTATAAGCAAGGGGAAATCTGTGGCTGCAACAAAGTCTCTGGAGTAACAGGGAGGAGAGTGGTTCAAGGAGTCAACTATGGGCACTGAATTGTATGGGCAAGGGATCATCCTTGCCCAATAGACTTTGGGCATATGCATAGAAGGGGTCTATGCTGAAAAAAATCAGCCACGTTAATCTCTGCAGCAGAACATCAAACCCTGATGAACACCAGGACTCCCCCTATCTCAGCAGGAAGAGATACAGGGACTGTCTGCTCCGGCATTTCCTTGCTCTTCCAAGTGCAACATGGACACTCTCCAGGATTTTAAAACCCAGGCGCTGCATTCAGTACCAACCCTTCAGAGAATGGAAACCACAACCTGCCAGCTGACACACCCCAAGAGGTCAAAAGATACCAATTTTGGCAAGGGGAGAGAAGTGCAAGATGACTTCAAAATCATCTCCCCATTTGTTGTTGTTGTGTGCCTGCAAGTTGTGTCCGACCTATGGCAACCCTAAGGTGAACCTATCATGAGGTTTGCTTGGCAAAATTTGTTCAGAGAAAGTTTGCCATTGCCTTCCCCTGAGGATGAAAACATGCAACTTGCCCAAGCTCACCCAGGGGTTTCATAGCTGAGGAGGGAATAAAGTCATAGTCCAACACTCAAACCGCTACGTCACACTGGCTCTCCATCTCCCATTACCCCTTTCACAAATCTTTTGAGAGAATAGTTTCATGAATTAAAGACAAATGCAGAGCTGGCAAATATTAGCTTCGAACTATAACTCTCAGAATTTACCCCCACTAGACATACTGGCTGGGGTCTTTCAGAAATTGTAGTTGTCACAAACTGCCCTGGCTTTGTCTTGTGTTGGGGAGTGAAAGTGGCCAAACCTTTGCAACAGGCTCCCTTACTCCCTTCCCCTTGGAATTCTGCTGCCACCAGGTGGATGTCTCTATCTGTGAGGCTGCTTCCACCAATGCTACCCCCAAACTTCTTATTCCCCTTTTTAGTAGAGCGCTAAAGCTTTAGGCATGGGGTGGGCAACCACTAACTGCAGGCCAGAGCAACAGTAACTTTTAGAAAGGTTTACTAATCTAATGTAAAAACAACAGCAATCTCCGTCCAGAGGTCATATTTTGATCCTAATATTTCAGTTTACAATAGGTCCCTATCAAGCAATAGGAAAACAAATAAAGAATACACAGATTTCTCCAGGCCTATCTAATCACAGCCCCCAAGAAATTCAGGTCCTACACTTTTCCTGTTCTCTTCCTCTTACAGGAAAGCAGTTTGTTACAGAGGCCTCCTGGCAAGCTTGTCTCCCAAAATTGTTTAGCCTCACACTTTGGCTGTTTTTCTGTTTCTAGGTCCCTTTTTGGGTTCTTTCTTATCAACCTGCTTGTCTCTTTAAGTCATTTCTGACTTAAGGCAAACCTATCACAGGGTATTCTTGTCAAAATTTGTTCAAAGGGGATTTGCCTTTGCATTCCTCTGTGGCTGAGAGAGTGTAATACGCCCAAAATCACCAAGTGGTTTCTACAGTTTAGAAGGGATTTGAACCCTAGTCTCCCAGTACCCTAGTCCAACTCTCAAACCACTACACTATCCTGGATTACATAGCAAGTTTTGCTTTCACTTTATATTCTCTGCAACCCTTTCCCCTTGTATTTTACAAGAAATTGTATTCACATTTTTCATAATACAAATTGTGAAGTCAAAGGTTTTCATGGCTGGCATCCATAGTTTTTTGTGGGTTTTTCTCTGAAGATGTCAGCCACAGATGCAGGGGAAACATCAGGAATCAACTCTTTTAGAACATGGCCACGTAGCCCGAAAACCCCCCCCCAAAACAATACAAATTGTATTTGTATTTTTACAATTAATTAAAACTTAGCTACTGAACTCCAAACACACCAGTACAAAACAAAAAAGTACTATTAAACCCATACCTATCAATAAATAACACAAGAGCGCAGTAGTCCAAAGAAGCAGCTTTCCCAAGCTCTGAACAAAGGGATGCCTGAGTTTGAGTTCAACTTTTTCCCATTCCAAACTACCTTCAAAGTGGCTTGAAATGAAACCAGCATCCTGCACCCACCTTGCTTCTTAGTTCCTTTCAATTTTGCAAACAGAAGCCAGGGAAGCTAAACAGGGTGCGTGTGTGCGACAAGAATTGTGTGTGTGTGTGTGTGTGGGGGGTTGTGTCTTCAACTCATTTCTGACTTAAGAGTGCCCCTCTATCATGGGGTTTTCTTGGCAAGATTTGTTCAGAGGAGGTTTGCCATTGCCATCCCTTGAGGCTGAGAGCATGTAACTTGCCCAAGGTTACTCAGTAGGTTTCATGGCTGAGTGGGGATTTGAACCGTGGTCCTGAGAGTTATAGTCCAACAATCAAACCACTACGCTACATTGGCTCAGCTAAACAGGATAGACCCTCAAAAGGAATCTCCTTGCTTCTCCAAAGAATGGGCCACCCTGCATAACAAGGAGAACAGGGCCTTAAACTGATGAATCACTGGTATCTAGCTCCATGTAAAACTTCAAAATTCATACTGTTCTTGCTGATCTTTTTGGTGAGGGCCTGGAGTTGAAAATTTATATCTACACCACAGCAGCACCACTACAGCTGGCATCACTCAGTGATAACCCATGGAGTCACCTCCCCCAATGGATCTCCTCCCATACCACACCACACAGAATTCTTAATCATGTTTTGTGTACTAATGTTACTTGTATATCATAATTCCCATATATCACTGAATGTAATGGCAATAGTTGTGACAAAAACAACTAGCAAAATTTAAGGTATACCTTTAAATTACAATATCATACGCACAGCATAAATGTACTTACATGCACATAGTTTCATGCTGTTAAAGTGAAAATTTGGTAAGATGTGATTTTTTAAAAAAAATGAAAAGAATAATGTTTAAAAAATTATTTATATTTTAAAAATAAAAAACCCCTCCTTTCTTATGCCCCTGAGCCTCACTCCACTCATACCATTTCTTCCACTGAGCTCTACTGTTTAAAGGGGAACAAATGCCACAGCCCATTTCTGCAAAAGGGTAGATATTTGGGGAACAGTGGTGTCCCCTGCCTTATTTATATTTATTTATTGTTTATTATGTTTATTTGTATCCCGCTCTTTTCCCAGGAGTGGCAATCAGAGCGGCTTCACAACATTAAAAACAGTACAATTAAAACATTAAAAAATGATTCAACATTCCTGTCCGTCCTCATAACAATGCCTTAGGATGTCACCTGGTATGACTGCCACCCCTTGTACTCCCCTAGTGACCCCTGTTGCACCAGAATGGCAAATGGTGCACTCCCCTGTCCCACATACCAAGTAACGTCCTATCTCTCCTCCTAAAGATGGCAACATGACAGCTGCTCTGGAGAATCCTACCAGTCCCCTACATACTCACCTACTGCAGCAAATCCCTGGAGTAGCTGCCTGCCCCATCTTTCACTTTGAAGGTATCTCTCCCAAAGTAAGAAATTGGCCACCTTTCCGAAAAAAACAATGGTCAAGACAGGCAGGCTTGTGGACTTTGGGCAGTTCAGGGTGGAGACTTTTCTGCATTCCAGCACTGCTCCTCCAAAAGTTCTCCCATTTGATTTGGACTCTGTCTACATGGGTGATTTACAGTGAATTCTGCCTGGACTCATTGGGGCTATCTAGATTGGCAGGAAAGTGTGACATGAAGTTGCCTTTTCCTTAATGCTTAGTAGCTAGACTGCAAGCCCCAGGTGTGCATTTAAAAGATACAGGGCAGCTAGACTGAGGGGTGTGGGAACGACTTATCCGAAGTCTTTTCTGTGGCTCAGCAGCTACATTGGAAGCTGTTGGAACGCTACAAACACAGGCGGAGCAGCTGCACCAGCGGCAATGAAAGAGGCTTTTAGCCGCGCTGAACCTTTAATTTTTTTTTCCTTGCCGGCTGGGAACTGTGCAGTTGTGCAGGTGGCTGGGAACTGTGCAGTTGTGCAGGTGGCTGGAAACTTTGCAGCTGTGCAGGTTTGCCCGCGGAACTGTGCAGCTGTGCAGGTTTGCCGGCTGCCGTTTGGGAACTGCACAGCTGCGCAGGTACACCATACAGACAATTATGCAGTTATGAGGATCTGTCAAATTATCATTGCAGTTTCTCTGCTTTTTTAAACTGTGCAGTTACACTGGTGCATCATGAATGAACCCCTTTATTTTGTGAATGAATTGACATGTTATGCGCAGTAGAATAAGTTACAGCATCCCAGAGTCCCTACTGTGCATATCTAGGGTTCGGATTAGGACTGGAGCTAGGGTTTGGGAGCTTTAAAAAACTGCGCAGTTAAACCCCAGCTTTTACACCTGCAGGGCATTGAGCGGTTTAATTAGAAGTGAACTCCACACCATGCATGCTCCCAACTCACAATCCATTATGATCCGCACCTGTATCACTGTCTTTAAATGAGAGCTTTAAAGATACAGCGGCCCCTTTAACTGCGCAGCTGCACTGCAGCCTTTAGATGGAGCTGTGCTGTTCCGCAGTTTTTAAAAAAGAAGCTGGGAAAACCAGCACCTTTTAAAAGGCGCTTCTCCCCTAAAACGCAAAAAAAGCGTTTTCATGGCACACTTTCCCTTTTTCTCATCTAAAGGCTAGACTTTCATGCAGCCATGAACACACTTCTTTTTGCCAATCTAGATCAGGCCACTGTATCCTGCTACATGATACAGAGAAGAAGCCCTCAATCAGGTTCAGATTATCTTCATGATGCCTGCACCCAATTCAAGGATTCTTCTCCTTAACCCACATTTTAATAACTCAACATTTGTTGTGGGTTTTCAGTGACAATGGCAGCCGCCTTTTCACTTGCGGTCCCTGCGAGTTGTTTGGTGCTGCTGCTGCGGGCATGAACAGCTCTGAGGTCAGAATAAAGTGCCCAATGTCGATAGAGTGGATGGACAACCCGTTATGACCTTAGCTGTGGTGCCAGGTGACAAACTGAGACCATGAGGGAAGGCAGCTGTCCATTGTCACTGGGGAAGAGTGTTGAAAACCTGCAAAGCAAGGGGCAAATTTGAGGCCAGAATGCTCCAGGGGCAACGCAGAGTATTCTGGCAAGTGTAGATGAGCTTGTGGATAGGCAATGGGTAGGGGTAGCATTAGAAAAGTTTGACAGAAGCCTGAGGACTATTTAGTCAAATCCTTCACCATGCAGGAATCCACAGCAAAATAATCCAAGAGCTGGCCTCCTTGTTTCAGGCCAGGGGGAAGCTGTGTGCCATTGCTGGGGTTGGTAAGCTAGGAAAGAGAGTATCTGAGAAACAGGTATGGCTGGAATTCTAAACAAGTGAGAGCATTCCACACTTCAGCACTGCATTTCAGGCATGTTCCCTGTGACTAATGGCCATCAATAGGTCTCCCCTGTGTGAGTAAATTGTCTAATTCCCTGTCAAATATATGTAAATCAGCAGCCAGCACCACATCTTGCCAGAGTGACTTCCAGGAAGTAATTCATTCCTTGAGATTTCCAGCTTTGTCTCACAAACACACCTTAAGAAAGCTGCAACAACAACCCTCACATCTCCCAAAAATCTTTGGTCAAGGAAGATTCATACAAGGCAAGTTAAGAAGCAAACAAAACCTTTAAAGAAAGAATTCTTTAAAGAAAAAGATTACAAAATCAGAGAGCTGGCCTAGATCTCTAGTCTGTCTGTCAACTACAGACAATTTCCACAGCTGATCTGTTATCATCTTGTCTCAAATGCTACAGTGATTAATCCACTAGCAATTTGAATTATGTCAACAACAGCAGTCCAAATCTCATCCTCAAGGAAATTCTACCTACATCTCCAATAACTTGGAGGAAGCAAGAAAATAACCTACTGGTTTAAATTCCCTTACACTCTCTTGATCCCAACTGGCTCGCTTCTTCTATTCAGAAAAGTAAAACCTCATACTCCCTGGGAGAGAGAACTCAACCACTTTCTAATCTCCTTCCCAGAATTAACAAGGAGCAAACAGGACATACAGTTTCAAGAAAAAAAAATCATGTAATGCTTAAAATGATGCAGAAATACTGGAGAAAGATTTGTATAGGGAAGCTCCTGATTTAAAGTGACTGGTACAAAACTGAGGATAGCAGTGCAATCGAATGCCTAGCTATTAGAAAGCAAAGTCTATTTATTTCAATGGGATGTACTCCCAAGTAAATGCTTACAGGGTTGTAACTGAAGTTTAGCATTCAACAGTAGGCTCAATGTGGATTATACATGCAGACCAGTTTCACACTACACAGCTGTAGCACTTTAGTGCCACTTTAATTGCCATGGATGCCTCTAAAGAATCTAGGGATTTTTAGTTTGGTGCAGCACTAGCACTCTCTAGCAAAAAATTCTAAATACCTCACAAAACGACAGATCCCAGGACCCTATAGGATGAAGCCATAGCAACTAAAGCAGTATCAAAGTGCTATAATTGTGTAATATAAACCAGTGCTTATCAAACTCTGTTCTCCAGATGTTGGGGACTTCCAGTTCCCAGAATTCCTAACCTTTAGCTATGTTGGCTAAGGCTTCTGGGAAGTGAAGTCTAAATGTCTGGAGGGCCAAAGACTGAGGAGCACTGGTATAAAAGACACCACAGGGAAACATTGTTCACAACTAGAATGAGTACTTTCAACAGAGGACAATACAGTCAGCCCTCCACATTTGTGGATTTGACTTTTGTGGATTTGATTATTCACAGACTTGAGTAGTATGTTCTCCTTAGGAATCTCTAGGTTCTCCAGCATGACTCTACCAGATGCTAGCTACAGAGTTGTGATGTAGGACATAGAGATTCCTGGAGAAAACACTTCCCTAAGGATGTGTAGGTCCTCTAGCCTAATTCGATGGTCAACTTCTGGTGGATGTTAGCCACAGAGTTGCACTGGACGACCCAGAGGGTCCTAGAGAGGTGTTCTCCCAGATTAAAAAAACAGTTTTTAAATTTTCATTTTCCCCACTTTCACAGAGATCCAGACTCCATAACCCCAGCAAATGTGGAGGGCCCACTATATTGAATGAATCTCTTACCTGCTTTTTTTTAATCTGACGTTTCCCAAAAATGCAGGACAGGTCATCTTCACTTCGGGAAGAGAGGTCTTTGCCTACGGAGAGGGCAACAATGAAGAAAAAGAGTTAAGCCAAGTATAGCCTGCAGAAAAACAGAGTTTGAAGTCAAATCTCTCCATCTGAGAACAAAGACAGTAACACACTTGTGAGAATCCCATTAATTTCAATGGGCTTTCAGGTACAAATGTTTCTGCAAGTAGAAAAGTTTCTTATTCTGCTATCTGAATCAGTGTGAAACTGAACACTTTGGATTATTCATATGCTATTTTGCATGATATGTATTTGCTGTGCACAATATAGTATGTTTTCTCATAGAAAGAAAATATGGGTAAAGTACCATAAAGCAAGCTCTTTCCGATTAAAAAAGGCCTAAATCAAATTCTGAAAACTACAATACAAAAAAAACAACAACAAACAAACAAAAAAAAAAACGCAGCAATTCTACTCTGAGAGCTAGTGGTTTCAGCACTGGACTAGGACTCTGGAGACCAGGGTTCAAATCTCCACTTGGCCATGGAAATCCACTGGGTAATCTTGGGCAAGGCACACTCTCTCAGCCTGGGATGAAGGCAATGATAAACTCTCTCTGAATAAATCTTGCTAAGAAACGTATGGCTACCCTAAGATTTGCCTTAGGGTGGCCATAAATTAGAAATAGCATGAAGGCACACAACTGCAACACAATTTCAAACCATTTGTATGTGCAAATATGCACAAGATCAATTATGTTCCCAAAGCTTTAATAAACCATGTTTTTATTTGTTGGCGGAACGACAGCAGCATTGATGCTGAAATTTTTCTTTAGAAAGTCTTTTGGAATACTGACACAGTAGAAGGAATAACTGTGCAGTCCTTCCACATGTTGTTGGACTGCAACTCCCAGCAGTCTTAGCCAGCAGAGCCAACAGCAAGAAAGGCTGGGAGTTGCCATTCAACAACATCTGGAGGACTATACAATTCCCACCTATTATACAGCCTTCAAAAATAAAATTAACAAGCTTTTTGTGTTTTATTTTCTTAAAATAGTTCCAACATGCTGCTGATCTGACCATCTAACTACCTTGAAAAGCTTTTCAGTAGAGTTTTGGCCAGAAAACCTGCATCAGTAAATGCAGCTCGGCTGCCTTGGCCTTACCTTTGGCAAATTTCACATAATGAACCCGTTTCCGGGATGTCTTGGATTTTTCCTCTAGGCTAAAGGTTTTCTTTTCCTCTTTGGGTACAGCCTCTGAAACACAAACATGGAAAGTTGTTGCATGAGGCAAAGGCTCATCTTCTTTGGAGGTTTTTAAACAGAAGCTGCATGGCCGTCAGGGATGTTCGATTACATATTCCTGCATAGTAAGGGGTTGGCATGGATAGTCCTTGGGGTTTCTTCTGACTCTAGGATTCTTGTGGGATTTCCCCCATAAGAATTGCCCAGGGAGGATGGGGTGTTCCAATGGTTTTTCCATAAGGCTATTCCTGATGCTTTTAAAAAATGTAGTTCATTCCCACCTGAGATTTGGCTGAAATAGAGACAATTTTTAACTTTTTTTTTTTTAAGGGGAGAAGGGTGATGAAAAGACAGATGAATTCAAGCTTGTTTGGGTGATTTCTGATGCTTTTTGTTTGGACTTTCAGCCAAACATCCTTCTTAAAATGCTTGTGAGTTTTAGGACCACAAAACAGAATCCAGAAGTTGCATTTTCCTTACATATTCTAAAAGGAGCATGGAACACAGTGATTAATGGAGACTTCCAGCAGTATAAAGCACATGTCCTCATATTTTTTCTCCTGGGTGAGGGTACAAACCCAGAAGCCTGAAAACAATAACCATAATACAACTGGCCCTCTGTATCCACAGATTCTATGTCTATGGATTCAACCATCCATGGCTTGATAATCTTTTTTTTTAAACCGAGGAGCAAATTTGATTTTGCCATTTTATATAAGGGACACAATTATACTATGTCATTGTATTTAGTGGGACTTCAGTACTCACAGATTTTGATACCCATTGTGGGTCCTAAAACCAATCCTCAGTGGATCAAAGGCCCACTGTATCCCACTTTCCCCCCAGTCAAGGTGGCTTATGAAAGTTAAAACAGCTAGAAGTTTTACATCATATGGAGGTTAAACATATAGTTTAAGCTATCTATAAAAATTAAAAAAGTAATTATAAGCATAACCATTAAAAATAAACAATAAATATTAACAAATACTGCACATGAAATACTCTTTCCCCTGAGCAATCAACCCTCAATGGCCTGTGGAAACAAAAAGGTATTCTGTTGTCTACAAAAGGATAGTTAAGGAAGGTTATCTGAAAGTTATCTCCAGAGCCTGGGAATAGCCACCAAAAAGGCCCTATCCCTGTTGAGTCTCCTTCTTTAGAGGTTTTTAACAGAGGCTGTTAGGAATGCTTTGATTAGTTTTTTGTGGTTTTTTAGGGCTTCTCTGAATATGGCAGCCACAGATGCTGGCAAAATGTCAGGAAAAAACTCTTCTAGAACATGGCCACATAGCCCGAAAAACCCACAAAAAACTATGGATGCCGGCCATGAAAGCTTTTGACTTCACAGTGCTTTGACTGTTTATTCTTGCATGGCAGAATGGGGTTGGAATGGATGGCCCTCGAAGTATCTTCCAGCTCTGTGATTCTATATATCTGCACAGGCCCATTTGGGGGAATTACCTGGACCTGAAGCATAAAGGGCTTTGTGGATCATAAGCCACAGGCATGAGATCGGGGGAATAACCTGGACCTGAAGCATAGAGGGCTTTGTAGGTCATAAGCCACAGGCATGAGACTAACAGCTAGTGGAGCTGCTGCAACAAGACAGCTGTGCACTCTCTCCAATCAGAAGAAATCCAGTTATTTTAAACATTAAGAAGAGCTGGAAAAAAAGCAGCCAAGTTTGGGAAAATAGTAGAGAGGGTGGAGGCTTAAGGTTTCCTCCTCCCAGCCCCACAGACCCAATTCAGTTGAGAACCTTCCTTCCCACTACAGAAATGGGTAGCAAGATGTGAGATTGGTTTGATTTTAACCATAAGCTTTCTTCTAAAGTAGCAGAAGTGCCCTCCTGTGGCAAAAAGTTGCAATTTCACAGCATTTATAGTTTCAAGAGCCAGTGTGGTGCAGTGGTTTTGAGTGCTGGACTATGACACTGAAGATCAAGATCTGATTCCCCTCTGGGCCATGGAAACCCACTGAATGACCTTGGGAGAGTCACAGAGTCTCAGCCTCAGAAGATTGGTTCTCTTCAGTGTCTCCATAAGATGGAAACGACTTGAAAGCACACAAGACATAGTTTTTTTGTGGAGCTTTCGGGCTATGTGATCATGTTCTAGAAGAGTTCCTTTCTGATGTTTCGCCAGCATCTGTGGCTGGCATCTTCCAGCCACAGATGCTGTGAAATGTCAGAAAGGAACTCTTCTAGAACATGGCCACATAGCCTGAAAGCTCCACAAAAAACTACGGATGCCAGCCATGGAAGCCTTTGACTCCGCACACAACACAGTTTCAAAACCTTATGGACTTTATCACATACAGCTTGTAAACTGCCATTAAAGTTAGATAACAGCACTTTTAGTAATCCAGTGGGACCTCAGTATCCATGGGGGAGCTGTTCCAAACCTCCTGCGGATACCAAAATCCATGGGATCCCAAGCCCCGTTGTCCCCAATGGTGGTGCATGCATACACCACCATTAGGAACAGCCCGCATTGTCCAAAGTAGCACTGTATGCAAATGGCTGCACCTGTATTAGGTACAATAGGATGGGACTTACCTGAAGTCCCCTTGTTCCCAATGGCGGTGCAGCTGCACGTATCTGCAGATAGTGAGGCCTGCCTTGCCCAACAAATAAAATTTAGAGCTCACCTTGTCACTAACAGAGAAAACCTGTCATTAAGCTTCCAAATGCACTGAGACAGCATTACTCCCCAGGTATGAAAGGCAATTCCTGTATTGGGCAGTCACATGGTGTCAGTGTCTCCTTCACTCCCCTCTCACTATTCCAGAACAGACTGTTTTTTAAAAACTTTCTTTTAATTTGAATTTGGAACAGCCTCTCCCTGCTCTTGTTTCTTTTTTAATTTTTTGGCAGGCACACAGGCTATCCATGGGTCAGAAGGCAGCATTATGGGAGTAGTGAGGAAATCAGATTGTATGGCCATGGATCACCAAAGTAGCATCAAAATGCTGATGAAGGGAGCGTGTGATAAAGACGGATGCAATGCTGGTATGCTTCTGTTATTAAACTAGCGTGACTGTGATGGGACAGCAGGCATGTTTGATCAAGTCCTCAGAGGAGTGAATTGGCACGGGACAGGTCATACAGCCAACCTCACATGATTTCTCCTTGTCCACTGTGTGATTTTCTCCAGTATTGGCATTGTTAGAATGATTAAAGAAGCCTGGAGTAACACAAACTTTGGGGTCTAGGTTGCAACATCAGTAAACGGTGGAATACTGCTTGCAAGATAAACAGCAGCTGTCGCCAGAATCCCTTACTGAACATGCATGTTCAGCAAAACAGAGAGGAAAGGGGAAAGCCAATAAGCCAATAAGTTACCCCCAACGTGTTTGAAAAACAAAACAAAAGATCTTTTTGGTCAATCCCCAAAATAGAAATGATAGAAATGTGTTTTTTTTTTAAAGTAGAGGCTGATGAAAGAAATGATAATACTTAAAATAGTCTCTAGAAGTTTCAAAATGTTTTCATTTACTTATGGTGGAGAATTCAGAGCCAAAACCAGGTTTGGGAATACAACTTCCAGTCCTCAATGGAGTCACACTCTCCTCGAAGGACTCTGTTCACAGTCTGGGGGTACTCCTTGATCCGTCGCTTCACATGACAAGTCAGGTGAATGCGACGGTCAGGAGCGCTTGTTACCAGCTTCGGCTGATACGCCAGCTGCGCCCTTTCCTGGAGAGGAGGGATCTGGAAACTGTGATACACGCGCTGGTAACCTCACGTTTGGACTACTGCAATGCACTCTACATGGGGCTACCCTTGTGCCTAACCCGGAAACTACAAATGGTCCAAAATATGGCAGCCAGGCTTCTGGCTGGAACATCCAGGAGAGAGCATATCACTCCTGTGCTAAAAGCCCTCCACTGGCTGCCGATCAGTTTCCGGGCACAGTACAAGGTGTTGGTTTTAACCTTTAAAGCCCGTCATGGCTTGGGCCCATCTTATCTAAGGGACCGCCTCCTCCCATATGAACCCCCCCGCACACTCCGGTCCTCTGGGAGGAACCTGCTTCAACCCATGAAGACCAAGCTGGTACAGACCTCCCAGAGGGCTTTTTCGGCTGTCGCCCCCAAGTTGTGGAATGACCTGCCGGACGAGATGCGTCTCATTACATCTTTAGAAGGCTTTAAAAGAGCCCTAAAGACGCATCTCTTCCGGCAAGCCTTTCCAGAGAATGTGAATATCCCCAGCTCCATACCTAGGTTTTAAGGGCTTTTTAAATCTTTTCCTGCATTTTTCTCCATACAACCTAAGCTGGGTCCACTCCCTACTATTGTGTATTGCTGTTTTAATTTATTATGTTTTTTAACTCCATTGTGATTTAATTCTTTTTTAAGGGAGGGTGGTAAGGGTAAGGAAGGGGTATTTTAACTTGATATTGTTTTAACCTCTGCTGTACTCCGCCCCGATTGCTTGTTCAGAGGGGCGGAATAGAAATAAATATTATTATTATTATTATTAAAGCCATATTTGCCTGGATTATCATTATGAAAAACCATCTTGCACTACCTCAAAGGTACCACAAGATTCCTTTACATACGGACATTTGTTTATTTATGTAAGGCTTACCTGACCTGATAGTTTAATTTCACATATGCATATTTATAGTTTTGGATAACGAAATTGCTGAAACATGTTAAACTGTCTTGCCTTTTTTGTAGTGTAGGAACCTATCCCTATTCTTTCCAATTTCTGCCTCTGGTACCAAACATTCTGTTAAAGAAGTAATGTGCTGGTACACATCTACTTCATTAATTGAGGTACATCTGTAGTTGTCGGGGTGGCAAAAATGTGCTATGAGATACAGAATGATGCACATTGTGATGCTGGCTATAAACAAGGAGCATACAGCTCCCTTACTGCAATTGCTCCACTGGTTGCTGATCCATTTCCAAGCACAATTCAAAGTGCTGGTGATCACGTATATGGCTCAGGTTCATAATATCTGAAAGCTTGCATCTCCCCATATGAGCCAGCCTGAGTCTTGCACACTTCAGGGAAAGGCTTTCTCTCTGTTCCATCACCTTCTTTGGGTCATCTGGTAAGGATATAGAGGAGAGACCTTTCTCAATGGCTGTTCCTTGACTATGGAACTTCTTCCCAAGGGAAGCTCTCAGCTTTTTTTCTGCCAGCAGCCAAAGTCCTTCTTATTTCTATTGGGCATCAGCCTTTAACAGGTTAGGCTAGAAGGATGCACCTAGGGAGGAAAAATGAAATGCACAGATATAGGATGGGGGACATCTGGCTGAATGAAACTATGTGTGAAAGGGATCTAGGAGTCCAAGTAGACCATAAGTTGAACATGAGTCAGCAGTGTGATGCAGCAGCTAAAAAGGCCAATGCTATTTTAGGTTGCATCAATAGAAGTATAGTGTCTAGATCAAAGGAAGTAATAGTGCCTCTCTATTCTGCTTTGGTGAGGCCCCACCTGGAATACTGTGTCCAGTTCTGGGCACCACAATTCAAAAAGGATGTGGAGAAACTGGAGCGGGTCCAAAGGAGGGCAACTAAGATGGTGAAGGGTCTGGAAACCATGCCCTATGAGGAACGACTTAGAGAGCTGGGGATGTTTAGCCTGGAGAAGAGAAGGTTAAGAGGTGATATGATAGCCCTGTTCAAATATTTGAAGGGATGTCATATTGAGGAGGGAGCAGGCTTGTTTTCTGCTGCTCCAGAGAACAGAACGCGGAGCAATGGATGCAAGCTGCAGGAAAAGAGATTCCACCTCAACATTAGGAGGAACTTCCTGACAGTAAGGGCTGTTCGATGGTGGAACACACTCCCTCGGAGTGTGGTAGAGTCTCCATCCTTGGAGGTCTTTAAGCAGAGGCTGGACAGCCATCTGTCGGGGATGCTTTGACTGGGAGTTCCTGCATGGCAGGGGGTTGGACTGGATGGCCCTTGTGGTCTCTTCCAACTCTATGATTCTATGATTCTATGATGTGCAAAAAAGGGTGTTTTTTTTTTTTAAGTCAAAAACTATAATGTGTTTAAAATGTTTTAAATTAATGTCTTAGGAGTAATGTTTTAAATAGATTGTTTATTTTTAAAGAACTTTTATACCACCTATTCTTTCATCTTGCTTGTTTAGATTGGAAGCTGCTTTGGAACAAAGATAGAACCGCTACAAAGGGCAAGTCAGTCATTGTCAGCCACCCTTTCCAGGCTTACTCCAGTACCTGTTTTATTGCTCTGTCCCTAATCCTCACATGGCCAATAAGGGGAGTGGTCTCTGCCTGCACGAAAAGCACCCAATACCATCTTAACTGACAATATCTCAGGTAGAATGTAGGCCTGTGAATTTAATATCATCACTATTTTGCTCCTGATGATTCGTAACATCTTTGCCTGAAGGAAGAAGCCACTGAAGCGTCAAAAGCTTGCTTAATGTATTTTATGCTTTGGAGTTGGCCCAATAAAACAACACTAAAGCTGTTGCTGCATGTGGAGTTTGGATTTTGTTGTATTTTACTGCATGGCCAACATATGTGTGTGTGTGTGTGTGTGTGTCTGTGTGTGTGTGTCTATATATATATATATATATATATATATATTTCCCTGTACCTGGGTTCTCTTGTCCATGAGTGTTGTTCAGTTCTGCCAGTAGCTGGTTGAAGTCATCCTGATGAGCGATCCAATTGTCCTGCAAGTAATATTTATTTATTTATTTATTTATTTATCATTTTAAAATTTTTATATCCTTCCCTATAGCACAGGATCTCAAGGGTAAAAACAGAAGAATGTTAAACATTTCTTTTGTGTTTATTAATTTAATGTATACCTTGCCTTTCTCCCTGCATGGCAGCCAATACTATTTAGTATTTTGTAAAAGATTTTAGATCTTTTATAGAAAAGCTATAAACAATATACAAAAATCTATAATTTAAAAAATTTAATAAGCTTTGTAATTTAATATGCTATTTAAAAGCATTAACTTAAAATGCAAGACTATTTAAAAAGTCTACGTATTGAACAACTAAAGATATTAAACAATTAAACCATTAAAACACATTTGTTTGATGAGGCCCCAGAGCTATCTCTGACTGAAAATTACAAATGCTGGATGGAACCAGGGCTATTAAAGTGGGATCGCAGGACTGTATTTGTGTAGCATAAAAGGGTCACTTGGCAATGGGGTTCACACAAAAATATGCAACCAAATGTATATATGTTTCCATGCAAATCTATCTGCATGCCTGTGCATACCTGCTTCTCTAAAGGGTAACACCAGTTTCGCAATTGTGAACCAAATGTGGATCTTGCATATCAGACAAAAATGTTCAACTGCTCCCACAGGGGGAATCAATGTATTCAAAGGACACCAAAAGAATTCTGGCAATTACTTTGATAATGTATTTTTGATACTAATCATTTTATGTGGTGTTCTTCTCCAAGGGTACAAATTCAGACATCAAACCAAGGTTATTTTACCCAAACAATCCAACTTTATAATCCAAACCATGGGATCCTAAAGCACAGCAGGCAAACAGTGGTTCAAAGTAGCTTGTTTGAGAAGTACTTAGCCCTCCCTATCTTCTCTATCAAGTCTTTAAGCAGAGGCTGGATGGCCATCTGATGGGGGTGCCTTGATTCTGAGTTCCTGCATGGCACTGGGTTGGACTGAATGGTCCTTGTGGTCTCTTCCAACTCTATGATTCTATGAATGTTTTAAGTACACTCCTATTTCCATGCTACACCACCCCTTTGGACGCAGAACTCGAGAGCCAATTAAGGTTTGTCAGTTTAAAGAAACAAGTTGGCACATCCACTTTAAATCTTAGACCTAAATCCTATTATTAGTTCCACCTAGTGTCACTGAATCAGCTGGTTTTACCTATGTGTTAACTCATTATTAATTAACACCATTCAACAACTGATTCAATGGGTCTACTCTGCCCTAATTACAGTCGACCCTCTGTTTTTGTGGTGGATCCAGTGCGGATCTCTCCGCAAAAATTGAGTTTTGCATATATTCAAGCCCCATTGGCTTGAATATAGGTGTATGGATGCGCGCATGTATGCACCTTGGGCACGCGCCCCACTATTTCCCCCTGTGCATTCTGACATGGTAGTTGTTGGCATGGTCCAGAATTTCAGTGCTTTCAAACAGCATTTTATGCCCAGGATGGTTTATAGCATGTTCTGCTACTGCTGAATTTCCGGTTGACCCAGTCTGCAGTGTTTCTCATGTTCCTTGATTCTTGTTTGCACAATGCGTTTGGTGGTCCCTATGTAGAACCTGTCCGCAGCTGCATGGAATGCAGTAGACTCTTGCGGCTGTGAAAGGGTCTCTCTTGTCCTTGGCTGAGCGAAGCATTTGCTGGATTTTCTTCGTCGGTTTGTAAACCATTTGCAGGTTGTGTTTCCTCACCACTTTCCCTATTCTGTCTGTGACTCCTTTGATGTATGGTAAAAATATCTTCCCTTTGGGTGGTTGCTTGTCTTGAGTCTTCTGGGTTTTTCTGGGCCTGGCAGCCCTTCTGATGTCTGCGCTGGAGTAACCTGTAGAGCCCGGTCCAGGTGCTTCAGTTCATTTTCTAAGAAGTAGGGTTCACAGATCCATTTTGCCCGGTCTACCAGTGTTTTTATTATGCTTCTTTTTTGTCCTGGGTGATGGTTGGAGTTCTTGTGCAGGTATCTGTCCGTATGTGTAGGTTTTCTGTATACTGTGTGGCCCAAACGTTGGTTTGGTTTACAAATGACTAGGACATCCAAGAATGGTAGTGTTCCTTCCTTTTCTTTTTCCATTGTGAATTGGATATTAGGGTAGATGTTGTTCAAATGGTTCAGAAATACAGCCAGATCTTCTTCTCCATGGCTCCAAATGATGAAAGTGTCGTACACATATCAGAACCATGTTGTGGGCTTTTTCGGTGCTTTTTCCAAGGCTTGTTTTTCAAAGTGCTCCATGTAAAAGTTTGATATCACAGGGCTCAGAGGGCTCCCCATTGCTACCCCATCTCTCTGCTCGTAGAATCCATTGTCCCACTGGAAATAGCTTGTGGTGAGGCAATGTTTGAACAGGGCTGTGATGTCTTCTGGAAAAAAATTTCGGATGAAAGTCGTGGTGTCCATTATGGGGACTTTGGTGAACAAGGAGACCACAATGAAACTGATTAGTATGTCTCCAGGTTTTAGTTCAAGATTTTTCCTATGAAGTGAGCTGAGTCCTTGATAAAGTGGGGGATTTGCCCTATATAGGTTTGAAGTTGCGTGGCCAGAAACTTGGCCAAGTCGTATGTGGGGGATCCAATGGCACTTACTATGGGTCGGAGTGGAATGGACCCCTTGTGGATTTTGGGAAGCCCATACAGTCTTGGTGGAAAAGCCTCGGATTTGCACAAACTTTGTTTTGTGGTTGGCTGAACTGAGGAGTTTTTGATCAGGGTGTTTGTTTTCCTGGTGATTTTGTTGGTTGGATCTTGTTTCAGTTTTTTATATATTGCAGGATCTAGGAAACTGTTCTGTTTCCATGATTACTGTGGAATTGCTTTTGTCTGCTGGGCAAATGATGATTTCTGGGTCCGAATTGAGGTCCTTGATGGCTTTTTTCTTTTTTGGTTATGTTGATGGGAGGTGGTTTTGTGTTGCACAGAATCGTTGCTGTTTCCCTTCTTATCTCTTCTGCTTCCTCCTCTGGGAGATGGTGGAGGGCAGATTCAACCTGGGCAATGTCTTCAACTGGGATTCTGGTGGTAGCTACTGCTAAGTTGCCTCCTTTGGCCAGGATGGATGTCTTCTCTTTTGAAAGTTGTTGCTGTGTGAGGTTGATAATCATCCATGATGTATCCAGTGCAGGTTTTGGCTGTTGCTTATGGCATTTGCTGAATTTTTGTTTTTGTCTTTCTGTGTGGTCTGCCATATCTTTTTCCATTTTCCTGTAGGTGAGGTTGTCAATTTTGTCCCAGTCCTTGGTGTCCATCTTCTGACTAATGCTGAGGTGGAGTGATAGCAGTTCTTTGCCTGTGTTGGCCAGTTCTTTGTGGGTGGTGTGTATTCTCTCCCGTAGCAGAGCACCTTCCATCCTGTTGTAGATGTGGTTGGCCTGTGGTGATTTGAAGATCATTTTTGCTCTGAGAAATTGTGGTATGGTGTCTGTGTCTCTGCAGCGTAGCAGGTAAGTTAGTGAGCAGTGAAGATGTGCTTTCCTGGTCCAGAGTTTTTCCAGTCTCCGGGTGTCTTGGAACAGTTTCTCCCTGTAGAGATTCCCAAGGTCACACAGGATATATATATCCAATCCTTTTCCAGGCTATCATTCTCTGAAGATGCCAGCCATAGATGCTGGCGAAACATCAGAAAGGAACTCTTCTAGAACATGGCCACATAGCCAGAAAGCTCCACAAAAAACTATGGATGCCAGCCATGAAAGCCTTCGACTCCATGACAGCACAGGACTTTTTAAAAATCCTAATATGTTACACTGCTGGGGACAAATGGCCCTTTCACACTACACAGTGACAATGATAACTGTTGTACTTTAGCTGTCATGGCAACATTCTGTGGAATCCTGGGATTTGCAGTTTAGGGAGTGGTATCTAAAATTCTCAGTCAGAGAACTCTAGTGCCTCACCAGACCACAAAACCCATGATTCTATAAGATACAAACAAGGCAGTTAAAGCAGAATCATTCTATAATTATGAAAGGATTCAAAAATGTCATCAACAGCCAAAACAACAACAACAACATAGATTTACTTGATTTTTTAAAATCCCAGATATTTTTTGTTTGCATGTATAAAAAACTCATAGACAAGTGGATGAAATCTGAGAGGAAATGTTTGCAATGGTTCAGGTGCCTGGACTGCAGAACACCTCCACTAGAGGTCTAGTTGTGTGTGGATTCTGCAGCAAAATGGAACTCTTCAGGATAGAGATGTCCCATCCTGGTGTCTGAGGGTTAATAAACTGAGCTACTAGCTTGAATGGGTAGACTGGGGCCTTCTCTCCATAGGCTTCACTCACCTCATGGTTGATAGATGCTCCTAAACCAAGGGTGTTGTTCTTCACTTGAACCCGGATGTGCTCTGTGTTGCCTTGTTCCTGAGCTCCAAGTCCCTAGAAGAAACCGAAGACAGAAACTGATACTTTTTATTTTTTAGGGCCTTTCAATATGGCAGCTTAATTTAATTGTTCCTCTCTGATGCTTGCTCTAATATTAAAAGAAATATACATATAAAAGGCAAAACCTAATTGTAGATGCTTGCATAGATACACTGTTTAACAGACAGCAAGATCTCATAGTGAATGTGACTATACCAATTTTGAGGTGGGGGAATGATGAAGACAAAACTTATTGGAGTATAGCTTCAGGAGCCGACGTCTGAGGGGAAGTAGATAAAGATGAAGATGCTTCATTTAAATCTGTTACCAGGAAACCATATGTACCTCTGGGGAGATGTGTTAAAGGAAAGATACGTTTGTTTGAACCTTGCAATCTGTTTACATACTGTGGAGTCGAAGGCTTTCATGGCCGGCATCTATAGTTTTTTGTGGAGCTTTCGGGCTATGTGGCCATGTTCTAGAAAGGAACTCTTCTAGAACATGGCTACATAGCCCAAAAGCTCCACAAAAACTATGTTTACATACTGCTCTTGGGTTGATCTTGTTATTTGGTTTTAATCTTAATCCTTTTATGTATATTTTTTAAAATAAAAGATTACAAAAGATGAAGATGCTGTAGATGAAAAAGCAAAAGTTATATGTAATTAATAAAATCATTGAACTACAAGGTGTTTGGACAGCTGTCCTGAGATCTTTTGGGGGGGAGGAGCTTATAAATATACTAAAGCAAATTATTTGTGGAGTTAGCAGATTAATGAAATTCAGGATTTGTAAACTAACAAAACAGCAAACTGCAGAATACCTGTAGGAAAAACATGGGGGGGGGGGTTCACATTATTGGTAATGGCTGACCTGTTTGCGAATGGGGGAGAAAGCAAGTAACAGCCACCATTCATGATGGCTCTCCCTAGAAGCAAAGATGACTAAACTGAGATTGTCATATTCTAGTCATATCATGAGAAGAAAGGATATGATTTACATCTTTCAATAAAACTGGGGTTTCTAGTTTATTATTCCTATTAAATCCAAATATATGTAGATTACAGACTATAATGCTTGGTAAATTGAGGGTGATAGGAAAAGAGGAAAACCATATTTCTGATGGATAGGTTCAATCAGACGAGCCATGGCCCGGAATCTGCAAGTGATCAGCAAGGCAGTTGCAAATAAAGGGACTTGGAGGTCTCATTCATAGGGTTACCAGGGGTCAAAGCTGACATGAAGGCAGTTCATGATGTTGTTGGTTGGTTGGTTGGTTGATCTCCCAAGTCTGGAAACAATATGGTGGTCTCATCTTTATAGGACCCATGACGTAGGTTGCTGCTGCTTTTGCCCCAATTGCTTCTCTAAGGTGAAGTAAGCTTATCTCTTTTTCACTTCCTCCCCATCTCCCCCAGATTCAGCAAGGTTTTTAGTGAGAGCATATATGCTCAAGGGCTCAGCTTTAAAAGGGCATTGGTTCTCAGGGTACTTAAACCTTGACACCTAAAATGATCAATCCATATAGGCTCTCAGCTGACTCAACCTCAGAGAAGTTCTACTGGATGCTGACTGGGCTGTTCGGAAGTGACTAAAAAGTGTAGCTTTAGGTTAAAAGGAAGTTCTCAGAAATTCTAATTTGACTACCAAATATTTTTTGTGAATGAATGCCCTGTCTTCTCTTCTCCACAGGGAACCATTTCCCCTCTGACTGGAGATCTCTCTACCTTACACTCCATTCCATCACTTTTTTTAAAAAGGTTTTTCTCCCTAGTTTACAAGTGACAATGAAGTGTTCATGGGGAACAACAGAACCCTAGAAGCCTTTGGAGGGTGAGAAGAGGGAGACCCTTGAAACTGGTCTAGTGCAAAGTCTGAGAGATGTGTTTCTGTTTTGGCCAGAAATGGGGGTGGAGGGGGCTTCAGACCTTAACATAGCAGCTGAAAGCAACCAAGAATAATATCCTGTGCTCAATTTACCTGTGGAGATGAATGGAACCGATCAAGGTTTTCTGTAATGCTGTTAATTAACAGTTTATCTATAAATGGTTTCATCTTCTGAATCATCCCCCCACCTCATTATAACTCTTTCTCCTATGTCTGTGTATGTCATGGAAATCATTCTTCCTTCTCCGTGATCCTTTTTTTCTTCTTCCTTGTTTAATGTTTGTAATGTCAATTTCAAGAGAAGAAAACCTGTGTACTGGAAAATCAGCCCTGGTGGCGCAGTGGTTAAATGCCTGTACTGCAGCCACTCACTCAAAACCAGAAGGTGGCGAGTTCAAGACCAGCAAAGGGCTGAAGCTTGACTCAGGCTTGCATCCTTCCGAGGTCGCTAAAATGAGTACCCAGATTGTTGGGGGCAAATAGCTTACAATTGTAAATGAAGCTGTTTGTTTAACAAATTGTAAGCCGCTCTGATAGTCTTGGCTGAAGAGCGGGGTATAAATAAGAACATTATTATTATTATTATTATTATTATTATTATTAACAACAAGTATTTGGTATCTATCTTCCCCTGAGGCAGCCATCAGGCACAGCTAAGCTAAAAATGAGCAGGGAGTGGCCCAGCAGTGGGACAAGCTGAAGACGTCTGTAGCTCACCTGGAACTGCCCCAGATTTCCTTACTCAGCAGTCAAGCCTCTGTGGACAAGACAACTGCAGCTTGAGTGCTAGGAGACAAGGCTGGGCACTTGTCAAAGGACTTTATCAGAATGGCAAAAAAGACAGGACATAGCAGTATGCTCCAGTCAATATCACACAATAGGATTTTCACACATCATCACGTAAAGTTGCGGTTATCGCACGATTATCTCGTGAATAAAGAGGCATTCTAGCACCGCTTTTTATTCACGAGAAAATAAGTGGTGCTAGAATGCCTCTTTATTCATGGGATAATCGTATGATAAATGCAATATTGTGAGAAAATCTTAGCATTATTGAACGATATTGATGGGAGCTTATCACTATGCTCCCATCTTTTTTGCCAGTCTGATTAAGTCCCTAGAAACCATTCTCGCTAGCTTCACTCAGGTTTGATTCCACTTTGCATTCCTCTATATGGTTTGTTTCCCTGGCTTCTGACTGATTTTCTCAGCTTCTTGATGTTGGACTGCCAATGATCAAACACATAATGTGCATCCATGCCCAAATGCCAACACATGCATCACTTGCATAACTCTTCTTCCACAATCTTGAACTGAACATGGACATTCATGTCCAACCACTTTTGTAAGGAAAATACACACAATGAACATACAAAAAGGATTTCATCCTTTGACTTTTATCCACCTTATGGGAAACTGCAGTTAATAGAAGATTTAGTTGTGTGTTTGCCAACCTGCTTATAGGAGACCTATCTTGGAATATTCATGCAAGATAATGTCTGGAAACCATGTCCTATGAGGAGCAGCTTAGGAAACTGGGTATGTTTAGCCTGGGGAACAGAAGGTTAAGGGGTTACATGATAGCCATGTTTAACCATTTGAAGGGATGTCATACTGAGGATGGAGCAAACTTGTTTTCTGCTGCTCCAGAGAACACGGAGCCATGGATTCAAGCTACAGGAAAAGATATTCCACCTAAACATTAGGAACAAATTCCTGATGGTAACAACTATTTGACAGTGGTATGCACTGCTTCAAGCATGATAGTCTCCTTCTTTGGAGGTTTTCATAGAGGATGGAAGGCAATCTGTGAGGATTGTTTGGATTCTGTTTTTATGCATGGCACGGGTTCAGACTGGATAGCCCTTGGGGTCTCTTCCAACTCTGGGATTCTATGACTCTATGGCCCAATACAGGCTGGCACAAAGCGCTGTCCTCGAGCCAAAACTAGAGATGCTAGCGCATGGCAACCACACGCTAGCAAACCCTAGTTCGTAGGGACGGCACCATTTTGAAAGCGCACCGTCCATACCTGCGTGTGACAATGGCATCACGCACATGCCGCATCCACACAGAGTGGCGTGTGTGACGTCGGCGTGACACTCCAGGGTGCTTACAATGGAGAATCAAAAAAAGGAGCTTCGAAACGGAGCTCCTTTCTGGGGAGCGGATCATTGGAGCAGCCACTACACAGCCACACCAACGATCCTGAGGAGAAAGGGTCCACCTATTTCCTTCTGGCTGTGGCGCCTGGAGTGTCCAGGGGCATGAAGCCCCAAGGACACCCCTTTCCAGGCCATGGGGCCTGGAAAAGCGCCAGATTGGGGTCGCTGGTCTGCCGCTGAGGTTGCCCTGGCCGCAATCCGGCGTGAAAAGGGGCAGCAGAGACCTCCTCCTTTGGGATCGTCTGCATTGGCCCTATAAGACCTTCTGAACTCAGTCTCTGACGTTCTTACTATCTTTCTTATGTGCACAAATCTTTAAGATATTAAGGTCCTGCCATGCAGACCTACCTTGCCTTTTGACCATCCCATTTTTTCCAACATCTTCTGGCCAAATTTTGATTCATCCTTGCTCCAAGTGCTGTTCCGGGGATCCACAGACCACTTCTGCTTGCGACGTGCTAAAAGAGAGAGAGAGAAAGTGTATTTGCTTTTATAGGAATGAAATTTGAAGGACCGTATCTCTCTGTACGAGCCCACTAGAGTCTTGAGATCATTGGGAGAGGCCCTGTTCTCTGTCCCACCACCTTCGCTGCCTTGAGTCCCTGTATTGGGATAAAGGCAGGATATGAGATAATAATAACAATAATTCCTCTGACCCATCATTTACTCCTTTGAGGAGACTTTAAAAACAGTTTCTAGTTGTACTCTGTTAACACAAATGCATTGAGATAGAAAATCTGACACCCTGAGTAGGGAGCAAGTCCCACCTTGCTACGGAATAAACCTCACTGAATACAGTAGGATTTACTTATGGGGAAATATGCACATCATGAATTTAGCTATGCGGCAATTTTAGGTCTACCTAAAACCAGGGCTGGAAAAATAACCACAAAAACTTTTATGGTTTAAGCCATTTTGACAGGAGGTTGGTTGGTTTAAACCAGATTTTTGCATTAATGTTTTGATGAAAAAAATATTGAATCCTGCTTATTACATTAATACTGTGAAAGAATGCTTTCTGTATTAGAGCACATGACTAACCATGTTTTCATGCTTTCTAACATTAACAATCCAAACTTATTAGGCTTTAATATGATTTACATCTTTTAAATAAAAACTTGGGTTTATTTATTTTTATTTTATTTTTCTACTGTTTATTATCCCTATTAAACCTGGTTGAATGAGACTACATGTGAAAGGGATCTAGGAGTCCAAGTAGACCATAAGTTGAACATGAGTCAACAGTGCAATGCGGCAGCTAAAAAGGCCAATGCAGTTTTAGGCTGCATCAATAGAAGTATAGTGTCTAGATCAAGAGAAGTAATAGTGCCGCTCTGTTCTGCTTTGGTCAGGCCCCACTTGGAATACTGTGTCCAGTTCTGGGCACCACAATTCAAAAAGGATGTGGAGAAACTGGAGCGTGTCCAAAGGAGGGCAACTAAGATGGTGAAGGGTCTGGAAACCCTGCCCTATGAGGAACGACTTTGGGAGCTGGGGATGTTTAGCCTGGAGAAGAGAAGGTTAACAGGTGATATGATAGCCCTCTTTGCTTGTTTTCTGCTTCTTTTTCAGAGCAACCGCTTTAAGAAGGCACACACTCTCTTTTTCTATCTCAAGAGAAAAAGCCCTCCCACAAAGACCTTAAAAGTCTGACTGGCTCATGGAAGAAGATATTGGCTTTTAAGTAGTCTAAGTCCAAGCAGTGTGCGATCTTAACTGTCATAACCAACTCTTTGGATTTTGCCAAGATATGGATCGACAGCTAGCACAGCTGAATGTAACAGAAGCAGAGGCTTGTCTTTGAAAGGGTCAGATAGGGAGAAGATGACTTGGGCTGCTGCCGCACTGCAGAATTAATGCAGTCTGACTCCCTTTTAACTGGCATGGCTCCATCCTATAGGATCCTGGGGTTTGCAGTTTGTTGTGGCACCAGAGCTCTCGAGGAAAAAAGGCTAAATACATTTTTTAAAAAACAACCTATAAATCCCAGAATACCACTGAAATTCTCCAGTGTAGATGTAGCACTAGAGAAAGGGTTTGGCTTTGAGAGATATATGGTGCGGAGTTTGAATTTTCTCCACCCTTCACTGTCTCCCCTTCCCCTTCTGCATCCAGTACAAGCTTTTGTTGTTGACTTTCAAAGCCCTCCATGGACTGGCCCCTCCTTACTTGTCTGAACTTCTTTCTCCTCACACTCCTTCTCTTCCCCTCCATTCTGGTAGTCAAGGTCTCCTGTCCCAGCTGAGGATTTCCACTGCCCCGTTCCGGATTCGTCCTTTCTCACTTGTTGCCCCTCACTCCTGGAACCTTCTTCCTCTACATGTGCGCCTCATCACTTCTCTAACCAGTTTCAAAACTGAGTTAAAGACTATATTGTTTAGAGAAGTGTTCCCAGGATTGTGCCATCTGCCCCAGGATGCCTCCTTTTAACTATGTATTAAGAAGCCGTGCCCTCCCTCCAGTCCATCTGCCTTGGTCCTGGTCCCAGAGGGAGAGAAGAACCACCGGACCTCACCCCCTTTCCCATCACCTTCCCCTCTTCCTTTTGTGTTGTCTCTTTTAGACTGTAAGCCTGAGGGCAGGGAACCTTCTAAATATATGATTGTATGGAGTAACCAACACCTGAGGCGAAGCACCAAAATCAGTGTGTACAGAGCCATTGTACTGTCCATTCTCCTCTATGGGTCTGAATCATGGGTCACCTATCGCCAACACCTACGACTCCTCGAATGCTTTCATCAGCGCTGTCTACGCACAATCCTAAATATACACTGGACTGACTCTGTGACGTATGTTGCTGTCCTGGAGCAAGCAGAGATCACCAGCATTGAGGCCATGCTACTGAAAACGCAGCTGCGCTGGGTAGGGCATGTTTCCAGGATGGAGGACCACCGCCTCCCCAAAATAGTACTCTATGGTGAATTTGCCACGGGTCAGCATAAGAGGGGTGCCCCAAAGAAGAGATACAAGGACTCCCTGAAACAACATCTCAAGCTCGGCCAAATTGATCCCCAACAATGGTCTGCCCTGGCCTCACATCGGGAGGCATGGAGACAAGGCACGATCCACAATGCTGCAGCCTCTTTTGAGAACTCACACCGAAAAAGTTTAGAAGAGAAACGACAACGCAAAAAGAACCATAACTTGGAAACATCACCCAAGGAGACTTTCTGCTGTGCTTTCTGTAACCGGACTTGCTTATCTCGGATCGGCCTTTTTAGTCATCAACGCACTTGTAGTAAGCGTGGGATCATGAGTCCTTCCTGGATCATCGTTAGCGAAGAAAAGCCAGAGAGGAAATGTACAGCACTGTGCAAATTTACAGCGCTATATAAATAAAGGTTAATAATAATAATAATAATAATAATTGTGCCTGGAACCAAACCGGTATCCATTGGCAGCTGAAGTCCAAGACACCTGGGCTCCATCCACACTAGAGAAATAACCCGGTTTGGCACTGCTTTAACTGCCCTGGCTCAAGGCTATGGAATTCTGGGAGTTGGAGTTTGTTGTGCGGCCCAGAGCGGAGCTTGCTCCGCTCTGGGCTGCACAACAAACTCCAACTCCCAGAATTCCATAGCCTTGAGCCAGGGCAGTTAAAGCAGTGCCAAACCGGGCTATTTCTCTAGTGTGAACCCAGCCCTGGAGGACCAAAGTTTGGGGATCACTGCCCTAGATCCCCACATTAAGAGCTTTTGGACTCCATCTCCCAGAAGCCTCAGTCACGTGGGCCAATAGCCGGGGATTCTGGGAAGTGAAGTCCAAAACCCCTTAAAAATGGGCACTGTTTGGGGAGCAGGGCCGCCATAAGCCGGGAATGGCTCGAAGGCAGGCAGACAACAACCAGAGCCACCGTTTTATCCCAGGAGCCATGAACTGCCCTCCGGCCTCGGTCCGAACCCGCTTCCGACACTCACGCTCCGCCAGCATCGCCATCTTGGAAAGAGAGAGCGTCGCAGGGGGCCTTCTTCTCCAGCCGTCGCGCCGCCGCCATCTTGCAGAGGCGGGTATTTAGGCGACTAACTCAAACGCCTGATTACAATATAACACCGTGAGAGAGAGAAGAACGGGATCAGAGGCAACAGGGACAAAATTTTGGGAGTCTCAGAGATTAAAGAGAGTAATAGGGAAGTGTCGCTGGTTTGCTGGTGTGGGGAATTTCGTACAGGCAGTGCGTTAGACACCTGGACTTCAACTCCCGTCGGCCCCAGCAAGACTAGGCAATAGGGAGGGGTGATGGGAGTTGTAGTTCAGGCAGGGCTTCCCATACTTGGGTCCTCCAGCTGCTTTGGACTTCAACTCCCAGAAGCCTCAGGCATTTTGGCCTATGATCAGGAATTCTGGGAGCTGAAGTCCAAAAAACACTCAGTCAGGACCAGAATTTGGGAAGCAATGGATTAATGAGTCCCAAACTTTGGCCTTCTAAGGGTTTTGGACTTCAGCTCCCAGAAGCCTTTGCAATATTGGTCAATAGTGTGGCATTCTGGGAGCTGAAGTCCTAAAAAGGTGATAGTTTGGGGATTATTTTAGATGAATGGCACTCCTTGGGGAAGAGGAACACACAATGGGAAAGTTATTGGTTATATTTATTTAACCCCCCCCCCTTTCCCCCCTAAATTTGGGGCTCAAAGTGGCTCACACTTTAAAATAACAATACAATTCAAAGCACAACAATGAAGGATTAAAATAGAATTAAACCATTTGCAGGATTAAAGACATTCAACCTTTCACCAAAAGGATAAAATGAAAGATTTTTGTTTTTTTAAAAACTCTTTGTGTGTGTTATTTGTTTAGATTGCAACTACTGGGGGATTGTGGGAGTTGTAGTCCAAAACCCTTCCAAACTCTGTTGATCTTGGCTCCTTGCAAGCTTTTTTGGGTGCATCTACACTGTAGAAATAATGCAGTTTGACAGCGCTTTAAGTGTGATGGCTCCATCCTCTGGGATCCTGGGATTTGTAGTTTTGCAAGGCCTTTAAGCTTTCTTTCTGGCAAAGAGTGCTGGTGCCTCACCAAACTACAAATCCCAGGATGCTGTAGGATGGAGCCATGGCAGTCAAATGTGGTGTGAAACTGCATTATTGTTCTACAGTTTAGATACATGCTTAGAGTTGCCACCTTTTGCTCAGAAACCATTTGTTTTTTTTTAAAGTAAGGAACCTCAGTATTTGCTTATTTATTTAATTTCTACGGCACCTTTCTCCCTGGAAGGGACCCAAGGCGGCTCACAAATAAAAACCCTTTAAAAACTTATTTCAATAAAACAATTAAAACATCAGACTTTTTGATTCCCCCGGGCTGAAAATATATTTGTGCCATATCCATACCCTGGGAAAAGGGTTGGGTTGCTTTATCCCAATTTCTCTACTGCCCTTCAGTACTAATATTTTAATTTTAAGTAATATTTTAAGTAATATTTAGAATGAAGCATACTTCCTGCACTGAAAGTAAAACCCTTAAGTTTATATTGTTGCTGTGTGGCTTCAAGTGGTTTCTGACTTATGGTGACTCAAAGGCGAATCTGCCATGGGATTTTCTTGGCAAGATTTGTTCGGAGGGGGTTTGCCCCATTGCCTTCCTCTGAGGCTGAGAGAGTGTGACTTGCCCAAGGTCACCCCAGGCTTCACCCACACTGCAGAAATAACCTAGTTCAACACTGCTTTAACTGCCATGGCTCAATGCTAAGGAATTGTCGTTTGTTGTGCTCTGACACAGAGAAAGCTAAATCTCTCATAAAACTGCTCCCAATGTCCTTCTCCAAACTACAGGTCAGGGCCTGAATACCCAAAAGGCATCAGGTCCCATCTGATCTTGGAACCTAAGCAGGATCAGCTCTGGTTAGCATTTGGATAGGAGACCACCAACAAATGCTGGAGGCTATATTTCTGAGGAAGGCATTGGCAAAGCCACCTCTTGAGTATTCTTTGCCTAAGAAAATCCCTGTGAGATTCATGGGGCTGACAGGCAACTTGAAGGGACACACACATACACACTGCAGGTTCCAGGTTTCCACAAAAATGTTGCCAGGGCAGTTAAAGTGGAATCATACCGGTAGTGCTGTAACTGTGTTTTGTGAAAGGCCCCTAAATTTGTAAGTCCTTCCTTAAAGGCTTTCAATGGAGTTCTGCTTTTGTGGGTCAAAATCCACACAATTGGCCAAGCCCATGGGCTCTTTCACATTCCAAAATGATACTTTGATACCTTTCTAACTGCTTTATCAGTAGCAATAGCAACAGCAAGTACATTCCTATACTGCTTATCAGTGAACTAGTACTCCCTAAGCGGTTTACAATGTTACCCCTCACAAAGGACTTTATTGGACACATTTTTCTCCCCATTATGGGCAATGGAAGGGGACGCTCAGGGCCGCACGAGACCGAGAAAAAAGAGATTTTGCTGCACAATGGAGTGTCCTCAAAATGGCCCCATTCTGGCGCCCGGCACCAGGCTGTTTCCATTCAGTGCTAAGGTGCATCCTTTGTCTTGAACGGAAGACTTCCGACCTGAACATTTAATGTGCCACAGCACTGAATGGAATTGGCCTGGCGCCGGGTGCCAGAATGGGGCCATTTTGAGGACACTCAGGTGCGTGGTAAAATCCATTTTTTCTTGTTCTTGCATGGCCCTGAGCATCCCATTCCAGTGCCCATAACGGGGGGGGGGGGGGGGGGAATGTGTCTGTTAAAGTCCAAAGTGGGTACTCATTTTACTGACCTAGAAAAGGATGGAATGCGGAGTGGACCTTGGAGCCCTCCTTTAAGATTGAACTTACAGTGTTGTTTGTATTTAACCACTACGCCACCAAGGCTGCTTTAGCTGTATCCTACAAAATCCTGGGATTTGTAGTTTCATGAGTCACTAGCACTCTTTGGCAGAGAATTCTACATGCCTCATTAAAAGACAAATCCTAGAATTCCATCGGATGGAGCCATGGCAGTTAAAGGTTGAATCATAGTGCTATCTATTATGCGGAAGAAACCCTTTGGAAAGTCAGAGAAGTGCTGTAAGGAAAATCCACAAGGAGGCTCCTATGGCATCTGTGCATCATTTGAAATGTACCGCAGTTTCTTCTAGCATCCATTCTTTGCTTCAGAAGGAATGGAGGCAGATGGGAAAAGTTTCGGTTTCATGCACCATAGCAATGCTTAGTGTTCACGGCAGCCATAGTCATAGCCCTATTAGTGGGCTATGTCTGTGTCTGTGGTTGCACAATGGTATTCAATTGTACCTCAGTTCATCCTCTCTGTTGGGTAGCCTCATTGGTAGAAGCTGCAAAGCTTCCTTCTCCACCTTGCCTCTGGCATTTTGATGCATTCCATTTCTTTCAGGTCAGTGCAATGTGGTTCTTGGATCACTGGTTGGCTGGATTACAAAATTCCTGTGTGCTTCCCCTCTGATGCTGGCTGGCTTTTACTGATTCTACTACATCCATTTTAGTGACCGCTAGAAAACTGGCATTTTAAGTGGTATAGAGGTAAAGCATGCCAATCCAGTCAATATTAGAAAAATCCCTTTTCCTTTCTAGGAGGCAGAAGCCTCAAGTAGCAGAGTCCCAGTGCACTGGCTCTCTTTTTCGGATTCCCCTGTTGCAGCTAAAATGTGGTTTTTTGAAATCCAAAAAACATCCAGGGGTAGCTGTCTTGGCCATATAGTAAATCCAATAACATCCAAAGAATGATACAGTACCTTTATTGGACCAACCAATAAATTGGCATGCTTTATTTCAACACCACCTAAAGTTTTCCTGATACAAAACATGAAGGCTTCTTGAGAAATTCAGTGTTCTCTACCTACATAAGGAGCCTGTGGCTTCACAAAGGAAGGAGACATGACGGATTTCAAAGAAAGCATCTTCTTTGAGTTGCAAATGGACATTAAATTTCCTGGACTTGGAGAATCTCCCAGTTATTCTGGGAGACTGCAAATAGCTCTCCTTACCATCTGAACAAAGACCAGAAACAATACAGGCCTATGACTAACATCTTCATTTTTTCCTCTTTTTTGTTTTAACACTTTGACTGATGAAGAAGCCGGCATGACTTCAAAAGATTACAACATGTAATTGTGCATTTTGGTTGGCCCGATAAAGGTGTCATTGTTTGGATGTTGTACTCCAGCACTTGAACCACTACACCACACTAGCATCCCTTATTCCATGGGGTGCAGTCATAGAACTTAAAGTGGAGTATCGCACTATATCTGTGTAGTGTGAAAAGGTCCCTGGTTGGGAAAAAACAGCCAGAAGAGATAAGAAAGGAAGGAGAAAGAGGTAGATACTGGAACAGTTAATTCCCAGTTCCCATCCTTTACTTGCTGCTTCTCTGCTGGAAGTTGTTCCCTTCCGCTCCTCTTGTTTAGGGTCCTTCTACAGTGCACCATTCATGATTCCATTTTCACTGCTGTGTTTCCCGTCTATAGAGTCCTGGGATTTGTAGTTTCAAGAAGGGCATTTAGAACTTTCAGCCAGAGAGCTACCCAAGCAACAAACCCTGGGATTCATGTCAATTAAAGCGGAATTGTAGCATTGTAATTCTGCAATGTGAAAGGGCCCCATGGTGGGCATTTTGAAGAAAATGTAGAGTGTAGCCATACTGCAGAATTAAAGCAGTTTTACCCCACTTTAACTGCCATGACTCTATCCTACAGTATCATGGGATTTTTAGTTTAGTGAAGCACCAGAGCGCTCTGACTGGCCAGGCTGAAGACCTCACCAAACTACAATACTGTAGGATAGAGTCCTGGCAGTTAAAGTGGTGTTAAACCACGTTAATTCTGCAGTGTAGCTACACTCCTGTTCTCCTAGTACTCACCATGAGCACTTCAACTGACTTCTCCCTCACTTGCCCTTTTCATCCAAAGCTGATGTGGGACAAATAAAGGTTAATAACAACAGCAACAGCAACAACAACATTTCTTTACTATTTTTCAATGGGGACACAGAGATGGCCGAAAGCCCTATAAAAGAGCACCGTGTCTGTGTATAAGATCAGAGGTCTCATCTACACTGCAGAAATAATGCAGTTTGACACTACGGCACAATCCTATGGAATTCTGGAATTTGCAATTTTGTGAGATGTTTAGCATTCGCTGTCGGAATGCTCTGCTGCCACAACAAACTACAAAATCCCAGAATTCCATGGTACTGAGCCATGGCAGTTAAAAGAGTGTCAAACTGCATTATTTCTGCAGTGTAGATTAGACTCCTGATCCTATAGGAAGACATGGGCCCCATTCCCACTACATTTTGATTCAAAGTGTGACGCAGGCTATATGACCCTCGTTCACACTCGAATCGACTACTGATCCTCATTGGATCGATTAGTGGAGGAAAGGACCGGGTTAAAAGCAAATGGCCCGGGCTTTCCTGACACTAGTTTTAAAGTGGTCTTTTTCGGAAAACACGATTCTGAAGTGTTTCCAGTAAGTGGGAACGCTGGCCAGAATCGGGTTTTTTTGGAGGGGGGTATTGATTGCAAAATCAATCTTGTGCATTTGTGATCTTGTGCATTTGTGATCTTGTGCATTTGCGATCAGTATAATGAAGAAAAAGAAACACACACACACACACACACACACACACACACACTTGCTCCTGCGGGTCCTTCCTTCCTTCCTTCCTTCCTTCCTTCCCCCCTTCCTTCCTTTTTCTCTCTTTTTCTTCATTATACTGATCGCAAATGCACAAGATCACAAATGCACAAGATTGATTTTGCGATCAATACCCCCCCCCCCCTAAAAAAAATTCCCCTGCAGGAAAGGGATGGGGCGTTTAGGGCTGTCACCTTACATGGCAGCTCCAGTGGGAACGACAAGCGTTCCCGGCTAAGAAAGCAGTTCCAAACAAGGTCCTTTTTCATAGTGTGAACGAGGGGCCTTTTGGAATTGCTTTCATAAGCGGAGCACAGCCCGGTTCCAATGCGGGGTTTTCCACAAGTGGAAATGGGCTCATGGTGTTCTTTTCAGCCTGCATGTCCCTTCTTAGGAACTTACATCTTTTTACGATGGGAAAATTTGAGGAAGTAGAGCAAAGTCTACAAAAGCTCATGCTGCCAATTCTCTTTCTTTGCCAGATCGGCAACTATGTGCTGTGGTCCCAATCTGGCCTTTCTGCGAAAGGGCACAATAGCCACTGGCACTGCAGCTTTTTGGTGCTCCTTTGGCACTGTGTCATTTGGATGCAGTGCCAGAGGGCATGCGGTGTCACACTGCTACACCTTTTCCAAATGGGAAAATCTGAGAAAGTAGACTGAAGTCTACGGAAGCCACGCTGCCCATTTCTTTCTTTCAATTAGTCTCAAATGGGCTACAAGATATGAAGTCTAAGGCTTTCACAGCCGGCATCCATAGTTTTTGTGGGTTTATCGGGTTATGAGGCCGTGTTCTAAAGAGTTTACTCCTGACCACAACTGCTGGTGAAATATCAGGAATAAACTGTTTCAGAACACGGCCTCATAGCCCAAAAAACCCACAAAAACTATGTGCTACAAGATCTCTCTATGCACTAACTTTTCCAAATGTTGGCAAACTTTTAGTTTTTAAAAAATAAGCTTTAGGAAATTATCGCACAACCCTGTCTGCATTCAGTCCCTGTATAAACATGATTTTTCCTGCACATAAAGTTCCAGGACTGACCTGCCTTGAATCCCATTGTGGGAGAATCCTTGAAATAAAATAAATATAAATCCTTGAAATAAATAAATAAATAAATAAATAAATAAATAAAGTTATTATTGCAGTGCAGCCTAGACCAGGGTGGGCATATTGGAAGTTGTGTGTTTTATGGCCCTCACCACCAATAATGATGATGATGATGATGATGATGATGATGATGATGATGATGTATATACTCAACTATAAGTTAAGTTAAGGTTTTGGGGCCAAAATTATAGATTTTGATATGACCCATGTTTAAGTTGAGGGTAAAACTTAGGGGTATGTATCAAAGGATGTAAAGGATGAAATAAAGGAAAACAATATCAAGGAACTTATAAAATTTATAAAATTTCAGCAGTTATAACTGCTTGTGGTCACAGTAAAGGCTGGATGGATGGGAGAGTAGAGGGGGGATCCGTGCTTCCAGGTTGAATTATATTCTTGCCTTTCACCAGAAAATGGTTCCTTTTTTTGCTAAGAGTTATCATATGGTACTTACATTGACCTTTAGATAAGTCGGCTCGGG
This sequence comes from Urosaurus nigricauda, assembly GCA_034509955.1. NCBI lineage: Eukaryota > Metazoa > Chordata > Lepidosauria > Squamata > Phrynosomatidae > Urosaurus > Urosaurus nigricauda. Next base: position 374,223,767 of record JAOEGL010000001.1, on the reverse strand, counting down.
ATTTTTGGGTCAAATTTTTGACAAAAAATTCTAGACTTATCTATTCTTCATTTTATGTTTTGGCTCCATATTTCTAATACCTTTCGTATATACCGTTTATAAATCACAATTTTTTACAATTCCATCCCATCACAAAAGTTGGACCTCACTCTTTCTGTAAATATTTCATCAGTGGTTCCCAATCCTTTTTTGAACTCATTTAGAGAATTATACCTTTTCTAAATTCCAAAGGGGGAAGATAGTAGCAAGTAATTACAGAAGATAGAAAGGGAATAGGAAGGTTTTTAAGGTGCTGAAATGGTGATTTTGTTGTTTATCAATTATATATGTAATGCTTTCTTGTTTTTTCTCCTTTTTTTCTTTCTCATTTTTTCTTATGTTTTATTTGGGTTTTTAAATGTTAATAAAATTTATATTTAAAAAAATCTAGACTTATACATGAGTACTGTATATACAGAAAATAAAATAAATCAAAGTGGGTTTTATCTAGTAGCAGCTGGGTACTTTCATGTGAGTGGAACAATATATCATTCAGGACCTTATGGTGAACTTAGCTCTCCAAGGCACTTAACCTTATCCCCAAAATAGACTTAGCATGTTGCACAGATCTAAAATTTGGACTAAAATCCAGGGTGGATATACTTCCATCAGTGTCATAGGAGTCGCCAGCCATTCTATGTTTGACAAGTCAGTGGGCAGAAACCTGAACTTCCCTTGAGGTTTGAAAATCCAGACTGTAACTCTATATCTGGTCACTTATGGCTTTAGCTTTTGTTAGGGGCTTGACACACGGGCAGCTCCATGCTGACTGTTTTTGCCCTGAGTTTGTGCTGCAGCAGTCACATGCTGCAGCACTGACGCGCTGCCAAAAAGTGGCTTCTTTTTTGCGGCGCCGCCAGGATGCCACTCCGTGCCAGTGACATCTGGACGCTGTACAGCACGTGCATCATCATGGTGGCCCCCATGTGGGTTCTGTAGGATGGAGCCATGGCAGTTAAAGTGGGGTCAAAATGCATTATTTCTACAGTGTAGATACACCCACTGAAAATCATTCAGACCTAGAACTTAGCTGGTCCCTTTCTTTCGAATGCCTAAACTGTATTTCTAAATGCTCAAGAGAACTTTTCTGATGCTTCAGTGTCAGAAGGAAATTTGGACTGAAGGAAAAGTCTTATTTGGGGAGGCAATGTCCTCATCCCCACCCTGCTGCTATCTAGGACTGCCATCTCTGTTTTTTCTCCTCCCATTACCTTTTAAATCAGATTGTGAATCGATTTGAACTGGTTCAAATGACTGAAGCGATTCCGAGAGAGGGGCCATGCTCCAGACCCATTTAACCCACATCTTTTTGATGCCGATTTTTTTCTGCTTCTTTTTCCATAAATCAATTCCGCGCAAGTGTGAACCACAAGTGGATCGGAATTGATTCAAATTTCTCCTTCGGCCAGCTGGAACCGATTCGTTTTGAATCGATTCATTGGTGAATGGGAACCACAAGTGGGTTATTTTGGTGCCAGAAAATGCAATCAGGGCAAGTGTAACATAAACCACGATCTGATATTGAATCAACCCATCGATTCAGATCACACACCAATTTATCGGTAAGTGGGAATGAGGCCCTCATCTCTAAGGCAGGCAGGTACAACATGATCTTCTTCATGTTGGCAATAATTGAATAAATGACTGTCTGGTGCAAATGAGAGCGTTTCAAGTCATTTTTGAAGAAATTTCCCTAATTCACAGATGTTAGATTCAGAGTGGAAAGAATTTGAGGTTTAATAATTTTTGAATTTAGGGGAAAAAAAAGAATTAGAAGGTTTTTCCCACTCCTTACAGGAACAGGTCTTTGGAATCGTTCCTGTGGAACAGACTAAGCTGGTTTGATGTGCCTCCTTTCTAGAAGGTAAAATGACTTCAGAATGGATCTGTGTTTAATTCATTTGAATTGAGCACTATGAATTCAACTGTATGAAACAGGTCTGAAGACATAATCAGAAGAAACCATTACAAGAAAAAGCTGTCAGTGGAGATTATCAGACGGGGAACAGAACGTCCTTGTACTGTCCTTTTCCCATTCTTATAGCGCAAGCATTTTCATACAACGTTGCACTTATCCTGTCAGTGTCCTTTCATTAAACTGTGATTGATTGTGTGAATGACTTTCACATGATGTCGCATTGATCTTGTCATTGTCCTGTCAGGAAAGTGGAATTGTCCTGTCATTTGCCCTTCATTTTGTATTAACAGAAGAATGCGTTATCGCAATTCCGCTTGACTGACAGTTTAATGACAGGATTGGCGCAAATGTATGAATGTATTTTGTGCGATCTCTGTCACGGACATCCAAGGACGAGTTTCACTCCCGTCCCCCATCTGATAGTCTATAGTATCTCCTTCCTCATTATGGGATCCATACTCTCCAGTTTAATCAGATGTTAGAAGAAGAGATGGGTCAGCATCTCACCTTGTTCATATTTTGATAAATCACAAAATTCTTCATAAATTAAGCAAAAAGTACATTTAAAACCTGGAAGACAGAAGGCTTTGACTGGTCAATTTTGAATCTAGCTTTCAGCTCTATGAATTTCTGTGCCTTCATTGATGTCTGAGGGACTGGATTAGAGTTCTCACCTCTTTTTCCTGTGTGGTTCCTCACCTTTAATAGTTACAACGTGGTCCTCTCCATGCCAGGAACATCTGCCTCTGCTGAATGTGTCCAGTGTAGATGTTTGTGAACTTCATTTGTTCCATTGCCCTATGTAAATGGTCCCAAACTCTGGTTCATTTTTGATAAAAAATGTGAGAATTATTTCATAATGTTGGTGGGAAGCACACAGGATTTAAAATATGATGGTGGAAAGAAAAGCAACAGATTTGTCCAGCCCTAGGAAGCAGTGCCCAATGGTACCATATGCAACTTTTAATTGTACATGAAGTATTACAGTGGCTAACTTAAGTCCATATCCAGCTTGATTTTTTAAATGAGTTTTGGATTGCCATGTGAAATAAGGGACAGGGCTCCTGTCCCTTTCATGCATTTGTAGAAGAGGAAAATTTCTCACCATGCAAGCAGGTGTTGCTTCAATGGCAAAAACCATCTGCTGAAATTTCATCTTCTACAGAAGCATTAAAGGGACAGGAGCTAGGTCCCTTATTTCACCTGGCAATAATCAATCTATTTTGTTGTTGTGTTCCTTCAGGTACTTTCCAATTTATGGAGACCCTAATGCAACCCTATTAGAGGGTTTTCTTGGAAAGATTTGTTCAGAAGGGGCTTGACTTTACCTTGCTCTAAGGCTCAGTGAGTGTCACTTGGCCAAGGTTACTCAGTGGGCTTCCATGGCCAAGTGGAGAGTCAAACCCTGCTTTCCAGAGTCTTAATCCCACGTTCAAACCATATACCATGATGGCTCCAAAATGCATTTAGGGTACAGTCATATCGTATTTAGGGTGTACTCACACTCTCTTTCTATGAGAGCCTGCATGGCGTAGTGATTTGAGTGCTGGACTGTGCTACTAGTGACCAGAGTTCAATTCCCAGCTCAGCCATGTAAATGGCAGAATGGCAAAATAGTGTCATCCTATAGAATCCAGGGTTTTGTGAATCATAGAGCTGGAAGTGACCCCAAGGGCTATCCAGTCAAACGCCATTCAGGAAGACATAATAAAAGCATCCTGGACAGATGGCCATCCAGCCTTTGTTTAAAGACCTGCAAAGAAGGAGACTCTACCACTCTCCAAGGGAGCGTCTTCCACTGTCGAACAGCTCTTATTATCAGGATGTTCCTCCTAATGTTTAGGTGGGATCTCTTTTCTTCTAGAAATTATTGCCTCCCCAGAATACAGCACTAGAGCTCTGTAGCTGAGAACTCTTTAGTTTCTCACTAAACTATAAATCCTGGGACTTCATAGGATGGAGCCATGCCAGTTAAGAGGGACGGTTGTGCAATATAGACAGACCTCAGGCTCAGTAGCCAATATTTTTATCTCCTTACCTTTTGAGACTTGTTTCCAACTGAAACTCATAAAGCTTCTTACCATCCATGCGAAGAACCCGGTGGAGAAAAATAATCAGCCCAACACCAGAATATTATTAAAATGAACTGTTTATATTATCTCAGTTGAGTCAATACAGTATAATGTATTAAAATGGAAAGGTACAAAATTGAAATAAATACTTTCTGAGTCATGTATAAATCTTTTGTCAAGATGACATTTTATGTTTTTTTGTGTTTTTTGTTTGTTTGTTTCTCTTCATCAGTACATGTTTCAATAAAACATTTAAAATGACATTTAAAGTATCATTTAAAATATGGTTTGTGGAAGAAAGACGCTCAACTCAAACAAATTTTGGCTTGTTTTGGCATGAGATCTTGACATAATCTGGGTTCCCCAAAACCACGTAAATGGTGGTAAAAATATTAAATGCTCCAACTCATTTTAAAAAAATAAACAGGCTTTACAAAACCCCCTCTGATCCTTAACTCAACCACTCTCCTGTGTATTCTGCACTTAACAATATATACATTCATTAGTGTCCAAGGGAAGACAGCCACTGACTTTCATTGAAAACAGCTTGGTGAAGAAAAACCAAAACCAAAACCTAATGACCATTATGCAGCTGACAGCGACAATTAATACGTATTTTTTTTTCTTTAAAGAAAAAGACATTAGTTTCAGCAGCGGAGAAAAATTGCACAGAAATCAGTTTTAAAAAACCATGCACATGGAACAGGGAAAGGGGCAGTTATGGGCAAATTCAAGTCTGAAGCAAGAAGCTATAGCCACACAAACCAGTGGATAGTTACAAAAATAGATGGAAGGAAAAACAAATCACTGATTAAGTTACATTATTTTTCGCTTTGACGTCAATAGGACTTCAGTAAATATCACTACACTTTCTAAATACCCTAAAGGCATCAGATCTTGTCTGATTTTGGAAGAGAAGCAGGGTCAGTCCTGGTTAATACCTGGATGAGAAGTCATCAATGAATACCAGGCACTGTAGGCTATATTTCAGAGGAAGGAACTGGCAAAATCATTTCTGAGGATTCCCTGCCTATGAAAACCCCTGTCTAAGGAGGTGACTTGAACATGTGCACATACACACAGACACAAAATCATAACCAGCATGTCCTGCCAATTTCAGGCGCATGCACACTGAAAAGACCAGAAAGTCCCAGATTTGTTCCTGTCTTTTCTGATTTTATTCTCTAGATCCATACAGTTTTTTTGTTTATTCCAGAATATTTTCTGTCAGCTCTGGGTAAAATCAGATCCCAGCTCCCTAGGTCAGTTAATTTAATCAAAACAAGAAGGACAAAATCTCAGACTTTTCAATCAGTCTGGATGCATCCTCAGCGGGAACCAAGTCTAGCTAATTTACTCTGAGCTCTTGATGCACCTTTAAGACTGAGAAAAGATGTTTGTAACATAAAATGCAGCCACTTCATCGGATACAACTGAGTAAAGCTTAAACTGAAAAGTGCATAAATAATACAATTTGAAACCACTTTAACTACCAAGGCTCAATGTTATGGAATTCTGGAGATTGTAGTTTTGGGAGACATTAAACTTTCCCTGTCAGAGAGCTCTAGTGCCACAACAAACTGCAAATCCCATGGTTCTATTGCATTGAGCCATGGCAGTTATAAGTACAGTAGTGTCAAATTGGATTATTTCTGCAGTGCGGGTGCAGTCTCTGTCTCAAAGATGCTATAAAACCCCCTTGTATACTAATAAAGGCTAACACAGCTATTTCCTTACATATCATTTACTCTAGATTAGACCCAATTGCTCTTATTTGTAAATACTACATTTAGGATTTGGGTTACAGGTTTGCTGAACAAGATTCATACTAAATGACATTAGTCCATTTGTACTGGGGTTTGAGTTATTTTAAATTGTTTTAACTGGTTCTAAATTGTCTTAAGTGATAAATGATATCCTATGCCATTAGGAAGACATCCAGAGATATATAGGGTTGGTACAAATAATAATAATAATAATAATAATAATAATAATAATAATTACTCTTTTAAATTGCTGTTATTATTTTAAATGGTTCCAAACTTATTTTATTATATGTCACTCTGAGCTCTTCAGCTATAAGGCAGGATATTTTTTTTGGGGGGGGGGGTAAATAAAATAAATAAGTGTATGGGTATGGAGGTATAAGTATAATTCACTTGATTTCTGATTTCTTTCCACTATATTAGTTGTTTTTTGAGTTGAAAGTTAATGGACATCAGGCTAATTCTATGGGTATCTGGGTAACGCATCAGTTCTGTAGGACTACCAGAGTGAAAACTGGAGAAGGCTCCTGGACCTTTGATGGTTGTGTAAAAGGGGCAATTCCTTCAATCTGTGGCCGTGGAATTGTGGGATCTACATTCACAGTCCTCCCCTTAGTGTTGTCTTCATGTACAACATCACACCTTTTATGTTTCCTGCAATTATTTTTTCACAATTGAATATATTTTGTGTTTACCTAAAGATGCATTCCACTATTTAATGTACCTCATATCCCTGTGTATACAGTAAGTTAAAATTGGGGTCCTAATGCAGCCTACAGAGGAGTTGGACCCCTGGAAATGGATCCCTGGATCTTTTCAGTTTGCTCATCCCCTGCTGCCGAATAAGGTTGAGCCAGCTGTAGCTCTCTAGATGGCCTCAGACTGCAGCCCAACAACATCTGGAAGGCTACAGGTTGTCTATCAATTTATCTGCCCAGAGACAAACTCCTTCTCAGCACTCAGAGACACTGCCTTTTGCTGTCAGAATAGTTTTTATACTCTGACTCATCATGAAAGGTCAAGGGAGGAGGAAGTAGTATTAGTAAGATTTTATTTATTTATTATTTAAAGGATTTATATCCTGTTTTTCTCCCACAGTGGGGTTCAAGGGGGTAGTAGTTAAAGCGAGGGACAGAAGACTGTATCTGTTATACAAATGTAAAATGTGCATACATCTGTGGTTTAAATACAGCCTGGTTAATTACTGGTACAGATTCTATTGACACAAGTTCCAAATTGATTCTGAAAATACTTTCTAACCTGATTCATGGGTTTCTGAACTGGACTACAGACCATCCAAGGACTGATGGTCTTCCAGAATGAATCCAGACTCAGCTCAGGGTTGCTTAGAAGACCCAATGTGCCACCTTTTCCAGAGAGACACCTCTGGGCTTAGGGCTTAAGACACTACTGCAGATTTTATGTGAAATGCATGCACACATGTCAAAGAGGTTACCTTTTCTTGCACAAATCCTGCAGCATGCTCTGAGATCTCCAGGCCCTGGAATGAGACATTAATGCCCAGTGCCTTGAGCCAGAGCTTAGGTACTCATCATGGGAACTACCCAAGAGCTGAATTGTCCAGATGTTCCAAAGACACTTGCGAAATAAATTGGTTTATGCCAATGCGGTTTGGAAGAGTATGCTCATGTGCAGTGCTGTTATCCTTGCAGCCCAAGGACTGTGATAGACGAAATTCAGGGAAGGGTGGGGAATAGATACAATTACTTTAGTTGTGCAAGTCCTCTGTGTTGCTAGAATGGACAATGGGCTCATTTCTATAACAATGGTCAAGGATGAGAAAATGCAACTTCCCAAGATTGTTCCTGCAGCCCCTGAACCCCGTCAGAGTAAAACAGAGTGAACGTTTTCTCTTAAAAATGTCCAGTGTACACACTACCCAACTGATTAGCAGATATGGCTACATCCTCTGGAATTCTGGGATTTGTAGTGCAGTGGGGGAACTATTAGTCTCTGGCTAAGAATTCTAGATAACTCATGAAACTACAAATCCCAGGGTTTCACAGGATGGAACTATGGCAGTCAAAGCGGAATCATATTGTTATAATTGATGAGTGTGAAAGAGTCCTATGAATGGTGATAGGCCTTTTAAATTAGCTGCACTATTTAATGTTTGTTTTAAAAACTGTTCTCAAATGTGGAAGCGGACATTTTAGTCACTGCCATTTCCCCCCATTTCTTTTTCTTTTTGCAGACTAGGCAGCCCTAGGATGCTACCAGGGACAAAAAAGCAGCCCTAATACCTGCTGAAGTGATCCATATTGGGATAGTAGGTACATGGCCCTTATGAACCTACTTACTGTAAATGTACGCTTCTGCCCTAAGGCCACCTGGTCAGGTGGATTGTAAACCTGAAGGGCAGCACCACCTTGGCTACCAAAATAGTCTTCTAGGCAAATTGGACAGATGCGGATAGTTTTATTGTTTACACAAGACTCGGAGACATTTTGAATTCTCACCTGTCTTTAATGCTGGCTGCGGTTGGTTTTATTAGCCTGTTTTGGTGATTTGATTTTTAGACTGCTCCCTGATGGTCTTGCTTCAGGAGCGGTTTTAATGTGTTTTCTAATAATCTATGAGGAATTTAAAACAAAACAAAACGGCAAATTGTTTTAGATAGACAAGAGTTATGTAAACAGTTCGAACACACACACACACAAACACCTAAACACACAATAAACGAATGTTAGGTCACATTAACAGAAACATTGTGTACAGATCGTAAGAGTCTGACTCTATTTGACACTAGTGATACCGTGAACCGTGTACAGTTTTGCACACGGCATTTTATGAAAGAGGTTGACACTAGTGCCAGTCCAGAAGAGGGCAACCAGAATGGAAAGGGGTTTAGAAAGTAGGTCCTATGAATACTGAGGAAAGGTTGGAAGAGCTGGGTGTATTTAACCTGGAGAAAAGAAGAGTATGAGTGAGACATGATAGATCTTTTCAAATACCTGAAGGATCTTTATACAGAAGATGGAGCAGATTTGGACATTGTTAGCTGCTGCTCCACAGGACAGGATTTTTTAAACCACTGGGTGGAACTTGGAAGCAGATATTGGTTAAACATGAAAATGAAATCTCGTAGCAGAAAGAGCAGTTTGACAGGGGAGCAGATGGCTTTTGGCAGCAATGCATTGTCCTCTTCTGAATATATTTAAGCCAGTGATCCCAAACCTTGCTTCTCCAGATGTTTTGGATATCAGCTCCCAGAAACTCTGTCCAACGGTCAGGATTTCTGGAAGCTGAAGTCCAAAATATCTGCAGGACAAAAGTTTGGAAACCACTGATTTAAGTCATCTGTTAGGGATGGATTTCTGCACACAGAGGCTTAGACTAGATCAGTGATTCCCAAATGCTAGTCCTCTAGGTCTTTTGGTCTTTAACTTCCAGAAATCCTAGCAATCTTGTCCAACAGTCAGGAATCCTGGGAGCTGAAATCCTAAACCTCTGAAAGACCAAAATTTGGGAACTACTGGACTAGATGATTTCCAAAGTCCCTTCCAATTTCAAACATTCTGTGAATCTATGATATTCTTGCAAAATATCCCGCCTAAGTTTGCCACAGTGATTTAAAGGAACTTATGAAAGTAGCTAGTTGCTTCAGACCTGAAACTTTGCAAACAGAAAGAAAAGATGGAACTGAATGCAAACCATGATGCAAAACATCTTTTGTTTTTTCCCCCAGATGAAACGTTTCCACAACCTGGTTTTAAGGAACGGTATTACATATATCAATAGATAAACGCTATGCTAGGTCTTGAGGGAAACGAAACTAAAGAAATGGGGGGGAGGGAGGGAAGATGAGAAATAAAGCAAGACGTACAGTATAGGGGAATACTCTGGTCAACAAACCAATCACCATTAGAATCAAAAAAGCAAACCATCCTTCACTGAGGAACTCAACAACATTTCTCAATGCACTAAGTACATTTTAAACCATGCAATTTTACACAAACATCTTAACTATGTTTTTTTAAAACTTTTTAAAACACCAACATTATGCATTTCTTTGTTAATTATATTGGTTAAAGTTGCAGCCAGAGACTGCCAAATATCAGATACATCATCATATACATATTTTTTTTTGTTTTTATACAGAATCCGGACAACACAACATTACACATCCTAGAGAGAGAGAGAGAAAGAGAGAGAGAAAGAGAGAGAGAGAAAAGAAAAAGAGTATTTGTTCCTTTGTTTGTTTGTATATATATATTTTTTTCTTTTGTAAAAAAGATGGAATGACATGAGGAAGGAGGGAAGCAGGCCAAGGAAGGGAAAACCAATATCTTCCACCAAATGAAAAAGGCCATAAGAAAATAATTCCTAAACCACAGTAGGAGAAAGGAGAGAAGGAGAAAGAAAGAGAGAGAGAGGAAAGAATTGTCTCAAAATTGGCTCCACGTCAAAATTTCTCTTTGCTTCAAAACAGGATGTTTGGACGCAGAGTGTATTGGAATTGAAAAGCAGGAAGAACCGTGATGTCATGTTGATTCCAAGTCCATTTTATTCAAAATCAAAACTGGGTTGGGAAGACAAAGTAAATCAATTTGTGGTTGTGTGTGATTTCGAAGATCTCTTATCGACTTAAATGTCCTACCTACTCATGATGGACTGCAGGGAAATGTGGCTAGATAACAGCACACCGACAGGGAGTTGCAAGGGTAACATGTCTTTACTACTGTTTATTTTTCTTCAGATGTAGCGTCGCTTGAACCAGCACATTAACTTTTTTTTTTTAATAAAGCTGATGATTCGGGTCACTTTTTCAAATTTAAATGAACAACTTTTAACCATCTCCCACCCACCCACATTGTAAAGCAATGCATGCATCAGATTGGACAAAGGAAAATCGATTGTGTCAAATGCTTTCCCCCATTTATCATGGCAAGTATACAAATACGTTAAAATTTCAGATATATAATAATCAAAGATACAAAATCATTTCTGACAATTTTTTTTAAACAATAACCATTACAGTGCAAGGTTTTTTTTTATTACAGTAAAAGGTGTGTATATAGGTTTACAGTATCTGTAGATTGTAGCTGTTTTCTTTTTTATGTACAGTAGGTCCCTGATGTTTTGAGTGTATGCACCAGTCGGAGATTAAAAACCCAGCACAGAATGGCTATCCAACTTTAAATACATTTTTCTTAAACATTTACAAAATAACAGCAATATCACAAATTCACAAGCACATTGTTTTGCCTTAATAAAAAGCATATAATTTGTTTTTTAAATGTTTTTTTTCTTTTTAAGTTTTTAAACTTTCAACACTTAAAGAAATGTAGAAGTTGGATATATATGAGGACATGGTCACGTGTGTTATTTGATTCAAGGGCTTTGCCATTCCACCAGATTCCTTGAAAATAGTTAAGCACCAGTTTGTAAGCCACATGTGTTTATGTATGTGTCAATGGGGAGAGCATCTGCTCAGGAGGAGGGCCACTGTTTCACTGCGAATCAGGATCCAACACCTTGCTCCGCATCCAGCCCTCAAATTGCTTTAGTATAGATTTAGATTTGCTGTTGACCAGTTTTAAATTTACTCCAATGCCACCACTGGGTCATTCTTCTAAATAGTGATGGCCATGTAGATAGGATGTCACAGATGGCGCCTACCTCTGAAGATGCTGATAACCACAAAACCCACAATGTAGCACTTTAAGCCATCAATGGTATGTGGCGTGTTGTTTTTAGAGCACCAAAGGAGAGAAGAGGAGTTTCTTAAAGAATTCAGCTACCAAGCAGATGGGCCAACCAAGAATGAATGGAGATGTTAGGGCTGCAGTTGACAAGCCATTACCAAGGACCGGGTCAGGGATCTATAGGGGTGAAGTGGGGGGTTCAGGAAGGGTTGGGCTGAAAAAAAGAAGAAAGAAGTGAATTGACAAAGATTCGAGGAAAATGATGCGAGGCACAACAGAAAAAGGAGGTTCTGAAGATGCACTGTGCATGTGCAGAATATTCAATTGTGCAAGTCACAGAGACTACAAAGAAGAAGTAGGGGACAGTTGAGGACTTAGACTTAGCCTACTGAAAAAATAATTTGTGATCAACTGTTCCTGGTGTGCGTGTGTATAAATGCATTTAGAATTTGCTATTCAATGCAAATAGATTTTTAAAGCAGATAAGTTTTTAAAAGAACGTTTTAAGTGTTCAAGGAAAAATGCAAACTAATTCTTTCAACAGCAAAGAGAAAAATGTACCATGCATGGTGGCTGAAAAAAAAAATAAAAAAAATATGTAATGGACCTTGTAAATGGGTCACATTTTCAAATCTGGTGGCTCTGAAAAGTAGCATAACTGAACATGGCTCTCCCCCCCCCCCCCATTAAAAATATGCATGGAAATTTAAAAAAATCCACTCCTAGGTGTCAGACAGAATCATTCTGGCTAACTCGTATTGAAATAACAGTCTTTTTCTATGTGTTGGACTATTTTCCATATCCCATGTCTCCTCAATGGGGAGCATTCGTGGGGACCTGGCTGGAGATCAAGAGTAATTTTATTATAAATTTCTGGCTACAACTGGTCAACCTTGGGAAAAGAAGGACTAAGAATGTCTAAGTATTACCTACCAATAAGAGGGGCAAGAGATGAGTCACATTGAACGCTATGTGAGATTAAATTACTTTATGATCGAAGCATTCAATAGTGACTGGCATATGTGAATGGATATACACGCCCTTCAGAGAGTACTTCCCTGTCTCTGAAAACTGAAATCTTTCCAGGGGAAACACTTTGCAACTTCAGCAACAAGTTGTGATATGCTGGACAAACATGATTGTATGGAATCATAGAATTTTGGAATCCCATTCTGGAAGAAAGGCAGGATAGAAATCCAATAAAATAAAATAAAAAGTGGGCAGCCACCTGGCCTAATCCACTGCCTGGGACTAGAAACTTGAAACAGGAGCCTTTTGTTCTAGCATGAAAACTACCACAAGTAGGGAGATATCAGAATAATTGTCTAGAGCTGGAACATCTTTCTGGTAGTGCGGTATTTTTCAGCGTATAAACTGGGCCCAAGTATCTACGTTGACCATCCTAAACAGCAGGATAAATAAAGTGCTTCCTTTCTGGACTGAGACTGAGCAGACGATAGCCCTATGTGCTCTGGTCTGATGTTGAGAAAATGGCCTTTCTGTGTTCTCTGATGTTGGCTGATTTTCTATGTGTTCTGGTTTGACTTACAGAAAACTGCCTTATATCAAATCAGATCACTGCCCATTGAATTCAGTCACCCAATGTGGTTCTTCATGGTTTCAGGAGGAAGTCTTTTCAACTGCAGCTGGAAATTCTGGGGAATTTGCTTGGGACCATCTGCATTTAAAGAATATGCTCTGCCACTGAGCTAAGGCTGTCACCTCTGTCAGCTCTCTGTAAGTGTGTGTGTGTGTGTCTACATGTGGTTTCTCTTCTTCTCAACCCTTTCATTCTTCTCTGAGTCTAGTAGTTGGTGGTCAAAGTGCCCATCTGAATGATGTTCAGTTCAGCATGGCACACTTCCCGAAAGATCAAGCTGGTACTTTAGGATCCAGTTGTTGGATCCAGAAGGATTGCTGAAGGTGGGTGAAAGTCTCTTTCATCGGTTTATACAGCAACTATGGTCTAGTCTAGACAGGGACAGACTGGTTACAGTTTTCAAGAAGATAGGCATATTAGTCTGTTTCAAGAATAATAGAAAAATGGAGGCAGGGGATGGGTGGGAGAAGGACCTTTGAGACTGAACTGATTTATTTTAGCATGAGATGGATTTCATCCCACTTGCTCAGATACACTGGTTGAGTCAATATTAATGTCACAGGCATGTAAGTAGATGAATAGGAGGATAATGAGATATAGAACTACGCAAATTGTAACACTGAACAGGGGTGGTGTGTATGTAGTGCTGTGCCTATCCCTGGGTAGACTGAGACTCTCAGAGCAAGAGGCTGGCTGGGATGTAGCCATGCTACAGTGAACTCCTGGAAGCCTTTCCCATCACTGACTTGTGCCTGGACCTCCGGAGGACTTGCAAACAAGGTGGCTAGATGAGAACAATCCAGGAGACACACTTCCTTCTGGTGCCATGGTCTACCAGCTGTTGATGGCAAGTAGACCTAAGCCTTTCTCTTCCATAGTTGCCTGATCTACTCCTGAGGGACCAATGCTTTTGCAGTTCGGAGCCTAGAGATGACAACATGAGCTACTGCACTGGGGTGAAACCAACTCTAGTGATGCCACTGACGCTGGCCATGAACCTTCAAAGGGTTTTATAAGATGTTTCAGGCAGCAAATCTTTCCTCCACTCCACCTGGTTACAATTAATAGTCTAGCAACTTCTTAATTTAATTATGACAATATGTTATAGGTGGGGCCTTCTTTGAAAACAATTCATGGGCAGCAAAATGGTTAAGAGAACTCATCAATTTAATTGCATTAACAAGAGTCTGATTCCATGTATTGACTGTTTCCAGTCTAATTCAAGGAGCAGGTATTAACCATTAAAATTCTGACTAACTTGGAGGCTGGTTGCCTGAAAAATGGCTACATCCCACATATACCTATCTATAGCTAAAGAAGACCTCTTGAGGCTATTTCTTTACTAGGTGGTTATTACAGAGATAATTTGGCACCCTAGTTATGAAACAGTGAGTGGACAGGTTTAACCAATGCTAATGTTATGGTGTTTAATTTTCTTTAAAGCTCCAGTGTTTTTAAAACACTTTTTTTTCCAACAATGTTTTCTACAGGTGGTTTCATTCTATTTTAAATTTTACTTTAAGACAACAAGGGTTAGGTGGCACCTATTTGCTATTTTGCATCACAGTTATCCCATGTCACCATGTCCATGAAAAATATTTTTTAAATAACAAATATAGTCAAAGAAAGTCAGTTATTGGGCACCATAGAAGTTAATGAAACTAGTTAATGAAACTAAGTAATAGTTTGCATATGCTTTACATCACTTGATGAATGCAACATTAAGCACAATGAGCCAATGTAGATCTAACAGCATAGGCAGGACTTCCTATATCGCATCATACTGCTTGTCAAATGAGCCAACTCGCATCAAGATCAGTCACGCAATAAATATATGGGCATGGCAAATGCCCTCCATGAATTATTCAGATGGCAATTGACTTGTCAGGTATGAAACACCTTGCTATTGACAGCAGGGACAAAATGGGCACATGGCAACACAGCTTGATCAACGGGTTATAGTATGATAAAATTAGAATTATTAAAATGCAGACCAGCAACGTCAATTACTCCATTTTGTTATTTTTATTTTTTGTCCTATGAAAAGATGCTTTGAGTGGATACTTTAAAGCAGAAGCTATATAGAAGCTGACTTGCCAAGAAGGAGAAGCAGAAGGAGGCAGGGGATGAACAAATACAGTTTGTGGTATTCTGGATGAAATTGTCTTTGTCTTTCATAATAAGTTTGTGGGTCTTTTGGGGTCACAATTTAAATAGCTAATTATGCCCTTTAAATCCCCTGCTGGCTTGGAACCAGGATGCCTTCTTCCACTCCATCATTGAATCCCATTGTGGGAGAAAGGTGGAATATAAATACTTTAAATAAAATAATAATTTTTTTAAAAAAAATTGGATGCTCTTCTCCAAATACTCTTGAGGAATGAAGTGAAATGGCCAGTGATTTGGGAGAGAGGCTTTTTGGTGGTAGTATTGTCCTCTGGAAGAAACTGATTTGATGCCTGCCACACTGTCATCCTTTAGGTGCCTGGTGAGTATCTTTTTTTTATATATTTCCTTGACGATTTTATCTACTAGGAAATATTTTATACTGCATTCAGTCTGCTTTTATCTTGTATTACCTCCTACTTTATTTTACAATTTTTCTCTTGGTGTTCTGATTGTTGTTGATATTTTTAGTGATGTTGAGTTTCAGACTTCTGCAAGCTGTCCTGAATTATATTTATTGGAGAGGTGGGATACACATCTCTTGATAAAATAGAGGTAAATCTGTGGGTGATTCACCTGTTGTTCCATTTTGCAAGCAGAAAGACTGAAACAAGAATAGTGGATTGCCATTCAAAATTACAGGCAACATGGCAAATACAATTTCTTTTCTCCTAGGGGTGTGTGTGGTTTTTTCTTTTAAGAACATCCAACTCAGGGCAAAGAGAAAGTAACTGTAAGGATCTGGAATTGAACTGTTGTTGTTTGTTGACTGTGGGCACATGCTTATAGCCAGTGACCATGAAGATAAGGAGATAAGATATCTATACCCTGCGTGGATGAAAAATGGGGAAAAAAATCTTCAGTATCCTTATATTCCAGTTGGAAGAAATTCATCCATAAAGAAAAGAGGTACTCAAACAAAGTGTCATCTACCATAACTAGTATAAGAACCTGGCAGGATTGGAACCACAAAGCATTGAATTTCTAGTCAAGAATTTCTCTTGACTAATGAATCACCAAGTTCTTGGGCTATGATTTTCCTTAAATGTGAAGTTAACACTACTCATCCACTCAGTCCATTTAACCCGCCCCCCCCCCCCCCCCCCGCCCCCAAGAAACCTCCACAGACCTAGAAGGACTATAAAATATTTCAAGACACTTTGGGACTTTTCCTGCATGTATCCTGAAAGAGGGCGATGGATGAATTTCTACGTAAATGGATGAATTTCTCTCTTGACTCCTTAAAACAAGCATCATATCTCATAACTGGGATTAACATTTCCTCTGTTTGACTTCAAAACTGTGGTAGGTATATATTAAGCAGGGCAAGCTACTGCATATACTCATGTATACATCTAGAAATTTTAGTCCAAAAATTGACTACAAAAACTGGGTCAACTTATCCATGGGTCAAAAGAGAGAGAGAGAGAGAGAGAGAGAGAAAAGAAAGAAAGAAAGAAAGAAAGAGAAAAAAGAGGGGAAAAAAGGTCCACTTCTGCCTGGATTGGAAAAGCACAAATTGTTATGCCTGCCAGAATTTTGGAAGTTCTTTGGCACAGTTTTCCTTAGTGCCATCCTTAGTGTCATTTATTATGTGCCTCTAACTTTTATCATCAACTTATCCATGGGTCAGATCAAAATCCATAATTCTGGTCCCCAAATCTGCCCTCGACTTACAGTCAGTATATACGATATATGTGTCGCAATGGGGAAATCTGTTATGTCAAAGGGTTTAGTCCCTGTGTCTAACTGCAATTGGCAGCCGATCCACACTGCTCACAGTGGGGGTGCTCTACCTCGGGATCAGGGTGCTACTAATATCAAGACACGTTTTGCTGACATAGAAATGGTTGCGAATCTTGTTTCCGATCTCCATGGCCTCACTGTTCAGCCCCTGAAAACATATGGGTATCTCTAGGAATAGGTACAGTGGTAATCTCATATGTGGAGAAAAGCGTCATAAAGAAAGACGAGTACATCAACCGTTTGCAGATGTCATGGTACAGGCTGTCATGGGCACAAAGAGTTTATATTGCTGCACAGAGAGTATTCAAGAATATCAGGCAGGGCATAGCAACTGGGCCGCCGAACATTTCATCCTGATTGCTGTGTTTCAGAGATAAGGCAGTTAGGAACTTCACTGGGCTTTTCACCTGGCTTTCATCTCCATCCCAGCCACAGGAGTAGGGGAGGTATTTTGCAGTGGCTGCTTTGTTTAGATATTCTGGGTGCATCTAAAAGGGTGAACAAATTGCATAAAATCTCTAGCCTTGCTGCTCCACCTAAACTTTCATCCTAGCACAAGATATGTACAGCGCACCTGTATCAAATGCAGGCACGCTGTATGCAGCTGTCAACTTATGCAAAAGAACCAAAAATGGCGTGTGCGCCTGTGGTGCATGTGCCGCGCCATATGCACGAGCCCCATTATTTTCAATGGGGCTCAAGAATGCGTGGCATTTGCCTTATGCGGAGGGGTCTGGAATGGATCCCCTGTATAAGGCAAGGGAGCACTGTACAGGCATTTGAAGAAATCTGGGGCCTCTTAGGTATGTCTGTCATGGCCTGGAGCCCCCTGTAGCAGAAAGAACATTGTTGCAAAGTTTCTTTGCTATTATATTTTTTGCATCATATTAGAAAAGAATGTGATCCTGCCACACACAATTTGGAAGGGGTTGGGCTTTTTTGTGTGTGGCATGACAAAACTCCACAGAAAAAGGCCTCACGATTTTTACTAGAATATCCACAAGCATCTTTAAGGATATGCTTTATCACATGTGTAGTCAGCTGTCTGCTTCATATGAATTGCTGTGCATTTTCAGAAAAGCAAGGGACAACAGATAGAAATAGATGAAGATTTGTCCAGGAAAGTGAAGACAATTAAACGTTGATGCAAATGCAATACACATAATACACTTTCCATGTAGACTAGCCCATAGTCAACAAAATCTTTGGATCTGGTTGATGAGCCCTATGCTGGTCAGGCTTTGTGTAAAGACAGATGGGAATTCCTGTTTTTATCATACAAATAGTACATGCACCAAACTTGAACAACCAGCTGCCTTGGCAATGTTTTGTCCGTGGTTTTGTGGTACACCCTCTTTCATCAGGAATAGCAAAAGAACAGTCCAGCATGCTTAGTAAAGATAGGGCAATTTTTACAGCGATGTTTGCTGCTCTTCAGATGGCTACACAAAGACACATATTTCTAAAAGTGGAAAAGTGTCAAGGTTATGCACGATTTGCGGGAAAAAGGATTTCTGATTGCAAAAGCAATCAATAACTAAGCCAAACCATAATGTTTTCCTTCCAGCAAAAGAATGAAGCTTTGGGGAAAAGGTCACCCACTCAGGCATTTTTAGGCCAGGATAATCATCAGGGATCACAACAGACTGAAGCCTGAATCATAAGGACTAGTGTAAAATGCTAGATGGCACTGGACAATCCTAGATCATTAAGAGTCAAAGCATGCCAGGCGTCTGACTAAGTAATACTATTTCAGTCAAGTGTTTCAGTAACGAAAACTCTTTTGACTCCAAGCAGTGAAAAGCAAATCTGGAATCCACACCACTTTGCTAGAGCAAAAGGGAGAATCTGTATAACATTCGTGTTAACAGTAAAGGTTATGATCATCAGTCCAAATCTGGGCAAGTGATTAACTGTGGAATCCTCTACAAGACTCTTCAGGGGGAAAATAAGACTTTCTTAATGATTGCCTGTTGAGTTCAATGGGGCGTTCTTTCAAATAAAGAGGGTGTGGGATTGCATGTTGATTTTCTGAGGCACATGGAACTATTTCAGGATTAAAAGAAAGCAGTTTTTCACATTGATTGCCAGCCACAATGGGTTATCGCTATAATGACAGAGCATGATAAAAAAAAATGCTGCAAGATTCTTTGCCTAAATTAGAAGCTAAAGACTTCAAATAGTCCCAAGCAGAAACTGGTGCTTGTAAAAATCCTTATTGCAGAGTAATGTGAAATAAAGATATTAAAACAACTCACTAGCTTTTCAACCATGAGGTTTCCATTCAGACCCTATTTAGGCCTTGTCTGGTACAAGCTAACAGGAGTAGTTTGGGTTCTTTCTAGAATCCCTCTTTAGGACTGATTCATCTTCAAGTGTTAGGATATGGGTCAGGGTATGGACATTTGTCTTCAGGTGTTAGGATGAGGATTACAGAAGAAATATGATGGCATTTTTGTGTGCCAAAAGCATAGCTTGACACATTAGGGTGATGCTGGAAGCAAGCTGAAACAGAAGAATAAATCACAGAGTGTACCGAAACACATTTCTAAATGCCATGCCACATAATCTGTACCTTGATGTACCTTTTGCTAGACTGGACTGCTTCAGACTGCAGATGGATGCCTCATTATTTGAACATCTTCTCAATATTGTCCCTGGATGTAGAAAACTAGCATATCAAGGAGAAAACTATCCTTGTTTTCAATCTTTATTGTGATTTTTATATGGAGATGCATTTAAATACTGATCTCTAATGTTCACTATGTCGTCAACAACAAACAGCCCAGCTTCACTTGGATCATGCTATTGTTTCCCAAGTCCTGAATCTTTTCCCCTTCCAAACTGGATCTTTTAAATTGCATGGATCCCTCACAGTTTCCTAGAGCTTGAACAAGATCAATTTGCCTTGGAAGAAGAAGCTAGGATGACAACAATCAGATGATGGAAACAGATTAACTGAATATGGATGCACAAGGAGAAGGATCGGTTTGTTTGGCTGTAAGTTTGTTTTTGTTTTGGTTATCTGAAGAAACCCCAAATGAACACACAAAAATGCCCTCCTAAAGCTTGGTGGAGTGACAAAACCCTTGCAGTCAAGCACGAGTCCTTGGACAAAACACATATTTGTCATTGTTACAAGAAACCTTTAGTCCTCGCTTCAAATCCACTCCCAGCCTGCAACAGATAACACCTCATAAACATAAATGCTTTCCACATTTCATTCTTCTTATAAAGACAAAATACCACCCCGATTGGGAAACAAATTATCAACGGCTAAGAATAAGCAACAATAATGAACCAAGTGAGGATTGCACAGACACCAGATCAAAACATGGGAAGAAGACATTCTGTCTACTTTGAACCATTGCATAAGTTGCAAAATAATTAGTTTAATATTGTAAGCCACTTTGGGGATAAACCAGGGTCTGTGTGTGTATGTTTTCTTAACTTCTTATTAAAAAGCGCTTAATATACTTTTAGGCACCATGGTTGCAATCCCACCCAGAGAGGCTGCTTAAACCCAATGGAAATTATTGGGACTTAAGCACCCTTAAAGGTGCCCAGGATTAAAACTCATAAGAATGAAATAATTATAATAATGTATATTGGACAAATAAATATTGTAAAAATTGAATCTCAAACGATGCAGTCCTGGTGTATAGTTTAAGGAATACTTAACATCGCAACAATTCTGTTATATTGACCCTATAGTCTGCTCATGCTAGACTCTAATTTCCTCCTCCTTCAATGAATATTGATTAGGTTAAACCTTGGAGTCCAACTTCTGATGTGGACTCTTCATGCGGTTAGAGGGCAAGTCACCGTCTTTTAGCCTCAGTAACAGCAACTTCCTTTGCAAGGGTTGTCATGAGTGCAAAGACAGTGGAAAGTTGGAAAGCCTTTGCAGATTCAAAGATGGATATAACTGGAATTTCCTGTGGTTCAAGTCACACTTTATGAAGGAGTAAAGCTTTTGAGTCAATCATGATCAATGTTCTCACATCCTCACTTTTGCATCTGAATAATGGACACATGGGGTTCCCTCAAGCTTCCTTTAGAGGACATTTGGGCTCGCTGGGAGACAGCACGTACAGCACCTAAGACCCACTCCCTGAAATCTGCCTACACCTACATTTGTGTCAGAGTAGAAAGTCTGCAATAATCATTACACAAAAGGCAGTAGCCATAAGGGTTCTCTCAATGGCCATCAAAGCTTTCCCCCTCTTCATCATACCTGATAGACAACCACAAGCATAATTTGATTTGAACCTTGACAGTGTTCCAACAGTAACATCAATGATGTCAGTTGCATGAAAGCTAATTCATACCACTATCTTAGTTGTTTAGTGGAACCTACTTCCAAGTGGTTCTGGATTGACTTTCTGAGACTGTATCACTTTAGGATGCAGATCAAAGATGCATACCCCTCCCCACCCCTGCCTAAATGAAGTGAGAATATCAGGGAAGAAGGCCCTGTTTTATCTTCCTCCCCCACCCCCCAAGGAAGACCCCAAGGTGTCTTCCTTGACTTTTTTCTTTCTTTCATGGTGAGTGAGGCTTACATTGCTTCACACAAAATCCCAGAAAGTGCACATCATTTTCTGACCCTGCTGCACCTGTAATCTTACCCTGCTCCACTCTCCAATAATTCCTTGGAAGCAGGTCCCACTTATAACATTAATGAACATGCCTCTAGGTTAGTAGCAGAATGAGCTACAAAAGGTAGTGGAAATACGGTTTTGCAAAATTTTATTGGATTTCGATTGGGCTGCTTATTTGGTCCAAGACTGGTCCCAGCTTGGATGATCAGGACCACCAAGGTTTCTCCTTTTGGTGTCACACTTTTTAAATTCCCATTACAAATAAAGCACCTTTTTGATTTTCAACATTACACTCCATTTTCACTCCACCCTTCACATATAAATCTGAGAACTCTGATGTCTATCCAACACCCCTAAAATGCAATATCATTTTGACAGAGGAACGATACCAACAGCGTTGAAGACATAAACAAGAATATTGACTCTAGTTTCTAGGAAAAGGGGGTGGTGGAACAAAAATAGGTTCAGATAGGTTTTCACAATGAAGTAGGGCACCACAACAATAAAGGTTATGACATCTGATTAATATTTCTGTGTTATAGCTTTGAGTTTTATTGCAAAGCAAAAATATATATTTTTATATATATATATATATTTTATATATATATCTATATATTTTTTTATCTACAGGTCACCTCCAATATTTTACGCCACGCAAAAAGCACAAGGAACTGAAAAAAAATCATAATGAGGTAGATACAAAACATTGGGATGTGGGAAACCCCTGGCCCAAAAGTTGGCTTAACACAACTAGCATTCAGTGGATGTACAAGCAGATGGAGAGGTGATTGCGGAAAATGGACTAGAGCTTGGAAAAGTAATTGTTTTAGAATAAAACTCCCTCTCATGGCCATGCTGGCTGGAGGATTTTGGGAAGTATAATAAAAAAGTCACATTTCCAAGTGCCAGACAGAAGCCTCCCTTGTGGATTTCAACCTTTTTTTTTGTTATGTTTTGTTTTGTTTTTGGCCTCAATAGGATATTTCTGTAGTGACCTCTCTTCCATTGAAGACATCTAAGTCAGCCACAGAAATTCTGTGCATTTCAGAAAATTATAGGATATATTCTAGGGACCAGAGTGTGCAGAATTGGGCCTCAAACTGCTGCCCTGCTCAAACCGAGACTGAAAGCATGTCGGTTACCCCCAGATAGCATACACCTATTGGCTCAATATCTGAATGGTGAGTCCACACGTATGGAAATCTAATTGATTTAGGCCTGAAGAGTGTTCCCTTAAAGACAGACACAACCCCACTCTCATCACTGCATTTTGGGGGAAGATGGGTAGAGGAAAGGAAAGCTGCAACACAGAGGAATTTGTCTGCCATTACCTATCGTCTCCTGGGGAATCCATTTTCCTTTGCGTTGCACTGCAAAGCTACTGGCTGACATTAATTGAAATCAAGTGAACAACTATCATTTCCACAAAAGAGACAGAATGATAGGTTTTTAGAACAGATTCATTGAATTGACAACTTTTTGTACTGTCATAAGACCATAGTATGACCGAACTGGTAGCTTGGGAAGTTTCCTGGAGCATGAGAAGTGTATGTGTCTTATTTTTTAAAAAATCTATGCCTGATTTTTAGTGAGCTGCCTTGACTTCCAGTTTTGAAAGAAAGATAAGCTATGAATCACATCAGATCAATCAATCAATCAATCAATCATATCTCTATCACAGCATCTTCAGAGTTCACATCTACCCTATACAGACCAAGGGGGCACACTTCTGGATTGTACTACTTTAGATACCAAATAGATTTGTTTTAGGCAGCAGATTGCAAGTGGCAATGCAAGTAGCAAAGAAGCATTAAAAATATGGCCCTCTCCATGGTGCTTTCCATAATTCTACCACCGTGGCATATTATTTTATTAATAATGTGTAGCATGAGCATTGCAAGCGATCTGTGGGAAAGCAGTTCATCAGGTTTCTATCAGGAACACCAGTATGACCCAAGATAGGGAAAATGTCTCCACAGTTTCAGACAAAGCCTTAGTGGTGCTGGTGAGATGTTAGGTTTGTAGAATTGTGAATTTTCCTAAAGATGTCAGGGACTGCCTATACAAACAAAAACAAAAATCAAGGAAATTTAAACATAATAAGTAAACTAACCTTTGTTGAACTTAAAAAGGAGGAAGAGAGGAAGGGAATAAAAGGAACGTGGCAAAACCTTTAAGACAAGCTGGTTTTTTATTTTAGCATGTGCTTGAGCGAAAGATGTTTAAAGGTGCTGCCACATTCCCTTTTTCCCTCCCCCTCTCTTCATCCTTTTTATGCTGCAAGATATTAACATGGCTACTTCTTTGAAAACTATTACTTTTGTAGAACTTCTTTTCCAATGGTTTTATACTAAACAGCAAGTTTCAGGAATAAGTCTTAGGAATCAATATGAGTGCTAAGTAGGTCTCTGGGGGCAGAATGCAAAAACATATTCTTTGAACTCAGATGTGTCTGAGACTTATATCCTGGTTTCCAGAGTCCTAGTCCAGCACCCAAACCACTATGCCACACTGCCTCTCCCTATATACACACGCCTGAAATTTCTATTGAGTTCACCAGGATTTACTTTTGAGTAAATACATATAGGTTTGTGCTATAAGGATATTGGGGATTCCATCCAAGCCTTTAAAGACACGACAATGCCTTGTTCAATTGACTCCATGAGTCAGAAATAACAAGCAGACAACAGGAAAATGATATAATTGGGTAAATGGAAAGTCAGTCTAAGAATGTGCATAGTGCTACAGGGAAGGAAGAAACAAAGACACAAAGGAATAAGCACCAGTTGAAGTTATATAACAGTCTACGTGCAGTCACTTATTTTATTTGAAACCTTTTCATGTGACGGGAATAATAAACTGATAGATTTACTTGTCCCTTTGTTGTTTTATTAATAACAGATTGATAAACAGGTGTGTTTTGAAATATTTGTGGACATTATTCTTATAGGTTTGTCTGGACACTTAACAAATTGTTTGGGAATGTTTTTGTTGGGCACTAAAGAAAAAATAAACAAGTGATTAATTGACAGTTGGAATGTAATTGAACAGAATCGTAGAGGAATGTGGTATCATGTACTTGTTGTCAATTCAGAAGACCCAATTTATATGTCAGTGTATGGGCAATGTAGTGTTACAGCACAACAGTGCAGTTTATTGTGATTGCATCAGAGAGTGCAAGTAGCCTCAAACTAGTTCTACCTCTTCTTGCTCTATAATTCAGGAAACAGTGGTGTTACAGAGCACTGAATGTGGGGAATACCAAAAATGAAACCGTTGAACACTTGGCTAGCTGATCAGCCACCAAGAGATGCTCTCAGCAATATATAATGCATACTGGCAACTCACCCTGCTTTCACAAAGTTCCCAGAAGTAGCTTCAGGAATGGAGGGTTGTTGTTGTTGTGTGCCTTCAAGTCATTTCTGAGTTACGGCGACCTTATCATGGGGTTTTCTTGGCAAGATTTATTCAGAGGAAAGTCTGCCATTGCCTTCCTTTGAGGCTGAGAGCATGTGACTTGCCCAAGGCCATCCAGTGGGTTTTCATAGTGGAGAGGGAAATCAAACCCTGGTCTCCAGAGTTTTAGTCCAATGCTCAAACCACTACACCATAAGATTAGCACAAGAGATAAAATATGTGGCAGTCAGATTCTATGTGGCTTGTTATTGCTTTCCGTCTCTTTGTTTCCCCATTCTGGCTTCATCTTCCCTTTTCAAACCAGCTTATTTATATTTTTGTGGACTATTTTGCAAATGGCAATCCTAAGCCTACCTCCTCAAAAGTAAGTCCTGTTGATTTCAGTGGAAGTTCCAGGTATGTATCTACAAGGCTGAAGCTTGAATCACAGAAAGAAGAATACTTGGCAGTTAACACCTCCCTGCCATGAAAAATGGAAGATGAGAGATATTTTATTAATTGGATGGTTAAAAGGGTTAGGTCAAAAATGCCCTGTGGCTCCCTTTATTCACACTGGAAGCAGCTATCAAAAAACGAAATAAACTCCGATTCTTCCTTCAGGCTGAAGTGGCAAATTGCTAACTGGAGCACAGTCCGTTTCGTATTTGTTTCAAAGGAACTTGCTCGGTGGTGGTGCTGAAGGCGAAGCAGGGGGCATTAGAAAGAGCAGCGATGATCGGAATGTGGGCACCAAACTTAGCGCCCAATGGAACCAAGACAAGACGCGTGAAGAAAGACACATCAAGATTAATGGCATAGCGTGACTTTTACAGTCATGTGCCACAAGTACAGCCTTGGCTTTGGTTGTACAAAGGATTCGTGATTTGGGAGGCCTTATCTTTCTGACAGTCTCAGCCGAAGCAATGCATGGGATCTAATGCAAATGCCCAGGAAAATCAGCATCCACTGAAGGTTAAACCGCTCAGGGCATTATTGCATGACATGCCTTGTACGGGTTAATGTCCTAGGTTCAGTCTCTGGCATCTCTGGTGCTGTAAAAGAGACTCAAAACTGCAGTGCTTCAGAAGAACTAAGGCTAACTGGAGTAGATAATGCTGGCTTAGATAGACCAGTGGCCTAGCAAACATGTTGTGGTTGACCCAGAGTTTAGCGGTGGCATACAGTAGAGGGAGCAAAGAGTGTTTCGAAAGACAAGGACCTGCTACTTCTGGATTTTTAACCTGCCAGTGAGAGGAGAGGCACCTTTCCTGCCTGCGTTTGACAGGAGAGCTGATTTTCTTCAAAAGTATCTTTCATCAAATGTGTGTCTCTCTGTGTAGAGTATCTGGACCCATCTAACACTGCTTCTGGTCCCATCTTACTGAGAATGTGGCCCGTCATAAAATACTTCTAGGGAAACTGTAGTTACACAGGTTTCCTGCTTCCACTCGAGTACTACATCCATTTTTGTTACTATCCAGCCTGGGCTGAATTCGCACTGCAGAAATAACCCAGGTTGACACCACTTATACCTATACTGTTTTTAGATCTTACAGTTTTTAATTTATTGCTGATTTAATTTATTTTTAATCGGTGGGAGGTTGGAATGTGGGTTATGGGACTGTTTTAATTTTAATTTTGTTTTAATTCATGTCTTTTAATATGCTGTATTCCGCTCCGAGTGTTCTTACAGAGGAGCGGATTATAAATATACTATTATTATTATTATTACTTCAACTCCCATGGCTCAATGCTAAGGAATTTCCAGATCTGTAGTTTTGTGAAACATTTAGCTTTCTCTGTCGGAGGGCTCTGGTGCCACAACAAACTAAAAATCCCAGGATTCCATTGGCTGGAGCCATGGCAGTTAAAGTGGCATCAACTTGGATTATTTCTGCAGTGTGGATGCAGCCCTAGACATTTTAGCTCAGAAGCCAAATCAGCCCTCAGGGGATACCTCGAAAGAGGAAGCCAACCAACAGCTTAGTGTCGAGAAGCAGAGAAAGAAAAGAGTCTGAAAAAAGCCCAGAGAAAAATTCACAATAAAGTAGGAATCCAGCAAAAGCAGGCTAATGAAGAGAGATGATGATGACAATGATGACAACGACAACAACAACAACAACAGTAGTAGTAGTAATGGGTTTAATAAAAAGCACCAAAGATCCTACTGAAGTTCACACAGATGCTTGCATTTTGGAATTGGCAGAAGTAAGCAGAGTTGGCGTTTTTGATGGCAGTAAGAGCTTTGTCTTGTTTGGGGCCAAAGGAGGAAAATGGAAAGACGAGAGGGAAACCGGGACATTGTTAAAGAAGCTGGAAAAGTGGGATGGCAGAGGATTAATCGAGACTGTCTCTGCCAAATCCAGACAGCCGGAAGGTGTGCATCTCTGCATGCACACACACATATACCTTCAGAGAACTGAATTGTTTTACAATTGTATTGATTTGTAATTGTATTTTATATTTTTAGATTGTAGATTTTATCCATGTTGGAATCCCGCCTCGAGGCCTTCTTTTCATTTCAGTGGAGTGCAAGAAGCTTACCATTCCATCAGAGTGAATTTGTTGTTGTTGTTGTTGTTGTTGTTGTGTGCCTTGGGGCACCTGAAATGCACAGGATCTCCATGTACGCATGGGAACGAGCAAAGGGTCTAAGGTTCAGATGCATGCTTAATATATCACACCCAACGGTGCAGGCCCACAACAGGAAAAAGTCAGCAAAAACATTAAAAGGAAGATACAGCTGATGTTTACTTTTTTTAAAAAAAATAGTAATAATAATAAAAAGAAAGCTGTAAAGTGCATCTCACAAGGTGTAAAATGTCTTTGTATCTATCAAAATGCCCATGTGGTAAAGGATTTGAAATTAAGCCAAATTTTGCCCAAGTTTTCACATCCCCAAAACCTACAAAACCATTTTTTGTTTTTTTTTTGTTTGTCTAAAAACAACAACACAGTTTCCAAAAATTAAAATGATAAGAAAGAAAATAATGAATGGTACAAAATAATAAATATACATTTTTATATATTTTTTTTAAAAAGCATACAATGAAAACTTGGAAAAGACATCAGAGGATAAAGAGAAGCACTTTGAATCTCATTTTCTTCCACTGAAAAACACTCAACAGCAAAAACAAAAATAAAAAACGAACCCTTTTGTTTTGTCTGTTTGTTAGCTCTTACAATTTGAGAAAAGTCACTGTCGCACTCTCACCTTGAATCAGCTTTGAGAACTTTGTGTGTGTGTGTGTTTGGTTTGTACAAAAAGAAAACAAAAATCCCTTTTGTGTCTTGGGGTGTGTGTGTGCGCGCAGTTTTTGTTTAATATGGGAAAATTGTTTGGGACAGTTGAAGTTGGAGAGAGAAAAAGAGAGACTGAAAGATTGCATAGTTGTGAACAGTGGCTTTTCATCAAGGGTGAAAAAGTGCATTTTCTGATAAAATAGCATTGGAATTTCCTTTTGTAAATATCTGGTTCCACACGCACACACCCACATACAGGCACACACACACACATATATCTATAGATTTATATATATTTTCTTCTTCTTCAATCAAGTGCTACATGTCACACATCGAAAGGTATTTACAGCACAAACTCATACACACCACACCCCGACTGCCCCCCACATGCTCAATAGTTAACACCTGACACTAACAACAGCCATCCTTATATTTTCCATCTTGAGTTTTTTCCCCCCATGCAATCTTGTATTCTTTTAAATATATTTTTGTTTTGCTAAGACCCTTCTACGCTGAGACCTTAAAAAAAATAGCTACTTTATCATCTGACTCATTTCATATTTTTGATTTGCTTCATCAACATTAAGAAAGAAAGGAAGAGAAAGAAAGTGTCAGTAAAGATGGAGAAGTAAGCACCAGAAATAAGTTTGGCGTCATCACCAAACCTAGAACTATTATTATTTTTCTGCCTTGCCCATTCGAGGCTTTTGCTTCCAAAAAACATATTCGGAAACGGGAGGGAAATAGAGAGAAACAGATATTTTGAAAACCAACGATAACGGCGACAGCAACAACCACTAAAAAGCTTCCTTGAGGTAAGAGTTACATGTGAGACACCCAGGCTGCAAATGCAACTGAGATATTAAACTATATAGACAACTTATCATCACCTTGACACCCTCATAATTACAAAAAACTTTTGTGAAACAAAATGCATGTTCATCGCCATCCGTTCCTCAACCTCCCCGTTATTGTGATAGTTGAACTTTGCTGCACTTTTTCCTCTGAGAACAAAGCAGAATTTATCCAGGTACCCACCCCACTCATCTTCTGTCAAATTAAAAGAGAGTTCTTGTGTTTTAAAAAAATACTTCCAAAGCATTTCATGCTTTGCTGTCTTGCCTTAAGTACATTTAAATATAATTTCAGTCCCCTACATTTATATAGGAGTGGCTGCCTTTTTCATTACATTTTCACGGGAGCGTCATTTTGCCTTTTGATTTCCCACACGACTAGTTATTTTAGCAATTTTAAAAACTTTTTTTTTCATTTTGGGATAAATTCATAGATTATAATTTTCAAACATGACTAATTAGTTTAGCAATTTCTTAAACTTTTTTTTTTCATTTTGGGATAAAGGTGTAGAATATAACAAACTCCGGTAAGGCTGCACAGGAAGAATTCTGTGTAAGTTCTGTTTGTCACCATGAACCAAAGTATATAAAATGATTCTAGCACCTTTGACACAGAATAATTATTGGCATTCTCCCCCTTAGTACAAAATATTATTTGAACATCATTTTCTCCCCCCTCCACTTTTCATCGGAAAAGTTAGCACAGGTACAGTAACCTTTTTGAGATACTGGTTTGAATCGGTGTAACTTACACAGCCAATTTAATATGGAGAAAGGAAACTTAAATTCAACCGTATACTAACATCCGTTTACTAATACTATTAAAAGGTAAGGCTGCTGGACTCAGGAGATCCAAACCAGTCTTATTTTTCTTATTACAAAAACAGAACGCTGAAAACCAAAAAGGTTATCCAAAGTTGCCATGTCAGGGAGAGGATTGATGCTGGCTGAAATAGCTTCATTCTTGCAGGGCCAACAAATCAAAAAACCAATGCCCCTAAGGCTAACCAGCCAACTGCCATGTTGATCGCAGACCCCCCATGCCTGTTGGACACTGAAAAATACATTTTGTCATATTCTTATGAACTATGTCCAGACAAGGGGCTAGAATCTTAGAATTTGAGCCAGAAAGATCTGGGTTCAAATTCCAGCTCACCCAAAGGGGTTGCTGTGGCAAAGTCAAACGTCTGTCAGGCTAGTCATTGTAAACTCTCACAGAACTGGTGTGAGAGACTTACGATAAAGACTCTAAATACTTTTAGAATTAAAAGTAATTAAGAGTGTATATTATGATTATGATTATTATTATTATTATCATCATCATCATTATTATCAGTCATTGGATTAAGCATGGATTCTGACTAGCTTCATTCTGAAATAAATGAAAAAAGACTGACGTAACTGTAATAGGTTGGGTTATCTCTGTAAGTTGCGTTCTGGAGACATGAGGAGATACTCAACCCTACACACAGTTTCAGTTTTTAAAGTAATCAAATACATACGTTGGTGATCGGAAATAAATAAAGCAACCCCTTGCTCGGCTATACTATGCATCCAAACGCAGGATGTTATATCTTATTTTATGTCCCCCCCTAAAGATCCTAAATGTTCTTAATGTGCTCTTAATGCTCTTAAGCTGAACAGTGTAGTCCACCTCCTTCCATATAGCTATTCCTTTTGGCAGAGCTAAAGCAGAATTTTGATAGCTTGGTAAAAACTTGTAATATATAGCTCTCCTTGTAATATATAGTCCTTCATCTCATATATATTATCTCATGAGCCATGAAAAAGTTTCTTTTACTTTCAGAGGTATTACACTTGCATATTCTGTATCTCTGAAATCGCCTTTCAACCTTTGTTTAAAAAATAACACCCAACCAGAGAGTCCTACAAGTCTGTTAACTATTTTTTTTAAAAAAAACTTTTTGGTCATTAATAAAGGGATAATCCAGTAAGTATTTTTATTGTTTCTTTCAATGGACTCACATGGCTGCAACCACTAGGTCAATTCACTTTAAAGCTATATTTTTCTCACCTTTTTGCAAAATCGTGAAACAGCACCCCAAAGACAATATCTTTTACAAGTTCAAAGGTGATAAACAACTTGGCTAGGGGTCTTTAAAACTCTTGCCCCATGTGAGAATGGCTGACATTTTTGATGGATGCTAGCTTGCTGTAACTTAAGCATTTGCCACAGTTGCTGCCATTGTGCCAAAAATGGGCTGTGCCCACTTCACTGAAAACCAGTTGCAACTGTGGTCTTGCAAATATTTAATACTATGAATAGGGATAGTATGCAAAGGAATCTTGTAGCATCTTTGAGGCTAACTGAGAGAATGGAAGAAGTTGGTAACATAAGCTTTCATAGACTTTGCATACTGACTATCAAGGTGATGTCTTTGAACAAATGGAGATAGTTTACATTATTTTCCTAAAGAAGTCTTGAGCACTTTTTTTTTTCAGGTGCAAACTTTCACAAGGAAAATTCTCCAAGCAATTTGTAGGGTTCTTGTGAAGTTGACATTTAGTTTTTTCTCACTGTTTCCAAGGCTCTAATATCATATATTTTAGGAATGCTCAGAATGGTTTTAAAAATGTTATTGTCTGTCCCCCCCACCCCCCGAAATCTGTACTCAAATGCACAGATGACAGCAACCAAAGTTGAACTGTGGTTGCAACTGAGAGTGAGTCAGATACTTACACAGGGACCTAGAAATCATGGCTAGAAGAAGCAACAGTCCTTTTGCCCAGTTTTAGGGAGCTTCCCTGCTCTTTCCTATCAGGTGTCTCTCCTTCCTATCTAAGCACAAGTAACTCTGGAACTTGACGGGATGGACCATACCAAACACAAGGAATGAAACTGTTATTTCTTTCAGTTTCACAGAGTCCTTATTTAACTGCACAAACATATTCTTTTTAGTCTGGAAAAAGGCCAAAGGATGGGTCAAGGACCAGAGGCCCAGCATTTCAGAATGTTGTTTGAGATAGCTCTAACAGTTTCTGATTGACTCCAGCAAATCTCACAGGAGCTGGCCAATAGATACAAGGAAATAAGTTCTGATGGCCATCCTTTGGCATGTTCCACAGTTTATCTTCCACGTGCAAAAGGATCTTGTAGCACCTTTGAGACTAATGGGCGAAAGAAATTGTAGCATAAGTTTGCATAGACGTAATCTACTGCATCTGAGGATGTAGACCTAGTCTATGAAAGTTTATGCTGCAACTTCTTTTGCATATTAGTCTCAAAGGTGCTACAAAATCCCATTACGTATTGATATTCCAGACTAGCACAGTTATCTGAGTTTATCTTCAGTTTTCCCCTCATGGTAATAAAAATTGTCTCTGGACCCTTAGTACACCCTTATCCATGCAGGGCCCTTCTTCTCAAAAAAGACATTTTGCATGGTTTGTCTGTGCGTGTCTCGGCTGTGTTCATAAGAAAAATATTCTGTTTAGAAAGAATAGCAACTGAGAGTAGTTCAACCAGGTAAAGAAGCAAATATTTTCTGGCTGCTATCAGGGAGTGATCTTCAGCTACCAGAACCTCAGAAGATATATTTAGTTCCCACTGTCTGCTAAATGGTGACATTATCCTTTTTTGATATGGAATGGCACTTCTGAAGAAATGAAGATAACATGAAATGAAGAAATAACAGTTGGGAACCCATCCCACTGACACCTCCTGGGATGGAATAGGTTGGGAACTGCTATCCATTTTAACCCTTAACTGTGAAAAAAGCAGATGTTGAGGGTGTCTGGCATTACGTTACTGTAGTTAAAATAACCCATCACAGCTGCATTGGCAACCAATGGGCCTAGAAAGAGAAATACATCTTGTTTTCTAATTCGATGCACTTATATACTCTATCTGTCTATGAAAATCTATATTGCACTGGCACATAACATAGAGAAGAAAAACTGGCCTTTGCTTTGCGTCACCAAAAACGGTTACCTTGGTTATATGAATAGGGAGCACCAAGAGAAAAGGCAGAGAGATTCCTTGGCATCTGTCCTCTCAGCCTGCTTTCACTGGCAGGAAGAAATAGAACGAAGATGTTGAAGACTCCATGGGGCTGTCTCAGGGCCATTTAAAGAGGTTTTGGTGAGGTCCACTTCAATCTGAGTGGAGTTGGTAGGCCATATCTACACCAAACATTCCAGCGATAGAACCATTAAACTATCATGGCTTTCTCCATAAAATGTTGGAGATTGCAGTTTGATTGAGCAAGAGACGGAGTTGGAGTTCACATAACCCTCTTAGCAGTTGGGTGGTTTATCAGCTCCAAGTATCAGTCCAAACTTTGAAAGAGACAGCCAAAGTCCAGAATCCTACCTCTGAAGTTTCAGTCCTGAATTGTTTGGTACACTACCTTGGATATCTCCCTTAAGATGCTGAAATAGTGGCCCTTCCCTCGGTACAGTGCAAGAACAGTGGTTTGTTCTGCACACATAGCAAATATTACAAATTTGTTAAAAGGAAGAATATATTTCCCCAAAAGGGAAAATCCACCATCTTCTTCTGTTTGCATATCTATTTGAAACAAATTGTTCTCTGACTTCACTTTCAAAAGCCTATGTGTTGGTTATTAAGGTCTGCACCCCTGATCCATCCCCCTCTAATGCTATATTCACTGAATGTATAACTAGCTCTATCCCGTGACTTGTGTGACTGCTACTTTCTCCACTGTATGACCCCCTTCTTCTGCTTTCAATGTCGTCCAAGTCGGTGTGCTTTTGGCTGTTCGGATACCACAAAGGATTGCCCTGTTCATCAAGTTATATCAAACCACAAAATCATAGAGCTGGAAGAGACCCCAAAGGCCATCCTCATCATGCTGTGCAGTAAGACACTATCAAAGCATTCCCGATAGATGCTCATCCATCCCTGCAAACTCCAAAGAAGGAGACTCCACCACACTCCAAGGCAACTTTTTAAACTATCAGATAGCTCTTACTGTCAGGTATTTCTTCCTAATGTTTAGATGGAACCGCTTTTCCTGTAGCCTATTCCTCTGTGTCCTAGTCTCTGGAGCAACAGAAAACAAGTTTGCTGCATCCTCAATATGTCATCCTTTCAGATATTTCAACACGGATATCAAGCCTCTCTTAACCATCTCTTTTCCATGCTAAACATACGCAGCTCTCTAAGTAGCCCTTCATAGGTCATGGTTTCCAGACAGGTTTGTTCTCAGGACCAAATAGGGGGAGAATGAATGCTTGATGAGGTGGTTATGAGAGGTTGTCTTGCTGGCCACCAACATTTCATTGTTTCTTCTGAGATGCTATGCAAATGAGTCATGTTATGTGTGGAACATATGGTGGCAGCTGCCAATGCTAATCCTCTGCCCACAGTTCATTTTGCCAATAGGGCTTCTTTTGCAGGGCTTCACTCGGTGATTCTTTAGAATGAGATTCAGATACCAGACCTGGCTACCTCTTCATTCCTTCTATTTCACGTCAGTGGTGGTAGGTAAAGAAGGTTCAGAAAATCAAATGCCAAAGCCATCAGACTGGCAGTGGCAACAAGGTCTGGAACTTTATTGCCCTCTGCCAAATGTGAGCATATTCTTTATGTCAGGGATAGACTGGTGGCGTATAATGTGGGCAGTATTCTTGATTTCAACTATGCGCATTGGCTAATAGTGACAAAACTGAATTGACTTAGCTGATCTTTCAGAAAACTCACAATCTTGCTGTATCCTTTTCCTTAAATTAAAAAAAATTGATTTGGAGATGCTAATCCTTGTTTTAAAAAATTCAAGGGTAACTTAATTTGACCCACTGCACACAAAACCTAACTTCTGGGATGGGGGTGAGAAACCCGATTAAGGCTGAAATTCTGTGCACAATAAACTTGGCAGTAAACTCTATTGAAGACGGTGGAGCTTCCTTTTGCATATATCTGCAAAGGACTGGGCAGGTTGTTAGATATAGGTCAATACTACAGAGAATTCAATCCAAGCCCTATTGTGAAGTAAGCAAGAAAACATACCACAATATACATTGTGGTTATTTACATGAGATACATATAAATAGCTGCTTTTTGTGTGTAAGTTAATTGCATCATGTTTAATAAGTAAGATAACATAAAGTTACAGGCACCATTTTGCAAAGAAATAGCACCAATTGTTTATTAGCATTGGTGTTCATAAACCCCGCATATCTGAACAATTTAAGACCCTGGACATTTTGGCTCAGATTAAAGACATGCCCTCCTCTTCAGTTTTCTTTTACTTTCTTGCATGCATTGACACAACTCTCCTGGAAATACTGCAATGGCACACTGGAATGGAGGGAATAAGAAGGCCTCATCCTGGGGTGTTTTCTAGGTTAATTCAGAAACTAAATGCAAATAGTCATAGTTACAATCCACAGTGAGCACCAAAAGTCATACACAAGGCATGCAGATACACTGAGTAAAACAGGAAAACAGGTCTGAACAGGCCAGCATGGAAATGACCAAGATGACTTTGTATCTTGGGTTTGCCTATCGTCAGAAGCACTGTTGACAACTTTCTATTGACCATAATAACAAGATTCCAAAGCCTAAATCCAATTGCTAATCCCTGTTGAAGTAGACCAATTGAATCAGTTTCTGAATGATAAATCAAAATTTATGTTAATCCTATTGTTTCAAGAGATCTAATGTAGTTGGGACTAGCAAGCGGATTGGAGCCCTAATTTGTTAAGGTTTGACAGTATGTTTGTTGTTGTTGGCTTTAAAGATGCTAGAATTACTTTGTTTATGTTCAGAATTTCATGTTTTCTCATCCATCAAGGTATAATATAATAGAGAATGGGAATGATGAGGTGGGGGATGAAAGATAAATATGGACAAACCACCATCTGTGACTTAGGATGTTTGAAGTTTGCTTAAAACTAAGCAAGATGCCTTCACAACATGCTGAATATACTACACAGGGAAAAAAATCTGGGTAGAAAATTGCATATATTCAATTTGTACACTATTACATATGTTGACATCTATATGTGGAATGTATCACCCCATGCCTTTAATATCTTCTGATGAGACCCAACCCCAGATCCTTTGTTATAAAGAGTAAGTTAGTGGCTATTATGAGCAGGATCATCTTTGTAGTGGCCACAAAGTTGTGGAATGCTACACAAGAGAGATACTTATGGTCTCCTCCTATCTAATTTTCCTAATAATAATAATAATGACAATATATTTTGTGTTTTCATTCTGCAGATTTCTCCATGTCCTAACATTATGGCAAGTCATGACCATCTGGGGCTCCACACTTTCTTACATGATACACATGTGTTCTCATCGCACACAACAGTATGTGTGCAATTTCCTTCTGCAGTAAGGAGATCTGTGGAGGACCTTTGCCACATATGAATCAATAAGCAATTCAAAGAGATTACATAACATGACCACAGTAACCAGTCCCTCTACATGATCTCAGTTCCAGATTCTTTGTTAAACCTAAGGGACAAATTTAATTCTTTTCTGAATGGTTCCCTTATAACTTTGGAGAAGACAGTAAAACGAACAATCCTCTAGTGATTTCCACCATGTCTACCCAGGGATCAGAATTAAATAAGACTTACATCCCAGCCAAAACAGCATAGGATTGCACCTTCAGTGATGCGGGGTCTGTATGACAGTTATTCTCATTATCCTGACTTGTCCCATCATTGAACAAAAGGAAAAAGGGAGGAAGCAATTATGAACAATTGTAATGGGTTGAAATCTGTCTTGCAACAACAGTGGCTCTTAATTTTGCCATAACATTGAAATCTGCCTCTCCATGCTTCATCTTGGCACTTCAGGCCTAGAATGTCCTTGCAGACAATAGGTACCACCAACCACCATGAACTGCCAAATTCCACCGACTCACATCCAATGTTCATTTCAATGGAGACTGCACTTCATGTTGGCTTGTGCCTCAAAGTAGAAAGCATTTCTCCCTCCTTTCCACGTAGCCCCTACTCCAGTCTTGTGGGGGATAGGGGGCACTTGGCACCAGTTTGATCCCACACTTTTGCCTTCTGGGAAAACCAATTAAGGTGGGCTTATAGTAGGCACAGGCAGTAAAACTTGCTGAGTTCCTGGAGTCCCAAGAGAATCCATGGATACCATGCAGTTAATCTGTCTTCTCCTTCCCTATTGTTTCAGCTATACAAAACATCAACAGTTGATGAAAAAACCCTGAAAATCTACAGCAAAAGGTGAGTTTTTAAAATGAAGGAGGAAGCCCCAAATCTGGTGTAGGCAGTCCAGATTCAAGGTTTTGGCCCTGCATCATGTAAGCAGAAAGCAGTAAGTCTCATGGGATCTCAGGGTAAAACACCCATGCAGACAAAGACTAAGACAATTTTTCTGCTACAGTTATAGTTATTATACAAAGTGCCATTGCCAGAGCAATAATCCTCCCACTGTGGTCATGAGAAGGGGTGTTGAAACTGGTGACATCTAGCTAGACTTTCAGATAGTTCCCAGGGAAAATGCAGCATAGAAAGATGTGATTCCACTACAAGCTGCACAGGCAATTCACATTCCTATTTAAATTTAAAAAAGATCTTTCCAGCAGTGCAAACCACTGCAGTGAAAACTTCAAAGAAACCTTGGACTGTGTGGATATGCTTCACTCTTCCAGCTATACATACAACATCACTGGATCACAGTTATGTTCAGCTGCTGAATATTAATTCGGAAGCTTTCCCACCACATACGCCCTCCTTGAGGGTAACCTCAAGATAAGAAAACATGCTGGTCCACAAAAAAACAAAAACAAAAAACCAAGCTAGCCTGAGGACAGCCATTCAGTGTGGCTTAAGAACCACTGTCCCAAAGATCTCAGACCAAAGCAGGTTGTGTATCATTTTTCCTCCTTCTATAAACTGTGCACCTTCCTATCTTTTCAGCACCTTTGTATATTTGTAAACTACACAACTCCCAAGCGCGTTGGCCTTCTCTAGGCCACAGTACACTTAGATTCCATAGCAAGTACCCAGAACAAACTGGCCAGTGGCACTTGCCTCTGATGTAACTTTCAGTGAGGTGGTAACCCTGCATTTGGGTTGTGTACCACTTCAAGGAGACAGGCTTGCATAACTGAATACTCCTCCATATGAAATATGACCTCCATGCAAAAAACAAGCATGTCTTGAAGAATTGTTTTAGCCCAGCAGACCTTCCTGGTGTGTTGGCCTTCTAGATACAAGGAATGATTTTGTATGAAGGAGTATTGCACCAACCGTCTAATTATAAGATTATATGTACAGCACTGTGTAAATTTACAGCTCTATATAAATAAAGGTTAATAATAATAATAATAATAATAGTAACAAAAAATAATAATAATCTGAAGTGGTAAGGATTTACACACAGCTTTACAACCTCACTGAAGGCTACTCCTCGATGAAGATGCTTGTATGTAGACCCTAGAAGCAAGTGGCAATTACAGTTCTATTTCCTTTACTTGATACCACCAAAGCTCAGTGCTCTGCATCTTGCACTCTCAAAGCTGCCCAATTGAAACCATGGCACAGATGTTCAATAAGAGCTGTGATCCAGGGATTCATTAGCACAAAGAAAAAAGCCCTCCCCTTGCTCTTTTAACTCAGTTTTAAAACATGCAGATGAACTGAGTGTCTCTCAGGCTGTGTCTGCGTTAGCACAGGTATATAAACTTTTTTCACATGATGTGCATCAGACCTCTGCAACTGGCACGGCAGATGGCTGTAACTGCTGCTGTGACTGAAGCATCAGAGTCTACATGCCACCAGCGATAGTGCTAAACATGGGATCATCTCCACCACAGCCATGCCTTCACTGCCAGTGGGCACTTGCTGACAATGCAGGAGGGATTATTCTATGAAAGCATGCAAATAGGCACTAGTGTAGACACGGCCTTGGTGACACCAACTCAAGTTAGAGTCACAGTATTCATTAATCAATAATAGTTAGATGAAACATTGGCATCAACACCAAGTTTGACAAGATCCTAAGCAAGCAGAGGAGTACAGAGAGAGATTAAGAGATAGTGAGGATAGGGTGACAACATCACATTCTTGCACAAACACACACAAAGACTTTGGTCATCTTTAGTGATCTTTGCGTCCATTTTAACACAATTTAAAACAATCAGGGCTATTAGTTCTGTTTTAAGCTCCCCACTGCACCCCTTTCTGCCACAATGTAATCAATAAGCTCTTTTCTGCACCCAAATCCTACAGACAATAAATCGAGGGAATGGATCAGAATGAGTTTTCCCTGTGACAACCTTCTTCGGTCCACAATACGAAGGAAGGAAGGTTCTTAAATAGAGATGACAGCTCTAGCAACTATAAGTGTCTTTCTCAAAAGGCAGGATTTTTATTAAGTCCTGGTTGGGTGACCAGATGCAACAGAGTACAGGTTATCTGCCTCTTTAGCAGTTGTGTAGAACAGGAAATTTTAGGAAGTTGTACTTTTCTGACACTGCACAATCCTGCCAAGAAATGTAAAAACCTGGAAATTATTTAACAAATGATAACTGTTTCCATTTTCCAAGGAGGTCAAGGCAGCATGTATGATGCTCTTTCCCTGCCAGTTTATCCATGCAACCACCCTTAGAAGTAGGTGAAACCAAAATATAGTGACTGGCTCATGACTGCCAGGTCAACTTTAAGGCTAAGAATTTGAACCCGGGTCTGTCTGGACCTATTAACCCAACACTCTAATCACCACACTATGGTGGTGACAACTCAGTGGTGGGAGACAGACCTGCCATATACATGACCCTTGGTTTTAATCTTTAGGATCTCCTGATAAAATATCGTAGGTAAAGGGCCCAGAAAGCTGCCTTCCATTGAGTATTTGTATCGGTGATATCTTTTACACAACTCTTAATGGTTTAGATGTTCTGCACTCTGTTCAATGTGGTCACTCTAGTCACAGGACTGCTAATTAAACTTTTTTCAATAAACCAATAAATGCAAGAATTAAGGTGCCTTCCCCTCCAAGAAAAGCAATTTGTCCTCCATTAACCAAACATTAATTCTTTTTCTTCTTTCACCTCCGAGGTACAGTCTGAATCTCCCTTATGCAGAATTCCAAAATCCAAAATATTCCAATAACCAAAACTTTTTTCATGGTTTGCCGAGATAGTGACACCTTTGTTTTCTGATGATTGAATGTACACAAACATCATTTCATTCATAAAAGTATTAAAATATTGTCTAAAATTGCCTTCAGGCTATGTGTATAAGGTGTGTAACAGACATAAATGAATGTTTGTGTTTAGACTTGGGTCCCATCTCCGAGATAGCTCATTATGTATTCCCAAAATCCAATAAAATAAAATAAATAAATTTAAAAAATCCAAAATCTGGTCCTAAGCATTTCAGATAAGGGAGACTCAGCCTCTAGTATATGAACAGTCTGTACTAAATCCAGCCATTTGATTTAACCAAAGTAGAGCCAGTAATAAATGGGAATCTAGGAATCTAGCAAGCCAATACATTAAAAAGTTCTATTGATACACTGGGGCTACTCTAATTTGGACTAACAATTGGATTTAAGTTTGTGAGCTGGTTGAGAAGAGGAATCACAGCCCCAAATGGAAGGTTTAGTTTTAGAAGAACATAGCTATTTGAAAGACTGACCCAGCCCCTCACACACTTTTCTTCCTCTCCCCCCTTTCCCTATCTTCCATATTTTCCAGCCAGGCTTAAAAATAAGTATTAAGAAGAATTATACACTGATTTGTAGTAACGGGGGATACCCATATCCAACCCCAAAACCCAGGTATTCCAAGGATATCGTCTGATTCAATAACAAGAGCAATATCCATTGCCTACATTTAGGAGTTTATCACATGGGAGGAATTTCTCTCAGTTTCGAAAGAAATGGAAGTGAGGCCAGTTCGGGATTGAGTAAATTCGCTAGTTCAGCGAATTTACTTGATTGCATATTGACACTGCATTGCATTCAGAACTGTCCGAAATTGCCGCACAGTGCCCAAAATTGTGTGGGATAGTTTCTCACACAATCACGCGAAACCTCATGATTGCATTCAGATTGCTATTGGATTATACTTCCAATTTCCTTCGTGTGATAAACTCCTTAGTTAAAGGCATCTCTGAATGTAAGTGCAGGAACTATGGCCACTGTGAAATGACACTAGATGGGAAGCAAATTGTATGGTTGGAGGCCACCTCTAAAGTTGATCAACAGACATTATAGACATTTGCTGGACTGCTGAGATACCACCAATTATTTTGTAATGTGTTCAAAATTCAGAGGATTTTGAAGCCCTCTTCTGCTCTTCAGTCTAGTTTGGAAAGCAATGTGAACTAACCTGTTGCGTTAACACCGAATCCTTATTCCTTTCCCTCCCCTCCCTGACATTTACTCTCAAATAACTATTTTGGCCCTTTCTCTCCTTTGCGCAGAAATCCTTCCATGCTGTTGGAAGATTGTAATACTCTCCCTGGGTTCAAATCTATTTTATTGGAGGAAGGGGGTGGGTTATTTTTGTAACCACACATGCCCAGAGCCCATTTGGGTGTAGAAAACTAGCGGCACAGTTTGTTAGATCACAGCCAACATTTTTGGAGGAACTATTTATGGATGGATGAGACTGTGATAGATTCTCGGCACCTCTTTTGCTCATTCATTCATTCCCATTCATTGCCTTATTACAAGGTAATACAAGTAAATAATAGTATGAGGAAATAATACAATTTTTTTTTTAAAAAAGCAAACAACCTCTCATATAACTCATACGCCAGGCAAATAGGAAACATAAAGGCAATTAAATGAACCTTTCTAAGTCAAGCAATGAGGGGGTTTCCCTGCAGCCCATAGCTGTAGGCTGGTTTCCCCCCTAGTGAATCAAGGCTATTCCCCAAAGTATGAGCAAGCATTTCACTGTGTTTGGCAGGAAGATGGCAAGCAATAAGACCAACACAAGTAATCAAGTATTGGTTAGAAAGCTGCTCAGATCAGAAAAGAGAGAAAAACCACTTATTAAACTGTTAGAAAATGGCACGCAGTACCAGGAGAGAGCCTAAAGTTGAATAAGGGACTTGTTCTCCCATATCTATACTTGTTTCCCCATATCTATGCTAAAAGTGCTGCTGTTGATGTGCGCGTGTATGTGTGCGTCTGTGTGGGGTAGTGCTTGTGTGAACATGCTATTGGAGATCAAACACCATACTGTTCATATCACTTCGACCACAAGGCTTTTCAATGGAGCCTGTTCACACATTCAGTTGGGAGTCACCAAGTGAATGAGTGGTTGCATGCATGCATGAACCAGCCTCAAGGCAGCCTCATGCTTTGACTTTATGCAATGAGAAAGTCCATTTTCCAGACCCACAGATGGGCAGGCTGGCCCACTGCCATTAGCAAAGACCATAGTGTTTTCGGTTCATGGTTAACAAATCATTTCTTTACCAAATAGTCAAATAAAACTAATAACAAAGACAATAAACACATCATTTAGCACCTTTCATCCACATGCTGGGCAGGTGGTCACTGGGCC
The DNA here is from genome assembly GCA_034509955.1 of Urosaurus nigricauda. NCBI lineage: Eukaryota > Metazoa > Chordata > Lepidosauria > Squamata > Phrynosomatidae > Urosaurus > Urosaurus nigricauda. Next base: position 374,181,195 of record JAOEGL010000001.1, on the reverse strand, counting down.
TCACAACACCCCTGTGAGGTAGGTTAAGGTGATCACAAATCATTTACAGACAGATTAACTGAAGACACAGAAAGCTTAAAGGACAGATTTTGGATTGTGCAAAGAAATGGCTAGGAAGAGAACCCAACATTTCCAAGTCATAAAAGTCAAAATGCAACCTCAACGTTATCTTACCATGGCAGCAAAAAAGCCTCAAATCCATACAGATGAAGCAAATAAAGCACATATGAACTTGAATGGAAAGTCGCCCTTATCTTTTTGTGTGTGTTCCAAAAGGATCTAACACAATATCGTTTTAAAATACTATTTATAAATAACATTTCAAAACACTAAATGATGCCTGGTATTGCCAGCCTCAGTCATCCCTCCCCACAATGCACTATCCAGATGCTGACATGTATGGGAGTGGGGGAAAGGAAGAATAATTTCAAAGCTAGATTGCTCTCTTCCAGTAGGAGTCTCCACACATTTTCCATTTCATAATAACTCAACCCATGGGTTGCTTCACCTCAGCAAGTGATCATTTGGTGCCTGTAACATCAAATGGTTACCTGCATGTCTGAAATGAACCATCACGGATGTAACACCCACTAAGAGTCTTTTCACATTGCTCAGTATTATAGCAGACAGATTTTTCATGGCAATCGTTTCACGCATTCAGATTCTAGCCGTCCAGTGTAATGAATCACAAATTACAGTCATATACATCCGTGAGTGAACCAGCCCATAGTTCAGACCAAATCCAGTGGAAACACACACTTAAACACTTGCAATTTCCTTATTTCAGAAATTATTCTAGATTCCAGACTCTCTTAGTTCAAAAATAACTTAGTATCAGAGTGATGGCTCTGTAGGACCAAGTTTCCACACCTTTGTTTTTGCCACTTGTTCTAGAACAGACTGGCGACAGATCCTGGTCATTCTGTGTTTAGAACCAGGCAAGCAAAGAAAACAATGCTGAAAGTGTTCTTGGCAGAATGCATCAATGAAACATTTGCCCACGTACCTTTGGGGGAAGCCTTGATGTCTTAACCATTAGCTGAGGTTCTCTGCACCAGAATATACCTGAGTTGTGAAAAGGAATATCTTCCATCTGTTTCCCCACATGAGTTCAACAGTCATAGGCCGTGCTCAAGAACTTCTAAGGCAGAAGACAAGTGTGGAAACACTTTCACGCAACCTTCAGAAAAGGAACTGTGTTTCCATCTCGTGTTGTGAAACAGGAAACGTTCCAACCGACCTCAATTTAATGTGTGAAATTTGGGAAAAGGCCAGGAAGGACAGAATTGCTAGCCTCTATAATTTCCCACTGACCCACTCATCGATTTTTGAAGTCTTTATTTGTGTTGTTGCCAGAAATGGCACAGAAAGACAGGCACGAGAAGGTTTTTGCAGCAGAGAAAGTTACAAACTAGCCAAATTATGTATGCACACAAATCCTGATGGTTCAGTGTGTGTCCTTTGGTACTTGTAGACTTAAAGATTTCTTTTTCTTGAAAGCACCACGGGGCTTCTGTTGAGACATGCCACAGGGAATGTTGGCTAAGCACCAGATTTGCAAAACTATCAAATCTTTCTCACAGTTTGCCTTACTAGAATGGTAAGCAAACTTCCCCGCTGCCCAACACATATCTATGTGGTATGACAGAGGCATGCATAAGAAAGTATACTGTATTGCAGCAGATCCTGACTGATCTTGGAAGCTAAGTTGGGTCAGTACTTGGATGGAGAGCACCAACAAATACTGGTTGCTGTAGGCTATATTTCAGAGGAAGGAACTAGTAAAACTGTTTCTGAGTATTCCTTGCCTATGAAAATCCTATTAAATTAATGGGGTCGCCATATATCGAGAGGTGACTTGAAGGCAAATGCACAGACACAGCATTTATAGAGCCAATGCCCTGCAAAGTGTTCAAATTTGGGATAAAATGCTGGGGTGGAGAAATGCTGATATATTTGGCAACCCTTTTTTGTCAGGGAGGGGAACAAGACACAACACCCTTTAGCGCTCCTTCCTGCATCCGGCATCACAAACTTGAAACCCCCAAGGAATGACATTATGTCATTGTGTACAATTGCTTTAAAAGGGGCTGATGGGTATGGTCATGCCAATTCACGAAGATTTGAGAGGGAAGGATTCCACCTGTACCCACAAAATTAGGCATGTCTGTGTATGTGCCATCAAATGGCCAACTGACAACACGAATTTCATGAGGTTTTCTTAGGCAAGAGTCTCAGAGGTGGTTTTGGCAGTTCCTCCCACTGAAATAGAGGCTACACTACCTGGAATTTATTGACAGTCTCCTATCCATGTTCTAACCGCCAGCGCTGACATCTCTGTTCCATTCTGATGCAAAGCGTTTAGTACAATTCCTTCAAGAAAATCTACACTGTTGAAAGATAGGTTAGTTGTGGAAGAAAGACAGTAGCTTGCCCAAGACCAGCTATGCCAATTCATAATTCAGAACCCAAACTACAGATGGGGTGGTCTTCTTAACCATCCCATTGCAGTCAAAATCAGCAGTTGTTGGCTGTGTATGCAGGTTACATGCAAATGCATGTCACAAGACTTGATGGTGTCTGCCCCCAAGCCAACATTGTTCTCTTACCCCCGACTGCTTTTCACCCTGCGGGTGAGGTGTAAATAGCACCCACGTTTTGCACAAACACTCATATGTGTGTGTGCACGTGTCCTAAGACATGGGGTGAGGTAGATGTCTGTTAAAGAGATGACTAGTGCAATGCAGTGGGGAAAGTGTTGATCTTGAGTGCAGTTTCAAATCCCCATTTTTCCATGAATGGCACAGGGTGGCAATGGGCCAGTCACTATCTCTCTGCCCAATCTACCTCTCAAGCCCCAAGACATTTTGTTAATCAAATATGGACCGCAAAAGCCTGATTTAAAATGTAAAATGTGAACCAAAATCAACTAAAAAGGTAAGTGTGAAGAAGAAATGGTTGTGTTCATTGCCAATGATTCCCAGCCCTCCTCTAGAAAATCCAGGCAGTGTGCTTCCCTTTTCACCTATTTTATTCTCACCATAAACCTCCCAAGAAGGCTGCAAAGTAATAACTGCTTGCAGATCATCTAGTAAGAAGCATCCAACCACTATACTTTCTAGCAGTACTTAAGCTCCACTTAAGGTCAGACTCAGGTGAGTTTGCAGAGTGAAGAAATTCCATAACTGGCGCTGGCTATCATATTATTATTTTTAAAATCAAATTGATTCCCCACTTTTGTACTACAAATAACTCACAATGTTCCTATTTATTTCATTTATGCCTCCTGATTCTCAAAGTGTATTGTTCATGCCCAAAACCTCATTTCGCCCCAAAACAATTTTGTAAGGTAGATTAGGCTGAGAGAAAGGGACTTTTTAAAAGTTACTTTGCAGGGGAGTGTGGAGAACTGAACCTGGGTCTCTCCAGTCCTAAGCTGTTCCAACGTTGCAGATACAAAGTTGTTTGACACCACTTTAATGGCCATAATTCAATGTCATGGATTTCTAGTTTTGTGAGATATTTAGCCTTCCCTCTGATGCTCTGATGCCCCTCCAAACTACAAATCCCATAAAATTGCATTTTATTTATTTATTGGGATCCAAGGCAGCTCACAGTAGCATTGAGCCATGGAAGTTAAAGTGGTGCTTTATTTCTGCAGTCCTGGTTTTACAGTTAAACACCGAGTCATTCTTGCAATGGTCAAAAAGTGATGAAGGAATGCAGAATCAACTTTGAGACTACCTGGGAAGAAGAAATTTCAAGCATAAAGCTTTCATGCATTAAGACCGCTTCTTCAGGTGTACCTGATGCCATAAGCTGAATCTTCGAAGACTGAACAATATTCCTTCATCTTTTTATGCTTAAAAAAGCCTAATGTGGCAGTCTCTCTGAATTACATAGACGGTAATATAAATGGCCTCCAATAAGTGCTGTTACTTATTTTGATCAACATGCTTTTGCTATGTGTTATTCTGTTTTTATGTTTTAATTTAATTTAATTTAATTAATTTACTTTTATTTTATTCAAACTGAAAATCCAGTCTTTAAAAATAATGGATTTCATATAAAATAGCTTACATAAGGCAATTCAATTTACTGTTATAATGCTCATTGAATGATTTTTTTTTCAACCAGAATCTCAGGATAAAACTAAAATAAAAATAAAGAAATAAATTCTAGATGGACCACTGCCATCACATCATGGCAGCCTTAACAGTAATTATCTTAACAGCCTTAACAGTAATGATCTTCTGGTGAAAACGGGAGGTCTGACTAGCTTGATTAGTAAATTAGTAAATAAGACTTTCATAGAAATAGAAAATCCTATTTAATAATAATGAAAAGAGTTAAGAAGAATAATGAGAGCTAGCATGGCATAGTGATTTGAGTGTTGGACTATGGGGTAGTGCATGTCTTCTATAGCTAATGAGACAACCTGGGTCTCAAAAGGAAGTATCTTTTTGTGTGCTGCTAATGGAATTTAAATTTTCTTGTCTTGCATCACCCACATGGCTGGAAGGAGAAATGGCCTGCCTGCATGGATATCCCTCTATACCATCTTCACTGAGAACAACAACAACGTCTTGACAAAATTGTCATTTCCCCCTTCCCTGTATGATTTTTAATACCTTTGCCTGATGATGAAGCCAGTGGAGCTTCGAAAGCTTGCAACATGTAATTTGTGCATTTTGGTTGGCCCAGTAAAGGCATAGCTGTTTTGTGGATCTTAGTTGTTATTGTACTTTGCTATATGCCCAACACTGCTGGATATATGTTGTATCAATAAGATATAGGAAACTTTTCCTACCCAATTCTCCCATGCAGTTCTCTTCTGTAGAGGCTTGGCTCTTTACAGCATCTGCTCATAGTCTTATACTTAACTGATCAGCATTTTAAAAGAAGACTCCATCTGCATGTATGTGCCTATAAAGAAAGCTTTAAGAAAGTATTTTATCAAAGCTAAACAGTAGCTGCCTTAGGGTCCCATATTGGGAGAAAGATGGAAAATAAAACGGAATGAAATAAAATAAATAAGATAGAAGTTCAGTCACAAGATAGGAGATATCCTCAGTAAATTAGGACAAAGCGAGAGTTTGACAGTAGAGGAGAATAAAACAAAAACTAAAATAAAATAAAATACAAATTAAGGCTCTAATTTTAAAATGTGTTCATTGAACGAATCACAACAAGAAGCCCAGAGATGCTAGATATACAAGAATTATTAATTGCCCTGAGACCAGTGGAAAATTTGGCTTAAAAATGTTTTTAGGATATTTGTGCATCTGGCAATAAATCCTCAAGCCTTTTTTAAAAAAAAAACCCACACTGAAATAAAATTCAATAATAGCACTAGTAATAAAAATAAGAATAACAATAAGAATAACAACAATAATGCCCAGGCCACTGCAAAGCAAATCTCCTTTGCAAAAGTTGTTTCTCTGTCAGGTATATTCAGGTGAAAACCTTTCAGCTTCAGAAAAGAAAAGAAGTTACCAAATTGGTGTGACTTTTTTTTGTTTTAAAAAAAGTCTTTGAAAATTAAACTTATATTTTAAAAAAACACAATTACACATAAGTCATCAGAATTGCACCCCTCCTCGGCTGAGATTGTATTTCGAATGGATCAATTTGGGTGTTTTTGTTGTCGGGTTATTATTATTAATTTTTTTTTTGCCATTTTAAGACATGTTACAGTATTTCTGATTTTTCTTTTTTAAAAAATTGCACCTACTACACACAGAAAATGCAATCACTTGTACTGAAGTAAACGCTAGCTTTTGTTGGTTTGCGTGTTCCCCCTTCACCCTTCAGTCTTTGAGGCAGGGAACTGAAAAGATGCCCTAGATGAGAGAGGGAGAAAGAAAATCCTTTAACAAAACAATATTCTTGGAATGGAAATCATGTACGCACAGTCAACCATTTCAGCCCAGACACGAGGAAGAAAGGAATCTAGTGTAAACCTTCAGACATCATGTATGTTTCACACGAAGTGTCTAGGTTGGTTGTGTTTTTTTAAAAGGTTTTCCAGCAAGTCGAGGTCTAAGTGCTGAAGCTGGGATCCTATGCTAGACCGTCCAGGTGTTTGGATGCGTTGTTTCCTTTCTATGTCCGTACAGTGGCCGGCACCACTGAAACCAGTATGTGTCTGCAGCTCCCCAGGAGAGAAAAATGCAATGAGGAAAGTCAAACAATTCTTGGCTAAACCATCACAACAATAAACAATAGAAAGATTAAGCACCAATTTTTCACCAGAAACACCTCAGTGATGAGTTATTCCCACTCCGAGTTTCAATTCTCAATTTTTTTTCCATGGGTTGTTTTCCATTTTTCCTTTAGGAAGCAGAAAAACATGCACAAATCACGGAACACTGTTTAAGATCACTTTAAGGCCCTTACAAAAAACGAAATGCGTCATTACCGGCTCAATTCACGTTTCCCTCTTTACAGCCTTAAAATGATGCCTGCAGGTCAAAGCCCAATTACCAGTCGAAGCTTAAGAACTGTGCCTTTAAATTAACTTTCTTTTTGCTACTATGCTGAGTTTTATTAAGACTGAAAATGATTGGGGGGAGGGAAGGGCAATCATTATGGAACTTAAAAATTTTTTTTTTAAAGTTCTATTTTTTTCTCTTTCCTTTTTTTGGTATTTTGTTCCAGAGTTAAAGGCCATTTAAAATTTGTTTCCAGAAATCAAACAGATAAGTGTTTTTTGATTCTGAAGCTTATTGATCCCAATATCAATTGCAGGGGGGGGGGGGAGGCCAATGAAATAACTTGCTTTCAGAGACTGACACCCCAATTTTAACAATTTCTTACAGGCGGAGAGAAGTTCCAAGATTAAAGATGTAATGGTTTCCCGATTTAATTAAATGGGAGGAAGAAATCTGCTCATGGGTTCTTTGGGGCACATGAGTGAATTCACTCCATTTGAATGAACTGGATAACCAATACACCAGCAAATATATCTACGAAACGATGCCAGTTGCTTTGGCCAGGTGGGTGCCCGTCAAAAGCTGTTTTTTCATTGACATGGAAAGAAAGAGGATTACACCCTGAGATTCAAGCTAAGTACAGTGAATCATAAAGAATCACCGCCAGTTTTTTCTTCTTCTCTGCATCAGGGATGCAGTCGTGACATGACAAAACATAGTTCAGACTGGCCTGAGGAAACAGAATTTAAATATGTACTATTAAAATAACCTCTGTGCCAAATTATAATACAGCCATGATCCATCTTCAAGACTAGCTTGGTCATTTGCTTAGCCAGGGATAATAATTTTGGCCATTTTGTGCCAATTGAATGGAAGGAATTACATTGCCTTCTCATCTGATTTTTTTTTTTGTCTAGTTTCATATTTTTAGAATAGATTATACGCATATATCTATATACACACACACAAGTGTGTGTATATACATATATCTATATATTTCAAATATATATACATATATCTATATATCTATATCTGTCCTTAAAATCATCAGAGTTTTGCATGAGGGAGGTGACAGTACATAATGAAACTCAGCACCTAAGGGCATAAGGCAGTTGTAGGTTTTTTTGTTTGTTTGTTTTATTTTTTATTATTAGTATTATTATTATTATTTTCAATCAGCACCAATCCCTATGATAATGTCCTACACTTGGTGTAAGGTATAAAACTCAGAGGCGGAGAGGTGTTCGCTTTTCTCCGACCTCTAAAGCGTGGAAGTTTGAAATACTGGTTGGTTTGTGTTGTTGTTGTTGTTGTTTTCTCCTGTGTGTAAAAAACAAAAGAAAAGTTTTTCTTTTTGTTTTTACTTACAAAACATAGAGGATCTCTCTCTTAATTTTTTTCTTTTTTCTTTTTCAAAATACATACTGCAACCAGAAAGAAAACTTATTGGAAGGTAAGTTTCATGAGCCGTGTTGACCGTAAACAATTAACCCAACCCTTCCCACCCCCAAATTCCCTCCTTTAATTTTGTTTGTTTGTTTGTTTGTCTGTGACAGTGTGTGTTTGGGTGTGTGTGTGTATGTGTGTTTGTGTTTAAAGGAGCTTTTAAAGTGAAGATTCATACTGTAGCAATTCATACAAGAGAGGTCCGTCTCTGTACCTAATTCCTACAGCGGTGGGAGTGACATACTGGAGAATGTTTATAGTCCTTCTCAACCTCCTGTCTACAAAATGGGCATCCCAAGCTGGGTACCGCTTTCTTGGGATGTCTATCTTAATGAGAGGGCCTTCTGGGTGGTAGGGTCTCCCAGACGGAGTTGATGGCACCATTGCTCTCACTTGGAAAACTGGCAAGCAAGTGTCAGCTGTGAGTTCCTCCTGTTGCTCCGTGGCCGCTCTGGTTGGCGTAGCCTGGGCCGCCCTGTACCCAGGGGTCTGGGGAGCCATGGGTTCAACGTCAGGGGGCAAAGGAATGCCCCAGAGCAACTCGGCGCAACAGGAGCTGGCAAAAATCTTAGCTCTCGGCCCCATGGGATGCAGGACGCCGTAATACAAGAGCATCAGCGCGATCCCGGCAGCGAAGCTAAGAAAGACACAACAAAGTGCTGGCACAGCGTAGGAGTCAGTGGTGTCGGGATCTCGGTACCAATACCAAAGGAGCGTCAAGGCTGCATTCTCTGTCAAGACTACGGTGTAATAGGCAAACATTCGGTATCGGGTCCGCCCTTCCTTGACATTAAACCAGCAAAAAATGTACACGATCCCTACCACCATGTTGAAGAGAATCTCCTCCCATTTAGACATGCAGAAGTCTGTCCCGCCATGGATGATCCAGAAGGCCATGGCGCACCAGTGGACCACGACAAAGATCCCAAAATAGAGCTGGAAGATGGAAGCAAAGAGGGCAAAAGAGATAACTCTGGATGAGATGGTGAAGAGGCGCCAGAAGAGATGGATAAGGGCCCCTCTGTAGCTCATGCTCTTCTTGTCATCCCTAGAGTCCCGAAGAAGCTTGTGATAGGAGGCTAGCACCCAAGCCAGGGACATCAGGGAGGCCACAGAGGACACACCTGCCGGAAGAACACACAAATCCACAGAGTTAAACAGGAAGCACGGGACAAGGAACGCATCCTCCAGGGGGGCAGGTGTGGAGCATGTTTACAATTGCGGGCCACGTTAGCGAAAAAGATCTAGAGGAGGAAGAGAGAGAGAAAAATAAGCAGAAGCATCATTCCTCGACCTGCGACGTGAGCACCTCCATGCCGTGCAATACACCTGGGCCACCGCTTGCACGAATTTCATCACCTACAGAGGCAGCCAGTTTAGTCGGCTTAGCTCAAGGGCAGGGAATGTGAGCCCCATCAGGCCATGCCTGATCTCCCAAGGACATTCTTGTGGATCTCAAGAGTCCTGCCATTTTTTTCCTGAATTTTTAGAGATTTCCTTTTTAACCTCAAAATGCTTCCTGGCCTATATAAGAAAACACAAGTGAAGTGTCGGGCCAAATTTTGGCCCTCTCCTTGAGCTACTTGAGTAGTGTAGGAGTGACTTTTAGTCAGTTGGTATTTTAGAAAAAGTCCTCCATTGAGCCTTAAGGGACACCTGTTGTTGTTGTTATTGTTGTTGTGTGCCTCCATTTCTGACTTCTTCTGACCTATCATGGGGTTTTCTTGGCATGTGTGATTTGCCAAGGGTCACACAGTAGGTTTCCATTGCCAAGTGGAGACTTGAACCCTGGTCTCCAGAGTCATAGCATAGTGCTCAAACCACCATGCCACACCAGCACACTGGCTTTTTAAGGGGCATCTACATTATAGAAATACACTCGCCCCTCCTTTCTCGCTGACTGGAGATCCGCACTCTTGAATATTCATGGAGGGGCGGCCTCTGTTTTTCTCAACGGGGCGCATGCCCGCGCGTGTGCGCAAAGCCCCATTCCAGTCTATGGGGCTTGAATATCTATGAATCTCTCCTGTGAAAATGGCGGGCTGACTGTAATGCAGTTTGACGTGCTCTAAGAGAGCCACTGTAGCATTGTGGTTTGAGTGCCGAACTACAGCTCTGAAGACCAGGGTTCGGTTCCTTGTTCGGCCATGAAACCCACTCAAGTCACATGCTCTCAGCCTCAGGGGAAAGCAAGGGCAAACTTTCTCTGAACAAATCTTGCCAAGAAAACCCCATTACCTTAGGGTTGCTGCAAGTTGGAAACGTAGTTACATAATAATAAAAACAAGAGAAGCATCCTATTGAATCCTGAAACTTGCAGTTTTTACAGGTCATTAGCCTTCTCTGTCGAAGAGTGCTGCTGCTTCACAAAACTATAAAGCCCAGGATTCTGTAGGATGGAGCCATGGCAGTTAAAAGTGGTGTCAAACTGCATTATTTCTACAGTGTAGATACAAAAGAACCTGGAAGTCAGTAAGAGAAAAACATGACAGAGTTGACCCCAGGCTCCCTAGAAGGTACAGGGGAGCATTTCGAGTATTTTTAAAACAGAGACAGTATTTGGGGAGGTGGGAGTCTGGCCCTCTGAGGACCACTGAGAGGCACTTGTGTCCCCCTTACTTCAGAAAATTGCTCACTCTGGATGAGGAAATGTACTGCTTGCTGGCAGTTCCTAAAATGTCTTAAATCAGCAAAACCTACTCTTTAATACCTGGTAAGTTTCCAGTTTTAATCTCTCTAGTCTCCTCTTTAGCCTTCCACTGCCTAGATCCCTTATCACCTTGCCTATCTCTTTCACACTAGACATTTTGAGGCCTCATTCCCACTACATAATAAACTTATTTTTGCGTTGGGTCATTTCGAATCAATGGAGCAATTCAACACTGAACAGATGTTTAGATTTTGATGGCCGTGATCGAACCTGCTTGTTTCAGTTTAACCCACTTCATGTTCACATTACCAACTGGATTGATTCAAAATGGATTCTAAAATGTGCAACATCACAGGGATGATCAGGTCACAGGGAACCAAATCCAATCAACAACATATTTGCGCCTGTGTTGAACCGAATTGTTTTAAAAGATGCAGCAAATGCCTCATATTTGGAAGAACTGGTTTAATGGGGTTTAGCGCTGCCCCCCTGTAAACTGCATCGGAAAATTTGGCACCAGTGTGAACAAGGGCCCTTTAAAGTTATTTTAACCGGTTTGAAATCAGGTTTGAAAACCGGTTTATTATGTAGTGTGAATGAGGCCATAATAGTATGATTCCACTTTTATTACCACTGCTCCACCCTATGGAATGCTGGACTCTGTAGTTTTGTGAGATATTTACATACCTCTTGTGCCTCACCAAACTATAAATCCTAGAACTCTATAGGATGTAGCCGTGCCAATTAAAGAGGTATCTAAGGGTTCATTTACACTGTAGAAAGAATGCAGTTTGACACCACTTTTAGTGCTGTAGCTCCATCACGTAGAATCTTGGGTTTATAATTTTACAAGGTCTTTTACAAGGCCTTTTCTGCAAAAGAGTGCTGGTGCATTCAAAACTACAACCGACAGTGCGTTCGTTCACACTTGCATTAGCAAGGACAATCACAAAACTACAAATCCCAAGATTCTGAATGGTGGAGCCATGGCAGTTAAAGCAATGTCAAGCTGCATTATTTCTAAAGTGTAGTTGTGCCGTAAGCATGATAATTTTGTAGTGTGAAAGAGACCAGAATACTTTTCAATGACAGTGAGTTGGCCTTATTCCTCTGACTGACTGCTCCCATTCTGTGATCTCATGGCAACGAAACCTGTTGCGACTGTGTGTCCCCCAAATGTAATACCAGAATAAATCAGCAATGTCCTAACAGTTGGTATCTACAGGGCCATCAAATTACTGAACTGTGGAATTAGAATAAATGAAGTGCTTTATAGAGCCCACAGGTTAATAAAGCCCACAAAAATCACGACTTGCTTGCAAAGTCTTTTCTGGACAGGTGCCGATATGGTGCACCTTTCAACATTTCACCGATGAAAACTGGGACACATGTGGCCCAGCAACATCTGAGTGTGGTCAAGATGGCAAAAGTTATTATGAAGGAAGAACAAGCAAGATAGGTGTTTGCTTTTGCCTGACCCTTCTGGAAAAGTAATGTTTCTCTCCCCCTCTTCTCCCTCCTGGCTGAATTCATTGAGCACAAATTACTTCTGCATTTCAAACTCAGTTTGCAAGAGCTGAAGTATGCCAAGGACAAAGGGGGAAAATGAGAGGATGAGGGAGAAACCGGGACATTTTAAAAACAGTTGAAAAAGTGGGATGACAGAGGATTAGTGAGGATTGTCCCTGCCAATTCAGGACAGCTGGAAGGCATGAGAATACAGTCCTCCAATGCAGCCACTCAACCTCTGACAGTTGCCTGACCCTGTTTTAGACCTTTCCAATCTCAACTCCAGGCCCATGGAAAATGTCAGTTTACAAACATTGTAATAATCCAGTTCGAGACTGATTTAACTGCCTTGGCTTAGTACTAGGGCATCCGGGGAATCGTTTACTGTGGCACCAGAACTCTCTGACAGAGAAGGCTAAATGTCTCACAACATTACAGTTCCCAGACTTCCCTAGCATTGAGCCACGGCAGTTAAAGCCGTCTCAAACTGGTCTATGTTGAGGTGGAATCTCTTTACCTGTAGTTTGAAAGGGTGACACAATCCTAGGAGTTTATCACACGGGAGGAACTTCTCTCAATTTCGAAAGAAATGGAAGTGAGGCCAGTTCGGAATTGAGTAAATTCGCTAGTTCAGCAAATTTACATGATTGCGTATTGACACTGCCTTGCGTTCAGAACTGCCCGAAATTGCCTCCCAGTGCCCGAAATTGCATGTGATAGTTTCTCACGCAATCACGCGAAACCCCACAATTGCGTTCGGAAGGACTTCCCTTTGCCCGAAAATGTGTGTGATCAGCTTTCAAGCAATCATGCGAAACCCCATGACTGCATTCAGATTGCCATTGGATTGTACTTCTAATTCCCTTTGTGTGATAAACTCTCTAGTGACGCCGCTGCCAAAGCCCCCAGGAATTCTGTGTGGAAGGCCTTCTGCATTCAACCTCAATCACCTATTATCTGATCAATTTAGGCTAGAGATGCCAGGTCTACAGTGTGACCAGCTGTCCTCCTATTCCAGGACATGCCCTACATTTCAATCTTCTGTCCAGGAAGAATTTCATAATGTCCTCCATTTTGAGTATGACTAAGAAGCATGAATTTACATCAAATTAAGTGTTTTTAGCTTTTATTTTGTAATGCCCTACATTTTTGTTGAATACTCTACATTTTTGTAGCACCATATCCTCCTTTGGGGTTAGGACATCTGGTCACCCTGCAGGAACAGAACCTGGGCTTTTCTGCTGTCAGAGCTAGTAATCTGCAACAGTTATTCCCCCATCCTAATGGAGATGCTCCAAAGCTCCTAGCATCCTTTGCATCTTATAAGGCAGTGCAGCAAAGAAAGCAATAGGGAGGGCTCGTCCTCTTCCCTTCAGCTGTAAAAGCAATGATTCTGCTCTCCACTTTTGCACCAGTATTAGTGTGACATGTTTGTGGTTTCCATATAAGCCATCTGTGTGCCTACCTTTGTGTATTTTTCTGCATTTTGGTCTGCCAACTACTGGCACTGTTGCCAGGTGGAGGCCGGGGGCCCCCACAAAAATACTAAGGGCAACCTGCAACATTGACCCTGCTAGTAGGGGAATCTGGGAGGTTGCAGTCCAAAAAAGTAACTTCCACAAGTGCGGATCTTAAGTTACCTTGATGATATTTCCCCACCTCTTAGGAACACTATCTTGAGTATCCCCAACGGGGGCAAGGATGATGATGATGATGATGATGATGATGATAAATATTTGGTTTTTGTGAAGAATCAATAGGTGAGAAACGTTATCTGTTTTGACTTCTCAATAAGGAACATCCTACGCTGATAAGAGCAGGAAACTGGATTAATGGTAGTGATCCCAGATTTTGCAGAGCCAGGAGTGGCATCAATCTTTCCCATCCCAAGGATGGCAGTGCCACTTCCTGATGTATTGGACTACAACTCCCATCATCTACCAGCCAGCATGGCCACTGTACTCCAACAGAGAGGAAGAGAGCTAGGTTGGGGAAGGTTGTTGTTACTGTATGCCATGGGGAGGGTCAAGGAGGGAGTGCAACAAATGAAGACCCACAAAGTGAATGCTCCAGATCAGACCACACTTACATGGTAAGGTTTCTGCACGGTTCTTTTGGATCATTATGCAGAGCTGTAGCACCAATTGAGGGGCGCTCTCCAGGAAAGTCTCCAAGAGACGCAGCATGTTGACGTCTGCATACTCGTACATCATAGCCCAGTAGAAGCGCCGCTGGTGTTCCTTTTGTCTCTGGCTTTGGATCCCCAGGTACATGGTTCGGATATACCTGCAGGCAAGGAAGAAAGAACATGCAGGCCGTGAGCAGACCATTCATCCAAATATCTATATCTTTCTGTTCTATTATGGACTATAATTCCCAGAATCCCTCAGCCAGTATAGCCACAGGGTGTGTTGCCTAGGGCAGAGCTTCCCAAGCCTTCTGATGTGGAGCACCAGCAATTATTTCTTCCACTGTGACAAGGACCAGGACCATATTTGTATATTTGACTGCAATTTTTTCTTTAGCTGCATCTACACTGCAGAAATACAGGCTTTTATTTTATTTGTTAAAGTATTTATATTCTGCACTACACATGAGGAACTTAGGCTACTGTGTAATAACATCAATCTGAACAGATTAAAGTGATTAAAATCACTAAGAATAATTTAAAGGCTAAAAACATACTACAGGTTGAGTCTTCCTTATCTGGAGTTCTGAAAACTGAAATATTCCAAGATCCAAAACTGTTCACATGGGTGGCGGAGAGAGGGACACCTTTGTTTTCTCATGGTTCAATGTATGCAAACTTTTGTTTCATGCACAAAATTATTTAAAAGATTGTATATAAAATGAATATATGACACGTAAACAAATGTCATGTTTAGAATTGGGTCCCGTCACCAAGCTATCTCATTATGTATATGCAGATATTCCAAAATCTGAAAAAAGTCCAAAATCCAAAACACTCGTGGTCCCAAGCATTTTGGATACGGGAGACTCAAATGCAGATTGGCACAGCTTTAACTGCAATGGCTCTATCCTATGGTATTCTGGGATTTGTAGTTTTATGAGATATTTTGTTTTTACTCCAGCGGGCAGCCCCTTCCCATCAGTGCACTGGATGGCACAAACCCGTGAGATGTTACCCAATGTGGTCCCACAACCTGGACACCTCTTTAATGTTACACCTGGAAAACAGCACATCAACATTAAACATTTTTGCTTATCCAATAACTTATTAGTTGATTGATTTATAACAATTACAGCTCAGTCTCCGGCTGTTGGTTCCCAGGTGAAATTATAGCAATTAGAAATTTAATCTTTAATAACTGCTCCACACACACACACACACACACGTTAAGAAAACCCTACCAAATGGATAGCAGGACCAAAAAAGCTGCAGATACACTTTTTAAAAAAGAAGACGAAACAGCTTCAAGGGTGGTGGCATTTAAAACCTATGTACAGCCATGCTGGGTCAGACCAGTATGGCACTTTTAAAAGAAGAATTTGTGTGTCTAAATGGACGCCCAGTCGTAACTTTTGGACAGCCAGTTGAGCTAGATGGACACAAACAATTTGATCAATGAACCAAGAACACAGATTCAGATTATAAGATACTTTAAAGATAACATAATATATTTAAAGAGTTTGCATCTTTCTGTTTACTACCTATTTTTAAAAACCAGTTGCTCTTTAGTATGAATTTCAGGACTGTATGTAGCAGAAGGCTGTAGCCAAGATGCTTGAACTGAGTGTCGTACTATGGACATATCATGTGAAGAGATGACTCACTAGGAAATATAATCATTCTTGATAAAGCTAGCATTAGGAAAAGGAGAAGGCTGCATTCCAGATGGACAGACTCCACGAAGGAAGCCATAGCCTTGATTTTGTAAAGACCTGAGCAGGCCTGGAGGTCTCTCATTCGTGGAGTCACCATAAGGCTAAAGACCCTGTAAAACTACACATCCCAGAATTCCATAGGATGGAGCTGCAGCACCTAATGTGGTTTCAAAATGCATTATTTAGATGCGCCCTAAGACTTGGAAAGCCAGCTATGAAAACCTAGATAAGATCCTAAAGTGCAAATATATATGAATACCAAAGTGATTTCTGGGCATGGATATCAATGCTGGATAGTGAAGAAAGCTGAAAGGGGAGAGAAAAAGATAATTTGAAATGTAGTGCTGATGCGGAATTCTACAGACATGATGCACCGGTGACAAATCAGTGGGTCTGAGAGTAAATCAAGCCCGAACTCTTCCTAAAAGCCAAGGGGATTAAACTGAGGCTATCATGCTTTGGACATATCACGAGAAAAATATGACTCACTGGGAAGGATGCTGCTGCTGAATACAATGGAAGGCAGTAGGAAAAGAGGGAAAGGACATTACAGATAGCTGGATGCAATTGAGGAAGGGATGGTCATCACTTTGCAAGACCTGAGCAGGGCTGCTGATGAGAAGGTGCCTCGGAGGTCTCTTATTCACAGGGACACCAACTTGACAGCGCACAACGGCAACAAATGGGGAAACAGGCTGGCCTGGAATAAAGACCATTTCTTGTATTTCTGTTTCCATCCATGAATTGTTGGATGGCATGCATCCCACATCCCAAAATAGGGTCTACTGAGGGTTAGGTGAGGTGGGGATGGGAAGAGCAAAGGGGTAATGACTCGGATCTGCCACAAGATGGTGATCTGATCTCATGATAGCTCAGTAAGACAACAGAAAAGTCTGCCTTTCCCATTTCATTTTCATACATACTGCACCTTATTTTATATGTTATGTCCCTTCAAGTCGTTTCTGACTTATAGTGACCCTAAGGCAAACCTATCACGGGTTTTTTTTTAGCAAGATTTCTTCAGAGGAGGTTTAAGATTTCCTTCCCCTAAGACTGAGAAAGTGTGACTTGTCCAAGGTCACCCAGTGGGTTTCATGGCCCAGCTGGGAATTGTCTCTGAAGTCATAGGCCAACACTCAAACCATTGTGCCACACTATTGGAAGCATTCAGTTTTGCTATGCAAGTTGTAGAGGGAGGCTGAGAGGATGATGACCACAACAGCCCTCTGCCTATTACCCTGTTGTGCATTTTTGGCACCTCTTGTTTATATCAAATTGCCCTGCTCCATCTGCTGTAACTTGGATGTCTCTGTCTGTGTGTGTGCCTTCAAGTTGCCTGAAATGTTATGGCGACCCCATCAGTTTCATTGGGTTTTCTAAGGAATACTCAGAGACAGTTTTAGCAATTCCTTCCTCCCTCGGAGACTGGTGGAGTCTGATCTAGGCCTGGTTAATACTTGGGTGGGAGACCATCAACTAATACCAGGTGCTGAAGGCTATATTTCAGAGGAATCATAGAATCATAGAATCATAGAGTTGGATGGCCCTTGTAGTCTCTTCCAACTCTATGATTCTATGATTCTATGATTCCTCTGAAATATAGCCTTCAGCACCTGGTATTAGTTGATGGTCTCCCACCCAAGTATTAACCAGGCCTAGATCAGACTCCACCAGTCTCCGAGGGAGCATCTTCCACTGCTGTACAGCTCTTACTGTCGGGAAGATCTTCCTCATGTTGAGGTGGAATCTCTTTTCCTGTAGTTTGCATCCATTGCTCTGTGTCCTAGTCTCTGCAGCAGCAGAAATCAAGTTTGCTCCATCCTCAATATGACACCCTTTCAAATATTTAAAACAGGGCTATGACATCTCTTCTTAACCTTCTCTTCTCCAAGCTAAATATATCCAGCTCCCTAAGTTGTTCCTAATATGGCATGGTTTCCAGACCTTTCACTATTTTGGGCACCCTCCTTTGGACATGCTCCAGCTTCTAAACATCCTTTTTGAATTGTGGTGCCCAGAACGGGACACAGTATTCCAGGTGGGGCCTGACCAAAGCAGATTATAGTGGTACTATTATTTCCCTTGGCCTAGACTCTATATGCCTATTGATACAGCCTAGAATCACATTGGCCTTTTTAGCTGCCACATCACACTGTTGACTCATGTCCAACTTGTGGTCTACTAGGACTCCCAGATCCCTTTCACAGGTAGTCTCCTTAAGCCAGGTGCCCCCCATTCTATATCTCGGCATTTCATTTTTTTCTGCCTAAGTGCAGTACCTTACATTTCTCCCTGTTGAAATTCATTTTGTTAGTTTTGGCCCAGAAAGTAGGAGAAGGAAAGAGAAACTGGGACATTTGAAAAAGCAGATGAAAAGGTGGGACAAGGTTACATTTTACTGGGAAAGGCTAATGGCGTTGAGCAAAGAGAAGGTCCATTGCTCTCTAGATTTTTGGTTTTTGTTTTTTGGTCTTTCTAGGCTTTTCCTGAGAAGTTTCTCTGACAATTCTCCACGAGTGCCGGGGACAAAAAATAAAAAATCCTGGGCTAATTACGAGACAAACCATGGGGAATGTGCACATCATCAGTCTCTTAGCAACTACACTACTGTAGCTCTCCAACAAAGCCAAAGACATTAATTTTCGGAAAAGAGGAAAGGTTTGTAGGAGCTGCAAGGCAAAAAAAGAAGAAGAAGAGATGGATGTCAGAAACCTTACAAGACAACAGCTACCAAGGCAGTGAGTCCTCAGGGAGTAATGTTGCCTGGAGTAGGGAAAGAGGTCCACTTGCTGCAATCCCCCCCCCTCCTTTTTTTTAAATGCATGGAACATTTCTAAAAATTTGATTCCTCCACTTGGGAGTCCAAAGCGTTGCAGTCTGTTCTGAATCCTTAGGCACATGGCAACTAGGATTCCCAGGTTAGGATTATCCCAGGCCCTGAGATTTCAGTGGCAAAACCTACAACCTAGAAGCATGAAACATTAAGCATCAGCCAGAGGTGCACCTAGGAGGGAGGAACATCAACAATCTAAGGAGTTTATCACACAGGAGGAATTTCTCTCAATTTCAAAAGAAATGGAAGTGAGGCCAGTTTGGAAATGAGTAAATTCGCTAGTTCAGCGAATTTACATGATTGCATATTGACACCGCATTGCGTTCAGAACTGCCTGAAATTGCCTCCCAGTGCCTGAAATTGCATGTGATAGTTTCTCATGCAATCACGCGAAATCCCATGATTGCGTTCAGAAGGACTTCCCTTTGCCCGAAAATGTGTGTGATCAGCTTTCACGCAATCACGCGAAACCCCATGATTGCGTTCAAATTGCCATTGGATTATACTTCCAATTCCCTTCATGTGATAAACTCCTATGATATGCAGATGACACTATACTACTAGCGGAAAACATCATGGACATGGAACAAGAAAGTGCAAAGGCAGTCTTGTTGCTGAACTTCAAGAAAGCAAAAATAATGACCACAGTGGAACTACATAAATTCAACAAAGGCAATGAGGAAATCAAAGCACGTAAAAGATTTCCTGTGCTTTGGATCAAACATTAATCAGAAAGGAGACTGTAGTGAAGGAACCAGAAGAAGATTAGCAATGGGAAGGGCAGCCATAAAACAGCTAGAAAAAAATCCTAAAAAGTAAAGATACATAACTGAGCACTAAAGTTAAGAATCATTCAAGCTATTGTATTCCCCACCACCATGTATGATGCAAATGGACATTTGAGTTGCAAATGGACATTAAATTTCCTTGTCTTTGAAAATCTACCAGTGACCGCATGGCCAAAGGTGGAGTTGCCAGCCTGCAGCTAACCCTCCCGACCATCTGAACGAAGACCAGAAACAGAAAATGCAGGCCTAGGACTAACATCTTCAATTTCTTTCTCATGTTTGCCTGATGAAGAAACCAGTGTGACTTCAAAAGCTTGCAACATATAATTGTGCATTTTGGTTGGCCCCATAAAGTTTGGCCCCATTGTATGGATGTCATTGGATTTGCTATATGGCCAACACGGTTATCCCTAGATACAATGTAGGGATGTGAGAGCTGGACTGTAAAGAAAGCGGGTAAAAAGAAAATCAACTCATTTGAGACATGGTGCTGGAAAAGTGTAATGAGGATACTGCGGACAACCAAAAAGACAAACAAATGGGTCCTAGAACAAACCACATCTGAACTCTCCCTGGATACCAAGATTATGCAACTGAGGCTGTTGTACTTTGGTCACGTCATGTGAAGGCACAACTCACTGGAAAATCCAATAATGCTAGGAAAGGCAGAGGGAAGTAGAAAAAGAGGAAAACTACTTGCCAGATGGATGGACTCTATTAGGGAGATCACAGACCTATATCTATAAGACCTAAGCAGAGCAGTGGAGGATAGGAAGGCTTGAAGGTGTCTCATTCACAGGGTCACTATGCGTCGGAGTTGACTCAAAGGCAGCTAACAACAACAGAGTTACACATATATACCACCAACATTTGTGTATTTGTGTTGAAAGGCATACCCCCCAACATTTCAGAGATTAAAACTAGCATGTTGGGGAACAAGCAATATCAGAGACTCAGAAAACTAGAAGCCCCATGATTCTGCAGTGCAGACGCAGCCAGAGTGTGGTCAAGATGGCAAAAGTGATTAATGAGGAGGAACACACAAGTGAGGATAGGCAGCAGCAGTTTGCTTTTGCCTGAGCCAAGTGGGAAAGGCAAGATTTCCTCCCTCCTTTCCTCTCCCCCCTGCTAAGTGAATCGAGTGAAAACTACTTTTGCACTCTGGTCCAAAACACACTGCAGAGATAGTCCAGTTTGAGACTGCTTTAACTGCCCTGGCTCAATGCTAGAGAATTCTGGGAACTGCAGTTTTGTGAGACATTTAACCTTCTCTTAGATCTGGTGCCACAGTAAACTACAATTCCAAGGATTCCCTAGCACTGAGCCAGGCTAGTTAAAGCAGTCTCAAACTGGACTATCTCTGCAGTGTGCTTTTGGCTCCTGAAATCAGTTTGCAGCAACCGAAGATCTGACAAAGGGGGAAAGTGGGAGGAGGAGAAAGAAACAGAGACATTTGAAAAGCAGCAGAGAAAACAGGATGACAGGGGATTAATCGGGACTGTTCCTACCAATTTGGGACAGTTGGAGGGTATGTGCACAGAATATATCATTCAAACAAGAAACAGAGTATTTATACACAGACACATTTTTCAAGACGATGCTGTCACTCTGGGATTTCTCCCCCTTGTATGAATTGCCAAGGGTTGGGGCCAGGTCCTAAGATATAGAAACCTTAGTGCCAACACATTCTCGTCCCATTGCACTACCCGTGCAGGTCCGCCCTTCGGTGTTTTAGGAGGGTTTTATTTTTAGTTTAGTTTTTAAAAATCTGCCTCCGTTTGCATTTGGGTTAATTAATGGCTGATTAACTCAAGTTAGCCAGCCGTGTTTCTAAATGTTAGCTAACTTTGTTCCTCAGCAGTTTGCAATAAATGGCAAATGTTTGTGTCCCGGAACAAACGTTTGCGGAGCGTCTAGACTCGGCTTGACAAATGTGTTGGTAAACTCGGCCGGATTGGTTGGCAATCAATGAATAAGGAAAAAGTGCAGGAGAAGCTGGAGCCAGGTGTGAAAGAGAAAGAAAACTCTCCTCCCAGTACCCTGAAAACCATCTTTACTTCTGGAAGAATCTGAAGCCTGGGAAAGTTACTTTTTGGCTTTATAACTTCCAAGATCTTCCAGGCTGGCCATGCTGGATGGGACATTCAGGAGTCTTCTGAGTCCACCAGTAGAAGAAATAAAATGTGGAAGGACATAGGAGAGGACCTTCTCTTTGGTGGCACCCCAGTTGTGAAATTTCCTGCCCCTGGAAACCTGGTCGGGGCCAACACTGGCATCAATCTACTGTCAAGTCATAACTTTGCTTTTAATTAAAGCCTTCAGGCCTAACTGATTTTACCTAGGCAGCACATGTGCTAGGGCTGCATTTCAAATTGTTTTAACCGGTTTTGAAATGCCTGCTCTTTAACGGATAAACCATTGAACATATGCTAAGGGTGCATCTACCCTGCAGAAGGATGCATCTGCCCTGTAATGCACTTTGATGCCCCTTTAACTGCTGTGGCTCCATCCTACAGAATCCTGGGATTTCTAGTTTTGTGAGGTATGCATGTATCTTTCTTGCTTTTGAAGCAATGAGCTTTTGATTTTTTAAAATAAAATTTAAATGTAAGCTTTCAGTGGCATGCATGCGTATTTGGAAAAGACACAAAACAAGTTTAGAAGTATGCTTGCCTATTACACTTTTTGATTAAAAAAACCTAATTTTAATAAACAATAGAGTTTAAAAAGCCTAACTGCAGCTAAAATGTCATTCCAGGGCAAATAAATTCTTCTTCTTGTGTGTGTGTGTGTGTGTGTGTGGTGTAGTGGCTCAAATACATTATATACCTTTGTTGTTATGTGCTTTTCAGGTGATTGATGGAGATCCTATCTTGGGGTTTTCTTGGCAAGATTTATTCAGAGGAGGTTTACCATTGCCTCCTTCTGAGGCTGAGAGAGTGTGCTCAGGGTTGTAGTTTCTGACCTCCCCCCTCCTGTGAATATTTTTCAGTATTGTGCTTTCTGGAATGCTAGAAATTTGGGGATTGAAAGAAAATTTCATGGGAGACAGGCTCTGAATTTTTTTACTATACACCATACCTATATCCCTGGACTTCCTCAGGGTTATCCATTCGATTTGCACAACCACGGGTGTATTTACACTGTAGAAATAACGATGTTTCACACCACTTTCACTGCCGTGACTTCATCCTATAGAATCTTAGGACTGGTAGTTTATAACTCAGGGTGCTCTACACTGTAAAAATAATGCTATTTGACACCACTTTAACTGCTACGACTCCATCCAATGAAACCATGGGGTTTGTAGTTTTGTGAGGTACCATCCCTCTTTGGCAGCGAAGGCAAAAGACCTTGTAAAACTACAGGTCCCAGGATTCCCTAGGATGGAGCCATAGAAAAGTGGAATCAAGCTGCATTATTTCTCCCTTGCAACTTGAGTGTGGATTCAGATCTTGGTCTCCCAGAGTCCCAGTCCATCCCTGCAAACCATTACCTCTGCTTCTGTCTCTCTCTTGCATGATCTATATATCTTTGCACAAAGACACAGATACCCCTAATTTTAAAAGCTGACTCTTGCACAAACATGCTGCTACAATCCCACCCTCCATAATGTCTGTATCATCACTACCATCGCCCACACACCCACAACACGGCACATGACAGCAGCATGAGGCATGGCACGAGCCAGCGCTTGAATCATGTGCTATTCCTCCCCCGTTATTTAGTCAGACCAAACCCCATTCTGATAAAAATAACTAAATGTTAGTTAAACTGCAAAACATGTGAAGCTAACTCATCAAGTTGCAGGAGCAGTGTGACACAGATAGACCTCTGTTACCAAAAAGCATAATGAACAATAACCAATGATTTGCAACCTGTGGCCAGAGAGAGAAATTACAGTGGGTCCAGGGGACGTGGTTTTGTCCCTAGCACCGTCTGAAGGCCAAAATCGCCGCTGTTGAGAAAAGCAAACAAAATCAGAGATATGGCCCCAAAGTTCACTTCTGGATTTTTAGGGGGGATCCAGATGTTTCTCAAAGCCAAACAATCTGTATAAAGGGTGGGTTGCCACTCCCAGTAGGAGCATCATTGGGGGTACGGACTGCACCAGGTGACACCTAAATGTCATGTCCAACTGCTTTATTTCTGCAGTGTGGAAGAGTTGTGTGATACCTTTGAATGCTACAAAAGACTAACATTTTTTTTTGAGAACTTAGAAATGTTATCTATTGGATTACAGTTTCCAGAATCCTCCAGCTAGCATAACCATTTTAGCTAGCTCTGCTAAGTCCTCCATCAACTTTCAATTGTGTTGAGGACAGAGGCTACTTGCACAATTTTGTATGGTGTATTCATGCTGTGCAATATGACCAATTCTTCTTTTTGCTCCTATCCAGAATTCTAAAAGCTGAAATATTTCAAAATCCAAAACCTTTTTTATGGGTGGCTGAGAGAGTGACACCTTTCCTTTCAAGTGGTTCAGTGCATACAAACTTTGTTTCATGCCCAAAATTATTCACAATATTGTATATAAAGTTACCTTCAGGTAAATGAATTTCATGTTGAGACTTGGGTCCCATCTCTAAGATATTTCATTATGTATGTATATGCAAACACAGGTCTTCCAAAATAATAAAATGAAATAAAATCCAAGCATTTTGGATAAGGGAGACTCAACTTGCATCTCAAAAAGTCCTCTAAAGGTGCACCTGCACTGGAGAAATAATGAAGTTTGATATTACTTTAAGAACTGTAGCTCCATGCTATGAAATCTTGGGATTTGTAGATTCGCACGGTCTTCAGCCTTCCCTGTCCAAGAGTGGCAGTGTCTCACAAAACTACAAATCCCAGGATTCTGTCTGACGGAGCGGTGGCAGTTAAAGCGGTGTCAAGCTACATTTTATTTCTGCAGTGTAGATCCACCCTGAGTTGTAACGAAACATTGGACTCTGGTGGGGAGGATGGAGAATTTTAGTACACCAACTTGGTGCCTTCCATTGGCTGTGCTGGGGGCGATGGGAATTGTAGTCAAACCCCTTCTGCGGGGCAACAGGTTGAGGAAGGCTGTTTTGGATGCTTTCCTGATGAAAGTGCATCAGCTGCCATTAATGAGAGAGAAGGAGGAAAATCTACTGAACAACATGAGTGCAACTGTCACCTGAATGTTTCCACCAGAGGGCAGATGAAAGCACACCTTGTGTATCTGATCTCTGCACTTTCAAACAGAGGCTTCCTTCTGGGGAGATTAGGGAAGGGGGATCCCCAAACATCAAACAGAAGAGCCATGCGCTTACATTCCCTGAACTCCAATATGCCCCTAATGCTGCCCAGGTGAGAAAGCCTGGCCACTAGCCAGCCCTGGGTGGCTGTCCTTGGAGACCATTTATTGCAACAATATCATTCGTCAGAAGGCAAAATATGTTCCCCCCCTCTCTTTTATTTTGGGACTGCATTAGAATGTTTTACCTTAACAATAATGACCGTGGAGAATAAAAATAATGATCACAGAAGAAATACAGTGGGCCTTTCACATTCACTGGGTCTGGGGCACAGGACTCCTGTGAAAGTGGCATATTAAAAAACGCTATTTTTTTCTAACCTGAACGATGACCTCTCCAGGAATGTCTAGGGGCCAAAACACACTGCAAAAATAATCCAGTCTGAGACTACTTTAAAAACCCAGCTCACTGTTAGGGAATTCTCGGAACTGTAGTTTTTTGAGGCATTTAGCCTTTTCTGTTAGACAGCTCTGGTGCCACAATCAACTACAATTCCCAGGATTTCCTAGCACTGAGCCAGGATAATTAAAGCTGTCTCAAACAGGATTATTTCTTCAAACTGGATCATTTCTGTAGTGGATAACACTGTGATTATTTCTGCAGTTCTCCCCGATGGTCAACATCGGGGAGAACTTGACCACAGAATTACACTGGAGAACCTGCAAATGCTTAGAGAATTGTCCTTTCTAGGAATCTCTAGGCCCTCCAGCATGACATATGGCAGATGTTGACCATAAAGTCATGCTGGAAGACCGTGGCATTCCCAGAGAGAACGTATTAATCAAATCCATGAATAATTTAATCTGCAAAAGTCAAAGTCACTAATGTGGAGGGCCGACTGGACATAAATTCAACCTAGACAATGAGGAAATTGAAGTAGTTAATGAGTTCATAGGATCAAACATTGTTCAAAATGGTGACTGCAGTCAAGAAATATGAAGAGGAATAGGAAGAGGAAGAGCAGCAATGAAAGACCTAGAGAAGATCTTGAAGAGCAATGATGCACAACTAAGTACTAAAGTTAGAATAGTCCAAGCCATAGTACTGTGTTCCCCATCACCATGTATGGATGCAAGAGCTGGACAGTAAAGGAAGTAGAAAGAAGGAAAATCAACTCATGTCAGATGTCGTGCTAGAGAAGAGTGCTAAGGATACCATGGACAGCCAAAAAGTCAAACAAATGGGTCCTTTGATGGAACTCTCTTTGGAAGCCGATGATCAAATTGAGGCTGTCATACTTTGGCCACATAATGAGAAGGCAGGGATCACCAGAAAAAACAGTAATACTAGGAAAGGTGGAGGAGTGTAGAGAGAGAGGAAGACTGCATGCCCAATGGATGGACTCAACCTGGGAGGCCATGGGCCTGAATTTGCAAAAACTGAGCAAAACACTGGAGGATATGGGATCGTGGAGATGTCTCATCCCAATGGTCGCCATGAGTCGGGGTTGACTCAAAGGCAGTTGACAACAACCTTAAAACACCTAAAGGCTTTCCTGATGCCAAAACATGGATGCTTCCTGAGAAATTTAGTCATCTCTTCCTAACAAAAGGGCTTGTGGCCTCACAAAGGATTGCAGAAAGACTGGATCTCAAGGGCAGTAGTGTTTTGTCTTGCTAGTAGAATTTAAATTTTATTTCCAAGACTGAATCTCCCAGTACCCACATGGCTATCAACTTCAACTTATGGTGAACCTATGAAGGAGAGAGTAGTCCAGTGCTCAAACCCCAAAACACTATCCTGGCTCTCAACAGGTAAAACCTTTAAATAAATGTATACAATAACGTATGCATTGTTCATTCTATTCACAAGGGCTTGGAAAAGTGATTTAAAAAAATGAACCAAACACCAGTATGCAACAGAAAACTGAGCTGTTTGTCCCATCCCTGCCTTGCCTCACAGGGTTGTTGTAAGGGGACAAAAAAAAGCATTAAAAAAACCCTTCACTTTCCCAACCCCTTGTGAATAGAATGAACAATCCAGTTATGAACAGTGAAGGAATGATTGTATTAATTTATTTAAAGTCTACTTTTTACAGGAAAAAGTGATAGCATTTAAGTCCCTCCTCTTACAGTTCAAATACATGCTGTGATGGGTATGGGAATAACCATCAGGGAAGGGACTGTGAATCCGGACAGGGCCGCCTCTTTCTGATCTGGTGCTATTTTTAGCTTTTCAGGAGCATTGCATTTATTAGCCAAGGGCTGCCATCCCTCCTTTTAGATCCATGGAGAGCAGGGAGGCATCAGAACCACCATTGCTTCCAGAGAACCAGAAAAAGAGGTTTTCTCCCCTTTCCCTGCTATACGTCATTGCCAAGACACACACACACAAACATTTAAGATGCTGTTTTAGAAAATGGCTGCACAGGGTGTCAGTGGATAGGATATGAGAGTGGCACGCTCAGCAAGGATCTCCTTTTTTGCAGCCCACTCTCCCTCTCCACCCCCTTCCCATTTCTCCATTCAATCTGTCAACGTGCAGCACACGACAGCACACTCTCCGAGTTGCATTATGTGCAGACTGTTTGAAACCTGGATCTGGAAGGTTTAAATGTAAAGCTTAGAATCCTAGAGGTGGAAGAAACCCCAAGGGCTACCCAGTCCAACCCCAAGCTATGCAAGAGCACACCCCCAAGAGATGGCCATCAAGCCTCTGTTTAAGCCTCTGTTTAGCTGTCCAATGAAGGAAACTCCACCACACTCCAAGGCAGCATTTCCATGGCCATAACCACACCTTGGCAACTTCATTCTACTGATCCTATCTGTTGGTTTATTTAGCTGTCTTGTCAGCTCTGACTGGCAGCCATGCCTCTCCAGCCTTTCAGATAGGAGACTTTCCTAGCCCTGCTCTTCCCTCCTGTGGACTGAGACATGGGCACACTTATGAAATTTGCAGATGACACCAAATTAAGAGGAGTAGCTAATACCCAAGATGACAGGGTCAAAATTCAAAATGACCTGAATAGACTAGAAAGCTGGGCCAAAGCTAACAAAATGAAATTCAACATGGAGAAATGGAAGGTACTGCACTTAAGGCAGAAAAATGAAATGCACAGATACAGGATGGGGGGGGGGGCACCTGGCTGAATGAGACTTATGCATGTGAAAGGTATCAAGGAGTTCTAATAGACCACAAGTTGAACATGAGTCAACAATGTGATGTGGCAGCTAAAAAAGCCAATGCAATTCTAGGTTACATCAACAGAAGTACGGTCTCTAGATCAAGGGAAGTAATAGTGCCACTCTATTCTGCTTTGGCCAGGCCCCATCTGGAATACTGTGTCCAGTTTGGGGCACCACAATTCAAAAAGGATGTGGAGAAGTTGGAGCGGGTCCAAAGGAGGGCGACTAAAATGGTGAATGGTCTGGAAACCATAAAGCCTTAAGAGGGAAGACTTAGGAACCTGGGGATGTTTAGCCTGGAGAAGAGAAGGTTAAGAGGTGATATGATAGCCCTGTTTAAATACTTGAAGGGATGTCACATTGCGGAGGGAGCAAGCTTGTTTTCTGCTGCTCCAGAGTCTAGGACTCGGAACAATGGATGCAAGCTCCAGGAAAAGAGGAACTTCCTGACAGTAAGGGCTGTTCGACAGTGGAACACACTGCAATAATTTCTGGATATTAGGCACCCTGTAGATCAGGGATGCGCATCATTTGAGGGCCCAGGGGTCAGTTTTTAACCCCCAGGACACATCATAGTTACAGGCTACAATGCCTGGCATCTTATTAGTGTCTTACATGTATGTAAATTCCTTTCAGAGACTCTGGACTCTTTCATACAAGGCTAAATTGGAAGTATAATTTAAGGTCAATTCGAATGCAATCATGGGTTTTATGTTATTGCAAATTAACTCTTCACATGCAAATTCGGGCAAGAGGGAAGCCAATTCGAATGCAATCATGGGTTTTACCTTATTGCAAATTCGGGCAGGAGGGGGTTATTTTCGGGTAATGGGAAGTAATTCCCAACGGAGCAGGGGTTCAGGTAAATTTGCTAAACAAGCGAATTTACATAAATCTGCATTGGCTCCATTCGGAGTTGGGAGAAATTCCTCCCCGTTTGAAGAGTCCATAGCCATGTTAGTCTGGAATATCTGTGTGTAACAGGATTTTGCAGCATTTTTAAGTCTGTGTGAAAGAAGTTGTAACAAAGGCTTTTGTCGACTTGGTCTATTTCCTCAGATAAGTTCCTTTATGCTAGCGAATGGACATTTTTGTCTGATGCCTACCCACCATATTATCCATGTGATGCCACGGCACATTGTTGCACACTGTGCACTGACTGCATGGTTGTGCATGACTGC
Organism: Urosaurus nigricauda; assembly: GCA_034509955.1. NCBI lineage: Eukaryota > Metazoa > Chordata > Lepidosauria > Squamata > Phrynosomatidae > Urosaurus > Urosaurus nigricauda. The sequence continues at coordinate 374,152,101 of JAOEGL010000001.1, read as the reverse complement.
ACTTTGCCTTGATTTTCCAGTGTCCCAATTCTGTAACAAGGTGATGTAGCGCCATTGAGACATAGCTGGTGGGAGGGAAGAATCAAACCTAGAAGCAGGTGGATTCCAACTTTTTAAAGATTTTGGGAGTACTGAGGACCCTTAAGTCTCATATTAACATAAATCCCAAACTCCCAGAGGCCTTTACAGGGTGAAAAACACCAGCCGAAATTCTAGAATAAGTACTTAGTTATGAATACTTACTCATTCAGACTTCATTTTTTTAGTGTGACTATGCGAATAATCTCACTCACGCAATTCGGGTTTTTTTTAAAATTCACATTATGGAACTGCATCTTTAGGCATCTCTTTGAGTTTTGTTGGTCACATGCACCAGCACTCACATAAAGATGGAGTCAATGATGTGAATGTATCTGAAACACATTCAAGGCCATGCAGAGGTTGATCCCATGTCCATTCACATCAGTTATTCACACTGCTGATGATGCGATTCTTGTAAAATAACTCAGGGAAAATAAGTGGGTTAAGTGGGTTTTTGGCAGCTCCCCTCAGACTTAATCAGATGCATTCAAAATGCACGTGAACAACAAAGATTCAACCCAGATTCGACCCAGATTGTTTTTACTATCTGAATAACCTCCAGTAGTATCTCCTGGCCCAAACCCAGTCCTGAGTTACTGGGCAGCAGCTGCTGTCAGTGATGGAGATCTGTCCTTCTGTTGATCAGGATGCAACAGACAGATTTTCCCACTTCCCTCCTGACAGCAATCTCCAAAGTGAGGAGGAATTGTGTTTATATTGTTGTACTATTTTCATGATGTACGCCACTTTGATTGTCTTAACAAAAAGTGGGAGATAAATAAAAGTTTTATTTTATTTTATTTTATTATTATAGAATTGCAAAAGGGACTGAAACATCTATCTTTTGTGGTCTGATTGACAAGCAAACAGATTCCCATCACTTGCAGCAGCTGCTGTTTACTAAACCAAGACTGGCGAACTTTTACAATCTCTACGTATTCCCTACAGTCACTATCACTAAACATGAAGGGAGCATGACTATTAATCAATTAAGAACAGATATTCCTCCAGAGATACAGATACCCTTCCAAAGAACACCAACAACACCTTGAGTAAATGCAAGCCCGGTGCTAACATTATCATTTTGTAATTTATTTTCCACTGTACGATTCTTAACCTCTTTGCTTGATGAAGAAGCCAGTGGAGCTTTGAAAGCTTGTATCATGTATTATGTGCATTTTGGTTGTCTGGTTAAAGGCATCACTGTTTTGTCAATTAAGAATACATAACTCTAGGTTAGAGAGTCAGCGTAATGCATTGGTTTGTGCAGTAGACTATGACTCTGGAGACCAGGGTTTGAATCTCCACTCTGCCATGGAAACCTTGTGGGTGACCTTGGTCAAGTGACACTTTCTCAGCCTCATAGAAGGGGCAAATCTTGGAAGAAATCTTTCCAAGAAAACCCCACACAACTGTAGGGTATGCGTCATAACTGTGACTGTGAATATCACCTTTTGTGCACAATTTGCCTTTTTTTTTGTTTTTGAAATGGGAGGCATTAAAGGCCACAAAGGCTTTGCAGTTGCTGCTTCTCTTGTTCTAGTCCTGCTGTTTCTTGGTTTTCCTTTTGATTCAACAGCCATTGCTTGTGAGCCTCACTCAGGCTGTCTTTTCACATCTCTCTCCCTCTTTCTCTCCTTCATACACAGATGCACACATGCGTGTGTGCTCTTCCTCGCTCTCACACACATGCACACTTCCAGCCCTTGTCAGCTCCATTACCCACCCAACTCATCACATTTTTACCGCTCTTTAATATTTACCGCTTCTGCTGCCTCCTATTACTCATCGGTTATTTCTGGCCAGAGAAAAGATCATGGAGGATCTCAAACCATTTGTAAGCAAACATGGCCATGCACACACTCTTCTTTGTGGAGATTACAAGCCAAAGGGCAATGCGCACAAGGCAGCTTTGGTTTGAACTGCTTTGGCACAGACTGGATTCAAAGAACAGAAATATGAACTTCCACTGGCCCAGCTGTCATGGCTCCTTTGAATATTCAGGGCTGCATCTACACTGCAAAATTGCTGCCATTTGACACAAATTTAAATGGCATGGCTCAATGCTATGGAGTTCTGGGACTTGTAGTTTTGTGAGATGTTTAGCCTTCTCAGTTAGAGAGCTCTGGTGCCATGACAAACTACAAATCCCAGGATTCCACAGGATGGAACCATGGAAGTCAAAGCAGTGTCAAACTGCATTAGTTCTGCAATGTGGCAGCAGCCCACTTTCTGGTATTTTCAGCCAAAGTTTCTTTTATGGCACAGTCTCTTTAGAAGCTGCACTCCTGAATCTAGAACACACCTTAAAATTCTTTCCAAAGAATTCTGGGTGTTGTAGTTCATTGGGAGAACTACAGATTTCATAAGAAAGAAGGCTTTCTCAGATCAAGTCTTTTTTTTTTAAACCCTGAGATCTTTTCATATACTGATCGAAACCATGCCCTATGAGGACCGCCTTAGGGAACTGGGGATGTTTAGCCTGGAGAAGAGAAGGTTAAGAAGTGATATGATAACTCTGTTCAAATATTTGAAGGGATGTCATATTGAAGAGGGAGCAAGCTTGTTTTCTGCTGCTCCAGAGACTGGGATGCGGAACAATGGATGCAAGCTGCAGGAAAAGAGATTCCACCTCAACATTAGGAGGAACTTCCTGACAGTAAGGGCTGTTCGACAGTGGAACACACTCCCTCAGAGTGTAGTGGAGTCTCCTTCCTTGGAGGTTTTTAAGCAGAGGCTGGATGGCCATCTGTCGGGGATGCTTTGACTGGGAGTTCCTGCATGGCAGGGGGTTGGACTGGATGGCCCTTGGGGTCTCTTCCAACTCTATGATTCTATGATCTTCCTTAACTGAAATGCTTGGGACCAGAGGTATGTTGGAGTTCAGATTTTTTTATTTTTTTATTTTTTTGGATTTTGGACTGTTTTTGCACATATGTATATAAAGAGATATCTTGGAGATGGAGTCCAAGTCTACACACAGCATTCATTTTTGTTACAAATACACCTATACACATACCCTGAAGGTAGTTTTTATACAATATTTTAAATAGTTTTGTGCATGAAACAAAGTTTGTATACACCAAAACAACAGAAAACAAACGTGTTGCTATGTCAGCCATGCACGAAACAAAGTTTTGGTTTTGGGAATATTTTGGATTCTGGAATTCCCGATAAAGGAGACCCTTATTTATTTATTTACTTTATTTATATGCTCCTTGTCTTCCAGACTGGGACTCAAGGCTCAACTCACGACGACTCAACCTGTGGCTCCTAGGGTTTTGTTGTTTGATACCATCTTTGCAACACTTCCTTCTATTCTTTAGGGGAGATGCTTTTAGCAATTCTTCCATCTTCATTTAGGGTACTTAAAATAACAACAACAACAACAACAACACACACACACAGAGCTGGTTTGCTGAGGAGGTCCTATGGTTTAAAGGATAAATTTTCTCTGCTCTAAATGTTGTTTTTTAAAATGATTTTTTAGACAAAGAGAGTCAAAATACTATAGTGCAAAAGTGCTATTTTTCTGATAGAGGGATGCATTATGGGGCTGTACCTCCAAAAAAGAAGATTCTGCGCTGTGGAGTGGAATCCGTAACTTTATGAGGCTGGTGTTGCAATGCACAATGGGACAGCAAGCAAGACAGTGTGAGGCAGCAGCTAAGAAAGCCAATGTAATTCTAGGTTGCATCAATAGACATATTGGAGCGGTACAGATCGCCCAAAAAGGACGGTCTGGCGCCACCTTTTTTTGCTGCAGAACTTCGCCACAGCAGCAAGATGCTGCAACAAATCTGCACAGTAAGAAAGGAGTGGGAAAACCTCAGTCCTTTATAGCGCTGCAGTTGTGGCACAATACACAGGAAAGGTGCCATTGGGCACCTTTAATCCGCTGCAACTCTGCAGCTCCGTCTAGAAGCTGTGCAGTTATGGCGGCATCATTACGTACGCCATCTAAACGGCGTTACATAATGATGCAGGCGCCATTACGTGTTAGGGTTCAGGAGTGTGCAAATGCTGCATGCTCCCTAACCTAATCATGGCGCAAAGGCGCCTCTTCCTGCCCGTCTGTTTCCGGCCATTGATTCTAGATCAAGGGGAATAATAGTCCCACCCTATTCTGCTTTGGTCGGGCCCACCTGGAATTGCTGTGTCCAGTTCTGGGCACCACAATTCAAAAAGGATGTGGAGAAATGAACTAAAACGGTGAAAGGTCTGGAAACCACAAAGCCCTATGAGGAGCAGCTTAGAGCTGGGTATTTTTAGCCTGGAGAAGAGAAGGGAGCAGGGTATGTTTAACCTGGAGAAGATTAAGAGACATTACGATAGCCCTGTTTAAATATTTCAAGGGGTGTCATATTGAGGATGGAGGAAGCTTGTTCCAGAGAACAGGACCCGGAGCAATGGATGCAAACTACAGGAAAAGTGATTCCACCTCAGTATTAGGAAGGACTTCCTGACAATAAGAGCTGTTTGACAGTGGAAGATGCTGCCTTGAAGGGTGGTTTTTAAACAGAGGCTGGATGGCCATCTGTCAGGGATGCTTTGATTTGGAGTTCCTGCATGGCTGGATGGTTGGACTGGATGGCCCTTGAGGTCACTTCCAACCCTATGATTCTATAATTCTATGTCCAAAGCTTTTTATTTAAAATATTTATTATCAGACTGGAACTCACAGATCACATATAAAGTAGCACAGTTTTGTGCATCTGCTATTTGCTGTGCATCTCAACAGCAAATCTTGTTGAGATAGGTCTGTTAGTATGTCATCAGTTTTCTTATTTGCTTGAATGTGATTGTTCTTTTGCTATTTTATCTTAATTTATTTTTACTGCAGTGTAAATGTGGTTATTTTAATCTGCTAGTTCAAGTTTTGATCCCCCCCCCCATTTTTGAAACCAGAGTAGCTTGCTATATGTGTTACTTTATTTTATGTGTCATTTGATTTTTGATTTGCTGGTCTTTGACCAGAATAAAGTTATTGAAGTTATTGAACTTATGTCCCACTGTGCAAGAGCAGCACCCAACTCATAATGGGGTCTGGCAAAACGTGGGGACACTTTCATCTGGGTGTGTGGCACCCATGGCTTTCCATTCCCCTCTTTTCAGGATTATCAGATCCCTCTGGCCATGTTGGGGTGAGTGTCATCCTGCCTCTCCTTCTTCTGATATTGTGCAAGAACATCCCACAAAGTTCCACACACTTGCACATCATGCTTTTAATCAGACTTTTCCAAGAACAGATCTCCTGCAAAGGCAGTACATATTCCCATGTTTATTTAATGCACAAATGCATTAGAAGGTGGAGTTTGCTCCTAACAATGGCAACTTGGAGATGGTGGTGAGAGGAACCCAAAGCATGTACAGCTGTTCCCTGTAAGTGGCTCATCCAAACATGTGTCCCATGCGCATGCTATCTCTGAGCATGTTTAAAAATAAGACTGTACAAAACCAACCCTGGTTTCCTACAAGTTGCTTGTTCTTTCTCCCTCTTCTTCTTCCATCAATTTTTTAAACCCATATTTCTGTTCCTGAGCTGGCAGTAGTTTGAATCATGCCAGGATTACTCCGTCAGGATTACTACATCAGCCTCTGGGTCTCTGGGAGAAACTTCTGGGTTGGATTGCTGGTCACCGATGGACTGGATGGCTTGGGGCAAGTCACTTAACCTCTGTGCCTCTGTCTTTCTGCATCCAGCTGTGCAGGGAGATTGGCCTCCTTGGGGGGAAACTCTAGGAGACAAGCCCCGTATCTCCGTTGCAGTATTGTTCACTCAACTGGTAGAAAAGCATTTTGTGTCAGTTGGCTGGACTGGGTTGGGCTGAGCAATAATGGCGCAAGTGAAGAAACGCTGGGAAAGAAGCATAGGAAGCTCTCTTTTACATAGAGACAAATGTCTCACAGTTTGGCACTAAATGAATTCAGCAGAGGAGGCAGGAGAATGGGATTTGCCTTCTTTGCTGCAGCATCACACCTCTGGCTCACGTTCAATTTATTATGATCAATAATAATCCCAAAATTCTTGGTCCTTCTAAGTAGATTCAGGCTAAAGCAAACCACTGCAGCCTGTTTATTCTCACTCCTTAGTAACTTTTGCCATCTTGACCACATTCTGACATTGCTTGGCCACACATGTCTCATTTTCCAAAAGTTGGAGGATATGCAAGCATGCTGTCCTTGAAGTCAGAAGGCTCGAAAGCCCCTGCAGGATTCTTTAAATATGTAACAAGCTCCATCAGAAGTCTCCCAGGCATTTGGAGGTTGAACAAACTCCACCTTTCTCTTCCCTAGTCTCTTTTATATCTCCCAGGTTTTGCTGTTTTTCAGATTCTCCTCCTATTTCCTTTGAATCACCCAGAGCATTTTGTAGCTATGACACATGCTTTGCAAAGGAACATGACCGAATTCTTCTTTCCTCCCCTTAGGGATATGATGTGGGGGCACTGCCTCAGGGCATAGTATCTGGGGTCATTTGTCAGAACCAGAGGCAGCATCACCAGTGCCCATGCCTGGAATCAATCTTTGCTGTGTTGGCATTTGTCCCGGGGGTGACAAGGAAAACTCTCCACAGGAGTGACTCAGCACAGAGTGAATGAATGCGCAGAGACAGTTTGGTAGCTCTGAGATGGGCAGATTTCTGTACGGAGTACATATTAAGTAGACACAGTTCTACGAAAGCTCATGCTACCAACTTCTCTCTTTCAGTTATTCTCAAAGCTGCTACAAGATCCCTTTGCACACCGATTTTCCAGACTAACACAGCTATGCCTTTGAATGTTTGCATGGGGCTTTTGATGGGGCCAAGGTGAGTAGATTGGAGTGCTCCTGCTGGGAAATCAGAGTTTGGACAGAATATTTCGCAAAGAACGTGCTCCTTGTCATTGCACAATCGTAAAGATATAACAGGATTGCCAGAATGTAGGGCTTGGTCCAAGTGTTCACAGGACATCTCCATGCAGAAGACAAGGAGTCAAATTCTCCAGGGGTTTGTGTGTGTGTGTGTGAGAGAGAGAGAGAGAGAGGGAGAGAGAGAGAGAGGTGCTCAGCTACAGGGGAGACGAAAGGACTCTGTGAAAATCTCCAGCTCACCTGGGGAGCACCAGCTTGTTGCAATCTGCAAGGCTTTATTGATCAGTTGCTGCACCTTGCAAAGACTTCAGAGTGGGTGAGCGTGCAGTGTGCATATTTGCAAAGTTATTGTTGTTATCTGCCTTCTCATCAACTTCTACTCATGGTGACCCTGTGGATGAGATGCCTCCAAGAGCCCCTATCTTCCACTTCTCTGTTTAGTTCCTACAAGCCTATGCCCCTATCCCCCTTGCTAGAGTCCATCCATCTGGCATGCGGTCATTTTCTCCTTCCTCTCCCCTCTCCCTTTCCTAGCATTTTTGTCTTTTCCAGTGATCCATGCCTTCTCATGTGGCCAAAGCATATCAGCCTCAATTTAATCATCTTGGTTTCTAAGGAGATCTCTGGCTTGATCTGTTCCAAGACCCATCTGTTTATCTTTTTGGCTGTCCACAGTACCCTAAGCACTGTTCTGCAGCACCAGATCTCAAATGAGTTGATTTTCCTTGTGTCTGCTTCCTGTTCTCTCCAGTTCTCACATCCGTACATGATGAATCAATCCACCTGTAATGCAGTCTTCCATTTTTTTTCTACTGCCTTCTACCTTATTGAGCATTTTTGTCTTTCCTAATGCATCTTGTCTTCTCATGGTATGTCCAAAGTAGGAAAGTTTTAGCTAAAGAGCATCTAAAAGTTCTACCAAGTGCAATAACTTAGAGATGTTTTGAGAAATTCAATGTTCTCTGCCAAAGGAGGCAGAAAGACAACCTGGATCTTAAAGGAGGTTTCTTTTAGTGTTGTTACTGGAGTTTAAATTTTATTTCCTGGACTTTATGACCTTTGTCTCTTAGAGCCCACATGGCCAAATGGGAAGAATGGCCTCTGACTACATGGATATCCATCTGTACCAGCATAACTGAGAACACTAACATCTTGAAAAATGTAGGCCTGCGACTCCAACATCTTCTTTTTTCCTTTCTTTCACCTGTATGATTTTAAACACTTTTTCATGATAAAGAAGCCAGTGGGAGCACTGAAAGTTTTCATGATGCATTTTGTGCATTTTGGTTGACCCAACAAAGGTATAACTAATTTTGGATGTAGGATCAACACAGCTATCCCCCGGATAAACCTCAGGTTTATAACTGTGGCTTTTTAAGGAGAGTCTAGGTTCTCATTCCCACTACCTCTTAAACCAGATCACAAATAAATTTGAACTGATTTAAATGACCATTGAACCGAATTGCTGAAGCGATTCGGAGATGGGGGGAATGCACTAGACCCATTTAACCCGTGTCTTTCTGACACTAATTTCCCCCCGCATCTTTATGGATAAATAGATTCTGCACAAATGTGAACCAGATGAGGATCTGAATCAATTTAAATTTGCCCTTTGGCCAGATGGAGTGGGTCCATTTTTAATCGATTCGTTCATCAATGTGAACCACAAGTGGATTATTTTATTTTATTTTGCAGCAAGAAAATGTGATTGGGGCAAATGTAGTGTGAACCACGCTCTGCTGCCAAACTAATAATAATAATAATAATGTTTTATTTATACCCCGCTCTTCAGCCAAGACTATCAGAGCGGCTTACAATTTGTTAAACAAACAGCTTCATTTACAATTGTAAGCTATTTGCCCCCAACAATCTGGGTACTCATTTTAGCGACCTCGGAAGGATGCAAGCCTGAGTCAAGCTTCAGCCCTTTGCTGGTCTTGAACTCGCCACCTTCTGGTTTTGAGTGAGTGGCTGCAGTACAGGCATTTAACCACTGCGCCACCAGGGCTGTGATCCATTGATTCGGATTGCAAAGCAATTTATTTGTAAGTGGGAATGCAGCGTAAGCTTCATTTGATCAAGGACCCATTTGTTTGTCTTTTTGGCAGTCCAGGGTACCCCGAAAACTCTCCTCCAATGTCCTGTTTCAAATGAGTTGGTTTTCTTCCTATCAGAAGCAATAGGTTCTTTCTAGTCTCTCCTTTCTTAGAAGAGCTAGTCTGGGCAGATGAAATGCCAATGCACACAAACACACACACACACTTGCACACCGGGTCTTGATGTTCTTTAAGTTTCTCACTTGCATCACTCTGGCGCTGTAGGAGCTGGCCGCGCGCCGGAGTCTGCCTCACCTTGTCATTTCATTCAGGTTCAGCTCCACCGCCGAGTGTTTTGATCAAGGCGGCAGGAGCCCTGGAAATGGGGCAAGAACGATGTTCCCTTATGAATGGGGAGGGTTTCTCTTCTCGACTCTCCCGTTCCAAAAATAAACCCTACTAGCCACTCATTAAAGGAAAACTGGAAGTTGGAACTTCCTAATGACTCTCAGCACCGGAGTACAGACACCCAACGCTTTTGTATTTTCTTCTTACGCAAGGAAACAGGTTCACCTTTGAAACTTCAGGCAGGAGGGGAAAAAGAAGAAGAAGAAGTCCCAGGAGTGAAGAGTAAAAATTGCACAGGTTGGAGAATGGAATATCAATATAGGAAAGGAGACAATGAAAGACACTAGCCGAGATCCTACAGCAAGGATGCAGATGATAAATTTGCTTTACATCCTGTGGGTGCAAATTTTTTCTGCTTCTTCCTAAAACAGTCCCCTTAAACTGCATTTCATCCTAAGCACTCCCCTTAAAGTGCATCTGCACAAGACTTAAAAGGACCTCTTCCAATCAGACTGTATTTTTATGGTCACAGTATGTAGGTCAGAATATCTCTACCAAATCAGACCAAAGACTTCTCTCAGGGGAGGCAAAATGTGCCCCTTCAGACCACATGTGCCTCCTCCCCAATTTTTTTTGCAGCCCACAGCCTTCCACCTCAATTCCCCCCGAAACTGCCTTTTTTCTGGCTAAAAAGAGTTAATTGCCTCTCTCTGAAGTCTCCAGGAGTGGTACTAAACAGTTTCATAACTAAATGTTTTGGGGTTTTGGGCCCTCCTATAAGTGATTTTGATTCATTTGGGGGTATATCTGGCAGTCCATGTGACCCCAGAGGATTTGAGGGCAGAAATCTTATTCCCAGGACTACCAAAGTCATTCATTTCTGGGCTCTGTATTCCAGCATCCCATTTCCAACCAACTGCCCAAGTCCAAAAGATGGACTATAGCACACTCTGCATGCTTCTCCAAGCAGTTCAATGCACAGATAGACTGCCTCTGAACAGAGAGGTTCCATTTGGCTTTCATGATTCTGATCCTAGGGCTTAGATGTTTCCTTTAATAGCCTTATCCTCCAACCCAGAAGTTTTAAAGTGAGGTAGATGACTCAAAAGCCAGCCAGTCAGTGTAGAGCAGCAGTGGGACCTATGATCCTGGGGCAAGAAAACATGCTCCCTACAGGCTTCACCCTTGAAAAGATTTATGCCCCAAACTCTGAAATGTTTGGTCCTCTTCTCTGGTTGAATAGGATGTTCTGTTTTGTTTTTGAAGCCCTTTTCATGATATTTAACATACATACAACACCCCCACATACATTTAGTGTGCAGTGCTTTTAGAACTAGCCTGTTTCCACAAACACTGGGATGATATTTTTCATTAAGATCCACCCCAGTCCTAAGATCTCTTTCTCATTTTTCAAATAATCATAGAGTTGGAAAGGGCCTGGTGGGCCACTGAGTCCAACTCCTCCCTTCCTCCACTCAGTTCAGGAAATCCAGCTGGAGCATCTCCTGTAGGGAACTGTCCAGCTTCTCTTGGAAGAGACCTCAAGGGCAGCAATACACAATCCAAGCATTCCTAATGAATGGCCATCCAGCCTCTGTTTAAAAAACTCCAAGGAAGGAAACTCTCCAAGGTGGTGTTTTTCACAGCTCTTACTGTCAGGAGGTTCTTCCTAATGTTGAGGTGGAATCTCTTTTCCTGTTGCTTGAATCTATTGTTCTGTGTTCTAGTCTCTGGAGCAGCAGAAAACAAACTTGATCAGCCCTGGTGGCGCAGTGGTTAAATGCCTGTACTGCAGCCACTCACTCAAAACCATAAGGTGGCGAGTTCAAGACCAGCAAAAGGCTCAAGCTCGACTCAGGCTTGCATCCTTCGCTAAAATTAGTACTCAGATTGTTGGGGGCCAAATAGCTTACAATTGTAAACCGCTTAGACACTCCTTAAGCGTATGAAGCGGTATATAAATGAAGCTGTTTGTTTTGTTTGCTTGCTCATCCTCAATGTGACACTCCTTCAAATATCATGCCGTCTCATAACCTTCTCTTCTTCAGGTTAAAGATATCCTGTTCCCCTAGCTGTCCCTCATAGAACTTGGTGGCTTCCAGAACTTTCATCATTTTGGTCACCCTCCTCTGGACACGCTCCAGCTTGTCTACATCCTTTTTGAACTGTGGTGCTGAGATCTGGATGCAGTATTCCAGGTGAAGCCTGAACAAAGCAGAATACAGTGGTACTATTACTTCCATTGATCTAGACTCTATATGCCTATTGATACAGCCTAGAATTGCATTGGCCTTTTCAGCTGCCGCATCACAATCATGTTCAACTTGTGGTCTACAGTATTCCAGATGACGTCTCAACAAAGCAGAATATACTGGCACTATGACTTCCTTTGATCTAGGTGCCATACTCCTATTGATGTAGACTAGGATTCCTAGAGTGCTTAGCCCTAATCTTGACCAGGGTTCAGTTGTTGAGTGAATGCTTTTACACACAGAAGATCTCAGATTCACTTCATTTTGAATTCCATGTGAGGCCACTCTACCATTTGGGCAGTGGCAGATGGAACTGTATGGCAGTGGCAAATGTGCTCCAGGTTTCAATCTGAACTTTAAAGGAGATGTTGAAACATTTTAATTTATATTTTTAGATGGAATGGTTCAACACCTTGGACAGCTCCTTTGAATAAAATCCAAAGGGTCTCAGGGTTCAGAGCTGCTTCTGAGAACTTTCAGCTCAAATGATGGACAGGGAAGGAAAGGGAGGACGAAAATCACCCAGCGTACAGTGGGCCCTTGGTATCCGCTGGGGTTTGGTTCCAGGACCCTCTGTGGATACCAAAATCCGTGGATGCTCATGTACCATTAAATACAATGGATACTAAAATGATGTCCCTTATATGAAATGGCATAATTAAGGTTTGCTTTTTGGAATCTATAGATTTTTAAATATTTTGAAGGCATGGATGCTTGAATCCGTAGATTTAAAAAAAAAATCTGTTGACATGGAGGGCTAACTGTATTTCAGAGGAGGGGGAACTCACAAACCCCAAAAGCCCACCCCATCACAGCTGATGGAGGAGATCGGCAGGGGGGCAGAGGCTATGTCCTCTTTCTTGTTTTGCTCCTATAAAGCTACAGCTATGTCAAACTGCAGGGTGTCAAACTGCATTATTTCCACAGTGTTGATGCACCTATAGAGGTCTTTCATTCATCAGGTTGCCATATATCAAAACTGATTTGGTGGCAAATAACAACAGCAGTAACAATAACAACAACATTGCTGTGAGATTGTATTAGAAACATTTCAATTTTGGGTGTTGGACCATACTCAGCCTATGATATTTTCCCAGCACACACACCTCCCCATGCTGCTTGCTGTCACTTTTCCCCCTCGAGCCACAGTTGTGATGGCACATTTTTCTATGCTCAGAGATGACCTTCCCAGTCCAGCTATACAGAACTGCTCAGAGAGCCAGCTGCAGAGAGTTGGAGTGAGAGAGAGAAGAAGGAAGAGCAACTTTTTGGCAGCCATTTTAAGTGGTAAGTGTGTGGATTTTTAAAATCTCTTTGGGGAGTGTGTCTGCTGCAGAGGAGGAGGAGGAGCTTCTGTGAGTCACACCTGTGAGTCACAAGTGGGAGGAGCTAGGAGACCAGCTATACAGAACTGCTCAGAGAGCCAGCTGCAGAGAGTTGGAGTGAGAGAGAGAAGAAGGAAGAGCAACTTTTTGGCAGCCATTTTAAGTGGTAAGTGTGTGGATTTTTAAAATCTCTTTGGGGAGTGTGTCTGCTGCAGAGGAGGAGGAGGAGCTTCTGTGAGTCACACCTGTGAGTCACAAGTGGGAGGAGCTAGGAGACCAGCTATACAGAACTGCTCAGAGAGCCAGCTGCAAAGAGTTGGAGTGAGAGAGAGAAGAAGGAAGAGCAACTTTTTGGCAGCCATTTTAAGTGGTAAGTGTGTGGATTTTTAAAATCTCTTTGGGGAGTGTGTCTGCTGCAGAGGAGGAGGAGGAGCTTCTGTGAGTCACACCTGTGAGTCACAAGTGGGAGGAGCTAGGAGACTAGCTATACAGAACTGCTCAGAGAGCCAGCTGCAGAGAGTTGGAGTGAGAGAGAGAAGAAGGAAGAGCAACTTTTTGGCAGCCATTTTAAGTGGTAAGTGTGTGGATTTTTAAAATCTCTTTGGGGAGTGTGTCTGCTGCAGAGGAGGAGGAGGAGCTTCTGTGAGTCACACCTGTGAGTCACAAGTGGGAGGAGCTAGGAGACCAGCTATACAGAACTGCTCAGAGAGCCAGCTGCAGAGAGTTGGAGTGAGAGAGAGAAGAAGGAAGAGCAACATTTTGGCAGCCATTTTAAGTGGTAAGTGTGTGGATTTTTAAAATCTCTTTGGGGAGTGTGTCTGCTGCAGAGGAGGAGGAGGAGCTTCTGTGAGTCACACCTGTGAGTCACAAGTGGGAGGAGCTAGGAGACCAGCTATACAGAACTGCTCAGAGAGCCAGCTGCAGAGAGTTGGAGTGAGAGAGAGAAGAAGGAAGAGCAACTTTTTGGCAGCCATTTTAAGTGGTAAGTGTGTGGATTTTTAAAATCTCTTTGGGGAGTGTGTCTGCTGCAGAGGAGGAGGAGGAGCTTCTGTGAGTCACACCTGTGAGTCACAAGTGGGAGGAGCTAGGAGACCAGCTATACAGAACTGCTCAGAGAGCCAGCTGCAGAGAGTTGGAGTGAGAGAGAGAAGAAGGAAGAGCAACTTTTTGGCAGCCATTTTAAGTGGTAAGTGTGTGGATTTTTAAAATCTCCCAAACAGGGTAAAAGCACAACATTAGGAGCAGAGGAGCTGTAAACTTTGTTTTAGAGGTTCTCCTTTAGATCTTCCCCTTTTTAAAAGTGCTTTTGAGGGGTTCCCCTGCACCTCAGAGGAAGTGAATACAAGTTAGAAACCAGGGCATCTGTATAAAGTAACATTCCCAGTAGGTTGAAATCACTGATAGAGATTGGTGAAATAGGACAGGACATCAGGGGCTTTGACATTAGTGTTTACTGGGGAATATTCTTCGAGGAGGAAGCCCACAGTCTTCTTTTAGTGATTCCTTAATAGTTCTCGGTATGGGCACCGAGGGAGCGGCTGCAGTCACTTGCAACACTTGTGGGATGTTTGTCTTCTTGCCTACAGATGTGGCGAACTTCACATGCCCCAAGTGCAAGTTGGTAGCCCTCTTGGAGGAGAAAGTACAGCAGCTGGAAGCCAGGGTAGCGACACTTCAGCATGTCAGGGAGCAAGAGGTTTTCCTCGACACAACGGAAGGAACGATCTTGGAAGGGGACCACACAGAGAAAGTCGCTGGGGGTGAGAAGGTCACTTCATCTACAGAGGAGGCAAACAGCTGGAGGAATGTCACACAGAGAAGCAGAGAAATCAGGGATAGCTGTAGGAGCTTGCAGCTACAGAATCGTTTCGAAGCCCTTTCACTTATCAAGGAGGATCAGGAAGAGCAGCAAGGACAGACTTCAGGGACACAGCAGGAGAGCCTGGGAGTTCCATCGCAGGGAAGAGTTGCTGCTAAGCCTCAGAGGAGGCGCGTGGTTGTGGTGGGGGACTCCTTGCTGAGGGGTACAGAAGCAGTGATTTGTGGGCCCGACAAGATGTCTCGTGAGGTGTGTTGTCTCCCTGGGGCAAAGATCCGTGATGTTACGGAGAGGCTGACAAGACTGGTCAAATCGACTGACAAATACCCCTTCCTTTTGGTCCACGTGGGAACGAATGACACAGCAAGACACAGCCTTCAGACTATCAGAAGGGATTACGAGGCTCTGGGGAAGAAGCTGAAGGAAATGGACGCACAGATTGTCATCTCGTCTCTTCTACCAGTAGAAGGGTATGGTCCAGGAAGAGAGAGGAAAATAGCAGATATCAACAACTGGCTCCGCAGATGGTGTCGCCGAGAACAATTTGGATTCTTGGATCATGGGCTGCGGTTCCATGAGGAGGGACTTCTAGCAAGGGATGGGCTACATCTCACGCCAGTTGGAAGAAACGTTTTTGCCAACAGTCTGAAGAATCTGATCAGGAGGGCTTTAAACTAAGTGATCTGGGGAAGGGAGACAGCAGTCTGGAAGGCAAAACGGCTAGAAAAAATAGTCAAACTGACATAGAGGGAAGAAGACAAACAGTGCAAGGACTCAACAAAAGGAGCCAAAAAAACATGCACAGGCATCAAGTAAAGGGGACACATGGTCTTAGATGTCTCTACACTAATGCACAGAGCATGGGAAATAAGCAGGATGAACTTGAACTCCTAGCACAACAAGGGAAATATGATATAATAGGCATCACTGAAACCTGGTGGGATGAGTCTCACGATTGGAATATAGAAATAGAGGGGTATAACCTTTTTAAGAGAAACAGGACAAACAAGAAAGGAGGAGGAATAGCATTATATGTCAAGGATATTTACACCAGTGAAGAGATCCAGGACATCAATACTGGAAGCCAGGTGGAGAGCATCTGGATAAAAATTAAAGGAGAGGGAAACAACAGGGATGTTACTGTGGGAGTCTACTACAGACCCCCAAGTCAGACAGAGGAAATGGATGATGCCTTTCTAGAACAGATGACCACGCAATCAGGAAGGAGAGATGTAGTAGTGATGGGGGACTTCAACTACCCGGATATTTGCTGGAAGTCAAACTCAGCGCCATCCTCAAGATCTAGAAAATTCCTCACTTGCCTTGAAGACAATTTCATTGTCCAAAAGGTGGAAGAGGCAACAAGGGGATCAGCTATTTTGGATCTGATCTTAACCAACAGGGAAGACCTAGTTGATGGGGTGCAAGTGGTGGGATCCTTAGGTGGGAGTGACCATGTTCTCCTGGAGTTTGTTATACAGTGGAAAGGTGAAGCTAAGCATAGTCAGACACGCATTCTAGACTTTAGGAAAGCTGATTTCAATAAACTTAGAGAAATACTGGGGGTGATCCCATGGTCAAGAATACTAAAAGAGAAGGGAGTTCAAGATGGATGGGAGTTCCTCAAAAGGGAGATACTAAAGGGACAATTTCAGACAGTTCCAATGAGGAAGAAAAATGGAAGATGTCTCAAGAAACCAGTATGGATGACTAAGGAACTTACAACTGAGCTAAGTTTTAAACGGAACATGTATAAAAAATGGAAAAATGGGGAAATCACCAAAGAGGAATTCAAACAAATAGCCAGCGCATGTAGGGATAAAGTCAGAAAAGCTAAAGCGCAAAATGAACTCAGGCTTGCTAGAGACGTTAAGAACAATAAAAAGGGCTTTTTTGGGTATGTCCGCAGCAAAAGGAAGAAGAAGGAAACAGTTGGGCCACTGCGTGGAGAAGATGGCAAAATGCTCACAGGAGACAGAGAAAAGGCAGAATTGCTCAACACCTTCTTTGCTTCAGTCTTCTCAGGAAAGGCAAAGGGTGCCCAACCTAAGGATGATGGGGCAGAGGACAGAATAGGGGAATTTCAGCACAGAATAAGTAAGGAAACAGTACAGGAATACCTGGTTAATCTAAATGAATATAAGTCTCCAGGACCAGATGAACTACATCCTAGGGTATTAAAAGAACTGGCAAATGTAATATCGGAACCAATGGCAATCATCTTTGAGAACTCCTGGAGAACAGGAGAAGTCCCTGCAGACTGGAGGAGGGCAAATGTTGTCCCAATCTTCAAAAAGGGGAAAAAAGAGGATCCCAACAATTATCGTCCAGTTAGTCTGACATCAATACCAGGAAAGATTCTAGAGCAGATCATTAAGCAGAGAGTCTGTGAATATCTGGAAGATAATTCCATAATCACAAAAAGCCAACATGGGTTTCAGAGAAACAAGTCATGCCAGACAAATCTGATCTCTTTTTTTGATAAAATTACCAGCTTGGTAGATGAAGGGAATGCTGTGGATATAGTATATCTTGACTTCAGTAAGGCCTTTGACAAGGTTCCCCATGACATCCTTGCAAACAAGCTTGTAAAATGTGGACTAGACAAGGTAACCGTTACATGGATTTGTAACTGGTTGACTGACCGAACCCAAAGGGTGCTCAACAATGGTTCCTTTTCATCCTGGAAAGAAGTGACAAGTGGGGTGCCACAGGGTTCTGTCCTGGGCCCAGTGCTATTCAACATCTTTATTAATGACTTGGATGACAGTATTGAGAGCCTAGTTATCAAATTTGCAGATGACACCAAATTGGGAGGAGTAGCTAATACCCCAAAGGACAGGATCAAAATTCAAAATGACCTGAATAGACTAGAAAGCTGGGCCAAAGCTAACAAAATGAAATTTAACACAGAGAAATGTAAGGTCCTACACGTAGGGCGGAAAAATGAAATGCACAAATATAGGATGGGGGACACCTGGCTGAATGAGACAACATGTGAAAGGGATCTAGGAGTCCAAGTAGACCACAAGTTGAACATGAGTCAACAGTGTGATGCAGCAGCTAAAAAGGCCAATGCAATTTTAGGTTGCATCAATAGAAGTATAGTGTCTAGATCAAGGGAAGTAATAGTGCCACTCTATTCTGCATTGGTCAGGCCCCACCTGGAATACTGTGTCCAGTTCTGGGCACCACAATTCAAAAAGGATGTGGAGAAACTGGAGCGGGTCCAAAGGAGGGCGACTAAAATGGTGAAGGGTCTGGAGACCTTGCCCTATGAAGAACGCCTTAGGGAGCTGGGAATGTTTAGCCTGGAGAAGAGAAGGTTAAGAGGTGATATGATCGCCCTGTTTAAATACTTGAAGGGATGTCACATTGAGGAGGGAGCAAGCTTGTTTTCTGCTGCTCCAGAGAACAGAACTCGGAACAATGGATGCAAACTGCAGGAAAAAAGATTCCACCTCAACATTAGGAGGAACTTCCTGACAGTAAGAGCTGTTCGACAGTGGAACACACTCCCTCGGAGGGTGGTGGAGTCTCCTTCCTTGGAGGTTTTTAAGCAGAGGCTGGATGGCCATCTGTCGGGTATGCTTTGATTGGGAGTTCCTGCATGGCAGGGGGTTGGACTGGATGGCCCTTGTGGTCTCTTCCAACTCTAAATTTCTATGATTCTATGATTCTATGAAAGGCCAGCAAGTGGTAGGACTCTGTGTGTGTGTGTTTGTCCACATGCACTTAGGTTAAAACTCAGGTTGCAACTCACAACCTGCCTGTCCTTGCTACACTGTGGAGGAGGAGAACTTCACATTTTGTCCCTCAGAAAAAAAAGTTTCCAGAATTCTGTCATGCGAGAGTGTGACCAAGGCTGCAAACAATCCAGGTTGGCACTACTTGAATTGCTATGGCTCAGTGCTATAGAATTCTGGTACTGGTAGTTTTGTGAGATATTTAGCCTTCCCTGTTGGAGTTCTCTGTGCCCCAAGAAACTACAAATCCTAAGAAAAAGGGAATCCAGGGCTGGGCAGTGCTGATAGGAGGGAGTTTGTTTATTTGATGGACAGTTCTCAGTTCCGGGTGGCAAAGAAAAAGGTCTGTAATTGGGGAGGTTCATGTCTCAGATGTTTGAAGGACTAGGGCTGCATTTGCACTGCAGAAACAATGCAATTTGACACCACTTTAACTGCCATGGCTCAGTGCTATGGAATCCTGGGATCTGTAGTTATGGCACCTCAGACAGAGAAGGCTAACTATTTAACTACAGTCTCAGGATTCCTTCACAGGAATGTTTGCTGGGAACATAGGAGAGAACTTCCCTCTGGCTGTTCCCATCTAGCTAGGATGGCTCCTTGTTTGTTGTTGGAAGCAGGTTAAGGACTTTCTGTTCCCTTGGATGTGAATTTTTAACAAGAAAGGACTCTTAAGGTGCTGTACCGACTGGATGACCTTGTGCAAGTCTCAGCCTCAGGTGAAGACAATAGCAAACATCTTCTGAACAAATCTTGCCAAGAAAATCCTTTGATAGGTTTACCTTAGGGTCGCCATATGTCATAAATGACTTGAAGGTATCCATCAAAAAACAACAACTGCACCCTAAAGCCTCCTGGTCCATTCTGATCTGAGAAAGTAGGTCAGCCCTGTTTAGTACTTGGATGGGAGACCACTAACAAAGATCATGTGCCATAAAATATCTAAAAGGAAGGAAACAGCAATACCACATCTAAGCACTCCTGGCTTATGAAATTCATGGGATTGCCATAAATCAAAGGGTGTCTTGAAGGCATGCATGCACACACACACACACACACACACACACGAGACACCAAATTCCGCATAAACTTGGAAGCTAAGCAGGACCAGCCCTGGTTAGTACTCAGATGGGAGACTGAAGACGAATACCAGGTGCTACAGACTATATTTCAGAGGAAGGAACTGGCAAAACCACCTTGGCGGATTCCATGCCTAAGACACATATGCTGTTTTTTAAATCTTTCCTAAAGTAAGATTTTAAATGGTTTTCATTCTGTTGTTGTTCAACACTACTTTAAACTTATTTTTGCATGTTTCTTTTTAAATATATGCTTTTTAATGTAATTTTATACCTTTCTGTAAGGTGTGTTAAGTCCCAAACTGGGAAAAAGGCAGAATATCAATGTAGAGATGTTTGGATAGATGCTGAACCTGTTTGTGGGCTAGGGCCTAGAATCCTGGACAACTTCTTCAGGGTTTGGATTAATATGTGGATTCACCACCGCTTGACATGGAGACCCACCAGACGCCACTGGTAGGGTACAGATTTACCCGTGATCTTGCTGGCAAGATGTTTGAATATTGGCAGAAACTTTCAACATTTACATTAGTTACAAGTAGAAACTTCCTCGAAGCTTTCACGACAGGGCACAGGCAGCATGATGCAGAAAGCAGGGTGATGCAGAAAGAATCCCGAGAAAGCCAGAATGTTTGCAAACCCTTTTAGCTTTAAAGAATAAAAGGGGTAGCTTAGGGAGTGTGGTATGTTTAGCCTAGGGAAGAGAATGTTGAGAGATGACATGATAACCATGTTTAAATATTTGAAGGAACATCATATTGAGGGTGGAGGAAGCTTGTTTTCAAACTACAGGAAAACAGATTCCATCCAATTGCAAGAAAGAACTTCCTAATGGAATATGATGCCTCTCCTTTTTGGGAGATTTGAAAATAGAGGCTGGATGGCCATCTGTTGTGTGCGCTTTGCCTGTGTCTTCCTGCATGGCAGGGGGTTGGACTGAATGACCCTTGGGGTCACTTCCAACTCTATGATTCTATGAGTCTTCTATTTACAACCGCAAAGTTTGGAAACGTTCTTTTTCTGTAACACAGCTCCCAGAAGCACCCAGATGGCACAGGCAAAGCTTGAAAACCAGTAGCATTAAAGAACAGAAGGGATATTATATTTTCAATTCCAGAACTTGGGAAAATAACTTTTTGGGATGGCAATTCCCAGAATCCTGGCACACTGGTTGGGGCATTGTTAGAGTTGTCATTCGAAAGATTTACTTCTCCAAACTTTGTTCAAGTCACCTCCATTTTGGGGGTGCATTTACACCACAGAAACAATGCAGTATGACACCACTTTAACTGCTTATGGCTCCACCCTCTAGAATCCTGGGATTTGTAGTTTTGTAAGGTACAAGCACTCGTTGCCAGAGAAGAGTAAGATCTTGCAAAACTACAAATCCCAAGATTCTATAGGATGGAGTTACCGAACTGTCAAACTGCATTATTTCTACAGTGTAGATGCATGCTTAGCCTTTACACAATCATTTCCTGCCCAATAAATTCTGGAATAAAGAGATTTACCAGAAGCAAATGTTTTCTTAACAGCTGTGTTGTTGTGAACGTATCAATGCTTGTGAGAAGGAGGGGCTGGGAAAGAAAGAAGGCGCTTCGGAGTTCACACCATCCCATCATCAGCAAACAAAGGAACGCTGTGAACCACACCTTGCAGGAAAGCCAAAAGTGCCAAACAGGGGGAGTCCCAAGTGCAAGGGTGTCCCATTATGATCTGTGAAAGAGTTTTTGTTTTTGTTTAAAGTACATTTCGGTCAGAATCATATTACTGTCGCACAAGTGTGTAATCTGCCTTATACATGTGATTGTGCTTTTCTGGTTATTGTGCAACAGGTATCTTTGTTTTACAGTTGTCAGCAGAAATTTGCAAGTGTAACTGTTTCATATGAGTCTCACTCCTATTGTTACGCCCAACTAGAGTAGACTCATTGAATCAATAAGATTTATCTCTGTGTTGATTCACCATTCAACAGTTGATTCAGTGGATCTACATGTTTCCAGGTCTCTACTCTATTGGTTTTTACCATGTGCCTTCAAGTCAACTCCAGAATATGGTGAAACCTTCATAATAATAATAATAATAAAATTTTATTTGTATACTGCCCTTCCAAAGATCAGGGCGGTTCACAACATCTTTAAAAACATTCATACAACAATAAAAAACTGTGTCATTCCAATATAGCTACACAATGGTGCTCATGTTAATAAAACGATTGACAACGGGGGAGACGATGGGATTAGGGGTAAGCCTGTTCAAATAAATAGGTTTTTAACCCCCTTTTAAATTGGATGAGGGAGGCAGCCGAGCGGAGGTCAAAGGGCAGTGAGTTCCAGAGGCTCGGGGCCGAGATGGAATATGCCCTCTTTATGGTGGTAGATAATCTAGCCTCTGGAACTTTTAATAGTTGTTGCCCGGTGGACCTGAGTGTGCGGGGCGGATTGTGTGGGGAGAGACGGTCCTTCAGGTACCCTGGGCCCAAGCCATATAGGGCTTTATAGGTAATGACCAGCACTTTGTACTGAGCCCGGACGCGAATAGGCAGCCAATGTAGATCTTTTAATATTGGTGTTATATGGGCGGTCCTGGGAGCACCAGTGACCACCCGGGCTGCCATATTTTGCACTAGTTGTAGCTTCCGAGTGTGATACAAAGGCTGCCCCATGTAGAGCGCATTGCAGAAATCTAATCGAGAGGTTACTAGAGCATGTACTACAGTTTCAAGGTCCCCCCGGTCCAGGTAGGGACGCAGCTGGCGTATCAGCCGAAGCTGAAAACAGGTGCTCCTGACCGTCACATCCACCTGAGATGTGAGATGGAGCGACGAATCAAGGAGCACCCCCAAGCTGCGTACAGTGTCCTTAACGGGAAGCGTGAGCCCGTCCAGGACAGGTGGAACCACCTCCATCCCAGGGCCGGGAGAACCTATCACGAGCACTTCCGTTTTCTCTGGATTCAGGCTGAGTCTGTTTTCCCTCATCCAGTCCATTACCGATTCCAGACAGACCACGAGCGGAGCGACGCCATCCCTGGTCACTGCATCAGTCGGAGACATAGAGAAGACTATTTGGGTGTCATCAGCGTACTGATAACCCCGCGCCCCATGCCTCCGGATGATCTCTCCCAGCGGTTTCATGTAAATGTTGAAAAGCATGGGGGACAGAATAGCTCCTTGAGGGACCCCAGAGCTGAGGGCCCTCTTATCGGAGCAAACGTCCCCCAGCTGCACCATCTGGAACCTCCCAGAGAGGTAGGACCGGAACCACTGAAGCGCAGTGCCCCTGATTCCCACCTCAGCCAGGCGCTCCAGAAGGATACCATGGTCGATGGTATCGAAAGCCGCTGAGATGTCCAAGAGCACCAACAGGGACACGCTACCCCTGTCGATGCCCAGACGGAGATCATCGACCAGGGCGACCATGGCAGTCTCAACCCCATAGCCCGCCCGAAAACCGGTTTGAAATGGATCTAGATAATCCGTTTTGTCCAAGATCGATTGAAGCTGGACCGCAACCGCTCTCTCGATCACCTTCCCCAAGAATGGTAGTAGCGAAACTGGCCGATAACTATTGTGTACCAGGGGGTCGAGAGAGGGCTTTTTCAGTATCGGTTTTATAGTGGCCAATCTGAGGTTGTCCTGAAACTGTCCCTCTCTCAGAGATGTATTAATAATCCGGTGTAACAATGAAGTTACAACCGGCCCCCCCTGTGCTACCAACCATGAGGGACAGGGATCGAGGGAGCAGGTTGTTTTCCTAACGCTTCTAAGGATCTTGTCCACATCCTCGGTACTAACAGACTCAAACTGATCCAGTACAACAGAGTCCACGGAAGCTCTGGATGCCTCTACTCTAGTCTCTGCATTAATACTGGCATCCAGACCTTCGTTTATCCGAGAGATTTTATCCGCGAAGAAGTTGTTAAATTGGTCACAGCAGGCCTTAGTAGGTTCAAGGATCTGGTTCGGGGCAGGAGGGAGCTGAGTTAGCTCCCTCACTACCCTGAACAACTCTGCTGGACGCGACTCCGCGGACGCGACACGAGCAGCATAGAACGAGTTCTTAACTGCTTGAATCGCCTCTCCGTAGTCCTCCAAATGGTGGTCTAGGAGAGCCTTGTCGGATAAATGCTGGTGTTTCCGCCAGGCGTGCTCTAGCCGTCACAAAACCCGCTTCTTGGCCCGGAGATCTTCCGTGTACCAGGGCTTCTTCTTGGAAGCAGGCCTGAGAGGGCGCTTGGGAGCGATACTGTGTATAGCCCTGGAGAGATCCGTATCCCAGGTGTTAACTAGGGCATCAACAGTGTTGCCGTCACTTCCAACCATATAACCCTCTAGGGCTTCTTGGAACCTATCAGGTTCCATCAGCCTTCGAGGGTGAACCATTCTAATAGGTCCGCCACCCCCGGAGGGGATCTGGGTTGAAGCCTTGATGCTTGCCTCTACCAAGAAGTGGTCCGTCCATGACAGGGCGGAAATATTAGTGACTTCCGCCCACGGAATTTCCATGTCTGTACAGAAGACCAAATCGAGTGTATTCCCCGCAAAATGCGTAGGACCCGTAACTAGCTGAGACAGGCCCATGTTGTCATGGTATCCATGAATTCCCGAGCCGCACCAGATGGAACATTGTTAGCCGCGAAGGGGATGTTGAAGTCTCCCAGGACTAAGAGCCTGGGAGACTCCAACACCAGCTCCGAGACCAACTGTGTCAGCTCGTTAAGGGAGTC
Organism: Urosaurus nigricauda; assembly: GCA_034509955.1. Classification (NCBI taxonomy): domain Eukaryota; kingdom Metazoa; phylum Chordata; class Lepidosauria; order Squamata; family Phrynosomatidae; genus Urosaurus; species Urosaurus nigricauda. The sequence goes on along the minus strand of JAOEGL010000001.1, from coordinate 374,127,832 downwards.
AGTTAGCGCACAGGGTGGCCGGTAGACCAACAGAATCCCTAGACTGTCTCTTGCCTTCAGGGTCACATAAATGCACTCGATATAGGAGGTCTGACGAACATGGTTCCTGGTTAGAGACAAGGTGTCTTTGTGCACCAAGGCAACACCCCCCCCCCGCCCACCTAACCTGTTCTGGTCCTTCACCGAGTACCCGGAAGGGAGGGCCTGAGCCCATACAGCATCCCCTTCAGGCCCGAGCCAGGTCTCGGTTATGCACGCCAGGTCACAGTTGTTGTCCTCTATCAAATCGTGCACAATATGGGTCTTGTTTTTAATAGACCTGGCGTTGCACAGGAGCAGAGACAGGGTTTGTGGTACGGCTGGAGTGACCCTCAGGTCCCTTTGGTTAGGAGAAGGACTGGAAGGAGAGATAGGTATTAAGTATCGATCTCGCCTTCCCTTGGAACACTGGCCCTTGCTCCTACCGTCATACCTCCCCTTGCCCCACACAACTCGAATAGGGTTGTCTTGGCAAAATTTATTCAGAGGCTGAGGCTAAGAGAATGTGTCTTGTCCAAAGTGACTCAGTGAGGTTTCTGGGACTAAACAGAGATTTAGACTCTGGACTCCCAGAGTGTTAGTTCCAACTACTACACTATGGAGTTTATCATACGACGGAATTTGGGGTATAATGCAATGGCAATCCGAACACAATCATGGGGTTTCATGTTATTGCGAATGAGTGTATCTCATGCAATTTCGGGCAATGGGAAGTCATTCCGAACGCAATCATGGAGTTTACCTTATTGCGTATTAGAGTATCTCACGCAATTTCGAGCAATGGTCACCACTGGTCACTTCAACCTGGAGAGAAGTGACCAGTGGGGTCCCACAGGGTTCTGTACTTGGCCCAGTGCTATTCAATATCTTTATTAATGACTTGGATGACAGAATTGGGGGCATACTTATCAAATTTGCAGATGACACCAAATTAGGAGGAGTAGCCAATACTCCAGAAGATAGGATTGAAATTCAGAATGACCTGAATAGACTAGAAAGCTGGGCCAACTCTAACAAAATGAAATTCAATGCGGAGAAATGTAAGGTACTGCACTTAGGACGCAAAAATGAAATGCACAGATAAAGGATGGGGGACATCTGGCAATGGCTCAAGTGTAAATTAGATTAGATCTCACCCAAGCACATGGACTAGAACCTCCTCCTTTTCTTTCTCCTTTGTTAAAGGAAATAAACCTTCTGCTAGCCTTGAGTAGCCTTAAGTAGCCTCCCAGCAATGGCTCCCAGAATGCAATGGCTCAAGTGTAAATTAGATTAGATTAGATCTCACCCAAGCACATGGACTAGAACCTCCTCCTTTTCTTTCTCCTTTTCTTCTCCTCTTCACTGCGATTGCATGACTTTCATGGGATAATGATAGTTTAAACCTCCAATTTTTCCAATGTGATAAAGTCACTAGTCCAACAATTGACCACTACAACCAGCCTTGTTCTCACAATTCAACACCAGCTGTTGACTTGCCATTGAACAATTGATTTAATGTGTCTACTAGAATTAACCAACAGGATCTCAGTCATGCAGTTGATCATGTTTGTTTGGTGCCTTTGATGTATCATTTTGGATTGCAGAAATAGCAGTGTGCATTTCACACTGTACCGTGGGACAATAAACAGGCACACTAGCAGATATAAAATTGGTTTAATAATGTCAGTACTCCGTTTTCACCAGTTTAGCATCCTCCAGTTGCGTTAGACTACAGCTCCCAGAATGTCAAACCCAGCACAGTGTTCCATTCTAATATAATACCTCTAATACCATTCTGGGTTTTGTAGTCATTGTCAGAAGCATTGTCAGGGTAGCCATGTTGTCCATACAGAAAAGTACAGTAACATCCAAATTCCCTAAAGCAGGTTGGACCAGATGGCCCTTGTGGTCTCTTCCAACTCTAGGATTCTATGATTCTAATGATATCTTTATTTGACTACCTAAAATGCATAAAATACATGATGTAAGCTTTTGAAGCTCCACTGGCTTCTTCATTGGGGTTCAATGTTCAATGATGTACCATCTGTTCCTTCATCCAAGACATTTACAAAGATGTTGGACAAGACCAGGTCAAGGAGAGAACCCTGCAGCACCCCCCTTGTCCAGGACTTGGAAAACCTAAGCCCTTCAACTAGCTATAAATCTACCAGCTTTTGGCCCACATTTTACCAGCTTATAAAGTTATACTGAAATTAACATACACTATATTTACAGCATTCCCATTCCTCAGGGTAAGAACTACTTGGCAGGACAATCTGCCTTGGGAGGTAGTAAGTTTCCTTCGCTGGAGGTATTTAAGTAGAGGTCAGATGGGGATGCTGTACACTGCCAAAAATTACACTGGCTGAGATCTTACATTGTGCTTTCATAAAGGAAATCTACTCATGCATAGTTGAATGGTGGTTCTGCTACACCATCCTTTTGCTGAGCACCAGCTTCATGCAGTGCATTGTTTATCTGCCAGTGTGCTTGCTTATTGCCCCATGGTGCTAGGGAGAATGCATAGGGGCCGTTTCTGCAATCCCAGGAAATTAAGAGGTTTACTGAAGGTAATGAGAAACAGTTATTTCTCTCTGCTTTCCCCTCTTTCCTCACCTTCACAACTACATCCAGTTGGGTTGGCATCACCCAGTGATGTAACTTATGATCTCACTCCCCTTGACCTACTCCCATACCACCCCATACAGCAGCCATACAAAATGTTTTTGTACTAGTGTTACTCATAAATCATAATTCCAGAATATCACTGAATATCCTGTATATACTTGACTATAAGTTGATCTCATGTATACATCAAGGGCAAGTTTTGGGGCCAGAGTTATGGATTTTGGTATGACCCGTGAATACATCAAGGGCAAAACTTTGAGGCTCCTAAGGTCCATGGTGGCCCTTCAGCGTTTCCCCAGCAGTGGACAAAGGCTGTCTGTCTGTTGCAGCGAGGCAGCACCAAAGAACCCCAGTTGCAGTTTTTTTCCTTGGAGTGGTAATAGACACAGGCCCCCTCTGCCCCTTCAATCCTACCAAGAAATGTACTTTTACAGTAGACTCTCCCTGGAATGGAAGCTCTTTACTGTTGGCTCGTCCACAGTTGTCTGCAGCAGCCAACTTGCCTTCTCACAGAGGATGAGGAAGAGTCAGTTGGGGGAGAGCCAAACGTAAAAATAGAAAAGGCAAGGAGATAAAGTGTGTGTGTGTGTGTGCGTGCGTGCATGCTGGACCAGGGAAAGAGGGTAGGAAGGGGTGTGTGTGTGTTTGTGACTGGATCAGCTGTTTCTCCCATAGAAATAAAAATCGCCCTGCACCCTTTTTGCTTCCAGCAACCCATTCCTAGGCATAGAAGAAAAGTAGGGAGGAAAGGGTGTATGTGTGTGTGTGTTTATCACTGAATGAGCTACCATCACCAGCATTAACATACTGACCCGTATATAAGTCAACCCAGGATTTTGGGGTCAATTTTGGGCATAAATTTCTTGACTCATAGACGAGTATATATGGTAACGGTAAGACAGTCTACCCTCCATATCTATGGATTCTTTAGCCACAGATTCAACCATTCATAGCTTGAATTTTTTTTTTAATTAGAATTACAAAAAGCAAACCTTGATTTTGCCATTTTATATAAGGAGCACCATTTTACTGTGCCGTTGTATATAATGGGACTTGAGCATCCATGGATTTTGTTATCCACAGAGGTTGCTGGAACCAAACCCCAAGCAGGTACCAAGGCCGACTGTCATTGTGACATAATCAACTGGCACAATGAAAATCAAAACTTTAATTACAATATCAAACATGCAGCTTAAATGTATTTACATGTACATACTTTCATGTGGTTAAAGTGAAAATTTGGTAGGATGGGATTTTTTTTTAAAAAAAGCTTAAAAACATTTTTTTTAAAAAAAATAATTTAAATTAATTTTTTTAAAACTGCAAGGCCTCTCCTTTCTCTTCCCACTCAGCCTAGCCTCACTCACACTAACTCTTCTGCTGAGCTCTAGCATTTTAAGGGATGCAGATAAACACCATAGCCTGTTTCTGCCAAAGAGCAGACATTTGAGAAGCAGTGGTGTCACCCCCTTAGGTGTCACCTGGTACAGCCTGTACCCCTGCACCCTCCTAGTGATGCCCCTGCTGTCACTGAAGAAAACCCACTCAAATTACTTCGAGTCTACTCTCCTTGGGGTCTTTGTCGAACACTGCCTCTGAGTGGACCGATGGGTCAGTTTACTTTGCATCTGGGGTAACAAGCAAGAGGAAAGGGTGTGAGGAACCGGAGTCAGCAGAGAGTTGGAGTTTGGTGTGTTACATTGCGAAGGACTTGACCCTGTCAAACTTTCCAGCAAGTCCCATTTGGTAATGTTAAGCTGAGCATGAAATGAGTTAATTGGTTGGAAAGTGAGCAAAGCCACATGCAGTGAAGTTACTGTCTCTAGTCCTGAGATGACAGCAAACACAGCATATTTCTGGCTTCCCAAACCAAGCTTCTGTCACTGCCTTTTAATCCCAAGCAAGGCTTTCCAAGAATCCTAGAGTTGGAAGAGACCCCAAGAGGCACCCGGTCTGAATGCCTACCATGCAAGAAGACACCATCAAAGGACTCACAACAGATGAGCAACCAGCCTTTGTTTAAAAAAACCCAAAGAAGGAGACTCTACCACTCTCCATGGCAGTATATTCCACTGTCAAACAGCTCTTACTTTCATAAAGTTCCTCCTAATGTTTAAATGGAATCCCTTTTCTTGTAGCTTGAATCATTGCTTGTGGATCAAGCAATGGACTAATCCAGGGCCTTATAGACTCTGCAGCAGCAGAAAACAAGCTTGTTCCATCCTCAATATGGTGTCCTTTCAAACATTTAAACATGGCTACCATGTCACCTTTTAACCTTCTCTTTTCCAAGCTCTCTAAGCTGCTCCTCATACGGCATAATTACTAGGCCTTTCACCATTTTTGTTGCCCTCCTATGAACACATTCTAGCTTGACAACATCTTTCTTGAATAGTGGTGACCAGAACTGGACACAATATTCCAAGTGAGATCTGAACAAAGCAGAAGAGACTGGTACTAATACTTCCCCCAATCTGGACACTACACTTGTATTGATGTAGCCTAGGATTCCTATAGAGTTAAAGCCTAATCTTGACCATGGTTCAGTAGTTGAGTGGATGTTTTACACACAAAAGGTCTCAGGTTCATTTTATTTTGTCTCCAGTTAGAAAGATCCAGTTGGCCAAGGGTGGGACTTGGGAGACCATGGGGCCATTGCAAAACCTGAAGTGAAGCTCCAGGAACTCAGGATTTGCCCAGCCTGTTCTGTCCTTCATCCTTTCAGGAAAGCTCTGGAACAAATGGAAGGGAAATGGCTGGACGTTAGGAGAAATGTCGTAGAATTTTATTACTGGAGAATTGGAAGTGACCTCAAGGCTCATCTAATCCAATTCCCTCCAGTGTAGTAATTCCACTAGTTAGTAGTAGTTAGTATTTCTACAACAAAGTCCAGGAAGAAATTGACAACACGCCAAAACAGGATTGTTTGGTAATCATGGATGATTGGAATGTAGAGCAAAATCCAAGACAGTAGGGAGATCTGGGCTCAATTCAAGGAAAAATGCAGGAGACAGGCTGATAGAGTTTTGCAAGGCCAACAATCTATTCATCACAAATACCTTTTTCATACAATCAGAGAGGAAATTGTACACATGGACATTATCATATGGTCAACATAAAAAACCAGATTACATAATAGGTTACAGAAGATGGAGAAGCTCCTTTCTTAAGGCAAAAATGATTCCAGGGATAGACTGCAGCACAGATCATGAACTAATAATATCCAAAGTTAGAATAAAGCTCAAGAAGAACACCAAAACAATCGCTGTGCCAAAATATGATCTAAAGAACACCCTATCAGAATTTAAAGACAATGTGAGAAATAGATTTGCAATATTAAGCTTAGTTGACCAGGAACCAGAAGAACTATGGATGGAAGTCAGGGACATAGTCAAAGAGAAAAATGATACCTGTAGCCAATAAGAAGAAAAACAATGGATGGCAGACAAAATGCTTCAAGCAGTTAAGGAAAGAAGGGAAGTTAAAGGAAAGGGAGACAGAAACTTAATCAGAACCATTAATTCTACTGTCCAATGAATAGTGTGTAAAGATGAAGAGAACTACAACAACAATCAATGCAGAGAAATAGAAACTGACAACAACAAAAAAGAGGAAGATCTGAGAATTCAAAGAGACATTTAAACCAAGGTTGAGGTGCTCTACAATCAGAAGAGAAACACAATACCACAATGAAATTAAAACAGCAAAAACGATGGAAACAATACATAGAATTTTTTAATAAAAAGGTGAAAAGATGAATGACACATGGGAAGAAGAAACTTATGAAGATGAACCCAAAATTTTGGAAAGTGGAATGAAAGCCACACTCAAATAAATTGGAAAGAACAAATCACCAGTTAACATACCAGTAGAACTACTACAACCCACAGAGACAGAGTCAAGTTTAGTTTTAAATAAAATCTGTCAACAAATATGGAAAACAAAGCAGTGGCCCAGAGAATGCAAACAATCCATTATACATCCTTGTCCATAAAATGGGAGACACAAAAGATTGCAGTAATTTCAGAACCATTGCACTATTTTCCCACAGAATCAAAGTTATGCTTAAAATTCTGCAGCAAAGATTCCTATCACATTTGGAGCAACAAATCCCTGAAGAGCAAGCTGAATTCTACAAAGGAAGAGGCACTAGGGATCACATTGCTAACATACAGTGGTTAGTGGAGTGCACCAGGGAATTTCAGAAGAAAATCTGCATATGCCTTATTGACTACAGCAAAGCCTTTGACAGCAAAAATACCGAACAGCTATGGCTTGCACTTAGAAAAATGGGAGTCCCACAACATCTGATAGTCCTGATACTTGGGAAAAGAGGGTGCCGTCAGAACAGAATATGTAGAAACAGAATGGTTCCCAATTGGCAAAGGGGCCAGGCAAGAATGCATATTATCACTATTTATTCAGTCTATAGGCAGAAAATATCGTATAGACTCAGAAACAGGAAGAGTGAAGATATGTGGAAGGAACATTAACTTTTCCTGAGCTCCACGGTTTCTCTGAGCATTAATCCTTAGAATCATAGAGTTGGAAGAGACCCCAAGGGCCATCCAGACCAACCCCATACTGCCATGCAGGAATTCACAATCAAATCATCCCTGACAGATGGCCATCCAGCCTTTGCTTAAAGACCTCCAAGGAAGGAAACTCCACTACACTCCGAGGAAGGAGTGTGTTCCACTGTTGAACAGCCCTTACTGTCAGGAAGTTCCTAATGTTGAAGTGGATTCTCTTTTTCTGTAGCCTGTATCCATTGTTCCAAGTCCTAGTCTCTGGAACAGCAGAAAGCAAGCTATCCTTAAATAGGGCTATCTGAATGGGTGTCAAATTGAGGATGGAGCAAGCTTGTTTTCTGCTGCTCCTATTGCACTATTGCAATACTCCCCCAAAGGAAAATAATTTATGTAAACGAACACTGAATGCACAGGATTCCACAGGATGAACTATGACCATTGACCTGAAATATAGCACTATAATGATGCAGTGTGGAAGGGTCCCCGATCATGGGAAGGGAAATGCTGGCACCATGCCCAAGAACTTGTAGACGCATTTGACACTGAGAGAACACATGATCTTCAGAGCAGACTAAGAGTGTTCACCAAATATGAAAACACTTTATTTCTGTTTCTGCATCCTTTCCCTATCTGTTTGTCATCAAGACAGTTGTGATTTGTGTCCTCAATGGGTTAATTGTACTTCAGTGTATGCTTTGAACCTAGATGGAGCAGAACCTGAGCAGATCAGGGCCTCCAGGTCATTATACCTCAGCTGACATCCTGTCAGATATTTATGTCACTGTAAATGGACTTACAATCATGTAAAGGTGATGCTGCAAATTTCATAGAATTCATAGAATTTCATGAAATTTGCAGCATCACAAATCACCTTTACATGATTGCTGCACAACACTCATATTATCAGGAAAGGAGCAGACACACAGGTGTGTCCCTGGGGCCATTGCACAAACACCACAAATAGTGTATCTGTTGCAACATGAGTCCTATTGTGTGATGGGCTTGAAGTGCAAAAGAAACTCCCATTGTGCAACAGACATTGCAAAGGTTGCCCTGAATACAACAGATTGTTGTAATACATTAGAAGGGTTGTGTGACAAGTTAAGAATGGAGCTACAATGTTGGAACATTATGATTCACAGCCTCTGATTGAGGCTCTTAGCCCATCTTTTTTGTTCCAGTGGAGGAAAAGGGCTACCTGGTCCTTTGCTACTCAGAGGACCTTCTTCCTGTCCTTCAGATGTGATTAAAAAGCATCTCCTTTTAAGAAACTATTATTACCCCCATCACTATAATCATCCCTCAAGGCCCATCAACAGAGAGAAGCTAATAGGAACAGAAGGCTTCTTTCTCCACAAGTGACAACATCACTAGGCAGCCCAATATCTTGAGGACAGGAGTCCCACAGCTGAAGGCCAGGTACCGACGATATCTGACCTCCCTTGTTCTTCTTCTCACTGCAGGCAGGAAGAACTTTAGCTTCCCCAAGGAATGCAGCTGTCTCGGCAGATAATCGGTAACGGAGACACAACTGTATGATCTGGCAGACCTGAAACCCTTTTGACGGCTGAGCATCTCCTGTTCCTTAATACTCTGTCCAGGCATGTGGCCTGTCAACCATGAGTGGTAGGTCACCATTGGGGCACATGCTTGCATGTTTAAAATCACAGGTCCAATGCCCTGAATCATCTTCTACCATTCCATTTTTAAAAGCTGAATTTAAAATGTCGCCGTGTCTCATTCTTCTTCCCAATTCCCTCTTTGTCCTCAGCCTACTTCACTTGCATACTTAATTCAAACTGGGTTCAAGGTGCAAAAGTAGTTTGCACTCAAATAACTCAGCAGAATATTGCTCCTTCCCAAGAGGCTCAAGCAAAAGGAAACTGCTGCAGCCTTTCCTAGCTTATATGTTCTCCCTCATTTAATAATTTTTGCCACCTGGACCAGACTCTAGTGTTGCTTGGCTACACGTCCCAATTTGTAAATGTTGGAGAGTAGGCTACAGATGTGTGTGGTGTGCATATTTGTAAGTGTCTTGAAGTTGCATGTCGACCTATGGCAACTCCATACATTTCAATTTGTTTTAAAAAAATTGGCTAGGGATATTCAGAGGTAGTTTTGCTACAGGCTGTTGTTGTAGTTAACTGCATTTGAGTCAACCTTAACTCATGGTGACCCTGTGAATGAGACATCTCCAAGACCATTGATTCTCTACTGCTCTGCTCAGGTCCTGCAGATTCAGTCCAGTGACCTCCTTGATCATGTCTGTCTATATGATTTGTGGTCCTTCTCTCTTTTTACTGTCTTCCGCCTTCCTTAGCATTATTGTCTTTTCTAGTGAATCATGCCTTCTCTTGATGTGGCCAAAGTACAACAGCCTCAGTTCAGTCATCTTAGCTTCCACACATCAAATGAGAAGGAGCAAAGGAGAGTGTGCATAAGTGATAACGTGGAATAAAAAAGGGTTCTCATGCCAAGACAGCAAAAACTAGAGGAGAAATCCAATTTAGAGAAACCCCTGATGGGAGGTTAACAAGGCTGACAATATGCCCAACAAACAGGATTACCTATTACACAATTAGCTGTCCGATGACATGCTGGGAGCAGTCAATAAATAGCTAAGGCGGAGAATGAGGAAGATTAAAAGTAATAAAAATGGGTCTTTTCAAGGTATAAGATGAGAGCCTCTTCTGGACTGGATGTTCATCATCAGCTCTAGTTCCAATTGCCCAATATAAAAGGCGAATCAGTAGGGTGAGAAGGCATATTTTAACAGAGAAATGGGACTGCAAAGATTTTATTTTTGTATGTAAACCCACTGGGTGACCTTGGGCAAGTTACACTCTCTCAGCCTTGGAGGAAAGCAGGCAAAACCCCTCTGAAGAAATTTTCAAAGAAAACCCTGTGATAGGGTCACTATAAGTCAGAAATGCCTTGCTGGCACACAGCAACAACAAATATTTTCTTCTCCTGAGCAAGAAAAGGTAGTTCAGCATCCTGGGTGCAGCTATGAGGGTGGCGAGTGAATGAAGACTAAACACAATTTTCATTTATATGCACCGTATATACACCGTATAAACCTAGCCTAAAGGTAATTTTATGCAATTTTTAAAAATATTTTTGTCCATGAAACAAAGATTGTGCACATTGAATGGTTAGAAAGCAAAAAGGTCTACCCATGAAAAAAGTTTTGGTTTTGAGAAAGGAGACACAGTCATATTTTCACTTTAACCACATGAAATTATATACTGTGTGTATGATATATAGGCTGTGTGTATGATACTGTAATTCAAAGGTGTAATTTTAATTTTGTTAGTTGTTTATGTCAAAACTATTACCATTATGTGGGTGATAGAGAGGAATTACGATTTGTGAGTAACCTTAGTACAAAAATATTACTAAAGACTCTATAGTTGTGGTATGGGAGGTCAATGTACGAGGTGACACCAAGAGTTACCACACTGGGTGACACCAACCCTAGGATGGAGGTACCCTAGTGAAGGAGTTTCAAAGCCTAGGAGCAGCCACCAAGAAGGCCTTCTCCTTTTACCCCACCAAACAAACTTGAGGAGATAGTGGGACGGAAAGAAGTGCCTCTCCTGAAGATCTTACAGTTTGAACAGACTCATATAGGAAGATGGTGCCCTTCAAATAGCATGGACCCGCGCTGGACAGGATTTTGTGTCCAGTAGAGGATCCATGTGTGGTTTCGTCTGCCTGGAGCACATGGGGACCCACGGACACACACAGGCGCACCCGATCCAAGGTCCTTCCTCAGCCGTGAGCAGTTTGGAAGTGGCAGCCGGCAGGGGTGGCGGAGGGGGGAAATGCCCTCTGCCAAGTGTTTTCTCGGCACCAGGCCACCGTCTGAATGGAAGCTTTGCAAAGGGCAGTGTGCCAAGATAACAGCCGCCTGAGCACAGCAGAGCCATATCAGGGCCAAGACTGAAGCCCTGCAGTCTAATTTATGCTTCCTCCTCTTCTCCGCCCATCAAATTCACTAGGTGCTATGAAACAAAGCATTCTCTTTGCCCACATCTGCTGACATTTTATTTGTGCTTGCATTTTTATTGTTGTTGCTGTTGTTAATGTATTATCGTTATTATTATTCATACATCATCATCATCATCACCATCATCATTATTAAAAGAGATTTTGTAGCACCTTTGCTTTGAGACTCACTGAAAGAAGTTAGCAGCATGAGCTTGCACAGACTTGTCTACTCTCTCAGATGCATTTGGTGGAGTGGAAAGCCTGGATACACCTATATATGCCAATGGTGTGTGAGAATGTCAATTCAAATTCAAAATCTTTTGTCAAAATCCTCTGAAAATTTGAATCAACATTCTCACACACTAATGGCATATATAGGTCTGTCCCTGGCTTTTCCACTCCACCAAATGCATCTTAGGAAGTAGACTTAAGTCTGCAAAAGCTCATGCTGCCAACTTCTTTCTTTCAGTTAGTCTCAAAGGTTCTGCAAGATCCCTTTGCATACTGATTTCCCAAGACTGAGACACAAAGCGGCTTACAAGAATTTGAAAAAATTGTTAAAAATCCACAAAATAGAAAAGTTTTAAAAAAATCTCAGGAAAAAAAAACCCCAGGTTAAAACATATATTAAAACACACACACACAAACACTTGTTTGCAAAAAGAAAGTAGGAAGGGTGCCAGTCTAATTTCTCTAGCTTGGGGGCAGCCACCGAGAATGTGGGACAGAGAAATGGGCCTCCCCATCAGATCTCAGAGTACCAGCTGGTTCATAAGGGAGAACGTGGTCCTTCAAATAACCTGGACCTTAGCTGTGTAGGGCTTTAAAGGTCATAAGCAGCACTTTGAATTGTGCCTGGAAAGGGACCAGTAGCAAATGGGGCTGTTGCACGGCCAGTAATCTGCATCTTAGAACAACAGAATCATAGCGTTGCAAAGGACCAGAAGCTCCATGTAGTCCAACTCCCTGACCTGCAGGAACACAACTCCAGTACTCATGAAAGATAACCATCCAGCCATTGTTTAAAGTTCTTCAAAGAAAGAGGGTCCAACCATATGCTCCAACTGCCCTGTTTTGGCAGGGACAGTCCTGATTAATCTGCTGTTCCACTTTTTCCACTGCTTTTGAAATGTTCCGGTTTCTCTCTCCTCTTCCCACCTTCCCCCTTTGTCCTCAGCTTACTTCAGTTGCTGCAACCTCAATTCAAAGTGCAGGAGTAGTTTGCAGTCCATTCGGCTGGAGAAGAGGAGACGAAGAGGGCAAAATGTTGCCTTTCCCAGGAGGCACAGGCAAAAGCAATCTGCTGCAGCTTCTCCTAGCTTGTCTGTTCTGTTCTTCCTCATTAACAATGTTTGCCATCATGACCAGAACTCTGATATTTCCTGGCCACAGGGGTCCTGGTTTTCACCTGTGAAATGTTGGAAGGTATGTCCACCACTCTCCGAGGCAGTCCATCCCACTGTCAGACAGCTCTAACCAGCAAAACGTTCTTCTAATATTTAGGTGGAATTGCTTGTCTTGTCATTTGAAACCATTGGTTCATGCCCTGCTCTCTAGAGCAGCAGAAAAGATTGTGTTTGCATAGTGTAAATCTACATTCATGTAATTTCCACGCTTAACTGAGTGAACACATGTTTTGCAATAAAAGACTGAAGTGTACAAAGAATCATTGTGAGGTGTAACAGTACTTGCAGTTTTATCCAGTCCTGAATCTCAGCCTGAATCTCACATTCTTTCCATTTGGGGTATATTTGCAAATATGGTGAAATTATTGTCCAAAATAAACTAGAACGCAATTCACCCCATCCCTATCTGCTACTGAAACATGACTTACATGTACCTCTCTCTGGTTGTAATCCATCTGGAGATGTATGCTAGGGAAAGAATCTGTTATATGCTCATAAGTCGCTTTTTGGAGTACAGCGCAGGACCTGGGAACAGCAGATTTGGCAGGGGCAATTTTGATTAATCCTCTTTCATCCTGCTTTTTTCAACTGCTTTTAAAATGTTCCAGTTTCTCTCTCTTCTACTTGCTTTCCCCTTTCAGTTTTCAGTTTACTCCAATAACTGCAACCTGATTTCAAATTGCAAAAGCAGTTTGCACTCAGTTAACTTAGCAGGGAGAAGAAGAGAGGAGAGAAGGGGGACAGTATCTTGATCTTCCTTGTAGTCTCAAGCAAAAGCAACCTGCTGCAGTCTCCCCTATATCCTGTGTTCTTCTTCATTACAGGTATAGTATCCCTTATTAGAATTCCAAAATCCAAAATACTCCAAAATCCAAAATACTCCAAAATCCAAAATTACCTACATGGGTGGCTGAGGTAGTGACACCTTTGCTTTCTAATGGTTCAGTGTACACAAACTGTCTTTCACACACAAAATTATTTTAAAATATCATGTATAAAATTACCTTCAGGCTATGTCGAAAGTATATGAAACATAAATGAATTTCACGTTTAGACATGGATCCCATCTCCAAGATATTATTTATAAGAGCAAATATTTCAAAATCTGTAAAAAATCCCAAACACTCCAGGTCCGAAGGATTTCAGATACGGGAGACTCATCCTATAATAACTTTTGCCATCTTAACAACACTGTGATGTTGTCTCAGTTTTCATCTGTGTAGGGCATGCATTCCAAGTCTCATAGCCCAGGGAAGGTGTCCCCGCTACATAGATGTCAAAGAAATAGTCAGCAATTCTTATGTCACGGCAATATTGTCCTTGTCATTTAAAAAGCCACCAAAGCCAGAACAAGCATATTTAAATACTCTTTGTATTCAAGCACAGCATCAGATTTGGAGATGGCCATCTGCTTAAGGAGAAGTTAATCTCACACAACATGGTTTGCCGATTCTCATCCTCCTGCCGTGGCCTCCTTAGGGAGAAGATCTCGTGCCAAAAGGCAAGGCTGGGCCACTCAATATGCTGTGAATCTGAGAAAGACGCTTACAAAGAAACACATTCTGCAAAACCAATCCCAAATAGCCAGAATTCGCCTTACGTGAACTGTGTTAACAAGGGACTTCTTTCGCACACCTCAGTCTACTTCCTCAAATGCATGGGGTGGAATGGAGGGTCCCTACTTTCACATAGGAGATTATTACACAGTTCTTAAATAGTGGGATAGAAGCAGGATGGAAACTGTAATAGCAGGATCTTATCGCATGACCTCGTGGCTAGGCAGTATGTAACCTGTAGTCAATCCGTGCTTCTGCCCCTGCTTTTAAGAAACAGGAAAATCCCACGAATAGCTGTCAGTCCCACAGTTAGCCCATTATTGAAGTATGTGCCATAAAGGTGAAGGCAAGACGTCTTACTGCTGAGGAGGTAATCTGTTTTGGGCAGAAGAAAGGGAATTTAAAGGGGCTTCACTGCATCCCCCCCTCCATTCCCAATGAAAGCAAGACTTCTTAGTTGTGAAGAGGCAAACATTTCATCTGGGGCAGGAAAAATGGGATTTAAAGGAGTTTCCCTGCACACACCCCACTGCCAACGAAGGCCAGACTTTTAATTTACTTAATCTGCGATAACTGACGAGTAAACAGAACAGTAGTGTGATCAGATACATGGGCAACCTGTTATCAATTTGCAATTGTGTGGTAATGCGAAAAGAATAACTGCTGTTTCAGGTGTTTAAAAATCTGCAACAGCAATGGGAGGGAAGCTTCGTATGATATTCTTCTCAGTCTCAAAGATGCTACAAGATCCCACTGTACTAAAGTAGCAGGGATTCCCTCCCCCCTCCTTGCTGGGAGAAATTATGAAATTATTTTTCCTTTCCTCTTTCTTTCTTTCTTTCTTTCTTTCTTTCTTTCTTTGCAGAAGCTTCAAGGAAAAATTTTCTGCTGAACATAATGGTAGGAATCCTGTCGATATCTCACATGTGTCAATTCTGCTACAAAAGTGGGCTCAGGCCACTGATGAAGAAATTTCCAGCATAAGCATTTGTGGACTCACTCTATCAGTTTCATCTGATGAAACAAATTGAGTCCAAGAAAGCTTATGCTAGTTATGCTTATCTTCCTAGTTAAGAAGAAGAAGAAAAAGAAGAATTTATTATTATTATTATTATTATTATTATTATTATTTCTTACTCGCCTCTTCTGATGGATCGAGGTAGGGAACAACAGACCAACAAATATGTGTCAGTTAAAACGCAACTTCAGATAAAACATACATCAGTTTAACAGAACAAATAACACACAGGATATCAAAACAATCTATGTTTAAAATCCATTGTTTAAATTTTACAGTTTTAAAAATAATCTGGAAGAAACTGGCCTTTAATGCTGATTTAAACTTGGACACCCTATTCAGCTGTCAAATTTTTTCCAGCAGGTCATTCCACAGTCTAGGGGTGGCTGAAGAAAAGGTCCTCTGGCTGACAGTTGCCAACCTAGTCCTGACTAACTGGAGTAAATGTCTGCCAGAGGACATGAGTGTACAAGGCAAATTATACGGGAGAAGACGATCCTGTAGGTAACTTGGACCCAAACCATGTAGGGCTTTGTAGTGAGTACAGCTAGTGTACAGTACAGACTGGCAAAAAACGCTGGCATCGGGATGGAGTGGGGGCATGGCGACTGCACACCTCACGCCCTGACTCCACCCCAATGCCACCCACCCAACCACACAGGAGGTGGCATCACACCCCTTCTTCACCACAGTGTTTAGATGCGCTGTGCCAAAGAATTGGTGAAAAGCTGCGGCAGTGGTGGCAAGGGCGACTTTTCACTGCTTTAAGAAAGAGCAGAATTTTGCCAGCCCTTTTTGGGCTGGCAAAGCACCCGTTTGGGCCTGTAGCGTGCAGTTGCTGTGGGCCTGGTCCAGCGCTCCCAGAAGTGGCACAGAGCTGCTTTATCTGGGCAGACTGTGCAGCCCCTTAGTGATTCCTATTGTGATTCCTATTGGTTAGTCCAAACTGGAGCAGACCTCCTGAATCACCAATGAGATCATGTCACTACCACTGAAATAGGTTTGCCATACATACTCAACTATAAGTCAACCTCATGTATAAATCAAGGGTAGGTTTGGGGTAGATATTATGGATTTTACTATGAGCTGTGGATAACTCAAGGGTAAAACTTAGGGGCATGTAACAAAGGATGGTGGTTTGAGGACATTGTTCCCCAAATAAGAATTCTGCCTCACAAAATTTT
Organism: Urosaurus nigricauda; assembly: GCA_034509955.1. Taxonomy (NCBI): domain Eukaryota; kingdom Metazoa; phylum Chordata; class Lepidosauria; order Squamata; family Phrynosomatidae; genus Urosaurus; species Urosaurus nigricauda. The sequence goes on along the minus strand of JAOEGL010000001.1, from coordinate 374,111,494 downwards.
TCCTTTAGTCTCCAAATTTCCAGCATTGTAGAGAGTGAGACATTGAAAAAAGGTTCACACCTAGAAGTCTTGTGTTTGGTGTGTTCTCATTCCCTTGGCCATTTTGCCTGCTTCTTTTTTCTGGATGTCAAACATCTATTTCTAAATGCTCAGCTGAAGCTTTACATTACAGCAATGCAGGGAATCTGGGGACTGAAGAAACATGTCATTTGAGAAGAAATACTCTAAATACCTTAAAGGCACCAGATCCCGATTCATCTTGGAAGCTAAGCAGGGTCAGGCCTGGTTAGTACTTGGAGAGGAGACTGCCATTGAATACCAAGTGCTGCAGGCTAGATTTCAGAGTAAGACTACCTCTGAGGATTCCTTGCCTAAGAAAACCCTATGAAATTCAAAGGGTCACCTAAGTCGACAAGTGACTTGAAGGCACATGCATAGAGAAATCTTCTCTGGGAGGACAATGCCCTCATTTTGTCCCTGCTACAGCCATACCAACTTCAAAATAGCACCCAGATTTGATAGCCATGATGTCTGGGAGATTCTGGGATCTGTAATTAAAAAAAAAAGGGGGGGGGGGAGGATTTCCTCAAATCACATTTAGCTTAATCCTACTTTTAAGTGGGGGAAAATCCTTTGGATCATAGAATCCTTCAGTTGGAAGAGACTCCATGAGACACCTAACCCAAATCTGCTATGCAGGAAGACAGGCAAAACACACCCAACAGAAGCCATCCAAACTCTGTTTAAAAACCCCCAAAGAATGAGACTCTACCACTGTTCAAGGCAGTGTCTTCCACTGTTGAATAGCTCTTATCATCAGGAAGTTCTTCCTAATGTTTAGGTGGAATCTCTTTTCCTGCAGTTTGCATCTATTGCTCCGTGTTCTAATTTCTGGTAAAGCAGAAAACAAGCTTGTGCCACCTTTAATATGACATTCCTCCAAATATTTAAACTTGGCTATCATGTCATTCTTTAACTTTCTCTTCCCAAGGTTAAATATACCCAGCTCCCTAAGCTGCTTCTCACAGGACATGCTTTCCAGACTTTTGGATAATAGAATTATAGAATCATAGGATCAAATTCACTTGTTCAAATAATTTGCACAGACATCCATGGGATGCACTCTATTGGAGGGAATGTCTTCGGAACTGGAGTGCCAAAACTTTGAGAGAGCTAATTACCTGGCACGCCTGTTTAATGAACCTCAGGCATAGCTTCATAAATACATGAGCATTAGCAGCATTAAAAGTGATGCATGAATGAATAATCCCTTTAAGGAAGTCAGACATTGCAAGGTTCAGCAGTGTGAAGTAGCATCCCAAACAGTTTTGCTGGGACTTAAACATTCACAGAGCCAGATTTACACCATTTGAACGAACACAATAAAATAGGCAGGGCTCCCTAGTTAAAAGCAAAAGAGAGAATTCATTAGGTCTTAATTGAATGGGAAATAGGCTTGTTTGATCATGTCAATATTTCATGGCATCAAATGAAGAATTCTCCTTCCCTTCATTTTCCCAGGATCTCAACATATTATGCGATGACATGGATAGACAACTTCCATGGGGCTCTTGCCATTGTTGTTGTGTGCTTTCAAGTCATTTCCAACTTATGACAACCCTATCATGGGGTTCCTTGGCAAGTTTCTTCAGAGGATGCCATTGGCATCCTCTGAGGCTGAGAGAATGTGATTTGCCCAAGGACACCAAGCCAAGCCAGAATTTGGACCCTGGTCTTCAGAGTCCCAATCCAATGCTCAAACCACTGTACCACTACACATTAATGGCTCTGTCCATGGGGCTAGGGGTCACTTTTCAGTGCCCAAGGACAACATACACATGTGGCTCTAAGGAGAAGAAAGACCTTAGCTCTATAATATATAAATATATACTGTAGAAATGACTTTTGCTTTTCCATTATTTTATTGTTGTTAATTGCCATCAGTGGCGTCACTAGGGTTGGCATCACCTGGTGCAGTAACTCATGGTGTCAAACTTCCCATTTGATCTCCTCCCACATCACACCATGAAGAATCCTTAGGGATGTTTTTGTACTGATGCAACTGATCAATTGTAATTCCCATATAACCCTGAATGCAACAGCAATAGCTGTGACTCAAACAAGTAGCGAAATTAAAAATACAGCCGGCCCGCCATATCCATGGATTCTTTATCAATGAATTCAATTATTCACGGTTTGAAAATACTCCTAAAAATACAAATTCCAAAAAACAAACCTTGATTTTGCCATTTTATATAAAGGATGTCATTTTACTATGGCATCATATATAATGGGACTTGAGCTTTCATGGATGTTGATATCCACGAGGGCATCCTGCAACCAAACCCCAGCAAATACCAAGGGCCCACTGTATACCTTCAATGTACAATATCATATGCACAGCCTAAATGTATTGACATGTTCATCCTGTATATATTCATGTCTACATCTAGAAACTGTAGACAAAACATTGATCCAAAAAGCCTGGGGCGACTTATCCACGGGTCAATGGAAGTACTGTACTTTCGCTCAAACATCCTTTTTTCTGGGTAGAGTGGCGAAACGACAAAGTTTAGTAGTCCATTCCAGGAGAACCTAAAGAAGCACCAAACCCCCTTTACTCTCATGTTGCAGTGCCACTTCTGGGCTTTTTGAATGCCTGGGTGAGAAAATGGTGGCAGTGGAGCACAGAGAGGAATCAGCATTGAAACCACTGTATGTTTGTCAGCTTTTCTGGGTTAAAATCAGGCAAAGTTTTCACATTAAAGGCTATAATCACCGCTAACACAGGCTGCGGCCACACTGCAGAAATAAAGCAGTTTGACACCACTTTAACTGTCATGCCTCAATGCTATTACATTACAGTAGTTGTGAGAGATATTTATCCTTCCCTTTCAGAGAGCTCTGGTGCCCCATCAAACTACAGATCCCAGAATTCCATAGCATTGAGTCATGGAAATCAATGTGGTGTCAAACTTTATTTTGCAGTGTGGCAGCAGCCATAGCCACCATTTTCTTTGTTTTTCCTTTGCATCCTTCCTGATATTTGCATGTTCCATGTTCTCTTGGCCCTGTCCATGCCTGGGCGCCTCCTCCACACATTGCACAGAAACAATTTAACGTAGTTCCCTCTTGATCCATCCAGCCTTTAGGGTGAGCACAAACAGTTATTTCTTTGGTGTTGTTTTCTGTTGCTTTCTATCCCAAACCTGCCTGCAGTGATATAAACTCTAATGACATTACTGTATGGAATGGCAACATTGCACAACTGAACCAAGGCAGTTAATGTGTAACCAGGTGCACAGCCAACTGCATGTATTCATCCTATGCAATGCGCACCCATGTGCTATGGAAATCAATACACAGTCACCCTTTTTGAGCAAGAGCACCACGTGTGCAATTCTGCTCCAACAAACTTGAACTGAATTAGGATGATCCTCATTGGACAAAATTATCCAACCTTCTGTAGGGAATCTAAAGACATTCTTAAGACACCGACAGGATTCTGGCACAGTGTATTTCCTACCACAGGTCAGTAACTTGTAGTATTAACTGCCTGAATTCTATTTTTAACCCTGACAAGAATACAGCCATTGAATCGATGGGATCTACCTTTTTGTTGACTCACCATTCTGCCACTGATTCAAAGCTGCCTTGAATCCCATTTTGGGAGAAAATTGGGATATAAATTCAATAATAAATAAACAAACAAATAAAACGGGTCTACTGCATTTGGCACTAGCCAACAGACATCCACCCTGATTTTTTTTTAAAAAAATTAAAACGTTAAAAAATTTACTTTTAGCTACTTTGATTGCTGCATTTGTAATTGCTTTTAAGAAATGGTAAAACAAAGTGTCATTTCTGCTTTACAAGGAAACTCCAGTATTGGATAGCAGTTTTGTATCACACTACCCAGTGCCAGGTTGTATATGTTACTGTAATTGTCCCAGCTAAATATTCTTGGCTTTGAATTTGTTCTCACCTCTCCAGCTATGCTTTACCCCTCCCTACCACTGCCTAATTTGGCATCTTTGATATACACATAAGGAGAAGAAGCAGATTGGCTCTGCTCCCTTCATTGTCACTTATACTATAACCTGAAGGCTCTGAAAAAGAGATCCTCATCCTCATCTCCATCATCATTTGTTCAAATTGGACCTTAAGCGAACCTATCATGGGGTTTTCTTGGTAAGTTTCTCCAGAGGGTGTTTACCTTTGCCCTCCTCTGAGGCTGAGAGAGTGTGACTTGCCCCTGGTCACCCAGTGGATTTCCATGACCGAGCAGGGATTCAAACCCTGGCCTCCAGAGTCAGAGCCCAATGCTCAAACCATTTTATTTCTTCTCCATCTCTCCACAAGCCTCGAGAGTGGATTACAGCATATATTGAAACACATGAAACCATTTCAAACATATAGGTTGAAACACATGAACATAGGATTATGTTGACCATTACATTTTACAATCATTCAGACATAAATTTTAGAATATACACATTTAAAATTCAAAGTTTAAAATTGACTGGGTAGGCATACCAGAAGAGATAGATCTTTAATATTGTTTTAAATTCAGACAGAATATTTAGCTGTCGAATCTCTCTTGGCAGGGCATTCCACAGTCTAGGGATGGCTGATGAAAAAGTCCTCTGGCTGACAGTTGCCGGTCTAGTCCTGGCCAGTTGAAGTAACTGTTCCCAAGAGGACCTGAATGTATGGGGCAGATTATACAGGAGGTAGTGATCCTGTAGGTAACCTGGACCCAAACCATGTAGGATTTTAAAGGTATAGGTTCCCTCGTGGTATTCCAAAATCTGAAATACTCCAAGATACAAAACTTTTTTCAAGGGTGACTGAGATAGTAACACCTTTGCTTTCTGATGGTTTAGTGTAGACAAACTTTGTTTCATGAACAATTTTTTTAAAAAAACAGTACAGTATGTATAAAATGACCACCAGGCTATGTATGCCAAACATATGAATTTCATATGTAGACTTTAGTTCCTTCTCCAAGATATCACATTATGTATATGCAAATAATCAACAACAACAACAACAGTAATATCCAAAACACTTCGTGTCCCAAGCATTTTGGATAAGAAAGACTCAGCCTAAAATAACCAACATTTTCTACTTTACTCAGAAATTAACTGGCAACCACTGGTGTGCTTTTAATATTGGCATGATATGCTCAATCCTAGATGTACCAGGGATCAGTCTGGCTGCCATATTTTGAATTAATTAAAGTTTATGATTTTGTCACAAAGGTAGCCCAATGTACAATGCACTGCAAAAGTCCAAAAGTATATAAAATGGCAAAATCAAGGTTTGCTTTTTGGAATTTATATATTTTTAAAATATTTTCAAGCTGTGGATGCTTGAATCTGTTGATTAAGAATCTGTAGCTACAGAGGGGCAGCTGTATTAATATTACTGAATCCATTTTAATGGTAATATTTTGTATGTTTTTGACTACACTGGATATCATAAACTCCCATTAGTCCCAGTTTTGAGAAAGGGTGGGATATCAGTAAAGCTAAATACAGTCAGCCCTCCATATCCACGGATTTTTTTTATCCATGGATTCAAGCATCCACAGCTTGAAAATATTTTAAAAATATATAAATTCCTAAAAGCAAACCTTGATTTTGCCATTTTATATGAGGGACACCATTATAATATGCCACTGTATTCAATGAGATTTGAGCATTCATGGATTTTAGTATCCATGACGGGATCCTGGAACCAAACCCCAGCAGTTACCAAAGGCTCACTGCAATAATGATAATGCTAATACTAATACTAGACTTATATGGCTAAGTGCAGAAGACAACACATGGAGGGAAAGAGAAGGACCACATGGGGTTTCTTGTTTTTTATTCCCATCAAGTTGAGTTCAAATTATGGCAAACCTATGAATGAGAAACCTTCAAGTCACCCTATCACCAATAGCTGTTCAGGTCTTGCAAACTCTGGTCAGCCATGGAGAGTTCAGACTCGATTTGCTCTAGGACTCATTCATTTGTCTTTTTGGCAGTCCATGGTATCCACAGAACTCCCCTCCAGTACACTTCCAATTAATCAATTTTTTTCCTACCAGCTTTCTTTACTGTCCAGCTTTCACAAACGTACATAGAAATTCGATGGCATGGACAAACCTGCGATTAATAGTTTTTGTGCATTTTTCAGGTTATGTGGCCATGTTCTACAAGAGTTTATTCCTGACGTTTCACTGGCATCTGTGGCTGGCATCTTCAGAGAATGCATTCTCTCCAAATGCCAGCCACAGATGCCGGTGAAATGTGAGGAATAAATTCTTTTAGAACATGGCCCCATAGCTCAAAAAACCCACAGAAAACTATTGATGCCGGCTGTGAAAGCCTTCGACTTCACACCTGGAATGAATGTCTTCATTTCCACAAGGACCGTTCTTGTAAGAACACAAGGGGAGAAAAGGACGTTGTGGTCTTCATGTGAACTCGAAATCTAGCTTCCTGCTTTGCATGCAATCTTCTGGTTTTTCCTTTTCTCTTTTCTTTTCCTGCCATTCTTCCCTTCTCTTTGCTTTCTCGAAAGGAAAGCCCCTGGATTGAATGAGTAGCTCATAGGCACAGCAGTACAATAATTGCTTCTGACATGATGTCTGCTTCCTTTGATCCTGGAAACTTTCAACATCTGCTCCCAAGGGAAATGCAACAAACATATTTCCTTTCCCCTTTACTCCTCAGTGTGCAGTCCCTGCACCAAAGGGAAGCCACAGTGTGATTCCCATTGGCTGGAAAGAGAAGGATGTCTTTTCTGTAGGGGTATATTTTAACATAGAGAGTGGTGGCTGGTGGCTCCTGTGTCACTGAGGCCATGAATCCATGACACGTTTTACCTGGTTTTAAAGAAGCCTCCTTTAAAGCCTGGATTAAGACCTGGAATGGATTCCTCGCCCCACTGACCTGGGAGCCATCAACCACCACTGCACAAAAATATTCCTGGAATGGTTAGGGCAGAAAATAGGCTGTGATTGGTCTTTGGCTTCATTTTGCAATTGAATCCTAGAATTCTAGAGTTGAAAAAACCCCCTCAAAGGCCTCCCAGTTGACCCTTTGCCAAGTAGGAATACACAGTCAAAGCCTTCCCTGTGACAGATGGCTATTCAGCCTCTGTTTTAAAACCTCGATTCCCCAACTTGGCCATGGAAACCCACTGGGTGACCTTGGGTAAGTCACACATTCTCAGCCTCAGAAAACTCCATGATAGGTTTGCCTTAGGGTCGTCATATGTCAGAAATGACTTGGAGGCATGCAACAACAAAAACAAGCTCTAGGTTATAAATCTATAACTGCAATGCAATAAATAATGCCAGCTACCAATAACAATAGCCAAGATTCTGTGTCGTCATCATAACTATGATGATGGAGCTCCAGCATTGTTAATACAATTGATGATGCCCTCTCACCCCACTTTTGCAGTCTAGCAGCATCACAACTGAAGTGCTGGAGTTCAGAGAGCTGGAAAATGACACTTGCAACTTCTGCTCATAGGGTGCCTTGAAAACAAGCAGCTGGAAAGGAACCAACTGGGGTCCTGCTGCAACTGCTTGTCCCACAGTACCTAGTGGCTGCGAACACACAGTGTTTCCCAGCCAGAATCACGATGGGAACTGCAGTCAGGAGATCAGAAGAAGACTGGGAATGGGGAGGGCAGCTATGAAAAAATTAGAGAAGATCCTGAAATGTAAAGATATCCAACTGAGCACGAAAGTTAGATTTGCACATTGTTTTCTCTATTACCATGTTCAAATGTGAGAAAAATAGGTAGGAGTAAGATCAATTCATTCGAGATGTGCTGAGGATGTCATAAAGAAGGTGGTAGTATTAGAACCCAATTAACAACAAGAACCCTATATCAGTTGTTCATAACCTTTCCCCACTTTGATATCACTAAAGCCTAGAGTGGATTGGCCACTCATTTGGGAGCCACCAGCTGCAGATGTTGAGATGGCTTCAGAAGTCTTTGCTTTCATTCACAGAAAATAGGGAAGGGGAGAAAAAGTGGAAGCCATCACCATAATCTGGAAAAACACCCCTTCCCTTCTAGTGCTGTGACCTGAAATCATGCTTACCGGGAAGTACATCCCATTGAAGCCACTGGGGCTATATAAAAATGGCTTGGATTGGCCTGTAAATAATGAAAGAGGGAGAGAAGAGGTGGGGTAGTGTGGAGGAAAGAAGCGTGAGGTTGCTATTTTAAGGATGAGCTGCATGAGTATGGAAACCATCTTCCGAGCAAAGCTATTTTCTGGCTGTGTGCCCCCAAGCCAGGCAGGAGCTGCTGCCGTGTTTTCTATTCTGTTCACACTGGATGCTTCCTACCAATCTATCCATCTTAATCAGAGACTCCCATTTCTAGAAGCACCAACCCAGCCTTGGAAGAAAGAGGGTGGGTGGGTAGGTTGGGGGACAGAGGGGATGGAGGGCAGGGCAGGTAGATGCGGACAAGGAGAGATGGGCAGAGAGTGCCTGGCGTCTGGGATTTGGGAACCAGAAGCTGCTATTAATATTAGAAGGGATACACACACACGCACACTGTATATACTCATGTATAAGTCTAGAAATTTTGGCAAAAAATTGACCCAAAAAACTGAGTTGACTTATCCATGGGTCAATGTAAGTACTGTACTTTAATTCATATATATATATATATATGGAGCCATCTCAATAGACTGGTAAAAGGCAAGAGTTTAGCACATCCTGGGAGCACCCAAAAGAAGCATGGATCCCCTCTACTCTCTCATCCATCCAGCCTTTAGGATGAGCACAAACAGTTATGCCTGCCAGAGTTTTCTAGGTTCTTTGGCATCATTTTCCTTTGCATAATCTTTTACATCCCTTGTTACATGCCCCTAAGTTTTACCCTTGACATCTCTATGGATCATATCAAAATCCATAATTTTGTATCTAAACCTACCCTTGACTTATATATGTAGTCAAGTATATACAGTATATAGGTGTGTGTGAGAGAGAGAGACAGAGACACAGACAGAGACACACAGAGAGATTGAATATGAGAAAACCAGCATGGTGTAGTGGTTTGAGCCTTTGACAAGTACTGTGGAGACCAGAGTTCGAATCCCGCTCAGTCATGGAAACCCATTGGTGACCTTAGGCAGGTCACACTCGCTCAGCCTCAGAGGGGGGCACTGCCAAAAACCCCTCTGAACAACTCTTGCCAAGAAAACCCCCATGAGAGGGTTGCCATAAGTAAGAAATGACTTGAAGGTGCAGCAGGGGGTTGAACTGGATGGCCCTTGAGGTCTCTTTCAATTGTATGATTTTAACAACAACAGACTATGCGTGTGTGCAGGTGCACACACGTGTGCATGCATATACACACACATGTATATATACACATCCACATATATATTCTCTCTTGCACACAGCATATTTTCATGTTTGAAAATGAAGATGAAAATCCTTGCTAAAAGGGTTGTTCCCATACCAAAATGAAATGAAGGGATTATTCCTTCAAATTAATTTGGGGAGACGGGATAACAAACATTTAATTTCTAGCCTATTTGTTTCCAGCCAGAAAGTGTAAGTACAGCAGAATGGAAGGTGAACACTGGAACCACAGAGAATAGGAGGCATGCTAGGCAAATAAATAAATATTCATGCACGCACACGCGTGTGCGCACACACACACCTTGAGAGTCTCTGCAAGCTGCAACAAGAAATGAGTTATGCTTTGCAAAGTGTGGCAGGAACTGCTCTTGTAGATGAGCTGGAGGTTTGCTCAGAGCTGCTTCCTCTTTCCTGGGGTAGAGTCCACCAAAACTGGACAATCTACTTCCTCTTTATCTGTTTAGAAATGATCCACAGAAACTGAACTCAGAGTCAGTTGTTGAGATCTGGCAATCCCGTATTTAGTCAGCAGTGTGATGCAGCAGTTAAAAAAGCCAATATGATCCTAGGCTGTAACAATAGGAGTATTGTGTCTAGTTCAAGGGAAGTAACAGTACCACTCTATTCTGCTTTGGTCAGGCCTCACCTGGAATCCTTCTAGTTCTGGGCAGCACAATTCAAAAAGGATGTTGATAAGCTGGAGTGTATCCAGAGGAGGGCAACCAAAATGGTGAAAGGTCTGGAAACAATCAAGCCCTATGAGGTGAGACTTAGGGAGCTGAAGATGTTTAGCCTGGGAAGAGATGGTTAAGAGGTGATATGATAGCTCTGTTTAAATATTTGAAGGAGTGTCACATTGAGGGTGGAGCAACCTTGTTTTCTGCTGCTTCAGAGAATAGGATCCAGAAGAATGGATGCAAACGACCGGAAAAGAGATTCCACCTAAACATGGGAACCTCATGACAGTAAGAGCTGTTTGACAGTGGAACATACTTCCTTGGAGGGTGGTGGAGTCTCCTTCTTTGGAGATGTTTAATATAGAAGCGGGATGCCCTCTGTCAGGAGTTTTTTGATTGGTTTATCCTGTATGGCAGGGGGTTAGTCTAGATGGTCCTTGGGGGTCACTCTGGCATATTAAAATGGATTATTCATATTTATTTTAAAAAACCCTCTGGCTGTTATTTTTATTTTCCAACCCTCTTACTGGAGCAAGAACAACTGTTTGTATCCTGCTTTCTATGATTCAATTGGAAAGTGAAGCCAAAGACCAATCACAGCCTGTTTCCTTCCCTGCATCCTGACTAACACTTTCTGCTGTGTGTTTCCCCTGTTCTTCCCAAGAAGAAAATGATGCATAATATATTTGTGTGCAGTAGTGGGTCTCTTCCATTTCTCTGTCTCTATTCTGCATGATATTAGGGCAAAAATTGACTGAAAATCCCTACCAATTTTTAAACATTAGGGATTACGGACTTTGAGGGACTGGGGGTGGGGTTCAGGTACTGGAAAAGAGGTCCTAAGGGTTCATTTTGCCTACCCAGTCTTAAAATTTAAGTGGGAAAAGTCTGCTTGAAATTTGGCTGATGCTGCACGAGCCTGGTAAAAGGAAACACAACTGTGTTCCCTAGCAGCAGACACAACCCGTCCCTTCCACTGAACCCATTCAGGAGTTCCTGCCTGAACAGATTTAGATTCCAGGAATCACACAGAAGCACAGTTATGTCTGTCATGTTGCACGTTGGCGCATGCAGAGAACAAAGTTGTCCTTGGGCATCCAGTTGAAGAGATGTAGGAAGGATGAGCACGAGTGCAAATGCGAATGGGCATGAGGAGTGGAAAACACACAATACAGGGAACAGTCTGCATTATTGGTGAAACCCGCCAATAACCCCAGAACAGAATACTGTAGGAACACTGTAGAGCTATGTCAGTGTGGACAGTGGCCACAAGAGGAGAAACGCTTCAGCTGCACCAGCCATGAAGAAAGGAAGGCATTGGAGAACCAGAGCTGGGAAATTTCATCTGCCATCCCTTGCTGCTAGTGCATAACCTTCGGGAACAATGCAGCTGCTAGAATAGCACCCCCAAAAGAATTCTGGCCCTTATTCTTTTAAATTCATTTATTGATTAAAGACACATATATCTCAGTCTGCACTAACTGTTGTGCTTCATATGGACAATCCCAATTAATTCTCTGTCATCCCACTTTTACAGCTGCTTAGATAATATCCTGGTTTCTCTCTTCCTCCCACACTTTTGTCCTCAGCTTACTTCAATTGCTGTATATGGAGCTCAAAGTGCCAAAGGAGCTGTAACCAACACATTCTTTCAGCACCTTGGAAAGCTCCATTATAGCTATTCAAACCCCAGAATGGATTCACAGCCCTACTGACATGGAAACTACAAGCCATCACTGGAAGGACTATTGGCTTGATTGCATAGAGAGGAAGCAATAATAGAATCACAGAGTTGGAAGAGACCTCTAGGGCCATTAAGCCCAACCCCCAGATATGCAGAAATACACAATCAAAGCACCTCTGACAAATGACCGTCTGGTCTGAATTTAGAAATCTCAGAAAAAGGAGACTCCACCACATTCCAAGGCACTGTATTTCACTGTTTCAAGATCCTTCACCATTTTGGTTGCACTCCTCTGGACATGCTCCAGCTTAGTTATTTGTGGGTTTTTCAGGCTATGTGGCCATGTTCTAAAAGAGTTTATTCCTGACATTTTACCCATATCTGTGCCTGGCAACTTAAGGCATTCTCTGAAGATGCCAGCCACTTATGCTGGTGAAACATCAGGAATATGCTCTTCTAGAACATGGCCACATAGACCAAAAAATCCACAAAAATTATGGATGCCTGCTGTGAAAGCCTTCGACTTCACACCTGGGATGAATGTCTTCATTTCCACAAGGACCTTTGTTGTAAGACCACAAGGGGAGAAAAGGACCAACTTCACATGCTCCAGCTTGTCAACATCCTTTTTGAATTGTGGTGCCCAGAACTGGACACAGTATTCCAGTGAGGCCTGACCAAAGCATTGCGCAATGGGATTTGACTAGATTCCATAATTCCATCCCTACTAACAACAACATGCAAAGAAATTTGGGAGTACAAGAGACGATGGAGTTCACTAGAGGCTGATGGACATCTATTGGGAATGCTGTGCTGATATCTTCCTGCATGGCAGAGTAGCATTGGACTGGATGACCCTTGGGGTCTCTTCCAATTCTATGATTCTATGATTCTAGGAATATGGCCCCTAGTCTTCCACAGCTGTCCAACCATGATTTAATCTGTGGAAGCACAGTATAGATCTCCAATTTATGGCTTTATGTTTGTGTGTAAGTATGTGCATTTTAAATGTACCATTGGCTTTCTGCTAAAGGCAGGTGATTCCTTTAAAAGAAAATAGATTTCAAAGGGCAAAAGGGGAAAATCTCTTTGGGAGAGGCACCCAAAGAATTTTCCTGAATTTTGATCTGTGAAGCCGACAATCAAGCGCTCACTTCGTCATGCTCCTGCCATTATGGAAAGCCACAGAAAGCAAACCACTGGAGAGCACGGAGGTGTGAAACGTTCCCAATTATTTCTGCGAAAATGTTTGCCTCATTGGGAGGGTGGGAGGTGGAGTGGAGAGAACTATGTATTTATTTCAGAACACTTCTTTCTACACGCCTCGCTGCAAACTGAGACTGTAACCAAGCCAAAGTGTATGTAACAGAAACAATTGCATACTGCCTCTATGCTTACCCCTGATTTTTTTTTTCTCTCCATTTCTTTGGTGGAAAAATTTCAACCGTAAACTCCTTGGGGCAGGGAATTGTCGTTTTCTATGCTGTCAAGTACAGTATACCGTGCGTAATTTATGCACCAGCAAAGCAAGCTACAGTTTAGGGGCCTTAGGTTATTGAAGCAAGTATTAAATATAAACACTGTCTCAGCCTCAGAGGATGGCAATGGCAACCCCCTCTGAAGAAACTTGCCAAGAGAACACTATGATAGATAAAAACTGATTTTGAAGCACACAACAGCAAAATGGCCAAATCTTTTGCATTCTGGAACTATGACAGTGCTCTTATCGGCACTACAGAAATAATACAGTTTTACACCACTTTAACCATCATGACTCCATACTGTGAAATTCTGGGATTTGTAGTTTTTTCTGATATTTAGCCTTCTCTGTCAGAGAGCTCAGGCATTGCGACACGCTACAAATCCCAGGATTGCATAGCATGGGGCTATGACAATTAAAGCGGTGTCACGTTGCATTATTTCTGCAATACAGATTGGATCCAGTGTGGCCTGCTTGGAAAGATACAGAAGTTAAAATTGGCTCTTGCCACCAAAATAGTTAACCACCTGTGGCTTAACTCCTTGGCATGTGCTAAACAAGGTTAGTTTAAACCATGATTTAAACCTTGCTTGTTTTCAAAACCACTCCTGCATTTTTAAATGGATTGTTAATTTTTTAAAAGCTCTATCTGTTACTACAATTTTCCAACCCTCTTACTGGAAAAACTGTTTGAATTTAAACATTTTAACATGAACAGTTTATGGGGAGCTGTTCATTGTTAGACCAGTATCCAGGTGAAAATGCTTCTTTTTACTCCCTTTATTTTATAGTGTCAGAATTGCCATTTGGAAACAAAAGCTTCAATTAACTTCAGTTCAACCAAAACAACTTGCTTTAAAAGAGCACTTTTTGTTAAAGAGCAACTATTATTTAAGCTCATGGCCACATCATCTATATTTTGCTACTTAATTTTCTGATCATTTAAAAATATATTTTGAGGGTTTGTTGGGTTTTTTTGGCCTTGGTTTTAATGGCAGAGCCCAACAGCCCCAGATGCCTTTCTGGTAGATCTGCCCTGACCACCACCTGGCACTTTGTTGCTGTTGTGTGCCTTCAGATCCTTTTTGACTTATTGGTGACCCTTGGGCAAATTGTGAGGTCTTCTTGACAAGATTAATACAGAGGAGGTTTGCCATTACCGCAGTGTAGGCTGCATCAATAGAAGTATAGTGTCTAGATCAAGGGAAGTAATAGTGCCACTCTATTCTGCTTTGGTCAGGCCTCACCTGGAATACTGTGTCCAGTTCTGGGAACCACAATTCAAAAAAGATGTTGAGCAGGATGAGAGATGACAATGGCTTCTCCAAAAAACTCATGGGACCTGGAGGTAATGAATGAATTTCTGGAGCCTGAACATCCCCCCCCCCCCCCGAGCTGAAAAATGCTTTTGGTGGCTTTGGCAACCCCCCAGGTTTTCCCAGCCCTGTTTCAAAGTACAGTGAGTCCTTGGTATCCACTGCTTCCAGGACCCCCTGTGGATACCAAAATCTGTGGATGATCAAATCCCATTAGATGCCATGGCAGAGTAAAATGGTGTCCTTATATAAAATGGCAAAATAAAGGTTTTGCTCATTGGAATTTATATATATTTAGGCCCCATTCCCGCTTACAGATAAATCAATGTGTGATCCAAAACAATGGATCAATTCGACAATAGAGTGTGGTTCCCACTACATTTGCCCTGATTGCATTTTCTTCCACTACATTTTCCCCAATCACTTTTTTTCTCTCTAAAATAATCTAATTGTGGTTCACATTCAGGCATGAATTGATTCAAAATGGACCTGCTCCAGCCGGACAAAGGGCAAATTTAAATTGATTCTGATCCACGTGTGGTTCACACTTGCACAGATTCAATTTATTGAAAAAGCAGAAAAAAATCAGAGTCAAAAGACGCGGGTTAAACAGGTCTAGCGCATGGCCCCCCTCTCAGACTCACTTCAGCGATTTGGATTAAGTGAAAACCAGGGTTGTTTGAAATGGTTCGAACCAAATCACGATCTGATTTAAAAGATAGTGGGAATGAGGCCTTGAAAGTATTTTCAAGCCATGGATGCTCGACTCCATAGATGAGAAATCCGTGGATAAGGAGGGCTGACTGTATACAGTGAATGATTTTATGCAAACAGAAGCTTATTTTGGGGAAGAAGCCTATAAAATTTGGGGGGAAAGTCTGGAGTAAAACAATGTTCTTTTAGGAAACTGGTGCAGAAGAGCAAAGCAAGGCCTCTGAATCCTCTCCTCTTCATCACAGGACCACGGAGAATGTACCGGGGCCCTTTAACAGTTCTTCTCCATCCCACAGGGAGGGGTGCATTGCCTCTACAATTAAGAACCTGGAAAAGAACAGAACAGCTTTCCACCCACCCACCCCATCCGCTTTCAAGGGCTCCACAGTTACTGTGGCAACTAATGCACATTACGTGGGCAAATTCAATACAAAAATGCTCCTCCTGCACCCAGCCCAAAAAGGATTGTGCATGTGTGTGTGTATATGGTGGTGGTGGAGGGGATATGAGGGTGCAAATTGAGTCTTTCATACCTTTCGGCACCATCTCTTGGAAGAATGATCTCTGCCAAAAAGTGTGCATTGGATATGTAAAGTTTCTTTTGGAAGCAACCAGAGGCCCAAAATCTTCTCTATCTATCTACCTATCTATCTTGGTGGGTCTTTTGTTGTTGTGTGTCTTCAATCCATTTCCAACTTATGGCGACCCTAAGACTTATCCTGGGGTTTTCTTGGCCAGATCAGTTCAGAGGAGGTTTGCCATTGACTTCCCCTGAGGCTGAGAGCATGTGACTTGCCCATGGTCAACCAGTCGGTTTTATGGCAGAGCAAAGACTCAAACCCTGGTCAGCAGAGTCATAGCCCAATGCTCAAACCATTGGTCTCTCTTAATATGTATTATTTTTTATATTAGCATATATATAAGATCTATAATAAAATGCATCAAGATTCTAGTCATGCAGTAGCACAGTGTTCGATGGTATATAAGTACAGGTTAAGTCTCCCACATCTCCAGATCCATAGTCCAAATAAATGCATAATAAAAATATTGAAAACAGGAATGAACAGGTTTCGCAGTTAGAGGGGAAAGTGTAACAGCATTTTCTGAAAAGAAAGAAAGGCGCAGCAAAGCCTGAGGATTTCATCTGCTTTCTCTGCCCATGCACTCTTCTCCAGGTGCATGGTCTAAGGCTGCTGCCACACTGCAGAATTAATGCAGTTTGGTGCCGCTTTAACTGTCATGGTTCCATCCTGTGGAACACTGGGATTTGTAGTTTGGTGTGACATCAGAGATCTCGGACAGAGAAGTCTAAATAGCTCACAAAACTACAAATCCATGAATCTGTTCCTGGCCTGCTGGCCGGAGCCATGGTGAAGCGAGATGCCAGAGTTTCCCAAGCCCCCATTTGGTAGGATGCTTTGTAGGGCTGTGCTGAGCTAAGAGCATTGAAAACCACAAGCCGGACGAGCTGCTTGAAAAAGCCCATTTGTGTCCTTGGTCTGAGCCAAGTGCAAGGAAAGCAGGAAATGTCTGCATTTAATAATGCAGCATATTTATAGAGGGAGTGAAAGGTAAAATGAAGACCTCTCCTCTCTTTTTTTCTTCTTTTTGTTCTCATTAAAATTGCATTATGGAGACGGGTCTAACAGGAATAACTGTTATCAATTATGTATCACGTATAGACGCATGCTAAAACACAGGCACGACTCTGGGGTTTGGTTCTTTTCTCAGCTGCACAGCCATAGGATTAAAATGTTAAAAAAAACAAAACACCTAGCTATATCAGGGAATAAAATTTAGGCCTTTTGTCGAGTCATGTAAATCTACACAGATTTCATTCCAGCCAGCAAGATTGAATAATGTTACCATTTCTTTTGCTTCCTGTAAGAAAGTTGTTGGAAACAATTCAGTTTTCGAACACATTTTGGCTTTCAGGGCTTATTCTGCACACAAACTGTACATTATCCCCCCCCCCGCAAAGCAAATCATAGCTTTCATGCAGAAAACAGCATTTCAATGAGAAGAATTTTTTCCCCCACAAAAACAAGATTTTCTGCATAAAAATGTTTTGTTATGTACAGAAAATACTGTTTTCTGGGCAAGAAACTGGTTTTCTGTGCAGAATTGTTGTTTCCTTTCCAGAAAATGCTGTTTTCTGCTCTGAAAACTTCTTTGCTATGTAGAAAACTTGTTTTCTGCGCAGATATGTTATTTCCTGTGCAAAAAAAAAAAAAAAAAAAGACTGGTTTTTTTTGAGCAGGAAACTTGTTTTCTGCTCAGAAATTTTGTTTCCTTCTCAGAAAATACTGTTTTCTGTGCAAGAAATTTGTTTTCTGCACAGAAATATCATTTTCTGTGCAGAAAATACTGCTATTTTCTGTTATTATTCTGTTATTTTTAGTGCAGAAAACATTGTTTTCTGAATAGTAAACTGTTTCTGAATGGTAAAATGTTGCTTTCTTGCCAGATAGTGTTTTATGTGCAGAAATGTTATTTTATACTTGTTAACCTTCCTGGTTGGCTGCACATTCACAATTATACCCTCTGTAAATAAAATAAAATAAAATAAAATAAATATGGTGGGTTTTTGTTTGTTTGCAAATACACCCAGCACTGAGGTTCTGAAAGGCATGTTTGTCATGTTTTCAGGTGCCATGGGCCACTTTAGACCCAGAGGCAGTCTTTCTTGAACAACTGATATTTTTATTTTTTGAAAAGGCCTCTCCTTGGATTAAAATGACCAAAGTATCCCCCCCCCTCCCCAAATGCAGACAAAATACTTCTCATGTTCCCTATAGCATCTGTCCCCTTTATCGGCAAATATTGTGCTGGGTGCCATTTGCAAATCCTAGCGTTTGTCCAAGAATTAGGCGAGCCTATACCACTGACATTTTCCCCATCCCCAAAGGTATGAAATGATACCTTTTTGGACCCTACCAACTTCAAGAGGAACTTGAGATTTGTAGCCAAAGAAGGTTCAGTTGCAATGCTCTGAGAACCTGGGAAAGACATATCTCAAGGTCTATTTCTACTTTCTTATGAGAACTATGATGTACATCTGCTGGCAGATGGATCCTAGGAACTGTAGTGTCCAAAGTTACCTTTTTCAAGCTATTTTTTAAAAATGTGAACCTTGGTTTATGGTCAAATTGTTCTAAAGCACACACACACATACATCTTTCCCAAGTTACTTTCCTTGACTGAAAACTCTGGGCCCTCCTCCATGGAGTCATATCAGCCTTTTGCTCCTGATACTGTCACATAATTTGAGATAATGACGGGATCACTGTGCCATAATTAGGAGGGTGGTGTGCCTTGGATAAAAATGCTGGGGTGCTAAACAATTAAGCATACTCTGCTTAGGTAATATAGCAATTCACTAGAAAAACCCTTCCATGCACATTTGGGAAGACAAAAGACACCTTTCCACACACATTTGGGAAGACAAAAAGTATGGAAACTTCTTGGAGTTGAAAGAAAAAGGAACTTTTCCAAGGTCTGCTTGGGCCAAAGCAAAACCAGGCAGGTCTTCCCTGTACTCTATTTTATTCTGTTTTATCCATATTCTGTTTTCTGTATTCATAAGCATGCATGCACATGCATGCATCAGTATTCACTCTCACATGCAACCCACACATCATTAGGTTTTTGTGGGTTTTTCGGGCTATGGGGCCATGTTCTAGAAGAGTTTCATTCTTCATTTTCTGAAGATGCCTGCCACAGACACTGGTGAAACATCAGGAATAAACTCTTCTAGAACATGGCCACACAGCCCGAAAAACACACAAAATACTATGGATACCGGCCATGAAAGCCTTCAACTTCCCACATATCGTTGTTTCTTTGAGTCACTAGGTTAGGAGAAAGGTGGGATATAAGAAAATAATCCTCCTCCCCCTCCTCCTCCTCCGGCTGCATTATCATTTTTTCCAATGAGACACATCATTTCATGGTATGTCCAATATATGACAGCCTCTTTCTAGTCATTTTTGGTTCTAGCGCGATATCCGATTGATTCTCTGAGTCCCATTCATTGAGAGGAAATCGACTGCATGCCAAAAAAGGGCATGCTGATAATCAGGTAATTTATATGGGTGTGCATACAAAAATGTTGCTTGATTTATTATGTGCATATGAGGTAAGCAGCTGTTGGGATCAGGGTAAAGAATGCAGTGCTGCAGTTAATGCTGACCAGTGGAATGTTTTCAGGAGATTTGCAAGGGACAGATGGTGAATGGCAGGTAAAGTTGGAGTAGAGTCAGGGTTTGCAGCAAGGAACAGAGTTTGAGAGGAGTTTGAGTTAGACAAGGATTAGAGTGAAAGAAAGGAGCTTGCGTTGTGTGTGGTGTTAAGAGCTTGGTTTAGCTTGAAAGGAAAGAGTGTGGAGTTTCAAATGTTATATATAAGTAATCTGCTTCTTTATCTTTAACTTTTACTTTTTGCTTTTATGCACCTTTGGCCTTTGAAATCACAGTCACTTTGAGAGCCAGGTTTCACACAAGGTGTCTGCATTGACAGCATTGAAGGTGGAAGGGTGGTGTCCTGTTGGGATTAAAAGTTGTTAATAGTAATAATTAAAGATGATAATGCAGCCAGGGTGAAACTATTATTACTAAAAGTCCTTAGATGTGGCAAAGGTGGAGGAAAGCTCTCACAGAGTTTGCAATGAACACTGTGGAAGGCTTCCCATTTGGTGGGTTAAGAGTAAAGAACTTCACAATTGGTGTAGGAAGCAGCGGGATATAACTAAGTGGAGATCTCCAAAGGATCATCCATAGCCATAATGTTTTACCTCTGAAATCTCAGGGCCTGGGAAAACCTGCCCTGCTAAACTTAGTTGTGGTGGAAGAGAAGTGGTTTGTTCTTGAGTGGGCAAGCAAGATTTACTAACATGCAATAGATTAAAAACTAGGACTAGCTAGGTATTATTGTTATTTTAAAATAGAGATTAACATAGCTGCCTGCATTTGTGGACTCTTCTTCCAGTTATGAATCTGATGTGGAACCCACATTATAAAATTTACTGCTTTACACCACTCTGAATGTGTACTCTTGGAGAGTCTGGGTTAGCATTTTCCCATGCCTTTGAAAAGGAAGGCAAAAAGGGAAACATTTGCAATGCTAACTGGCAAAGCATTGCATTTTTGAGCACAAACACAGAGAGAACATGCCCTGAGGAGGGAGGAAAGGAGAGCAGCTCAGGACAAAAAATTAAAAATTAAACTGAGTGGACTTCATTTCTTCAGCAGGGATCTAATGGAAAGATGCCGCACAAGGAGGACAGGAAAACAGAGTGGAGGGTGCAAGAGCCAATGGATTTTGGAAACTGCTAAACGGCTGTTTCTTTGTGGAATAGAAGTACGGAGACAGAAAGAAGGAGGAAGAGGAAATTCATGGAACGGTACAGTTCCAAATATTGTCTATTTCCAGACATTACTTAGGCATGTGTACGTTCCTCTACAGTTAGACATTTTTGTCCAATGTGTAAGTCCATATTCAATTGAAGGCTGTCCAGAAAGAGTTGGTCTTGCATCTCTGGGCATCATAGATTGTAATCATGCACTCAAAATTTGTTTGCCTGTTCAGTTTCTTAGTGTTGCAGTTCATTCCAGGAAAAGACAGACATTTTTTTACCTGAAACTCTGGAGAGTTGGTTTAAAAACTTTCCCCAGAATCCTGTTAAGGGCCTTAAGTCTTTGTAAGTGGACTTATGTTTGTGGGGACTAGAACTGCACAGTTGCATAATGTCTGTTTCTAATACAGGACCACTGTTACGTTGCTACATAGCAGAACCAGCAAAGTGCCTGATGTACATGGGTGTGTGATGTGCATTACTGCACAATTAATATTGGTGCACAAGGCAATTTGTTTACAAGGTTCACATCACATCAATGCACATCGATCCTTATGCACATTGAGCACCCTTGCTGGTGTCCTATTATGCATTTTTGCAATTCAGTAAAGGGGTTTCTTTGCACCTCTGCCATGTATACACATAAAATTAGGTAACACCACAGGAATAGTATAGGATTCCAGAGATTGTAGGCAATCGTGAGCTAGATGGACAAATGGCTAGACTCAGAAGCTGTAAGGGGAAAAAAACTGGTTTGCATTCATCAACTGACAAACAACTCCCTGCAAAACCTCCCCAAGGCTTGTTAGTGTTTTATGCATGTGTATGTTTCCCCATAGAAGCATCTCAACATTTTTGTGCAACACAGAACATCCTCATTCAGTCAGAGGTTGTGGAAGCAGAACTGTGTATGCAGTGTGCATGCAGACAAACAGCCACCCAAAGGGGAGGTATTTTTACCATACATTAAATGAGTCACAGACAGAATAGGTGAACTGGTGAGGAAACACAACCTCCAAATGGTCAACAAACCGACCAAGAAAATCCAGCAAATGCTGTGCTCAGTGAAGGACAAGAGAGAATCTCTCACAGCCACAGAAGTTTACAGCATACCATGCAGCTGCGGACAAATCTACATAGCGACCACCAAACGCAGAGTTCAAACACGAATCAAGGAACATAAAGGACACTGCAGATTGGGTCGGCCAGAAAAATCAGCAGTAGCAGAACAGATTATAAACCATCCTGGGCATAAAATGCTATTTGAAAACACTGAAATTCTGGACCATGCCAACAACTATCAGGTTTGAATGCACAGGAAAGCCATTGAAATCCATAAACACTTGGACAACTTCAACAGGAAAGAAGAAACCCTGAAAGTAAACAAAGTTTAGCTACCAGGCATTGGAAAAGACATTAAGATTTAGTAAAAAAAAAAACAGATGAAGACTGTATCCTGTTCTGTGCAGTGAGCTAGCCACATATAGCGAGACAGCCTCATATCTTCCACAGCAGCCATGAAGTCCTGAAGATCTCAAGTGTTGAGTGTTGAAATTACTCAGCATTAATTACCTTGGGGTCTGCATCTTGGGTTAGAAGACATTTTGAGAAATACAGGATCTTCTCCACAAGCTAGGGTCTGAAGCATCTTGTAAACCGGCCCTGAATTTGGAAGACCTGAGCAGGACTGTTGGTGACAAGGGCTCTTGGAGGTCTTCTGTTCATAGGGACACCATAAGCCACAGTTGACTTGATGGCAGATAACAACAATAACAACAACAGACAGACAGGATGGGATTTTGGCCACAGTCTCCAGCTTTCCTCCACTGAAGCTGGGCAAAGAAACCAACAACCTCTCCGCCAGGTTGCCTCTGCCATCCAAGGTAGGACAAGGAAGTCACCAGACCTCGCCTGTGACTCATCGCTCCTTCTGATCCAAGAGACTGTTGATTCCATTGATGAAAAGCTTTTAGGCATGCTGCCAAATCTGTTGGTTCATTCATAGAAAGACTGGCCGGGGAGAGGAGGAGGGAGAAAGGAATCAACTGGGCAGCGTGCCAGGGAACAGAATCCATGCCGGTCAGACACAGCTCTCAGTTATCCAGGGAGGAACCTGAAGATCAGAGTTTAGAAGAGTTCCTTGTTTTGGACTACAGATCCCAGACACACACCCCTGCCAAACAATGCAATGGGTGAGCTCTGGGAGGTATAGTCCAAAGAGTGAATTTTCCAAGTTCCATTTCAACAACCAACAGAAAATCTATGCAAGAGTATAAATGGACACAAATCTGACATTAGAAACATCAATTAAAAAAAAAAGTTGCAGAACATTTCAGCCTTTCTGGACATACAGTAAAGGATTTACAGGTCACACTCCTTGAACAAGGAAATTGCACAGGTAGACCAAGAAGAGAAACAGCCAGATTGAATTACATTCACAATTTCCAATCCATTTGCAGATGTATGGATGAAGACAATGATTTCATGCTGCACTACATATATTAATACAAGAGTCTTTGCTATGCATATATAACAAAAGAATAGTTTCTGGGTAAGTTTTGAACCCAGGGAAACTGACTTTTGGTGAACAGATTAATTGCTTTTATATACCGACACTAACTGACCACAGTAAAGATTGAAAAGATCTGTATCGCTCCAACAAGCCCTTTAAAAATTGGAAATTGTTTTCAGCCATGTTATAAAATTTGCCTGCTTCTTCAATAATTTTGTTAACATTGGTACTATGCATTCTTTCAGCTGCATTTTGTTTGAACCTACACTACAGTCTCACGTCAGGAGAAAGGTGGGATATAAATTAAAGTAATAAATATCTCCAATGAAGTTTGGAATAAAACCCAGAGCAGACTCACTGCCCCACTGAGATAGAAGCTGCCAGATAGTAAGACATGGCAGACTGGTAAGGAGGTGGACAGGAGGGGGGGGGGTCACTGTCCCATTTTCCCAAAAGGACCAACCTCCATAGACAGGGGATGATGGCAACACTTCTGCTGATGGCAATACTTTTGGCCATTACAGATGTACATGGGGGGAAATGGAACAAATCTAACCTGCTGCCACCAGGGAAGTGATCAATACCCCCCTTCTGGTTTCCTCCTGTACTAATAAGAAAGCCAGTGACCTCCAAGGGAGAGAAACATGGCCCCATTCTCATCCCCAGACAAGAGGTTGGATCAATTATTCATGGAAAACCTGATGCTGCACCATCTCCGACTGTGGACCTGGGCAAGACTAAGAATCATGAGGTTGCTTGCTATTATTATTATTATTATTATTATTCAATGAATTCACACAGAGACTCATGCTTTTACTTCCATAAAAGTTCTCTGCTTCCAATTCTCCAGGCCATCAGAGAATCATAGAATCTTTGAGTTGGAAGGGACCCCAAGGACCATCTAGTTCAACCCCCTGCTATGCAGAAATACATAACTACAGCACTCCTAAAAGAAACCTGCCCACAAATAAAGGCAGTACAGTGTAAGAGGTTTGAATATTGGGCTGTGACTTTGGAGACCAGGTTCAATTCCCTGCTTGGCCATGAAATTCACTGGGAGACCTTAGGCAAGTTACATGCTCTAGTTGAACATGAGCCAACAGTGTGATGCGGCAGCTAAAAAGGCCAATGCTATTTTAGGCTGCATCAATAGAAGTATAGCATCTAGATCAAGGGAAGTAATGGTGCCACTCTATTCTGCTTTGGTCAGGCCCCACCTGGAATACTGTGTCCAGTTCTGGGCACCACAATTCAAAAAAGATGTGGAGAAACTGGATCATGTCCAAAGGAGGGCAACTAAGATGGTGAAGGGTCTGGAAACCGTGCTTATGAGGACGTATGAGGAACGCCTTAGGGAACTGGGGATGTTTAGCCTGGAGAAGAGAAGGTTAAGAGGTGATATGATAGGCCTGTTTAAATATTTGAAGGGATGTCATATTGAGGAGGGAGCAAGCTTGTTTTCTGCTGCTGCAGAGACTAGAACTCGGAACAATGGATGCAAACTGCAGGAAAAGAGATTCCACCTCAACGTTAGGAGGAACTTCCTGACAGTAAGGGCTGCTCGACAGTGGAACACACTCCCTCGGAGTGTGGTGGAGTCTCCATCCTTAGAGGTCTTTAAGCAGAGGCTGGATGGCCATCTGTCGGGGATGCTTTGATTGGGAGTTCCTGCATGGCAGGGGGTTGGACTGGATGGCCCTTGTGGTCTCTTCCAACTCTATGATTCTATGAAGGCAATGGCAAACCTCCTCTGAACAAATCTTGCCAAGAAAACTCCATGACAGGTTTGCCTTAGGGTCACCATGTCAGAAACAACTGGTGTAAAAGGCATCCTAGCTCAGTGAGATATGAGATCTGAACATAGTGTATAAATTCTAAACATGAGATCTGAACACAAGAGCTGGACATAAGTGTATAAATTCTCCCAGTGAACTGTCGTTTTACTGGGAAATAATCCAGACCGCTACTGAAGTGATGCAAATCCTACTGGCACTTAACTACTCTGTCACACTTTCTATTACAATGAACATCTAGAAGTGTATTGCGTGGGGAAATGCCCACTGATTTGAGCTGGAGTTAATGTGATATAAAGTATTTAGGACAGAAAGAGCTGGAGAGTGAAGATGGGTATATTACTGTTCCTGGATGCAGATACAGAAAAAAAGCAGACATTATAACCAGGTATATGGGAGGAATTGTGAAGAAGATCACAATTGTCAGCTGTCTAAACATTTATTGGTGTGAAGTCGAAGGCTTTCACGGCCGGCATCCATAGATTTTTGTAGGTGTTTTATTGGTGTTCTGGGTGGAGGAATGAGCTAGGAATTCAGTTCCTTTCATTCCAATTCCCCACCCCTCCAAAATGCTCACCTAGGAAACAACAGAATGTATGTTCATTTGTGTTCAAGGGAACCTGTCCTTTATATGGTCAGGAAATGCAACAGCCAGTCTTTCCATAACCAGAAATTAGAGGAGTCTCCTTTGTTGGATGTCCATCTGTCAGGCATGCTTTAGCTGCAGATCTCTCCTTCCTTCCTTCTGTCCTTCCTCCCTCCCTCCCTCCCTTCCAGCAACAATAGCTCATTCCTCAGCACTGAAGTCTCTCAGAGTGGTTTATATATTAATAAAAACAGTAAAATCAATAAAAACAAGACAAGTCCACTGCCTGCTCCCTGTTTTACTGTAAAAGGCATGGCACAAAAGGGAAAAAGAGATGGGCAAGGAAAAGGAAAACTTGGCAACACAAATCTCAATGCTACAAGATTCAGAGTTGAAATGCTACAATGCAACTGGATGTTGATAGCAAATTCATCACCACCACCTAGAATAGGGACTGCTCAACAGGTGGAATCAAAATATGTTAGATCTAAAAAGTGAGCTGCTATGATGGACTTGCCGACTGTCTCTCTTTCTTCCTTGGTGTGATGGCAGTGGCTTCTGGATGGCAGCTGGTGAAGAGGCAGAGGCATGAGTAAACCAGGCGTTTGGAAAAAACATTTGGAAAACCAAATACTGAGAACTGCCCAAAGCCATGATGTCTAGAGGGATGCTGGGAGTCGTAATACAAAAAGGGACACTTTCCCAAACTCTGTTTTGTTCTCCCAAATGCTGCCCATGCTTTGGTTTCTGCACCTCTGCAGGAGAGGTGGGTAGCATGTAGATTTCTTAAGTTCTTAAAAGACTCTCCTTTGGAAATGGGAAAGCAGGTATGGGATTTCCTTCTAGACCCCCTGACAGAACTGCTAATGGAAAAATCAGCTTCAAGGATTAGGCCTCGGTGATCCTCACACTAGCGGTTTACAAGTTAACCTAGTGACGGGTGTAACACCTCCATTCATCTTGGATTCTGAGAAGCCGCTGGAAGCCGGCCTGGCTGCTCCCCTCCTGATGGGCCGCAGCTAAGCGCCTCTGATTAAAACGCTTAACAGCTTGTTCTCTGTTACTTATTTATTTTGCGTGTGCTGGAGAAGGATGGATCTTCTGGCAGGATCTTGTTCTGAATGAGGACAGCTGGAGAGCTTAGGCATAAAGACTTGGGTTTGGCTTCTCAGCTGAAGCATCCTGGGTCTCATCTAAAGGTCAACAAATGAGGCTGAAAGTCATTGAATCAAACGGCAGCCCGATACACCCTGCCAGATCCAGGCTGGAATGAACAAAGGGGGTTCATGAAAGTAATTTGTGTGACATATTTTCTGAAAGATCCTTATGGTCTGTTGTTTTCAAGAAGGCTTTCCTCATTCTGAATATGACCTCCAAATCTGCAACATCTTCTCTAGGGCAAGGGGTGAGCAGGTGATGATCATGGTTTGTTGGGTCATTTGCAGTAAACTGGGTCATTTGGTGGCCTCCATGTTTGTAGGGCAGGGATTCTGTCCCAGGGTTTAGATTGAACTTCAAAAAAGTGATCCAAGGTGCCAATTTTTATTTTGCTATATGGCCAATACAGCTATCCCAGATATGTTTTTTTTTTTTTGCCTGTTACTAACAATAACAATAACAATACAATAGGAGGAACAACTGCTATGATGTTAACAACAATGTTAGGTGCTCTGGAAGCAATTTCAAATGGACTGGGAAACAAACATCTGAATGAAACTGCTGTAAACAGGATTACAAGAGCACAATTTCAAAAAGTTACACTATTTTTAGAAAGCTCCACATTATCAAAAAAGACCCTACTGATCCCTGGATCCTTGAACAGAATCTGAGTCGCTGGTTGTCCAAAACTTCAGTTACCAGCAGCTGGTAGACGGTGAAAACAATACAGTATCTAAGAGAACAACTGTGGTCCCTTGAACTTGCTTGACCCTAGTATAATTTTCATCATCATCAGCTTCATTGTCATCATTTCCATCATCAAAACAACTGTGGTTCCAGCAGCGCTCTGGGACCAATTTCAAAGGAATGCACAAACCAACTGAACAAAATAGTCACAGATAGCATCATAATCCCACAATTAAAAAAAGCAATGCTACAAAGGCTGCATCTACACTGCAGAAATAATGCAATGTGACAGTGCTTTTAACTGCCAAGGCTCACTGCTTTGGAATGCTGGGATCTGTAGTTTTGTGAGACATTTAGCCTGCTCTGTCAGAGAGTTCTGGTGCCACAACAAACTACAAATCCCAGGATTCTGTTCAATGGAGCCACAGTAATTAAAGAGGTGTCAAAAAGCATTATTTCTGCAATGCAGATGCAGCCTTAGAATGTGCCATATTGTCTGGGGAGACACTGATTTCTAGATTCCAGGATAGAATCTGAATCACTGATGGAATGGTCCCAAACTCTGGCTGGTAAAACTTGGTGGTTTATAAAAGCAATATCTGAAATAAAAGCAATGGTAATTCCTGAAATTTGCCAGAAATGAGTATAAGCCTTGAAACTATGTCCTATGAGGAGTAGCTTTGGGAACTGGGAAAGTTCATCCTGGGAAGGTTAGGAGATGACATGACAGCCATGTTTAAATATTTGAAGGGATGTCATATTGAGGATGGAGCAAGCTTATTTTCTGCTGTTCCAGAGACTAGGATCTGGAGCAATGGATTCAAGCGACAGGAAAAGAGATGCCACCTAAACTTTAGGAAAAACTTCCTCAGTAAGAGCTGTTTGACAGTGGATTACGCCACTTTCAAGGGTGATGAAGTCTCCTTTTTGGGAGTTTTTTTTTTTAAAGAGTCTGGATGGCCATCTCTCAGGAGTGCTTTGATGGTGTGTGCCTGAACAGAAGAATGGGGTTGCACTGGATGGCCCTTAGTTCTGTTCTGCTTCTATCAATATAAGATTCTCCATGATTTTAGCACAACAATTGCCTGGAAAATTACACAAAAGTGGAGTATGCTCCCTTGGAGTGTGGTGAAGTCTCTATCTTTGGAGGTTTTCAAACAGAGATGAGATGGTCATCTGTTGGGAGTACTTTGATGGCACCTTCCTGCATATCAGGGGGCTGGGCTGGATGCCCTTTGGAGGTCTCTTCCAACTCTCTTCCAACTCTATGATTCTATGATTCTATGATTCTAACTCTAGGATTCTATGATTCTATGGCACCATATGAATAAATCAACAACAATGAAAATTAACTGCAGTTCCAATGCTGAGAGGTGCTCTGGGAACAATTCTACATGAACTGACAAAACGTCTGAACGCAATTGCCATATATAGGATCACAGTGGCACAATTACAGAAGGCAACACTCCTTGCAACATGCCACATTGTCACTGGTTCCTAGATTCTTGGATAGAATCTGCATCACTGATTGACCAAAGCTCCAACTGGTAACAGCTGGCAGATGTGGAACGGAGAATAATATTGAAGCATGCAGTCAGGCTGAACGTGGCAATGAATCCATGTGTGTGCAGCTAGAGCATTTTGACCTGGGGGCTTGAGTGGAAGGTTTCATGTGCCCCTCCTGGCACCTACCACTAGGATTTCTCTTTGGCCATTTTCTTTTCCTTTAATGACAGGATGATGATGATGATGATGATGATGATGATGATGATTTTAAAAAAATGAGATGGAGGAAACCTACAGAGACAAAAACTACAACAAGGAGTTGTAATTGTAGAGGAGGTGTGTAAAAGGCGGCTGTATTTGCCATCTGCCAGGCAGCTGAATAACACCTACTTAAGTATCTGTTTACAAAACTGAGCGGTCTGTGATAGTCGAAACACAGGCGGTATTTCCAGTGGAGCAGCTCAAGAAGATGGTGTCTGGAAGAAAAACTACATCAGTGGCAGCGGGTGGCTCCTAGTCAGTGTGTGTGTGGTTGAGAGACAGTGAACATGGTCTAGTTTTGTTGTTGTATGCCTTCAAGAACTATCCACCTTACCATGACCCTAAGGCCCACCATGGGGTTTTCTTGGCAAGAATTATTCCGCAGACTTTTGCAATTGCCTTCCTGAGGCTGAGAGCATGTGACTTGCCCAAAGTCACTCAATGGGCTTCCATAGTTGAACTGGGATTCAAACCCTGGTCTCCCAGTGTCCTTGTCCAATGCTCAAACCACTACACCACACTGTCCCTTTCTAGGTTTTAGCTCTAGGTTTTAATATGAACTTTCAGCTGCCAAACCTGGCATTTTTTTGTGGGGTTTTTTTTTTTTTTTTGAGTGGCATCATTCTGCCTCTTGGGTAGCAATTTTAATGTTTGCTAGTTGTTGCAGTTGTGTGCCTTCAAGTTATTTCTGACTTATGGTGACACTATCATGGGGTTTTCTTGGCAAGGTTTCTTCAGAGAGGGTTTGCCAATGTCATCCCTGGCCTGAGGCTATGAGAGTTGCATAGCCAGGATTTAAACCCTGGTCTACAGAGTCGTAGTCCAACGATGAAACCACTAAAACCCAAAACAGATCCACCACCTTTCAGTGAGGTGGAAGCCACCAGTGAACACCATCATCTCTTATACTCCTGAATGTGTTGCTGTTAGTAGGAATGGAATTCTTCGATATTCTTCTTCTCAAAGGAATATCAAACAATGTGTCTTCCTGTTTCAAGAAAGTCTTCAAAATACACAGTTTTTGAGACCTACTCCCAAGTTGTGACGTGCACATCATTTTTCTGCACAGAACATGCTGTTTTGTTTCCTGGATAAGAAATGTTTTGTGTGCAAAAAAACAAACAAACAAACCACCTGAGAATTTTGCATCAAACAAGTCCCTAGCTACACTGAAAGTCGGAAGAGACAGTGGTATCACTAGGGTTGGCGTCACCCAGTGTGGGTTACTCATGGTGTCATCCCTATTGACCTCCTTCTATACCACACCATACAGAATCCTTAGTCATGTTCTTTTTTTGTACTAATATTACTCATAAGTCATAATTCCCATATGTTACTGAACATAATGGCTTGTAGTTGCAACATAAACAACTGGCACAATTAAAATTAAAATGGAAACAACTGGAGAAACACCGACTTTGGTGCTGGGTTGTAGCAGCATGTCTGCAATAAACAATGCAATAAACAAAACCTGAGCTGGGAAAAAGCAGGATTCTGATGGAGACAATCCTAGGTAGCTATATACAAAGGGATCTTGTATAGCCCCTTTGGGACTAAGGAGATTATCACACTATTCTTAAATAGTGGGATAGAAGGGGGATTGTAACTGTAATTGCTGGATCCTACCACCCAATCTTGTAGCTAGATAGTAGCCATCCTATAGTCAATCCGTGCTTCTGGTGCTGCTTTTAATCAATGGGAATCCAATGAATAGCTGTCAATCATGCAGTTGATCCTTTATTGAAGTATATAGCATAGGTCGTTCCAGGGTATTTAAGAAGGGAATTTACACCAGTTTCACTGCACACACACGCATTCCCAATGAAGTCAAGATTTTTATTCCTGAGGAGGCATTCATTTTGTCTTGACAGGAGAAGGCGATTTAGAGGCTGTACAGATGGGCATCAAAGGTCGGCATGGGGGTGGAGTGGGTGCATGGTGTCAGCACGACACATGCCCTGACTCTGCCCCCATGCTGGCATGATGCCACATGCCCCACCACATGGTGGGCGGCATCACAGTGCTCCTCTGTCACTGCGTAGAGATGATGCAGCACCAAAGGAGCACCAAAAAGCCATGGTACTAGCAGCTGTAGTGCCCTTTCCGCAGTGAAAAAAGGAGCCGCTTTTTGTAGTTCCTTATTGTGCCGCAAAAGGCCAGATTGGGGCAGTGGGATGTAGTTGCCATGTCTGATGTGGCCAGATCGGGGCAGTGGGATGTAGCCCCGATCCGGCACTGAAAGGTGCGGCAGCAGGCCACCCCTTAGGAGCGGACTGTTCTGCCCCTAAAACTGGTTTTACTGCACACACACACCATTACAAATGAAGTCAAGAATTTTACTCCTGAGGAAGAAATCATTTCATTTTGGCAGAAGAAAGGGGATTTAAACTGGTTGTATTTGCACTCCCCACCTCCATTCCCAATGAAGCTAGACTAATGTGGAGTTGAAGGCTTTCATGGCCGGCATCCATAGTTTTTTGTGGAGCTTTAGCCCGAAACCTCCACAAAAAACTACGAAGCTGGACTACTTACTTACTCTTGCAGAGCTGACAAGTAAACAGAACAGTAGTGCAGTAACATGCATTGTCAATTTGTTATCAGTTCGCAATTGCGGGGTAATGTAAAAAGAATCATTGCTGTTTCGGGTGTTTAAAAAGCCACAACTATATCAGGAGGAAAGCTTTGTGTGATAATCTCCTAAGTGTGTGAACGAAGTTGCAGCAGACCTGAGGAAGTACACCAAATCTATAGGGCTGAGCAGATGGGCCAAGCTAGCACAGGCTGAGCCCATGCTATTCTGCCTTGGGTACTTGGGTCCCCAGATTGGCGTGGGAACAGGCGAATATTACATGCCCAGCCCTGGTGGCGCAATGGTTAAATGCCTGTACTGCAGCCACTCACTCAAAACCATAAGGTGGCAAGTTCAAGACCAGCAAAAGGCTGAAGCTCGACTCAGGCTTGCATCCTTCCGAGTTTGCTAAAATGAGTACCCAGATTGTTGGGGGGAAATAGCTTACAATTGTAAACCGCTTAGACACTCCTTAAGGGTATGAAGCAGTATATAAATGAAGCTGTTTGTTTTGTTTTTGTTTTGCACCACTCTGTGACCCGCTACTTGCACACACTCCTTACCTTGCCACACCATCACTCCTACTGAGGAGCCCCCCCCCCCACTGCCATGTCTGATGTGGAAATGGGGTAGCTAGCTGCACCCACATGGCCAGGTGTTTCTGCATCAGACACAGCAATGGCGGGGTCTCTCAGTAGGAACAATGGTGCAGCAAGTGTGGGGAGCATTTAAATAGCCAGGATTTTCCATGGCAAACTGGGGGCAAATTAGAATCATAGAATCATAGAATCATAGAAATTTAGAGTTGGAAGAGACCACAAGGGCCATCCAGTCCAACCCCCTGCCGTGCAGGAACTCCCAATCAAAGCATCCCCGACAGATGGCCATCCAGCCTCTGCTTAAAAACCTCCAAGGAAGGAGACTCCACCACCCTCCGAGGGAGTGTGTTCCACTGTCGAACAGCTCTTACTGTCAGGAAGTTCCTCCTAATATTGAGGTGGAATCTTTTTTCCTGCAGTTTGCATCCATTGTTCCGAGTTCTGTTCTCTGGAGCAGTAGAAAACAAGCTTGCTCCCTCCTCAATGTGACATCCCTTCAAGTATTTAAACAGGGCGATCATATCACCTCTTAACCTTCTCTTCTCCAGGCTAAACATTCCCAGCTCCCTAAGGCGTTCTTCATAGGGCAAGGTCTCCAGACCCTTCACCATTTTAGTCGCCCTCCTTTGGACCCGCTCCAGTTTCTCCACATCCTTTTTGAATTGTGGTGCCCAGAACTGGACACAGTATTCCAGGTGGGGCCTGACCAATGCAGAATAGAGTGGCACTATTACTTCCCTTGATCTAGACACTATACTTCTATTGATGCAACCTAAAATTGCATTGGCCTTTTTAGCTGCTGCATCACACTGTTGACTCATGTTCAACTTGTGGTCTACTTGGACTCCTAGATCCCTTTCACATGTGGTCTCATTCAGCCAGGTGTCCCCCATCCTATATTTGTGCATTTCATTTTTCCGCCCTACGTGTAGGACCTTACATTTCTCTGTGTTAAATTTCATTTTGTTAGCTTTGGCCCAGCTTTCTAGTCTATTCAGGTCATTTTGAATTTTGATCCTGTCCTTTGGGGTATTAGCTACTCCTCCCAGTTTAGTGTCATCTGCAAATTTGATAACTAGGCTCTCAATACTGTCATCCAAGTCATTAATAAAGATGTTGAATAGCACTGGGCCCAGGACAGAACCCTGTGGCACCCCACTTGTCACTTCTTTCCAGGATGAAAAGGAACCATTGTTGAGCACCCTTTGGGTTCGGTCAGTCAACCAGTTACAAATCCATGTAACGGTTACCTTGTCTAGTCCATATTTTACAAGCTTGTTTGCAAGGATGTCATGGGGAACCTTGTCAAAGGCCTTACTGAAGTCAAGATATACTATATCCACAGCATTCCCTTCATCTACCAAGCTGGTAATTTTATCAAAAAAAGAGATCAGGTTTGTCTGGCATGACTTGTTTCTCTGAAACCCATGTTGGCTTTTTGTGATTATGGAATTATCTTCCAGATATTCACAGACTCTCTGCTTAATGATCTGCTCTAGAATCTTTCCTGGTATTGATGTCAGACTAACCGGACGATAATTGTTGGGATCCTCTTTTTTCCCCTTTTTGAAGATTGGGACAACATTTGCCCTCCTCCAGTCTGCAGGGACTTCTCCTGTTCTCCAGGAGTTCTCAAAGATGATTGCCATTGGTTCCGATATTACATTTGCCAGTTCTTTTAATACCCTAGGATGTAGTTCATCTGGTCCTGGAGACTTATATTCATTTAGATTAACCAGGTATTCCTGTACTGTTTCTTTACTTATTCTGTGCTGAAATTCCCCTATTCTGTCCTCTGCCCCATCATCCTTAGGTTGGGCACCCTTTGCCTTTCCTGAGAAGACTGAAGCAAAGAAGGTGTTGAGCAATTCTGCCTTTTCTCTGTCTCCTGTGAGCATTTTGCCATCTTCTCCACGCAGTGGCCCAACTGTTTCCTTCTTCTTCCTTTTGCTGTGGACATACCCAAAAAAGCCCTTTTTATTGTTCTTAACGTCTCTAGCAAGCCTGAGTTCATTTTGCGCTTTAGCTTTTCTCACTTTATCCCTACATGCGCTGGCTATTTGTTTGAATTCCTCTTTGGTGATTTCCCCATTTTTCCATTTTTTATACATGTTCCGTTTAAAACTTAGCTCAGTTGTAAGTTCCTTAGTCATCCATACTGGTTTCTTGAGACATCTCCCATTTTTCTTCCTCATTGGAACTGTCTGAAATTGTCCCTTTAGTATCTCCCTTTTGAGGAACTCCCATCCATCTTGAACTCCCTTCTCTTTTAGTATTCTTGACCATGGGATCACCCCCAGTATTTCTCTAAGTTTATTGAAATCAGCTTTCCTAAAGTCTAGAATGCGTGTCTGACTATGCTCCTTGTTGCCTCTTCCACCTTTTGGACAATGAAATTGTCTTCAAGGCAAGTGAGGAATTTTCTAGATCTTGAGGATGGCGCTGAGTTTGACTTCCAGCAAATATCCGGGTAGTTGAAGTCCCCCATTACTACTACATCTCTCCTTCCTGATTGTGTGGTCATCTGTTCTAGAAAGGCATCATCCATTTCCTCTGTCTGACTTGGGGGTCTGTAGTAGACTCCCACAGTAACATCCCTGTTGTTTCCCTCTCCTTTAATTTTTATCCAGATGCTCTCCACCTGGCTT
Source organism: Urosaurus nigricauda (assembly GCA_034509955.1). Taxonomy (NCBI): domain Eukaryota; kingdom Metazoa; phylum Chordata; class Lepidosauria; order Squamata; family Phrynosomatidae; genus Urosaurus; species Urosaurus nigricauda. Next base: position 374,076,559 of record JAOEGL010000001.1, on the reverse strand, counting down.
CCAGTATTGATGTCCTGGATCTGTTCACTGGTGTAAATATCCTTGACATATAATGCTATTCCTCCTCCTTTCTTGTTTGTCCTGTTTCTCTTAAAAAGGTTATACCCCTCTATTTCTATATTCCAATCGTGAGACTCATCCCACCAGGTTTCAGTGATGCCTATTATATCATATTTCCCTTGTTGTGCTAGGAGTGCAAGTTCATCTTGCTTATTTCCCATGCTCTGTGCATTAGTGTAGAGACATCTAAGACCATGTGTCCCCTTTACTTGATGCCTGTGCATGTTTTTTTGGCTCCTTTTGTTGAGTCCTTGCACTGTTTGTCTTCTTCCCTCTGTGTCAGTTTGACTATTTTTTCTAGCCGTTTTGCCTTCCAGACTGCTGTCTCCCTTCCCCAGATCACTTAGTTTGTTTGATCCAGCTAAAGGCTGTTTACCCCAGGATCAGGCCAGATCCACTGGATCTGTGTTCAGATTGTCATAATCCAGGCTGCCATTAATAAGGATCCCTGGTGGCACAGTGGTTAAACGCCAGTACTGCAGCCACAAGGCTGTGAGTTCAATCCTAGGACTCCAAGGTCCACTCAGCCTTCCATCCTTTTGTAGGACAGTAAAATGAGTACCCAGCTTGTTGGGGGCAATTGGCTTGCATATTATAAACTGCTTAGAGAGTGCTGAGTTCAGTATGAAGTGCTATAGAAATGCAAATGCTATTGCTATTGGTATGATCTAGACTGGTCCTGGCCCCCAGAATTTGGCTTGCTTTACCTGAACAGGATGACATGAGGCTGGGGGGAGCATGGGCCTTTTGACCTGTGCAGACAGCCCCTAAGAAAGCTTATGCTACTTCTTTTGCTCAATTAGTCTCAAAGGTCCAACAACAACAACAACAACAACAATATCCTACCCCTTTGAGAGCAATTGGGGCGGCTAACAATAATAAAATATCAGTACATAATACATAAAAATTTGAAAATTTCCTCCCCCCCCCCGCAAAGTTATTAAATCACATATAGATAAAACCAATGAATTAAATCTACAGCAATAAATGTCACATTACAAATTAACAATAGAGTACAGCAGTAATGAATTAATTCTGGGGAAAGACATTAGAGATTCTCTTGAAGTATAAGATCCCTTTGTATGCTGGTATTCCAAACTAGTACAGCTGTGTCTCTGAATTCTACTGTAGCTGTGGGTGCCTACCTGCAATAGACAAGGTAAACAGCAGCTGCCTCCAGACTCCCTTACTGAATGTGCAAGAACAGTAAGAGAGAAGAAAAAGGGAACAGCGGATAAGCATGCTCCACCACCTATGTAGCCTCAGAGTGTGGGGGAGTCTCCTTTTTTGGTGACTTTTAAACAGAGGCTGGACGGCCATCTGTCGAGACTGCTTTGACTGTGTATTCCTGCATGGCAGGACGGGATTGGACTGGATAGCCATTGGGGTCTCTTCCAACTCTAGGATTCTCTGGCCACCTACCCATAGCATATGTGAAAAACAAAAAAGTATAGCTATTTAAGTTTGTCCACCAAAATGGAAATCATAAGAAAGGTGGAGGCTGGTGAAAGAAAAAAAAAAAACTTTTAGGTAGGGTTAGGGGGGAAAGGGTTTAAAAAATAAGCTGCTTTTTTGGGTTTAAATTATATATATAATTTGCATTTAGGACTACAGCATGGTGTAGTAGTTTGAGCATTAGACTATGACTCTAGAGACCAGAGTTCAAATCCTGGCTCAACCATGGAAACCAACTGGTTGACCTTAGGCAAGTCATGCTCTTTCAGCCTGAGAGGATGGCAATGGCAAAACCTGTTTGGAGAAACTTGCCATGAAACCCCCATGATAGCTTCACTTTGGAATCACCATAAGTCGGAAACAACTTGAAGGCACACAACAATGCCAATATATATATGACTGACAGTTCAGGTTAAGTATCAAAATGCAGTTCAGATCTCATGGCTGCTAGCTGAAACAATAATTGGTCTTTAAAAACTGCCCTTTAAAAGCAAGTTGTTTTGGTCAAACCGATATTAATTGAAGAATCTCTTTTCAAACATCATTTCTTGCACTGTAAAATAAAGTAATTAAAAAAGAAGCAACTGGAACTGAATACAGGTCTAACAATGAACTGTTAATGACAATAAACTGTTAAAGTGAAAATGTTTAAATTCAGACAATTGTTGTTCCAGAAAGAGGCTTAGAAAATAGTAACAGTAGCAGACTTTTTAAAACAACAACAACAAAAATAATCAATTAAAAAAAACCAACAAGAGTGGGGTTTTTAAAAGTCATTTAAACCAAGGTTTAAAGCATGGTTTACACCAACCATGGTTTGAACCAGCCTAGCCTGATTTTATAAGAAGTCTTCAAGTGGTCTCTAGAAGGGTTTATCTTGCCCAGTTGTTTCATAAAATAAAATAAAAATTAAATAGAATAAAAAGTCTACTGCAATGTGTTCAACTGCTCTTCTTTTTTGTCATGTAGGAAGCTATTCCCATTCTTTCTGTGTTATTCTTGCATCCAATATCAATTTTTCTATTAAAGAAGCCAATCCCAGAAATATATCTATTTTATTACCCAAGATATACCTGCATTATTAAAGTCAAGGTCAGAGTCAACACCCTGGTCAGTGATCCATCACTTTCCAAGAGGGGCATCCCTGTCTTTTGTTCAACAATAATGTGCGTTTTTCCGAACAAAAGGGGAAACCCTGAGTCCCGGAAAAACCCACCGGTAAGGTTGGCACGGCAGTGATAAAAGACATCCAAATGAAAACAGGATCTAAGGGGAAATAGAGAGTGAAAAGTCATTTTTCATCTCACTCTCACTCTGTTCAGTCCTTTATCACCACAGCCTTGATCCTGCAAAAAGGTGACTGAAGTCTACCAGCTATTTCCACCTATAGTTCAATCCAACAGGTTTTGAGACTGATCAGGGCAGGAGAAGAGAGGTTTCTGCAAATTAGCACAAACACAAAAGGATATGAATGAAAAGGCGGAGAGAAGATTTCTTCCCAGGTTATAGCATTTATCCCAGAGTTCTCTGATCAGGACCGCCCCAAGACATTTATCCGCCTGAGGCACATGGAGCCCCAGTGATCCTAGCTTGGTAGTTGAGTTTGACCAATTCTGGATATAGGGAGCATGCCATCCACTGTGCCAAGTTAAGACAAGGGACGCTGGGGCTAAATGATGACAGAAAGTTACAGTGGTCCCTCCATATTTGCTCGGGTTAGGGGTGAAGGACCTCTGTGAATGTGGAAAAACCACAAATTTTTAAAAAAGACTATTCTTTTTAACTGAGAGAACATCTCTCTAGGCATCTCTAGGTCCTCCAGTGCAAGTCTGTGGTCAACATCTGCCAGAGGTTGACCACAGAATCATGCTGGAGGACCTACAAATGCCCAGAGAAGTGTTTTCTCTAGCAACTTCGAGGTTCTCCAGCACAACTCTATAGTCAACCTCTGGCAGAGTTGCGCTGTAGGACCTCGAGAGTTTTAGAGACAACATATTAATCAAAACCATGAATAATCAAATCTGCAAAAGTCAAAGCTGCAAATATGGAGGGCTGCTTATACATCGCATAACTTCTTATTGCTTATTTTGGAAGGGAAACGGAGGGAAAAAACTGATGGTGATGCCCCAAAACCTGCATTTTGGGGTTGTGGATCCCCCAATACAGGATTTTTTGCATCTCATTCAGTCTGTAAAAAGAGAAAAGTTTTCCAGTCCTTAAGTAGGAGACTTATAATAACATTAAGAATAAAGAATAAAGATATTCTTTATAACAAAGAACACCTGATAACCCTGCTCAAAGACAGATGCTGATGGCAGGCTATGGTAACCTCCTGTCCATCCCTCCTGAACTCATGTGCTCCCAGCCATTCTTTTAGAGAGGCAGAGTAGTGTAGTGGTTTGAGCATTCGACTATGATCAAGACCTGCATTCACATTCCTGCTCAGCCATGGAGATCCCATTGGGTGACACTGGGCAAGCCACATGCCTTCATCCTCAGCAGAAGGCAATGGCAAATCTGTGCTAAACACCTCTTGCCAAGAAAGCCCTGTGATAGGTGCCATAAGTCAAAAACGACTTGAAGGGACACAACGACAACAGCAACCCTTCATAAAGATAGAAATGTGCACAACCTGGAATTTAAGAATGCAGATAAGATTTTAGTTTTACAGACAGGTGGCTAAAGGAACTGAAGTCGATTCTTTCTTATTTAGGTAGAACTCAAATTTGTTAATAGCTTTTTCCTGATTGTTGACCCTGCACACCATGAATTTCATGGAATCATAGAGTTGGAAGAGACGCCAAGGGTCATCCAGTCCAACCCTAGGAACTCACAATCAAAGCACCCCTGACAGATGGCCATCCAGCCTTTGTTTCCAAACTTTCAAAGAAGAGACTCCACCACTCTCCCAGAGTGTTCTACTGTCCAACAGCCCTTACCCTCAGGAGGTTCTTCCTAATGTTGAAGTGAAATCTCTTTTCCTGTAGTTTGCATCCATTGCTCCATGTCCTAGTCTCTGGAACAGCAGAAAATAAGCTTGCTCCATCCCAAATATGACACCCCTTTAAATATTTAAACATGGCTATCATGTCACCCCTTAACCTCCTCTTCTTCAAGCTAAACATACCCAGCTGCCTATGTATCTCCTCATAGGGATTGGTGGTTTCCAGACCTTTCCCGATTTTGGTGATCCTCCTCCAGACACGCTCCAATTTGTCAACATCCTTTTTGAATTATAGTGCCCAGAACTGGACACAATATTCCAGGTGAAGTCTGACTAAAGCAGAATAGAGTGGCACTGTTACTTCCCTTGATCTAAACACTATATTCTTATTGATGCAGCCTAGAATTCCTTTCCAATCTCCCTTATTGCTCTTTGGAAAATCTGGCAATGAGACATATACCCTGAGACACATACCTCATTTTGTATAATATGTTACTCTAAAATTTGTTACCCTACAATTTGACCTGTAACTGGTTACATTCCTAAATTGTTTCAACGGCGCCGGTGCATAGTCTCCAACTGCCTTGATTTGGCAGGGATTGTCCCAATTAATTCTCTACCTTCCCACTTTTTCAGCTGCCTTTTAAAAGTCCCAGTTTCTCTTTCCCCTTTTGTCCCTGGCTTGCTTCAGTTGCTGCAAACGGAGTTTGAAGTGCAAAAGTAATTTCCACTCAGGTAACTCAGAAAGGGGAGAAGACAGGAGTAGGTAGAATCTTTCCTTTCCCTGTTGACTCAGGCAAAAGCAATCTGCTGAAGCCTTTCCTAGCTTGTTTGTTTTTCCTCATTAATAACTTTTGCCATCTTGACCGAACTTTGATATTGCCTCACCACATGTATCCTGGTTTTAATCTGTGAAGTGTAAGAGAGGCTCTTTTTTATCCATTTTTTATTGTTATAAACAGACATAACATGAGTAAATAAACAAACAGACATTAACATAAACACAAATTGTCATATCTATGTGTCAATCAGTCCATATTTCCTCAGTCCATATTCTCTCAATGGCTGCGAAATTTCATAGTTTTATATATAGTCCAGAGGGAATGACTTCTTTATCACTTTATTCTATCGAATGACATAAAAAATATTCCTACTCTAAATAAATAAACATTATTTCTTGTTTGCTCACTTTCTTGTCTTACTTGTCACATTTAATTTAGATACTCATAGGGTTGTTTTATCACTATGGGTCTAAGATCAAAGGTTATCCTAGATCCCATTTTCTTTTACAAAAGGTTAAGAATATATCCCAATATTCCTCATTTACGTTTTGCCATCCATTTCCATTCAGATGGTGGAGGCACCCAGAGAAAATCACCTGCACTGCAGAAGTAATGCAGTTTGACACTGCTTTAATGGCCATGGCTCAGTGCTATGGAATCTTAGGAGTTATGCTGTCTGACAGAGAAGGCTAAATATCCCACAAAACTCCAATTCCCAGAATTCCATAGCACTGAGCCATGGCAATTATAGCAGTGTCAATGCATTAATTCTTCAGTGCAGATGCAGCCTCAAACCCTCAAAAAACTCATGTAGAATCAGCACTGCAGAAATAATCCAGTTGGATTCCACTTTAACTGCCATGACTCAATGCTGTGAAACTCTGGAAGCAGTAGTTTGGTAAGACATTTAGCCTTCTCTGTCAGAGAGCTTTGGTGCCAAAAACCCTACAATTCCCAGAATTCCCTAACACTAAGCCATGACAGTTAAAGTGGTGTCAACCTGTATTATTTCTTCAGTGTGGATGCAGCTGTAGAGATTGCCCTATCTTCAGAGAAGTGTTCTCCCTCTGATAGGCCTTCTTTTAAGAAGGCACGCAAGCTGAGGTCTTTCTTGTGTACCTTAAGACATCTGGAGGCTTTAAATCAAAGCAAAAGACATGTTTATTTGGTACGGCTTTTCAATTTTTATTTTTAACCTCACTTCATTGGATTGTAAAAACGCTAGGGGGATAACGTAGACGAAAAGAAGCTATTTAAAGTGTGAGGCGGATTAGCCAACATAAAATTAGCATTTTTACAGAGCAGTTGTGGGCCAGCCGTTCAGCCGGAGATGCTTCTCAAGAGTCCTGATTTTAAAAGAAAAGGGGAAGGGGCAAGGTATTGCAACTCCTAGGTTGCTGCAACTGATGTGTTTCCACCAGCAGTCACCGACTTTTTGGTTTGAGTAAGCTTAACAACATACCCTCCAACATTTCACAGATGAAAACTGGGACACACAAGATAACATCAGAGTATAAATCAGATGCCAGCAACTCAAATAATCGTGGAATCCAAGAGTTGGAAGAGACCTCAAGGGTCATCCAGTCTGACCTGCTTCTGCCATGCAGAAAGACACCATCAAAACCCTCCCAATGGACAGCCAGCCAGCCAGCCTCCAGTGAACACCATCATCTCTTGTACAGACGGCCCTCCTTATCCACGGATTCTTTATCCATGGATCCAAGAATCCACAGTATGAAAATACTCGAGAAATACGAAACTTCTAAAGTTCAAAAAAGCAAACCTCAATTTTGCCATTTTTTATAAGGAACATCATTGTACTGAATGGGACTTAAGCATCCACAGATTTTGGTACCTATGGAGGGGGCAGTCTTGGAACCAAACCTCAGTGCAACTTTCCTTCCTGTGTCACGTGGCTGTCCCAATAGAATTACATCACTGGCTGCCGAGAGGGTTGCTGCCCTTTCTTTTAAATACTGTATTCATTGTGGTTTACAATGTAAATTTCTCTCTTGTAATGCTTAGCATCACTGAAGTTAAGTTAAGTGGAAGTTAAAAGAACGCAAGTAACCTGCTGTGATGCAATTGAAATCCATGCGTGCGTGCATGAACACAAGCATTTCCCAAACAATCACAGGAAACAATGTCTAAGTGCGAAATGCTAAAGTGCGATAATATCATCAATGTTGCGCTATTGCACGACAGTATGAAAATATACGGTGCCATAGCCCAAATGTATCGGGATTGGCAAGTAATGCAATAATTGCAGGAGGGTGCAGAAAATGAGCATGGTGTGATCATCTCCCTAGAATCGTAAGATGTGGAAGAGAACCCAACCCAAGAAATATCCAATCCAAGCACCCCCAACAGATGGCCATCCAGCCTCTGATTAAAAACCTCCAAAGAAGGAGACTCCACAATTCTCCAAGGGAATGTCTTCCACTGTCAAACAGCTCTTACTGTCAGGAAGTTCTTCCTAATGTTGAGCTGGAATCTCTTTTCCTGTAGCTTGCATCCATTGTTCCATGTCCTAGTCTCTGGAGTAGCAGAAAACAATCTTGCTCCATTTTCAACATGATATCCCTTAAAATATTTAAACAGGGCTCATGTCTCCCATTAAGCATCTCTTCTCCAGGCTAAACATACCCAGCTCCCTAAGTCTCTCCTCACAAGGCATGGTTTCCAGACCCTTCACCATTTTGGTGGCCCTCCTCTGGACACACTCCAGCTTCTCAACATCCCTTTTGAATTGTGGTGCCCAGAACTAGACACAGACCCCAGGTGAGGCCTGACCAAAGCAGAATGGAGTGGCACTATGACATCCCTCCATCTAATAAGGAAGAACACGCACACTCAGAGGCTGTAATAGTTTGCTTTTGCCTGAGTTTACTGGGAAGGGCAAGATCCTACTGCCTCCTCTTCTGTCCCCCCTGCTGAATTAATGGAGTGCAAGTGTGATGCAGTGGTTTGAGTGTTGGACTACGACTCTGGAATCATAGAGTTGGAAGAGACCACAAGGGCTATCCAATCGAACCCCTGCCATGCAGGAATTCACAATCAAATCATCCCAACAGATGGACATCCAGCCTCTGTTTAAAGACCTCCAAAGATGGGACTCCACCACTCTCAGAGGGATTGTTTCACTGTCAAACAGCCCTTACTGTCAGGAAGTTCCTCCTAATGTTGAGGTGGAATCTCTTTTCCTGTAGCTTGCAACCATTGTTCTGTGTTCTAGTGTCTGGAGCAGCAGAAAACAAACTTGCTCCCTCCTCAGTTTGACAACCCAAAGTTCAATTCCCCACTGGGCCATGAAACCCACTGGTTGACCTTTGGCAAGTCACCTGCTCTCAGCCTCAGATGAGGACAATGTCAAACCTCGTCTGAACAAATTTTGCCAAGAAAAGTCTATGACATGAAGTCGAAGGCTTTCATGGCCAGCATCCAGTTTTTTTGTGTGTTTTTTGGAGGGGAGGCTACTGGCTCCATAACCGGGCAACCCTAGCAAGTGATGAGGATGCCCTAAACTGCCCATCTGTATTGGGCCGTAGTTTCCATAGCTTCTGCGACACTGCAGAATTGATGCAGCCTGACACAACTTTAATTGTCATGGTTCCAGCCTGGGGAATCCTGGCATTTGTAGTTTGTGGTGGCACCAGAGCTCTCTGGCAGAGGACGCTATGTACCCCACAAATCCCAGAATTCCGTAGCATGGAGCCCCAGCAGTTAAAGCAGTGTCAAACTGCTTTGACAATCTTGGTCAACCTTGATCTGGTTACTCTCTTTCCATTTGGCCAACCTCACAGGGCTGTTCTGAGTATCAAGTGGGGAAGGTGAGAGCCATGTGCCCCATCTTGTGGTCATAGGAAGAAAAGCACGATATGAATGAAACACGCATAGAATGAAATGGCCCCAACAAGGGCACTTTGATAGTGGAAGATTCTGGGATTTGTAGTTCAAAAAGCGACTTTTCTGCATTCTGAGGCTGGACCATTTTTATCATGTAGACTGTGCTGGTGGGGATTCTGGCGGGGCAGTTCAAAACAGTGAATTTTCTGAGATCTGAAACCCACTCGGTTCTACCATGGAGACTGAAGGGGGATTCTGGGAGTTTGTGTCCAAAAGAAGTAATTTTTCTGAGCTCTGGGAGAGACCCCTCTTTTATCACAGTGACTGGGTCAGTGGGGATTCTGGACTCTCTAGTCTAAAAAGGTGACTTTTCTGAACACCAAAGCTGACCTACTTTTATCATGGGACTCTTTCATACAAGGCTAAATTGGAAGTATAATTTAAGGTCAATTCGAATGCAATCATGGGTTTTACATTATTATGAATTAACTCTTCGCACGCAAATTCGGGCAAGAGGGAAGCCAATTCGAATGCAATCATGGGTTTTACGTTATTGCGAATTAAAGCTTCGCATGCAAATTCGGGCAGGAGGGGGTTATTTTCGGGTAATGGGAAGTAATTCCGAACGGAGCAGGGGTTCATGTAAATTCGCTAAACAAGCGAATTTACATGAATCTGCATTGGCTCCATTCGGAGTTGGGAGAAATTCCTCCCCGTTTGAAAGAGTCCATGGTGACTGAACCAATGGAGATTCTGGGAGCTGCAGTCCCAAAAGTGATATTTTTTCTCAGCTCTGAGTCTGGGCCACATCTATCATAGAGACAAAGCGAGGAGATTCTGAGATTTCTGGTCCAAAAGGTGACTCTGAAGTGACCCATTTTTAGCATGGAGATGGAAACAGTGGGGATTATGGGAAATGCAATCCAAAAATTGTGATTTCCGCCCCCCAGCCCTGAATTTAACATAATCTTGGGCTTCCTTTATGTCAGGATGAGAGGAATAAGAGTCCAGAAAGCAATTAAACCCCAGCTCTTCTTTTTCAACCCTTTTCTCCATTTGCCTCAGAGCCAAGAGGCCACCTGAAAACTCTCCTCCGCCATTAAATGAGCCCAGTTTGAACACTGAAAGGCCTGCTTGGCATTGCGCCGTGCGTGCCGACGAAAGCTTTGTGAAATTAATTGAATCTGAAGTTCACTGCGAACACTCAGTCCCTCTCAAAGAATGAAAGCTGGCCCAATTTAAAGCTGCAGGGAAGAGAAAGGAAAACCCACGTCTGGGGAGAGAAAAAGATGCGTCAGAAGCCAGTCACCAGGGACCCAAAGGTTTCGGCAAAATGCTAACCCAGAAACGGCGTCCGGAAAGTGCATGAAATGCTGGGCCCTGCGACCAACATAAAGTGGCTAAGAAAAAGCATCCTTTCATTTCAGGATGTTCAACCTTTAAAGGGTCTAATCTAGGGAAAAGGCATCATTTCTTGAACATGGCGGCCTAAACATGGAGCCAAAGTTGTATAGTGGTTTGCATGCTAGACTACAACTTTGGAAACCAGGGTTCAATTCCCAACTTGGCCATGAAACCCACTGGGTGACTTTGAGCAAGTCACACTCTCTCAGCCTCAAGTTGTTTCCAGCATATGGCCACCCTAAGATCATGGGGGCAAGTTCCTTCAGAGGACGTTCGCCATCGCAATTCTCTGAGGCCGAGGGAATGTGACTTGCCCAAGGTCACCTGGTGGTGCAGTGTTTAAATGCCGATACTGCAGCCACAAGGTTTCGAGTTCAATCCCAGGGTACCCATGTTGACTCAGCCTTCCATCCTTTTGTAGGTCAGTAAAATGAATTCCCAGCTTGTTGGGGGCAATTGGTTTACAGACTGTAAATCGAGAGTGCCGAGTTCACTATTAAGCGGTATAGAAATGTAAATGCTGTTGCTATTGGGTTTTCAAGGCTGAGCCAGGTTTCAAACCCTGCTTTCTAGAGTTGCAGTCCAGCACTCAAACCACTACACCACGGTGGCTCTCTTGACAAGAAAATAAGGTTGCCTTAGGGTAGCCATAATTCGGAAACGACTTGAAGGTACATGACAACATCTGTACATGGTGATGGGAATGCACTGCCTTGGATGATTCCAATTTTGGTGCTTAGTTGTGTATCTTTGTATTTTAAGATCTTGTTTAGTTCGTTCATGGCTGCCCTTCCCATTCATAAGCCTAATTTCTTGACTGCAGTCACCATTCTGATCAATGTTTGATCAGGTGTTTGATCAGGTACAGGAAATTTAACTCTTTCAAAGTCCTCATGTATAGGTTGAATTTTTGTTCCATTGTCATTACAGTTGGCCTTCCGTATTTGTATCCACCAATCTTTTCTTATCCACAAATTCAGCCATCCATGGTTTGAAAATATTAAAAATATATGAATTATAAAAGGAAGCCTAGTCTTTGCCATTTTATATAAGAACACCATTTCACAACACCATTCTATTTAATAGGACTTGAGCATCCATGGATTTTGGCATAAATGGCAAGGTCCTGGAACTACAGGTTGAGGCTGAGACAGTGTGACTTGCCCAAGATCAACCAGTGGGTTTTCATGGCTGAGCAGTGATTCGAACCCTGGTCCTCAGAGTCCTAGTCCAACACTCAAACCAATACAGTACACTAGCTCTGCATAAATACTTATAGCCTGCCCTTTATCCAAAAGTCTCAGGCCAGCTTACAATAAAATCAATTTAAAACAATTAATAATTAGAAAAGTTTTTCAAATATGATAAGCACTGCCTATAGTTTCCCAATTAAAAAAATAAACAAACAACCAGACAACTCAAAACTGGTTAAAAATAAAATTGAACAATATAACAATGAAACATGTGCAGCCTGGATAAAGGCTTTAATAAAAAGCCAAGTCTTAACTTGGCACTGGAATGAATCCAATGTTGGCGCCAGCTGGGCCTCCAGAAGGAGGAAATTCCTTACCCAGGGTGCCACTGTAGAAAAATCCCTTTTCCATATTGTGTCAACATGTATTTCCGTTACTGATGGGGCACGGAGGAGGAGGTCCCCAATAGATCTCAAAGTAAAGATGAGGAGGAGATCCATGTATGTTGCCATGATAAAGATATCATACAAACTCAATCAATCCATCAGTCACATAAGATGTACCAGCCAGTCTGAACATGATGCTTGTCAGATGTGCTAGACTGCAATCCTTTCACCCTTTTACCCTTAGTCAGCAGGATCAGTGGGGCAGTGGACCCATCATATGAACACAGAATCACAGGACTTTATCACATGGGAGGCAAGCATCATGAAAATGTGTTTTAAACATGGTAATAGCATGATCGGGGCGGGGGGGAGATTATAATATCTCCATGTGCTTCTCCTATTCATGTCCCATGTGTAAACTTAACAGACGCATCATTAGGTAATGACGTAAACTCCTGTTATTACCCAAAGACACAAATGGGAGAAGCATGCAGGGATCTGATAATCTTCCCTGTGATCACACTATTACCATGTTTTAATCATCTTTTCACGACGCTTGCCTCTCCTTTGTGATAGCATCCATTGAGTTGAAAGAGACCCAAAAGATCATCCAATCCAACCCCCTTCTACATGTAGGAAGACACAATGAAAGCACCCTGACAGATGGCCAACCAACCTCTGTTTAAAAGCCTCCAGCAAAGAAGACTTTATCATGCTTTGAGGGGGCGTATTCAACTGATGAACAGCTCTTACCATCAGGAAGTTCTTCCCAAAGTTTAGGTGGAATCTCTTATCCTGTAGTTTGAATCTATCCCTCTGGGTCCTCTAGTCTCTGGAGCAACAGAAAACAAGTTTGCTCCATATGCAACATGGCATTCCCTTCAAATATTTATTTCAACAAGGCTCTCATGTCACCCCTTAACCTTCTCTTCTCCAGGCTAGACATACCCAGCTCCCTAAGCTGCCCCTCAGAGTTTCATGGTTTCCAAACGTTTCAATATTTTGGTCGCCCTCCTCTGGACATGCTCCAAAGATGGGTAGCATTATAAGATTGCCAGAGTGAAATCTGGGGATGGTTTGTATTCTCTTAATGTTTTTGCAGAAAAGGAGATATCAGCAGGTGTTGTATGTATGGGAAACATGGAACACCTGCTCAAATTCCCTGTTCTGCACAACCGTTAAAGGGACAGGAGCCCTCTCCAGTTTTCACTTTGGCAGCTCCACATCACACAACCAACACTTCACCCTGCGAGTGTCACTTCACACCATGTTGGATCTCGAGTTTACTGTTTTAGAGGAAGAAAGCCAAAGAAAAGTACAGTCAGCCCTTGTATCCACAGATTCCTTATCCACAAATTCAAACATTTGTGGCTTGAAAATATTTTTTAAAAATATACAAGTTTTCCCAAAAGCAAATCTTGATTTTGCCATTTGATTAAATGTACAGCACTGTGTATATTTACAGCACTATATAAATAAAGGTTAATAATAATAATAATAATAATAATAATAATAAATTTGATTTAAGGGACACCTTAGATTTACAAGGTCTTGGCCTTCTCTGCCAAAAAGCGCTGGTGCTTCACAAGGCTACAAATCTCAGGATTCTGTAGGATGGAGCCATTGCACTTAAATTGGGATGAAACTGTGTTAATTCTACAATGCAGACGCACACTACTGTAAGAAGTCCTGCCTTAAGGTCAGTAGTTGGAAGATGACTCCAAGGCCTTGGAAAGGAGGCAAAGCTTGATGGAGGATGGTGGGGAACAGAGATCCCTTTAGCCCAGGTCTCCCTCTCCAGAGAGTAATGAAGGATCCAGTGGGCTTTTCTGAAATTAGAAACTTCACAATGAACGTGGTTCATGCACAACTCAGCCTGGGCTTGGTTACTATGGAGACGGCTACAAATCTGTGTCAGCTGCAATGCGCTCTCAAGTCACTACAATTAAAGGAAGGAGGAGGGGGGAATCCCTCTCGCACCTTTTGCTGCTCAGCTGTTTTTTTTAGGGCACGAGGGATTTCACACGGCACGCTTCTTCTTCGTGTGCCGGGACGCCGTTGTATCACGTAGGCCTGGCTGACTCCTAATTGAGAGTCGGTATCTGCAGGCATGCGCCCATCCATGCTCTGCTCATCACGTCAGATGAAGGCTCACATTGGTGGAAGGCCTGTCGCCCATGTAGTCCTACAGACACAGATGCCGTCATCCCAGCTGTGGTGTTTTTGCAAAGAATGACATGCATGTTCGGTGGTGGGATGCTGAAACCAGTTCATCCCTTCAGGGGAAGGAGATGTGGGACATGCACAACTCCCAGGGTACCTGGATTTGGTGACCCTGGAGGGGGGGGAGATTTCCAAGGCTCTCTAGCATCAGCAAAAGAGTAATGGAAAGAGAGAGCTTGTACACAAGCCTCCAATGAGGCTCTCATGTTGGCTATCACTGCAGCTGATCTGGTGACATTAGCTGGCGTTCAGTACTGCAGTTATGGGTGTGTAATCTTCAAATTCACAAACACTGCATGGTCACATTCATGCCACAATTTCTGAAAGGCTCCTCTGTTAGCATAGGTCCTATCAACAGTTGAGCCTGATACTTCTTGAGCTCCCATTTCCAACACCGTCCCTATCCTCACTTCCACTGTACTTCTCTCAACACCAACACCTTGAAATAAGGTTGGGGACAAATCGGAAGCCGGTGCCATTCTTGCAGACTGGTGTTATACGGTCTCTAAAATATATGCCTAGGAGTCAGAGTGGACCACAGGCTGAACATGAGAAAGCAGTGTGCAACAAAGAAGGCCAATATGATCCTAGGCTGCATCAATAGGAGTATAGTGTCTAGATCAAGAGAACTAACAGTGACACCCTATTCAGTTTTGGTCAGGCCTCACCTGGAATACTGTGTCTAGTTCTGGGCACAACAATTCAGGAAGATGTAGACAAGCTGCAGTGTGTCCAGAGGAGGGTGACTATAAAGTCTGGAAACCATGCTCTATGAGGAATGGCTTAAGGAGCTGGGAATATATAGCCTGAAGAAGAGAAGGTTAAGAGGTGATATGACAGCGTTGTTTAAATGTTTAAAGGGGTGTCATATTGAGGAGGGAGCAGTAGTCTACTTCTTCAGAGACTAGGGCCCAAAGCAATGGATTCAAGCTACAGGAAAAGAGATTCCACCTCAACATTAGGAGGAATGTCTTGATGGTAAGACAGTGAAAGATGCTGTTTCCGTGGAGTGTGGTGGAGTCTTCTTCTTTGGAAGTTTTTAAACAGAGGTTGGATAGCCATCTGTCATGAGTGCTTCCTGCATTTTATTTATTTATATTTATTTATTTCATTTTTATGCCACCTTTATCCCAAAAAGGGACTCAAGGCAGCCCAAGGATTGAACCAGATGGCCCTTGGGGTTTCTTCTAGCTCTAGTGTTGTAGAATTCTATGATTTTATGTCTTTATGCCTGGCCCATGACATGATATTGTTGGAGCAAAGCAGTGCCACCTCAGCTATCAACCTCAAAATTAATCTCCAACTTTGCTGCCCCGATTAATTTGTTAATTTGAAGCAAATCTGCAATAAATCATCCTTAGATGCACAGTGGGAGTAGAGGACAATATAAATCAAGGAGGCCCTGCTGCTCCAGACTCAAGGACTTGGGGGAGACCATCCGTGACATGTTCACGGAAAGTGCTCCCTCTAAAAGAGGCCTGGGGGACTTCAGGGTCACACCAGAGGCTGCTGCATCAGAAACGGGAAAGCTACTGTTGAAACTGGAAAGCTGCTGTTCATATGCTGGCCAGTGGGTTTTCATGCCCTCTTAGTCAGTTGAGGATTCTGGGAGTTGTCACAGTGGGATTTGGTTCCAGGACTCCCTGTGGATACCAAAATCCATGGATGCTCATGTTCCATAGTATATTATAGTGTAGTAAAATATTGTTGCTTATATAAAATGCCTAACTCAAGGTTTGCTTTTGCTTTTGTTTTATAAATATATTTTCAAGATGTGGATGGTTGTATCTGTGGATACAGAGGACCAACAGTAGTTACCTCCTGGATGGATCAATGCATGCAACAAGTTTTATGTGGGGCGGCCATCTTAGACTTTTTGGAAATGTCAGCTGGTTGAAAAAGCTGCACCCAGATTGCTAACTGGGGTTGGCTACAAGAAAGCACACAAGAGAGCTACCGTGTTGTAGTGGTTTGAAAGTTGGACTAGGATTCTAGAGAGCAGGGTTCCAATCCTGGCTTGGCCATGGAAACCCACTAGGTGACCTTGGACAAGTCACACTCTCTCAGCCTCAGAAGATGGCAATGGTAAACCTCCTCAGAAGAAACTTACCAAGAAAACCCCATGATAGGTTCACCTTAGGGTCACTATAAGCCAGAAACAATTTGAAAGCAGACAACAGCAATAACAAGAAATGCACAACTCCCTTGCAGCAACAGCTAAACTGGATGCCATGTCCATTTTTGAGCACAATTTAAAATGCTGGTTTCGACCTATAAAGCCCTATATCCGTGAAGGTGAACCTATGGCATGCATGCCAAAGATGGCACATAAAGCCATTTTTGAGGGCACGTGGAGGGTGAGGAAGAGGAGGAACAGGCACGCACCTCTTGCTCCACTTCCCAAACTTTACAGCTGTTTCTGGAGAGGCAGCTGAAAGCCCAGGAGGGTGCGGTGGGAGGATTTTCTCCCTTATGAACCTGCCCATGCTTTGAGATCTGCTGGGCAGGCCCTTTTCTTTGGAGATTATCACACAGGAGGCAAGCATCCTTCTCCTGTCACTAAACCGTGTTAACTGCACGATTGGGGGGCGGGGAGATTATCACACCACCTCACGCTTATCCTGTTCTTCTCCTACCCGTTAAGAGTAATGGGCCTGTCATTTGGTATTAATGGAATTAATACCAAATGATGAGTCCATGATGTTTACAGATGGGATAAGCCCACAGAAGTGTGATAATCCTCCCCCTTTGATAGCACAATTAGCAGTTTAACAACAGGAGAAGGATGCTTGCCTCTTCCATGTGATAATCTTCTTTGTCTCAATACGCTCACAGACACATCTAGTATATCTGATATATCTCTCAGAAAAACACCAGACAGGGCCTTTTCAGTGGCTGCTCCCAGGTCCAGCAGTTCTTCTCTCCCTCTGTGGCCTGGGAAGGACCTTACATTTCTCCCTGTGAAAGTTCATTTTGTTAGTTTTGGCCCAGCTTTCTAACCTATTCAAGTCATTTTGAATTTTGGCCCTCTCCTCTGAGGTATTAGCTACTCCTCCTAATTTGGTGCCTTCTGCAAATTTGATAAGCATTCCTCTATTCTTGATAAGCATGATCTCTATTCTTTCATCCAAATCATTGATAAACATGTTAAATAGCACTGGGCCCAAGACACCCTGTGGGACCCCACTGGTTATTTGTCTCCAAAATGAAGAGGAGCCATTGCTGAGCACCCTTTGTGTTCAGCCAGTTAATTGATTACTAATCCGCCCTGTAAAATTCATGGGGTCATCATAAATTGATCGGCGACTAGAAAGCAGATAGGCAGAGAGATTGAATCAGATATTCCAGCTGATAGTTGTTTCAGATCCTTTCTCCTCCGCCTTTCAGGATTACAGCATATTATCCAACTTTTCAGGATGGGAGGATGAAACTGCTTAGTCCGCAACCAATTGATACATTTCTCTGTGAAAAGCTATTAATATATCTGTCTAGTCTTCTTTCCATGGATCCTCCCTAGGAATTCTTCAAGGACTGTTTCCTGCTGGTTTTCAAAGCTTGGAGAGCATCCAGGATTCTCTCTTTAGCTCTGCTTTCCTCCAACTTTATTTTTGTTGCAGTTGCTGTTCTTCAGGGACCAGCGGGAGACCAACCTCCTGAATAAAACTCACTGTATTCCCTAGGGTCTTATTATGCCACGATTAAAATCTGCCAAAATGATTTTTTAAAAATAAATAAATAAACAGTTAGCTTCTTCCTTCTTTAGTGCATCCAGCCAACTTCTCATCAATCCACTGACTACTGCAAAGTGCTATAAATGGGGCAGCCCTTGACAGTGATTCAGAAGTTTCTATTATAAGTACATGATACACTAGTAGATAATATAGAGATGCTTCAAGAAGATAATGTATTCCAAAAGAAACTGGTTGGATCTTGCACCCCAGACCAATTAATGTAACTGACAAAAGTTACTTTTGAAGATCACAGTCCCAAGCCCTCCCAGACACCATAACCGGTAACCATACTGGTTGGGGGTGGGAAGTCTTCACTGAATTCTTAGTTATTCACTATCTTTTGAGAGCTTGGAAATGTTTATTTTGAATTACAGCTCTCAGAATTCCCCAGCCAACATGCTACCTGGAATTTTGGGAACTGTTAACCAAAGCTGTACCTTTTCCAAGCTTCATCCTTCTCCATTCTTAATCCTTCTTCCATTCTTCATCCTTCTCAAAATGTCCAAGAACGTTTCTAGTTCCAAAAGAGATGCAGAGCATTTTTTTTTTTTTTGCTTTTATCAAAAATGCATTTAGATCCATGTTATTTTGAGAGAAACATCTATTGACACCAATTATATATATATTTGGATGAAAATTTTCATGCAGAGTTTGGTTTATTGTCATTTCAAAAGGCTGTGACAATCCAGTGTTTTCTGTTCCATTCAAATATGGAAAAGAGTGAGCCAATCAGTTATCAAAACTCGCCTGGACTGGGAGAGTGCCATCCATCTCAATTCCTAGTGCTCCAATCTCCAGAACTTCAGAAATGCTTCAACTGGGGTGCTGCCAGGCTGTGAAGGTAGGTCTGGGAGAGCATTGTTAGATGCAAGTATGATGACAAGAGCTCCATCATCATAGTTCTGATGACCATTTGGGATATTGGCTAGCGTCTTTTGAAATGCTGTCATTCATATGGTTGCCACATGTTGAAGCCGACTTGATGGAAAATAACATCAACTATATAGCACGGAGTTGGGTGGAATTCACTTGAAGACTTGTTTCTTTGTATGTTGACTTAGGAGTTTATCATATGATGGAATTTGGGGGTATACTCCAAATCCGAATGCAATCATGGGGTTTCATGTTATTGCGAATGAGTGTATCTCATGCAATTTCGGGCAATGGGAAGTCATTCCGAACGCAATCATGGGGTTTCACATAATTGCATATTAGAGTATCTCATGCAATTTCGGGATATGAGGGGTCATTTTTGGGCAATGGGAAGTCATTCTGAACGCATTCTGAACACAATTAGAATTCATATAAATTTGCTAAAGAAATTCCTCCCATGTGATAAACTGCTTAATGTCTGTGGGAAAGAGAACCAAGGAGTTTCACAACAACCATTATCAGCAAGGAGGTGCCAGATGTAACTACCCGGGGGAGACAATGAAGGTACCACTGAGCATCAGGACCACTGTATATTGGGACCATTGTGCATTGGGAGTGAGCCACATCGGGCATTCCCAATATCCAATGTCTAGGTACTGATGATATGCGTTGATGGAACCTGACCCACATTGCGATATCGGCAAAGGAGTGCCGATGTACACTGGTAGAAATTGATGTGCATCAGGACACTCTTGCTGGTGCTCAGACATGCATCTTTGTAATTTACTAGGAGAGTTTTCTAGCGCTCCTGCTATGTAGTTAAATATATATAAAGTTATGACAATTCCTTTCTGGTTCCCAGCCTGCACACACCATATTCCAAAAATCCCTCACCCACTCACCCTGGCCTTAGGCAACATCCTTCCTCCTGTCTTTATCCCTCAACTATCATTGTTAAAATGAAACTTGTCACCACATCATCATACCTGCAAGTTTTGCCTTTCTATGGCTATTCATACAGCGTCACTATAAAAGTCCTTCGTGTGCACCAGTTCACTCCATGCACCTGAGGAAGCAGACCAAATCTACAAAAGCTTAGGCTACAGCATCTATGCAGTTAGTCTCAAAGGTGCTACAATATCTCTTTGCATACTGGTATGTAAAATGATGTAACCTAGACCATGATAGAGAATTTTGGCTGTAAAGTTTCATAAGACAACTCCTATGAATCCCTAAATCCTCCCATCACTTGGTCCTAGGGGGACATTTTGGGGAAACAATCCAGTTTTACATTTCTAGGAACGTTTGTGACTTATGTGGCTTAACTTCATAGCCTTAATTGCTCACTCTGAAAGAAAGGGAAATGTGGCAAAGTTGCCTGGGAGAAGTTCCCAGCAGATAGTGTGCTCACCATCTATATTTAGAAAAACAAATTACATTAAATAATAAAGGCAGGAGATGTAATGCTCAGTCTGTTGCTCAAATATAGCAAAAGCACCTGACAGGCTCCAACTTGAGGGAGAGAAAAGAGAGAGGGACCACCTTGGAAATCAATTCAAATTCTACACTGTCATCACTTTTATCCTGGGCAATTCCTTTCCATTGACAACAACAAATCCACAAGCATTCCTCAACATAACTCTACCTTTGATTCAGCCTAGAAACATTGCATGGTAGCACGTGTCAAGCAAAATCTTTAGGTGGAAACATTCCCAATGTGAACTAGTTAAAAGTTCTGGAAAAGTTACTTTTTGGATGACAACTTTCAAAATCCCATGACCAGCATGGAAGTCATAGTCTAAATAAATCCACAGCAATGTTTTATAACTTCTGACCATTTTTGACCCATTAGGCCCTATACAGCTCAAGTCCAGCTTATTCGGAGGACTGTATTCTCTGTGCATTCTGTGCAGTCACGCTGGCCACGTTGCCACAGAGTTGTCTTTGACAATGCTGACTCTGTGGCTTAGTAACTAAGATGGGCACCATCCCCTAAAGTCAGACATGACTTGACAATCTTGTCAAGGGAAAACCTTTACCTTACCTATTCTCCCTAACAAACTAGTCCATGCTCTGAGATCTACTGGGAAGGCCTTTCTCTCTGTCCCACCACCTTCAAAGGTACATCTAGTAGGAACACACAAGAGGACCTTCATAGTGGCTGCTCCATTCTCTGGAACTCCTTCTCAGAGAAGTTATATCGATATCCTCCCTACTTTCTTTTTTCAGAAGAGTACAAACTTAAACTGAAATCCAGAGGAGAAACCTATGAGGAGAAGTTGAAGGAGCTGAGCATGTTTAGCCTGGTGAAGCGTAGCTTGAGGAGTGGCATGACTGCACTCTTTAAATATCCGAGGGCTGCCACAGAGGAGAGGACAGGCCTGTTCTCTGCTGTCCAGGAGAGTTAATCTAGGTCTTACGGTTTTAATTTACGGAAGGGAAGAATTTCAACTGAAGATCAGAAGGAACATCTTGACAATGAGGTCTGGAAATCATACCCTACGAGGAGCGGCTTAAAGAGATGGAATAAATTGATCATGGAGAAGAGGGGGTTAAGGGGCAACTTCAAAGTCAGGTTTAAATATTTGAAGGGATTCCATATTGAGAATGGAGCAAGCTTGTTTTCTGTTGCTTTAGAGCAGAGGTTCTCAACTTTCCTAATGCTGCAACCTTTTAATGCAGTTCCTCATGTTGCAGTGACTCCCCTGGATAGAGGAGTGGTGTCTCAGTTCCTAAGACCATCGGAAATATGTGTTTTCCTATGGTCTTAGGCGACCCTTGGGTTCATGACCCACAGGTTGAGAATTGCTGCTGTAGAGATTAGGATATGGAGCACCAGAATCAAACTGCACGAAAAGCGATTTCACCAGAACCTCCTGAGGATAAGAGCTCTCCAACAGTGGAACACCATGCCTCTATGTGTGGTGGAGTCTCCTTCTTTGGAGACTGTTGGGAGTGCTTTGATTATGTCTTTTTGCATGGCAGAATGGGGTTGGACTGGATGGCTCTTACGAGTCTCTTCCAACTCTTCTGATTCTATGATTCTAAGAGTGGTTTGAGATTGGAACTAATTGCCTAGGGAAGTGGTGGGGTCTCCTTCTCTGGACGTCTTGAAAAAGAAGCTGGACATCTACATACCTTCTGGGGATGCTCTAGATCAGTGTTTCCCTAACTTTGATCCTCCAGATGTTTTGGACTCCAACTCCAACAAGCCCTTGCCAGTTGGCCAACAATCATGAATTCTGGGAGATGAAGTCCAAAACATCTGGAGAACCAAAGTTTGGGAAACACCGCTCTAGATGGAGATCTTGACCTGGGTGGGGGTGGAACCAAAGGCCCCTTCTAATTCTATGATTCTAAGGCCCTTATCACATGGAGGCTTACCATTGGCGAAATGTTCCTGAAGCGGTCCTGAAGTGCAAAGGTGGGATAGCCAGTCGCGTTTCTAAATCGTCATTGAAGCATCCTGCTTCTCTCCTGTTGTCAAAGATTTAATGAAGCAGCCATTTTTTGAATAACGGGAACTTCTGTTATTCAAGAAATGGCTGCTCCACGAATGCTTTGACAATGGGAGAGAAGCGGGACACCTCAATGACAATTTAGAAGTGCAACCGGCTGTCCCACCTTCGCACTTCAGGAATGCTTCAGGAACATTTTGCTGGCATTTTAGCAACAGTAAGCACCTCAGTGTGATAATCCCGTATGATTCCAACCTGCCTGAACTTTGAGAATTCATCAGTGGAGGCTTTGTGTACACTGGGGCCATGGTGATTTGAAAAATGATAAATTATCTGCTCTGAGTCCCATCTGGGAGAAAAGAAGGATACTAAATAAATAAAAAAATCCATAAATAATGAAGTCACCACTTGGTCACGAAAATGCATTTTATTCTTTTAAGTAGGCTTAATTGCATTTTATTCTTTTAACTACCGATTTGAAGTGTTCTAATATTGCAACTACTGTAATTTAATTCTGTTTTAATGCACACCTTTGGTATGTTTTTAACTGGCCTATTCTTTTAAACTGTAAACTGCCTTAAATCCCAATTCTGGAAGGAAGGTGGAATAAGAATAAGAATAGAATAGAATATTCAAATCTCTCTCTCTCTTTCTTTCCTCCTGGCTTGTCTCACAGAGTTCTTTTTAGGATAAGAAGGGGAGAAGGAGATTCCTCTAGCCACCTTGATTGGAGGAAAAGTGGGACATAAAATGGAATTTATTGTTGTTTCAAAGCTAATTTCCTCCTCCCTCCCCCCCCCCCAAAAAAAGCATCCTTCCTTCTCTCTGAGATGCTGGCCTTAAATGGATTGTCTGTTGTGAAGTTGAAGGCTTCATGGCTGGAATCCATAGTTTTTTGTGTGTTTTTCGGGCTATGTGGCCATGTTCTAGAAGAGTTTATTCCTGATGTTTCGCCAGCATCTGTGGCTGGCATTCTTTGAAAATGCCAGCCACAGATGCTGGCAAAATGTCAGGAATAAACTCTTCTAGAATATGACAACATAGCCCCCCCCCCCAAACCCACAAAAAACTATGGGTTGTCTATTACCTGGGGAAAGAAAGGTTCAACTGACCTCCTCTTCCATTTGTGTGGTTTTCATCAACTTATTCTAAGCAGTTGCTAGAAAACTAATGAAACTTGTGTTATCATTTCTCATGTGGAGGCCAATGGGTATTTGAAGGATAACCATTCACTCACACCACAGGGAGCATCCTTTGAGAAGTCGTGGCTGGCTTACTCTTCAAGGATGGCTAATGCCATGATGGAAAGGATAAAAAAAATACATATATAAAATAAGCGCATTCAGCAACTCCTGGACTAATCCTCATTTGAAAGTCTGGGTAATTACAGCCAGAAGGAATGAAAGCAACGTATAAATATAGGTTAACACAGAGGCGATCCCGTTTGCAAGGGGTTTATCCATCAAGTCGCTCACAAGCGGATTTCTGCATTTCATTATGGAAAGATTACAAAGCAGGTAATACCCCAAAGGATCGAGAAAATAATTTTACTCTTAGCCCAAGAGCAAAAGAAGGAGGGGGAGGAAAGAAATAATTTAAAATAAAATAAAATAAAATAAACACCCATCAAAATACTCTGCAAGATTTCACTGATCAAAACCAGGACATTAATAAGTAGAATCGGGGTGGGGTGGGGGTCAAGATGCCAAATGTTGTTAATGTGGAAGAACAGACAAGCTAGGAGAAGCTGGAGGAGTTTGCTTTTGTCAGAGCCTACTGGGAAGGAGAAGATTCGCATCTCCCCTCTCCTCTCCCCACTGCTGAGCTAACTGAGTAGGAACCACTTTTGTGCCTTGAACTGAGGGTACATCTACATTGTACATTTTTAAATACATAATATTTTAAAAATAATTTTGTGCATGAAACAAAGTTTGTATACACTGACCCATCAGAAAGCAAAGGTGTCACTATCTCAGTCACCCGAGGGAACAGTCTTGGACTTTGGAGTATTTTGGATTGCAGAATTCCAGAATTCTTGGAGATGTCTCATCCACAGGGTCGCCATGAGTCGAGGCCAACATGAGAGCAAAGTGCCATTCCTGTGATCTTCCATGACACCCTATGGGGGTTTAGAAAAAGGGTGGCCAAAGAGGTCTGGAAGGACTGATGTCCACAAAAGTAGCTCTGGATTGTTGTTTAGGGCTCCAGGGCCAAACTTTGCCCACCTCTGATTTAAAGAAAGGATTGGTGAATTTGGAATGTGCTGCTGGAGAAGAGTAGGATTCCATGGACGACTAGAAAGACAAACAAATGGGTCCTAGAACAGATCAAGCCAGAAATCTCTCTGGAAACTGAGGCTGTTGTACTTTGGACACATCATGAGAAGGAATGACTTGTTGGAAAAAACAATAATTCTAGGAAAGAGGAAGGTCACATACTAGATGGGTGGATTTTATTAAGGAGATCATGGGTATGAATTTAGAGGAACTAAGCAGAACAGTGGAGGGCAGGGAGTCTTGGAGATGTCTCATCCACAGGATCACTATGGGTCGAGATCAACTCGAGCATGGTTAACAACAACAACAACAACAGGTAAACCACAGGGCAACATTCACTCCAATTTATTCCATAAAGGCAGCCCATCCCACAACTTGAAAAAAAAAAGGACTGCAGCTCCCAGTATCCTCCAGTCACAATAAACCTTGGAGTCTGGCTTGAGGATTTCTAGGAGCCAGAGTCCAAACGAGGGAACTTCTCCAAGCCCTCCTCATCTTTTGCAGCCATAGCGTTCTTAAAGACGGTGGTAGAATTAGAACCTGGGCCTTCTACTCAAGTAGAAGGGGGGATGATTCTTAAAGTTTATGGAATGCTACAGTTATGACAATACTGTCGGTACAAGCTTGTCACGCCTCAATCCCGTCTTCTCTATAAGGAGCCCTGCTGCCAAATTAATTAATTCCTCCTGTCCCTCAGGCATCACAATGCCTCTCCGCAGAACCTCCTCTTGGCTTTCAGTGCCTTCCTCGGTTACCATCAAACCTCTCCACAACCCTGTTGCACTCTGTGTGTATATTGCTGCTCTCATTTTCCTGCTCTGCCCTCCAAGAACTCTACCATCAGCCTCACTCTGGGGTATGCTGTAAGAAAAAAGACACTGACCAAGCTAGTAGCCCAGATCCAAATACTGGGAAGGACCTGAATTCAAAACCCAGAGACATGGCACAAAGAACAAGCAAGGATATGGGAAACAGATCCCTGGGAGACTATGGTCAGCATCCTCTTAGTGATGTACACAGTTGTCCAACATGGGGTTGCCAGATCTCAGGGCCTGGCCTTGAGTCTCCAGTTGTCATGGGTCCTCTCCAGGTAAGAGATAAAGGTGCAAATTCTCCCATTTTGCTGGGCTCAACTCCAGGCAAAAGGACAGGCCTCCGTGCAAATCCCCGGCACACCTTGAAGAGCAGCAGCTTGCTACAAGTTGCAAGGTTTCATTGATCTCATAGTCTGGTGCTTCAACTTGCAAAGACTCTCGGAGTGGGTGGGAGGGTATGTATTCACATTCTGGTAATTTTTAATATATATTCATGACAGGGTGCCTTTCATATGGTGTGTGTGTTTTAGTTGTTTTTCACTTCTGTATGTTTTTATGTTAATTTTATACTGTTTTAACGAGATAATTTTAGCTGTTTTTCACTTTTCATTGCAAAGTTTTTAAGATGTTGTGAGCTGCATTGGGTCCCTTTCTGGGAAAAAGGCAGCATAAAAATGAAAATAATTAAATTAATAAATAGTTAGCTTCTGCCTTCTCCCACCCCAATCCATGCTGCTTTGGAGCTACAGTCAGCCCTCAATATTCACAGATTCGTAAAAAGGTATAAATTCCAAAAAGCAAACCTTGATTTTGTTATTTTTAATAAGGGACACCATTTCATTATGCCATTGTATTTAATGGGATTTGAGCATCCAAGTATTTTGGTACCCACAGGGGGTCCTGGAGCCAAATCCCAAACATAAGTCCACACACAAAGATTTATGCTCTGCAGACCTAACACGCTGTAGTTTTTTTAAAAATTTATTTATTTATTTATTTAAATAATAAATAAAAATCTTTAAATAATGTGCATTTTGCCTTTCTCCTGGGATGGCACCCAGGGCAGCTTCCAAAACTTTGAGATAAAAGTAAAGCTTTTACCTTAAATGTTACAAATGTTTAAAAGTGATTAAATAACCATTCTGTGAAATGGCACAGGGTTAAAAGGCTTTAAAACACATTTAAGTCTGAATTGGTAAGAAACAAGGGGTAGGAGGAAAGGAAAAAACAGAACATGATACTTTTTAACATCATACAGTTGGCCTTCCATATCCACAGATTCTTTACCCACAGATTCAACTATCCATACCATCAAAATACTCCCCAAATATGTAAATTTCAAAAAGCAAATCTTGATTTTGTCATTTTATATAAGATACACCATTTTACTATCCTGCTGTATATAATGGGACTAGAGCATCCTTGGATTTTGGTACCCGCGAGAGATCCTTGAAACAAATGCCAGTGGATATCAAGGATCCACTGTACTACCATATGATTAAAAGTTAAAGGACCTAACCTGTTGGTGGAAAAGACTAGTTGAACCTCCTGTGGAAGGGAGTTCCACAGCCTGGGAGCAGCCATCGAGAAAACTTTCAGCAGGAGAGACTGTGATGTTGGAGAGACCGAGACAACACCCTCCCCAAGCATTTTGCAAGCTGGGCCAGGGTATAGGGAAATATGGTCTTTTAGATAGTCAGGATGCCAGCTGCGTAAGGCTTTAGAGGTTATAGGTAGCATTTCTTAAATTCTACATCCTGAGGGGCATCCTTCCCCCACAGGTCAAAAGACTCATTTCTCCCTTTGTTTAGGCAGACTTCTGCTCGAACAACACAAGACCCAAAGCCTGGTTTTGGAGTGAACGGTTCAGACAACATCCAGCATATTCAGTGCCAGAACTGGGGTATAATAACCTTAACACAAATACCTGTGTCTTCCTTTGGATCTTCCAGGAAGATCTGGAGTTCTAGGCTGCATCAACAGAAGTAGTGTCTAGATAAAGGGGAGTAATAGTGCCACTCTGTTCTGCTTTGGTCGGGCCTCACCTGGAATACTGTGTCCAGTTCTGGGCACCACAACTCAAAAAGGATGTTGACAAGTTGGAGCGTATCCAGAGGAGGGTTACCAAAATGGTGAAGGGTCTGGAAATCATGCCTTATGAGAGACTTAGGGAGCTAGGCATGTTTACCCTGGAGAAGAGACGGTTAAAAGATGATATGATAGCCCTGTTAAAGTATTTGAAGGGATGTCACATTGAGGATGGAACAAGCTTGTTTTCTGCAGTTCCAGAGAACAGGACCAAGAACAATGGATGCAAGCTCCAGGGAAAGAGATTCCACCTCAACATTAGGAGGAACGTCCTGACAGTAAGGGCTGTTCAACAGTGGAACACAATCTCTCGGAGCGTAGTGGATTCTTCTTCTTCGGAGGTCTTTAAGCAGAGGCTGGATGGCCATATGTCGGGGATGATTCTATAATTCTATCTGTTCACATGCTGGGACGGCTGTCTGCACAGGTGTCCCACTGACCTGCCCAGCATATCCACCACTGTCGCCAGTCACCATGTGATTGTTGCTGTGCACCTTGTTCTCATTACAGAAGAGAGCGACTGTTAGTTGCACAAGCAGCAGGCTTGCCAGGTGGCTCAGAGGGATGCCCATGCAAACAGCCAGGTAATGGGTGGAAGTCGGTCGCAGTCCTGGAGTAAGCTGGCCACTGCAAATAAAGCCTACAAAACCAACCATAATGGCACGGAGAGGATTGGGAATTGGTTCCCATTACAGACAACCTTTCCTTTTTCTCACGGTGGATCACAGACTATGTGCGCACACTGCACACACTGGATGGCTCTGCACATTACCCATAAAGTGGAAGGAAATGTGGCAAACTTTTGAAGCCAGCCCTCTGACACATTCAATAAACTCCTCAGCAGCGGAGGTCTTGTAAAATAAAACCCAGCTAGGCCACTGTAAATGAATTTTCATTTTACAAGAACTTTTATTAACTCTGTTAAGAATGACCCCCCATGGTGTGCCAGTCTGTTCTGGAATTGCCAAGGTAGATCTGTGCTTGCAAGGACTGCTTCCACAAAGGAGGAAAGCAACCAAAGACAGGTTCATCCTCTTGATGCGGGACTTTTTTATTCAGCTGTAGATCAAAGGAAGGGTCACATGCATTTTGACTGCATGCTCTCTAAGATTTCACAGATAGAAACCGGACTACGTGTCACCAAGCTTATGATCAAGTTAACAAAAGTTATTAATGAGGAAGAACACATAAACAGGACCAGGGTGCAGCAGTTTGTTTTTGCCTGGCCCAACTGAAGAGGGAAAGACTAGAAATCAGTCAAAAATAATAGTATGCAGAATGGAAGGGAAAAATCAGAAAGTGACCATAAGCCCAAAATAAGGTAGAGCCATGCAGAATTATAAGTATGCTCCACTAGGGAAAATGTTAGAAACTACACCTTTATTAAGCACTTAGGAGTTTCCGACTGTACCATCATCCAAAATGTTATTGCTACTAACAATAAGCCTCTGAAATGCTTGGGAATTTTCAACATGAATAGTTTTTACTTACTGTTTGCTTAGTAATTTTCCATTATGGCTTAATGAGCGCTGTTTAATGATTGACTTAATATAAATCCAATACCCTCCTATTATTTGTCATATGTTGCTGTATTCTGTTGCTCGGTAGACTTTGAAAACAATTCTTTAAATTGATGGTGTATTTCTTTTCATTTATATTATTCATATGAGATAAATCCTGCCTTTCTCCCTGCACAGGGCACAAGACAGTTTAAAACACAGGTCCCAAGGGTGTATGCCACGGTCCCAGTTTGCTTAGTTATAATGTTGACATATGGACCCGTGTTCTGTCCTTAAATAAACTACTGCCTTTGTTCCTTAATGCCTCCTACAAAGGACAAGTTTCCACTACTGAATCCTGATGGTGTTTTACACATCCTTAAGTTATCCTCCAAAAACAGTTAAATAACTAAGTTCAATGGAGAGCATCCTATTTCAAGTCAAGGTTGCAGAAGTAGGGCTGTGCATGCATTGCCACTGCGTATTATGCTTCCATGTGGACCAGGCACTGCACATGGCTGCACACTGCCTATCTGATTGTGCATTTAGTTGTGCATTTGATACATTGCTTCAGTTGTGCAACACTGCTATTCAGCACAAGGGCTGTGTAGCACAATTACTGTGTCATTCTACCTGCAGAGGTTTATGTTATGTGACCCTGACAGAGGAACCTGAATACAGGCTGGGTTTCCCTTATCCAGAATTCCAAAATGTGAAATACAATTGGCCCTTCATACCCATGGATTCTTTATCCACTATCCATGGCTTGAAAATATTCCAACAAGATAGAAATTTCCCAAAAAATAAAAGTAAAAATAAATTAAAAACTCAAACCTTCATTTTGTCATTTTATATAAGGGACGCCATTTTATTATACTACTGTATTTAATAGGACTTGAGCATCCACAGATTTTGGCATCCCCAGCGAGTCCTGGCACCAAACTCAGAGGATAATAGGCCCACCATATTCAGAATCCAAAACTGGCCACCTGAGTGGCTGAGATAGTGACATCTTTGCTTTTTGATGGTTCAGTGTACATAAGCTTTGTTTCATGCACAAAATTACTAAAATATCATATATAAAATTATATTTGGTCTATGTGTACTAGAGGTATATGAAACATAAATGAATTTTGTGTTTAGATTTGCCCCCCCTCCAAGATATCTCATTATGTATATACAAATATTCCAAATCTGAACAAATATTCCAAAATCCAAATAAATTCAAAATCTAAAGCACTTCTGGTCCCAAGCATTTCAGATGAAAGAGATTCAACCTGTTATAAGTTATGTAGGAACTCAACAGTTGTACAAAGTTTTCAGAGCCACTGGGTTACTATCATAGAAACAAGAGCTGAACTGAACTACTGGACAAACTGTCAACTGCATGCTGATCTATGCAGAAATGTCCAACTGGACATCTTGCTGAAACATTATGTTTTATTTACTTATTTTTTGCATTGTCCCCAGTTTCACCCACAGACCTTGCAAAGAGAAGACACGGCTGTGTCCGCGGAAGACTTGGCTTTAGGAAAAAAGAACCACTGATATTAATCCTATTATTCCCTTCCCTGGGCCTGAAAGGATCTTTTTTCCAGCCCTTCCTTCAGAGCAAAGATTTAACAACCCACTCAGGTGCTTTGCTTGAGCTGGAAGGACTCACAGCTGTGGAGTCCAGAAAGCCTACTGAGAAAATGAATCTGGATGCAGATTGGGTCTCCTTTATCCAAAATGCTTGGAACCAAAAGTATTTGGGATTTCAGATCTGGAATATCTGCATTTACATAATGAGATAACTTGATGATGGGACCTAAGACTAAAAAGCTGTTCAACCGTGGAAGACGCTGCCTTGAAGATTGGTGGAGTCCCCTTCTTTGGAGATTTTTAAACAGAAGCAGAAATTTTTAAACAGATGGTCATTTGTTGGGAATGCTTTTATTGTGTCTTCCAGCATGATCAAAGGGGACTGGACTGGATGACCCTTAAGATCTCATTCAACTCTAGGATGTTATGATTCTGCTCACTTCTGGTTGCTTAAAAAAAGTCCTTTCTTGTGCCTAAAATACCCTCAAGACTATGATGAAAATACCCTCCATGTACCCTTAGGGTATGTGGGGCCATTTGGAGCCATTTTTTGAAAAAATATGTCCCCTGCCCCTTATACACTTGGCCAGCCTGTCTATATATTTTGTTGTTGTTTGTTTGTTTAACAACAATAACAACAACAATATGGTAATAATAAATATTATTATGCTGGAAGGAATGGGAAAAGCCAGAACAGAGTGTAGGGCAGGCATCCTGGAGGGAGTAGCAAAAGCCAGCACACAGTACAGGGTAGGGATAAAATGTCCTTTTCCTAACATCGTCTATCAGTTAACGAAAGCCAACAATTCTTACCTGGACCCAAAGGTGACCTGATGCTAAGCATCATGATGCACCTGGCATCACGGTGGAGTTTGCGGAAGGTATAAAAGTCCTAACTCACTCTGGCATTGGTCTCTTTTCTTGAAGTCAGCCTACCCAGACACTATGTATAAGCTTTACTGGTCACCTTTGGGTCCAGTTAACAATATTTGGCCTTTGTTACCTGCTTGGCAATGTTAGGAAAAGGACATTTCCTTGCCTGTCCTGCATTGCTGGGGCAGGGAGGAAGAATTGGCTGGGAGTTTCTGTTGAAATGGGTCACCCATGGGTGTGTAGTGTGGAAGACAAGGAATGGTAGGATGGGGAGCATCAAACATTGGCATTGACTGGGAAAAGGTTAGTTTCCAGACTGGCTTGTCAGGTTGTATGGGGCTCATATTCTAGGAAAGGAAAAGACCTTGAGGCCAGTCCTGGCCATCGCTGCCGCAGTACTGCAAAATTAATGCAGTTTGACACCACTTTAACTGTCATAGCTCCATTCTATGGATTTTTGGTGTTGTGGCACTAGAGCTCTCAGACAAAGAAAGTGAAATACAGTTGGCCCTTCATATCTACAGATTCTGTACCCATGGATTCAATCATCCATGGCTTGAAAAAATATTTTTTTAAAAATCCCCATAAGCAAACCTTGATTTTGCCATTTTATATATAAGGGACACAATTTTACTACCTCATTGTATATAATGGGACTTGAGCATCCACTGATTTTAGTATTCACGGTGGGACATGGAACTTCACAAAGCTACAAATCCCATAATTCCATAGCACTTAGCCATGACAGTTAAAGCTGTGAGCCAGCATGATGTAATGGTTTGAGCATTAGGCTATGGTTTTGGAGAACAGGGTTCAAATCCCCACTTGGCCATGCAAACCCACTGGGTGACCTTTGGCACATCACACTCTCTCAGCCTCAGAGGAGGGCAATGGCAAATCTTCTCTGAAGAACTTTGCCAAGAAAACCCTGTGATAGGGTCACCTTAGGGACACTATAAATCAGGAATGACTGGAAGCCACACAACAGAAACAACAACAACAGTTAAAGCTGTGTCATACTGCATTAAATCTGCAATGTAGATGCTCCTCACATGTGCCTTGAAAGCTTGGGCTTTGAGGAAGATTGAGATGGGGTAGGTCTCCTTGGTTGCAAGGCCAGTTGCTGGTCTTGCCTTTTTCATCTTCATTGCTGCTTAAAGCTAGAATATGGCAACCCTAATGTCAGAAGTGGTCTACCCCCTGCTTTTGGGGCAGTTGATATTCCTGTCATAGTTTCTTCTTCCGGCAATACATTTATGCAGCTATGTATTATCTGACACTAGAATAATAAACAGATTGGAAATAAACACAGACATCTCCAGCATGGACCTGAGGGGCACCAAATGGCTCTCCTCTGTCCCCCCTTCAAATGTCATCTTGCCAGTCTGTATCCATCAGAGACACTGCTGTCACTATGAGTCACACGTGTCACTTTGGATGGCAGTCTGCAAAACCGAGGAGTCCTATTGTTAGGCATTGAGGCTCAGCTATGAAATGTACAGATGTGCACAAAAGGAAACCAGGAATCTTGGGCATAATTGTCTGCAGCTGAAGGCTGGAACAGCAGACAGTGTTCAAGGTCAGATATGTGCTTGATTGCACGTAAGCATGGGTAACATCAAAAGTCTTCCTGAGTGAAGGGACAACATTGTTGGTGGCACAAGGAAAAAGAGTCACCAGAAGAGGATGGGTTTGTGACCGCATGGCACAGATCTATAAATAGCCTGCACACCGCAGTGTGGGTTGTTGGGTAGTCGGAGTGGATAGATGGTTGGAGAGTTTTGTTGGACGGGCGTGTATATATATTTGTAAATACAGCAACTTTAAGAATAAACACCTCTGAGGAGAGAGATTTGGCTCCAGTTTGTTTCATCAGCAGCAGGCAGGAGGAATTCCTGATAAAGCCAAACAGCTCCAAGGTCGTCGGTAGTTCCGAAGGCATCGGAGATTGCTTTACCTGTGCATCTGCTTGTTTACATCAACAAGGGTTACGGGCCCAGATCCTTATCTGATAAGGCATCTCCGTTTGTGCTGAAGAGTTCAACTGGCTGTGTGAGAGAGGTACTTTGTTGCTGTGATGTGCTGTCAGTGCCGGAAGGCTGGATGGTAAGATTTTTGGACTGTTGTCTGTGTCTTATCACAATTGACAGTAGAAGCTGGGAAAACTGCCAGGACTCTATCTTTACACTGCTTAATGATGGAGGCAGCTAAATTTCCCAAACTAGACGAAACTAATTATGCAGCTTGGAGTTCCTATTGTGAGGCTTTGCTGGTCAGAGAAGGACTGTGGGATGTTGTTGAGAGAGGACCCACAGCAGATACTCTTGACCGAGATAAGAGAGCAAGAGCTACAATTTTGCTTACAATCACGCCGTCGCAGATCAACCATGTCCGGGAGAAAAGAACCTCAAAGGCAGTTTGGGATGCTTTGAGGGAGATTCACCAATCTAAAACAGCTCTGTCAAGAATGATTTGGTGTAGGAGACTGTATGCCTGCAAAATGCAGAAAGGACAATCGCCAGAAAAGCATCTGGAGATCATGGCTGATTTGTTCAGCCAGGTGCAGATGAGAGGTGTCGTCCTTGCATCTGAGCAGAAAGCATACATCCTGCTTGGGAGTCTTTCTGATGATTTTGAGAATATTCTGTGGAGTCTTCAGTGTTTTGATGAATCACAGATTACTGCAGAGCTGGTGGCTGCACGTGTCTTGGAAGAGAGCCAACGTCGGCAGTACGAGGCAGGGCTCCAGAGGCAGCATGCAGTACCAAGACAAACACACCCAACCGAGGCTTTCAAGGAGCTGCAACCGGAGAAGGCAGCTGTGTCCAGGGAGAGAAAGTGTTTCCACTGTGGGAAGCCAGGCCATCTCAAGAAGGACTGTAGAAAGCTGGCAGCAGCAAGGAAACAACAGCCTAAAGATCCTGTGAGCAGGAAAGGTGTTGTTGCTGTGGTAAAGAACAATGACTATAAAGCCCATCAGGCTGTAGACCCCATTTGGTTATTAGATTCTGGAGCATCGTCGCATATGATAAATTGTGATAGGCTCCTGAAAGATAAGGTGCCATCTAATGTACATTCAGTTGCTTTGGCTGATGGTGCATCAAGGGAGGCAAAAGTGATGGGAACTGTGTTCATCCCAAGTTTTGGAAAGGACTTTTCAAATGTTTTGTGTGTTCCTAAGTTGCAAAACTGTTTGGTTAGTGTGTCTGAATTAACCACCAGTGGGTATGCATTGAGTTTCAAAGGGGATGATTGTACTATTAGCATAAATGACCAAGTTTGTGCTAAAGCAATCAAAAGAGACAAAATGTACTATATGGTTGACAAGGCAGAATGTTCAGTAGTCAACAATGTGCCTTTGCACTTAGACTGTGCTCATTACTACCATAGAGTCATGGGACATACAAGCTTCACAAGTTTGGGGAAGCTGGGGGAAGTGTGTCCAGAATTTAAAATGTCCACTTGTTCAAACCACCTGGATTGTTCAGTTTGCAGCAGGATAAAGCTGAAGGCTTTTCCTGTGGCCAAACGCAGCAAATGCACCACACAAAGACCTTTTCAGGTTGTGCATGCTGATTTGGCTGGTCCTTTGGCCAAAACCATGGGCAAAAATCAGTACTTCATGGTCATTGTGGATCGTCACACGCGGTTTTCGTATGTGATGCTCATGAAGGAAAAGAGTGAAGCTGCTGAACACATCAAAAATTGGGTCAATATGATTGAAAGGGAGTTTGAATACAAGGTGGGATCTTTGGTTACAGATAGAGGTGGAGAATTCCTATCTAATAACCTGAAAAATTGGTTGAGGAGGAAAGGGATCCGCCACAACACGACGAACGCGGCTGTTCCCCAGGAGAATGGCTTAGCGGAGAGACACATTGGAGTCTTAAAGCAAATAAAAGATTGCATGATGCTCGATGCAGAAGCACCAGAGCAGCTTTGGGGGGAAGCAATTTTGACAGCAAACCATGTTGCCAATCGCACTTGGAATTCTTTTATAAAGAAAACTCCATATCACATGCTGTATGGGAGACCACCAAATCTCAAATATCTGAGAGTTTTTGGGCAGTATGCAAATGTGTATGTGCCTGCAAACTTCAGGAAAAAGGGGGATCCTAAATGGAGAAGGTTGATGTTTGTGGGGTATTCTGGGAACAGCTATAGATTTTATGTAGGTCATGGGGAAATCTTGCTGTCCAGAAGTGCCAACTTTGAAAAACATTCAGGTTGGGAAAAGCTCCATGCCAACAAAGAGGTTTTTCTCAAGCTGGGACAGAGTGACATAGGTACTGGAAATGGAGGGGTGCTAAAACAAGAAGCATCTACTGAAAGTGAACCCAGTACTTCTGCACACCATCACACACAAACACATCCAACTTTGCACTCACCAGTCACTACACAAAAGTTTGAAAAGGTGTCCATGAAAGACACAGAGGTGCAAACTAGTTCTGACAGTGAGGATGAAAAAGGCAGAACAAAAGTGATTGTGCCAAGGAGAACTCAGAGGGTGAGGAGACCTCCAGATAGATTCGTAGTGCAGGGTGCAAGAGCTTGTTCAGTGATGGCAGATGAGCCAGAGAGTTTTGAGGAATTGCAGTCATATCCTAAGGAGGAGCAGGAGAAATGGTTTTCTGCCATGGATCAGGAGTACTTGTCTTTACTAGATAAGGAAGTGTTTGAGATTGTGGAGAGGCCTAAGAACCACAAGGTTGTAGGTTGCAAATGGGTTTTCAAGAGGAAGGAAATGCCGGATGGAACCCATAGATACAAGGCGAGACTGGTTGCAAAAGGTTTTTCGCAGCAGAGGTTTGAAAATTTTGACAAAACTTTTTCACCTACTGCAAAGCCA
The DNA here is from genome assembly GCA_034509955.1 of Urosaurus nigricauda. NCBI lineage: Eukaryota > Metazoa > Chordata > Lepidosauria > Squamata > Phrynosomatidae > Urosaurus > Urosaurus nigricauda. The sequence continues at coordinate 374,040,220 of JAOEGL010000001.1, read as the reverse complement.
GAAAGTTTAAGGCTGGTATTAGCTTTAGCAGCTAGGAAGAATCAAGTAGTGAGACACTTTGATTTTGAAACTGCATATTTGAATGCTCATCTTAATGAGGAGGTTTTTATGGAACAACCTTTAGGTTTTGACAAGGACAGGGATGGAAAGGTTTACAAGTTGGAAAAGGCATTGTACAGTTTGAAACAGAGTGCACGTTGCTGGAACCTTTGCATTCATGAAGAGTTGGTCAAATTGGGATACAAACGCAGCATTGCGGATGCGTGCGTGTATACAAAAGGTGATGTGACCGTAGTGATTTACGTTGATGACTTGTGTGTCGCAGCGAAGTCAGAGAGGGAAATTACATCAGTTCAGAAAGAGTTGTCTAAGAGGTTTAAGCTCAAGGATTTGGGAAATCTCAAGACTTACTTAGGGATTGAAGTTCAGTGGACTGAGGATGGCAGGTGTTTGTTGAGCCAACAGAAAAAGATTGAAAGACTGATTGAAAAATGTGGCTTGCAGAATGCAAAAGTTGTAAAGAGTCCAATGACTTCTGGAACTTCTAGTGCAGAATCATCAAAGGATTTTGAGAATCCAGAATTGTTCAGAAGTGTAGTAGGTAGCTTGATGTTCATTGCAAACAACACTAGGCCAGACATTTCGTTTGCTGTTGGAGTACTTAGCAGAAAAGTAAGTGTTCCAAAAGTAGAAGACTGGACTAGAGTGAAACGTGCTGAGATACTTGAAAGGAACCAAAGAAAGAAAGTTGGTGATACAGGGCAGTGAACAACAGCTGGATTGTTATGTGGACAGTTCATTCGCATCAGAATTGCACGACAGAAAGTCAGTGTCAGGTTTGCTTGTAAGATTTGCTGGTAGTCCAATAATTTGGCGCAGCAGGAAGCAAAACTGTGTGGCTTTAAGTACTACAGAAGCAGAATTTGCAGCATTGTCTGAAATTGCAGGAGAGATCCAGTGGATAAGGCAATTGCTTGTGGATTTGGGAGAAAAGTGTGAAGAGCCTACTGTAGTCCATGAGGATTCACAATCATGTATTGCAATGTCTGAAGCTGAGAACTTGAAGTGTAGGACAAAGTACATTGGTGTGAGGTATCAGAATGTGAGAGAGATGGTTCAAAACAGAATCATAAATCTGGAGTACATTGACACCAGGGACAACATTGCTGATGTTCTCACAAAAGCTTTGCCAATTGAAAGACATGAACAACTATCATGTTTGATAGGCATGGCACAATAAACATAGAGTTTGGCTGTTCAACAAATGTAAACATCGGAAGATGGCAAACACATATGTGGCAAAAAGATACACATCTGTACATTTTGGAGGGGCATGTTAGGCATTGAGGCTCAGCTATGAAATGTACAGATGTGCACAAAAGGAAACCAGGAATCTTGGGCATAATTGTCTGCAGCTGAAGGCTGGAACAGCAGACAGTGTTCAAGGTCAGATATGTGCTTGATTGCACGTAAGCATGGGTAACATCAAAAGTCTTCCTGAGTGAAGGGACAACATTGTTGGTGGCACAAGGAAAAAGAGTCACCAGAAGAGGATGGGTTTGTGACCGCATGGCACAGATCTATAAATAGCCTGCACACCGCAGTGTGGGTTGTTGGGTAGTCGGAGTGGATAGATGGTTGGAGAGTTTTGTTGGACGGGCGTGTATATATATTTGTAAATACAGCAACTTTAAGAATAAACACCTCTGAGGAGAGAGATTTGGCTCCAGTTTGTTTCATCAGCAGCAGGCAGGAGGAATTCCTGATAAAGCCAAACAGCTCCAAGGTCGTCGGTAGTTCCGAAGGCATCGGAGATTGCTTTACCTGTGCATCTGCTTGTTTACATCAACACCTATGGTGTCTTACGGACAAACCCAAAACAATCTGGTGTAGTGGTTTGACTGCTGGAGTAGGACTCTGGGAGACCAGGATTCAAATGGGTGACATTGGGCAAGTTACACTCACTCAGCCTTTGATGAAGGCAAGGGCAACTGGCAAACCCCCTCCGAATAAATCTGAACAACCAGCACAGAATAGTGGTTCGCGTGCTGAACTTGCTGCAAGGAAATTCCAGGACCCATCAGTTAAAAGACTATGATATTTTATTTTGTGTTTCTAACAAACTCACAGAACACCATACGAGGTACCAAATATAAGAGACTATTGTTTTTTGTGGGTATTTCTGGCTATGTGACCATGTTCTAGAAGAAGGACTATTCTTTTTATGGACTTCCATTTAGCACTGCAGCAATTTAGTATTGGTATAGTGTACTGTTTATCAGGAACACCAATTTTGCAAAACACTGTTGTTTTCTGTGTATGATTATATAATTGTTAGTTACTTTATTGACATTCTTGGATTATATAATTTTAGTTCATTACATTATTGGTGAAACTCGCTGGGTGACCATGGGCAAGTCACATGCTCTCAGCTTCAGGGAATGGCAATGGCAAACCCCTCTGAATAAATCTTGCCAAGAAAACCCCATAGGGCCGCCTTCAGTTGAAAACAACTTGAAGGCACAGAACGCACACACACACACTATATGTTCTTTAGTTCGTTTTGTTCATTTTTAAATATTTGTTTTGCTACCTTGCATGCTTCCCCCCCAGTTTGTTAGGCATAGTTTTCGAGACCCTTTTGTGTTTCTTTTGTGACATTGTTTTGCTGTTGATCACCTGCTGCATCAGTTTACCATCAATATAGCTTATCTCAGAGCAGTGACGTGTATCAATATTTGGTATCAAAGTCTTGGATCAATATTTGGTAGGCTTGGAATTGCAGCCAGTTCTAGCTCAGAACAGACTTTTCCATTCAGGGACACGTTGGGAAGAGGCTATTTGATAGGTGAGCACTATATTTTTATACTTATATGTTTTGAAATGGCTTTTAATTTTAGCTCTGTTAGGATTTAATAGTGTTTTGAAATCGCAGCGTTTTGTGTTTTATCTGTCCTTGTCTTTAGATCTTACTGTGAGTCCCTTGAGTCTCAGATTTGACAGAGAGGTGGGATGCAAATCAAAGAAATAGTTCAGAAAGCGGATGTGTGTGATTTTTAATGATAACCTGATATAGTTGGGTCTGCAAGAGAACGTCAGCACGATCCTCCTCAATGCAAACCCTCTAATTGTCCCAATTTGATAGGAACAGTCCTGATTAATCCTTTCATCCCACATTTTAGCTGCTTTTTAAGTGTCCCAGTTTAATTCCCTTTCTTACACTTGCTCCCTTTGTCCTCAGCTTATTTCAGTTGCTGCAAATTGAATTCAAAATGCAAATTACTCAAATTAATTGTACTCGAATTAACTCAGTGGAGGCAGAGGACAGGGGAGGATCTTGTCCTTCCCAGTAGGCTCAAGCAAAAGCAAACTGCTGCAACCTCTTCTGGCTTATGTGTTATTTTTCCTTAACAACTTTTACAGTCTTGACTAAACTCTGATATTGCTTGGCCACACATACCCTGATTTTCATCTGTGAAATGTTGGAAAGCATGAAAATGAACTCATCTGAATAAAGTTCAGCCTCATATAATTACAACATGTTCCTGTGTGTAATCTGGATCATACAGAGAACATCATTTAAGGGTGGGCAACTTCTGGGAGGCAGCAGTGGAAAAAACCCACCCACAATCCACCACCACTGCCATTGCCAACATTGTATAACACACTGGCTGAGATCCTAGATCAAGGAAATTGAGAGTAACTTTACACTCAAGGAGTTATGTGACAACTGTGCATTAATAAATTGTCACCATGAGCAACTGAATATGCAAAGAAATGTAAAAAGTGTGGCTGCATTGTGAAATGCACTTCTGCATGGGCAATGCACAAAGCACAACACATCTGGATGCAAAGTACATAACAGTACCACATGCACAATGTCACAGTTCATTTTCCACAGTTTTCAACTGACTACAGAATTCCACACTGGAAAAAATATGTCCAAAAATGTTAAAAGTGGTCAGTGCACTCTGGAAAACTTGTCAGGTATGCGTAGAGGCACATCTTTGCAAATCACTACTTTCATTGCAGTTGTGAAATATAGACTGTGATGTGAGATCTTGGCCCTATATAGTTGGCCCTCCACATTTGTGGCTTGGATTTTTTTGGATTTGATTATTCACAGATTTGATTGAGATGTTCTCTCTAGGAATCTCTAGGTCCTTCAGTATGACCTTGCTGAAAGTTGACAATAGAGTTACACAGAAGGAAATACAGATTCCAAGAGAAAATACTTCCCTAGGCTTTGTAGATCCTCCAGTGTGATTCTATGGTCAACCTCCAACTCATGTTAACCATTCAGTTGGATTGGAGGACCTAGAAATTTCTAAAAAGGTGTTATCTCAGGTTTAAAAAAAGACATTGCTTTTCTTATTTGCAGTTTTCCCACTTTCACAGGGTCCTGTGCACCTAACTCCAGCAAATGTGGAGGACCCACAGTATTTAATTATTTGCAGCCCTGACTGCCACCATTTGAAAAGAACTCATGTGCAAAGTCGAGAGACACCTTGTGTCTTCTGAGCCTAAGAATATTTCTTTAATTCCCTTGAATGTTGAACTCAATGAGCAGTGAGGCCAGTAAAATAGAAAAGTTATTTTTTTTTCTTTTTTTTTTCTTTTACTCACTGCAATGGATGTGATTCTGGCGATGGGACCCATTTGCTTTCCCCTTTTTTCACAAAGGGGATTCAGAGATTTGAAAAGAAATGTAGGGTGTTCTTAAACGCAGAAACTGCTAACAATGTCTTCCTGGAATTCTCCAGAGACCAACGCAATATCAATACCACATATTTCTCTTGGGTGATGAAAGCACATTACAGGCTGATAAAAGGCAATCGCTGTGCATTTTTACAAGACTCTGCAGATGAACGATTTATTAGATGCTTGGGAAAACTTGAGGGGAGGAATGGAGGGGGGGGGGACTGGCAGCTGGGAGCTCCCTTGAAAAGCCGTGCCGGATCCACCTTCTGTTCTGCCAATTACTGTAGTTTGTCCTCCACAGTTATTCTGTGCTAATTGGCATTCCTTCCTATTGGCATAAAAGGAACAGTTCCCACCAAGAAACAAAATAAAACACAAGTATTACAGTTGGGGTATTGCAGAATTAGGGAGGTGAGGGAGACCAATGGCGGCTAGTGGCTCCCATGTTAGTGGGGCAGTGAATCCATCCCAGGTTTGCAATGACTAAAATAATTTTTTAAAAAAAGATTCAGCCCCTTGGAAAGCTCCTTTAAAGCCAGCCAAAACCTGACCTAGATTCACTTCCCCACTGACATGGGAGCCACCAACTGTCAGGGGGAGGTACACCAGGCAGGGCTTGGTATGAGCTTAAGATCTCATTGAGCTGTTTTTGAATGACCACTCCCAGAATCCCCTCATTGGCCATACTGACTGGGGATTCTGGGAGCAGTCATGAAAAAAATGACTTGTTCCAGCTCCCAGATTCCACCAGTCCAATTGAGATTTTGGGAGTTGTTGTCCAAAACACATAACTTGTCCAAGCTTGGGGGTAGCTTTGAAACCAGGGATGGAAATCATATAGTCCTCCAGATTTTGTTGGATTGCCACTTCTAGCATTCCTCATCATTGGCAAGGATTGCTGGGAGCAGTAGTTCAACAGAAATTCTGGAGGAACATGCAATCCTCACACCTACTGTAAGCGCTTCAACTCAATCGCCTTACACTCATGTTCTTGAAACGAACAGGAGTAAGATGCTCTTCTCTTTATGTCTGGTCCTTGGTTTGATGTGAAAAATAGACACCATTCAAAGAAGACAATCATGTACAGGAGTGAAATATGCAGGGAAGAAATGTATATTCCTAGATCGTAGGACTGAGTTGCAAAGCAAGTCTTCTTCAGTGCTGAGAACTGCTGCTCAGAATTGTAGACCAACACAACTGGAAGGCACCACTTCAGGGAAACTAGGTCAGATTTCCAGGATGCTTCCAGCTTTGCTTCTCTGACTGTTCCAAATATTACCTTGCACTGTTAAAAAGGATGGAAAGTCTTTGCATAAGGCTTGCCCGGGGTGGTGTGGGGTGTGGGAGTGGGTCTGAGCCCATGTGGCTTATATGCTATCTAAGTAGTCCATAAATAAGAGCTCTCTTGACATTCCGCTCCACAGTCTGATCAGTAGCAGATTTATGATCACTGAATTGTCTCTCCTTTCCTCTAGGTCAGCACACACTTCTCTGATATTATGCGCTTGAACGTGCCTTCAAGCTGCCTGTTGACTTCTGGTAACTCCATGAATTTCATAGGGTTTTCTTAGGCAAGGAGTCCTTAAAGTTGGTTTTGCCCATTCTTTCCTCTGAAATACAGCTTACAGAACCTGGCATTCCCTGGTGGTCCCCTTCCAAATATTCACGGCATTGACTCTGCTTAGCTTTCCAAGAAATGGGAAGAACCAGGAAATGGGAGAAGGAACCTTACCAAACTTACTAGCCATGCTCAATGGGCTCCTCTTCCTAACATCTCTGGTTTTAACTGTACAGGTTGTGTAATACAATAGTACAATGCAAACTACAGGATGCACAGCTACAATGCAAAATAATGTACAATATAGGATATGCAGATATAATATGCAATGATGTAATCTACATCTTAAGAAATCCCACTGAGACAAGAGATGTAGGAACATAGTTCTCTAAACCTACTAGTAAGAATCTTCAAGCTTACATCCGTTTTGTGGTGAAAGGGCAAAGCATGTGCTTTGCTTAGAGAAGGTCTCAGGTTCAATCCCCAACATCTCGAGTTAAAAGAAGCCAGGAGCAGATGATGCAAATGGAAGCCGTGGTAGGCATAAGATAAGCACAGCTAATCATTATAGACAATGTGGAGTCGAAGGTTTTCATGGCCGGCATCCATAGTTTTTTGTGGAGCTTTCGGGCTAGATGGCCATGTTTTAGAAGAGTTCCTTTCTGACGTTTTGCCAGCATCTGTGGCTGGCATCTTCGAGATGCCAGCCACAGATGCTGGCGAAACGTCAGAAAAGAACTCTTCTAGAACATGGCCACATAGCCCGAAAGCTCCACAAAAAATTATAGACAATATTGGGGCAAAAGAACCGACATTCTGGTTAGGCAGCATTCTCTGTTTAAACCCTTCTGCAGCATTCCTATCACTCCAAGCAAATGGAGCAGCTAAGAGCAACAAAATCAAGAAAACCCTTGACTAGGGCCTTATCTACATGGACAATTTACCCTGAGTTCCCCCCAGACTCAAACTATCTTGCTTACAAAACAAAGGACCAAACCTCTGAATTGGGTCTGGACTATCTTGATGATGCCCACACCTGATTCAGAGCTTCCTCCCCCTAACCTGCATATGAATAACTCACCTTTTGCTGCAGGTTTTCAGGGTGGCTTCAGCAACAATGGTGTCTTTTCATTCATGGTTCCAGATTATCGCCTGGTGCTGCCTCTGTGGGCCTAAGTCGCTCTTAGGTCAGAACAAGGTGCCCAGCATCAATAGTTGGCACCTTGTACCAACCTCAGCAGTAGTATAGGCAAGGAATGGGAACAGCATAGGAAATGCAACTTCCCACCATTGCTGGGGAAAACCCACAAAGAAAAGGGCAAATTTAGGAGGAATTCAGGGCCAGAATACTCCAGGGAATGCCTTGAGTATTATGGCAAGTGTAGACAGGCCCTAAGTCTCACCTCTGCCATAGATTTAGCAGGTGGGACTCTCTCCCTGGCCCCATGTGTAATATAGGACATAATGCCTCTTATCCAAGTTACAGCCTTATTGAAGGGATTACAAGTATTACAATGTGAGGCACTCTGAGCAGTGTCTTTGTTATGCTCACTAATCATTAAAGATGTGAAACCCAACCAGTTTCATTTACAATGACTAGAATTCTGTTAGGGACATGTGCATGCATAAGTCATGCTATGCAAGTGGGGTCAAAAAATCACTAATGTGTTCTGCTGATAGCAGTGGAAGTAGAGTTGTGCAGACAGCATGTTCCTCTTCACCTGATCTTTGCAAGTTGTGCATTGTCCATTATATGATGTGTTTGCATATCTTATATTGTATATTATAGTTGCACATCCTTTATATTACATTGTAGTTGTGCATCCTATACTTTGCATTGCATCATGTATTGCATCTAGCCATTGACAAGGGTTGTACAACACTGCCTTTTCTGTATGATGGTTGTATAGTACTCATGTAGCATATCTTTCTGTGTGGAAATTTATGCTACAGTGAGAGATGCTGGGCTGCAACCATTGCATTTTCACAGAATCTCATGGGCATTCTTGTCCTGTCACAGTTATATGTCAGAAATACATCCCCACACACTTTTTATATACTGAAATTTGTGCATACTTTGGTACATGTTTGTGTGCCATTGTGTACATTTTGCACGTACGTGATTTGTACTCATGTCCATTTTGCACACTTTCTCTTTGCCGAAACTTTGGAAATGTACAGACTGTCAACATAACCTGTCCTTCATCCTTTTAACAAATTTGGTAGGTGCAAATCTGATATTTTCATTGCAAATTGCAATTCAATGGATTTATCTTCCATCTTCACTAATAATGGCATTCTTGGTTGGTGTTTTGTTGGTGTTACACACATTTAAGTTCTCTTGCCCATGAGTTTGTGCTTTTTCCTTTTTCTTTTTGCTACTGTGTAATGGATGTATTCAGTTCAGAACTGTGTAAGCAGAGTTCCACAAATGTAAACATTTCACACAGTCCTAAATCCTATTATTGTTCTGTGCCTTCAACTCATTTCCAACTTATGGTGACCCTAAGGGGTTTTCATCATGGGGTTGTTTTCTGAGGCTGAGAGTGTGTGACTCACCCAAGATCACCTAGTGAGTTTCTATGGCCAAATGGGGAATTAACTCTGGTTCCTAGAGTCATAGTCCAATGCTCAAACCATTATACCACACTAGCTTTCAATCCTATTGTTAGTCCCATTGAAAATAAAGCCATTAAAGCAATGGAATGTGCCAGTGGTACAGCCCAGATTCTGGTGATCTGAAAAACCATACTGCCCTGTATGAACCTCTTCCAATGGTAAGATCTTCAGTCAAGGCCCTTCTTTCCATCCCACTACTTTTTCATGCTCATTTGATGGGAACAAAGGAGACAAGGTCTTCTTGGTAGTTGCTTCCAAATTGTGAAACTCCCTTCCTAGGTAGGATAGGATGGGTCCCTTCTGAGTCTCCTTCTACTGGCAAGTAAAAACATCAGACATTTACAAATGGACTGCGATGGACTTTTAATGGTGGACTGTGCTGTTTTGTTGATTTTTTAAAATATGGACTTATTAAATTTTAAATGTTTTAACTGCATAGTTGGTTTGTTTTTCATTTTCGTACAAGTTGAGTCTCCCTTATCTGAAATGCTTGGGACCAGAAGTGTTTTGGATTTTGGAAAATTTGCTTATACTAAATGCGATATCTTGGAGATGAGACCCAAGTCTAAATGTAAAATTCATTTCTGTTTCGTATACACCTTATAAACATGGCCTAAAGGTGATTTTACACATAATATTTTAAATAATTTTGTGTGTTAAACAAAATTTGTGTGCACTGAATCATCAGAAAGCAAAGGAGCCACTGTCTCAGCCACTCATGTGGACAATTTTAAATTTTTGGAGTATTTTGGATTTCAGGATTTTAGATAAGGGATATTCAACCCAATATATATATTTTTGTATAGTTTTTAATCTGTACTGCTTTTATGAAATTGTAAACTGCTTTAACAGAGAAAAGGCAAGATATAAATTAAAAAAAAATAAAATTACTTTGAGGAGAAATGCCTGAAAGTTGACATGACAGCCATCTTTAAATATCCAAAGGGATGTGGTGTAGAAAATGGAACAAGTCTGTTTTTCCAGACACTAGAAAGTGAATCAATGGATCCAAATTACAAGAAAGAAAGATTTCACTTAATCATTAGTAAAAACTTGTTTACTTTCTGACAGTGGAATGGACTACTTTGGAGGGTAATGGGCTCTTCTTCTTTGGAGATCTTTTAACAGAGGTCAGATGCTCATAGAGAGCCAGTGTGGTTAGGGTTGCCATAACTCCCTTCCACAAAATCGGGACAAAAGGTAGGAGCTTCAAGAAAAATGGAGGACACGACCACCTAAAAGCCAAAAACATTAATATAAATTCTCAATCATGTTCAAAATGGAGGAGATTTTGACATTTTTCCTGGACAGAAGGTTGAAATGTATACATTTTAAAATTATATATTTTTAATTTTATGTTGGATTATTTTAATGGGTCTTGGGTATGAGATGAATGAGCCAGCATGGTTTCAATGTTGAACTATGATGCTGGAGAACAGGGTTCGAATCTCTACTTGGCAAAGAAAACCCACTGGGTGACTTTGGGCAAGTCACACTCTCTCAGCCTCAGAGGAAGGCAATGGCAAACAAATCTTGACAAGAAAACCCCAATGATAGGTTCACTTTAGGGTGTATCTAAGTCGGAAACAACTTGAAGGCACACAACAACAATAACAACAAAGATTCAGTTAAGAGTTGGTGCCTAGTAAAGTAAAAATTTGAGGCTTTTTCTTGCTCAGAGTTTTACAAGTATATTGCAAGCCAAGGCATTTTAACTAAGATAAATTCATCAAAGAAATGTGGTTGTGTGCATAATAAAATTCAGTGAATGTCATATAGCTGTAAATAAACCATGTGAAATAAATGTATATTTATATTATTTATATTGCAAAGGAAAGGAGGATAAGGCAACGCAAAATGGAGAACATTCCCAAAAAACAGAGCACACTCGAAAATAAAAGATGCAAACACTAAAGCTGCATCTTCATTGCACTGGTCTGAAACCACTTTAATTGCCATGGCTCAATTGGCATAGCTCTACTCTGGTACCAAAACAAACTACTTTGGAGCCATGGTAATTAAAGTGGTGTCAAACCAGCCTCAATGCAGCTACAACCAGCCGGGACATTTTTGCAAGCATTAAACCTGGGACTTTCCCGGTTTTTAGGGACAAATGGCAACCCATGGGGAGAGGCGGGAAATATAAATAAATTATTATTATTACTATTATTATTATTATTATTATTATTATTATTATTAAGCCCTAAGTGTGGCACAGTGGTTTGAGCCCTGGACTATCACTCAGGATAACAAGGTTTGAATCCCAGCTGGGCCACAGAAACTTTAAACAAGTCACACACTCTCAGTTTCAGAGGATGGCAAACTTCCTCTGAAGAAACATGCTCAGAAAACCCCATGACAGGGTCGCCTTAGAGTCTCCACAGGTTGGAAACAACTTGAAGGCACACAACAGTAACAAGAACAATGCCCATTTCTCAGAAGTTGTACAAGGCATGGGGTTGGACTAGCTGGCCCTTAGGGGACCCCTTCCAACACTAAAATTCTAAGGTTCTGTGGTTTTGTGAAATTGAACAGGTCTACTCTAGTTGGGATTAACCAACAGGATGCCAACCATGCAGTTGTGCAGTCTTGGATAGCGTGTAACTATTCCTCAGAGTATTGTTTGATTCATTGGGATTTCAGAAGCAGCCGCTGTGCGTTATTTCCCATCACACAAGGGGACAATAAGGAGGCACACTGACAGAGATGTAATTGGTTGCATGGCACCAATCTTCAACAGAAGGGTGCTGTAGCGCAACCACCGCATAATTACATGCGTGTAGGTTTACACTATGCAAGTCTGACGTAGGACCTCAGCCCCTCTTTTCTTTTGCACAGTGTGGCTTATTTGCTCTTATTGCTGCTCTCAACAGGTTTTAGTCCTTATTTGGGTTGATTTCTTATTCTCTTTTTTTGCACTGACATGGAAGAATGAAAAGAGTCTTTAAAAATGAAAGTAGATCAGTGTTCTCCAGCAAGGTAGTCTTGTCTACAGGTCCCATCATCCCCAGCCAGATCATGCTGGATTCAGCGAATTCACCCTTGAGAAATGATGGTCCCTAAAAGGTTCGCCATCACTGTCCTAGTCCATTTCACACAAGTTCTGGAAAGCACTGCAAAAGCATCTCTGACAGCAGGTCATCTGGACTCTGCTTAAAAACCTTCTAGGAAAGTAGAGCCCACCATTATCCAAATTACTCTGTTCCCTCACCAAACAGCTCCTACCATTTCCTACTGTTTAGGAAACCATCCGTCACCACTGCCTCATGTGCCTAGGTTTCCAGCATCTAAGCCATCCCAGAATCATAGAATTATAGAATTATAGAGCTGGAAGGGACCATAAGGCAAGGAACCACAAGGGAGCACAAATTCCACCACACTCCAAGGCAACCTATTCCACTGTCAAACAGTTCTTACTGTCTAGATGGTCTTCCAAATGTTGAACTGGAATCTCTTTTCCTCTAGTTTGCATCCATTGCTCCAGGTTCTAGTCTCTGGAGCAGCAGAAAACAAGCTTGTTCCATCCTCAATAGGACATCACTTCAAATATTTAAACATAACTATCATGTCCCCTATTAACCTTCTCTTCCCCAGGCTAAACATATTCCTGAACTGTTCCTATTTCTCCCTAAGCTGTTCCTCATAGGACATAGTTTCCAGACCCTTCACCATATTGGTTGCCTTACTCTGGACACACTCCATCTTGTCAATATCCCTCTTAAATTGTGGTGCCCAAAACTGGATGCAGTATTCCAGGTGAGGTCTGACCAAAGCAGAACAGAGTGGTACTATTACTTCTCTAAGTCTGGACACTATACTCCGATTGATGCAGGCTAGAATCATATAGGTTTTTTTTATCTGCCACATCACAGTGCTGATACATGTTCAGCTTGTGGTCTACTAAGACTCCTTGACTCCTTTTGTATGCACTGCATGTAGTGCTGTCAAGCCAGTGTCACCTGACACTACTGCTTCCTTTGATCTGGACACTATGGTCTTTTGATTTCGGTGGAGTGGTTTGAGCAATGGACTAAGGCTCCGGAGACCAGGTTTTGAATATCAGCTCAGCCATTTAAACCCATTGGGTGACCTTGGGCAAATCACACTTTCTTAGCTTTGGAGAATTGCAATAGTAAACACCATTTGAACACATTTGCCAAGAAAACCCTGTGATAGGTTCGCCTTAGGGTGACCATAAGTCGGAAACAACTTGAAGGCACACAACACAGATACTAATATCTTTTGGTGCCTAACGTTGGGGTATCAAGATAGCATTGGCAACTTCAACATGGCATCCCTCCATTCCTTTAATACAAGTAGTAAAAGGGGAAGGACGCCAGTTCTCTTAAAGAAGAAGCATTTGGAGGCCAGGCAGAAGTTAACACCTGTCTAGAACCTGCTTAGATGAGATGACCAGAAAAAAGGAAATACCAATTTTATAGCAAATGTGGGGCAGAGTTGGGGAGGAGAAGGCGGAAAGCCACAATCATCTCAGAAGAATGCATTCTGCTGCTTTGGAGAGCCGCTTATCCTTGATTTTAATGCTGTGTAAATTACATTTGCCTCAGCAATCAAATCTCCTTTTCATTACCTCACTACTGCCAGACTTCTGATATAATTGACATGATCGCTTGGAATGCCAGCCGAGGCTGATTTTAAAAATAGCCTTACGCACCCTTCTCTCATCTCCTTTTTGTTGTTGTTGTTGTTGTTGATAGTGAGGCTTATTTGTATGAGGTAGTCCCAAATTCCCTCTGTCTTTCAATAAATAAAAGCCAGCAACCACAGACCAAGGATATTACTTAATGGCCAAGATCTTAATATTGGGTTTGTGCATGCAAACCTCTACACATAGGAGTCATGCCTTGATTGTGGTATGTAACTCTTGCATTGAATGGCAACATTGCACAATGGAAGAAAGACCAGAAATGTGCAATTCAATGCACAACCAACTGGGCATTGTGAGGTGAGATTCTATGTGCAATTTGCACTCACAAGCAACTCTGTAACCTTGAAATAAATGTGGCCACTCCACATCAGCACAGTTGTTCAACTGTTTCTGTAGCAGAATGTCAATAATAATAATAATAATAGTTGAGATGGAGTACAGCATGTTAAAACTCAAAACAAAATTAAAAACACATAAACCCACAATTAAAATACAATACTATAAAATAATTAAAATACACTCATATGAGTTCATATACAGATTACAAAAGCATAATTTAAAATTGATTGGATAGGGCTGCCAGGCAAAATATGTCTTTAATGCTGTTTTAAATGTCATCAGCATTTTCAGCTATCATATCTCTTCTGGCAGGTCATTCCACAGTCTGGGGGCAACAGACAAAAATGTCCTCTGGGACTGTTGCCAGTCTAGTCTTGGCTAGATGGATCAAAGATTTCCCAGCAGACTTGAGTGTACAGGATGGATTGTATGGGAGAAGGCATAGGTAACCTGGACCCAAACGATGTAGGGCTTTATAGATTTAAACTAGAAACTAATTGGCAGCCAGTGGAGTGCTTTTAAGATTGGTGTGATGGGATCCCTCCTGGATGTACCCGTACCAGTCTGGCCGCTATATGCTGAACCAGTTGGTTCAGACATGGTACAAAGGTAGCTCTATGTACAGCACATTGCATGAGTCCAGCATTGAGGTTGCCAGTATGTGCACTATCATTTTAAGGTCCTCTGGACCGATTCTCAGAAGGGACACAGTTATCAGCCAAAGCTAGTAACAGGCACTCCTAAATGTCACATCTGTCTCATAAGGTAAGAGTTCCTGCATGGCAGGGGGTTGGACTGGATGGCCCATGTGGTCACTTTCAACTCTATGATTCTATGAATTCAACCAGATTCTGACTACTGTTCCCCTGTCCAAGCATCCCGGTGGTAGATCTGGTTGATCTCTGCATCACAAGGAAACTTCACAGCCAGGCTCAGAAAAGGCAAGCAGGGCTACCATTAGCTCACCTGAGAAGTCAGTTCCATTGAGCTTCACCTCTCCCCAAGAGCCATTCAGCAGCCATTTTAACAAGCTGAGGAAACACATAATATTCACAGTGTGCCCCAGAAACTGGTGCTGGATGCTCATTGGGAGTGACGACGTGCATCAGGACCACTGTGCATAGGTCCCATTGTACACGAGACAACAATTTGCACCAGGGATTTTGCTGGCTTTGCTATGCTGTAACATAGGAAAAGGCAATGGCAAAGGTGAGATGACTGAGGGACATGGCAGGTGGCCCAAGGGGCACACTTTGGCTACCCCGTGATATTCGAATCAGCTGCCACTACACATATGTGCGCGTGTGTACTGACCCCATTCTGCCTGAAGCATATGGCATTTTTAGAGGCAGAGGACCGCCAAGGCGACACACAGTTCTAGGGAAAGACCAAGGCACCCAGCCAAGGCTAGTTATCCCTGCCAGCCTCACATATGTTGGAACGCTTGCTTGCTTGGCTGGCTGGATTTCTTGTAGACCATCCACTTTCCAAGGCTTCCTGCTCTTCTCTTCACTCTGCCATGTCTGCCACTCTACTGTAAAGGGAGCTGATTTACAGAGCAAGATGTTAAGACAAAGAAGTGGAAAATGCATACCTTCACATGAATGCACACCCAAAATTCAGAAATAATAAGGAGCTTAGCAGGATACATGTTTGGTACCTGCAAACATCATTTCATGGACCCCAAGTTTAAAGCATTCTGATCTAAATCCATAGATTGCATGAACTGAGATTAGAATTTAGATCTATCCATAGTGCTGATTTTAAACCCTCCGACAAAGATGTTCCCTCTTAGAAATCCTTTTTCACATTCATCCACCTCCCCTTTTTCTTCTTGTCCTCTGTCTAGTTGCAAGTACAGAAGCAGCAGCAGCATTATACAGATGGTAAAGAAGGGCTGGAGAAACATAGACTTTCAGTGTTAGGTTGCAGCTGTTTGGGTGCATCTACACTGTAGAAATAATTCAGTTTGGCACTACTTTAAGTGTTATAGCTCCACCCTATGGAATCCCAGGATTTGTACTTTTACAAGGTCTTTAGCCTTCTGTGCCAAAGAATCGTGGTGCCTCACAAAACTACAAATCATGTAGGATGGAGCCATGGCAGTTAAAGTGGTGTCAAACTGTATTATTTCTATAGCTTTGTTTGCAGTAAACCATGCAATAGATCTCATGATGGGAAAGAATGGGATTCAACTCTTGCTAATCCCATTGTTGTGTGCCTGCCTGCCTACAATAGGCAACATATACAGCAGCTGTCTCAGAAGCATAGATCTTTAAATTTGGCCAGCAAAATAGAAATAATAAAAAAAAGTGGAGGTTGATGTGAGGAAAATTGTCCCTGGATTTGGATGAAGTTTGTGAGTGGTCTCTGAAAGGTTAACTTTCTTTTCTTTTCTTATGAAAAGCTTACCTGACCTGATTGTTTCTTTACGAGAAATGATAGTGAAGTGAGGATATTTAGTTTGGAGAAGAAAGATTGGAGCTGCTCAGAAGATTGAAGCAAGCTTTTTTCCTGCCACTCCAGAACATGAACCAATGGGTTCAAATGACAAGAAAAGAGATTCTGACTATTTATTGTAAGCTGTTCAATGGTGGAATGGATTGCCCTGGAGGAAGGCACATCCTTCTTTGGAGATCTATCAACAGCAGTTGGATGGCAGCGGGTTAGAGTAGACGGTCCTTGTGACGGTCTATGATCACACGGCTGGGTGCCTTGTTGTGACCTCAGAGAAATGATTTGCACCAGTGGCAAGAGGCAGCACAGTGGGACACTGTGTAGACAGCCACCCAGGGTTGTTCCATGGAGATCTGGAGCAAATGGTTGAGTCTTTTAAATCTGCTTTTAAGCAGAGATGACTGTATTCACTGCAGGACTGCCCTTCCCTCATATGGTCCAAAGTTGAATAGGGCCTTTATGTCATGCCCTATCTCTGGGATCCAGACTTGTCCTCTGAGTCTGAAGGCTCTGATGGAGAGGTTGAGATCCCAGGGGACATGCTGGAGCTCCAGCAATGCCAGCAACCACAGGAAGTGAACTTGCAGCCAGCACCGGGATCAAGTTCCCAGCAGCCACAGGAGCACATTTCCTTACAACCAAGACCTCAGATAAAAAGCCAGACTTGAAAGAACCTACCTCTGCAGAAGGACACCAGGAAAGGGAGGGATGACAGTGTTATCAGCATTTAAGTAAAAAGCAGGCTGCTAAAAGGGAACACCTATGAGACCCAGATGGGCTATAAATATCCCAAAACCTCCCTCGGTCCAGCATGGCTGACAAACATCCTTCTTCCTTGGGAGAAAGCCATGCTGGTGCCTCATTCCTTGATTGTCTGGCTGTTGCCTAGACCTCTGCCTGGTCTCTGACTATTCTTTGGATTAACCTTTGGACTGCTATACTGGGTGACTGCTGATTTGTGAAAGTCCTAGACTGGATTAAACAAACACTGCTTTTGCTACAGACTCTCTAGTGAGCCAAACTCTCCCTACTTAAGATGCTGAGGTTTTGAGCTGGGAGTTTAGCTAGCAAAATAGGACACTTCGGCCCTGTGTCATCTGGACAAGGTGATGCAAGAGAGGGGGAAGGAATGCAAATGGCCCATGTAGACATGCCCGAAGATAGCTCCTTAAAATTTTGGATTAAAACCCAGAGTGGAGATGTGGAAGCTACTGGCCACATCCTGCAGAGCTCTTCATCTATTCCTATCAGTGCCACGGCAGCCAAACAGTTAACAGGAGCATCTCTCCCCTCCGTGAGTGTCCAAAACCCCATCCCCCAGCCCTGCTAAGATGCTTACACATTCCTTGTTCCATCTGTTCAGCTTTGCTTTCTCTCCTAATGTATCCAGAGTGCCTCCTTCCCGTGGTGGCTCAACATTTTAATCACAGTGATTAAAAACAATGAGCACGAACAAAAACAAGCATATATATGTGTGTATGTATTTAATCAGAAGCTATTAGTAATGTCAGGGACTGTCTTGTCACCCTACCCTTAATTCAGGGAAGATAGGTAATCATTATCTCCCTCGCCAAGTTACACCCAAAGAAGGGTCTCAACCAGCTTCTGTTTGCCAGCTCTGTAGTTTTGTCATAATTGCACATTATGCTTCTGCACTCATACACACGCGCACTTGCAGCAAGAGGCTGGAAGGCTCTCCCCCAATGCAATACATCCCAGAGTCCCGGGTGTTGTACAGTTGGCAGTCAAGGGCATGGCAAGCAGAAGGCCATATCCCAGCACAGTTGGGTCTGGAGGCTGATGGAGTACCAACTCCAAAAAGAAAGGTGATGGGAACAAGGGACAGCTCTATCCTGAGGGAGAGTGATGTTGCTCAGTGGCATCAGTAAGGTTAGGGTCACCCAGGGTGCATCTACACTGTAGCAATAATGCATTTTGACACCATTTTAAGTACTATGGCTCCATCCTAGGATTTGTACTTTTGTGATGTGCCAGGACTCTTTAGCAGAGAAGGCTAAAGACTTTGTAAACTTACAAATCTCATGGGATAGAGCTACAGCATTTTGTAAAATTACAAATCCTTTAGGATAGAGCTACAGCCCTTAAAGTGGTGTAAAACTGCATTACTTCTACAGTGTAAATGCACCCAGTTTGGTAATTCATGGTCTCACTCTCATTGATCTCCTGGGATGGGGGTGCAGATGGGGAGAAAGGTATCACCACCAGGTACCCAACATCCCGCCACCATCGCCCTCCACACAGCTAAGATGAGATGCCCCACTGGGCAAGAACAGTTTTTTTTTTAAATTACAAAAGATATTTGAGAGGATGTCATACTAAAGATGGAACAAGCTTATTTTCTGCTGCCCCAGAGACTAGGACCCGGAGCAATGGATGCAAACTACAGGAAAAGAGATTCCACCTAAACATTAGGAAGAAATTCTTTACCCTATGAGCTGTTTGACAGTGACAGCACTCCTCTGGAGTGTAGTAGTCTCCTTCTTTGGAGGTTTGTAAACACGGGCTGGATGGCCATCTGCCAGGAGCGTTTGATTGTGTAGTCCTACATGGCAGGGGATTGGACTGGATGACCCTTGTGGTTTCTTCCAACTCTATGATTCTATAACTCTATCTCCATTTTCAGGAAAAGAGGCGATGGTAGAGACGATGGTAGAAAGGATCTGAACAGGTCAGAAGGGGAAAGCTGTTGGGGGAAGAGCAGAGAAAGGTTCATGGTTTCACTCCTGACCTCATTTGCCCAAAAGCAAGCTGCATGCCAAGATGAGTCCCCCTTTTCTTTACCAGGGAAGGAGCCTTGGGGCACCTCACTGCTGCCTGGTGTCACTCCCTGTAATGGTGTCACCCTGTGCAGTCCACACCTCCCTCACCCCCCAAGTACACAGCTGTCTCAGGTGATGGATGCTTTCCTGAAGTCCTTCCTTCCCTGCAACCAACCAGTGGCTGTTTAAGTTAATACAAGAACTGCTGATGGAAAATGTTTTACAAGGAGGTGCTGCATATGTCCTTGTGCAATGTCCAAAACAGCTGTTGTACTAGCATAACCGCCGGTCACCAAGAGAATTCCACTCTGTATTGGTGAAATATGAAGAGTTTTGAAATTTAGTTACCAATGCATGTTCTCCAACTGTCCTGATTTGGCAGGAGTAGTCCCGATAAATCCTCTGCCATCTTACTTTATCAGCTGCCTTTAAAACATCTCTGTTTCTCTCTCTTCCTCCCACTTTCCCCGTTTCTCCTTAGCTTACTTCAGTTGCTGCAAACTGAGTTCAAAGGGCAAAAATAGTTTGCATTCCATTAACTAAATGGTTTGAAAGGACAAAAAGGGTGGAATCTTGCCCTTGTCAGTAGCCTCAAGTAAAAGCAAACTTCTGCAGCTTCTCCTAGTTTGTGTGTTCCTCCTCCTCTGCAATTTCTGCCATCTTTAAAAAATATACTGTATTATTAAAACAGAAAGCAGATAAAATAACACTGAAGTGAATCATCAATCACAAGCATCCTTCTTACATTTATAAATCTTTTTTTCTAAACACTAACTTCCACCCTAACAGATCTTGGTGATTCATTTAAGCAACTGTACTGTCCCTTGTCATACCCTTACGTACATCTGATTTCTAAAGACATTTGCATAGCTATCATATATAAACTAATAACCTTTACATCTTTAGTCGGTAAAACCTACTATTGCAAGCTCACCCTACATATCAATTAAATAACTCACAACATTCGTAAATCTGCTTAAACTGTTTCCTTTCAGAAGAGAAGTTAATTTATCCATTTCTGCCATGTCTATTAATCTCATTTTCCAATCCTGGACTGTTGATACTATATTGTTCTTCCAAGTTTGGGCATATATGCTCCTGGTTATTGCCGTCATGTAAAATTTGCATTTTTGCTATTACTTTCCTCATCTATTATCCATAATAAATATATTTTAGGTTTCAGTAGCTTCTGCCATCTTGACCACACTTTGATGCTGCTTTGCCAGATGTGTTCTGGTTTTCATTTGTGAAAGGTTAGAAGATATGCCCTTGTTTGACTGTAATGTTTTCTTAGGCTCCAACGTGTCATTTAACCCTGTCCTTCTGTGAATCACAGATGATGTAGCTCATTAATAATGGATCCTTGTAAGTGACTCCATTACAACAGATGCCTGGCTTTAATGGCCATCACATACTGCTAAAGGTGTGAATGGCAAAGAGTAACATCATTGTTTTAACCAGTATGCTAAACATTCTCTCTGCTGGTGTTGAATAGTGTCTCACCATCAAAAGATAATGTTTTGAAGTCCTGGGTTATGTTTTCCTAGCACCCCACTTCATCATGCTTCCCTTCAAAAAAGAAAGACCTCCCATTTTTAATTTTGAATCTATAATTTCTATTGCTTGTGATGCAGCAGCTAAAAAAAGGCCAATATGATTGTTGTTGTTTTTGTTGTTGTTGTTGTGTGCCTTCAAGTCATTTCTAACTTATAGCAACCCTAAGGCAAACCAATCATGTGATTTTCTGGGCAAGATTTGTTCAGAGGTTTGCCATTGCCTTCCCCTGAGGCTGAGAGCATATGACTTGTCCAAGGTTACACAGTACAGTAGTTTTCATTTTCCAGAGTTGTAATCCAACCATCAAACCATTGATAGAATCATAGAATCATAGAGTTGGAAGGGACCACAAGGGCCATCCAGTCCAATCCCCTGCCATGCAGGAGCTCTCCATCACACTCTCCATTTCACAATGCTGGCTCAATATGATCCTAGGCAGCATCAATAGGAGTGTAACGTCTAGCTCAAGGGAAGTAATAGTGCCGCTGTATTCTGCTTTGGTCAGACCTTACCTGGAATATTGTACTGTATCCAGTTCTGGGCACCACCTTTCAAACATGCTGCACTATTCTGTGTTGTCTATTGTTATTGTATTGTATTGATGTAGTTTTTAAATTATTGGTTTTAAATTGTAACTGATTTAATATCTTTTTAAGGCGGGAGGGGGAGGGATGCAATCTGTTTTATTAATGTAATGCCATTTTATTGTGTAAGCCACCTTGATTGATCTCAAAGGGGCAGGGTATATATAAATATTATTATTATTATTATTATTATTGATGTTAACAAGCTGGAATGTGTCCAGAGGAAGGCAACCAAAACGGTGTAAGGTCTGGAAACCACCAAGCACTATGAGAAGCATCTTAGGGAGCTGGGTAAGTTTAGCTTGGAGAAGAGAAGACCAAGAGTGATATGATAGTCCTGTTTAAATATCTGAAAGGACATCATAGTGAAGATGGAGCAAGCTTGTTTTCTGCTGCTCCAGAGACTAGGACACAGAGTAACGGGTTTCTACTACAGAAAAAGAGATTTCACTTTGACTTTAGGAAGATCTTCCTGATGGTAAGAGCTATTTGACAATGGAATGCATTGCCTTGGAGCTGGGTGATCAGGTGTCATAACTACTAAGAGGAAGAAGCAACTGCAAAATGCAGGACATTGAAGAAAAATGTAAGACATTACTATCAATGCTCATATAAATGTTATGTCATTGTCCTGTTCAAATGGGAGGATCTCTTGATATTGCTCCTGGACAGAAGGATGAAATGTAGGACATGTCCTGGAAAAAGAGGAGATCTGGTCACCCTGCCTTGGAGAGTGGTGGAGTCTTCCTTTTTTTAAACAGAGGCTGGATGCCCATCCCGTTTTTATTGCCATGGCTCAAAGCTATGGAATCCTGGGATTTGTAGTTTTGTGAGATATTTAGCTTTCTCTGTCACAGAGCTCTGGTGCAACAACAAACTACAAGCCCCAGGATTCCATGGGATGGAGCCATGGCAGTTAAGGTGGTGTCAAACTGTATTGATTCTGCAATGTGGCAACAGCTTTGGTTACATTAGAAACATAAAAATCCTTATTTGGACTGTAGCACCTTAAATGGTCCATACTATCTGAAAGACTTACCTTCCCCTTATGAACCTGCCAAAGCTGTAAGATCATCAGGAGAAAGATTTCTCACAGTGCTGCCACCATCAAAGATTTGCTTGGTGAGGACACGAGAGAGGGCCTTTTTGGTATCTGCTTCCAAACGCTGGAACTCACTTCTACAGGAGGCTAGGCTGGCTCCGTTCCTAACACCTTTCTCTTTAAGCAGGCTTTTCATACGTAATTGTGCCCAGGGATGTTTCTTATTGGTTTGCTGTTTGTTTTGTTATGTTTTTAATGGTTTTATACTTTTTAACTTAGGGGCTCGACAACCCACCCCTTTTAGTGCTGGATCACTGCCACGGCAACTACATCCAGCAGCCCCTATCTCTCCTTTCCACAGCGCAAAAAGGAACCGCAAAAAGTGACTCCTTTTTGCACCCTGGAAAAGGCACCATAGCTGCCAGCATGTGGCTTTCCCGCACTCTTTTGGCATTGTGTCATGTAGACACAACACCAGAGGAGTGCCATGTGGAGCAGTGTTCAGCATCACACTGGCCTGGGGGCAGAGTTGGGGCATGCGTCATTTGGATGCCATGCCCTGACTCCACCCTCAGGCTGGCCTTTCCTGCCGGTCTGTTGAGTCCTTTAGTATTTTTAAGGATTTTACATTTTTTATTGTTGTATTAATGTCGTAGAATCATAGAGTTGGAAGAGATGACAAGGGCCATCCGGTCTATGCCCTGCCCTGCAGGAAGACATAATCAAAAAAATGATACTGTATTTTAATTGTGTTTTAAAACTGTACTGTTTTATTGCTCTTGTTGTTTTAAGCATCTTTTGTGAGTCTCCTTGGGTCCAATTTGCGAGCAAGGTGGCAAATAAAATAAAATAATGGGTGGGAAGTTGACAAACGGAATCCTTCCCTGATAGGGAAAAAGCAAGAATTAATTTCCTTCAATGTAGCTGTATTCCAAGTCTGGACAACAGTCTCAATAAGAAACAAGAAGGAATTCCAATATGGATGAATTTATAGTTGAAATGTTCTTATCTTTATGAGATGATAAAGCCTTCAAGAAGTGTCTGGAGAGGGAGCAGATTACTCAGAAAGCCAGGGACCCATTTCTACACTGAACATTAAAATTCACAAATTGTCTAAGAGTTGGAGTTTCTTTTTTAAAAAAAACAACCCCACACTCGTCCAAATGCGTCATTCTATTCCTACGGACTAACAGATGTTTCCACTAAGGATTTAGGACAGAAAGAATATAAATGCAATGATAATGGCTGCCTAATGAAATTTAGTCTGCAATTAATTCACACATCCAATTAATACGATCCTCCAAGGAGAGTCTATTACTAAGACAGGAAAGCTTTGCTTGATCACTAGGGTCACTATCTGGCGAAAAGATCCAAAAATTAGGCACGGACGTTTTTATCGTTCTTTAGGCTACCATAAATATTCTTGACTGAGGTTTAACAGGATTCCATTAGAAGTCATAACTGGATGATGTCCCTACACCATACGGAACTCTGTTAGAATCTCAGAATGGAATCAAAGAATCATAGAGTTGGAAGAGGCCCCAAGGGCTATCCAGTCCAACCCCCTGCCATGCAGGAATATACCATCAAACACATCCAACAGATGGCCATCCAGCCTCTGTTTAAAAACTTCCAAAGAAGGAGACTTCACTATTCTCAAAGGCATGATCTTCTACTGTCAAACAGCTCTTACAATGAGGAAGTTATTTTTAATGTTTAGGTGGAATCTCTTTTCCTGTAGCTTGAATCCATTGCTCCATGTTCTAATCTCTGGGGGAAAGAAAATAAGTTTGCTTCATTCTCAGTATGACATCCCTTCAAATACAGATACATGTATCATCTCACCCCTTGACCTTCTCTTCTCCAGGCTAAAGATACCCAGCTCTCTAAGTCGTTCCTCACAGGACTTGGTGGTTTCCAGACCTTTTATCATTTTGGTTGCCCTCCTGTGGATATGCTTTAGCTTGTCAATATGTTGTTGTTAATTGCATTTAAGTTGAGCCCGACTCATGGCAACCCTGTGGATGAGACATCTCCAAGACCCCCTGTCCTCCACTGCTCTGCTCAGGTTTGGCAAATTCAGGCCCACAACTGCCTTGATTGAGTCCAGCCATCTGGCATGTAGTCTTCCTCTCTTTCAATGATTTTCTACCTTCCCTAGCATTATTGTCTTTTCCAATATGTTTTTATGATGTGTCCAAAGTTTTCTCATCTTGTTTCCAGGGAGATTTCTGGCTTGATCAGCTCTAGAACCCATTTATTTGTCTTTTTGGACATCCACGGTATCCTCAGCACTCTTCTCCAGCACCACATCTCAAATGAGTTTATTTTCTTCCCGTCCGCTTACTTCATAATATTCCTCTTGAATTGTAGTACCCAGAACTGGACACAGGATTCCAGGTGAGGTCTCATGAAAGCAAAATAGTGCTGTACTCCTACTTCCCTCAGTCTGGACACTACACTCCTATTGATCCAACCTGTGTTCATATGGCCTTTTTAGCTACTGCCTCGCACTGCTGACTCATGTTAGCTGGCAGTCCTAAGCCTCCCAGATCCCATTCACATATACTGTTGTCAAGTCTGGTGTCATCTCTTACAAAAAGAAAAGATACATTTCTTCCAACTTATATTTGCATTGTTTTGCATATTCTGGACAAATGTTTGCCATAAGAACAGAGAAACCATGGAGCTATAGGCTCCCACATCAGTAGGGTGGTATAGCCACTTTAGTGATATTTAAAGAAATTCTCCAAGAGGCCAAGCCTTACCTCCAAATTAAATTGAATCGTTTGGATAGCTCAAACTAAAAGCTGGAGTGGCCTCCTATGGTTTCTCCTACAATTACTATTACTAATCTTCCTTGGAGTACTCGTAGTTGACATGAATCCCGTATTGGGAGGAAGAAGAAGGAAATAAAGATTTGTCACAACATCACTGTCCTGGAGTGGCCAGTGGTTAGCATCCAGGTCTGTCATCATTGTGGAGAAGGCAGGTTTTTGTGGAGATATATTCAACAGTAAGATCAACTTGAGGACAATTAACAGCAACAAATATTCAAAATGATCAAAGGTCTGGAAGCCAAACCTTATGAGGAATGACTTAGAGAGCAAGGTATATTTAGCATGGAGAAGACTGGGGGCTTGTCTACATGGACAAATTATCCTGAATACCTTCTGTGCTTGCTACCACTTGTTTATATGGCACAGGGCCGAAATGCACAGGCCAAATAAAGTGGCTTCTGGGTGCTTTGGGTGCATGGCATTAAAACGATGTGGACTGTGTGGTTGCTGCAGTCCTGGTGCAATCATGACCATAGTGGCCAGAGTCTTTATTGGCTGTCCGTTTCACCCCACTGAGCCAAAACTCCAGACTGAGTATGGACTGTCTTCATTACATCATCATGTAATTCAGGGCTTCCTCTCCCTAACCAGCATTTAAATATAATTTCAGGACCCTCCATGGATACCAAAATCCGTGGATACTCTAGTCCCATTAAATACAATAGCATAATAAAATGGTGTGGCTTATATAAAATGCCAAAATCAAGGCTTGCTTTTTGGAATGTATATCTTTTTGGAATATTTTTAAGGCGTGGATGGTTGAGTCTGTGGATAAAGAATCCATGGATAAGAAGGTCTGACTTTAATTCACCTTTTGCTGCAGGTTTTTGGCTCTCCCTGAAGCAAGCCACCCGGCATGGGTGCTGCAGGCACAAGTCACCCTGAGGCCAGAATGAAGCACCCAGCATCGATAGCATGGATGGACGACTCATTTTGACTTCAGGCGTGGTGCCAGGTGAAGAATGGGAATCATTTGGGAAGGCAGTCTGCTGTCCTTCACTGCAAGAGCGGAAACCCCGCAGCATAAGAGAGCAGGTAAGGGGTGAAGTTGGGGTGGAATTCAGAGCCACAATACTTCATGGGGGCAGTCCAGAGTATTCTGGCCGGTGTAGACCTGTGCTGAAAAGTGACATGATAGCCTTCTTTCAATATCTATAAGGATGTCACTTAGAAGATGGAGAAAGCTTGTTTTTCTGCTGCTCCAGAGACTAAGACATGGAGCAGTGGATTCAAATTATAGGAAGAGAGATCTCATCTGAGTCTTAGGAATAATTTCTTTAATGGAAAGGCTACACTGCAGAAATAATGCATAGATAAATCAGGAATAATGAGCTTTTTTCATGGGAGGGAGAAAACTCATAAAAAGTCCCTCTCTTGTGCTTGGGTGCATACTGGTTTAATCTACCTCCAGGGCTGCTACCCAACTGCAGAATGAATGTTGTATGACACCACTTAAACTGCCATAACTCCATACTATGGAAACCTGGGATTTGTAGTTGGTTATGGCACCAGAATTTGCTGACAGAGAAGGCTAAGCAATCCAGAAAACTACAAATCCCAGAACTCCATAGCACTGAGCCATGGCAGTTAAAGTGGTTTCAAACTGCACTTCTGCAGTGGAATTAGACATGAGGCTACTGTAAATTCTGATGTGCCCACGTGCCTCTAGTTTCCTCTCCTTCTCCAATATTTGAAGGGATGTCATATTGAGGATGGAGTAAGCTTGTTTTCTGCTGCTCCAGAAAACAGGACCCGTAACAATGGATGCAAGCTTCAGGAACAGAGATTCCATCCCAGCATTAGGAGGAACTTCCTGACGGTAAGAGCTGTTCAACAGTGGGACACACTTCCTTGCAGTTGTGGAGTCTCCTTCCTTGGAGGTCTTTAAACAGAGACTGAATGGCCATCTGTCAGGGATGCTTTGATTGTGAGTTGCTGCATGGTAGAATGGGGTTGGACTAGATAGCCCTTGTGGTCTCTTCCAACTCTATGATTCTATGATTCCAAGCATGGTCCATGTACAGGTCTGAAATCAAATGATCCATGTATCTGCGACCAAACCATGGCTTGGGGAATATGCAAATGGTTGCACCTGTCAAAAACCATCTTGGTGCAGGTAATACATTCATTAAAAAGCTACCTGGCCAAAGGCAGTGCCTGCCCACCTACAGTGACCAAAATAATTTAATTTGGTGCACAGCTTTCCCGCTCTGTGCCAGATGGCTAATATTGCACGAGGTGAGAACCAAGCTTTCTTGCTTTCTCTCTCTCTTTGTCTCTAAATCAGGGGATTGGACTCAATGGCCCTTGTGGTCTCTTCCAACTCTATGATTCTATGATTCCAATCTCTCTGTGCTTTTTTCCCGCACTCAGTACAAGATTGTCAACTTGATATACACACAGCCATGCTATATTGTGCTAACGTATCTATGAGAACACATGGATTTGCTATATGTTAGACCAGACCATAGATCTGTGTAGCTTAAACCAGAGCTTGGGAAAAAAGTTACTTTTGGTGGACTGGAACCTCTCAGAATCCTATAGCCGGCATGACCACTGACTATGCCGGCTGGGGGATTCTGGGGAATTGTACCCCCCTGCCCCAGTAATGTTTCCTAAAGTCTTTTCATTCTCAAGAGTTCTCTAGTCTTACTGTCTTAGAAAGTTGGCCAGCATTTTTGTTGGAGATGATGGGATTTGTCTCTCAACTCTGGAGGTCATTGGGTAAGTGAAGGGCTGCTTTGAATATACAACAGGACCAGAAATGACAATAACATGGCTAGGGTAATAGGATTCATAGTCCAGCCACATCTAGAAGGCCACAACTTCTCCATCCTGTTAACAAAGATAGAATCTAGATGTTCTGCATAAAGTTATGTTTTGGATTCTTTGCCCTGCCCAGTGCACATATACACTCATCCCTCCACATTTGCTGGGGTTAGGGGTACAGGATCCCCGTGAATGTGGAAAAACTGCAAATAACAAAAATACTATTTATTTATTTATTTTTTACCTGAGAGAACACCACTCTAGGAATCTCTTGGTCCTCTAGCGCAAATCTGTGGTCAACATCTGCCAAACATTGACCACAGAATTGCACTGAAGGAGCTACAAATGCCCAGTGGAGTGTTCTCTCTAGGAGTCTCTAGCTCTTTCAGTTCAACCTTTGGTTACAGTTGACCATAGAGTTGTGCTAGAGGAGATATGTGTAGAGAGAATATATTAATAAAATCCGTGAATAATCAAATCTGCAAAAATCAAAACCGCAAATGAGTGAAGAATGTATAATTTCACATGTATTTCACATGAGGGTGCTTTGCAAACCACAGAGTACATAGAAGACAATGGTAAAAAAAAAGAAGTGAAGAAAAACTGTAAAAGCGTTTAAAGAAATTTTTTGATGGATCAGACCATAGCGGTGGCTGGCCCAGCTAGATGCTACCAGGAAAACCCACAAACAGGGCATGAAGGCATTAGATTTACCCAGTTCCCTGCTCCCTACCAGTGTCATTCCAGCACCAGGTATTCAAAGGTGTGGTGTGAATACAATCAGCCCTCCAGATCCACTGATCCAACCATCCATGGTTTGAAAATATTCCACAAAATATAAATTCTGAAAAACAAATTTTGATTTTGCTGTTTGATATAAGAGACACCATTTCCCTCTGCCATTGCATTTAATGGAACTTGAGCATCCATGGATTTTGGTATCCATGGGGGGTCCTGGAACCAAAGCCCATCAGTTACCAAGGTCCCACTCTACACATTTTGAATAATGGCTGACTGGTGCTTGGAAATAAAAGGTGGGTTGGCTATATTTTGTTGTGCTCATGGAGGTCCTCCTCTGTTTTCAACCCAAAAATCACCAGTGTCCAATTTGGCTTTTGTCATCACCTACCCAGATCTCCTGCAACCAATTGTGAATGAGGGCAATCCTTCCTGCCCTCAGTCTGAGCAGTATAAAATAAAAATGAAATGGGAGTTGAACCCTGGTCTCTACAGTTGGACTCCAACATTCAAACCACTATGCCACATTTGGTCTCTAGGAGTACATCTACACTTTAGGGGAAAAAATGCAATTTTATACCACTTTAAGTGCTGTACCTCCATTCTATAGAATCTTGGGATTTGCCATTTTATAAGGCCCTTAGCCTTCTCTGCCAAAGAGTGCTGGTGCCTCAGAAAACTACAAATACCAGGATTCTGTTGGATGGAGGCATAGTAGTCAAAGTGATGTCCAACTGCATTATTTCTACAGTGTAGACCCACCCTACGTTGACATCATGAGATGCGTTGTGCTGTGGAACATATTACAAAAACATGGAATTAGAGTCACCTTTCAATATAAGGTTGAGAAACCCTGAAGAACCTCAGGGTCAAATCTCAATTTCCGTTAAGTTCTTGAGGATCACAATTCAGTGATGGGCGGGTTCCCAATAGCCAAAGAGATGGAGCCCCAAATGCCAGAAAATTTTTGCTTGAACCTCTTAAGAGAATCATGTCAACTTTCTGAATGGAATGGAATATATATATATATATACATACTGTATATAAAACACTGGATGGAGGACCACTAACAGATGCAGTTCTACAGAAGGAGAAATGACCATCTTGACACACCAAGGAAAAATACAAACCACTAGGGCTAAATCTGCACTTCAGAAATAATGCAGTTTGGCACCATGCTAACAGCCATGGATTCCCATGGAATCCTGGGATCTGTAGTTTATGTGGCACCAAAGCTCTTTGATAGAGAAGCCACGGCTGCCCTGAATTTGCAATATCTGAGCAGGGCAGTGGATGACCAGGGCTCTTGGAAGTTTCTTATTCATAGGTTCGACATAGATTGTGGTCAACTTGATGACAAATCACAACTACCCTCAGTTCTTTTCATAGTCCTAGATGGAGTAGACCCACTGGGTAATCTTGGGGAAGTCACATACTCTCAGCCTCAGGAGGAGGCAATGGCTAACCTCCTCTGAATAAATCTTGCCAAGAAAAAACCATGATAG
Source organism: Urosaurus nigricauda (assembly GCA_034509955.1). Taxonomy (NCBI): domain Eukaryota; kingdom Metazoa; phylum Chordata; class Lepidosauria; order Squamata; family Phrynosomatidae; genus Urosaurus; species Urosaurus nigricauda. Next base: position 374,010,062 of record JAOEGL010000001.1, on the reverse strand, counting down.
GTTTGCCTTAGGATCCCCATAAGTTGCAAACAACTTGAAGACACACAATAACAACAAAGGGTGGATCCACTGAATTAACTGGATTTACCTGTTATAGTGACTCACCACATTTGATTCAATGGGCCTTCTCTACCTTCAACTAACCAAAAGGATATCAACTAACCAAAAGGATATTCTAGCTGTTGTGTTTGAACTTATACTGTAAGCTGCTTTGGGTACCGTATTGGGAGAAAGGTGGGATATCAATCAAACAAATAAAAAAAGTTACAGACACAAAGTTGCACATCTGGCAGTATTTCAGATGTCTCCTCCACATGCAAATGCACCCTGAAGAAGTGGTTGTGCATGCTTCATCCAGATGCACTCACCCTTTGCAATTTCACTTTCGCAATGTTTGCAATTTGCTAGCAAGGCAGCTTGGAGCACTCAGTCTGCAACTCCATGAGTGTTGCGTTGCTCTCCGTCGACGGATGTAGGATCTCAGCCCTTATGCTTGATTCCTGGAATGGCTCCCACCTCTCCGTTTGCGTCAGACTGTGTGTACATTTTGTCGAATGCCTTCTGTTTATAAACAATCTGTTGAGTGTTTCCTCGACTTAGACAGAGCTGGGATGGTGTCCAACCCATCCCTGACGGCGTCCGCAGCTCGGTGTGGCTGCCGTATTGTGAGCTGCTTGTGTTTCCGGCACTGCCAACTCACTTGACGGAGGTGCAAAAAAGGGCAGCACTGACGGGCTTCCCGTGCTTGGCAGTTGGGTGCCAGGCATGCCAACAGACGCACAAAACCAAAATAGCCGAGTCCATGTGTTTCCCTGAGTTTTCATAATCGAGTAACTGTTTTTCCCTTTTTTTTTTATTTTTTTTTTTTTTTTGAGCAGTCTGAAGCATTTTCTGATCCTCTCCAAAACAGAGTCTACGTCAAGGTGGGAATCATGCACCCCTCCACTTGTTGGATTGCAACTCCCATCCGCCTAAGGGTGAGAAGTGATGGGAGCTGCAGTCCAGCAATGTCTTATCAATTGCAAAATTCCAATCCTGGTTTATTTAAAGTGTGTAGCCTTTCCCAAACACTGAATATGTTGTATTACAAGTCCCACCATCCCCAGCAAGCACACCTGATGTACACTGAGCAGTAATTGTTGACCTGCTTCTGAGAATAGTTGAAATCAGATAATCATATCTGAAGACTAGAAATTTGCCGAAAGGTCCAGGGATCAAAATACTAATACTAATAGCATATATTGGCACTTCACACACACAAAAATGCTAAACAGCCATGACAAGTATGCAAAGGGATCATGTAGTACTGTACCTTTGAGACTACCTGAAAGAAAAAAAAGTTGGTAGCATGAGCTTTCATAGACTTTAGTCTACTTCCTCAGATGCATCTACAAAAGTCTACAAAAGCTCATGCTACTAACTCCTTTCTTTTAGTTAGTCTCAAAGATGCTACAAGATCCCTACAGATTTTTCAGACTAACACAGCTATTCCTTTGAATTCTAACAGCCCTGACAAGGGCCTACAATCTAAACTGATCTCTGGATTCAGGTGGATTTGCACACGCAACAGTGTCCATGTGGTTCTGCATTCCCCTTTCCCAAAATGTTCTGTTAACTATACGGAACAGAGTCTGAGAGGACAAAAATGATTTATTTATTTATTTATTTATTTATTTGGACTGCTGCTCATTCTCCTCTTCTCCAGGCACATTCCTCCAACCTTTACTCAAAGGACTAACTCCTTTGGCCTCTTTTTGACTTTCTTGACTGGTAGCTCCAGTATTCTAGTCACGACTACTCTATGGCCTTGATACTATATCGTGATCTATTTTGAGTGAAGTTGTTGTGTTCCTTGAAGTCATTTCCAACTCATGGTGATTCTAAGGCAAACCTACCACAAGCTTTTCTGAGGCCGAGAATAAGTGACTTGCCCAAGGTCACTCATGGCCGAGAGAAGAATTGAACCCTGGTCTCCAGAGTCATAGCCCAATGTTCAAAATACCATGACATGCTGGCTACATTGTGTAAATGTATATATACTTATCTAAGTATGAAGGGTGCTACAGAACCCTCCTAGTCAAATGTGAAGTTTTGTATCAGACCAGCAAGAATGCTCAATGCACATCAGGCTCTACCAATGTACATGGGCATTCACTACCCAGTATTGCAATGTGCCTTGGGTTGTCTCGATGCACATCAACAGTCCTTATCAACTGTCCAGATGAGCATCGGTAAAATCCAATGCACTTTGGTGCTTGTTCCACATTGGCCCAAATGTGCAGTGGTCACTTCACTGGCTCCCCTATGAAGTAACAGCACAGCAGTTCCTTGCTTAATACAGACCTTGTGAAACTGCTCAATTCTGTTTCCCACAGACACAAGTCCACTTATGTAGATGTAAGTCCTGTTCTGAATTCCAGACCCTATCTCAGGGGTGGACAAAATGTCACCATCTAGATGCCATTGGACTGCAACTCCCAGCATCCTTCACCACTAGCTATGTTGGCTAAGTCAGACAAGAATTGCTGTCCTGCCACCTCTGAAGGACAAGACTTTTCCCAGACTGGTTGTTTAAAAATGGTTTCTTCAGATTAATGGTTCTTGGAATTCAGAATGCCATTAGTCAACCGTACCCATTCCAGATGCAACACCGAAGTTGAATGAGCAGCCCAAGAGAGTGGCAACCATCCCCTTAATCCATAACATCTGGCAATCAGGCCTACAGAATCTCTCAGCATGAAGGCTGTGATTTTGCCTCCCGTGGCTAGTAGCCATCAATACGTAACTGAGCTGGCCAAGAAACCTTAATTTATTTTCTAAAACAATTCATACCGTTGGCAGCCTCGCCATGTAATTGCATCTCTTTCTTGGTCTGTTGGAACAACATTAAAGCCTACAAGTTTGTCAAAGCTAAATATTGGCCAGGATCCTACGCCAGGGCTGCATAGCGTAAATCCCCATGTGTGGAGTTGCCCATTCATTCTGCAACCCTTGTGTGGAATGGCAGCATGGCACAACTGAATCAAGATGCCAAATGCACATCCATGACCAATGCACAGTGCAAATCTATGTGCTATGTGCATGCATGTCCTTTGGCATCACATGTACAACCCCACTTCCACAACCTTGAACTGAATGTAAATGTTCCATATCAGACAAAACTGACCAACTCCTTCCATAGGGAAACCTACACATGAGCAAGACACCAACCAAACTGTGGTCACTATAGGAATGTTTTAGATTTCTGTCCTGGAAATGGCTCGTTTATATTGTAGAATCACAGAATTGGAAGGCCACCAGGGAATGAAGTCCAAACCACTAAGAAGTCTGGCTTTTGGAAACCACCAGTGTAAAATTGTTTTTAATTATGAAACTAAAAATATACATGTAGGGATCTTGTAGCACCTTTGGAACTAACTGTATCCCTTTGCATAGACTAACATAGCTATGCCTCTGGAAATTTTTAAAAAACGTACTTAAAAAAAAAGTAAAAGAAAAAGGCTTTCATAAATGATTTTTTTCTGTATTTTTCTTCTACTGCCACTCTCTTTAGACACTTTGTGTAGTCACATGCACATGGGAGATGGCTTCTCTCCTGTTGTACCCTCCCAATTCTTGCCAAGTCTCCCTTCATTCCTACACCAACATGGCTTTTTTTTTTTTTAGGTCCCTTTGGGACCTAGCCAATTTCATCTAAATCTGCACATGAGTTGTTTCAAATAGTTTCAACCAATTTTGGTGTTGTTGGGTGCCTTCAAGTCATTTCCAGCTTATAACTTATGGTGATCCTATCATGGGGTTTTCTTGGCAAGTTTCTTCAGAGGGGGGTTGCCATTGCCATCCTCTGAGGCTGAGAGAGTGTGACTTGCCCAAAGATCATCCAGTGGGTTTATATTGGCTAAGCTGGGATTTGAATCCTGGTCCAACACTCAACAACAACAACAACAACAACAATAATAATAATAATAATTTATAGCCCGCTCCTCTGTATCCAATCAGAGCAGGTTACATCAATTAAAAAATACAAGATAAAATATACACGATAAAATATATACTCAAAACACAACACCATATTGGTCTCCCTTCAACTGATTTTACCTGTTACTTTGAACTTGTCAAATTGTTTGATACACTATTTTGATGTTGTGTGCCTTCAAGTCATTTGCAGCTTATGGAAATCTTAAGGTGAACCTGTCCACTTAGAGAGGGTTGGTCATTGCCATCCTCTGAGGCTGAGAGAGCATGACATTTCCAATGGAACTAGTGGGTTTACATGGCTGACCCGGGATTCAAACCCTAGACCTCTGAGCTGTAGTCCAATGCTCAAACCACTATATGCTATAGGCATGTTTAAATTACATTTTAAAATTGTTTTATATTGTTTAAATTAGTTAAACTGGTTTTATCCAACACCACTCTGAGATCATATAGAGGATATAAATATTTTAACATAAATAAATGAAAATTTATACTGAAATCCCTTATCCTCTCCTCTCAAAATCATGTAAGATTTTATAAACTCGTTCCCCTGTAGTCTTTATTTCTTCAAGTTGAAGAATCTCAGCCACGTTGTTTTCTATTCCAACTTTCCTCTTTCTGCCCCACCTGCCAGAACTGATTTCCTTGTAGCTGGTCTACTGTTGCATGCTCCAAGTGGGGCTGCCCTTGAAGATGGCTTAGAAATTTCAGCAAGCTCAGAATCCTGCAGTTCACATATTGGCAAGGTGCAGAAGCAGAAAGCGTGATCCTAACAAGCCCATTTCATCAGGAAGCCTTCTAATTTACATCTAAGACCAATTCAATGTGTTGATTCTACCCTAAATAGCCCATGTAATGGCTTATTTAGGAAATATCTTCTTTTAAAACTATACCTTAGATCTGTTCCTGCTACTTGTGCCTTAGAATTGTGGCCTCTAAATATCATCAGACTACAGCTCACATTGTCCCTTAACATTGGCTATTCTGGTAGGACTAATGGGAATTACAATTCAGCACAAGCAGGAAGACTAGAGTAGCCCTCTATGTAGCTTAACACAGGTTGCCACAAGTTGGAAATGACTTGAAGGCACACAACAACAACAACAACAACATATATATATATACACACACAGTCACCCCTTCATTTTCACGGACTTGGAATCCGTGTCTCTTGCCCCTTCATGGGCAGCAAACGGAGGGGGATAAAATAGTGTGCCCATGGCGCACACCCATGACTGCTCGCAGGTGTGTGCCACCATTCAAGCCAATGGGGCTTGAATATTGGTGATTTTCCATTTTCGCAATACCCAAGCTGGGCATTCATTTTACTGAGCTACGAAAGGATGGAAGACTGAGTCAACCATGGAGCCCTGGGATTGAACTCACAGTCCTGTGGCTGTAGGACCAGCATATAACCACTGAGCCATCAGATCAAGCCTGAACTCTCCCTGGAAGCCAAGATTACTCACAAAAACAGAGTATATGTATATATGTGTGTGGGGTGTGTGTGTGTGTATTCTTTTCTTTTGTAATATGAGTCTGCAATTTTCACCATATCAAAACATTACTGGGTCAGGTAAAGAAACAATCTAAATGCCAGGATCATCCATGCCATAGTATTTGATTTCTATGTACATGATTGTGAACACTGGGTAGTGAGACAGGAACAGAATCAACTCATCTGAAGTGTGGTGTTGGAGATCATCACTACAGCTCACATAGAACATCAGTGAGACAAAGGAATGAGTCCCAGAGGAAATTGCACATATCATGAGACAGCATGACTCCTTTCGTTGTTCTTAATGGAGTTGACTTCAGCTCATGGCGACCCTCTAAATGAGATATCTCTAAGACCCCCTGTCCTCAACTGCTCTGCTCAGGTCCTGCACGCAAGCCCATGACCTCCCTAAGTGAGTCCAGCCATCTGGTATGTGGATGTCTCCTCCTTCTACTGCCCTCCATCTTTCCTAGCATTATTGTCCGTTCTAATGGGTCCTGCCTTCTCATGATGTGGCCAAAGTACAATAGCCTCAACTGAGTCATCTTGGCTTCCAGGCAGAGTTCAGGCTTGATCTGATGGCTCAGTGGTTATATGCTGGTCTTGCAGCCACAAGGCTGTGAGTTCAATCCTAGGGCTCCATGGTTGACTCAGTCTTCCATCCTTTCGTAGCTCGGTGAAATGAATACCCATCTTGTTGGGGGCAACTGGCTTACAGATTCTAAACTGCTTAGAGAGTGCTAAGTTCACTATGAAGCAGTATAGAAATGTAAATGCTATTACTATTGCTGTTCTAGGACCTGTTCATGCTCTCTTTAGCAATCTTCTCCAGCACTACATCTCAAATGAGTGGATTTCACTGTCCAGCTCTCACATCCATACATGGCAATGAGGAATACATAGGACCTTGTTATCTGCTGGGGTTTGGTTCCATGTTCCCCTGTGGATAACAAAATCTGTGGATGCTAAAGTCCCATTAAATATAACGACATAGCAAAATGGTATTCCTTATATAAAATGGAAAATCAAGGTTTGCTATTTGGAATTTACCCTCTTTTGGGGGGGGGGATATTTTTCAAGTCATGGATGCTTGAATCCATGGATAAAAAAATTAGTGGATAATGTGGGCCAACTGTACAATGGCTTGGATCATCCTTACTTTAATGTTCAGTTGTACAGTATATCTCTGCACTTAAGGATCTTTGCTAGTTCTTACATAGTTGCTCTCCCCGGTCCTAGTCTTCTTATAAGTTCTTGCCTGCAATCAACTTTCTGATCAATGAATGATCCAAGATATGGAAAATATTTATTTCACTTTCCTTGTCATCTAGGTGGAATTTATTTCAATCCTCCAGGGTCATTAATTTTGTTTTCTTAATGTTCAGCAGTAAGACTTTGCACTGTAATAATGCTCAGTATAAAGATTAAAAAAAATTGAAAGATAATAATACTCAGTAAAGTGGAAGGCAGTAGGGAAAGAGGAAGGCTGCATTACATGTTTTTGAAAGTCTCTTGTTCATGAGGTCATCATAACATTATCATTAAAGGCTAATTTTACAGCAATTAACCATGGCAAACAAACCTACATGTGCATTGGCACAAAAAAGTTGCATAAATACCAGCATGTTAGTTATTTGCCATGCAGAAGGGGAATAAAAAGATAACTCTCATTAAAGCAGAGGCAGCAAAGTATGGTCTTCCAGATATCATTGGACTGAAACTCCCAACAGCCTTAGTCAGCATAGCCAATGGTGAGGAATTGAGGGAGATGTTGCTTCAGAGAATCTGGGAGACATTTTTTAAATCCTTGGATTAAAGGGATTTCTTGGACTGTCACCTTGAACCTTTACGCCACAAGGAACAGCCAAATCTAGTCACCATGCTGGATGAAAATAAAGGTCTGTCTGGGTCTACTGGTTTCATCCAGTGACTGACTGGATGTCTCTGGGAAACTTCTAAGACATAAAAACAATAGTTACAAACCTTCCAGCTGTCTCAGTTTGGCAGAGACAGTCCCAATTGATCCTCTGCCATCCCACTCACTCAGCTGCTTTTAAAGTATCCCAGTTTCTCTTTCCTCCTCCCACTTCTCCCCTTTGTCCTTGGCTTACTTCCACTGCTGCAAATTTTTAAAGTGCAAAAATAGATGTGTTCTCTGTGGCTGCTCTTAGATTATGTGACTCTTTTCCATGGGAGACTCAGCTGATCCCTTTCCTGCTCTCTTTCCGCCGACAGGTGAAGACAATTTTATTTAGTCAAGCTTTTGAACTGTGAATTTGATAGAACTGTAGTGTGTGTGTTAATGGTGTGCTGTTTTCTCATCCTTTTATTTTATTTTATTTGAACTGAAGCAGTTAAAGAGGTCTCAAACTGCCCCCCTTCCACTGAGGGGTATATAAAATAATTTGTCAAAATGTAACAGAATGTACTAGAAGGTAGGAGATATTTGTATATGGAAATATTATAAAAAATAAATTTAAAGAAATAGGTCTCAAACTGGATTCTTTCTGCAGTGTGTTTTGGACCCATACGTCAGAAACAACTTGAGAGCACACAACAACCAACTTTAATGCTTTAGCTGTACTTTTAAATTGTTGTCAGCTGCCTTGAATTCCATTTGGAAGAAAGGTGGTATATAAATTCTATCATCATCATCATCATCATCATCATCATCATCATCATCATCACTATCATCATCCCTCAATTAACTCATTGTAGGGGAAGGGGAAAAGGGGGATCAATCTTGTTTTTCTCAGTTGGCTCAAGCAAAAACAAACTGCTGCAGCATCTCCTAGCTTGTATTCCTCATTCATAACTCAATCCCCTTTGGATCTCATTTGACCACACATGTCCCAGTTTGCCTCTGTGGAATGTTGGAGAGAACGTAGTTATCCACAGCCCTTGTCATCCAGAGATACACAGCCTCAGAAGAGCATGGAAATTTCATGCAATGTGGGAATTTCTCAGACCCTCCCTTAAATCCATTGCAGTCACAGAACCATAGATTCCTAGAGTTGGAAGAGACCTCAAGGGCCAACAAATCCAACCCCATTCTGCCATGCAAGAACACACCACTCAAGCACAAAGAAGGAGACTCTTTCTTTGGCATCATATCCATGGCCATAACAACACCTTAGGAGCAAAGGGACTGTTGGCAACTTCCTTCTGCTGATCCAGTCCCTTGGTCTATTTGGTCTTGTCAGCTCTCAGTAGCAGCCATGCCTCTCCAGCATTTCAGATAGGAGACTTTTCTAGCCCTGCTCTTCCCTTCTGGTGGTCTGAGACACTGCCAAGTCTGTACAAGACGCTTTTGGTGGCTATGAGATTAAAGAAGTCTATGGCTATGGCTCAGCAAGCTTATTGGTAGGATTCTTTCTCAGCTCTGCCTGGTGATCGCTGGTCTTCCTTGGTGGACCTCCATTCTATAATATCCAAGGCTTACTGTGTTTAAGGCTGCATCTACATTGCAGAATGGATGTAGTTTGACACTGCTTTAATTGTCATGGCTCAGTGCTACAGAATTGTGGGATTTGTAGCTTTGTGAGATATTTTTAGCCTTATTTGCCAGAGAGCTTTAACACCACAACAAACTACAAATCCCAGGATCCCAGTTGAAGCATTGCCAAACTGCATTCATTCTGCAGCATGGCAGCAGCTTATATTTCCAAAATGATAAGTGTGTTCAGGATAGTAAATCCTACACATTAATAGTGTTTTGTGCTGGTGCCATTGTGGTTTGAGTATTTGGACTAGGATTCTGGGAGACCAGGGTTAAAATCAAACCATTGCTCAGCTATGGCAACCCACTAACTGACCTTGGGCAAGTTCCACTCTCTCAGCCTTAGAGGAAGGCAATGGCAAATATCCTCTGAATACATAAGTCAAGCCAAAAAAAAAAACAAAACCCCTAGGAGATAAGGTTGCCATATTTTTTAGAACCAGAGTTATATAGTAGTTTGAGTGCTATACTACCGTATGACTCCAGGAGACCACAGTTTGAATCCTTGCTCAGCCACAGAAACCTATTGTGTGACCTTGGGTAAGTCACACTTTCTCAGCCTCAGAGGAAAACCATGGCAAATCGTCTCTAAATACATCTTGCCAAATAAGGTTGCCATATTTTTAAGAGCCAGAGTAATACTGTATAATGGTTTGAGTGCTGGACTAAGACTCCAGGAGACCAGGATTTGAATCCTGGCTCAGCCACAGAAACCCACTGTGTGACCTTGGGTAAGTCGTGCTCTCTCAGCCTCAGAGGAAGACCATGGCAAAAACACTCTGAATAACTTTTGACAGGAAAAATCTATGACACGCTTGTGGTAAGTTAGAGTAAACTTTAAGATACATAACAACAACAAGAACAACAACAGAAGAAATTATGTAAATGACAATTTATAAGCCTAACCAACCAGTCAAGGGATAGGAAGGGAAATGCAGTCAAAATACTTTTACCTTTGTGGATCCATATCTTGAAGCAGAATGAAGGAATTATTTATACAACCAATAGGAGAATAAAGCAAAACATACTCAGTGGCCCAGACTTTGGTCTGAAGCCATACTTCAGCATATAAAACCATTCAAACAAGGAAACAACATATTAAATAGATGAAATAAGTTAAAACAGCCTTAAGAGATTAAAAGACAGAGTCAAAAAGGCACTCATTGGTCTTGATCATGTTTTCTCTGGTGGGACACAGAGGAGATCCCTTCCACCAAATCTAAGTCCTTTGGGAAGTATAGAGAGAGCAGACCCTTCAACATTTAACACATGGAAACTTGGACATGCTTAACCAAACAACATCAGAATGTTGTCAAGATGGCAAAAGTTACTAATGAGGAACAACAGACAAACTAAGAGAGTCTGCAGCAGATTGTTTTTGCCTGAGACTCTTGGCACCCAATGGATTTCCATGACTGAGTAGGGATTTGAACCCTGGTCTCCAGAGTAACAGTCCAATACTCAAACCACTGCACCACACTGGCTCTGAAATTAAAACCAGTAAGTAATTTAAACAAGGGGGGGGGGGCGGTAAAACACACTAAACAGCTCACACAAGTAACAACAGCTTAAAATTCTGTTTTTAAAACTCCTCTCTTCCCTTTTGAGTTAAAGGAGCGCTAACTACTTTTGCATTTTGAACTCAGTTTATACATAGATAATGAGGTATCTTGGAGATGGGACCCAAATCAAAACACAAAATTCATTTGTATTTCCTATACACCTTGTACACATAGCTTGAAGGTAATTATTTTATATACACAATATTCTTAATAATTAAAGTATTATATAGTTATATACACAATGAAAAAGTAATTATATACACAATATTTTAAATAAATCTGTGCATAGAACAAAGTTTGGGTAGACAGAACCATCAGAAAGCAAAAGTTTCACAATCTCAGTCACCCAGGAATTTTATTTATTTATTTATTTATTTATTTATTTATTTATTTGAATATTTCAGAGGGAGACTCTATCTGCATAAATAATAATAATAATTTTAATCTGATTTTAATTTTTTGGTTGTTTGGTCGCTTACTCTCGTTTTAACTTTTGTGTCTTGTGGAAATTGGCACCATTGGTTTGCTTCGAGTTTTTTTTTCCCATTCTCTATTGCTTTTTGGTTTTGCCAAACTGTATGGTTCCCTGAAGGTCCCAATGCCACAAAACTGGCCCTGGGATATGCCACGATTGCCCACCCTGACCTAAACCACATCTCCCAGGATCCTGACCCAAGCTGAACAGGAATCAAATGTGATTTTCCTCTGGCCTACTCCGCCAGAGAGAGCAGCTGGGATGGGAATCCACATATGCCGTGCCACAATCCGTCCCTGACCGAAGAGGGATTAAATTATACGACCTCGGTTGCGAGCTAAACTTCTTACATTGGGCAAGACAGCAAATTATGACCCACTAACCTACTTGTAGCCACAGCTTAAACAAAAGGTATACGCAAACAGAGAAACGGGAGGAAAAAATCCATTTTGCCATCTTCTGGGATTGTTCATCTGACTTGCGAAAACATGACAGCATGTTCCATTCTGTTTCTCATTTTTTCTTCCACAAGCAGAGACGTTTGAAGGTGATAACAGAAATTGTTAGCATAGTTCATACTTTGGATACAAAAAAAGGAACCTGGTTTAGGGTGCATCTAAGCTGCTGAAACAATATAGTCTGACACCACTTTAAGGGCTGTAATGCCATCCAATGAAATCCTGGACTTTGTAGTTTTACAAGGTCTTTAGCCTTCTCTGACAAGGAGTGCTGTTGCCTCATAAAACTACAAATCCTTGGATTCTGTAGGATGGAGATATGGCAGTTAAAGTGTTGTCAAACTGCATTATTTCTGCAGTGTAGGTGAACCCTCTGTCTGTAGTAAACCATGCAATAAAGTTTCAGTTGGGAAAGAATGGGATTCTACTTTAGCTAGTCCTGGCGTGTGTGTGCCTTTCTACAACAGGCAAGGTGTACAACAGCTTGATCTATTTGTTTGGCGAGCAAAATGAAAGTAATACAAAAGAGGTGTGTTGGTTCTTCACAAAACAACAAATCCTAGGATTCTGCAGAATGCAACCATTGTGGTTACAATGGTGTCAAACTGCATTACTTCTACAGTGTAGACGCACCCTTAGTTCCTGATATCACTAATAAAGTCTGCTTGCACAGAAAGGCTTTGCCCAACATTGAAGAAGAAAGCATGAGTGGTCTTACCCTGCATAGGGGAAGATTCTCCAATGCAAAGGGTCCATCAATGTAAAGGGTCCAAGCTGAGGCCATGTCAGTGGGACAGTGATTCCATTCCAGGTTTTAACCTAGACTGTAGAGGATTTATCAGATGTGCTGAGTCTTATCCTCCAAACTTGTGGATAGCTCCTCAACTACCTCCTTTAAATTTTAGTCTAAATTGCAGAGCCCCTGATGACAATGGAGCTACTGCTGGACATAACTCAGTGGCAAAAAACATGCTTTGCCTACAGAGGGTCCTGAATTCAAGACTTCTTTTCTCCACATTGACAGCTTGTTCACTTTGGACAGCAAATTTCACAAGGCTTGGAAAGACTCCCCAAATCCGTTCTCCAGTTGGGAGCCACTAACTATGCTATTCTCTCTTTAGTCTATTTCTTTCTCCTTCAACCTTTGGGCTCCCACATTGGTTGGACTATAACTCCCACAATCTCCAGCCAGCTTTGAAAACAGACATTTGGAGATAGTAACAGAAACTGGACAAGATTCACAATGCTGGTGTATGCTTTTATGCAGCCCTATATCCATCCTCATCAAACTCCTGGGATGCAGCCCTGAGCAATTTGGTACCCACAGAATATGTGGGCATCCTTAGCTTTGATAACCTGTGTGTAGCCTTGGTCTGAAAGTGGATCTCTCTGGAATCTCTTCTCAGACTTAATATGATCTGGGAATGTTGGGTCACATTTTTCTTTGGCTCCATCTTTTATGGAGCCTCTAGAAAGAAGCTGGGATCGTATCATGGTTAGTGTCAAACTGGGGTTTGGCTTATTTATTGATTGATTGATTTGCCACCTTTCTCCTAAATTGGATCCAAGGCAGCTTACAAAAGATCCAGGTTCAAATCCTCACTGAGCCTATGGAATGCAGTAAGTGATGTTTGGTGGGTGACTTTCTCTCAATACAGCCAGTGGACTCTTTCAAACGGGAGGAATTTCTCCCAATTCCGAATGGAGCCAATGCAGATTCATGTAAATTCGCTTGTTTAGCAAATTTACGTGAACCCCTGCTCCGTTCAGAAGGCATTCGAAATTACTTCCCATTACCCGAAAATAACCCCCCCTTGCCCAAAATCGCGTGAGAAGCTTAAATTCGCAATAACGTTAAACCCATGATTGCATTCGGAGTGACTTCCCTTTTGACCGAATTTGCGTGAGAAGAATTAATTCGCAATAACATGAAACCCCAGGATTGCGTTTGGATTGCCCTTGGATTATACTTCCAATTTCCCACGTCTGAAAGAGTCCAGTGTAACATAGTGTTTTGAGTGTTAGACTATGACTCTGGAGACCAGGGTTTGATTTTCTGTTTGGTCATGAAACCCACTGGGTGACCTTGGGCAAGTCACACTCTCTCAGCCTCAGGGGAAGGCAATGGCAAACCTCCTCTGAACAAATCCTGCCAAGAAAACCCTATGATAGGTTCATTTCAGGATTGCCATAAGTTGGAAATGACTTGAAGGCCCATACAATTACAGTATAACTTTCTCTCACCCTCACATACTTAACAGGGATTTTGAGCACCTTAGAGACTACTGACAAAATCTCTCTAATTCTAATTCTACAGACTAACACGGTTATATCTTTCAATACTTAACAAGGTTGTTGTAAGCCTGTTGACTGGTCTTGTCAATCTCATCTTATTTTGTGAACTAATTGGGAAACCAATAATTGTCAAAAAAAAGAAAGAAAAAGGTAAACATATTAATATCAACACTAAAATTAATAATTGTTATGGCTGGCATTCTTTATGGCAGTTTCAGATTCGTAACGTAAAATTATAGATCCAAAACTGCTTCATAGGCCTAAACACCGTAATGACACTAGATCCCAGGTCACCTAAGCAGGTCACCTCTGGTTAGTACTTGGATGAGAAACACCCAACAAAGACCAGGTGCTGTAGGCTTTATTTCAGAGGAAAGAACTGGCACAATCACCTCTGAGTATTCCTTTTCTAAGAAAGCCCTAAGAAATTCATGGGGTTGCCATAAGTTGACAAGTAACTTGAAGGCACACAGAACTACTCTAAAATTATTCTAACTCTAATCAACAACAACGTTCTTCTTATCCACCTCTCCCCAAAGCTCAAGGAGGGCTACAACATAGATTAAAAAACAATATATAATTAACAATTTAGAATATAAGTTAAAACATAAACATAAGATTAAAATAACCATAACACATTAAAATCATACAGATTTATTATTATTACCCCGCCCTTCAGCTATCAGAGCGGGTTCCCTGCCCTCAGGCTTACAATCTAAAAAGACACGACACAAAAGGAGAAGGGAATGGTGGTGGGGAAGGGGATCAGGTCCAGCAGTCCTTCTCTCCCTCTGAGGCCTGGACCAAGGCAAATGGACTGGAGGGAGGGCTCTGCTTCATAATCTAGGACAGGCCTGATGGAGTTTGGCCTGCCCTTTCACTCCCTCCTAGGGCAGATGGTGTTGTCAGGAGAGAGGGCTCTTCAACTTGAGGCCAGTCCCAATGGTGTTGACAGGCTTCTCCTTTCACTCCCTCCTTGAACAGATGGTGTTGCACCAATTTAAAACGCACCAATTTAAAATGCATAGTTCAATACTGACAGGGTAGACCTGCTGGAAGAAATAAGTTTTTATGATATTTTAAATTCAGACAGCATATTCATCTGCCAAATCTTTTCTGGCAGGTCATTCCACATTCTACGGGCGGCTGATGAAAAAGTCCTCTGGCTGACAATTGCCAATCTAGTCCTGGCTGACAGGAGTAAATGTCCTCCAGAGGACTTGAGTGGACAGGGCAGATTATACAGGAGGAAGTGATCCTGTAGGAGACCAGGCAAATGCTCCCCACCCACCTTAACTTCCAGCAGTTGTATAAGAGAAAGGAGATCTGCTCGGTCTGCAATTGGAGCACAAGGAAGATTACCTTTTGGTCCTCTCCCACCAGCAAGTGAGGCTGCAACAATCAGAAACAGATTGCAATTCCTCATCGATGGCGGGAAACATGAAAGCATCTGAGGAAGTAGACTTAAGTCTTCATAAGCTCATACTTCAAAAATTAAACATGGTTATCATGTCACCTGTCAGCCTTCTCTTCTCCAGGCTGAACATACCCAGATTTCTAAGCTGCTCCGCATAGGGCCTTATGGTTTCCAGAACCTTTCACCATTTTGGTCGACCTCCTCTGAACATGCTCCAGCATGTCAATACCCTTCTTGACTTGTGGTGCCCAGAACACAGATCAGTTAGTTTTATTCTACATAAACTGCCATAGCACCAACATCAGGAACTTTGGGATCTGTAGTTTGGTGAAGTCACTCACTTCCATGCCAGCATTCTCTGAAGACGCCAGTCACAGATGCTTGCAAAACGTCAGGAATAAACACTTCCAGAACATGGCAACATAGCCAAAAAACTTCTTAATAGTAGAAACTGTTCAACAGTGGAAGACGCTGCCTCAGAGGGTAGTGAAGTATCCTCCTTTGGAGATTTTTAAATAGAGGTTGGGTGGCTATCTGTCAGGAGTGTTTTCATTGTGTACTCTTACATGGCAGAATGAGGTTGGACTGGATGGCTCTTTGGTTATCTTCCAACTCTAGGATTCTATGATTTAATTTTAAAAAATTACAGCTGAAAGAATACTATATTTTAAAGAGAGATGTCCCTGATATTTCCTGTATCACCAGTTTAACTTTATTTTCTTGAAGTGTTACTGTAATACCTCCAGCCTCATTCATTCATTCATTCCCTCTCTACAATACTTGTCAGTTTTGTTTCAAGTTTAGAAACTATCTGATTCATTCATTGAACATTTTATTACTGATTTCAGTACAAAAGCACAGATAACTATAGATCATATATGAAGATACAGATATGATGTGGGGAAAAAATCCATGAAAAAATATAGCATTAAAATAAATTCTGCCAAAAAATACAGTTTTCAAAACTTTTCACTGTAATGTTTCCAGAAGATTTTCGGATGTTCTATTTTTTTTTCAGAGGAAATCATCCATCCCATAAGTCTGAGTGCACACACAGTTCTATCTTTGGAACAGAAGATACCAACTCAGGAGTTGTGAACAGGTAGTAAGGGACTAACAGCAACAGGTACCCATCCCAATGTACAGTCATCCCTCCAAATTCATGGGCTTCTGCATCCATTCATGGCTTGAAAATATTTACATCTATCTATATCTATTCTAAAAGCCAACCTTGATATTGCCATTTTATAATAGAGACACCCTTTTACTATACCATTGGATATAATGGAACTTGAGCATGCATCGATTTTGGTACCCACAAGGACTCCTGGAAGCAATCCCCAGTAGATATGAAGGGCCCACTGTTCTTGAAGCAAATGTCAGTCCACAGTCTAACCACCATCCCCCATAGCTGTGGTAGAATAAATAGCCTAAATTCTGTTAGTCTCAATGGTGGATCAATACATAGACTCAATGGGTCTCTTCTAGGTGGGTCTAAACACTACAATTCAGGCCATAGTCTAACATTTCTTGTGCAGATCTGGTTGGAGAAGACTGCCTCAACTCAGCCAGACCTGAAACCACCTGTCTTCCAAGTTCCGAGGACACATGACCCGACCCTTTCCCTCCAATCCTTTTCTTCAAGCAGGGATTCAGAAGTAATGTCATTAAGGGCAACAAGAAACGGAAAGCAAGCAATGAAGAAACAGCAAATCTGCCAGAAAGTCAGAAAGGAGATTCCATTTCCAAAATGGTGGCCGGTCAAGTCAAATACTTTGGCCCTATAACAGTTACAGAGCTCTGCTTGCGAAAGTTTCCAAGTTTGCTCTGTGGGACCTTCATGTAAGGGATGGGAAAGGATTTTAGAATCCCTAGAGAGATGCTACTGGTTATAGTTAGATAAGTTGAACACCATGATCTGATCCAGAAAAAGGCAACATCAGATGTTCCTCTTAGAGCTTGAGAAAGTGACTTGGGGAGAGGGAGATACAGCTTCCAGAATCCCCAATGGCCATGCTGGCTGAGGATTTTGGATTGGCATAAAGGGAGCTGTAGTCTCCCTTTAAAAAGTCCCTTTCCCAAGTTCTTCTTCCCTATGACAGGGTAGTGTATTAGTGTCATGTCTTGGGATTGAGGGATTATGCTTATACTCAGGCTTCCTTGCAAAGTATTCCTGTTAGTGGGTTCAAAATGAAGCTTTTGCACTTCTGGGGCCCGTAGGAGGTGAGAATGCAGAGACCAACCAACTTGAAGAAAGTGATGGAGACCTAGAATCATAGAATCATAGAGTTGGAAGAGACCACAGGGGCCATCCAGTCCAACCCCCTGCCATGCAGGAACTCCAAATCAAAGCATCCCTGACAGATGGCCATCCAGCCTCTGCTTAAGGACCTAAGTCCTGCTCAATTACATCTTTGAGGATCACACACACACACACAACAGAATCACAGGGGTGGTAGGAACTCAATAGCCCAGGATTTGCTCCCTAGTTGGTCACCTACATTTGGGACCCAAAGAAATCGCAAGAAACTGGACACATCCAGCAGACTCACCACCAGGCAAGCATGAGAACAGCCATGTTAGATCAGACAAGCGGCATAGATCATGTTCACCTGGTAGCCAAACAGAAGCCTCTGGCTAATGTATTTTTGGACAGTGGAATATGCTGCCTTGGAGTATGTGGAGTCTCCTTCTTTGGAGTTTTTTAAACAGAGTCTGGATGGCCATCTTTCACAGGGAGTGTTTTGATTGTGTATTCCTGAATGGCAGAATGGGGTTGGACTGGATGACTCTTGGGGTCTCTTCCAGCTTGATGATTCTATTCTATTCCATCAACGGAGCAAGCTGATATACAAAGGCCTTGATGGATGCAATGCATAACTTGTCTGACTAATATGTATGGGTCAAACCTCCATGAAACCATAAAGCCCTATGAGGAGTTACTTAGGGAGTTGGGTATGTTTAGTCTGGAAAAGAGAAGGTGAAGAGGAAACATGATAGCCATTTTTAAATATTTGAAGGGATGTCATATTGAGGATGGAGCAAGCTTATTTTCTGCTGCTCCAGAGGCCAGGACACATGGATTCAAGTTACAGAAAAAGATATTCCACCTAACATCAGGGAAAACTCCTTGACGGTAATTGTTGTTCAACAGTAGAAGATGCTGCCTTGGACAGTGGTGCAGTCTCCTACTTTGGAGGCTTTCCAACAGAAGATGAATGGCCATCTGTCAGGAGTGCTTTGATTGTGTCTTCCTGCATGGCAGAATGGGGTAGGACTGGATTTCCCTTGCGGGCTCTTCCAGCTCTGTGATTCCATGAACTTATCTAACCTCCTTTGAAAGGTACCTAAGCTGGCAGCCACCACCCTATCATATGACAGTGAATCCCACAACCTATAAAAAGTACTTACTTTAACCTGGGAAGCTCCAAGGTTGTTGTTCATCCTACACATGCCTGGAATGTGCTATCCATCCATATAGGGCCTCTTAATTCCTTTTGGATGATGACACTTGGGGTGTGTGCTAGAGCTTTGTAAGGAAGAGGTCCAGTTCATATAGCCAGAAGGAGGTGAATTATAAAGTCCCCCGTATTTCCCACAAGGCATGCCCAAATGCAACCAGAGCTTGGAAAATTTACATTTGGGACAACATCTCCCAGAATCTGGCTGGGCGATTCTGGAAGCTGTGATCAAAATAAATAATTTTTCTAAACTCTGTCAAATATATTTATATGCAATTGATTAAACTTGGTGGAAAAAGAACTTCCTGGTGAAGAACTGGATACATTTAGAAAACTTTCATTTTTCATCCGTTAACACCTAAAAAAGCAACTAACCTCAGCAACTGATATCTTGACTAATTGCTCTGTCTAGGGTAGGCTGCTAAAGGGAGAAATTCTGCAAGAAGGCAGTTTGGCAACTAGCTGGTTCCCATTCTCTCTCCAACAAA
Source organism: Urosaurus nigricauda (assembly GCA_034509955.1). NCBI lineage: Eukaryota > Metazoa > Chordata > Lepidosauria > Squamata > Phrynosomatidae > Urosaurus > Urosaurus nigricauda. Next base: position 373,990,931 of record JAOEGL010000001.1, on the reverse strand, counting down.
TCCCACTGAATACAGATGCTCCACCAGCCCAACATGCAAAAAAGTTAACTGCTAGCAACATCATCTGAAAAGATCACCCTTGTTCATTAGTTCCACCATAGCTTCCCGGAATAATTCAAATAACAGACAGCAGAAGAAGAAACATTAACAGCACCCCCTGCCTCAAATATACAAAATGCCACACTCAAAAGGTTGACATTAGTGGGTACCTCTAAGTATTCCTTCGACAGATCCTACTACTGTCTGTAATGCCAAAGAGAGACCCCTGTTCCAGCCCGTCATGAAAGATTCATCACACTTCCATTCTGAACTAAAATCCCTCATTCCAGATTGCAAAGTCTGGAGAAAGCCTTTCTCAGTAGGTCCCACTTGTTTGCAATGAATATTCAGAGCCTCAGAGACAAGCAGATTAGATTAGTCCACAGCTCTCTTCCATTTCCGTGCAAGCTGCAGTCCTGTTTTCCGAATCCAATCATGCACGCCTTCCAGTCCTCCATCAAAAATCTCCCCATGTCACCATTCATGCTCATGTGCCACAGCTTTTTGGTGGGGTGGGGAGGGGATGGAGATGTCACATAAATCAGCCCCCAGGAAAATACATCACAGCCACAAACTTCCATAGCTGCCAAGGGAAACCCATTCATTGCCTGACATGCTCATGTCCATACCAACAGCTGCCTTGGCATATGTGGTTGGTACATAGGAACATCAGAGGAGGAGGAGGGAAAGAGAAGGGAAACCATCTGGGCATGGAGCCCTCTTTCACGTAGTACAAGCAGCACAGACATCTCTCTGAAAAACCTTGCCTTGCATGCAATGCGCACACCATGTTCTGCTAACATGTGTCGGCAGTAGTGGGGGGGGGGGATATCCACTTTGCATAAAGAGATGCAGATGGAGGAAGGCAAGAAATATATTTGCTTGTAGTGGCTGATTTCACCACTGTTATTTCCTGGGTTGCAGTTTCATATAGGCTACACACACACACACATGAAAGCCAGTGCATTCCTCCCTCCCAGCTCTCTCTCACACACAGAAACACACAGACACACACACTGCTCTAGATCTTGACTATGCAGTCTCCATTTTTTCTTGAATGCTTCCCCCCCCCTCCCCTGTCAGCAGCACTATCACCGAACCGGCTTCTCCCCACCCTCTCTGAGAGGTTGCCTCCATTTTAAATCGGTCCAAAGCAAAAAATCCAGAGTATTCCATAGGAGCAGTCTTAATTCTTCCACCGTTTATCCATTTCCCATGAAGTCATCCCTTGACCTCCTTTCCCCACAATCTACTAACACCTATTTGAAATCCAACTTCACTCTCCTTGGTTTTAAAATTGCTGGTGTGTGTTGTTTTTTTCTAATGAAGGCAACAATTAAATGAACATGTTTCTTGCCCCCCCCTCCTTTCCTTTCTTGTCCCTTTCTTATTTAAATTTCTTCCTTTCATTTCTTCTACTCCTTCCCCCCAATCTCCACATATCATTTCATGAAAACAGTCCCAACATTTTCATGTTCCTTATTTCAGAGAGAGGGAGAGACCTGGGGTTTCCTAACCCATATATTTTTCAAACTTTATTCTATTCTCCCCTTGGTTCAGTTTATGCTTGTCTAGGAGTACTCCCACCCCACCTCCAATACATCCACAACCCTGATGTCTCTACAGTCCTTCAGGGGGGGGGGCTGCAATTCATTTGTAATATCCTCAATAACCTCCCCTTCTTTCTCCTTTTTTTGCAAAATCCCAGGGGCCTGTATACGCGTGCATTCATGTGTGTGCATGCATGCACAGTTCTTGAAAGGCCAGGCACTAAGTAGGCCTGGATGCCTTCCCACCACTGTCTCCCTCCATCTTCTGCCTGCAATGGTTTTCCTCTCTTATAGCAAAGGTCTCTCCAGGACACCCTCTGCATCTTTTCCCACAGTTCCTCTCTAAAAAGGAAGGCTTTGGAGCTGCTCAAGAGCTCCCTCTCTGCCCAACTTGGGCACAGCGTCGTTCTTCATTACTCTACCTTCACGTAGCTAAACCATGTGGGTGGACTAGGGAAGGGGGGGTGAAGGAGGACAGAGGGGGAAACTAGATCCACGTTTGCAAATCTTCCAGTCGATTCATACATGACACTCATCCTATGGACCTTCTGGGGGGCTCATCTGTATTCCAAGGTGAAGCAATATCTTGGGATCATGATGGATGTGTCTTCTTTGTGGTTTCTTCAAAGGTAGGGACTGATCCTACAGCTCCCAACCACCATCACTGCTCTGAGTACCCAAATGAATACTGGCTGGAATCCTATTTGGTTTATGCCCAGCTAGAATAGATTTACTAACTCAATAGCTGGATCAAAATAGAAGTAAAAGCTGTCGATTCAATGGGTCTGTCCTAGTTGGGAGTATCAATAGGCTAGGCCCTACAATAATTCCTGTTCCCTGCCTCTCATTTGAGATGCTTCCATCATCATGTATTAGAGGAAGAATCAGTGCCTTCTCCCCCAGCTTCCTTCTCTTTTGTTATGGGTGAGGTGGTCTATGCATACTCATAATCATCTCCATCACCATCTGGGCATCTCAAGATGTTGTAGCCTCTTCTGAGGGATAAGAACCTTCCCCTTGTTTTTGATAGAAATACTTTCTAATAGGCCTTCCAAGCCTTGCCCTGACTGACTGGACAAGAGCTCTGCATCCTGAAAGGTATTGGGTGGTAAACTTTCCTCTTTGCATACCCACCCCACAAATGTACTGATTTATTCATCTACTGTGCTCCATGGGGTGTGTACCCAAGGAAGTACATCCAACATTATGACCTTGGAGTGGAGTGATACAACCACCTTCTCTCCACTATTTCTAGGACACTGGTATTCAATGGAATGGGCTGCAGCCCCGGTAGTGGTTTGCAGCCTGAACTTAGGTGGGATGTGATTTCTGCATACAGATATGGGCTCACTCATTAAGGACAATGTCCCCAAATTCAGGTTTGGTTACGAGCTGGAAAGGTTGAGGGTTCTAAGTGATGGGGGAAGAGTTTTATCACCCAAGGAGGAGTCTAGGGCAGAGACAGGGAGCATGTCGCAATTCCAGATTCTACTGGACTGCAGATTCCTTCATCCCACCCCACTGGCTTGTCTGGTGGCTTTTCTGATGGGAACAGCAGTCCAGAAACATTCAAAAGGCCGTGTATTCTTCCCTCTGGTCCAAGAGGTACCTCACCTCTCTACTGCAGAGATTTTGAAGGTATGTTCTCTCAAAGCATTTCATACTACTGCCTTATCCTCAAACCTCAGATGCTGAAGGATGCCAAGATCCTCAGCTATTTGAAGTGGGCCAACTCCCCTGTTCAGCTAGGTACATCTCCCATCAACTTTATGATTAGTAGCATCCAGCATTGGGTTCTGAGATGTTACAGGACTTCAGCGCCCAAAGGCCCCACTCAGCAAGTATGTGGGACTTTGGGAACTGCAGCCCAACAAACATCCAGGAACCCACAGATTGGGAACTGTTGAATCTCTAGTGAGCCCTTTCTCTCTAAAGAATATGACCTCTTGACAAATCCAGAGGGTTAAGTGCCCTCTGGATACCTTTATTGTTGAGTTGGAGTAGTTGGTGATTCCCATGGTGGTGATGGTGGTGATCCACTATGGGCTTTAGTCTGACATTTAAAGGCTCTATTGGGGGGCAGGGGTTGATTTCAGCACACACAGCTTCTTTAAAGTTCAATCTGACATTCAGAATGGTTCCCCTTAACACACCACTGAGCACCCAAATTGGACCAGAACAGACCCTCTCTTTGGTACACAGGCTTAAGGCCTACTTTTCTCACAGGTTGTTTCCTATGGGGAGACTCCATCAGATCCTTCTGGTCCAAAGATATGTTGTAAGGGTGATCTCCCTCCTGCTGAATCCAGTTGCATTGGGTGGAGTGAGGAGCTTGGAAAGGGATTCTTCTCACATGGAGATGCAGCCATCTGCCTTACTGGAGGTCACCTTAACCTGGCCTTCCTTCTTCCTCAGAGCGTGAGCCCAAGGAGTATTTGTGGGGTGAAAAATCTGTGTTTGCGAGTAACCCTATATCCTCTCCACTTCTCTAAAGGAAATTTTCAGAGTAGCCCTCCTTGCTTTCTGGCCACAAACCTAAAAGACTTGACTTTTCTCTTTGGATGGTGGGCGATTGCCCCAAAACATCCTACACTATTCCAGGGGGCAGAAGCTTAGGAATAAGAACATGGAGCCAATCTTTTCTTTACTCTTGCTTTTGGGAAGATGGGGTGCCTTCTTCATCAAACACTACACACACTCTTCATCACTCCAGTACATCCATTAACTCTTTCTGGAGGTATTGGGGGTGGGATGAGGGAGATCCTGTCTCTAGACTGAATCTCCCCCTACTTGTCTTCTTATAATCTCACCTCCTTCAGCCTTGTTATTAACCTTTATTTATATAGCGCTGTAACCCAGGCAGGGCCTTCCTCTCCCAGAATCCCCTGCATAGCCAAGAGCAAGGGGTTCTGGGAAAGCAGGGGGGGGAAATCAGAAGCCTAGGCCTTCTTCTCTGATCCTCCTCCTTTTTAAAGAGATGGGGGGCCCAGCCTTCCCTAACCCCTGATTCATGGGTGATTTCCCCCATGCCTTCCTCATACAAGGGGATTTATATGCCCTTGCAAGGAGAGCTGGAGGGGATCACCCCCTTGTCTCTTATACTTTCCAATTGAAGGGGTGGCTTCATCCCCTTCATGGCAGGCCCCCCTTCCCCCACAAGTGTGTGTGTGTGTGTGAGAGAGAGAGAAAGCCTTCACAGTCATCCTTCTGTTGCCTGTGATATGGGCAAAGATGGAGTGGTGGTGGTTAGAGGCATTAGGCCTTCACCCTTTACCATCCCCTCATCTCCTTTTCCCCTCCAGACCCCCTCTCTCTGTTTCCCATGGGCTGACATTTAAAGCAGGGGGGAATGGCTTTCTTCCTCTGCCTCCCCCTCCAATTTTGGGGGGTCTTCAATATCTCTCCCTCTCTATAGACCCTAGTGAGTTAAGATGGGGTGAGATGGCCCTTCCTTGTCTACCTCCCCCTAACCTTTCTTTTTTGGGGGGCAAGGGAGCTCATAATCTGTCCTCCCCTCCTCGGTCTCAATCTTAGTCTTCTAAAGGCTGAGATTTGGGGGGGGGGGATGTTGGGCATCCTCAGTCTGAGGAGGCAGTCTCTCTGTATCTCTCTTAATCCCTTAAAGGCTGCATTTTAAGGGGGGTATCCCCTCAATTTTTTAAAAGGGGAATGAATGTTCTTCTCCCTGCTTCATCTCTTTCTCTCCTGGACTAAGATTTTAGTGTCTCTCTCTCTCTCTCTGTGAGGAGGGGTCTTGGTCCTTAGCCCTCTCCCTCCATTTCAGAGGGGTTTCCTAATTCCTCCCTCTCTCCTCCTTCCCTCTCCTGAGATTTAAGTGATGTACATGTACTAGGCCTTTCTTCCCTGCAGTGTTTTTGGGGGAAGCATTCCTCTCCTTCCCAACCCTTCCCCAATCTTTCTCTCTCTCTCTCAAGGGCTAAGATGGGGGGGATGTTGGGGGCTATGTCCTTTTCCTCCCCCTTTTTGAGGAAAGGGGTCTTACGCCTTGAGAAAGAGAGGGGAGAATTGCTTGATCCTGCTACTTGGGGGGCAACAGAAGGTGTTGGTCTAACATCCCTCCCTGGCTGAAATTTAGGGGGGGGGATCTTAAACCATCACCTTCTGTGCCCCCCCACTCAGTGGAGGGTTTGAGTAATTCCCCCAATTCTCCTTCTTCTCCCCAATCTTTCCCTCTTCTGTATTTGGGGGTGTTCAAGTCCCCCTTCCCCAATCTTTCTCTCTCTGTCAGTCTGAAATTTAGGCAGGGTCTTAGGCCTTGGCCTCTTGGTGCTCCCCCATATTTGAGGGGTCCCCCTCTTTCCACCTTGTAGTGTTCTGGGGTCCCCCTCTCCCCAATTTCTCTCTCTCTCTCTAGGGCTGGGATTTAAGCAGAGTGTTGGGCCTGGCTTCCTAGTGGTCCCCCATATTGGGAGGCTCCCCCTTTCTCTGTTTTGGGGTTTTCACCTTCTGGTTCCCCTTCAACATTTGAGGGAGGTCAGGACCCCCCTCCCCAATAATTCTCTTTCTTTCTAGCATGGGGAAATTTAAGCAGGGTCTTGGGCCTAGGCCTTTTATGGTCCTCCTCCCTCTCTCTTCCCTTCTCCCTCTCTGTTCACTTTGTGACACCCCTGCAGTGGTTTTTTTTTGGGGGGGGGGGTCAGCTGTCCTCTTTCCCCAAGCCCCCTCTCTTTCTCTGGGACAGAAATTTAAGCAGGCTCTTGGGCCTGGGTCTTCTCCCCTATATTTTTGGAGGCCCCCCTCCCTCCGTCTCAGGGTGTTTGCCTACTGGCTCCCCCAAAGTATTTGTGGGGGGTCAGGTCCCCTTCCCCAATATTCCTGTCTCTTCCTCACAAGCTGGGATTCAAGCAGGCTCTTGGGCCTGGGCCTTCTATCTCCCCATATATTTTGTAGGGCTCCCTTCTCTCTGCATTGTGGGGTGTTCACCTTCTCTGGTTCCCCTACAGTATTGGGGGGGGGGAGAGCTTTCCTCCTCTTTCCTCAGTCCTTCTGTTTCTGGCTCTTGGGCCTAGGCCTTCACCCCTGTATTGGTGTGTGTGTGTCTGTGTGTGTCTGTGTGTGTGTGCTTCCTCCTCTCTCCATCTTGGGCTGTTTGCCTTCTTCTGGTGCTCCTTTATATCAGGTCCCCTGACTCTCTCCCCAATTCCCCCTCTGTGGGTCTGAAAGGGAAGCAGGCTCGTAGGCCTGGGCCCTATTATTTTGGGGGGGGGGTGTCTGGGTGTCTCGCCTATATTATTTGGGGGCTCCCCTTTTCTCTTTCTCAGGGTGTTTGCCTATTGGCTCCCCAAAGTATTTAGGGGGGGTCAGGTCCCCTCTCCCCAATATTCCTGCCTCTTCCTAGCAAGCTGGGATTCAAACAGGCTCTTGGGCCTGGGCCTTCTATCTCCCCATATTTTTGGGGGGCTCCTTTCTCTCTTCATCTGGGGGTGTTGTTCACCTGGTTCTCCTTTATATTGGAAGGAGGGGGGTGTCAGGCCCTTGTTTCCCCAATCCTTCTCTCTCTGGATCTGAAATGGAAGCAGGCTAGTGGGCCTTCTCCCTTATATTTTTGGGGGGTGCTTTCTCCATCTGGGGAGTGTTTGCTTTCTGGTGTTCGTTTCTATTCCTCTCATTCTCTCTCTCTAGGTCTGAAATGGAAGCTCCTGGGCCTTCTCCCTTATATTTTTGGGGGGTGTCTTCTCTTTACATTTGGGGGTGTTTGTTTTCTGGGGCTGCCCCCCCCCCTTTCTCCCCAGTCCCTTTCTCTCTCTCTGGGCCTGGAAGGGAAGGAGGATGCTCTTAGCCCAGGGCCCTATTATTACTACTATTCTTAGTGTGTGTGCGTCCCCCGTTCCCTCCTCCGCCCCCTGCTGCCCCCCGGCCCCGGCCCCGTCCTACCTCCAGACCTGTCCCATCTGGAGCAGGTGGATGACGGACTGCCAGATCCAGACGGAGAGGCGGCAGAGGCGCTGGGCCGAGGCCGGGGCCGGGGCTCCTCCGGCGGAGGCCCTGGTCCTGCCGCCGCCGCCGCCGGCGGATCCCATCATGGGGGGCCCTCGGCTGGTGAGTCCCTGGACGGCGCCCAGCCCTCCTCCGGTGTAGTCCTGGACGAACCATCGGAAGCTGAGGATCTGGACCAGGAGGGAGGGCAGGAGGACGAAGGCCAGGGTGAGGCCGCACCAGAGGTAGTCCCGGCGCCCGTAGTGGTGGAGGGCCAGCCAGAGGTCGGTGCCCACGTCCCCCACCAGCACCAGCAGCGCCAGCACGATCCACAGGCAGTCCAGCCACGGACGCTCCACGCCGCCCCCGACGGACCCGGACCCGCCACCGGCAGCCCGGGAGGGGCCCCCCGAAGGCGGCAGCGGATCCCCGGAGGAGGCGGCGGCGGAGGCCGGGGCCAGCGGAGCGGAGGGCCCCTGGCTGCGTCCCCGTCGGGCCCGGCCCAGCAGGCTCCGCAGGCAGGCGCTCCGGCAGCCCCAGTAGCAGGAGGAGGTGTTGCAGCAGTGGCAGATGTGCATGGAGCTGCTGGCCCCGGGGCCCTCCTCCTCCTCCTCCTCGTCCTCCTCCTCGTCCTCCGAAGGGGCCCCCGCGGCCCCCAGGCAGCCCCCGCCGCCCGAACCCACCCCGCTGCCGCTGCTGGGACCTCGGCCCCCGCCACGAAGCGCCCCCGGAGGAGGAGGAGGATGGGGAGGATGGGGGTGGCGATGGGGGGCACGGGGCCGGTGGGGCCGGTGGGGAGGGTGGTGGGGAGCCGGGAGGCGGCGGGGAGGGTCGTCCAGGTTGTGCAGCTGAGAGAAGCCGCTCCCGTCCGACTTGGCCGCCATCCCGGCCCCCGCCGCCTCCCGCCGCCACCCTCCTCCTCCTTCCCTCCTTCCTTCCTTCTTCTCTCCTTCCTTCCTTCCTTCCTTCCCTCCTTCCCTCCTTCCCCTCCCCACCCGCTCCCCTTCCTCCCCCTCCGCTTCCGGGGCCCGGAGAGGAAGAAGGAAGGAAGGAAGGGAGGCGCTAACTCAGGACCGGGCCGGACCCCATCCTCCCCCCTCCCTCCCTCCCTCCCTTCCTCTAGACCTCCATCTCCATCCTTCCTTCCTTCTCTCTAGCCTCCCCTCCGCATCCTTCTCTCCTCTAGTCCTCCCTCTGCATCCTTCCCTCCCTCCTTCCCTCCCTTCTTCGCTCCCTCCTTCTCTAGCCTGCCATCCGCATCCTTCCCTCTTCTTCTTCTTCTTCGTTCCAATTTCCTTCCTCCTTCCCTCTCTCTCTCTAGCCCTCCCTCCGCATCCCTCCTTCCTTCCCTCCCTCCCTCCTTCCTCTTCTCTAGCCCTCCCTCGGCATGATCATCTCTCCCTCCTTTCGCTTGCTCCTTCCCTCCCTCCTTCCTTCCTTCTTTCCCTCCCCTGCTCTAGCCCTCCCTCCGCAGCCCTCCTTCCTCCCTTCCCTCCCTCCCTCCAAGCGGGGACCGGGGTTGAAGGGGGGGGTTAAGAGAGAAGGGAGGAGGAGGAGGAAGAGGAAGACCCCCCCCGCACCGCCCGACACGTCCCCCACCAGCCTCCGCCTCCTGGCTGGCTTGAACCGGATCGACCTGGACTCCTCCTCCGACGCCTCCTCCTCCCCCCCCCCCTTTTGGTCCAGCATCTTTGACTCAACAGCCTCTGTCTCCCCCCCCCCCCCCCCCGCCACCACGCCAGCCTCTCCTCCCTCGTCTCTCCTCCTGGCTTTCCATCCTCCTGGGTACCACCTGCTGCCCAACAGGCCTGACACCCAAAGCTGGCAAAAGGGCTCAGCCCTGAAAACCCCAAGACCGGGGTACCACCTGCCTAAGATGCTCCTCCAAGCTGGCAAGGGGGCTCAAGTCCTGAAACCCAGGGACCACCTGACCAACATGCCACCCTAAGGTGGCAAGGAGATTCTTCCTTGAAAACCTTTCCCTCTCCTCTGAGCCCCCTTTTCCAGCTTTGGGTGGCATCCTGGGCAAGTGGTACCCAAGAAGGAAAGCAAGGAGAGATGGGGGAGGAAAGGATGGAGGGAGCCAACGGTGGAGGTGGGGGGGGGAGAGGCTGTTGAGTCAAAGATGCACAGCTTAAGCAAACCCTAGGCCTGGCAGTTGAGAGATTTGCTGCAAAGGGGAAGGTTTGATGGCATGCCACCCATCACTACCACCAACCCTTTGCAAGGGCTGCAAGGTCCCCTTCCTTTGGGCATCACCCCCCACATGCCCCATTTCAACCTTTGCATGAAATGCATGGAGTAATGCTCTTGCAGGATGCTTGGAATGGCCCCCTCTTCTCTCTCTCTCTCTCTGTCTCTCTCTCTCTCTCACACACACACACAATGTACAAACCAGGACTTTGTCAATGCCTGACACCCTGCAGTAGAAGTGAAGAGAAGTCGGGCTAGATCTCTAGCTCACTGGTTCACCTGCACATTGTTATATATGTATATGTGTGTGTCTTCATACCATAGATAGAGTGATGGTTATTTTGAGCCTTCATTTCCAACCTATGGGGAGCCTAAGGCAGGCCTATCAAACCCTGGCCTCCAAAGTCATAGGAAATATATAGGCCCATATAGGAAAATTTGGGATTTTCTGTAACAGCAGTTGCAAAGGCTGGAATTTTCCTGGGAAGATTTGCTCAGAGGAGGTTTGTCATTGCCTTCTCTTGAAGCTGAGAGCATGTGACTTGCTCAAGGTCACCCAGTGGGTTTCATAGTCAAGCTGGGAATTGAACCCTGGTCTCCAGAGTTGTAGGAAATGTGTAGGCCCAGATATACGCATCCATTTTGGGGATCTTCTGCAACTCCTGTTGCAAAGACAGAATGGATTCCTCTCCAGTATTGCTGGCCTTCCCCATATACACAGACTCTGACCCACCTCCGAAACAGCCCACCACACAACTAACTAGTTTGCCTAACTACCCTGAAGGCCTCAGATCCCATCTGATCTCACAAGTCTGGACAGTACTCAGCTGGGAAACTGCTGGGGAATACCAGGCCCTTTGCAAAGCCATGTCCTGTTCAAAATGGAGGTCCCTGAACTGCTTCTGGTCCTTGAGCCAAGGGCCACAGGTCTTTGGCCAGTTTCCAGGCAAGAAAGAAATGCCTATACCCAATGGGCACAAATATGGCTCTGGTTCCTGGTGCATTGGTTAAATCCGTGATCCTGAGAAGTACTGCCACGCAGTGGTTCCCAAATTTTGGTCCTCCAGATGTTTTGGAATTCAGCTCCCAGAATTCCTGACTGTTGACCAAGCCAGCTAGGGCTTTTGGGAAATGAAGTCCAAAAAACACCTAGATCTGAGTCTGAGAACCACTAGACCTGTAATTCCCAAATTCTGGTCGTCCAGGTGTTTTGGACTTCAGCTTCCAAAAGCTTCAGCCAGCTGGGTCAATGGCCTGGGATTCTGAGAACTGAAGTCCAAAACACCTGGAAGGCCAGAGTTTGGGAATCACAGCACTAGACTATACTCTGAAGTGATGGCAAACTACCTTTGGTTTTCCGTGCCTAAGAAAACCCAGTGCAATTACCATAAATCTACAGCCTTCTTGAAGGCACATACTTTACCCCTATCTTATCTCATCTATCTGCCTACCTATCTAGGGCCAGCATAGTGTAGTGGGTTGAGTGTTGAACTATGGGAAAATCACATGCCCTCAGCCTCAAGGGAGGGCAACGGCGAAACCTCCTTGGAGCAAATCTTGCCAAGAAAATTCCATGGTAGGGTCACCATAGGGCCGCTATAAGTCAGCAATGACTTGAAAGCACACAACAACAAATATATTTCACAAACACACCCTCTCTTTCACACACGCACCTCTAAAACAGTCCACTATAAGAACCTAATTCAGGTTTTGGGGGGGGTCGAATATTAAAGGGTTTGCCCAGATACCTGAACTTAGCCTCCAAGTAGGTTCAGCACCTTGGACAGTGCTTTTAAAGGCATGCTTGTGCTTTTCTGGCTCTCTGTCTTCATGCTGCCTTAACAGACAGCAGTTATATTTCTGCCCCTGTGTGACAGGGACCAGCACTGTTTTTGTACCCACCAACTACAATAGTTTCCTTCTTTCCTGGAAACTTGCCCATGGTTCAGAGACTGGTTCTGGTCCAGAGACTATCACGTAGAGTAGCACAGAGCTATCCTATTTTATAGGTATGTGTTTTGGGATTTCACCCACTTCATTCTCCAATGGAGAGACAAAAGGGATTTCTCCCTCCTGCTACCACCTTTCACATTTATACATACTGTTTCCTGCCTCCAAAACACATCCCATTTCCAAATCCAACCCCTAGCATTCCTCACCACTAGTGTCTCAAAATATTTTGTAGCGCAAAGGTGTGAAAACCCACCATGGTTCCTCCTCCATTCCCAACACATCTACTTTCTTGCATTTTTGGACTTCTTAAATTAGGGTGATTTTGGGTGTGGGGAGTAGAAGGATCTCTCTAAGGGTTACCAGGGATGGTGAATTTGATCCAGGTTTTAGGTGGAACCTTAAAGAATTTACCCATAGATCTGAAACATATCTTCCAAGTAAATTCAGGACCTTGTATAGCTATCCAAAACCTGGAAGGAGATTCCCCTTTCCACTGACATGGAAGCCAATGACTGCCAAAATCCACCAGCCAGCTGGCTGGAAAACTCTTAGAGTTGTAGTCCAAAAGAAAGAGCTTTTCTCAAGTTTTGGCTAGGATACCATTAGCTATTTCTCACCCAGCAGCTTGATCACTACACCAACGACACTCTCAGAACAAGTCTGTTGTCATGTGTGTCCTGTATTCCTCCACCCACCTGCCCCAGTCTACACAAACCACTTAGGATACATGGGCCCAAGCTTAAGACCCACCCCCTTTCAGGAAAGTTAAATTTCTAATATTATAGGGCAGGAGAAAGATCCCTGACATTTGAGCCAAAAATAATTTTATTTCCAGACTCAAGCTAAGTGTGAGTTGACATTGTGATGCAGCAGCTAAACAAGCCAATATGATCCTATGCTGCAGTAGTAAATGCGTAATGTCTAGATCAAGGGAAATAATAGCGTTGCTTTATTTACTTTGGTCAGACCTCATCTGGAATACTGTGTCCAGTTCTGTTCTGGGCACCATATTCAAGAGGAATATTGACAAGCTGGAGCATGTCCAGAGACTGAGATGGTGAAAGGTCTGGAAACCCTTTCCTATGAGAAGCGGATAAAGCAGCTATACATGTTTAGCTTGAGGAAGAGAAGGTTAAGAGGGGACAGGATAACCATGAATTCAAGCTATGGAAAAAGAGATTCCACATAAACCTTAGGAAGAACTTCCTGATAGTAAGATCTGTCCAGTGGTGGAAAAATTCTGCTTCATAGGGTGTTTGAGTTTCCTTTTGAATGGTACTGCACTGAATGATATCTCCAAACTGTGTTCATCACTTTGTATATTGCCTTTCTGGTTTTTAGAGAACCTGGATCGAATTCACTGTCCACTGACATGAGTTCTACCAACCACCAGTGCAAGAGTAGGAGAGAAAGGAGAGACAAAATGGAGGCACTGAAAGTACACAAATAGGCCCAGTTGTCTCCTTAAGAGGTATGCAGGGGACTGTGTTGACCATAAAACCAAAGTACACAAAATGTGGCCCACAGACCTCATGCAGCTCCCAATCCCTTAAAATATCCTGTATTAGGAACACCCCCCTCCAGTCCAAATCCCCCCAGTCCCTTAAAATATAAGGGCCCAGGAAGGCCCCAAAACTTGTCCCCTAATGGGCATTTCGGAGCATTTTTGGAGCAATTCTTATCTTGTGGGATCTGGTGCAAGGTGCAGCCCTTCAAGATCTCCAGAGAGTTAATGTGGTCCTCTAGTCTTTCAACTATGAAACTATTCCCATGCCTGCTATAATGATGCTCTCACCTCCATTTAGCATAGCACCCAACAGCCTAGTTACTTCAAAAAGTACCACTCCACCTCCATGTATTACACAGGTTCATCACATGTTTAAGTTCTCTTACACATGCTGTTATGCCATGGGCATATTCATTTCATGGTTACATCAGTGGAGTTCCACCAATGGAGCCATTTCACACTCGATTACTGGTCCTGGCTAGAGGAGAAACATTGAATCAATGGGGTTTAACCACGGTTAAATCAGTGGGTCTACTCTGGCTGGCCTAACCAACAGGATTCTAGTCATGCAAGTACATCTTCTTTGCTGGTAAATAACTCTTTGCCAACCCTATTACTTGATCAACTGAGATTGAAGTAACAGCCACTGTGCATTCCATGTAGCAAAGAGGACAATAAACTGGCATGCTGACACACAGTCCATTGCATGGCATTGGTGGTCAGAAGAAGGCCAGTGTAGCACAGTGCAGGTGTTGATTGAAACCTTGCAAGCGTAGCGTGGGATCTCTGCTAGACAGTTCAGACCAGGAGCCTAGGCAGCAAAGGAGTCTTCAGCACCATGGAGAGCGGTCAAGCGCTGGCTGGCTGGCATCCATAATCAGGCTAAATCCTTGCAAAGGCATCCTAAAGTGCATCTGCAGTGTAGAAATAATGCAGTTTGACACCACTTTAACTGCCATGGCTCCATGCTACAGAATCCTGGGATGTGTAGGCTTGTGAGGCACCAGCACCTTTTGGCAGAAGAGGCTAAAGAGTATGTAAAAGTAGAACTCTCAAGATTCTATAGGAAGCAGCTAAAGCATTCCAACTCAGCAAATTCAGCGAGAAGAGTCATTTTACCAAAGAGGTGTGTGTGTTTAATAGGGGTCACCCTTTATTCCTAAAGATCCATCTTGCAACTGTAGTAGGTAACACTGAGGTTGCAAAAGGCCCAACATTTGGCTGGATCATGCTAGGGAAAGAGGCATGTTGACAAGTGGCTGTGAAGTCTGTGCATCTCTTCTGCAGCTGCTAAAGTGAAGTGGCAGGACAGGGTAAAGCAACGAGGGCATATTCAGGGGAAGAAAAATATGTAGTTGATAGTCCAGCCTGTGTTGGCATCCTTCCTCTTCTGGCCCGCCCATAATCTGAACCCACTCTTTCTGGCACTCTCTAAAGCCTTACATTCCTTCACTCCACAACATTTCTTCTAGGAATCTTGGCTGTGAAAAGAACACACATCTCCAGGTACCTCAGAGAAGAACAAGTTTTATTTGGCAAAAAGGTTTGGCACAATATTTCAGTGATTCCGAGCCCACTTTGTCAGATGCAATTCATGAAAGTGGGTGCCAAAGAAAAGATGCTATGTTTTAAAGTACCAGTAAGTCTCTTTGTTGCCTTTTCTGCAAAAGACTAAGGTGGCTGTCCCTACCCCACCATTGTGTGGAAGGTGCAGTTAAAATCTTACACCATGTTTACTTAGTGTAAATTCACACTTCGGTAGTTAAGTGGTACATGTGCGATACCACCTTGCTGCTGAATAGAAACACTGTGTAACCGTAGAAGCATAGAATAATAGATCTGAAAGAGACCACAAGGATCTTCTCCAAGCCCCTGCCATGCAGGAAGACACCAACAAAGTACTCCCAACAGATAGCCACCCAGCTTCTCTTGAAGGAGCTCCAAAGAAGGAGATCCCACTTATTCCAAGGCAGTGTCTCCCACTGTCCAAGAGCAATTGCCGTTAGGAAGTTCTTCCTAATGTTGAGGTGGAATCTGTTTCCCTGTAGTTTGAATCCATTGCTCTGTGTCTTAGTCTCTGGATCAGCAGAAAATAAGTTTGCTCCATCCTCAATATGACACCTGTTCAAAGATTTAAATCATATCATCCCTTAACTTTCTCTTCTCCAGGCTAAACATACCCATCTCCTTAAGACACTCCTCCTTGCTTTCCAGAACTTCCACCATTTTGATGCCCTCCTCTGGGCATGATCCAGCTTGTCAACATCTTCCTTGAATTGTGGTGCCCAGAACCCATATATCTGTGGATGTGCTTACTGATTCTACTATCACAGTGACTCAGGTGGTACACTGAAGGCAAGGCTGAGGGATTATGCACCATCCAACAGTGTCCAACTCCATGTGCAACAGTTACACTTGCAGAACTCTACTTCTGCAATAGTGAACTGAGGTCAAATGTGACAGCATGGCCAAAAAGGTACTGCCTTTTTATAGCATAACAGAATCAATATGCGTATAAAATAGCAAAAGAATCTCAGCCATTTTTTCATCACATTTATGTCAATGTCTAGAAGAGAAGTGGGAATGATGCACCTCAAGGCATTATTGGACTGCAACTCCCAGCATTCCTGGGTTATGCACATGTCATAAGCTACTAATGCTTAAGAATATAAAAATCACACTGATGGGTTCGATCAATGGCCTCTTTGGTCATCATTTTGCTCATACATTTGCTAACCTTTGGAAAGCCCACACAAAGGAGACATGTACAGCATCAGCCTTCTATTCAAGAGTAGGAATGATTTGACCAGATGTTGTTGGATGACAACTCCCAGCATCCATCATCACTTGGCTATGCTGGCTGGGGAAATCATTCTCAGCCTCAAAGGAAGGCAATGGAAAACCTCCTCTGAACAATAAATCTTGCTAAGAAAACCCAGTGGTATGTTCGCCTTAGGGACAATATAAGTCAGAAATGACTTGAGGACATGCAACACAACAACAAACAAACAAACAAACAAACAAAAAGGCAGAATATGTGTGTGACAGAAGAAACCAAGTGGATACTATGGTAGACATTGTGGAACATACAGGCCAAAGAATATGGTGCATCAGTAGTCAGTATTGTCTGACTGTTGGAGACCTATATTGCATAGCCTGAGCCCACCAGAGATTCATCCAGCTGCTATGACACCAAATGGCAGCAGTGGCCACCACCACCACCACCACCACCACCCCAGCAATGCTGCAGTTTCCTTTGAATATAAGGTACACCAGAAAGACATACATGCGATAAAAAAAGAATTATATTCTCAGAAGCTTTGTGGTGGTAATGGGATAGGTGGTGGGGTATTGATGATGACAGGAGCCGCAAAAATATTCTTTAAGAAGGTATAACAGTGACTTAGGCTGCTGCCACACTGCAGAATTAAAGCAGTTTGACACTGCTTTAACATGTTATGGAATCCTGGAATTTGTAGTTTCCTGTGACACCAGAGCTATCTGACAGTGGCCATATATCTCACAAAACTACAAATCATAAAATTCTACAGATTGGAACCATGGCAGTTACAGAAGTGTCAAACTGCATTAATTCTGCAGTGTAGATGCAGCCTTGGTGTTTCCCTCCACCCCAGTTTAATGGTAGAGGGCAAAATGTGCTGCCATTTTAGCTCTAAAGTCCCACTTTTTTCCTCTCCCCCACACAGGTTGATCTCAGTCACAGAACCACAGAGTTGGAACAACCACAAAGGCCATCTGATTCAACCCTCTGCCATGCAGGAAGACACAACTACTGTGCTCCTGAATGATGCCCTTCCAACCTTTGTTTAAAGGCCTTCAAAGACGGAGAGCCTGGTATCCTTCAAGGCAATCTATTCCATGGTTGAATTGCTCTTACATTTAAAGAAGCTGTTCCTTATATTTAGATGGAATCTCTTTTCTTGTCTTCATTGGTTCTTATTGTAGTCCCTGAAGCAGCAGAAAACAAGCTGGCACCATCTTCTACATGACATCCCTTCGGATAATTAATGATAGCTGTCATGTCACCTCTCAATCTTCTCTCCTCCAACATACCAACTCCCTAAGCTATCCCTCATAGGGATGGGTTTCCAGACCTTTGATCATCTTGGTCACCCTCATCTGGGCACATTCCAGCTTGTCAATGTCCTTCTTGAACTGTGGTTTCCAGAAATGAACACAATATTCCAGGTAAAGTCAGTCCAAAGCAACTACAATGTATCTAGTGGCCACCAGTCAGCAAAAACTGTTGCAGGGGCGTTTCCAAACTATTAGTACTCACTGCTGAAATACAACACAGCAGCTTTTTCTTACAAGAGGGGTGGGCAACTGCTCCTAGCGGTCAGGGTGGCATGACACTCCTTTGGCTCTGCATCCAGATGACACAGTGCCAAAAGGAGCACCGAAAGTGCTGCCATGGCGGCAAAGGTGCCTTTTCCCTAGTGTGAAAAGGAGTGGCATTTTGTCATTCCTTTTAGTGTCTGGGAAAGGCTGCGTTGGGGCCACAGCAAGTAGTCTTGATACAGTGATGAAAGGCAGCTCCAAAGGGATGCTTTGTTTAGCCCCTTAGACTCTCCTGGGCTTAACCATGCCTTATGAGGAGCATATTATTATTATTATTATTATTATTATTATTATTATTAACTTTTATTTATATAACACTGTAAATTTACACAGTGCTGTACATACAATCTTATAAATTAGACGGTTCCCTGCCCTCAGGCTTACAATCTAAGAGAGACAACAACAAAGAGAAGGGAAAGGTGGTGGGAAGGGGATGGGGTCTAGTGGTTCTTCTCTCCCTCTGGGCCAGGACCAAGGCAGATGGACTGGAGGGAGGTCACGGCTTCTTAATACAAAGTTAAAAGGAGCCGTCCTGGGGCAGACGGCACAATCCTGGAAACACTTCCCTAAACAATATAGTCTTTAACTCAGTTTTGAAACTGGTTAGAGAAGTGATGAGGTGTGTGTGAGGGGGAAGAAGGTTCTAGGAGTGTGGGGCAGCAAGAGAGAAGGGACGAATCCAGGACAGGGCAGTGGAGATCCTCGGCTGGGACAGGAGACCTTGACTACCAGAGCGGAGGGTATGAGGAGTGTGAGGAGAAAGAAGGTCAGACAAGTAAGGAGGGGCCGGTCCATGGAGGGCTTTGAAAGTCAGTAACAAAAGCTTGTACTGGATGCGGAAGGGGAAGGGAGCCAGTGAAGGGAGGATAAGAGAGGAGAAACATGGTCAAAGCGGCGAGCGAATGTGATAATACGTGCCATTGAGTTCTGGGAGCTGGATAAGTTTAGCCTGGAGAAGAGAAGGTAAAGAAGTGATATGATAGCCCTGTTTAAATATTTGAAGGGATGGAGCAAGTGTGTTTTCTGCTGCTCCAGAGAACAGGACATAGAACAATGGATTCAAGCTTCAGGATGGGATATTCCACTTAAACAGAATGGCAGAACTCTTTGATTCTGTGATTATATAAAATAATGTAGGAGTTGAAGACATAATAGAAAAATTGCTCTCAATGATTCCTGGGGGCTTTGGAGGCCAAAATAAAATTAATTCACCCCCTCCCAAATCTGGCTGGTGCTACAGGAACCTGGGAGCCCCATAATAGTCATGGGGGCCACAAGGGGGTGGGATGCATTTTCCACATGACTGTCATATTGTTTCAACCCTTCTCCCATGTTATATGGACAAATAAATGGTTAACCCATCTGAAAGATCACTGTCTGGAATCCGCACATATTTTGCTAGTCTGATTTTTGTTTCTCACTTCTGGTCCTGGTTCAGATTCAGCCCTCTGATAGAGAGGCATCTATTAAAGCCCAGTCAGATGAGGAAACAAATTAAAGTTGAGGCTGGTGAGGGAAAAATACAAAAGCACAGGACGGTGTTCAGAAATGAGAGCTGCTGAACTGAAAAGAGCAGTTGGCCTCTTTATAAAATGGTTTGCAGGGAGTTGAAAAAGTCCTGTGAAGTACAGAGAGCAGCAAGAGCTCTTGAAATACTCTACTTTCTGAAACACTCTATAGTTGTAGTCCTAGAGGTGAGTAACTGATGCAAAGCAAAGGATTTTTGTATTGGCTGGGCTGTCCGATTCTGGTGAGTGAGCCATAGGGGGTAAGGCCAGAGATGACCATAATCACAGAATTCAATGAACAGGGTTTAGCTGAAGACTCAATAAATGGCTTGCTTTATGGGAGGAAGCATTCCAGGATGTTTAGGCATGCAAAAATGGGGACATGTGGCTGATCATCCAGTATCCTTTTGGCATTATACACTCAGGCAGTCTCATGGCATCGTGGTTTGAATATTGGAATGTGACTCTAGAGACCAGAGTTTGATTGCCTGCTTGGCCATGTAAACCCACTGGATGACTTTGGGCAAGGCATATGCTCTCAGCCTCAGGGGAAGGCAATGGCAAACCTCCTCTGAACAAATCTTGTCAAGAAAACAACATGATAGGCTCACTACATCAGGGTTACCCTAATTTGGAAATGATTTGAAGGCACACAAGAACAACAATCTCAAATAAGATCCCACATCAAGGAAACAGAGCATAACCTTTACATTCTCAGAGTTACATGGCAGTTGTGCAATTTTGCTTCATTAATTAATTGTGATATTTCTCAGCCAAATGTATAGCTGAATGCCTCTGCACCTCAGCATGCACAAAGTATGATGTACATCATGTGTGATGCACAAACCCATGCCATGAAAATGCACCTCCCTCACCACATGAGCAACTCTCCTTATGTAACTTTGAAGTGAACACAACCATTTCTCATTGGAATGTTTCTCAGGCATAATGTGCAGCTGTGCAATGCAAATGCACATCCATGCACAATACGTATTAATGTGCAACTCTGTTTCCACAAATTTGAACTGAAAACAGCTGATCTGAATTGGACAAAGACTGTTACTGTAAAGGAGCATATGCATGTATAAGACACCAATATGTATGTACCTTTAAGCCTGTTGTGGAAGGAGAGATTGGTATCCAGTACCCTCTTGTGCGATAATCCCCAACCATGAAACCTCAGCTGACAATACAAGGGGCATCTCTGTGTGTGTTCAGTCAGTGGACAGTCCTGGGCACCACTGAACTGCAATTCTACAGCCAGAAAAAAGGACAAGCTATCACCCTCCTGAATGCTGAGCAGCCAGTAGGAGATTTTGGCTGAGTTTCTGCATTGAGCAGGTGGAATATAATGCTCCACCCATGCACTTTGTGTCTGTCTTATTTTGGACAGAATGCAAATGGCTATCCTCTAGCCCAGATGTTCCCAAACTTTGGTCCTTCAGATGTTTTGGACTTCAGGTCCCAGAATTCCTAGCTGTTGGCCAAGCTAGCTGGGGCTTCTGGGACCTAAAGTCCAAAACACCTGGAGGACCAAAGTTTGGGGACCCCTAGTCTAGCCCTTCGCCCCCATCCAGACCCCGCTGCCCAGCTGTCCAATGGTGTGTGTATGTGTGTGTGTGTGTTACTACTGCTATCAGTGGAGAGGGAAGGGAGTGGAACTTGTAATGTACTGGGTTTATATATGAATAAGTTGCTTGATTTATTGTGTGCATATGAGTGTTGTAGCTATTGAGGGGGTGAGAATGGAGTGGTGACATTAATTTCTTACCCACCTTGTCCCAAGGATTGAGGTGAGGTACAACACAGATTAAAATACAATATATAACTAAATACATAAAACCAATTGAACACATTGGCTCAAACACACAAACATAGAATTAAGACAACCATTGCATATCAAAATCATCCAGACATAAATTTTAAAGTACACCAATTAAAAATTTAAAATTGATCAGGTGGGTCTACTGGAGAAGATAGGTCTTTAGTACTGTTTCAAATTCCAACAGCATAGTTAGTTGTCACATCTCTCATGGCAGGTCATTCCACGGTCTAGGAGTTGTTGAAGAAGTCCTCTGACTTACAGTTGCTAGTCTAGGCATGGCAGGTTGAAGTAAATGTCTTCCCAAAGACCTGAGTGGACAGGGTTGGTTATATGGAAGGAAGCCATCCTATAGGTAACTTGGACCCAAACCGTGTAGGGCTTGATAGATAATAACCAACACTTTGTAACTTGCCTGGAAACTAATTGGTAGGCCGTGGAGTGATTTTAATATTGGTGTGATATGTTCACTGCTGGATGTACCTGTGATCAATCTCAAATATTTTGAACAAACTGGAGTTTCTGAACATGGCACAAAGGTAGCTCAATACAGAGTGCATTGCAAAAGTCCAGCCTTGTGGTTACTAGAGCCATTTAAGTCCTTGAGCTGTAGGAAGGGATGCAGTTGTCCCATCAGCCAAGGCTAATAATAAGCACTCCTGACCATCACATATATCTGAGGTCATTACCTTCCAAAATAAGAATATATTTTGCCCTTCCCTGAAATCTTCCCCAAATTTTGAGCACTTCAGTAACTTAAAACTTCAATTGAACATTTAGAAAGACAGTTTAGGCATCCAAGAGAGAGAGAGAGAGAGAGAGAGAGAAAAGGAGGCCATGTGACCAAGGGAATGTCAATATTGCAAACAGAAGAACTCTAGTGTCTCATTCTGGAATGCTAGAAACGTGAGGAGTGAAAGAGAATTTTATGGGGAGAATAATTCTTATGGTAAGGAGCAATGGCCTTATCCCACACTTCCATAAGCACACCCCATGGACTTTTGTTCTTGTAGCTTCATGTTCCTGGGATTTGTAGTTTTGTAAAATTAAGCCTCCTCTGTCAGAGTGCCCTGGTGCCTCACCAAACTGTAAGCCCCAGAATTCCATAGCATTGTGCCATGGCAATAAAGATAATATTAAACTGCATTAATTCTGCAGTATAGGTGTAGCCTCAGACTCTAGGAGACCAGAGCCAAATTCCTGTTCAAGCCATGGAAATTTACGGGGTTCCGTAGGACAAGTCAAACTCTCTCTGTCTCAAAGGAAGGCAATGGAAAACCTCTTCCGAATAAATCTTGCCAAGAAAACCCTAGTGTAAGGTCACAAAAAGTCAGAGTTGTCTTGAAAGCATGCAAAAATAAACTCCATGATCACCATTACTGGAGTAGAGCCTCCATGTTCAGGTGGATAAAGAACAGTGGGAAAGGAGCTATTGCCTTCATGCTCTGCTAATGGGCTTTCCAAGAGCCTCTGGTTAGTTCCTGTTCCAAACTGCATGCTGGGCTAAATAGGCCTTTGGTCTGATGGAACAGGACTTTTCTGTTCTGCTGATGCCATCTATTTCATCTGAAACGTATTAAGCTCAGTGAGGCACAGCTGATTCTCCAAGTCTTACCACTTTTGTATTTTAGCCAGTCAAAGAACTCAGACATGAGAGCCATGTCATCTTGAGGATTGAGCAAGCTTGTTTTCTACTGCTCCAGAGACTACCAACTTTATCAAAATGGCAACTTTTTACTTTTGGGAACTTCCCAAAGAAAAAAAGCTGCCGTTTTTGTCCCTTTTGCCTTCACTTTATCTTGGCATTATTTCATTTGGCAGTAATGTCATGTGATAAACTTCCCGCATTTGCAAGTTTTTGAAATTTAAATCTACTTTAAATCCTGTTTCTCAGTGGGATTTTGCTACTGTGATAAGGTATGATTCTATGATTCTATTATTCAGTAGGGTCTACTCTAGCAAGGATGAGCCAACAGGATTCCATTTGTATTAGGAAAGTTGCCAGTTTTCTTGTTCTTGATGAAAAAATGTTGTTTTAGTACCCTGTGATGTTTCATTGTGGAAATGCTCAACCATGGTAAGACTTTTCAAGTTGTGATTTGTTCTGCTTCTGTGCCTTTAGGTGGACTTTGACTTGTGGCAACTCTGGACTCTTTCAGACCTGGGAAATTGGAAGTATAATGCAAGGGCAATCCAAATGCAATCATGGGTTTTCACGTTATTGTGAATTAGAGCTTCTCACGCAATTTCAGGCAAAGGGGGGGGGGTTTATTTTCGGGTAGTGGGAAGTCTTTCCGAACGCCTTCCGAATGCAATGGAGATTCACGTGAATTCGCTTAACTAGCGAATTTACGTGAATTCGCATTGGCTCCATTTGAAGTTGGGAGAAATTCCTCCCGTGTGAAAGAGTCCACTGTCTTGGGGGTTTTCTTGGCAAGTTTCACCCAAAAGAGGTTTGTCATTGCCTTTCTCCAAAACTAAGAGAGCATGACTTGCCCAAGGTCACCTAGTGGGTTTTCATGGCCAAATCCTGGTGTCTCAGTATTCAACTCCACTACACTCAAACCACTCTACCCTGTTGACTCAGGCAAAATTCCTTCAAATGAGGTGCTCCATTGCCACCTTCTGAGCCTGAGATCTAATCTGCACTGCAGAAATAATGCAGCCTGACTCTATTTTTATTGCCGTGGCTCCATGATATGGGATTCTGGGATTTGTAGTTTGTTGTGGCACCAAATCTGTTGGACAGAGAAGGCTAACTATCTCACAAAACTAGAAATCCCATATTTCCATAGCTTTGAGCCAACGACTACACCCCTCTGCTTCTGAAATAGCAATATTTTCTTGCCAACCCCTCCTCACACAATTGCTTGTAGAAAAAAAAGAGAGTCTTACACTGTTTTCTGCAAAAAAATTATAGGGGTTTGTTTTAACACAAACAATTCAACAAAACATTGGAAAATACTCATAAACTCTAATAAACTCACCCAGCAGGCAGACAACTCTTGAAACTATTCATTTTTACATTTGAAATTGTAATAAACTTGGTGTGATGGTTTGAGCTTGGACTATGACTCTGCTGACCAGGCTTTGAATCCTTGGTTGGCAATGGAAAGTCATGGATAGCCTTCACAATGTCACAGCCTCAGAGGAAGGCAAAGGCAAACCTCCTATGAACAAATTCTGCCAAGAAAAAAAAGTCTGAGATTCCTAATTTTTAGAGAACTGGGCACCACTGCAGTTCAATTTATATGATCAAAATAGGAATTCTAACACTAGTTGTATCCCTCTTTCTTGTTTCCTGTTTGTGCATAACAGCCCAACTCCAACTCCCCTGCCCGTAATGGAGCTAAGCTTTGCTGTGCAATCCTTTTGCACAATTCAAGAGGGACTATTCTTGGTGGCATGAAAACAACCATGTGATGAGCTGAGAGTCCCAGTGAACAGGCTTCTTCCAAGCAATGCTTTGGGAGGCCAGAAAGATCTGAGCTTGGCTTGTTGCAAACAATGTGTGTGTTGAAGGGAGGATCCTTGGGGATAGTCTCTTCAAGGGTGACTGAGCAAGGGAAACATCTGTCCATGACTGTACTCACTTGGGGCTCACAGGAGCAAGGAGAGAGGAGAAGGCTAATGCAGCTACGAAATAGTCACTTAGTTTCCACCTTTTGCTAGGCACTGGAGGTCTTCCACCTTGTTCACGGCTGAATCAGTCCATTCCCCCCAGTGGACGGTGACAGTTTCTGAGAAGACACAGAACCAAGACAGCTGAGTCCTCCTTATGCTAATATTCTCTAGACGCATACACCCTTAGGTTTGTACTCAGTTTCTTCTGCAAATCATTTGTCCCATCCTCTTCTGTCAACCTTCTCTGATTTTCTGCTGAAAGTTCTTGGACATCCTTCAGTGGGGAAATAATGGTTACTAGACGAAAACCTCTCAGTTTAGACAGACAGTGGATTCAGCTAGGCAATGAATCCATTTCAGATTTTAGTGGGGTTTTAAAGGAGCTCTTTAAGGTGATGAAGATGTCTGGGGAGTATATTTCAGCACCTCCTGGATAGAGCTTTAAAAGCTGGACATAGAACCACCAGCCTCCATGCAACATAGAAGGAAGAATGCTAGATTCCCCCTTCAATTCAGAAACTTTTAAAAGCGAGTACTAAATTTGGACAGAGCAAGCAATGTGTTTCAGAATTAGTGATGCATGTGGAAATGTCCACAATTAGTTCAAAAGTGAAGAGTGGATGAGATACTCATTTCAGCACACATAAAGCCTGCCTTTGTGTAATAGTTCTGCATTCCATAAATCCAACCTGAAAAGCTGGAAAGACAAAACACATTAGTTAAATCCCAGAGGTATTATTATTATTATTATTATTATTAGATCCTGATCAAGTTGAAATAAAGTACTAACTTTTTGGATAGCTCTTTAAAAGCAATAAGAAAACAGTGCAACACTTGTACAATGTATTTATGACTAATAAATTGCTTTGCTATCTTTGCTTTCATTATCCAAAGACAGAAAATGCACCATAGCATCTTGAGTGATAAACAGTGTCATGTAAGGATATATTTTATTGGACAACAGCAAGAAAGAATCTCAATTGAGCCAGAAGACCAGGAGATGGATGGATGGATGGTAAGGAACCTTGACATGCTTCATGTTTTGTACTATAGCTTCCAAAGAAAAGACCTAGATACCACTCTATTCTGCTTTGGACAGAACACGTGAAGTTTTGTGTCTGATTCTGAGCATACCAGTTTAAATTAAATTGACAGTCTGGACCATGCTCAAAGGCTGGCAACCACTAAGTTCAAAGGTCTGGAAACCAAACTCTATGGAGAATGTATGTAGAGAGATCTTGTGGCACCTTTGAGACTAACTGAAAGAAAGAAGGAGGAAGTAGACTGAAGTCTACGAAAGCTCATGCTGCCAACTTCTTTCTTTCAGTTAGTCTCAATGATGCTACATGTTCTCTCTACATACTGATTGTATAGACTAACATGGCTATATCTTTGAATTTTATGAAGAATTATGATTTAGTATGGAGAAAAGAAGGTTGGGAGGTGATACAATGTGTGTATGTATGTTTTCAAGTCATGTGTTGACTTATTGTGACCCCATGAATTTAATAAAGTTTTCTTAGGAAAGGAACACTCAGAGGTGATATTGCCTGTTCCTTCCTCTGCAATACATCCTATAGCACCTGGTATGCATTGGCAGTCTCCCATCCAAGTATTAACCAGGGCTGGCCCTGCTTAGTTTCCAAGATTAGATGGGATATAGTGCCTTTGGCATATTTAGGCCCCATGTAATACAGTTTGTGTTTTGTTGTTGTTAGTTGCCTTTGGTTTGATTTTGACTCATGGTGACCCTATGAATGAGACACGTTCAAGCCCCTCTGTCCTTAGCTACTCTGTTCAAGCCTTTCAAGCTCAGAGCCATGATCTCTTTGTTTGTGTCTATCCATATAGTATGCAGTCTTCCTCTCTTTCTACCACCCTCCATCTTTCTAGCATTATTGTCTTTTACTCTTTTTTAAATATCTGAAAGGCTGTTGAATGGAAAATGGTTTTATGTTGTTCCAAACGATAGGATCCAACAGAATTATAGAAAGGGAGGTTATGATTTAACATTAGGGAAAATCTCTAATGTTCAACAGTGAAATAGACTAACACAAAGGATGGTAGGCTCTCCGACTCTTAGCTCTGGATTCCTGTACTGCTGGGGAGTTGGGCTAGATATCCCTCAAGGTTTCTTCCATCCCTCAAGTTTCTATGATTCTATCATTTCTTAGACCCTTACCATTGCCCATGGGATTCTGAGTATTAGACTACAATACACAGAGAGGGATGAAAAGGCTTGGGTCC
Organism: Urosaurus nigricauda; assembly: GCA_034509955.1. Classification (NCBI taxonomy): domain Eukaryota; kingdom Metazoa; phylum Chordata; class Lepidosauria; order Squamata; family Phrynosomatidae; genus Urosaurus; species Urosaurus nigricauda. Next base: position 373,964,189 of record JAOEGL010000001.1, on the reverse strand, counting down.
ACCTTATCTCAGGGACCGCCTCTCCCCGTATGAACCCCCCCCCGCACACTCCGATCCTCTGGGAGGAACCTGCTACAGCCTGTGAAAACTAGGCTGTCGCAGACCTCCCAGAGGACTTTTTCCGCGACTGCTCCCAAACTTTGGAATGGTCTGCCGGATGAGATGCGCCTTATAACATCTCTTGATTGCTTTAAAAAGGCTCTGAAGACGCATCTCTTCCGGCAGGCCTTCCCTGACACCTCTTAGATCCCAGCTCCGAATGGGACCTATAAATTGAATTTGACCCCTTGTCTGGTGCTATTTTTTTCCTCAATGTAAGAACTATGGAGGATGAATCATGTTTTTAATGTTGTTGATTTTAAATTATTGCTAATTTAATTTATTTTTAAGGGGTGGGTGGCTGGGAATGGGTCAATGAAGTGTTTTAATTTGTATGTTTTAATCTTGTTGTACCCCGCTCCGATTGTACTCACAGAGGAGCGGGCTAGAAATAAAGATTATTATTATTATTATTATTAAAAGCCCTCCACCTCTGCAGTACCCATACAATGTCTAGTAAGCTTGACATTAAGTTTGAGTAAGCCCAAAGCAACAGCTGTGCTGTTCGATCCCTGTGCAAATATTTCTTGACATTTATTTATATTATAATCATGTGCATGTCTCTTGAGAATCAATTCCCTCTCAGTTCAGTTGAATTTACTCCCAGTTAAGTAAACCCAGGATTACAGCTCTACTGACGTTTCAAATCCATGTGAGCTGAGCGGTGAATCCATTCTGGGGTTTAGCTGCAGGTTAAAGGAGTTATTCCAGGTGCTGCATCCTGTGCCCCAAATCAGCTCAGCACATTGGATAGCTTCTTTACTATTCTTTAATGTAAACCCAAAGCAGATTTACTGTCCCAGTGTCACAGAATCATAGAATCCTAGAGTCGGTAGAGACCTCAAGGGCCAACCTGTCCAAACCCCTGACGTGCAGAAATACACAAGTCAAAGCACCCCTGACAGATGGGCCTTTGTTTCGAAATCTCCAAAGAAGGTAACTCCACCACACTCCAAAGCCCTGTCTTCCACTGTCAAAGAGCTCTTACTGTCAGGAAGTTCTTCCTAATGTTGAAGTGGAATCTGTTTTCCTGTAGCTTGAACCCATTGGTCCAGATCTTATTCTCTGGAGCAACAGAAAACAATTTTTCACCATGCTCAGTATGACATCCCTTCAAATATTTAATCGCGGCGATCATATAACCTCTTAACTGTCTCTTCTCCAGGCTAAACATACCCAGTTCCCAAAGTCACTCTTCATAGGGTACAGTTTTCAGATATGGAAGGCATTAGACTCTGTAAGTATAGGAGAAGGGCTATTGCTGAGTCTAGCGGATTCAAGGCTTGCACAGTGGTAATGGTGAGGCTTTGGGGAAAGAATGGATACTGTCAACACTCCCTGCTCCACTTCACTGTCCCCTGTGAGGTCAGCTTCTATATTGGGAGAAAGGTGGGATATAAGAAAACAACAACAACAACAACAACCCTGGGTAATATTTTCTTAGCTGAGAAATGGATTTCTCCAGCCACAACCACAGCAAGTAGTAGAAAGGGATGATTGCATTTAGCTAATTGTTTTATGACGTGATTTTAATTTTTAAATGTTGTAAATGTTTTTTAATTTATTATTTCTTGAAGCCGCCTTGAATCCCACTCTGGGAGAAATCTGGCATATAAATTAAATCTATCTATCATCTATCTATCTATCTATCATCTATATGATTGTTGTCTGTTGTTCTTGTGTGTCTTCAAATCATTTCCAACAAATGGCGACCCTAAAGCAACCCTAACATTGGATTTTCGTGGCAAGATTTGTTCAGAGGAGGCTTGCCATTGCCTTCCCCTTAGACTGAGAGCATGTGAATTGCCCAAGGTGGGTTTCCATGACTAAGGGGGGAACTGAACCCTAGTCTCCAAACTCATAGTCCAACACATAAACTACTATACCACACTGGCTCTCTATCTATTGGATTAAAACATATCAAACATTAACCTGAATGTGAAGTCAAAGGCTTTCATGGTTGGCATTCATAGTTTTTTGTGGGTTTTTTAGACTATGTGGCCATGTTCTAGAAGACTTTATTGCTGACGTTTCACCAGCATCTTCAGCTGGCATCTTCAGAGAAAGATGCCAGCCACAGATGCTGGCAAAACATCAGGAATAAACTGTTCTAGAACATGGCCACATAGTCTAAAAAACCCACAAAAAACTATTAACTTGAATGCATAGATGAAAAATTGTACAGCACAAGAAGACAGAACCCATTATATAAAACAATCCGTTCTCATATGCTTGCTGGAATAGAAAAGTCTTCACTTATTGGTGATAGTGAAAGGGGAACAAAGAGGGAGCTAGCCTAACTTCTCTAGGAAGGGAATTCCAGAGTCTAGGAGAAGCCATGGAGAAGGCCTTCTTCCATGTTTCCAACAAAGGGGCCTGTGAAGAGAACCTTTTATGACATTCAGTTGGAATATTGTGGGCACTGATGGGTATTGTAGTTACCCATCACCACCACCAATTTACAACTGCATGTACAACAGTTACATTTGAAGAATTCCCCTTTTGCAACTGTGACTGAATATGAATGTTTCATAATATCATTCTATTCTGCTTTGGTCAGATGTCACCTGGAAAACTGCACAGTTCTGGGCACCACAATTCAAGAAGGATATGGAAAAGCTGGAATGTGTCCAGCAGAAGGTGTTAAAATGGTCAAAGTTCTGGAAACCATGCCCTATGAGGAGGGCTTAGGAACCTGGATATGTTTAGCCTGGAGAAGAGAAGGTTCAGAAGTGACGTATTTAAATATTTGAAAGGATGCCATGTTGAGGATGGAGCAAGCTTGTTTTCTGCTCCTCCAGACTAGAAGACACGCAGCAACGGATTCAAACTACAGGAAAAGAGATTCCACCTCAACATTAGGAAAAACTTCCTGATGGTAAGACCTCTTTTACAGTAGAATACGCTGCCTCAGAGTGTGGTGGAGTCTCCTACTTTGGAAGTTTTTAAAGAGAGGCTGGAATGGATGGCCATCTGTCAGGGATATCATACAATCATAGAATCGTAGAGTTGGAAAAGACCAAAAGGGCCACTTTGGGGTACTTTGATTGTATATTCCTCTATGACAACCAGTTGGACAGGATGGCCCTTGGGATCTCTGCCAACTCTATGATTCCATGAAGACCTAAGAATTAGAATGGTGGCCTAAACCCTATTGGTAATTTTAACTACAGTTCTGTCATTGGATCAATTAGATTTACCTACCTGGTGACTCAACATTCACCAGTTGATTCAAGTGTTGGGTCTACTTTAGTTGTGACTAACCAATAGGATCCTGCCCCACATGTGTAAGAGAATTTAACATGTGTAAGAGAATTTACATGTGTAGAAAATACCAGCAGGATGCCAGTCCAGATATATTTGGAGTGGCATGGCTAATGGATTTAAGGCACTGAGGCCTCCAGAAGAAACTTTTCCAAGATTTGTGGAAATGTTACTCCTTCTCCAATTCCCTCCTGATCACTTTCATCATCATCATCATCATCATCATCATCATCATCATCATCACCACCACCACCACCACCACCACCACCTGGCTGATTTCTTATTTAGAAATAGCATTTGGCCCTGGGTCTTTCCTTGCATGCAGGAGACATGTGTGTTTAGATGGTTGTAGTCCAATTAATGAGAGCCAAAATGAACCCTTCCAGACTCCACTCTTGGCATCATGGAGAAAAGGGGTGCGGGGAGGAATCACAGCCTTTCCAGACACATATGTATGTGCTGAGAACGGATGGCAGCTTTGTAAACTCCCTCCTGCCTCCTCGCACCCTGTAATTAAAAACTGCTGGTAATTAGACAGTCATTAAAAATAGGGGCTGGCTGTTTTTGTGCGGAGGACAACAGTTAACCAATTTAATGTCTGTTCCCTGCTAATTTGGGTGTCTTCAGCTCTTTTACAGATCTGGCTTGTTTGTTCAGCGGCACTCTGTCAAAGGGGTGCTTTAGATGCATTCATAGATTTTGCAAATACACAAGAGGCATCATCGCCCAGATCAGCTGACAGTCTTCTCTCTCTCTCTTTCTCTCTCTTAGGCAAAAAAAGAAAGAAAGTTAAGTTACAGAAATGTCAAATCCCCAGCATGGCAAGAGAGGGAAACAATGTTGTTGTTGTTTTCTCAAAATGGCTTAAATCTTATTGTGGCTTATGATCAGAGTAGATTGAATGAATCTGTTAGATTTACCTATGAGTTGACTCACCATTCAGCAATTGATTCAGTGATCAAAATCCTGACGGTGACATACACAGGAAAAAATAATAATGCTGAAAGTGAGCAAGAGGAAATTGCCACATATGTGGACTGACTGTTTTGGATCTTGAGAAAGGATGCATCCAGCTGATGGTTGTATGAACAAAGTTCCACATGTAGAGCCATTGTTGTTATTTGTTGTCAAGTTGACTTCAACTCACAGCAATCCTATGAATGAGTGACCTCTGAGCCGCTTTGGTTGATGCCACACTGCCGAACTGATGCAGTTTGACCCTGCTTTAAGTGTCATCACTCCATTTTATGGTGTCCTGGGAGTTGTAATTTGTTGTGGCATCAGAGTTCTCTGACAGAGAAGGCTAAATATCTCACCAAACTACAAATACCAGAATTCCCTTGCACTGAGCCATGGCATTTAAAGCAGTTTCAAATGACATTAATTCTGCAGTATAGATGCAGCCGCTGTCATCAACTGCCCTGCTCAGGTCGTGCAAACTCAAGGCCAGAGCAACTTTGAGTGAAATGTATCCACTGATGTCCTCTTTTCCTACTGCCTTTCAGTTTGTGATCATCATCAGCTGACATTTTGCTAGGTAGTTACGATGTCACAAGCTATACATGTCTATCTTATAAATGCTTTGGATTCACATTTGTGATTAAGACACCATTGCCACAATGTCCATCCCAAGTGCCACTGCCCTGGTCTTGGAGGGAGAGAAGAAGCAGGCATGGCTTCATTATGGCTAGGCCCAGAAGCAGACCAAAAGCCCTCTTTCCATCCTACTTGTACTGTCATGGTCTCAGAGGTTGAGGAGAAGAGACAGACACAGCTCCATCATGCCTATGCCCAAAAGAAGATGAAATGCCCTCCCTCTATCGCACTTGTAGTGCCATGGTCTCAAAGGGAGAGGAGAAGAGGCAGGCATGGCTCCATCATGCTTAGGCCCAAAAGAAGATGAAAGGCCCTCCCTCCATCGCACTTGTAGTGCCATGGTCTCAGAAGGAGAGGAGAAGAGGCAGGCATGGCTCCATCATGCCTAGGCCCAAAACAAGATGAAAGGCCCTCCCTCCATCCCACTTGTAGTGCCATGGTCTCGGGGGGAGAGGAGAAGAGGCAGGCATGGCTCCATCATGCTTGGTCCAGAAGCAGACAAAAAGCCCTCCCTCCATCCCTACTGGCTGCAAAGGGAAAGAAAAAGACACAGACACAGCTTCATCATGCTTAGGTCCAGAAACAGATGAAAGGCACTGCCTCCATCCCATCTTCCCCTGCTTTGGCGGCAGAGGGAAAGAAAAATAAACTGGTACAGTTCCATCATGCCTGGACTCAGAAGCAGATGCAAGGCTCTCCCTCCATCCCAACTGCCTGTGCCCTGGACTAAGAGAGAGAGAAGAAGAGGCAGACACAGCTCTGCCACGCCTAGGCCCAGATGCATTTCTCAAATGCACTATAGTCATAATCAGTAGAAAAAATAGGTAGTGCTATCATAACAGAACTTCTGCGGTATATCTTTATGCTACCCTTAGATGATGCAGGATGTCAGCCAATGGTTCAATTTTAGCTGGGAGTAACCAACCAAAACCCAGCCTTTTTGGGATAGTCATTCATTTCAATAGGGTTTGTTATTATCCCCAAAAGGCTGGGTTTTGGTTGGTTACTCCCAGCTAAAATGGAACCATTGGCTGACAAGATCCTAGGCATTGCTAGGTCCTCCATTATGACTCTATGGTCAGCTTCCACTGGAAGCATACCATGGAAGGACCTAGAAAATGCCCACAGAAAACTTTTTTTTTCAGATGTGGGTAAGAGAAACCACATGTACTGTTCCCACAGATACAGGGGTTGTACAGTATCTTTAGAACTCTTATCTGTGCAGTCTTGAATTGAATAAGTTCATTGCACAATGCATGGTATATGACATAAGAGTATTTACAGGTGTGTATGACACCAACAGGATTCAAGGCAATGTGTTATGAATAAGCCAACATTTGTCCATTTCCATCAACATAAGGCCTTGGTCATTTCAGAACGATGCTTGTGAAATCCACCCAAGTGACAGATGTGCTGGAGAATGGGGCAGATGTTTTGATGCTTGGGGAGTTGCCCATGTATATCCTAAATAGACAGGGATTACCACAGCCTATGGATATAATCCTTTAGTAACCCAAAATGTCAAAAACAATGGGGTGGGGGAGAGGAAAAGAAAAACGATAAAATTGAAAATATCTTAATGCGCTTATTGATCATAATTCGGCTAAAGTGGTTCAGAAGTATGACTCCTTCTTGTTCTTTCTTTTATTAATGAAATGAACAGTTCATAATCTCTCAGATGATGAAACACTTTGAAAGCCCTGTGATTTCACTACAGCTCTCTTTTACCCAAATATCTGATATTTATTGATCAATTAAAATATTTTTATCTTGCCCTAGATCTAAAGATCTCAGGGCAGAGTGCAATCAAATCAATGTGTCTAACTTGAGACCAGTAAAAGAAATCCTTTGAGCAGGCTAAAAGAGTGTTAAATCAATTTGAGATGTTAAAACCAAATGATTTAAAACCAGTGAAAACCGTTTGACAATTATCTTCAACTATTTTGCCCTGGCATGTGAGGACAAATAATTTTGGTAGCTTCCTCCTCATTGTGGCAGAAAATAAATATTCTTCCAAGTATTCTCCCTGTATTCAAAGGTCCTGAAGTATTGCAAAGGGATTGCAGAGAAGAGCATGTAGGTTTTCTGCAAAAAAGCATTTCCCTCCTGCATACTATTTTCTGATCAGAAAATCCATTTTCTGATTTGAAAACAGTTTTTTGTGGAAAGCTCCCAACAACCCACATGTTTTTCTTAACATAATAATTCCTCTACAACACATAAGGATGTTTGAATACCAGGAGAAAACTGCACAAAATTCCCACTGGTCTATTATTCTTCCCAGTGGAGTTTCCTAACTGTCAGGAATCTGATTTTTTCATCCTAACAAGAAGTCATTATGAATGTTCTTTCCACCCCTAATGTATCCATGCACAGTTCTGTTCACTGCTCCATTTCAAAAACAATATTATGGAGCTTGGAACAGGAAACAAAAAGGTAAAATCAGAGGCAGAGAGCAAACTCATCTTTGATGAGAGGCTGCCAATATTGGTGGCTGTTTAATTTCTAAAGCAAGTGGTGGGGGGGAGTATATTAGAGGTGTGTAAAATCCTGCGTGGTGTCGGAAAAAATGTCTAGGGAAGCATTCCCTCCCCCTTTTAATACCAGGAAAAATGGGGTCATCCGATTAAGCTGAATGGTGGTAGATTCAGGACAGCCAAAGGGAAGTACTACTTTACGCAGTGCGTAGTTAAACTATGGGATTCATCGCAAGATGCCATAATGGCCATCCTTTTTAAAAGGCAGATTATGCATAAGAACATAAGAGCCATACAGGATCACACCAAAGGCCTATTTAGTTCAGTGTTCTGTTCTCTCAGCAGCAAAGCTGATGTTCAAGTGGAAAACCCATGAAGAGAGCACAGTTACAACATCACCCTCCTAACTATGCTCTCCAGCAACACACACACACACACAATGGGCCTTTGTTATCCATTGGGGTTTGGTTTCAGGACAAGTCACGAACTCTCAGTCCCCCAAGACTCCATGATAGTTTCACGTTAGGGTCACCATAAATCAGAAAGGACTTGAAGGCACACAACAGCAAAGAACAACAACAGAGCATAGTAGTAAGATTGTTACTTCTAGTTAGTTAATTTTTTGGCAACCAAAGTGTAACCAAGTTGCATTTTTTTAAAAAAGCAATGTAACAAGTAAGAACAAGGTTGCTTACTCTAATGAGTAAGAGCTTCTAGCTACTTTCTAATGTTACTTCTAAGGGCATTAGTGGCATATCTGGAAACGTTCTGATATGACATTTTAATGTTTTATGCCATTCTCCTATCAACCTAAGAGGGTTTTCCTCTTCAAAAAATAATAATAATAACAGAAAGTAATGGAAAATTAATGTTCAGGGCACTGAGTAGCTTAATGGATGAGATCCTATTCCTGTCTTGCATAGGTGTATGTTCCCTTATGGAATCAGCTGGACATTTTTATTTGATGCAGCTAGTCCATAAGGTAGAGGGAAGTAGAAAGAAAGGAAAACTGCAAGCCAGATGTATAGATCCATTCAGGCAGACCATAGGCCTGAGCTTGCAGGACCTGAGGAGGGAAGTAGAGGATAGTAGGGCTTGGAGATGTATCATTCACAGTCGCCATGAGTCGAGATTGAATCAAAAGCAGCTAACAGCAGCAGCAGCAGCAACAGCAGCAGCAACAACAAAAGTTGTTAGAACATTCAGTTTAAGGTTGCCGAAGTGCAATTGTGAATGCAGGGCCTTTGTGTATGGAAGTACATTGTACATGAGTGCACATGTGCACTTGGTTGTGCATTCAGCTGCACATTTGGCATCTCATTTCAGCTGTGTGACATTCACACAAGGATTGTGAAGCACAGCTGTTGTGTAATTCCTGCTCCATGGCGCCTTGGCTCAATGGCTGGTGAGAGGTCCTCTTTCCATGTTCCATTTGCCATTTCTCTGGCCTTTGAGGGAGAGAAGTGCGGCCAGGCACAACTTCATCCTTCCTTGGCCCCAGCAGCTGGTGAGAGAGCCCCTTCCTCCTGAGGCCAGGATAAAAATACTTTAATAAATAAAAATAAAATAAACATTTTGTTTAGAAAAGGAAGTCAAATTACACATTACTTTTTTGTTTAAAAAAAAATAAGTGGAAAAACTAATGGAAATTACAGAAATGGAAAATTAAAAAACATGATTAAAGGGAACGCTATAGAATTTTTTTTAGCTATTTGGAGCCCCTTTATAAAATATATGAAAGGATATCGAGGAAATGTAACTATTTATGGATTTGAGAATTAGCAGGAGAGACATGGGTGTTATAAAGAAAGTAATGTTAATCAACAAAGGCAAGGTTGCATAACAATGGGAAATTGGTTAAAGTGAAAATAAGAAAACAGTACGAGGGGTATTAATGAACAATTGAGGAAAATACGTTCTGAGAAAAGCGGGAAGTATTTTATTCAATTTTACCAAAGCGGGGAAGGCAGTTTGGGGATGGTAAAATTTGTAGGTTGGGGCTTGCAAGTTAGTTTTATAAAAAGTGGCTGGTAGGGATCGAGGTTTAAACTTGTAGGTGTATGTGTTCATGTGCTTAAGTGTATTTCTATTAGATGTTTGTTATGTAAATACATATTATGTTTTAAGAATTCAATAAAAATAGTTTTCAAAAAAGTAACTTTCCACCTAAAGGAAAACTCCAGCAGCAAAGGAGGAGAGGGCAGATCCTTGGGAGATTATCCACTGATCTTTGCACATGGCTGTGAGGCAAGGACCTGGAGAGATGGGCAAGAGCTGCCTCTCCAGGGAATGATGGTCACTTTGATGAGGTTTGACGAATATGAAGGAAAAGCTGAGGAGTGGGCAGAAGAGAAGAACGGAGCAGCTTCAGAGAAAGGAGGGAGGTATCTCTTATATCCTCCAGCTACGGGCCACCGCGCACTGCTCAGGTTCAAAGCTCTGAGAGGATAACCACGGTTGGCAGTTTTAGGCCAGAAAAGAAAAAAGCTGAAATGACAAAAGAAAGAGAAGCCGTCGAGCTGAACATCACACAGCCCCTGATTCTGGGATTTATGTTGCATCAACGTCAAAGGCTGATCCGTTCAGTGCTGGTTGGTGGCTCTTGTGTCAGGAGGGATGGTGGATCTGCTTCAGGTTTTAGTGTGAACTAAAGCAGCTATCTTAAGGGCTTGCCTTGTTTTGGAGGGGGAGAGAGTTCAGCAACCTGGGGAGTTCCCAGTGGTGACTGGATGCTCCTATGTCAGTGGGGCAACGAATCCACTCTTGGGTTTCAATAAATAGAATCATAGAATCATAGAAATTTAGAGTTGGAAGAGACCACAAGGGCCATCCAGTCCAACCCCCTGCCATGCAGGAACTTCCAATCAAAGCATCTCCGACAGATGGCCATCCAGCCTCTGCTTAAAAACCTCCAAGGAAGGAGACTCCACTACACTCCGAGGGAGAGTGTTCCACTGTCAAGCAGCCCTTACTGTCAGGAAGTTCTTCCTAATGTTGAGGTGGAATCTTTTTTCCTGCAGTTTGCATCCATTGTTCCGAGTTCTGTTCTCTGGGGCAGCAGAAAACAAGCTTCCTCCCTCCTCAATATGACATCCCTTCAAGTATTTAAACAGGGCGATCATATCACCTCTTAACCTTCTTTTCTCCAGGCTAAACATCCCCAGCTCCCTAAGACGTTCCTCATAGGGCAAGGTTTCCAGACCCTTCACCATCTTAGTTGCCCTCCTTTGGATACGCTCCAGTTTCTCCACATCCTTTTTGAATTGTGGAGCCCAGAAATATACAGCAGCTGGGCATACTTTGGGGATATCAATATCTTGGGTAACTCCAGGGCCTGATTCCCACTACCTTTTAAACTGGATCACAAATCGGTTTGAACCAGTTCAAATGACCCTGGTTCCCACTTGAATTGATTTGCTGAAGTGAATCAGAAAGGGGGCCCATGAGCTAGACCCATTTAACCCATGTCTTTTTGACACTGATTTTTTCTGCATCTTTTTGGATAAATCAATTCCGCGCAAGTGTGAACCAGATGTGGATCGGAATTGATTTAAATTTGCCCTTTGGCTGGCCAGAGCAGGTCCATTTTGAATCCATTCATCTGTCAATGTGAACCACACATGGGTTATTTTATTTTATTTTGCAGCAAGAAAATGCGATCGGGGCAAATGTAGTGTGCTCTGATATTGAATCGATCCATTGATTTGGATCATCTGTAAATGGGAATGAGGCCTAGTCTTCCTCGCTTACATCATCTCCAGAAGGATTACAGCAACACCAAGAATTTGGACTGGTTCCCAGTCTCCCACTACGATGACACTTTTCAGCAAGCTACGAGAGAGATGTGGGTGGACTTGTGGGTGGTGGTGCTCAATTTAAACCCTGTCAGCAGAAGCCATATGCTAATCAAGCATTTAATATCTACCATGTAGAAGGGAAACATATTTCTTCCAAATCAAAACATAACACATTTGACAAGGAGCTCCTGTGCATCAACATCAGAGCTTGCAAACACAGGGAAAAAATGGATTACAAATCCCCAAATCCCCCATCAACAAGGCCACAACACCCAGAATCCACCAGCCAGTTCAACAGATGGGCTGAATTAAGATCCAAACTTAGAATCATAGAATCATTAGGAGAAAGGTGAACAAATCAAATGTAATCCATCCCGCAGGTGTTTCAGTGATGCAGGCACTCTTGTCTGCTCCATCACCTGCAGAGTATTGTTTCTTGATTTTTATGTTTAATGATAGCAGATCTTATTTTTTTTTAATTAATAAAATTTTATTTCCAGTTTAAAAATGTACAAAATCTTGCATTTTGTTCATATCATACACTGTATAATGATAGCAGATCTTAGACAGGAAATAATATGAAAAATAATAGTCATTTTCCTACAAAGAGCACTAATACAAATACACTGGTATGCATTTGAATATGCAAAACTGTCCCTCTGCCTTATCCGTTATTTGCACATTTCTCATCCTCCTCCATCACTTTTCAAAGATACAGCCATGTTAGTCTGTTTCAGCATGAAGTGGAAAGGGGGAATGGGAAGGGAATGGGTCTAGTAGCTTATTTAAAATTAATTGATTTATTTTAGCATTAACTTTTGTGGATTTCAGTCCACTGCCTCAGATGCAGTCATACCCTAGATTCTGCTTGTCTGGTCTCAAGAACCATGCAAGGGGCCGCATCAACTGGTATCTCCAGGTTGTCTTCAAGGTATGTCCCATATACAGCACATTATAGTAGCCAATTTTACAGCAGCCCAGGAAGACAGCTTACTCTGATCACCCCAGTCTTGTGAATGAAACATGGGCTTAAGGGAAGGAAGGGTTTTATGGATTTATTTCTCGTGTGGAGGAAAGGTTTGAGCTTCTCAGAATAAGATCTTAGCAGGTTTGCTGCTTAGCTGTCACAACCCAGTTGGTCCTGAAGCGATCAGATGTTGGAGACCAGCATTAATGTGCCATACAACTAGGGTTCCCAAGTCTTAGAGATTGCCCCTCAGTCCTCAGTATTTTCATTCATCTCCAGCAAGACACAAGGGTAGAAATTCTCCAGCTTTTGTGGGTCATTTCAAGACAAGGGCTGTGTGCAACTCTGCAGGTTAGGTAGGAGACCAGCAGCTTGCTCCAATTTTGTTTGTAGCTTTGTGTCTTCAAGTCATTTCCGACTTATGGAACCTTATGGTGAACTTATCATGGGCTTTTTGGCAAGATTTGTTCAGAGCAGGTTTGCCTTTGCCTACCTTTGAGGCCAAGGGAGTGTGACTTGCCCAGGGTCCTCCAGTGGGTTTTCATGGCTGAGTGGGGATTTGAACCCTGGCCTCCAGGTTCATAGTTCAACACTCAAACCACTACACCATGCTGAAGTATCTCTGTTCATACCTCTGCCAGTGGATTAGAGTTTGTGAATATACTGCAGTTTGTCTATTCTTGTTTCAGTCTTCCCTTGAAATATTTTTGTTCCAGTGCACCTACCTGAAGGTCATTGACTGTATATCCATATAATGTTCCTGGCTGGTTTTTGAGCCCCCCCACCCAAAAAAAGTTCAAAAATTGGTCCGAATATGTTGGGGTTCTGGGGGCTTTGGGAGTCTTCTGGGAGGCCTTCAGCAGCTGCACTTAGGGCCACCTCTGGTCCATGGCTTTTGCCCACTGCTAATTTACATGGTACTGGCTTTATTGCAGCAGTGACCCCAGAATATCCTTAGGGTTACTGAATCGGCTGCTCAATGAACATGCTCCTTTCTATCAAGAAACTCTTTAATTTCCCCCGTCTTTCTTCCACCATGGAATTCAACCTTGGATCCATAGCTTTGCCAAGTAGTCTCCTATCCAAGCATAAGGAACAGGCCTAGATCTGCTTAGCAGCAGCCAACTTACTCGTGTAGATCATGCCTTGGACTAGCTACCCACAAGCTTACTTCCTTTCTAGCTTTATGAGTGTATAGCCAAGTTGCCTGCAATTGATGTTCTGTTGTTTGAAGTCCAACTAAAGGCACCAGATCCTGTCTGCTCTTAGAAGCAGAGGAAGGAACTGGCAAAACCATCTCAGAGGATTCCTTGCCTAAGAAAACCCTATGAAATTCATGCCATTCAACAAATGACTTGAAGGCATGCACACAAGCCCAAATACACAAACATAAACACACATCAAAGAGGTCAAAACTTAGATGCAATCCAATATTCCCTCAGCATAGTGTAAATATTTTCACCTGGAGATACCTTACATGACCACTATATAACCCCCATGCATTGTACAACACATGTCAAATGACTAGGTCACAATTTGACTAATCCACAATGCACAATATGTGGTACACAACCACATCCAAAGTATACAAGCACAACTCAAAATATAAGCTGCACAGTCACAATTCACAACATGCAATTGCAATGCAAAGTGTAGGATGCACAACCACAGTATGTAAAGCACAATACATAACTTGCGAAGGCAAGGCACAGGTGTACATGCTGTCTGCGCAACTCTGTGTCTACCGCTATCTGTAGAATATGTCCATTGTGCAATCATTACTTTTTGGCCCTACATGTTTAGCCTGTCTTCAACGTGTTTATGTCTCTAACAGCATTCCAGACCTTATTCCCCAAATAAATTCAGTGCCTTTGGATGGCACCCTTAAAGGTTAATCCTGAAATCCAGTATAAATTCACTATTCCACAGACTTTGGAGCCACCAGCATGAAGAGCCAATACTAAATGTCAGACGTTCATGAAGATTAGCCTACCCAGAGAACATGAAGAGAATATTCATGACCCTCATTTAGCAAAAATCTTAGACATTTTGGGTCAGTGGGTGCAGAACAGGAATTGATTTCTATTCCAAATTAAGAGAGAGATCCAAGGAGATGTGCTTTCCTGCATGAGACACTGGCTTTCATATTTAAAGGCTGTATGCACGAGTGAAGCACCACGCTGGTGAATATTCTCCAAGCGAAATATATTGATGACCTCAGTTCTGTCAGCCTGCCACCAGATATCAGCGGTGGGAAAGGCCCTGATTATCTCTGACGCTCCCGGGAGCTCCACTCCTGACCTGGGTTAACACTGTTGTTTTCCAGGTGCAGTTTTTCCTTGCTATCGCTCACTGCCACGATTCCCCGAGCAAAACAGCCTTGATGTGAAAAAGCCTCCTGCATGGTATATAAAAATGTGTCAGTGCCACATGAGAGCTTCAGAGCTTGGCACTCATTTTCAGGGCTAAACGTCTCCTACTTTGTTTTGGCTTTGGCACAGCAGCAATGATGGCCGTGATGCAGTCGCTCAGAGACCCAAGGGCTAAGGGAAGGGTCCAGCCAAAGCTTTTCGGCCTAACACTTCCCCATGCATGGTGCAAAGACCTGCAGACAGACTTTTACTGAAACAGGATGCTTGAAAGAAAAGAAAAAAAAATATTAACTTTGGCCAGTATTCTATTTCAGTTACTTTTCCTGGTGTTATCACCCCCCCCCCAAAAAAAACCTGATGCTTGAAAGTGCTTCTAGATTCGTGGCTCCACATGATTTGTCACGTGAATGTGACGGTCAGGAGCGCTTGTTATCAGCTGATGCGCCAGCTGTGCCCTTTCCTGGATATGAAGGATCTGGAAGCTGTGGTACATTCTCTGGTAACCTCACGTTTGGATTACTGTAATGAGCTCTACATGGGGCTACCCCCGTGTTAAACCCGGAAGCTTCAATTGATTCAAAATATGGCAGCCAGACTTGTGACTGGCACATCTAGGAGAGACTATATAACACCTATGCTTAAGTCTCTCCACTGGCTGCCGATTAGTTTCCAGGCGCAATACAAGGTGTTGGTTTTAACCTTTAAAGCCCTACATGGCTTGGGTCCATATTATCTTAGGGACCGCCTCTTCCCGTATGATCCCCCCCCCCCCCGGCACACTTCAGTCCTCTGGGAGGAACTTGCTACAGCCTATGAAGACCAGGCTGTCACAGACCTCCCAGAGGGCCTTCTCTGCCACCACTCCCAGGCTATGGAATGGACTGCCGGACGAGATTCGTCTCATTACAACTCTGGATTGCTTTTAAAAAGCTTTAAAGACGCATCTCTGACAGCAGGCCTTCCCAGAAACGGTTTAATCGTTTCTGGCTCCCAGAAATTTTCCAGATAATTCCTCGGCTTTATGAACCCTGATGCCACCCCTACGCTGCTAAAGAATCATGGGTTTTGTATGTTTTATTATGTTTATTTTTATGTCTGACTTGTTTTAACTTTTTGCTAGTTTAATTCCATTTTAAAGGTGTGGGAGGTGTGGGATTGGATTGCAGGAATTGTTTTTAATCTTGTTGTACCTCGCCCTGATTGCTTGGACTGAAGGGTGGGTTAGAAATAAAAATTATTATTATTATTATTATTATTGATGGAAATGTAAAATCATCCATGCACCTTTGGTGAGAGAAAAAGAAGGGGAAGGAAGGAAAAGGGGAGGAAAATAAGAAGAGGGAATTAAAGAAGGAAAATAAAGGAATAAGAACAAGAAGGTGATTAGACGAAGAGTTTGTGGAAGAGAGAAGAGGATGGTTTGAGGATGGATGAAAAAGGAAGCTGAGAATGATAAAGGAAGGGAGACAAAATATAGGGTTAAGATGTTGCCGAAACAAAAGTACAGTGGTGTGTAAGATAGCTAGAAAGCAAGAAAGAATATAAAATGGCTTTTAATAAGATTGTGGTATGAGGAATAGAATATGGGAAATAGGCTTTAATTATAGTTCTGCATTAGTTATTTTGTATGTCACTACCCCCATTGGTTCAATAGATTATAATTATTTATTTAATGGTTTATTTATTTATTTATTTAATATTATTTACTATTGCATATTAATACTTTAATTGCTTAATGTGATAATTGGATTTCTTTGCCTGTAACTTCCCGCTACCCTAAATATTGAAAATTGTATATATTTGACAAAGCTGTGAGTACATATTGGGGAACAATAAAAATACATTTTAAAAAATCCCATGCACCTTTGGCCTGCAGAATGGAGCACCTTCTCCCCATGCAGCTGAAGCTTAGTAAAATAAGTTGTGGGGTGCTACAGTTGTGGCAATAGGGTCACAACTGTGACTAGCAATTGGAAATACAGAACAGTTTGTTATTGTTAGAATTCAAAGATATAGCTGTGTTAGTCTGTAGAATCAGTATGTAGAGAGATCTTGTAGCACCTTTGAGATTAATTGAAAGAAAGAAGTGTTAGGCATTGAGGCTCAACTATGAAATGTACAGATGTGCACAAAAGGAAACCAGGAAGCATGGGCATAATTGTCTGCAGCTGAAGGCTGGAACAGCAGACAGTGTTCAAGGTCAGACATGTGCTTGATTGCACGTAAGCCTGGGTAACATCAAAAGTCTTCCTGAGTGAAGGGACAACATTGTTGGTGGCACAAGGAAAAAGAGTCACCAGAAGAGGATGGGTTTGTGACCGCATGGCATAAATCTATAAATAGCCTGCACACCGCAGTGTGGGTTGTTGGGTAGTCGGAGTGGATAGATGGTTGGAGAGTTTTGTTGGACGGGCGTGTATATATTTGTAAATATAGCAACTTTAAGAATAAACACCTCTGAGGAGAGAGATTTGGCTCCAGTCTGTTTCATCAGCAGCGGGCAGGAGGAATTCCTGATAAAGCCGAACAGCTCCAAGGTCGCCGGTAGTTCCGAAGGCATCGGAGATTGCTTTACCTGTGCATCTGCTTGTTTACATCAACAAGGGTTATGGGCCCAGATCGTTATCTGATAAGGCATCTCCGTTTGTGCTGAAGAGTTCAACTGGCTGTGTGAGAGAGGTACTTTGTTGCTGTGTTGTGCTGTCAGTGCCGGAAGGCTGGATGGTAAGATTTTTGGACTGTTGTCTGTGTCTTATCACAATTGACAGTAGAAGCTGGGAAAACTGCCAGGACTCTATCTTTACACTGCTTAATGATGGAGGCAGCTAAATTTCCCAAACTAGACGAAACTAATTATGCAGCTTGGAGTTCCTATTGTGAGGCTTTGCTGGTCAGAGAAGGACTGTGGGATGTTGTTGAGAGAGGACCCACAGCAGATACTCTTGACCGAGATAAGAGAGCAAGAGCTACAATTTTGCTTACAATCACGCCGTCGCAGATCAACCATGTCCGGGAGAAAAGAACCTCAAAGGCAGTTTGGGATGCTTTGAGGGAGATTCACCAATCTAAAACAGCTCTGTCAAGAATGATTTGGTGTAGGAGACTGTATGCCTGCAAAATGCAGAAAGGACAATCGCCAGAGAAGCATCTGGAGATCATGGCTGATTTGTTCAGCCAGGTGCAGATGAGAGGTGTCGTCCTTGCATCTGAGCAGAAAGCATACATCCTGCTTGGGAGTCTTTCTGATGATTTTGAGAATATTCTGTGGAGTCTTCAGTGTTTTGATGAATCACAGATTACTGCGGAATTGGTGGCTGCACGTGTCTTGGAAGAGAGCCAACGTCGGCAGTACGAGGCAGGGCTCCAGAGGCAGCATGCAGTACCAAGACAAACACACCCAACCGAGGCTTTCAAGGAGCTGCAACCGGAGAAGGCAGCTGTGTCCAGGGAGAGAAAGTGTTTCCACTGTGGGAAGCCAGGCCATCTCAAGAAGGACTGTAGAAAGCTGGCAGCAGCAAGGAAACAACAGCCTAAAGATCCTGTGAGCAGGAAAGGTGTTGTTGCTGTGGTAAAGAACAATGACTATAAAGCCCATCAGGCTGTAGACCCCATTTGGTTATTAGATTCCGGAGCATCGTCGCATATGATTAATTGTGATAGGCTCCTGAAAGATAAGGTGCCATCTAATGTACATTCAGTTGCTTTGGCTGATGGTGCATCAAGGGAGGCAAAAGTGATGGGAACTGTGTTCATCCCAAGTTTTGGAAAGGACTTTTCAAATGTTTTGTGTGTTCCTAAGTTGCAAAACTGTTTGGTTAGTGTGTCTGAATTAACCACCAGTGGGTATGCATTGAGTTTCAAAGGGGATGATTGTACTATTAGCATAAATGACCAAGTTTGTGCTAAAGCAATCAAAAGAGACAAAATGTACTATATGGTTGACAAGGCAGAATGTTCAGTAGTCAACAATGTGCCTTTGCACTTAGACTGTGCTCATTACTACCATAGAGTCATGGGACATACAAGCTTCACAAGTTTGGGGAAGCTGGGGGAAGTGTGTCCAGAATTTAAAATGTCCACTTGTTCAAACCACCTGGATTGTTCAGTTTGCAGCAGGATAAAGCTGAAGGCTTTTCCTGTGGCCAAATGCAGCAAATGCACCACACAAAGACCTTTTCAGGTTGTGCATGCTGATTTGGCTGGTCCTTTGGCCAAAACCATGGGCAAAAATCAGTACTTCATGGTCATTGTAGATCGTCACACACGGTTTTCGTATGTGATGCTCATGAAGGAAAAGAGTGAAGCTGCTGAACACATCAAAAATTGGGTCAATATGATTGAAAGGGAGTTTGAATACAAAGTAGGATCTTTGGTTACAGATAGAGGTGGAGAATTCCTATCTAATAACCTGAAAAATTGGTTGAGGAGGAAAGGGATCCGCCACAACACGACGAACGCGGCCGTTCCCCAGGAGAATGGCTTAGCGGAGAGACACATTGGAGTCTTAAAGCAAATAAAAGATTGTATGATGCTCGATGCAGAAGCACCAGAGCAGCTTTGGGGGGAAGCAATTTTGACAGCAAACCATGTTGCCAATCGCACTTGGAATTCTTTTGTAAAGAAAACTCCATATCACATGCTGTATGGGAGACCACCAAATCTCAAATACCTGAGAGTTTTTGGGCAGTATGCAAATGTGTATGTGCCTGCAAACTTCAGGAAGAAGGGTGATCCTAAATGGAGAAGGTTGATGTTTGTGGGGTATTCTGGGAACAGCTATAGATTTTATGTAGGTCATGGGGAAATCTTGCTGTCCAGAAGTGCCAACTTTGAAAAACATTCAGGTTGGGAAAAGCTCCATGCCAACAAAGAGGTTTTTCTCAAGCTGGGACAGAGTGACATAGGTACTGGAAATGGAGGGGTGCTAAAACAAGAAGCATCTACTGAAAGTGAACCCAGTACTTCTGCACACCATCACACACAAACACATCCAAATTTGCACTCACCAGTCACTACACAAAAGTTTGAAAAGGTGTCCATGAAAGACACAGAGGTGCAAACTAGTTCTGACAGTGAGGATGAAAGAGGCAGAACAAAAGTGATTGTGCCAAGGAGAACTCAGAGGGTGAGGAGACCTCCAGATAGATTCGTAGTGCAGGGTGCAAGAGCTTGTTCAGTGATGGCAGATGAGCCAGAGAGTTTTGAGGAATTGCAGTCATATCCTAAGGAGGAGCAGGAGAAATGGTTTTCTGCCATGGATCAGGAGTACTTGTCTTTACTAGAAAAGGAAGTGTTTGAGATTGTGGAGAGGCCTAAGAACCACAAGGTTGTAGGTTGCAAATGGGTTTTCAAGAGGAAGGAAATGCCGGATGGAACCCATAGATACAAGGCGAGACTGGTTGCAAAAGGTTTTTCGCAGCAGAGGTTTGAAAATTTTGACAAAACTTTTTCACCTACTGCAAAGCCAGAAAGTTTAAGGCTGGTATTAGCTTTAGCAGCTAGGAAGAATCAAGTAGTGAGACACTTTGATTTTGAAACTGCATATTTGAATGCTCATCTTAATGAGGAGGTTTTTATGGAACAACCTTTAGGTTTTGACAAGGACAGAGATGGAAAGGTTTACAAGTTGAAAAAGGCATTGTACGGTTTGAAACAGAGTGCACGTTGCTGGAACCTTTGCATTCATGAAGAGTTGGTAAAATTGGGATACAAACGCAGCATTGCGGATGCGTGCGTGTATACAAAAGGTGATGTGACCGTTGTGATTTACGTTGATGACTTGTGTGTCGCAGCGAAGTCAGAGAGGGAAATTACATCAGTTCAGAAAGAGTTGTCTAAGAGGTTTAAGCTCAAGGATTTGGGAAATCTCAAGACTTACTTAGGGATTGAAGTTCAGTGGACTGAGGATGGCAAGTGTTTGTTGAGCCAACAGAAAAAGATTGAAAGACTGATTGAAAAATGTGGCTTGCAGAATGCAAAAGTTGTAAAGAGTCCAATGACTTCTGGAACTTCTAGTGCAGAATCATCAAAGGAATTTGAGAATCCAGAATTGTTCAGAAGTGTAGTAGGTAGCTTGATGTTCATTGCAAACAACACTAGGCCAGACATTTCGTTTGCTGTTGGAGTACTTAGCAGAAAAGTAAGTGTTCCAAAAGTAGAAGACTGGACTAGAGTGAAACATGTGCTGAGATACTTGAAAGGAACCAAAGAAAGAAAGTTGGTGATACAGGGCAGTGAACAACAGCTGGATTGTTATGTGGACAGTTCATTCGCATCAGAATTGCACGACAGAAAGTCAGTGTCAGGTTTGCTTGTAAGATTTGCTGGTAGTCCAATAATTTGGCGCAGCAGGAAGCAAAACTGTGTGGCTTTAAGTACTACAGAAGCAGAATTTGCAGCATTGTCTGAAATTGCAGGAGAGATCCAGTGGATAAGGCAATTGCTTGTGGATTTGGGAGAAAAGTGTGAAGAGCCCACTGTAGTCCATGAGGATTCACAATCATGTATTGCAATGTCTGAAGCTGAGAACTTGAAGTGTAGGACAAAGTACATTGGTGTGAGGTATCAGAATGTGAGAGAGATGGTTCAAAACAGAATCATAAATCTGGAGTACATTGACACCAGGGACAACATTGCTGATGTTCTCACAAAAGCTTTGCCAATTGAAAGGCATGAACATCTATCATGTTTGATAGGCATGGCACAATAAACACAGAGTTTGGCTGTTCAACGAATGTAAACATCGGAAGATGGCAAACACATATGTGGCAAAATGATACACATCTGTACATTTTGGAGGGGCATGTTAGGCATTGAGGCTCAACTATGAAATGTACAGATGTGCACAAAAGGAAACCAGGAAGCATGGGCATAATTGTCTGCAGCTGAAGGCTGGAACAGCAGACAGTGTTCAAGGTCAGACATGTGCTTGATTGCACGTAAGCCTGGGTAACATCAAAAGTCTTCCTGAGTGAAGGGACAACATTGTTGGTGGCACAAGGAAAAAGAGTCACCAGAAGAGGATGGGTTTGTGACCGCATGGCATAAATCTATAAATAGCCTGCACACCGCAGTGTGGGTTGTTGGGTAGTCGGAGTGGATAGATGGTTGGAGAGTTTTGTTGGACGGGCGTGTATATATTTGTAAATATAGCAACTTTAAGAATAAACACCTCTGAGGAGAGAGATTTGGCTCCAGTCTGTTTCATCAGCAGCGGGCAGGAGGAATTCCTGATAAAGCCAAACAGCTCCAAGGTCGCCGGTAGTTCCGAAGGCATCGGAGATTGCTTTACCTGTGCATCTGCTTGTTTACATCAACAAGAAGTTGGCGGCATGGGTTTTCATAGACCTGAGTCTACTTCCTCAGATGCATTTGCTATTTTTGTGTGCCTTTAAGTCATTTCCAATTTATGGTGACCTAAGGGAAACCTATCAAGTGGTTTTCTTGGCAAGATTTGTTCAGATTTTCCATTGCTGTCCCTTGAAGCTGAAAGCATGTGTCTTGCCTAAAGTCACCCAATGGCTTTCATGGCCAAGATGGGAACTGACCCCTGGTCTCCAGAGTTGTAGTCCAACACTCAGACCACTATGCCACACAGTTATGGAGGAGTAAATCTAGGTAACTGTTTTGTAGCCACAATTGTGAGACTGTTGCCACAATCACAACTCCCTCCCCACTTACTTTACCAGACAGCAAAGTAGGGAGAAGGAGGTCCATTCTGTTGGCAAGCAGGGCATGAATTTCAGGGAGGTCAGGCTGGTGGAGTATCTTAGAGCAGATTTAAAGCAGTTTGAAGCCAGTTTAATTGCCATGACTCTTTCCTACAGAGTCCTGGGATTTGTAGTTTGGTGAGGTATTCAGTCTGACCTGAATACCTCACCAAACTACAAACTACTTATCTGTCAAAATGCTGTGATGCCTCCTCAAACTACATATCCCACAGTTCTATAGGAAAGAGTTGTGGCAGTTAAAGTGTTATCAAACTGGTTTAATTCTGTAGTGTGGTGCGCCAAAACCCGTATTTAGGGTGCACCAAAACTGTATAAATTATGCCTTTTGATGCCACTTTTAAGTGCTGTAGCTCCATCCTCTGGAATGTGTGGATTTGTAGTTTTACAAGATCTTTAACCTTCTCTGCCAAAGAGTGTGAGTGCCTCACAAAACTACAAATCCTAGGGCTCTTTAGGATGGAGCCATGGCAGTTAAAGTGGTGCCAAATGCAGATGCACCCTAAATAACTGATAGATAATATCAGCCATTGTTAATATTGTTAATATTCGTTTCAATGTTGCATTGGCTGGCCCCCTCCCTCCTTTTCTCTGATGGCAGAGAAAAACCATTTTATTCTGGCAAATTTTAAGCTTACAAATTGTGTGATAGAAAGGGCTGTGTTATAATCTTTTTCAAAAACCATGTTTTAACTGTATTTTATATTGTTTTTAACCTTGTGTTGTTTAATGGAACTGTCATTCAATTTTTTAAAACTTTTGTACAGATATTGTTTGTATATATTTTTTCTCAAATACAACACACACACACACACACACACATATATATATATATGGCAACATTTTAAAAACTACATCTAGTAATTTTTTAGTTGTTAGTTTTTTCATTTGTAATATGTGTATTATTACCTCAACAGATGTTTTGTACTGTACTGTTGTTATGAGATGTAGTTTTTATATGTTGATATATATGTGTGTGTGTGTGTGTTTAATAAAATAATTATACCAAAATTTTTGTTAAAATGTTTTGAAAAGAATTAAACAGTTTTGTTAAACATTTAGACATTTAAAAACTACATCTAGTAGATTGTAGTTGTAGCTTTTTTTTTTTTTTTTTTTTTGGAAATGTGTGAATTATTAGTTGTTGCATAATTATTATTATTTTTGTATCGTTCTTATTAGACATAGTTTTGAATGTATGAATAATTTTTTGAACTGTACTCCTTTTCAAAAATGCTTGTAAACTGTCTTGGATCCAGTACAACAAGAATGGAAGGGATATTAAATAAATATCTGCAAGGGTGAAAATTGGCTCTTGTCTCTACAACAGTTGAACATATTGCATACAAAGTTGGGGGTCATACATACCATGATATTTCGTTGTTTATTTTTATATCTGAAAATTGAACAGTGAATAAAGCATGCAGGAAGAGAATCATTTGAAATGTGGCACTGGAGGACAGTTCAATGGATACTCTGGAGTACCAAAACACAAATCAATGGGTCCGCGAGCAAATCAAAACTGAGGTCGCCCTAGAAGTCAAGATGACTAAAATGAAGGGTGATCGCCAACAGCCCTCCTCATCCTGGAGAGAAGTGACTAGTGTGGTGTCCTGGGCCCAATGCCATTCAACATCTTTATCAATGACTTGGGTGATAGAGTAGAGGACATGCTTACCAAATTTGCTGATGACACCACATTAGAACCCTAGAAGACAAGATCAGAGTTCAAAATGACCTTAACAGAGTAGAGAGCAATTAACAAAATGAATTTCAACAACAACAACAATAAAGTTTATTTATATCCCGCTCCTCTGTCACCACTCAGAGAGGGTTCCAATGATTAAAAAAGAAGGAGAAATGTAAGTACCTACTCTTGGGCAGAAAAAAAAATGAAAGGCATCAAAATTTAAGGGGGATACTGACAAACTGAAGCATGTCCAGAAGAGGGTGACCCAAGTGAAAGGTCTGGAAACCATATCCTATGAGGAGTGGCTTAGGGAGCTGGGTTTGTTTAGCCTGGAGAAGGTTACGAGGTGATATTATAACCCTGTTTAAATATTTGAAGGGGTGTCATATTGAGGATGTAGCTAGCTTGTTTTCTGCTGCTTTGGAGAATTGGAGCCAGAACAATAGATACAAGCTACAGAAAAAGAGATTCCACCTCAACATTAAGAAGACGTTAATGACAATAAGAGCTGTTTGATGGTGGAACACACTCCCTTGGAGGGTGGTGGGGTCTCTTTCTTTGGAGGTTTTTAAACAGAGGCTGGATGGCCATCTGTCAGGAGTGTTTTGATGGGGTCTTCCTGTATGGCAGAATGGGTTGGACTGGATAGCTCTTGTGGTCTTTTCCAGCCCTGTGATTCTATATTTCTATGATACTATGGACATGTCATGAGACAGCAGGACTCATTGGAAAAGACAATAATGCTCAATAAAATTGGAGGCAAGAGGAAAAGGAAGTCCCCATAACAGGCTGATTGATTCAGTCAAGGAAGCCATGGCTGCCTTGAATTTGGAAGTGCTGAGCAGGGCTGTTGGTTACAGAGTGACTTGGATGTCCCTCATTCATAGGATTGCTTTAAGTCAAAGTTAACTTGACAGCAAATCAAAAAAACGACTTCACTGCATTTGTTCTCTCTTGATCTACACGTTTCATTTGTCTACAGTGTGAAGTGGCAGCCAAAACATCCAATGTGATTCTAAGCTACATCAACATGAATATAATGTCCAGACAGAAGGAAGCCATAGTATCATTCAATTCTGCCTTGGTCAGACCTCTGGGCACCACAGTTCAATAAGTATATTGACAAGCTGGAATGTTTACAGGAGAGAAAGCAAAATGGTTAAAGGCCTGAAAATCAGCTCCCCTGCAGCACATCTAAGGGAGGGATATGTGTTTAACTTGGGGCAGGGGGAGATTGAGAGGTGATGTGACAGCCATATTTTAATACCTTTTACCAAATAATGTCATTATGTCTAATTGTATGTCTTAAATTGCTTTCATATTGCTTTTGGCTTATTTATTTTGTATGTTTTAGCTCTATTTAATGAATTTGCACCACGGGTGAAGAAGGATACTGACCAACTGGAATATGTCCAGAGAGTAGAAACCAAGATTATCAATGGCCAGGAAACCATGCCTTACAGTGAATGATTCGGGGAACTGGATATGTTTTGCTTGAAGGAAAGAAGACAGAGGAATGATATGACAGCCACCTTTAAATATGTGAAGGATTATTATGTAGAAGAAGGACTAAATTTGTTTTCTGTTGCTCTAGAGATTATCATGGGCCAGGATCTGCATGATTTGGACCTCACAGAGGAATCAGAAGAGGAGACTGAAGAAAATACTCAGGCAAGTCCCCCAGGTGAAAAACAGACTCAACCAGCAAAAGGACAAAGTCAGGACTTACCTGCAACTGATGGGCCAAAGCCTTAGGAATCAGAGTTGGAAGAGACCTCAAGGGCCCTCAATCAAACACAATCAAAGCACTCCCAATAGATGGTCATCCAGCTTCCATTGAAAAACTGCAAAAAAGGAGACTGCACCACACACCAAGGGAGTGTGTTCCACTGTTGGACAACTCTTACAAGACAGCCCTTACTTCATTAGGGAGAACTTCCTGACAGTAAGAGCTGCTTGATGGTGGAAGCTGCCTTGGAGTTTGGTGGAGTCTGCTTCTGGACATTAGAGGGCCATCTGTCTGGAATGCTTTGATGGTGTCTTCCTGCATGGCAGAAGGGAGTTGGATTGGAGTTGGAGGCCCTTGTGGCCTCTTCCAACTGTGTGATTCTAGGATTCTAAGATGATGATGTTTGTGGTGGTAGAGATGATGGTACTGAGGAGTGGGCAGTCTATGGCCCTCCATATGTTGGCACTAGACTACAACCTACATCATCCCTTTAGAAATGTAGTCCACATGTTCGCCATTCTTGTTATGATGCAAACAGCAGCAAGAGAATATATGTAGTTACCATGACTATGCCCATCTGAAACTTACCAGTCCAGGGAACAGCAGCAACAGCTTCTGGGTCACTAGATCTCAGGCATTACTAAAAAATGCCTTGGTGCCAATTCTGTCACATGCCAGCGTTGATGAACTCCCAAACCATTAACCAGCCCCTATGGCCAACTGATAAGCAGCAGCTTATGGTTCTCATGTCAGTCCACTCTAGGTTTTACCCCAGACTTTAAAAGAATTGTTCGAACCAGTCTAGAGCCTACTCTGAGGCCAAGCTTCCATAGAGTAAATCTGCATTCAATGTTGATTGTTGCATTGCATTGGCTCATAGTCACCAAATAGGTCCAACACCTTGGAAACTTCTTTTTAAGCCACCAGAAAGACCACCTCAAAGGAGATTCAGTGCCCTATTGAGATGGGTGCCACCAGTCATCACTGCAGCTGATTTCACATCCCCTAATGGCTGGAAGGTTGCGAGCAAGGATTCTGTCGGAAAGGTAATCAAATCTCACACCCCATTGCCCAAAGTGATGACCTGGAGCAGTCCAGGAAGTTGCTCCTTCTCTGTGATGCTCTCCTGCCTACCTTCCCCCACCTGCCTCCCAGAGGGCCCAGTGTGCTGACACGCTACAAAGGTGCTTCCTCTGCTACTGTCCAGCACTGCGGGGAGTCTGGGGGCTTTGATATGGCCTTGTTCTAATCTGCTTTGGCAATGGCGATGTCAGAGCTGGGGAATCACAAAAGATGGAAGCAGGCAATTAATGGGTGAGAGTGAACCATTTCTCCCTCCGTGTTCCAAGTACAATAAAATAAGATTGTGCAGTTGAGGATACAGCCTGGGAGGCAAAATCTCACTGAGAAATGGCAAGAGGCAAGGGAAGGTAAGAGAAGGGAAGGCAGGCCTGACTGGGGAGGGAGAGTCAGGCCCCCTGGAAGAAGGACTGGGCTGGCAGGAGGCTGAGGATTATCAGATGGGGATAAAATGTCCTTGTCCGGTACTTTCCCCCTTCTCATAGTGCAATCATGGGAAGATTTTCATATGATATCATGCTTATCTGTACATTATCCCATCCAGAAAGCGCAATTGACTGCGATCGTATGGAAGACTTTCAAAAAACATTGTACAGATCCTGTCATTATCCCATCATTGAAGCAGCATTGCCCAGAATTTTGCATTAATGGGAGTTCGTGTTAATGCAATGCCTTTTCAATGATGGGACAATAGCGCTGTGATCTGAAAGCCTTTTGTGGGATCACATTCAAAAACAAGATAATGACGGGAGAGTGATCCTATCTTCATCCATCCATGTGTGATTATCTTCAAAGTGATGTACAGGGAACTAGGGACTGGGGATGAATTCTTTATCTTGTATTCTTAAAGGAGCTCTAGTGGTGCAGTGGTTAAATGCTAGTACTGCAGCCACAAGGTTGTGAATTCGATCCCAGGGCTCCAAAGATGACCCATCCTTTTGCAGGTCGGTAAAATGAGTGCCCAGCTTGTTGGAGGCAATTGGCTTTCAGATTGTAAACAGCTTAGAGAGTACTGAGCTCACCGATAAGCAGTATAGCTATATAAATGCTATATCTATTGCTATTGCTATTGCTAACTTGGTGCGAAAGGACAAATAGTTTCCATAGCGAAACTACGATTTCTGAACAGCTCACAATACACACTTTATAATGACTCTTGTGGAATCATGCAACTCAGAAACAAGTGTGGTCTTTCTCTGTCACCTGCCCCCTGCCCATGCTTTGTTAATTCCAAATCCCATGGTTCATTCTGTCCAAATTTAACATTCATGTTGAAAAGTTTCCAAGATGAAGATAGAGTCCAACAATCCTTCAGCATCCTCCCATCTATGCCTCATGGAATCTGGTGGCTCTAATGACAGTGTGTCTCCAGGTTGTAGTACAAATTTTAAGGCAATGAAGTGTAAAGTGGACTTTTTCTTGCATATATCACTAGCAGGATGCTAGGCTGATTGTGCTATGCAACCCTTGCATTGAGTGAAAGTGTGGCTCAACTGCACTAGGAGAGCATGCACAATCAAATGTTCATGTACCACCACGTGAAATGGGACCACTTCAGTCTTGCACTGAATGCAGACATTCCACATCAGACCATAACAGTCCAATCACTTTGTGAGGGCAACTGACCCATGCCTAAGACACCAATGGGATTCTGGCCAATAAACATAGAATGCCTCCAGTGTCACTTTCTGTTCTAAGAAAGAATGAAAACTGGGCTTGTGTGGTCTACATACTTATATTATTATTATTATTATTATTATTATTATTATTATTAAACAAGAAGATACAAACAAAACTTTTGGTCTGTGCTCTATTCCCAAGTGCAGAAGAGATGGCTTTTGAACTCGATGTTACTCTTCTTTGGTTCCCCAAGAGCTCAGCCTTTGTAGTGTGGTTGCCTCCAGTGATACTTAGGAGGTGGAGGTGGAGGTGGAGGAGGAGGAGGTGGTGGTGGTGGTGGTGGTGGAGGTGGAGGAGGAGGTGGTGGTGGCGGTGGCGGTGGAGGAGGATGCCATTTTGGAGGAGGTGGTGGTGGTGGTGGTGGTGGAGGAGGAGGAGGTGGTGGCGGTGGAGGAGGATGCCATTTAGGAGGAGGAGGTGGAGGTGGAGGAGGAGGTGGTGGTGGAGGTGGAGGTGGAGGAGGATGCCATTTAGGAGGTGGAGGTGGTGGAGGAGGAGGAGGCGGAGGAGGAGGTGGAGGAGGAGGAGGATGCCATTTTGGAGGAGGAGGAGGTGGTGGTGGTGGTGGTGGAGGGGGAGGGGGAGGAGGAGGAGGAGGATGCCATTTAGGAGGAGGAGGTGGTGGTGGTGGTGGTGGTGGAGGAGGAGGAGGTGGATGCCATTTTGGAGGAGGTGGAGGAGGAGGAGGTGGAGGAGGAGGTGGTGGTGGTGGTGGTGGAGGAGGAGGAGGATGCCATTTAGGAGGGGGTGGAGGGGGTGGTGGTGGAGGAGGGGGAGGTGGGGGAGGCGGAGGAGGGTGCCATTTAGGAGGTGGTGGAGGTGGTGGAGGAGGTGGAGGAGGAGGAGGAGGTGGGGGAGGTGGAGGAGGATGCCATTTTGGAGGAGGTGGAGGTGGAGGTGGTGGAGGAGGAGGTGGTGGTGGTGGAGGAGGAGGAGGGGGGTGCCATTTAGGAGGAGGAGGAGGAGGTGGTGGTGGTGGAGGAGGAGGTGGTGGTGGTGGATGCCATTTAGGTGGAGGTGGCGGCGGCGGCGGTGGCGGTGGCGGCAGAGGAGGCGGCGGCAGTGGTGGCGGCGGTGGTGGAAGACAACATATATTTGATGTATGTGGACAGCCGCAGTTGGATGTAGGAATCAAGCTGGGGTGGCAGACTTTGGCACATTGTCCATAGCAGTGACTGTTGCAATGCCGTTTAATGCCTGGTGTAGAGAAAATTCTATATTAAATTGGGCAGAGATTTGGAAATCTAGAAGTACAAATTGTAATTGATCAAGAACACATCAGTTACAGGGAGCCCTGGTGGCACATTGGTTAAAATGCCTGTACTGCGAGCCACAAGGTTGTGAGTTCAATCCCAGGAGCTCCAGGGTCGACTTAGCCTGGCATCCTTCTGAGGTCACTAAAATGAGTACTCAGCTTGTTGGGGGCAAATAGCTTACACGTTGTAAACTGCTTAGTGAGTGCTTAAGTGCATCGATAAGTGGTAAAGAAATGTACTTGCAATTGGAAACACAGGCCTTGGTTATTGCATAGGGTTATCAGGAAAGAAGGAGGCTGGTCTTCACAGACATAGCTCAGCAAGAATAAATATGTACCAGAATTCTCCCTGACTCCAAGTTAGCATAGAGCCCACTCTGAGGCCAAGATCTTATATCATATTTCTGTGGAGGAAATCTGCATTCAGTTATGTTGGTGGTTGCATTACACTACACACAGTGACAGGGCCCTAGTGGTGCAGTGGTTAAATACCAGTACTGCAGCCACAGCCTTGTGAGTTTGATCCCGCAGAGCCCCAGGTTGACTCAGCCTTCCTTCCTTTTGTAGGTTGGTAAAATGAGCACCCAGCTTGTTGCGGACAATTGGCTTAAACATTGTCAACCACTTAGTGATGGCAACCTTTTCGAGGCCGAGTGCCGAACTCAATGGCGTTCCCACACCAGTGTCTCCTGGTGTTGGAGGGGGGACTTCCCTAGAAAGGGAAGACTTCTGGGGGTGTACCTGTTCCTCATCTTTGCCCACCCTCCCATGCTTTCAACAGCCTCCACGTGCCCTCAGAAACAGCTTCACGTGCCAGCGAGGGCACATATGCCATAGGTTCGCCACCATTGGCTTAGTTCAGTATAAAGTGGTACAGAAATGTAAAGTGCTATTACTTCTGCTGAATATCAGCATCCAACCATGCATCTGCCAGTATGCCTGCTCATTGTCCTACTGTGCAATGGGGAATGCACAGTGACTGTTTCTGAAGTTCCCAGTGGAGTCAGTAAGTACAGTCACTGAAAGCACTGTGAACAGTTATGCACCATCCAAGATTACACAACTGCTTGGCTGGAATCTTGTTGGTTAGTCCCAGCTAGAGGAGATCCATTGAATAAATTGTTGAATAAGGCAGATGGATTCAATGGATCTACTGTAAATAGGACTTAGGACCATGTGAAATGGCTATGGCTGTGAAACTCCTCTTATACAACTGTAAACTGAAAACTTTTGTTGTTCAATGGCCAAAACAAGTACAATTTTCTGTGTAAGAGAACTTACACAGGTGTATGACATCAACAGCGCCCCAATTTAAGTGTTTTTACAATAAGCTCCAGTGTTCTAACCACCTTGGCTTTGTCTTATGCTGGGATGGATTCTGGATTTTGAAGTTTGGTGAGATGCTTACAGTTTTCTCCCACAGAGAACTCTATGTGTTCTCCTGAACTAGATTAGGGGTGTAATTCTTCATAAGAGGTGTATCTACACTGTAGAAATAATGCAGTTTGATATCACTATAACTGCCATGGGTCCATCCTACAGAATCCTGGGTTTTGTAGTTTTGTGAGGTACTGGCACTCTTTGGCAGAGAAAACAAAAGAGCTTGTAAAACTACAGATCCCAGGATTCGATAGGACAGAGCTACAGCACTTAAATTTTGTTGAAATGAACTGCATCATTTCTATAGTGTAGATGCATCCTATATATCTTCCTGAAGGAAGCAAAGAATAGTTCCAGCAATTTTCTTCCTGCTGAAAGAAAGCCTTCAAAAAACCCTTTTAGCCCACTAGTACCAGAATCCCATAGGACATGGAGCCATGGTTATGAAAGTGTTAGAACTACAAGAGTAGATCCACCGAAAGATCCTCTTTCTGGCCACCAAAAGAAAAGGTCATGATATCTAACTCTCCTTGTGTCCTTAATTAAAGGAGACCTCCTCAGCTCCAGTCCTTCCCCAACTGCCCCAAAGCCACTCCTGGTTTCACTCAGAGCTCCTGCCAGATGATGCCAAGGAGAGTCCTGGATCCTGCCTGGCACCTCCAGGGTCTGCCCCATTTAAATTCCAGTTAGCTGCCAGCTATGGTGTTAAGGTTCAGGCATCAGACATGAGGCCCTGAAAAAGCCACATTTTCTGAACAACCAAATTGGGAATTATTCCAACTAGTATGACCATGTTGGCTGGGTGATTCAAGGACTTGTAGGCCAAAAGAGTTACTTTCCCAGGCTTTGGTGACAGGGAAGAAGCTGCTGGTAGATTTTTGAGCATGCAGAAAGGGATATGGACCTCAGGCTGCAAATGGTGAAGTGTTGTTGGGTGCAAAAGCATTTCAAGCATTTATTTTTTGCCAGTAAAAATGAAGGCAATCTACATGTTTAAATCTCTAACCCATTTCTGAATCAGTCTCACTTGCTTCCTGCTAGCTGCTTTAATTGCAAGAACTATGCCCAGGGTCAAAGTCATAGATAAAATAATAAGAACAATCTTTAAGCTCACTGTCCTACACTGAAAGTATCCATTCATCTAACAAAAATTATGTTTATGCTAGAATGGTTACAAAGATTCTGTTTACTAGAACACCTTGCAACCTATGTGAAACAACTTTTGTCCATGCACACATCCTCTCTGTAAATGTAACACTGGAAGTTCGATTGCTGATGCTTCCCAATAAAAAGTTGTCCCTCTGACCAGTTCCTGTATCTCAGATAGACTGGGGGCAGGAGATGGCAGGTTGAAATCCTTGGCTAACAAACCTACATGTCTTCCTTCTTACCCAGATTCAGCTCTCTGTATCACCTGCGGGATATGGTAGGGCTAATATCTTAACCTGACCCAACAGTGTCACATTGTAGAATGCTCCCTTATATGAAGAAGAGGAGGAGGAGGAGGATTGGTAGGAGTCTCTCTCTCTTTTTATAGGGGAGCATTCAAAAGCAATGCCCCTTGCCATCTGATATGGCATTGACCCTCCTTGTGCTGCAGGAGTAGACCAGGTCTTTTATGAGCTGGAACAACAGTCAGGGCAACATCCATTTACTTGTGGAGCTGTCCCTGGTGCTGAAGAAATCAACATCATGCTGTCCAGTTTCTGCTTCATGGAATCCCAATTTTTAGCTAGTCCCAGATACCACCAGCTGAGCCTCCCTCCCTCCTTCTCTCCTTCCCTCACCCTGCTGGCCAAGTCTGCCTCCACATTTTGTAAACCCTCAGCCCAGCCAATAGTGGGGATCAGTTAAAATTTTAGTTAGAAACTTCTGTGCTGGTCTATGGCCATAATAAAGATTCTGTTGTATTCTTAGTTAGAAATGTCAGATCAGCTCCCTCTGCAAGTGATCACTGGGTCAGACTCAGTGATCCTGCCAAAATCCACTTCGTGGGGCTTAACTACGCCAGCGTAAGAGGAGGAGTAGAAAGAGGCAGCAGAGGTGCCAAGGCAGCAGAGGGAAAGTGGCAACAGGCATCATGAGAATGGCAAGAATGGTAGCAAAAGACATCCCTACCAGGAGAAAAAGCTGTCCCAGGAGAGAGCAGGACTACATTATCTCCTGATAGGGACAGTTTTCTCTGCCATATCCATGCCCAACTATGCCCAGCACCCCCCCCCCCCCAAAGTACTTATGACAATGTAAGTATCCCTTATACCAGCATGAGTTGTTCACAAGACTGCAGCCTCTGAGTATTCATAGGGCTCAGGCTTCTGCCCCACTGCAAAATGAATGCAGTTTGATACTGCTTTAACTATCATGGCTCCATCCTATGGAATCCTGGGATTTGTAGCTACTTGTAGCACTAGAGCTCTCTGACAGAGGGGGCTAACTATCTCACAGAATTCCATAGCATCGAGTCATGACAGTTGAAGCAGTGTCAAACTGCAGCTTTTGGGTAACTGAAGGGCTGCTGACCTTGCTGACTTCAGAAACGACAGGTGGAATAACCTGAGGATAGGAAATGAAGTGAGGAGCAAGAGGATATCCTCAAATGAAGGTGGCAGCAAAAAATGTGGTGATTTATACCTTCATACCATTCCCCTCCCCCCACCACCACCAGGGGATATAACCATGGAGGGGGGATTTTGCTCTCCTGATGAAATTCTCCTTCGGTCCTCAAATTTCTAGCGTTGCACAGAGTGAGATCTTGAAAGTTGTTGACACTCTGAGCTCTTTCTGTTTGCTGTTGACGTATTCCCTTGGTCACTTTGCCTCCCCCTTTTCTTTGGATGCCTACACTGTATTTCTAAGTGTTCAACTATTTTTTAAGTTACTGCAGTGCTGTAACTTACTGCAGTTGAGTTACTCCCCGTTGGCTACACCCCCACTCCTTTTCCCCAACGAGAAGGGATGACTGTGGTGTTTGACATCAGAGCAAAACACTATTTAAAATGCAGAATTTTACCAGCAGAAATTTCATATCTTGATCCCCAAGCTAAAATTACAGTGTTACAACACTACATTACATTATACATGGCAATTGATGAGGGTCAGGAGAGAAACTGTTTCTTATAGTTTTAGTTGCTTTGGTCCACCATTGCCCCATCTCCAGTACTAGACTATTGTTCTTGTGTGCCTGACTTGATGAGACCCAAAGATGAACCTATCATGGGGTATTATTGGCAAGATTTGTTCAGAGGAGGTTTGCCATTGCCTTCCCCTAAGGCTGAGTGTATGTGATTTGTCCAAAGTCACCCAGTGGGTTTCTATAGCTGAACTGGGATTTGAACCCTGGTCTCCAGAGTCACAGTCCAGTACTCAATTCACTCAGCCACACAGGCTCCTAGTACTAGGCTAGGATTTATATGTTCTGTGTCCCCTCTGATCAGTGGTCCAAACACACTACCGAAGTAGTCCAGTCTGAGACTGCTTTAATTGCTGTAACTCAATGATAGGAAATTCTGGGAAGTGTTTTGTAAGACATTAGCCTTCTCTGTCAGAGAGCTCTGGTGCCACAATAAACTACAATTCTCAGGATTCCCTTTCACTGAGTCAGGGAAGTTAAAGAGGTCTCAAACTGGATTATTTCTGCAGAGTGTTTTGGACCAGTATTAACACAAGAACCTGGGATGCAGCAATTGGCTTCCCTTATCTACAGGGATAACTGCCCTGTTTTAACAGCATCATGAGTGTACCACTAAGGAGGAAGTTCCTCCAACTCTTCCAGAAAATGATCCTCTGTGCATAACCTCAACATTAGACGGAGTCATAATAAATCTCTAACCCAAACTTCTATGCTCTTTTTCAGACTACAGCTTTGGTCATTCTGGCTCTGAAGAATTCTCAGAGCTGTCCAAGCAACCAACGTTCTCATGCTCCGATTTGACCCATCTGCTACCACACCAGTTTGAGTTCCCACCAAAGCAAATTACCTTCCGTGGCCACAGCAGCCAGCAAAACTACCACTAGGGCAAGGAGAATGCCCCTCATGGTTAGAGTCTGGTCTGGATCTCTCTGAGCGAGTCCCGACGACAGACGATCCGATGATGAAGCCCTTTGGAAGGTCGGATGGAGAACTCAGGTTGGACCTCTGGTATTTATGGGACATTGGATGAATTGAAGGGAGGGGTTTTGCAGGAGGGGATGCATTTGTGTATTGTCCTGGAACCCTCCTGTGGCATCCTGACCCAGATGAGTCCTCCTAGATGTTCCTCCTTCCTTGACTGTTTTATTAGCCAAAGAATGGATAAAGATGGTTTCATGGACATCTCCCACCTCTTTCTTTCCCTTTGGCACCCAGTACCGGAATTTGCTTCTTTCTAGATCCGGTTCTGCAGTTCCAAAAAGATGGGATGGATAAGGAGGACCTTAACAGCCCATGAGATCAGAAATGTCAAGTACACCTTGGAGGAGAAGAATAGCGGAGAAGAGATTGAGGTGGAGATTAAGGTCTTTGAAGGAACTCACAGAGGCAGAAAGACCTGGGACAAATCTTGCTGTGAAACAAAAAGGGCTTGGTGAAAGTTTGTATGCTTAGCAGAAGACATTCCTTCAGTGCTA
Organism: Urosaurus nigricauda; assembly: GCA_034509955.1. Taxonomy (NCBI): domain Eukaryota; kingdom Metazoa; phylum Chordata; class Lepidosauria; order Squamata; family Phrynosomatidae; genus Urosaurus; species Urosaurus nigricauda. The sequence continues at coordinate 373,928,471 of JAOEGL010000001.1, read as the reverse complement.
AGCAGCCATCCACAAACTGGTCAGAACTGAGTTTTGAATGACACTTTGAAAAATTCAAAATTTACCTAAATCACAGTACTGGCAACTTAAATCAGCTTTTTAGACTTTCTGAACATATTAGGATTGGCTGCTAGAATATAAAATGATATACTGAGCCTATTGTTGTTGCTGTTATGCCTTGAAGTCATCTCTGACTTACAGTGACCTTAAGTTGAACCTATCATGGGGTTTTCTTGGTAAGCTTTTTCAGAGGGGGTTTGCCATTGCCATCTTTTGAGGCTGAGAGAGTGTGACTCACCCAAGATCACCCAGTCAGGGTTCCATGGCTCAGTGAGGAGTCAAACTCTGGCTTCCAGAGTTGCAGTCCAATGCTCAAACCACTATATCACACTGACTTGCGCTATCTAGCCTATTATTACAGATATATCCTAAAAATCTTGGTGGGGCTTATTATTCAGAGCAGGTTTACCATTGCCTTACTTTTAGGATGGGAGAGTATGGCTTTTGCCCAAGGATTTCCATAACTGTGTATTCGAACTTTTGTTCTTCTGGAGCCCTGGGATGCATCTTCACTACAGAAATAATGCAGTTTGAGACAACTTTAACTGGCATAGCTCCTTCCTGGGATTTGTAGTTGTGGGAAGCATCAGCACTCTTTGACAGAGGAAGCTAAAGACCTTGTAAAACTGTAAATCCTAGGATTCTCTAGGATGGTGCTACAGCACTTAAAGTGGTGTCAAACACCATTATTTCTACAGTGTAGAATACAGATCTAGATGCACCCTAGGTCCAACAATCAGACGTATAACATTCTCCTAAAACTTTACTCAGACAAATTCTGAAAGAATTCATCCAAAGAACCAAGAAATTAAAGTCTCCATGCCCAGTGGATAGAGCTTAGAAAAGTGACTTTTTGGAATACAACTGCTAAATGTCTGACCATGTTGGCTAGGGGATTCTGGGACAATATCTGCAAAACTAACAGTTTTAAGGGACTGGAATAAACATCTTATTTTGGGTGATTTGAGACCGTGATAAGTTGCATTTTGTATATGTGAGACACCCAATCTGACAAGTGAAGGAAGCAAGAGCAATTTTTACAATTTTCTTACCACAGCAAAATAGTGTTTGAAAGCCACACTGTTTTTGAAGACCATTTGTAATCCAGGATTTATTCTCTTCATAATTCACACATGGTTATCTGTGAAGAAAACAGAATTTTCTGTATTGCAGGAAGTGGCATTTTTGGAACAGGAAACAATATTTCTTGATAGAAATATTATTTTCTGCACAGAAAATGCTGTTCTCTATGAAAAACAATCACAAGTGATTTTTGTGCAGAACAAGTCTCAATTGGCGAAGATTCTCATCAGTCCAAGATTCTTCTCATCTGGTTTCTCAAAACCTGAAGGAAAAAAAAAAAGATTTCTTGACCATTTTATGAATATTTTCAAATCTTCATTCCATCTCTAAACCAAAGACTAAATCAGGACTATTGTCTGATAGAACTAAGTTGCTTGTAGTCAGCACAGTTTGTTCCTCCATTTTCTCCCAACATTACTTATTAACCTGTGAAAGCCATGTTCCCTCTGCCCATTGCCTTAAAAACGCTATCTACTAAGATATCTACTTTGTGTCTGCTAGATGGTACAATTGATCTTATTACATGTTGTTCAGGAGATGACATTCTGGCATCCTGGTGGCTGATAACCGGTCTCCTTGTCATAAACTGGAAGGTTGACATGTTTGCATTATTATTTTTTTTGATAATGTTTCTTTTGTTTTTCTAGTCTCTTAACTCTGTTTGCAAAATATTTCACTTTCAACAATCAATTCCCCCCCAGGTTTGTTGTAGTTAGCTGCCCTTGAGTCGACCCCAACTCATGGAGACCCTTTGGATGAGACATCTCCAAGATCCCCTATTCTTCGCTGTTCTTCTTAGGTCTTGTAGATTCAGACCTGTGATCTCCTCAATTGTGTATGGTGTATGGTCTTCCTCTCTTTGGGGTGTCTTCTACCTTTCTTAGCATTATTTTCTTTTCCAGTAATTCATGCCTTCTCATGATGTGGCAAAAGTATGACAGCCTCAATTAAATCATCCGAATACCTGATATTGTAGAAGTCTGCAGATTGTGCCTTATGAGGGGGTATTATAAAGTAATAATTATCACCTGGAAGTTATTATGGCATATTGATGAAATTTTGTCAGTGTCATCATTGGTCCCTAAGTGCATGTTGTTGAGAAAATCAGCTCATTGCATCCTTTATTTTTGTGACTGGCTGTGCCAGAAGTGACTAAAGTGTAAAATCCTCATCAGGCGCAATCTACAGGCTTCTACAATATCAGGTATTCGGAAGGTCAAGATACGCTGGTAAAAATGTATAAATCTAGATAGTGACTACATAGAGATAAGCTAACAACTACAAATCAAAACAAACTTTCTGTCAATTTTTTAAAAAGGTAATCATTAAAACTTGTAGATACCCCGTCATATAAGTCAAGGGCAGGATTTGGGATCAAAATTATGGAATTTGATATGACCCATGGATAAGTCAAGGGTAAAACTTAGGGACATGTAATGAAGGATGTAAAGGACAAAGCAAAGGAAAACTACGCCATAGAACTTACAAAATTCCAGCAAGCATAACTGTTTGTGCTCAGACTAAAGGTTGGATAAATGAGAATAGAAAGGGTCAATAGTTCCAGTACAGATTATATTCTTGCCTTTCAACAGAGGATGGTTCGTGATTAAATAAAAATTAAAGTACAGTATTCACATTGACCCATGGATAAGCCGACTCATGTTCTTGGGGTCAATTTTTTTCACCTAAATTTCTAGACTTATACATGAGTATATATAATAGGTATATATTTTTGCTTGTGATGAAAACTGAAACACTGGGGCTGAAATCCTGTTGGTGACATATGTGTGGATAACTCAGTGTTACAGACATGGCCCTCAATGGCTTAGCATAGCATATTATTGCACATGCAGAACTACCTGTATGCTGAGCCATTTACCACCAACATCCAGACTTACTGCAGCCCTGCAGAAGCTTCTTCCCAATGACCAGTTCATGCCTGGTGGGGAGCAGGAATGGTTGTTGCAATGCCTGGCTATGTCCCCATAGCCAGAAGTGAAGAGATTACCTCTGCCACTAACTTCTGCTGGGGTCATCTAGAAACTGCAGCTGAGATAATCTCTTTGTATCTGGCTATGGGGACACCGAGCCAGTGTGGTGTAGTGGTTTGAACATTGGACTACAACTCCGGATATTTACTGTACCCTGCTAACGCTTGCCTTCCATGGCCAATTCATGCAGGCGGGGTTGTGGCAGTGCCTGGCTATGTCACCGTAGGCAGACATGGAGAAATTACCTCTGGGACTAAATTCTGCTGGAGTCTCCAGAAGCTACAATGGCTGAGGCAATCTCTTTGCTTCTGGCTATGGGGACACAGAGCCAATGTGGTGTAGTGGTTTGAGCACTGGACCACAGTTCTCATGATCAGGATTCAGTTCCCTGATCATGCATGGAAACTCACTGGTTGACTTTGGGTGAGCCACACACTCTCAGCCCCAGAAAACCCCATGATAGGTTCACCTTAGGGTCACCATAAATCCAAAATCATCATCATCATCATCATCATCATCATCATCATCATCATCATCATCCCATCTCTTCTATACAATCGAAGCGGCTCATTGAAAGCACGCAACAATTACATGGGTACATAGGCAAATGCTGCTGCACCCTCCAACTCTCTGCCAAACACAGATTGGCAATGGGAAGGGGTTCAGTGGGGCTATGGTTAGTCTTCGGTGGGACTTAGGTAATTGTTGGGGGGAGGGTAAAATGAATGCCAACCTCCACAGTGATTTAAAAATAAACATGTGCATGCATATGTTTAATGCATATGTATGTAAGTCCTTAACAGCATGCCCGTCATGTAATAACTCAATTTTTATGTTGTACAAGGAGATATTCATTAGCTTCCTGTGAAACATCTAAAAACACCTTCCTCAAAGCTGCTGTGAGACCCTAGGTGACTTGTCACAGTCATTCACTGTGCTCAACCATTGAAGCTGAATCCGGATAAGACAGAACTGCTTACTGTTGAGGGTCCTAACCAGAGTTTGGAGGTGTGTCAACAAGTCCCGGATGGGGTTACACGCCCTGTGAAAGACTGTTTGCAGCTTGGGAGTGCTTCTGGGTCCATTGCCCCATGCAAAAACGAGTAGTGCTTGCTATCACCTTCAGTTGTTATACCGGATGTGCTCCTTCCTAGAGTTGGAGGACCTAAAGTTGGTAGTGCATGCAGTGGTAACCTGAAGGCTAGACTTTTGCAGTGCACTGTACATTGAGCTACCTCTGTACCAAGTTCAGAAATTTCAATTAGTTCAACACATGGCAGCCAAATTGATTGCTTGTACATCTAGGAGTATGCATATCCCACCAATATTAAAATTACTCCACTGGTTGCCAATTAGTTTCCAGGCAAAGTGCTGGTTATTTCCTTTAAAGCCCTACATGGTTTGGATCCAGGTTACCTACAGCATTGCTTCCTCCCATATAATTTGTCCCTTATACTCAGGTCCTCTGGAGGACATTTACTCCAGTCCTCTGTCACCCAGAGGACTTTTTCTTTAGCTGTCCCTAGACTGTGGAACGACCTGCCAGAAGAGATTTCACAGGTGAATATGCTGTCTGCACTTGAAACAGCATTAAAGACTAATAATTTCTGGTAGGCCTATCCAGAGGATTTTTAAATTGTAAATTGTAAATTTATTTTAAATGTGGATTATTTTAATATATATATATATGTCTTGCTGATTCTTTGAAATTTATACATGTTTTAAACTGGTGTTGTGTCTTTGTCGGTCTGTTGTTCCCCTTAATCCATGAAGAAAGGCAGGTAAGAAATAAGTACTATTGTTGAAGTCATCATTATTTGAATTCAGTGCCAACCAACTTTATCAGTTACTGAAAAAATGTTGACAGTGATGCCCCGAAAAAATGTTGACAGTGATGCCCCAAGACTATTTTCTGCATGGAGTAAATAAAATAAGATAAATGAGATGACTGCTGTTGTCACACTGCAGAATTAATGCAGTTTGACGGTGCTTTAACAGCCATGGCTCTATTCTGTGGAATCTTGGGATTTGTAATTTGTTGTGGCACCAGCACTTTCTGACAGAGAAAACTAAATATCTCACAGAACTACAGATCTCAGAATTCCACAGCGATGAATCATGGCAGTTAAAATGGTGTCATACTGCATTTATTCTGCAGTGTATCTGCTTCTGTTGCATGTGCAAAAGCTAACTCAACAGGCAGGTGAATCTTTCTTCCAAACTAGCGGCCACCTTCCCTCATCTTCCATCTGAATAAACCACTTTATTTGATCTTACGTTCATGCTTGCTTCCTCACCTCTAGTGTAAACCAGCAGAGACAGGCTGTTAAATTATTCTTCACTGTTTGCCAGCAGGGTATACTAACAAACAAACAGCTTCATTTATATACCGCTTCATACCCTTAAGGAGTGTCTAAGCAGTTTACAATTGTAAGCTATTTGCCCCCCAACAATCTGGGTACTCATTTTAGTGACCTCGGAAGGATGCAAGCCTGAGTTGAGCTTCAGCCCATTGCTGGTCTTGAACTCGCCACCTTATGGTTTTGAGTGAGTGGCTGCAGTACAGGCATTTAACCACTGCGCCACCAGGGCTACTACATGGCACATGGCTTTCTGCTGCAAGGGCTTTCTGTTCCCCACTTTATTATCACAATAATACTGTGAGGTAGGCCAGGCTGAGAAAGAGGGTGCATATATAGACACCATCTACCTCTTGACACCACTTGAAGTGCTGTCACTCCATTTTATGGAATCCTGGGATTTGTAGTTTTCCTTGGTCTTTAACCTCCTCTGCCCAAGAATGCTGGTGCCTCACAAAACTATCAGTCCCAGGATTCTGTAGGATGGCACCATGGCAGTCAACGTGGTGTCAAACTGCATTATTTCTACAGTGTAGAGGCACCTAAAGTGACCAGCCCAGAGTCGCCCACTCAACTACTTCATCTCATAGCCTGGGGACTTGGCTATGTTGGGGGGTTCTGGGAGCTGTAATCCAAAAACATACCATTTCTAAGCTCTGCTGTTAACAACTACACCACACTGGCCTTTCCACAATGGTGGCAAGCCAAAATGACTAGATACTATCTCCAGGTTATGTGAGAGGATTTTTCAGAATTACTAGCTGCTGACGGACATAATATGTCATGCTTTAGGGACATTCCTCCCTTCATAAAAATCTAGTGGACATTGAGCACCGTCTGACACAACAGCGTTGTGCTTATGCCCATTTTATACTCTTAATGGTAATCTGTTTAAGTGTGTACTCTTAATCCCATTGACCAGGAAATAAGTTCGCTTCAGACAAATGAGACTTACCAAATTAACCTTCCCAGCATTAGTTCACATGATATACATGCAATTGCTTGCAGAGTACATTTATACGAGTGTTTTAAGATGCTGCTTCTTTGCTCTTACGCCCTTACCCAAACTATTTGAGAGACCGTATCTCCCTATATGAACCTGCTAGAGCCTTAGGATCTTCAGGAGAAGGCTTTTTCAATAATATGATGATTGGTCACTCCAGTGAGGGATAAGATGTGATGTGTTGTTTTAGTACTATATTTTAGATAATACTGTATTTGTACTCTGTATTTTGTTGTACAGTATTGTATATTTTATCTTTGATCTAATCCCGCCTTGATCCACAAGGAGAGGCAGGAAATAATAATAATAATACTAATAATAATAATAATAATAATAATAATAATTTTCTCTCAGTCCCACCACCATCACAGGCTCATATGGTGAGGATACAAGAGAGAGAGAGCCTTCTCAGTGGCTGCTCCCAACTTTTGGAACTCCCTTCTGCAGGAGGCTAATAATAATAATAATAATAATGTTTTATTTATACCCCGCTCTTCAGCCAAGACTATCAGAGCGGCTTACAATTTGTTAAACAAACAGCTTCATTTACAATTGTAAGCTATTTGCCCCCAACAATCTGGGTACTCATTTTAGCGACCTCGGAAGGATGCAAGCCTGAGTCAAGCTTCAGCCCTTTGCTGGTCTTGAACTCGCCACCTTCTGGTTTTGAGTGAGTGGCTAGGCTGGCACCCTCTTGTGCCCTCCTTCCTCTAGCAGGCAAAAACTAAGTCTTTTAATATGTAACTGCACCCAGGGAGACTTCTTACTGGGGTGTTTGCTTTTGTCAGTTCCAGTTGGACACCACTTAGCTGCCCTGGCTCAATGCTATGGAGTTCTGGGAATTGTAGTTTTCTGAGACATTTAGCCTGCTCTGTCAGAGAGCTCTGGTGCCACAACAAACTACAGTTGTCAGAATGCCATAGCACTGAGCCATGACAATTGAGGTGGTGTCAAACTGGATTATTTCTGCATTGCAGATGCAGAATGTCTCTCCGCATCCGTAGAGGTTAGGATGCAGGACCCCCATGAATGTGGAATAACCACATATAATAAAAACACTATGTTTTTACCTGAGAGAATGTCTCTCTAGGAATCTCTAAGTCCTCCAATGCAACTCTGTGGACAACATCTGCCAGACATTGACCATAGAAGTGCATTGGAGGAGCTACAAATGCCTAGTGGAGTATTTTCTCTAGGAATCTCTAGGCCCTTCAGTGAGACTTTTGGTTAAAGTTGACCATAGAGTTGGAGGACCTAGATATTCATAGAGAGAATATATTAATAAAATGCATGAATAATCAAATCCATAAAAGTCAAAGCCACAAATGTGGAGGGGTGAGTGTATTTTCAACTTGGGCTGTTAATGAGATACGTTCAGTTGGGTTTTTTTAACTGTACTTTTTTGAAGCATCTTTTACGAGCTGCCTTCTGTCCAGTTTTAGGACAAAGGATGCATATAAATGAAATAAAAGAAAATAATACATTATTTAGGGGAGTTTTTGGATTACAGCTCTCTGAATCCCCCAGCTAGCCTGGCTAATGGTAGCAACAGAACTCTCCTCCAGCACTATTGTTCACATGAGCTGTTTCTTTCCCTGCCAGTTTTCTTCATCATTTGGCATATATAGACACTGGGAGTACTGGGGTATGTGTGATTCAGACTGTTGTGATGATGTACCCTTATAATGATGTACCCTGTAATGATGTACCCTTACCATTGTGGGTCATATCTCATTCCTTCAATTGCTGCCTTTCAAAGGCTGCACCTGTTCTGCAGAATTCATAGAATCATATAATCATAGAATTGGAAGAGACCACAAGGGTCATCCAGTCCAACCCCCTTCCATGCAGCAACTCCAAATCAAAGCATCCCTGACAGATGGCCATCCAGCCTCTGCTTAAAGACCTCTAAGGAAGGAGACTCCACCACTCTCCGAAGAAGCATGTTCCACTGTCGAACAGCCCTTACTGTCAGGAAGTTCCTCCTAATGTTGAGGTGGAATCTTTTTGCAATTTGTATCCATTGTTCTGCGTCCTAGTCTCTGGAGCAGCAGAAAACAAGCTTACTCCCTCCTCAATATGACATCTCTTCAAATATTCCAACAGGGCTATCATATCACCTTTTAATCTTCTCTTCTCCAGGCTAAACATCCCCATTCCCTAAGGCGTTCCTCATAGGGCATGGTTTCCAGACCCTTCACCATCTTAGTTGCCCTTCTTTGGACACACTCCAGTTTCTCAACATCTTTTTTTAATTGTGGTGCCCAGAACTGGACACAGTATTCCAGGTGGGGCCTGACCAAAGCAGAATAGAATGGCACTAATACTTCCCTTGATCTAGACACTATACTTCTATTGATGCAGCCTAAAATTGCATTGGCCTTTTTAGCTGCTGCATCACACTGTTGACTCATGTTTAACTTGTGGTCTACTTGGACTCCTAGATCCCTTTCACACTTGGTCTCATTCAGCCAGATGTCCCCCATCCTATATCTGTGCATTTCATTTTTCCGCCCTAAGTCCAGGACCTTATATTTCTCTGTGCTGAATTTCATTTTGTTAGCCTTGGCCTAGCTTTCTAGTCTATTCAAGTCATTTTGAATTCTGATCCTGAATGCTGTTTGACATCACTTTAACTGCCATGGCTCAATGCTATGGAATCCTGGGCTCTATCGTTTTGTGAGCTATCGTGAGCTTGTCTTTCAGAGAGTCCTGCTGCCACAACAAACAAAACAAAAAACCAGCTTTATTCATATTCCGCTTCATACCATCTAAGCAGTGTCTAAGCGGTTTACAACTGTAAGCTACTTGCCCCCAACAATCTGGGTACTCATTTTAGTGACCTCGGAAGGATGTAAGCCTGAGTCAAGCTTGAGCCCTTTTGCTGGTATTGAACTCACAACCTTATGTGGAGTCGAAGGCTTTCATGGCCAGCATCCATAGTTTTTTGTGGAGCTTTCAGGCTATGTGGCCATGTTCTCGAAGAGTTCCTTTCTGACGTTTCGCCAGCATCTGTGGCTGGCATCTTCAGAGAATGATAGCCTGGAAAAGGATTGGATATATATATCCTGTGTGACCCTGGGAAGGAGGGAGTAATTTGCAAATGTATTGTTCTGTTGCTAATGGCAGACCTCAGGGTGGGAGGATATGCAAACGAGGATTAATGTCTGCTAACTGGTGCTCATTGTCTGCTGGGAATCCCCTGGCCTTAGGCTGTTTCTCATTTGCATAGGTTGAGACTTGACCTTCGTGTCCTTCAGGTCTGGTAGCCAAGCCTTGTTTACTCTCAGGGTTTCCTCTTTCCTGCTCAGGTCCTGCAGCCACCGAGCTGTGGTTTCCTTGATGAAGGACTTTTATATGAGTCTAAAAAGCAGACTATTAACAGGATAAAAGTATCTTTAGCTGGTATGTATCACATGACATTGTGTCCACCATGCTGCTGTCTTGTATTCCATTAGTTGCTGTTTTGCCCATCAACCTTTTAACTCATGGGCAATACCTGTCAATAGGCTCCCTTCCACTGCAGTTCTGCTTCTCAGGTAGTCATGTGGTATGAGTGGACATGATTCTACTCCTCTCTCCCTCTCCCCCATCACAGCAATTGCAGCCACCAACAGCTTTCCAAAGCTGGCTCCTGTGTGCACATTAACATAGCAGCCAGCTTCAGGAAGGATGGGGCTTCTGTGTGAATGTGCCCACAGCAGCCCCACACTTCAGGAGAGGGGACAAAGAGCAGTCATGGCTGCTAAATGCCTCATGAAACCAGATATTGTGTGCACATTCACACAACAGCAGGCTTGATGAGGTAGTTGGCAGCCACAATTGTCTATTCCCTCCCTTCCTTCCAGAAGGCAGTGTTGACGGTGTCGAAAACAGATCACACAACCATGGATCACCAAAGCATTATCGTGGGACAATGTGTGATAAGAAACTATGTCAAACTGGTATGTTTCCATTCTTAAACTAGAACAATTGTGGTGGGACAGGAAGCTGGAAAGTCCAGGGTCTATCCACCTGTGATACAGTCTTCTTTTACTACTGCCTCCCACTTTACTCAACATTATTGTCTTTTCTAATGAGTCATTTCACCTCATGATATGGCCAAAGTACAGTAGCCTCATGTTTGGCTTCTAGGGAGAGTCCCAGCTTTGTTTACTCTGGGACACATTTATTGGTAATTTCAGCACTCCATGGTATCCTTAGAACTCTTCTCCAGCATCAGATTTCAAATGAACCATAGGATTCTGGCCCATGTGACATGGTTATACTTGTGGGATTTTCTTAGACAACCACAAATTTATCCATCCATTGCACAGTGGTTAATATATACAAACCCATATGTGTATGTATATGCCACCAAAAAGAACCTGGGCAATATCTTGTAAATAACCCAACAGGACTCCCAAGTTAACTCAACCTTCTATCCTTTCGTAGGTTGGTAAAATGAGTACCCAGCTTTTGGGGGGCAATTGGCTTACAGATTTTTAAACTACTAAGTGGTATAGAAATGTAAATGCTATTGCTTTGGTATTGCCACCCTGAGGATATGTGGCTGATAGTCCTTGGACATCCTTAAGTGGGCATGTAATGGTTACAAGGTGAAAACTTCTCCGTTTTGGCCCCTAGGGCTCCATCTGCAGAATTAACCCAGTTTGACACTGCTTTAACTGCCATGGCTCAATGATATGAAATCTTGAGGTTTGTAATTTGTTGTGGCTTAAGAATTCTCTGATAGAGAAGGCTAAATATCTCACAGATCTACAAATCCCAGAATCTGTCAGGAGTGCTTTGATTGTGTATTTCTGCATGGCAGAATGGGGTTAGACTGATGGTCTCTTCCACCTCTAGGATTCTATATGATTCTAAGTACTGTTGGGTAATCTTTTCCAACCTTGGATCTGTCAGATACATTGGACTTTTTATCTCATCTGATTGGAGCTCTAGCCCAGGTTATCTGAAGGGCTCAGGGTGGGCAAAACTATCCCAACAGAAATGATCAACAGGAGTTTTGGAAAGGATTAATAATTTTAAAAGTGCGATACAGATACCCAAGCTGTTGCAATTCAAGAGAAGGAAATACATAGTGAAAGTGTTGTGGTCTCACCACATTTTTTATTATTTCAGAAGAGGAGACAGGTATTTCTTTTCTTAGCACAGAAGAGCTGGCTGTCGCACCTAACACAGATCCTCTACATGTATTCACTGGGCACTCAACCTTTGACATGGACTGGTCTCCAGTGGTATTTAGGAGGTGGTGGTGGAGGTCGAGGAGGTGGTGGCGGTGGAGGAGGTGGCGGCGGTGGAGGAGGCGGTGGTGGTGGTGGAGGCGGTGGTGGCGGTGGTGGACGTGGTGGAGCCGGTGGAGGTGGATGACAGCAAAGATATCCATAGCCGTGGGAAGCACAGGCACAGTTTGCAGCGGCGTTCACACCATACAAGCAGTGTTTGGCACAGCCTCCGTAACAGTAGCCACATTTGCCTGTAAAGGCTGTAAAAGAGAAAGCTTGGGGTTAGCCTATTATGGGACCCAGACAAGTTTTGCAAGGAGAGCTATCATATATCCTTCAACTCTAACAAGTTGGCTGGGACAGTCCCAGTTAATTCTCTGCTGTCACATTTTCTCGGCTGCTTTTAATATGTCTCTGTTTCTCTTTCCTCCTCCCACTTTCCTTTTTCCTACTCATCTTACTACAGTTGCTGAAAAATGAGTTCAAAATGGAAAAGTAATTTTCACTAGGGAGGCAAATAGCTTTCAAAATTCTTTTTGTCCCTGGAGAAGGGAGGCAAATATATTCACTGTCCCCCCCCCCCCCCCGAAGTAGGAAAACCTAAAAGGTTTCAGCTCTCACAGCAGGGGACAGTGGCAGGAATTTCCACTTGAAATTCATTATGAATGGTTTTAGTGCCTCAGTATTAAGGTGGGCAGTTAAACAGCAGCATTGCTTTTGACTCTGTCTCTCAGCATGGCTCTAGCTTTGTTGTTGTTGCTGTGTGCCTTCAACACAATTCTGACTTATGATGACCTTAAGGCAAACTCATCACAGGATTTTCTTGGCAAGATTTGTTCAGAGGGGGCTTGCATTGCCTTCCTTTAAGACTGAGAGAGTGTGACTTGTCCAAGGTCACCCAATGGGTTTCTAGGGTCTAGCTTACACATCAGCAGGAATGGGGAATCTCTACCAAAATCTGTGAGTCTCATTTCCACCGGCTACTCCAAGGGAATGTGATCGCTGACTTTCTCTTGGTGCTCCATCATGGGATAGAAACCAACCCTCCCTCCTCTAGTCCCTAGCCAACTGTCCAAGGACATTCAGATCTCCAAGATGCATACTATACAACATTTTACAGACAAAAGCTGGGACACATGTGGCCAAGCAACTGCAAAGCACACACACTAGGAGAGACTGTAGCTATTTGCTTTTGCCTTGAAGAAGGAAAGGGAAGATTCTGCCTCCTCTTCATAGAATCATAGAGTTGGAAGTCTTACTGGCCCGATTTACACGCACCAAATGAGGCACGATAAGGGCTAAAAAGCCTGCCTTTAGGGTTCGGGAGGATGTAGCTTCTACACCCTCCTGAGCCCTAAAGTGTATGGGCGCCGCCATTTTAAAATGGCAGCATCCATATGGATACGCTACAACAGTGTCATTACATGCGCAGCGTTTAGAAACGCTGCACATGTTGTGACGCTTTTGCGCCGCAGGAGGGCGCCAAGTGCGCCCTTTCCACGGCGCAAAAAAGAGCTCCAAAACAGAGCTCTTTTTTTGCAGTGGGTGTTTGCCACGGCCTTTAAACGGCCACGGCAAAGACCTGGGGAGAAAGGGCCCGTGGAAGCAGCCCCTTTCTCTCTTCCCCACTGACAAGGGAAGTGGGGTGCAGCGGGTGCCCAGGGCACCAACTGCACCCCACTTTGAGGCCGTGGGAAACCAGCAGTTTGCCGCTTCCCCGTGGCCTCCGGAAGTGGCAGGATGGGGCCATGAAAGCTGCCGGTGCAGCAGCCTTGGCCCCATCTCGCCCCTTTTGTGTGGTGTGGAAAGCCCCACTGATTCAGTGGGTCTGCTTTAGTTGGAACAAAAAACAGGATATAGGCTTAAATCTCTTTGATCCCCCTTGCAGGCAAAAATACCCATGCATTGTTTATATTTGATTCTTTATCCTCCTCTCCAAATTTCACAGTGATAGATGCTTCTATGTTTAGAGGTTGGGGTGGGTAGGCAGAAGGATCATAAATAGGAAACTTTCCAGAGACTGAATTTTACAATTTGAAATTTTGCTTTAAAATGATTGATAAACATTAGCGGGGTTGAATTTTTTGAAAAACAACAGCAACAACAATATTCCTCTCTTAGCCTTCAGGTCAAAAGCAAAATGTGAAAATACAGGAAATTTAAGAATATGTCTTAGCCAGAAATCCCTAGCCACTCTGTTCATTTAGGTGGAACTGGTAAAACAACTAAAGTTTGCAACATAAGGAATATCTCTCAAGATTTCCAGGTGGGCTTCTTCAGGGGTACCGGCATACAGCCATACATGCAACCCTTGTTCCATGTATGGAAATGTGTTGACTAGTATCTGTGGCTTAAAAAACACAGTCCACTTCTCTGCTCACCAAGGTTTGCTAAAATCCATTTCCTTAAATCCAGTAGCAGAATTCTAAGTATGCAAATTCAACAAATTAATCGTAGCATATATATTTTTCTTCCACTATATTTTAACCTTAATACCATTTTTTAAATGGTTATAACTGACCTAGGGGTTAGTCTACACAATTAAAATACTCCTCATTCTAATCAAATAAAATATCATCCAACCACATGCGATTTGCAGGAGTTCAGCCTTTTTGCACTCCCTCCTACCCCAAAAAGCTCCTTAAACTCCACAGAAAAAGGCTTCTTGGTTTTTACCGAAGTATCAGTGGAAATCTGCAGAAATGTGCATTGTCACAAGTATGGACTTCTATCTGCTTGAATATGCATGGATTCATATGGATGCACATTTTCGGCAGATGGTGGGTGAAAAGATGCAAAAAGATGCAAATTTGCACAGGAAAATGAAGACAATTAACTGTTGATATGAATGTGTGAAAATCCTCAGCAATGTGCATGCTTAACAGTGAGGGATAATGAAAGCTGTAGTCAAAAAGAAGTTGTAGACGTGTTGTCCACCCTTATTTTAAAGGATCCCACCCCCCCCCCCCCCTTCAGAAGGCATCTAGAGAACAACATTCACCATCCATCAGTACTCAACATCCAGCCATTACATTTTTACCTGCATCACTAGGCTGCCTTCAAGTAATAATACGAAACACTGGGTGCATCTGCACCATGGAAATAATTCTGTTTGACACAACTTGCTCATCCCACATAATCATGGAATATGTCGTTTTGTGAGCCACCAGCATTCTTTGGCCAAGAAGACTAAGGACCTTGTAAAACTACAGATCTCAGGATTCCATAGAATGGAGCTACAGCACTTAAAGTGGTGTCAAACTCCACTATTCCTACAGTGTATTTACACCCTCACTTGTTTTGGATTACTTGCCCAGAATCACCAGCCATGCTGTCTGAAGGAATCTGGGAAATTTTAATCTAAAATGGGAACTTTTCTAAGTTTTGAGATCATGTGACAACTTTGGGTTAGAAAGGATCTCAGGAGACTTGTTGACTAATGTTACTATCATTCAAAGATACATCAGTGAATTCTTTCCCCAGTTACCTTCAGTGACCACTGCAACCAGTAGGAGAACCGCAAAGGCAAGGAAAATGGCCCTCATGGTGAGAGTCTGCTTTGATGATCCGATGAAGGCTGATCCGATGTCACTCACGAGATCGGATGAAGAGTGAGGTCCACAGCCCTGGTATTTATGGAGTGTTCAATGAATTGAAGAGGAGGGGCTGGGGGTTGAGTGGCATGTGATCTATTGTCTCAGAATACCATGTGTCATCTTGACCTCAATAGGACAAGGCCAAAACCTTTCATTACCATCTCTTCTCATTGTCGACATTGACTCCACCTGGTTCCTTCAGATCCCGGATCTTCTCATTCTCTAGGTCCGGGTCTGAGCCTTTGAGGAGATGTAGAAGATAAGAGATGTCCTAACAGTTGGTAGATCAAAAATGTGAAGAGCAATTTCAAAGAGGTTGAGATTGAGATCAAGATCAAGATTTCAACCTTTGAAGAGGTTCATGAAGCTAGAACCTGAAACCAAACAAAACTAAATAAATAATCTTTGACTAACAAGGATTTTGGAATAGTCAAAGTGGTGGAGGCCTCAAGTTCCCGCATGGCTCCCAGAATGCTTTGTCTTGGTCAAAAGCCACCCCAGAATCAACCTTGGTTGGAATGAATGTTTGCAAAAATTTAGAAAGCTAGTGAACTGAAGGGCCCTGGAAATTTAAGCCAGACTGTCAAATGTATAAAATTGTGTTAGAAAAAAAATACATAATCTCCTGCAAAATATAGCAAGCAAGATATTGCTCACATCACCATCATATTTCATTCATTTTGAAGCATTTCTACCACACCATCTGACCATTTCTGGCTAATGTCTGATTTTGATATTTAAGACCCTAATTTGAAGGCATCTCCTTTGCTTTCTGCCTCACTAAGAATAAAAAGAGAACCGGCATGGTGCAGTAGTTTAGAGTGCTCGACTACAACTCGGGAGATCAGACTTCAAATTCTCACTCAGCCATGGAAACCCACTGGGTGACACTGGGAAAGCCACATAACCTCAGAGGAACCTCAGAGGAAGGCTGACAACCCCCCCCCCCCCCCAATTATCTGGTTCCCTCCATCACACAAAATGTTAAGGCCTATCTGATAGCGAGAAACAAGGACTGGGATGTTTACATGACAAACTTCTGTAGAAGGCCAATCAAGATGCCTGGCCTGGGAAGCTATCCAGACAAGTGGGATTTTAACAGGATAAAAGCTTCTTTGGCCACTACTTATCACACAGCTTCATGTCTGTCCTGCTGCTGCCTTGCATTCTATTTATTACTGTTGTGCACCTTTTCAATGATGGGCAAAACCTGTCAATAGGCTCTCAGCCTCGCTGCTGTTTCATTACTACCTTTGGGTGATAGGTCTCTTCCATTGCAGTTCCAGTTCTCAGGCAGTCACAGGGGGTCAGTGGGTGTGATTCTTTCTTCTCCCCCTGTCCTTCACAGCAATTGCATACACCACTACCTTTCCAAAGCTGGCTGCTGTGTACACAACACTTAGGGTCCCATTCTATTTAGATTCTGGTCTGTCAGAGTATGGGACAGAAATGCATTCCTTTCAAAAATGTTGGATCCTTGATTCACCTAATTTCTCCTAATTTCTTCAAGTTTGGCTTGAAGACTACCAATCCCAGAAACCCAGATCCTTGTGTGGGAGTGGGTAGGGCTATTCTGAGAGATGAATGCAAGACCTGACAGCGTAGGTCCTTACAGGACTGGAAGGTGTGAATGACCTTTTCAAGCCAGAGTGCTAAATGTTTGAACTGATCATGTCAGGAATAGTTCACAGATTATTCCTTCAGGTTACATGAAGAAGTATGATGCTTCTATCCAAGCAAGAATAGGAAAAGTGGGGGATTTTTTTTTAAAGTACACACTCAATTTTCTGTGTTTCTTACACCGGGTAAAAAAAGAATGAAAAAATAAATGCTGTTACAGGTCTATTTGCATGAGTTGTTGTTGTAAAACTTCAACACTCCTTTGTGTCAAGCCTGTCTCTGGTTTCTTGGCAAGATCTGGCAAGAGGGGGTTGGTTGAGAGAATGTGACTTCTCCAAAGTTACCCAGTGGGATTCAGATCCTGGTCTCCCAGAGTCCTAGCCCAACACTCAAACCACCAACCACACTGGATCTTAATGTTATGGGAATTGAATAGAAATAAGAGTTAAATTGCGTTGTTGTTGTTGTTGTTGTTGTTACAGTTAAAAGCCTGCCCCAATGGATCAAGAAATTAAAATACAACAAATGACGTTAGGTAAAAACACATAAATCAGTTTGACACTGCTTTTACTGCTCTCTAAGGCTACATATCTCACAAAACTAAAAAATCCCAGAATTCCATAGCATTGAGCCATGGCAGTTAAAGTGGTGTCAAACTGCATTAATTCTGCAGTGTAGGTGCAGCCTTAGACTGCAATTATTCTGAGGTTTTTTTCTCTCCTCCATTTTGTATTTTGCATTTCTCTCTCTCTCTGTTTGAAAACCCCATCTTACAGAGCCTCCCACCATGAGCTTTATGACACCTTTAATATTTGTAAGCCAACATACTAAAAAGAAGAAGAAGAAACTACTTTATGTCTCTACTAGACTCAGTAACTGGCATCCTGTTCAATATTTATGAGATAATAAACAGGACTTAAAATCTTGTAATTTGGGGGGATTTGTTTTTATGGTTGTTAATGAGTCACTGTGACCCCAAAAGCCTGCCTCTTAAGCCTGGCAGAACCCCAACCAGGGTTTCTGGTTACTCTAGATTGGGACTCTGAGAAATGCTGACTGCAGTGTTCTCCCAGTTATGGAGTATATTGAGACAACCAGCTGTGCTATATCCCAATGGTTCTCTCTCACTGCCCATCTCAATACACCTCATGACTAGGGGACCATATGGGGCATCACTGGGGGGTTGCAAGGGGTACAAACCACTCCAGATGACATCTCAAGGGCAGTGAGCACCCAGTGGGGTGGTCACTCCTGTCCACCCCCAGAAAAAAACCCAGCTGCTCTCTCCACCACCCAATGTGCTTCTGCCACCCATTGGCTTTGACTGGTGTTGAGGACGGTGGAGGAACCAGCAGGACCTTCTAGGTCTGCCAAGGGTTCTGGGCAAGTGAGAAAGGACACCACCTCCCTTTCTCCTTTGATCAGCAGCCATACCAGACTCAAAATGGGCTGCTGGGCACCAAAAGCACCACATCCCCATGTGTGGCGTCTGGTGTGAAGGGGCTGCTTTCTGAGTCTTGTGTGGCTACTGGGTGACTGAGAAAGGGAGTCACCTCCCTTTCTCCCTTGTCCATTACTTGTGACAGACCTGAAACAGGCTGCCAGATGGCAGCATCAACTGATCCCCACCACAGCAGAGGTGGCTTGGCTGGTGGGAACTGAAGCATTCCCAAAAATCGCCTCCTGTGGGACGGAATTGGGACAGAATGGAAACTTTCGGCAGCATTAGCAGCATTCCAGCATACAGTAATATGGCTGACTTCCCCATTCCGTCCCCATCACGGCCCCTTCTATTCCATTCAAAAAACGTTCCCCAGGGCCCATGTGATAAACTTAATAGTTGGAAGAGACCACAAGGACCATCCAGTCCAACCCCCTGCCATGCAGGAACTCTTGAACAAAGCATCCCCGACAGATGGCCATCCAGCCTCTGCTTAAAAACCTCCAAGGAAGGAGACTCCACTATACTCTGAGGGAGTGTATTCCGCTGTTGAACAACCCTTATTGTCAGGAAGTTCCTCCTAATGTTAAGATAGAATCTTTTTTCCTGTAGCTTGCATCCATTGTTCCATGTTCTGGTCTCTGGAGCAGTAACTAAGTAAGGGCCCGAAAAGACAGGCCAAAATAAAGCTGCTTCTCCTTAGGACTGGAACATGGCTTTGGTGCAGCTTCTGGCCTCTTAGGATGCATGCATCATTTAAACAGCATACCTCCAAAGTGATCCAAAGCAGATTTCTTTTGGCCTTTCTGTTCGGGCCCTAAGTAAGTAAGTAAGGGGCTGTACAGATGGGCAATGGAATGCAAAAAGAAGCTGGTACAAGCAGCTTTCTGGAAGGGGTGTCATAAGCGCTGCAGCATGGCATCATGATCCCTCTTCTGTGAAGCACTATTTGGGAACTGCACATGATGTGTGTCATGGAGCGTATCATGTGGACAGGCACGCGCCAAGATGGTGCCCAGGTGGCATGGTGAGGGCTCAGAGCTTGTGGATGCTTAGCCCTCACTGTGCGTACAGGTTGGCACAAAGTGTTGGTTTGTACACCACCTATGTAACACAGTAACTATGACAAATAAACAAAAAACCAATAAGACTGACAACCCATATTTGCAAGATCAGCCAACGTTCTTTGTCAGTGGTTCCTAACGTTTGGTTGAACAGATGTTTTGAATGTCAGCTACCATAATGCCTGACCGTTGGCCATGTTGGTTGGGGCTTCTGGGATCTGAGGTCCAAAACAGGACCAAAGGTTGGGAACCATTGCTCTTGATGATCCTTGCTAGCTGAGTGTGGGTTGCCCTAATTTTCACAACAAAACACTTTTGCTGCCCTCTTGTGACAGCTTCTGAAAAAGCTCAGAGAGGAACCTTCTGCTGAGGCTGGGGGATAAAAAATTTTTTTGCAAAATGTGCCCACCTTTCAGCTCATTGTTCATTCCACATCTATTAGGAGATTATAGCATGGTGAAATACTCCTGATATAGATGTGGGACTGAAAACTCAACACTGGGTGTTATATCATGCGCTGGTGGCTGGGCGAGCGCAACCTGGATGCAGCCCAGACCCCACCTGCATTTATCCAGCAGAATTTCAAAAACATGAAATGCCATGGGATAAACTTGGCTTTGGTCCGGCCTGTAGATGGGTTGCACTCACCCGGCATCGGCTTCATGTGATAACACCCGGCTTTGACTTTTCCATCCCACATCTATCCTGGCAGGATTTGGAGGTGCAATAATTTAATTTAAATTTTATACACCAACTTTTCTTTTAATGTACTGGAAGCAGATCATCATTTAAAATATACTGGTGTGTAGTTGATTGGAAACAAACAAACAAACAGCTTTTTTATATACTGCTTCATACCGCCTAAGGAGTGTCTAAGCGGTTTACAACTGTAAGCTACTTGCCCCCAACAATCTGGGTACTCATTTTAGCGACCTCGGAAGGATGCAAGCCTGAGTCGAGCTTGAGCCCTTTTGCTGGTCTTGAACTCACAACCTTATGGTTTTGAGTGAGTGGCTGCAGTAGAGGCATTTAATCACTGCACCACCCGGGAACAATACAAAAGGTTGAAAAAACAAGGAGTAAAGAGTGAAAACAGTCAAAGGGTGGGTAAGAGACTGTAAGAGAAAGGTCAAAGATGGGGACAAGTCAGATCGGAAGAACCAAAGGACTGCCTTTCCCAGCCAAATCAACAGAGGGTGCCTGATTCCACCAAAGTGTCTCTCTCAACTACCATAAAGAAATTTAAGAGAAGACTTGTTGGACCAGAATTAATTCTGAGTTAGGTATCCACATCTCTTCAGAGCCAAGGACTGCAGCTAGTACTTTCTATATGCAATGGGCACACTCTGCCATAGACTCACCACCATCACCATCACCACAAATGGACCTGCCTTCTACTGAGATACTGCGCTTGCAAAAGTTTCATTTTTCCATCACTGCTCCCACAATCCTTCAGTCAGCCCTTGCTTCAGATAGCACAGTATAATTGACCTCAGCTACGCAGCCAGTTGGCCCAGAGAACCAAAGAATCATAGGTCCAAAACACACTGCTGAAATAAGCCAGTTTCAGACTGCTTTAACTGCCCTGGCTCAATGCTAGCAAATTCTGAGAACTGCAGTGTTTGTGAGACATTTGCGCCTTCTCTGTCGGAGAGCGCTGGTGCCACAATAAACTACAATTCCCAGGATTGCCTTGCATTTTGCCAAGGCAGTTAGAGCTATCTCAAACTGGATTATTTCTGCAGTGTGTTTTGGCCAAGGGCCAAGGGCCATCCAGTCCAACCCTGCTATGCAGGAATTCACAATCCAATCATAACCGACAGATGGCCATCAAACCTCTGCTTAAAGATCTCCAAAGAAGGATACCTACCACCCGCCAAGAAAGTGTGTTCCACTGTCTAACTCCCAGAATTCCATAGCCTTGAGCCTATTAAAGTTAAAGCCGTGCCAAATCGGGTTATTTCTCCAATGTTGGTGCAGCCTTGATCTCACTATTTACTTCAGATCTTCAGAGGGGATTTCAATGGTACAGGCCTACACTGAGCCTTGGGTTTCTCCAGACCTTCTCCTTAGTCAGATTATGGGCTTTCCCAAAACTGAAAAAAGTTTCTTTTTTGGACAGTAACTCCTAGAATCCTCCAAACAGCATGGTGAGTGACTTTGAATTGTGTGGCACTGGGCTAGTAGCTGAGAATATTCTACTGTGTCTGGTTATACAAGTGCCCAAACCAGGAAGGAGGGCGAGGAGGGAGACCAAAATGGTAACAGATTTGAAAACCATGCCCTGTGAGGAGTGGCTCAGATCAGATAGCTAGTTATGTTTAACCTGAGGAAGAAAAGATTCAGAGGAGACATGATAGCCTTGTTTAAATATCTGAAGGGATGGCATATTGAGGATAGAGCAAACTTGTTTTATGCTGCTCCAGGGACTAGGACACCAAGCAATGAATGGAAACTACAGGAAAAGAGACCCCACCTAAATATTAGGAGGAACTTCCTGATAGAAAGAGCTGTTGAACAGTGAAATATACTTCCTTGGAGAGTGGTGGAGTCTCATTATTATTATTATTATTATTATTATTATTTATATAGCACTGTACATACAAATCCTTCTTTGGAGGATTTTAAATAGAGGCTAGATGACCATTGGTCAGGAGTGCTTTGGTTGTGTCTTCCAGCATGGCAGGGGGTTGGACTGGATGGACTTTCTTCCAGTCCAACTCTATGATTCTATGGCTTGATAATTCTATGGAACTTTATACATTATGTCATGCATTCTGTCACTGTTTGTAGCTCCTCTCAGATACCCACCTACCTATATATATAATATATAATCATAAGTCATAACCTTTTATACAAGGAAACATTCTCCAACAGCTTCCATGAATCCCTGTCAAAGATAATTAGTTATCTGGGGAACAAATGAATAAAATAAACACTTGGGCTGCATCCACACTGGAAAAATAACCCGTTTTGGCACAGCTTTAACTGCCTTGGCTCAAGGCTATGGAATTCTGGGAGTTGGAGTTTGTTGTGGCCCCAGAGCGGAGCAGTTAAAGCCATGCCAAACCGGGTTATTTCTCCAATGTGGATGCAGCCTTGATTTCACTATTTACTCCAGGATCTTCAGAGGGGATTTCAATGGTACAAGCCTACACTGAACCTTGGGTTTCTCCAGGTCTCCATTTAGCCATGCCATCAGCTTTCCCAAAACTTAGCAAAGTTTTTTTGTTTTTGTTTTTTTTGACAGTAACTCCCAGAATCCTCCAACAAGCACGGTGAGTGGCTTTGAATTGTATGGCACTGGGCTGGAAGTTGAGAGTATTCTGCTGTGTCTGGTTACACAAGTGACCAAACCAGATAGACAGGCAATTCTAGGACCCATAATCCAAAAGCCCTGTAGGAGTCTACCGATGCCTTGTTTGCAAGTCATGGTTTTGACATCATCCTTGTTCAGGAAGGCCACTTCCCACATAGGCCTGAGACTTAAAGGGTGTGGTGTGCCTTAGATCAGCATCATTAGGATTTTTCTATAATTCTCGAACAATTGTGAATGTCTCTTTTTCAAGACAGATTGTATCTTCCTTATCTGGAATTCCAAAATCTGAAATACTCCAAAAACCAATGCTTTTTTCATGGGTGGCTGAGATACTGACACTTTTGCTTTCTGATCGTTCTTTTGCTTATTATGCAAAATTATTTAAAATATTGTATTAAAATATATTCAGGCTATGTGTATAAGGAGTCTAAGAAATATAAATGAATTTTGTGTTTAGACTTGGATCCCATGTCCAAGATATCTCATTACGTACATCTATGCAAATACAGGTAGTCCACATTTTTGTTTAAAATTTTTTATCAATTTCTGGCCCCAAGCATTTCAGAAAAGGGAGACTCAGTCTGTATTGAAAAATACTGCTGTAGCTTTGGGAGTCAGGGAATTGTATGTAGTCCAATTGACTAACTTTTTGAAACTCTGGGGGAGCCACTCAAGCCTCAGTGACAAGCAGCTGGTCATCCGTTATCCATGTAAACTTTTCTGACTAAGCATGTTCTTGAAAGCATCAGGATTCAAAGGGAAGGGGTGCACTGTAGGCTAGCCTTAAGAATTGCCTTCTGCATCCCTCGGTCCCAAGACTTGAAGGGCTAGTCCAGAGACCCCCTTTTCACACAAGACATTTGTTGTTGTCAACTACAACTTATGGTGACCCTATGAGTGAGAGACATCCAAGTCACTCTGTCCTCAACCACCCTGCCCAGCACTTGCAAATTCATGGCTGTGGCTTCTCTGATTGAATTTATCCATATGGTATGCAGTCTTCCTCTTTTCATATTGCCCTCAACTTTACAAAGCATCGTTGTCTTTTCTAGTGAGTCATGTCTTTTCGTGATATGGTTAAAATATGACAACCTCAGTTTAGTTATCTTTGCCTCTAGGTAGAGTTTCTGCTGTCATCTGCATATCTTCGATGGTTGATGTTCTTTCCTCCAATTTTCATGCTCCTTCTTCCGAGCCTATTCCTCCTTTACATATGTTTTCCTGCTTTCAGCATACAAGTTAAACCATCATTACTCTTCCCACCCATTCTACCTGCCATGGTGGCCAACTCTTTAAATGGCATCACCCAAAAGTTCATCAACCAACCCAGTCCATGATGCCAGTGTGTGGGGGGGGGGGCGTGGGAGGGTGGGGGGGTGCCTTCCAAGTTGCCTGTCAACTTACAGCAGACTATGGATTTAATAGGGTTTTGTTTTGTTTCTAGTAAGGAATACTCAAAGGAGATTCTGCCAATTCCTTCCTCTGAAAAATAGCCTGTATACCCTTCAGCATTTCACAGATGAATGCTGGGACACATGTAACCATGCAGCAACAGAGTGTGGTCAAGATGGCAAAAACTGGAAATGAGGAAGAACACACAAGCTAAGAGGGGCTGCACCAGTCTGCCTTGGTCTAAGCCTCCTAGGAAAGTCGAGATTCCCCCTCTTCCTCTCCTGTGACCTATGCTGAGTTAACTGAGGACAAGTGAATTTGTCTTAGATATATAATGGTACCCTCTTTTCTGCCACATCTATTCTTTTTGATACAACAATAACAATATTTATACCCCACCCCTTTGAGATCAATCGGGGCAGCTAACAATAAGTTATATCCTTAAATTGTAATATTCCAATCATGTGAGTTATCCCACCATTATGCCTATAAAGTCATGCTTACCTTCTTGCACAGGATTTCAAGCTCATCTTGCTTGCTTTCCTAATTTTATGTGTTGGTATATAGCCATTTGAAGTTTTGTTCACCCTACAGGCACCAGATCCTATCTGATCTTGGAAGCTAAACAGGGTCAACCCTTGTTAGTACTTGTATGGGATACTGCCAAGAAATACCAAGTGCTGTAGGCTATATTTCAGAGGAAAGAACTAGCAAAACCAACTCTGAGTAGTCCTTGCCTAAAAAAATCCTATAAAATTCATGGAGTTGCCATAACATGAGAGGTGACCTGAAGGCACATGCATACACACAAACACACACACAAATCTACTGTCATTTTTTTCCTGTGGCTCCTATTCTCTTCCTTAGCTTCTCCTTTGAAATTCACATCCTTGTCTTTAGAGCTTCTCTTTGGGGTGACATTTGAGCTATCATCTCCAACCTCTCAAGGATTTTATTTAAAGCCCTCCTGACCAGATTCACCATGATTTTGCCAAAGACATTCTTCCTGAGCTTTAGTTTAATGAAAAGAATGAGAAATCATCCCGTCTGAACATTATTATTATTATTATTATTATTATTATTATTTATTTGACTAGAGGAAGCAAATGACTTTTTTCTTTTTTTACAAAAAACCCAAACATAGAAAAACACAAGATCATTTCCCCAGAGATGCATTTTGCAGCTGACTCTCTTCTCCTTCAGTTCTCCAGGGGGTCACTCAGCCTTTGTAGTGTTGGTATGGCCTCCACTGGGGCCACTTAGGATAGGGATGTGGATACGGGTGGGGATAGGGATAGGGATAGGGGCCAGGAGCAGCTGGAACAGCATGGACAGGGGCTGGAGCAGGGGCTGGAGCAGGACGGGGAGCAGGCTTTGGGGCTGGAGCAGGGACTGGGACCCGAGCTGGTGCTGGAGCTGGAGCTGGGGCTGGGGCTGGTGCGGGAGCTGGATATATCACAGGCTGTGGGATATGATGCGGCCGTGGTAAAGGATGTGGCCGTGGAAGTGGATGATGTGGCACTGGAAGGGGATGAGGTTGTGGGAACGGATGCGGCCGTACATGAGGTGCCACGCAGCAAGTGCCCCCATAGGCTGAACAGTAGCAGTTGGCCTGAGAAGACTCCCCAGGGGAACACCGGTAAGCACAGCGCCCATAGCAGTAAGAGCGGCAACTTTGCGGATAGCCTGCAAGACAGAAAGTCCAGGTCAGGTGATGGTAGCAGTAATGGAGGTGAGGACGGTAGACTCATCAACATTTCATAGCTGGGCAACATCAGAGGTGACAAAGCACAGTTGTCATTCCCTCAAGACTACTTGAATCGCTCTTGTTCTGCTCCCTCTGACAGTTGCCAAGTGAAAGAAAGGATGAGAATGTGTTAGAAGATGGAATTTCCATGGGGTTGCTTGCATGGTGAGCAGCACCTGCTGAAATTCTCTCTTCTATACAACCACTAAGGGGTCAGGTTATTTCACCTGGCAACCCTACCCTCTCCCCAAATGAACGATCAGTTCCAGGAGTGGCAATTCACCTTTTAAAAAAGTTGCAGGGCCAACCCTCTACATACTGTTTAACCTTTTTAAAAACTGTTTTCAAAATTTGGATTTCTGGCCACTTCTGGATTTGGTTTTTTGTTGTTTTGTTAGTCTCCAGAAATTCTTAGGAGCAAAAATAAATTTTGAAAAACCTCCAAAGAAAGAGATTCCACCACACTCTGAGGCAGTGTGTCTCACTATCAAACAGCACTAACTGTCAAAAAGTTCTTCCTAATGTTTAGACGGAATTTCTTTTCCTGTAGCTTGCACCCATTGCTGCAGGTCCTATTCTCTGGAGCAGTAGAAAACAAGTGTCTTCTCTCCTCAGTATGACATACATTCAAATACTTGAACATGGACCAGATCTAATGGGTTGAAGTTACAGGAGAGTAGATTTCAACTGAACATTGGAAAGAACTTCTTGACAGTGAGAGTGGTTCAACAATGGAAGCAATTACCTGGAGAGGTGGTAGGGTCTCTTTGTTTGGCCATCTTCAGACAGAGGCTGGACAGCTTCCTGCTGGGGATGCTCTAGCTGGAGATCCTGCACTGAGCAGGGGGATGGACTCAATGGCCCATGAGCCCCTTTCCTGCTCTATGATTCTGTGATTCATTTGGACTGTTCTAGTTAGGATGAACAATATTCAAGCCTAATATTAATTTGTGAGGTGGTGTTAGTAAACAGTCAGTGTCTCACCCTGCCTTTCAGAGGGTATGATCTTGAAAGGCAGACTGTGATTACCATAAGGCCATGATACAATGACACATGTATAATATCAGACACCAGCAAAATTGGGATTTTGTCTCCTTCTCCTTCCTCTCCATGATGCCCAAAATCCTGCTCCAAAGGGTTTGTTCACACCTGGAGCAGATTTTTTAAGGTCCATGAGGGTGTCATAGGAGGGAGGGGTGATCATCAATTGTAGCAGAAACAGTGGGATCAAGCAGAGCTATACCTCTGTATCATGGCCATAGTTGCTTAACAGCAAAAACAAGAAGGAAATTCTATAGCTACCTAAAACCACACCTCTGTCCCTTCTATGTCATTGTCTTTCTCTCTATCCAAAATTATGCAATTACCGTGTTTAGCAGTAGACATGGAAAACATGCCTTGTAGGATTATTCCCTGCCCTTACTGCAGTTATTTTCCACTCATCCACCCCGAGTTATTCCATTCATATAGCAACTACTTCTCTGTGCCTGAATTTGGAGGATGCTGCTATGGTCATGTGGAGGTGGAAGCTGCTTCCATTTCACCAGGAAGTGAACAAAGTGCACAATTGTTGAGCGACAGTTGACATCAAAGGCAGGGATTACTTGTGCCTCCCAACCCATGTCAATGGGGTCTTGAATTCATTCCAGGTTTCAATGAGCTAGCCAAGGTTCTGAACCTAGTTGAGAGACAGAGTTCAGAACCTCAACTAGTTCCTTGAAGTTCATTGTCCTACATGACCAGCCCCATGAACCTAGGTTCATTGTCCTACATGACCAGCCCCATTGGTTAAAGACCTTCGATTTCAAATTTTACTATTTTTAAAAAAATACATGTGAGTAGATTCCCCCATCATTACCTGCAGAAACGACAGACACAAGCAAGAGTGCAGTAAGAGCAAGGAAGAAGGCCTTCATGGTGAATAGTTGGATCAGAGCTCACAATCAGCCAAGGTGGCAGACAATCTGATGAAGGTGATTTCAATGAGAAAGCCTGATAAGGAAATCTGATCTGGAGCTTGAGTATTTATGGAAGATTCACTGAATCAAAAGGGAGGAGTCTGGTGATGCCAAGACCAATGTCCTGGAATAGTATCATGTCGACTTGACCTTAGTCCACATGTAGACACGTTCTTGTGCTGGTGTATGTTATCAGTATGCATTAAGAATGGTTCATTGGCAGTCTCTCACCCACTTTCATATAGAATCTCTTCCCCTTGTTCTGACTGTTTGGGTTCAAGCAGATCAAGAGTACAGATCAAGTTTACAAAGAGCCCATGAGAGGGAGAACATTGAGCACACCACAGAAGAGAATTGTGAAAAGAAACAAATTGAGATCTTGAGTGAAGATTACAGTTCCAGAACAAAAAGTGCACATGAGACAACATTAGGGTGTCATGATAGCAATGAAGCAGGCCGTAGTGTGCATGGTGTGTGTGCATGTGTGTTGGACATGTTCAACCTGTTGTCTAAGAGAGTTGTTCCAAACAATGACCAGCTTCCTAGGATCAGCCTCAGAGAGACTAGGAGCGGAACCTTGCTGTGATAAATTTACTACACCAACTGAGGAGAAAGAATCTCATATTCACTCATGTCTTGACAACATCTTAATGGCAGTTTCTGCGAAGGTGTCTAGAGTACAGTACAACTTATGTTCCTAGCCCCACTCACCCAGGCCTGGATACCGAAAACCAGAGATAATAAGGAGCCCTATCATTTTCAATGATATGAATTACTTCTGTCCAAACATACCATAGAATTGTGCTGGAGGACCTGGGAAGGCCTAAAGAGAACATTTCTCTAAGAATTTTTCAGTCCTCCAGCGCACTGGAAGACCTAAAAATGCCTAGAGAAAACACTTTTTTTTCAGGGGTGGATAAGTAAAACTACGAATATTGAATCCATGAATTTGGGGGGTCATACTATATCATTTAGTCAGGCTTCTTAGGATCCATTTCACTTGCTTGAATCAATCCATCCTATCACTTGTAAGCTTGGACCTTGTTCCTCTCAGTTGATCAAATCTAGTAGAGATGTATTGAGTGGGTGGATCCAAGAGACAGTAAACGCTTTACTATATGGGGAATAGTTCACATGGATCTGAGGAAGTAGGCCAGGTCTATGAAAGCTTATGCTCCAACTTCTTTTACTCATTCTCAAAGGTGCTACAAGATCCTTTTGCCTACTAAAATTCCAGATTAACACTCTGAAGTCTATGTGAGGGTTGGTACTTCCAACTTCAAAGTGCACTCTTTCTTGAAGAGGACCTCTCCGGACCCACAGTTACATGTGAAGGATACTTTGTTACACACATCGGACAAGTCACTCCAGCTATTATTGGCTGGACAGTTTCTGTCTATTTTCAATTTCATATAGTTTCAGGATCCATTCAACCTTGATTTCAGGATAGGGTTTGGTAGCCAAACAGTCCTAGATGGGATGACTGATGACTTACCCTGGAGGAGAGCAGGGAGAGCTGCCTGTAGATCCTCCTCAATCTCTTGATGGCTTTTTGATACCATTGACCATGGTGTCTTATGGCATTAGCTTTGTGGGATGGGAGTAAAAGTGGTCCAGTGTTCCTCTCATATTTTGTTTTTATGTGCTTTCAGGTCAACTCTGATTTATGGCAACCCTATCCTTGTGGCCATGCTGCCGGGGGGGGGGGGGGGGGGAGTTTCCTACTATTCACTTTCCTCACTGTCCAGCTCTTTCAACCAGACATGGTATTAAGGATAACAGTGGCTTATACCATTCTAACTTTCATGCTCAGTTGTATATCTTTACATTTTAGAATCTAATTCTTTCATAGATGCCCTCCCCATAACTAGTCTTCTTATTTCTTGACTGCAGTCCTCATTGTGATCAATATTTGACCCAAGGTATGAGGACTCTTTTACTTTTACTTTTTTATGCAAGCCACTAGCATGTGCTTAACTTAAGCATGTGCATGCCACAAGAAAGTAATTTTCAAAACCCTGCAAAATAGTTACTTGGGGAGGGGAGAGATGTAACCCTTAAAATTACAACCTATTTGAAAGGTGAATTAGTTGCTACTCCTTGAAACTTCCAGGAAAGGAAAATTACTGTTTTGTTTTAAAGACAATAGTGTTCAATTAAGTGGGAGGCACTAGGAAAAGAAGGAGAGCACCCTTTCCTGGAGATGAGGGACCTGGAAACTGTGGTACATGCTTTGGTCACCTCATGTTTAGATTACTGCAATGTGCTCTACATGTGGCTACCTTTGTGCTTAACCCAGAAACTTCAACTGGTTCAAAATATGGCAGCCAGATTAGTCACTGGGGCATCTAGGAGAGAGCATATAATACCTGTGCTAAAATCTCTCCACTGGCTGCTGATTAGTTTCTGGGCACAGTACAAAGTGCTGGTTTTGACCTATAAATCTCTACATGGCTCGGGTCCATCCTATCTAAGGGGCCGCCTCTTCCCATATGAGCCCCCTCGCACACTTCGATCCTCTGGGAAGAACCTGCTAAGCCTAAGAAAACTAGGACGGCGCAGACCTCCCAGAGGGCTTTTTCTGCTGTTGCTCCCAGGCTGTGGAATGGCCTGCCGGATGAGATGCGGCTTATTACAACTTTGGATGGTTTCAAGAGATCCGTCAAGACGCATCTCTTCCGGCAGGCCTTCCCAGACAATGATTAAATTTATGACCACTATTGTCCTTCCAGTCTTACCCATAGAGACATTAGTCATTCGAGGCTGCCAATCCATTTTTAACGAGAGTCATATTAATGTTTAATAATAATAATAATAATAATAAGTATTTATAACCAGCCCAATCACGGGGAATCCGGGCAGCTAACAACAGTGGGAAAATACAATACAAAAATTACAATAAGATGCAAATTAATCCCTTCCCAATCCCCTGACCAATACTAAAGCAAACAAAATCAATAAACAAATACAATAGCAATCAAGCAAAGAAAATAAAAACATTACAATCAAATGAAATAATTAAATCCTTTCCCAGTCCCTCAATGCAGGTTCAAATCAAAACAATATTAAACAAATCCAATATATGAGAGAAATAATAATATAACAAGCATTAAAAACCACAATTTGTCATAATTACAGTTTTTAAAAAATCTCACTCTCCAAGCTCCGCATTGCTGGAGGATGGAGGACTGGAGCTGGGGCTGTTTTATTTATGGTTTTATTCTACTGTTTTTTTAATCTTATCTCAGTTTAATTCAATTTTAAGGGGCGGGAGGAGGGATTGGGTTGCTATATTTTAATTGTATTTGAATTGTATATGTTGTACCCCACCCTGATTGCTCACCCAGAGGGGCGGGATATAAATAAATATTATTTATTTATTTATTTATTTCAAATAAATAAATTTATTTCAGATGGGCTGATTCTGCCAAAGAAGCCACAGCTGCTCTGCATTTGCAAAAAACTGAGCAGAACCATTGATGACCAGGATCCTTGGTGGTTTCTCATTCATAGGGTTGCCAAAAGTCAGAATTGATGTACATAAAAACAAAGCAGAAGGGAGATACAGGGAGTTTGGGGATGTGTGTCAGAGGTACAAAAAAAAATGTCTCTGTGGCTTCAGAGTTGCCTGTAGCCCATCCCTGATTTATATAAAACCACTGGGTGAGGTGATAAAGAGTTTAGAGTTGGGTACCTTCATTATGTTATCAATTGCTGTGTGCATTCAAGTCTTTTGACTCTAAGGCAAATCTCTTTTCTGGTGCTGAGTGTGACTCACCTAATGGATTTCCATGGCCAAGTGGGGAATGTAACCCTGATCTTTACAGTCATTGTCCAACGCTCAAACCACTACACCACGCTGATTCTTTTATTGCCAATACCCAGTTGTATTTCTCTTTGTCAACTGAATGTATACCTTGTCATTCTCCCAAGATGAGATTCAATCCTGAGTGTTAGGATTCAACTAAAGCTGAAACAGAGGAGAATGAAGGCTGAATGGATTGCCCATTTCTTTGGTTTGAGACCCTGGTAAGCAGGTTGCCCTGGATAGGGCTGTACCCATCCAAAATATGAAATGTGTAGTTTGGGATTACTCCTGAATAAAATGCAGAAAACAGAACATAGGATGTAGTAGGGGGGGACAAGATTCTAGAACAGGTAAAGAGGTAGTACACGAACACTTATACCTAGTCTAAATAAATTCAGATCTACACGGCTGGATAAACTGCATCCAAAGATATTAAAGAAATTTGCAGATGCAATCTCAGATCTTCTGTTGATAAAATTTGAGAACTTCTGGAGAACAGGAAAGGTGCAAGCAGATTGGGGGAAGATGAATTTTGTCCTCATCTTCAAAAAGTGGGGAGATAACCCAAGTAAACATTCATCACACCAGGAAAAAAGTTTAAGAAAACATCTGTGAGCATATACCCCCCTCCCCAAGTATGAAAACTTAAAGTCAACAGAATTCAAAGCCATACTATTTTTTTCTGGGAAATCAGTATGCAAAGGGATTTTGCAGCACCTTTGAGACTAACTGAAAGAAAGAAGATGGTAGCATGAGCTTTCATAGACTTGAGTCTACATCCTCAGATGCATGGAACTGAAGGTCCAGGGACAGACCTATATAAGCAAGCTGTGCGAGAAAATAATAATAGAAATGTAAAACCAGTGGACGTGGAGATGCCTTGTGAGAGATCTCTTGGCTAGCTCATCCCTTCTCCTTTCTGTTTCCCACACTACATCCCAGTAGCCTTGAGTTGACTTTAGCCCTGGTGACACAGTGGTTAAATGCTGGTACCACGGCCACAATGTTGTGAGTTTGGTCCTGAGGGCTCCGAGGTTGATTCAGCCGTCCATCCTTTCATTGGATGGTAAAATGAGTACCCAGCTTGTTGGGGGGATTTGGCTTACATATTATAAACCACTTACAGAGTGCTTAGTTCAGCATGAAGCAGTAATGCTATTGCTGTTGCTTTAGGAAACAGCCTTCCTTCTCCTGCCTTTGTCCTCCAAAAACCATCATTAAAACTGAAGTTCTCATCTCATCTCCATACCCATAAGTTTTACTTTCTATTTTTGTACCCACACAGCTTGCTTAGAGAAGTCCCTCCCAGAACCCTTCCCTCTATGTATCTGAGGATGCAGACTCAAGTTTATGAAAGCTCATGCCACTATCTTCTTTCTTTCAGTAAATCCTGAAGATACTACAAATTACTTTGCATATTGAAAAGCCAACATAATTTTCTTTAAAAAAAAAAGTCACACCAGATAATCATACACAGTGGGCCCTTGGTATCCACTGGGTTTGGGTTCCATGAACCCCCAATGACCAAGTCTATGAAAGCTTATGCTACAACTTCATTTGCACAGTTAGTCTCAAAGAGGTACAAATCCCTTTATTTAAGGAGGCATCTGGTGACTGCATATAGTACTTTTAACGTGTACGGGTATATAGAGCTTTCTTTTCATTTAATGAGCCCATTAAGATTTTAAGATCATCTGTAGAGGCATCATCCCATCACCTTCTCAGGCTCATTTGGTGGGAACAAGTTTGAGGGCCTTCTTGGTGACTGCTCCCAGACTTTGGAACTCCCTCCTCAGAGAGGCCAGAGAGACCTTGCTGTCCTTCCAGCAGCAAATTAAAACATTTTTGTGCCACCAAGCCTTTGCGAATGGTTGAGGTTGGGCTCTTAATGCTGTGTGGTGCTGGTTTTGAAGATTTTAAGCATTTATATGGAGTTTTTATTTTTATTGTTTTAATGAATTTTAGTAAATTGTTTTAATATGTGATTGTTTAATTGTATATTTTATACTTTCATTTGACTTTTGTAGTTTTTTTTAACCTGTATTGTTTAAAATATTTTCCATAGTGGTAGAATTTAGTCTGTAGAATCAGTATGTAGAGAAATCCTGTGGCACCTTTGAGACTAACTGAAAGAAAGAAATTGGCAGCATGAGCATTAGTATACTTCAGTCTACCTCATCTAAATGCATCTGACTGAACTCTACAAAAGCTCATGCTGTCAATTTCTTTCTTTCAGTTAGTCTCAAAGGTGTTACAAGATCTCCCTATGTAAAGTTTAAAATGTTGTTAGCTGCCTTGAGACTCATTATTGGGAGAAAATCAGGATATAAATGAATAAAATCATCATCATCATCATCATCATCATCATCATCTACATTTGATGTATTGCTCCCCAAACCCTACTGGCTAGTTCTCTTGTGGGCCTGATTCCCACTTACCTGGGAGTCGGTTTCTGAACTGAATCCATGATTCGATTCCGCAACAGAGCATGATTCCCACTGCAGATTGCAGCGATTGGAGAGGCAAGGCTGGGACAGTAGAGGCATGGCTGGAGCATAGAGACGTGGCCGAGGTGGAAGGAGGTATGGCCGGGTTGGAGAGGCCAGGGAAGCTGGGCTACCAGGGTGGATTCAAATCCACCTGGTTTCCACTTGGGCTGAATCAATTTATTTCAGAATAAATCAGTTCAGCCCAAAAGACCTTTAAAAAACCAGCGTCTTTTTGACAGGGGTTAAATGGGTCAAAACCATGCCCCCCTTTCCGAATTGCTTTAGCGATTCAGATTAAATGGGAACCATGGTGCTTTAAACCAGATCATACCGAATCATGATCTGGTTTAAACCATAGTGGAAATGAGGCCATGGACAGTCTGGTCTTGAGGAGCCATCCTTTAGCAATGAATCTGCAAAGTTGTCACATGCATCTCTTTCTCTTTGCATGGGTAGCGCAAGAAAGAAAGGACACACTTAACATATCCATATTGCCTGAATCAGTTGAGCAGAGCTGGCACAAAAGAAGAAGGGAGAAGGCCAGGAACAATAGATACTGAAAACATGAGTGGTATGCTTTGTTT
This sequence comes from Urosaurus nigricauda, assembly GCA_034509955.1. NCBI lineage: Eukaryota > Metazoa > Chordata > Lepidosauria > Squamata > Phrynosomatidae > Urosaurus > Urosaurus nigricauda. Next base: position 373,893,728 of record JAOEGL010000001.1, on the reverse strand, counting down.
TGGGCAACAGCACGTAAAAAGAGACATCTACAAAAAGGACAACATCTATGTCATCACCTGCATAATGACGTATGCATACAGATTTTGCAAACATCCACATTGCATTCTTCTTAGGCAAGCTTCCTATAAAAGAACCAGGGCCTTAACCATAACCATTATTGAGCTTCTGCTCATCTGCTTGGCTTCATTATTTCCCAGAGTTTTGGAGATCTGACCCATCAGTCCACCATGAGGGCTCTTTATCTTTTGATGGTTGTCATGATGTTGGTTGCCACTGCCATGAATGTTGAAGGTAGGTACTGAACTTCTACTGGGTAGGAAGAATAGGCAGTGTCAGATTTGGCAAAGAAATTGATCAGTTTGTAAAACTGCCAGTACCAAAATGCCAAGATAGAAGTCTGTAGGGTAACCTTGCCAAGGTTATGTGCAGAGTTCTGGTCAGTACACCTCAGGAGCACCACAGAGGTAAAGAAGATACAGAAAGTGACCAGATTCTTGGATCAACTCTTTCAAGAAAGAATGGGCTTGAATCCTATTGATATTCCCAACTAGAGGAAACCCCCTGAATCATCGGATGTTAAATAAGTGTTGAATCACCAATCAACAATTGATTCAATGGGTTTACTTTAGTTGGGAAAAGTACTAGGATACAGTCCATGGGATTCTTTGTGTGATTGTGCTTTCAGGTCTCCTGTTGATTTATGATGTGTGTATGAATTTCATAGGGTCCTTTTAGGCAAACATATCCCAAAAGGACATTGTAATGGAGAAGTAGCAGAAAGGAGCCAAGAAGTTTTTGGATCAACTCCTTCAAGAGGAAAATTGACAACACAAGGGCCTGGTTTATATTGGTACTCTCATTCCTGAATCAATGGATTTTTAAATAAGTGTTGACTCACCATTCAGCAATTGATTCAATGGGTCTACTTTAGTTGGGATAACTACTAGGATTCAGGCCATGAGATTCTTTGTATGTATCTGTCTTCAAGTCACCTGTCAACTTTTGGTGAACCCACAAATTTCATACAGTTCTCTTAGGCAAGGAATACTCAGAGGTAGTTTTGCCATTTCCCTCTTCAGAAATATAACCTACAGAACCTGGTATTCATTGGCAGTCTCTTATCCAAGTACTAACCAGCCCTGACCCTGCTTAGCTTCCAAGGACTCTTTCAGACGATGGAAATTGGAAGTATAATCCAAGGGCAATCCAAACGCAATCATGGGGTTTCACATTATTGTGAATTAGAGCTTTTCACGCAATTTCGGGCAAAAGGGAAGTCACTCTGAATGCAATAATGGGTTTCATGTTATTGCGAATTAAAGCTTTTCACACAATTTCGGGCAAGGGGGGGGGTTATTTTCAGGTAATGGGAAGTCATTCCGAATGCCTTCCGAATGCAATGGGGATTCACATGAATTCGCTAAACTAGTGAATTCACGTGAATTCGAATTGGTTCCATTCGAAGTTGGGAGAAATTCCTCCCGTGTGAAAGAGTCCCATAATCAGACAGGATCTGGTTCCTTAAGTATATTTAGGCCCTTAGCTTACAGCACCATAAAAGCCCCTTTTTGGGGTTAAAATCATTTTCCAAAAGCTTGCTGGAAAAGGAAGGTTTCAATTTGCTGCCGGAAGGGAAACAAGGAAGGAACCATCCTAACTTCCACAGGGAATTTCAAAGTGTGGGAGTAGCCACAGAGAATGCCATGACCATGAAGCATCTTCTGACACTGTCCACCAAGACTCCAGTATCTCCCACTGGGAATTCACCCCATTTTGCCACCATGTTATCCTAGGGACTGGACATACCAACCTTGAGGCATAGCTCTGACCGGTCTCCACCCATCTTTTTCCTCCCTCCTTTCTTTGCATGTCCCATACCACTATCTTGTGGCGAACACCAGACTTTGAGTTCATAATTTTTCCAGAAATGACCTGAAGGCACACAACAACAACTCTCTCTCTCTCTCTCTCTCTCTCTCTCATCTAATATAAATATAAATAAATAGAATAATAAAGAAAATAATAATAATAATAATAATAATAATAATAATAATAATTCTATCTATAAAAAGATTATATATAAAGTGGGCCCTTTGTATCTGCAGGGATTCCATTGTGGACCCTCCCACGAATGGCAAAAACCATGGGACCATATCTAGGGAAACAAGTCCTGTCTTCCAAGATATGGCCACTTCAAGTTGAGCTGCCGGCAAAAGAAAAGTAATCAGTGTTCTGTGTCTTAAAAATTTATTGTCATTAGTGTAAATTGAAAGTAACAAAAGAGCTGGACAGAAGTTGATTTTTTTTTATTTATTTTTTTTTTGGTAATTAAAGCAATCTGATTGAGCACGTCATGCCAAAAGAAATTAATTTTGGGGCAGTTGATCCACATATGGTTATACATCCCTGGAACTGGGCATCCTCTCCAACATAAAGGGAACATAGATTTTATTATCTGTTATAGTCTGATAGGAGTCATGTACCATTTGTGGACCAGTTTTAAAAAATTCTCTCTAGTCAGGGCTGATCTTGATTTCAACAAAGGAGATGACCAGATAGCAGCCCATTCAGATTTAGGTATTAATATATTCAATTCACTTTCCCAGCTTATTTTGGTACTACTAGTGCCTTGATATGTATCAATCAAGAAACTGAACGCTTAGCATTTCTAGAAGGATCACTGGATAGCATTTCTTAAAAAAAAACATGTTTTTAGCTGCCTCTAATCATGGCTTTCTTAAAAAATAATATTGACATTAACTTTCTTTTTTAACCTTTGCAAATTCATGTTTTAGCTGGACTTTTAAAAAACAATTATGGTGAGCTACTTTGAACCCCATATTGGAAGAAAGGTAGGATATGAATTTGATCAATCAACAAACAAATAAAATACATGCATTTCTTCCAATGATGGCCTTCTAACTGAACCAAGTGCATAGCAGGGCTTCAGAGCCTATGTGGATGAAAACACTTCTTCTCTGTTTCATTTGTGGGCTTTCTCTTCTTTCCGCAGGATTTTACAGAAAAGTCCCAAGCTGTGCAGGGGCAGGAGGTGTGTGCCGCAAAGTATGTGAGAAGAATGAGCACAGCTCCAGTGGCTACAACTGCTCACCCTGCTGTTTTCCCTACAAGAAGGGCTGAAGAGGATTGAGGCTGCCATCCCACCACCTAAGAAGGACTAAGAGCAGTTGCCGCCAGTGCTCAGCTAGCAAGAATTTATCATGTCTGGTCCTTTTCAATAAATGCATGTGAATGTATGACCCATCTCCTGTGTCTTTTCTTGATGAAAGTAGAGAAGGGTTGATGGACGAGTGGGTGGAAGGCATGGGAAATTATGGGGACAATGATGATATTTATTATTCTCTTACTTCTGGGATGGGTGATCATGATCCATTGGGTTGTGGGTTTCTGTTAATTATTATTTATTTGTTTTGTTAAGTCATCATCACCATAAAATTATAGAATCATAGAGTTGGAAGAGATTCCAAGGACCATCCAGTCCAATCCACTGCAATGTGCTTTGGAACCTATACCTCTTGGATTATTATTTTTTTAAAGGCTCAGCAGAAATTGGTGAACAGCCTTCAAGAAGATGCAAACTGTTTTTGTTTACTTTTGTGCATTTCACATGCTGCTAATTTTGAAAAAAAAAAAAAGGTTTCAAAAATCTGTTGAGCAGCTCATCTTTTTCATGTATCCAAAGGATCTTGTAGCACCTTTGGGAGTAACTGTGCAAAAGATGTTGCAGCATAAGGATTTGTAGATTTGGGATTTTATCGCCTCTGATGCCTGACTTACCTCTTCTGAATTCGGAAGTTACCCTGATTTTATTGCATGGATTTTTCTCTCAAAATGGCTTCCCATTGTCTCCAGTGTTGAATTCGAGCCCTGTAAGTTGTTTTAGCAGTCATTTTTTCCAAATCGGAAACTTCGGAATTGGAAAAAATGACCGCAGAAGTGACTTACAGGGCACGAATTCAACACTGGAGGCAACAGGAAGCCGTTTTGAGAGAAAAGTCTGTGCAATGAAATCAGCGTAACTTCTGAATTTGGCTCAAATTTGATACCTGAATTTGGGAAGTAGAGCACCAGAGGCGGTACAATAAAGTCCTTGGTCTTCTTCCTCAGATACATATCAATTTGAGAAATTAGGCTGAAATATAGAAAAGCCATGCTACAACTTCTTTCGCTCAGTTAGTCTCAAAGGTGCTACAAGATCCCTTTGTGTAATTAATAATAATAATAATAATAATAATAATAATAATTGTATTTATATTCCACCTCTCTGCACTCAGGCAACCAGGGCGGCTTACAACAATTAAAAAAATGCATAGCATATCCACCAACCCTCCCCCCATTAAAATACTAATTTTTCAGACTAGCACAGCTATGTCTATGATTTCCTCTTTTTCTGGTGTAGAAACGTATCACTTTTCTTTCTCATAAGAAAAGTGGAGGCTGGCAAAAGACTTTTAAAAATCATCCTTGGATGCCTTCAAGTAGTCCCTAGAAATCTTCAAGTCATCTCTAGACATTTCAAAATGTTTTCTGTTAAAAAAGAAAACCCGTAATTCTGTAAGTTTGACCACAAAAATGAAAATCCTAAGAAAAGTGGAGGCTACTGAAAGAAAGAAAAAAATTCCTTGGATGCTGTTTGGAAGATGCTATCAAATAATCTCAGGAAGGTCCAAATGCTTTTGTTTACTTAGGCAAGGCTTACCTGACCTGGTTGGTTTATTCACATGTGCATATTGTCAGTTTTTAATTTCAAAAAATTGCTGAAGCATATGGAACTGCTCTTCTGTTTTGTGATATAGAAATCTATCCCTATTCTTTCCATATTATTTCTGCCTCTGGTAACAAATTTTCTGTTAAAAGAAAAAATACCCAAGAACACATCTAGTCCCATAACTGGAATTGTACCTAGTACCTACACTATTACAAAGACCTTTTTTGAAAGTTAAAATTGAGATATTTGGGGACATTTCTTCCAAAACAAACATTGAGTCACCCCAAATGAAACTCTCACATGCCTATGACATTTCCAACTTGTGGTGACCCTAAGGTGAACCTATCATGGGGTTTCCTTGGTAAGATTTGCTCAGAGGTGGTCTGCCATTGTCTCCTCCAAGGCTGAGAGCGTGTGACTTGGCCAAGATCACCCAATGGATTTCATGGCCAAGCTGGGAATCGAACCCTGGTCTCCAGAGTTGTAGTCTAACACTTAACCCGCAATGCCATGCGTAGACGAAAATACGGCACCAGACCATGGAGAAGCCGCACATCCAAAAGACCTGTTAGTGATACCTTATTAGGCTAGCCAGAAGGTGCACAAACCACCATTGGACTTGATCTCAGAACTAACTGGCTTCATCAGTAGGCAAAGATGGCACAGGGGAGGGGGAATCGTATAAGAGAAACAAAAGCGTGTTGTTGAAATCATAAGCTGGAAGGTCTGTATTTTGTGGTTAGGCCCTGGGGACCACTTTTCGCCCGCCCTTCCTTAAAGTCATTTTCAAAAGTCTGCAAGCTTCCTAAATACTGATAGACACTGTTCCATGGTATTGTCAGCCTCAAGAACTAAATCTGCACCTACTGCTTGCCAAAGTAGGAAATGTTCAGTACTCAACAGCAGAACTCATGCTCCAGAGAACGTAGACAGCATGGAGCCATTCAAAAGAGACACACTTGGCAAGGGCACCCAGTTGCAATAGACATAATAGAAAGGAAGATATTGTATCGGTTCAGAAAGGTGTAGTTGCACTGACCTTCATTGTGCAAAATGCTTGCAACATTCAGCAATGACTTTCACAAACTTTGCAACTTTAAGTTGCATATATAATTGATGGTTTGAAGTTTCAATTGAACATTGGAAGGAACTTCTTGATCGTAAAAGTGGTTCAGCAATGGAACCAATTCCCTGGAGTGGTGGCAGGGATGTTTTTCTCTGGATGTCTTCAGAAAGACACTGGATACTCCCTGTTGGTGATGCTTTGGCTGGAGATCTTGCATTGAGCCGGTGGCTGGGTTCGATGGTCCAAGAGTCCCCTTCAACATTATGGGTGCATCGACACTGTAGAAATAATGTAGTTTGACACCACTTTAAGTACTCTAGCTCCATCCTATGGAATCCTGAGATCTGTAGTTTTACAAGGTCTTTAGCCTTCTCTGCCAAAGAGTTCAGATGCCTCATCAAACTACAATTCCCAGGTTTCTATAGGATGGAGCCATGGCAGTTATAGTGGTGTCAAACTGCATTATATATACAGTGTAGATGCACTCTATGATCTAGCACCACCTTCTAAGCAAATTGCAACACTTCACAAACAATTTGCATGGACATATACATGGACAAGTACAATGTGCATCCAACAATGCACGTTTGTGTGCAATGTTCATCCATGTGCAAGGGCACCATGTGAGGAAAAACATTTAGTCAATGTTGAAATGAACACTGTTGTTCCATATTCGACATAAATGTCCAGCCTCTTCCATAGAGAAACTTACTTGTGCATAATGCACCAGCAGGTTTCCAGCCCAACACACTCACACCACATATGTATAACTGTGTATGTGTGTATAACTTTTTCCTATTAATATTTTTGAACCACTTTGGCACATAGAGTAGTCATTCAAAGCATATTACAAGGTACTGAGTCAGGAGCAAAATCTAAGAAAAGAAAAAGAAAAGAAAGGTGTACATATAAGAATAACTAAGGGGAAGATGCAGATAATAAAGCTTGAACAACAAAATTACAGCAATAAACCAGGACAGCAGAAGCCATAACTCAAGAGATTTATGACAAGCTTGTGATTAATGATATGAATTGCATCATTTATTGTTAATTTTCATCAAGTCAACTTCAACATATGACAACTCTACGAATTAGAGACCTCTAATCCCTATCCTCAACAGCCCCACTAAGGTTTTGCAGACCTGAGGCCATGGCTTCCTTGATTGAACCAATCTGCCTTAATGTAGGCTGCATTTACACTGTAGAATTAATGCAGTCTGACACTCCTTTAACTACCATGGCTCAATGCTATGGAATTCTGGGATTTGTAGTTTTGTGAGACATTTAGCCTCCTCTGTTTAAGAGCTCTGGTGCCACAACAAACTACACATACCAGGATTCCATAGGATGGTGCCATGTCAGTTAAAGTGGTGTCAAACTACATTAATTTTTCAGTGTGACTGCAGTCTTCAAAGTCTTCCCCCTTTCCTATTGCCTTCTATCATACCAAGCATTCTTGTCTTTTTTTCTAGTGAGTCATGTCTTCTTATGGTATGTCTATGGTTTGTATGACAGTCTCAGTTAAGTCATCTTGTCTTCTAGGGAAAGGCTTGACATGTTCTCAGACCCATTTATTTGTCTTTTGGAAGTTTAGGGAGAGGCAGTTTAGAATACTAAGGCAAAATTTATATGGGGACCTTCACTGTGCTGTTGTTTATTTGAAAAGATGCTACTGCCATTTTTGGAAGGTGGATTTCATTTTCAAGATCTTAATATGTGTCATAAGGTAGTGTCAAAGGCTTTCATGGCTGGCATCCATAGTTTTTTGTGGAGCTTTCGGGATATGTGGCCATGTTCTAGAAGAGTTCTTTTCTGATGTTTCATCAGCATCTGTGGCTGGCATCTTCAGAGAATGTCATAAGATATTTAGTACCTGGCATCTTGCTGATGACATACGCAGGCATACGCTGTGCTACTTGTTGTCACATCCTTTTATGGCAACATTTGTTTAGAGGAGGTTTTCATTGTCTTCTCCAGAGGCTGAGAGAGTGTGATTTGGCCAAAGTCTCCCAGTGAGTTTTGTGGTTGAGCTGGGAACTGAACCTTAATCTCCATAAGGAGTGATTATTTTCTTTTGACAATACACAATGGCCATATTGAACTGACAATGGAGGGACCATTGCATATGAAAGTAGTCATTAAACTACACAGAGTAGCATCCAAATATCCATTTTCTCTGTGCCTTGCCTTTGCACATTACACATTGCATAATGGGTTGTCAGCCATGCGTACTGATCATTGACCCACATAGCATTCAGCAGAAGGGTTGTCTAACATAGCTCTGCCAGCAGATATTTAGGCCAATATTGGCCGATAACTGAAAACTACAGGCCAGTTCAGATATCCTTCCTTGGACAATCTTGGAACCCCCTTCAAACCATTTATTTATTTATTTATTTATTTGCTGGACTATCATAGTGTTTGAGTGTTGGACTATGATTCTGGAAGCCAGGGTTCAATTCCCAGTTCGGCCATGAAACCCACTGGTGACCTTGACTAGGTCACATGCTCTCAGCCTCATGGGAAAACCATGGCAAAACTCCTCTGAACAAATCATGCCAAGAAAACCCTATGATAGGTTCACCTTGGGGTTGCTATAGGCAGAAATGACTTGAATGCACACAACACACACACACGCACGCACACATCATAGGTTCTGTCCATTTAAGAAAAGAAAGGAATGTTGCCCCTTATGATTTTTTGCTGTCAGGGTGGCATGACAAACAAACCCTTGGCAATTATAATTTTATCTCCATTGTCCTGCTATACTCATTCTATTGGCTAATCCTGAATATTGGAAGACAATCCTTTTTATCAATACAGGACCAGTATGGTGTAGTAGTTTAAGCACTGGAGACTAGGATTCAAACCCCCATTCAGCCATGGAAACTCAGTGGGTAATCTTGGTCATGCCAGATCCTCTCACCCTCAGAGGAAGGCAAAGGCAATCCCCTCTGAACTAGAAAACCCTGTGGTATGATCGCCATAGGTCAGATCTCCATAAATCAGAATTGACTTAAAGAAACAACAACAACAACAACAGATAGATCTAGACATCAACTCAGAGTGTCTCCATTGTTCCTGCTGTATTAGAAATATTCATCTTACTTTCAGAGAAACTGAAACCAAATAGTCTAGTTTATAAATGCTGGAAAGTACCGGTACTAACTTTGACATTAGATTGTTCTGTATAGATTAACCAATAAAATGCTGGTCTAGCTTCAATGTGTAACATTTCTTTAGATATAAAACTATGTTTGGTGAAACAAAAAAAATTGATGGTTTGGGTATCTGGGACCCCACTATGCCTGTTGGTGATGTAATACTTGTACTGCTTCCCTGTGACTTATAATGCTGGTATGTGTTGAGGGAACAAAAAATGGAGAAAAGCAAATACAGTGGTCCCCCAGGTTACGAATCCCCCAGGGTACGAAAACCCCAGGATCCGAAAGAGCTGGGGCTGGAAAACAGCCCTGGTTTCCGGGGGAAAAAAAACAGGTTGCGAAAGGAAAGCGGCGCGAAATTCAAATCGCGCCAAGTCTTTTGCTATACTTACAGTGGTCCCCCGGGTTACGAATGTTTTCGGGTTACGAAAGGGGTGCTGGAACGAATTACTTTCGTAGCCCGGGGGACCACTGTATACCCCAATTTTGGGCGCAAACAAAGCCTGGGGCTTATGATTTCCTCAAGATCTGAATCCTGGCACGATTCTAATAGGACACAGGACACAGTGAAGATTCAAGCAAAGCCAATGCACACAGTCTGCTCCACTACACAGAGTGGAATCTGTGCTAGAAGAGGGGCAAAATGACATTGAGACTCATAAGAATTTTATATCCTCCTTTCTTCAAGACCACTCCAAGATGATCTCAGCAATTTTCCAAATTCTACATGTATACCAAGTTGCAGATTAACCATTTGGACACTTGTGACACTAGTTTACGCACATTCTGCAAAAATCATTTGTGACAGTTTGATTATTTTTGTTGTTGTTACTCCCTAAGCCTAACTCTCTGTCCCATCTGTTGGCCTTTCTTCCTGTATGAAAACCACAAAGTGAGGTTTATCTTCTGTGTTCTCGATGTTATGCTCTATGTTTCAGGCATGTTATTCAGCAACAAGTCTATGTTTAGGTGAAAAGTTGGAAAGGTCCAAAGTTTGTAGCCACAACAAAACTCCATTTCAGGTTTTTTTAGCATAAGCCTACCAAGCCTTATTCCAAGCTATACTAATCCCTTTTCTGAGTCCATATTCCCAAAACCCCAAAATTTTCTTTTCTTAAATTACATCCTTGTAATGTAACATTTAATGGATGGTCAATACAGTTGAATCCTGCATGTTTTGATTGTTGCCAAAAGACTTATACTCTAAGCTTGAAGAATCATAGAATCATAGAATCATAGAGTTGGAAGAGACCACAAGGGCCATCCAGTCCAACCCCCTGCCATGCAGGAACTCCAAGTCAAAGCATCCCTGACAGATGGCCATCCAGCCTCTGCTTAAAGACCCCTAAGGAAGGAGACTCCACTACACTCCGAGGGAGTGTGTTCCACCGTCGAACAGCCCTTACTGTCAGGAAGTTCCTCCTAATGTTGAGGTGGAATCTCTTTTCCTGCAGTTTGCATCCATTGTTCCGCGTTCTAGTCTCTGCAGCAGCAGAAAACAAGCTTGCTCCCTGCTCAATATGACATCCCTTCAAATATTTAAACAGGGCTATCATATCACCTCTTAACCTTCTCTTCTCCAGGCTAAACATCCCCAGCTCCCTAAGGCGTTCTTCATAGGGCAAGGTTTCCAGACCCTTCACCATCTTAGTTGCCCTCCTTTGGACATGCTCCAGTTTCTCCACATCTTTTTTGAATTGTGGTGCCCAGAACTGGACACAGTATTCCAGGTGGGGCCTGACCAAAGCAGAATAGAGTGGCACTATAACTTCCCTTGATCTAGAAACTATACTTCTATTGATGCAGCCTAAAATTGCATTGGCTTTTTTAGCTGCCGCATCACACTGTTGACTCATGTTCAGCTTATGGTCTACTTGGACTCCTAGATCCCTTTCACATGTGGTCTCATTCAGCCAGGTGTCCCCCATCCTATATCTGTGCATTTCATTTTTCTGCCCTAAGTGCAGAACCTTACATTTCTCTGCATTGAATTTCATTTTGTTAGCACTGGCCCAGCTTTCTAGTCTATTCAGGTCATTTTGAATTTTGATCCTGTCCTCTGGGGTATTAGCTACTCCTCCCAGTTTAGTGTCATCTGCAAATTTGATAAGTATGCCCCCAATTCTGTTATCCAAATCGTTAATAAAGATGTTGAATAGCACTGGGCCCAGGACAGAACCCTGTGGGACCCCACTGGTCACTTCTCTCCAGGATGAAAAGGAGCCATGTTGAGCACCCTTTGAGTTCGGCCAGTCAACCAATTACAAATCCATGTAACAGTTAACTTGTCTATCCCACATTTTGCAAGCTTGTTTGCAAGAATGTCATGGGGAACCTTGTCAAAGGCCTTACTGAAATCGAGGTATACTATATCCACAGCATTCCCTTCATCTACCAAGCTGGTAATTTTATCAAAAAAAGAGATCAGGTTCGTTTGGCATGACTTGTTTCTCTGAAACCCATGTTGGCTTTTTGTGATTATGGCATTGGCCTCTAAGTGTTCACAGACTCTCTGCTTAATGATCTGCTCTAGAACCTTTCCTGGAATTGATGTCAGACTAACTGGACGATAATTGTTGGGATCCTCTTTATTCCCTTTTTGAAGATGGGGACAACGTTTGCCCTCCTCCAGTCTGCTGGGACTTCTCCTGTTCTCCAAGAGTTCTCAAAGATTATTGCCAATGGCTCTGATATTACATTTGCCAGTTCTTTTAATACTCTAGGATGTAGTTCATCTGGTCCTGGAGATTTATATTCATTTAGGTTAACCAGGTATTCCTGTACTACCTCTTTACTTATTCTGTGCTGAATTTCCTCTATTCTGTCTCCTGTTCCATTATCCTTAGGTTGAGCACCCTTTGCCTTTTCTGAGAAGACTGAAGCAAAGAAGGTGTTGAGTAATTCTGCCTTTTCTCTGTCCCCTGTGAGCATTATGCCATCTTCTGCACGCAGTGGCCCCACTGTTTCCTTCTTCTTCCTTTTGCTGCGGACATATCCAAAAAAGCCCTTTTTATTATTCTTAACCTCTCTAGCAAGCCTGAGTTCATTCTGCGCTTTAGCTTTTCTGACTTTACCCCTACATGTGCTGGCTATTTGTTTGAATTCCTCTTTCGTGATTTCTCCATTTTTCCATTTCTTATACATGTTCCGTTTAAAACTTAGCTCAGTTGAAAGTTCCTTAGTCATCCATCCTGGCTTCTTGAGACATCTTCCATTTTTCTTCCTCATTGGAACTGTTTGAAATTGTGCCTTCAATATCTCCCTTTTGAGAAACTCCCATCCGTCTTGAACTCCCTTTTCTTTTAGTATTCCTGACCATGGGATCACTCCCAGTATTTCTCTAAGTTTATTGAAATCAGCTCTCCTAAAGTCTAGAGTGCGTGTCTGACTATGCCTAGCTTCTCCCTTCCACTGTATTACAAACTCCAGGAGAACATGGTCACTTCCACCTAAGGATCCGACCACTTGCACCCCATCAACTAGGTCTTCCCTGTTGGTTAAGATCAGATCTAAAATGGCTGATCCCCTTGTTGCCTCTTCCACCTTTTGGACAATGAAATTGTCTTCCAGGCAAGTGAGGAATTTGCTAGACTTTGAGGATTTGGCTGAGTTTGACTTCCAGCAAATATCAGGATAGTTGAAGTCACCCATCACTACTACATCTCTCTTTTCTGAGTATGTGATTATCTGTTCTAGAAAGGCATCATCCAATTCCTCTGCCTGAGTCGGGGGTCTGTAGTAGACTCCCACAGTAAGATCCCTGTTATTTCCCTCTCCTTTAATTTTTATCCAGATGCTCTCCACCTGGCTTCCAGTATTGACTTCCTGCATCTCTTCACTGGTGTAAATATCTCTGACATACAATGCTATTCCTCCTCCTTTCCTGCTTGGCCTGTTTCTCTTAAAAAGGTTATACCCCTCTATTTCTACATTCCAATCATGAGACTCATCCCACCAGGTTTCAGTGATGCCTATTATATCATATTTCCCTTGTTGTGCTAGGAGTTCAAGTTCATCCTGCTTATTTCCCATACTCTGTGCATTAGTGGAGAGGCATTTAAGACCATGTGTCCTCTTTACTTGCTGCTTTTGCACATTTTTTTTGCCTCCTACTGTTGGGTCCTTGCACTGTTTGCCTTGTTCCCTCTATGCCACTTGGACTATTCTCTCCATCCCTTTTGCCTTCCAGAATAATGTCTCCCTCCCCCACATAACTCAGTTTAAAGCCCTCCTGATCAGATTCTTCAGACTGTTGGCAAAAACTTTTTTGCCAACTGGCGTGAGATGCAGTCCATCCCTTGCCAGAAGTCCCTCCTCATGGAACCGCAGCCCATGATCCAAGAATCCAAACTGTTCTTGGCGGCACCATCTACGGAGCCAGTTATTCACCTCTGCTATTTTCCTCTCCCTTCCTGGACCATGCCCTTCTACCGGGAGTAGAGATGAGATGACAACCTGTGCATCCATCTCTTTCAGCTTCCTTCCCAGAGCCTCATAATCCCTTTTGATATTCTGAAGGCTGTGCCTTGCAGTATCATTGGTTCCCACATGAACCAAAAGAAGAAGAGATCAATGCTCTTCATTTATCACTCTGTCATTAATAGCCATCTATCATTCAGTTTGGTTTTCTTGTTCAGAATGGGTTTGCCCTTTGCCATCCTACTAGACCGAGACAGTGTGAGTTGGCCCAGGTCACTCAGTGAGTTTCCAGGCCAAGCAGGGATATGAACCCTACTACGAGCAGAAAATAGCAAACACTTGGGATGATCAGTAGTGTTGCTCAGGTTAGTGTCACACAGTTGTTGGGAGGGGAGCAAACTGTCTTACCCTCCCCTCCACCTGGCCAGATCATCCCACCAACCCACAAGGCCTTCGGAGTCCTGTGTGACCTCACCTCATTTATTGTAGAGTCGAATGCAAATCAAGTCATTCAAATGACTTGAGATGTGAGTCAGTTAACTCATGTCTACATCACTGGAATCTGACAGCTGGTTGTCTAGACCAGAAAAAAAAAGACTGAGGCTGCATCCACACTGGGGAACACTGATTGCATCCACACTGGGGAAATAACCCAGTTTGGCACCGCTTTAATTGCCTTGGCACAAGGCTATGGAATTCTGGGAGCTGGAGTATATTGTGGGGTCCAGAGCAGAGCTCTGCTCTGCTCTGGGCCCACAACATATTCCAGCTCCCAGAATTCCATAGTCTTGCACCAAGGCAATTAAAGCGGTGCCAAACTGGGTTATTTCCCCAGTGTGGATGCAGTCTAAAGACTCTTTCAGACGTGGAAAATTGGAAGTATAATCCAAGGGCAATCCAAACGCAATCCTGGGGTTTCACGTTATTGCGAATTAATTCTTCTCACGCAAATTCAGGCAAAAGGGAAGTCACTCCGAATGCAATCATGGGTTTAACGTTGTTGCGTATTTAAGCTTCTCACGCGATTTCGGGCAAGGGGGGGTTATTTTTGGGTAATGGGAAGTAATTTCGAATGCCTTCCGAACAGAGCAGGGGTTCAGGTAAATTTGCTAAACAAGCGAATTTACATGAATCCGCATTGGCTCCATTCGGAATTGGGAGAAATTCCTCCCGTTTGAAAGAGTCCTAAGTGTTTAATCAAATGAACATTTCCCATTTGGGGAGATGATACATCCCCATATTTCTGAACCAGTCTCTAGATCCTGTTCACAAAGGCAAAGTTCACAAGGATCTACAGAACCAGAGGCGGGCAAAGTGCAGCTCAGGGGCCACAATGAATAAAAACAACAACAACAACAATTATATCATGTGGCCTGCAGGCTCTCTTTGTGCCTACCTCCGCTGTCAAAAAAAGGGGAGGGAAAGTCATCTAGGGAAAGAGGGGCATTTTCACCATGTTTGGGGGGCATCTTTGGCCATGTCAGGCCCAGAGGATATTTCTGAATATCTCACTTCACAGAACTGGCTAGTTCTCTCGTGGACTGTCTAATCTTGAGGAGCCATCAAAGCCAAACAGAGGTGGATTTTGGATCCCTTGGCAATGAATTTGCAAGGTTGTTGTCACATGTATCTCTCTCTCCCAGTGGCTATTGGAAGAAAGAAAGGGCACACTTAATATAGCTATATAGGCTGAATCAGTTGGACCAAGCTAGCATAAAAGAAGGCCAGGAACAATGGATACTAAAAACATGAGTGGTATGCATTGTTCCAGGAAAGAGCAAGTAAAGGGAGACATCTATAAACAGGACAACATCTCCGTCATCAGCTGCATGGTGACGTACCCATGCAAACTTTGTAAATATCCACATTATATTCTTCTTAGGCAAGCTCCCTATAAAAGAACCAGGCCCACAACCATAACCACCATCAAGCTTCAGCTTGTCTGCTTTGCTTTGTTGTTTCCAAGAGTTTTGGAAATCTGACCCATCAGTCCACCATGAGGGCTCTCTACCTTGTGATGGTTGTCATGATGTTGGTTGCCACAGCCATGAACGTTGAAGGTAGGAACTGATCTTTTAAAGGGTAGAGAGAATGAGAAATGTGCCAGGGAAGGGGATGAGATATGAATCTGCCAATATCATGACGTCTTTGTGTGAGTCTTCAGTGTGATCACCCTGTGTAAAGCAATAGTCAGCCCACTTCAAAAAAGATAGAAGAAGAAGGTGCAGAAGGGAGCAAAGAAAGTGACCAAGAAGGTTGCTGGAGCAATTCCTTCAAAAGGAAAATTCACTTGGGCCTGAATCCTGTTGGTAGTTCCAACTAGATGACACTCAACTGTAGAAATAATGCAGCTTAATACTACTTTAACTGCCACGGCTTCATCTTACAGAACTGTGGGATTTGCAGTTATGTGAGGCATTAGCACTCTTTAGCAGAGAAGGGTACAGACCTCGTAAAAAGTCATATCTCAGGATTCTATAGAACGGAGCTACAGCACTTAAAGTGGTGTCAAACTGCATTATATCTACAATGTAGATGTACCTTTCTTAAATCAATGGATTTTACCTAAGCATTGAGTCACCTTTCAACAATCGACACAATGGGTTTCCTCTAGTTATCACTAGTTGTGAGGTTACTTTAGCATGGACAAAAGAGCTGGTGGATATGAAAGAGATACATAAAAGCATGCATAGTGAAGAGGTAGTGGAGAAAGAAGTTATTCTCCTGCTCATAAAATAATAGAACCCTGTGGAGTCATCTACTGAAATTAAACGGCAGGAGGTTTAGGACAAATTAAAGGAAGTGCTTCTTACAGGAAAAGAACCACAAAATTTGCTACCAGAAGGTGATGAGACAGCCACTAGCTAAACTTGCAAAATTAGATGTGTTCATGAAGGACAAAGCTTCCAGTGGTTAGATGAAACTGCAAGTTTCAGAAGGAGTTATCAGTCCATGCTAGTTGCTGAGACCCAAGAGCAGGATGATTTCTTTGTTATCTTGTCCTGATTGTGATTCTTACATGCAATAGTAGAAACAGCATGCAGAAGCAAATGAGTGTTTGGTCTGCTCTAGAATAGATTTTCTCTCTTGATCTCTCCTCGAGGGCTCCTTTGTCGGTCTACAGACTGTGTGTGGGTCTCTTGGGAAAACCTTATCACTGATTTATTTTAATTTTATTTATTTATTTATTTATTGACAAAAATCACCTAGGCCAGAAACAGGAAGGGTCTGAGGGTCTCAAGAAACATAGATTCTGACAACATCTGACCTCATTATCCCAACATTTTCTTTTTAAAGTACACCCAAGCATCTCTTACCCTTTTGTACCTGCTGCTTTAGTCTTTGTTGTTCAGAAGGGATAAGGATCTACATGGGATGCCAAGGCAGGGCTGCCAGCCACCTCTGGCTCTGTTTGGAGACTGTTGTCTGTGTTCTCCTCTTCCCCTTCCTTCTCAAAGGAGACCTCCTCCCGATATGACATGACAGGAAGACCATATGAAGGAAGACACTTCTGCTCTGTTTCAGTTATGGGCTTTCTCTTCTTTCTGCAGGATTTTACAAAAAAGCCCCGAGCTGTGCGGGGGCAGGAGGCGTGTGCCGCAAAGCATGTGAGAAGAATGAGCATGGCTCCAACGGATACGACTGCTCTCCCTGCTGTTTTCCCTACAAGAAGGGCTGAAGCGGAAGGAGGGTGCCATCCCACCTCATGAGAAGGGCCAAGAGGAGTTGCCACCACTGCTGGCAAGAAGGCATCATGTCTATTTTTCCTCAATAAATGGACATGAATGCCCAAGTCATCTCCTGTGTCCTTCCTTGGGGAACAAGAGGGAGGGGTGAGCAGATGGGTGGGTGGAAGGATGGGAAAATTTGGAAGAGATAATCTTAGTATTTATTAATCACTGCGTGAGGAGTGGGCACCCAATCTATTCAGGAAATGTCATCACAGGACCTAATCATATCACCCGCAATGCTAGAAGGACTTTCACTTGTTCATCCTCCAATACAATTTGTGTTATACTATGTCAGCAATGCCCTTCAAACACCCTACATTGGGAAAACAGACCAGCCCCTGTGCCAGAGGATAAATGGACATAAATCAGACATTAAAAATGGGAATACACATAAGCTGGTTGTAGAACACTTCAGCCTTCTTGGGCAATCCATCTCAGACCTCAGGACAGCAGTCTTTGAACAGACAAAAACCTCAAAGGAAGAAAAGAAAAATAGCAGAACTCCATGAACCCCTGTCCCTCAGTAGTGGGTTCAACAGACACAACGGCTTCCATAACAGTAGCTAACCCCCCAGCTTCATGAAGGGTCTCTTGGCCAGTTGATCGCATCTCCTTTTTGGTTCCCAGACAGCATCACATTACATTCCAATACTCCCACCACCATTCATATAGTCACCTATGCCTTGGCTTTTGGCAACATCCTTCCTCCTGCTTTGTACCCCAAGGACCATAGTTAAGACTGAACTTGTCACTTCATCTCCATAGCCACAAGTTTTTAATTTCTATTGATATTTTCACACACAACCTGCTTATATAGGGTGTGTGTGTGTGTGTGTGTGTGTGTATGTGTGTGTACCATGTTTCTCTGAAAATAAGACAGTGTCTTATATTAATTTTTGCTCCCAAAGATGCAGTAGGTCTTATTTTAAGGGAATGTTTTATTTTTTCCATGAAGAATTCACATTTATTGTTGAACCAAAAAAATGAACATTTATTATATACTATATATATATATATATATACACACACGAAAACTTTGCTAGGTCTTACTTTCAGGGGAGACCTTATATTTAGCAATTCAGCAAAACCTCTACTAGGTCTTATTTTTTGCGGATGTCTTATTTTCGGGGAAACAGGGTATATATATTCACTGTCGGAGAGCTCTTTGGTGCTACATCAGACTACAAATCCCAAGATTCCATGGAGTTATGGCAGTTCAAGCAGTGTCAAACTGCATTTCTCCTCCAGTGTGGCATCCATGACAGTTAAAGTGGTGTCAACCTGTGTTAAATTCTGCAGTGTTGCAGCAGCCCAAACAGTTCCTCCAACCTGAATCTGAGTTTTCCCTTTAGACCAGTGATTCCCAAACTTTGTTTTGGACTTCAGCTCCTAGAAGTCCCAGCCAGCTTGGCCAGCAGTCAGGAATTCTGAAGTTTAAAACATCTGGAGGACCAAAGTTTGGAAACCACTGCTTTAGACCCTAGTTTGAATCCCCACAGCTACTAATTTTTCCCTTCCTTCCTGGCTGTACAGTGGTCCCTCCACATTCGCTGGGGTTAGGGCTGAAGAACCCCTGTGAATGTGGGAAAACGGCAAATAAAAAAGACTATTCTTTTTACCTAAGAGAACACCTTTCTAGGAATCTCCAGGTCATCCAGTGCAACTCTATGGTCAACATCTGCCAGAGGTTGATCATAGAATCGTGCTGGAGGACCTACAAATGTCCAGAGAAGTGTTTTCTCTAGGAACCTCTAGGTTCTCCAGTACAACTCTATAGGGCAAGGATGCCACCTGTCCCCATGTCATTATTTCCTTCATAACGAGAGTGGCAGAATCGTGCAGGTATGGGGCATTACATAGACATTTCAGCTGCCTAGAGGAGAGCTGGAGGCTACCCACATAGGAATCAGAAAGCAGAGAGAAGAGGCTCTAGAACCGTGTTGGCAGACCTATGCACACATGCCCTCTCTGGCATGCAAAGCCATTTCTGAGGGCATGTGGAAAGATAGGAGGGAAGGGGAAGAGTAGGAACAGTGCATACCTCTCCGGATACAGATAAAGTCCCGGGAGGGTGGGGAAAGAGGAGGATGAGATGTGCACCTGTTCATCTTCTTCCCCCTGCCCTCCCAGGGTTTCAGCTATCTCTGGGGAAGTACCACCCCCAGAAGACTGAAGTGCTGCCCCCCCCCCAGAAGGTGGAAGTCCCCCTGGAAATCCCACTCTCTTTGAGTTTGGGCACTCGGTCTCTAAAAGATTAACCATCACTGCTCTAGAACATCTTGATCAATTTTTTAGGGTACACCATCATGGTATGGATGAAAGAGGCAACAAGGGTGACCAAATGTCATAACCACAAAGTGCATTATTTTATGCTATGTAACTGAAATTCCTTTGGTCCTGATAACATTGTTATGGTGTGTACAACTTTAGTTTTTTCTGAGGACTCTTTCAAACGGGAGGAATTTCTCCCAAATCCGAATGGAGCCCATTCGGATTCACGTAAATTCGCTAGTTTAGCAAATTTACGTGAATCCCCATTGCGTTTGGAAGGCGTTCGGAATGTCTTCTTATTACCCGGAAATAACCCCTCCTTGCCCGAAATTGCGTGAGAAGCTTTAATGCGCAATAACGCAAAACCCATGATTGCATTCAGAGTGGCTTCCCTTTTGCCCGAAATTGCGTGAGAAGAATTAATTCGCAATAACGTGAAACCCCAGGATTGCGTTTGGATTGCCCTTGCATTATACTTCCAATTTCCAATGTCTGAAAGAGTCCAGTATAAAGTTTTCTGAAGCTGCTGAAGTTTGTCATTGTGAACTGAGGTTAGACAGTCCATAACAGCTCACAGCCCTGCACTGGGAAAGGGACAACAGGAATCAAAACAGGAACTGGGAGTGACCAGAAATCGATTCCTAGCCTGTGGCATCCCTGCACCAGGTGTCACCCTGTGCAGGGAGGGGGTCATTGGGGCGGCAGGGCTTCTGGCAGCTCCATCCTCCATGCCACCTTGGATGGCATAGGGAGAACGTGGGGGGGTGGGGAGACATGAGTGTGAGGACAGCGCAGAGGGAGCACATGTGAGGGGAGTGCAAGAATGCTGAGGGAACAAGCACACACAACGGGAGTGAGAAGACAGAATGGGGTGGTATGGGGGAGGGAGCCCATGGAAGCCCTGCATCCCAGATCCCCCCTTCCCTGCACCAGGCGAAACATGGTGCAGAGGAGTATATGAACGGTGCAGGGGAAAAGCAAGTACAGTGGTGGCATGGGGAGAGGACCCGGCCAGGTGTCAGCCACCTTTTGGGTTGTTACCAGGTGCTCATCACACCACTGCACTCCCTAGTGACGCCACTGTTCCTATCATGGCAAGAAAGAATGCAAAGCAGTCAGTGGGGGTCTGGAAGGTGGGGAAATACGGTGGGGCAGCCGTAGGAGAGGATCCAGCATGGTAAGGCAGTTTGAGTGTTGGACTGGGACTCTAAGAGACGAGGATTGAAATCCCAGTTTGACCATGGTAACCCACAGGGTAACCTTGGACTGGTGACACTCTTCCAGCCTCAGGGCAAGGAAATGGCAAACCCCCTCTGAATAAGTCTTGGCATTTGGCATTAACTTGAAGGTATATAGCGACAACAAGATAGCCCAAGACCCTCTCTGCTAAGAGAATAATAAATAGTAAGATTACCCCCCCCCCCCCCCAAATTCCAACTTCTTCCACCAGCCTATCTGTTCTTTCCCTCCTCTCCCTCAAGGAAGGACACAGGAAACAGCCCGTGCATTCACATGCATTTATTGAAGAGGACCAGACATAATGACTTCTTGCCAGCTGAGCAGTGATGGCAACTCCTCTTGGCCCTTCTCAGGTGGTGGGATGGCAACCTCCCTCCTCTTCAGTCCTTCTTGTGGGGGAAACAGCAGTCATTCTTGAAGTAAAAACAGTCGAAGCCATCGGAGGCATCCTCATTCTTCTCACACTCTTTGCGGCATGTGCCTCCTGCCTCCACACAGCTTGGGGCTTTCTTGTATAATCCTGCAGAAAGAAGAGAAAACTCACAAGTAAAACACAGCAGAATCACATTCCTTCATATGTGCTACCTGTCATGTCCTACCAGGAGGAGGTCTCCTTTAAAAGGAAGGGGAACAAGAGAGCACAGACAAACAGCTCCAAACAGAGCCAGAGGTGGCTGGCAACCCTGGCTTGAAGCCAAGCCTGAATGATTCCATGTAGATCCTTAACCCTTCTGAACAACAAAGACTAAAGCAGTGAGAACAAAAGAGCAGGAAATGCTTGGGTGTTCTTTAAAAAGGAAATAGTGGGATAGTGAGGCCAGATGTTGCCAGAATCTAACTGAATCTGTTATAAATATGTGTATGTATTCTGTTAATCTGCCATATTGGTTAATATAGTACTTTGGGAATGTAGAGTGTATTATTTTTGTTGTTGGGGAATGACAGCAAGTACAGTCAATGGGTTTGACTTTTGCGGATTTGATTAACACATTCTTTCTAGGAATGTTTGGATCCTTTGGTGCAACTCTGCTAGAAGTTGACCATAGATTTGTACTGGAGGACCTAGAAATTACTAGAGAAAACACTTCTCTAGGCATCTGTAGGTCCTCCACATGATTCTATACTCAACATCTGGCAGATGTTGACCATAAAGTTATGCTGGAGGACCTAGATATTCCTAGAGAGGTATTTTCAAAGGTAAAACCAGATTTTTTTTATTTGTGGTTTTTGCACTTTCACCGGATCCCTGTGAATGTGGAGGGCCAACTGTATACTGCTGTTTTGTAGTGATTCATAGGGAATGTTGCCTGGCACAGGATTGTGCAGATGTCTGGGGGAGGCTTTCTTTCATTAGAACTTGTTGATGAGAAATGGAGAGCAGAGATAAAACTGAAAGTGTATGAGGGTGACTGGACAAACATGGTTGGAAAGGCAGATATGTGTTAATATCTAAACAAATCCTAGTAAAGCCCATGATATGTTAGGGTGGGATAGCATTAATTTTATGTCACTGTTTGTGGATTATGACAATTCTGTCTGCAAACGTCTTCCTGCTAACTGGAATAAAGTTCTTGCTGTTTGGAATACAGAAGACTGGTTCACTGAAAGACCGTTCTTGACAGTTCACATTTTTGGCTAGCTACAAATTAGCACAGCCAAGGCCATCTTTTTGCTGCAAAGCAACAGCCCTTGTTGCCGCACTTCCCTCCTGTCTCCTTAATTCACAGGGCTTTGTAATATCTTGATGAAGGAAGAGAAAATCCACAACTGAAACAAAGTGGAAGCACGGGTGGCACAGTAGTTTAATGCCAGGACTGCAACCACGATGTTGTGAGCTCAATCCCAGGGCTCTAGGGTTGGCTCAGCCTTCCATCCTTTTATAGGTCAGTAAAATGAGTACCCAGCTTGTTGGGGGCAATTGGGTTACAGATTGTAAACAGCTTCAAGAGTGGTGTACTATGAAGTGGTGTAGAAATGTAATTATTACTATTCCTATTGGAAGTGTCTTCTTCCGCATGGAAACTCTGAAAACTGCCCTGGTACAAGGCTTAGCAAATGACCAGAGCTGAACAGTCCGACATTACATTTCTGGGTTCTTCATTTAAACTTGGGTTCTGCTGGGAGAAGAAAGTGCTTCTCTATCACAGATGAGACACCTCTTGCTTTGAGTAGCTGAATGCGAATGTATTGGGGGGCATCATCAAATAACTAAGGAAGAAGATTTCAAGGGTCCATACAACTTATAGAGAAGAAAACCTTTAGTGAAAATTCTAGAAAGAGGTTGATGGAAAAAAGAACAGCAAGTTTTGCCATGTTCACCTTGCCATGCCCACTCTCTCAGCCTCAGAGGAAGGCAAACAGAAACCTCCCCTGAATAAATATTGCCAAGAAAACCTAATGTTAGGGATGTCTTAGGGTCACCATAATTCAGAATTGACTTGAAGGCAAACAGCAACAGTATATGTGTAAAGTAGATACATATATAGTGTAACATGCATGTATAGTAGTAGTAGTACATTATTGGCACACAACAACAAACAGAAAAGCCACTTCGAGTCTTATTTTGGGAGAAAGGCAAGATATACATGAAATAAATATGTAAATAACAAAATAATGATGGGAAGGGGGACATGGTGTAGACTGCTAATGGGCCCTGCATTGCTGGTGGTTGGATGAATTCAAGCATCCATGGCTTGATAACATTTTTAAAATATATAAATTCCAAAAAGAAAGCCTTGATTTTGCCATTTTAATATAAGGCATACCATTTTACTGTGCCATTGTACTTAATAAGACTTAAGCATCCATGGATTTTGGTGTCCACATTTTGGTTCCTTGAACCAAACCCCAGTGGATACCGAGGGTATGCTCTACTTATTAGGAAGAGCACAATCAGGAAAGCGGGTAAGTGAGAACGGTGGCTTGAAAATGCTCAGATTGTTCTAAATCAGATTCATGCTCACTCTTGTTTCAGAGTCAAAACCTGTATGAGACCAAGGCCACATCTACACTGCAGAAATAATGCAGTTTGATACTGCTTTAACTGCCATGGCTTAATACTATGGTATTCTGGGATTTGCAGTTTTGTGATATTTAGCCTTCTGTCTCAGAGAGTTCTGGCACCACCACAAACTACAAATCCCATGATCCTATAAGATGGGGCCATGACAGTTAAAGTGGTATCAAACTGCATTAATTTTGCAAGGTGGCAGCAGCCCAGGTTACTGCCCTGTTGAATCACTTGATCTCTCGAGTAAATCATTGCCAAAACACACTTTGGCCATTGCCATTGGGAGCTCTGAAGGCCAGCAGTACCCTCTGGTGGCAAGCTAATAGGCTGTCTCTAAGAGAAATTTGTGGAATGCTTGGAATGGGATGCATGATATCTAAAGGGGCTGAACAGACCTCCCCTAAGGGGCACCCTATAGCTGCCTCTTTCTTTGCTGGATTGGGGCCATGGCAACTACACATTGCAACCCTGATCTGGCCTTTCTGCCATGCAAAAAGGAGCTACTTTTTGCACCATGGAAAGGGTGCCATAGCAGCCGGTGCTGCAGCTTTTCGGTGCTCCTTTGGCTCTGCATCATCTGGATGCAGCACCAGAGGAGTGCCATGAAGCCGCCCTCTGTGCGGTGGGATGTGCGGTGTCACGCCAGCATGGAGGCAGAGTCGGGGCATGCGTCATGCGGATGCCAAGACCCCACTTCACCCCAATTCCAGCCTTTATTGCTGGTCTGTCAAGGCTGTTAGATACATCATGAGAATGCCCTTGAGAGGCACTGAGATACAAGTGTGAGGAAAATGCATTTGAATAAGAGAAACTAGAAAGAGTTCTAGCACCCTTCATTCACTATTTTAGAAACAGCAATATATTTCTTGAGACTTTCAGAGCACTTCTCTCTTGCCTCGCCACAGTCTTTGCAAACCTTTCTAATTTTTAAAGCTCTGTTGCTGGCCATCACTTCAGCTTGTGGTTGCATACCCCACAGTTCTTCCTCTGGAAGACGTTTGTTGTTGTTGTTGTTGTTGTTGTTGTGTTTTCAAGTCATTTTTGACTTATGGCAACCCTAAGGTAAACCTATCATGGGGATTTCCCTGCTAAGATTTGTTCAGATGAAGTTTGCCATTGCCTTCCGCTGAGGCTGAGAGACTGTGACTTGCCCAAGATCACCCAGTGGGTTTCCATGGCCAAGCAAGGAATCAAACCCTAGTCTCTGAAGTCATAGTCCAATACTCTAACTTTACTCTAACTTTACGCCATGCTATGGAAGAAATTTCCTTCTATTTGTCCTAAATTCCCCATCATCCAACTTCAGTTGATGATCCCTTTGGGCTCTAATATTTTATTAAAGGGAAAATAAATTCTCTCTCCACTTCCTCCTCACTGTACAGGATTGTATATACCTCTGGCATATCCATCTATAGCTGCTTCCACACTGCAAAATTAATGCATCTTGACACCACATTAACTGTAATGCCTTCTTCCTGTGGAATCCTGGGATTTGTAGTGATACCAGGGCTCTCTGAGAGAGAAGGGGCTAAAATGTCTCCCAAAATCCTCTATCCTTGAGCGTGGCAGTTAAAGCCGTGTCAAACTGCATTAATTCTGCAGTATAGATGCAGCCTATGATCATTTTTCCCCTAAGCTAAAGATGTCCATGGTCTGAATTCCATTGGTGATCTCAACTAGAGTTACACCCTTTGAATCCATTGCTGAATGTTGAGTCAATTCTTATGTAAAAATCCATTGATTCACTAGAAATAGATAGAAATACCAATAGGATCCAGGCCCTTGAGTTCTCAATTTTCCTCTTGAACAAATTGCTCCAACACCTTTCCTTGTCACTTTCTTGGCTCCATCTTTACAATGACCCTTTGGGATGTGTTTGCCTAAGAGAACCTTACGAAATTTATAGAGTCACCATAACCTGACAGGAGACCTGAAAGCTCATACACAAAAAGAATCCCATCACCTGAATCCTAGCTGTTGTCCCAACTAAAGTAGACCCATTGAATCCATTGCTGGGTGGCGATTCAACATGCATGTAAAATCCATTGATTCAAGCGGTTTCCTCTAACTGGGAATACCAATACGATTCAGGACCATTTCTTCTTGAAGGAGTTGGTCCACCAAGCTGGTCACTTTCTGTATCTCCTTTATGTCTACAATGCCCTTGAAGTGTGGTGACCAGAGCTTTGCATACGGTCTTGAGCTTAGTATACAAAGGGTTCTTGTAGCACCTTGGAGACTAACTGAAAGCAAAGTTGGTAGCATGAGCTTTTGTAACCTTGAACTTACTTCCTCAGATGTGTGTTTAAAATATGTACTTGAGGAAGTAGGCTCAAATCTGTGAAAGCTCACGATACAAACTTCTTTCTTTTAATTAATCCCAAAGCTCCTACAAGTTCTACAAGTGCTACAAGTTCCCTTTGCAGACTAACATGGCTATATCTTTGGAATCGAGCAGTCTTGAGCTTGTTTACACTAAAGATTTCTATTAAGGCATTTTGGTACTGGAAGTTTTACATCTGATCAATTTCTTTGTCACGCCTGACACTTCTCATTCTTTCTATCCCATAGAAGTTCAGTTCTTACCTTCAACATTCATGGCCGTGGCAACCAACATCATGACAACGATCGCAAGGTAAAGAGCCCTCATGGTGAACTGATGGGTCAGATCTCCAAAATTCTGAGAAACAACGAAGCAAACCAGACAAGCTGAAGCTCGATGGTGGTTATGTTTGGGGCCCTGGTTCTTTTATAGGGAGCTTGCCTAAGAAGAATGTAATGTGGATGTTTACAAAGTTTGCTTGCATACGTCATCATGCAGTGGATGATGTAGATGTTTTCCTGTTTGTTGATGCCTCTCTTTACTTGCTCTCAGCCAGAACAATGCATACCACTCATATTTTCAGCTCCCATTGTTCATGTCCTTGTTTCCCCCCACATTATTTGTTTTCTTTCATACAAGCAATGGTCCTTCTAGGCCCAACCAGCTATTGCCTGAGAAGACAGGGGTCTTTAACAGCCATGGCTCAGTGCTAGGGAATCCTGGAGTTTCTTGTGGCACCAGAACCCTCTGATAGAAATGGCTAAATGTCTTAGAAAACTACAAATATTCCATAGCATTGAGCCATGGCGGTTAAAATGGTACTAAACAGCATTCTACTTTTCAGATACTTTTCAGCTTGTGCAGCCTGATGATGTGGACAGGATCCTTGGAGAGGTAAAAGCCACCACATGTATCTTGGACCCTTGTCCTTCTTGGCTTATGAAACAGGCCAGAGAGGGACTGGCTGAGTGGGTAAAGGAGGTGATCAATGCCTTCTTACAACAAGGCAGAACTCCATCCTGGCTAAAGAAGGCTGTTGTGAGGCCTGTGTTTAAAAAGTCATCCTTGGATCCCACAATAATGAATAACTATTGGCCAGTGTCTAACCTACCATTTCTGGGCAAGGTTTTGGAACGTGTGGTGGCTTCCCAACTCCAAGAGTATCTGGATGAAACAGATTATCTAGATCCACTTCAGTCTGGTTTCAGGCCTGGCTATGGAACAGAGACAGCCTTGATCACCTTGGTGGATGACCTACAGAGGGAATTGGACAGAGGGAGTGTGTCCCTGTTGGTTCTCCTGGACCTGTCAGCAGCTTTTGATACCATCAATTATGGTATCCTTCTGGACCGCCTCTCTGGGATGGGGCTTGGAGGCACAGTTCTACAGTGGCTCCATTCCTTCCTGGAGGGGCGAACCCAGAAGGTGGTACTGGGGGACTCCTGTTCGACCCCTGGCCATTGACCTGTGGCGTCCCTCAAGGTTCTGTGTTGTCCCCTATGCTGTTTAACATATACATGAAACCGCTGGGGGATGTTGTCCAGAGTTTTGGGGTGAGATGTCATCAATATGCGGATGACACTCAACTCTACTGCTCCTTCCCACCTCAGTCCAAGGAGGCTGTGCTGGTCCTAAACCAGTGTCTGTCTTCAGTATTGGACTGGATGCGGGTAAACAAGTTGAAACTTAATCCAGACAAGACAGAGGTGCTCCTGGACAGTCGGAAGGCGGATCAGGGAAAAGGGATCCAGTCTGTGTTAGATGGGGTCACACTCCCCCTGAAGACACAGGTGTGCAGTTCGGGAGTACTCTTGGACTCAGCCTTGAACTTGGAGGCCCAGGTCTCTGCTGTGACCAGGAGTGCTTTCGCACATTTAAAACTGCACCCATTCCTTGAGAAGCCAGATCTGGCCACAGTGGTACATGCCTTGGTTATATCCCATTTGGACTACTGTAATGGCCTCTACATGGGGCTGCCTATGAAAAGTGTTCGGAAAATTCAGCTGGTTCAAAGAGCTGCTGCCAGGCTGTTAACAGGGGCAGATTACAAAGACCATACAATGGCCCTGTTTAAGCAGCTTCATTGGCTGCCAGTTTGTTTCCGGATACAATTCAAAGTGCTAGTTGTCACCTATAAAGCCCTACATGGCTCAGGTCCACACTATTTGACAGGCCGTTTCTCCTGGTATGAACCAGCCCAGACTCTGAGATCCTCTGGAGAAGCCCTTCTCTCCGTCCCAACATCATACAAACACGATTGGTGGGAACACAAGAGAGAGCCTTCTTGGTGGCTGACTCTAGATTCTGGAACACAATGGCTCCCTCCTTGATGGCCTTCCGCCGGCAGGTTAAGACCTACCTGTTCACACAGGCGTTTAAGAATTGTTATGAGGACAGGCGAGGATGTTGAATAATTCGTTAATGTTTTAATTGTACTGTTTGTAATGTTGTGAAGCCACTCTGAGTCCCACTCCTGGGAAAAGAGCAGAATACAAATTATTATTATTATTATTATTATTATTATTATTACTGCAGGGCAGATTACAACAGATTTTTAATTCATCCCAAATTCTGAGAGAATCACACTGATTGTATGATGAGAAACACACACTCTTTCTCAACTGCCTAGAAGGAAACATAAGCTTCTATGACTCAAGCCCAAACCAATGCCCCACTTTCCCCCCAGGTTATATCAAGGTTAGATACCAGTAAAGGACTGAGTGGGGTGAAGAATCAGTATGTAGGGTTGCCAGAGTGAAAACTGGAGACAACTTCTGCAGATTTCTTCTACAATTACTGTGCAAAAGAGGGAATTTCACCAAGTGTTGCTCATCATACAATCAGGTAAGAAGCAACACTGGTTGAAATTCCCTCTACCACACAACTACAGTGGGCCCTCTGTATCCATGGAGGATCCATTCTGGACCTTTCCACAGATAGCAAAATCCACGGATGTTCAAGTCCCCATTGTCTCCAATGGTGGCTTGTGCATGCAGCTGTGCCGCCAAGTGGCAGCATAGCTGCATGCATGCACCACCACTGGGGATAACGGGGGCTTGCCCTAATGGCAGCTTGGCCATGTGCATGTGTCACGTTGGGGACAATGCAGATATGCTGTCCGCAGATGCTCAAATCCACAGATGGCACATCCACTAATACAGGTGGTGTCTTCAGTTTTCAATCTGGCAACTCTAGGGAAAAAAATGTGGTAGAGATGAAAAAGGAAGGTATAAGATGATGGTGGTGTTTGTGTGCCTTCAAACTGTCAATGTTTTCTTGGCAAGAGTCGTTCAGAGGGGATTTGCCTTTGCTTTCCAGTGAGGCTGAGACTGTGCAACTTGCCGGAGATCACCCATTCGGTTTCCTTGGCTGAATGGGGATTTGAATGCAATACTCAAGCCATTATACTACATATGCTCAAGATATAAGGTAGCCTTTCCCAAACTATGCCTTCCACATGTGCTAGATTCCCAGCATCCATCATATCCTTATAGATATGAGCAATGGCCATGCTGGCTGGGGCTGATAGGAGTTTGGAGGGAGTTGATGGGCCATCTAGTCTAATCTAATTCCCAGCATGGAAAATACTGAGCTAAAGCATTCTAAAGGTTGTTCAGGTTCTGCTTTGAGATTGAGAGACAGAGGAAGAGTGTTGTCACTCTTCAGAATGGGTTCCCTTGCTGGCTTCCCTGAAAACATCTAAAAATGTATTATGTCCATACAGTCAGCCCTCTGTATCTATGGATGTTTTATTCATGTATTCAAGCATCAATAGCTTGCAAATGTTTTAAAAATATATTAATTCCTGAAAGCAAACCTTGATTTTGCTATTTTATGTAAAGGACCCCATTTTACTATGACATTATATTTAATGGGCCTTGAGCATCCATAGATTTTGGTAGCCACAGAAAGTCCAGGACTGAAACTTCAATGGATAACAAGGGCCCACTGTATTTATGTTCATTGCTATCCTGGCTTTTTTCCAGTCTGGCACTCAAGGCAGTTTATAAAGGTTAAAGCAGTTAACAGCTAAACAATTCACATAATTTGTTGTTGTTATTGTTAACTGCCTTTGAGTCAACCTCAACTCATAGTGACGCTGTGGATGTGACATCTCCAAGACTCCCATCCTACATTGCTCTGCTTAGGTCCTAAAGATAAAGACCCATGACCTCCCTAATAGAGTCCAACCGTCTGCCATCTGGTCTTCCTCACTTTCTACTTCCTTCCACCTTTCCTAGATTTATTGTCTTTTCCAATGAGTCATGCTTTCTCATGATGTAGCCAAAGTACAACAACCTCAGTTTGATCACCTTTGCTTCCAGGGAGATTTCAGGATTGATTTGTTTAATGGTCCACTTGTTTGACTTTTTCTTCATCCATGGTATCCTCAGCACTCTTCTCCAGCAAAACAACTCAAATGAATTCTTTTTTTTCCTATCTGCTTTCTTATGTGAGTTCAGCTCTCACATCTATGAAGGGAATACTGTGGATATAGTATATCTCGATTTCAGTAAGGCCTTTGACAAGGTTCCCCATGACATTCTTGCCAACAAGCTTGTAAAATGTGGGTTAGACAAGGCAACTGTTAAATGGATTTGTAACTGGTTGACTGACCGCACCCAAAGGGTGCTCAACAATGGCTCCTTTTCATCCTGGAAAGAAGTGACCACTGGGGTCCCACAGGGCTCTGTCCTGGGCCCAGTGCTATTCAACATCTTTATCAATTACTTGGATGACAGAATTGGGGGCATACTTATCAAATTTGCAGGTAACACCAAATTAGGAGGAGTATTTAATACCCCAGAGAATAGAATCAAAATTCAAAATGAACTGAATAGACTAGAAAGCTGAGCCAAAGCTAACAAAATAAAATTCAACATGGAGAGATGTAAGGTACTGCACTTAGGGTGGAAAAATGAAATTCACAGATATAGGATGGAGGATACCTGGCTGAATGAGATCACGTGTGAAAGGGATCTAGGAGTCCAAGTAGACCATAAGTTGAACATGAGTCAACAGTGTGATGCAGCAGCTAAAAAGGCCAATGCTATTTTAGGCTTCATCAATAGAAGTATAGTGTCTAGGTCTAGGGAAGTAATAGTGCCACTCTATTCTGCTTTGGTCAGGCCCCACCTGGAATACTGTGTCCAGTTCTGGGCACCACAATTCAAAAAAGATGTGGAGAAACTGGAGCGTGTCCAAAGGAGGGCAACTAAGATGGTGAAGGGTCTGGAAACCATGCCCTATGAGGAATGCCTTAGGGAGCTGGGAATGTTTAGCCTAGAGAAGAGAAGGTTAAGAGGTGATAAGATAGCCTGTTTAAATGTTTGAAGGGATGTCATATTGAGGAGCGAGCAAGTTTGTTTTCTGTGGCTCCAGAGAACAGGACCCGGAACAATGGATGCAAGCTCCAGGAAAAGGAACTTCCTGACAGAAGAGCTGTGCGACAGAGGAACACACTCCTTCAGAGTGTAGTGGAGTCTTCTTCCTTGGAGGTCTTTAAACAGAGTCTGGATGGCCGTCAGGGAATATTTTGACTGAGAGTTCCTGCATGGCAGGGGGTTGGATTGGATGTCCCTTGGGGTCCCTTCTAACTCTATGATTCTATGATTCTATACATGGTGATGAGGAATACAATGGCTTGGGTGATCCCCACGTTATTGCTTCAGTGGATGTTTACTCTTTAGGACCTTTACATCTTATTAGATATTTTTTAAAAGGTTGCTAAACATTTTGGAATTGCTTCATTTTTTGTGGTGCAGTAACCTATTCCTATTCTGTCCATGCTATTTCTGCCTCTGATACCAAATGCCCAAGAACACATCTACTTTGCTTTGTTAACACAGGGATGCCTGCAATGTGAAAAGGCCCTCTGTTTATGTTGTTGTTGTGTTCCTTCAAATCATTTCCAACTTATGGCAACCCTAAGACCAACCTATCAGAGGGTTTTCATGGTAAGATTTGTTCAGAAGGGGTTTGCCTTCTCCTTCCTCTGAGGCTTGTTCAAGGTCACCCACTGGGTTTCCATGGCTGAGCAGGGATTTGAACCCTGGTCGCCAGAGTCATAGTCCAGCACTTAAACCATTACACCACTCTGAATCTCCCTGTATTTATGTATTTATCTAAATACACAACTTCACATTGGTCTGTGTTGAATTTCCTTGTTTCAGTCTCCAAACTTGTAAATATGCGAAGGGATCTTGCAGCCCCTTCGACACTAACTGAAAGACTGAAGTTGGCAGCATGACCTTTTGTAGACTTGAGCCTACTTTCACAATAACATTTGGTGGAGATGCATGTGAAGACGTAGGCTCAAGTCTACGAAAGCTCATGCTATCAGGCCTAGGACCAGGCCTAGGAAAGAGTCCAGCTCATAACCTCCCTCCATCTTCTAAGAAGTTAGCTATTAAGGAAAGGAGCAAAGTGTCTTCATGCAGCAGATCCAGCCATGGTTGACCTAGCAATAAGAATGCCACATAAAGAGTGGGAGGAGGCAGGTGAACAATAAACTCTGAAAAATATGGCAGTTGGAACTTTTTGTGAGCACATCAACAGGTCAGCATGACAATCCGAAAGGGCAGAAACCGGGTAACCTGTGATTACCATTCTTTTCCAACTTTTCAACTGAAAAGAACTTTGCTATCACACCACACAATGAATCTTGTTACCCAAACATTAGAAAGCAATGTTGCTGCCATCAGCATAAGAAGAAGGTCTCCTTTAAGGCTACTGCACAGCATCAGAGCTTTTCTGGATTATGACTCTTAGGAGTTTATCATACGACGGAATTTGGAGGTATAATGCAATAGCAATCCGAACGCAATCATGGGGTTTCATGTTATTGCGAATGAGTGTATCTCATGCAATTTCGGGCAATGGGGAATCATTCTGAACGCAATCATGGGGTTTCACATAATTGCGCATTAGAGTATCTCATACAATTTCGGACAATGGGGAGTCAGTTTCAGGAAATGGGAAGTCATTCTGAATGCATTCCAAATACAATTAGTTTTCACATAAATTCGCTAAACTAGTGAATTCACGTAATTGCGAATTGGCTCCATTCGCAATTGAGAGAAATTCCTTCCATGTAATAAACTCCTCAGAATCTCTTACCCTACATTTGTTGTAGTTGTTGTTATGTGCCTTTAAGTCATTTCCAAATTATGGTGACCCTAAGGCCATGGGGCTTTCATGGCAAGATTTGTTAATAGGAGGCTTGCCATTGCCTTCCTCTGAGGTTGAGAGGATGTGAGTTGCCTAAGGTCAGCCCACATAACCAGTGGCTTCTGGGTATTGCCATTCAAGAACAGTAACATATTACTGAATTGGCAACTATAATTACAACTACAACCACAACCACTTCTTTCTTTCCTGGACCACCATTCTGGATGATGATGGTGATGCCAGCCACAGCTGCTGGCGAAACTTCAAGAAGACACTTTCCTAGAACATGGCCTCCCAGCCTGAAAAACCCACAAATCTGTTGATTTATGGTGACCCCCATAAATATCATAGGATTTTCTTGCTTGCTTGTTATTGTGTCCCTTCAAGTCATTTCCAGCTCATGGCGACCCTAAGGGAACCCTATTACATGTTTTTTTTTCTTGGCAGGTTCCTTCAGAGGACATTTTCTTAGGCAAGAAATACTCAGTGGTGGTTTTGCCAGTTCCTTTCTCTGAAATGCAGCCCACAGCACCAGATGGCCACCCATCCAGTACCAACCAGGGCTAACCCCGCTGAGCTTCCAAGGTAAGATGAGCTCCGGTTGCATTAAGGTTTTTTAGGCTCTCTTAGCAACTCTCAAATCAAGCTGGGTTGATTGTTTCACCCTTCCAAACCGTGTGGGGAGATTCCCAGATGAACCCCATGCCTCTGTACCCAGGCAGAAGGCATCGCATAGCCGATTCAGACTTCTCCAGAACTTTTCGAAAGAATGGGATTTTCCCGTTCTTTGCAAGATAAACTATTAATAAATTAATAAATTATTAACTTAATATGTTATTAAGTTTAAAACATGCATAACAAACATGCACATATATCTTACTCCTAACCTAACAACATACTCTTATACTTACCCACCTCCTCTATGTCCCCCTCAACCCCCATGCACCCTTATATATATCAACAACTAACATAACAAAAAACTTAACTAAACATAACTAAACAATTATTAAGAAAGAAAGAAAGAAAGAAAGAAAGAAAGAAAGACCTCCCACTTTCCAAACCCCAAAATACTAATACTTAATATATACTTTCTCAATATGGCTCAATATTTTGATCTTACTTCAACCCCAAGTATATTAAACAAAATTGCTCTTAAATTAAATATCCACAACATATACAGTGTATATATATATATATATATATATATATATATATCAGCATCACTAGTTTATCCACCTCGGCCAATTCAAACACTTTAGTAATCCACTCATCTTCTGATGTCTTAGTCCCACATTTTTTGAGGAAAGATGGGATATAAATAAAATTCATCTTCATCATCATCATCATCATCATCATCATCATCGTCATCACCTGTCTTTTAAATAACATTTTAAATTACCTTTAAATTTATAGTTTTGTTGAGGTTTGTGTATAATATTTTTTATCTGCATTGTTTTAAAAAATGTTGTATGTTGCCCTAAATCCCATGACTGGGAGGGAGGTGAGATATAAATGAACATCATCATCATCTTGCCTATTAGGCCAACAAATTCTGCACGGAGAACAACATCACTTGGGATCCCAGCTGGTTACAATACTCCCTTGGCCTAGATTAACCTTAGCAAGAAAATGAAGTGAGACAAGGGAATCTGGGGAGAGAAAAGGCTATTGCCTTCTGCTCCAGGGGGAACTGTTGGAGCAATGAAGTTTCCTGGCATGCTTCAATGAAGCTGAAAGAGCCATGGCTGAGCAAGAAAAAGCTTACTCAGCGAAGAAGAAGCCAGAATGACTAAGTCTTCCTGTAATCATATCTTACAGGAAAGCAGGTACCCGACGGGATGGAGAGCAGAGGAAGCCAACAGGGTGCTCCATGAGAAGGGAAACTACTCCCATGTTTTGTGGCAGGATAGGTTGGGGGAGTGTTTTGCATCCTGACCTAAATCTATGCATTATCTATGTACATATAGGATCTATATATATCCTATACTGTATATCTTACATCCCTGTACCAGTTAAGGTGGAAGGACTCAATTCAACTGATTCCACAGGCACAGCTTCTTGATGAAAGCCCCAAGCTCAGAAGCAAAGCTCTGGAAATCTCCAATATGATAGATAGATAGATAGATAGATAGGACAGCCAGCATGGTACAATTGTTTGAGCATTGGACTACAGGGTTCAGGTTGTAAAACTATGGAATCATTGAGTTGGAAGAGACCTCAAGAGCCATCCAGTCCAACCTCCTGCCATGCAGAAACACAGTATCACAGCACCCCTGACAGATGGCCATCCAACTTCTGCTGAAAAACCTTCAAAGCAGGAGACTCCACTCCACTCCGAGGAAGTGTCTTCCACTGCCAAACAGCTCTTAGGATCATAGAATCATAGAATCATAGAATCATAGAATCGTAGAGTTGGAAGAGACCACTAGGGCCATCCAGTCCAACCCCCTGCTATGCAGGAAATCCAAATCAAAGCACCCCTGACAGATGGCCATCCAGCCTCTGTTTAAAGACCTCCAAGGAAGGAGACTCTATCACCTTCCGAGGAAGTGCGTTCCACTGTCGAACAGCCCTTACTGTCAGGAAGTTCTTCCTAATGTTCAGGTGGAATCTCTTTTCCTGTATCTTGCATCCATTGCTCCGGGTCCTGTTCTCTGGAGCAGCAGAAAACAAGCTTGCTCCCTCCTCAATATGACATCCTTTCAAATATTTAAACAGGGCTATCATATCACCTCTTAACCTTCTTTTCTCCAGGCTAAACATCCCCAGCTCCCTAAGTCGTTCCTCATAGGGCATGGTTTCCAGACCCTTCACCATTTTTGTCGCCCTCCTTTGGACACGCTCCAGTTTCTCAATGTCCTTTCTGAATTGTGGCGCCCAGAACTGGACACAATATTCTAGGTGGGGCCTGACCAAAGCAGAATACAGTGGCACTATTACTTCTCTTGATCTAGAAACTATACTTCTATTAATGCAGCCCAAAATAGCATTGGCCTTTTTAGCTGCCGCATCACACTGTTCACTCATGTTCAACTTGTGGTCTACTTGGACTCCTAGATCCCTTTCACACGTAGTTTCATTCAGCCAGGTGTCACCCATCCTATATCTGTGCATTTTATTTTTCCGCCCCAAGTGCAATACCTTACATTTCTCTGTATTGAATTTCATTTTGTTAGCTTTGGCCCAGCTTTCTAGTCTATTCAGGTCATTTTGAATCTTGATCCTGTCCTCTGGGGTATTAGCTATTCCCCCTAATTTGGTGTCATCTGCAAATTTGATAAGTATGCCCCCAATTCTGTCATCCAGGTCATTGATAAAGATGTTGAATAGCACTGGGCCGAGGACAGAGCCCTGTGGGACCCCACTGGTCACTTCTCTCCAGGATGAAAAGGAGCCATTGTTGAGCACCCTTTGGGTTCGGCCATTCAACCAATTACAGATCCATTTAACAGTTCCTTTGTCTAGCCCACATTTTACAAGCTTGTTTGCAAGAATGTCATGGGAAACCTTGTCAAAGGCCTTACTGAAATCAAGATATACTATATCCACAGCATTCCCTTCATCTACCAAGCTGGTAATTTTATCAAAGAAAGAGATTAGATTTGTCTGGCATGACTTGTTTCTCTGAAACCCATGTTGAGTTTTTGTGATTATGGCATTGCCATCTAGATGTTCACAGACTCTCTGTTTAATGATCTGCTCCAGAATCTTTCCTAGAACTGATGTCAGACTAACTGGACGATAATTGTTGGGATCCTCTTTTTTCCCCTTTTTGAAGATGGGGACAACGTTTGCCCTTCGCCAGTCTGCTGGGATCTCTCCTGTTCTCCAGGAGTTTTCAAATATGATTGCCAATGGCTCTGATATTACTTTTGCCAGTTCTTTTAATACCCTTGGATGGAGTTCATCTGGTCCCGGAGACTTAAATTCATTTAGATTAACAAGGTGTTCCTCTACTATCTCTTTACTTATTCTGTGCTGAAATTCCCCTATTCTGTTCTCTGCTCCATTATCCTCAGGTTGAGCACCCTTTGCCTTTTCTGAGAAGACTGAGGCAAAGAAGGTGTTGAGTAATTCTGCCTTTTCTCTATCTCCTGTTAGCATTTTGCCATCTTCTCCACGCAGTGGCCCTACCATTCATCTCTCAAAAACATGCTATCTCCAGATAGGAGATACGAAAATACAAGGATCCCAAAATACAGCTTAGAGTATGCAGGGGTGCTTAACACCCGGTGTGGCCTGCATCCCAACACACCCTAGTGATGCCCCTGGTCCCAACTAGAGTAGATCTATTGTGTCCATCATTGAACAGCGATAGGTAGATCCCATTGATTCAAGAGATGTATTCTAGTCAAAATTAACAAGAGGACTGAGGCCCAAACAAGATGCTACTCTGCCTTTCTCTGTGGATATCACCTGGATCTACTTCCAATTACCATGAGTGTGGGGAGAATCATTAAGTTATGAGCTCCTGTGTGACAAAAGCCCTCAGAGGGCAGATAAGTAGGTTTCAGGGTAAAAGATTCCACAAAACCCTGCTTTTGTCTTAGCATGGTGGGGATCTCTATGCACGGGAAATGTTTCCGCAAGAGAGCATCCCCTCATGCCAGTATCCCAGCACCTGCCTGCTGAACTGGTTCAGGTTTTCTGCTTCATCAAAAACTAGGCCAATGAGTCAAAGAACCAATGCAGCATGATATATTATGAACAGATTCATTTGATGAAGACTTTTACAGGCAGGACCACTAAATATATATATAATAGATTGCATTCTTCATAGGGACATTAGCAGAAAAGGTCTCCTGGCCAGATGAGACCCAGGACTTTAGCTGCTGCCACACTGCAGAAATAAAGCAATTTGGCACCACTTTAACTTCCATGACTCAATGCTATGGAATTCTGGGATTTATCATTTAGTGGAGCACCAGAGCTCTCCAACAGGAAAGGCTAAATATTTCACTAAACTACAAATCCCAGAATTCCATAGCATTGGGTCATGGCATTTAGAATTGTTTCAAGCTGCTTTACTTCTTCATCTAATCCAGCATCTTCCTTCCAACAGTGACAAGTTAGGGGTTTCTGGGAAACCCTCAAATAATATCTAAAGGCAATTGTTTCTACTGCATTATCCCTTGGCATCAAGTATTGTTGTCATGCATTTTATTCTAGTTAGACCCCATGCTCTCCACCTGTTTCAATTGGGCAGAAACTGTCCTAATTATTCCTCTGTCATCCCATTTTTTCCCAAATGCTTTTAAAATGTCCCCATTTCCCTTTCCTCCTCCTGCTTTCCCACTTTAGCCTCAGATTACTTTTATTGGTGCAAACTGAGTTCAGAGTGCAAAAGTAGTTTGCATCTGCCTAAGTGTCGGTTATTACCTTTAAAGCCCTATATGGCTTGCGCCTGAGGTACTTGAAGGAATGCCTCTCCCTATACAGTCCGACCTGCACACTTAGGACGTCAGGGAAGAACCTGTTAGAATTTAAAAACACTAAACAGGTAACAACTTCCCATAGGGCTTTTTCTACCACAGTCCCAAAGTTATGGAATGACTTGCAGGAATATATCCGTCTTATTACCTCCTTAGATGCTTTTAAGAAGGCACTTAAGACGGATCTCTTCCTGTGAGCTTACCCGCCTGACATGTTATAATGGATTACCGACTGCTGAGAGAAAAATTCTGGAAGAATGACACCAAGCGACTACATTGAAGGATGTTTTATTGTTTATTTTTATTGTTAGTATTGTTGCTAATGCTGTGACGATTTTAGGATAATGATTATAATATTTGATTGTGCACTATTGTATTTTATTGATTGTTGGAATCCCGCCTTGATCCGATGGAGAGGCAGGGAATAGAAATAAATTTTATTATTATTAATATTAATATTACGGAAGGACAGTGACAGCCTAAATACCCTAAAGGCATCAGATCCCATCTGAATTTCAAAGCTAACCAGGATCAGCCCTGGTTAGTACTTGCATTGGAGACCACCAATGAATACCACATGTTATAGGCTATATTTCAGAGGAATGAACTGGCAAAACCACCTCTGAATATTCTTTGCCTAAGAAAACTCTATGAAATTCATGGGGTCACCATATGTAAACAGGCAACTTGAAGGGAGATACACACACATGCAGATCAAATGAAGCCTGAACTCTTTCTAGAAGCCAAGACAAGTAAGATGAGGCTATTGTACTTTGGACATAGCAGGAGAAGACATTACTCAATAGAAAAAACAAATACTGCATGGTAAGATAGAAGTCAGTCAGAAAAGAGGAAGACTGTATTCCAGATGGAAGACCTGAGCAGGGCTGTTGATGATGGGATGACTTGACGGTCTCTCATTCATAGGGTTACTGTAAGTCGAAGTTGGCTTGATGACAGTTAAGAACAGCAAAACAAATACCAGGTGCTGTAGGATATATTTGAAGAAGGGACTGGTAAAACCATCCCTGAGTATTCCTTTTCTAAAAATATCTTCTGAAATTCATGGGGTCATCATGAGTCGAAAGTTGACATGAAGGCACATACACACATACAAGAGCACAGATGTAAGTCCAAGTGCTCCCTCCAGTGGTTCTGGAGATATAAACAGCAGAAGATGGATAGATAAATACAGTATTAACATCCTCTCAATAAGGTCCTGTAATGCAAAGATCCTCAACATTTGCTCCTCCAGATGTTTTGGACTTCATATCCAATATGCCCCAGTGGCAAGAAAGTAATACAAAATATCTGAAGGCTGAGAACCAGTGCACAATTAGTCCTTTCCCCACCAAGGAACAGGGCTAGTTCATGAACCCTCTCAGAAAAATGTTTAAATTTTCAGTATATTCCAAGGATTAAGACTTTGCAACAAACCTGAGCAGTTGGCCCTGTTGCTCAGTTACGCAGAGAGCAGAAGAACTGATTGTCTAAGCCCTAAAACAACTCATCCCTTTCTGAGGCCCTGGTTTACGTATGCTCCAACATTTCACAGGTGAAAACAGGAATACGTCTGGCCAAGCAACGTCAGAATGTAGTCACAAGGGCAAAGATTATTCATCAGGAAGAACACATCAGTTAGGAGCAGCTGCAGCAGTTTGCTTTTGCCTGAGTCTGCTGGGAAAAGCAAGATTCTTCCTTCTCCTCTCTCCTCGCTCAGTTAATTGAGTGCAAACTATGTTTGTACTTTGAACTTAGTTCTTTGCTTAATCATAGAAATCCACTGGATGATGTGGGTAAATCATAGTCTTAGTCCTAGTTTGCATTGGCCAGAATGCTCCAGGGGCAGCCTGGACTATTTTGGCCCTGAAGGTGCCCCCAAACCACCCATTACCTATTATTTTTATTCCACTATGATAAAAATGCTAAGAAAGAGGTTGGTTGGCTCAGCTGGTACATGGTAACAGCAGCTAGATTCCTCTGGGTTAAATATTGGAGATTGTCCTTTACTCAGACAGAAGAAGAATGGATAGAGAAGTTAGACATAGTGCAAATGGACAAACTAACATACATCCTTGAAGGGAAAGCTAATAGCAAATTTCCAGAGATTGGAAAAAATTCTATGCGCATGTACAACGTAAATTCAATAATTTGAATATTACTGGATTTGATGATGGTTGAACTATTTAATTTTTGTTCAAAGAAGATAGGTCTATACAGTAGTTAGTTTAAATTTAAAAAGAAGGTTGGAAAACTGAGAAATATTTGAAGATTAGAGTAAAGCATGAGTATGGCACATCATCCCCAGAAGAATGAGCAATCGGAGAGACTGAATGAGGTAGTGTGGCAGTTCTTGACACTGGGACAAGTCATACTCTCTCTCAGCTTCAGAAGATGGCAATGGCAACCTCCATCTTTAGAAACATGCTAAGAAAACCCCACGGTCAAAAGTCCAAAATGACTTGAAAGCACACAACAAATGCAAGTCTGGCTTTTAACTAGTCTCCTAACAGGGTCCATTCTGCCAATGCTAATGCTGCAAACATGGATACCTATTCATTAAAACAATTATCCAGAACTAGCAATGGTGTGGATGAGGGCCAATAAAGTAGAACTCAGTCCAAAGAAGATCAGGTTCCTCTAGACTGAGTTATTGGTCTTTTTTAATGCAACTTAATTCTGCTGCTGCTGCTGTGCTTTGTTGTGTTTTTTCACTTCACCATCGTTTGCTGTCTGATTTAATTATTGGCACTGTTTTAACTGCTCATCTCATTCCAATTTTGCATTGTTCACTGCCTCACATGTCAGTATAATTAAGAGGCAAACATAAATAGTTTAAAGCAATCAAAATAAATAATACAAAGTAGCCGCAGTACTTGGGGAATGGCTTCAGACAAGAAGTGCTTCATGGAATGGCTCTTGACACATTTTGTTTGTTTTAGTGTGTAAGTTGGCTCACATAAAATGTGCTAATGGACCTATTCAAGTCCCGCAGACAGTTAACATCTAAATCCTTCTGGATCATCTCAGCTTTCTGAATTAGCCAAGCCACCATTTTCTATGATAACAGAAAAGTCCTTTGGACTCTGACTCTTTAATGTAGTGCTACTCAAAGTGGTGAGAGCCAGCGTGGTGTAGTGGTTTGAGGACTGGGCTAGGACTCTGCAAACCAGAGTTCAAATCTGGACTCAGCCATGGAAACACACTTGGTGACTTTGGATAAGTCATAATCTTTCACCTTTGGATGATGGCAATAGCAAACCCCCTCTGATGAAACATGCCAAAAAAACAAAAACAAAAATACACACACACACAACAGATTTGAAATAATTGTCAGTATCCCATATCAAATAGTCTGCAAAGCATTGCTTTAATATTCTCAAAGGGTCTACCCTACTTGGTACTTACATTTAGGTTTTGCTTTGGATTTTTTTTAAAACTGGAAACCATAGAAGAATTCATTGTATAAGCGTGCATTTTGCCAAACTGATTTTCCCAGTGCAATAAAAGGCACACTTTTATTCTCCGTAAGGAGAATGGAAGTGGTACGACATCAAGCAAAGAAATAAGTAGAAAGCCACTTCTCTGTCGCTCTGTCTTGGTTTACTTTTATAATGTGATAAGACAACTCAACCTGACACTGTTGCTGGGAGCAAGTGATGTAATAATTGGGCAATTCTGGGGTGTTTTCCCCTCCCTGGCAAGGAGAAAAAGCTTGGATAGGACAAAGGTTATCTGAATCAAGGCACAGCTTGAACTACAACCAGCATAGTCACTGGCCATGATGGCTTGGAGATCCTGAAACTTGTAGTCCAAGAAAGGAACTCCTTAATTCTGATTAAAGCCCAGGCTTCTGCTATGGAGCAGTAGAAAGCCTTCTTTAGATGTTCAGTTGCTTCTTAGGACACCACCTTCAGAAACAGAATGGGGTGTATTGAAGTTCACATTCTGAAATGGATGCTCCCATTTCCACTTCCAAAGCATTCCCAAAATATACTGGGGTCTGTCCCCTCTTTCAAAAAAAAAAAAAAAATCTGCTTATAATGTGGTTTTTCTTCCCTGCTAGACATCCCCTCTATGACCTCAACATATTCCCTTTGTGAACATTTAATAAATAAATACATAAAACACCACACCACTTTAGCATTATAACTATAG
Source organism: Urosaurus nigricauda (assembly GCA_034509955.1). Classification (NCBI taxonomy): domain Eukaryota; kingdom Metazoa; phylum Chordata; class Lepidosauria; order Squamata; family Phrynosomatidae; genus Urosaurus; species Urosaurus nigricauda. The sequence continues at coordinate 373,851,015 of JAOEGL010000001.1, read as the reverse complement.
AGAAAAGAGGAGAAAGAAGAATCATTTGGGAACCAGAAATGTAAGACAGGTTAGAGGGAAACTTCCTAGCAAAGGTCAGACCACCACCACCATTCAACACTCCTCAGTGTAAGAGCAACCGAGACAATGGATACTAATTGGAGTAGGTGGGATATAAATAAAGTTGTTATTGTTGTTATTATTATATTATGCTGCCATGGGAATTTACCCCTGCCTAGAAAACACCTAATAGTGTTTTTGGTTTTTAAAAGTCATGGCTAGCCCTGTAAATTTACAAGAAATAGACCAAAACAGGAGGTCCATCATATGAATTTTATTTTTTAAATTATGGTAAATCCAGATACAACTCCTGTCCAGCCCCAAAACCTTAGGGTAGCCTGGATGAGTCCTTCATCTAGACCAGGTGGGGATGTGGATGTATTTAGCCTGTCTCTCTTGTTGCAGGTCATGGTGGTGGTCACAGAGGGGCTCTGGTCAATCTGCAAAAGACATTTGTGATGCAAGTGTGACCTCAGCACAAAGAGGTGGAGAGGAGTCCTAAATATCACAGCCTGGAAGGACACTTTCGGCATAGTTGCTAACACCTAAGGCCATGATGGACCTCTTGGGTGTGATCACAAGCAACTGTGATTGGCTTTTGTTTTTGCTGTTAGGACTTTTCATCCCACTTGCTGTCCAACATGTGAAAGCATGTTTGGTAAGAGGCACACTTTTCCTTGGGAATGGGTTAGATTTCAGATCCTGGTTTCTGGGTGTGGAGAAGTATATAATCCAAACAGAACAAACCATAGTTGCAGGATTCATTTGGACCAACAAGAACCGACAGATTTGAGAAGCATTAGCTCTCACCAAGAGAAGCAGGAACAGAGGCTGAATATATTACTTTTGTGGACACCTTCCAGAATCCCTAAACAAGCATAGTTATTGGCCATGCTGCCTAAGGATTCCAGAAATTGTTGTTCAAAAAGTATCTTTGCCTAGACTTGATAATGGGGTCCATCCTTCTTAGGTGGTGCATGTCATCTCATGATCTCCTTAAAATTCTAGACTGGAGAGAAGTTTTGTAAACCAACTAGTGCAATTCCTCCCATACTCAGGGCTGGACAGAATACTCAGAGGGCATATTAGGTTTAGGTTGAAGTCTTAATGTATTGACTTTGAATTGATTTTTAAATATTTTAATTAAAATTGTTATTTTTATTGTTCTTTTTACCTGCCCTCTAGTCCGCCTCAACTCATGGTGACCCTGTGGATGAGATATCTCCAAGGCCCCTATCCACCACTGCTGTGCTTAGGTCCTGTAGGCTCAGATGTGTGGCTTCTTTGACTGAGCCTAACCATCTGGTGTGTGGTCTTCCTCTCTTTCTACTGCTGTCTACCTTTCCTAGGATCATTGTCTTTTCCAGTTATTCATGCTTTCTCATGAAGTGGTCAAAGTACAATAGCCTCAATTTAGTCATCTTGCCTTCCAGGGAGTGTTTGGGTTTGATCTGCTCTAGAACCCAATTGTTTGTCTTCTTGGCCATCCATGGTGTTCTCAGCACTCTTCTTCAGCACCAATATCTCAAATGAGTTTATTTTCCTTCTATCAGCTTTCTTCACTGTCCAGCTCTCACATCCATGCATGGGAGGATACAAAGGAATACACAACCTTTACTTTAGTATTCAGAGTTCTGTCTTTACACTTTAAGATCTTGTGCGGATCTTTCATAGCTGCCATTCCCAATACCAGTCTTCTGCTAATTTCTTGACTGCAGTCATCGTTCTGGTCAAAATTTGATTCTCGTAGATCTTCCATGGTCATTATTTTTGCCTACCATAGCACTTTCCTCCTTGACCTTCTTCAGTAGTTGATCCAGGTATTTGTTGGTTTCTACTAGTATTAATGTGTAGTGTTATTGTAATTAACCATTTTACTGTTTTGAGGTGGCTGGAGCAGTATTATATTATGTTATATCCCACCTTTCTTCTGGTATGGAATGCCTGTCTTTGCTGAAAAGACAGGACACAAATAAATCAAAAAAGATAAAATGAAACATCCATCAAGGGAGTACCTGCCACTCCCTAGGTAACTGGTTTCCTCATGGAATATCTCATAAGATGTTTCTTCCAATATTCATCCAAATTCAGTCTTCCATAATACAAGGCCACTAATTAACAGGGTTGCCATAGGTCATAAGGCAACTTGAAGGCATAGACACAGACTCACAGATCTTTTCCCAACAGAGCAGCCAAGAATGGGTCCTTCCTGTCTTATGTGGGACAGACCAGGAGGGTATCGGAAGCATGGCATCATGTCTCTCCGCACCCCACCACATCTTTTCTTTTCCAGGTTAAACAGCCGCATTTCCTACAACTCTTCAACATGGGACTTGTTTTACATACATCTGACTACTTCCCTCTGAACTAGCCATGAAATGAATACAATCATAGAGCTGGAAGAGACCCCAAGGGCCACCCAGCCCAACCCCATTCTGCCATGCAGGAACACACAATCAAAACGCTCTCAACAGATTGCCATCCAGCCTCCGTTTAAAAACTGCCAAAGAAGAAGACTCCACCTCACTCTCAGCCAATATATTGCTTTGTTGAACAGCTCTTACTGTTAGAAGGTTCTTCCTAATGTTGAATCATAGAATCATAGAGTTGGAAGAGACCACAAGGGCCATCCAGTCCAAGTTCCTGCCATGCAGGAACTCCCAATCAAAGCATCCCTGACAGATGGCCATCCAGACTCTGCTTAAAGACCTCTAAAGAGGTGCAATCTCTTCTCCTGTAGCTTGAATCCATTGCTCTGGATCCCAGTATCTAGAGCCACAGTAAAACAAATTTGCTCCAGCTTCAGTGTGACATCCTCTCAAATATTTAAATAAGGCTAACATATCACCTCTTAACTCACTCTTCTAGTTGTAATTATACATTCTCGGGTTCCAAAATAGGTTTCTGAACTTTCATTTTCATTTCATTTGGTGGCACAAAATTCTTATTGGAGGAACAATGCCCTCATTTTCCTCATTCCCCTCCACGCCATGATTACTCCCCTGGGCCACCCCAAAGCCTTTTGCTTTCTGAGGCAGAAGAGAATGTGGTGCCTACCATGACCTACCCTGATCAGGGAGCCAGGTGAATAAAGTTGGTAGGAAGGAGCCTGGCCTGCAAGGAAATCAGGGCACCAGTTGCCTCCAGACTTGGTCCACCACATTTCATGGAAGCAGGAAGGGGGGGATACAAAGACATGGGAGTTTATCACACAAAGGGAATTGGAAGTATAATCCAACGGCAATCTGAATGCAATCATGGGGTTTTGCGTGATTGCGTGAAAGCTGATCACACACATTTTCGGGCAAAGGGAAGTCCTTCCAAATGCAATCATGGGGTTTCACATTATTGCATGAAAAACTATCACACACAATTTCGGGCACTGGGAGGAAATTTTGGGCAGTTCCGAAAGCAATGCGGTGTCAATACGCAATCAGGTAAATTCGCTGAACTAGCAAATTTACTCAATTCTGAACTGGCCTCACTTCCATTTCTTTTGAAATTGAGAGAAATTCCTCCTGTGTGATAAACTCCATGGTAGTTGCAGTAGCTTTCATGGGCTCTGCATGGAACATCTCCTTTCTTTTTCTGTGTACCAAGCACTTTAGAACTGCTGCCACCATCTTCCTTTTCCACTGGCAGGAGTGTATGTGTCCATGTGCATTCTCCCAGGACCGAAGAGGAGTTGTGACACTGTTCTTCTTTTTGAAAGAATGGACCCTGCTGGGGCAGCCAGGAGCATCAGAAATAGTGCTGTTTTTTCTGGGTTTTTTGGACTATGTGGTCATGTTCTAGAAGAGTTTATTCCTGATGTTTTGCCAGCATCTATGGCTGATATCTTCAGAGGAACATCAGGAATAAACTCTTCCAGAACATGGCCACATAGCCCGAAAAACCCACAAAAAACTATGGATGCCGACCATTAAAGCCTTCGACTTCACGTTAGAAATAGCATTGTTCTTTTAACCCAGTGGCAGCTTTCTGTATCTTGCCCTTGGGACGTTGGCAAGATAGTGACATCCCTGGAAGGTGCATAGTACTTGGAGGCAGTCAAATTATTTTGAATCTGGGGCTGGAAAAACACCCAAGCACCTCTCTGCAGTACTAACCAAGTCAATCGAAAACATTTGCTGCCATGACCTCACAAATGTGCCTCCCTTTTTCTCCATGACAGGCTTCTCCTTGCCTCTCTTGTCCATGTTACATGAAGAAGAAGGAGGAGGAAAAGAAGCGAATCAAGCAACAGAAAAGTAAGCAGTCCTTTCCTCTCACAACCCCTGGCTGAAGTCTCTCTCTTTAGATGATATCACATGGGGGAAATTGGAAGGTTAATGCAGTGCCATCCCACGTGCAATCATGGGATCTAGGAGTCCAAGTAGACCATAAGTTGAACATGAGTCAACAGTGTGATGCGGCAGCTAAAAAGGCCAATGCAATTTTAGGTTGCATCAATAGAAGTATAGTGTCTAGATCAAGGGAAGTAATACTGCCACTCTATTCTGCTTTGGTCAGGCCCTACCTGGAATACTGTGTCCAGTTCTGGGCACCACAATTCAAAAAGGATGTGGAGAAACTGGAGCATGTCCAAAGGAGGGCAACTAAGATGGTGAAGGGTCTGGAAAGCATGCCCTATGAGGAACGACTTAAGGGAGCTGGGGATGTTTAGCCTGTAGAAGAGAAGGTTAAGAGGTGATATGATAGCCTTGTTCAAATATTTGAAAGGATTTCATATTGAGGAGGGAGCAAGCTTGTTTTCTGCTGCTGCAGAGACTAGAAAGCGGAACAATGGATGCAAGCTCCAGGAAAAGAGATTCCACCTCAACATTAGGAGGAACTTCCTGACAGTAAGGGCTGTTCGACGGTGGAACACACTCCCTCGAAGTGTAGTGGAGTCTCCATCCTTGGAGGTCTTTAAGCAGAGGCTGGATGGCCATCTGTCGGGGATACTTTAACTGGGAGTTCCTGCATGGCAGGGGGTTGGACTGGATGGCCCTTGTGGTCTCTTCCAACTCTATGATTCTATGATTCTATGGGGTTTCACGTTATTGCAGAAGAGATTATCACATGTAATCGAAGGCAATCCTAAATCAGTTCGAAGCCAATCCTGGGGCATCCAAGAGATGGTTAAATTCGGGGAAACAGAGAATTTACAAATCCTGTTCCACTCCAAAGTTGTATTCAATTCAAACTTCCCAGGTGTGGAATACATGTCTTGGTCGCCCTTGGATTGCCTTCGAATCAGGCTACAATTCCCGAGCTCCTTTGCCCAGAGGCGAGGGGAAATGCTCTGGCTTCCTCAAAAAGTTAAAAGACCAGTGCAAAATCTGCCTTTCCTCCTTCCCTCCCTCCCTCCAGGTGTAGGGGCTTTTCTCTCAGCCTTGCAAATTTTCTCTCAGAGTTCTGGAGCGGTTTTGGGGATGAAGCAGCCCTCCTCCTCTCATCCCTTTCCTGCTCTTTCCCTTTGCAAACTCATCCTCTCCAACTGGAGGAAAGGGATTGGCCAGGGCTCTCTCTTTCTCTCTCACTTTGCTCCCCATCCTTTGGCCCTTTGGGGTTTGCCATTGCCATTTTCTGAGGAGGCTGAGAGAGTGTGACTTGCACTGGGTCACCCAGTGGGATTCAATCCATGCTTTCTAGAGTCATAGTCCAATGATCAAACCAAGTGCAAGCTCCTTTGGACTGGTTTTGAATTGGTGAATTGCCTAAATAATGTGAAATAAAGAGTAATGAATGAACAAGTAAAGTGAATTGCCTAAACAACGTGAAATAAAGGGTAATGAATGAACAAATAATGTGAATTGCCTAAATAATGTGAAATAAAGGGTAGTGAATGAACAAAAAATGTGAAACAAGGCAAATTCACAGGAACCGGAAGCAAGCCCCGTTGAAAGTGTAAAAAAGGTCATGATCCAATTCTGCCCTCACTGCGCATGTATAGGGATGCTAATTCGTATTTTAGACTACGTTGGGTAATTTCTTTTATGTTCACACTGCTTTGGCTTTGGGATGGGCGCGGTGTTCTTCTGTGGTGTGATAACCATCCACGTAATTGTGTCCATTTCCGAATTGGCCGCACTTTCTTTTCTTTCGAAATTGAGAGGCATTCCTCCCATGTGATATCGTTCTTTGTGTGGCTCATCCTTGAAGCAACTGGGTTTCAGCCCAATCCTTGCATCCAAACCAACCAACCAATCTGTCCTGTCTCCCTCTTATTTGCAGGCTCCTTGGAAAGAACAAGGGCTTCAAGCCTAGGCTCCAAAGGAACATGGAGCACACGCAGAGACTCAAAGAAGAGGTGAGTAGTCCCCACCCAGATAAAAATTAGTAGAAGAAGCAAAAGATTCCTGGAATAGTGGTTCTCCTTTGAAAGCAAAGTGCATCTCCTTTTAAGCAACCTGCATCACCACAGTGTCACTGGGGTTTGTGTCACCCACTGCAAGTACCTGGGAAGGGCTGGGGGGGGGGGGAAGGCAGTGGTGGCAACCTGCCCCACCCTTCTGCCCTCCCCTCCCCGTCTTGGTGACCAGACATCCTCCTTTTCCAGGACATGTCCTATTTTTCAGCCTTCTGCCCAGGAGGAATTCCAAAATGTCCTCCATTTTGAGCATGATGAAGAAGTATGAATTTATATTTATATGAGAGTTTGCATCTCTTATTTGGTAATGTCCAACACTTTTCTTGAATGTCCTACATTCCTCCCCTATCCCACTGCCTCATTCATTCACCTGGCCACCTGGCACCTCTTAAGATGCCTGCCAGGGCTGCCAGGTGTGGGATGCCAAGTGAGATAGCAGAAGGGGATGGAAGGGGTGCCTGCTGCCCCTGCTTTTTCGCTGCCTTCATTTCCTCCTTGGCAAAGAGAGTCAGGGCAGTGGAGAGGACATGAGGGACATGCACTTGCCTCTCCTTCCCCACTGCCTTGGCTTCATCCTCAGCAGAGAGAGCCGCAGCAGAAAAGAAGAAGAGGCAGGCATGTGTGGACAGATGACACAACACCAACCCTCCCTGGTTTAGTGGTTTTCCTTTCATTTCAGAAAGCATGCTTAGATCTCTCCCTCACTTACTTGGGCAACTGGGTTGAATGCAAAATAGCTATACTGACCTATTTTCTTTGTCCCCATCCTAAACAGCATCCCATGCTCTACATCCAACATCTCCTTTGAGTCCAACAGCTCCCTTGGCAGCTGGGTTGAATCTTCAGCAAAAGGTTCCTGCAAAATCCTACACCCTGAATCCAACACCTCCTTGGAGTCTGTCATTTCTCTGTGTAGTTGGACAGGGTCTTCAGCAAGAGATTCACCCAAAATCTCACACTCTACATACAATACTTCCTTGAAGCCTGCCATCTCCCTCGGTAGTTGTGCTTTGTCCTCAGCAAAAGACTCACCCATGGACCATCCCACAGCATCTAATATCTCCTTGGAGTCTACCATCTCTGTCTGCACCTGGGTTGAGTCACCAGCAGAAGATGCCTCTTGTGCTAGCTGGTCTTCTGGAACACCGGCCTCCCGGATCATCGAAGACGACACTCAGGGTTGGCAGCCATGCCAGGGCATGGGGGAATTCCAAGAACCTTATCCTCAGATCAATTTCACCTTACGTCAGAAAGCACTGCAGAGGCAACTAGGGGGATCCCCACTCCAGTCAGACTCCACAAGAAGCCAGACCCCCACTACTGGCTCCTGGCAACCTGCACACAGAGGCAAAAGCAGCCCTGTCCACTCTCAGGGGCATGGGAGCAAGATCTATTTTCTGGGCTGCAATGAGCAAGATTTTCTGGAGATGCACATAGACAAGAAACATCAGAAGAAAGATGGAAGACCCACAAGCAAGAAAGCCATGTCCAGGGCTACAGACACTCATAGAAAATCACTGGATTGGCTGCCATGCCATGATAGTGTAGGATTTCAACAGCTTCACCAGAAGCCCCATTCCCATTCCCCCAAGGAATTTATGGAGGAACAAGTGATGCTTGACAGGCACATCCACATGAAACATCAGGAAACAGATATGATGGCATCACAGTGGGCACCAGGCCCCAAAGTCAAGTCCAAGTCTCGCATCACTCATGTCCCACACCAGGGTGAGGTGGAGCTCCAACAGACTTACCAGAAGCCCCACTCTTATTCCAACAGTGGCTTTTATCAATGTCAGAAGCAACTGCAAATACAACGAGATGGATCTATGCTTCCATCCATGACCAGATCCATTCCCTCTACTCCCTCCTTGTATCTCGATCTTAAGAGCAAACAGAGCCCTGCCCACTTTCAGAGAGAGGAGAGCACTATCAGTTTCCTCACCTACAAGGAACAGGAGTTACTGGAGTTGAATGTCCAGAGGAAACATCTGGACAAAAATGCACCTGCATCACACAGGCCCATCAGCCCCAAAGACAAGAAAAAGACTGCCATCTCTCTGAGACACACTCTTGGTTGGCAGACATGCCAGGGTGATGTGGAGCTGCAACCACTTCATCCGAAGCCGCCCTCCCAGCCCCCCAGAAAATTTGTGGAGGAACTGGTGATGGTTGAACAGAAGGTCCATGGGAAGCATCAGCAGAAAGATGCACCACCATCACATCGACCCACTAGCAGAGAAGCCAAGTCCTGGGCTACTGTAATTCATAAAGATGCTTTGGGTGGGCCACCATGCCATGACAGAGTGGAACTTCAACAGTTTCACCAGAAGCCTTCCTCTCATTCCCCCCGAGAATCTGTGAAGGAACAGGTGACACTCAAACGCCACATGCACATGAAATACGAGGAGAAAGATGTAACACCATTGCAGCGAACCTCTAGCCCAAAAGCCCCAACCAAAACTGCCATTACACTGGGAGATTCTCAAGGTCAGAAGCATGATCAGATTCAGATGCATCTCCAAAACCTTCACCAGAAACCACCCTCCTATAACCAAAAGGGACGAAGTGAGGAGCAGTTATTGCTCAATTGGAATGTCCTCAAGAAACATGAAGAGGCAGATGTGACACCATTACGGCCAGCCACTAGCCCAAAAGCCAAGGCCCAGGCTGCCATTGCTCCAGGAGTTTCTCAGGGTTGGCAGCATGACCAGGTTGAGATGCATCTCCAAAAACTTCACCAGAAACAACCCTCCTATCCCCAGATGGGACAAAATGAGGAGCAGTTGTTGCTCAACTGGAATGTCCTCAAGAAACATGAAGAGACAGATGTGACACCATTACGGCCAACCTCTAGCCCAAAAGAAAGAGCTCAGGCTGCCATTGCTCCAGGAGTTTCTCAGGGTTGGCAGCAAGACCAGGTTGAGATGCATCTCCTAAATTTTCACCAGAAACAACCCCAGATGGGACAAAATGAGGAGCAGTTGTTGCTCAACTGGAATGTCCTCAAGAAACATGAAGAGACAGATGTGACACCATTACAGCCAGCCTCTAGTCCAAAAGCCAAGGCCCAGGTTGCCATTGCTCCAGGAGTTTCTCAGGGTTGGCAGCAAGATGAGGTTGAGATGCATCTCCTAAATCTTCACCAGAAACAACCCTCCTATCCCCAGATGGGACGAAATGAGGAGCAGTTGTTGCTCAACTGGAATGTCGTCAAGAAACATGAAGAGGCAGATGTGACACCATTACGGCCAGCCTCTAGTCCAAAAGCCAAGGCCCAGGTTGCCATTGCTCCAGGAATTTCTCAGGGTTGGCAGCATGACCTGGTTGAGATGCATCTCCAAAATCTTCACCAGAAGCAACCCTCCTATCCCCAGATGGGACGAAATGAGGAGCAGTTGTTGCTCAACTGGAATGTCCTCAAGAAACAAGAGACAGATGTGACACCATTACGGCCAACCTCTAGGACAAAAGCCAAGAGTCCGGCTGCCATTGTTGGGGGCTGCCAGCAACTGACACAAATTGCTGGTATGGAGCTCCAACAGCACCAGGAGAAACCACCCTCCCCTCACCTGATCGAGGGGGTATTGCTTAAGTTGAACATCCAGGAAAAAAGTCAGGAGAGAGATGTGATGTCAATGAAGACAGCATCAAGTCCAAAGAACAAGACATATGCTGGTACTTCTAAGGGCTCGCCACCATGCCAAGACAGAAAGAGTGTCCAACAGAAGCCTCACTCCTATCCTCCCAACAATGAATTCAGCAAGGAGCAAATGGTGCTTGAGTGGGCTGCCCAGATGATACACCAGCAGAAAGACTTAGCATCCCCACAGTGGGCCTCTGGCACAGAAGCCAAGATCCAAGCTGGTGTCACTCGGGGTCAGGGTGGCACTGAAGGTTTACAGCTATACCAGGTTGGGGATGGTCAACAAGAGATTCGCCAAAAGGCCCACTCCTGTTCTCAGATTGAATTTGATCTGTGTCAGAAGGCACTGAACATAAAATCAAAGGAAGTCACACTTCTGTCTGACTCCAGGCCCAGACTGATCCCTGCAGCTCTTCCCTTGGACTCAGGGATGCAAGGCAGTTCTACCCACTCAACAGAACACAAAAGTAGCATCAGTTTGCTATCTTACAAAGAGCAGGAATTGGTTGACTGGGACCTCCAGAAGAAACCCCAGCAGAAGGATGTACTGCCAACACACCGGGCTCAAAGCTCAGCAGCGAAGACACTCACACCCCCATCTGACTCCAAGATCAGACCAAGCTCCAAGCCTCCCTCCTTGCACCCCACTGGAAAAAGCAAAGGCAGTCCTGTCCACATTCAGGCCAGAGAAACTAAGGGCCATGCTACCATGGCCAACATCCTCACAGGTGACATGCCACAGTGGTTGAGCAGGCAACACTCTACAGCCACTAGCCCCAGGGACAAGCCAATTGACCCTGTCATACCTCGCACCATTTTGAAGTCCCTGGATAAGGACAAAGTCATGCAGGACTTGCATATGTGCCTGGCCAAGGACAAGGGACACAGTCAACCCTACATTGAGTACCCTGTTTGTCTGCAATGTGGTCACTGCACCCCCTTTTGTCCTCATCCTCGTTCCCGGCACAGCCCTTCCCTCCTGGTCTACCCCCGGCTGAGCGTGCACAAAGGCGAGGTCCACATGAGCCTGGGTTTCCTCCTGAAGATCAAGAAGAGAGAAGCTGAACAATGGGGACTGGTGCCAGGTGCGGACAGCTCCAAGATGCGACTGGGCAGAGGACATCCTTCTAAGAGAGAGAAGAGAAGAGAAAGCCCAGAAGGCCCAGAAGCAGAGAGAGCCCATCTCCGAATGAGAGAAGAGAACAGAAGGGACCTGGAAACAAAACCCCAACCTCACAATGCAGAGAAGCGACCTTTCCCAGCTAGGCAGCATTCTGCAGAAGGATCTCAGCTGAGCAGCAGAGGCCGGAGGTCTCCTTCTGGGTCCCGGAAGGTCAGCTTTTCAGCTACTGATAGCCCATCCCCCAAACCATCCAAATCGCACACAAAGCCATCAAGAAAAGCCACAAAAACATCTAAAAGGCAGCCCCATTCACCCTCTAAATTGTCAGATCCCACAGGTACAGGGGAAGCTCAGAGAAAGTCCTCCAAGAAGCTCTGCAACATTCTGGGACTGTTGCTGTCATGCCTGAAGAAAACGTGGGCTAAGCTAGGAGAGAGGAAAGAGAGCACAGCCCCCATTAAGCAGGGCCCAGTGGCCCCTCCACGGAAACGATCCTCCTCCTCCTCACAAAGAGAAAGAGCTCCATCTCCAACTGGAAGAGGGGTTTTGCCCCATAGAGGGTCCATAGATCAGACTGGTTCCTTCTCGTCCAAAAAAGCACACTCTCATGATCCCGGGAGAGCCTCCCCAAAGCTTCCAGAACCCCGAGTTGCTTCCCCTGCCAAGAAAAGGGACAACCCCCACCCAGCAAAGTCAGCTTCTTCTAAGTTTTTAAATAAACATTCAAGAAAACCTTCCCCTGCTCCGAGGAAGAAGGCCTCCTCCAAACACAGCAGTCGCAGGGACAAAATATCCTGATCCCACGCTTAGCTAGCCTGCTCCTCTCTGTCAGGGAGGCTCTCCCAGAGGGAACCGTCCTGCTGAGTTGTGTAGTACAGTAATGTCATGTTTAATCTGTAGAAATAGAATTAAATATAATCATAACAGTTTGCCCAACTTTTTTTTAAATTTATTTTTATTATTATAAAAACATACCTCATATACAAAACATAAAATATCATGTAACGAACAATTAGTGCTTTGTTTTTTGAGATGTTGTACCTTAAAGATAAGAACTTCTGTAATCATACATAATTCTTTTTGTATCTTGCCTCATAGTAAAATTATTGATATAACTTATATTGTAAGGTTACTCTGTCACTAACTTCCATTTCTTTACTTAACCATGGGAGAGATAAATAAAGCTATCCTTTTTACAATTCCTAGTTTGTGTATCTTTATTTTAGTAACTATAGTCTTATATATTTCTTCCTGTCTGCTTTGAATTTCTCTCAGATTTACAGTCATTGAACTTCTCTCGGATTGACATATAATTATATATCCTGTTCTTACAATCACCTATCTTTACAAAAGTTTATTAATAATTCCCAATCTGTGTTGGATTCATTTGTTGATTTACTTTCTAAACTTTTGGTTAGTTTGTCCATTTCCAAGTTGTCCATGATTTTTATTAGCCATTCGTCTATAGTAGGCAAGTCCTTTGGTGCTACTAGATTTCTTGAAGAAGAAATCATGTAGAGTATTGTCTTCCAATGTTTTGTTGTTGTTGTTTGTTTTTGTTTGTTTGTTTGTTTGTTTTTTGCCTTGTGGTCTAAAATTTTATTTGTTATATTTAAAAGATAAAGTTCTGGCAACATTTGGAAGTTTGTTCCCAATATGTGATTGATCTTGTTGTGGATGTTTGTCCAATGTTTTTGCATTCTAGTACAGGGCCACCACATATGGTACCAGTTACCAATTGTTTGTTTGTACTTCTAGTGTCTGTTCTGCTTGTTTTTATAGATTTTTGATAGTTTTGATGAGGTTAAATACCACCTATAGGCCATTTTTAAATCATTTCCTCTTATACTTTGGCATTTCGTAAATTTAAATGTCTTTTCTCTGGATTGTATCCAACTGTCCAAGTTTATTGGTCTTCCTAGACAGTTTGCCCAGCTTTTGTATCCTTTAGTGAATGCATATTAAAATTAGCAAAAGTGGGCTATAAATAAAAGTTTTATTACTATTTATTATTACATTTATAACTCAAGGTGGGTTTTTTTAAAAAATGTGAACATATTCCAAGAATTAGTCCATGGGTGCACTACCTTTAGCAGAATTCAAGTTTATTCTGTTTAAGGTTACAAAGGTTTCTTACTGACTTCAAGGTTGGTTTTCTCAGCCTGTGACATTCTGATCTGTCCCCCATATGTAGTACCTTCTGCCTTTGTTTGTCTGAACAGATGACCCCTTCTTTTAAAGGTTGCCTGAGGTCTGGAAGAGTCCATTTCCACATCTGCCTTTGGGCTCAGAATCCTGTTGATGTACTTTGAAACCCATACAGGAACACAAGACCAGAGCTAATAGCTTATTCTGTTCCTGTTGATACCTTTTTCCAAGTCCCCGCTGGGTAGCTGACCTCCTGAGCCACACAATTGCCTCTGCTTTGGCATCTCCTCTTGTTATTCTCTTGTTGCTTGAAATTAAACCAAAAACAATCTAAAGCCACTCGTCACTAAGAGCCTTATTGCATGAGGAAAGAAAGCTGAAATGGAGCAGGATGGTGACAGCTTTCTCTATGCATCTCTGCATGCTCTCATAGCACTTCCATTCCTGAGGGAGATGGTCATAAAAGCATGCCTTTTGCCAACCTGATTTTTCAGTGCAACAAAAGGCATACTTTTATGACTGTCTCCCTCAGGAAGAGAACAGAAGTGCTATGACAGAATGCAGAGAAGGCTGCTAATTTCCTGTCTGTTTTGCCTTTCTTTTCTCATGTTATAAGACTTCTAGGAGATTATAGTTTTTTGTGGGTTTTTCGAGCTACGTGGCCATGTTCTAGAACAGTTTCTTCCTGACGTTTTGCCAGTTTCTGTGCATAAGGGGTTTTCCAGGCAAGCATTCTCTGAAGATGCCAGCCACAGATGCTGGCAAAACGTCAGGAAGAAACTCTTCTAGAACATGGCCACATAGCTCCAAAACCCCACAAACAACTATGGATGCTAGCCATAGAAGCCCTCGACTTCACTCTTAGGAGATTATCGCACTGCCCTTCCTCCAGCCTCAGTGCAGACTGAAACTAAAAAAAACGTTTTTTAAATGAGTGTTATCACACACTTCTGTGCCTAGTCCGGAGGCATCGTGTACCTGATCATGGCATTCCATACCCTGTACTTGGCATCCCATACTCCTGTACTTTGCAAAGAATGGGAAAATCCCATTCTTTCAAAAAGTTCAAGAGAAGTGCAGATTGGGTACAGGATGCCAAGATCGTGTATGTGATGCCTCCGGACTGGGCACAGAGGTGTGCGATAACACTTGTTTTTAAAAAAATTTCAAAGTTTTAGCCCACACTGAGGCTGAGAGAAAAGGCAATGTAGTAATTTTCTTAGTTTCTGTTTAATGCTGGCAAATCTCCAGGTAATTGCACCTACAGTACACAGATGCAGATAAGGAGAAAACCAGGCCATACATACACAAGGTTTAGAGGAAAAAGTATGCTCCAGGAAAGGAGAAGTCCAAACTGGAAAAGGAATCCTGAAAAGAGTCCAAAGGTGACAGGGAGACCAGCTGCTGCTGTAGACTAGATTTCAGAGGAATGAACAGGCAAAAAAACCTGAAGATTCTTTATCTAAGAAAACCCTAGGAAATTAATGGGATCACCAGAAATCACCACGTGACTTGAAAGCACCTAAACACACACCCCTGAAGATCAAAGCTCCATAAAGGCAGGCAAATTAAACAAATGTCAAAACCACAGGATTCCAAATTCAGAAAATCAGGCTTCAGTAGTTAAAACTCAGGAAAACCTTTATTAAGAAAATATAGATCCAGTCTGGTAACTATCACTGTCAGAACTAACAAATGTTCAAACTATGTTTTGTGTGTTTTTTGCGCTATGAGGCAGTGTTCTAAAAGAGTTTATTCCTGAAGTTTCACCAGAATGCTGGAATGGGCATGGGGCATATATACAGTTGGTTGAGAGGAGGTGATTTGCAGGTTAATCTGTGTATTGTTCTGTTGTTGAATGGCACAAGATCTACAGGTTGTCCATTTACTTAATGATCCATTGTCTGCTGGGAATCCCCCTCACCCTGGGTGGTTTTCATTTGCATTTCCTGGATCCTGATTTTGGTGTTTTTCAGGACTGGTAGCCAAACTCTCAGTTTACTTTCAGGGTTTCTTCTTTCTTGTTGAAGTTGCCTTGGGGGTTTCAATGGCTTGTGGGTTTCAATGGCTTCCCTGTGCATTCTGACCTGATAGTTGTTGGCGTGGTTCAGAATTGCAGTGTTTTCAAACAGCATGTTATGCCCAGAATGGTTTATGGTCCCTTCCATGCCACCATTCTCTGAAGATGCCAGCCACAGCTGCTGGTGAAAAATCAGGAATAAACTCTTCTAGAACATGGTCTCATAGCCAGAAATGCCCACAAAAAATGTTCAAACTGTCTAATTAACCTACAAACAATTTCAGGTCTCGCACACTTACTTTTTATTTCTTGTAATTAATTATCACGTCTCCTTCGTTTCTCCCACCACCTCTTTTCCTTTTTTTTGTTGGAGCCAAACGCTTTCATATAATCCACCAAAGGCAAGTTTGCCACCTTTCCCATATTATCAAGAACAGGAAAATCCAATTCTTGAAAAACTATGGGACAAGCATGAGCTGCATATGGCCCGACCATGGGAGAGTGTGGTATGATCCGTCACTGAGGGCTAAATGCGCTTCTATCACGTTGAGGATATTCATGTGTAAGCTGCATGTGATAATCTGCTATAATACATCACATTGTTAATATTCCTATCTGAACGTGGATATGTGTCACAACCAACTACAGACAAGAAGAAAGGTCCAGAAACAAAGTTCAAGGATTCCTATTGCTTATAGCAAACTTGTACATAGATTGCCAGTGTGATGCAGTGGTTTGATTGTTGGACTAGACTCCTGGAGGCCAGGGTTCAGTTCCCTGTTCAGCCATGGAAACCAACTGGGTGACCTTGGGCAAATCACACTCTCTCAGCCTTACAGGATGGCAAAGGCAAAGCCACTTTGAAAAAATCTTGCCAAGAAACCCCCATGATAGGGTCGCCTTAGGATCACCATAAGATGGAAATAACTTGAAGGCACACAGTAACAATAAGAAGAACATGCACCCTAGGACTCTGGGATACCAGGATTTCATTCAGTCATGGAAGCCTACTGGGTGGCTTTGGTCAAGTCCCATTCTCTAAGCCTCAAAGGAAGACCAGAGCAAACCTAGGATAGCATCATAAGTCAATTGCCAGAATAGCAAATAACAAGAACAAATGGCATCAAGTCAGTGAACTGTATGTATTTGCATTTCTTATCCCAATACAGCAGACAGTCTCATTAGGCTGTTGATGGAATGTGACCTTTAAAAGAAACCTACATTTTTAGGAAGAGAAGAGTATGTAAATGAGGGAAGAGTTAAAGAGATTTGGGGAGGGGAGCTCATTCATTCATTCATTTCATTTCATTTCATTTATTACAGCAAATAACCAGCATAAGGGGAGGGGAGGTCAGTGTTTAAATAAAAATGAACATGTGTGTGCCACGGCTCAGATGTAGCTTGCATGAAAACCGTTGTGATTGACAAACTCCAGCAGTATTTGGTTTCCTTTCTGCCAAATTCTCTTGATCAGTCCCCTGTGTCACAACTTCCAAGGGCAGTACTACAACTAGAGGAAAGACAACTTTCTACTGACAGTATTTGGGGTTTATTCAAGCCTTTTGTAACACTGATGCAATTTTTCTCCCGCAACCAACCATGAAGATTGCTCACCTGTTTTTGGTCGCTGTGTCTTTCCTACTCCTGGCTTCTTCAGGTAAGGGGGAAAGGAAACAGAAGGAAAGTGGAGAGGATCTTTGTCAGCCCAGGGCAGAAAGGACACTGCAGAGGGATGCCTCTAAGGCTGCATCTACACTGCAGATTTAATGCAGTTTGACACTACTTTAATTCCTATGGCTCAGTATTTATTATTTATTAATTTCATTTATATGCCGCCTTTCTCCCTGGAGGGACGCAAGGTAGCTCGCAGATAACTCAATGCTATGGAGTTCTGGGATTTGTAGTTTTGTGAGATAATCAACCTTCTCTTTCAGAGAACTCTGATGCCACAACAAGCTACAAATCCCAGGTTTGCATAGGATGGAGCCACGGTAGTTAAAGCAGTATTGAACTTCATTAATTTTGCAGTGTGGCAGCAGCCCAATTTTCTCTTCTCCAGACTAAACATTCCCAATACCCCAAGTCATTTCTCATAAGACTGGCTTGCCAGCTGCCTATAGTACAGTATAGTGGTCTTTTACAACCAGCCAAAAAAACCAGCAAACCCTCCGACATTTCAGACATGAAAACCAGGATAGTATGTGGCCAAAAGGACAAGGTCAGGCAGGTTGTTGATGCAGAAAAACACCCCAAACTACTATTTTAAGCAGGAAAAGCATGGAATTTGTGTACAGCTTGAGTCTCTTTTATCCAGAATCCAAAATACTCAGATATCCAACATTGTCCAACTTGGTAGCTGAGATAGTGACACCTTTGCTTTCTGATGGTTCAGTGTACACAAATTTTGCTTCATGCACAAAATTATTTAAAAATATTATGTATAAAATTACCTCCAGGCGATGTGTATAAGATGTGTACAAAATGTAAATGAATTTTGTATTTTGATCTCCAAGAGAGTTCATTACACAAATATTCCAAAATAAAATTTTTCCAAATTCCAACTCTTCTGGACCCAGATATCTCAGATAAGGGAAGCTCAAGCTGTACTGAGTTTAGGAAACCAGGAGAAAAACAAAAATCCAAATAGACCTATTGGGAAGGGCTAGCTGCTTCCTCTCCTCTTTCTTCTGTTGAGTCAACTGAATGCAAACTACTTTGCCACTTTGAGCTGAGGTCCAAGAGGGAAAGTGGGAGAAGGAGGGAGAAACTGGGACATTTTAAAAGCTATTGGGAAATGGAACAGCAGAGGATTAACTGGGGCTGTTCCTGCCATATCAGGACAGTGGGGGGGGGGGGGTGGTGGTGGTATAAAACTCCAAGATCTAATAACTCCAAGGCTGAACTGTTTTGCTCCGTCCTAATGATCTTGTGTGTGTTGCGTGTGTTACATTAATGTACGGGATGCATGTATGTGCATGTGCAGGATTTGCTTTCATACCACGGAAGACCCGGGAATGCTATATAGCTGGAGGAGTTTGCCGTTTTTTCAAGTGCTCCTTTCCCTTGAAGCAGTATGGAAAATGTGGCCTAATCCGGAAATGCTGCATCAGGTAACCACAGGTCCCTGAAGGAGAAATGGCATACTGTTTGAATCACCCTTATCCAGAATTCTGAAATCTAAAGGCATCTGAGGAAGTAGACCAATTCTATGAAAGCTCATGCTGCCAACTTCTTTCTTTCAGATATAGTCTCAAAGGTGCTACAAGATCTCTCTGCGTTCTGAAATCTAGAATAAAGTCGCCCCTCCATTTTTGCAGACTTGGAGTTTGTGTCCCTAACCTGTTCGCGGGCAGCAAATGGAGAGGGGGATAAAATGTGGCACACACCATGGGTGCGTGCCACCATTCAAGGCAATGGGGCTTGAATATTGGTGGTTTTTTGTTTTCGCCGTGGTCCAGAACAGATCCCCCACAAAAATGGAGGGGCAACTGTATTCCAAAAACCAAAAGTTTTTTTCCATGGGTGGTTGAGATAGTGGCACCTTTGCTTTCTGATGGTTCAATGTACATGGCAATTAATTGTTTTGCAGCTTTTGCATACTGTGAGTTTTAACGATTGGAAGCTGCCTTGAGTCCCAAACTGAGGAAAATGAGGAATATAAATACTAACAACAACAACAACAACAACACTCATCATCATCACATACTCATCAACTGACTGGATTTATCAGGGACAGTCTCAATCAATCCTCTATCATCCCACTTTTTCTCTTGTTTTTAAAATATCCAAGTTTCTTTCTCCTCCTTCCACTTTCCCCCTTTTCTCTTCTGCTTTCTTCAGTTGCTACAGTGTGAGTTCAAAGTGCAAACGTTGTTTGCAGCAGGGAGAGGAGAGGAGAGGAGAGGAGAGGAAGGGGCAGAATCCTGTCCTTCCCAGTAGGCTCAGGCAAAGGCAAACTGCTGCTGCCTTTCCTAGCTGCATATTCTTCCTCTTGAATAACTTTTGCCATCTGGACCACACTCGGATCTTGCTTGGCCACACATGTCCCGATTTCCATCTATGAAATGTTGGAGGGTATGTCCAGAATGCAGAGGATAAGCATCAGCATTCTGAAGGTCACTCTCATCCTGAAAGAAATCATCTGGGGGAAAACATTGAAGGGATCAGAAAAATAATGTGCGCGGAAGATATGCCCTTCCCTAGAGGAGACCTGTTTTCAGCATAAAACACTTTGATATATCCTCATATGACATCCCTTGCTAAAGAATACCAACAGCCCCAGTCAAGAATTGTGGTTTACTGTAACAGTGGTTTGAGTGTTGGACTATAACTTGAGAAATCAGGGTTTAAATCCCATTGGGTGACCTTGGACAAGTCACACTTTCTCACCCTCAGGGGAAGGAATGGCAAACCTCCTCCTCCGAACAACAACAACAACAATAATTTATATCCTGCCTTTTCCTGAGGGAATGAAGGCAGATTACAACACAATATAACAATAAAATATTGTAAGAGTAAAATTCACAGTTGAAAATAGTCCCATATCCCAACCCTCCCCCAATCATAAAAACAATAGTCAAAAAGCAATAAAATAGAAATTAAACAACAAGATAAATTAAAATCAATACAAGTTTTCAAAAAAATTTAAAGGTAGATTTGAGGTGAGACAAATATCTTATTTTAGGGGGAACGGGGCTATTGATGTTAGTGAGAGGGAGGCAAGTTTTGTAGGAATAATCTGGAAAGGCCTGCCAGAAGAGATCAATTTTAACAGCCTTTTTAAAGGCTTTGAGAATGGTAACATAACGGATCTCGTCTGGCAGGTTGTTCCATAGCCTAGGAGCGGCAGATGAAAAGGTCTTTTGGGTTACCGCACTGAGTCTGGTCTTCTTAGGCTGCAACAGGTTCTTCCCAGAGGACCTAAGTGTGGAAGTGGATTATGTAGAGGAAGGTGCTCCACATAATCTTGTCAAGAAAACCCCATGATGGATTTGCCTTAGGGTTGCCATAAATTGGGAATGAATTGGGAATGAATTGGGAATGATTCGAAGTGTGACGCGGGCTATATGACCCTCGTTCACACTCGAATCGACTTCCGATCCTCATCGGATCGATTAGTGGAGGAAAGGACCGGGTTAAAAGCAAACAGCCCGGGCTTTGCTGACACTAGTTTTAAAATGGTCTTTTTCGGAAGACATGATTCTGAAGCGTTTCCAGTAAGCATTTTTTTTTTTTTTTGAGGGGGGTATTGATCGCAAAATCACAAATGCACAAGATTGCAAATGCACAAGATGTGCATTTGTGATCTTGTGCATTTGCAATCTTGTGCATTTGTGATCTTGTGCATTTGCGATCAGTATAATGAAGAAAAAGAAAAAACACACACACACACTTGCTCCTGGGAGGTCCTTCCTTCCTTCCTTTCTTCCTTTCTTCCCCCCTTCCTTCCTTCCTTCCTTCCTTCCTTCCTTCCCCCCTTCCTTCCTTTTTTTCTCTTTTTCTTCATTATACTAATCACAAATGCACAAGATCACAAATGCACAAGATTGCAAATGCACAAGATTGATTTTGTGATCAATACCCCCCCCCTAAAAAAAATTCCCCTGAGGGAAGGGGATGGGGTGTTAACGGCTGTCACCTTACATAGCAGCTCCAGTGGGAACGACAAGCGTTCCCGGCTAAGAAAGCAGTTCCAAACAAGGCCCCTTTTCATAGGACTCTTTCACACTGGAGGAATTTCTCCCAACTTCGAAAACAGCCAATGCGAATTCACGTGAATTCGTTTGTTTAGCAAATTCATGTGAATCCCTATTGCATTCAGAAGGCATTCGGAATGACTTCCCATTACCCGAAAATGACCCCTCCTTGCCCAAAATTGCGTGAAAAGCTTTAATTCGCAATAACGTGAAACCTATGATTGCATTCGGAGTGACTTCCCTTTTGCCCGAAATTGCGTGAGAAGCTCTAATTCGCAATAACGTGAAACCCCATGATTGCATTTGGATTGCCCTTGGATTATACTTCCAATTGCCCACGTCTGAAAGAGTCCATAGTGTGAACGAGGGGCCTTTTGGAATCGCTTTCATAAGCGGAGCACAGCCCAGTTCCAATGCAGGTTTTTCCACAAGTGGGAATGGGCCTGAAGACACACAACAACAAACAATCAAACAAAAAATAAAGTAACTGTCTCTGGGTAATTTTAAAAATGTGTTTGCATCTCTCCTCAGTGCCCGAGTCTAAGAGGCAAGCCTGATGATGATCATTGATTCACCCAGGATCCTTTGAAATAAGAAAGACATCTCTGCTCATCGACAGTCAATGAAACATGTCCGTGTGGTTGATCTGCACATGCAGATGTCATCAATTTCGAAAGCTAGCAAAGGAAAAAGAAGAAAGACATATGTCATTTGCAATGCTTTGTATGAGTTGTAGCTTTTGAATTAAAGCATGTTGTTTAGAGCAAGCAGATCGTTCTTGCTGTTTTCAACATTCAGAGGTGATTGACTCTGATTATGGCACTATCCATGGACCCAAAAGGGAGATGATATGGTTGTGAGTCTCTCTATGTTTTCCAGAACCTGGTGACACTCAGTCTTCATCAGGGTTTGGAAAGATCCCCCCCCCTTTTTTTTTTGGAGGACCACAACTCCCAGAAATCCAAGGAGTAACTTTTCTGATCAGCAAGGATATCTATCTATCTATCTATCTATTTATCTATCTATCTATCTATCTATCATCTATTTATCATCTATCTATCTATCTATCTGTCTCCTGTCTTCTTTCCAATATCAGGACTCAAAGACACTACATCACTGGAGTTTATCACATGGGAGGAATTTCTCTCAATTGCGAATGGAGACAATTCACAATTACGTGAATTCGCTAGTTTAGCGAATTTACGTGAAATCTGATTACGTTTGGAATGCATTCAGAATGACTTCCCATTTCCTGAAAATGACCCCTCATTGCCCAAAATTGCGTGAGATACTCTAATACGCAATTATGTGAAACCCCATGATTGTGTTCAGAATGACTTCCCATTGCCAGAAATTGCGTGAGATACACTCATTCGCAATAACATGAAACCCCATGACTGCGTTCCAATTGCCATTGCATTATACCCCCAAATTCCGTCGTATGATAAACTCCACTGATGCATCTCAGCTGCATCACCCATGCATCTCAAAGGGAGTCATCAGAAGGCTTGGGTGGCTCTCAAAGTTTGCAGAGGACCCACTTCAGGTGAGGGAGTGGCATTGAAACGGTTGTTCTGGTCTTTTTCCTGTTGGCTGCCATGATCGTGTGATCTGTTTTCTAACTGCAAAACACATGTTGGAAATAGTGTTTGGCTTCCAACATGTGTTTGGCTGTTCCTCTCCACCACAGGGCTGCTGGGGGCACATTCACACAGCAGCCCTGTGGATTATGGGGGGGACTACTGATCACGGCTGCCAACCACCTCCAGAAGCTGGCTGCTGTATGAATGTGGACACGCAGAATCATGCCCACTCACACAAAATGACTGCTTAAGAAACTGAACTACAGCAGAAGGGACCTATTGTACAAAGGCAGTTGTAGAACCCAGTAGTGAGACTGAGAGCCTATTGATGAGTTTTGGCTATCAATGAAAAGGTGCACTACAGTAACAAAAGGAATGCAAAGGAGCAGCAAGATGGGCACAGTGGTGTGCAATAAGTACCAGCCAAAGATACTTGTATCCTGGTAAAATTCTACTTTTTGGCCTCGTGAGATGAAGTCCTTAATCAAATAACTCAGCCAATTCCTCTGCCACCACCCACAGCTTGACAGTTGACATGGGGAGAGGGAGGTTTGGTTGATGCACAAACAGCTGTGACTAGCATCTTGTGCTCTTTCTAAAAGTAGATTTACAAGTGTACATGTCTCTGCCAGGAGCAGGGCTGCCAACTCTAAAGGTCTGGCCCAGAGTCTCCAGTTTTTGTGGGTTACCTCCACATTGGAGGGAAGAATGCAAATTGTCAGCTAGGGTGGTCTGCACCAAGCGAAAGGAAGGGGTTGTGTGCTAATCTCTTGCTCAGCTAAGAGAGCAGCAGCTTGCTACAATTTGCTAGGATTATTTGATTTGTTGCTGCAACTTGCAAAGTCTTGGTGGGGAGGGGGGCGGTCTATGTATTTACTAAGAATCATAGAATCCTAGGAGTTTATCACACGAAGGGAATTGGAAGTGTAATCCAATGGCAATCTGAATGCAATCATGGGGTTTCACATGATTGCATGAAAGTTGATCACGCACATTTTTGGGCAGAGGGAAGTCCTTCTGAATGCAATCATGGGGTTTCGCAATTTTGGGCACTGGGATGCAATTTCGGGCAGTTCTGAACGCAATGCAGTGTCAATACGCAATTATGTAAATTCGCTGAACTAGCAAATTTACTCAATTCCGAACTGGCCTCACTTCCATTTCTTTCGAAATTGAGAGAAATTCCTCCCGTGTGATAAACTCCCTAGAGTTGGAAAAGACCACAAGGGCCATCTAGTCCAACCCTGTACTATGCAGGAACACAGAATTAAAGCAACCTTTTAACTTCCTCCTCATAACAGGAAAATATGTTGTGTGTGTGTGTGTTTGAATGACAAGTGGCCAGGAACTGTGGTTGTACTTAATGTGCAGTGCATAATGACATCACAAGGGGCCATCCCTAGCTCTCAGGTTTTGGCCCAGAAACGTCAGAGCCTGGAATAATCCTAAACTGGTATCCTAACCTGGACTTCAGCCATCACCAACACCACTAGCATCATTTGTGTCTCATCCACAGGGTCACCATGAGCCGAAGTTGACTCAAAGGCAGCTGACAACAACAATAAGTGGCCACTCCTTATGCAACTCAGTGGTGAAGAGCACTGCTAATGTGGCTGCTTACAAAAACACAAAACAAAACAAAATAGGATTCCCTACACTCCACAGCAACAACACAAATTGAATTGAATCACACTATGCTGCAGGTGACCATTCCCAATTCTGTGTGGTCCATGAATTAGGAGAAACTGAGCCACAATCCCACAGAAGGGAAAGGGCATAAATCCATAGTCCACAGTAACCCACAAATCTTCACAATGCATAGGCTTGGGTTGCTGGGATATGTTTGTCGAAAGCAAAAGAGGGAGCATGATCCCAAGCAGTTGACTCTGAAGACATTTGTTGAAAAAGCTGCATTGTATTAAGATCCATGATTTGAGGCTCTCCTAGACTGGTCTTTAAAAAGCACAAATTCTCATGGTGGTTTTCCTTGGCCTTTGACAGACTTTCTTTTTTGACTCTTCTCTGTTGACTTGTTCTTTCAAAGCTCTTTCAAGTGGGACAAATAAGTCATAGAATCGTAGAATCACAGAGTTGGAAGAGGCCCAAGGGCCATCCAATCCAACCCCATTCTGTCATGCAGGAACTCTCAATCAAAGCATCCTCAAGTGCCTCTGTTTAAAGACCCCCAAGAAAGGAGGCTACACCACCCTCTAAGGGAGTGTGTTTCACTATTGAACAGCTCTTACTGGCAAGAAGTTCCTCCTAATGTTGAAGTGGAATCTCTTTTCCTGGAGCTTGCATCCATTGTTCTTGGTCCTGTTCTCTGGAGCTGCAGAAAATAAGCTTGCTCCCTCCTCAATGTGACTCCCCTTCAAATATTTAAACAGGGCTATCATATCACTCATTAACTGTCTCTTCTCCAGGCTAAACATACTCAGCTCCCTAAGTCTTTCCTCATAAGGAATGGTTTCCAGACCCTTCACCATTTTGGTTGCCCTTCTCTGGAAACACTCCAAGAGGAGGTGTAGTACTTGTTGCCGTATTCCTTGGGAGTTTTTAAAAATATATCCAATGTATCATGTTGGGAATTGCCCCAAAATAGACTGAGGGGCTGTGCAGACTGCCCTGAAGGGCTGCCTCTAGCTTGCCCTTTTACAGCAAGATCATGGGCACACCAACTGCATGCTGCAGCCCCAATCTGGCCTCTGCAGGGCACAAAAAGGAGCAAGCAGCTCCTTTTTGCATCCTGCAAAGGGCGCAATAGCCATGGCGACACAGCTTTATGGGGCTCCTTTGGTACTGCATCATGTCAACACAGTGCCAAAGGAGCTCCGTGGTGTAGCGCACAGCATCACGCCACCCTCAGGGCAGAGCCGGGGCATGTGTCATATGGATGCCATGCCCCAACTCCACCCCCAGGGTGCCCTTTCATGACAGTGGACTCTTTCAGACGTGGGAAATTGGAAGTATAATCCAAGGGCAATCCAAACGCAATCCTGGGGTATCACGTTATTGCGAATTAATTCTTCTCACACAAATTCGGGCAAAAGGGAAGTCACTCCGAATGAAATCGTGGGTTTAACGTTATTGCAAATTTAAGCTTCTCACGCAATTTCAGGCAAGGGGGGGGGGGTTATTTTCAGGTAATGGGAAGTAATTCCGAATGCATTCCGAATGGAGCAGGGGTTCAGGTAAATTCGCTAAACAAGCGAATTTACATGAATCCGCATTGGCTCCATTCGGAGTTGGGAGAAATTCCTCCCGTTTGAAAGAGTCCAGTGTGTACAGCCCCTGAGACAACATAAATGCCATTTGGGCATTTTAAAGGCAACAACAGCCATCACCAAGAACTACAGTAACAAATGAGGGCCTAAATATCCTAAAGCAGGGTGACCAGATATCATAAATGAGAGGGAGGACAAGGCGTCGCAAACTGTATTTCAAGACAAATGTAAGATATTGCAAAAAAAATCAAAGCTAAAAACACGAATATCAATATAAATTCACACCTCTTAGTCATGCTCAAAATGGAAGACATTTGGGCATTCATCCTGGACAGAAGCTTGAAATGAAGGACATGTCCTAGAAAAGGAGGATCACCCTGTCCTAATCTCATCTGATCTTGGAAGCTAAGTAGGATCAGCCTTGGTTAGTACTTGGATGGGAGACTCCTAATGAAGACCAGACACTGTAGGCTAAATTTTAGAGGAAGGAGCTAGGAAAACCACATCTGAGCATTCCTTGTCTAAGGAAACCCTATGAAGTTCCTGGGGTCAATAGGTCAATAGACAACTTGAAGGCATGTGTGCACATGCGCGCGCGCATGCACACACACACACACACACAAATCAACAAATACAACCATGTCCAACAATCTCTTATATTGAGCCCCTGAAGGCCTTTTTTTAATATTCTGATATGTCTCAAAATTAAAATGAAAGCCATGCAAAAGTGGAAATAAAATGTTGCATCTGGTCTGGGACAACAGAAATGTTGTTTGGGTAATTGAAAAAAAGAAAACCCAAGATCTATAACCCAGGATCTTTGAGCATTGGATTATGATGCAAGAGACCAGGCTTCAAATCCCTAATTGGCCATGGAAACTCACTGGATGACTTTGGGTGCATTTTCAGCCTCAGAGGAAGGCAAACTCCTGTGAAGAAATCTTACCAAGAAAACCTTGCGAATGTGATAGGGTCAGCTTAGCGACACCATAAGTTATAAACTATTTGAAGGCAAATAGCAACAAACAGTAGCAGATCATAGAATCATAGAGTTGGAAGAGACCACAAGGGCCATCCAGTCCAACCCCCTGCCATGTAGGAACTCCAAGTCAAAGCATCCCTGACAGATGGCCATCCAGCCTCTGCTTAAAGACCTCTAAGGAAGGAGACTGCACTACACTCCGATCTTGGAAATGTTACTTTTGGGGACTACAACTACCAGAATCCCCCAAGCAGCATGGTCACTACATGCAGCATGGTCACTACCCATACTGGCTTGGGGGTCTTGGCAGTCATACTATCACGCTTGAATCCAAGACTGGCACACTGATGTGCAATTTTCCTTGTATCTCCTTGTGCAAGCAATCCTGCTTGTGAAGCCAGCTAGTGCAATAGGGGTGACTGGCATACCAGTTGGGTGCCAGAGCAGAGGTCTGGCCACCCCAAAAGTCACCAATGGATTCCAGCACTGACCCCCTTGTCAGCTGGATGTCTGCTTCCCCCACTGGAGAAACCCCTTGCCCTTTCCTTTCTCTCTCTGTGGCATCCCTTGATATATTTAAAGAATGCCATCATGTCACCAGGCTGAATATTTTGATTACACTGATGGTGATGACCAAAAAAAGGTTTAAACTTATCTAATTCAAGTCTTCATTTCCCCTCCTGTTTTTATTGTTCATTCAGCTAGCAGTATCAACAACTGCAAAACAAGGATGAAGATGAGATTTATGGATCCAGACTTGAATTCCTTCATCTATCTTTTCCTTTAGAACTTGCTCTACTTACATTTTTCATGCTTCCATTTTCCAGCTCTTCAATTTTTCCTTCCAATTCATTAGTATTTTTTTTCTTATTCAGCTGTAACTTATATCTTATACTTTCAATAGATGGAGTTGTGGATTCATAGCACAGGTTATTCATTTTTCCATTCTATCAATTATATATGCAATTAATATCACAGCTAATTGCAAACCCAAGTATAATTCCTACAGCTTGCTCTCCTGCCTTCTTCCATCCTTTTTTCAATTCATTTCTAACTTGTAAGACTATCACTAATATAACCATTCATCATATACAACATGTAAGCTGTAGGTGAATCACTCTACAGATCAGCCCATGAGTTAAGTAGTGTCTCTATTGATTGCTCAGAGTTTGAAATTTATTAATTGAAAATCAAGTCACTGGAGATGTGGTGCTGGAGAAGAGCACTGAGAACACCTTGGACAGACAAAAAGCCAAACCAATGGCATGATTCATTAGAAAAGACATTAATGCTAGGAAGGGTAGAAGATAGTAGAAAGAGAGGAAGACCACATGCCAGAAGGCTAGATTCAATTAAGCAGGTAATGGGTCTGAATTTACAAGACCTAAGCAGAGCAATGAAAGAAAGGGGTTTTTGTTGTTTTTCTGGAGAAGTCTCATCCACAGGGTCTCCATGAGTTGAGATCAACTCGAGGACAGCTAACACCAACAACAATCTTTTGATTATGCATACCCAACTGTGGCACAGTCAGTTAATTTCACATCTTCCTGATTACACAAGATATCTGTTACATAGTGCCTGTTTCAGTTGTCACTTGCTTTTGTGATGGTGTATTGTTTCTTAACTGGATAATCCCTTAGTTACACAGTTTCTTGTGTGCACAGTTCATTTATGGTTCAGCTTCAGCCCATTGCTTCTCCTTGCATATAAACTGATGATGTTCTGGATCTCACTAGCTCAGGGGTGAGGAATCTTTGGTCTTCCAGATTTCAAATCCCAGAAATCCTGAACTAGCTTAGCTAATGGTAAGGAATTGTGGACGTTATGGATCGTAATTTTCCGAAGTTTAGAACAGTAGTTTTTAACTATTTAGTCTTCCAGATAGTTTGGACTTCAGCCTCAGAATCCCTGACCATCAGCAATACTACATGGATTTACTGGTAGCTAACATCCAAAATGTTGGAGGACCAAAAATAGAGAGCAAATGATTGAGAGGGCCAAAGTTACCGTAATCTTGAGTAGTCTTTGATGGAACACATGCTGCACATCAAGAAATTCAATCCCTAGCCAGCATCTCCAGTTTAAAAAAAGACCTCATGTAGCAAGTTATGGGAAATGTTTTAATGCCTGAGACTTTAAAGAAAACACAAACATATAGTTTGGAAGAAGACTGTAATGTTGTTCACCCTCACCTGATGAACAAAACAGTTTTTTAAAATTAAAAACTTTTTTATCATCAGAAAGTAAGATTTTTTTTCTAGACTAATTTGACACATTTGAGGGTGGTTTTTTTGATGGGGGAGGGCTTCTTTGCACGTTTCTGTAAAAGCAGACAAAAGGGAGATGATGGTACAGGTTGAATTTCTCATATCCAAAATGCTTGGGGCCAGATGTGGTTTGAGTTTTAGAGATTTTTCTCAGGATTTTGGAATACCTGTATTTGCACGTGTGTACATAATGTGGTATCTTGGAGATGAGTCCCAAGTCTAAATACAGACTTTATTTATGTTTCTTTGGATTCCAATTCCCAGGCTTCAACAACCAGCATGAGATCTAGTGGAGTAATGATGCAATGTGACCAATTGTTATGTGGGTGTTGGGAGAATGAGAGAAAAACAGAGGCGAGAGGCAGTAGCATCACTGGGGGGTGAGGGGGTGCAGGCAGCACCAGGGAACACCCCAGAAGGGGGTGACACCCAGTTGGTCCCCTGCCTCGCACAAGTGCTACTTCGGCCTGTGTGCACGCTCCTTGAGTCCACATAGGCAATCCTTGGGCTCACATGGGTGCACCAGGAGCTGCATGGGCGCTCCTCTAGGCTGCACAGTCACTCCTCCAGTCCCAGAACCAGGAAGTCCCAATGCCGGAGTCCCGTTCCCCCCCCCCAGAAGTCCCACCCCTGAACCAGGTGTCACCCAATGCAGGACCGCCACTGGCAAGATGGAATATAATGGAGTATACTGAAAAGGAAGAAATACATAAATTTAACCTAGACAATGAAGAAATTGAAATAAAGATTTCCCATACTTTGGATCAATCACTGATCAGAAAAGAGACTGCAGTCAAGAAATCAGAAGAAGACACTAGGAATGGGAACAGCAGCTATGAAAAAAAAAAAAAGATCCTAAAGTGTAAAGAAATATAGCTGAAAACTCAAGTGAGAATAGTCCAGGCCGTTGTACTCCCTATAACCATGTACAGATGTGGGAGCTGGACAGTAACCAAAGTAGACAAGAGCAAAATCAACTCTTTTTTTATGTGATGTAGGAGAAAAGTGCCGAGGATACTGTGGATGGTCAAGAAGACAAACAAGTGGCTTCTTGAGAGGACAAAGCCAGAAATTTCCATGGAAGCCAAAATGATTGTATGTCATTGTATGTCAGACGCCACGAAGGTACCATTCACCGGAAAAGACAATAATGCTAGAAAAGGTGGAGGGATGTAGAAAGAGAGGAAGACCGCATGCTACTTGGATGGACTCTATAAAGGAGGTCATGGGCATGAATCTACAGGACTTAAGCAGAGCAGTGGAGGACAGGGGGACTCAGAGATGTCTCATCCACAGGGTTGCAATGAGTTAAGGATGACTGGAGGGCAGTTAACAACAACAACTTCTACTACTACTATTGAAAAGGGGAATGGCTGGATGACTAGACTAACTGACAAAGTGGATCTTCATTATATAAATGAAGCTGTAATTTTAAAAGAGCAATTTTGCAGTTTTGTATTCTTCCAGGAGGTGGGGCGAGAGATTTGCTTTCCTTTGAAACAAGGACAGCAGAGACCAGGCAGGTAGTTATGAAAGGTTATGGCTGGGGTGAATTTTAGAACATTTTAAATGAATATCGGTAGAGGATGAGATGGGTTTCATGCCTTAATTTTTGCCTCTGTGTCTGACAGAAATGCTGCAGTTCCTATACCATTTTGTTGTTGCTAACTGCCTTCAAGTTAACTTTGAGGTGAAACAGTCAAAATGAAGTAGCTACCAGCAGCTTTGGAGGCATGGAATTTAGATGATGCATGCCTCCAAACAAGTGTCTGGAAGCCATGCCAAAGCCATGCTCTGGTCCTTAATACCGGAGCAAAAAGGAACCAGGATAAAATGATTCCTGGTGGCCCTGGCCAACCTCCACATTCATGGCCTGCCTTGGGCCATGCGGTCAGTGGGTTCTGACCCACTTATGGCTGGAGTGGACTCAGGCCGCTCCTTCGTGCCCATTTACTCTGGCCAATAGACCCATGGTTGACCCTATGAATAAGAAACTTACAAGTCCCCCTATTCTCAACAGCCCTGCTCAGCTCTTGCAGATTCATGGCCATGGTTTCTCTGACTGAAACTAACCATCCGATATGCAGTGTTCCACTATACCATTAATGCTTTAATAAGCATTATTGTCTTTTCTAGTAAGTCATATTTTCCCATGCTATGGCACAGTACGACAAGCTCAGATTAGTCATCCTTGCTTCTAAGGAGAGTTCAGGCCTGATTTCTTCTAGGAGCCATTTATCTATGTTTTTAACAGTCCACAATATTCACAGAATTCTTCTCCAGCATCACATCTCAAATGAGTTGATTTTCTTTCTATCAACTTTCTTCACTGTCCAGCTTCCACAATCATACATAGGTATGGGAAATACTATGACACGGACCATCTTAACTTTAGTAGTCAGTGATATATTTTTACACCTCAAGATTTTGTATAGCTCCTTCATAGCTGCTCTTCCAAGTCCAAGCCTGCTTCTGATTTCTTGAATGCAGTCTCCATTCTGATTATTGACCCCAAGTATGAAAAATCTTGAACTAGTTGAATCTCTTCATTTTATGTAGATTGTCTGTGGTTTATTATTTTTTGTTTTCTTAATGTTCAGATATAAACCAGTCTTTGTATTTTCCTCCTTGATTTTCTTGAATAGTCTTCCCAAATCTTTGCTATTTTCCACTAGAAGTATAGTGTCATCTGCGTATCTTCGATTACTGATACTTTTTCCTCCAATTTTCACACCTCCTAATCTAATCCTGCTTTACATATGATATTTTTGGCATATGTGTTTAAAAGGTAGGGTAACAGAATATAGCCTTGCATGAGAATGGTTGTTTGAGCACATACAAACTGTCTTTAGGGTCACACACTGGATAGCTCAGTGAAAAGCCCAGTGTATGTGTGGCCACTGAAAAGGAGCAGCAAGGCCGATGTTTATGTTGGCACAGGAATGGAAAGAATATTTAAGAATACTTTTTTTAAAAATGTTTTGTTTTATTTTTTAAATGTGCTTCTGAAGTGCAAGGAAACACTGATGAGGAGAACCCTGGTCTAATGAGAATCTTTGCCATTCAGGACTTATTCTGTGCAAAATATGCAGAAAATGCTGTTTTATGAGCAAGAAAAGAATTCAAATCATCTGTTGGTTGTGGAGTGTTCCTGATAAGAACTACTGTTACCATCATAATTACTATCACAAGGAATTTCCCTGACTCTACAAGAGTTTGGCTTAACCAAGCAGTAACCAAGTTACTCACCTTGATAAGCTGTCGTCTATGGATTTAACACTTTTTAAAATATGTGTGTGTTGTTCCTTGTTTTGCTCTTTATTTATATTGTGGATAAATTGTTGCTTTTTGGTTAATTACTCGATATATAATTTTGTATTATACACATTCTACATTAGTTGGGGTACCAACACTATTTGTATATCTCTCTACATACTAGTAACATGATTATAGAGGAGCATTATATGTATCTTGCTATATAATTGTGAGTCTCAGACTATTATTATAGCAGGATTGTTAATGTTTGTATTTATTTTATTTTATTTTCAATTATATGCTGCCTTTCTCCCAACTAGGGACCCAAGGCTGCCCACGAGGCAAAACAGTATTAAAACATCACAATAAAAATGTAAAACAATTAAAATTATCTTGTTAAAATAGTAAAAAAAATAGTAAAAACATACAAAGTTTAAAAAAAAACCACCCTGTCCTGATTATATGCTAAAAAGCTTGCTTAAATAAACGTCAAGCAGCCACAGATTGAAAATATTCCAAAAAAATATAAATTCCAAAGAGAAAATTTTGATTTTTGCCATTTTATATAGGGGACACCACTTTACTATGCAATTGTATTTAATGAGATTTGAGCATCCATGGATTTTGGTATCCACTGGGGGTCCTGGAACCAAACCTCAGCAGATATCAAGAGCTCACTGTATACTTAACTAAATAGCATCTCCTGGCCTGTCTCCAATCCAGACTTACCAGGAATCAGACACTGTGTGCAATGAGGGTCTGGTCTCAGTACATCTGGAGGGCATCTCCATCATGCTTCTTTTGAATGGTCCACCATCTCTAGGCTTGACTTGTTGCTATTCAACCTCTCTAGAGCACCATGGGGAGGGAGAGTGAGCCAAAGACTGTTATGACCATAATTTACCTAAATCAGGGGTCGCCAACTACATGGGGGTGGGTGGGTCAGAGACCAATTTTGTCACACACACACACACACACACACATGGGAAACCCATACAAGATTTTAGGGTGCTTGTGGGTGTGAGAAGGTTTTGAGATCAAAACTGCCTGAAAATAGTGCATTTTTTTTCAAGAGAGAGATTGAATGTTGTTTTCATGGTGGGTAGTAGCCATGGAGGAAGAACAAAATGAGCGCACGGCCCTCCGCAATAGCAATTCTGTCTCCCCAATGATATTTTCCTTCAGTCCCTAAGTGTTTAGCATTGTAGTAACTTGAAACTTCAGTTAAGCATTTCCAAACAGATTTCAGACATCCAAATAAAAGAAGCGGGCAGAGCAGCCAAGGGAAGGCCAACACATCAGACAGAAAAGTGAACAATTTTCAGTGTGTAGAGAGATCGCATAGCACCTTTGAGGCTAACTGAAATAAAGAAGTTGGCAGCATGAACTTTTATAGACTACAGTCTACTTCCTCAGATTCATTTAGTGAGGAAGTAGACTAGAATCATAGAATCAAGGGAGTTTATCATACAACGGATTTTGGGGGTATAATGCAATGGCAATCCAAACGCAATCATGGGGTTTCATGTTATTGCGAATGAGTGTATCTTATGCAATTTCAGGCAATGGGAAGTCATTCTAAAGGCAATCATGGGGTTTCATGTAATTGCGTATTAGAGTATCTCATGCAATTTCGGGCAATGGGGGGGTCTTTTTCAGGAAATGGGAAGTCATTCTGAATGCATTCCGAACACAATCAGATTTCATGTAAATTCGCTAAACTAGTGAATTCACGTAATTGCGAATTGGCTCCATTCACAATTGAGAGAAATTCCTCCTGTGTGATAAACTCCATAGACTCATAGAGTTGAAAGAGACCACAAAGGCCATCTAGTCCAACCCCTGCCATGCAGGAAATCTCAATCAAAGCATCCCGTCAGATTGCCACCCAGCCTCTGTTTAAAGACCTCCAAGGAGGGAGACTCTACTACAATGCAGTTTATGAAAACTCATGCTGCCAACTTCTTTATTTCAGTTAGCCTACAAGATCTTTCTACGTACTGATTCTACAGATAAACATGGCAATATCTTTTCAGTGTATCATTGTGGGACTGAACAAAAAATTCACAAGGGGGGATTCTTTTTTGTGGAGGTGGCAATGCCCTCCACCACCACTGCCCTGTAGTAAGTAACACTCCTGAGGTCACCCTTTTAAAGATGTGGCACTGTAACACAGCCTTGATTCTGAATTGCAACAGAGACCTCTACCTCAAGGTCTTACTGGTTTTGCAATCTTGCCATGGCAATATTCAGAAAAGTGTTGCAAAATTTTGAAAGGAAAATCGCTACAATTGCAGAATGCCAACACATACACACAGGCCTGGTCAACTCAGGCCAACAGTCAAATGTAGGGTAATTTGCATGATGCTTTGAACAGCAGAGCATATTCAAATCTGCAGCATCATAGCCAGTGCTTTCTTCCTAAGCAAGCAAGTTACTGCTACATATGGTTTCGTGCTGGTGTTGTTGTTTTTAATCAAGTTGTTCAAAACTTTGCAAGGTCCCCTGTGATATTCTTACAGGAAAGCTAGACCATATTGGATGCATCTGTAATTGGTTGGAAGACAGAGGCTGCATCCGCACTGCAGAAATAATGCAGTTTGACACCACTTTCACTGTCATGGCTCAGTGCGATGGAATCCTGGGATCTGTAGTTTGTTGGTGCACCAGAGCTCTCTGACAAAGGCGGCTAAATATCTCAACAAAACTAAACATCCCAGAATTCCATAGCATTGAGCCATGCAAGTTAAAACACGATGAAACTGGATTATTTCTGCAGTGCAGACACAGTCAGAATCCAAAGACTACTTATCATTGGCTCCTTTTCATCTTGGAGAGAAATGACTAGTAGGGTAATTCAGGGTTTCTCTCCAGAAAACAGGATTTCTGTGGAAAAAATACCCACGGAGAATAATTCATTTACAAATTATAACACTTTGGATGTTTGAACGTGGGGAGAGCATACTGCAGAGGAATGTTTATTTTCTCCCATAGCAGAAGGGGGAACAACTACAATAATTATTCATCCCCTATGCATGCGGGAAACAGGATTTACAGCTTTACCGTTGATGTATTTCCTCTTTTTCAGCAAAGTGTCTCACCTGTTTCGGTAACTGTTTTGCAACCTGATGGCTGCCAACTTCAGCATAACATTTTAACTCAGTCATCATGACTGTGCAGATAGAAAAGGAAGAAGAAGAATTCTGCAGAGGCATCTCATTACCTCTCTGTGCCTGGTCATGCTGGCATTGCAGGACCAGCGGAAACAAAGCATCACACAAGGCAAGGTTGGGCAACAGTAAAGTTTTCTCAGGAGCTCGAGCCTTTCCAGGAAATGAATGGACTGCCCAGAAATATATAACCAAATAGACTCTCCTAATCCCCCACAAAATGTCCTGAAGGCCATATCCAATTATTGGGGAGAAATGGATGCAGTTTGCTTTTTAAATTTTAAGCAGTGCAGGGAAACTGCTAACTATTTAAAAAAGTAAATTACTTCCAGAAAAGGTGATTCAGAAGCTTTTACAAGGACAGAAAAAAAAGAGCAATCCAGCAGTCTGGAGAGGCCAGAGGCATCACTACAGGGGTGCTGGGAGTACAAAGCACAACAAGTGAAACCCTAAATGTGGGGTGACACCATTGCTCCCCAAACATTTGCCTTTTGACAGAAATGGACAGTGGCATTCACCTTTGTTGTTGTAGTGTGCCTACAAGTAGTTTCTGACTTAGGGCCTCCCAAACATTGCCGAGGCAAGATTGCAAAACCAATAAGCTCGAGATAGACTCTGTCGTGGGGTTTTCTTGGCAAGGTTTTTTCACAATGTGTTTGCCATTGCCATCCTCTGAGGCTGAGAGAATATGATTTGCCCAACATCACCCAGTAGACTTAAATGGGTGAGCTGTCAGCAACGTCTCCTTAAAATGCTGGAGTTCAGTGAAAGAGATTGTGTGAGTGAGGCAAAACTCAGTGGGAGGAGAAAAAAGAGGCCTTACATTTTTCAAATTAAATATTAATTTTAAAAAAAAAATAAAAATTAAAAAATATTATTTTCTAATTTTATTTAAAAAAAAAATCATGCCATACTACATTTAACCACCTTTAGGCCATGCGTATAATATAATAATGCAATTTAAAGGTATAATTATAATTTTGTGAGTTGTTTATGTGACAGCTATTGACATTACATTCAGCAATGTACATGAATTATGATTTATGAATAACTTTAGTACAAAAAACACTACTAAGCATTCTGTATGGTGTGGTATGGTGGGAGGTAAATGGAGGATGATACTATGTGTTCCTGCACTGGGTGATGCCAGCCTTAGAGACAGTGGTGTACCCCAACTTGGTGTCACCTGGTGCGGGGGACGAGGCATCTGGCCATGGAACTTCCAGCACATGCATGGCATGGGAATGTACACGCATGTACACACACCAGAAAACAAGCATATGGCCCCACAGCAGCCCAGAAAGTCCCATGACAGCTGGAAGACCAGGTCCCATGCTCCCCTAGCGGCTCAGAAAGCTCTACGGTGGTCCAGAAAGCCCTGCAGCAGCCAGGAGAGTGAGCCCTGTGCTCCCCCAGCGGCCCAGAAAGCCTTATGGTGGCCCAGAAAATCCTGTGGCAATCGAGAGGGCAGGCCCAAGGTCCCAAGAACGCCTCATGGGGGACAGGGAGACAACCAGGTATCACCCCCCTTCTGGGGTGTCACCTGGTGCAGTCCGCACTCCCCACACACCCCAGCGACGCTACTGCTTAGAGACAGCGCTGGGAGAAGGCATGACTCACTGGAAAAGACAATAACACTAGGAAAGGTGGAGGGATGTAGAAAGAGAAGAAGACTTCATGATACATGGATAGACTCTATTAAAGAGATCATAGGAATAATAATAATAATTATTATTATTATTATTATTAATAACCTGCCCCTCTGAACAAGCAATCGGGCCAGGGTACAACAAATTAAAACAACAAAATAGGTCAATCCCATCCCAGCCTCCCTCCCCTTAAAATAAGACTAAATTAGCAATAAATTAAAAACATGGAACACAGTACAAAACAATGTGAAAACCTAAAAATTCTTGATATGGGTAGAGCTGAAATCATATCGGAGAGAAGCTGGAAAGATTCTAGATCTTGAGTTTGGAGCTGGGAGATGTTAAACACTGTCTGGGAAGTCCTGCCAGAAGAGATGCGTCTTAAGGCTTTTTTAAAGCCATCGATGGATACAATTTGCAGGACCTGGGCAGAGCAGTGGTGGACAAGGAGTCTTGGATATGTCTCATCTGCAGGGCTGCCATGATTTAGAATCAACTTGAAGGCATAGGGAGATGTATTTGGATTTGGTTTAAAGCCCTGTAAGTTTGCCAACTCCACCTGGTTGGGTATATCTGCCATATTACTTTTAACTGAAGGGTGGTCCTCAGTGTAGCTGTTGCAGAGTTCATCCCTCGAAGGGGGTTAAAAGCAACAACAACAAACAGTGGCAATCTTTGGGACCCTCTAGGAGCCTGTACACACTGCTGAAAATGGAAACAAAACAAAAACAAAAGTGGCCAGAAAATGACTTCTGGTGTTGAAAAAATGTGAGGTTTTTTTTGTTTTGTTTTTTAATTAAACAGTATAAGGGGCCCCTGTGCACTTGTTTAAAAGGTGGAAAGGCTGGAAGTTTTTGGAAGAGGTGATTTGGGCCAGAAATAAAGATGCTGTTTTGGGGAATCGGAAGAGCTTAGAGGCCAGAATAAACAGCCTTGGGGGAATCATATGCGACCCTAGGCTGACTTTTTGCCCAGCCTTGCTTTAGACTGCAGTTATGACGCGCTGAACTTTCCATCTACGCAGAGTGAAACCGAGATCTGGTATCTGCAAGCTGCGCATGAGAAAGCCACAGCTGCTGAATGAGCGTGTGAGCTTTTGCCAACTTGTCTTCTCTGCTAAATGACAAGCAGCTAGGATCATGGAGGGACGGGGAGTGGGGACAGACTCCCCAGGTGTTTATTTACTAGCTTGACCTCCTTTGCAAAAGGCAGCAGCTGTGCTCCCGGTTGGTTCACCTGTCTAAGCTGCCACCCTTCCCCTCTTTGCTGGGAATTCATGAAATCTGAGTACCAGACATTTCACCCTGCCAGGCAACCCAGCCTCTGTGGGGGGTGTGAGCTGGGTCAGCCCAGCCATTGGTGCAAAAGGCCTGGATTTGTACTTTCCTACTGGGAGATAAATAAAAGTGAAGCAGAAGGAAATGGAGGGAGGAGGGAACAGATGAGATGAAAAGATGGGAGAAACAAGCTGGATTCTCTTTTGCCTCTGACAGGTGCCCTAAGAAAGTTTGGCCTGACGGACTAAGAAAAGATACATTTGCTAGGTCCTCTCTCCTCTGTGCTCCAAAGAATTAAGGGAAGGAACAAGGAGAATGACTTTGCACAGTATATACCTTTCTGAACTACGCTTGTATAGGTGTATGTGCCTTCAAGGGTGCATCTACACGGTAATAATAATAATAATAATAATAATAATGCAGTTCAACACCACTTTAACTCCCATGGCTCCATCCTTCAGGATCCTAGGTTTTGTAATTTGATCAACCACCAGCACTCTTTGGCAGAGGAGGCTAAAGACCTTGTAAATCTACAGATCCTAGGATTCCATAGGTTGTAACTACAGCACTTAAAGTGGTGTCAAACTGCATTGTTTCTACAGTGCACCAAGAGTCACTTGTTGTGCTACAAAATCCTGTGTATCTGTGCCTTCCAATTACTTGTCAAGATATGGGGGATTTCATAGGGTTTTCTTAGGCAAGGAATACTCAAGAGGGTTTTTTTTTTAATCCCCATTTCTCCCCCTGAAATGTAGCTTACAGCACTGTTACCTAAATTGCAGAGGGTCCTGGGAGAGCACCCGCAAATTGATTTCAATGAGGAAATTAGTTTAGCTTGATGGGAAGCAGTGACAGGCCTTTGGTAATGTAAAACCAGGATGCGATTTTAGGCTGCATCAATAGAAGTATTGTGTCAAGGGAAGTAATATTGCCCCTCTATTCTGCTTTGGTCAGGCCCCACTGGGAAT
Organism: Urosaurus nigricauda; assembly: GCA_034509955.1. NCBI lineage: Eukaryota > Metazoa > Chordata > Lepidosauria > Squamata > Phrynosomatidae > Urosaurus > Urosaurus nigricauda. Next base: position 373,811,613 of record JAOEGL010000001.1, on the reverse strand, counting down.
ACTGTGTCCAGTTCCTACACTTACAGCACACTCTCTCACTCATACACCCAGGAACTAAAGATGCACAGGAGGTAGGTAATAGTAAGTTTCAGGGTGGCTAAGAGGTAATACTACACTGATCCTGAAGCATAGCTCCAATTGTGGGGTTACTGGGATGATGATGGCGTAGTAGCTGCCTGCACCAGATGAGTGTCCAGTGACTGAGGTGTCCAGCTGACGTTGAACAGAGATTCTGTCTGGCTTCAAGCTAGACTGATTTGCTATTGTCTGGGCAAATGTATTTATGGCAAGAAATGTGTCCTGAGGGCAATGTTTCAGGAATTCAGTGGCTTTCTTCCCAGGGGAGAAAAATGGGGTTTGATATGCAGAAATGTCTGGACAATCAATGTGAATGTCCTCAGTCATAAAGAGTTTCATTCCCAGAAGAAATCTCCCTTTGGCTGTTATATGCAGACAATTTCCAAGTCTAGCAATCCCCCATCACTCTTCTCAGTGAAGGAACTATGTGGATTCTGATTTTAAGTAATCTCAGCTAAGTGCCTCTGGCTTCTCCTGTGCCGAGCCATCAGGATGTCCCAATATGGTATGGCTGGTTTCCTGTGGTGGGAAGCTTTTAATTTCTTTTAATTTACTAATTTGATATGAAGGGTCAACAGAGAGATGACTGGGAGATAGATCCTGGGTTATAGCACCTGATATTTGTTCTTCAGTTTAACAAAGTACACATAATACTGTAGTATTGGAGAGACCTTCCCTTCTGTCTCTTCAGTTGCAACAATACCTTGTATGAAGATACCCTCCAATCTTTAGCTGATTAAAACTGAGACATGTATGGCTAAACAACATCAGACTATGGTCAAGATGGCAACAGTTATTAATGATGAAGAACAGACATATTGGGAGAATCTCCAGGAGCTTGCATTTGCCTGAGTGGAGAAAATGGTAAAATGCAAGGGACAGGAAAAGGTAGAATTACTCAACACCTTCTTTAATAACAACAACAACAACAATATTTGTACCCCACTCTTCAGCCAAGGCTATCAGAGTGGCTTACAATTTATTAACTAGATATTTCCCTGCCTTCAGGCTTATCAGTCTTCTCCAAAAAGGAAAAGGGTGCTCAACCTGAGGATAATGGAGCAGAGGACACAATAGGAGAAATGCTGCACAGAATAAGTAAAGAGGAAGTACAGGAATACCTGGTTAATCTAAATGAATTTAAGTCTCCAGGACTGGATGAACTACATCCCAAGGTATTAAAAGAATTGGCAAATGTATTCTTAGAGCCATTGGCAATAATTTTTGGGAACTCCTGGAGAACAGGAGAAGTCCCAGCAGACTGGAGGAAGGCAAACATTGTCCCCATCTTCAAAAAGGAAAAAAAGAGGATCCCAACAATTATCGTCCAGTTAGTCTGACATCAATTCCAGGAAAGATTCTAGAGCAGATCATTAAGCAGAGAGTCTGTGAACATTTTATTGCAATCCATTGACTTTTTTAAAAATCTAAATTGATCAGTTGGGAGGGGTGTTTTTGTTTTTGGAATATCACTGAAGATCTTTGGCAGTTCTTTGGGAGCTTCCCTGCTTGCTCTTATGAAAGGCAAAATCCTGACAATCTTTAGGGGCCAATATCCACTTAGGTGTCTCCGCTCTCTTTTGCCTCGGTTTGTCGAATCGCTTCTGTCTTGACTTCAGGATCTTGCAGGTTCTGGGAGGGAAAACCAGAGCAAATTACCAACCAACTAATACCAGGTGCTGTAGGTTCTATTTCAGAGGAAGGAACTGACCAAACCACCTCTGAGGATTCTTTTGCTAAGAAAACCCTGGGAATTTCAAAGGGTTGCCACAGCTTGACAAGTGACAGATACACACAGGCACAGACACATACATACATTCCAAGCTTTCTGGTCCTCAAATAAGGGACATCCCTTACCAGGAAGCCAATGCAATTCTAGGCTGCATCAATGAAAGTATAATGTTTTATCTAGATCAAGGGAAGTGTCCAGTCCTGGGCACCACAATAAAAAAGGGTGCTGACAAGCTGGAGCGAGTCCAGAGGAAGGTGACCAAAATGGGGTAAAGTCTAGGGAGCCTATCGCACAGGAAGGGGATGTGCATAGCCAAGTGAAAACACATTTTATTGCATGCTATACTGTCTTCAAGGTGTCCCCATGCCACTGCCTGGCACTAAGCCATCCCCGATCAGGGCTCAGCTGTGTGATTTTTCTCAGGCAGAAAGCTTCCATCTTTCAAAATTCACATGCCTGAGCCCTGATCAGGGATGGCGTAGCACCTGGTGATGGCATGGGGATGCTTGAGGACAGTATGGCATGAGATAAAATGTGTTTTCACTTGGCTACCCATGCCCAGATTTGGGGCAAAAGTGTGCCCAATAAGCTCCTAGAAACCATGTCCTATGAGGAACAGCTTAGGGAGCTGGGTATGTTTAGAGCTGGAGAAGAGAAGGTTAAGGAGTGACATGATAGCCCTGTTTAAGTATTTGAAGGGGTGTCATACTGAGGATGGAGCAAGTTTGTTTTTCTGCTGCTCCAGAGCTAGGATACGGAGCAATGGATGTATACTACAGGAAAAGATATTCCACCTAAACATTAGGAAATATTTATTTATGTATTTATTTACTATCCTGCCTTTCTCCCTGAAGGGACTCACAGGTGGCTCACAATAACAATTTTAAAAACATATTACAATAAAAACAATATAAAATTACAAATATTGATTTGTAATTTGTAAACTTCCTGATGGCTGTGGCATCACTAGGAAGTGCAGTAGTGTAGCCTGCATTGGGTGACATCAGAAAGGGGCATGACAACCCTTGCATGACAACCCCAGTCTGGAAGTATCCACACTCACCTGCAAAGTTAACTCAAGATGTTCCACTTCCTTATGAGCAAAATCCAGCAACTGGATGAGGAAGAGAAATATTTTAGCCACAAGAATAGGTCACTGTACAGTACGCTCCCTATTCTTGGAGAAGCTTGAGTGAAGAAGCCATTCCCCAGCCACAGCCTCTTGAAACTTAAGAGATGGAATCAATAGCACACTGTAATAACTGTCCTGTGCCTCGAATGTTTTTGACTTTATGGGGAGCAATATGAACTTCCAAGGTATGCTGCTGCTAAGTTGAGGGTAAAACCTAGGGGCATGTCACAAAGGATGTAAAAAATGAAACAAAGGAAAATAATGCCAAAGAACTTACAAAATTCGCGCAGGCATAACTGTTTACGATGTTCATGCTAAAGGCTAGATGAATGACAGAATAGAGGGGATCAGTGCTTCCATGACAGATTGCACTCTTGCCTTTCACCAGGGTGTAGTTCCTTTTTTAAATAAAAGTTTAAGTCCAGTACTTACATTGACCCATAGAAAAGTCAACTCAGGTTTTTTGAGTGAGTTTTTTGACTAAAATTTCTAGAATTATACATGAGTATACAGTCATCCCTTTCGATGTGCGGGGGATCCATTCCGGACCTCCCCGCCTCTGTGAATCAGGAAAATTGCCAATATTGGAGCCCCATTGTAATCAAGGGGGGCACACCCCCATGTGTGCCATTATGTCTCTCCCTGCTTGCCATCCTCAAAAGACTGAGGGACGCAAATGGCAAGACCATGAATTGCGAGGGACAACTGTATATAGTACTTTCCCCACCCACCATCTGTGGTTTTGCTCTCTGCGATTTCAGTTACCCATGACAAATTGTTGTCCAAAGACATTACATGTATGAAGTTCAGTACTATTCGTGGCTTCAGTCATCCGGGGGGGGGGGTGTCTTAGAATTTATCCACCATGGATAAGGGAAGACTGTTGTATCTCAAAATTATTTTCTACTCACCATGCCTTCTATTTTTTCAAACAGCAGGCTAGAAAAACATAAGAGCATCATTTAGAAGACAAAAAGGAAGATTTTATACAAGCTGGCTACCAAAATGCTTCTAATTTGAATTCAAAGTGCTGGCTCGTTGTTGTTGTTGCTGCTGCTGCTGTATGTCTTCAAGTCATTTCCAACTTATGCTGACTCTAAGGGGAACCTATTACTGGGTTTTCTTGGCAAGTTTCTTCAGAGGAGATTTGCCATTGTCATCCTCTGAGGCTAAGAGAGTGTGACTTGCCCAAGGTTACCCAGTGGGTTTACATGGCTGAGTCAGGGTTCAAACCATGGTCTCCAGAGCCATAGTCCCATGCTCCAATCACTACACCATAGAATCGTAGAATCGTAGAGTTGGAAGAGACCACAAGGGCCATTCAGTCCAACCATGCAGGAACTCTCCATCAAAGCATCTCTGACAGATGGCCATGCTAGCTCCAAAGTGATGGCAGTGACCATAAAATGGTCACTGACACTTGAAGGATTAAGGTCTACTCAAAAGGTCCTCTTTTCCCTCCCACTGGTGGGATCAACATACTATAAAGAGCCGTGGGGAAAGGGCTGTCTTTGTCATTTCCAGTTATGGAATTGTTGTTGTGTGTCCAACTCATTTCTGGATGAGAGTGTGTGATTTGCCCAAGATCACTGAGTGGATTTCCATAGCTGAATGAGGATTCAAACCCTGATCTCCAGTGTCATAATCCAACATTCAAAACACTACACAACCCTGGCTCTCAGTTATGGAATACGCTCCCCTTACAGGTCTCATTTGCACCTAGATTGGTTTTATTCTGGTGCCAAGTTGAAAGAAGGCTTTTTATTAAATCCTTTGGGGCCAGAAAGGGCTTCACAATTCAAGAGGGGTCTTAATAAGCTTAATAAGCTGGAGAATGTCCAGAGGAGGGCAACCAAAGTGGTGAAAGGTCTGGAAACCATAAAACTCTATGAGAAGCAGCTTAGTGATCTGGGTATGCTTAGCCCAGAGAAGAGAAGATTAAGGGGCCACATGATAGCCCTGTTTAAATATTTGAAGGGTGTCACATTGAGGATGGAGCAAGCTTGTTTTCTGCTGCTCCACAGACTAGAGCAATGGATTCAAACTAGAGGAAAAGAGATTCCACCTAAACATGAGGAAGAACTTCCTGACAGTAAGAACTGTTCAACAGTGGAACACGCTCCCTCGGAGTTTGATGGAGTCTCCTTCTTTGGAAGTCTTTAAAAAGAGGCTGATGATGGCCATCCATTGGAAGTGGTTTAATGGTGTATTCCTGCATGGCGGTATGGGACTGAAATGGATGACACTTGGTGTCTCTTCTAACTCTGGGATTCTATGGTTGAATTGTTCCAATACATACATGTATGTGGTTTTAAACTGCTTAAATCTTTTAAACTGTTTTTAACTTTATTACATTAGGCTCAACAAATCTGTTTAAATGAAATTATTTTAGCACTTTAAAGTTTCAAGTTTTCTTTTCATTCCCCTCCCTCCTTTTCTTTTTGTTTAAATAGCTGTTATTTGTTTTATTTATCCAATTTTACCTGGAAGGTACCCACAAATATGAATGGTGGGATAGACTACATTAATGAATGAATAAAGAAGATGAAAATTACCTTTGTGCCCCCCCCCATAGAAAAGAGAGAGTTGAGTGAATAAAGAACAATAATTGTTTAAACACCTAATGTAGAGATGAGGGTAATATGTGGCATTGCAGTTGCTTATGAAACTGTTACTCCTTTTAATAGGGTTGCCAAATTTCAGAGACTGGCCCTGAGTCTCTGGTTTTCATGGATCATCTTTAAATAGGAGACAAGGATGCAAATTTCCCCATTTTGGTTGTTTCAAGCTCCAGCAAAGAGAAAAAGGCTTAGGTACAAATCTCTAGTTCAATGAGAGCAGCAGTTGGCTACAGTTTTCAACTCTTCATTGATTTCTTGATGAAACTTGCACAGGGTGACCAGATTTCCTAACCACAAAGGCGGACATGGCACTGCAAAATGGAGGGCATTATCAATTAAAAGCTAAACACACTCATACAAATGTAAATTTATGCTTCTCAGTCATGCTCCAAATGGAGGAGATTTTGGAATTCCTCCTGGAAAGAAAGTGGAAATGTGGGATACATTCTAGAAAAGGAGGACATCTGGTCACCCTGAACTTGCAAAGACTCTCCAAGGGATCTTGTTGTCATTGTGTGCCTTCAAGTTGTTTGAGGGGTTTTCCTGGCAGGATTTGTTCAGAGGAGATTTGCCATTGCCTTCCCCTAATGCTGAGGGCATATGACATGCCCAAAGTCACCCAGTGGGCTTCATGGCCAAGCTGGAAATTGAACCCAGGTCTCCAGAGTCTCAATCCAACACTCAAACCACTGTGTCATGCTGCCGCTCTCAAGGGATCTATGCATCTACCAGTTAGCTTCCTCCTTCTCTCCCAGTTGTTGCAGTGTCAGGCCTAACCCTCTGCTCCGCATCAACCTCTAAAAAGTAGGCTATATTAAAGGTTTCTAATCTTGTGTCCCTATATAGGTGAGAAGGAACAATGCCCTCATTTCACTTTGATCTGGAAACCAGTCCCTTTTGCTAAAATTTCAAAACAAGGAAATACATTGTGTGTGTGTATATCTGTGTTTGAATGATACACTGCGAGCAGTTGTGTTTGGTACTTACTGGCCTCATTTCCACTTACAGATAAATTGGTGTACGGTCCAAATTGATTGGTCGATTTGACAGCGGAGTGTGGTTCCCACTACATTTGCCCTGATAGCACTTTTTCCCTCTAAAATAATCCACTTGTGGTTCACTTTCATGCATGAATCGATTCAAAATGGACCCACTCCAGCGCCGTAGGGCAAATTTGAATAGATTCTGATCCGCATCTGGTCCACACTTGCCCAGAATCGATTTATTGAATAATAATAATAATAATAATAATAATAATAAAGATACTGAAAACATCAGTGTAAAAAGACGCAGCTAAATGTATCTAGCACATAGCCCCCCTCTAGGAATTGCTTCAGCAATTTGGTTTAAATAGGAACCAGGATCATTTGAACCGGTTCAAACTGATTTGCAGTCCAGTTTAAAAGGTAGTGGGAATGAGGCCAATGGATATCACTTAATGACTTCACTGGGTCATTCCTAGATCTCAGGATTTTGCCCCAGAAACTTCAGAGCCCGGGACAATCCTGAACTGGCAACCCCGTTCCCAAACCACTGAGAGTGTCAGAGGTTAGTGGACCTCATTGATCCTCCAGGAGGTTTTACAGGTTCACAACCCCAGCTGCACCCTGGTGCCATCAGATGGAGCCATGATGGTTAAAGTGGTGTCAAACTGTACTAATTCTGCAATGTGGCAGCAGGCTGTCTCATAAAAAAAACATAGGCTTAAATCTTAAACCTGAGCACACTCACCAATCCCATTCTCTCTGCAGCTGGCAAATGCTTTCGTGCAAAAGACTGTTTTCCATTGTCTAAATGGAGGAAAGATAAACATCAAGTCACTGGTTTTCTTGCATCCATCTTTTTTTCAGTGATATAGGTTTAGAAAACTATTTCCATTCAGAAACAAGAAATGTATACTCCCACTTTTTAGTGGACAAAGAGTATGCCATAGCTATCACAGGAATGGAGGGAACTTGCCTTCTAGATATTGCTGAACTACAATACCCAGCATGTGTGACAATTCTATTGGTTAGCAGTGATGGGATTTGAAGTGCAACAAAATCTGCCCCCCCCCCCCCCAGTTTCCTTTCCATTGCTAAAATGGAGCACAGATGAGTTATCATTTACCCATGATATGTTTAGAAGTTGGGGTGATGGATTATGTAGTGGTTTAACATTACAGAGCAGAGGTGATCTCATATGCAAGATAACAATGGAAAGGAGGCTAACTTCTGGGAGGAGTGTTCAAGCTCACTTCATTGTAAGAATGAATTAGCAACAAGAATGTAAAGGGATGGTATAGGAATGAGAGAAGCAAAATTAATGAATTGAAGATGGGACATGATAGCCATGCTTAAATATTTGAAGGGATGTCCTATTGAAGATGAACCAAGCTTGTTTTCTGCTGCTCCAGAGAATAGGACCCAGAGCAATGGATTCAAGCTACAGGAAAAGAGATTCCACTTCAATAATAGGAAGAATTTCCAGACTGTAAGACCTGTTGGACGGTGGAAGATGCTGCCTCAAAGAGTGGTGGAGTTGCCTTCTTTTGAGGATTTTAACCAGAGGCTGAATGCCCATTTCTCGGGAGTGCTTTGATTGTATCTTCCTGCATGGCAGAAGGAGATTGACCTGGATGGCCCTTGAGGTCTCTTCCAACTCTAAAATTCTATGAAAAACAACCACAGAATCATACGGCACTAGAAACTTGGAAGGGATCCAGAAGGCCACTAGGCCAATCCCATCTGCTACAATAATTGACTACTAAAGGATCCTGACAGGTAGCCAACACACCTTCTCTTTAAAAACTCAAGAATTCACCACTATTGATTTTGTCTTTCTGTATGGTGGAAGGGTGTAGATTGGATGTCCCTTGTAGTCTCTTCCAATTCTATGACTATGTTTAATTGGGAATGAATGAGAAATACCCCTGCCATTATTTTGAAACTGTGTATGGTTTCATTAGTCCAGTATAAAGGGTTGTTCATCAGTTCTGACAATGAAAGTCACCAGACTGGATCTGTAGTTTCTTTAATAAAGGTTTCTGAGTTTTTACTACTGAGCCTGAGTTTCTGAATTTTGGTATCCTGCTGGATAAATGACAGTATTAGAAAACAGGATAACGACTTACCAGAATTATTTCTACCTTGGTTGCTCCAAAGCCCTGAACGCAGACAAAACAGACAACTAGATGTTCTTCTAAAATGCTGAAGCAACTGTAATGCTGGAATTCTGGGCAAAGAACAAAAGTCTCCGTAGCAACAGACTCTGAAAGAATCCATGTTGTGGTTGTGCATGATGACTGGATATGATGACTTTTAGCAACATCCAGATTTTGTTTGGAACTCAGTTGTACACTTCCAAAAGTAGGCTGCTTCAACTTGAACTGACCAGGAACCCTTTCCTGATGAAGCCAATGGAGCTTCGAAAGCTTGCATCATGTATTTTGTGCATTTTGGTTGCCGATCAAAGGTTTCACTGTTTTGTGGATTCTGGGTGTTATTGTACTTTGCTATATGGCCAACATGGCTATCCCTGAATAGGTTTCCTGACCTGAAACAAGTCTACATCAAATTGGGACCTAAACCCATGTTTTCAGATATCCCAAGGCTTATGTGTCTCCTTTTGTATCAGGATTTTAAAAATAGCTATAACTCTCCCCACACCTCTTTATAATAGTGATTAGAGAACATTTACAGGATAACCAGCACCTTAAGAGGGTACTACGCCTGTCAAATTGATGATGAATAGGTGCTGGACCTTCTCTTCAAGAGCAGCCTTTACATTTAGAGGATGTCCAAGGGGGGGAAAGGCATGGAAACGTCTTGGTCTGCTACTAATCCAGATCAGACAGAGGTGCTGCTGGTCAGTCGCAAGGCAGATCAGGGAACAGGGACTCAACCTGTGCTGGATGGGGTTACACTTGACTCAACCCTGAGCTTGGATGCCCAGGTTTCAGCATTGGGCAGGAATGCATTTGTGCAGCTAACTAGTGCGCCACATGTGCCCATTCCCTGAGATGTCAGATCTAGCTCCTGTGACACATGCCATGATTACATCCCATTTGACTGTTTGGAAACTAGTTGGTTTAAAATGTGGCAGTCAAAATGCTGACTGGGACCAGTTATAGGGAGCATGTAACTCTTTTTTTGAAACAGCTTCACTGGCTACCAGTTCATTTGCAGGCACAATTCAAAATGTTGGTGATGACCTAAAAAGTCCGACACAGCTTAGATCCAGACTATCTGAAAGATTGCCTCTCCCCATACAAACCTGCCAGGGTCCTAAGATCAACAGGGCAAGGCTTTATCTCAGTCCCACCATCACCACAGGCTCACTTGGTGAGGACATCAGAGACAATCTTCTTGGTGGTTGCTCCCATCCTCTGGAACACCCTTCCATGGGAGGCTTAGCTGGCCCCCTTTCCTGTATGTCCAGAATGCAAAGAAATATTTATTCAGGTAGGCTTTTAATATATAATGCCAGGGTGGTTTTTATATGGGTGTGTGCACTCTAGATGTCTTATTAAACTTATATATTTTACATCATTTTACATTTTTTTCAGCGAGATAGAATCATAGAATCATAAAGTTGGAAGAGACCACAAGGGCCATCCAGTCCGACCCCCTGCCATGCAGGAACTCTCCATCAAAGATGTTTCAGTTGTTTTTTCCAATATTTATTGTAAAATATTTTAAACCAATTTTATCTGTGAGCTGCCTTGAGTCCCTTTTCTGGAAGAAAGGTGGCATAGAAATAAAAATAATAATACATTAGTAGATTGGCTTGTTTCACTGGTGGCATGGATCTTTTGCAGGACTGCACAAATTGGTATGGGGAAAAAGCAGAGAAGAGCCCTCATCATGAGGACAGAAAATTTGAGAAAACTAGATAGATTCTTGAAGCCAGGGTGTTCTGGAAAGGCTTGGGGGTGTGTCACAGCCACTTTTCCAATTCAGCCTTTCCAGAGCATCCTGACTTGTCCTGGAAGTCAAATACTGTAAAGCTAGACATCTAAGAGATGGAGAATTTCTGTGCTTTCCTTTGTAGTCATGTTTCTTAATTGTTGCCATGTGGCCACCTAGGTCAGTGTAGTTACACAGCTGCACTCAGTCCACACAACTACAGTACTGTGTAACAGTATTTAGTCAGCCTGTCCAAGGGAGGGTGATCAAAATGTTAAAGAGTCTGCAAACATAAGAGGAACAGCTTAGGGAGCTGGGTATGGTTACCCTGAAGAGAAGGTTTAGGGGTGATATAGCAACTATGTTTAAATATCTGAGCGATGTCATATTGAGGATGGAACAAATTTGTCTTCTGGTGTTCCAGAAGCTAGGACAAGGAGCAAGTGATTCACAGGAAAAGAGACCTTGACATTGTGGAAGATGCTGTCGTGGAGAGTGGTGGAATCTCCTTTGGAGGTTTTTAAACAGATGCTGGATGACCAAGTATCAGAAGTGCTTTGTGTCTTTCTGCATGGCAGGGGGTTGGATTGGATGGCCCTTGGGATCTCTTCCAACTCTTGTTCTAGGTGTTTTCCACAGGAAAACTGCTAATTTTGGTGCCAAAGTACCTTTGCTGAAATTAAAGTTCTCACAAGACCTCAAGAGGTTTCAGCTTTTTGTTTTTTTGGGGGGGGGGGGGAGTGTGGCTCATTTCTGTTCCAGAACTTGGTCAGCAACAGATTTTGAAGGTAGCACAACTTCATCTTTTCATTAGCTTTTACTTAGAATGGGAAGAGCTAACTGGGAGAACTCAGTATTTATAGAGGTATGGTAATATAGTATCATAGCCACGGCCCACATAATCCAAAAGAAGAAAGGGGGAGATGCATCGCCAAGTGCTCTGAAGATGTTTTTAAAACAAACCCATTGAGTTTTTCCATACTTAATCCATTGACTGACCTTTGTAGCCAGCTGCTTACTGCTGAATTTGCAATAGATCAATGTCTTAAAGTCACTGACGAGACATCTTTTCTTACTAACCACTACCATCACTCCTTGTTAACCTTTTAACATGGTACTTTAAGGACACATGAACAGTGTACATGTTTGCAAGCGTACAGAAACAAGAGAAACAGAGATCGGTGATAACTCTTAACTGAACAGGTTGTAGGAAGAGGACTAGCCTGTCCCAACCAGATAGTTTCTAGACAAGTTGAAATCCTACAGACAATAGAGTCAGAAGTGACTTGAAGGCACAACAAAGCAGAATTCTTTGAAACAGACCTCTTTCTTCCATGTAAGCCAGTGACACTAGATGACTAGTCAATGTTCATATATTGGACAAATAAGAGTAACGCAGTTATTTTTATTTAGGATTTTATTCAAGCTATTGATGGCTTACAGTTTGGAGACCAAACAGGTAGAAAGGAGAAAACAAATTCTTAAAATTTCTTCTACTTTTCATTGATGTAAGAGACAGGAACCAAACAGCAGATGTGTACGTTTATTATTAACTGGAAAGCAGTTTTGACAATCTTGGAAGTTCCACAGAAGTGGAAGGAAGGTAAGACAACACCAATAGTCTGGTTGTCCTCAAATCAGTAAACAGAATTGAATTGGATTGTACATTGCAAGCAGAAAATCCAAATTAACATGCACATCCAGTCAGCTTTTCCAATTCTAACAGAAACTGAAACCACAGCCCAGTCACTTCTCCCAAATTCTGGTTTGACTCCATGATCCTCTGGTCCAGTCAGTAACTTCCCATCTTCACAGCATACAACACAGTCAATACATATTTTTCAAAGACATAGCTGTGTTAGTCTGGAAAATCAGTATGCAAAGGGATCTTGCAGCACATTTGAGACTAACTGAAACAAAGAAGTTGGTAACATGGAGCATACATGGAACTTTCATAGACTTCAGCCTACTTTCTCATGTATGTATCTGAGGAAATAGGCTTAGGTCTATGAAAGCTCATGCTACCAACTTCTTTTGCTTAGTCTCAAAGGTGCTACAAGATCCCTTTGCAATAAGTATGTTTGTGTAGGAATTACTTCGTCATGGTGTGTATGCAATTGATGAATGCACTTTATAATGATAACACTCAAAAGAACACAGCTAAGACCTAGAAAGTCAATGTTGGACATTACTATTGTCAACCTAGGAGTGATTAGGATGGGAGGAAGAGTCCAGCCCACAAGCAACACACAAGCCCTGCCAAGGCCATTCTTGTGGCTCCCAAGATTCCTAAGGATAAAAAATGTCCCCAAAATACCCTCTAAGGATGCCTTTTTTAACCACATTTTCCCACTGCCCTAGGCCATTTTAAGACCCAGAACATGAATTCTGGGGGACTTCTAGGCTTCTGTTAAAATAAAGGCCTCTTTTTAGCTTAAAATGATTGGGCAGGGAACTGATTATGATAAAATTGCCTTCTCATGTCCCTTAAAGGTTGAGCTACAGAGATCCAACGGGCCAAATCTGATTATTTGAACTGTTAGGTGGCTACAGCACTGACCAAGGAGGAGTTCAAACTCTTTCTCAGAACTATATAGTAAGGCAACATGCGTTGAATCTATGAACATACTGTATTTCTGCTCAAGTACTTGAGAGGTATGCCTGGCCAGTAACCCTGAAAAATAAAGACTGGGCAAGAAGGAAGAACCTGCAGAAGACAGTGACAGACTGAAGCATCTCTCAAATGGAGACTGGATTTACAACTAAGGAATCCTACTAGATCAAGTCTAAAGGCTCTCATAGCTTAGCACTCTGCTTCCTACTTTGGCAGAGTGGAGGCTAGCAAGCGGTATAACCTCAAAGACCCTTTCCTGCTGTCCCATGTGGCTTCCAAAACTGGAAGATCATCTAGCCATCATTCTTTGTAAAAGTGTACAGATGTGGCCATGGAGTTTATCACAAGGGAGGAATTTCAATTGCAAATTTGCAAATAAATGAACTCGCTAGTTTAGCAAATTTACGTGAAATCTGATTGCTTTGGAATGCGTTCAGAATGACTTCTCATTTCCCGAAAATGACCCCCTATTGCCCAAAATTACATGAGATACTCTAATACGCAATTACATTAAAGCCCATGATTGCATTCGGAATGACTTCCCGTTGCCCAAAATTGTGTGAGATACACTCATACGCAATAATGTGAAACCCCATGATTGCATTTGGATTGCCATTGCATTATACCCCCCAAATTCCATCGTATGATAAACTTCCATGAGCCTAGCCACCACCAAAAATAACATTCTGGTTTCTACATGCCAAAATGATGATGGCAAGAATTCCTTAGGTATATAGTACTGTCTGCAAATGTAGAGAGAATTCTTCACTATTTCCCAAATCAAAACCAGTCCTGTAGTCTCCAAGATCCCTGAATTTTAAGGGACTTTAAGAATGTCAAGAATAGAGAGATCTTTTTAAAAGCTTTTTTTTTCCCCTGGCTGGAAGAAACATTGAATTCTGCTAAAGTTTGTTGGGTAGAAATGATAAATGCCCAGCCACAGCTATGCCAACATCTGGAATTCTTCATTCTTTTGTATGGGTAGCTATTATACTTACCCTGGTAGAAGAAGAAAAAAAATGTAAGGGGGACATATTGTGGCCGATGGACTTTATGATGGCCTTCCACCAAGGGGTATGAGCTGTGGCTCACCTCCAGTTTCAAAAGAAGAAGAGGAGGAGGAAGGCCTAGAGAGAATGGCTCAGAACGGCAAACTGTGCCACCCTGCTCGTTTTTCAAGCCATTTTTTTGGGGAGGAGGGATGGGGTGAGCAGGCAGGTGTGGCCCGGCCCTCCAGGATCACAAGGGAAAAGGTGGTTGCCCAATATGTTTAAGTTGCTTGTCACTAAAACAAAGGAACCTGAAGTGGATCATACTAGCAACTAAATCTATTGCTGGAGAGCAGTTGAGCCATGGAATGTTGAAGCTGTAATCTCAAAAAGCAACAAATGAAATGTTCATGTCTGGTAGTTAGATCTACTCCATTAGCATGTAATGGAGAAGGGTGAAATAAGAAAATAGATGTCCATTGTTTATTTATCCTAGGATGGATAAAGTTTTTGGAGGAAAGCAATACCAACATATTTTCTTATAGATCCTCATTTACAATGATATATCCATTAAGAGAAAGAGGTATCCTTCCATGCAAAACAAGAACACAAATTATAAAAATTCTCCAATGTCAGGAAAAAAGCATTTTCTAGCTTGAGGTGCCAACAGTCAACATTTAACAAACTTAAAATTAGGAAATAATTTTATAAAATAGAAGAGTGCACCCAGCTCTTGACTGAACAGACTAGCCAACATCAGCATTTCTAGTGGCTGTTGTGCTATATTGCCTTTCGTTCTGAAGATCCATAGTTTAAATACCTCCTCAAGTCTCTAGGCAATTATGCCCTGCACCTTCTTACTGACATTAAAAAACATGGGGACCATAATTGGATTTTCCAGACAGAAAGATGGAACACTGAAGAGTGAATCTTGAGAAGTAGAATTCAGTATTTCCCAAACCAATGCAGCCCAGTATCTCTAATGCCAAGCTTACAAAACTAAGATACCAGAGCTGATGGTCCTGAAAGATGCTAGTGCTGCTGTTTTTTTCCTGATGAAAGCTGAACACCAGAAGCTGTCTTATACAGAGTCAGACCTCTCGTCTATCTCACAGTTGTAAACTGCTTAGAGACTGCTTAGTTCAGTATGAAGCGGTATATAAATGAAGCTGCTATTGCTATAGTTCAGTTCTAGCAACAGCTCTCCAGGGTTTCAAGGAGATTTCTTTTCCAGAGACCTGTGGTGATTTACATCCTGAACAGGCCTACCCTGCTCACTTTCCAGAACTGGACAAGATAATATACATCATGACTGCTTTAAGGTAGCTAAGGGTATTTCAGTCACCAAACTTCACTGCTAGGAATCAAGGTTCAGTCACCTTATCCAAAACAACAACAACAAAACTGGTCTATATTTTGCAAATGTCAGATGGATCTACTGTTGACTCCAAATTTGAAAAAGATCAACCTAGCTGAAAGTTCAGCTGGTTGGCACTATGTGTTTATGACAAAAGAAATCAAGTGATGTTGGACACTGGAGGAAGAGAAATAAAGGCAATGCCCACCAGTATGAGATAAGTTGTCCTGTAATCTTAAACTAGACTATCTGAAAAATCACATTTTTAATATATATAAATTATACCTTCTCCTGGGTGAAATGGCTGTGTGAATGCTATTAGCTCCAGTGGAAATATAAATCCTTACATTTTACTTAATGTTGTGGGTCATACTGGGAGGGCCCAGTGGAGTGAATGGGCTATTTAAGAGTGGAATGACCGGGTACATAAGAGCTTTCAACTCTGCAATACCTCCCTCAAATGTTAATTCAGGAGCCATGACATTTCTCAGGAAGAACTGATCAGAGGAAGAATTAAGAAGCATTTCTTCTTCTTAACAGAATCCCCCTTTCATGACTTCCCCCTATTTTCCATTCACTCCACATGTTCAGGTTGGAATGACATCTAACTTTGCCTTTTTTATCGTACAGTGAGCAATTCAAACCCTGTGACAAGGGATCCTAAAGAGTAAGATAAGACTTACCCCTTATGAACAACTGGAGTTTGAAGAAAACAAGTTGCATCTTGTGAAATAATAAGCTTTCACACAGGACCCAACAGTGATATAGCTTCAAGAAGTGCTTTAAAACTATTCTCAGCATTGATGTGTGTACATGTGTGACTGCATTCAGCTAATTTGTCAAAATGGAAGAAAAGTGAACCAAAGTGAACCAAGAGCCCAAGAAGCTGCCCCAGAATACTTGTGGAAAACATCCCAATGGTGTATTACTTCAAGTCTCAGATGCCGATGAGGGAAAAGCTGTAGTTTTGCCTAAGTCCTGTCAATCACTTGAGGCTGCATCAGAGGAGAGTAGTCAGTTGACCCGGGCAACTCTAGAAATGGAGCTCACAGAGCTAAGGAAATTGAACATTGTATTCACAAGTTCTGGAAGGTCGTAGTCATGTTTCCATCTCCAATCTCGGCGAGCGTTGCTATCATCAAAAATCATCGGCCAACTGTCAGCTATTGCAGTGGGAAAAGAACAGATTCCATAAGGTTCCAGCACACCTTCAATCATTCCTAGAGCAAAATTTGTGCTATCACGGCCTGTAACAACTGTTTATCATCTCTACCCAGGAGGTAAGCTAAAAGTATTAATCATCCCACAACTGCTTACAAAGAAAATTTCGACAGAAAGTAAGACAAAAAGAGAGAGAAAAGGAAACAGGGGAGAGAGAGGGAGAGAAAGAGAGAAAAGAGAAAGAGAGAAAGAAAAAGAACTGCAGTTCATGATTCCCATCTTATTAAAGATAAAGCCAAAAGGCAGCAGCTTATCATAATGTATGGCCTAGGGCTAGCTTTGCTCTCAGCTCCACATTTACTTGTCAATGTCTAAACTTCAGATTCTTGAATTGTGTTATTCATCACTAACAGAATGACCAGACATCCTCCTTTTCCAGGACATGTCCTACATTTCAACCTTCTGTCCAGGAGGAATTCCAGAAGGTCTGACATTTTGAGCATGGCTAAGAAGCACATTGAGTAACATCACTTTTGTTGTTTTCCTTCAAGAAATGTGTCTACGTGGCAGCCTGTTCTTGCTGCAAATAGTGGGATAGGCTGGATCCTTTTACAATTCTTTTCTCCTAGGAACAGCAGGAGACAAGACCTGTCCCCAAAGTTCAGGGTGCATTTGTTTCTCAGAGGGGAAAAGGGCAGTGAACATGTTAGGCAATGGGATGCTTGAGAACACAGTGCAAATATTGAAAGGGCACAACAAAAGGGCCTTAACTTCAGCACAACTAACAAATAAAATGAATAATTTAAATATAAATTCAGTCAAAGTTTTGTTGCTAAAATACAATTTTAAGTGTTTCTGTCTAGTCTGGAGTTCTGTAAACATATTGCAAGCTAACAAGGCATTTCAATGAAAATAATCTCATCAGAAAAATATAGTGTATGTAATATAACTGTAAATAAACCATGGGAAATGAATTTATATTTATATTATTGTTTTTAGGTTTTATTTTGAAGTCCTCTTTTGCAGTTATGCTATCTGGTCATCCTGATCACAAAGCCCTGCTTCTGGACTGTTCATTCATACTCAAAAGGAGCAAAGAGGTGAAGCTCAGGAGATATCTTACCCAATATCTTCTTTATCTAATCGACTTCAATCCATAACTATAGCCTAAAATCACACAGGGAAGGACTGAAACTAGATACTAACCAATGGCTTGCCTGACAGCATCCACATTGTAGGCAACTTCAAGCTCTGGAATATGCTTCCGGACTTCTTGAACCAACTCTTCAGGAGTAAAACTCATGGCACTGATGTTGTAAGTCCTCATGCTCAGCAGTTCAGCAGGGGCTTCCATGATCTCTAAAGTAGCCCTCAAGCAGTCATCAATGTACATCATTGGGAGACGGGTGTCTGGTTTAAGGTTGCACTTGAACTTGCCAGTCTTTATGGCATCATGAAAGATCTGGACTGCATAGTCTAAAAGAACAAGAAGTTTAAGACAACTACTGCCATTGTAATATGCTTTAGCACCATTTATTAGCATTGGCCAAATAAAGTTATGCATAGTAAAGCAGGTTGCCAATATATATCTGAGGAATGATGAGTAGAGGTTTAATTTAACATGGAACATGCTGGAAGACTAAAAATGGGTTTGTTTCAAGGCTTCTCTTCACAAAGCAGAACAATTAGAAATGGAAGTTGTTGACTTAAGACAGTCAAACTACATGTCACATTATCAGTCATATGGGGCTCCAACATGGAATGTGCCCGTAATGAGAACCAGATCCCCATGCTAGTTTCCTTGGTATTGGCCCAAATAAAATAATAATAAATGCTTACTGCAAATCTTCAGATATTTACGTTTTTGTCCTACAACTTTGCCAAATTACCCAGGAGAATTTCAAGAGCAACTTTCAAAACACCAAGGGTAATGAGCTAGACTTGCCACCTCATGGGAATGGTCAATCAAACTGCTCTCCAGATCTAGCTGGTTTATTTTATCCTAACTGGCAACTAGCTTCAGAAACATTTGCCTTATTCTGAAGTGATCAAGGATTATCATCATCATCATGCTTTATTTATACAGTGCTGTAAATTTACGCAGCAGTGACATTACAATCTTTTTAATTAGTTCCCTGCCTTCAGGCTTACAATCTAAAAAGACACAACACAAAAAGAAAAGGAAATGGTGGTGGGGAAGGTCCAGCAGTACGTCTCTCCCTCTTAGGCCTGGACCAAGGCAGATGGACTGGAGGAAGGGCCTTTTTCTTGCTCTGGCTAGCCCTGATGGAGCTGGGCCTGTCTTTTCAAGGATAATGATGAGCTAAACACATAGGCCAACTGTCCTCCAAAGAGTGGGACAGAGAGACAGCTCCACCTCACTGTCTTTGGACATTTTTAAGCAGAGGTGGTGCTTAACTGTGTATTCCTGCATGGCAGGAGGTTGGACCAGATAGTCCTTGGAACCTTTTCACACTCTGATTTTATGTAATTTCTCTGCCGTTGAAAACTTGAAGTGGGAGGTGAAGAGGACATGGAGGGGCAGTTGGTTACCCTATCTCCTCTTATTGTAAATCTCTGTCTTACACACAAACACACATGCACACACCAACTGTTAGGAAGGAGAGAACAAGAAAAGGTAAACATTAGATAGGGTAAGGGGGCAATAAACCCTAGTTGAAGAGGTAGACAGTGACTCCTCTTTCCTTCTGGTTGCTATTTCTGTCCCTTCCAGCCTTCTCTGCCTATCGGTAAGGATTTAGATTTTCAAAGCTCTCATGTGGAAAATGAGTAGCAATAATAATAATTACTATTATTATTATTTGTATCCCACCTCTCGCTATATTGGATCGAGGTGGGTAACAACAGTTAAAAACAGAAAAAAATCTGACATATTAAAACATAGCAAAATGTAATATTGATTTTCACAGATTCCCCATTTCTCCCTTATAAGCATTATCACTTAATTTTACAGTCTAAATTAATCCCATGCTGAAATGAATGTAAAAACAAACAAACAATTAGGTTGCTTGTGCTGTCTTACCAGTTGTTCCTCCCCCAGGCTGAGTATCAGCTGAGATAATGCCCGGGTACCTCAAGCACCGGAAATCTAGACCATATCTGTAATGGTAATACTAGAAGAAAAAGAAAAATGATATCACTCAGACATTGGTAATTCTACAGCAATAGTATAGGTCATTCTGACATTCTGTAGACCTTCAGTAGCTCACAATGAAGGGTCAATGAATTCACAAATATTGCGGCAACTGCTGGTCATAGGTCAGAGTCCTGACTGAAACTGTATAAAATGGATATCCCCAAAATACCAGCAGTTACCTGGAGCCATGTGGCCTAGTTGCTCATAAAAAAGACAAGTTTAGGAACAGTCAGAAGATAAGCAAAGATGAGGAAGCAGAACCTGCAAGAACAAGCCAGAAGAAGTCTCCAAGATAAATTTTTGGGTAGTACAAAAGCAGAAGGCATTTCCTCAAGGAATAAAAACAAAAATTAAAAGAAGCAGTTGTGACATCTTCTTGGCCATGACATCTGCTAAGTCAAAGATCAGGGGGAGAAACTTCACAGGACCTTCCAGATATTTCGGACTACAATGCCAGTCACCCGCAATGCCAGTCACACACAACTCCGGCATTGGGCATGATGGCTAGAGATGATCGGAGATAAGAGCACAACATAACAGAAGGGCACCCAGTTGGGGAAGCCCGACACAGAAGAAACAGAAGTGAACCTGCAAGGAACAAATGGAAGCTCCCTTCTGAATGAGAGCTAGAAGACTGTTTAGACTGGCATCCTGTGAATGCAGGGCCAGAAGAAGAATTGCCTTTGCTCTCTGAAGCTCTGTTTAAGTGTTCAAAGTAGTTTAAATAAAAATGTGAAGGGGGGTGCTCTCATCTCACCTTCCTATACAATGCTACTCTCTTCACACAAAGAGTGACAGTCTAAAGCATTTCATGTGCACACTGGATTAAAGAAAGTTATAAACTATTTTAAGCAACATTAGATGCTTTAAGGTACATTCAACAATGTACAGATATTCCTCAGTTATCAAAATAGATATCTTCTCAAGCATTATTCCTTTAACAAGAAATTTGCTGCCAGAGGCAGAAATAACATGAAAAGAATAGGAATAGGTTCCTATAACACAAAAGAGAGAGAGAAAGAGAAAGAGAGAGAGAGCAGCAGCACAATATGTTTATGTAACCATTTTACTCCAATCTGTACACGCTTATGTGGAATGAAAACAACAGGCCAGGTAAGCTTTGTATATGTAAACTTGATCTTCCAAAGACCCCTTTAAAACTTCTTCCAAAATGTATCAAGGGATTATTTTTTTCTTTCTTTCTTTCATTATCACTTTTGTTAGAATTTCCATTTTGGTGGCCAGACTTACAGATCTATGCTTTTCTTAATGTGCTGGAGGTAGCTGGTGAATTAGGCTTATCTGCTCTCCCATTTTTCCTCTATTTTGCTGTTCATGAATTCTCAGTAAAAAATTCTGGTGGGTGCTTACATTACCTGTTGTAGGTAGACATATACATAACTACAACAGGACCAGCTAGAGTAGAATCTCATTCTCTATTGCATTGTTTAATGCAGAGTTTCTGCTGCAATCTGACAGCAAAAATCTGTGTTTCTTCAGCCCTTCTTCATCATACTCTGAATGTTCGATGCTGATGCTGCTAAACAACTTCCAGCTAGACAGGGGAAAGGGAGGAAAAGGGGGCTGGGTGGGCATAAAAACATTTGTAAAAAACACTTTCATATTCAGAGGCTTAAACAGAGCTATGGCTGTACTTTAATTGTATTCAATATGTATCAAAATAAACACAGACTGAGCAGGACAGATACTCTTTAGAGAGAAAGCTGCTCCACCAGTTTCAAGTGCATGTTGAAAGGGCAATGCTTACTTCTCCCATGAGCTCTGCATGAACCTTGGAGACACCATAGATTGTCCTTGGCCTTTGGATGCAGAGGTCAGGAGTCGGGTCCCGAGGAGAGGTGGGTCCAAAAGCTCCAATTGTGCTGGGGACAAAGAGTCGCAAGCTGTGCTCAGCAGCAATATCAAGAATGTTGTGTAATCCTAGGAACAGCAAACAGAGTTATCAGACTCAAAACCAAAACACTGAGCTCTGACAACAAGGCAAGGACAGCTAATCAAACAACAGTAAGTAAGTTGACACCTACCAGTGATATTCACAGATCTTGCCAAAGGCACATTAGCTTCTCCAACAGCGCTAAGCAGCGCACTATAGTGAAACAGCCATGTAATCCGGTTGTTCACCACTATCTCACGAAGATTCTTGTAGTCCAGAATGTCTGAGTAGATGAAAGGTCCTATGAAAGAGACAGTCTAAATGAAACAGGAGCATGTGGAAGATGCCAAATAAAAGAAGTCAACAGAACAGGAGAGCGTCCACTTCTAAACAGAAATCTGCTGGTTTAAACCCATTTAAATTCATGCAGAATAAAGAGACAACTCATCAGCCACTGTACCAAATATAAACCTGTTTCAGCTCTACTTCAATAATTTTGCTTTATTGCATGAAAAAATAATCATGTGGAAAAAGGATCTATGGTTTGATTCCCAAAAAAGTAGGGTGTTCAGAACAGTTATGCCATACCTTTAGGAAGCTAAATGTCTGACTGTAGACCTGCATTAACTTAAGCTTTTAGTGCAAATAAATTAGGAAAAAAGCCTTCCAACTAAATGCAAGATCAGAAGAACCAATACAAAAAGCCTGTGCAGATATCTATTTGCTTCCTATGACTGACTATAGAGAGGGCCTCCTTTACATTCCTCTCACTGAAAGAAAAAGGCAAGGACTAAATTTTCTTCACAGTACCCAGTTTAGTGTACCCAGGCTAACATTCTATGTTCATATATTGATGCCTGTTCTACTTTGGATGTCGGAGTATTCCTTTATCCCAAATGGAGAAAGAAGCTTTAAAAAATGAAGCTCATAGGCCAGAAGCTGAAATTCAAAGACAGCTGTAAAGGTTAACATATACACAAAGCTCACGTTCAACTGAAAAGAAAGATGCCCTTGCAGAGATCCATTACCACAGGAAGCAATCCTTTGCTCCATTACAATCTGGCCACTTACCACTGTGGAAGACATTGTCGGGAGGTTTCCTAATATCAGATAGGATCACATTGTTCTTTCCAAAACGTTTCCTAGGAGAGAGAGCACAGTTAGTCCAGGATAGGCTATACTTGCCAGAGAATTCTGGCTCCACTTTCCCCCCAAATTCACCCCTTATCTGCTCCTTTTTTGCTGTGGGTTTTTGCCTGTTGCAGCTGCCTTCCTACATGGCCCCCAGTGGCACTGCTGAGGTCAAAACGAGGCACCCAGCCACACTTGTTCTGACCTCGGAGTAACTCATACCTGTAGTGCCAATGGTAGGCAGTTTGCAGGGACCACAGGCAAAAAGGCAGTTGCTGGCATTGCTCTGCAAAGAGAGCTCCAAATCCACAGCAAACAGTAAGTTAGTTAAATGTGGGATAGCCCCAAATTGGGCATGGGCATTGTAAAACAGACCAGATTTGGAGGTTTGGCCCTGTATGATGTAAACAGGACACAGCAAGCCCAGAGGGAATTTTGGGTAAATCACTCATGTCTGAGCAGTTTGTCATTCATTCATTTTAAACCTTTGTTTGGTACAGAACGTCAACGTAAAACCCAATTTTGCTGTGAGATACAATGTGTAGTCTTACATTTCTGTAATATGAAATATCGTGCCACTTCCTCCTCAATCCCATTAAAAGTCAGACAGGTATCAATTCATGCTACCATTATTTAATATTATAGCAATAGCAAGTACATGGTTTGTGGGCCTGACAAGATGTCTCGGGAGGTGTGTTGTCTCCCTGGGGCAAAGATCCATCATGTGACGGAGAGGCTGACAAGACTTGTCAAGCCTACTGATCAATACCCCCTTCTTTTGGTTCATGTGGGAACCAATGATACTGCAAGGCACAGCCTTCAGAATATCATAAGGGATTATGAGGCTCTGGGAAGGAAGCTGAAAGAGATGGATGCACAGGTTGTCATCTCATCTCTACTCCCGGTAGAAGGGCATGGTCCAGGAAGGGAGAGGAAAATAGCAGAGGTGAATAACTGGCTCCGTAGATGGTGCCGCCAAGAACAGTTTGGATTCTTGGATCATGGGCTGCGGTTCCATGAGGAAGGACTTCTGGCAAGGGATGGACTGCGTCTCACGCCAGTTGGCAAAAACGTTTTTGCCAACAGTCTGAAGAATCTGATCAGGAGGGCTTTAAACTGAGTTATGTGGGGGAGGGAGACATTATACTGGAAGGCAAAAGGGATGGAGAGAATAGTCCAAGTGGCATAGAGGGAACAAGGCAAACAGTGCAAGGACCCAACAGTAGGAGGCAAAAAAATGTGCAAAAGCAGCAAGTAAAGAGGGCACATGGTCTTAAATGCCTCTCCACTAATGCACAGAGTATGGGAAATAAGCAGGATGAACTTGAACTCCTAGCACAACAAGGGAAATATGATATAATAGGCATCACTGAAACCTGGTGGGATGAGTCTCATGATTGGAATGTAGAAATAGAGGGGTATAACCTTTTTAAGAGAAACAGGCCAAGCAGGAAAGGAGGAGGAATAGCATTATATGTCAGGGATATTTACACCAGTGAAGAGATGCAGGAAGTCAATACTGGAAGCCAGGTGGAGAGCATCTGGATAAAAATTAAAGGAGAGGGAAATAACAGGGATGTTACTGTGGGAGTCTACTACAGACCCCCAACTCAGGCAGAGGAATTGGATGATGCCTTTCTAGAACAGATAATCACATACTCAGAAAAGAGAGATGTAGTAGTGATGGGTGACTTCAACTATCCGGATATTTGCTGGAAGTCAAACTCAGCCAAATCCTCAAAGTCTAGCAAATTCCTCACTTGCCTGGAAGACAATTTCATTGTCCAAAAGGTGGAAGAGGCAACAAGGGGATCAGCCATTTTAGATCTGATCTTAACCAACAGGGAAGACCTAGTTGATGGGGTGCAAGTGGTGGGATCCTTAGGTGGAAGTGACCATGTTCTCCTGGAGTTTGTAATACAGTGGAAGGGAGAAGCTAGGCATAGTCAGACACGCACTCTAGACTTTAGGAGAGCTGATTTCAGTAAACTTAGAGAAATACTGGGAGTGATCCCATGGTCAGGAATACTAAAAGAAAAGGGAGTTCAAGACGGATGGGAGTTTCTCAAAAGGGAGATATTGAAGGCACAATTTCAAACAGTTCCAATGAGGAAGAAAAATGGAAGATGTCTCAAGAAGCCAGGATGGATGACTAAGGAACTTTCAACTGAGCTAAGTTTTAAACGGAACATGTATAAGAAATGGAAAAATGGAGAAATCACGAAAGAGGAATTCAAACAAATAGCCAGCACATGTAGGGGTAAAGTCAGAAAAGCTAAAGCGCAGAATGAACTCAGGCTTGCTAGAGAGGTTAAGAACAATAAAAAGGGCTTTTTTGGATATGTCCGCAGCAAAAGGAAGAAGAAGGAAACAGTTGGGCCACTGCGTGCAGAAGATGGCAAAATGCTAACAGGGGACAGAGAAAAGGCAGAATTACTCAACACCTTCTTTGCTTCAGTCTTCTCAGAAAAGGCAAAGGGTGCTCAACCTAAGGATAATGGAGACAGAATAGAGGAAATTCAGCACAGAATAAGTAAAGAGGTAGTACAGGAATACCTGGTTAACCTAAATGAATATAAATCTCCAGGACCAGATGAACTACATCCTAGAGTATTAAAAGAACTGGCAAATGTAATATCAGAGCCATTGGCAATAATCTTTGAGAACTCCTGGAGAACAGGAGAAGTCCCAGCAGACTGGAAGAGGGCAAACGTTGTCCCCATCTTCAAAAAGGGAAAAAAAGAGGATCCCAACAATTATCGTCCAGTTAGTCTGACATCAATTCCAGGAAAGGTTCTAGAGCAGATCATTAAGCAGAGAGTCTGTGAACACTTAGAGGCCAAAGCCATAATCACAAAAAGTCAACATGGGTTTCAGAGAAACAAGTCATGCCAAACGAACCTGATCTCTTTTTTTGATAAAATTACCAGCTTGGTAGATGAAGGGAATGCTGTGGATATAGTATACCTCGATTTCAGTAAGGCCTTTGACAAGGTTCCCCATGACATTCTTGCAAACAAGCTTGCAAAATGTGGGATAGACAAGTTAACTGTTACATGGATTTGTAATTGGTTGACTGGCCGAACTCAAAGGGTGCTCAACAATGGCTCCTTTTCATCCTGGAGAGAAGTGACCAGTGGGGTCCCACAGGGCTCTGTCCTGGGCCCAGTGCTGTTCAACATCTTTATTAACGATTTGGATAACAGAATTGGGGGCATACTTATCAAATTTGCAGATGACACTAAACTGGGAGGAGTAGCTAATACCCCAGAGGACAGGATCAAAATTCAAAATGACCTGAATAGACTAGAAAGCTGGGCCAGTGCTAACAAAATGAAATTCAATGCGGAGAAATGTAAGGTTCTGCACTTAGGGCGGAAAAATGAAATGCAGAGATATAGGATGGGGGACACCTGGCTGAATGAGACCACATGTGAAAGGGATCTAGGAGTCCAAGTAGACCATAAGCTGAACATGAGTCAACAGTGTGATGCGGCAGCTAAAAAAGCCAATGCAATTTTAGGCTGCATCAATAGAAGTATAGTTTCTAGATCAAGGGAAGTTATAGTGCCACTCTATTCTGCTTTGGTCAGGCCCCACCTGGAATACTGTGTCCAGTTCTGGGCACCACAATTCAAAAAAGATGTGGAGAAACTGGAGCATGTCCAAAGGAGGGCAACTAAGATGGTGAAGGGTCTGGAAACCTTGCCCTATGAAGAACGCCTTAGGGAGCTGGGGATGTTTAGCCTGGAGAAGAGAAGGTTAAGAGGTGATATGATAGCCCTCTTTAAATATTTGAAGGGATGTCATATTGAGGAGGGAGCAAGCTTGTTTTCTGCTGCTGCAGAGACTAGAACGCGAAACAATGGATGCAAACTGCAGGAAAAGAGATTCCACCTCAACATTAGGAGGAACTTCCTGACAGTAAGGGCTGTTCGACAGTGGAACACACTCCCTCGGAGTGTAGTGGAGTCTCCTTCCTTAGGGGTCTTTAAGCAGAGGCTGGATGGCCATCTGTCAGGGATGCTTTGACTTGGAGTTCCTGCATGGCAGGGGGTTGGACTGGATGGCCCTTGTGGTCTCTTCCAACTCTATGATTCTATGATTCTATGATTCTATGATTCTACATTTCTATATCCCTTATCAGTGCACTTAAGCACTGCCTAAGCAGTTTACAATGTGTAAGCCAATTTCTCCCAACAAGCTGGGTACTCATTTTAGCAACCTCGGAAGGATGCAAGGCTTCCCAAATATTGACTCAAATCCATTTGTTGCTCAAGATTACTTTATTACTATGTTTTAGTAAATGTTTGTTTGGGAGCCAGCTTGGGTCTCACACCAAGAGAAAGGCAGCATATATATTACCTGACTGATTAATTTAGACTTCACAGCTTTTTCCATGTGTGTGCATAAGCACACATGCATCTGTACAAAATCTACTGTTTGTGAGAAAAGGTCACAGATCATTGCTACCTTTCTGCTATATGTGAACTTGATAATTCCCAGAAAACCTCAGCTTCTAAAAATGCACAATTCCTCATTACTGATAGAAAGCAACAAAAATTAAGAGCTTACCTCAAGAGCTTAGCAAGCCCTACTCCAAGCTGGCCTAGTCCCCCTAGAAAACAAAATTAATGTGCAATAAAACAAACAACCTGAAAAGACATTCTGTTCTAGACAGTTTTTGAAATAAAAAATTAAACATAGAACTCTACCCAAAAACCTGGGAGCAGGCAGCAAGTTAGCTTTCATCAAAGTCATTAGGAATATTTTAGATATGATACACTGGGAGAGAAGTGAACTACAGGTATATCCTATCCTATTTGAATTACCATTGATATGTTTATTGAATTATTATCTGTGTGAGCTGCCTTTCAGAGTCCTGTCCTCACAAGCAGCCTAGCAAAAAGCAATCTACATAGAAACATTAGATTTATTGAAATGGCTATAGCACTACACTTCTGAATCATAGCTACAACTATGATGATACAGAAGAGTGGTTAGGCACATCACTTTAGTACCATAATCTATATATAGTAAGGCTGGCTCATGCAATGACCCTCTAGATGTTGCTGGATGCAACTCCCAGCATTCCAGATCAGTTGATATGCTAGCAAGGGCATATCCACTTCCACTTTAGCAACACCTGGAAGGCCACACAATTCCTACCCATGAAGTAAATTGTATCACAAGAATTCCAATAAATAAAAACAGTTCAGCATCACATAAAAGCAGTGTTGTGTGGTGGTTTGACCTATGGACAATGATTCTTGAGCCCAGGGTTCGAATCCCTGCTCAGCTGGGTGACCTTGGGCAAGTCACACTCTCTCAGCCTTAAAGGATGGCAATGGCAAACCCCCTCTGACCAAATCTTTCCAAGAAACCCCCATGATAAGGCTTAGTGTTTCCATAAGTCAGAAATAACTTGAAGGCACACAACAACAACAGCAGCATCGCATAAGACAAGCTGCACAAAAATATACTCAGGCAAGGGAAGCGCAGAGTATCCCATTATCAAAGGGAGGCAGACAATTGTTCCTACTCCACCCCTTTCTTCTATCAGTTCTACTACAGTGGCCTTTGGTATCCACTGGGGTTTGGTTCCAAGACCCCCTGTGGATATATACATAATGGTGTAGTAAAATGGTGTCACATGAAATGGCAAAATCAAGACTTGCTTTTTGGATTTTTTAAAAAATACTTATTTTCAAGCTGTGGATGCAGAATCAGTCAACATTGAGGGCCAACTGTACCTCCGTGGACGGACTCCTCTGAGGAAGGATTGGGAACACAATCATCATGGAAACTGTTGTTGTGCCCCTCACAGAAAGTTGCTGGGGAGCTCTTAAGAGAGGCATGTGCCCCATTTCTCTGCTGCAGCACTATCACAGAAGGAAGCAGCTAATGCAGTTCTCTAGAAACTGCTGCCAGTGTGCCACTCTGGAGATCCTACACAATCTCTTCCCAGTTGCAGTACTTCTTGCAGCTCTTCACAATAATGATGGGGGTTATTCTTAGAGGAGGAGAGGGAAATACAATGTTCACCACTCCTTGAACCCTATCTCCTGAGACTGGTGCTTTGCCCTGCCTCATATGAGGACAGATCCTTCTACTAGTCAGGGAAAAGCCTCCTTGAAGAGATAAGCTGAATACTCTTTGGAGCCTATACCTAAGCTATTGAGTGTCATGCATTGAGAAGAGCATCACAAACTCCCTTCTGACTTATTTCCTTGGCTGGGAATAAACCTTGTTATGAACCAAGGCTTTCAATCTTCTCCCAAGGAAATTCTTTGTGAGCTTTGTGTCTGCTGTTTCTCCAAATACAACTGGCCTGTTATACCCACCACCTGCAGTTGCCATGCTAATTCTACATCAGGAGGCATTTTGGCATTCTTTTGATTCAGCAAGGGACAAGATGCTGGTAAAAAAGGCCAGGGAAAGGAAGGAGATAATAAAATATTCTGTTTTAAGAGAAAATTACTGTTATTCTATTTGAGCCCTGCAACCAAGATGAGTTATTAATTGATCCTAAATCACTATTTTGTTTGTTTGTATTGACTTCTAAGGAGCCTATGAACTTCATACGCTTTTCTTAGGGAAAGAGTACTCAGATGAGGTCTGCCACTGCCTCCCTCTGTAATACTGCCTACAGCACTTGATATTTCTTGGCAGTCACCCACCCAAGTAGTTGACCCTGTTTAGCTTCTGATACCAGACAGGTGGTGTCGGGTATTTAGGCATAAATAACTACCTTACAAGAGAGCAATATCTCTATCTTCTGGAGAATGGCTTCAGGCAACAGTGGTGAACAACCCATTATGCTCAGTAATCCAACAGAAACTAACTTCTCTTTTTATAAAGCTGTATTGTTATGCAGACCAGGGAGAATGAGATCTACCAAAATATCTGAATCATTTATAGCAGACTTACAGAGGGGTTCTGACTGTTATTCGACTAGCTATAACTAGTTACTGGGGAAAAAAATGCTTGGATGGGAAAAGAGTTTACCGGTATTTGCCTGAGAAAGGGTTTCTGATCAGTATTGGAACCAAGATAATAACCTCTTGGGTTGAGCATGAGATAACAGACATTCTGTTCATTAATTCTCAAAATATGTACACCTGCCTAAGCCATTGTTTTGTACCTGGCATATCTCAGTGTTCTCATAAAGCACAAACTAGACACTAGAAGGCTACCATCTGCCCACCTGGATGCTTAACTACCACTGGAATTAGAATTCAAAGACATAGCCATTGCTGCATCTACACTGCAGAAATAATCTAGTCTGACACCACTTTAACTGTCATGGATCAATGCTATGGAATTCTAGGAATTGTAGTTTGTTTTGGCACCAGAGCTCTCTGACAGAGAAAGCTTAATGTCTTACAGAACTACAGTTCCCAGAATTGCACTGCACTGAGGATTATTGCCGCAGTGTGAATGCAGCCCATGTTAGTCTGAAAAATCAGTATGGAAAGGGATCTTGTAGCACTTTTGGGGTTAACTGAAAGAAAGAAGCTGGTAGCATTGTAGAGTTGAGTCTGTTACAGCTCATGCTACCAGCTTCTTTCTTTCTGTTAGTCTCATAGTTGCTACACCACCCCTTTACATACCACTGGAGTTATGCCCTTGTTATGGTCTGGGATAAAGGGAAGAAACAGACCTCCAAAACTGTTCAGTGCCTCCCTAATTCATTGTTTACCTAAGATCAGAATGTCAATACACATGGCTTGGTGCAATGAATAATAAGAAATTTAAACACAACACACAAAACATATCACAGAGTAGGAGGTACAAAGCAGACTGACCTGTAATTAGTACCCGTGGATGGTCTGTTTCAGAGAAAGATACTGAATGAAAGCTGGCGTCTGAAGTTACCTGTCGGGGTGAGAAACCAACACACCTAACCGGCACAACAGCAATCTGACAGCCACAGCCGGGTTTCTGTAACACCTGCCTGACAGCACGGCTCAAGCTCTTGATGGCTGGCATTTTTCAAGAGTGCTGAAAGAAAATGGAAAATATTTTAGTGACTTACAAGATATTCCACCAACGGAGGCTGTTCAAGCAAAGATGATTCCTGAAGTGCTAACAAACTGTTCATAAACATTTCTTGGCTACAATAGAAAGGACACTTACTTTGTATGCAAAGGATTTCATTATCATTCCCCAGTATTTACATAGGGCTGCAGATGACTCCTGTCAAACCTACAGATGTTGCCAGTCAGTTTACAGAATACTGAAGGTTCTCAGAACTTGGGCATGTCATCACCAAACTGGGTCATGTCTCAGTCAACAAAGAGTTGGCACTGGATGTTCCCCACTTTTTTTTTTCTATCCCAACAATCCAACTGGCTCTAGGGGTCTTTGTAGTGATAATTGTTTATACAGAGCAAATATTCGATGTGGCAGGCAATTCCCATAGACCAGAGCCATTCTGCAAGCCTGCCACTTGTTCCCTGGACTTCTGAAAATGTGAGAATGTGCCTGGAAAAAAAGACAAATGCCTAAGACTCACAACCCCAATCCAGGAATACTTCAGCACAAACCTCAATTAAATTATGTGCTGTGGAAAAGGAAAATCTTTCAGAAGTTATACAAAATTTATGCCCAGGTTTAGAGTTTCAGCTGTCAAACTTCGCACATCTTACTTTACACGCTAAAGTTTAATGCAATTAATTTTTTTTTATTTAACAGCAAGATAACTCTGTAAAATTATTCAACCTGACAATGATAAAGACTTGTTATAACACAATACTCACTCTATATCACTTTATGTAGCACCTAGACAAACCAGTTATAATTCTGTCATAAATGTCTACAGCTCTGGATGGGATACATTTTGAAATACACAATCTTATTATTCACCATATCCATGGGCTTGCTGAACAGTATTACAAGTCCTTGGAAATAGCCAGAATTAGCAAAGTTGTTAGTACACCTGTTGGCTATAAATCTAGTGCAGGGGTAAGGAACTGAACTGCAGTTTTAGACTTTTGATAAAACTACTGTATAACACTATTCCTCACAAACGGTGGAAATACCAATGCTACAACATGGAAACTATTTTCCTGTAGATACCTCCAAGCTGGATTTCTTAGTATCACAAAGCTGGAAAATACTACAAGAGGCCATCCATTCCAACCCACTGCCATACAGAAATACAGTGTATCATAAGCATAACTATCGTTTAGTATTCTAAATATAAAACAACATCTATGCCCTGTTACTAAAATCCTGAGGACAGCTGTATTCTGACATTGCCTTATTTTTGTACAATACATTTTTTCCCGGCAAATGACTCTTTCCGCGCTTTCCCTCCTCCAGGCAGCAATGTGATGCAATATACTTTCTCAGCTTATCTCTTTTTCTGGCAGTGGCTTGGCAAAGCAAAAGAAAGAGGGGTATTTATCGGACACAGCCTCTCTGCTAAGCCAATCAGAATCTGCAAGGGAGTGGGAGTTGTCCCCTACATCAAAAGGGTGTGTGCATGTGTGCTCATGATATTACCGCAAGATGGACACATCAGTTTGTTTGATTTAAAATAGCGTCACCCCATTACAGGCAGATATAATTCTGAAGGGAACAAGAGGAATGCTGTTTTTCCAGTATAAAGAACAGCTACACGGAACACTGGATTATACTTTATTTGCTTTCCTCTTTGGTAGGAGAAAGCTAAATTAGCACATGCTGGTTGAAGGCACAGCAGCAGGTTGAAGTGATACTCTAAAATCTACACAGGTCAATACTATAGGCTTAAAAAGAAAGCTAAACACTCCATAAAGGTAGTACTTCAAACCACACAACTGGAGGGAACAAACAGCTACTAAGGTTCAGCCACCACTGGAAATGAATAAATTTCAGCCTGTAAAGCAGATACAACCAGATGATCAGACATCTTCCTTTTCTCAGAAATGTCCTACATTTCAACCTTCTGTCCAGGAGGAATTCCAAAAGGTCCTCTATTCTGAGCATAGCTATGAAGCATGAATTTGCATTTTACATTAGTATTTTTTAGGTTTTACAGCTGGTCCTCTATATCCACAGATTCTTTATCCATGGATTCAAGTAGCCAAGGTTTGAAAACATTCAAAAAATTATAAAGAAATTTGGTATTGCCATTTTATATAAAGGACACCATTTCACTACCTATTATATTTAATAGGATGTGAACACTGATGTATCCACAGGGGTCCTGGAACCAAACTACAGTGGATAACAAGGATCCACTGTATTTTGTAATGTCCTGCATTCTTCTGGAATGCCCTACATTTTGTGATGTCTTATCCTCCTTTGCAGTTGTGACATCTGGATACACCCAGGATGAAGCTCAAGTGCATGATGTACATTAAGTTAGAGGCAAAAGAAATTCGTGTGACCTAGAGGAAAATGTCCCCCTCTGACAAATGTAAAGCTCACACTGAACAATACACAAAATGGTAGACTTCTAAAAGTGTTGTCCCACTCATTTATTCCCAGGCAAGTGTGATTCTAGCCCAAAACTCTTCAGAGACAATAGCTGCATCCACACTGCAGAAACAATCTGGCTTGACACCGCTTTAACTGCCCTGGCTCAATGCTACGGAAATCTGTGAACTGTAGTTTGTTTTGGGCTCCAGAGCAGAGCTCTGCTTATTTCTGCAGTGTGGATGCAGCCAATGGCTCTACATCATCCAATACGCAACTGTATTCTCATTGACACTGCCTACCCCGTAGAATATTTGACATCTAACTGGAATACACAACCTTGCTGCTGTTTGTCCTTTCAGATAACTGTCTAGTTGTAAAGAACCAAAATTAGTTTTTCCTATATATGGGCTTTTTATGTTAAAACTTTTTGTATTTAAATTCATCAGTACAGTCTAATTTGTCAGAATGGTCAAACACACATAGTTTTAATGGTTCTCATTTAAAAGATGTGCAACCAGTACTAATAGACTCTTGCCTCAAAGGAAGCAACAAATAAACAAAAGGTTTCATTCTGTCTAGATAAAACTATCAACTTTAGTTGTAACAGTACCAGCCAACACAAACCACACAAACTCTCGGAGAAAAAAAATATACCTTTAAATTTAAAAATGCACTGTTGTGTGACTTCAAACTGACTAATTTATGGCCAACTTCTTCTAGAATTTTCTCAGCAAGATTTGTTCAGAGGAGGTTTGCCTTTGCCTTCCCCTGAAGCTGAGAGAATGTGACTTGCCCAAGGTCACCCAGTGGGTTTCCATGATTGTGTGAGGATTCAAACTCTGGTCTTCAGAGTCATAGACCAACACTCAAATCACTACACCATTCTGGCTCTTCTGTCAATATTCATTGTCTGTGTGTGTGTCTGTATGCATGGACTCATGTCACCTGTCAACTTATGCAACTCCATTAATTTCATAGGGTTTTCTAAGGCAAGAAATACTCAGAGGTGTTTTATTAGAGGAGAGTTAAATGACCTTTCAGAATGAGATATGAAACTTTGTGGTTTTCTATTGCAGCAAGTTTTTCCAGTCTCCAGAAGCCCTATTAAAATGGGACAAAGCTTTTAAAAAGTGAAAAGCATGACAACTAAACAAACCTACGTACTCGAGAATGGTGCTACTGTAGCATTAGTACCTATTGGTTTCTCCAGAGCAGGCTTAACTATGGAACCATCAGTCGGGATCAAATCATACCTTGTTTGTGAAGTCGAAGGCTTTCATGGTTGGCATACATACCTTTTCGTGGGTTTTTCAGTCTATGTGACCATGTTCTAGAAGAGTTTATTCCTGACATTTCTCCTGCATCTGTAAGCTCCTTTCTCCTAGATACCAATGTCACAACCTGTGAAGCTCACATTGTTGCAAGCCTATTTGCCTTTCACGTTGGCTTCAATTCACCTTTTCAGATTAGATAATGTCTGTATACCAGACCTTCTTGTTTGGTATCTTCCAATGACTGCTTACAGTAGATACAAGCTACAGGAAAAGAGATTCCACCTCAACATTTGGAGGCACTTCCTGACAGTAAGGGCTGTTCGACAGTGGAACACACTCCCTCGGAGTGTAGTGGAGTCTCCATCCTTGGAGGTCTTTAAGCAGAGGCTGGATGGCCATCTGTTGGGGATGCTTTGATTGAGAGATCCTGCATGGCAGGGGGTTGGACTGGATCAGGATCCTTGTTGTCTTTTCCAACATTATGATTCTATTATGGACCATGAAGGTTTACTTACAGTCTTTGCAACATACGGTTAGCTGGCAAGCCTGTTTTTCTGCCAATGGGCATGTTTCACCTGCATTGTTGACTGTTTCCACTAAGTCTCAGTATTGGATTTTCTGCTTGACTCTGTAGAGTCATCATATCATGGGGACTCTTCGCACCCATGTTTGGATACCCTTGGGCTTGGTTTCCCAAATGGTGATTCTGTTTGAGAGCAATGTGCCTTTGTTGTATGTTATATAAACACTGTGTGACCCAGGGTAGGGAGGAGTGATTTCCATGTTAATCTGTGTCTTGTTCTGTTGTGGAACGGCAAGGTCTCAGGGTGGGAGGATATGCAAAGAGGACTACTGTCTGTTTAATTAGTGATCATTGTCTTCTGAGGAATCCCCTGACCCTGGGTAGTTTTAGTGTTTTTCAAGACTGGTAGCCAAATGTTGCTAACTTTAAGGGTTTCTTCTTTCCTGTTGAAGTTGTCTTGGTGTTTGTAGATTTCAATGGATTCACTGTGCATTACGCAGATCAACATGGAAATCATTCCTCCCTACCTAGGAATTCACAATACACAGATTAACATGGATATCAGTCCATCCTACCCAGAGTCATACAGTATATATACACACCCCACTCTCTTCCATGCCAGCATTCTCTGCAGATGCCAGCCACAGATGCTGGCGAAACATCAGGAATAAACTCTTCTACAACATGACTGCATAGCCTGAAAACCCCACCAAAATACTTTGTTTGGTAACTTCTGTTTATTGGTGCTACTTACATTGCAAAGGAAAATCAGCTGGAAGGGGAAACAGACAATATATTTGTGGCAGTATACAGTACTTTCAAAAGAAGTTCAACTAATTTAGTTTGGCCCTTGGAGGTTGGAGCCAACAGATAAAGAAACACAGGAGGAAATTATAGCAATCTATTGTAACTTTTTAGCCAGTGATGTACTTTGATTGCAGCTCTATTAAAGATCGCAAAAGCCATGAATTAGGCCAACCACAAAGTCACAAAATAGCATACAAGGTTTCAGGTTGTCTAGAATTCTGCAACAGATCAGACGGCAAGCAAGGTACTGTATACCAGAGGTCTATAAGATGTGGGATCCATGTTTAGTGCAAAGAGGGGTTGTTTATTATTTAAAGCATCTGTTTATAGCCTTGATAGGGTTGATAGGAAATGTTCAATCAAAACAAAGTTTTAACACACACAAATATAAAACAGACTAAAGCACCTCTTTAAAAATACATTTAAACCACAAGCATTTAGAACAGCCAGAGTAGCCAGCCCCGATTTTAAGGAGCAAAGTCTTCTGAGGATGTTTTAAGAATGCTGAAGACATTTAGATTACGATCTAGTACTGTACATGCTGCAGTATGGCCAAAATACTCTCAAGGCAACAGATCCTGTCTATCCTTGAAAGCTAAACAGGGTCAGCCTTCGTTAACACCTGAATGGGAGACTGCCAAGGAATACCAAGTGCTTTAGACGATTATTTCAGAGGAAGAAACTGGAAAAACATCTTTGAATATTCCTTGCCTAAGAAAACCCTATGGAATTCAAGATAGTGTGGGACAATGGGAGATGCAGTTCAGCAACATCTAGAGTTGCCACACAAGTTGCCCAATTGTGCCTTACATAGGACACATATTATAAAAATGGAGATTGGTAGTTCAGCCCTTACACCATCTCTTTCTCCACTAAAGGCCTGTAATGACAGAAGGGCAGAAATAGTATCTGGCCACACGCCCTTCTTTTGGCAGCATTTTAGTTGTCCTTCCTGTGCCAGTTAGCTGCCCAAACTGGTTTTGAGTTTGCCACTGTAGGCTTTCTCTTTCTAAATTCTATTGCAAAACTTTTTCATGTGACCTTACTAAAGCTGCTTGTTCTAACTGACCAAAGTAACTGAGAGCAGAAGAAAAAAAGCTGGCTGAGTGCAGACTGATAAAAGTGCATGCCTCCTAGTTACCTTGTTCATTACAGATATAGCATTAGACTTAATCGATTAGACTCTCTCATGTTTGAAATTTATGTCATTTCAGCTGGAACTGGTTTCACACATCAACACCAGCCTCAATGGCATGGATTACTTTTTTCAATAAAACAAGCATGAAACAAATGCAGCACATATTAAGGGCCCGTTCAGACTACGTTATAAACCGGTTAGCAAACCGGTTTAAAATCAAGAAGTTCACACTGAAACCGGATTTAACACTACTGAATCCGGATTTTGCACACCCATAGCGGGGTAAATCCCCCATAACCCAGGTTCTCCCAAAGCGGTGTATTTACCGTTTCTTTTGGGAAAAAACGGTTTGCGGGGAATGTGAACTTGGCTCCGATCACGATCGGGTCAAGTTCAGGGGAGGGGAGAAGGCCAGGGGGAGGAACTTGCCTCCTCTCCTGGCAAAATCGGGCACTCACTCCAGCATTTTTAAAATATTTTTTAACTGTATTTTTAATTAATTTTTTATTTTATTATTTTATTTATTTTAGAGTTATTTTATTTTTTATTTATTTATTGTATTTTATTGTATTTTATTTATTAGTAATTTAATTGTATTTAATTGTATTATATTTTAGTATTTTTAAAATATTTTTTAATTTCTTATATATTTTTTTATTATTTTTTTTTCAGTTTGACAGCTTATGCGCATTCTACGAGGCTCCTTTTCCCATCCAATTTTATGAATGGGGAAAAAGGGAAACTCCTGTCCATATATGGATTGGGGATCCCTTTCATGGGGCCCTTTAAAAATTGAAAGGGAACCCCAATCCATATATGGACAGGAGTTTCCCTTTTTAAGAAATTAAAAAATATTTTAAAAATACTAAAATATAATACAATATAAATCAGGTCAAGTTCAGGGGAGGGGAAAAGGCCAGGGGGTCGAACATGCCTCCTCTCCTGGCAAAATCGGGCACTCCTGATTTTTTAAAATATTTTTAATGTATTTTTTATTAATTATTTATTGTATTATTTTATTTTATTTTATAGTTATTTCATTTATTATTTATTTCATTGTATTTCATTGTACTTTAGTGTATTTTATTGCATTTTATTTATTAGTAATTTATTGGATTTTTTTTGTATTTTTTTAAATATATTTTTTTCTCCCCCCCCCCCCCCCCCAGTTTGACAGCTGTCATTCGCATTGGCTGTTCCATTTTTATGAATGGGGCAGAGGGGGAATCCCTGACCATATATGGACTGGGGTTCCCTTTCAGGGCCCCATTCATTCTTTAAACTGGAGGGGAATGAATGGGGCCCTTTTAAAGGGAACCCCAGTCCATATATGGACAGGGATTCCCCCTCTGCCCCATTCATAAAAACGGAAGAGCCAATGCGAATGACAGCTGTCAAACTGGGGGGAAAAAGAAAAAAATATTTTAAAAAATACCAAAAAAATACAAAAAATCCAATAAATTACTAATAAATAAAATGCAATAAAATGCACTAAAGTACAATAAAATAAATAATAAATAAAATAACTATAAAATAAAATAATACAATAAATAACTAATTAAAAATACAATGGAATATAATAAAATATTTAATAAAATATTTTATTTAATAAAATATATATTAAATTAAAAAATAAAAAATAAAATATTAAAACATATAATAAATAATAATTTTAAAAGTACTGGGAGGAGGAGGAGGAGGAGAGGAAAGGATCGCCTCAATCCGCACCGCTCCCAGCCAAATGCTCCATGCGCATAAGCTGTCAAATATTAATATAAAAAAAAACAAGCATCTCGCGCAGCCAATGGCTACATCAGACGTCACCATGACATCATTTGATTGACAACCAAGAGGCTCCATCTTTTATCGTTACTTTTGCGTGTATGAACTTTGTTGGGGTAAAATGCACCGGGAAGCCTCAATGGGGGCAAAAGGTAGCATGAACTCCTCTCTGGACAGAATCGGTTTGCCATGATCGATCTCATCTGGATCAAACCAGGGCAAATGGGCTAGTCTGGACGGGGCCTAGAAGAAGAAGAAGAAGGAAGAACTGTTTGCATAGCTGCTAATGACCCAGGTGACATTTGCAGGCAAACAACACCATTTGGGTTACTCAGCTTTCATTTTGTAGTCAGTTACATAAACAAAATCTGGCAACACACAAGTAATACAGATCTAGCAATTTAACTGGAACAAACGTCAGTTCTTTTTAATAACTTTTAATGTTTTCTCTAATTTTGTTTGTGTATTTTAAAATAGTTCTCATTTTTATTTTATTGTTTACCAATTGCATTGGAGCACAATGTCATCAGTATGTTGATGACACTCAGATATACATCTCCATGACCAGATCCTCTGCTCAGACCTGAGATGGCGTCTCTCCTCTCAATGATTGCCTGGCAGCGGTAATGGATTGGATGAGGGAAAACAGATTGAGGCTTAATCCAGACAAAACAGAGGTACAGTGGTCCCCCGGGATACGAATCCCTCGGGATACGAAATCCCTGGGACCCAAAATGGCCAGGGCCGAAAAAAAGCCCCCGGTCTACGAAAAAATCCCCGGGTTGCGAAAAAAAAAAGCAACCTGGGCCCTTTAAAACAGCGCGCTCCGGCGCGCTGTGCATCTGAAAATGCGGTCCCCCGGGTTGCGAAACACTTCCGGGTTACGAAAATAATCCCGGTACGGATTACTTTCACAACCCGGGGGACCACTGTACTGACAGTCACTGGCCCGAAACCAGGTTTGGGAATACAACTCCCAGTCCTAGACAGAGTCACACTCTCCTCGAAGGACTCTGTTCGCAGTCTGGGGGTACTTCTAGACTCATCGCTTCACATGACACTGGTCAGGTGAATGCAACGGTCAGAAGTGCCTGCTATCAGCTTTGGCTGATACGCCAGCTGAGCCCTTTCCTGCACATGAGGACCTGGAAACTGTGGTACATGCTTTGGTAACCTCACGCTTGGATTACTGTAATGCACTCTTCATGGGGCTATCCTTGTGCTTAACCCAGAAACTTCAATTGGTTCAAAATATGGCAGCCAGGCTTGTCACCAGAACATCTAGGAGAGACTATATAACTCTGGTGCTCAAGTCTCTCCACTGGCTGCCAATTAGTTTCCGGGCACAGTACAAGGTGTTGGTTTTAACCTTTAAAGCCCTACATGGTTTGGGTCCATCCTATCTTAGGGACCGGCTATTCCTGTATGAACTCCCCCCCCCCACACACACACACACACTCTGGTCCTCTGGGAGGAACCTGCTACAGCCCATGAAGACCAGGCTGGTGCAGACCTCCCAGAGGGCCTTTTCTGCTACTGCTCCCCGGCTGTGGAACGGCCTGCCAGACGATACACGTCTTATTACGACTCTTGGCTGCTTTAAAAAAGCTGTAAAGACGTTTCTTTTCCGGCAGGACTTCCCGGACAGTGTCTAATTCTTCCTGGCTCCAAGGTTATACCTAGAATTTCTCCAGCTTCTTCCCAGTTTACAAAGCTAGATATCATTACCTATGTTGCCAAAGAATAACTGTATTTATGTTATATTGTTTGCTTCGTTTTAATCTGTGTTAATTTAATTCTGTTTTAAGGGGTGGGAGGTTGGGATTGGGTTGTAATATTTTAACTGTAACTGTTTTAAACTTATGTTGTACCCCGCCCCGATTACTTGATCATAGGGGCGGGTTATAAATAAAATTTATTATTATTCTTGTTGTTTTTCCCCAGGGAGAATTGTCCAGTTACAGTCAAGCACTTCAATGTACAGCACAGTCCAATCCATTTTACTCTGAAGTAAATCCCTGGTGTGTGTGCAAGAATTGTTCCAGGTAAGCAGATATGAGACTTCCATTTAATTCAATTAATTGTAATTGAACCAAAACACCTGAGTTGACTTATCCACAGGTCCATGTCAGTATTGTACTTTAACTCTTATCTCATCCATCCAGCACTTAGGTGGAGCACAAATAGTTATGCGGGCAGGAATTTTATAAATTCTTTACCATTATTCCCCCCCCCCATCATATAGATCCTTTGTTACATGCCCTTAGGTTTTACCCTGAACTTATCCATAGGTCACATCAAAATCCATTATTTTGGCACCAAAACATACCCTTGACTTGTACATGTTGACTTATAGTCAAATATAGATATATAGCACTCACTTTAGGCTAGGACCACAAATATTATATACTAAGAGTCATTTACCCCAGTATATAATTGATGTAACAGGATTTTATTTGTAGCCCTTTGGCAACAGTGGATTGCATGTTGCTGTCATTAATTATTATTACCTCTTGATTTAGCAGAGTCACAATGTGTGAGCTGAAGAATTGATTTAAAAAAAATTTTTATATACAGTTAATACTTCATAGGCAGGCCACTGAGGAAGACTTTCAGTCAAAACGTGTCTGGCTGAAGTTTCGATATATTATTATTATTATTATTATTATTATTATTCCATCTGCTTTTGATTTTTTGCACAATTCTCAATGGGGTAGTTACTCTTTCAGAAATTACACTTTTTTCTGCTCCCTAGATTAGTTATTTGTTTATCCCTTATAAAGTTGTTTTTTTAGATTGGGAAGTGGGACCACAGTTATCCTGTTTATTTATCATCTTTGGCAGAACCCTTTTGGTTGGTGTTTTGGTTATACATTCTGGGTTCTTTGGTTGTAGGGACTTGGTTGGTTTGTTCACACAGGTGTACACAGTTGTTTCTCTGAGTGTGTTAGAGCAAGCTGCTTTCTCAAGCCTGCTGTTACACTGCAATTCTCTTTTTTTTACATTTCAAGACGCTCTTAAATTACAGCCTGTAACTCTTGACTCATGACAGGCAAGGACTATAGTAACCTCTGGCTCACACCCTACATGAAACAATATTGCTTGTTCAGCAGTTGGCAGGCATGATAGGCACTAAAACTGGCATTTTGGCCTCCCTTTGACTCTTCAGCTGCTGCAGGAACATGATGCTGCTGTAGCAATGTGTGAAAGCTTTTAAGAGATCAGAAAATGAAAGTTGCGCAGAAGTGGAAGGCAAAGACATTGAATGCTGATATATGTATGTATATACTGTACATTTATTAATGGTTTCCTTCTGGAAAGGAAGACCAAACATCCTCAGCATAATTTTGATTACAGTAGTACACTGTTAACTTACAATGAACTTTTGTAGCACTTTTCAACAAAGCTTTTTGGAATCCAAAATCAACTATTAGAATATTCATGGATAAATCCCTTATTATAAAGAGCCAAAGATTGTCGTCCTGCGCAAAGCAGGTCAAGTTAAATCATAGCACAGGCCCAGTCAAGAGAAAGTATATAACTGTATAACTGAAGTAACAGAATTTCATGAGCATTTGCTCATTACATTTATATCCTGTGAGTCTATCACAATTTCATATGGGTCTATGGTAGCTGGTACAGTGATCATATCTTTCTTAGTGGCCATTCACTCCGGCAGCCATATTTTATTTATCCATTCTGCTACTATTTCTGGAGAAGGAGACTGTGTGTGTTGTGCGCCTTCAAGTTGTTTCTGACTTATGACAACCCTAAGGCAAACCTATCATGGGCTTTTCTTGGGAAGATTTGTTCAGGGGTGGTTTGTCATTGCTGTCCCCTGAGGTTGAGAGCAAGGTCATCCAGAGGGTTTCATGGCCGAGCTGGGAATCAAACCCTGGTTTCCAGAGTCATAGCCCAATATTCAATCCAATATACCATGCTGGCTCTCACTAGTACATTACTACTGCTAAATATCCAGGTAAGGATCTATGGTATCAAGGGAAATGAACCAAAAAACAACAATACACAGAGGGATACAATTCTGGTCCTAATATTCCACAATTTTTTTTATTGTTAGTCATATTCAGTTGTCTTTATGCTATCATTACTGGGCCACAGTTATAGAATATTTAAAAAGATTAAAATATAAGTAATATCCAGAGAGTCAGCTGTGGTAGGGTTTTGTTTTGTGTTTGTAGGGGGTCGTATGTTTGGTGGGTTGGGAGCTCACATCACTCACACAAGACCCAATGTAAGCTGCATTTTCCCCTTATGGGTGTGAAACCATGACTTATCAGGCGAGACTTAGGGAGCGGGGTAGGTTTAGCCTGGAGAAGTTTAAGAGGGAACATGATAGCCCTGTTTAAATATTTGAAGGGATGTCATACTGAAGATCGAACAAGCTTGCTTTCTGCTGCTCCAGAGACTAGGACACAGAGCAATGGAGTCAAGCTACGGGAAAAGAGATTTCACCTCAACATTAGGAAGAACATCCTGACAGTGAGATCTGTTCAACAGTAGAACACACTCCCTTAGGGCAGTGTGGTAGAGTCCCCTTCTTTGGAGGTCTTTAAACAGAGGCTGGATGCCATCTGTCAGGTGTGTTTTGATTGTGACTTCTGCCAGGTTGGACTGGATGGCCCTTGTGGTCCCTTCCATTTCTATAATTCTATGATTCTACCAGTTTCTTGAGCTTTCATACCGTAGACTTGAGCCTACTTGCTCAGATGCACAC
Organism: Urosaurus nigricauda; assembly: GCA_034509955.1. Taxonomy (NCBI): domain Eukaryota; kingdom Metazoa; phylum Chordata; class Lepidosauria; order Squamata; family Phrynosomatidae; genus Urosaurus; species Urosaurus nigricauda. The sequence goes on along the minus strand of JAOEGL010000001.1, from coordinate 373,768,192 downwards.
ATGAGGAAGTCAGCTGAAGTCTATGAAAGCTCCATGTAAGCTCCATGTTACCAACTTCTTTCTTTCAGTTAGTCTCAAAGGTGCTACAAGATCCCTCTACATACCAGTGGAGTTACGCCCTTGTTATGGTCTGGGATAAAGGAAAGAAATAGACCTCCGAAATTATTCAGTGCATTTTTAACTCAGAGTTTACATAAGATCAAAATATCAATACACATGAATTTAAGAATTCAAAGATATAGCATTGTTAGTCTGCAGAATCAGTATGTAGACAGATCTTGGAGCACCTCTGAGATTCAGTGAAAGAAAGAAATGGGCAGCATGAGCTGCATCTGAGGAAATAGACTGAAGTCGATGAAAGCTCATGCTGCCCATTTCTTTCAGTTAGTCTCAAAGGTGCTACAAGATCTCTCTAAGAAATTTAAGAGACAGTTAAGAGGTGATATGATAGCCCTGTTTAAGTATTTGAAAGGGTGTCATACTGGGGAGGGAGCAAGCTTATTTCTGCTGCTCCAGAGAAATGCATTAAAACTACAGGAAAAAGAGATTCCACCTAAACATTAGGAGGAACTTCCTGAGGGTGAGAGCTGTTCAGTGGAAGACAGTCCCCCAGAGAGTGGCGGGGTCTCCTTCTTTGGAAGTCTTTAAAGAGAGGCTGGATGGCCATCTGTCAGGGATGCTTTGAAGTGAGTTCCTGCATGGCAGAAAGGGATGGACTGGATGGCCCTTGTGGTCTCTTCCAACTCTAGGATTTCTGATGGTCATCATTTTAGTAACATTATTAAACTGTTTTTTTTTCTTGCGCATTTGATTTGATACTCTGAACTACCGTGGGAATCTGTTTCAAGGGGATATAAATATCTGTGATGAATAGACTGTACATGAGATATCTCACCAGATGGCAAGCGCTTTGTGCGTCAGTGGTGAAGGGCACCCAGTCTTTGCAACCAGGGAAGGGAAAGCTACGGGGGGGGGGGGGGGAGGGAACGCCTTGCTGTGCTGTTAAAACTTTGAAGTATAAATTAAGGAGTCAACAGGAAGATGAACCAACCAACCAAAGTCACAGAAGCTGTCTATCAAAGAGGGATGCTGAAAGGATACCAGGGACTGAACTGAGAACAGCCAGCATGTTCTTCAGCTGTAACACATTACTGAGTTGAAGGAGATTATTTTGAAAGAGGGGAGGGGGTACAATGAGTAATAATTTACTCAAAATTACGAAATTACTTTTTAGAGTAATGTTGTGCATCCATTTTTCAGATACTATTTTTTTTAAAAAAATTAAACATGTGCCACTCTTAGGAGTTCATCACACTGGGGCTGATTTCTGCATTAAGAAGAGATTAAAGCATATTTAAAGCATCCATCAAATGACGTGGAAATGGCAAGTAATTGCACAAATAATTATCACATGCAATTGTGCAAATAAAGTGCTATTGGAAATGCATTTTGCTGAAATCCCAAAAGTAAAAAGATGTGCCAAATGCTTCTTGGTGACCACTTTAATGGTGGGCTTTATGCGATGTCGTGTGAAATCGTTATGGGTAATTACACAATTTTTCCAGGATATTCACAGGATAAACTCCTTGGCAAAACCAATAATGCTGGCATGGGTCCAATTCACATTGCAGAAATAATCCGGCCTGACCCCACTTGAACTGCTCTGGCTCAGTGCTAGGGAATTCTGGGAACTGTAGTGTTGTGAGACATTTAACCTTCTCTGTCAGAGACCTGTTTGCACAACAAAATGCAATTCACAGAAAATATTCAAGGACAGCCATGTTGGCTATATAGCAAAACCAATTAACATCAAAAAGTCCACTAAACAGTGATATCTTTATCGGGCCAACCAAAATAATACTAATTATTATTATTATCATTATACTTATTTGTATCCTGCTCTTTTCCCAGAACTGGGACTCAGAGCAGCTTCATAGCATTAAAATTGTACGATTAAAAACATAGAAAAAAGTACATTGAAAAGGAATTAAATTACTACAGTATTAAAACAGAATGCAACTATATACATGTTGCAAGCTTTTGAACCTCCCCTGGCAAAGATGTTTAGTGGCTCGTATACTTTCTAAGGAGCCTGAATACACTCAAGGAATTCCCACTTGGCCATGAAACCTACATCGTGGAAGTCACACTCTCTCAGCCTCAAAAGATGGCAATAGCAAAAAAAAACCCCGAAGAAACTTGCTAAGAAAAACCCCATGACAAATTTGCCTTGAGCCACACAACAATTTAACGAAGCAGCCCCTGAGAGCATGTGCAACAAGCAAACCCCACATTTCAAAAATCCTCTCCCTACCAACCCCTTTAAACTAAGGAGGGAAGCCAAATAAATAACAAAATAAATATAATTAAAGAGAGCCAGCATGGTGCTGGACTAAGACTCTGAAAACCAGGCTTTGAATGCCTTCTTGGCCGTGGAAATCCACTGCATGACAGCTGGACAAGTCATAGGATCGTGGAGTTGGAAGAGACCACAAGGGACCTGATCCAGTCCAACCCCATTCTGCCATGCAGGAACTCCAAGTCAAAGCATCCCTGACAGATGACCATCCAGCCCCTGCTTAAAGACCTCCAAGGAAGGAGACTCCACCACTCTCCATTGAGGGAGTGTGTTCCACTGTCGAACAGCCCTTACTGTCAGGAAGTTCCTCCTAATGTTGAGGTGGAATCTTTTCCTGTAATTTGTATCCATCGTTCTGTGTCCTGTTCTCTGGAGCAGCAGAAAACAAGCTTTCTACTTCCTCAATATGACATCCCTTCAAATATTTAAACAGGGCGATCATATCACCTCTTAACCTTCTCTTCTCCAGGCTAAACATCCCCAGTTCCCTGAGGCGTTCTTCATAGGGCAAGGTTTCCAGACCCTTCACCATTTTAGTCGCCCTCCTTTGGACATGCTCCAGTTTCTCCACATCTTTTTTGAATTGTGGTGCCCAGAACTGGACACAGTATTCCAGGTGGGGCCTGACCAAAGCAGAATAGAGTGGCACTATTACTTCCCTTGATCTAGACACTATACTTCTATTGATGCAGCCTAGAATCACATTGGCCTTTTTAGCTGCCGCACCACACTGTTGGCTCATGTTCAATCTGTGGATGCAGCCATATGGAGAAGTGTACTCCTCTCCTTCCTTATAGCTATAAGCCCTCTATGTTTCCCTATGGCTAAGTATTCCCCAATGATTCTCTATGGGCAAGTAGTCCCTTATGTTTCCCTATGGAAAGAACACAATAGCGCTGTAATAGTACACAAAACAATGTAGACGGAAAGAAAAAAAAATAAAACTAGCCTCCTTCGCTTGCTCACCTTCACTTCTTTTTTCCTCCTTCTCAAATATGACCAAAAAAAAATGTCTTCAGAGACCCTTAAGATCTCCTCTCGCCGCCGCAGCAGGAAGCAGTCTGCCAAAGAACGCCCTGCACCTGTCCTTTTATACCCCTACGCCGGCTCGCGTCATCAAGCCCCGCCCACTCGCGCCGCGGCTTCTGATAGGCTGAGAAGCAGCCGGCACCATTACACTCCCCCGCCGCGCCCCCCTCCCCTTCGCGGAGGGAGGAAAATGGCCGCGTGCGTCAATCAAGCACCGGAGGCGCGCCTCGGGCGGTTGCCACGGCAACCACTCTGGCGAGGCCTAGCGCCAAGTCTCAAAGCCTGGCGTGGAGTTGTGACGTCACACCATAGTTTCTGACGTCAACGTTTTTTATTTTTAATATCTATTTTTAAATTTTTATTAAAAACATATTTATATATATATATATTTTAAAAATATTTTATATCTGTTTTTATATCTGTTCTTAGCTTTCCAGGGTTTTGGATCATGGGAGTCATCCTTCTTTATGATCTCAAGTGACTTACTTACAGGAGACGTTTATCACACTAGAGGGCAAACAGGAATTAAACAGGAATTAAATAGGAAATGCCCTATGTTAAACATAAGGCATTTCCTGTTTAATTCCTGTTTAATTCCTGTTTAAATCCTGTTTGCCCTCTAGTGTGATAAACCTATGACATTGTGTCTCTCTGTGCTTTGCTCTGCTGTATGCTTTAGTGTGATTCAAGAGGCCTTCACCCCATTGCATACCCAAAGAGACAGGCTTCATGCCAGATTTCTTGCAAGAGTTTGGGTTTTTTTCCCCCATATCTGCTTGTTCAGTAGATTTCCATCCAAACCCAGAATGTACATGCCACATTCTGTTTTAACTGTGGCTTTCATGCTTATGGCTGCCAAAGTGAAAGCTTGGGAAGACTCCTATACCTTTAAGGGTTGTGTAAAGGGCATTGCAGCAGGTGTTGCCTGTTACCTAGTTGCATGACAAGCAACACCTGCTGATGCTATAAACAACCATTAATGTTACAAAAGTGTCCCCCAGTTTTTAGTCTGGAAGCTCTATCCATGCTCCGTGTTGCAATACAAGATTTTTCTCCACATCTTGTACTGACTGCAATCTTTCCATTTACTACACATACTTTTCCACCTTCCTATGAGTTCAGACATAGGAAAACATTAACATTTGAACTCATTCTCTGTGAAGTAGCCACATCATTGCTTCAAAACAAAAGGTTAAAAAAAGGTCAATCAGACCCTTTTGTGATTGTAAGTCATTTTATTCAAGTGGTTTGAATTTTGTTTTAGCTCCCTTTTTGCAGGTTATTCTAGTCTAAGGCCTTGCCTGCAGGGACCAAAAGGACCATTCTGGCATTAGACCCAAACCCTGGTTCTGGTTCAAGCAGTACAGAGGATGTCCATCACATTCCACACCAGAACTGGTTGTGGTTGCTGTTATGTGCCTTCAAGGATGTAGAGAAACTGGAGCGGGTCCAAAGGAGGGCAACTAAGATGGTGAAGGGACTGGAATCCATGCCCTATGAAGAACGCCTTAGGGAACTGGGGATGTTTAGCCTGGAGAAGAGAAGGTTAAGAGGTGATATGATAGCCCTGTTTAAATATTTGAAAGGATGTCATATTGAGGAGGGAGCAAGCTTGTTTTCTGCTGCTGCAGAGACTAGGACACAGAACAATGGATATAAATTGCACGAAAAGAGATTCTACCTCAACATTAGGAGGACCTTCCTGACAGTAAGGGCTGTTCGACAGTGGAACACACTCCCTCGGAGCGTAGTGGAGTCTCCTTCCTTGGAGGTCTTTAAGCAGAGACTGGATGGCCATCTGTCGGGGATGCTTTGACTGGGAGTTCCTGCATGGCAGGGGGTTGGACTGGATGGCCCTTGTGGTCTCTTCCAACTCTATGATTCTATGATTCTATGAAGTCTTTTCTGACTTATGGTGACCCTAAGGATAACGTAGAATGGGGTTTTCATGGCATGTTTCTTCAGTGGGGGTTTGCCATTGCCATATTCTGAGGTTGAGAGAGTATAACTCACCCAGGGTCACCCACATTTTTAATTGATGTTAGTTTAATTCAATTTTAAGGGGTGGGTGGTTGGGTATGGGTCGTGTATATTTTATCTTGTATTTTTTAATTGATGTAACCCACTCCAATTGGATACAGAGGAGTGGGCTATAAACAAAACATTATTATTATTATTATTATTATTATTATTATTATTGCCAAGATGGGAATCGAACCCTGGTCTCCAGAGTTATAGTCTAACACTCAAAGCACTACACCACACTGACTACCAGGGTATAACTGGGGTATAACACATTTAAAATAGAGTTTTAAAAATACCTTTACCTCTTACTCAGGATCTTCTGGGACTGCAAGGCTCTGGATCTTCTGGGAAGATCCGGAGCCTTGCATTCATGCATGGTGACCCTGCTGGGCCACCTGGCATGCCCACTACCACCACGGGTTAGTTGTTTTGAGTTCAGAACAAGGTGCCCTGCATTCAGCCATCACTGATCACCTTGTTCTGACCTCAGAAGTATGTGACCCACAATGGCAGTAGATGTGCCTTGTGGCCTAGTGGGACACCTGTACAGACAGCAGCCACAATGTGAGAATGGAGACCAAGGGGCATGTTGAGCAGCTGCAGGGCCAGAATAGTCTAGGCTGCCCTGGAGTACCCTGGCCAGTGGATGAGGAAGCCAAGGGAAACAGGACAAGCTAAACCCATCCGTGATTTTCTATTACGTCATGAAACTTGGGGGAGCCGGTTTTAGTGGGTGCTGGCAGCAACGAGAAAATTGGTGTCCTTCCCTCCTACTGAAGAGTAGGTGCCACAGAAAAAAACATAACACTTCTAATTTATTATTATTATTATTATTTAACAAAAGGGGAGCAAGGAGGAGAACAGAAGACTTAATTCGTTCTAATATGTCTCAGAATTTAAAAGAAATCCATTTAAGTGGAGAGAAAAAAAGTTGCAGTGGGCACTTCAGAGAAAGAGGACAACAAAAATGTTGTTTGGATGCAGTAACAAATGCTACAACTTCCATCAGTCTCCCAACACATTTACCCCATATGGAGGAACCCCCATTTGGGAAGAAGAGAAATCTTTCTCTTAAGGAAGTAGTTTCTGGTGGGGTTTGGTGGGTACATGGTTTTTCTCTTCCGTAAGTTGTTCTTTATGTGAAAAAGGGTTCAAAGTCCTTCTCCAGAGTGAATTGTTCATCTTGGGGAGGGTAAAGACTCAGGTTTCTTTTCAGCTGACTGTCAAGTGGGGGAATACAATGTCCTTTCTCTTTATTGAATGGATGTTCATAGGTAATGAGAGACTTTCTCTCAGTTGGATTATTCCTCTTATATGGGAGGGTGAATCAGAATCTTTCATTTTAGAAATGGATTCTATGCATGCACGCACACACACACACAAGGGGGGGAGATGTGAGGTCTTTTTTTCTATTGGTAGATCTATTGGGTGGGGAGAGACTCGGGATCTTTCTCATGGGTAAACTGGGTCTGTGTTTGAATTTAGTGGCAATTTTCATTTTGCAGATTGAAATTCAGGAACATTCTCCTCAGATGTTGCTCCACTTCAAGGGATAGACTATAGGACTTCTTCATCATTGTGTTGTTTCTCCTGCAAATGGGCAGACTAGGGGTCTTTTTTTCCCAGAAGGTTCATCCACTGTGGGAGTGGGAGATGTGTGCTCTAGTTATGTTTTTTTTTTAAAAAAAACACATTTATATGTTTAATGTAATTTTATTCTGCTTTTAGCTAGATTATTTTGTTTTTAATTTTTATCATCAAGCTTTTAAATGGTTTTATCTGTGAGTCACCTTTGGTCCCGTTCTTGGAGAAAGGAGGCATATATATGAAGTGAACAAATTAACTAAATTGAATTAGTTTGGATTAAAGGGGTTAATTAGGAATCAGGTGAGATATTCCTGGATAAAGCAAGTTGTTAACAATCAGGACAAAATGGCCATTCTCCCAAGGAGATTCTTCTTGGAGGGGATGAGGTTCAGGGACTTTCTCCTCAGCATGTTGTTCTTCTTTGGGATGAGCAGGGTCAGGGCCATTCGCTTTACTAGGCTTTTACTCTCTGGGATTGTGTAGGTCAGCGATCAATAATCTAATTGTGCCATATCGATTAGCATAAGTTGACCAGAAACGTAGCCACAGTAAAAAAGTAGAGAGAGCATTTTAAAATGCAGTTTGACTCTGGGCAGAGGAAGGAGGGGTAAGAAAGCAGGAAGAAGGGGGGCAAACTCAGGAGAGGGAAAGGCAGAGAGAAGCGCTTCAATGAACAAAGCTTCACGGAAAGCAAGCGCACCCCGTTCCAAGGCCGAACTAGCTAGTCTGTGATAACAGTCAGAGCAGAGGATGCATTCCTACAGAGCAAACAAATGTAACTAAATGTTTTCATGAAGCAGTTTCTCAGACATCAGATGCAAAACCACTTCTAGCTAGAATATAGATATTGATGAAATGAACTTGTGAACTGAAGAAAACGGTTAATGCGCATGTCAAATGAAGTTCCCTTGTGAGGTAATAAAAGCTCCAACCCCTCTTGCTCACCAGCCCATTCTTGGTGAAAGAATCCCCAGTGGGCTCTTTGTATGCAAAATAAAGCCATCTGGAGCAATCTGAACTTGGTTTGAGATATCCTCATTCTTACTGATGTTATTGTTGTTGTTACTGTTTTTGCCTTAACAGGATGAGCAGGGTCAAAGCCATTCCCTTCGCTAATAATAATAATAATAATAATCTTTATTTCTAGCCCGCTCCTCTGTGAGTACAATCGGAGCGGGGTACAACAAGATTAAAACATACAAATTAAAACACTTCATTGACCCATTCCCAGCCACCCACCCCTTAAAAATAAATTAAATTAGCAATAATTTAAAATCAACAACATTAAAAACATGATTCATCCTCCATAGTTCTTACATTGAGGAAAAGATAACACCAGGCAAGGGGTCAATTTATAGGTCCCATTCGGAGCTGGGATCTAAGAGGTGTCAGGGAAGGCCTGCCGGAAGAGATGCGTCTTCAGAGCTTTTTTAAAGCAATCAAGAGATGTTATAAGGCGCATCTCATCTGGCAGACCATTCCAAAGTTTGGGAGCGGTCGCGGAAAAAGTCCTCTGGGAGGTCTGCGACAGCCTAGTTTTCACCGGCTGTAGCAGGTTCCTCCCAGAGGATCGGAGTGTGCGGGGGGGTTCATACGGGGAGAGGCGGTCCCTGAGATAAGGTGGACCCAAGCCATGTAGGGCTTTAAAGGTTAAAACCAACACCTTGTACTGCGCCCGGAAACTAATTGGCAGCCAGTGGAGAGCCTTGAGCACCGGTGTTATGTGCTCTCTCCTTGATGTTCCAGTTACAAGCCTGGCTGCCATATTTTGGACCAGTTGAAGTTTCCGGGTTAAGCACAAGGGTAGCCCCATGTAGAGTGCATTACAGAAATCCAGGCGTGAGGTTACCAGAGCATGTACCACAGTTTCCTTCCTCTAGGTCCTTCCTCTCTGGGATGAGCAGGATCAAAGCCATTCCCTTCACTGGGTCTTTCCTCTCTGGGATGAGCAGGGTCAAAGCCATTCCCTTCACTAGGTCCTTCGTCTCTGGGATGAGCAGGGTCAAAGTCATTCCGTTCACTAGGCTCTTTATCTTTTAGTTGAGTGGGGTCAATTCCATTGTCTTCACCAGTTTCTTCCTTTCCAAGAAGGGGAGATTTCATTTCTTTTTCTTCAAAGCCTTTTTTGAAAATCAAAATTGGTAATAAATGAGAAAGTAAAATTTGACTTCTGAAAGAGATCCAGTTGTACATATTTTAAAAGATGTGGCAAACCTTGTGAAAGATTACCAAAAGAACAGAGGCACTTTTAGGTTAAATACTGTATAATAGTTATAGATCAGCAGGCATTGGCTGCTGGAAGGTTTCAAATCTCTAGACCATCTTTTTAAAAAATAGATTCTGGCACATCTCCTTCTGGGACATAGGAGCTATCCAAATCAGAAATAAATGTCCCCTAGATTTAAGTTGTCTCCTCTGTTTACATGAAAAATTGGTCAGTGCCGCATAGAGTTTGCAACAAAACTTCAAATCCAAGTCCTACCTTGATACGAGAAATCCTGGACTGTCTCCAACCAATGATTTTCCCATCCTCTGCTTAAAATCCACCTATGAAGAAGAGGCTGCCATTTCTACTGTCAGTTTGCCCTGATTGTTAAGAGCTTGCTTTATCCAGGAATATCTCACTTGATTCCCTTTAATCCAAACTAATTAAATTTAGTTAATTTATTCATTTCATATATATGCCTCCTTTCTCCAAGAAAGGGACCAAACATGACTCACAGATAAAAAACATTTTAAAAGCTTGATGATAAAAATTAAAAACAAAGAAAATAATCTAGCTAAAAGCAGTATAACATTACATTAAACATATAAAAGTTTTTTTTAAAAAAAATATAACTAGAGCACATATTCTGAATAAAAGCCATTCTGACATGATGATAGACCTCCCTCCAGTCCAGCTGCCTTGGTCCAGGCCCCAGCGGGAGAGAAGAACCACTGGACCTCATCCCCTTTTCCTTTTCTGTTGTCTCTTTTAGATTGTAAGCCTGAGGGCAGGGAACCGTCTAATTATAAGATTGTACGTACAGCACTGTGTAAATTTACAGCACTATATAAATAAAGGTTAATAATAATAATAATAATGATATGTTAATTAACCTCCTGTACACTGTGACTATTAAATTTAGTCCAGAAAATCATAAGAGACAGCTCTTCAAGTCTTTGAAGAATATTCTCATGATTTATAAGCTTATCTTCTTGAATTCCTTTTTCAAATCTGTGAGCCACCTTCAAATCTCCCACCTCCTGGGAGAAAGATGGCATACAAATGAAATAAATTTTATCTATTTTCATCAAATTTTCTCCACAGGTCATGTTTTCCATACCAATGATCCCATCTCCTAATGTGCATGTTTACTTGAGCAAATTGCACCAGAAACAAATGAACATAATACTCCTCAAGCGTTCATATGATTCCATGCATATTCTGGAACCAGCTCCCTAGAGAGGCCAGGATGGCCCAATCCCTGCTCTGCTTTGGGTGGCATGCAAAAACACTTTTGTGCCTTCATTTGTTTTTCAAACTGACAAGTATTGGACTTTTAAAAGCTGTGTGATTCAGATGTCAAGGTTTGTATACAGTTTTTGATACATTTTAATATTTTAATGTGTATTTTTTTTTTACTTTATGCATTGTTTAACTGTTTTTATACATTTAGCGCTTTTGCATTGTTTTTAATTTGTACTGTTTTAAATTTGGTTGCTAGCCATCTTGAGTCCCTATATTGGGAGGAAGATGGGATGTTAAGAACAATAATAAGAATAAAAATAATAGTGCTTTATTTTACATTGGCAGTCATTTAAATTGATTTCTAAAAAGATTATCTGTAAAGATGAAATTTTATGCTGCAGTCAGGACTAAAATTTTCAGGTCTTAGTGTTGCTTACCGTAATTATCACAACCACTGGAACCATCTTCACGGGTGGAGCATGCTTCACCTCCAGAAGATTGCCTTGACTGCCCTATACAAAAAGAGATATTGCTATCAGTAGCCTCATGCCAGTTGGTAAACCCAGCTACAGTAGACACATTGAGTCAATGCAATTTACTTAAGTGTTGATGAACCTGTGACAGAACCTTTCTCTGGGACTGCATCTGCACTGCATAAATAATAGAATCATAGAATCGTACAGTTAGAAGAGATCACAAGGGCCATCCAGTCCAACCCCCGCCATGCAGGAACTCTCCATCAAAGCATCTTACCCAGAGCCTCATAATCCCTTCTGATATTTTGAAGGCTGTGTCTTGCTGTCATTCGTTCCCACGTGGACCAAAATGAAGGGGTATTAGTCAGTAGGTTTGACCAGTCTTTTCAGCCTCTCTGTCACATCACGGATCTTTGCCCTAGGGAGACAACACACCTCTCAAGACATCTTGTCAGGGCCACAAACCACTGCTTCTGTATCCCTCAGCAAAGAGTCCCCCACCATGGCCACACACTTCATCCAAGGCTTAGCAGCGACTGTTCCTTGCAATGGAACTCTTAGGCTCCCCTGCTCTGTCCCTAAAGTCTGTCCATGCTGCTCTTCTTCATCCTCCTTGATAAGGGAAAGGGCTTCAAAACGATTCTGTAGCTGCAAGGTCCCAGAACGATCCCTGGTTTCCCTGCTTCTCTGTGTGACATTCCTCCAGCTGTCTGCCTCCTGTGTACATGAAGTGACCTTCTCACCCCCAGTGACTTCCTCTGTGTGGTCCCTGTCCAAGACTGTTTGTTCCGTTCTGTCCAGGAAAACCTCTTGCTCCCTGATATGCTGAAGTGTAGCTACCCGGGCCTCCAGCTGCAGTACTTTCTCCTCCAAGAGGGCTACCATCTTGCACTTGGGGCATGTGAAGTTCCCCAGATTTGTAGTCAAGTAGACAAACATCCCACAAGTGTTGCAGGTGACCGCTGCAGTTCCTTCAGTGTCCATACTGAGATGTCTTAATTAGTCCTTGAAATAGGATTATGGACTTCCTCCTATTAAAAAAAATCCCTCAGTAAACATCAAAGTTAAAGGCCCCTGGTCACCTGGACTTTTTTCCAATCACTGCTTGTGATAAAATTGTCTGGGAGGAGTTATATGGTGCTAGACTGCTAGCCCCACCCCCTAGTGACTCACAGAAGCTCCTCACCAGCAGGAACTGTCTAGAAAGGTCTAGAAAGTCTCTGAGATCTAGACTGCTAGCTCTACCCCCTAGTGACTCACAAGTGTGACTCACAGAAGCTCCAACCCAACAGCAACAACACAGTCTACAAAGAGTTTTCAAAAATTCAACACCCACCCACTTAAAAATGGCCAGCCAGGAGCTGCTCTCCTTCTCCTTCTCTCCAGCAGTAACTGGTCTAGAAAGGCTCTGAGAGCAGTTATATAGAGCTAGACTGCGAGCCCCACCTTCTAGTGACTCATAGAAGCTTCCTCCCCAGTGGGAACAGTCTAGAAAGGTCTAGTACAGCTCTGAGAGCTAGAGGGCTAGCTCTGCCCCCTAGTGACTCACAAGTGTGACTCACAGAAGCTTCACCTCCCAGCAACAACACACTCTCCAAAGAGTTTTCAAAAATTCAACACTCACCCACTTAAAGATCTCCAAGGAAGAAGACTCCACCACACGAGGGAGTGTGTTCCACTGTTGAACAACCCTTACTGTCAGGAAGTTCCTCCTAATGTTGAGCTAGAATATCTTTTCCTGCAGTTTGCATTGTTCTCAGTTCTGTTCTCTGGAGCAGCAGAAAACAAGCTTGCTCTTCCTCAATGTGACATCCCTTCAGAAACAGGGTTATCATATCACATCTTAACCCTCTCTTCTCCTGGCTAAACATCCCAGCTCTATAAGTGGTTCCTCATAAAGGCATGGTTTCAAGACCCTTCACCATTTTAGTTGCCCTCCTTTGGACATGCTCCAGTTTCATCTTTTTTGAATTGTGGTGCCCAGAACTGGACACAGTATTCCAGGTGGGGCCTGACCAAAGCAGAATAGAGTGGCACTATTACTTCCCTATAGCTATGAACTTCATTTTTTTTCTGCCTAAGTGCAGTACTTTACATTTCTCTCTGTTCACATTCTGTTAGCTTTGGCCCAGCTTTCTAATCTATTAAGATCATTTTGAATTTTCACCCTGTCATGAAATATTACCTACTATATCACTGTTCTGCTTGTACAGCAGCTTTATTTAGCCTTGGCTCCTTTAGTGTACATTATATATTTTACTGCTGAAGTTGAAATGGTTGAAAAGCAGAGGCCAAGATGCTGAACATGGGAGACTTTGAGCTTGTCCCTGCTATTTAAAAAACAATAACCCTCACTCACTTCAAATTGGGTTCAATACATTCTAGACAGTGACGTTCTGATGAATTTGCAGCAGTTGCTTTTAATCTGCAGAAAAATGAATCTCAATTCTATCCAGAAATTCCTTGAAAATTTGAATGAGTGGATGTGTGACCTACAGGCCGTGGAGGGAAGATCCTGTGGTGTTTGGGGCAGGAAGGACAGGGACCAGCATCATATGAACGTTTCCACCAGGACCTGACAATTGGCAAGACATGAGAAATTCAGCAGCTTGTTTGCCAAGTCGAAGGCTTTCATGGCTGGCATCCATAGTTTTTTGTAGGGCTTGCGGGTTATGTGGCCATGTTCTAGAAAAGTTCTTTTCTGACATTTTGCCAGCATCTGTTGTTGGCACATTCAGATATCTTTTCTGAAGATGCCAGCGAGATGCTGGTGAAACGTCCAAAAGGAACTCTTCTAGAACATGGCCACATATCCCGAAAGCCCTACAAAAAAATATAGCTTGTTTGCCATTTTTAAAAAGGGTGCTGCATTTGTGCGCATAACTGGGCATTAGTATCTCTGCTTAGTAGGGAGCAAGCATGATGTAAAAGATTGAGTGTTGGATTATGACTCTGGAGACTTGGATTTGAGACCCAGCTTGGCCATGAAACCCACTGGGATGACCTTGGACAATACACATTCTCTCAGCCTCTGAAGATGGCAATAGAAAACCCCCTCTGAAAGCAAGCCCTGTAATAGGTCGCCTTAGGGTTACCACTTGAAGGAACACAGGAAGGCATTTATATCTGCATTACTGCACCGCCAATTAACTGCTAAGTTTAGCTTAGCAATAATGAAGACCAGTCCTCCTGTGGCAAAAATGGAAGCAGTGTTACAAGTTTCCTGCCTGTATGAGGCAATGGAAGTGTGACAACGAAAGCAGAAATGCAAATGTTTGCATGCTTGACTGACAGGAAAAAATTAAAAAGTGGAGCAGCTCTGGACATGTGGCCAAAAATGATTTGGGGAAACCAGTTTGTGGGCCGCCATTTTACAATGAAGCAACCTCGCTTTGACTGGACGTTTCATCACTTAAGCTGAATTTGCTGCGATTTGCCTTGATCTCCATAGTAATAGTGTAGACAAGCCCTGAGTTACTACAAATCTAGAAAACTAGAAAACCCACCTGGATTTTATAGTAAATGTAGACAAGCCCATAGGAAGCCAGTGTAGAATAGTGATTTGAGTGTTACACTGCAGCTCTGGAGACCAGGGTTTGATTCTTGGCTCAGCCATGAAACCCATTGGGTGACTCTGGGCAAGTCACATGCTCTCAGCCTCTGGGGAGGGCAATGGCAAATCTCCTCTGAACAAATTTTGCCAAGAAAACCCCAGCATAGGATCATCTTAGAGTCACCATATGTTGGAAATGAATTGAAGGCATATAATAATGAAAATCCCATAGTGCAAAATTCTGCCAGATAGGGCTATGCCATGCCTCCTCTCCAACAACCCCGTGAATCCCATTTCTACCTGCTTTATCCCTTCAACACAGACATTTACTGGCAAGTGGAGAAATGGAATGGGGAAAGCAGAGAAACCTATAGCTATGTTCCTGTAACCGAATATACAGCAACAAAGCATCCTCCACAATCTCTTTGGGGGCCGCTTGACCGAAAAAGAGCAATTACATCAGTGACAACCCCCCTGACATATGGAGGTATAATTTGGAATTATGCCCATTAAGGGGTTGGCACCCCCACATAAAACAGTTAGAAAGTTATTTAATCCAGTAATTGGTGATATTTTGCAAAGTCCCTCAATTATGTTTGGCAGGAGGTTAATTTCCAAGGGTTAATAAATACTGTTTTAATCAGAACAACTGTAGCAATATAAATAATTTTTTAAAAATCATCCGCTCAGGCCACAGAATAAATTCACTGGAAAGGCTGACTGAAAAGATCCAAGTCTAACAAATGCCAAAGTCTTTATAAAGGTTTTAATTGAGCTTGTTTATGCTACACTTGTAATCTAAAAGCAAGGCTGACATCCATTTTTCATGGCAGTATTTCTAAAACAGATGAATAAACTTTGATCCCCTCCCCTCTGCTTCATGTTTATTAACTGCTCTGATAAAGACCATATAGTGATATTTAGGGTTTCGGTACAGAAAATGGCAAACATTCTCTCCAACATGGTAGTGCACAATTTTCACAGATGCTCCCAGGTTGGCACACTTAAAAAGTACAGTAGCAGGCCCCGAATGAGGACTGAGATGCCGTTATCACTTAGTTTCTAATTACCAGATACAGCTTGTAGTTGCTGGATACAGTGTGTGACACTTGGTTACAAAGGATACTACTCAGCCATACAAAGAGATCTGCTCATATTAACACTTGTCCCTTTTTAAATAAGAAAAGCACTGAGGGTTTCTTCTTGTTCAGCAAGGCTTTAAAAAAAGCACCAAGACATCAAAATAGCCATTAAATACAGGAGATGTAGATGATGCAGGCAACAGTGCACATAAAAACAGATTGCCACATTCATGAAAACTTTCTGTCCCAAATACAATCAAAACTGCATTTCTCTCCCTGCAACCCTCCATTTTTTTTTCATTTGCTCCAAAAATATACAAATGTTTTTGGCAACCTCTGGAGACACTTGTGGGGCTGGGTGGGTATATTCCATATCCCCCTGAAATACAGGGTCTCTCTATCCAAGACAGTATAGAGTGCACAGGAGTGGGGGGAAGTAAGTCAAATACAATCAGAAAGATTTGATGTTCTAAGAGGGAGGCAAAAGACAATCCAATAAAGCAGAACTTCTTTTGGAAAGCCAAACTGTGGCTTCCTACATTCTTCAGCAAGATGATCCAGCGCTGCCAATAGAAACAACAAGGGCTTTGTGATCCAGATGCTACTTACTGAATGGGAATGTACAGATGGGTTTTTTTAAACTACAATTCCCAGAATTTTACAGCCATTGCGGCCATGGGGGAATTTAGGCGGGAGACTCTAATTTGGGAGAAGGATGCCAAGTTTGCAGACCCAGCGTAACCAAAGCATCATCCCAACGATTGGAAATGGTAGTCCTGTGAAAAATCTAGGACTCTAGCAACCTCCCAGAACTCCTCTGTCGCGTAGAAATCAGAGCTGGGAAAAGTTCACTTTCTTGGATTACAATTCCCAGAGTACACCAGCCATGATGGCCAATAGCCAGTATGACTGGCGGTTTCTTTGATTTGTAGTTTAAAAAAGAGGAATTTTCTAAGCTCTGGAAATGCACTTGTTTTAGTGATCCACTTCCAAAATCTTTGGCTTCAAAGAAGCTCACAAGACTTTCCCAACTGAAATATGCTTGATCAATGCTTCAGCAGGCAACAACTTTATGAACAATTTCCAAACTATGCAAATAGTATGACATAAATAAATATAGCATTGTATTTACAATCTTCTTTAACAAAACAACCAAAAAAACACTTAAAATGTCAAAAGGTTAGTTGTTTTTAATCAGTGCAATCAAGATTGTGAATCTTAAAAGCCAGGCTTCGGAGATTATGAAAAAGTTTTTCAAGACTGAAAGAGAAATATATCCTGATTAGATAAAAGGGGACTCATTCTGAAGGAGGCTAAACTTGGATGGAAGAAGTCCCTTCGTCCATTACTTGGGAAACATGGCATGTCAGAGGGTAGAGTCTAGAGGAGTAGATGGAGCCTGACCACATCTGATTTTTTTTTAAAAAGACTACAACTCCCAGAATCCCCAGAGCTTTGGCATGCTACTTCGCTATGTTGGGAGACTTGGGACATGGTATGCAATAATATATATAAATTTTCACATTCTGGTTTGCAAACTTAAGGTGAAGTCTGATGAACACTGCATGGAAACTGAAGGCAAAGGCTCTTATCTGTCTGCCACCCACTATCCCAATTCTCCACTGTTCCATTAGCCTGAGATTTTACTCTTTCCCAAGGAAACCCTGAGGAAGGCAAACCTAAGATTAGTAGCCCAGATTGGGCTACCCCATGGTATAAAACAGTAGCCTACATGGTCTGTCCCCTCAAAAGTAGAAGACCCAAAATTCAAATGTGAATCTCTTTGCCAGTTTGGCAGCAGAAATGGCTCATTCTCAGCCACAAAGAAAGATCAGGAACAGACACTCTCTTCCTATGGTTTGGATCAGGCAAGGACATTTTGTAATTTTGGCAAGCTAAGAAAATGTAACCACTCCTTTGTACAAGCGTCACTGCCCGAAAGAGCTCTTGTTGCTTTTTAAAAGGAAAAATACCAATGACAGCTGACTAGCAAGCCAAGGTAGTTACTGGCAGACATCCAAGGTTGGGTTTGTACCTTCCAATCTATTTTGCGAAACTGAACATCAACATCAACCAGGGCATAAAAGTGTCTTATTGTGACTACCAAGAGTTGCACAGAAACTGAATCCCTGAATGCTCCTTAAAGGAGGAGTGGGCACAGTGTGGCCCTTGGGATGCTAAAGTGTGGCCCCTGAGGCCTCCTCCAGAAGGCCTCCTCCTACAAAATAATCTTGCACTGATTTTCAGGTGATTTTTCACCCCCAAATAGGTCTAATGCACCCCAGACCAGCCACAAATGCTGTTTGCTTCCGGAGGTTTACTTCCTTCACTCACATGAAACCCAAAGAGGGGCTGAAACGCTATCACATCACTTCCAGTGCACTGAAATGTGTTTGGGCAATGCAGTGGAGCAACACGGGGGGGGGGGGGATAACTCCTGCCCCATCTGAAGTTGCCCTGCCTTAAAGTAAGTGCATGCATTCTCCATTCCCCCAAAAGAAATTGGGGCAAGAGAAATGAGTAGAGCAGAGAACTGTGAATTTCCTTATCATGGATTTAGAATTAATTCTCCAGCTTAACTGCAAGGACAAGCTTGCAATCACAATATAAAGGACAATGAATCCTATTTCAAAATATTTTGCCTTTCCAATAAAACACTAGTTTCCAAGGACGACCCTGCAACTACAGACCATCATCTATCCTATATTGTATTTTCCGATTGGCAGCACGGAGCATTCCTTTGTTCAGCAGAACTAAATCTGTTTGCAATGCTGCTTCTGGGAAGGAAGCAAAACTCATCAGTCCAATCGGGACTGTCCAAAAGGAGAAGCTGCTAGTGGGGAGAATTCCTTATCATTTCAGATCAGCAAAAGAAAGAAGCAGGTTTTCCAGCATTAGCCCCTCTCTTCAAAAATATTTTGATACTAGAGTGCAAAGCAATGAAATAGGTGCTGCTTTAAACCATAAACAGCCAGAGAAACATAGATCACAGACACCAAAATATGGAGTTGCCAGGAAATCCAGTACAGATCTCAAGTGACTGGGGATGATATGAGAGGGGAAATCAAACTAGGAGAGCCATATTCTCCAAAGGGCTTTGACTCACCACAAGGTTTCACAATAGGCAGTTGTTAACACCAAGCATTATTTATCTGTGAGCAGGTGTGCCTTTGGGTAAGTCAAGGGATTTGGACCATATAATTTCCAGGATCCTCCACTGCCAGCATGGCCATTGCTGGTTCAGGAATTCTCAGAACTGCAGTCCTATAATGATACCCTTTCTAAGCAGTGTCGATTCAGAGATCTCTTAGCAGGCCTTAGTTCTGCAGGATCAAGGGAGATCACTTCCTAGCTTCAACCTATCTCATTTGTGACACAATCAATGCAAACCTGGGAAACAGCCTGGCTCTTCTATTTTTACACCCCGAAGGAGAGCCCAAAAAGATTTTATCAAGGTCCTAAGTGGTCCATGTTTAACTTAATGGACTAGAATTCTTGGCATCCTATGCAGAGCCTTTGATGAAAGGCTTCTAAGCTTGAGAGCCATGGCTGGTGGGACAAGTCTATCAACTAGAGTGCTGTGTGCATTCCTTGCCCGTCACATGTTAACCATTGTTTCTTGCCTTACTCATAGATTCACACAACTTGTAGGGCTCTGGTTCAGGTGACTAGATCCCCTATTACAACATCAATCACTACAATATGCACCACCAAAGTGCCTGTGCACATGGGAGTCTCTGGCTGGTCTATGAAAGTGAAAGATAATTCAAACATGTCATGAGCAGTAGGCATAACCCTCTTAACTCTGCACCACTTCTGACCACTAGTACAAGGTATTGGTTATTACCTTTAAATAACCAATGGCTTGGGACCGAGTTACCCCACATATTCCGCTCCACACTCTCAGAACATCTGGGAAGAACCTACTGGAATTACACATGACCAGATTGGTAGCGACTTCTAATAGAACTTTTACGGTATTGCTGCAGCTCCAAAATTACGTACAGCCTGCCAGAGGAGATCCGTCTTATTACCACCTTGGATGCTTTTAAGAAAGCACTTAAGACAGATCTCTTCCAGCGGGCTTATCCTTCTAATCTTACATAGAATATTCACTTATGTTGATCCTTGACGAAGATCATGGCATACTCCAAACTGTCATATTATGACTGAGTTAGCTCATACTGTACTTTTATGCATGTGTATGATATTGTATTTATTGAATTTTATTGACTGTATTTGTATACATTTTAGCAGGTTGTAATGCTGCCTCGATCCTTGGGAGAGGCAGGAAATATAAATAAATTTTAAATTTATTTATTTATTTAGTACAGTGAGAAGACCACAGTTTTGGATGCTTCCTTCACAGTAAGAACAATCACCTTTCTTCCAACATGTGATTTGTGGTATGAAGTGGTGCAGACCTTGTAGGATTGTAACTTTTGCTTTGTTCTGAGTGCACTGGGACATGTGAAACAAGACCTCACTACAGGATCAACCCAGAACGGGTAGTGTAGTATGGAGTGTAGTGTAGTCTGGCATTTTGGAGGGACTTTTTCCATCTTTCCTCACTGCGTGCAATGGTGCTAAGGAAGGAGCATGGGCAGATATTGTTTTGGTTTGGGACTGAAGGCCCATATAAAGCCAAGGTACACTGCCTAATCCAAGAGGGGCATTTGGAAGAAGTACCTACATTTCTTCTGCCCACAATAGCCTTTTTGGAGGCCGCCCAAGCTTTGAAAACATGTCAAGTCCAGAATCTCCCAAGTCAAAGCCAAAGCACCCCAATCATAAATAACATGGATGAGGGGGTTCCATAGTGGTTAAAAGCCTCAGTGGACACAGGAACTGCTCACACAGTTTATTAGAGATGAGAAACGCTGCCAGAATCAGGCAGGGGCTTGGATTAAATTAAGAGTTTGCTCCTGTAAACAACAAAAAAAAAGGAAACCGTACACTCCCATCCTAAATGGAGGGAGTGGGATTATAGTGCTAAGTGAGGAATGGTGAAGTCAAAAAGAAAAAAAAGTTCAATTCAATCGCACCAAAAAGGGGCTTGAGCGCATGCAAGTCTGGTGGGTGTTTAGTGCTCAAGGGTGGGTACAGATGACTTGCCCAACAAAGACAGAATGACCTGGACCAGAAGCCCTGCAAACACCTCAGGGACTCTCAGGGACTCTCAGATATCCCATCATCCTGCGTGCTGTCATCTGTCTCCAGCTCGGCCAGTTGCCGCCTCAGCATATTGACTTTCACTTGGAGTTCCTTGTTGTACTTTATGATGTTGATCATCTCTTCATAGGATTCATCCAGAAACTTGGAGGACCGATTCCAACGGAGGAAGACTCCTGAAGCAGCAAAAAATACAGTAAATTAATCCAAACATCATCTAATACCACCAGACATTAGGGAGAACAGTAGCTTAATCTGTGCCCTGTGTTCAGAAACCTAATTTTATTTAACTACACCAATGGACACCACCTGTTTCAAAATATGTACACAGCTTGGGTTCAGGCTACCTGAAAAATTGTACCTGCCCACGAGTTCCCACATCATCATGTTAGGCTTTGAGACCTGAGTATGAAATATACAGATGTGCAAAAAAAGGAAAAACAGGAATTATGGCTAGACTTGTTTACAGCTGAAGGCTGGAAAACAAGACACTGCTCAAGGTAAGTATGTGCTTGCTTGCATTTAGACCTAAGATAAACAATAATGCAGACAACAAACGGAAGTAGAATCACCAGATGAGGTTGGGTTTGTGACCACATGATACAAGTCTATAAATAGCTCACACACCTCAGTGAGGATTGTTGGGTAATTGTTCTGTAATGGATGTTTGGAGAGATTTGTCGGACGAGTGTGTGTATATTTGTAAATACAGCAACTTAAGAATAAAGCCTCTGAGGAGAGAGTTTTGGCTCCAGTCTGTTTTCATCAACAACTGAAAGGAGGATTCCTGATAAAGCCGAAGCTCCGAGGTTGCTGGTATCGGAGGCATTGGAGATTGCTTGAACTGTGCACTTCTGCTTATTTACACTAACATAGGAACATTTGGTCATGACACTAGAGAGGGCCTTCTTGGTGACTGCTCCCAGGTCGGGGAACGCCCTCCCACAGAAAACTAGACTGGCCCCTTTGCCTTCTTTCCACTAGCAGACAAAGTTTTTTTTTTTTTTTTTTAATTTAGACAGGTAGTTTCAGAGTAATGGGAACTGCAGTACTTTTATTCTTAGTTATATCTGAAATACTTTTAAAATTTTAAGTTAGTATAGTATATTTTCATTATGATAGCTTTTTTTAAAGAGCATTTCAATTAGTAATTTAGCTGCCTTGGATTCCATATCCAAGCACCTTTAAGTACCCCCCCCTCCCAATAAACCTTGCTTTTTCACAGTCCCTTTCAAAATGGTGGCAGGAAATAATACTTCCAGTCACTATTTTGAGAGGAACTGCAAAATAAACCAGAAGTATTTGGGACTTCTTATGGGGAGATGTGGCACAGGGAGGTCTGTGGGGGAAAAGTAGCCCTTTGTGCTCACACAGTTATCTATTTTTGCTCCAGGTGGTCTAGGGGGGATTCTGCCATGTATTTGGAACACCCAGAACTGATTTTTGCGCAGGGATGGGAGAGACATTTGTGGAGCTGGAACTGATCAAAATGTGACTTCCAGTTTTGGGGGGGAAAACCACACACACAGACACACACAGACACACCATCCTAAACAGGTCCAAAATAGAGTGTAAAGGTTGAGTGTCCCTTACCCAGAATTTTCAAAATTCAAAAACATTCCGAAATTCAAAATTGTCCACATGGGTGGCTGAGATAGTAACAGTTTTGCTTTCTGAGGATTCAGTATACACAAACTTTGTCTCATGCACAAAATTATTTAAAATATTATGCATAAAATTATATTTGGGCTAAGTGTATAAAATGTATACAAAGCATAAATGAATTTCATGTTTTAATGTGGGTCCCATGTCCATGATATCCAAATATTCCAAAATTCAAAATCCAAAAAACTTCTGGTCCCAAGATTTCAGACAGGGGAGACTCAACCTGTACTGTAATTGTGCCTCACCACTCTTCCAAAGAAATTTTTTAAAGAAAAAAAATGTCTGGGGTGCTGGCAGGATCTTGTGAGCTGCACTGGTGGCCCATGTGCGGCTCAGAAATTACACTTTGCCCACTACTGTAAAGTGTATGGCCAGGTCTCTTTTCTTCTAGAAAGAGTGCACCTGAGATGCACACCTGAGATGGCATCCTAAAATTTGCAGAAATCACTGCTCACTACAGCCACCTTCTGGGGAACAGCAGAGGATCTTAAAAAGTAACATGAAAAACAGAGTTGCCTGGGAGTGAACTTACCTTCCCAGAGCTGCAGACTTTGGGGTGCAACAGAAGGCCAGATGACAAGACTGTTGGCCTCAAAGAGAGGATTCTTAAACCGGTTGAGCTCTTCTGGCCGATTCACCCAGGACCACAGGGACATTGTCTTCTGAGGCAGTTTGAGCTTACACCTGGCAGAAAGATCAGCAATGGACATGAGCATCTAGGATACAGACAATCAGCTAAGCGCTAAAAGCTTCTCTCTTATCTGTATGTTTTGGAAATGTCCCACGACGGACTCATTTCAAGTAGGAGTCATTACACAAATAAATTTGGTGTCAGAAAGGTCTTTGATATTCAGCCCTGAATATGTTCATAAATTCATAGAGTTGGAAAAGACACCAGTCCAACCACGTGACATGCAGGAACACACAAACCACACTACGGGGGGTGGGGGACACATTTCAAAAACAAGGAAACCCCAGCTTGAGGAAACAATGTCCTCAGTTTAAAAAAAAAAAAAATCTCTTACAGTGTGGAACCAAGAAATTGCTATGTCCAGCAACCCCAACAAAACAGCCCCTCCAAAATAACAGAAAAGGGTGCACCAACAGGGAATAAGCAGACAGAGATGGGACAACAATCATCAGAACCTGGCAAAAATGAAGGAGTTCTATAGTAAGAGCTCAGGCTTCTCTACACCAGTCTAGAGACTGTTTCAATTCCAAGATCAGTGCCCCTCTCAGGTCTCCAAAAAACCAGAACAAAACTCAGACTTACCTTTCATTTTCGTTGTTTCCCAGGAAAGTGCCAAACTGGGAAGCATAGGAATGTTCAAAGAGCATGATGAGGAAGTGATAGTTGAACTCGAAGGAGCAAGGGAACTGGCGGAGGATCTGCCAAACACAGTCCAAGAAGAGGAGGAAGACGGGGGCCTCCCATTTCTGCTTGCTGTTTGAATAGGCCGACTGGGAGCAGCGCTGCTGGAAAGGGTGGCCAGCCTGCAGGTGCAAGGCAGAGAACACCTCACAGGACTAAGTTAAGGTGGCAGTAAAAGCAAATGGAAGGATCAGAAATCTGGGACAAGGTGACAAAATATTCTGCTGGAAGAAAGGTAAAATCCTGCAGCCTGTATAAAGTAAAGTGCATGACTTCAAGTCTCCTGTCAACTTCTGGTGACCCCATGAATTTCATAGGGTCTTCTTAGGCAAGGAATACTCAGAGGTAGTTTTGCTATTTTCTTCCTTTGAAATATCAGTGTTGAAGGTGTTACCAGTGTTGGAAGCAGAATCAGTCTCAGCCTCAGGCAAACCAAGGACTTTAGATAAGAGGGGAACAAAATAATCTAAGCTGAAATGCCTCTCCCTTTTTGGTTCCTCTTGTCCCCGTGTCTGATCATTTCTCCTCTCCTAAGTCACTAATCACTAATTTTTGTAGAACAGAAACTAACTGCAGTGCCTCAACGGTTATACAGTCAGAGGGACAAGGAGGACCCGCTTCAATACAAAGGCCTATCCAAATGATTTTTTAAAATTGTAAATTTTAAATTAAAAATCTTTAAATATGGATTGATGATTTTGATACACATTTGCCTTATTTGTACTTTCAAACTGATGTTATGTGTTTTTTAACTGATGCTGTGTGTTTTTAATTGATGTTGTGTTGTTGTTATATTATTTTTATTAATCTCATTCAACTGCTTTGTTAGTATAGCTGGTTCCGGAGGTGCTGTTATGTGCACATCTTCACAACCCCCAGAGGAGGCAGCTAAGAATACACACACATCCCAGACTAAACAGATGTTTCTTGGGACAAAACAGCTTTGAGAAGCAGATCATTTTTTGGCAGACTTGGTTTTAATTTTCCCTGTTGTTGTGGCACAAAAAAGAGGCACAAAAGAGAAAGAAAGCATAGAAAAGCAAGGGGAAACTAGCAAGGGAGAAACTATTAGAAAAGCTAAAGGCTCTTTTAAAAAAAATAGTACAGGTTGAGAGTCTCTTATCCAAAGTGCTTGGGACCAGAAATGTTTTAGATTTTGGGTTGTTTTTTTTTAAATTTCAGTATACCTGTTTTTTGCATATACGTATATAATGAGCTATCTTGGAAATGGGACCTAAGTCTAAACACAAAATTCATTAATGTTTCATATACATCTTATACACATAGCCTGAAGATAATTTTATACACAATATTTTAAAATAATTTTGTAGACAAAACCAAGTTTGTGTACAAGGAACCATCAGAAAGCAAAGATGTTGCTATCTCAGCCACTCATGAAAAAAGTTTTGGTTTTGGGAGTACAGTCTCCCCTCCGTTTTCATGGAATTGGAGAGTCCACGCCCCTTGCCTCTTTGTGGGTGCAAATGGAGGGGGGCAAAATGGGGCCTGTATTCATTCATTTTCCATTTTTGCGGGGAGGAGGGAATGGTTCCCCTGCAAAAACGGAGGGTGACTGTATTTCAGATTTTGGAATTCCGGATTAGGGAGGCTCAATCCGTATAGAATAAAGGCTTTTTAAAAATAGTGAAGGATTGAAGAAGGAGAAACATAAAAAAAGAGTGGCTTTTTCTTTTTTGGCTATTAAATCTGCTGCTTGGAAGCCCATGCTGGCTGAGGAATTCTGGGAGGTGTAGTTCCCCAAAGAGTAACATTTCCAAGCTCTAATCCAGGAGGGCTGTTCTTACAACCTTCTTTAGTTAGCTGGTCCCATTTCCATAAACCAAGCAGTCTTGGGTTTCTGAATTTCTGAAGTTATTTACATGCTTGCTTCTTAGATGTGTACTGATTCCCTTTCTGCCATGACTGATTGAAAAGAAGCTCTCCACCCCCCACCAATGTGTTTTGGACAAGGTTTTCAATGTCCATTATGCTACTATCTATAATAGAGCTTTTAGCTGACTGTTGTGAGCTGGCAGTTACCTCTGAAAGGAGGGCCAGTGCATGAATCTACCCTGCAGTTTCCAGCCAGCTTTGCAACGTAATGTCACATTACATCACCACCCAAGCGAATACAGGGAAGGAAAACAGCCAAATCCCAAATTGCAGGGTAGGTTGGAGGGAGATCACTGCAGCATTAAGAATACAAATGGCTACAAGCAACTCTTACTTTGTGTTCATGTGTGTGGTGGGGTGGATTTACGATTTTTAGGATTTAGCAGCAGTGACCAAAATAATTTCATACCCTGTGCTACAAAAATCTGAAGTACAAACAGCATCCTTGCTGGATCAGGACAAAAATCCACCATTTCACCAGATGCCTCTGGGAAGCCCACCAGTACCTACCATGGGGGTTTACTGCTCTTTCCTGTAATTGCTCCCCAGGAGCCAGCATTCAGTGGCTCCTGAACTTGGACGGATCCATTTAGTGATCCTGAGTAACGGTGGCCTTTCCACCACAAATTTGCAGTGAAATACCCACAGCATTTTTTTTTACTGTAGGTACCTCACTCCACCAGGGAACTACAGAATCATAGAATCCTAGAGTTGGAAGAGACCACAAGGGCCATCCAGTCCAACTCCAATCTGCCATTCAACATTCAACAATTCAGGACACAGTAAAGCGCTCCCATCTAAACATCTAAAGAGACTCCACCACACTCCGGAGCAGCATATTCCACTGTCAAACAGCTCTTACCATCAGGAAGTTCTTCCTAATGTTGAGGGGGAATTTCTTTTCTTTTAGTTTGAACCCATTACTCTGTGTCCTAGAATCATAGAGTTGGAAGAGACAAGGGCTATCAACCCCCTGCCATGCAGGAACTCACAATCAAAGCATCCCCAGCAGATGGCCACCCAGCCTCTATTTAAAGACCTCCAAAAAAAGAGACTCCATCACACTCCAAGGAAGTGTGTTCCAGTGTCAAACAGCTCTTACTGCCAAGAGGTTCCTCCTAATGTTGCTTCCATCCATTGCTCCATGTTCTAGTCTAGCAGAAAACAAGCTTGCTCCATCCTTAATGTGGCACCCCTTCAAGTATTTAAACAGGGCTATGATATCACTTCTTAACTATCTCTTTTCCAGGACAAACATAACCAGCTCCCTAAGTCTTTCCTCAAATGGCATGTTTTCCAGGCCCTTCACCATTTTGAAGGCCCTCCTTTTGACACGCTCCAGTTTCTCCACATCCTTTTTGAATTGTGGTGGCCAGAACTGGACACAGTATTCCAGGTGGGAGTTGACCAAAGCAGAATAGAGTGGCACTATTACTACCCTTGATCTAGACACTATACTTCTATTGATGCAGCCTTTTTAGCTGCTGCATCACACTGTTGACCCATGTTCAAGCTGTTGTCTACTAGGACTTCTAGATCACTTTCGCATGCAATCTTGTTAAGCCAGGTATGTATTTCATTTTTTTCCGCCCTAAGTGCAGTATCCTACATTTCTCCCTGTTGAAGTTCATTTTGTTAGTTTGGGCCCAGCTTTCTAATATATTAAGGTCACTTTGAATTTTGATCCTGTCCTCTGGGGTGTTAGCCACTCCTCCTAATTTGGTGTCATCTGCAAATTTGATAAGCATGCCCTCTATTCCTTCATCCAAGTCATTGATAAAGATGTTGAATATAGTGGGCCCAGGACTATGGCACCCCACTGGTCACTTCTCTCCAGGATGAAAAAGAGCCATTGCTGAGCACCCATTGGGCTTGGCCGGTCAACCAATTACAAATCTATTGAACAGTCACATTGTCCAGCCCATATTTTATCAGCTTGCCTCCAAGAATATCATTGGGGACTTTGTCAAAGGCCTTACTGAAATCAAGATATGCTGTATCTACAGCATTCCCTTTGTCTACCAAGCTGGCAATTTTATCAGAAAAGAAAATCAGATTAGTCGGGCATGACTTATTTCTCAGAAATCCATGTTGACTTTTTGTGATTATGGCATTGCTTTCTAAGTGTTTACAGACTCTCTGTTTAATGATCTGCTCTAGAAACGTTCCTGGTATTGATGTCAGGCTAACTGGATGATAATTGTGGGGTCCTTTCTCTCCCCCCCCCCTTTTTTTTTTTTTTGCGGATGAGAACAACATTTGCCCTCCTCCAGTTTGCTGGGACTACTTCTCTTCTCCAGGAGATCTCAAAAATTATTGACAATGGCTCTGAGATTACATTTGCCAGTTGTTTTAATATTCTTGGATGTAGGTCATCCGGTCCTGGAGAATTATTTCATTTAGATTAACATTCCTGCACTTCCTCTTTACTGTGCTGCATTTCTCCTATTGTGTCCTCTGCTCCATTTTCCTCAGGCTGAGCACCACTTTCCTTTTCTGAGAACACTGAGGCAAAGTGAGGCAGCAGAAAACAAACCTGCTCTGTCCTCAATATGACATCCTTTCAAATATTTAAACATGGTTATCATGTATCATGTCACACTATAATCTTCTCTTCTTCAGGTTAAACATATGAGCTCCGTAAGATGCTTCTCACAGGGCATGGTTTCCAAAACTTTTATTAATTTGGTCTCCTTCCTCTGGACAGGCTCCAGCTACTCCACTTCTCTCATGAATTCTGGTGCCCAAAACTGAACACAATATTCCAGTTGCGGTTTGATCAAAGCAGAATAGAGCACTACTATTACTTCTCTGAATCTAGTGAGACAAACAAGCACATCCACATGCACACACACACTATTAGGCTCTAGGAACTGTCTTTCTTTACAAGCGCTTGTATGAGTAGTGTGATATTAGTTTGTCTGCTTGAATATTGCAATATGACCAGTTCCCAAAGTAATGAAACAGTTCTCATGCTAACTCAATGCTATATAGATGTGTACTTTCCACTTACTAGAAAAGCAATTTTTTTGTTAGGAGCTACCAGGCCTTATATTTGGCTGGATTTGCAAAGCCAAATTTTGAGCACTGCTGACATTGCTGATGGCAAGTATCAAATTTGAGGATGACTAGGGGGCTCATCAGACCACTCTTTTTAGTGCTGGATGGGGGCCAAGGCAAGGACATACTGCAGCCCCGATCTCTGCTTTCCACAGCGCAAAAAGCAGCTGCAAAAAGTGGCTCCTTTTTGAACCCCGGAAAGGGTGCCAAAGCCACAGGTGTGCGGCTTTTCCGTGCTCCTTTGGCACTGCATCATGTAGATGCAGTGCTGTGACCCCATGCACCATGGGGTGCAGCGCATGGTGTCACGGTGGCCTGGAGGCAGAGTTGGGCATGCATCATGTGAATGTCACGCCCTGACTCCACCCCTAGGCTGGCTTTTCCCGCCGGTCTGTACAACCCCTAAGTGAAAGCACCTCTGATGTTATGAGTGACACTGTTAGGACCCATGATGTGGCTATCATGGTAGATGTGACGACATAGTTGTTGTTATGTATCCTGATTTAAATAAGTAGTTCCTTAAGGAGGTTTTAATACCTGTGGCTATTAACGTACTATACTCCATCACTGGACGTAACAAAAGCTCAAGCTGAAGTCTTAAGAGTGCTGCTCGATTCTTCTGGCCCTACACAGAAACCAATTTCTCTCTTTTGTATTGTGACAGACTAACACTCTTTGAAAGCTACAGCAATAGAAGACATCAGTTTATAAAGGCAGTGTTTAACTGTAGACCAAACTGATTTCTTATAGCAGCAAATTCATAGGCAAATTTCAAAACTGAGAATTTCAAAATTGGGAATGTATACCTGTTTGAAAATTGTCTAAATATAATCAACCCATCCTGGATTAAAATGGCCCAGCCATGCATGATATCAGATATCAAGAGGAATGAGTTAAACATCTTCCTCTGCCAGTGGTGTGTGTGTGTGTGTCTGTGCATGCATGCATTTGAGTTTGTGTGCTTGCCCAACAGCAGCTTTAGTGGACAAATCCTAGCAATCTATTCAAGAACTGTTTACTTTCGATTTCAATTTCAATAGAAAGATTGCTGGCAGAATGTTAATTTCTTTTAGAATCAGTGGTTGGGAATAAACTCAAACTATTACACAGTTTCAGATATGTCTCTTTGGCTAGGTAAAGAGACCTGCGGCTCTTACCTGCAGCCACTCTCTCTCAATGAGAGCTTCAAAACCACGAATGGTTCTGCATCTGGGGTCTAGAATAATTTGAGCCAAAGAGGTCACTTGCAGTGTCGAATCGGTGCCTTCTGTCCCATGAACCAAGACCGATGCCCCCTCCCTAGGAAAAGAGAGGTAAACACTTAATGAACCTATTTTTACATGATGAGAGCCAAAGAGTGATGTCCACTGGACAAAAATTGGAATGGAAAGAACTTCTCCCAAATCTCCAGTCCATTGCAAAACTCAGTGAAGGTAAATTGGGGTTAAATATATTTTCCCATATAATATTTATATAATATTTTCCATATATTATTCATACTACCTTTCCCTATAATATGTACTGAATGCTTTTCTGACAGGTTATCAAAGCAGGGTAAAAGCAGATCTAAAACAGAACAAGCTTGTTGTCCAAACTCCAGCTTCAATTAAGTGCCTTAAAAAAAGTTGTCACATAATGCACAGCTGTATGGATTTAATGTCATGAGATGCAAGGTAGTATACTGGGTTTCAAAAGGGAGCAGATAAAGCTTGAAACAGTGACCTTTTTTTAGATGAAAGCTTCTCCAGGGAATGCTGGGATCTATAGTCCAAAAAAGGAATGTTTCCAGACTTTGGTAAATTCATGGATGAGGAAGAAGACAAGGTCTATCAACAGCTACCAGGCATGCTAGCTCCATGGAAATTGCAGAGGCAGCATAACCAGAATCCCAGCAACTATGTAAGTGGGGCATGTCACAAGAAAAAGCTATTGTCCTTCAAGGCTGCTCACTGAAGAAATTAGGATACTAGGCTTGAGAGACCATTAGTTGATCAGAAAGACCATTAACACCTATCTGTCAGCTGTATTTACATCCTGCCTTTCACCCAATTAACCCAGAAGAGCTCTCCTTCCCTCCTCCCCCACTTTAACCTCACAAAGGCCACCCTTTGAAGTCAGGCAGATGCTGGCTCAAGTCACTCAGGGAGTTTCATGGATCATCATGAACCAGCACTGATAACTTCCAAGCCTCCATCCAACCCTGAAATCAACACACCACACAGGCTCTTGAGTTTCAGGCTTCTGCCACACTGCAAAATTAATGCACTTTTGACACTGCTTTAACTGTCATGGCTCCATCCTATGGAATTCTGGGATTTGTAATTTGTGATGGCATCATCACACTGACAAAGAAGGCTAAATAGCTCACAAAACTACAGATCCCAGAATTCCATAGCACCGATCCATCGCAGTTAATGCAGCGTCAAACTGCATTAAGTCTACAGTGCAGATTCAACCTCAATGCCTATCCCTCAGATTAACATATCAGATGGCTTTAAAGGGAGATTAAACCAATATACAGGAGAAGTCTCCATCTATCAATACTAATGACTGGTCTTGGTCTATACTAATCTCCACTAAACATCACTCCTTCCTAAGAGATAGCATACCAGTGAATATCAGCTGCTCAGAACACCACAACAGTTGTTAGGACTTCTTGTTTATTTCCCAGAACCACTACAGTTATGACTTCTTGTTTATTTCCCAGAAGCCTCTGGCTGACTACTGCTGTGGATATGATAGTGGAACAGATGGACCACTGGCCTGACTGAGCAGGTCTCCTCTTGGTATGTTTTTAGTAATTTGCTAATTATGAGAAGCTAAACAGTTATGGCATGTACTTCAGGTAGATGGCACACAAAACAGCCTACACTGCAGATCATTTCAAAAATCACTCAAGGGACCCTTACCGGTCAATGCACTGAGCAGCCAAGCAAGCTGTGGTCAGAATCTCCTTGATATGGGTCAGCCAGTTGGATGCCTCTAGTTTGCTCAGCCAGCGATCCATGTTATGTGATTGGTCATTGCAGGCCTCCACAAGCTTGATAAGGCTCTCTTGAAGAATATTGTACCTGTGGGGAGGAGGGAACACAAAAGACGGTTCCTGGAAAGTCTATTGATAGCAGTATTAGCGGTACTATATTGGAAATGCTTTCCGTCATTCACACAAGTCAGTGGTCAGGTGAATGGACCCATGACCCACCAAGGAGCCTTCACTTTGGAATACTGGCATACAGATTAAAATAAAGGTATACCTCATTTAGCGAAGTGGATGTGTTTCTGAGCTTTACTTCTTTAAGAGAAACTTTGGTAATAGGGGCAGAAACAATATGGAAAGAATAGGGCAGGTTCCTACACTACAGGAAAGTTTGAAAATATTTCAGTAGACTTTTTATTCAGAATTAAAGATATCCACAAATGAAATGAAACAAGCTCAGGCAAGCATTGCATGAGTGAACAGAAACATTTTGAGTTTTTTAGAGACCAAGGCTTCTTCCAAAATGCATTCTCTTTTGTAGAAAGAGCTGGGATCCAGAGGGGGATCTGTGAGATTAGAAACCCTGAAAACACCTAACTCAATCTCTGTCCTTCCTGGTTTTAAACCACTGAAACCATTCACCAACTGCTCCCTCTGAACTGCAAAACGGATAGTAGAAAGAGATTGGAAAAAGAGACCTTACATTTGTAAGTATGTTGTGAACTACACCACCCAGCTTTCCATTTGTCTGCTATCTCTGCACAACACTATCTTATCTGCATGCTGAAAGCAAACAGAAAAGAAAAAGGGTATGTTTGTGTCGATTTCTGCCCAGGCTGGCAGGACAAGAGCCAGAGATAAGCACAAGCTGGATAACAGGCTGGCACGAGCTAAAATAATTATTGGCCACACATGAACCAGAAATGTCACAGTTTGAACTGTGACATTCCCAAATGGAGCTAGCTTTTAACTGCATCACCAGCAGAAACCCAACCTGAAACCTGGCTTCCACCCAGGTACGGACTGGAAATGGCAGAGGGATTCTGGGAGCTGCAGTCCAAATAAGCAACTTCTACATCCTTTGGTTGTGGTCACATACCATTCTGCTTTGCTCCCTGGGGACACAACTGGAGTTTTAGTGCAATTTACTTTTGAAACTGTTTACAAATACATGTGTAATGCCCAAAAGTAAATCCCAATAAACCAGATTGGGAGTTCTCATGTGTGCTCTCCCTGAAAACTCAGCAGGTAGATCAGAAAAGCCAAAGGGTGGATTAAGAGGAGGAGAGGAAGAAGTGATATGCAAGCATGTTTTGGAAACTGGAAGAATATGCAATCCTTTATTTCTTACAAGCACTCTTAGCTTAGTCACAGCATGGCTAGGATTAGAGTCAAATGCTTCATTTTAAAAGGTGAGGTTTGGAGAGAGATCTGCCCCCATACAAACCTAGAATCATAGAATCATAGAGTTGGAAGAGACCACAAGGGCCATCCCGTCCAACCCCCTGCCATGCAGGAACTCCCAGTCAAAGCATCCCCGAAAGATGGCCATTCAGCCTCTGCTTAAAGACCTCCAAGGACGGAGACTCCACTATACTCTGAGGGAGTGTGTTCCACTGTCGAACAGCCCTTACTGTCAGGAAGTTCCTCCTAATGTTGAGGTGGAATCTCTTTTCCTGCAGCTTGCATCCATTGTTCCGTGTTCTAGTCTCTGCAGCAGCAGAAAACAAGCTTGCTCCCTCCTCAATATGACATCCTTGCAAATATTTGAACACGGCTATCATATCACCTCTTAACCTTCTCTTCTCCAGGCTAAACATTCCCAGTTCCCTAAGGCGGTCCTCATAGGGCATGGTTTCCAGTCCCTTCACCATCTTAGTTGCCCTCCTTTGGACATGCTCCAGTTTCTCCACATCCTTTTTGAATTGTGGCCAGAAAGATCTACAGGGGAAGGCTTTCTCTTGGCCCAACAACTATCACAGGCTCTCTTGGTAAGGACATGAGATAAAGAGCCTTCTTAGTAGCTGCTCTTAGCTTTTGGAACTCCTTCCCACAAAGGGCCCTCTCCCACTTTCCTTTTGCCAGCAGACAAAACCTTTTCTTTTCAAGCAGGTTTTAAATATGTAATTGCAGCCATTGAGACTTCTTATTGGAATGTGTGCTTTTTGTATGTTTTTAATGATTTTATATTTTAAAGTTAGTATGTTTGTAAAAATTATATTTTTATCTTGTTGTTTTAGTG
The DNA here is from genome assembly GCA_034509955.1 of Urosaurus nigricauda. Lineage (NCBI taxonomy): Eukaryota > Metazoa > Chordata > Lepidosauria > Squamata > Phrynosomatidae > Urosaurus > Urosaurus nigricauda. Next base: position 373,734,249 of record JAOEGL010000001.1, on the reverse strand, counting down.
TGATGTTATAATTCTGTTTTTGAGTATCTTTTGTGAGCTGCCTTAGGTCCAGTTTGGGAGAAAGGCATCATATTAAATAAATAAATAAATCTGTCTGATAGAATTAAAGAAATGCATAGAATGAATGTCAATATGCAAAACACACCTTTTGCTGAGCATTATAATGTAGCATTCTATAAACTACTGCATTAAGCCAACAGCTGAGTTCATGGTCACACCACATGTGCATGAAACTGGATCATCTCAACAACTGCAGGTTTTACTTTAAAGTAACAACAGGTCACTTGACTTAAAAGCACCAAGCAAAATATACTGAGCAGAATTTCTAGAGGACAGAAGGCATGGCATGACAAGAAACAGCATATATGTAAGCATATGCAAATTCATTTATACAATCATAAAACTCAATTTTTTTAGAGGAGGAGTGGGCAACTTTGGAAGATCCATGGGCCATTTGTATTCTCCCCCAGAACTTGGTGGATTATCTGTTCTTGTTTTGTGCCTTCGAGTCATTTCCGATTTATAGTGATCCTAAGGCAAATTGTTACAACTGCTCCAGACAATTCAAGAATGTGGAGGAACTACAATGGACTTTGGCATTTATGATTCTATGGCGGCTGAAAGAGTGGCACTGAACACCCTAGATAGACAGACAGACAGACATTTATTCTTGTGGTGTGCCTTCAAGTCATTTCTGACTTATGGCAACCCTAAGGTGAACCAATCATGGGCTGTTGGTTTTTTTGGCAAGATTTATTCAGAAGAGGTTTGCTTTCCTCTGAGGCTGACAGAGTGCAACTTGCCCAAGGTCACCTAGCAGGTTTCCATGGCTGAGCAGAGATCTGAACTCTGGTCTCCAGAGTCATAGTCCAATGCTCAAACCACTACACCAAGCTGGCTTCTCATGGTGAGTCCTATCTGTCCATTTTTCAAAATATCACTGAAGGTTCAACTATAGTTGTAAAAAAGAAAGTCTGTTTTCAGCATGCCTGCTCTTCAAAGTTTTTTTTACTCCATGAACCTCCAGTCCCTCAATTCCCTGACCTAAGACCTCACAGGAATAGCTTGGTAATTGTGCAGAGATACCTGACAGCAAATCGCATATTATTTCTTGACTCACCTCTCGATGGACTTGTGAATCCTGCGCCACTGGGGATAATGCACTTCCTGCTCAAAGCCTCCACCTCTAGCACGGGCTTGCTGGGCTACATTCAGGGGCCGTGTGTCAATGATGTAGCCACGCTTGCCGGCCCTCAGCGTGGCATTAATCAGCTTCTCGTCCTCTTTGCAACGCCTCCCATTGGTTCCTGTAAGTGGCTGGCTACTACGCATTATTACCTGGAAGGACCAACAGGAATCTACTTAAGAGCCATAGCCTGGTTGCCTATTCGGTGGTTTTAAGATGTTGGTGACATGAATCAAACCACAGTGCCATCCAGCGTGCAGCAAAGGTTAAAAATTGGCACTTGAAAGTATCAGCCCAGCAAAGGAAAGCCTTTCAGTTAATTTGCTAAGCCACTCACCAGGTATTAGTATGAAAAAGCAACCTAAGTCTGAAAGAATTCTTGACCATTTGTTTTCATACTCTGGCTACAATTCTTTATCTCAAGTATAGTATAGAATAGTAATGGACAGATGAGCATCTCTTTTGGGTCCAGGAGCCAATTTTCTGCTCTGGATTGCCCAGGGACCATGTGGATGATCAATGTAAAAAAACAAACAATCCAAACTCAGAAGTGTTAAATTCAGAAACATAGTTGTGTTAGTCAGGAATATCAGCATTCAAGGCGTCTTGTAGCACCTTTGAAACTGTGTGAAGGAAGCCGTAGCATAAGATGCATCTGAGGAAGTAGACCAAAGTCTACGAAAGCTAATGCTACATCTTCTTTCGCTCAGTTAGTCTCATAGGTGCTACAAGATCTCTTTGCATACAGAAATGGGTGAAAGTTGACTTCAGTTTTGGGGGAAAAAACCATGGTGTGTTTCATATTAAACTATGTAAGTGGGTCTGACAATCTATTTAAAAGGTGACTGAATACTTGTGGATATTTTGAAAAGAGGCAGAAAAGGGGCAATTGGGGAGACTAGCAGAGTCAAGGGCCTTTAAAAAAAGTCTTGGAAGCCACAGTTTTCTCATCCTTGTAATAATGTAATGATTAATATTAGGGTATCACAGTAGAAATTACTATAGATGTCCAAGTTGCAATCCTAGGTTTCAGGTCTGAACTGTATCCAGCACACTGTGTTTTCACAGAATCACAGAGCTGGAAGAGACCTCAAGGGACGTCCAGTCCAACCCCCTGCCATGCAGGAAAACACAATCAAAGCACTCCCTGTGAAAGATGGCCCCCCCAAGCTCTGCTTAAAGACCTCCAAAGAAGGAGACTCCATCACTCTCTGAGGGAGCGTGTTCCATTGTCGAACAGCCCTTACTGTCAAGAAGTTCTTCCTTATGTTTTTGGAATCAAGCATGGTACACCAATGAGACTTGAGTTGTATAGGTGTAACCTAATTCTTACTTGAATTCAGTTCCAAGATAACCTCACAAATACCCGCAGGTCAAGCATGCATTCTCCCAAAAGAGCCCTGCTTGATGCTATGCAGGCACTCACAGAACTCTCTATAGTGAATCACAGAATCACTGAATGGTATAATTGGAAGGTGCCTGCCCCATAGGCCACTGAGCCCAACTCCCTATTCCATTCAGAAACTCCAGCTAGAGCATCCCCAGCAGGTTGCTGTCCAAGCTCTTTTCAAAAGACGTCCAGAGAAAGAAACCTCACCATCAACAACTGGTTCCACTCTCAAATAGCTCTTGGCATTTGTAAGATGCCTTCCGAGGCAAGACTTTTCCAGAGGACTTTCAGCCTTGTAATGTTATGACCAGAGGACTAAGAGATGCGTTCTCATGATCTGAATGTGACCTTGATGTGCAGCTGTGCTACAAAGGCAGAATCTATGCTACTCTTTCTCTTTCAACACTGTGCTTTGAAGCGAGCTGTGAGACGACTAGAGCGCCGCTGACGGAGACATCGACGTTTAATATCTATTTGCATCTCACCAAAGACTCTCCCTTGCAATCTAATTAAATGATTGTATGTACAGTGCCCACTGCCCTGGCAAGGATGGACCATTTCCTAGTCAAAGTAGAGTTAAAGACTTCTACTGATTCCCCCCTCGGGGGTGGAGGACCTATTAGAATGGTCCGCCCTCGAAGGCTGATGGAACCCAAACGGTTCCAAGAAGCCCTAGAGGGTCATATGGTAGGGGTAGACGGCAATTCTGTTGAAGCCCTGGTTGATATATGGAACAATGGCCTTACCGGGGCTATAAACAGCATCGCTCCCGAGCGTCCTCTCCAGCTCGCTCCCAATAAAAAGGCCTGGTATACTTAAGATTTTTGTACCAGGTTCGGAAGCTTCAACTGATCCAGAATGCAGCAGCCAGATTAATTACGGGGATCTCCAGGATGGAGCATATAACCCCTGTGTTAAAATCTCTTCACTGGATGCCAATCAGCTTCCAGGCACAATACAAAGTGTTGGTTGTTACCTTTAAAGCCCTACATGGTTTGGGTCCAGGTTACTTGAGGGAATGCCTCTCCCTATATAATCCGCCCTGCACCACATTAGTCTCGTATCAACAGAATCTAATAGGTTTTTTCCTGATATTCTAAAAAATCTATTAGATTCTGTTGATACGAGACTAATGCTAACTTCTTGCACGGCATTTTCAGCAGTGGCTCCGAAACTCTGGAATGACCTGCCAGAAGAGCTCCGCTTGATAAACACTCTAAAAGCGTTCAAAAAGGCGCTAAAAACAGAGCTCTTCCGGCAGGCATATCCATCAGATTGTGTATAAGATTTTATTGAACCCCTATTTGAGAACCCCTTTATTAGAACACATAGTTGATTTTAATTGATTTTAATTAGATAATTTTAAATTATCTAATTAAATGCATGGCAGGGGGTTGGACTGGATGGCCCTTGTGGTCTCTTCCAACTCTATGATTCTATGATTCTATGAAATTGTTGTATTGTGATTGTTGTATTGGTACACTGTATTGCTGTTTCATATGCTGTAATCCCGCCTCGATCTGTAGGGAGAGGCAGGAAATATAAATAAATTTATTATTATTATTATTATTATTATTATTATTATGTAAATTTACAGCGCTATATAAAGGTTAATAATAATAATCCAATACGTCTCTATCTTTGTGAGACCGCAAGCCTCTTTGTAGGCAGAGGACAATGGATTTCTCAAGAAGCCTCCATGTTTTTGCATCAAGAATATTTTAGGCGGTGTTGAGGTAAAACATGCCAATTCAGTCACCTTGCCTGATAAAGAAGCCAGGGAAGCTTTGAAAGCTTGCCAACCTGTATTCTGTGCATTTTGGTTGGCCAATAAAGGTATCACTGTTTGGTGGGTTTTTGTTTGAATTGCTAAGTAGCCAACACACCTATCCCTGGAAGTTTTCTTAATTTTAGAGTGTTTTAACTTTTCCTTGTCATTTTCAATTAAATTGTTCTAAATTGTTTAAATTGACTTTATATGCATGCTTTTCTAATATCCTGCAATATAAGGCGACATATGTGTGTATATATTTTCCCCATCTCCATAGGCATTATCTCCACGAGCAGCATTTCATTAATATTGTTCTCACATATTCAGGTTTCAAAGCAGGTTTTCAAGTCCCCCACCCCCAAAACACCTGCCATCTCCATCCCCATCCCCAACCCTCCAATGCAGGAGGTACAACCTTTTTGGTCATGGCATCCAAGAGCTGCAATACAAAATATCGTAATATCTGGGTTGCACATAAGAAACCAGCATGTCTTTTTCCCAATCCAAGTGCCCAACTCACCATCCCATTTTTCTTGTGGTAATAGCTGAGGACTGGGAAGCGTCCACCATGGCGAAATGTGGCAACTTTCCAGAGAGATTCATCATCAATCGACTTAGGGACAGTGACTATGGGTGGGTAAGATGGGCAGACAGAGAAATCTTTGTTGATGTAACTCAGCCGCCATTCATTTGTCTAAGAGGGAAACAAACAAGTTGAGGATTATTAACAATAATGGATAATGTGACTGTTTCCTAGGGAACAGGAGAAGCCTAAAACAATAAATTACTGAAACTTTAATCCATTAACTTTCAGGAGCAGAGGTCCCTATGGACACAAGACACTTATGTTGCTAGCTTTTCAACATGGTTTCCTGGACTTTTATGACTTTGTATACATACGTCTACTTGAAGAGTAGCATCATAGAGTTGAAAGTGAACACAAGGTCTCTTCCAAACATCTGCCATGTTAGTATGTAGAGAGATCTTGCAGTACCTTTGGGACAACTAAAGCCCTCCTGAGAGATGGTCATCCAAACTCTGTTTAAAGACATGTAAAAAAGGAAGACTACCACCCTCCAAGGCACTCTATTCCACTGGTGAACAGCTCTTAAACTCAATACATTCTTCCTAAAGTTTAGGTGGAATCTCTTTTCTTATAACTTGAATTCATTGGTTCATGTCTTGGCCTCTGGAGCAGCAGAAAACAAGTTCATTTCAGCCTCTAAATGACATCCTTCAGATATAGGCTAAGCATTGCCTGCCAATACATTGTCCTTCCCCCTCTTTCAACTCTATGTCACAAATTAAGCCACATATACAGCTCTGGAGAACATACATGGTGTACAGTTTCAGCGTTGGAATATGACTCTGGAGACTGGGGTTCAAATTCCTCCACTCAACCATGGAAACCTATTGGGTAACTTTGAGCAAGGCACATTCTCTCAACCTCAGAGAAAGATCAAGTAAACCCCTCTGAACAAATCTTGCCAAGAAAAATCCACGATAGGTTCACTATAAGTCAAAAACTTGAAAACACACAAAAACCAGTAATAATAATACAGCTTTTTTTTAATAAATCAAAAGCATAAATTCACATACAATACCCATCTTTATTATGCAGTTCTGCAAAGTAGAAGTGCAGCATACTAAAAATCTCAACAGTGAACCACACATGTATGGAACTACTGCCATCTTATAAAAAGGACTCAAATATGGAGCTTAAAAGAAGGAAGTTTGTGTAGAACTTACGAGTGAACTGAGAAGCTCAAATTCACGCTCAGGCAAGAAGGAATGCCATCCATCTTCCACGACTTCAAACATTGGCCGATAGAAGAAAGGATACATCAGGGTGATGGAATCCAAAGTAGACAGTGCCTATGGGCAGGGGAGAGATGTGCAGCCAGTGTCACAGTTTGCACAATTTCTTAAAAAGGAAACCCAGTGAACCTCTAGGTCTTCTGCCCACTGCTTCATGTTGTCACTCCACAGCCTACACTGCTAAAGGTACCTGTCAAGTATTCCACTTCTGAATATTACACCCCCTTGTAACACTACAGATGCACACAGTGTAACAAAGATACCAGCAGGCCAACATGCATTTTAGGTGCAAGGGGGGAAGCAGCCAGACCTTTATACTGGGGAATACTGATAAAAGGAGATGCATTATGCCACAAAAGAGAGCCAGTGTGCTGTAGTGGTTTGAGAACTAAACCAAGGACGCATCTGCATTGCAGAAATAATGCAATCTGACACCACTTTAACTGCCACAACTGAATTCTGGGATTTGTAGTTCTGTGAGATATTTAGCCTTCCCTATCAGAGAGCTCTGGTACCACAACAAACTACAAATCCCATAACACTAAGCCATGGCAGTTAAAGTGGTTTCCAATCACATTATGTCTGCAGCGAAGATATAACCTCAGACTCCAGGAGACTGAGGTTTGAATCCCCTCTCAGTCAAGGAAATACACAGGGTGACCTTGGGCAAGTCACTCTCTCCCAGTCTTAAATGCAAACCCTCTCTGACAAAATCTTGCAAGGAAATCCTATTAGAAGGCACAAACAATAAATTACACCACAACTGCTAAGAGAGATTCCCTTCCTCTCCTCTTGCTGTGCAGTTTGTTTTGTTAGCCCATCTCCCCTTGCCTAATACGGCTTGTCAGCATCATCAGTCTGGAGACTTAAAATCATGCCATAGTAGCACAGCCAATGGCTGTACAATGGGGGAAAGGGACGTTTCAGCATATGAGGCATGATCTCTTCTTCTATAGGGGAACTTATATCTATGCCTAGAGAACAAGATGTGCTTGCATGTAATTTAAGGTGACACAAGTTGCAGTTGTGGTCCCCTAAAGTCTTAAATATCCCACCCTCATGGGTATCCTTACTATTCCCCTTATCAATCTGCCTTGTCCTCATTTCACAGAGTTTTTTTCCTTGCTGGTGCTAACATGGAAGAAGGAATAATCTGTCTCAGGACTGTTTAACAGACAGATAGATACACAGACAGACACACAGACAGACAGAACCTCTATCCCACCTTTCTCCCAAAATAGGATCCAAGCGACTTACAATAGTTTCAAAAACAAAAACATTTGAAACACTGATTATAAAAGTTAAAAGAGATCTGATTACTACAATTACTAAAAACAGGGTTAAAACAGTTAAAACCATTTAAAGCATATTAACAGTTTCATTAAAAGATTAATATTAAAAAAAATCTTTTGGTAGAAAGGATGAAGAAAATGCTTTTCACTCTCTTCCACATGGGAAAAGAGATCAATAAACAGAACAGCCAAGACTCTGAGCCCCATAATATTTATTTCACATATAAACAACAGCAGGTTTTTTTTTTTTCTTGATTCTTGGAGTCTGAATGTTCCCTTAACACGTTTCCCATTCTAGAAATAACTGAACATTCCTGTGAGGTGGGCAACAACCTAACCCCAACCTCTATCAGATTATCATCATAGAAAAGTTCAACGTTTTAACCGAGTTGCATCCAGATTATGCATATCACCTTGCTCATTCCCAAGACCCATTTGTTTTAAGAACAAAGACCACAAAAACAATAGTTACTTTTCTGTAATACAACACTCACTGGCCATGCTGACTGAGGGATTCTGGGAATGGGCAATCTAATAAAGTAATGAGCTCTGAGCTTTACCTCAATGGAGCTAGCTATGTTCAAGGACTCCTCCATGCCAGGGATGTCCAGTTGAATTATCCGTAGGTCTTTGCATTTGATGATGATGGTGCCCAAGGAGCCGATGAAACTACAATGATACAAAGAGAAAAGTGTTTTAACAAGAATGATGTGAAGAAGCTCTGGAAGCCTTCAAACACAGCCAGATACACTTTGCAGAAGGCTAGCGTAACACAACATACATAGAATCATAAAGCTGGAAGAGACCACAAGGGCCATCCACTCCAATCCCATTCTGTCATGCAAGAACACAAAATCAAAGCACCTCTGACAGATGGTCATCCTGTGTCTGTTTAAAAATCTCAAAGGAAGGAGACTCTATCACACTCAGTGGGAATGGGCTCAGAAACATCAAGTTGGGCTTGTTCATAGAGCAAGTATCACAGCAAAGTAGGCTAGTTGCAAAACCACTGGGCAGGACACATCCCCAATAAAGTTCTCTGGAAAGCAAATTGTTGGATGTGTTCAAACCTCTCATCTTTCTTTTTTGCATCACTGCCATCTTTGCAATTAGCAGAAATCTCAGCCATAGCCACTGCGAGACAAATCCATACCATCCACCCTACTAGGAAGACATCTTTGGGGAAATTTGAGAAACTAGTTTTGCTTTGCCCAAACCCTTTTCTATCAGAAATGTTTCATATGGACACAGGATAACCTCTGACCCTGAGAGAGTAGATCCAGAGAGCAGCTGTCATGCAGAGTTAGATCTGGCAAGGAAAATTTGCAGGATCTTTCCTTTTGTTTGTTCAATTTCTTCCACTAGGCTCACTCACAAACCATGAAGCAGGTATGGTTCCCCACCCACCTCTTATCTGAAGAACTGAGTGCTCCTTACCATTTTGTGAAATGGAGTTCCCAACTATTAATCTTCTAATCACATAAACTTTTAACTTGTGAACAACAATACTGTCCAACTAAGCAGGCTAACATCAATACTCCCTGAATTCATCTGAGGAAGTAGACTTAAGTCTATGAAGGCTCATGCTGCCAACTTCTTTCTTCAGTGAGTCCCTACAAACTAATATGGCTATGTCTTTGGAATTAACACTCCCCTTAAGTTTCGCTGAAGAGTCAATACCATAAATTTAAGAAATGAGAACAAACATGTGGCTTTGTACTATTTTAAGCAAATATTGTAAGATACTAAATTCAATATATATAGTATTTGACTTCAAGTGGAGAGGATAATATATAATGGAGAAATTGTCAAGGCACATTTTTATATATAGAATCATACAGCTAGAGGGGCCATCCAATCTGATTCTGCCATGCAGAAATACACAACTGAAGCACTCCTGAAAGATGCCCATCCAATCTCTGTTTAAAGATCTCCAAAGAAGGAAAATCTACCATCCTCTGAGGGAGCATGTTCCACTGTCAAACAGCTTGCTCCATTCTCTATATGACACTCCAAAAGAAGCTCACTCCATTTTCTATATGACACCCGTTCAGGTATTTCAATGTTGTGTGGCTATCACCTCCCAGTCTTCCCTTCTCCAAGACAACCCTACTCATTTCTCTAAGTCATGCCTCAGAGGGCTTCATTTCCAGAACTTTTACCATACTAGTCACCCTCCTTAGAACAAAGCAATCTGTTGATGAATCTATACATTTTCCAACAGACATTTTTCACATCCTTTTGACTCCTACAGCGCTTAAAAGGCATCTCTATGCCCAGTGTACATACCCATCTTCATCAACCCTTTTTATTATTAATTTAGTATTATTATATTAAATTATACAACTTATACCACTTCATACAACTTATACCACAGTATTATACCACTTCAAATCAGCAATATATTTACACAATATAAAACCCAGCCTGTAAAACATTCCATGTATGTTATCCCAAGGTGGCTCGGAAACAACCAAACAGGCAAATACTGTATATACTCATGTATAAGCCTAGAAATTTAGGTCAAAATATTGACTCTAAAAAACCTGAGTCACCTTATCCATAGTTCAATGTAAGTACTGTATCTTAACTCTTATTTAAAAGAAGGAACCATCTCCTGGTGAAAAGCAAGAATATAATCTGTCCTGGAAGCAGTGACCCCCTTTACTCTCTCATCCATCCAGTTTTAAGAATAAGCACATAGTTATGTCTGATGGACTTTTGGAAGTTATTTGACACTATTTTGCTTTCCTTCATCCTTTAGATCCTTTTCTATATGTCCCTAAATTTTACCCTCGACTTATCCATGGGTCATAGCAAAATCCATAATTTTAGCCCCAAAACTTGCCCTCGACATATATGTGAGGTCGACTTATAGTTGAGTATATATGGTAGATGTGCCTTTATACAGATTTTTCCAGAGCCAGGGATGTCATGCAATGACCATGCTGACTGGGGGATTGTGGAACCTGTAGTCCACAAAAATCAGCTTTCCAAGCTCTGATACTTTTCTTTGCACCAAGCAAGGAAGTCTGCACAATTGGGGCTGTTTTAGGACAGCAGAACTAAGAGAAGCTTTGCCAAGCAATAGCCTTATAGTATTTGGGAGGAAATGACTCATTGACGACTATGATGGAAGAAGGTGCATGAGATAATAGAAGGCATGTCATGAATGCCAACTCCGAACACTGCTTTTCCCCACCCCCAAGTCTCTTTCTGCATCATAACCCCCACAGCTATTATTAGTTCGTTCTGAATCACAGACACCCAGGATTCAGTTCCAACCACCAGAACATGAGCACTGCAACATAATCCTCAGCCCTGCCGAAGTCTAGACTGTGATCAATGAAGCTGTGGAGCAAAAGGTCATATAATTATTTGAATGTCCAAAGAATTTTACAGGATTATACAAAGCTCCATGCACAGCCCCTGAACACCCTACTCAGCCTTCTCTTTGGTTCCTCCACCTTCCCAAGAATGATTTTGAGGTATCCTCCAAGGCCAGAAGTCAAAGGTGAACAAAGTAATGGCCTCTCGCAACTCTGAGCTCATCCCCTTTCCATACATCTCATTTGCTGTAAAATGGTTGAAGGACTGCAAACAAAGCCTTCTCAGGAACAACTGTTGTTGCTTAATGCTATGGAATTCTGGGATCTGTAGTTTCTTTTGAACACAGGAAGGAATGTGTCTCATAAAATGCTGTGGCTGTAATAAGTGTGTATGTGCCTTCAAGTCACCTGTCAACTTCTAGCAACCCCATAGATTTCCTAGGATTTTCTCGGGCAAAGAATACCTAGAGGTAGTGTTACCAGTTCTTTCCTCTGAAATATCACCTACCACAACTGGTTATTTGTTAGTGGTCTCCTATCCAAGTACTCACCAGGGCTGACCTGCTTAGCTTCCAATGTCAAATGAGAAGTGGCACCTTTAGGGGACATCTTTTTGGGGAAAAATCACACTAACTTTGAGTAAGAAGAACCTTTTTGTTGTTTAAATTTAGAGAACTTCTTCTCAATTAAAATGACAATATTTTTAAATTGCTAATCCACCCTTTATGGAGAGCGATTCTAGGGCAGCACAAAATAAAAGTACACTACAATAAAAACAATGCAGTACAAAACATTCAGCTCGCACACACTATGAAAGATTGTGAAAATGACCAAACAGAAGAAGGCAATATTACCAATCTAAAATCCCTAGCATACAGAGTTCTGCTTGGAGCAGAAGAAACAGCAATGTCAGGATGAATCAAACTTCTATAGTGAGGTTCTTCCAAGTCTAGGTACTACGACAGAAAATACCTTTTCCATTTACATAAAGTTCCTAAACAACTGATGATAATAGGAAAAGGTCTCATCTCAAAATAAGGCAGAATGTTAGGAACTCAAGTCTATCCGCTGAATTACTGGAAAGGTGGCTGATGTATAAACCATTCCATCCAATGTTTCTGACTGAAAGCCAGGGCATAACTGACATGCCCAATACTTTCAACAGGATGCCAGTATACTGGATTTTTGCAACTGCTGTAAAGAATTACACATTCCCTCAGCATCATATTTTAGCACATGATTCCAACTAAAATCGCTTCCTTCTTTCAGTCATATGGGAAACAATTATACTGGCTTACTTTGCAGCCTGTTGGTAAGGAAGACTGAGAAATAAAACATGGAATACTCTGAATAATTTAACAAATTTATTTAGTCCCTCCAAGCTCTCACCTGCTCATATTATCATATATATATGACTATAAGTCTACCTCACATTTAAGTCGAGGGCAGGTTTTGGGGCCAACATTATGGATTTTGATATGACTCATGGAAAAGTCAAGGTTAAAATCTAGGAGTATGTAACAAAGGATCTAAAGGAGGAAGCAAAGAAAAACAATGCCAAAGAACTTACAAACTTCCAGCAAGCAAAACTATTTGTGTTCATAGTAAAGGCTGAATGGATGTGAGAATAGAAGGGGGTTTGTTCTTCCAGGATGGATTACACCCTTGGCTTTCACCAGGGAATGGATCCTTTTTTATAAGCGTTAAAGTACAGTACTTATTGACTCATGGATAAGTCAACTTGGGCGTCTGGGTCAATTTTTTGGCTAAAATTTCTAGATTTATACATGAGTCAATACAATATTTTGTTATCAAAACACCGAGGTTCTCCTTGGAAGAGAAAGATATATTCTTGAGTTGTATCCAACCTTCTTCCACCAATAAAAGAGTTAAAACATCCTCACCGTTTTTCAATTGAATCGATGTTGGAATGCAAAAGCCAGAGTTCCTCAACATTGTCCTGCCGCCGGGAAGAGAAGATGAGGTGATGCCCAGTCAAGCACAGCGTCCCCTCCACTGCTGGATAGAAGGGGCGGTGAAGAACCACATTGTCAGCTCGTGGTGTCTTGATAAGCTCAGCAAATTCCATGGTTAACTCAAAACCTGACCAACTTTCCTCGCTGTGCCGACCCCAATCTACCAGGAGATGGAACCCAAGATTCTTGGTTGCTGCCACAGGAGACCACGATCGCCAAGATTATAGTATTAGTTGAAATTTAACCACCTGGGAAAGGACATTGTGGCAATTTCCAAGTTCTTACTGTATGGAACAAAAAGACAAGATAGACAAATTGTGAATAATTTCTAGCTTAGATGGGACAAGTTTTTAAAAAATAATTTTAAGGGAGATTTAAGGAAGGGGAAAGATAGCATACAAGTATGGGGAGAGTGTTATGGAAGGGGAAAATTAAGATGTCAGGAGGACTCAGGGGAGGGAGGTTGGGTGTGAGAGAGGAGAGGAGAGATGTCACAATCCAAGGTGTCAAGAAAGAGATGGCTCTGAGATGTCATAATTGCAGGTCTCTCCAGGTGTTCTAAGAGATCAAACATAAGCATGTCAAATGAAAATTAAACAAAGGCTTCAAGGGTTTGAGAAACTCTATCCTCTTTCTCATAGCAGCAGCTGACCTGGTCAGATACTTCACTCTATAAAGCAGCAGTGGGGCAGGTGAGACTTATGAGTTCCTATGGGAGCAGAAAGACAATAGGGAGATGTACTCTTCCACACAGAAGGTCTCTAAACCAAGTAGCTCAAAAGAGTATCAAGGAAAGTCTGGTACTGTGAAGTCGAAGGCTTTCATGGCAAACATCCATAGTTTTTTGTGGGGTTTTTTGGGAGGGGGGCTTTGTGACCATGTTCTAGAAGAGTTTATTCCTGACGTTTCGCCAGCATCTGTGGCTGGCATCTTCAGAGAAAATGCCAGCCACAGACGCTGGTGAAACACAGGAATAAACTCTTCTAGAACATGATCACATAGCCTGAAAAAAAAACCACAAAAAACTAAAGTCTAGTACTAATTATGTACTACTCATGTAACTTTTAGTAAACAATATAAATGTTTACTTATAAGTTGCATATATTTACTACTAACTGAGTTAACTCATTATGTTTCAAATATAATATCCTTTTTACAGTTTTATACAACTGAATAATAATGCCATTTAAACAATAAATTCTGTTTCTAGAAAATAATCATACAATAATAATAACAACGTCAAAGCAACCACAATGTAAGGTATACCACCCCTGAAATTTTTTAAAAAACAAACCATTAAGAGATGTTATGAGTCCCTAAAGGAGTAAGAAGGGAACAGACTGGGAAGAGGAAAGCCCCAATTCCAGGTTACTGGGAGGAAACAAAGGTGAGGGTGGTGCAGGTGGTTTCCCTGTAGTAGGCAATGGTTTTGGGGCCTTCTCCCAGGAACAGCAGTTTGTTTGAGAAAAAGGCAGCAACTGCCTCTAAAATGACAATAAAAGCATTATAATGGAGAGGGGCTATCACAGAATTAGGAGGGGAAGTTAGGGCTTGCCCATGGGGCAGGAATTTGGGGTGCTTAGCAACCCACAATTTCCAATGGACTAGGGGTTGGGCTGAAGGAGATTGATACCAATCTTTTGAAGAGGAGAAATACACTTTTAGGTGTTAGAGGGCGCTTTCAGACTCCATAGCTTTTTGGGGAGACAGAAGGGAGGTCAAGGCTCACCTATTTGGGGTGATTAAAAAACCAATAATTTCAAAAGGACAAGGGAAGGGTGCGACAGGGATTAATATCAATCTTTTGGTGAGGAGGAATAAACCTTTAGGAGTCAGAGGGGTCAGGCTGAATAGCTGTGGTGGGGGGCAGGAATTTGGGCTACATAAATTCAACCTAGATAATGAGGAAACTGAAAAAGATTTCCAGTACTTTGGATCAAATATTGACCAGAACTGAGACTGCAGTCAAGAAATCATGGGAAGACTAGGAATGGGTACAGCAACCATGAAAGACCTAGACAAAGTCATAAAGTGCAAAGATATAAGCACTAAAGTGTGACTCGTCCAATCTGTTGTATTCCCCATCACCATCTACGAATGTGAGAGCTGGACAGCGAAGAAAGCAGATGGGAGGAAAATCAACTCATTTGAGATCTGGTGCTGAGGAGAGCCAAAAAGACAAACAAATGGATCTTTGAACAGATCAAGCCTGAACTCTCCCTGGAAGCCAAACTGATTAAATTGAGGCTATCGAAATTTGGCCACATCATGACATGGCATGAATCACTGGAAAAGACAATAATGCTAGGAAAGATAGAAGACAGAAGAAAGAGAGGAAAACCATATGATAGATGGATGGACTCTATTAGGGAGGTCATGGGCATGGATCTACAAGACCTGAGCAGAGAGCAGTGGAGGAAAGCGGGGCTTGGTTGGAAGCGTCTTAGCCACAGGGTCACCATCAGTTGGGATTGACTCAAAGGCAAGGAACAACAACTGGGATGGCGTTGAAGATTAACATCTACCTTTTGGGGAGGACAAATAAACCCTGAGGTGTCATAAGGGACATAGGGGGAAGTCAGGGCTCGCCTTCCTGGAATAACTCACTCGGTCACCCACTGACATGATCCCTATAAGGAACACCCTTTGTACCCATATCTTTGTATTGTTTGATTGTTTTAATTGTTTTAATAACTGGATGTTACTTTATTGCTGCAAGGGAATTTTAATTGTGGGAGGGATAGTGGATTTTATTTTATACTGTTGCATTTCATTTTTATTTTATGCCGCCTTGATCCTGAGGGAGAGATGGGATACAAATAAAATTTTATTATTATTTATTGTTATAACCCTTAATTTCAAAAGGACAAGGGTGGAGGTGAAGGGTATTAATTACCACCTTTTGGGATGGGCAAATAAACCCCCGGTTGTCAGAGGGGGCTTTCAAGCCCCGTAGCTTTTTTGAGGGTTGGCGAAGGTTCTCCCATGGGACAGGATTTTGGGGACCTTAGCAACACATCATTTCAAAAGACTAGGGAAGGGTGACAGGGATTAAGACCCACCTGTTGGAGATGAGGAATAAAACCCTCCAATGTCCAAGGGTGGTTTGGGGCGGTAGAGGGGGAGGCCAGGGCTCTCCCATGGGGCAGGAATTTGGGGTGTTTGGCAACCTATGATCCCAAAAAGACTAGGGGCGATGACAACAAAGGGAATTGATACCCATTTTTTGAAGAGGAGGAATAAACCCTCAGGGGTCAGGGCTGCTTTCAGATCCCATAGCTTTTATTTTTGGGGGGCTCGTCCATAGGGTTGGTCAACAACACACAATTTCAAAAAGATTAATAGATACCTTTTGGAGAAAAAGAATGAACCCCTCCTCAGGTGCCAGAAGGGGCTTTCAGGCCTTTTTTTTTTTTTTTTTTTTGTGGGGTTGAGAAGTCACTGTTCTTCCATGGGGGAAGTATTTGGGGGCCTTTAATTTAATAGGGCAACCTATAATTTCAAAAGGACAAGGGAAGGGGATGAAGACCCACCTTTTGCAGAGGAGGAATGAACCCTCAGGGGCCAGGGTTGCTTTCGGACCCCATAGTTTTTATGGGGGCGGGGTAGAGGGCTCGTCCATGGGGCAGGAATTTGGGATGCTTAACAACCCACAATTTCAAAAAGACTAAGGGAAGAGGTGAAGGGGATGCAGAGACCCACCTTTTGGAGAGGGGGAATGAGCCCCTCCTCAGGTGTCAGAGGGGGCTTTCAGACCCCATAGTTTTTATTGGGGGGGGGGGGGTAGAGGGCTCTCCCATGGGGAAGAAATTTGGGGTGCTTAGTAACCCATAGTTTCAAAAAGACTAGGGATAGGGAATGAATTAATAGATACCTTTTGGAGAGGAGGAATGAGCCCCTCCTCAGGTGCCAGAAGGGGCTTTCAGACCCCAGGCCTTTTTTTGTGGGGTGGAGAAGTCACTGTTCTTCCATGGGGCAATGATTTGGGGGCCCTTAATTTAATAGGGCAACCTACAATTTCAAAAGGACAAGGGATGGGGATGAAGGGGATGAAGACCCACCTTTTGGAGAGGAGGACTGAGCCCCTCCTCAGGTGTCAGAGGGGGCTTCCAGGGTCCCCATAGAGAAGGGGAATGGACCAAGCCTTGCAGGGGGTGGAGGGGCTGCCCCCAAAGACTCTTCCCCTTCCTCTTCTTCCTCTTTCTCTCTCTGGAGCAGCTGCTGCAGCAGGAGGCAGAAGGAAGAGCTCCCAATTTGTAGCCCGGATGTTGGGCGGGGAAGGAAAACAGCGTCACACACAATCAGGCAAAGGGGAGGGGACAGGGGCTGACCAATCCAGGGCCGCCCGGCCCAACGTGACCACTCCAGCGCCCAATCAGAATTCAGAAGCCGACTCTGGGCGATGAGGGCGGAAGTTGGTGGGAAAAAAAACTGAAGAGGACAATGGCACCGACCTATTTTTTTTGACCTTACCGGAAGTGCGTCAGAAAAATGTTTCCGGCTGGAAACTTCTTCCTGTCATATTGGTTCCCTTTCCAAAAGAGTGAAGTTTTTTGTTGTGTGCCACACATTTTATTAAACATTGCTTGAAGGGGCCCTTTTTCTGCTTTTGAATAAATCTCCCCTTTTCTATCACTTCTGGAAGTCACTGATTATTATTATTATTAAACTTTATTTGTAAAATGCTGTAGGTTAAACACAGCGCTGTACATAAAATAGAATAGAATAAAATAAAATGGACCTGCCAGTGGTGTACTTCTTAGGAAATTGAATATAATAAAATTAATACACAATATCATTCAATTAAAATATATACAAACAACAGATGAAAATAAACCTCAAATATCAAATTAACAAATATTAAATTAATGGATTAAAATCAAATATCACCCAAAGGGTGCTCAACAATGGCTCCTTTTCATCCTGGAGAGAAGTGACCAGTGGGTCCCACAGGGCTCTGTACCTGGCCCAGTGCTATTCAATATCTTTATTAGAATCATAGAGTTGGAAGACACCCCAAGGGCCATCCAGTCCAACCCCATTCTGCCATGCATCCCTTCAAATATTTGAACAGGGCTATCATATCACCTCTTAACCTTCTCTTCTCCAGGCTAAACACCCCCAGTTCCCTAAGGCGTTCCTCATAAGGCATGGTTTCCAGACCCTTCACCATTTTAGTTGCCCTCCTTTGGATACGCTCCAGTTTCTCAACATCTTTTTTGAATTGTGGTGCCCAGAACTGGACACAGTATTCCAGGTGGGGCCTGACCAAAGCAGAATAGAGTGGCACTATTACTTCCCTTGATCTAGCCACTATACTTCTATTGATGCAGCCTAAAATTGCATTGGCCTTTTTAGCTGCTGCATCGCACTGTTGACTCATGTTCAGCTTATGGTCTACTTGGACTCCTAGATCCCTTTCACATGTGGTCTCATTCGGCCAGGTGTCCCCCATCCTATGTCTGTGCATTCCATTTTTCCTCCCTAAGTGCAGAACCTTACATTTCTCCGTGTTGAATTTCATTTTGTTAGTTTTGGCCCAGCTTTCCAGTCTATTCAGGTCATTTTGAATTTTGATCCTGTGTTCTGGGGTATTAGCTACTCCTCCTAGTTTAGTGTCATCTGCAAATTTCATGAATAGTGGACCCAATGACAATATAACAGCGTAAATTAACTAATGCTTTAATTTGGAATCCAAGATAGTGGTTCACCACCTATGGAGTAGTGTCAAGTCTGAATTGTCCCCAAATCAACCAACATTTAAGGCTTTCCCTCTCCCCTTTTGAGCACTTTCAACTACATTCCTTAAACTTGTCACTTTTCCTCCAACTCTTTCCTCTCCCAGGAAGCAAGATGTTGTCTTGTTTACCATCAAAGTCTTCTCTCAGAAAACCAACAGGGCCATAAACTTTAACTCTCCCCTACCATTGTCCATCTGCTGCCCTTTGCATTCCATTCAGATTAAAGCCCCCTTTCCAATATATCCCAAGCATATTCTCCCTGTTTCTTGCCTCAATCCCTTCACGCTTCTCTCTAGTTAACCATAGTGCAATTTCCCCATATCGAATTACTTCTGTTTCACTGTATCAACATATTTCTTGTTATGAGCTCCATAACTTCAGGATATGACAGGAATGTATGGTGTTGGTTTTGCTGGCTGGCTGGAAGAGTGAGGTGAAGAGGCTGACTTTGTAAGCAGCAGCTACTAGGTCCGGAATACTCAAAACCACAAATCTGAAAACCACAAATGTGCAGGCCAATTGTATGCTATTTGTATTTGTTGTTAACTGCCATCAAGTCAAGACCTCCAAGTTATCCTAGGTCTTGCAGACTCATGGCCATGGCTTTCCTGATTTAAGGTATCCATTTGATATGCAGTCTTCCCCTTTTCCTATTACCCTCCACTTTGCCAAGCATTTCTAGTGAGTCCTTTGTGTCCATATGTGGCCAAAGTATGACAACCCCAGGTTAGTGATCTTTGCTTCTAGGGAGAGTTCGGGCCTGATTTGCTCTAGGACCTATTAAGTTGTCTTTTTAGCAATCCACAGTATTCACAGAACTCTTCTCCAGCACCACATCTCACATGAATTGATTTTCCTCCTGTCAGTTTTTTTCACCGTCCAGCTTTCGCAACAATATGCAGAGATGGGGAATACTATAGTGTGGAGCTTCCTAATGTTAGTATTCAGTGACATATTTTTGCACTTCAGGATTCATAAACACAGTGGACTAAAACACACAAATATTTATTTGTCCAGACTCAGTCTAACAATGTTTAGTGCAAGAATTGCAGTGGTTTGCAGACACAGCTTATAGTTTCTGGATTTACATCCACAATATCAGGGTTACATCCCTAGTGCTGCACATCCACTAACAAGTGCAAAAAAGTTAACTACTCCATAGCAGCATTAAAACATTCAATACCCTTCCCTCTTTCTGCAAAGCAGCCTTTACTCGGTGTAACAGTTGCCTTCTTTAGCTCATCTTTCACCCAGATCCAACAAGCAATTTGAAAGCAAAAGAGCAGACTGATGGGCATAGAAAGATGGTAAGCAGGTATGAATTGCTGAAACATTAGCCATAGTTAGAAAGCCTAAACAGATTTTCTCCTTTCCATATAATCAAAATCTTAAAATCAGCTTCAAACAATTTAACTTCCACATTTAAACATTTTAAAAGAACACAAACTTGGTTTGGTACCATTTCCAATTTACATTACAATATTAAAATGTAGAAGAGAGTACAAGAAAAACGGCAACATGTATCTTTTCAATAGTAAGAATCTTTGCTGTGGGAAGAGGCAAGCTCTGGTTGTCTGGACTGGCCTTAACTGATGAAATTATACACAAGGAAGTTGGGTGTCTGGCAATATTTGACTGCAAATAGCTTGCCATTAGGTGTGGGATCCGAAAAGGCAATTTCATTGGTGCTCAGGAAAGAGCCAAAGCAAAATGTTTGCCTGGAAGAGAAAAAATATATATACATATCAGTGCAATACAACTATCCAATCTCCCCTTTCTGCTTATTTCAATTTACAATTAGTCTCATAATGGGTTATTTAAAGTTTGTCATAACTAAAGAAATGAAGAGTAAACAGAGCCTGTGAAGAGTCCTTTCTCCTCTCATTGCATGTCCTTCCAACTAACATGTTTGATTCTGGGATTACTGGAGGGAAAGCTTATT
The DNA here is from genome assembly GCA_034509955.1 of Urosaurus nigricauda. NCBI lineage: Eukaryota > Metazoa > Chordata > Lepidosauria > Squamata > Phrynosomatidae > Urosaurus > Urosaurus nigricauda. The sequence goes on along the minus strand of JAOEGL010000001.1, from coordinate 373,713,804 downwards.
TTAAATAAATCCATGCAATTTAAGACTTAAATTGCATTGGCTTGGATATGTTGTAGAAAATCTGTTCATCCTTTTTTTTTTTTTTTTGCAGTAAATGATGCAGTTTGACTGTACATCTGTGCAAATATATACATGCCAGTCTTGGTTTATACAGTGTTTCACGTGGTGATGGTTAGATGTGTCTGCTTGTGAACTGGGACATGGTGAAGAGGCAGGTTAGGCACTCTGCAGAAGTTAAAAATTCATTCACAAGACTAGGATCTATCATACAGAATGACAAACATGTCTTCTTTTTTTAAAAGATGCATCTATTTTTTCCATACTATATTTAAATGGCTTTTTTTACAAAACACAACAGCAGTTATCTCATTCAATACATACTACAGCTGTGTAACAGCAGCCAGTGTCTAAAAAGGGAGGTCCTCAGATTTTCTGCTTTGAATCTACCATTTCTATGCATAAGGTGGAGGTTTGATCCTCCAGGTGTTTTGGTCTTCAGCTCCCAGGATTCCTGGACACTGGCCATGGTGGCTGGGGGCTTCTGGAAACCAAAGTCCAAAATACCTGAAGAACCAATGTTTGGGAATCTCTGCTCTAACCCAAAACAGTTTTCATATCCTGCTGTATAAACTGGAAGGCAAACCGGCACACTTCTTCACCTGAGCACATCCACCATACGGCTAGCAATGTGCTTTCTCCGCATCAGGCTGAACACCCAGATTCGGCTGATTCCACAGAACACCTTCTCTGGCTTTGTCGAACAACACCACGCACGCTGAGGCTCCAGGCTGTTCTTAGTAGGAGATTGGGTTGTGGGCTCTGAAAGCACTCGGAAAGCCTAGGAAAAGTAAGACAAGATTGTATAGGGAAATATAAAGACAACAAACCTAAACCTTAGGCTGCCTTGTGCAACACTCAATGATGCCTAAATACAGGTGGAGCACATGTTGCTTTGGGTGCCTTTAGGAAAAAGGCAAACATACCCTAAGGCTTTTTTGTGGGTTAATTTTTTTAAAATGAATCATTAGAATTTCAAATCCATTTACAAAGTAGCAATTTATTAACAAAACCTAATTAAGGTTTTGGACTTTCATGTTATTGTAGTTTTTAATTCAGGATTGCTACTTGTTTTATTCTCTCTCCAATAGCAGGAAAGCTTTATGCTGCGCTTCTATTATTTTCTGCTGTTATTGTATTTTTTCATATAATTCTTTTTGCCTCCTATTTGTAGATGGGTGGCCTTATAACATCAGTACATCTCTCCCTACATACGTCTTGTGAGCATTGGACTATGACTCTGGAGAGCAAGGTTCAAATCCCTGCTCAGCCATGAAAATCCACTGGATGACCTGGGCGAGTCACGCTCCCTCAGCCTCAAAGGATGACAATGACAACCCCCTCTGAAGAAACTTGCCAAGAAAACCCAGGGTCGCTATAAGTCAGAAACCACTTGAAGGCACTCTACACACACACACACTTTTTAGTTTGAAGAGGCCCACACAGCTCTTTGCTGGTTTTGTAGCTGTCTGGCATAACTGCTGTTCTGGAATTCAAATCCTGTGAACAGCTCGTCATCCTAGGTATGGGCAAGTGTTAAGAGGCTCTTGAGTAAGGCTAGAACAGATAAGGCCTCAGGGGAACGATTCAAGCTTACACAACCATTTCATTTGGAAGGTTCTTTGATCACTGTGAGGTACCAGCTGAAAGACTCAAAGACAGGTCAGCAAGCAACTCACCTCTCTGACAGGCTCAGCAATTAAGCAGCCAATTATCTTCTTCTCATTAGATACAAATAGGTATGTTCGGATTTGAGTTGGATAGGTCAATAATGCTTGTTTAAATCCAAGTTCATTATCTACAAGCTCACGAACATCTTCAGCCTATGAGAAGAAAATATGACACACAGAACTCATAACAAGCAACATTTCTAGATATGTATTATCAACATACTATGCCTTAGAGGAGTTAGCTGTGGAAGCAACAGAATTAGAACTCTTGTTTAATTCATAAATGACAGTGAAGAACTGGGGCAAAAAATAATTGCAGACTAATTTCTTGATAACATTACAGAGTAAGTGACTGGGAAACGGACTTTAAAATGTAACAGAATTCTATGTTGATCTATGTATTGTAAATATTATAAAAATGTAAATCAAACATTCAATTTACTTTAACAACACTCAAGCAAAAAAGGAATACAAGCTAGAAAAAGAGAATAACTGACTAAGTCAAAAGGTGAAAAGTTTAAGGAAGGGCACTTAACTTGAAAGTCTGAAAGATTATTTATTTAAATATTTACTGAAGGTATTTTGTGAACAGGGAAAACATATTCACTCAAAATACAAGAACTTCAGATCATTCCTGAAACTGCCTGGCATAGGTTTTGAGACAAACAAACACTTCAACTCAGGACAAGCAAGACCAGAAGAAAACTCTGTTCTGTACCTTCTTGACGGCATATTTTGGATCACCCCACATGATCAAGACAATTTTCCCATCCCAAAATTCTGCAACCACACGCTCATTCTTCCAGCTCTATCAAGAGAAGAAAAAGAGATAGGAAAATGAACGTGTATTGTCCAGAATAACACAGAAATTCAAGACATGAATTAGTAAAAAACATTATGCTGCATCTGGCTTACCACATATTTTATTCCCTCAAGGAGCCTCTGGTGATATTGGATATGATGGGCTTCGTCCTCTGGATTGGCAGCAGAGTACACCATACCACATGATTTGCAGACAGTAGCACCAAAATGTTTCTGACCAGCATCCTGCCAAGGTAAGTAAGGACCATGTGACTATAATCTACAGCATCAGGAAAGAGCACTACAATATCTAGGAGTACACACAAAGGAAATAAAGCATGGTCTGCCTGGCAGCTAGAAGAGTTTTATCATACTAAACAGAAAGTTCCTTTAAACTCTGCAGCATTTCAACAGATCTTCCAGTACTAAGTTATATGAATGCAGAAATATACTCACAATGATCATCTGATCTTTTAAGCCTTTACTCAATTCTTTGGTTTTCTTGCTGGTTCTCTGTACAGCAGAAATGTTCTGTACTACTGGACTGACATCCACAACTGAGAGTGGCTCATCAGGAAGAACCTGTGATCTGGAATGTATTTAAGGTATTTGTATGTCACCAATATGACTCCACAGAGACTACAGCACGGTGAGACAATTCTCAGACACGCTAGACAGAATAGTCAATGGTGAAAAATGCTGAGAGCTGTAATTCAGCAATATCTGAAATGTAACAGCTCTCCACATCTGGTCTTCAGAGACATGTCATAACTCTTTCAGCTAGCTATTCTCTATACAAGTTCAGAATTAACACTGATCGCCATGGCTGTAGGCAGAACAGTAAATATGACTCCTCTCCTCCCAACAAAAAAACATCATCGTACTTGAAAGGATTTTATTTCCCTCCTTACAAGGATGAGCATCAAGTTCTACAGTGATTCCTCATAGCAATCTGAGCACAATTCTAAGGATCAGTTTTGAATCATCTCGCTCTAAACCTTAAAGAAAATGCATTCCCCAGATAGTGCTCACTCTAAAAAAGCAACTCAATCACTTCAAGTATACAATTCCTGCGGAAGCCCACATTAATTTATTATATTTTTATCTCATGTCTCCTCCAATTAGTTCAGAATTCTGCATTGAATTTCATGGCAGCCTTTTGTTAGGCCAAGAGACAGGGACAGGTCAAAGGTCACTCAGTAAACTTCATGGCCTGGAGATTTAACTCTAAGACTCTCTTATTCTAGTTTGACACGTCAGTCACCTGGCTTTCTATATGCAAGGACACTGTTGGCTGCTGCCCTACAGTTCTGGTATGTTTTTCCCTTGAAGATATCAAATTCAAATCTTCCAGACTGTTGGATTTGTTTTGCTTTGTTAGTCCAATCAATAAGATGTCTATGGGGCATCAGTGGCATAAATCATAGGCATCATATTACAGAGGAAGTGGTAATCCATTTATTCCTCTGATGGATTTGTCAGGCCCTCCCAAATACAAAGGAAGAGTTAACCCCAAGATAATATAGATAGTAATAAATAATAATGGGGAGGTCATTTGCAGAGCAGAAAAACAACAGGAAGAGGGAATAAGCCATAGCTATGTATAAAATTAAAAGGAAGATAAAAGCCTGTGCAAGCAAGTGCATCTAGAACTCAGAATAGATTATGTTTCCCATATAGCAAGAGGAAGTAGGTGTTAACTGGGTTTTAGGGGTGAAGCAGATGGCCCCTTTGCAGCGGCTTGGGGTGTGTCGCTTAGAGCTGAGGTGAAGCCGCCTGCCCAAAATCACTGCGGGCAGCTTTGCAGTGCCGTGGAAGCATGGCATTCATATGCTGCGTTCTGCCGCAAAGCCACAGCAGTGGCAGAAAAGCTGGCTTTTTGCTGTCTCAAAAAGGAGCAACTTTCTGCCGCTTCTTTTTGGGCCAGCAAAAAAGTCAGATCGGGGCAGCAGAGTGTTGTTGCTGCGGCCCCGATCTGGCGATCAAAGGGGTGGTATCAAGCTGCCCCTTCAGGGCTGTCTGTTTCAGCCCTAAATGTCCATCAGTTCTGTGAACTGATGTATGATGCCTGGTTTTCTCTAGCTAACTCACATACTAACTTTACTGACTCTGAGAGAGCATCTTCAGTACATCTGCTCAGATACAGCTATTAGGATTGCCTTAAGACTCCAACATACCATAAGCATGGGACCTACATCTTTTTGCAGATTGAATTGTTATACCATGGATAGACTAGAGGTATACAAACATAACATTGCTTTTCACAATTCTATACAGTATATAGATTTTAACCCAGAGGAAAAGAGTCATAAAGCAACTGGATCAAAACTTAGCCACCCAAACCTATTGATCAAGACAAAGTAGCTAGTTTTAAAAAAACCCTCTTATTCTTCTCTGTTATATTACTTGTAAATATTGGAATACCGTTTTTTGTTGTTGAAGGGTGTATTGAACAAAGGACGAACGCTGTCTGCTGATGTTGACACTAAAGAAAAAACAACATCCAGTTGACTACAAAGTTTTTAATGGGTCCATAACAATGCATTTGGAATTCTAACATGGTCTTAACATTATTTATTCTTACCCTTGCTAATCTCATTAGAAAGATTAGTGGAGGATGGATTCTCATCCTTCTTCATACTTCTGGGTGACTGTGACATTTCTTCCAAGACCTGTGAATATGACAAATTGCCTAAATAAAACAAATATTCAAGTTGTTTCCAGTGTAGATTCCAGGGGCTGCTGTGATGAGACATGATGCAGCAACTTTTGCTGAAAAGAAGGACATCTAGGTCTGGTTAGTATGTTTGGAAGATGACTAAAGATACCTATGCACCCTACTTGGAATTCAGTGGAAGAGTAAAAGAAACCAGAAATCAAGAGGTTCACATTATTTCTGACCCTGAGATCCCAATGTGTTGGTTTCATACAAGTCAGGATTAGTAAACCAACAAGACCAGCCTTATTAGGGAGCAGCAAACTTAGGGCTACTTCCTCAGATGCATGAAGTGAACTCATGCCCTGGAAGGACCTTTATATACTATATGAATATCCACTGAAATGCAAAACATGTGGGTATGGTGATGAGGTGACAAGTTCAGTCTTAACTATGGTCTTTGAGGCACAAAGGAAAGAGTAAAGGTGTTGCCTAAGGCCAGGGTGGGTGGGTGGATTGATTCACATCCCTGTAATTCTAACTTAGTGTGAAAGCATAACCATACTGTCCTGTTAACCAAAACAAGGTCTAAGGATTAATGACAAAATGATCATATCTGCTGTCCTGGTGAAAGAAACACTTTTTGATGCAGGGAAAGCTTCTATGAATTGAATTGGGAAGACACTGTTTGCAAAATCCCTTATTCTGTATCTACCTATTTCCCCTCATGCTATCTCATTATCCCCACATTGGGATGGGAAGACATGGGGCTACACAGGAAAGAGATAAATATACTGTATAGAAATAGCCTCTTTCTCTTCCATCCACAAAAGCCTAGATCAGAGCTTTCTGTGAAAGGCCATACATTGTTGGATATGTATTTATATCTGTGAACTGTGTAAGATTGCACTGATCATTTGTTTTCCCATGCTAACTGGAGAAAGAAGTAAGCGATTACATCCTTCTAATAGATATAAATATATAGATGCCATGCACACCCTTCATAAGAGCTACAGTGGTCCCCTGGGATACGAATCCCCCGGGTTAAGAAAACCCCAGGATCCGAAACCGGCGGGACCGCTTCAGTATCCCCCGGGATCCGAAGGATCCCCCGGGATCCGAAAAAAGGGACGTCCCGTTTCGTCCCTTTTCCTCCGAGGCCTAGCCTCGGAGAAAAAGGGACGCCGTTTCGTCCCTTTTTCTCCGAGGCCTAGCCTCAGAGAAAAAGGGACGCCGTTTCGTCCCTTTTTCTCCGAGGCCTAGCCTCGGAGAGAAAGGGACGAAAGGCCGAAAGGGACGCCGTTTTGTCCCTTTTTCTCCGAGGCCTAGCCTCTGAGAAAAAGGGACCCCGTTTCGTCCCTTTTTCTCCGAGGCCTAGCCTCGGAGAGAAAGGGACGAAAGGCCGAAAGGGACGCCGTTTCGTCCCTTTTTCTCCGAGGCCTAGCCTCAGAGAAAAAGGGACGCCGTTTCGTCCCTTTTTCTCCGAGGCCTAGCCTCGGAGAGAAAGGGACGAAAGGCCGAAAGGGACGCCGTTTTGTCCCTTTTTCTCCGAGGCCTAGCCTCTGAGAAAAAGGGACCCCGTTTCGTCCCTTTTTCTCCGAGGCCTAGCCTCGGAGAGAAAGGGACGAAAGGCCGAAAGGGACGCCGTTTTGTCCCTTTTTCTCCGAGGCCTAGCCTCAGAGAAAAAGGGACCCCGTTTCGTCCCTTTTTCTCCGAGGCCTAGCCTCGGAGAGAAAGGGACGAAAGGCCGAAAGGGACGCCGTTTCGTCCCTTTTCCTCCGAAGCCTGGCCTCGGAGGAAAAGGGACGAAACGGCGTCCCTTTTTCTCCGAGGCTAGGCCTGACGCAGAAGGAGGCCCGACCCGGCAGGATCGGGCCTCCTTCCGCGTCAGGCGCGGAGGCCCAGGCCGGCTTCGGAAGCCGGCCTGGGCCTTCGCGCCCAACGAAAGGAGGCCCGATCCGGCGGGATCGGGCCTCCTTCCGCGTCAGGCGCGGAGGCCCAGGCCGGCTTCGGAAGCCGGCCTGGGCCTTCGCGCCCAACGAAAGGAGGCCCGACCCGGCGGGATCGGGCCTCCTTCCGTGTCAGGCGCGGAGGCCCAGCCTGGCTGGGGAAGGGAACCTTCCCTTCCCCAGCCAGGAGGCCCCCGCGGCTGACGAAAGGAAGGCCCGATCCGCCGGATCGGACCTTCCTTTCCTCAGCCAGGAGGCCCCCGCCAGGCCCGGGGAACGGATTGCCTATTTCCTATGGGAAATAGGCCCCGGGTTACGAAATTTTCGGCTTACGAAAACGTAGCTGGAACGAATTAATTTCGTAACCCGGGGGACCACTGTACTAGCTTCAGGCCCTGAGTGGGAATGAATCCAAGGTTTATAGCTTCAGCTTTGGCCAAATTCCTGGTCAGAGACAGTCTGGTCAAACTTAAGCAACTTATGGCAATTTTGACTAGACTATTAAAATAGAGTGGAGGCTTTCTAAGATTCTTACTAACTTAAGGTATTTCAAAATATAGCTAAAAGAATATTACCTGACACTAGAAACAGTCAGTATATCTCACCAGTTGTCAAACTGGACTGATTACCATTTTCCAGCACTAGTATCTTTAAGAATCAGTTTCTCACCTAAATTCTCTGAATTTTAGTCATCTTAAAATACTTCCTCTAAGCCTCCCTATTTTCTGAAATTCTTACTGGGCCCTTTCATGCTATGCAACTATAGTGATATGACTCTACTTTAGTGGCCATTGCACTATCCTAGGGAAACCTGGATTTGCTGGGAGATTTTTGAGTTCTCAGCCAGAGAGTTCCAGTTTCTCACCAAACTATAAATTCCAAGATTCCACACAATGTTGGTATGGCAACTGAACTAGAATCAGTGGCAAAATTATACACTGAGAAAGAGTGCATAATGTATAATTTTATGAGCCTTCACAGATTTTACCCTTTTTATAGTTTAGCAGTTTTTTTTATTAAATTGACTTCCATGCTATTATTTCTAGTTTTGTTACCTAGCCTGGAGAGTTTTGTTGTTTTCCAACCTTTGGGATCCAGCAGTGTTGCAAGGGCATCCTTAGCACTTCAAGCTACTAGTGTCAGTGTCTTAACAAAACATGGAATACTAGTAGGCCTAAAGTTATAATGTAAGGATGTCAACATTGTTTTCTAACACTGAATACTCTTTGAAGGACAACAAGCCAGTTCCAAGAAGCCTTGCCTGAAGGGAAGAAGAGCCCTCCCTCCATCCACCATCCTGAGGGAGAGAAAGGCAAGCCAGTTCCAAGAGACCTTGCCTGAAAAGAAGAAGAGCCCTCCCTCCAGTCCATCTGCCTTGGTCCAGGCCTGGGGGGGGGGGGGGAGAAGATCTGCTGGACTTTCCCCCTTCCCCACAGCCATTCCCTTGTGTCTTGTCTTTTTAGATTGTAAGCCTGAGGGCAGGGAAATGCCTAATTAACAAATTGTAAGCCACTGTGATACCCTCTGAAGAGCAGGGCATAAATAAATAAATAAATATCTTGTCCTATGTGATTTTAAAAAATCACACAGAAATTAAAAAGAGCTGAAAGATACTTTGAAGATAATTTAGTGACTAAATGTTATTCCAGCCCTTTCAAACACTGACAATGCAGGATGCAACTACTGCATCTCTGACAGATGGCCATTTAACCCGTTCTTAAATTTTTCTAGTGATTAAAACTTCAGCATATCAGCTTCTGTTCAGCTAAATTTTACTTACCTGGCTCCTAGCCTCAGTTTCCTTTTGATCTGGCACCTTCAACCCATCAGATTGAGCCTGGAGCTCAGTATTCTGCAACAGGTTTGATTCACACACAGTCCCTATACGATGACTTGAACTGTGGGTCAATGCCTCATCATCTCCTACGTGGTCATGTTTATTTTCTTTTTCAGTTCCAGTTACATAGCTTCCTTTCTTGCCACCACCAGCTGCTTTGCTTTCAGCAGACACACTGGACTTGGTTTGTGTCAGAAGATTGTCTTGCTTCTCTTTCACCAATGCCCTTTTTTCAGATGGGAAGGATGATGGAGATGAAAGCCCTTTTTTAGAAACAGAGTGCACCTTCCTTCCGGTGGAAAAGAATGCTGCACCTGTCTGGAGTTTTAGTGCAGGCTTAAATTTCATGCTTAAGACTTTGAAAGGAGCATCCATTTTCTTTTCAACAGAGATATTGGCATTCTCTTTCCCTTCAACAGGCTTTGGAGGTGCAATCTCTAGTTTGGCTTTTTTAGTGTTTTTGGGTAATGCCCTGGGCTGCCTGGGAGGAGCTGGACGCTTGTGTGTTTTTGAGCATGGCTTCTTGGTTGTCATCACTTTCACCTGGGCTGCCTCTGTCTTGCTGGCAATAGGGAGGTTTCCGCCATCATTTTTTAGATTGAGGGCATGGCTTTCATTTAACAGCTTCCTCTCCAGAAGGTTGAGAAACTGCTTGCCTTTGCTGTAAAATGAACCGGTGGGTACAATGGAACTGTGTTTGATACCAGACTCTGGGGATGTTTGTGGGAATTCCCTCTGCATTGCCTTTGGCACATTGGCAGTCTGCAGAGGAGAAATGTCAAGCTTCTGTGCTCTGGTTGACCGTTGGGGTGAGCAGTGGTTTTCTTTATCTTGGGAAGTAGATGTTCGCTTTATTGGAGATGCACAGTTGCGATCCCAAGGGTCCTTCACCACAGGTAGCTCTTCACTGAACGCCATCATCAGTTTTTTCACTGGATTTCCATGTATGAACTGCAAGCTACAAAATGTGGTGTTAATATTTCACTCTTAACCTATTTCACAATGAATTCAACTATCTGAGCTTCATTTCTGCTCTAAATCATGAATATTTAGGAGATGCTTCGGGTCTCTTTGGAGGTACAGTATGCTGTTTAAACGATGCATGCGTCCTAAGAGCTTGGAAGCCGTGCCAAAGCCATGCTCATGTCCTAAGGACTGGAGCACAGCTTTGGTGCAATTTACAGACTCTTAAGATGCATGTGTCATTTAAACAGCATACCTCCAAAGTGACCCAAAGCAGCTTTATTTTGGCCTGTCTGTTCAGGCCCTTTGTGTATGTCTCCTATTCAAATTCATAGATGCCTCAGAATTGCTGTTTTTAAAGGAGGGAACACTGTTTAGCAACACTATAATTTGAAAAGGAAAGAACTCAAGCTATATAAAGAAAACCCTGTCACAGTTCCATGCACATTACATAACTGATAATACACTATCCTATGTGTTAGATATCTATTTTCAAGCATTTCGACACAAATAAATGACACATCCATATATACACTTATTATTTCTTCACAGTAGTATTTAAAACAAAACATTCAATAGTTTATAGTGGTTTATCCTGAGTATCTCACCCATCAGAACTCCGTTTTCTTTTTCTTGGAGTAACCTCTGCCATATCCTCAGTGAAGTCTCTATAAATCAGAAATAATTATGTTAGTAAACGCAGGACGTTTCTGCCTTTAAAGTTGGGCTTTGGCAGACATGGGTCTGCATCACATGCCTGCCCAGGCCTGTCATTAATACTCCGCTTTCTCACACCCATTTACATTGAGAAATTCCCATCCTCAGACCACCAGATGTAACATAACACTGTATTTATCCTTTCTTTCAGAAGTAAGCTCAGTTTCCTCTTGCAAACAGTCTCAAACTGGATTATTTCTGAAGTGTGGACCCTTGAATCCCCTCAGGAATTGAACCATGTTAACTGAAGTCCAAAACACACTGCAGAAACAATCCAGTTTGACACCACTTTGACTGCCTTGGTTCAATGCAATGGGATTCTGGGAACTGTAGTTTCGTGAGACATTTAGCCTCCTCTGTCATGAGAGCTCTGGTGCCACAATGAACTACAGTTCCCAGGATCCCCTAGCACTGAGCCAGGGCAGTTAAAATGGTCTCAAACTGGATTATTTCTGCAGTGTGTTTTGGGCCTAAATCAAAATGGTGGTCCCTGAGCATTTGGGGGGCAAATAATCACCTAGACCAGATAGCCCTTTTCAGCCTTAATATAAAACAAAAACTTGGGAGGAGCCCATAAAATAAAATTTTCAGTTCTCAGGGAAAAGGGCCTGTGAGGGAAAAGGAAAAATAAATGGAAGAGCTTTCTTTCTCCCTCAATATTATGGCCATCAGGAGTCTGTTTTTAATACAGTAATAATTTAATTTAATTCAAAAACATTTTTTATTTAACATATTTTAACATATAACCAGGACAGGGTGGTTTGTTTTGCTTTGTTTTAAATAGGGGATGTGTGTGTTATTATATATGTTTTTAACTTTTTTTGGTATTAGCTTTTTATACTATTTTTAACTAGATAACTTTAATTGTTTTGAAACTTTTAATGATTTTGATGTATTTTATTGCTTTTGTTGTATTGTAATTAAGTGGGTTGTTTTAAGGGAGGAGGGATAATGAGATTTATTTTATTGTGTTATACGTTTTGTTTATTGATGTAAGTCCCCGATCTTATTGGAGAGGCCAGATAGAAATAAATAAATAAATTATTAGTAGTAGTAGTAGTAGTAGTAGTAATGTTAAGGTTTTAAACTTTTTTAAATCTTGCGAGCCGCCTTGGGTCCCTCTTTTGGAAGAAAAGACGGCATAGGAGTGAAATAATAAAAATATTATTTTGTTAAAAATTTTTAGTAGAATTTTATTTTATTTTGCTCTATTTTTAGCCAACTGTATGTGTACAGCTACAGTGCTCTATAAACAAATAAATAAAATAATTAAACATTGTATGTTTTTAGTTGTCCTGTTTGTTGAACACTGTACATCTCTCTGAGTCCCAGTTTTGGGAAAAGGGAGAGACAATTAATAATAATAACAATAACAACAAAAACAAATTTTTCTGAGTCCTAGTTTTGGGGAAAGGGAGATATTATTATTATTATTATTATTATTATTATTATTATTAATGAGTCCCAGTTTTGGGGAAAGGGAGGGATGCAAACAAACAACAACAACAAGTAATAATATTTTTCTGAGTCTTAGGTTTGGGGAAAGGGATATAAATAAATAAATAAGTAAATAAATAATATTTTTTTTCTGAGTCCCAGTTTTGGGGAAAGGGAGGGATACGAGTAATAATAATAATAATAATTTTTCTGAGCACCAGTTTGGGGGATAGGGAGGGATACAAATAAATAATAATAAATATAATAATAAAAATAATTAGTAATTATAATAATATTTTTTTCTGAGTCCCAGTTTTGGGGAAAGGGAGGGATACGAGTAATAATAATAATAATTTTTCTGAGTACCGGTTTGGGGGATAGGGAGGGATACAAATAAATAATAATAAATATAATAATAAAAATAATTAGTAATTATAATAATATTTTTTTCTGAGTCCCAGTTTTGGGGAAAGGGAGGGAGAAAAATAAATAACAACAATAATAAATATAATAATAATAAAAAATAATTTTTCTGAGCCTCAGTTTTGGGGAAAGGTAAGGATACAAATAATAACAACAACAATAATAATAGGGGTTGTGAAGGGATGAAAGGAAGCGAGGGGCGCGTTTGTTGTCGCGTGTTTCGTGTCCCTTGAAGCCCCTTCCTTCTTACGGCCGCCCTGAGGCCAACTCATCCCGGGGTTTTGTGGGCCATTTCTCCTCAGAGGGTCCTTTGCCTTCCTCTGAGGCTGAGAGAGTGTGACCTCTGCCCAGGGTCACCCGTTGGCCGAGCTGGGGCCTGGGAGTGAAAAAGGGAGCGGGCGCAAGAGGAGACCGAGAGCCCTGAAAAGGCCCCGGATTCAACGCTTTTTACTTTATTTACCTCAGAAAAGGGAGAAAATGGCGCCTCCGCGTTCTCTGGTCCTCTCAGCGCTTCTTCTCCGCTCAGAGTTCGAAACTCGTCTCATTTGCGCGCCTTTTTTCCTCCCGGCCTCTGATTGGTCGGCCTCAAGCTCCCTCGACGGCCATTGGTTGAGCGAGTAGCCAATCAGAAAGCGAAGGCAGTCTGTCAACAACAAGAAGGACACGCCCCGCTCCCAGACCAAAGAGATAAGGTTGCAAACACAGGGAGGACAGAGGGAAACACTTCAGGTTGTGAAGTGACATTTTGTGAAGGGTGCATCTACATTGAGGAAATAATACAGTTTGACACCGCTCTAAGTGCTGTGGCTCCATTCCTAGGGAACCCTGGAGTGTGTACTTTTTGTGAGGCCTTCATCCTTCTCTGTTGAACAGATGTGTGGCCTGACAAAGCTTCCAGTCACAGAAATTCAACAGGATAGGGTTGAAAGTGGTATCAAACTGGGTTATTTCTTCAGTGTAGATGCCCCCGCCCCTAAAGTGACCTGAATCAGCTTCTGGCAACACCACACATTTGAGTGTTCCATTAAGCCCAATGGGTGACCTTGGGCAAAAGTCACACTCTCTCAGCCTCAAGGAGGGCCATGGCCAAACTCTCCTGAACAAACCTATCCAGGAAAACCCCATAATAGGGTTTCCATAAAACAATATCAACTTGAAGTCACACAACAACCACAACAACAACAAAGCTTCGGCCTGCGCTTGTCTCCCCTCATCCTTTACACAAAAAAACCTATTTAAATTGTGAATTTTAAATAACGAATTTTAGATGCGGATGGCTTTAAAGTGCACGTGTCGTTATTCGTCCTTTTAAATTAAATAAATAATAAAAATATTTTAAAAATTAAAAGTATTATAAAAATATTTAATAATAATTTGATGTCTGCTTTAACCAATGTGTTCTAACTGGTGTTGTTGTCGTCCCCGATCCGTTGGGAGAGGCAGGCAATAAGAAAATAAATCAAATTATTATTATTATAATTATTATTTTTATTATTACAGATTGCGAATCACAATATTTCCGATGGCCTTAGGAACCGAGGCACCGCTAATTTTATGGGTTTTGGGTCACCACAACGTGAGGAACTGTATTAAAGGGTCACAGCATTAGGAAGGTTGAGGACCACAGGCTTAGGCCGCATCCGCACTGGGGGAATAACCCAGTTTGGCACCGCTTTAATTGCCTTGGCTCAAGGCTCTGGAATTCTGGGAGTTGGAGTATGTTGTGGGGCCCAGAGCGGAGCGGAGCTCCGCTCTGGGCCCCACAACATACTCCAACTCCCAGAATTCCAGAGCCTTGAGCCAAGGCAATTAAAGCGGTGCCAAACTGGGTTATTTCCCCAGTGCAGACACAGCCTTAGACAGTATTGACTTCTCAAAACAGGGCTGAGACCAACTAATCAGACCACGGAAATTGGAAGTATAATCCAATGGCAATCCGAACGCAATCATGGGGTTTCACGTCATTGCGTATTAAATCATCTCACGCCATTCCGGGCAAAAGGGAAGTCAATTCGAACGCAATCACGGGTTTAACGTTATTGAGAATTTAAAGCATCTCACACAATTTCAGGCAATTGGGGGGTCATTTTCGGCTGATACAAAGTCAGCCTTCCGAATGCAATGGGATTTCATGTGTATTCGCTAAACTAGCGGATTCACATGAATTCGAATTGGTTTCTGAAGTGTGGAGGGCCGTTTACCCCTAACCCCAGCAAATGTGGAGGGACCACTGTATCATCATTATCATTTCATACATGAATTTTATATTTAATTATTGTTCTATATACTGGAATATAAATATTACGTAGATCTCTTAATATGTGTATTTTATGCAGCTTAATAAGTGTATTTTATGTAACGATTGTGTTTTAACTATGTTGTAATCTGCCTCAAGCCTTGAAGATAGGCAGGTAAATAATAATAATAATAATAATAATAATAGTAATAATAATAATAATAATAATAATTGTCTTCAATATTTCCCCTTACTTTTGTGGGTCACCCAGGGACATGTGATGCTTCCATTTAGGGTGCATGGGGAAGTAGTTTTCCATTAATAATAATGGATTGATGGCAATAATGACAGGAACATTTTTTATTTTCAAAGTATGCTTTATTTGAAAGGCAAAAGTAAGGATGGAGATCCCTGTGAAGGATGCACGGCTTTGTTTTCTTTGCTGACATGCAAGGTTTTGAGGTGGAGTGGATGAAGTTGCCTGGTGCAGTTTTTCAAAAGCAGACAACGCCCCGGGATCCAGCAGCTATTGATGTGCAGCAACCGCTTCTCTCTTATTTTAAGGGATCCCAGGTCATCTGGTGGGCCTCCAAGTTCTCCCTGTCTCGTATGCTGTGGAGGGATATCGACAAAGAAGCCAAAAGTTACAAGGGACCACTGCTTTTTTTCATAACAGAAGCCACAATCTTCGAGAGGGGCTTCCAATATTCCATCTACTAAGAGCTTGGAAAAAGTCACCCTTCTGGATGACAGTTCTCAGACTCCCATATCCAGTATGGGATGCTTTTCTAACCTCTGATTCTAAGATTGCAGCATTGTGCAACTGAAGCACGGCACCAAATTTGTAACCAAGTTCCAGTCGTACAATTGCAGTGTACTCACAACTCCACTTCTGCAACCTTGAAATGTACCGTATATACTCAACTATATGTCAGCCTCATGTATATGTTGATTCGGGTCATGAAATCCCGGCGCAAGTGTGGACGACCTCCTGATTCAGGTCAAGAAACCCCTGCGCAAGTATGATCGACCATCATTTAAATCAGATTGGAGCTCAGGTTAAAATGCAGTGTGAATGGGCCCTGAGGTTTTGGGAGTCAATTTTTGGACCAAAATTTCTAGACATATACATGAGTATATACAGTATTTACATTCTCCACTTGTCAATAATGTCCAACAGCATCCACCAGATAACTTCAATCAATCAATCAATCAGTCAATCAAATTGCTTTTTTAATTTTATACATTTTAATATTGTACTGTTTTTAACTGTATTTATTTAATTTGCTGTTAGCCACTTTGAGTCCCTATATTGGAAGAAAGGCAGGATATAAGAAAATAATAAGGACAGGACCCAAAAGATGTCCATAAAGATGTCTATAGACCTCTGCTCTTTGATTTGGAGAGGTGAGATTACCTGACACAGCAAAGCCGCGTAATGCCACATCTTCCATATTTCACCATGGGATAGGAACATCTGAAAAACTTGCAAGATCCATTGGCCAGATAACACTCCCGTCTCCTCCGTGGTTTGGAAGCAAATCCTGTGTGTGGGCCCACAGAAGGTCATTAGGACAGAGCAAAACAGTTAAACCAGAACTTGTTAACATTACTAATTCAAAAGCCCCCAAAATCTACAGCTCTCAAACCCTACACCCAGCAGGGCAAATAGCTGGAGGATTCTAGTTGTTGCAAGTTCACAAGAAAATACCTTTTCTTTTCTTTTTTAAAAATTTCTTTATTACCAATAGTGTTACACAAAATATTTTTAAAAATAAACATAAATACATCCACATCCATTACATACTCTCCCCAAAATTAATTCACCTGCAATATGTGTACATAAATGTAAATACATTCACTCCCTAGTCATTCACTACTTCCATTTCTACAACCTTGGAAGAGTTTCCAACAAAATGATATTTTTCTGTTTCTTTTTCTTTGTTGATACCAAGTTAATCTATACCTACTCTGATAATAGATGCAACGACGTGTGTGTGTGCGCGCGCATGTCTGTATTCTATATATTCATAGAATCATAGAATCATAGAATCATAGAGTTGGAAGAGACCACAAGGGCCATCTAGTCCAACCCCCTGCCATGCAGGACCTCCAAATCAAAGCATCCCTGACAGATGACCATCCAGCCTCTGTTTAAAGGCCTCCAAGGACGGAGACTCCACTACGCTCCGAGGGAGTGTGTTCCACTGTCGAACAGCCATCTAAATCTGATCAAAATCATTTTAGGACAAAACTTGATTTTCTAGTTGGCTACCACAATTCCTTACATTTCATATCATTTAATCAAGTTTTTAAAACCCCAAAAAAGTTTTCTTCCCATTGCTGGGATAAATACTTAAGCATTTTTCTTCTAGTCATCAGCATATTGGTCTTGATAACTGTCTTTCAAGGATCTTGTTAGTTTGTCCATCTCTAGTATGTCTAACAATTTGATCAACCAATCTTCTAACAGAAGTGTTTCTTCTAATTTCCATACCCTAGATTACCATTCTTGTGGCAAAATAAAATAATCTTTCCAATTATTCGTCTAACATATTCAGCAAGAATACTTCTGGCTCAAACTGTATGCTTTTCTTATAAAATCTTGCATTTTATGCAATGGACTTTAATCTAAAATATATTGACCTTTCCACACATTCATCACAAATATTAGACAGTACCTGTTATAAGAAAATACCATTTCCAAGGTTTGAACTAAAGGGCTCTGAAACAGAATTTGAATCCAAACCTTTAAAGGTGGGTTGGCAACTC
Organism: Urosaurus nigricauda; assembly: GCA_034509955.1. NCBI lineage: Eukaryota > Metazoa > Chordata > Lepidosauria > Squamata > Phrynosomatidae > Urosaurus > Urosaurus nigricauda. The sequence goes on along the minus strand of JAOEGL010000001.1, from coordinate 373,696,286 downwards.
TAATGGGGCTGGGGTCCCGTTTGATGTCACTGGGACTGGCTGCAAGAAATGCCTAAAATCCATGCCCCCAGTGCCTCCATTGTGTAGGGGAAGTCTTGATTAACCCTCTGTCTTCCCATTTTTTCAGCTGCGTTTAAAATGTCCCAGTTTCCTTCTTTGTCCTCAGCATACTCCATTTGCTACAAAGTGAGTTCAAAGGACAAAAAGGGATCTTTTCCTGCATTAACATAGCCGGAGGAAGAGGATAGGGCAGAATATTCCTTTTCCCAATAAGCTCAGACTGCTGCAGTCTCGTCTCTTTTGTATGTTCTTCCTTTTTAATAACTTTCACCATCTTAGCCACACTTTGGTTCTGCCTGTCTTACAAGCGTTTTGGTTTTCATCTGTAAAATATTGGAGAGTAGGAATTTCTACCTGTACTGCACAGAACCACAATTGCCAATCTTTGAACCACTAAGTAGGAAGTTTCCCCCAACCATTTTACTTCACTCTGTGTCTTGCCTTGGGGAAAAAACAGTTATCAAGCTGCCTGCCAAAGCTGCTTCCTTTAACGCAGGTTGTTGTGGTACGCAGGACACCCTTGTGGTTGTGGTTTCATCAAAAGCTAAAACTGCTACCCACCATGGTAGTAAACATGGGCATACTTGGTGCATGAAACTGGAAGGAAGCTTAAGGGAGCTTGATATCTGTTGGGTCTTGCTTCCAGGAACCTCCCCACCCATAGATACCAAAATCCTTGGATATTTAAGTCCCATTAAATGCAATGGAGTACTGTAATCAAATGGTGTCCCTTATGTCAAATGGCAAAATCAAGCTTTGCTTATCGGTATTTGTTTTTAGAATATTTTCAGGCCATGGATGATTGAATCCACGTGGATTAAAAAAAAAAGTCTGTGGATACAGAGGGCTGACTGTATTTCGAGATGTTTTTAGCTGTATAGCTTCAATGTAGGGTGTGAGCCACTTTGGGTCCCTTATGGGAGAAAAGTGGTATCTAAATTAATTAATTAAATATTCAGATAAATTCAGGTTGCTCTTGATTGCTTTAATATTTCTGCTTCTGTGTGGGCTTTCACAAATGCACCCGTCTCCCTGCTTCTACTTCCAAGCTTAACAAAAGAATACATGAGCAATGTATTCTAGCTGCAGCTGGGGGAAAATTTAGCAGGCCCTTGGTATCCACTGGGATTTCGTTCCAGGATGCCCCATAAATACCAACATCTGTCGATGCTCTGGTCCCATTATATAAAAGAATGCAGTAATATAGTGTCTGTTGGCAAAATCAAGGTTTTCTTTTTGGATTTTTAAGAAACATTTTCAAGCCTTGGATGGCTGAATCCACAAATACAGAATTAATGGATATGGAGGGATGACTATACATAAGATATTCCTTATCTACGGATTCAACCATCCATGGTTTGAAAATATTATATATATATATATATATATACACACACACACCAAAAAAGCAAACTTTAATTTTGTCATTGTATATAAGGGATGCCATTTTACCATGCCACTGAATTGAATGGGACTTGAGCATCTACAAATTTTGGTATCCATGGGTGATCCTGGAACAAAACCTCAGGGTACTATTGTACTTATTTTGGATCACAACTTATCAACTATCAAAATTCACTTGCTTGACCATTTGGGGGATTTTGGGAGGTGTTGGCCAGAATTTCCAAGCTCATCCAAAAATACAAATTCTATTCTACTACAGTTTTGGAATCAATTCCCAGAAGGAGTTAATCAGAATATACCTCTGATGGCTTTTAGAAGGAGTTGTAAGACTTTATTTATATGCTGGCTTTCTCCTGAAAAACTGGACACCCCCTTCTCAGAATAAGATCATTGTCTGAACCTTCTGCATCCCACATTTTACTTAGTAGAAACCTTACTTTGTTGACTGGGCAAAACTATATAGTCATCAGCACAAAAGGCCCATCTTGTGCCTTTTCCTTCTTTGCAGTTATGACTTCTGGTCACAACTCAGAGATGTCTGCCTTTCCTCCTTTGTGCCCCTGGCTAACAAGGTTCCCTCCATTTCCTTAACCTTGTTTTGTCTCCATCCCTGAAGTTTACAGGACCAAAATCTGTGATCTGGGGTAACCCCTTATGATGTCAAGGAATACGGACCATAGTGATGTCACGGTGATGTCATATATCAAGCATCAACCAGAGCTGCATACAGTATGTCAATGCTACCATGTCAGTTTTGGCCACACTGCAAAATAAAGCAGCTTAACGCTGCTTCAACTGCCATGGCTCAATGCTAAAGAAGTCTGGGATTTGTAGTTTTGTGCAATACTGTATATAGTCAACTATAAGTTGATTTCATGTATAAGTCAAGGAGACGTTTTAGGGCCAAAATCATCGATTTTGATATGACCCAAGGGTAAAACCTAGGGGCATGTCACAAACGACTTGAAGGATAAAGCAAAATACAATGATGCCAAAAAACTTACAAAATTCCAGCAACCATAACTATTTGTATCCCTAACACAAGTTGGATGGATGAGAGAATAGAAGGGAAACTGTGCTTCCAGGATGAATTACACCCTTGGCTTTCACCAGAGAATGTTTCCTTTTTATATAAGTGTTAAAGTACAGTACTTACATTGACCCATAGATAAGATGACTGAGGTCTTTTGGGGGTCAATTTTTTTGATGAAAATGTCTGGACTTATACATATGAGGCATGGAAGTTAAACCGGTGTCAAATTGCTTTATTCTTGCAGCATGGCAGCAGCCTATGAAAAAAATATTATACACCGACTTTTCAAGTCAGCCCTCTTGACCTGCGTTTCTTCCCTTTTGCCGCAAAAACTGGAGAACATGCTTCACAGCTGGAGACTGCAGGCCAGTCCCTGGAATCTGGAAACTTTATGGGAAATGGGCAAGAACCAGTGAAGTGTAACGGTTTGAGCGTTGGTGTAGGACAGCGGTTCCCCACCTGTGCTCCGCAGAGTCCTTAGGGCATTGCAAGTCAAAAAGGTTGGGAACCCCTGGTCTAGGACTTTGGAGACCAAGGTTTGAATCCCTGATCAGCCAAGGAAACCCACTGGGTGGCCTTAGACAAGTCACACTTTCTCAGCCTCAGAGGATGGCAATAGCAACCCCTCCCTGACAAAACTTGCCAATAAAAAGCCATTATAGGGTTGCCTTAGGGTTGCCATAAGTCAGAAATGACTCAAAGGCACACAACAACAACAACAACAACAACAACAACAACAACATGGACAATACACAACTCAGAGGTGTCTTCCTGTCTCTTTCTTTCTGTTCTTCCCAGGAAAAGATGTCTCTCCCTCCCTTCACTCCATTTTTTCCCCTTACCTGAAGAAGCCAGGAGCAGCAAAGACACAGCCACCAAGAACAGGTGAGCAATCTTCATGGCTTGCTTGGTGAAGGTATGAATGCTTTGAGAACAAAACCCAAAGGGTTGCCGCCACCAACAATCTGAATGGAGCTCCGATGCTGGCAGGGCATGGTTTGCATCTTATATTTGTAGGACTGTCCCCGGGAAGTTGCAACACTGGAGACGGTTGGAGCCAATTCCACAGAAAGGAAACCAAATACCGTTGAGAACACCTTGCTGGAGTCTGTCTATTGTAACCGTTTTCATTCAGGTTACGTCTCACTTGTGGAGCAACCGTTTCAACATCTCTGTCTCGTAACCACCAAAGATCTCCCAATTCTTGAACTGTCACTTTTGGAAAATCTCCTTTTCTCTGGCTATCTACCTACTACCTACAAATATAGATATTATTATGTACGTTAAAGTGCACATTTATTATTTATTTTAGCTTCAGAATTTTTAAATACAGAAAGGAGGAAAGAGGAAGAGATAAATGAAATTAAAATTAGGAAAGAAGAATTTAAATTAAAATCGTTTATAGTTGATGTCATTATTAGGTTAGAAGACCCGCTAAGAAAAAAATAAACCTTAATTGCAAAATATTAAGGATTTGGGGGATAACGCAGGACTCAAAAATGATATGGATAAGACTAAAATTTTAGTACAAAAAAGATTTAGAAAAAGAAAAATGCCTTAAATTAACAGGTTTTGAAATAGTAAAAATTGTAAACATTTGAGAATAAATATAACTGTGACATGTACATTTGATAAATCATCTATTAAGAATGGATGTTTTCATAATAATTAAACACAAAGAGCATTATTGTTATTTTAATGATGTTCTATTTTTTTCCTTTTTTCCTTTACTTTGTAATGCTCTTTGTGTTTAATAAAGTTAAAATGTCCCCAAATTAAAACAGAACAGCGCAAAAGACTTCATTAAAACACACAAACACACATACACAAAACAAAAGTCATTCTACTCTAAGAATGTTTTTAAAATTTTGCTTTTTGAAATTTTTCTTCTAGGTTAGGCAGTTTCTGAATGAAAAGATCTTACTAACAGAAAACAAATGTTTCTGATGAAATTCTCCAAAGATGAAAATTCTGAATATGAAAAATTCTAATGTGATCTTTTCATACAAAACAAAACAGAAAATATCTCCCTTTTTACCTCTTTTGATAGAGTCACAAGCTTGATGAGAGGAATGCTGTGGTTATAGCATATCTTGATTTCCCTAAAGTCTTAGATAAGGACTCCCATAATATTCTTGAAAATAAGCTAGTAAAATGTGCGCTAGGCAATGCAATTGTTAAATGGATTTGTAATTGGTTTTCCGGCCGAACCAAAAGGGTGCACAGCAGTGGATCCTCCTCATCTTGGTCAGAAGTGGGGTGCCATAGGGTTCTGCCCTGGATCCAATGCTATTCTACATCTTTGTCAATGGATGAAGTAATACAGGGCAAGCTTATCAAATGTGCAGATGACACCAAATTAGGAGGAGTAGCCAATACCCCAGGGAAGAGGATGTTTCCGGCTGGAAACCCCTCCCTGTCAAATTGGTTCCCTTTCCAAAAGGGGGGGGGGGGGTTATGTATTGCTTTTTGTTGCAAGCTGCCACACATTTTATTAAACATTGCTTGAAGGGAGCCCTTTTTCTGCTTTTCAATAAATCTCCCTTTTTCTATCACTTCTGGAAGTCACTTATTGTTGTTGTTGTTGTTGTTGTTGTTGTTAAACTTTATTTGTAAAGTGCTGTAGGTTAAACATAGCACTGTACATAGAATAAAATAAAATAAAATAAAATGGACCTGTCGGTGGTGTACATCTTAGAAAATGGAATATAATAAAAAAATTAATTAAATCTGGAGGTCGTCCACACTTGCACCAGGATTTCATGACTTCTTGAAGTGGCAGCTGTGCTGCACAGTTTGCCATTGCATCCATGCCTGGGTGCACTTCATGTATTCCCACTATTGTATATTAGTGCATTGTTCATGCACAAGAATCAAGGCCCACTCTGTGGAGTATGTGGGTTATCTGTTTGCTCAGTTGAGCATGGGTTGTATATAGTTGTTATATTCTATATTAGAAAGAAAAAGCACGTACAAGTGTTTGGTTCACTGTCAGTTTTATTGTTGACCAATAAATGTTCTTTGGTTCATCTTACAACTGTTGTCACGACACTCCCTCCGCTGCTGACCTAAGCTTGTCAGTCTAATCCATTTGTATGATTCACAGAGACCACGAAGAAGAAGGACACATTGCTTACCTGTAACGGTATTTCTTCGAGTGGTCATCTCAGAATATATACAAATCCCGCCCTTCCTCCCCTCAGTGTCCTGCTCATGATTGGTTCTGCTCCTCCGTCGCTTTGCGGTGGAAAAATTTCGGAACTGGGGAAAAGAGCGGGAACTGGGCTTATATAGAGGAGGGACGGAGCTACCGCCAAAAAGTTGCAAAGAGTTGCAAGATCTACTTTGCCCAGTGATTCCATAAAGTTCCGAATTCGACTGCGCAGGCACAGTACAACCCATTTGTATGTATTCGCAGATGACCACTCGAAGAAATACTGTTACAGGTAAGCAACCTGTCCATATCACCAGGGCCCATCCATAGTCTCATGTTTTGGCCTGGAAATCTTTGGGCTTGGGATGATCCCAGTCTTTTCAAACCTGGTGGCCAAATTGGACCACCCAGACTCTTAGGTAGTTGAGTCTCTTCAGGAATTATCAATCAGAAATGTACTGAAAGATGACGTACTATGGTCTTTTTGCTGTTAACCGCCCTCGAGTCCATCTTGACCCATAGCAACCCTATGGATGAGACATCCCCAAGACTCCCTGTCCTCCGCTGTTCTCCTTAGCTCTTGTAAACTCATACCCATGATCTTCTTAATAGAGTCCATCCATCTAGCATGGAGCCTTCCTCTCTTTCTACTTCCCTCCACCTTTCCTAGCATTATTGTTTTTTTTCCAGTGAGTTGGGTCTTATTGTGACGTGTCTGAAGTACGACACTCACAGTTTTGTCATTTTGGCTTCCATGGAGATTTCTGACTTGGTCTGCTCTAGTACACACTTGTTTGTCTTTTTGGCTGTCCATGGCATCCTCAGCACTCTTCTCCCGCACTACATCTCAAATGCATTGATTTTCTTCCTGTCTTCTCAATTATCTAGCTCTCACATCCATACATAGTAATAAGGAATATAATGGCTTGTCCAAGTCTAACTTTTGTGCTCAGTTGTATATCTTAATTTTTTAGGATCTTTAATAGAATCATAGAGTTGGAAGAGACCACAAGGGCCATCCAGTCCAACCCCCTGCCATGCAGGAACTCCAAATCAAAGCATCCCTGACAGATAGCCATCCAGCCTCTGCTTAAAGACCCCTAAGGAAGGAGACTCCACTACACTCCGAGGGAGTGTGTTCCACTGTCGAACAGCCCTTACTGTCAGGAAGTTCCTCCTAATGTTGAGGTGGAATCTCTTTTCCTGCAGTTTGCATCCATTGTTTCGCGTTCTAGTCTCTGCAGCAGCAGAAAACAAGTTTGCTCCCTCCTCAATATGACAGCCCTTCAAATATTTAAACAGGGCTATCATATCACCTCTTAACCTTCTCTTCTCCAGGCTAAACATCCCAAGCTCCCTAAGGCGTTCTTCATAGGGCAAGGTTTTGCTAGTTCTTTCATAGCTGCCCTCCCCATTCTTAGGACCTTATCGCAGACACGTTTGCCCCTAATCTGGGCATGGACAGGGGATGCACATACCCAAGTGGAAACTCATTTTGTTGCATGCCATACTATCCTCAAGGCAGACCATGCCATCACCCAGGTGTGTGAATTCTGAAAGATGGAAAGATCGCCCGATCAGGGCCCAGGTGTGTGAATTCTGAAAGATGGAAGCTTTCTGGTGAAGCTGAACCACATGGCTGAGCCCTGATCGGGGACAGCTTAGTACTAGGCAATGACATGGGGATGCCTTGAGGATAGTGCGGTATGCAATAAAATGCGATAAGGTCTGTGCAATAAGATCCTTAGTCTTCTGATTTCTTGACTGCAGTCCCTGCTCTGATCAATGTTTGATTCCAGGTATGAGAACTCTTTTACTACCGGTATTCTATTTCCCCATTGTCTAGCTTGAATTTGTATAAATTCTCAATGGTCATTATACAGCGCTGAGTATAATTACAGCCCTCTAGAAATAAAGTTTAATAATAATAATAATAATAATAATAATTTTTGTATTCTTTATGTTCAACAGCAAGCCTTTGCCCTCTCTTCCTTGATCTTTCTCAGTAGTTGTTCCAGATCTGTGATGTTTTCTGCTAGCAGTATGGTGTCATCTGCATACCTTAGTTTGTTAATATTCCTTCCTCCTATCTTCACTCCGTGTCCAAGCCTGCTTTTCTTATAATATGTTCTGCATACAGGTTAATCATTTAGAGTGAAAGGAAGCAGCCTTGCTTGACTCCTTTGCCAATTGGGAACTATTCTGTTTCTCCATGTTCTGTTCTGACAATAGCCTCTTGCCAAACCTTGCCAAGAAAATCCCAAGGTAGGATCAACATAAGCTGGTGTTGACCTGAAGCCTCATAAAAACAAAACTCTCTAGCATACAGTGTGCCCCAATTGTGAGGATCCCATAGATTTGTACAAAAGGGTACCCACTTGTGTGATAGTCACACTTTTATTTATTCCATCAGTTTCTAAATAATTCAGGCTTTTGCAGCATTTTCACAACGTAGGGCCAGTGTAGTGTAGTGGTCTGTGTGCTGGACTAGGACTATGGAGATGAGGGTTTGATTCCCAGCTCAGCCATGAAATCCACTGGGTGACCTCGGGCAAGCCACACTCTCTCAGCCTTTGGGGAGGCAATGGCAAACCTCCTCTGAACAAATCTTGCCAAGAAAACCCCATGATTATGGCCTTAGGGTCGCCATAATTCGGAAATGACTTGAAAGCACACAACGACAACAACAACAACACATACACCCATTTCACCCAGCTATTCAGTATTAAAAGGAGTCTTCACTTTTTGAGAGAGCCATTCTCCTTATTATGCCACAGATCTCTTCATTGCATTGCTCCCTGGCATAAAATAAAGTAAAACTGAAGGGCTAAACCATCTGTGGTCATTTTTATTTATTTATTTTGATTTATACTGTACTGCATGCCTTTGTTTTCTTTGATAACATGCAAGCTTTGGAGGTGGAGTGGATGAAGTTCCCGGGTGCAGATTTTCAAAAAAGACAACGCCCCGGGATCCAGCAGCTATTAATGTGCAGCAGCCGCTTCTCTCTTATTTCAAGGGATCCCAGATCATCTGGTGGGCCTCCAAGTTCTCCCTGTCTTGTTTGCTGTGGAGAGATATACAAAGAGGCCAAAAGTTACAATGGACCACTGCTTTTTTAAATAACAAGCCACAATCTTCAAGAGGGGCTTCTGATATTCCATCTAAAAAGAGCTTGGAAAAGTTACTCTTCTGGATGACAGTTCTCAGAATCCCATATCCAGTATGGGATGCTTTTCTAACCTCTGATTCAAAGGTTGCAGCATTGTGCAACTTAATCAAATTTGCAACGAAATGGACAATCACATGGGCATACATACACATCCATCCCCAAACCACACGCATTCACATTTGGCTTCTGTATGATTATATAGATGTTGCTCATTCCCAGTTCCAGTCGTACAATTGCAGTGTACTCATGACTCCACTTCTGCAACCTTGAAATGTATCGTATATACTTGACTATAAGTCAGCCTTAGTATAAGTCAAGGGCAGATTTGGGGGCCAAAATTATGTATTTTGATATGACCCATGGATAAGTTGAGGGTAAAACTTAGGGGCACACAACAAAGGATCTAAATAATGAAGCAAAGGGAAATGATGCCAAAGAAAGTACAAAATTATGGTAGGCATAACTGTTTGGGCTTACCCTAAAGGCTAGATAGTTGGGTCAGTGCAAGTGTTGTTGTTATTATTATTATTATTAACCTTTATTTATATAGTGCTGTAAATTTACACGAAAACCAATTGTGACAAACCAATTTTTCTTCTTCTCTCCCATCGAGAACAAGATGCATTTTTTAAAAAAATATTCTTTTCAAAAGTCCCACTTTCAAAAGGTTATTTTTTCTCTCCCATCGAAAAGTATTTTTCATAAATTTCTTGAATAAAAATAAAAGACGAGGGAGGTGAACATTTACACTAACTACCTGGCATTTCTAACTCAATTAGCATGTCAAAAGGAAGTTTGGCAGAGATTTAAAGAACATTCCTCTGCTAGAAAAACCCAATATGAATGGTAGCTTTGCATATGCAAAATACTCAAATCCTGGCCATCAAATTAAAAATTAAAATTCTTACTCATTGATCGAGAAGTGCTCATAATTTCTTCTCTTTAAAAAGCTTTCAAAATCTTGGAATAACAGAAATTTCTTCTGTTTATCGAATTCTGATGAATATTCTTGATATCACTAGTACTGCTTCCAGGACACCAGGGGATGGTTCCCCTTTTAAATAAGAGTTAAAGTACACTATTTACACTGACCCACGGATAGGCTGAGGTTTGGGGGTCAATTTTTAACCAAAATTTCTAGAGTTACACATGTGTATATATAGTATTTAGACATTCTCCACTGGACAAAAATGTCCAACAGTATCCACCCAATACTTCAGTCAATTAATCAAATTGGTTTTTAAAATTTTTTATATTTATGCATTTTAATGTTGTACTGTTTTAATTGTATTTTTTTAAATTTTCTGTTAGCCACTTTGAGTCCCTATCTTGGAAGAAAGGCAGGATATAAGAAAATAATAAGGACAGGACCCAAAAGATGTCCATGAAGACGTCTATAGACCTCTGCTCTTTGATTTGGAGAGGTGAGATTACCTGACACAGCACACCCGTCTGCCACATCTTCCATATTTCACCAAGGGATAGGAACATCTGAGAAGCTTGCAAGATCCATTGGCCTGATAACACTCCCGTCTCTTCCGTGGTTTGAAGGCAAATCCTGTGTGTGGGCCCACAGAAGGTCATTAGGACAGAGCAAAACAGTTAAACCAGAACTCCTTAACATTGCTATTTCAAAACCAACCTTGAGTTTACAGGACCAAAACAGGAGATCTGGGGTAACCCTCTTATGATGTCAAGGGAGATAGACCCTAGTGATGCCACGGTGAAGTCAGATATCAAGCATCAACCCGAGCTGCTTACAGTATGTCAATGCTCCCATGTCAATTTTGGCCACACTGCAGAAATAAAGCAGCTTGACGCTGCTTCAGCTGCCATGGTTCAATGCTATAGAAGTCTGGGATTTGTAGTTTTGTGCAATACTGTATATAGTCGACTATAAGTTGATCTCATGTATAAGTCTAGGACATGTTTTGGGGGCAAAATCACAGATTTTGCTATGGCCCATGGATAAGTCGAGGATAAAACATAGGAGCATGTCACAAAAGAGCTAAAGGATGAAGCAAAGGAAAATGAGGCCAAAGGCATAACTATTTGTGCTCATAGTAAAGGCTAGACGGAAGAGCGGATAGAAGGAGCTCTGTGCTTCCAGGATGAATTACATCCTTGGCTTTCATCAGAGGATGGTTCCTCTTTTATATAAATGTTAAAAGTACAGTACTTCAATTGACCCATAGATAAGATGACACAGGTTTTTTGGGGTCAATTTTTTGATGAAAATTTCTGGACTTATACGTGAATATATACGGTATTTACCCTTCAAAGAGCTCTGAAAGTGCTCCATCAGACTACAGATACAAGAATTCCATAACAATGAGTTGAACGTGTCAAATTGCTATAGTTCTGAAGCATGGCAGCAGCCTATGAGAAAAATATTATACACCAACTTTTCAAGTCAGCCCTCTTGACCTGCATTTCTTCCCTTTTGCTGCAAAAACTGGAGAACAGGCTTCATGGCTGGAGACTGCAGGCCAGTCACTGAAATCTGGAAACATGGGCAATGGACAAGAGCTAGTATGATGTAGTGGTTTGAGCATTGGTTTAAGATAGTGGTTCCCAACCTGTGCTCTGTGGAGTCCTTAGGGCTCCACAAATCAAAACTTTGGAGACCAGGGTTTGAATCCTGATCAGCCATAGAAACCCACTGAGTGACCTTAGACAAGTCACACTCTCCCAGCCTCAGAGGAGGTCAATGGTGTCTGATGAAAATTGCCAAGAAAAAAGCCATGATAGGGTTGCCTTAGGGTTGCCATGTCAAAAACTACTCGAAAGCACACAACAACAACAACAACATGGACAATACACAACTCAGAAGTGTCTTCCTGTCTCTTTCTTTCTGTTCTTCTCAGGAAAAGATGTCTCTCCCTCCCTTCACTCCATTTTTTTTCCTTACCTGAAGAAGCCAGGAGCAGCAAAGACACAGCCACCAAGAACAGGTGAGCAATCTTCATGGCTTGCTTGGTGAAGGTATGGATGCTTTGAGAACAAGACCCAAAGTGTTGCCACCAATGTTGGCAGGGCAAGGTTTGCATCTCATATTTGTAGGACTGTCCCCGGGAAGTTGCAACACTGGAGACGGTTGGAGCCAATTCTACAGAAAGGAAACCCAACACCTTGCTGGAGTCCATCTACTGTAACCGTTTTCATTCAGGTTACGTCTCACTTGTGGAGCAACCATTTCAACATCTCTCTGTCTCGTAACCACCAAAGATCTCCCAATTCTTGAACTGTCACTTTTGGAAAATCTCCTTCTCTCTGGCTATCTACCTACTACCTACAAATATAGATATTATTATATACGTTGAAGTGCACATTTATTATTTATTTTAGCTTCAGAATCTTTAAATACAGAAAGGAGGAAAGAGGAAGAGAGAAATGAAATTAAAATTTAAATTACAGTAAAAGCATGATATGATTATTAGATTAGGAGACCCACTAAGGAAAATTAAGCATTAATTGCAAAATATTAAGGATTCTGGGGATAACGCAGGATTCAAAATTGATATGGATAAGACTAAAATTTTAGTACAAAAAAGATTTAGAAAAAGAAAAATTATTTAAGATAACAGGTTTTGAAATTGTAAAAATTTTACAATCTTTGGGATAAATATAACAGCAAGGTGTACATTTGATAAATCATCTATTAAGAATAGATGCTTTAATAACAATTGATATATAATTGATAGTTTTTAAAAAGCTAAAAGATTTTTATTCGGAGGAAACAGAGGGTGGAAAGAAGTTCTTTGAATACTATATATATGATCTTCCAAATGTCCCCAAATTATGGCTCCTCTTCATCCTGGAGAGAAGTGACCAGTGGGTTCCCACAGGGCTCTGTCCTGGGCCCAGTGCTATTCAATATCTTTATTAATGACTTGGATGACAGAATTGGGGGCATACTTATCAAATTTGCAGATGACACTAAACTAGGAGGAGTAGATAATACCCCAGAGGACAGGATCAAAATTCAAAATGACCTGAATAGACCAGAAAGCTGGGCCAATGCTAACAAAATGAGCATCAACAGGGATAAATGGAAGATACTGCACTCAAGTACAAAAAATAAAATAAAAATGAAATGCATAGGTATAGGATGGGGGACACCTGGCTGAATGAGACAACATGTGAAAGGGACCTAGGAGTCCTAATAGACCACAAGTTGAACATGATTCAACAGTGTGATGTAGCAGCTAAAAAGGCCAATGTGATTCTAGGACGCATCAACAGAAGTAAAATGTCTAGATCAAAGGAAGTTGTAGTGACACTATGACCATAGTGTAGTGGTCTGTGTGCTGGACTAGGACTCTGAAGACCAGGGTTTAATCCCTAGCACAGACATTAAATCCACTGGGTGATTTTGGGCAAGTCACACACTCTCAGCCTCAGAGGAAGGCAGTGGCAAACCTCCTCTGAACAAATCTTGCCAAGAAAAAAACCATGATTATGGCTTTAGGGCTGCCATAAGTTAGAAACAACTTGAAAGCACACAACAACAACATGTACATCCTGGAGTTGGCCATTTCACCCTGCTATTCAGCGTTAAAGGGAGTTTGCACATGTTCAGAGAGTCATTCTCCTTATTATGCCACAGATCTCTTCATTGCATTGATCTTTGGAGTAAAATAAAGTAAAACTAAAGGGCTAAACCATCTGCAGTCATTTTTATTTATTTATTTTGCTTTATAGTGTACTGCTATATGGTGGCTTTTTGCATTGTACTAATGACATTTAAATTTTATCTCCTGTACTTGGCAATGTTTTATCTCCCAGGACCCAGACATCATCTCAAAACACCTACAATATCTTGACAAACGCAAGCCACTGTGATGCACATTGTCATATTTTCCCCTCCTGTATGATTTTTTAACATCTTTGCTTGATGAAAAAGCCAGTGGAGCCCCAAAGCTTGCATCATGTATTTTGTGTATTTTGGTTGGTCCAATAAATGTATCACTATCTTGTGGATTTTGAATGTTATTGGAATATGCTGTCTTTGTTATCAAATATAAACGACTCTCTGATGCCACTATCTGGAGGAAAACAAAGCTGCAACATTTATTGGAGATCCAGCGTGATGTATGTAGTGGTTTGAGCACTGGTTATGACTTGGAGTCCAGGGTTCGAATCCTGGCTCAGCCACAGAAACCCACTTGGTGACCTTGATTGGGTCACATGCTCTCAGCCTCAGAAGAAGCCCTCTCTGAACAGATCTTACTAAGAAAACCCTGTAATAGGGTCATCTTAAATTGGAAATTAAAGGCACACAGCAGCAACAAACTTTTTTGTATTTATTCATTTGGAGTGTTCAGAGAGAATCATAGAGTTGGAAGAGACCCCAAGGGCCATCCAGTCCAACCCCCTTGCCATGCAAGAACTCTCAATCAAAGCAACTCCGACAGATGATTTGCCACTTTTTCAGCCACAGTATTGTCACAAATGCCAAAGTACATTGCAGATCCTCCACATTTTTGAATTATCAAGAGCTATTCTAAAGATTATCACTTCTATCGCTCATTCCCGCCTGACTGGAATAAACTCCTTGAATAAATGGGAGCTTACACTGACTTAGAAAGTTCCTATCAGTTAAATGAAACAAAAGTCTAGCTAGGACAAAAAGCCAGAATTTTTGTTGCAGTTTTGTTTGTTTAAGGGGAAAAAATGTGTGAAATTGGGCTTCCAAGTCCTGAATTTTAATCTCAGATGTCTGAAGCCTGGGCTGGCTGAGGAAGAGAAAGAAAAGGACTTGTCATGACCATCCCAGTGGAGGATTTGGAGGACGAGGAGGAGGTCGTGGCTACTCAGGTGCAGGAGCAACTTGAGGCCATGCCAGGTCCCAGTTCTGCTCTGCCAGATCCCAGCTCTGTTCCTTCAGCCCCAGTGATTGTGGATCAGCAAGGCCTGAGCTCTATGGGGTATCCCCCAGAGGCTCAGCAGCCTAGGGTTGCTCCAGAGGAAGAACCAAGCATGCAGGTCCCTTCCTTCAGCCAAAGGAGGGCTGAAAAGGCTTGCTTGAGGAGAGCTAAGAGACTGGCAGACAAGCATGCTGCAGACAAGGAACAGCTGGGATAAGGGAGGGCTTCACTGATTTAAGGTACCTGGAGAACGCTGATTCTTTGCCAGAGTTTATGGCAGATCCATCATATTTGGGTGCTGTCGGTGCCGGCTCCAAAATCCTGTTCTTCTTGTGCTTCTTGAACCTTTGTTGGACTTAAACCTACGACCCTGGAATGGATTTGACTACTCCAAACCATCTGGCTCCCCTGACCTTAGCTTGTTTGACGTTCATGATTTCTGGTATCCTGACCCTGGCTCTAGTTTGTGGTTTGCTACTCTTAGTCTTGAAAGGTCTGTAGACTGTTTGCTAGCTGCCTACTTGGCTTGCCTCGCTGAGCCGTTCCTATCAGCGTTTGTTTGTGTGTGGGTGCTAGCAGCATTCCTGGACAGTACTCTGCATATGCCCAGAAGCAATTTCAGTTTCCATCATGTTTCTCTCACCGTACTGATTCCCCGCTGTTCTTTTCTTAGTCCTCACTCTGACTCTTTGTTCTTTCCAGAACTTAGAAAAGCTACTAAATTTTTTGGCTACTACTCTCAGAATTCTTCCACTCAACAGATTTTCCCGTGAATAAAAAGCGGAGCTATAATTCCTCTTTATTCACAGGATAACCGGAGGGGTGGTGGTGTTGCTACATCGTGTGACATTGTGAGATATTGTGTGATAATCTTGGCCAAATTGCACGATATTCAAAGGAGCATCCTGCGATGCTCTCGTCTTTGATAAACTCCATACTCGGCTGCAAAATGACATCCCCTCCAACTGTACCAGTTTGGCAAAGAATCCCCATTAATCCTTTCTCATACCACTTTTTCAGTTGCTTTTTAAAAAGTCCCAGTTTCCTTATCATCATTATTATTACTGTCTGGGAGTAATCACCAGGATTCAGGCCAGAAAGAGAGTAACGTTTCCAAACTCTACTCTGCAAGAAGCTGTTTCCCCCAATTTTTAGAGGAAAGCCTTTTCCCTTAAGAATTTTTTTCTGCTTCTGCAAACCTTAGTGGCATCACCAGGGTTGAGAAAACTGATATCCTTTCGGGGTACATAGGGAGTTGCTATTTCACTTCCAGAAACAGTGGCCCCATCTCCAAACATCAGAATAGTGGGAACAAGATATTTATGTTTTCAATGTGCTTTAATGGAAAGGCAAATGCTCGTAGAATTCCTTGTGGAAGATGCATGGCTTTTTTTTCCCTTTGAGAACAAGCAAGCTTTGCAAGTAGGACAAATGAAGTTGGAAGGGAGAGATTCTTTTAAGAAGCAGAAACCAGTGTAGGATCCAGTGACTGTCAATCCACAGGGATGTCTTCCTGAATTCACGGGTGAACCGCTTGGCATCCAACTTACCCTTTAGTCTCATTGCCTTAGGAGAGAAGCAAACAAAAAGGAAAAAAATTCAGAGACATAGCTGAGCCAATCTGGGATATCACTATGCAAAGGGATCTTGTAGCACCTTTTGAAACTACTGTATATACTCAGCTATAAATCAGCCTCATGTATAAGTCGAGGGCAGGTTTGGGGCCAAAATGACAGATTTTGATATGACCCTTGGATAAGTCAAGGGTAAAACTTAGGGGCATGTAACAAAATACCTAAAGGGTGAAACAAAGGTAAGCAATGCCAAAGAACTTACTAAATTCCTGCAGACATAACTGTTTGTGCTCACACTAAAGGTTGG
Organism: Urosaurus nigricauda; assembly: GCA_034509955.1. Classification (NCBI taxonomy): domain Eukaryota; kingdom Metazoa; phylum Chordata; class Lepidosauria; order Squamata; family Phrynosomatidae; genus Urosaurus; species Urosaurus nigricauda. The sequence goes on along the minus strand of JAOEGL010000001.1, from coordinate 373,679,712 downwards.
ATGGATGAGAGAAAAGAAGGGAATCTGTGCTTCCAGGACAGATTATGTTCTTGCCTTTGACCAAAGGATTGTTCTCTTTTTTATAAAGTACAGGGCTTACAGTGAACCGTGGATAAGTTGATCCAGGTTTTTGGGGTCAATTTCTTGACTAAAATTTCTAGACTTATACATGAGTATACAGTTGGCCCTCCGATTTTGCGGGGAATCTTTTCCGGACCCCCCCCCCCCGCTTCCCACAAAAACAGAGACTCGCCAATATTGAAGCCCCATAGGCTTGAATGGGGTGCATGCCGTTGAAAATTACGGAGTTCGCCCCTCTGTGAATCTTGAAGATTGCAGACCTCAAGTCCACCAGAAAAAAGGGGTGATTGTATAGTGTAATTCTGCAAAAGAAGTTGTAGCATTAGCTTTTGTGGGCTTACGGTGCATCTACTCTGTAGAAATCACGCAGTTTGAGACCACTGTGTCTAGATCAAGGAAAGTGTCCATAATTTATAGCCAGCTTTCGCTGATGAACAGCTTTTACTGTCAGGATATTCTTCTTAATTCCTTCCATAGGATGCAATGGGTTCTAACAAGATGAACCTCAGCAGGGAGAAATGTAAGGTATTGCAGTTAGGCAGAAAAAAAATGAAATGAATAGGATGGGGGACTCCTGGCTTAACAAGAAAGGGATATAGAGTCCTAGTACATGAGCCAACAGTGCGATGCAGCAGCTGAAAAGGCCAATGTGATTGTGGGCTGCATCGATAGAAGCATAGTGTCTAGACCAAGGGAAGTAATAGTGCCACTCTATACTGCTTTGGTCAGACCTCACCTGGAATACTGTGTCCAGTTCTGGCACCACAATTCAAAAAGGATGTGGAGAAACTTGTTGGACTCTGATCTCCGGGGGTGCGTCTACACTGTAGAAAGAATGCACTTTGACACCCCTTTAACTGCCCTGGCTTCCTCCTACAGAATCCTGGGATGTGCATCTCAGTGAGGCACCAGCCCTCTTTGGCAGAGAAGGCTGAAGGCCTTGCAAAGCTAGAGATCCCAGGACAGAGTCCAATGGGCTGCCATAGGAGTTCCTTCCATCAGTGGAGCAGATGGACCTTCTTAGCTCAGAGGAGGATCCAAAATATGGAACGCTTCACGAATTTGCGTGTCATCCTTGCGCAGGGGCCATGCTAATCTTCTCTGTATCGTTCCAATTTTAGTATATGTGCTGCCGAAGCGAGCACAAACCCAGCCCTGCACTGGCCCTTATATATACCTCCAACTTTCCCTCCTCTTTCAGGTTATGGTGACCTATAATACCATCCCCTCTTAAAAGAGATTGTTTTATCTCTTATCTTTACCGTGCTGTTTGAAAATTAAAATAGATATAAGTCTCTCTCTTTGAAAGTGAGTTTTGGAAGAACTATAAAGCAAAATATCCCGGGGAAAGACAAGAAAAATGTTGCACTGGGTGAAAGATAGGGAGGTGGGCTGGCTTATGCAAATAAGGGGGCGTGTCATGGCTGGGGACAAAGAGGTCGGGAGAAAATGTCCACTGCATCAAAGGGTCACCACTTCTGGTTTCCAATTGCAGCTTCACTATGGAAGGGAATGATAAATGCAAAGAAATGAGGGGTTAATCTGCACTGTAGAAATAATGCAGTTTGATGCCACTTTAACGGCCATGGCCCCATCCTAAAGAACTCTGGGATCTGTAGTTTTGTGACGCACCAGCTCTCATTCATGGAGAAGGCAACAGATTTTGTAACAAATTCTAGAATGATGATGATGATTTATTGTATTACTGCCTTGTTCTTTAGAAATGCTCTCAGAGCAGCTCACAGATTGTTAATTACACAATCAAATTATTAATTAGATTTGTTAATTAACAGATTTGTTAATTAACAAATAATAATAATAATAATAATAATAAATATTTATTTATAACCTGCCCCTCTGAGCAAGGAATTATTAATTAGATTTGTTAATTAGGATTCCATAGGAGGGAGCTATGGCACATAAAGTGGTGTCAAACTGGACTATTTCTATAGTGTAAATGTGCAATCTCTATAGTGTAAATTTCTTTAATGTAAATGCCTAGGTTACTTCTTCCATGCATCTGAAGAAGCAGACCAAGTCAATGAAAGCTTATGCTACCAACTTTCTTCTTAGTGCTACAAGAACCCATTGCAACCGACCGAAGGAATTAAGAAGAACGTTCTGAAAATAAAAACTGTTCAGCAGTAAAAACCTGGGTATAAATTCTTGGCACCGCAATTCAAGAAGGATGTGGAGAAACTGGAGCGGGTCCAAAGGAGGGCAACTAAGATGGTGAAGGGTCTGGAAACCATGCCCTATGAGGAACACCTTAGGGAACTGGGGATGTTTAGCCTTTGATGAAGCTGGGCATGGTTGAACCAAAGGATGCTCTGAAAGAGACTGCTGACATCAATCCTTGGTTGAACTGAGATTACCTTATGCAGCATTTCCGAATAGCGCTGCATTTTCCATGCTGCACGGTGCTCTCGGGACACTTGGGAACGCCGCAAAAACCACCAATGAGTTTACACGACTTTTTATCGTATGGTTCCGAGGCAAAACCTGCACATTGGAGAGACAGGGTCAAGATTGTTAGGACGGGGGGAGAAAGGTAAACCAGAGCATGGCAAAAGTGCTGTCTCCCTTCCTTCCACTCCACTCTCCTTCTTTCACTCTTCCACTTTCCCTTGATGCGGCATGGAGATATAATGGCTGGATATGAGTATTAACAACCTAAGATATATGGATGACACAATCTGCTTTATCACACTAGGGGTCAAACAGGATTTAAACGAGAGTTAAACAGGGTATGTCCTGTGATAAACATAGGGATATTCCTGTTTAACTCTCGTTTAAATCCTGTTTGCCCCCTAGTGTGATAAAGCAGTATATTACTGTGTGGATTCAAAGGCTTTCATGGCCGGCATCCATTGTTTTTTGTGGAGCTTTCGGGCTATGTGGTCATGTTCCAGAAGAGTTCCTCTGAAGATGCCAGCCACAGATGCTGGCAAAACGTCAGAAGGGAACTCTTCTAGAACATGGCCACATAGCCCAAAAGCTCCACAAAAAACTAATACTGTTCCAGAAAACATCACAGACCTGGAACAACTATTAAGGAAGGTCAAAGAAGAAAGTGGAAAGACAGGCTTAATGCTGAACATAAAGAAAACATTTTTAAATGATTTTGGATTTGTATTAATTTTCACAATAGAAACCTCCTACAAACACCAAAACATACATCAACCATGCCATATCCACAAATCAAATATTACGAAGCATTTCATTAGTCTGCCATGGCTTATAAATCTATCCCATTCAAATCATCCTTAATTTCTTATATCTTTGATATCTTCTTAATTCTTTTCTTCTTTTCCTTATTCCTTCTTCCCTTCCCTACTCATGCACACTCATCTCTTCTTATACCATCTTCTTTCCTAACTCCTTAATTATTATTCTCTCCTTCCCTTTCTTATCTTTTTCCTTCTCCACCTCTCCTCCTCCTCTCTTCTTTCTCTTCACCACCACCTCCTCCTCCTCTCCTCCTCCTCCTCCTCCTCCTCCTCCAGAGTTTATCACACAAGAGGAATTGGAAGTATAATCCAATGGCAATCTGAATGCAATCATGGGGTTTTGCGTGATTGAGTGAAAGCTGATCACACACATTTTCGGGCAAAGGGAAGTCCTTCCAAACGCAATCATAGGGTTTCGCGTGATTGCGTGAGAAACTATCACATGCAATTTCAGGCACTGGGAGGCAATTTCGGGCAATTCTGAATGCAATACAGCGTCAATACGTAATCAAGTAAATTAGCTGAACTAGCGAATTTACTCAATTCCAAACTGGCCTCACTTCCATTTCTTTCGAAATTGAGAGAAATTCCTCCCGGGTGATAGACTCCAATGTCTCTCACTTCTCCCACCTGTCCTTTTCTTTCCTACTCTCCTTCACATACTCTTACCCTCAGCTACTTCATTGCAATCAGATTGCCATTGGATTATACTTCCCTTCATGTGATAAACACCTAGGAGTTTATTACACAGGAGGTAAAGCACCAAATCCCATAGATAAACAGGGTTTAAATCCCATGATTATCCTGCAAGAGCAGGATTGTTTTCCGACAATGTTGCATGACGTCACCATTATCCCTGATTCAACCCATGAATAAAGTGACCAAAACAAGCTGCTTTTTACTTTTGAGACATTCCCAAAAATAAGAAGCGGCCAGAAGAGATCAAATTGTGCACTTTAATTAATGGGTTAAGTTTGGGATAATGGCGATGTCGCGTGACATCATCTGAAAACAATCTCACTTTTGTGGGATATTCCCGGATTTAATCATCATTTCTCCACAAGATTTGGGCACTTCCCTCCCTTGTGATAAACTCCTTTCTCTCATCACCAGCACCTCCTCCCTTTCTACCTCTAATTCCTCTTCCCAATGTTCTTTCCCTTTCCATCTAAAAATTTCAAAGTCATACCTTCCAAATCCGTACATTCCCAATCCCTCACTACCTATTTGTCTTTTTTCTTGTTATTTGAACTTACTTTCTTATTGTCACCTCTATCATTCTCCTAGCTACTCTTATTTGTAGCTTTCTCATTATGATGATTGATTAATGAATCTCTTAAACACAGTAGCATAGTAAAATGGTGTCCCTTATACAAAATAGCAAAATCAAGGTTTGCTTTTTGGAATTTAGATTTTTTGGAATATTTTTAATCCACTAATCCTTCAATCTGTAGATAAAATACAGTATCTGTGAATATGGAGGGCTGCCTGTATACACACATGCACAAATCCACATGCTTTACGACAAGGGTGGGCATCAGTGTTATCCCCTTTTCTATCCTGGCACGGACTCTATCACGAATGAAGGAGCAGAGAGACTCAAGGCCTTTCTGAAACTAGGCTAGTAAGCATTGAACCCCATCTCTGTCCACATGCTGCCTTTCCTTATGACTACCCAACAATTACATAAGCTTTTGTGAGGCAAAGAATCCTCTGAATTGGTTTTGTCAGTTCCTTCCTCTAAAATATAGCCTTCAGTACCTGGCATTGGCTGGCGGTCTCCTATCCATGACTGGTCCTACGTAATCTTCCTAGATCAGACCGGATCAGGTGCCTTTAGGGTATTCAAGCCATCAGATGAACCCTAGGCCTTCCAAGATTTCACAGAAAAAAAATGGGACTCATGTGGCCAGGCAACATCAGAGGATTCAAGATGGCATAGGTTATTAATAAGGAAGGACACACAAGTTTGCAGAGGCTTCAGCAGTGTGTTTTTGCCTGAGACTTCTGGGAAGGGCGAGATTCTTCCTCTGCTTTCCTTTCACCCTTCCCCTGTTGAACTAATGGAGTTCAAACTTCTTTTACACTTTAGCTTGTGGTAAAGGGGCAGAAATAAAGAAGTCTGACACCACTTTTACTTCCATGGTTCAATGCTATTGAATTCTGGGATTCATAGTGTGGTGGGGGAACAGAGCTCACCAATCTACAAATCCCAGAGTTCAATAGCATTGTATTGTGGCAGTTAAAGTGGGGCCAAACCACTTTATGCCTGCAGTGTGGGTGAGACCTTACACTCAGTTTGCTGCAGCTGAAGAAGTCTGAAGACAAAGATGGAAAGTAGGAAGTAGAGAGAGAAACAAAGAGTGCATCTACACTGTACAAATAATGCAGCTTGACACCACTTTGACTGCCATGGTTCCACCTACAGAATCCTGGGATTCCTAGTTTTGTGAGTCACCAGCACTCTTTGCCAGAGAAAGTGAAAAATAAAAGTACAAATGCCAGGATTCTGTAGGATGCACTTAAACTGGTGTGGTGTCAAACAGCATTATTTTTACAACGTAGAAATGCTATAGCACTTTAAGTGGTGTCACATTGCATTCTTTCAACAATGTAGATGATTCCAAGGACAATTTAGAAACAGATGAAAAAATAGGATGACAGAGGGGTAATTGGGTCTGGAGATAATGCCTCCCTCTCCCTTTGCTCCTTTTATTCCTTACCTGAAGAAGCCAGGAGCAGCAAAGACACAGCCACCAAGAACAGGTGAGCAATCTTCATGGCTTGCTTGGTGAAGGTATGGATGCTTTGAGAATAAGTCAACAGTGAAAATGACACTGTTGATGTTTTCAGCACACTGCTGGTTGCCCAGATTTTATAGGGCTTTTATTGGAAGGTTATGACACTGGGGGCTGTTAAAGGCAATCGCTTGAAAGGAAACCAAATGCCCTTGGCAGCCCTTTGCTTGAGTTTGCCAACCGTAACTGTTTTCATCCAAGTTTTGTCTTGAATGTTCTGAAGCAAAGATGTTGAGAACTGTCTCAATGTCTCTCTCGCTTTCAGTCTCTCTCTCTATAGACTTCTTAATTCTAAAGGCTTGTAGCCCCTGGGATTCCCAGTGTGAAGGAAGTTAACATATAAGGAATCCAGGACCATGCAAGGAGATCCTGTGGATACAGCAGAGGAGTGCTAAAGGACGTAAAGAGCGATCTGTCAGCAATCAGAATATGCTCAAGTTCCTCACTGATGGAAACAACTGTGTATGTGATATTTCTGTTTGCAAGTAAATAGAAGTTCAAGAGTATCTTGTCATACATGAATGTTTTGTATTAGAATAAAATGAAGGGTTTGGCACACAGAAGTGAGAAAAAGTGAAACTGCTGAGTTGGAAAGGAATACGTGTAAACAACTTAAAAGATAAGGACAATGTAATGCAAGGACACGAAACTGAAATGTACCGAAACAAGAATGGAATGTGTACAACACAACTTAACGCAAGGAGCACCAGAACAAGAATGGAATGGGAACAACAACATCAAGAAAATTGATCCACATATTAAAAAGTATAAAGGAATCCTCAAAACCATGGTGCTAGTGTGCAAGAATTAACTGAAATCCATCGTAAGTTAATCCGCTGCTTACTTTGTCTTCATTGTATACTAGTTAGTATTATTTTACAGAGGTCTTAAGACCCTTCTTAAAGGCTGTAAGAGTAGAAATGTGGCGGATCTCATCCGGCAGGTCATTCCATAACTTCAGAGCAGCGGTGGAGAAGGCCCTCTGGGTAACTGAAGTTAGCCTAGATTTTATCGGCTGGAGTAGGTTCTTCCCCAAGGATCTTAGTGTGCAGGATGGACAATATGGAAGAACGTGATCTCTCGATTATTCTGGACCCAAGCCATGTAGGGCTTTAAAGGTAATAACCGACACCTTGTACCTTGACCAGAAACTAATTGGCAGCCAATGGAGGGACTTCAAAACCGGTGTTATTTGGTCATTGCGAGAAGTATCTGTAATCAGCATGGCTGCCATATTTTGTACAGGCTGGAGTTTCCGAATTTGGCACGAGGATAGCCCCATGTAGAGCACATTACAAAAGTCCAGTCAAGATGTTACCAGTTTATTGTTTCATGGTCTCCCGTCTCCAGGAAGGGGCGCAGTTGGCGTATCAGCCTAAGCTGGTAACAGGTGCTTCTGACTGTTGCATCCACCAAAAAATTGGATCTCTCCAATAACTATCCAAAGTAAACATGGGGTTTTAAATATATATATTACAATGAAACATGCCTGCATTAAGATCTACTGATTAAATCAATAGACTGTTTTTTAAACCAGAAAGGAGTAAGCTATGAGACTATTCAAAGCCAGATCTAATGTTGTCCATAATAAAGGAACAAAGTGATCATAAGTATACAGAAGAACAAACAAAACTAGCCTATAGATCAATGGAGCCTGACTCCATCAAATTTAAAATAACAACAAGCAATGATGAATAATAAAGTTCCTGTTTGGAGCACAGGAAGCCGAAGTAGAAGTTGTAATTAAAGTTTTAATGTTTTTAAAAGAGAAAGGGGGGGGGGGCGGGGAGGAAGAATCTGACATTGTTATGGACAGTGAATACAGTATGTATACAATGAAATAACAAATTCCTTAGTATTTTGGACTAAATTTGAATTTAAAAATGCAGATCAGAAAGATTTTAAATACAAGGAACATTTTGGATTAGTTAAAAGAGGTAAAAATGTAAAATTTGCACAGATAAAAGCCCATCAAAAAGAAAAAAACAAAACCAATATGTAGACAAATTAGTAAAACTTACTAAAGAAGAGGTAAGACTCTTCAAGGAGGGCCAAGATAATCCAGACCAATATCAATTGTTAAAAGATTTGCATGAGATTGGGCATGGGGGCACTGAAAAATTAATAAAGACATCTGACGAATATGGAGACTGGAAAACAAAACAAAACAAAACAAAAGATAATGGACACTGTGAACTCTCATATACCATGTAATTTAAAACCTGAATTAAAAAAAAAACAGAAATGTTACTAGGAAGCAAAGTGAAAGTATTTGCATTTAGGTATTTGCATTTGGGCACCAAAGAACATGCTCTAAGACCCAGGTGGAAAGGTCCATATGTAGTTCTTCGTTTATTTACTCTGTAAGCCATTTCATTGACATGGGGATGGGAAACAAAAATGGGTGCATAGAAATCAAATAAAATTGTGGAAAGCCGCACAAGCGTAACCTATGTTTTATTTCAGGAATAGAAGTGGATCTTTTGATCCTATTTATAATAATCGTGACCCTGCTTATGTTTTTTTTAAAATACTCATTCTGTGTTCTCTTGAAAAAGTTTATTTTTATTGGGAAAAAACCAGATATTATGAAATATAACAAAAAGAAGTCTAAATGAAAAAAAATTGATGGGTAGACTGGGGAGTATAGTATTTCATCCTGTTTTCATATGATCAATTCGGCTGCAGGACAGGTGGAAAAGTGATGGAATACAGAGGTGAATCAGACTGATATTGCAGAGAAATGAAGTGTTGTTGACATGAAGAATAAGAATGTTGGGTTTGGTTTTGATACAGGAATTTATCAGCGGATGGTGGGGAATGTCAGTGTGTCTGTGTAATGTGTATGAGGAATGTCAATGTGATGGAAATGATGGAGAAAGTGGATTTGATTATTCTTTTTGGACAGAAAGGCCAATGTTAAGATAAATTGGAGAGAGTATAAAATTTGTCAACCCACTGTAAGAAAAAAAAAATGAAATGAAAAGAGGTCAATCAGCCCAACCGTCCTTTAGGATACCTCAGTCCAATTCCTTTCTGATTTTCTATCACCCTCCCTCTACTATAAAAGTAAGCCGCCATTCAATAGTCCCTGAGCATGAGTTTTTGATTGTATAGGTTCTGATATCCCTTTGGTGAAAATGGTATTATAAATAAATGTTATCATCATTATTATTACTATCTGGGACTAATCAACATGATTCAAGCCAGAAAGAGATTAACTTTTCCAAGCTCTGCACTGCAAGAATCTGTTTTCCCCCATTTTCCCTTGAGAATTATTTTTCTGCTTCTGCAAACCTTAGTGGCATCACTAAGGTTGAGAAACCTTGGGGCACATGGGGAGTTGCAATTTCAACCCCAGAAACAGTGGTCCCATCTCCAAACACCAGGAACAGCGGAAACAAGGTGCTTATGTTTTCAGTTTGCTTTAATGGAAAGGTAAAAGCTCGTAGAACTCCTTGTGGAAGATGCATTATTTTTAATTTCTTTGAGAAGAAGTATGCTTTGGAAGTAGGGCAGAAGACGCTGCAAGGGAGAGATTCTTTTAAGAAGCAGAAACCAGTGTAGGATCCAGTGACTCTCAATCTACAGGGATATTTCCCTGAATTCCGGGGTGAGCTGCTGGGCATCCAACTTCCCCTTTAGTCTCATGGAGGAGTCTCAGGCTACTCTTGACTGAAGAAAGAAGCAAACAACAAGGATAAAATTCAGAGACATAGCCGAGCCAGTCTGGAATATCACTATGCAAAGGCATCTTGTAGCACCTTTGAGACTACTGTATATACTCGACTATAAGCCCAGTGCTATTCAACATCTTTATCAATGATTTGGATGAGAGAACTGGGGGCATACTTATAAAATTTGCAGATGACACCAAATTAGGAGGAATAGCAAATACCTCCGAGGACATGATCAAAATTCAAAATGACCCGAATAGACTAGAAAGCTGGGCCAAAACTAACAGAATGAAATTCAACACGGAGGAATGTAAGTTACTGCACTTCGGGCAAAAAACTGAAATACATAGGCTGCATTCACCCTGGAGAAATAAACTGGTTTAAGTGCCATGTCAATGCTGTGAAATTCTGGGAATTGTAGTTTGTTGTAGTTTGCTCTGCTCCGCTCTGGGCCCCATAACAAACTACAATTCCCAGAATTTCACAGCATTGACATGGCACTTAAACCGGTTTATTTCTCCAGTGTGAATGCAGCCATATAGGGGACACCTGGCTGAACACTTGTCCAAAGGAGAGCAACTTCTTTAGGTGTTTAGGTGGAATCTCTTTTCCTATAGCTTCCATCCATTATTCCGGGTCCTGTACCATGGAGCAGCAGAAAACAAACTTGGCATCCCTTCAGAAATTTAAACAGGCCCAACATATCACCTCTTAACCTTCTCTTCTCCAGGCTAAACATCCCCAACTCCCTAAGTCGTTCCTCATAGGGCATGATTTCCAGACCCTTCACCATTTTAGTTGCCCTTCTTTGGACATGCTCCAGTTTCTCCACATCCTTTTTGGATTGTGGTGCCCAGAACTGGACACAGTATTCCAGGTGGGGCCTGACCAAGGCAGAATAGAGTGGCACTATTACTTCCCTTGCTCTAGGCACTATACTTCTATTGATGCAGCCTAAAATTGCACTGGCCTTTTTAGCTGCTGCATCCCACTGTTAACTCATGTTCAACTTGTGTCAATCTTGTTGCATCGCACTGTTGACTAATGTTCAACTATTTGGACTCCTAGATCCCTTTCACATGTAGTCTCCTTAAGCCAGATGTCTCCCATCCTATATCTGTGCATTTCATCCCCCCCCCAGTGCAGTACCTTACATTTTTCTGTGATGAATATCATTTTAATAGAACCTATTGCATCCTACCGAAGGAATTAAGAAGAACGGCCTGACAATAAAAGCTTTTTGACAGTGAAACCTGGGTATAAATTCTGGGCACCCCAATTCAAGAAGGATGTTGAGAAGCTGAAGTGAGTCCAGAGGAGGAAAACCAAAATGATGAAAGGTTTGGAAGCCAAGCCCTATGAGGAGTGACATAGGGAGCTGGGTAAGGAAAGACAGTTAAGATGTAACTAAGTATTTAAAAGGGTGTCATATTGAGGATGGAGCAAGCTTGTTTTCTGCTGCTCCAGTGAATAGGACATGGAGCAATGGCTTCAAGCTACAGGAAAAAAGATTGCAGCTCAACATTAGGAAGAACATCCTGACAGTAAGAGCTGTTTGACAATGGAACACACTCCTGCGAAGAGTGGTGCAGTTTGCTTCTTTGGAGTTTTTTTAAAGAGACTGGATGGCCTTTGGAGGTCTCTTCATTCTATGATTCTATGAAATGAGTGTAGAATCAGAAGCTTCCTCTCTGTTGTGGAGGTTAAGGATTAGGAAAACAGGTTTACACAGATAGTTTCCTCTGTAGAAGCTCCCGTTGGGCTTCCTCAGGATGGCAGCTGCAGATGTGATGAAGCTAGCCATGGTTGAACCAAAGGATGCTCTGAAAGAGACTGCTGGCATCTCTCCTTTGCTGAACTGAGATTACCTTACGCAGCATTTCCGACCCAAGCCACATTTTCCATTCTGCACAAAGGGATCAGCACACTTGGAAAACTTGCAAGAACCATTGGCGGCTTTACATTCCTTTTTATTGCGTGGTTCCGAGGCAAAACCTGCACATTAGAGACACCAGGATAGGATTGTTAGGACAGGGCAAAAATAAAATAAAATAAAGTAAACCAGAGCATAGCAAAAGTGATGTTTCTTTTACTTCCACTCCACTCCACTTCCCTTCTTTCACTCTTCCACTTTCCTTTGATGCAGCATGGAGATATAATTACTGGATATGAATATTAACAACCTAAGATATGTGGATGACACAATATTACTACCAGAAAACATCACAGACTTGGAATGACTCTTAAAGAAGGTCGAAGAAGAAAGCACAAAGGCATGCTTAATGCTGAACATAAAGAAAACAATTTTTTAAAAATGATTTTGGATACCTCGGTCATTCTTCATACTACTTTTATTTGTATCTTTCTCATTATTATGATTGATTCATGAATTTCTTAAACACAGTAGCACAGTAAAATGGCGTTCCTTATACAAAATGGCAAAATCAAGGTTTGCTTTGGAATTTAGATTTTTTGGAATATTTTTAATCCACGAATCCTTCAATCTGTAGATAAAATATCTGTGAACATGGAGGGCTGCCTGTATACACACATGCACAAATCCACAGCTTTACAACGAGGGTGGGCATCAGTGTTATCCCCTTTTCTATCCTGGCACGGACTCTATCACGAATGGAGGAGCAGAGAGACTTAAGGCCTTTCTGAAACTAGGCTAGTAAGCATTGAACCCCATCTGCGTCCACATGCTGCCTGTCCTTATGACTAACCCATCAATTTCATAGGCTTTTGTGAGGCAAAGAATCCTCTGAATTGGTTTTGTCAGTTCCTTCCTCTAAAATATAGCCTTCAGTACCTGGCATTGGCTGGCGGTCTCCTATCCATGGCTGGCCCTGCTTAAGCTTCCTAGATCAGACTGGATCAGGTGCCTTTAGGGAATTCAGACCATCAGGTGCCTTTAGGGAATTCAGACCATTCAGCCTTCCAAGATTTCACAGAAAAAAATTGAGACAACATCAGAGGGTTCAAGATAGCACAGGTTATTAATGAGGAAGGACACACAAGCTTGCAGAGGCTGGGAAAGGCAAGATTTCTCCTCTGCTTTCCTTTCACTCCTCCCCGGTTGAACTAATGGCGTTCAAACTTCTTTTGCACTTTAGCCTGTGGTAACAGGGCAGAAATAAAGAGGTCTGATACCACTTTAATTTCCATGGCTAATTCTGGGATTCATAGTTTGGTGGAGGACCAGAGCTTACCAAACTACAAATCCCAGAATTCCATTGCATTGCATTATGGCAGTTAAAGTGGGGCCAAACCACTTTATTTCTGCAGTGTGGGTGAGACCTTACCCTCAGTTTGTAGCAGCTGAAGACATCTGAAGACAAAGATGGAAAGTAGGAAGAGGAGAGAGAAATGAAGAGTGCATCTACACTGTACAAACAATGCAGCTCGACACCACTTTGTAGTTAAACTGCATTTTTTCTACAATGTAGATACACCCAAAACCAATTTAGAAGCAGCTGAAAAAAGAGTGTGACAGAGCATTAATTGGTCTGGAACTAACGCCTCACTTTATTCCTTACCTGAAGAAGCCAGGAGCAGCAAAGACACAGCCACCAAGAACAGGTGAGCCGTCTTCATGGCTTGCTTGGTGAAGGTATGGATGCTTTGAGAATAAGTCAACAGTGAAAATGACACTGTTGATGTTTTCAGCACACAGCTGGGTTCCTATATTTATAGGGTGCTTCTTGGAAAGTTATGACACTGGGGGCTATTAAAGGCAATTGCTTGAAAGGAAACCAAATGTTTTTGGCTCAAGTTTGCCAACCGTAACCGTTTTCATCCAAGTTTTGTCTCGGTTATAAAGGAAAGATGTTCAGAACTGTTTCAACATCTCTCTCTCTCTCTCTCTCTTTCTCTCTCTCTCTACGAACTTCTTAATTCTAAAGGCTTGTAGCCCTGAGGGTTCCCAGTTTGAAGAAAGTTAACATAAGGATTCCAAGGCTATGCAAGAAGATCCTGTGGATTAAGCAGGGGAGCACTAAAGGACTTAAAGAGGGACCTGTCAACAATCAGAATCTGCATACGTTCCTCATTGATGGAAACAATTGTGTGTGTGATATTTCTGTTTGCAAGTAAACAGAAGTTCAACATGTATTAATGGTCCAATAATGGCACGAAGAGGTGCGATTAGGGTTGTTTCCGGCGCGATTAATGTTAGGGAGGGTGCAGCATTACACCCTCCCTAACCCTAAAGTGTATGGACGCCGCCATTTTAAAATGGTGGTATACATGCGGGCGCGCCATGATATTGTCATGGTGCACACAGTGTTTAAAAAATGCTGCGCGCTCCTGACAACATCGTGCCATGTTAGGGCACCAATGGTGCTAAAAAGATCTCAGAAACAGAGCTCTTTTTTTTAGCGTGGGTCCTTGGCGCGACCTTTAGATGGCTGCACCAAGGACCCAGAGGAGAAAGAATGTTTCATATTAGAAGATGGAGAATAAAATGAAGGGTGAAACTGCTGAGCTGGAAAGGAATACATGTAAACAACTTAAGATAAGGACAATGTAATGCAAGGATTGAAAATGAAATGTACCGAAACAAGAACGAAATGTATACAACACAACCTAATGTAAGGAGCACCAGAACAAGAATGGAATGAGAACAACAAGTCAATCAGGTTGGGGACAGTTATTATTGCACAGCTCTTCAAAAGTGTGATAGCATTCTGTGCCAGCCTTCATAGCCCCATTTACCTGCTCGACTCCCTTCCCAACATGCCTTTTGGTCTCCATTTAATTTAATTTTCTTTTATTTTTCATGCACTTGTGTGAAAAACAGCCTGCTTAGGAGTAGTGAGGGGGGTGAGGGGGGAGCAGAGGAAGACTGGAGCATAATTATGCCCAGACTGCCTCCATATTGGAACTGCTTCAGAGGAACCTATCACGTGTGCATCAACCGTGGAAAAGCAGCACAATTTGGGGGGGGGGGGTATTGATGGGTTTGCCCATCAATGAAAAGGAGCACTCCAGCAGCAGATGGGCTACTCACCAGGTACTGGAGAGACACTGCATCATGTGATAAGATATGGCCGCAGACATGACTATCCTGCTCTAACTCTACTTGTGAGATAAAGTCCCAAGCTAGTAAAATTATGGCACAAGCATCTTAGTTTCTGTGGTCACTTCCCCTTACCTGAGGTGAGCATACCAATGTCAGTGAAGTTAAGGTCCGCTCCTCCCTCCACCCCCCCCACTCTTTTTCATCACCGTCCCCTTCTTCTATCCCCAATTTTTGCAGCCACTGCCTGCCCACCTAGCTTTGCCCAGAGACTAGGAGGGGGCTTTCCCTCAATCTGGGGGCATTTGAGCAAGGGGGCAGGGGCGGCCAAGGCCTAGAATCCTCTCTGTACCAGCAAGCTGCCATGGCGATCTTCGGGCACATGCCCTCCATCCCCCTGCCTAAGGCTGTCTGCTTCCTTTCTGTCTCTCGCATTTGCCATTGGGCTGAAGCAGCTGAGCATGCTCCAAGGCAATGGGGTGAAAGAGAAAGCCCTCCTTGCTTTCTCTCTCTCCCCATTGCAATGGATCTGGGCCAGGTAAGCCTGCTTCAAGGCAATGGGGTTGAGAGAGAAAGCAGAGGGAACCCCCTCCCCCCTTGCTGTCTCTCTGGGCCCCATTGCAATGCAAAAACAACATGTTTACAGAGTTAACTTAAAATTGAAAGCTTTTGCAAATTGTTCTTAAACCATTTTAATAAATAAGTTTTATTAAAATTTCATCAGTTTTAATTCAATCGATGGCTTGGATTTCTCAGTCCCTATGTAGATGCCATTCCGCGATCATGGACTTAGTTGTGCTTCTGTGGGCTCCTCCATACTCCACCTGCCATTTTCTGATCACCAGACTTGCTTGCTTGCTTGCTTACACGGCTTCTCACTCTCTGGCCATCTGCTATTGCCTGATCAGCAAATCTGGAGGCTTGGGTTCTTCTCTGTAATCCCTGGTCACCTGCAATTCTCTGATCAGCGACCTTGCTTTCGTCCTTTCTTGCTTTGCTTCTCAGGCTGTAGCTACCTCCCACTGTCTGTTCATCAACATTGGAGGTTTGAGTTCCCAGGCTCCTCTCTAGTATCTTTTCACCTATTGTTCTCTTATCATGGACCCTGCTTGCATAGTTTGTTCTGTGGCCGTCTGGCATCCAGGGAGAGAGAGGGGCAGGCCAGCTCCATCCGGCCTTGCTGGAGGGACGAAGGGCCTTCCCTACACCCACCATCATCCGGGGGAGCGAAAGGTAGGCAAGCTAGATCCATCAGGTCTTGCCTGATAGAAGATGAGCCCTCCTTCCAGTTCATCTGCCTTGGTCCAGGCCTCAGAGGGAGGGAAGAAATGCTGGACCTGTCATGAGTCATAATGACTGAGGTCCTCAGTCATTTGAGGACCTCTCTCAGACAACAAAGGGTTAAGTTGAGGAGAGGTACATGCTACAGTAGGAGGTTGCACTGCCATTCCTACAAAAGTCATCATCACCACCATCATCATCATCATCATCATCATCATCATCATCATCTTACTTTCCCCCCTTGGAACTTTTCTTTTTTGTGTATTTGGTGTCATCTGCAATTTGATAAGTATGTCCTCAATACTGTCATCCAAGTCATTAATAAAGATGTTGAATAGCACTGGGCCCAGGACAGAACTCTGTGGGACCCCACTTGTCATTTCTTTCCAGGTTGAAAAGGAGCCATTGTTGAGCATCCTTTGGGTTCTGCCAGTCAACCAGTTACAAATTCATGTAACAGTTACCTTGTCTA
This sequence comes from Urosaurus nigricauda, assembly GCA_034509955.1. Taxonomy (NCBI): domain Eukaryota; kingdom Metazoa; phylum Chordata; class Lepidosauria; order Squamata; family Phrynosomatidae; genus Urosaurus; species Urosaurus nigricauda. The sequence continues at coordinate 373,663,153 of JAOEGL010000001.1, read as the reverse complement.
CCCCACATTTTACAAGCTTGTTTGCAAGAATGTCATAGGGGACTTTGTTAAAGGCGCTACCAAAATCAAGATATGCTATATCCACAGCATTCCCTACCTCTATCAAGCTGGTAATTTAATCAAAGAAAGAGTTCAGATTAGTCTGGCATGATTTGTTTTTCAAAAATCCATGTTGACTTTTTGTAACTATGGAATTGCCTTCTAAATGTTCACAGACTCTCTGGTTAATGATCTGTTCTAGAATCTTTCCTGGTATAGATGGATGATAATTGTTGGGGTACTTCCCCCCCCCCACCTTTTTGAAGATGGGGACAACATTTGCCCTCCTCCAGTCTGCTGGGACTTCTCCTGTTCTCCTGTTCATTGCCAATGGTTTCCATATTACATTTGTTCTTTTAATGCTCTTGGATGTACAGTAGTTCATCTGGTCCTGGAGACTTATATTCAGTTAGATTAACAAGCCATTCTTGTACTATCGCTTTTATTATGCTGTGCTGATTTCCCCCTATTCTATCTTCTGCTTCCTTATCCTCAGGTTGTGCACCCTTTGCCTTTTCTTTGCTGCACACTTACCCCCCAAAAGCCCTTTTTATTGTTCCTAACCTCATTCCAACTCACTTTGAGCTCTCCCCACTCCATCCAAAATTGTCACCAGAAAATTCGCTGGTTTTATATTATGTTGCTGTTTTGATGATTTTTTTTCTCTTTTAAATTGTATTATATTTTATTCTCTTTTAAGGGGGTTTTCTATCTTTTATCTAGATAATGTTTTATTTAATTCTATTTTATTCCCTGTAAGCCGCCTTGATTGCCTAGGCAGAAAGGCAGGATACAAAAAAATAAGTTGTTGTTGTGGATTCAAAGGCTTTCATGGTTGGCATCCATAGTTTTTTGTGGAGCTTTCAGGTTATGTGGCCATGTTCTAGAAGAGTTCCTTTCTATAAACCATCCTGGGCATAAAATGCTGTTTGAAAGCACTGAAATTCTGGACCATGCCAACAACTACCATGTCAGAATGCATTGGGAGGCCATTGAAATCCATAAACACCTGGACAATTTCAACAGGAAAGAGGAAAAGGCTTAGCTCCCAGTCCTGAAGGACAGCAAGGTCAAGACTCAACCTATGCAAATGAGAAACAGCCTAAGGCCAGGGGATTCCCAGCAGACAATGAGCACCAGTTAGCAGACATTAATCCTCTTTTGCACATCCTCCCACCCTGAGGCCTGCCATTAGCAACAGAACAATACATTTGATAATCACTCCTTCCTTCCCAGGGTCACACAGGATATATATATCTCCAATCCTTTTCCAGGCTATCATTCTCTGAAGATGCCAGCCACAGATGCTGGCGAAACGTCAGAAAGGAACTCTTCTAGAACATGGCCACATAGCTCGAAAGCTCCACAAAAAACTAAATTTGTTGTTGTTGTTGTTGTTGTTATTATTATTATTATTATTATTATTATTATTATCTAGCAAGCCTGAGTTCATTCTGTGCTTTAGCTTTTCTGACTTAACCCCTACACATGCTTTCTATTTGTTTGAATTCCTTTCTGGAGTTTTTAAAATATATATTACAAGGAAACATGCCTGCGTTAAGATCTATCAAGTTCAATCAGTAGACCATGTTTTTAAACCAGAAAGGAGGAAGCTATGAGACTATTCACAATCCAGATCTAATGTTGTCCATTATAAGAGAACAAAGTGATCATGATTGTACAGAAGAATAAATAAAACTAGCCTATAGATAGTGGAACCTAACTCCATCAAGTTTAAAACAACAACATAGAATAATGACTAATAATTTTTGATCATATGAAGCCAAAGTACAGTACAAGCTGTAAAGTTTAAATGTTCTTATAAGAGCAAGAGGGGGAGGAGGAAGAATCTGACATTGTTATAGATAGTGAATATGTGTACAAAGAAATAACAAATTCTTTAGAATTTTGGCCTAAATTTGGATTTAAAAATGCAGACCTGAAGATTTTAAACCCAAGGAAGCATCCACTTCCTTTCTGATTTTCTTTCATCCTCTCTCCACTATTGTTGTTGTTGTTTTATTTTCTTATATCCCACCTTTCTCCCAGTATAGGGACTCAAGGACGTGAATAACAGACTTCAAAGAATACAATTTAGAAACAATACAACATTAACATGTATAAATATAAAAGTTAAAAAACCAAACCATTTAAAAGTTAAAACAATTATGAGTTAAAACAGTATATATTAAAAATACACACCTTAAATATTACATTGCAAAACACTATAAAAGGAAGTCACCATTCCATAGCCCCTGAGCATCACTCTTCATCAGATCTTGAGAAAGATACTGTTGTGGTTTCTTGACCCAGTCAATCAATGGTGTTTATCCATATAGGGTATACTCAACCATGCAACAGTTGATTCAATGGCTCTAGGCCAGTAGTTCCCAAACTTTGGTCCTCCAGATGATTCAGACTTCAGTTCCCATGATTCCTGACTGCTGGTCAAGTTGGCTGGGGCTTCTGGGAGCTGAAGTCTAAAACAAATGGAGGACCAAAGCTTGGGAACCACTGCGAAATCTAGTCTAAGACCTTCCCCTTCTATCTGTGGGATTAAGTTGCAGACTGATTAGGATTTTGGTTTTAGCATATTAGTATATTATTTTACTCTTTTAGCATTTTATAATATTATGGCTTATGATTTGTTTTGGATTGTATAAGTTCTGATGTACTACCCTTTGATGAAAATGGCATTATAAATAAATGTTATCATCATCATTATTACTATCTGGGAGTAATCAACAGGATTCAGACCAGAAAGAGAGTAACTTTTCCAAGTTCTTCTCTGCAAGAAGCTCTTTTCCCCAATTTTTAGAGAAAAGCCATTTCCCATAAGAATTTTTTTCTGCTTCTGCGAACCTTAGTGGCATCACTAGGGTTGAGAACACTGATATCCTCTTGGGGTGCACAGGGAGTTGCTATTTCAACCCCAGAAACAGTGGTCCCATCTCCAAACACCAGAAATGGTGGGAACAAGGTGTTTACGTTTTCAATGTGCTTTAATGGATAGGCAAACGCTCATAGAATTCCTTGTGGAAGATGAATGATGCTTTTTTTTCTTTGATAACAAGTAAGCTTTGGATGTAGGGCAGATGAAGTTGCAAGGGAGAGATTCTTTTAAGAAGCAGAAACCAGTGTAGGATCCAGTGACTGTCAATCTACAGGGATATCTTCCTGAATTCACGGGTGAACCGCTTGGCATCTAACTCACCCTTTAGTCTTTTTTCCTGAGGAGAGAAGCAAACAAAAAGGAAAAAAATTCAGAGACATACCTGAGCCAATCTGGAACATCACTATGCAAAGGGGTCTTGTAGCAACTTTGAAACTACTGTATATGCTTGACTATAATTTGACCTCATGTATAAGTCGAGGGCAGGTTTGGGGCCAAACTTACAAAATTCCAGCAGACATAACTGTTTGTGCTCACACTAAAGGGAGTTTATCACATGGGAGGAATTTCTCCCACTTTCGAATGGAGCCAATTCGAATTCACCTAAATTCGCTAGTTTAGCGAATTTAAGTGAGTTCTAGTTGCGTACGGAATACATTCAGAGTGACTTCACATTACCCGAAAATGACCCCCCATTGCCTGAAATTGCGTGAGATAAGTTAATACACAATTACGTGAAACCCCATGATTGCGTTCGGAATGACTTCCCATTGCCTGAAATTGTGTGAGATACACTCATTCGCAATAATGTGAAACCCCATGATTGCATTCAGATTGCCTTTGGAGTATACCCCCAAATTCCCTTGTGTGATAAACTCCAAAAGGTTGGATGGATGAGAGAAAAGAAGGGAATCAGTGCTTCCAGGACAGATTATGCTCTTGCCTTTCACCAGGGGATTGTTCCCTTTTTGATAAGAGGTAAAGTACAGGACTTACATTGACCTGTGGATATATCAATCCAGATTTTTGGGGTCCATTTTTTGACTGAAATTTCTAGACTTATACATGAGTATATGGAGTAACTCTGTGAAAGAAGTTGTAGCATTATCTTTTGTAGGCTTAGGGTGCATCACCCCTGTAGAAATCGTGCAGCATGACACCATTTTAACTGCTCACAGCTCCATCCTACAGAATCCTGGCATTTGTAGGTTTGTGAGGCACCAGGAAATTTTGACAGAGAAGACAAAAGAGCAATAGCATTTACATTTCTATGCTGTTTCATAATGAACTCAACACTCTCTAAGGAGTTTACAGTCTGTAAACCACTTGCTCCCAACAAGCTGGGTACTCATTTGACTGATGTACAAAAGGATGGAAGTTTGAGACAACCCTCGAGCCCTGGGATCAAAGTCTAAAAGCCCTGTAAAACTACAAATCCCAGTAATTCATGGGATGGAGCTTCAGCACTTAAAGTGGTGTCAAACTAGATTACCTCTGTAGTGTAAATGTACCTCTAGTTTACATCACTCCACCTTTTTCTGATTCTGGCTCTGCTTCCCTTATCATGTTTTTGTCATATAAGTTGAACAGATAGTGTGAAAGGATGCTGCATTGCTGGATGCCTTTGTCTAGAAGTAATAGTATCACTCTATTCTGCTTTGGTCAGTCCTCACCTAGAATATTGTGCCCAGTTCTGGGCACCACAATTGTTGACAAGCTGGAACATGTCTAGAGGAGGGGGACCAAAATGGGGAATGGTCTGGAAACATATAAGGGGAGATTTGGGGAACTGAGAATGTTTTGCCTGGGGAAGGGAAGGTAAAGGGGAAATAAAATAGCAGCATTTAAATATTTGATGGTATGACATACTGAGGATGGAGCAAGCTTGTTTTCTGATGCTCCAGAGAATAGGACATGGAGAAATGGATGCAAGCTACAGGAAAAGAGAAAAGGTGTGCCATATCAAGGATGGAGGAAGCTTGTTTTCTGATACACCAGAGAATCATAGAATTATAGATTCATAGAGTTGGAAAAGACCACAAGGGCCATCCAGTCCAACTCCCTGCCATGCAGGAACTCCCAATCAAAGCATCCCCAACAGATGGCCATCCATCCTCTGTTTAAAGACCTCTAAGGAAGGAGACTCCAGCACACTCCAATTGAGTGTGACTAGGACATGCATTCCTCTGGGAGGAACCTATTACAACCTAAGAAAACTAGGTTGGCATAGACCTCCCAGAGGGCCTTTTCTGTTGTCGCTCCCAGGCTATGGAATGGCCTGCCGGATGAGATGCGCCTTATTACAACCCTGGACGGCTTCAAGAAGGCTGCCAAGACGCATCTCTTCCGGTAGGCCTTTCCAGACAATGATTAACCTTTCTGCCAACTACTGTCCCTTTTGCCTCTTCCACTGGGATATCTGATATTGTCAAGGCCGCCCATCATTTTTAATTAGAGCTTTCCAATGTTTTAATGTTTTAATTGTAATAGCTCTGTTTTAGTATTTTTAAATTTTATCGTAGTTTAATTTATTTTTAAGCGGTGGGAGGGGAAATTGAATTGTTATATTTTAATTGTAATTGCTTTTAAATGTTGTACCCCAGCCCAATTGCTTACCCAGAGGGGCAGGATATAAATAAATAATAATAATAATAATAATTATTATTATTAATGCAAGCTACAGGAAAAGAAATTCCACCTAAAAATTAGGAGGAGCTTCCTGACAGTAAGGGCTGTTCAGAAAGTTGTGGCGTCTCCTTCTTTGGAGGTTTTCAAAAAGAGACTGGATGGTCATCTGTTGGGGTTGCTTTGATTCTGTGTTCTTGCACGGCAGAATATGGTTAGATGGGATAGCCCTTCCTGGTCTCTTCCAACTGTATGATTCTATGATTCTATGATATGAGTGTAGAATCAGAAGCTCTTTCTCTGTTGCCGACAGTAAGGATTAGGAGAACAGGTTCACACAGGTGGTTTACTCCGGAGAAGGTCCCATTTGACTTTCTCAGGATCACAGCCACAGATCTGATGAAGGTGGGCATGGAAGAACCACAGGATGAGACTGTTGGCATCACTCCTTTGCTGAACTGAGATTACCTTATGCAGCATTTCTTGAACAGGCCACATTTTCCATACTTCACAAAGGGATAGGAACACCTGAAATAAATGCAATAACCATTGACTGCATAACACTCCCGCCTTCTGCGTGGTTTGCAGGCAAAACCTGAATATTGGAGAGACCAAGACAAGATTGTTAGGATAAAATTTTTTAAAAAGCAGATCGTGGCAAAAGTGCAGTCTCCCTTCCTTCCACTCCACTCTCCTTCTTTCACTCTTCCACTTTCCCTTGATGCAGCATGGAGAAATAATGGCTGAATAGGAATATTAACCTAAGATATTCAGATGACACCATATTACTACCAGAAAACATCACAGACCTGGAATAACTATTAAAGAAAATTAAAGAAGAAAATGCAAAGGCTGAACATAAAGAAAACAAAAATGATGACCGCAGAATACTTATATACATTCAACCCAGACAATGAAGAAATGGGAAGTGTTCTGGTACCTTGGATCAAACATCGATAAGAATGGAAATTGCAGTCAAGAAATCAGAAGAAAGCTATGCATGGGAATGGCAGCCATGAAAAAAAACTAGACAATGTCCTAAGAGTAAAGACATATAACTGAGCATCAAAGTTAGAATCATATGAGCCATGGTATTCCCCATTACCATGTACAGATGTGAAAGCTGGACAGTGAAGAAAGTGGAATAAAACCAACTCACTTGAGATATGGTGCTGGAGAAGAGTGCTGAGGATACCAGAGATGGAGAAAAAGACAAACAAATGGGTCCTGGAATAGATCAAGCCGGAAATCTCGCTGGAAGCAAAGATGATGAAACTGAGGCTGTTGTACTTTGGAGACGTCATGAAAAGGCAAGTCTCATTGGAAAAGACAATAATGCTAGGAAAGGCTGAGGGTGGTAGAAAGAGAAGAAAACTGCATGCCAGATGAATGAACTTAATTCGGGATGGCACAAGTATGAATTTGCAAGACCTGAGCAGAGCCATGGAGGACAGAAGGGCTTGGAGATGTTTCATCCATACGACTGCTGCTAATGTCAACTTGAGAGCAGTTAGTAGCAACAAGAAAGCTCTTTTAACTGCTGTGCTCTTTTACCGGTGGAGCCCTGTGGCAGTGGTGGTGATGTTGTTGATGATGATTAATTCCCCACCTTTTCCTCTAACCCAGTAATCAAGGTAGGTTACAAAAGTTGAAAGAGATATAGCTAATTTTTAGTCATCGCAAAAAGTTATAGATCTAATGAAAATAGCCATAATATGAAACACAAGCATAACCATTCTCTTTTTTACTATGATATAAACGTGGCACAGGGTTCTGTCCTGGGCCCAGTGCTATTCAACATCTTTATCAATGACTTGGATGAAGGAATAGAGGGTTTGCTTATGAAATTTGCAGATGACCCCAAATTAGCAGCAGTAGCTAATACTCCAGAGGACAGGATGGAAATTCAAGAAGACCTGAATAGATTAGTAAACTGGACCAAAGTTAACAAAATGAATTTCAACATGGAGAAATGTACATACTGCACTTAAGGTAGAAAAATAAAATGCATAGATATAGGATGGTGGACACCTAGCTTAATGAGACTACATGTGAAAGGGATCTAGGAGTCCTAGTAGACCAGAAGTTGAACATTTGTGGCAGCAAAAAGGCCAATGCGATTTTAGGCTGCATCAATACCAGTATAGAGTCTAGAATAGATCAAGAGAAGTAATAGTACCACTGTATTCTGCTTAGGTCAGGCCTTACCTGGAATAATGTGTCCAGTTCTGGGCACCACAATTCAAAAAGGATGTTGAGAAACTGGAGTGTGTCCAAAGGAGGGCGACCAAAATGGTGAAGGGTCTGGAAACCATGCCCTATGAGGAATGACTTAGGGAACTGGGGATGTTTAGCCTGGAGAAGAGAAGGTTAAGAGGTAACATGATAATTGTTTAAGTATTTGAAGGGGTATCACTTTGAGGATGGAGCAAGCTTGTTTTCTCCTGCTCCAGAGACTAGAACATGGAGTAATGCATGTAAGTTACAGGAAAAGAGTTTCAATCTCAACATTAGGGGGAACATTCTCACAGTAAGAGCTGCTCGAAAATGGAAAGCATTTCCTTGAAGAATGGTAGTGTCTCTGTCCTTAAAGGTCCTTAAACAGAGGTTGGATGACCATCTGTCGGGTATGCTTTGAATGAGAATTCCTGCATGGCAGGGGGTTGGACTGGATGGCCCTTGAAGTCTCCTCCAACTCTAGGATTCCATGATTCTCTCAGGCAGGTAGACCAGAGCAGATTAGGTGCCTTTAGGGTAGTCAAGCCATCAGATGAACCCCACACTTTCCAAGATTTCACAAAAAAGCGGGACTCATGTGTCCAAGCAACATCAGAGTGGGTTCAAGATGGCATAGATTATTAATAAGGAAGGACACACAAGCTTGCAGAGGTTGTAGCAGTTTGTTTTTGTCTGAGACTACTGGGAAGAGCAAGATTCCTCCTCTGCTTTCTTTTCACCCCTCCCCTGTGAGTTAATGGAGTTCAAATGTATTTTGCACTTTAACCTGCTACCACAGTGTCCAAATAAAGCAGCTTGACACCACTTTAATTTCCATGGCTTAATTCTGTTGCATTCTAGGATTTATAGTTTGGTGGGGCACTAGAGCAATCTGACAGGGAAGGCTAAATACCTTACTAAACTACAAATCCCAGAATTCCATAGCATTGCATTATGGCAGTGGAATTGGGAACAAACCACCTTATTTCTGCAGTGTGGGTGATTCCTCGCACTCGGTTTGCTGCAGCCAAAGTAGACTGAAAACAGAGATGGAAAGTAGGAAGAGGAGAGAGAAACTAATAGTGCATCTACACTGTACAAATAATGCAGGTTAACATACCACTTTGACTGCCATGGTTTCACCTACAGAATTCTGGGATTTCTAGTTTTGTGAGTCACCAGCACTCTTTGGCAGAGAGGACTAATTCTCTGGGATGCACTTAAAGCAATGTGGTGTCAAACTGTATTATTTCTACAGTGTAGATACACTGAAGGACAATTTAGAAGCAGCTGAAAAATTAGGGTGACAGAGGGTTAATTGGATCTGGAAGTAATGCCTCCCTCTTCCTTCACTCCCTTTATTCCTTACCTGAAGAAGCCAGGAGCAGCAAAGACACAGTGACCAAGAACAGGTGAGCAATCCTCATGGTTTGCTTGGTGAAGGTATGGATGCTTTGAGAATAATTCAACAGTGAAAATGACACCCAGACATTTTCAGCACACAGCTGCGTCCCCATATTTATAGGGCTCTTCTTGGAAAGTTGTGGCAGTTGAAGGCTATTGCTTGAAAGGAAACCAAATGCTGTTGTTAGTCCTTTGCTTGAGTTTGCCAACCGTAACCATTTTCATCCAAATTTTGTCTCGGTTATGAAGCAAAGATCTTCAAACTTTTTAAAATGATTCCCTTCCCTCCCTCCCTCCCTCTCTTTCTCTCTCAATCTGTATCTCCACTAACCTATGAATTCTTCAGTTTTCCTTTTTAGCAAAGTCACTTTGTCTTTCTCTTTTTTGTTTTTTCTGTCTCCATGTAAGTACTGTACTTTAACTGTAAGTACATCACACAGTTCTGTGTGCTGGAATTTTGTAAGTTCTTGGGCAGTGTTTTCTTTTGCTTTATCCTTTAGATTCTTTGTAACACCTCCCTAGGTTTTTGTTGTTTGTTATTAACTGCCCTTGAGTCAATTTCAACCCATTGGGATCCTATGATAAAAGATCTCCAAGACCGACTGTTCTCCAGTGCTCTGCTTAATTCCCACAACCCCATAAAACCCACAACCTCCTTAATAGAGTGCATCCATCTGGCCTGTGGCCTTCATCTCTTCGTTCTTCCCTCCATCTTTCCCATCATTATTGTCTTTTCCAATGAGTCCTTCCTTCTCTTGATGTGTCTGAAGGATGACAACCTCAGTTTGTTCATCTTGGCTTCCAGGGAGGTTTCTGGCTGTCCATAGGATCCTTAGCACTCTTCTCTAGCACCATCTCAAATGAATGGATTTTCATCCTATCATCTTTCTTGACTGTCCAGCTCTCACATCCATCTATGATAATAGGGAATACGATGGTTTGTATGATTTGAACCTTTTTGTTCCATTTTAGAATCTTTGCATTTTAGAATCTTTTCTAGTTTTTTCATAGTCACCTTCCCCATTCTTTGTCTTCTTCTGATTTCCTGGCTGCAATCCTTATTTCTATCAAGGTTTGATCCCAGAACTGATAATTCTTTTACTATTTCTATTTTACTATTTACTATTTCTGTTTCTATTTCTTGTCTAGGTTGAACTTGTGAAGGTCCTCTGTGGTCATTATTTTTGTTTTCTTTATTCTCAGCATTAAGCCTGCCTTTGCACTTTCCTTTTTGATTTTCCTTAACAGTTTCCCTGTTTTAGCCTTGACATATCCACAGGTCCTATAAAAATCCATAATTTTGACCCCAAAACCTGCCCTCAACTTATGAGGTCCACTTATCAGCAGGTTTGTACAATATATTAAGAATATAAATTGGAAGTTTTAAAACCCACCCAAATCTTCAGAAATATCACAATCCATTACAGTTGGGGACATTGATAGTTAAGTTTAGTTTCTCCACTGTTGTCTCAATCGTGAACTGAAAAGTTGTACAGTATCTGCCTTTAAACACTGCTGTTAGAGGAATGCAGATGGTAGAAGGAAATCCTTTCAGTGCCACGTTTCATCTCAAAACATTCAAAGTCATTTACAAAACTGGGCTAGAAAAGCAAAATGTACACACTAGAACATTTCACAGATGAAAAGCAGGACACACAATAGCAATAGCATAGTGTGGCTAAGGTGGTAAAAATAATTAATGAGGGGGTGGGGAAAGACAAGCTAGGAGAGGCTTCCAGTTGTTTGCTTTTGCCTGAACTTACTGGGAAATGCAAGATTCCTCCCATTCTCTCCTCTCCAGCCACTGAATTAACAAAGTGCAAACTACATTTGATCCCTGAATTCATTTTGCAGCAATAGAAGTGTTACCCCAAGGTCACCCCTTCATGGAGAGTCCTCCGTTCGATATAAATTAATATTAAAGGGGCTGTCTAAAGGCTTGTAGCCCCGAGGTTCCCAGTATAAAGCAAGTTAACATATAAGGATTCCAGGACCATGCAAAGAGATCATGTGAATTCAGCAGGGGAGCGCTAAAAGACGTAAAGAGGTCTCTGTCAGTGATCGGTATCTTCCTAAGTTCCTCATTGATGGAAACTACTGTGTATGTGATATTTATGTTTGCAAGTAAACAGAAGTTCAAGAGTGTCTTTTCATGTGTGAATGCTTTTATTAGAAGATGGAGAATAAAATGAAGGATCTGGCATACAGAAGTGGGAAAATGTTGAGATTTAATTGCCTGCATTCATCCTTGGTTGAAGCATCACCCAGCCGGCCCATTTTTTAAGTCGGAAGCTCCCTAAGTTTGAAAAAGTGCTGGCTGAGCAAGATTTTGACTTGAGATGCATCTGGGTAGTGAGCGTCTTGAGCATGAATCCTGAGCACCTTTGGAATGTCATAAATTCACTGGCTGCCCAGACATAGCTTTTCTTTGATGCAGGTGCCAATGACAATCCCAAAGCCTGAACTACTTTTCCCTGCCAAGACTCCATATGTCCATTGGCATCAGGTGTGGAGAATCTGCCGCCTCTGGAGCTAGTTGCCTGAATCGCTCCATCTGCATACAGGGAATAGAATCAGGTATCTCATTATCAATTCCAGGGACATGCAAGGCTGTGAAGAGAATGTTATGTGACAAGCAATGCAACGTGAATGTACACATTAATCTCATAATCCTATGTGATCAAGAGGTCAATGAACTCACTACTTGTACAAACGCCATGTTGTAACACCAGAAACAGACTGCAGAGTTGGCCAACTCTCTTGTCCATAATATGCTTTAATGGAAAGGCAAACACTAATAGAATTCCTTGTGGAAGATGCATCACTTTTTTTTCCTTTGAGAACAAGCAAGCTTTGCCAGTAGGACAAATGAAGTTGCCAGGCAAAGCATTCTTTCAACAAGCAGAAACCAGTGCAGGATCCAGTGACTGTCAATCTACAGAGATGTCTCCCTGAATTCCCAGGTGCGCTGCTGGGCATCCAACTTCCCCTTTAGTCTCATGGAGGAGTCTCAGGCTATTCTTGCCTGAGGAGAGAAGCAAACAACAAGGAAAAATAATCAGAGACATAGCTGAGACAGTCTGGAATATCACTATGCAAAGGGATCTTGTAGCACCTTTGAGACTACCGTATATACATCACTATATGTCGATCTCACGTATAAGTCGAGGGCAGGTTTTGAAATGACCCATGGATAAGTCGAGGGTAAAACCTAGGGGCACGTAACAAAATATGTAAAAGGTGAAGTAAAGGAAAGCAATGCCAAAGGACTTATAAAATTCCAGCAGACCTAACTGTTTGTGTTCACACTAAAGTCTGAATGGATGAGAGAATAGAAGGGAATCAGTGCTTCCAGGACAGATTATGCTCTTTCCTTTCTCCAGGGGATTATTCCTTTTTTAAAATAAGAGTTAGATTTACATTAAACCATGGATTAATCAAACCAGGTCGATTTTTTGACTCATGATGGCAGCAGCAGATCTGATGCAGCTGGGCATGGTTGAACCAAAGGATGCTCTGAAAGAGACTGCTGGAGTCTCTGCTTTGCTGAACTGAGATTACCTTATGCAGCATCTCTTCAATAGATGGCATTTTCCATTCTGCACAAAGGGATAGGCACACTTGGAAAAATGGCAAGAACCATTGGCAGCTCTACAGTCCTCTTTCTTTCTTAGTTTCAAGGAAAAACCTGCACATTGGAGAGACAGGGTCAAGATTGTTAGGGTAGGGGCAAAAAAAGAAGATAAACCAGAGCATGGCAAATGTACTGTCTCCTTCCTTCCTTCTTTCCACTGCCCTTCTTTGACTCTTCCACTTTCCCTTGATCCAGCATGGAGATATAGTCGCTGGACAGGAATATTAACAACCTAAGATATACAGACGACACGATGTTACTATCAGAAATCATCACAGACCTAGAATAACTATTGAAGAAGGTCAAAGAAGAAAGTGGAAAGGCAGACTTAATACTGAACGTAAAAAACAAACAAACAATTTTTAAAATGATTCTGGATTTCTATTAATTTTCATAGTAAAAACCTCTACAAACACAAAAACATACATCATCCATGCCATATTTATAAATCAAACATTACGAAACATTTAATTAGTCTGCCATTTCTTATGAATACAATCACAGACAAATCATACTTATTTTCTTATATCTTTGGTATATTCTTCCTCCCCCCCACTTTTTTTCTTATTCCTTCTTCCCTTCCCTGCTCATTCACTCTCATCTCATCTTATACCATGGTCTTTCCAAACACCTTAATTCTTATTCTCTCCTTCCCTTTCTTACCCCTTCCCTTCCTTCCCTTTCTCATCCCTTTCCTTCCCCACCTCTTCCCCTCCTCTCCTCCTTCCCTATACCTTCCCTTCCTCTTACTCCTCATCTTATTCAATCTCTCACTTCTCCCACCTCTCCTATTCTCTCCTACTCTCCTTCACATACTCTTACCCTCAGCTACTTCATCTAGGAGCTTATCACACGGGAGGCAAAGCACCCTAATTCTGTGGATAAACAGGATTTAAATCCCATGACTATCCCAGAAAAGGGATTGTTTTCAGATGACGTCGTGCGATGTCAAAATTGTTCTGGATTTAATCCATGAATAAAGCAGCCAAAATGCACTGCTTTTTACTTTCGGGATTTTCCTGAAAATAAGAAGCGGCCAAAAGCAGCCAAATTGCTCTTTAATAAAATGGCAACATTGCGCAAAGTGGGCTGAAAACAACCTCACTTTTGCAGGATATTCCAAGATTTAATTGTCATTTACCCATGAGATTTAAACTCCTTTCTCTCATCACCAGTACCTCCTACCTTTCTACTTCTAATTCCTCTTCTCAATCTTCTTTCCTTTTCCATCTAAAATTTCCAAGATCATTCATTCCAAATCTATACATTCTAACTTTCTCACTACCTATTCATCCTTTTTCTTGTCATTTGGATGGACTTTCTTATTGTCACCTCTATCATTGTCCTTTCTACTCTTATTTAGATCTTTCACATTATCATGATTGTTTCATGAATTTCTTATCACTCTAAAGTTTGTTTTTCAAATCTATATTTTGTTATCGTATAATTTTAAACATTAACAGCTATTTTCAAAAACATACTTCTCGTTCTAGTCATATGCTTCTTGTTCTATTTGTGTATTCTTTGCTTATCCTTTGTACCAAACTTATCCCTTATACCAAACATATAGTTGCAATGTCCTCCCATTGCTCTCTTATGAAACCAATTACTTTTCCCCATTCTTCTTTAAATTTCTCCAAGGAGTAATAATAATAATAATAATAATAATAATAATAATAATTTTTATTTATAACCCGCCCCTCTGAGCAAGCAATGGGGGCACGGTACAGCAAGATTAAAATAACAGCAAATATGTTAGTTTGTCCATTTCTTTTATATTATATAATTTCAATAACCAGTCCTGACTTGGGATTTCTTTCTTTCCCCACTTTTGTGCATAAGTGACCCTAGCAATTGTAACCAGGTAAAACAAAATTTCCCCAAATTTCTTCTCAATTTCCTCTCCAAACATCTCAACTAAGTAGCTTTCTGGTTTCATTTCAATTTTTCTTTTCAAAACTTCACTTATTGATTCATTAATCATTTCCCAATATCTTTGGGCACATTTGCCAGCCCACTAATGATGGGTGAGCTGTGTGCCTCCTGGCTGGCCCTCTATGTGCCCAGCCCCCTGATCTCGCTGCCTCAGCTGCCATCCTCTTCCTCCCCTGCACCATGCTCAGCAGCCAGTGGTGCCCAGAAGCAGCAGGAAATACAGAGGGACACCTAATGTTGAGGTGGAATCTCTTTTCCTGTAGCTTGCATACATTGTTCCGGGTCCTGTTCTCTGGAGCAGCAGAAAACAAGCTTGCTCCCTCCTCAGTGTGACATCCCTTCAGATATTTAAACAGGGCTATCATATCACCTCTTAACCTTCTCTTTTCCAGGCTAAACATCCCCAGCTCCCTAAGTCATTCCTCATAGGACATGGTTTCCAGACCCTTCACCATTTTGTCACCCTCCTTTGAACACGCTCCAGTTTCTCAACATCCTTTTTGAACTGTGGTGCCTAGAATTGGACACAGTATTCCAGGTGGGGCCTGATGAAAGCAGACTAGAGAGGCACTATTACTTTACTTGATCTATACTATACTGCATCTCTTGATGCAGCCGAAAATCACACTGGCCTGTTTAACTGCTGCATCACACTGTTGACTCATGTTCAACTTATGGTCCACTTGGACTCCTAGATCCCTTTCACATGTAGTCTCGTTCAGCCCAGCGTTCCCATTCTATATCTGTGCATTTCATTTTCCCTGCGAGTTCAAGACCAGCAAAAGGCTCAAGCTCGACTCAGGCTTGCATCCTTCCGAGGTCATTAAAATGAGTTTGCAGATTGTTTGGGGCAAGTAGCTTGCAGTTGGAAACCGCTTAGGTGGTATGAAGCGGTATATAAATGAAGCTGTTTGTTTGTTTTGTCTAAGTCAGTACCTTACATTTTTCAGTGTTAAATTTTATTTTGTTAGCTTTGGCTTACACTGTGCATATGATATTGTAATTTAAAGGTATTGCAATTTTGCTAGTTTATGTCACTACTATTGCGATGACGTTCAGTAATATATGGGAATTACAGTTTATAAGTAGCATTAGTATAAAAAACATTACTAAGGATTCTGTATGGTGTGCTATGGGTGGAAGTCAGTGAGGTGGAGGGGTGACACCATGAATGGCTGCACCGGGTGAAACCAAGTGATGCCACTGGATTCCAAGAGTTTTCTTAGGATACAGACATGGCAGTTAAAGTAGAATCAATGCACTATAATTCAGTAGTTTGGAAGAGAACTAAAACTCCCAGAATTATCCACCCAGCAGAACTGGGGGCTGTGGAATCCTGGAGGTTCTTAAACTGAAATGGGAGGGAGCTTTCCCCACTAAAGGAACTAAAAGGTTAAGAAGAAAACTCTCTCTCTCTCCCTCTCTCAGTTGTTGTTGTTGTTGTGTGCCTTCAAGTCTTTTCTGACTTACGTTGACCCTAAGGCTAACCTTTTATGGGGTTTTCTTGGCAAGATTTGTTCAGAGGAGGTTTTCCATTGCATTCCTCTGAGGCTGAAGGTGTGAGACTTGCCCAACGTCACCCTGTGGGTTTCATGGCTGAGGGCTGAATTGAACCCTGCTCTCCAGAGATGTAGCCCCCAAATCACTACTACAATGCTAGCTCAACTTACAGTGGTCCCTTGGTATCCTCTGGGGTTTTGTTCCTTGACCACCTCATGCCGTGGACACCAAAATCTGTGAATGCTAAAGTCCCATTAAATACAGTGGCATAGTAAAATGCTGTCCCTTATATAAAATGGCAAAATCAAGGTTTGCTTTTGGGAATTTACAATTTTTTGGAATATTTTCAATCTGCGGATGCTTGAATCTGTAGATAAAAAAAATCCATGGATATGGAGGGCCAAATGTTTACACACAGAAACAAAAATCCACATACTTTACAACAGGAGTTAATCTCCTGGGGTCAATTTTCTATCCCTGACATGAACTCTGGAATGGAGGAGCAGGGAGACTCAAGGCCTTTCTGAGAGTAGGCTAGTGATTTGTTGCTGTTTTAATCATGATGTGTGAAAATCTTAATTTTGATTGCATTATTTTAATAGGATAATCACTGTTTAAACCCCTGATTTTCCTCAGTGTGAAGAAATCCTAAGAGTGCATCTACATTGTACAAATAATGCAACTTCACACAACTTTGACTGCCGTGGTTACACCTACAGCATCCTGGGATTTCTAGTTTTGTTAGTCACCAGCACTCTTTGGCAGAGAAGGTGAAAGATAAAACTAGAAATCCCAGGATTCTATAGAATGCACTTAAAGTGATGTGGAGTCTGCATTATTTCTGCAGTGTAGATGCACTCAAGGACAATTTAGAAACAGCTGAAAAGGTCGGGTGACACAGGGCTAATTGGGGCTGAAAGCAATGCTGCCCTCTCCCTTTGCTCCTTTTATTCCTTACCTGAAGAAGCCAGGAGCAGCAAAGACACAGCCACCAAGAAGAGGTGAGCAATCTTCATGGCTTGCTTGGTGAAGGTATGGATGCCTTGAGAATAAGCCAACAGTGAAAATAAAACCCAGATGTTTTGATCAGACTGCTGGGTTCCCATATTTATAGGGCTCTTCTTGGAAAGTTGTGGCTGTTAAAGGGAACCGCTTGAAACCGTTGGCAGACCTCTGGTCAAGTTTGTCAACCATATCTGTGCTTATTGAAGTTACGTCTAGGTTATAAAGCAAAGATGTTCAGACCTTTCTAAACATCTCTCTCTCTCTCTCTCTCTCTCATCTCTCTCTCTCATATCTCTCTCTCTATCTCCACCAACCTCTTAAGTGTTCAATTTTCCTTTTTGGAAAATGGCTTTGTCTTTCTCTTTTTCTGTTTCCATGTAAATACTGTAATTTAACTCGTATCAAAAAGCAGAACTAGTTAAATCTGTCTTGAAACAACAGATGCCTTCTACTCTCTCCGCCATCCAGTCTTTAGGATGAGCAGAACAGTTATGTCTGCTGGAATTTTATAAGTTCTTGGGCAGTGTTTTCCTTTGCTTTATCCTTTAGATCCTTGGTAAAATTCCCCCCATTTTTTTGTGTTTGTTGTTAACTGCCCTCGAGTCAATCTTGACTCATGGCAACCCTATGAATGAGACATGTCCAAGATTCCCTGTCCTCCAGTGCTCCATTTAATTCCTGCAACCCCACACCCATGACCTCCTTAAGAGAGTCCATCCATCTAACATGATGCTTTCCTCTCCTCCTACTTCCCCTTTCTCAACATCATTGTCTTTTCCAGTGAGTCTTTCCTTTCCATGATGTTTCCGATGGACGATGGCCTCAGTTTGGTCATCTTGGCTTCCAGGAAGGTTTCAGGCTTGACCTGCTCTAGGATCCATTTGTTTGTCCATTTGGCTGTCCAAAGAGTCCTCAGCACTCTTCTCCAGCACCATCTAAAATGAACTGATTTTCTTCCTATCATCTTTCTTAATTGTCCAGCTCTCACATCTATACATAGTAATTGTGCTCAGCTGTATATCTTTGCATTTTAGAATCTTTTCTAGTTTTTTCATAGCCACCTTCCCCATTCTTAATCTTCTTCTGATTTCCTGGCTGCAGTCTCTATTTCTATCGATGTTTGATCCCGGGTATGGGAATTCTTTTACTATTTCTATTTCTTCATTCTCTAGGTTGTCCTCTGTGGTCATTTTTGTTTTCTTTATGCTCAGCATTAAGCCTGTCTTTGCACTTTCCTCTTTGATCTTTCTTAGCACTTTCCCTAAGTTTTAGACTTGACTTATTCACAGGTCCTATCAAAATCCACAATTTTGGCCCCAAATCCTGCCCTCAAATTATACATGAGGATCACTTATCATCAAGTTCATACAATATGTTAAGAATATCCATGGATTGGATGCTTAAACTCCCTCTCCCAAATCTTCAGAATTATCACAATCCATTACATTTGGGACATTGATTAGTGAGGTTAGCTTCTCCTCTGTTGTCTCATCCTGAACTGAAAAGTTACATTTATCTTTAAACACTGAGAGATGCAGATTGTAGAAGGAAATCCCGTCAGTGCCACGTTTCCACTCAAAACGTAAAGAGGGATCTGTCAGTGATCGGAATCTGCCCAAGTTCTTCATTGATGGAAATAACTATGTACGTGATATTCATGTTTGCAAATATACAGAGGTTCAAGACTATCTTGTCATGTATAAATATTTCGTATTAGAAGATGGAGAAAAAAAATGAAGGATCTGACACGTGGAAGCAAGAAAAACTGAAACTGCTTAGTTGGAAAGGAATGTGCGGAAACAACTTAAAAGATAAGAAAAATGTAATGCAAGGACATGAAACTGAAATGTCATGTGGACGCAGTGCCAGAGGTGTGCTGTATCAGCATGCACAATGTGTCATGTCAGCTTTGGGGCAGAATCGGGGCATGTGTCATGTAGCCTCTTTGTTGAAAGAAGTCAAAAAGTCAGATTTTAGCCACAAAACCTGCTGGGAAACCAGCCGTAAAAGAAAAATGAGAATTGAGGTTGTGGGTTAAGAGAAGCATAAAGCTTTGGCAGCTGAAATTAGGATAAATGTTTTATATCATTCAGCACTGGACTTTTGATATTATGGCTGCTGGGCCAGAATGAAGAAAGCAAATTCCAACCAGGATCTTAAAGAAAATAATGTGAGCTCTGGATGAATGGGAATACCTGACTAGAATGTGTCCAATAACTATCCAAAGTAAACATGGAGTTTTAAAATCTATATTACAAGGAAACATGCCTGCATTAAGTCAATAGACCATGTTGTGAAATCAGAAAGGAGTAAACTGAAAATATTCAAAACCCAGATCTAATTTTGTCCATCATAAGAGAACAAAGTGACCGTGACTGTACAGAAAAACAAATAAAACTAGCCTATAGATCAGTGGAGCCTGACTCCATAAAGTTTAAACAGCAAGAGGGAATAATGAATAAAAATTTTGGAGCACAGGAAGCCAAAGAACAATCTATAATTAAAGTTTAATTGTTTTTAAAAGAATAAGAGGGGGAGGAGGAAGAATCCTACATTGTTATGGGCAGTGAATATGCATACAAAGGAATAACAAATTCCTTAGAATTTTGGGCTTAAGTTGGATTTAAAAATGCAGACCAAAAGATTTTAAACACAAGGAACATTTTGAGGGTTGTTAAAAGACGTATAAAATGTAAAATTTGCCTGGATAAAAGCCCATCAAACAAACCTGGCTACAAGAGGCTAATCAATAAAGGAAACTGGATAAATAGAGTATAATATATGTTAACCCATTGTTATAAAAAAAATGTAAAGAAAGGAGGGATTTCCCAAGTGATTCCACAGCTGAAGTCCATTGCTCCAGTCAATTAGCCCCAAAGCCCTTCCGGATACCTCATTCCATATCCAGTTCCTTTCTGATTTGCTATCATCCTTCCTCCACTATTATTATTATTGTTGTTGCTGTTGTTGTTATTTTCTTTTCTTATATTTCACCTTTCTCCCACTATAGGATCTCAAGGTGGTGAACAGCATATTTAAAAGAGTACAATTTAAAACCAATACAACATTAAAATGTATAAATACAAAAATAAAAAAAAAACAATTAAACCATTTTAAAAGTTAGAACAGTTATGAGTTAAAATACTATTTATTAAAAATGAAAACCTAAATTTTACATTGTACAGCACAATCAATGAGATTTACCCATGTAAGGTATACCCAACCATGCAGCAGTTGATGCAATGGCTCTAGTCCAGTAGTTCCTAACATTTGGTCTTCCAGATGATTTGAATTTCCATTTCCATGATTGCTACTCTTGTTCAGGTTGGCTGGGGCTTCTGGGAGCTGAAGCCCAAAACAACCCTTTGGTACTACCCTTTGGTGAAAATGACATTACTGTATAAATAAATGTTATCAACATTATTATTACTATCTGGGACTAAGCAATAGGACTCAGGCCAGAAAGAGAGTAACTTTTCTACCCTTTAAGAAGCTTTTCCCTCCAATTTTTAGAGGAAAGCCTTTTCCCTTTAGAACTTTTTTCTATTTCTGCAAACCTTAGTGGCATCACTAGGGTTCAGAAACCTGATATCCTTTTGGGGTGCTCAGGGAGTTGCTATTTCAGTTTCAGAAACAGTGGTCCCATCTCCAAACACCAGAAACAGTGGGAACAAGGTGCTTATGCTTTCAATGTGATTTAATGGAAAGGCAAACGCTCATAGAATTCCTTCTGGAAGATGCATGACTTTTTCTTTTCTTTGAGAACAAGCAAGCTTTGCAAGTAGGTCAAATGAAGTTGGAAGGGAGAGATTCTTTTAAGAAGCAGAAACCAGTGTAGGATCCAGTGACTGTCAATCCATAGGGATGTCTCCCTGAATTCATGGATGAACTGCTGGGCATACACTTCCCCTTTAGCCTTTTTTCCTGAGGAAACAAGCAAATAACAAGGGAAAATTTCAGAGGCATAGCCTGGAATATCACTATGCAAAGGGATCTTGTAGCACCTTTGAGACTACTGTATATTCTAGACTATGGTTCTTACCACACATTTTGGTAAACGTTCTGGTCACGGGTAGGGGCCGCTTGGGGCCATGTGCGACTGAGAGAAAACACATTTTACCTCACACTGCTGTGCCCTCAAAACATCCCAATTCCATCACCTGGCACCAAGCTGTTCCTTGTGCTAAGGCGTGCTATTTTGCTTCGCTGGAAGGCATCTGTCAGAGCCAAAGGACACACCTCAGTATTGAATGGGAACACTTGGTGCCTGGGATCGAACTCAAAAAGCCCTGTAAAATTACAAATCCCAGGATTCCTTGGGATGGAGCTAGAGTGGCATCAGCAGCATCTCCCGTGTTGAAATATGTGTGATTTTCCCGTTCTATTTCCTTCCTGCCCCCTTCCATTCCTCCCCAATCCCAGCCCCCAGGGCCTGTGCGATAAGCTTAAATGAAATGAGTGTAGAATCAGAAGCTCCTTCTCTATTGCAAATGTTAAGGATTAGGAGAAAAGGTTTACACAGGTGGTTTGCTCCGGAGAAAGTCCTGTTGGACTTGCTAAGGATGGCACCTGCAGATCTAATGCAACTGGGCATGATTCAATCAAAGGGTGCTCTGAAAGAGACTGCTGACATCTCTGCTTTGTGAACTGAGATTACCATTTGCAGCAATGCCTCACAAGTGAGCATTTTCCAATCGACACCGAGGGAGAGGAACAGTAGATAATTTCACAATGACCTTTGGCTTTATAACACTCCAGCTTATTGCTTGGTATGGAGGCAAAACCTGCACATTGGAAAGACCAGGACAAGATTGTTAGGATAGAAAATGAAAGGTTAAACCAGAGCATAGCAAAAGTACAGTCTCCTCTCCTTTCACTCCACTCCCCTTCTTTCACTCTTCCACTTTCCCTTGATGCAGCATGGAGAAATAATGGCTGAACAGGAATATTAACAACCTAAGATATAGGGATGATACAATATTACTACCAGAAAACATCACAGACCTGGAACAACTATTAAAGTCAAAGAAGAAGGTTCAAAGGCAGGTTTAATATAAAGAAAACAAAAATAATGATCACAGAAAACCTATATACATTCAACCTAGACAATGAAGAAATGGAAAGAGTTCCCATACCTTGGATCAAACATCATTAAGAATGGAAATTTCAGCCAAGAAATCAGAAGAAAACTAGGCATGGGAAAGGGAGCCATGAAAAAAATTGACAATGCACTAAGAGTAAAGACATATACCTGAGCACCAAAGTTGGGATCATATAAGCCATGGTATTCCCCATTACCATGTACAGATGTGAAAGCTGGACAGTGAAGAAAGCAGAATAAAATCAACTCATTTGAGATGCGGTGCTGGAAAAGAGTGGTGAGGATACCATATATTGACAAAAAGATAAACAAATGGGTCCTTGAACAGATCAAGCTGGAAGTCTCCCTGGATGATTTGATTGAGAATTCCCGCATTTCAGGGGGTTGGGCTGCATGACCTTTGTGGTCTCTTACAACTCTATGTCTCTATGATTCTGTAGATCAGAGCAGATCAGGTGCCTTTAGTGCAGTCAAGCCATCTGATGATCTCCATGACCTCCAGGATTTCACACAAAAATCAGGACTCATGAGGCCAAGCAACATCAGAGTGGGTACAAGATGGCATAGGCTATTATTAAGGAAGGGCTCACAAGCTTGCAGAGGCTGCAGCAGTTTATTTTTGCCTTAGACTTCCGGGAAGGGCAAGATTCCTCTTCTGCTTTCTTTTCACCCCTCCCCTGCTGAGTTCATGGGATTCAAACTTCTTTTGCAGTTTAGCCTGCTACCCCAGGGCACAAATAAAGCAGTTTGACACCACTTGAATTTCCACAGTTTAATGCTATTGAATTCTGGGATTTGTAGTTTGGTGGGGCACCAGCGCTCTCTGACAGGGAAGGCTAAATACCTCACCAAACTACAAAGCTGTGAATTTCATAGCATTGTGTTATGGCTATTGGAGTGAGGCAAAACCACTTTATTTCTGCAGTTTGTGTGAGACCTTACACTCAGTTTCTTGTGTCTGAAGTAGTCTGATGACAAAGACGGAAGGTAGGAAGAAGAGAGAGAAACTAAGAATGCATCTATACTGTTCAAATAATGCAGCTTAACACTACTTTGACTGCCATGGTTCCACCTTTTGGAATCCTGGGATTTCTAGTTTGTAAGTCACCAGCACTCTTTGGCAGAGAAGGCTAAAGGTAAAACTAGAAATCCCAGGATTCCATAGGATGTACTGCAGTGTAGATGCAGCAAATGACAATTTAGAAACTCTTGAAAAAGTAGGATGACAGAGGGTTAATTGGGTCTGGAATTAATGCTTCCCTCTCCCTTTGCTCCTTTTATTTCTTACCTGAAGAAGCCAGGAGCAGCAAAGACATAGAGACCAAGAAGAGGTGAGCAATCTTCATGGCTTGCTTGGTGAAGGTATGGATGCTTTGAGAATAAGTCAACAGTGAAAATGACACCCAGACGTTTTCAGCACACTGCTGGGTTGCCATATTTATAGGACTCTGTTAAAGGCAATCACTTGAAAGGAGACCAAATGCCCTTGGCAGCTCTTTGCTCGAGTTTGCCAACCGTAACCGTTTTCATCCAAGTTGTGTCTCAGTTATGAAGCAAAGATGTTCAGAACGGTTTTAGTGTCTCTCTCTCTCTTCCTCAATCTCTTTTCCCACTGACCTCTTAATTCTTCACTTTTCTTTTTTGGAAAGTTTCTTTGGACCTTATCACATGGGAGGAATTTCTCCCAATTTCGAATGGGGCCAATTCGAATTCATGTAAATTCGCTAGTTTAGCAAATTTACTTGAGTTCTAGTTGCGTTTGCAATGCGTCCGGAGTGACTTCCCATTACCCAAAAATAACCCCCCCATTGCCCGAAATCGTGTGAGATAAGTTATTACACAATTATGTGAAACCCTATGATTGCGTTCAGAATGACTTCCCATTGCCCGAAATTGCATGAGATAAATTATCGCGCAATAACGTGAAACCCCATGATTGCGTTCGGATTGCCTTTGGAGTATACCCCCAAATTGCCTTGTGTGATAAGGTCCACTGTCTTTCTCTTTTTCTGTCTCTCTTTGCCAAGAAATTTTTGCACATTTGGAAAACAGCCTATTGATGATTGTATATACTGTATATATTTATGCATATGCAAAAAAAAAAAAAAAAAAAAAAAAACCTAGTAAAAGAAATTGACCCCAAAAAACTGATTTGGCTTATCCATGGGTCAATATAAGTACTGTACTTTATCTCTTGACAAAAATGGAACCAGTGTCATCTGTCTTGAAAGAACAGATGCTTTCTACTCTCTCCTCCATCAAGATGAGCAGAAAGAGTTATGCCTGCTGGAATATTGTAAGTTCTTGGGCTGTGTTTTCTTTTGCTTTATCCTCTAGATCAGTGGTTCTCAACGTTCATAATGCCATGACCCTTTAATACAGATCTTCATGTTGTGGTGACCCCCAACCATAGAGGAGCAGTGTCTCTGTTCCTAAGTTCATCAGAAATATGTATTTTCTGATGGTCTTAGGCAATTCAGTACTTGTGAAAGGATCATTTGACCCGCCCACAAAGGGGTTGTGACCCACAGATTGAGAACTACTGCTTTAGATCCTTTACAACATTCCCCAAAGTTTTTGTTGTTTGTTGTTAACTGCAACCCATGGCGACCCTGGACCTTATCACGCAGGGACCTAGGTACTTCCATCCCGAAATTGGTTACAATGTTGGCATCCCAGAAAAGCAAACAAATTCACTAATGATTATCACACAGAGAACACAACAACGGGTTAAAATCACATTACTTGTGCCAGAAACAGGTTGAAAGCAAATTTGCATTTCAGGTGGTTGAGGACAAAATCCCGTTGGGAATAACTTTTTTGGGCATGCTCCGGACTGTCATTTCCACAAGTGCACACACACACACACACAGATGCTCCAGAGAAGAGAAACTGGACAGGAAAATATTCTTTGCCCCAGAAGCTTTTTCAGAGGAAGGAAGGCTGAGGTTTCAATTTGTAAACTCCCATAAAATCACACACAAACATGCACACACACACTAGAGAGAAAGAGGAGGTGGCTGGTCCATGAACCTGTTGATTTCAGTGAGGGCTGAAACTCCCTTTTCCAGGACATATCCTCCATTTCTCCCTCCTGTACATCTCTCCCACCAGCTCTTCCCTTGAAGGCTATTCCCTAAGTTTTAGCCTCAACTTATCCACAGATCTTATAAAAATCAATAATTTTGACCCCAAAACCTGCCCTCAGCTTTACATGAGTTTCCCTTATTGTCAAGGTTGTACAATATATTAAGAATATAAATTGGGGGTTTAAAAACCCTCTCCCAAATCTTCAGAATTATCACAATCCATTACAGTTGGGGACATTGATAGTTAAGTTTAGTTTCTCCACTGTTGTCTCATCGTGAACTGAAAAATTACTTTATCTTTAAACATTCCTGTTAGAGGGATGTAGGTGGTAGAAGGAAATCCTTTCAGTGCCACGTTGCCTCTCAAAACATTCAAAGTCATTTACAAAACTGGGCTAGAAAAGCAAAATGTACACCCTAGAACATTTCACAGATCAAAAGCAGGACACACAATAGCAATAGCATAGTGTGGCTAAGGTGGTAAAAATAATTAATGAGGGGGGAAAAAAGACAAGCTAGGAGAGGCTTCCAGTTGTTTGCTTTTGCCTGAACTTACTGGGAAGTGCAAGATTCCTCCCATTCTCTCCTCTCCAGCCACTGAATTAACAAAGTGCAAACTACATTTGGTCCCTGAATTCATTTTGCAGCAATAGAAGTGTTACCCCAAGGTCACCCCTCCATGGAGAGTCCTCCGTTCGATATAAATTAATATTAAAGGGGCTGTCTAAAGGCTTGTAGCCTCGAGGTTCCCAGTATGAAGGAAGATAACATAGAAGGATTCCAGGACCATGCAAAAAGATCATGTGAATTCAGCAGGGGAGCACTAAAAGATGTAAAGAGGTCTCTGTCAGTTCCTCATTCCCAAGTTCCTCATTGATGGAAACTACTGTGTATGTGATATTTATGTTTGCAAGTAAACAGAAATTCAAGAGTATCTTGTCATGTGTGAATGGTTTTTATTAAAGTAGAAGATGGAGAATAAAATGAAGGATCTGGCATACAGAAGTGAGAAAAATGTTGAGATTTAATTGCCTGCATTCATCCTTGGTTGAAGCCTTACCCAGCTGGCCCATTTTGTAAGTTGAAAGTTCTCAGATTTCAAAAAAGTGCTGGCTGAGCCAGGTTTCAATGCGGGATGCATCTGGGCTGTGGCATCCCAGGACTCTTTCAAACGGGAGGAATTTCTCCCAACTCCGAATGGAGCCAATGCGGATTCATGTAAATCCGCTTGTTTAGCGAATTTACATGAACCCCTGCTCCATTCGGAAGAACCCCTGCTCCGTTCGGAATTACTTCCCATTACCCGAAAATAACCCCCTCCTGCCCGAATTTGCATGCGAAGCTTTAATTCGCAATAAAGTAAAACCCATGATTGCATTCGAATTGGCTTCCCTCTTGCCCGAATTTGCGTGTGAAGAGTTAATTTGCAATAACATAAAACCCATGATTGCATTCGAATTGACCTTAAATTATACTTCCAATTTAGCCTCGTATGAAAGAGTAGCCAGGTAGATCAGCAGCAATTTAGGTATGATGACATCTGGGAGCATCCCGGATCCTGAATTCAAACCAGAAAAGGTAAGCTGGCTTGTTTTTTAATGCGATAAGCTCCTATGAGACTATTCAAAGCCCAAATCTAATGTCCATAATAAGAGAACAAAGTGATCATGAGTGTACAGAAGAACAAATAAAACTAGCTTATAGGTCAGTGGAGCCAGACTTCATAAAGTTTCAAACAACGACAAAAAGGAATGCTGAATAATAAAGTTCCTGTTTGGAGCACAGGAAGCTGAAGTACAAGCTGTAATCAAAATTTTGATGTTCATAAAAGAGCAAGAGCAGGAGGAGGAAGAATCTTGCATTCTTATGGACAGTGAATATGTGTACAAAGAAATAACAAATTCCTTAGAATTTTGGGCTAAAAGTGGATTTAAAAATGCCAAACAAAAGATTTTAAACACAAGGAAAATTTTGGGAGTTGTTAAAAGAGGTATTAAATGTAAAATTTGCCTGGATAAAAGCCTATTAAACCTGGCTACAATATGGTAATCAATAAAGGAAAATGGATAAATAGAGTATAAAATATGTTCACCCATTGTTATAAAAAAATGAAATGAAAAGAAGGTTTTCCCATGTGATGCCACGGCTGCAGTCCATTGCTCTAGCCAATCAGCACAAGAGTCCTTCCAGATCCCTCATTCCACATCTAATTCCTTTCTGATATTTTTATCATTCTCCCTCCACTATTATTATTATTAGTGTTGTTATTATTTTATTTTCTTATATCCCGCCTTTCTCCCAATATAGGGATTCAGAGCAGAAGGAGAAGAGTTTCTGAGCAGTCATTTTGAGTGGGTGAGTGTTTGAATTTTTTAAAAAAATCTTGGGAGAGTGGGCTTGTTGCTCAGGGGGTGGTGTTTTCTGTGAGTCACATCTCACAGAGGGAGGCGCTAGGAGCCTAGTTCTATATAACTCCTCTCAGAGGCTTTCCAGGCCAGTCCCTGCAAGAGAGAAGAAGGAGAGCAGTTTCTGGGCAGGCATTTTGAGTGGGTGAGTGTTTGAATTTTTTAAAAACTCTTCGGTGAATGTGCTTATTGCTGAGGGAGTATAGCTTCTGTGTGTCACATCTATGCATCACTATGGGGGGGGAGCTAGGAATCTAGCTCTATATAACTCCTCCCAGAGGCTTTCCAGGACAGTCCCTGCAAGGGAGAAGGAGGTGAGCAGTTTCTAGCCAGCCATTTTGAGTGGGTGTTTGAATTTTTAAAAAACTCTTCAGAGAGTGTGCTTTTTTCCGAGGGGGTGGAGCTTCTGTGAGTCACAACTGTGCATCACTAGGGGGTGGAGCTAGGAGCCTAACTCTATATAACTCCTCCCAGAGGAATGCACATCACAGTGTGCAAATTTTATCAACCAAGAAAAAGTACGGAGAGGCAGGAGGGGAGCAGCAAACTTTGTTTTTAGACATTCTCCTTTTAACCCCCCCCCCCTCTTTTTTTTAAAAAAGGACTTTTGTGGGTTTCTTGCTCAGAGGAAGTCAGTCAGAAACTTGCCTTCAGAATGAGCTTACAGCCAGGAGATCTCTATAAAGTTATATTCCCATTAGGTTGAGCTTACTGGCAGAGATTGGTGAAAAGGCCAGGTCATCATGGGTCTTTAACGTTGGTGTTTACCAGAGGATTTTTTGAGGAGGAAGCCCACAGTCCTATTTCAGTGATTATTTAAGACTTCTCAGTATGAACACTGAGGGAACTGCTGCATCACCTGCAACAGTTGTGGGATATTTGTCTTCTTGCCTAGGGATGTGGGGAACTTCACATGTCCCAAGTACAAGTTGGCAGCCCACTTGGAGGAGAAAGTCCAGCAGCTGGAGTCCAGGGTAGCTACACTTATAGATGGAGGGACATGCACAGGCAGCAAGTAAAGGGGACACATGGTCTTAGATGTCTCTACACTAATGCACAGAACATGGGAAATAAGCAAGATGAACTTGAAATCCTAGCACAACAAGAGAAATATGATATAATAGGCATCACTGAAACCTGGTGGGATGAGTCTCATGAATGGAATGTAGAAATAAAGGGGTATAAACTTTTAAAAAGAAACAGGCAAACAGGAAAGGAGGAGGAGTAGCATTATATGTCAGGGATATTTACACCATTGAAGAGAACCAGGACATCAATACTGGAAGCCAGGTGGAGAGCATCTGGATAGAATCATAGAATCATAGAGTTGGAAGAGACCACAAGGGCCATCCAGTCCAACCCCCTGCCATGCAGGAACTCCCAGTCAAAGCATCCCCGACAGATGGCCATCCAGCCTCTGCTTAAAGACCTCTAAGGAAGGAGACTCCACTACACTCTGAGGGAGTGTGTTCCACTGTCGAACAGCCCTTACTGTCAGGAAGTTCCTCCTAATGTTTCCTGCAGCTTGCATCCATTGTTCCACGTTCTAGTCTCTGCAGCAGCGGTCCTCATAGGGCATGGTTTCCAGTCCCTTCACCATCTTAGTTGCCCTCCTTTGGACATGCTCCAGTTTCTTCACATCTTTTTTGAATTATGGTGCCCAGAACTGGACACAGTATTCCAGGTGGGGCCTGACCAAAGCAGAATAGAGTGGCACTATAACTTCCCTTGATCTAGAAACTATACTTCTATTGATGCAGCCTAAAATAGACTTTTTTAGCTGTTGCATCGCACTGTTGACTCATGTTCAACTTATGGTCTACTTGGACTCCTAGATCCCTTTCACAAATAGTTTCATTCAGCCAGATGACCCCCATCCTATATCTGTGCATTTCATTTTTGCGCCCTAAGTGCAGTACCTTACATTTCTCCGCATTGAATTTCATTTTGTTAGCATTGGCCCAGCGTTCTAGTCTATTCAGGTCATTTTGAATTTTGACCCTGTCTTCTGGAGTATTGGCTACTCCTCCTAGTTTAGTGTCATCTGTAAATTTGATAAGTATGCCCCCAATTCTGTCATCCAAGTCATTAATAAAGAGCACTGGGCCCAGTACAGAACCCTGTGGGACCCCACTGGTCACTTCTTTCCAGGTTGAAAAGGAGCCATTGTTGAGCACCCTTTGAGTTCGGCCGGTCAACCAATTACAAATCCATGTAACAGTTACCTTGTCTAGCCCACATTTTACAAGCTACATTTTACAAGGATAAAATTAAAGAAGAGGGAAACAACAGGGATGTTACTGTGGGAGTCTATTACAGACCTCCAACTCAGACAGAGGAATTGGATGATGCCTTTCTAGAACAGATAATCACATACTCAGAAAGGAGAGATGTAGTAGTGATGGGTGACTGGGTATTTGCTGGAAGTCAGACTCAGCTAAATCCTCAAGGTCTAGCAAATTCCTCACTTGCCTGGAAGACAATTTCATTGTCCAAAAGATGGAAGAGGCAACAAGGGGATCAGCCATTTTAGATCTTATCTTAACCAACAGGGAAGACCTAGTTGATGGGGTGCAAGTGGTGGGATCCTTAGGTGGAAGTGACCATGTTCTCCTGGAGTTTGTTATATGATGGAAAGGAAAAGCCAGGCATGGTCAGACACACATTCTAGACTTTAGGAAAGCTGATTTCAATAAACTTAGAGAAATACTGGGGGTGATCTCATGATCAGGAATAATAAAAATGAATGGAGTTCAGGATGGATAGGAGTTCCTCAAAAGGGAGATACTGAAGGCACAACTTCTAACAGTTCCAATAAGGAAGAAAAGTGGGAGGTGTCCCAGGAAACCAGGATGGATGACTAAGGAACTTTCAACTGAGCTAGGTTTTAAATGAAACATGTAAAAGACATGGGAAAAGAAGGAAACCATGAAAAAGGAATTCAATCAAATATCGAGCAAGTGTAGGGGTAAAGTCAGAAAAGCTAAAGCGCAGAATGACTCAGGCTTGCTAGAGAGATTAAGAACAATAAAAAGGGCTTTTTAGGGGTATGTCCACAGCAAAAAGAAGAATAAGGAGAAGATGGCAAAATGCTAACAGGGGACAGAGAAAAGGCAGAACTACTCAACACCGCTTTTGCCTCAATGTTTTCAGAAAAAGAAAAGGGTGCTCAACTTGAGGGAAATGGAGCAGAGGACAGAATAGGGGAACTTCAGTACAGAATAACCAAAGAGATAGTAAAGGAACACCTGGTTAATCTAAATGAATATAAGTCTCCAGGACCTGATGAACTACATCCAAGAGTATTAAAAGAACTGGCAAATGTAATATTGGAGTCATTGGCAATAGTCTTTGAGAATTCCTGGAGAATAGTTCCCAACCTTTGGTCCTCTCGATCATTCGGGTTTCAGTTTCCATGATTCCAGACTCTTGGTGAATTTGACTGGTGCTTTTGGGAGCTGAAGTCCAAAACAAATGGAGGACCAAAGTTTGGAAACTACTGCGAAGTCAAGTCTAAGACCTTCCTTTTCTATCTGTGGGATTAAGTTGCTGAGTGTGCCTAAAGTTGTCAAGATGGTTAGCAACTGATGAGGATTTTGTTTTTAACATATTGGTATATAATTGGTATAAAAACCAATCGGCTTCCAGAAGGCTTTAGAGGGATTGATGGTTGGCAACACCGGCGACTCTGTCGAAACCTTGGTGAATACTTGGAACACCGATTTTCCCAAGGCTCTCGACGCAATCGCTCCCGAGCGTCCTCTCCAGCCCGCTCCCAACCATAAGCCCTGGTTCACGAACTTAGGGAGATGAAGCGGGTTGGACGACGACTAGAGCGCAAATGGCGGAAGACTCGACTCTTATCCGACAGAACTCGCCATAGGCAACACCTTCGTGCCTATCGGGAGGCTTTGCGTGCAGCACGGAAATCTTTCTGCTCTGCACGCATTGCATCTGCAGAGTCCCGTTCAGCAGAGCTGTTTAGGGTGGTGGGGGAGTTGACGCGGGTTCCCCCTGCACCAAACCCCCTACTTGACCCAACGACAGCCTGCTGTGATGCGTTTAACACCCACTTTGCAGATAAAATCTCTCGGATAAGGACTGACTTGGACGCCAATGTTTCAGCAGAATCTATAAGTGAGGCTCCCAATAACTCCGTTGCTGTCAGTTTACTGGATGAGTTCCAACCTGTTAGTACTGAGGACGTGGACAAGCTCCTTGGAAGTATGAGGAAGACGACTTGCCCTCTCGACCCCTGTCCATCTTGGCTGGTCGTCCAGGGAGGGGATGCATTGAGGGTATTCCTTCGGGATACAATCAATGCGTCCCTTAGGGAGGGCTCTTTACCATCTAGTTTGAAGGAGGCGGCTGTAAAACCCCTCCTGAAGAAACCCTCCCTCGACCCCCTGGACAGGAACAACTATAGACCAGTGTCCTTGCTACCGTTTTTGAGCAAGGTGATCGAGAGGGCAGTTGCCTCCCAACTCCAAGCTGTCTTGGATGAAACCGATTATCTTAATCCATTTCAAACTGGCTTCAGGACAGGACATGGAGTTGAGACTGCTATGGTTGCTCTGACCGATGACCTCCGCTTGAGCATTGACAGGGGTAGTGTGACCCTGCTCGTGCTCTTGGATCTCTCAGCGGCTTTTGACACTATTGATCACTCCATCCTTTTGGACCGGCTAAGGGAGTTGGGGATCGGAGGCACCGCACTCCGGTGGTTCTGGTCCTTTCTCTCCGGCAGATCCCAAAGGGTGAGGCTCGGGGACAGCTGCTCTTCCAAGATTGAGCTTAATTGTGGTGTCCCTCAGGGTGCCATCCTGTCCCCGATGCTGTTCAATATTTATATGAAGCCGCTGGGTGAGATCATTCGGAGGCATGGAGCTCAGTGTCTTCAGTATGCTGATGACACTCAGATATACCTCTCCATGACAAGATCATCGGCTCAGACTTCAGATGGCGTCTCCCCTCTTAATGACTGTCTTGCGGCAGTAATGGATTGGATGAGGGAAAACAGATTGAAGCTCAATCCAGACAAAACGGAGGTACTCACAGTCACAGGACCAAAGCCAGGTCTGGGAATACATCTTCCGGTCCTAGATGGAGTCACACTCTCCTCGACGGACCCTGTTCGCAGTCTGGGGGTACTCCTAGACTCGTCGCTTCACATGACTAGTCAGGTGAATGCGACGGTCAGGAGTGCTTGTTATCAGCTTCGGCTGATACGCCAGCTGCGCCCTTTCCTGGATCAGAAGGACCTAGAGTCTGTGGTACACGCTTTGGTAACCTCACGATTGGATTTCTGCAATGCGCTCTACTTGGGGCTACCCTTGTGCCTAACTCGGAAACTTCAACTAGTCCAAAACATGGCAGCCAGGCTTATTACTGGTACAGCGAGGTGCGAGCACATAACACCAGTGCTTAAGTCCCTCCACTGGCTACCCATTAGTTTCCGGGCGCAGTACAAGGTGTTGGTCTTGACCTTTAAAGCCCTACAGGGCTCGGGTCCATCTTATCTTAGGGACCGCCTCTCCCCGTACAATCCCCCCCGCACACTCCGGTCCTCCGGGAGAAATTTATTACAGCCTGTGAAAACGAGGCTGTTGCGGACCTCCCGGGGGACTTTCTCTGCTGCCGCTCCCAGGCTATGGAATGACCTGCCGGATGAGATGCGTCTTATTACATCCCTGGATAGCTTTAAAAAAGCCTTAAAGACGCATCTCTTCCGGCAGGCCTTCCCTGAAACATCTTAACTCCTGGTCCCGACACTGGCTTACGACATTGGGACGTGCGCTCCTACAAGTTCCCATCACTTTATCTAGGAAGTTTACATCTAGAGTGTCTATAGAATTGACTGGCTGCTTGTTATGTTCTATGTTCTATGTTGTATGTATGCAATTTTATTTTTATTTTTATTTTTTATTTTTTGGATTTTAATCTGATATTGGTTTAATTTATTTTTAAGGGGTGGGAGGTGGGGTTATGGGTTATTGGGATTGTTTTATCTTGATGTCTTTTAATTATTGTAACCCGCTCCGATTGATGACAGAGGAGCGGGCTATAAATAAAATTATTATTATTATTATTATTATTATTATTATAATTTTACTATTTTGGAATTTTATAGTATTGTGTCTTATCATTAGTTTTTGATTGTATAAGTTCTGATGTACAACCGTTTGGTGA
Organism: Urosaurus nigricauda; assembly: GCA_034509955.1. Lineage (NCBI taxonomy): Eukaryota > Metazoa > Chordata > Lepidosauria > Squamata > Phrynosomatidae > Urosaurus > Urosaurus nigricauda. The sequence continues at coordinate 373,629,117 of JAOEGL010000001.1, read as the reverse complement.
AAATGGCTTTATAAATAAATGTTATCATTATCATTATTACTTTTCCAAGCTCTGCTCTGCAAGAAGCTGCTTTCCCCAATTTTTAGAGGAAAGCCTAGTGGCCTCACTAGAGTTCAGAAACCTAATATCCTTTTGGGGTGTACAGGGAGTTGCATTTTTCAGAAACAGTGGTCCCATCTCCAAACACCAGAAACAGTGGGAACAAGGTATTTATATTTTCATTGTGCTTTAATGGAAAGGCAAACGCTCATAGAATTCCTTGTGGAAGATGCATGACTTTTTTTCTTTGAGAACAAGCATGCTTTGGAAGTACGGCAGATGAAGTTGGAAGGGAGAGATTCTTTTAAGAAGCAGAAACCAGTGTAGGATCCAGTGACTGTCAATGTACAGGGATGTCTCCCTGAGTTCATGAATGAACTGCTGGGCATACAACTTCCCCTTTAGCCTTTTTTCCTGAGGAGACAAGCAAATAACAAGGGAAAAAAATCAGAGACATAGCGGAACTAGTCTGTAGATCACTATGCAAAGGGATCTTGTAGCACCTTTGAGACTACCATATATACCTGACTATAAGTCAACCCCATGTATAAGTCAAGACCAGGTTTGGGAGCCAAAATTACAGATTTTATATGACCTGTAGATAAGTCAAGGGTAAAACCTGTAAAAAAATATCTAAAGGGTAAAGCAAAGGAAAGCAATGCCAAAGAATGTACACGTTGTGTTCACAGTAAAGTTTGGATAGATGAGATAATAGATGAGATTTAGTGCTTCCAAGACAGATTATGCTCTTGCCTTTGACCAAAGGATTGTTCCTTTTTTTAAAATAAGAGTTATAGTATAGGACTTATATTGACTTGTGGATAAATCAAACCAGATTTTTGGGGTCGATTTTTTGACTAAAGTTTCAGATTTATACATGAAAGAAGTTGTAGCATTAGATTTTGTAGGCTCAGAGTGCATCAGCCCTATAGAAATCATGCAGTTTGACACGACTTTAACTGCAATGGATCCATCCTACAGAATCCTGGGATTTGTAGGTTTATGAGGAGCCAGGACGCTTTTGCAGACAAGGTAAAATAGCAATAGTATTTACATTTCTATGCCACTTCATAGTGATCTCAACACTCTCAAAGCAGTTTACAATACGTAAACCAATGGCCCCCAACAAGTTGGGTACTCATTTGCCCAACCTATAAAAGGATGGAAGGCTGAGTGAACTGTAGAGCCCTGGGATCGAACTCAAAAAGCCCTGTAAAACTACTAAAACCAAGATTCCATGGGATGGAGCGTCAGCGCTGAAAGCGGTGTCAAACAGGATTACTTCTACAGTGCAAAATTACCCCTTGTTTACATAACTCCACCTTCTTCTCATTCTAGCTCTGCTTCCCTTATCGTGTTTTTGGCATATAAATTGAACAGGTAGGGTGAAAGGATGCTGCATTTCTGGATCCCTTTGTCTAGAAGTAATAGTATCACTCTATTCTGCTTTGGTCAGTCCTCACCTAGAATATTGTGCCCAGTTCTGAGCATGTCCAGAGGAGGGTGGCCAAAATGAGGAATGGTCTGGAAACATATGAGGAGAGACTTGGGGAACTGGGAATGTTTAGCATGAGGAAGGGAAGGTGAAGAGATAGGAGAGCAGTTTTTAAATATTTGAAGGTGTGTCTTATTGTGAATGGAGACAGCTTGTTTTCTGATACTCCAGAGAATAGGACATGGAGCAATGGATGCAAACTAAAGGAAAAGATATTCCACCTAAACATTAGGAGGAACTCACTGAAATTACGAACTGTTCAGAGGGTAGTGGAATCTCCTTCTTTGGAGGTTTTCAAAAAAAGGATGGATGACCCTGTGTCGGGGTTGCTTTGATTCTGTGTTCTTGCATGGCAGAACAGGGTTAGATGGGATGACTATTGCTGGTCTTTTCCAACTCTATGATTCTATGATATGAGTGTAGAATCAGAAGCTCCCTCTCTGTTGCGGATGTTAAGGATTAGGATAACAGGTTTGCACTGGAGAAGGTCCTGTTGGACTTGTTCAGGATGGCAACTGCAGATCTTATGCAACTAGGCACCGTTGATCCAAAGGATGCTCTAAAATAGACTACTGACATCTCTCCTTTGCTGAACTGAGATTACCTTATGCAGCATCCGTTCATTATGCCACATGTTCCATGGAGCACCCAGCCATCGGGACACTTCTAAGGCTGGCAAAAACCTTTGATGGCAAAACAATGCTTTGGACTCAGAGGTTTCGTGGCAAAACCTGCATATTGGAGAGACCAGGACAAGACTGTTAGGATAGGGAAAAAATGTTAAACCACAGCATGGCAAAAGTACTGTCTACCCTTCTTCCACTCCACTTCCCTTCTTTGACTCTTCCACTTTCCCTTGATGCAACATGGAGATATAATGGCTGAACAGGAATGTTAACAATCTAAGGTTTTTTTAACAGCCCAAAGATATGCGGATGACACAATGTTACTACCAGAAAATATCACAGACCTGGAATAACTATTAAAGAATGTCAAAGAAGAAAGTGCAAAGGCAGGCTTAATGCTTTACATAAATGAAAATAAAAATAATTATCACAGAAAACCTATATACATTCAACCTAGGCAATGAAGAAATGGAAAGAGTTCCCATACCTTAGATTAAAAAAAAGAAGAAGATAAGAATGGAAACTGCAGCCAAGAAATAAGAAGAAAGCTAGGCATGGAAAGGGCACCCATGAAAAAACTAGACAATGCACTAAGTGTAAAGACATATAACTGAGCACCAAAATTAGAATCACATAAGCCATTACCATGTACAGATGTGAAATCTGGACAGTGAAGAAAGTGAAATAAAATCAACTCATTTGAGATGCAGTGCTGGAGAAGAGTGGTGAAGATACCAGAGATGGAGAAAGAGAAAACAAATGGGTTCTCAAATAGATCAAGCCAGAAATCTCCCTGGAAGCGAAGGTGATAAAACTGAAGCTGTTGTACTTTGGAGACATCATGAAAAGGCAAGACTCATTGGAAAAGATAATGCTAGGAGCGGTTGAAGGTAGTAGAGAGAGAGAGGAAAACCGCACACCAGATGAATGAACTCAATTAGGGAGGTCACAAGTATGAATTGCAAGATCAGAGCAGAACCATGGAGGACAGAGGGACTTAGAAATGTTTCATCCATTGAGAACAGTTAGCAACAACAAAAAAGCTCTTTCAACTGCCATGCTCTTTTAACTATGGAGACCTCTGGTGGTAGTGGTGGCAGTGATGTTGATGATGATCATGATTAATTTGCCACCTTTTCCTCTAGTCCAAAAATCAAGGTGGTTTTCAAAAGTTGAAAGAGATACGGCTAATTTTTTAGAAAGAAAAGTTAAATATCTAATGTAAATAGTCATAACAAGAAAAACTGTTAAAAGCATAACCATTCTCTCTTTTTTACTATGAAGTATTTTACTGTGAAGAATGCTCAGCCAGAGAACTCTGGTGGTTCGCTAAACTTCAGATTCCAGGATTGTTCATAGGATAAAGCCATGGCAGTTAAAATGGAATCAAAGTGCCATAATTCAGAAGTTTTAAAGAGAAGTATCCATCAGGGGAACCGTGGGAGGAAGCGTTCCCCTCTAAAGGATCTAAAAGGTTGAAAAGATCTCTCTCTCTCTCTCTCTCTCTTTTGTTGTGGTTGTTGTTGTGTGCTTTCAAGTCTTTTCTGACTTATGTTGACCCTAAGGCTAACCTATTATGGGGTTTTCTTGGCAAGATTTGTTCAGAGGAGGTTTGTCATTGCCTTTCCCTGAGACCAAGAGCTCATGGTCTCCCAGTGGGCTTCCATGACTGAGTAGGAATTCGAACCTTGGTCTCAAGAGTCTTAGTCCAACACTCAAACCACTATGCCATGCTGGCTCTTACCCTACAATGCTGGAAATCTCAGGACTGAAAGAAATGTTTATTTGTAAGTGCAGGATTTCTAACTTGGGAATTGCCTTTACACACACACACACACACACTGCTCTCCAGAGTTGTAGTCCAAAACTCAAATCGCTACACCACACTAGCTCAACTTACAGTGGTCCCTTGGTGTCCTCTGGAGTTTTGTTCCTTGACCACCCCATGCTATGGACACCAAAATGCATGGATGCTCACGTCCCATTAAATACAGTGGCATTGTACAATGACGTACCTTATACGAAATGGCAAAATCCAGGTTTGCTTTTTGGAAATTATATTTTTTGGAATATTTTCAGTCTGCTGATGTTTGAATCTATAGTTTAAAAAAAAAATCCATGGATATGGAGAGCCGAATGTATACACACAAACAAACATACACACACAAATCCACATACTTTACAATGGGGGTAGTCATCAGTGTTATCCTCTGGAGTCGATTTTCTATCCCTGGCATGAACTCTGGAATTGAGGAACAGAGAGACTCAAGGCCTTCCTGAGAGCAGGCTAGTAAGCAATGAACCCCATCTGTGTCCACATCCTTCCTGTCCTTATGGCTACCCCATCCGTTTCATAGGGTTTTCTGAGGCAAAGAATTGGTTTTTGTCTGTTCCTTCTTCTGAAATATAGTATATAGCATCAGGTGCTCTCTCATCCATGGCTCACCCCACCTTAAGCTCCCTAGATTCTAGAGCAGATAATTAAACAGAGAGTCTGTGAACATTTAGAAAGTAATGCCGTAATCACAAAAAGTCAACATGATTTCCACAGTCTGATCTCCTTTTTTTTTTTTTTTTTTTTTTTTGGGTAAAACTACTAATTTTGGTAAAATTACCAGTTTGTTAGGCGAAGAGAATGCTGAAGATATAGCATATCTCAATTCCAATAAGGCCTTTGACAAGGTCCCCTATGATATTCTTGCACACAAGCTGGTAAAATATGGGTTAGACAAGGCAACTGTTCCATGGATTTGATAAAAGATAAAAGTACAAATACCAGGATTATATAGGATGTATTTAAAGTGATGTGGTGGCAAACTGCATTATTTCTACAATGTAGAAATGCTATAGTGCTTAAAGTGGTATCAAATTATATTATTTCTACAGTGTAGATGCACCCAAGGACAATTTAGAAGCAGCTGAAAGAGTAGGATGACAGAAGGTTAATTTTGTCTGGAAGCAATGCCTCCCTCTTCCTTCTCTCCCTTTAATCCTTACCTGAAGAAGCCAGGAGCAGCAAAGACACAGCCACCAAGAACAGGTGAGCAATCTTCATGGCTTGCTTGGTGAAGGCAAGGAACAGTGAAAATGACACCCAGACGTTTTCACACTGCCGGGTTCATGGAAAGTTGTGGCTATTAAAGGCAATCACTTGAAAAGAGACCAAATGCCTTTGGCAGCCCTTTGCTCGAGTTTGCTGATTGTAATCATTTTCACTCAAGTTGTATCTCGCTTATGAAGCAAAGATATTCAGAAATGTTTCAATCTCTCTTCAATCTCTCTGTCTTTCTCTACCAACCACTTTGCCTATTTGCAAAGTCACTTTTTCTTTCTCTTTTCCTGTCCCTTTTTAGAAAAGTGCATTTTTGGAAAACAGCCCATTGATGATTGTATATAATGTATATATGTATAAGTAAAAAAATTGTAAAAAAATTAACCCCTAAAAACTGATTTGGCTTATGCATGGGTCCATTTAAGTACCTTTAGGTCTTATAAAAAACAGAACCAGTGTAATGTGTCTTGAAAGAACAGATTCCTTATACTCTCTCCTCCATTAGTATTTCAGAAGAGAAGAAATAGTTTTGCCTGCTAGAATTTTTTAAGTTCTTGGGCAGTGTTTTCTTTTGCTTTATCCTTTAGATCAGTGGTTGTCAATCTTTTCCTAAAGTTGTGGAGACGCTCAACTATAGAGGAGCAGTGTCTCGGTTCCTAAGAACATTGGAAATATGTGTTTTCCGATGATCTTAGGCAACCCCTGTAAAAGGGTTGTTCAACTCCCAAAGGGGTCTCAATGCACAGACTGAGAACTTCTGCTTTACATCCTTTGTAACATCTTCCTATGTTTTTTGTTTGTTTGTTATTAACTGCCCTTGAGTGGATCTCAACCTAGGGCAACCCTAGGATAAGGCATCTCCAAGACCCCTTGCCTTCTAGTGCTCTGCTTAATTCCTGCAACCCTATAAAACCCGTGATCTTCTGAATAGAGCCCACCCATCTGGCATGTGGCCTTCCTCTCTTCCTACTTCTCGCCACCTTTCCCAGCATTATTGTCTTTTCCAATGAGTCTTTCCTTCTCATGATGTGTCCGAAGAACGACAGCCTTAGTTTAGTCATCTTGGCTTCCAGGGAGGTTTCCAGCTTGATCTGCTGTAGGACCCATTTATTTGTCCTTTTGGCTGTCCATGGGAGCCTCAGCACTCTTCTCCAGCACCATCTCAAATGAATGGATTTTCTTCCTATCATCTTTCTTAACTGTCCAGCTCTCACATGCATACATAGTAATAGGGAATACGATGGCTTGTATGATTCTAACTTTTGTGCTCAGTTATATATCTTTGCATTTTAGAATCTTTACTAGTTCTTTCATAGCCACCCCCCCCCACATCCTAAATTTTCTTCTGATTTCCTGACTACAGTCTCCATTTCTATCCATGTTTGATCCCAGGTATTGGAATTCTTTTACTATTTCTATTTCTCCATTGTCTAGGTTGAACTTGTGAAGGTCCTCTGTGGTCATTATTTTGGTTTTCTTTATGCTCAACATTAAGCCTATTTTAGCCTAGACTTATCCACAGGTCCTATCAAAATCCATAATTTTGGCCCCCAAAGCTGCCCTCAATTTATACAGGAGGTCAACTTATAATCAAGTTCATACAGTATGTTAAGAATATAAATCTTCATAATTATCACAATCCATTACATTTGGGGACATTGATCTTTAAGGTTAGCTTTTCCAGTGTAGTCTCATCCTGAACTGAAAAGTTACATTTATATTTAAACACTGCTGTTAGAACGATGCAGATGGCAGAAGGAAATCCTTTCAGTGAAATGTTTCTACTGTTTCTACTGAAAACGTTCAAAATCATTTACAAAACTGAAATAGAAAAGCAAAAGGTACACCCTCCAACATTTCACAGATGAAAAGCAGGACACACATGGCCAATAGCATAGTGTGCCCAAGGTGCTAAAATGATTAATGAGGAAAAAAGGCTAGAAGAGGCTTGTAGTAGTTTGCTTTAGCCTCACCTTACTGGGAAGTGCAAGGTTCCTCCCATTCTCTCCTCTCATGCCACTGAATTAACCAAGTGCAAACTACTTTTGAACCCTGAATTCATTCTGCAGCAACAGAAGTGTTACCCCAAGATCACCCTTTCATGCAGAGTCCTCCGTTCAATACAAAATTAATATTAAAGGGGCTGTCTAAAGGCTTGTAGTCCTGTGGGTTCTCAGTATGAAGGAAGTTAACATATAAGGATTCCAGGACCATGCAAGGAGATCCTGTGGATTCAGCAGGGGAGGGCTATTGGACATGAAGAGGGATCTGTCAGCGATTGGAATCTTCCTAAGTTCCTCATTGATGGAAACAATTGTGCCTGTGATATTTATGGTTGTGAGTAAACAGAAGTTCAAGACTCCCTTGCCATGTATGAATGTTTCTTATTAGAAGATGGAGGAAAAAATTAAGGATCTGGCACAAGGACGTGAGAAAAACTGAAACTGCTGCGCTGGAAAGGAATGTGCACAAACAACTTAAAAGATAAAAACAATGTAATGCAAGGACATGAAATTGAAATGTCATGTAGAGGCAGCACCAGAGAAGCGCCGTGATGCTGCATGCCATTTGGTGTGGTGCACAGTGTTATGTCAGCCTGGGGGTGGATTAATGGTGTGCGTCGTGTAGCCTCTTAGTTGAAAGAAGTTAAAAAAGAAGATTTTATTCACAAAACCTGCTGGGAAACCAGCCATAAAAAAGTAAGAATTAAGGCTGTGGGTTATTAGAAGCATAAAGCTTTGGCAGCTGGGAATGGAATAAATGTTTTATATTGGTCAACACTGGACTGTTGATGTTATGGCTGCTGGGCTTTATGAAAAGAATGAAGAAAACAAATAGCTTGTGCAAGCAGACTTTTCAAAACGATCTGAATAAAAACATAATGAATGTGGAAAAGCTGAAGCTAAAATTATGTGAGCTTTGCATAAATGGGAGTACCTGACTAGGATGTCTCCAATAACTAACCAAAGTAAACATGGAGTGTTAAAATATATATTACAAGGAAACATGGCTGCATTAAAATCTACCAAATTAAATCAGTAGACCATGTTTTAAAACCAGAAAGGAGGAAGCTATGAGACTATTCAAAACCCAGATCTAATGTTTTCCATAATAAGAGAACAAAGTGATCATGTGTGTACAGTAGAACAATTGAAACTAACCTATAAGATCAGTGGAGCCTGACTCCATAAAGTTTAAAACAACAACGTGGAATGATGAATAATAATTTTGGAGCACAGGAAGCCAAAGTAGAAGCTGTAATTAAAGTTTAAATGTTCTTTAAAAATCAAGAGGGAGAGGAGCAGGAATCTTATGGACAGTGAAAATGTGTACAAAGAAATATCAAATTCTTTAGAATTTTGGGCTAAATTTGGATTTAAAAATGCAGACCAAAAGATTTTAAACACAAGGAACATTTTGGGGGTTGTTAAAAGAGGTATAAAATGTAAAATTTGCCTGCATAAAAGCCCATCAAACAAACCTGGCTACAAGAGGCTAATTAATAAAGGAAATTGGATAAATAGAGTATGAATTAAGTTAACCCATTTTTAGAAAAAAATGAAAAGAAAAGAGGGATTTCCCAAGTGATGCCATGGCCACAGTGCATTGCTCCAGTCAATCAGCCCAACAGTCCTTCCTTACCTCATTCCACATTTTTGATTTTCTATTATCCTCCTTCCACTATTTTTAGTGTTTTTGTTGTTGTTTTATTTTCTTATCTCCTGCCTTTCCCCCATTATAAGGATTCAAGGCGGCGAATAGCAAATTTCAAAGAATAAAATTTAAAAACAATACAACATAAAATGTATAAATATAAAAGTTAAAAAAAACAACAAATAAACCATTAAAAAGTTAAATCAGTTATGAGTTAAAATAGTATATATCAAATATACAAACCTTAAATATTACAATGTGCAACACTATAAAAGGAAGTCACCATTGCATAGCCCCTGAGCATCAGTCTTCATCAGATCTTGAGAAAGATACTCTTGTGGGTTCTTGACCCAGTCAGTCAATGGAATTTACCTATATAGGGTATACTCAACCATGCAACGGTTGAATCGATGGAGTTTATCATATGATGGAATTTGGAGGTATAATGCAATGGCAATCTGAATGCAATCATGGGGTTTCATGCTATTGCATATGAGTGTATCTCACGCAATTTCGGGCAATGGGAAGTCATTCCGAATGCAATCATGGGGTTTCACATAATTGTGTATTAGAGTATCTCATGCAATTTCGGGCAATGGGGGGGAGGGTCATTTTCGGGAAGTGGGAAGTCATTCTGAACGCATTCCAAACACAATTAGAATTCACATAAATTTGCTAAACTAGCGAATTTATGTGAATTCGAATTGGCTCCATTCGAAATTGAGAGAAATTCCTCCTGTGTGATAAACTCTAATGGCTCTAGTCCAGTTGTTCTCAACCTTTGGTCCCCCAGATGATTTGGATTTCAGCTCCCATGATTCCTGATTGTTGGTCAAGTTGGCTGGGGCTTCTGGGAGCTGAAGTCTAAAATAAATGGAGGACCAAAGGTTGGGAACAACTGCAAAGTCTAGTCTAAGACCTTCTATCTGTGGGATTAAGTTGCTGAGTGTGCCTCAAGTGGCCGAGATGGTTAGTGACTGATGAGGATTTTGTTTTTAGCATATTAGTATACCATTTTAGTATTTTAGCATTTTATAGTATTGTTTCATATTGTTCATTTTTGATCGTATAAGTTCTGACGTACTACCCTTTGGTGAAAATGCCATTATAAATAAATGTTATCATCATTATTATTACTATCTGAGACAAATCTACAAGACTCAGGCCAGAAAGAGAGTAACTGTTCCAAGCTCTGCTCTGCAAGAAGCTGTTTTCCCCAATTTTTAGAGGAAAGCCTTTTCCCTTAAGAATTTGTTTCTGCTCATGCGAACCTTAGTGGCATCACTAGGGTTGAGAACACTGATATCCTCTTGGGGTGCACAGGGAGTTGAAATTTCAACTCCAGAAATAGTGGTCCCATTTCAAAACACCAGAAACAATGGGAACAAGGTGTTTATATTTTCAGTGTGTTTTAATGGAAAGGCAAATGCTCATGGAATTCCTTGTGGAAGGTGCATTACTTTTTTTTCTTTTAGGGCAGATGAAGTTGCAAGGGAGAGAATCTTTTAAGAAGCAGAAAGTGTAGGATCCAGTGACTGTCAATCTACAGGTATGTCTTCCTGAATTCACAGGTGAGACGCTTGGCATCCAACTTTCCCTTTAGCCTCTTTTCCTGAGGAGAGAAGCAAACAACAAGGAAAAAATTTAGAGACATAGGTGCTGAGTTCAGAGACATAGTTGGAATATCATTATGCAAAGGGATCTTGCAGCACCTTTGAGACTACTGTATATACTCAACTATAAGTCGACTTCATGTCTAAGTCAAGGGCGGGTTTGGGGGCCAAAATTATAGATTTTAATATGACCCATGGATAAGTCAAGGGTAAAACCTAGGGGCATGTAACAAACTACCAGAAAGGGTGAAGCAAAGGAAAGCAATGCCAAAGAACTTTAAAAATTCCAGGAGACAAGACTGTTTGTGTTCATAGTAAAGGTTGGATGGATGAGAGAATAGAAGGGAATCAGTGCTTCCAGGACAGATTATGATCTTGTCTTTCAACAGGGGATTATTCTCTTTTTTATGAGAGTTAAAATACAGGACTTAGACTGATTCCTGGATAAATTGATCTAGATTTTTGGGGCAATTTTTTTTACTAAAATTTCCATACTTATACATGAGTGTAAAGAGTAACTCTGTGAAAGAAGTTGTAGCATTAGAATTTGTAGGCTCAGGGTGCATCAGCCCCGCAGAAATTTTGCAGTTTGACACCACTTTAACTGCCCAAAGCTCCATCCTATAGAATCCTGGGATTTCTAGGTTTGCGACGCACCAGGACACTTTGGCAGAGAAGGCAAAAGAGCAATAGCATTTACATTTCTATGCTGCTTCATAGTTAACACTCTCTAAGCAGTTTACAATCAATAAACCAATTGATCCCACCAAGTTGGGTACTCATTTGGCCGACCTACAAATGGATAGAAGGCTGAGTCCATCATGGAGCCGTGGGATCGAAGTCAAAAAACCCTGTAAAATTACAAATCCCAGGATTCCATGGGATGGAGCTTTGGTACTTAAAGTGGTGTCAAACTGGATTACCTGTATCGTGCAAATGTACCCATAGGGCTGATACAGATGGCCCCAAAGGGCCGTCTGTACAGCGCAATTAGGGTTAGGGAGGGCGCAGCATCTACACCCTCCCTAACCCTAGTGCGTATGGATGCCGCCATTTTAAAATGGCGGCATCCATACCGGTGCACCATGGTGTTGTCATGGCATGCGCCACATTTAGATAACGTGGTGCCCACCTGACGACATTGCGCCTTGGCAGGGTGCCAATGGCATCCTTTCCATAGCGCTAAAAAGAGCTCCAAATTTGAACTCTTTTTTGGCACGGGTCTTTGGCGCAGTCTTTACACGGCCGTGCCAAGGAACCCAACGGAAAAGAAGGAAAAGAGGCCACAGCGGTGACCCCTTTCTCCCCTCAGCAGCGCCGGGGAGAGCGGGGTGCATCGGTTCCCCAGGGCCCCTGCTGCGCCTGCTGCACCCCGCTTTCAGGCCACGGAGAAGCGGCACTTCGCCGCTTCTCCGTGGCCTATAGAAGCATCAGGATGGGGCGTCTGGGGCTGCTGGTGAGGCAGTCCTGGCCCCATCTTGCTGCTTCTCTGGGCAAGTACAGACCGCCCCTTTTGGGCGGTCTGTACAGCCCCCAAATTTACATCACTCCACCTTCTTTTGATTCTAGCTCTGCTTCCCTTATCATGTTTTTGGCATATAAGTTGTACAGTAGGGTGAAAGGATGTAGCCTTGCCTGATCCATTTGCCTAGTAGTAATAGTATCATTCTATTCTTCTTTGGTCAATATTCTGGAATATTGTGTCCAGTTCTGGGCATCATAATGGTTGACAAGCTGGAGCATGTCCAGAAGAGGGTGGCCAAAATGGGGAATGGTCTGGAAACATATGAGGAGAGACTCTGGGAACTGGGAATGTTTAGCTGGGGAAGGGAAGGTGAAAATGAGATGGGATAGCAGTATTTAAATATTTGAAGGCATTTCATATCGAGAATGGAGAAAGCTTGTTTTCTGATACACGAGAGAATAGGACATGGAGCAATGGATACAAGCTACAGGAAAAGAGATTCCACCTAAACATTAGGAGGAAGTCCCTGCCATTAAAAGCTGTTCAAAGAGTGGGGGAGTCTTCTTCTTTGGAGGTTTTCAAAAAGAGGCTGGATGGCCATCTGTTGGGGATGTGTGTGTGTGTGCTTTGATTCTGTATTCTTGCATGGCAGAGTGGGGTTAAACAGGATGGCCCTTGCTAGTCTCTTCTATGATTCCATGATATGAGTGTAGAATCAGCAGCTGGTTTACACAGGTTTCTCTGGAGAAGGTCCTGTTGGACTTGCTCAAGATGGCTGCTGCAAATCTGATACAGCAGGGCATGGTTGAACCAAAGGATGCTCTGAAAGAGACTGCTGGCATCTCCACTTTACTGAACTGAAATTACCTTATGCAGCATCTCTTCAATAGGCTGCATTTTCCATACTTCACCGAGCGATAGGGACACCTAAAATAATGACAATCTTTCCTTGGCAATATTTCATTGGCTTCATAACACTCCATAACACTTCTGTGTGGTTTGGAGGCAAAACCTGCATATTGGAGAGACCAGGACAAGATTTTTAGGATAATAATAATAATAATAATAATAATAAAAAAAAATAAGCAGATCATTGCAAAAGTACTGTCTCCCCTCCTTCCACTCCACTCCCCTTCTTTTGACTCTTCCACTTTCCCTTGATGCAGCATGGAGATATAGAGGCTAAACAGGAATACTAACAACCTTAGATATGCAGATGACACGTTGTTACTACCAGAAAACATCACGGACCTAGAACAACTATTAAAGTCAAAGAAGAAAGTGCAAAGGCAGGCTTAATGCTGAACATCATGAAAACAAAAATAATGATCACAGAAAGCCTATATACATTCAACCTAGACAATAAAGAAATGGAAAGTTTCCATACCTTGGATCAAAAAATGATAAGAATGGAAATTGCAACCAAGAAATCAAAAGAAAAATAGGCATGGGAAAGGCAGCCATGAAAAAAACTAGACAATGCCCTAATTATTAAAGTTATACATCTGAGCACCAAAATTAGAATGACATAAGCCATTGTATTCCCTATCATCCTGTACAGGTGTGAAAGCTGGACAATGAAGAATTTGGAATAAAACCAACTCATTTGAAATGCGGTGCTGGAGAAGAGTGCTGAGGATACCAGAGATGGAGAAAAAGACAAGCAAATGGGTCTTTGAATAGATCAAGCCAGAAATCAAAAGGCATTATTTTTACAGTCTAGATGCACCCAAGGCAAATTTAGAAGCAGGTGAAAAAGTAGGGTGACAGAGGGTTCATTGGTCTGGAAGCAATGCCTCCCTCTCCCTTTGCTCCTTTTATTCCTTACCTGAAGAAGCCAGGAGCAGCAAAGACACAGCCACCAAGAACAGATGAGCAATCTTCATGGCTTGCTTGGCGAAGGCATGGATGCTTTGAGAATAAGTCAACAGTGAAAATGAGACCCAGATACTTTCAGCACACTGCTGGGTTCTCATATTTATAGGGCTGTTCATGGGAAGTTGTGGCTGTTAAAGGCAATCACTTGAAAGGAGACCAAATGCCCTTGGCAGCCCTTTGCTTGAGTTTGCCAACTGTAGCCAAGTTGTGTCTCGGTTATGAAGCAAAGATGTTTTTGCCTTTTTGCAAAGTCGAATTGTCTTTCTCTTTTTCTGTCCTTATCTAGAAAAGTGTTGTTGTGGGGTTTTTTGCACATTTGTAAAACAGTCAACTTTAACTCTTATAAGAAAAACTGGAACCAGTGTAATTTGTCTTGAAAGAACTGATAACTTCAACTCTCTCTTCCATCAGGTCTTTAAGATGAGGAGAAACAGTCATGCGTGCTGGAATTTTGTAAGTTCCTTTAGAATCATGGAATCATAGAGTTGGAAGAGACCACAAGGGCCATCCACTCAACCCCCTGCCATGCAAGAACTTTCAGTCAAAGCATCCCCGACAGATGGCCATCCAGCGTTTGTTTAAAGACTTCCAAGGAGGAAAACTCCACCTCTCTCCGGGGAACAGTGTTCCACTTTCGAACAACCCATACTGTTAGGAAGTTCCTCCTAATATTGAGGTGAAATCTCTTTTCCTATAGCTTGCATCCATTGTTCTGGGTGCTATTCTCTGGAGCAGCATAAAACAAGCTTTCTACCTCCTCAATATGACCTCCCTTCAAGTATTTAAACAGGGCTATCATATCACCTCTTAACTTTTTCTTCTTTGGGCTAAACAAACAAACAAAACAAACAGCTTCATTTATATACCACTTTATACTGCCTAAGGAGTGTCTAAGCGGTTTACAACTGTAAGCTACTTGCCCCAAACAATCTGGGTACTGATTTTAGCGACCTTGGAAGGATGGAAGCCTGAGTCGAGCTTGGATCCTTTTGCTGGTCTTGAACTCTCAACCTTATGGTTTTGAGTGAGTAGCTACAGTACAGGCACTTAACCACTGCGCCACCTAGCTCCCTAAGTCTCTCCTCATAGGACATGGTTTCCAGACCCTTCACCATTTTCCTACCTTTCTTCTGGATATGCTCCAGCTTTCAACATCCTTTTTGATTTATGGTGCCTAGAACTGGACACAACATTCCAGGTGGGGCCTGACCAAAGCAGAATAGAGTGGCACTATTACTTTCCTTGATCTAGTGACTATACTTCTATTGATTCAGCCTAAAATAGCATTGGCCTTTTCAGCTGCTGTGTTGCACTGTTAACTCATGTTCAACTTGTCTTCTACTTGGACTCCTAGATCACTTTCACATGTGGTCTCATTCAGCCAGGTATCCCCCATCCTATATCTGTGCATTTCGTTTTTCTTCCCTAAGTGCAGTACCTTACATTTTCCCGTACTGAATTGCATTTTCTTAGCATTGGCCCAGCTTTCTAGTCTATTCACGTCATTTTGAATTTTGATCCGCTCCTCTGGGGTATTAGCTACTCCTCCTAATTTGGTGTCATCTGCAACTTTGATAAATATGCCTCCAATTCTGTCATCCAATTATCAGTGCTTCTCAACCTTCCCATTGCCATAACTCTTTAATACAGTTCTTCATGCTGAGGTGACCCCAAACCATAGAGAAGCGGTGTCTCAGTTCCTAAGATTATCTTCAATATGTTTTTTCCGATGGTCTTAGGTGACCCGTGTGATTGAGAACTGCTGCTTTTGATACTTTGTAACATCCCCCTAATTTTTGTTGTTTGTTGTTAACTGCCTTCAAGTGGATCTCAATCCATGGAGACCCTGGACCTTATCACATGGGGACCTATGTGCTTACATCCTGAAAATCATTAAATTGTTCGCATCCCAGAAAAGCAAGCAAGATCTCTTATTATCACACACACACAGAGTACAACAATGGGTTAAAAGCACATTAATTATGCAAGAAAGTGGGTAGAAAGTGAATTTGGGTTTCAGACAGATGAGGACAAATCCCGTTGATAGCTTGGAAATAACTTTTTTGTGTATGCTCCAAACTGTCATTTCCTCAAGTGCACACACACACATGCTCCAGAGAGGGAAGGGACACTGGAGAGGAAAATTCTCTTTGTCCCAGAAGCTGTTTCAGAGGAAGAAAGGCTGTGGTTTCCCTTTGCAAACTCCCATAAAACTGCACACACACACATGCACACACACACAGAGAGACAGAGAGAGAGGAGATGACAGGTCATAAACCTGGCTAATTTCAGTAAGGGCTGAAACTCCCAGATGTCCTCCTTTTCCACATCATATCCTCCATTTCTTCCTCCTGTACAGGAGGAATTCCAGAACGTCCCTCTCTCTGCCTTCTCCCACCATCTGTTCCCTTAGAGGCTGCAGGAGGAGGTGACCAGCCCTGTGAGGGAAAGAAGTGTGTGCGTGTGTTGTGCATGTGTTCCTTTAAGAACAAGGCTGCCTCCCTCTCCTTGGAACAGCAAAAAAAAAACCTGTGGGAAATCTGGTAACAGGCAGAATCTCACAGATGGTTTTCAGACTGCTGCAATTACACAAAAAAAGTAAATTTGTGAATGAAATGGAAAAGAAAACACAGTATTTTTCCAAAAATGCTTATTCCCTGATTCCCCTCACATTTTGTGTGGATTCTAACATGTTTGTGCACAGCGTCATCAGAAATGTGATTGCAAATTGTCCCTAATGCCCTGGATAACCCTGCATTGTGAACAGTTTAACCTTTCAATTTTCACCGTGTGATAAGGTCCCTATGGGTAAGACATCTCCAAGACCCCCTGTCCTCCACTGCTCTGCTTAATTCCTGCAACCCCATAAAACTCATGATCTGACATGTGGCCTTCCTCTCTTCCTACTTCCCTCCACCTTTCCCAGCATTATTGTCTTTTCCAATGAGTCCTTCCTTCTCATGATGTGTCCAAAGGGCGACAGCCTCAGTTTGGTCATCTTGGCTTCCAGGGAGGTTTCCGGCTTTATCTGCTCTAGGACCTATTTGTTTGTCCATTTGGCTGTCCATGAGATCCTCAGCACTCTTCTCCAGTTCCACATCCCAAATGAATTTTGCTGCTTCTCCATGGTCTGGAAAAACTCTGGATTGTGGTGAGGTTGCCCTGGCTCCAATCTGGCATCAAAAGGGGCAGTCTGTACAGCAACTTTTTATTTTCATTTTTAAGATTAAGCCTGCCTTTCCACTTTCCTCTTCAATCCTCCTTAGTAGTTTCCCTACATTTTAGCATCAACATATCCACAGGTCCTATCAAAATCCATAATTTTGGCCCCAGAATCTGCCCTCAACTTATACATGAGGTCCATGTATTGTCAAGTTTATACAGTATGTGAAGAATATAAATTGGGGGGTTAAACCCCCTCTGTTCTATATAAAATTAATATTAAAGGGGATGTCTAAAGGCTTTTAGCCCTGTGGGTTCCCAATATGAAGGAAGTTAAGATATAAGGATTTGAGGAGCATCCAAGGACACCCTGTGGATTCAGCAGGAGAGCAGTAAAGGATATAAAAGACAGATCTGTTGGCGATCAGAATCTACCTAAGTTTCTGATTGACAGAAAGAACTGTTTGTGTGATATTTATGCTTGCAAGTAAACAGAAGTTCAAAACTATTTTGTCATGTATGAATGTTTCTTATAAGAAGATGGAGAAAAAAATGAAGGATCTGGCACATGGAAGCGAGAAAAACTGATACTGCTGAGTTGGAAAGGGATGTGCATAAACAACTTAAAAGATACGGACAATGTAATGCAAGGACATAAAACTGAAATGTCATGTAGACGCAGTGCCAGAGGTGTACTGTGACAGCATGTACAATGTGGATGGAGGGAGGGCTCTTTTGAAAGAAGTCAAAAAGGCAGATTTTATCCACAAAACCTGCTGGGAAACCAGCTGTAAAATAATGTGGGTTTAGAGAAACATAAAGCTTTGGCAGCTGAAAGTAGATTAAATGTTTTATACCAGTCAATACTTGACTTTTGATACTACTGCTGCTGGGCTTTATCAAAAGAGTGAAGAAAATATGCAAACAGACAAATAAAAGTGGCTTATGCAAACAGACTTTTAAAAAGGATCTGAATGAAAACATAATGAATGTGAAAAAGCTGAAGCTGTAATTATGTGAGATTTGGATGAATGGGAGTACCTGTCTAGGATGTCTCCAATAACTATCCAAAGTAAATATGGAGTTTTAAAATATATATGACAAAGAAACATGCCTGCATTAAGGTCTACTGAGTTCAATTAGTAGACCATGTTTTGAAACCAGAAAGGAGTAAGCGAACATTCACAATCCAGATCTAATGTTGTCCATAATAAGAGAACAAAGTGATCATGTGTGTACAGAAGAACAAATAAAACTAGCCTACAGATCAATGGAGCCTGACTCCATAAAGTGTAAAAAAGCAAGAGGGAATGATGAATAATAATTTTGGAGCACAGGAAGCCAAAGAATAAACTGTAATTAAAGTTTAATTGTTTTTAAAAGAATAAGAGGGGGAGGAGGAAGAATCCTACATTGTTATGGACAGTGGATACAGTATGTGTACAAAGGAATAACAAATTCTTTAGAATTTTGGGCTAAATTTGGATTTAAAAATGCAGACCAAGAGATTTTAAACACAAGTAACATTTTGAGGGTTGTTAAAAGAGGTATAAAATGTAAAATTTGCCTAGATAAAATCCTATCAAACAAACCTGGCTGCAAGAGAATGCTGTAGATATATGATATCTCCATTTCAGTAAGGCCTTTGACAAGGTCCCCTATGATATTCTTGCAGACAAGCTGGTAAAATGTGGGTTAGACAAGGCAACTGTTCCATGGATTTGATAAAAGATAAAAGTACAAAGCCACCATCTTGAGGGGAGAGAAAGGCAAGCCAGCTCCAACAGGCCTTGCCTGCAAGTAACAAGAAACCTCCCTTCAACCACCATCTTGAGGGGAGAGAGGGGCAGTCCCGCTCCAACAGGCCTTGTGTGACTTTGTCTGCCCCGTTTTAACTGTGCATTATGAAGCCGAGCCCTCCCTCTAGTCCATCTGCCTTGGTCCAGGCCTCAGAGGGAGAGAAGAACCACCGGACCTGATCCCCTTCCCCATCACCTTTCCCTTCTCCTTTTGCGTCTTGTCTTTTAGATTGTAAGCCTGAGGCAGGGAACCGTCTAATTATAAGTTTATATGTACAGCACTGTGTAAACCTTCAGTGCTATATAAATAAAGGATAATACTACTACTACTACTAATAATAATAATAATATAGGATGCTTTTAAAGTGATGTGTCAAACTGCATTATTTCTATGGTGTAGATGCACCCAAGGACTATTTAGAAGCAGCTGAATGAGTAGGATGATAGAGGATTAATTGAGTCTGGAAGTAAAGCCTCCCTCTTCCTTCTCTCCCTTTAATCCTTACCTGAAGAAGCCAGGAGCAGCAAAGACACAGCCACCAAGAACAGGTGAGCAATTTTCATGGCTTGCTTGGTGAAGGCATGGATGCTTTGAGAATAAGTCAACAGTGAAAATGAGACCCAGATACTTTCAGCACACTGCTGGGTGCCCAGATTTATAGGGCTCTTCTTGGGAAGTTGTGGCTGTTAAAGGCAATCAATTGAAAGGAGACCAAATGCCCTTGCCAGCCCTTTGCTCGAGTTTGCCAACCGTAACCGTTTTCATCCAAGTTGTGTCTCGGTTATGAAGCAAAGATGTTCATAATAGTTTCAATCTCTCTCTCTCTCTCTTTTTCTGTCCCTATCTAGAAAAGTGGGTTTTTGCACATTTGGAAAACACCCCATTGATGATTGTATATACAGTACTGTATATATTGATGTATAAGTAAAAAAAGAATTAGTAAAAAATTGACCCCAAAAATCTCATTTGAGTTATCAGGATAGTTGAAGTCCCCCATCACTACTATATTTCTCCTAGCAGAATGTGTGGTCATCTATTCTAGAAAGGCATCATCTAATTCCTCTGCCTAAGTTAGGAGTCTGTAGTAGACTCCCACATTAACATAGCTGTTGTTTCCCTTCCCTTTAATTTTTATCCAGATGCTCTCCACCTGGCTTCCAGTATTGATGTCCTGGATCTCTTCACTGGCAAAAATATCCCTGACATATAATGCTATTCCTCCTCCTTTCCTGTTTGCCTGTTTCTCTTAAAAAGGTTATATCCCCCCTATTTCTACATTCCAATTGTGAGAGTCATCCCACCAGGTTTCAGTGATGCCTGTTATATCATATTTCCCTTGTTGTGCTTGGAGTTCAAGTTCATCCTGTTTATTTCCCATGTTCTGTGCATTAGTGTAGATGCACAGTGTAGAGACATCTAAGGCCACGTGTTCCCTTTACTTGCTGCCTGTGCATGTTCCTCCCTTATCAGAAATCCCCCCTCGTGGAACTGCAGCCCATGATCTAGGAATCCAAACCGTTCTTGGTGGTACCATCTACGGAATCAGTTGGTTTCATCCGCTATTTCTTTCTCCCTTCCTGATATTCTGAAGGCTGTGCTTGCTGTGTCATTCATTCCCACATGGACCAAAAGGAAGTGGTATTGATCAGTAGGTTTGACCAGTCTTGTCAGCCTCTCTGTCACATCACGGATCTTTGCCCCGGGAGACAACACACCTCCCAAGACATCTTGTCAGGCCAACAAACCACTGCTTCTGTACCCTTCACCAAGGAGTCCCATCACAACCAAACACCCCCTCTGAGTGACTGTTCCCTTTCATAGTACTGCCAGGCTCCCCTGCTCTGCCTCTGAAGTCTGTCCATGCTGCTGTTCCTCATCATCCTTGATAACACAGAGAGATTCAAATCAATTCTGTAGCTGCAAGCTCACATTCAATGGCTCTAGTCCAGTAGTTCCCAAACTTTGGTCCTCCAGATGATTTGGACTTCTGTTGCCATGATTCCTGACTGTTGGTCAAGTTGATTGGTGCTTCTGGGAGCTGAAGCCCAAAGCAAATGGAGGACCAAAGGTTGGGAACAACTGCGAAGTCTAGTCTAAGACCTTACTCTTGTATCTGCAGGATTAAGTTGCTGAATGTGTCTAAAGTGGCCAAGAAGGTTAGCGACTGATGAGGATTTTATTTTTAGCATATTAGTATATTATTTTAGTATATTAGCATTTTATAGTATTGTATCTTATCGTTCATTTTTGATCATATAAGTTCTGATGTAATACACTTTTGTGAAAATGGCATTGTAATAAATGTTATCATTATTATTATTATTACTATATGAGACTAATCAACAGGATTGCGGTCAGAAAGAGAGCAACTTTTCCAAGTTCTACTCTGCAAGGAGCTGTTTCCCCCAATTTTTAGAGGAACGCCTTTTCCCTTAAGAATTTATTTCTGCTTCTGCAAACCTTAGTGGCAACCGTAGTGGTTGAGAAACCAGATAACCTTTTAGGGTGCACAGGCAGTTGCAATTTCAACCACAGAAACAATGGCCCCATCTCCAAACGCCAGAAACAGTAGGAACAAAATGTTTATGTTTTCAGTGTGCTTTAATGGAAAGGCAAATGCTCAGAGAATTCCTTGTGGAAAATGCATGACTTTTTTTTTTCTTTCAAAACAAGCAAGCTTTGGAAGTACTGCAGATGAAGTTGGAAGGTAGAGATTCTTTTAAGAAGCAGAAACCAGTGTAGGATCCAGTGACTGTCAAGGTATAGGGATGCCTCCCTGAATTTACAGGTGAGTGGCTGGGCTTCCAACTTTCCCTTTAGTCTCATGGTCTGAGGAGAGAAGCAAACAAAGAAAGAATTCAGAGAAATAGCCTAGCCAGTCTGGAATAGCACTATGCAAAGGGATCTTCTAGCACCTTTGAGAATACCGTACATACTCAACTATTAAATCGGCCTTACTAAGTCGAGGGCAGGTTTTGGGGGCAAAATTATAGATTTTGGGTAAGTTGAGGGTAAAACCTAGGCACATGTAACAAAATATCTAAAGGGTGAAGCAAAGGAAAGCAATGCCAAAATTCCAGCACTCATAACTTTTTGTGCTCACAGTAAAGTTGGATGGATGAAAGAATAGAAGGGAATCAGTGCTTCCAGGACAATTTATGCTCTTGCCTTTTACCATGGGATTGTTTTCTTTTTTGTAAGAGTTAAAGTAAAGAACTTTCATTGAACTGTGGATAAATCAATCCAGATTTTTGGGGTCGATTTTTTGACTAAAATGTCTAGACTTATACATGAGTACATAGAGTAAAACTGATAAAGAAGTTGTAGCATTAGATTTTATAGGCATAAGGTGCATCAACCCTTTAGAAATCATGCAATTTGACACCACTTTAACTGCTCACAGCTCCATCCTACAGAATCCTGGGATTTCTAGGTTTGTGAGGCACCAGGAGACTTTGGCAGAGAAGGCAAAAGAGCAATAGCATTTACATTTCTATGCTGCTTCATAGTGAACTCACCACTCTCTAAGCAGTTTACAATCAGTAAACCAATTGATCCCAACAAGTTGGGTACTCATTTGACTGACCTACAAAAGGATGGAAGACTGAGTCAACTGTTGATCCCTGTTAAACTACAAATTCCAGGATTCCATCGTATCAAGCTTCAGCACTTAAAGAGGTGTGAAACTGGATTACCTCTATAGTGCAAATGTACCCCTAGTTTACATCACTCCACCTTTTTCTGATTCTAGCTTTCCTTCCCTTATCATGCTTTTGGCATATAGGTTGAACAATTAGGGTGAAAGGATGCAGCCTTGCTTGATCCCTTGGCCTAGAAAAATTAGTATCACTCTATTCTGCTTTAGTCAGTTGTAGGCATCACAATTGTTGACAAGCTGGAGCGTGTCCAGAGGAGGGTGACCAAAATGGAGAACTGTCTGGAAACATATGAGGAAAGACTTGGGGAACTGGGAATGTTTAGCCTGGGGAAGGGAAGGTGAAGAGGAGATAGGATAGTAGTATTTAAATATCTGAAGGTGTGTCATATTGAAGATGGAGCAAGCTTGTTTTCTGATACTCCAGAGAATAGGACATGGGGCTATGGATGCAAGCTATAGGAAAAGAGATTCCACCTAAACATTAGGAAGAAGTCCCTGATAATAAGAGCTGTTCGGAGAGTGGTGGAGTTTTCTTCTTTGGAGGTTTTCAAAAAGAGGTGGATGGCCATTTGTCAGGGTTGCTTTGATTCTTTGTTCTTGCATGGCAGAGTTGGGTTAGATGGAATAGCCCTTGCTGGTATCTTCCAACTCTATGGGCCCATACAGACAGGCCAAAATAAAGCTGCTTCGGATCACTTTGGAGGTATACTGTTTAAATGATGCATGCATCCTAAGAGGCCAGAAGCCGCACCAAAGCCACACTCCAGTCCTTAGGACTGGAGTGCAGTTTTGGCACAGTTTCTGGCCTCTTAGGACGCATGCATCATTTAAACAGTATACCTCCAAAGTGACCTGAAGCATATTTATTTTGGCCTGTCTGTACAGGCTCTATGATTCTAAAATTCTATGATATGACTGTAGAATCAAACTCCCTCTCTGTTGCGGATGTTAAGTATTAGAAGAACAGAATTACACAGGTAGTTTGCTCCAGGGAAGGTCCTGTTGGACTTGCTCAAGATGGCAGCTGCAGATCTGATGAAACTAGGCATGGTTGAACCAAAGGATGCTCTGAAAGAGACTGTTGGAGTCTCTACTTTGCTGAACTGAAATTACCTTATGCAACATTTGTTGAACATGCCGCAATCTCCATGGCTCATCATGCCATCAGGACAACTGATAACATGGCATGAACCTTTGGCAGCATAACACTCCTCAGCCAGTGGTTTGTAGGCAAAACCTGCACATTGTCGAGACCAGGACAAGATTGTTAGGATAGGGGAAAAAAAATTAAAGCAGAGCATGACAAAAGTACTGTCTCCCCTCCTTCCACTCCACTCCCCTTCTTTGACTCTTCTACTTTTCCTTGATGCAACATGGAGATATAATATAATGGCTGAACATGAATATTAACAAGCTCAGATATATGGATGACATGATATTACTAACAGAAAATACCACAAACCTGGAATAACTATTAAGGAAAGTCAAAGAAGAAGGATCAAAGGCAGGCTTAATGCTGAACATAATGAAAACAAAAAAATAATGATCACAGAAAACCTATATACATTCAACCTAGACAATGAAGAAATGGAAAGAGTTCCCATACCTTGCCCCAAACAGCATATTCTGAACGTTGTACCAGAAGGAAAGCTGGCACAATTCGGAAGGGGTAATGACACACACGCCGCCACGTGCACGGGCCCCTTTCATTTCAAAGGAGCTTGAGCATACCTGGAATTCCTCTTATGAAGTGGGGTCCAGAATGGATCCCCTGCATAAGGGGAGGGCCCCTGTATAAGTCATGGTATTCCCCATTACCATGTATGGATGTGAAAGCTGGACAGTGAAGAAAGCAGAATAAAATCAACTTATTTGAAATGTGGTGCTGGAGAAAAGTGGTGAGAATATTACAGATGAACAAAAAGACAAACAAATGGGTCCTTGGATAGATCAAGTCAGAAATCGCCCTGGAAGCAAAAGTGATAAAACTGAGGCTGTTGTATTTTGGACACATCATGATTAGACAAGACTCATTGGAAAAGACTATAATGCTAGGAAAGGTTAAAGGTAGTAGAATGAGAGGAATAATAATGGCCTGATACAGATCAGCACAATGAGACACCTGGGCGGCGCCATTAGGGTTAGGGAGCGCACAGAGTTTGCACACTCCCTAACCCGAGTATGTAATTACGTCTGTGTCATCATGCCAGGGTCTCTAGATGGCATGCATAAGCACGCCACCGCAACCGTGCAGCTGCTAGATGTAGCTGCGCAGTTGCGGCGAAGTAAAGGTGCCGAATGGCGCCTTTTCTTTTAATTGCACTGCAACTGTGGCACTAAAAAGGAGTGGGGTTTGCCCACTCCTTTTTTGCTGCGCATCTTCCCCGCTGCATCTAGCTGCTGCAGTGAAGCTCCGCAGCCAAAAAGGTGGCGCCAGATCGCCCTTTTTGGGCAGTCTGTATCGCCCCAATATGTACTTATTTATACCCCTCTCTTCAGCCAAAGGCCTATCAGAAACCACACGCTAAATGAATGAACTCAATTAGGGAGGGCACAAGTATGAATTTGCAAGATCTGAACAGAGCCATGGAGGACAGAGGGGCTTAGAGATGTTTAATCCATTGAGAACAGTTAGCAACAACAAAAAAGCTCTTTTAACTGCCATGCTCTTTTAACTATGGAGACCTCTGGTGGCAGTGGTGGCGGTGATGTTGGTGATGATCATGGTTAATTTGCCACCTTTTCCTCTAGTCCAAAAAATCAAAGTAGTTTTCAAAAGTTGAAAGAGAGATAGCTAATTTTTTAGACATCACAGAAAAGTTTAAGATCTAATGTAAATAGCCATAATACAAAAAAACTGTTAAAAGCATAACCATTCTCTCTTTTTTACTATGAAGTATTTTACTGTGAAGAATGCTCAGCCAGAGAACTCTGGTGCATCGCTAAACTTCAGATTCCAGGATAATTCATAGGATAAAGCCATGGCAGTTAAAATGGATTCAAAGTGCTGTAATTAAGAAGTTTTAAAGAGAATTATCCACCAGCAGAACCAGAGGCTGTGGAATCCTTGAGGTTCTTAAACTGAAATGGGAGGAAGCTTTCCCCACTAAAGGATCTAAAAGGTTAAGAAGATCTCTTTCTCTCTGTCTAACTCTCTTTTGTTGGTGTTGTGTGCTTTCAAATCTTTTCTGACGTATGGTGACCATAAGGCTAACCTATTATGGGCTTTTGCACTTAGGGCAGAAAAATGAAATGCACAGATATAGGATGGGGGACACCTGGCTGAACGAGATTTATACGTGTGAAAGGGATCGAGGAGTCCAAGTAGACCATAATTTGAACATGAGTCAACAGTGTAATGTGACAGCTAAAAAAGGCCAATGTGATTTTAGTCTGCATCAATAGAAGAATACTGTCTAGATCAAGTAAAGTAATAGTGCCACTCTATTCTGCTTTGGTCAGGCCCCAACTGGAATACTGTGTCCAGTTCAATAGTGTATCACAGTTCAAAGAGGATGTTGAGAAACTCGAGCGTGTCCAATGGAGGGCAACCAAAATAGTGAAGGGTCTGGAGACCATGCCATTTGACTTAGGGAGCTGGGGATGTTTAGCCTGGAGAAGAGAAGGTTAAGAGGTGATATGATAACCTTGTTTTAATATTTGAAAGGATGTCATATTGAGGAGGGAGCAAGCTTGTTTTCTGCTGCTCCAGAGATTAGGACCCGGAACAATGGATGCAAGCTCCAGGAAAAGAGATTCCACCTCAACATTAGGAAGAACTTCCTGACAGTAAGGGCTGTTCGACAGTGGAACACACTCCCTCGGAGTGTGGTGGAGTCTCCTTTCTTAGGGGTCTTTAAGCAGAGGCTGGATGGCCATCTGTCAGGAATGCTTTGATTGGGAGTTCCTGCATGGCAGAAAGGGATAGGACTGGATGGCCCTTGTGGTCTCTTCCAACTCTGTGATTCTATGATTCTATGATCAATGACTTAGATGAAAGAGTAGGGAGCATGTATATCAAATTTGCAGATGACACCAAATAAGGAGTAGCTAATACCCCAGAGAACAGCATGAAAATTGTAGAAGACCTAAATAGATTAGGTCAAAATTAACAAAATAAATTTCAACACGGAGAAATGTAAGATACAGCACTTAAGGTGGAAAAATAAAATGCATAAATATTGGATGGGGAACATCGGGTTTAAGGAGACCACATGTGAAAAAGATCTAGGAGTCCTAGTAGACCACAAGTTGAACATGAGTCAACAGTGTGATGTGGCAACTAAAAAGGCCAATGCAATTTTCGGCTGCATCAATAGGAGTATAGTGTCTAGATCAAGGGAAGTATTAGTGCCACTCTATTTTGCTGTGGTCAGACCCTGCCTGAAAAACTATGTCCAGTTTTGGGCACCACAATTCAAAAAAGATGTTGAGAAACTGAATTGTGTCCAAAGGAGGGCAACTAAGATGGTGAAGGGTCTGGAAACCATGCCTTATGAGAAAAGATTTAGTGAGATGGAAATGTTTAGCTTGGAGAAGAGAAGGTTAAGGGTTGATATGATAGCTGTATAAGGACCTTATCACACTAGGGAGATCCCACTGAGAAATGGGATTTAAACTAGATTAAAATTTTAAAAAACTCCTCAAATTTGGGAAGTTTATCACACCACATTTCTGCTAAAGTGAAATAATGTGAAGTTAAAGTGAAGGTAAAACGGAGTAAAAAGGCAGCTTTTTTACTTTCAGGATGTTCCAAAAGTAATAACTGCCATTTTTCTCTTCTTTTTGGTTTTTCTTCGCATTATTTTACTTTAACAGTGACGTTGTCTGTAAAAATTCCCTCATTTGCATTTTTTTTTAAAAAAATTAAATAGTGTTGAAATCCTGTTTCTCAGCTTGTTTTCTGCTGTTCCAGAGATTAGAAGATGGAACAGTGGATGGGAACAGGAAAAGAGTACAGGAAAAGAGATTCCACCTCAACATTAGGAGGAACTTCCTGGCCGTAAGGGCTGTTCGACGGTGGAACACACTCCCTCGGAGTGTAGTGGAGTCTCCGTCCTTGGAGGTCTTTAAGCAGAGGCTGGATGGCCATCTATCCAGGATGCTTTGATGGAGAGTTCCTGCATGGCAGGGGGGTTGACATGGGAGTTGCTTCAAGTGAGAATTCTTACATGGCACGGCGTTCCTGCATGGCAGGGGTGTGTGATGGCCCTTGCGGTCTCTTCCAACTCTGTGATTCCCTCTTGCAGGTAGATCAGAACAGACCAGGAGCCTTTAGGGTAGTGAAGCCATCTGATAAACTCCATGACCTCCAAGATTTCACAGAGAAAAATAAGGACTCGTGTGGCCAAGCAACATCACAATGGGTTCAAGATGGCATAGGTTATTAATAAGGAAGGACACACATGCTTGCAGAGGCTGCGTCAGTTGGAACCAGTGAAATCTGTCTTGAAAGAATGGATGCCTTCTACTCTCTCCTCCATCCAGTCTTTAGGATAAGCACAAACAGTTATGCCTGCTGGAATTTTGTAAGTGTTTTCTTTTGCTTTATCCTTTAGATCCTTAGTAACATCTCCCTAAGTTTTTGGTACTTGTTCTTAACTGCTCTTGAGTCGATCTCAACCCATAGCAATCCTATGATAAGAGATCTCTAAGACCCCTTGTCTTCCAGTGCTCTGCTTTATTCCTGTAAGCCCATAAAACCTGTGATCTCCTTAATGAAGTCCATCCATTTGGCATATGGCCTTCCTCTCTTCCTACTTCCCTCCATCTTTCCCAGCATTATTGTCTTTTACAATGAGTCCTTCCTTCTCATGATGTGTCCAAAAGATGACAGCCTCAGTTTTGTTGTCTTGGCTTCCAGGGAGATTTCCAGCTTGATCTGATATGGTGACAAACTGCTTTACTTGTGCCTTGTGGAATCAGGCTAAAGTGCAAAAGAAGCTTGAATTCCAATTATTATTATTATTATTATTATTTATACCCCACTCTTCAGCCAAGGGGGAGGGGTGAAAGGAAAGCAGAGGAGGAATCTTGCCTTTCCTAGTTGTCTCAAGCAAAAATACCAGAGCTGTCCGACAGGGGACTCTTTCACACTGGAGGAATTTCTCCCAACTTCGAATGCAGCCAATGCGAATTCACGTAAATTCGCTTGTATCTACACTGTAGGAATAATGCAGCTTGACACCACTTTGAGTGTCATAGTTCCACCTACAGAATCCTGGGATTTCTAGGTTTGTGAGTCACCAGCACTCTTTGGCAGAGAAGGCTAAGGATAAAAATACAAATGCCAGGATGCTATAGGATTCTCTTAAAGTGATGTGGTGTCAAACTGCATTATTTCTACAGCGTAGAACTGAAAAAGTAGGGTGACAAAGGGTTAAGTGGTTCTGAAAGTAATGCCTCCCTCTTCCTCCGCTCCCTTTATTCCTTACCTGAAGAAGCCAGGAGGAGCAAAGACACAGAGACCAAGAACAGGTGAGCAAACTTCATGGCTTGCTTGGTGAAGGTATGGATGCTTTGAGAATAATCATCAGTGGAAATGACACCCAGATGTTTTCAGCACACAGCTGGGTTCCCATGTTTATAGGGCTCTTCTTGGGAAGCTGTGACAAAGGGGGCTGGCTGTTAAAGGCAATGCTTGAAAGGAGAACAAATGCCCTTGGAGGCCCTTTGCTCGAGTTTGCCAACCGTAACCGTTTTCATCCAAGTTGTGTCTCGGATTTTCTGAACTATTTCAATCTCTCTCTCTCTCTCTCTCTCTCTCTCTCCACTGATCTCTTAATTGTTCACTTTTCCTTTTTGCAAAGTCGCTTTCTCTTTCTTTTTTTTCAGTCTTTATCTATCTAGAAAACTGGGTTTTTGCACATTTGGAAAACAGCCCACTTATGATTGCATATATTGGATATATTTATGTATAAGTTAAAAAAATAGTAAAAATTTGACTCCAAAAACTGATTTGGCATTTCCACAGGTCCATGTAAGTACTGTATTTTAACTTTTACCAAAAATTGAGCCAGTATAATCTGTCTCGAAAGAATGGATGCCTTCTACTCTCTCCTCCATCCAGTCTTTAGGATGAGGACAAACAGTTATGCCTGCTGCAATATTGAAAATTCTTGGGCCATGTTTTCTTTTAGCTTTATCCTTTGTAACATCCACCTAAGTTTTTGTTGTTTGTTGTTAACTGCCCTCGAGCCAATCTCAACCCATGGGAATCCTATGAAAAGACATCTCCAAGACCCCCTGTCCTCCACTGCCCTACTTAATTTCTGCAACCCCATAAAAACTATGACCATGTTCATACTTCACCCTTCCCAGCATTATTGTCTTTTCCAATGAGTCCTTCTCATGATGCATCCAAAGGACGACAGCCTCAGTTTGATCATCTTGGCTTCCAGGGAAGTTTTTGGCTTGCTCTGTTCTAGAACCCATTTGTTCTAGGACCCATTTGTTTGTCCTTTTGGCGGTCCATGGGATCCTCAGCACTCTTCTCCAGCTCATCCCAAATGCACTCTTTTTCTTCCTATCATTCTTCTTAACAGCCGAGCTCTCATATCTATACATAGCAATAGGGAATATGATGGCTTGTATGATTCTCACTTTTGTGGTTAGCTACATTTTAGAATCATTTTTTAGTTCTTTCATAGTCGCCCTCCCCATTCTTAATCTTCTTCTGATTTTTTTTTTACTGTGGTCCCCATTTTTCTCAATCAGGTCAGAATGCACAGGGAAGCTACATAAACACTTGGACAACTTCAACAGGAAAGGAGAAACCATTAAAGTGAACAAAGTTTGACTACCAGTCCTGCAAAACAGCAAAATCAGGACTCTGCAAATGCAAATGAGAAACCACTCAGGGTCAGGGGCTTTTCCAGCAGACAATGATTACTAATTAAGCAGACACAAATCCTCTTTGCATATCCTCCCACCCTGAGGCCCTGCCATTAGCAACAGAACAATACACAGATTAACATGGAAGTCACTCCTCCCTACCCGGGTCACACAGCATACATACATACATACATACATATGTGTATGTGTGTGTATGTGTATACCACTCTCTTCCATGCCAGCCCTCTCCGAAGATCCTAGCCACAGATGCTGGTGAAATGTCAGGAATAAACTCTTCTAAAACATGGCCACATAGCCTGAAAAACCCACGGAAAACTATGGACGCCAGCCATGAAAGCCTTCGACTTCATATTGAAAATATAATGAATGTAGAAAAGCTGAAGCTATAATTATGTGAGCTTTGGACAAATGGGAGTACCTGACTAGGATGTCTCCAATAACTATTCAAAGTACACATGGAGTTTTAAAATATATATGACAAGTAACATGGCTACATTAAGATCTATCATATTAAATCAGTAGACCATGTTTTTAAACCAGAAAGGTTTAAAATCCAGATCTAATAATAAGAGAACAAAATGATCATGAGTATACAGAAGAACAAATAAAACTGGCCTATAGATCAGTGGAGCCTGACTCCATAAAGTTTAAAACAACAACAACACGGAATGATGAATAATAATTTTGGAGCACAGCAAGCCAAAGAACAAGCTGTAATTAAAGTTTAAATGTTTTTCAAAGAGCAAGAGGGGGAGAAGGAGGAATCTTGCATTCTTATGGACAGTGAATATGTGTACAAAGAAATAACAAATTCCTTAGAATTTTGAGCTAAATTGGATTTTAAAATGCAGACCAGAAGATTTTGGGGGTTGTTAAAAGAGATATAAAATGTAAAAATTTGCCTGGATAAAAGCCTACCAAAAAGAGAACCAAGCCTGGCTACAAGAGGGTAACCAATAAACCAATAAAGGAAACTGGATAAATAGAGTACAAAATATGTTAACCCATTGTTATAAAAAAAGAAAAAAAGGATTCCCCAAATGATACCACAGCCGCAGTCCATTGCTCCAGTTCTTCATGATACCTCATTCCACATACAATTCCTTTCTGATTTTCTATCATCCTCCCTCCACTATTATTATTACTGCTGTTGTTATTATTTTATTTTTTTATATCCCGCCTTTCTCCCATTATAGGATCTCAAGGTGGCAAAGAGCAGTTTTAAAAGAATATAATTTAAAAACATTACATTTAAATGTGTTTTTTTTTACTATGTGGCCATGTTCTAGAAGAGTAGAAGTATAAGAGTTTTATGTTGTTTGCACACATTCCATTCCAACTCAGCTGTTTCAATTTTTCTCGCTTCCATGTGCCAGAAGAGCAGTAGAAGAGAACTCTTCTAGAACATGGCCACATAGCCCCCAAAACCCACAAAAATCTAGAAAAGTAATTCATCATTCCATAACCATCAGTCTTCATCAGATCTTGAGAAAGATACTGCTATGGGTTCTTGACCCAGTCAGTCAATGGGATGTACCCATATAAGGTGTATCCAACCATACAACAATTGAATCAATGGCTCTGGTCCAGTAGTTCCCAACCGTTGGTCCTCCAGATGATTCAGACTTCAGTTCCCATGATTCCTGACTGTTGGCCAAGTTGGCTGGGGCTTCTGGGACCTGAAGTCCAAAACAAATAGATGACCAAAGGTTGGGAACCACTGCAAAATCTAGTCTAAGACCTTCCCCTTCTATCTGTGGGATTAAGTTGCTGAATGTGTCTAAAGTGGCCGAGACGGTTAGCGACTGATGAGGATTTTGTTTTTAGCATACTAGTGTATCATTTTAGTATTTTAGCATTTTATAGTATTGTACATTATTGATCATATAAGTTCTGATGTACCACCTTTTGGTGAAAATGACATTATAAATAAATGTTATCATTATCATTATTACTATCTGAGGCTAATCAATATGATTCAGGCCAGAAAGAGAGTAACGTTTCTGCAAGAAGCTGTTTTCCCCAATTTTTAGAGGAAAACGTTTTCCCTGAAGAGGTTTTTTTTCTGTTTCTGCAACCCTTAATGGCATCACTAGGGTTGAGAAACTGATAACCTTTTGGGGTGCTCAGGGAGAAACAGTGGTCCCATCTCCAAACACCAGAAACAGTGGCAACAAGGTGCTTATGTTTTCAGTGTGCTTTAATGGAAAGACAAATACTCATAGAATTCCTTCTGGAAGATGCATGACTTCTTTTCTTTGAGAACAAGGAAACTTTGGAAGTAGGGCAGACGAAGTTGCAAGAGAGAGATTCTTCTAAAATGCAGAAACCAGTGTAGGATCCAGTGACTTTCAATCTACAGGTGTGTCTCCCTGAATACATGGATGAGCCGCTGAACATCCAACTACCACTTTAGTTTCCTGAGGAGAGAAGCAAACAAGGAAAAAATACAGAGACATAGTTGCTGAGTATGGCTAGGATGCCAAGCCAGTCTGGAATATCACTATGCAAAGGTAGGAGTTTATCACATGTGAGGAATTTCTCTCAATTTCGCAATAGTAATGTTCGTATTCAATTCGGAATTTCACGTGATTGCGTGAAAGTGCATCACACAATGACATGCCTAGGTTATTTCGTGAAAGTAAATTGCGCTATGGATTCGAAATTCACGCGATTGCGCGAAAGCTTATTATACATTATTCTACATTTATACAAACGCATTCAGGAATATCTTATTACACCAGTGGATTTCTAAATGCGAAATTGCTCTCCTGCGCATGCCCACTTCTCAGCCGATGCCATGGTGACCTCATGTACTTCCAGGTCATTGAGTTTGGGTATTCCCTCTGCAATTTCCGGTTGCAGTACTAGCCTTTTGCTCCTTTTCACGTGAAAGCCTGCAACCAGTTGAAAGCTTCTACTTGCTGTACTTACTTCTTGCTCCTTTTCACATGAAAGCCTGCCACCAGCTGAAAGCTTGGCCCCGCGTCCTAAGTCGCATGCACGCTGAGATGTTGGTGTGCCATGCAGGAATTCCCCATCAAAGCATCCTCCATGTTGGCCCTGCGTCCTAAGTAGCATGCGCGCTGAGATGTTGGTGTGCCATGCCATGCAGGAATTCCCCATCAAAGCATCCTCCATGTTGGACCAGTGCCCAAAGCCCCATGTGCGCTGAGAAGTTGGTGTGCCATGCAGGAATTCCCCATCAAAGCATACTGCCGGTGCCCTAAGTCGCATGTGCGCTGAGATGTTGGTGTGCCATGCAGGAATTCCCAATCTATGCATCCTCCATGTTGGACCAGTGCCCAAAGCCCCATGTGCACTGAGAAGTTGGTGTTCCGTGCAGGAATTCCCAATCTATGCATCCTCCATGTTGGACCAGTGCCCAAAGCCCCATGTGCACTGAGATGTTGGTGTGCCATGCAGGAATTCCCCATCAAAGCATGCTGCATGTTATGGGTCAGAATAGAAGACTCTCAGGACCCAATGCCCCATGACGTGAGTGTCATCTTGAAATCACTGTAACAGTGCCAGTTCTTATCTACCCGGACAAGTGGTGCCATGCATGAATTCTATGGAATGAATGGGAACCAGGGCAGATGGGGGGTCTGTTTGGATAGCCCTTGGGGACCTCATCACAACTGGGCAAGTGAAGGAGGCATTGCTGTGGCAACTGCTGGAAGCCAGCAGTCACTCAAAACATATGCAAAGCACTAGATGAGCGTAAAGGTGCTCCCTCCTCTCTGTGGCCACCTGTTCTTACATGGCAAAACATTTTCGGGACTAAGGAAGTAAAAAGGAAAAGCCAGTGCCATGAGGGATCATGGGAATTGTAGTAAAGATGGCGAAATTGGGGATCAACAGAAATGCCTATCACACCCCCAAAAAGCGAAATGAATACGAAATTGCCAGGGAATCGGAATTGTAAGTCCGCTAGTTCACCGAATTTGCCTATGTTCTGATTGCGTTCGGACCCCATTCGCACATCAAGCAAAAGCATATAATAACCTTTCACGCAATTACGTGAAAACTCCCATTTCTTTCGCAAAAAACAGGAATTGCATGTAATGAGAAATCACGCAATCGCACGAAACCTCATGATTGCATTCGCAAAACCAGCAATTGCATGTACTGAGAAATCACGCAATCGCGCGAAACCCCATGATTGCGTTCGGTTTTTCAGTAAAAAAAATTGGTCGTGTGATAAACTCCGTAGTATCTTTGATATTACTGTATATACTCGATTTGGGGCCAAAATGACAGATTTTGATATGACCTGCAGATAGGTTGAGGGTAAAACCTAAGTGCATGTAACAAAACATCTAAAGGGTGAAGCACAGGAAAGCAATGCCAAAGAACTTATAAAATTCCAGCAGACATAACTGTTTGTGTTCACACTAAAGGTTGGATGGATGAGAGAATAGAAGGGAATCTGTGCTTCCAGGACAGTTTATGCTCTTGCATTTTCCCAGGGGATTGTTCCCTTTTTTTATAAGAGTTAAAGTACAGGACTTACATTGACCTGTGGATAAAGCTTAGGGGCATGTAACATGGGGGCAGAACAGAACGCCCAAAAGGAGTGGTCTGCAGCCGCCCCAAGAAGTGTCGAGATGGGCCCAGGGCTGCCTCACCGGCAGCCCCAGAAGCCCCATCTCAGCGCTTCTCAAGGCTGCGGGGAAATGGTGAACTGCAGCGGGGTGCAGCAGGTGCCCTGGGTATCCGTTATTCCCTGCTATCCCTGGCGCTGGCGAGGGGCAAAAGATGTCGCTGCCACAGCCCCTTTCCCCTTAGGGTCCTTGGCGCAAGCCGTTTAAAGACTGCGCCAAGGACCCGCGCCATCCCATGACACCATCAATGCACGTCCGTATGGGCGCTGCCTTTTTACAGTGGTGGCAACCATACGCTTTAGGGTTCAGGAGGGACTAAATGCTGCGTCTTCCCGATCCCTAAACGCACTGTACAGGCGGCCTTTTTTGGCCGTCTGTACCAGGCCAAAATATCTCAAAGGTGAAGCAAAGGAAAGGAATGTCAAAGAACTTATTAAATTCCAGCAGTTTGTGCTTACACTAAAAGTTGGCTGGATAAGAGAATAAAAGGAAATCAGTGCTTCCAAGACTGATTATGCTCTTGCCTTTTATCAGGGGATTGTTCCTTGTTTTATGAGAGTTAAAGTACAGGATTTACATTGAACCATATAGATCAGGAACATTAGAAGGAACTTCTCACAGTAAGAGCTGTTCGGAAAGTGCTGGAGTCTCCTTCTTTGGAGATTTTCAAAAAAAGGCTGGACAGTGATTTGATTCTGTGTAAGAACAGAATGGGGTTAGATGAGATCGTCCTTGTTGGTCTCTTCCAGCTCTATGATTCTGTGATTCTATGATATGAGTTTAAAATCAGGAGCTCCTCCTCTATTGTGGACATTAAGGATAAGGAAAACAGGTTTACACAGGTGGTTTGCTCCATACAAGGTCCTGTTGGACTTGCTTAGGATGACAGCTGCAGATCTGAGGCAGCTGGGCATGGTTGAACCAAAGGATGTTCTGAAAGAGTTTGCTGGCATCACTCCTTTGCTGAACTGAGATTACCTTTTGCAGCATAACTTCAATGTGCTGCATTTTCCAATCTTCACCGTGGAATAGGAACAGTTGAAATAGTTGCAATAACCACCGGCTTCATAACAC
Organism: Urosaurus nigricauda; assembly: GCA_034509955.1. Lineage (NCBI taxonomy): Eukaryota > Metazoa > Chordata > Lepidosauria > Squamata > Phrynosomatidae > Urosaurus > Urosaurus nigricauda. The sequence continues at coordinate 373,593,140 of JAOEGL010000001.1, read as the reverse complement.
TCTGGCTGATTTCGTGGTTTGGATGCAAAACCTGCACATTGGGGAGAGCAGGACAAGATTGTTAGGAGAGAAGAAAAAAATTAAACCAGAGCATGGCAAAAGTACTGTCTCCCCTCCTTCCACTCCACTCCTCTTCTTTGACTCTTCCACTTTCCCTTGATGAAACATGGAGAAATCATGGCTGAACAGGAATATTAACAATCTTATGTTTTTTGGATGACACAAAATTACTACCAGAAAACATCACAGACCTGGAACAACTATTAAAATCAAAGAAGAAAGTTTGTTGTTGACTTTCAGAGCCCTCCACGGACTGGCCCCTCCTTATTTATCTGGACTTCTTTCTCTTCACACTCCTTCTCTTCCCCTCCGCTCTGGTAGTCAAGGTCTCCTGTCCCAGCCGAGGATTTCCACTGCCCTGTACCGGATTCGTCCCTTCTCACTTGCTGCCCCGCACTCCTGGAACCTTCTTCCCCCACATGCAAAAGTGCCTCATCACTTCTCTAACCAGGTTCAAAATTAAGTTAAAGACTATATTGTTTAGGGAAGCATTCCCAGGATTGTGCCATCTGCCCCAGGATGCTTCCTTTTAACTAGGTATTAAGAAGCCAAGCCCTCCCTCCAGTCCATCTGCCTTGGTCCAGGCCCGAGAGGGAGAGAAGAACCACTGGACCTCATCCCCTTCCCACCACCTTTCCCTTCTCCTTTTGTGTTGTCTCTTTTAGATTGTAAGCCTGAGGGCAGGAAACCTTCTAAATATAAGATTGTATGTAGAGCACTCTGTAAATTTACAGCGCTATATAAATAAAGGTGGTGGAGGAGGAGGAGGAGGAGGAGCAGGAGGAGGAGGAGGAGGTCCAAAGATAGGCTTAATGCTAAATATAAAGAAAACAAAAATAATGACCAGAAAATACCTATATACATTCAACCTAGGTAATGAAGAAATGGAAAGAGTTCCTGTACCTTGGATCAAAAATCGATAAGAATGGAAATTTCAGCCAAGAAATCAGAAGAAAACTAGGCAGGGGAAGGGCAGCCATGAAAAAAAACCTAGACAATGCACTCAGAGAAAAGATATATACCTGAGCACCAAAGTTAGAATCATATAAGCCATGGTATTTCCCACTACCATGTACAGATGTGAAAGCTGGACAGTGAAGAAAGCAGAATAAAATCAACTCATTTGAGATGTGGCACTGGAGAAGTTTACTGAGGATACTATGCTTGGACAAAAAGACAATAATGCTAGGAAAGTTTGAAGGTACTAGAAAGAGAAGAAAACCGCATGCCAGATGAATGGACTCAATTAGGGATGTCACATGTATGAATTTGCAAGGCCTCAGCAGAGCCCTTGGACAGAGGGGCTTGGAGATGTTTCATCCATAGGACTGGTGCTAAGGTCAACTCAAGAGCAGTTAGTAGCAACAAGAAAGCTCTTTTAACTGCTGTGCTCTTTTAACTGTGGAGCCCTGCGGCAGTGGTGGTGATGTTGTTGATGATGATTAATTTCCCACCTTTTCCTCTAACCCAGTAATCAAGGTAGGTTACAAAAGTTGAAAGAGATATAGCTAATTTTTAGTCATCGCAAAAAGTTATAGATCTAATGAAAATAGCCATAATATGAAACACTTTTAAAAGCATAACCATTCTCTTTTTTACTATGATGTAAAAGTGGCACAGGGTTCTGTCCTGGGCCCAGTGCTATTCAACATCTTTATCAGTGACTTGAATAAAGGAATGCAGGGCATGCTTATGAAATTTGCAGATTACACCAAATTAGGAAGAGTACAGAGGACAGGATGATAATTCGAGAAGACCTTAATAGATTACAAATCTGGGCCAAAGTTAACAAAATGAATTTCAACATGGAGAAATGTAAGGTACTGCACCTAAGGTGGAAAAATGAAATGTATAAATATAGGATGGGGGACACATGGCGTCATGAGTCCACATGGTACTCCCCCTGTAGTGGTCTTTTTGGCCATGTCCATGTTGCAAAATGAACGGTTATAACAACCAACTGTTGCCAAAGTAACTTTGGCAACAGTTCCACCCCCTAGGACTCTGTTCCTTCTCAGGTATCTTGCTCCAGGTCACTTACTCACCACCATCTTCCCCCTTCACTCCCAGGTGTCTAACAGGACAAAAAGTAGGTCCCGGTGAAAAGGTCTCGCTGCCCAATAACTCAGTTGTAGTCCTGACTTTCGATGTGGACTAGGTGCCCTCACAGCTCTAGGGTGGTTTCTCAAGAATCCTTCTTCCTCTGGATCTTTTAAGGTCTCTGGTCCACAACTCCCAAACCTAGACTTGTTTCCCTTTCTCACCAGCACTGCCATCTTTCCCTCTTGGCCTCCCTTTCAAGCTGTCTTCTCCCTCTCACTGTCCGCCTTTCCATCCAATCTTCCACTCCTCCCTCCTGTGACCACCTCACCCTTCTTTTCTCTCTTGCATCCCGCCTTCACCCTGCTCCATCTCCTGTGCTACTCCCTAGACCTCCCTCTCCCCCAGACCTCCTGGGACTTGTAGTTCTAACTCTTCTCGTTGTGCCTTCTGGAGTTCAATTGTCCTGGAACAACCCTCTCCACCCTTTCCAGGGTCTTAAGCTTCATCACACCTGGCTAAATGAGACTACATGTGAAAGGGATCTAGGAGTCCTAGTAGACCACAAGTTGAACATGAGTCAACAGTGTGATGTGACAGCTAAAAAGGCTGATGTGATTTTAGGCTGCATCAATAGATGTATAGTGTCTAGATCATGGAAAGTAATAGTGCCACTCTATTCTGCTTTTCTCAGGCCCCACCTAGAATAATACTTTGTCCAGTTCTGGGCACCACAATTCAAAAAGGATGTTGAGAAATTGGAGCGTGTCCAAAGGAGGGCGAATAAAATGGTGAAGGGTCAGGAAACTGTACCCTTTGAGGAACACCTTAGGGAATTAGGGATGTTTAGCCTGGAGAAGAGAAAGTTAAGAGATGAAGTGATAGCTCTGTTAAAATATTTGAAGGGATGTCATATTGAGGAGAGAGCAAGCTTATTCTTTGCTGCTCCAGAGACTAGAAGTCAGAATAGTGGATGCAAGCTACAGGAAAAGAAATTCCAGCTCAACATTAGGAGGAACTTTTTGACAGAATGAGCTGTTCGACAGTGGAATGCACTCCCTCAGAGATTGGTAGAGCCTCCTTCCTTGGAGTTCTTTAAAGAGAAGCTGGGTGGCCATCTGTCATATATGCTTTGATTGAGAGTTCCTCATGGCAGGGGGTTGGACTGGATGGCCCTTGCGGTCTATTCCAACTCTATGATTCTATGATTCCCTCATGCAGGTAAAACAGACCAGATCAGGTGCCTTTAGGGTAGTCAAGCAATTTGATGATCCCCATGCCCTCCTAGATTTGACAGAAAAAATCGGGACTCATGTGGCCAAGCAACATCAGAGTGTGTTCAAGATAGCATAGGTATATGGAAGGACACACACGCTTGCAGAGGCTGTGGCAGTTGGAACCAATGTAATCAAAAGAACAGATGTATCAAAAGAACAGATGCCTTCTACTCTCTCCTCCATCCAGATTTTAGGATGAACACAAATAGTTATGCTTGCTGGAATTTTGTAAGTTCTTGGGCGGTTTGCTTTTGCTTTATCCTTTAGATCCTTTCATAGAATCATAGAATTGTAGAATTGGAAGAGACCACAAGGGCCATCCAGTCCAACCCCCTGCCATGCAGGAACTGTTGATCAAACCATACCTGACAGAAGACCATCCAGGCTCTGCTGAAAGACCTCCAAGAAGGGAGACTCCACTGCACTCTGAGGGAGTATGTTCCACTGTCAAACAGCCCTTACTGTTGGAAGTTCTAATGTTGAGCTGGAATCTCTTCTCTTGCAGTTTGCATCCATTGTTCCAGGTTCTAGCCTCTGGAGCAGCAGAAAACAAGCTTGCTCCCTCCTCAATATGACATCCCTTCAAATATTTAAACAGGGCTATCATATCACCTCTTAACCTTCTCTTCTCCAGGCTATACAACCCAAGCTCCCTAACTACTCTTTCAAAAGGGAGGAATTTCTCCCAATTTCGAATGGAGCCAATGCGGATTCATGTAAATTCACTAGTTTAGCGAATTTACACGAACCCCTGCTCCGTTCGGAAGAACCCCTGCTCCGTTCGGAATTACTTCCCATTACCTGAAAATAACCCCCTCCTGCCTGAATTTGCATGCGAAGCTTTAATTCGCAATAACGTAAAACCCATGATTGCATTCGAATTGGCTTTCCTCTTGCCCGAATTTACGTGCGAAGAGTTAATTCGCAATAACGTAAAACCCATGATTGCATTCGAATTGACCTTAAATTATACTTCCAATTTAGCCTCGTATGAAAGAGTCCTAAGTCTTTCCCCATAAGGCATGGTTTCCAGACCCTTCAACATTTTAATTACCCTCCTTTGGACACCTTCCAGTTTTCAACATCCTTTTTGAATTGTGGTGCCCAGAATTGGGCACAGTATTCCAGGTGGGGTCTGACTAAGGTAGAATAGAATGGCACTATTACTTCCCTTGATCTAGACACTATATTCTATTGTAACATCCCGCTAAGATTTTGATGTTTGTTGTTAACTGCCCTCAACTCAAGCCATGCCAATCCTATGATAAGATATTTCCAAGACCTGCTGCCCTCCACTGCAGTGCTTAATTCCTGCAACCCCATAAAATCCATGACCTCCTTAATAGAGTCCCTCCATCTGGCATGTTGCCTTCCTCTCTTCCTACTTCCCTCCACCTTTCCCAGCATTATTATCTTTTCCAATGAGCCCTTCCTTCTCATGATATGTCCAGAGGACGACAGCTTCAGTTTGGTCGTCTTGGCTTCCAGGGAGGTTTTCAGCTTGATCTGATCTGGGACTTTATCGCATGTGCTTTTTAAACCATTTTGGGGACAGGGACGGGACTCTCAGGGGTGCGCGGGAAAGCATTTTACCGCACACACAAGCATCCACAAAGAGACCCCATTCTGGCACCCGTCCCTGTCCCCTGCCGCAAAGCATTAAATGTGCTGCTCGGAAGACTTCCGTCTGGCTAAAATGGCGCCCGCTGGCACTGAACACAGACGGGACAGGAGCCGGAACGGGGCCTCTTTGTGGACGCTTGTGTGTGCGGTAAAATCCATTCCCGCGCGCCGCTGCGAGTCCCGTCTCCTTCCCCAAAACTGTTTAAAAAGTGCATGCAATAAAGTCCCTGGTGCCAAACTGCTTTACTTGTGTTCTGTAGAATCAGGCTAAAGTGCAAAAGAAGCTTGATCTCCATTAACTCAACAGGGGAGGGGTGAAAGGAAAGCAGAGGTGGAATCTTGCCCTTCCCAGTAGTCTCAGACAAAAACATCAGAGTTCTCTGACAGGGAAAGCTAAATATATCTCCAAACCCCAGAATTCCATAGTATTGTGTTATGGCAGTAAAAGTGGGACTAAACCACTTTATTTGTGGAGTTTAGGTGAAATCTGACACTCAGTTTGCTGCCGCTGAAGTAATCTGAAGACAAAGACAAAAAGTAGGAAGAGAAGAGAGAAACTAAGAGTGTATCTACACTGTACGAATGATGTATCTTGACACCACTTTGAGTGCCATGGTTCCACCTACACGATCCTGACCAGCACTCTTTGACAGAGAAGGTTAAAGATAAAACTAGAAATCCCAGGATTGTATAGAATGCACTTAAACTGGTGTGGTGTCAAACTACATTATTTCTACAGTCTAGATGCACCCAAGGCAAATTTAGAAGCACCTGAAAAGTAGGATGACAGAGGATTAATTGGGTCTGGAAGCAATGCCTCCCTCTTCCTTCTCCCCCTTTATTCCTTACCTGAAGAAGCCAGGAGCAGCAAAGATACAGAGACCAAGAACAGGTGAGCAATCTTCATGGCTTGCTTGGTAAAGGTATAGATGCTTTGAGAATAAGCCAACAGTGAAAATGACACCTAGATATTTTCAGCACACACCTGGCTTCCCATATTTATAGGGCTATTCTTGGAAAGTTGTGGCAATGGGGGCTGTTAAAGGCAATCACTTCAAAGGAAACCAAATGCCGTTGGCAGCCCTTTGCTCAAGTTTGCCAATCTTAACCATTTTCATCCAAGTTGTGTCTTGCTTATGAAGCAAAGATGTCCAGAACTGTTTCAAAATCTCTCTCTCTTCCTCTCTCTCAATCTCCTCCTCCACCGACCTCTTAATCCTTCACTTTTCCTTTTTGCAAAGTTGCTTTGTCTTTCTCTGTTTCCGTCTCTATCTAGAAAAGTAGATTTTTGCACATTTGGAAAGAGCCCATTGATGAATGTATATACTGTATATATCTATGTATAAGTCAAAAAATTTAGTAAACAAAATTTGACCCCCAAAAACTGATTTGGCTTATCCATGGATCCATGTAAATACTGTAAATTAACTCTTATTAAAAAAAATAACACAACCAGTGTAATCTGTCTTGAAAGAACAGATGTCTTCTATTCTCTCCTCCATTACTCTTTCAGATGAGCAGAAACACTTATGCGTGCTGGAATTTTATAAGTTCTTGGGCAGTGTTTTCTTTTGCTTTATCCTTTAGATCCTTTGTAACATCCCCCTAAGTTTTTGTTGTTTGTTGTTAACCGCCCTCAAGTTGATCTTGATCCTATGATAAGACATCTCCAAGACCCGCTGTCCTCCACTGCTCTGCTTAATTTCTGCAACCCCATAAAACCTATGATATTCTTAATAGAGCCCACGCATCTGGCATGTGGCCTTCCTCTCTACCTACGTCTCACCACCTTTCCCAGCATTATTGTCTTTTCCATTGTGTCCTTTCTTCTCATGAGGTGTCCAAAGGACGACAGCCTCAGTTTGGTCATCTTGGCTTCCAGGGAGGTTTCCAGTTTGATCTGCTCTAGGACCCATTTGTTTGTCCTTTTGGCTGTCCATGGGGTCCTCAGCATTCTTCTCTAGGATCACATCTCAAATGAACTCATTTTCTTCCTATCATCTTTCTTAATTGTCCAGCTCTCACATACATACATATTAACAGGGAATGCTGTGACTTGTATGATTCTAACTTTTGTGCCCAGTTGTATAACTTTGCATTTTAGAATCTTTACTAGTTCTTTCATAGCCACCCTCCCCATCCTAAATTTTCTTCTGATTTCCTGACTACAGTCTCCATTTCTATCCATGGTTGATCCCAGGTATGGGAATTATTTTACTATTTCTATTTCTGCATTGTCTAGACTGAACTTGTGAAGGTCCTCTATGGTCATTATTTTTGGTTTTCTTTATGCTCAACATTAGGCCTGCCTTTGCACTTTTCTCTTTGATCTTCCTTAGCACTTTCCCTAAGTTTTAGCCTCGACTTATCCTCAGGTCCTATCAAAATCCACAATTTTGGCCTCAAAACCTGTCCTCAACTTATACATGAGGTCCACTTATCGGCGAGTTTATACAATATATTAAGAATATAAATTCTGCTGTTTAAACCCCTCCCAAATCTTCAGAATTATCTCAATCCATTACAGGTGGGAACATTGGTCTTTAAGGTTAGCTTATCCACTGTTTTCTCATGCTGTTCTGAAAAGTTACATTTATCTTTACTGCTGTTAGAAGGACACAGATGGTTGAAGGAAATCCTTTCAGTGCCACATTTCCACTCAAAACATTCAAAGTCATTTACAAAACTGAAATAGAAAAGCAAAAGGTACAACCCCCCCCCCCCAACATTTCACAGATGAAAAGCAGGACACATATGGCCAAGCAGTAGCATAGTGTGGCCAAGGTGCTATAAATGATTTACGAGAAACAGACAGCTAGGAGAGGCTTGCAGTAGTTTGCTTTTGCCTTAACTTACTGGGAAGTGCAAGATTCCTCCCATTCTCTTCTCTCCAGCCACTGAGTTAAGAGGGTGCAAAATACTTTTGAATCCTGAATTCATTTTGCAGCAATAGAAGTGTTACCCCAAGATCACCCCTTAATTCAGAATCCTCAGTTCGACATAAAATATTAATATTAAAGGGGCTGTTTAAAGGCTTGTAGCCCTGAGGATTCCCAGCATGAAGAAAGTTAACATATAAAGATTCCAGTACCATGCAAGGAGATCTTGTGGATTCTGCAGGGGAGTGCTAAAGGCGTAAAGAGGGATTAGTTAGCGATCAGAATCTGCGTAAGTCCCTCACTGATGCAGACAATTGTGTGTGATATATTTATATTTGTGAGTAAACAGAAATTCAACAGTATGTTGTCATGTATGAATGTTTCTTATTAGAAGATGAAGAATAAAATGAAGGATCTGGCACATAGAAGTGAGAAAAACTAAAACTGCTGAGTTGGAAAGGAATGTGCGCAAACAACTTAAAAGATAAGAACAATGTAATGCAAGGACATGAAACTGAAATGTACCGAAACAAGAACAGAATGTGTACAATACAACCTAATATAAGAAGTACCAGAACAATAATAGAATTGGAACAACAAGTCAATCATTAAGAAAAATGATGCACATATTAAAAAGTATAAAGGTATCTTCAAGACCATGGTGTTAGTGTGCAAGAATTAACTGAAACACCTTGTAAGTTAATCTGCTCCTTACTTTGTCTTCATTGTATACTAGTTAGCATTATTTTAAAGATGTTTGAATCATGTAATGGTGTTGTTTTATATTATATGCTGCTTGGCAGGTTTTTATTCTTTTTTTATTTTTTTTTGACTCCTACCATGTAAAGCACTGTGCAAACTTTACAGTGCTCTATAAATAATTGTTAATAATAATTATAATTGTAGTAATTATTATTATTTCAGAGAACTGATCAATCTCTGGGAAGAGTTGTGTGCATGAGTATTATAAGAATGTGTGTATGTATGAGGCTTCTTGACATGTAATTTTTTTAGAATAAATACTATAAATGTTAGAATAAATGTAATTTGTTAGAATAAATGTTGGAATAAATGTTACATACATACTGGTACAGGAATCAGAAAACGGGAGAGGGAAAGCAACAAGAGAGGTTATGTTATGGGAACAAAAACCTGGAGAAGATGCCACAGAGTTCTTTATAAGAATATATACAGGTTATATCTAGGAAGAATACTAGTACCAGGAGATGAGTTTTTAGGCTCATGAGGCTGAAGGCCGGGGATGATGGAATATTTGGCTTACCTCTGGAAGGACTAACTAGAGAATGGACGTTGGCACTGAGAGTTAGGGATCTAGCTTCAATAGGATTGAAGACTTTGTTGAAAAAAGTAAAAAGGCAGATTTTATCTGCAAAACCTATTGGGAAACAAGCCATAAAAGAAAAATAAGAATTAAAGTTATCAGTTAAGAGAAGAATAAAGCTTTGGCAGCTGAAAATGGAATGATTGATGGCAATTTAGATCGATGGCTATTTAGGTATGATAACATCTGGGGGCATCCTGGATTCTGAATTCAAGCTGGAAAAGGTAAGCTGGCTTATGTGTTAATATGATATGTTGCGGTGCAGTTGCACCACAAAATAGGAGCGGGGAAACCACGCTCCTTTTTTGCTGCGCAGTTTCAGCTCAGCAAAGAAAAAAGGTGCCATCAGGCGCATTTGCACCGCCGCAACTGTGCAGCTCCGTGTGGAAGCTGCGTGGTTGCAGCGGCACCATTACATATGCTATCTAAATGGTGTTATGTAATGGTGCCTATGCCATTACACGTTAGGGTTCGGGAGCATGTAAACGATGTGCGCTCCCAAATCCTAATGGCGCCACCCAGGCGCCTCTTCATGCCGGTCTGTATCACGCCCAAGAGACTATTCAAAGCCCAGATCTAATGTTGTCCATAATAAGAGAACAAAGTGATCATGAGTGTACAGAAGAACAAATAAAACTAGCCTTTAGATCAGTGAAGCCTGACTCCATAAAGTTTAAAAAAGCAAGGACTGATGAATAATAAAGTTCCTGTTTGGAGCACAGGAAGCTGAAGTACAAGCTGTAATCAAAGTTTTAATGTTCTGAAAAGAGCAAGAGGGGGAGGAGGAAGAATCTTACTTACATTGTTATGAACAGTGAATATGTGTACAAAGAAATAACACATTCCTTAGAATTTTGGGCTAAAGTTGGATTTAAAATTGCAGACCACAAAGATTTTAGACACAAGGAACATTTTAGGAGTTGTTAAAAGGGCATAAAATGTAAAATTTGTTTGGATAAAAGCCCATCAAAAAGAAAAAGAAAAAAACTTACTACAAGAGGGTAACAAATTAGTAAAACCTAATAAATAAGAGGTATAAATCTTCAAGGAGGAGCAAGATAAAACAGACCAATATCAACTTGCATGAGATTGGGCATGGGGGCACTGAAAAATTAATGAAGAGATCTGAAGAATATGGAGACTGGAAAGGAAAACAAAACAAAACAAAAGATAAAGGACACTTTGAACTCTTGTAATTTAACCATGTAATTTAAAACCTGAATTAAAAAAGAGAAATGTTACCAGGGAGCAAAGTCGGATATTTGCATTTGGGCCCCAAAACCTGCTCAAAGATCCACATGGAAAGGTGCCTATGTAGTTCTTGAGTTTGTTTATAAGCTATTTCATTGACATGGGGCAGGGGGCAAAAATGGGTGCATAGAAATCAAATAAAGTTGTAGAAAGCTGAGCAAGCGCTACCTATGTTTTATTTATCTTTCGGTCATCTTTATAATAATTGTGACCCTTGCTTATTTTAAAAAAAATACTCATTCTATGTTCTCTTGAAGAAGCATGCTTTTATTGGGAAAAGAGATATTCTGAAATAAAACAAAAAGAAATCTAAATGGAAAAAAAAATGATAGGTAGACTGGGGAATATAGAACAATATGCAGGAAATACAACAGTAGGAGAATACAGTTGGCCCACTGTATCCGTGGGAGATCCGTTCCGGATGCCCCCGCAAATGCCAAAATCCATGGATCCTCAAGTCCCATTGACCTCAATGGTGGCGCAGCCACATGGCCATACCACCATTAGGGACAATGGCACTTTGCCTCCCTGGTCAGAGGGGCTTGTCCAGGCCTGATGTGGGTGAAGGGAACCAGGAGCCTTGGGCCTCCCTTGGGGAATTGTGTGATGTGAGGTGTTACCGACATTGAGCTATTCTGAAATTTTGGTGTAATTTTCCACATGACCCCAGATGGACCCTGCAATGCAGTCCACCACAGTCCCCAAAGTGAGGGAACATGTCCACATTACACACAGATGAGGTCCGACTAATGGGACCATTGGGGGAAAATGTCCTGGGTGCCTGTAGGCTAAGCAGATAGTTTGGGAGTTGCAAATGAGACATTTAACACCTCCATTATCAGAACGATGTCTCACCGGATGAGCCTAACGGGCTTAATCAAGCACCTGTTTCCACCTTGAATACTGCCAGACCATGGCTTCACCTATAGATGTGGAATCACTTTTGCTCAGAGGCTAAATAAGGTCTATATAAGGTCCCCCAAACCCTTGCTTAGTGTGTTAGTTTGGATTCCATGGGGACACTCTGTCTCTGTGAACCCTGACTAGCTCCGGCGCATTTGTTCATCCCTGCTCATCAGAACAGCTGTATCCCACTCCACACCAACCAATTTGTGTAAGTATCGCCGATAGTTCAGCCTCCAAACCTTTCCAAGATAATTCCTGATTTCCTGAGCCTTGTATGAATGGGTGTGTGTTAGTGACTTGCTGTCTGATTATCCCCCAATAAAAGAAACATTTAAATTATAATAATTCTATCTCTGCGCAATTTCTTTGGTCCATCTTTCTCTTGGTATACACTAACGGAAATGGTCTCGAGGGTTATTTGTGGCCTAACCCACTCTGAGCTAAAGTAAAATTCCCCTACATAGATTTTGGCTACAGAGGCATCAGGTCTATGGTCCTGATGCAGAAGGTTAATGAGCAATAATGAGCAGTGTGTGAATCTTGGCCCAAAATTCCCTGCACAGGGCTGCATGGAGTGCTCTATTCTTTTGTTTTCTCCTCCTCTTTGGCTGGAGACTTCTCAGCTGCAAATAAAATGGAGTCCTGGGGAGATTGGATTCATTTGCCCCCCATTTCCGAGAAGATATCATCCTCCCAGCACGAGGAGCTTTGTTCTAAATGTCACCGTCTCCCATTGTGCTTCTGTCTGGTTGTAATGCAGAGATCAGATCCACCACTGACATTTTCCTGAACAAAGCAAATAAATCTTCCACTCCAAAGATTCTGTCTTGTCAAGGATACTTTTCCTCAGTTTTTCTGGACACTCAAAAAACATGTTTTGTAACCATTTCCCTTAAAAAAAATATCTTTTTTTTTTAAATGCTTCCTTCTCTGTCCTTACTGGGCTGTGATTTGCAGTTGGGCAATTTATGAACATGTCCATAGATTCCCCACAAAACCTTATAAATTAATTCCATGTCCAGTACCTTCTGCAGCATTTTCAACTTCAGGAGGCAGTTATAAAGGTGGGAAAAGGCAGAGAAATACTACATCCCAGTGCTTTTCATTTATGAACATGCAAATATGTCCCTTCCTGCATCCCCCACACACTCAGGCCCCATCCAGACTAGCCCATATGCCCTGGTTTGATCCAGATGAGATCGATCGTGGCAAACCGATTCTATCCAGAGAGGAGTTCATACTATCTTTTGCCCCCATTGAGGCTTCCCGGTGCATTTTACCCCAACGAAGTTCATACATGCAAAAGTACCGATTAAAGATGGAGCCTCTTGGTTGTCAATCAAATGATGTCATGGTGACGTCTGATGCGGCCATTGGCCGCGCGAGATGCTTGTGTTTTTTTTTTTATATTTTTAAATATTTGACAGCTTATGCGCATGAAGCATTTGGCTGGGAGCGGTGCGGATTGAGGCGATCCTTTCCTCTCCTCCTCCTCCTCCTCCTCCCAGTACTTTTTAAATTATTATTTACTATATGTTTCAATATTTTTTTATTTTTAAATTTAATATATATTTTATAAAATAAAATATTTTATTAAATATTTTATTATATTATATTTATAATATAATATAATATTTATATATTATATTATATTATATTGTATTATTTTATTTTATTAAATAAAATATTTTATTAAATATTTTATTATATTATATTTATAATTTGACAGCTGTAATTCGCTTTGGCTGTTCCATTTTTATGAATGGGGCAGAGGGGGAACCCCTGTCCATATATGGACTGGGGTTCCCTTTAAAAGGGCCCCATTCATTCCCTTCCAGTTTAAAGAATGAATGGGGCCCTGAAAGGGAACCCCTGTCCATATATGGACAGGGGTTTCCCCTCTGCCCCATTCATAAAAACGGAACAGCCAAAGCGAATTACAGCTGTCAATGGGGGAAAAAAAGAAAAAAATATATTTTAAAAAATACCAAAAAAATACAAAAAAATCCAATAAATTACTAAGAAATGAAATGCAATAAAATACACTGAAATACAATAAAATACAATGAAATAAATAATAAATGAAATAACTATAAAATAAAATAAAATAATACAATATAATATAATATAATATATAAATATATTATAATATAATATAATAATAAAAAATACATTAAAAATATTTAAAAAAATCAGGAGTGCCCAATTTTGCCAGGAGAGGAGGCATGTTCCCCTCCCCCCTGGCTTTTTCCCCTCCCCTGAACTTGACCTGAGTTATTGTATTTTATTTTAGTATTTTTTTAAATATTTTTTTTAATTTCTTATATATTTTTTAATTTTTTTTTTTTTTAGTTTGACAGCTTATGCGCATACTACGAGGCTCCGTTCCCATCGAATTTTATGAATGGGGAAAAAGGGAAACTCCTGTCCATATATGGATTGGGGCTCCCTTTCAATTTTTAAAGGGCCCCATGAAAGGGAACCCCAATCCATATATGGACAGGAGTTTCCCTTTTTCCCCATTCATAAACTTCGATGGGAACAGAGCCTCGTAGAATGCGCATAAGCTGTCAAACTGAAAAAAATAATAAAAAAAAATAAATTAAAAAATATTTAAAAAATACTAAAATATAATACAATTGAATGCAATTAAATTACTAATAAATAAAATACAATAAAATACAATAAATAAATAAAAAATGAAATAACTCTAAAATAAATAAAATAATAAAATAAATAATTACTTAAAAATACAGTTAAAAAAATATTTTAAAAATGCTGGAGTGCCCAATTTTGCCTGGAGAGGAGGGATGTTCCTCCCCCTGGCCTTTTCCCCTCCCCTGAACTTGACCCGATCGTGATCGGAGCCAAGTTCACATTCCCCGCAAACCGGGTTTTCCCAAAAGAAACGGTAAAAAACCCGCTTTGGGAAAACCTGGGTTATGGGGGATTTACCCCGCTACGGGTGTGCAAAATCCGGATTCAGTAGTGTTAAATCCAGTTTCAGTGTGAACTTCTTGATTTTAAACCGGTTTGCTAACCGGTTTATAACGTAGTCTGAATGGGCCCTTAGCATAGATTAATTGCTTTTTTAAAATTACTTTTTGCAGAATCCCCCACTAGCCACACTGGCTGGGAGGTTCTGGAAGCTGTGGCACCTCCCCCGTGAAAAAGAAGGTTTTCCCCCCCAGTTATGCCCATGCCAAAGCAATTTAGTGGGACATCAAGAAAAGGGCCACCTATCAGGTTGCCAGCAGCATCCTATCTTTTGTTTTACAAAACAGCTTGGAACAATTTAGTTTCCCAAAGAACCTGTTCTTGCAAATACTTGCAATACTTGCATTTAAAGAATCATAGAATCATAGAGTTGGTAGACCCCAAGGGCCATCCAGTCCAATCCCCTGCCATGCAGGAACTCTCCATCAAAGCATCCCCAACAGATGGCCATCCAGCCTCTGCTTAAAGACCTCCAAGGAAGGAGATTCCACTACACTCTGATGGAGTGTGTTCCACTGTGGAACAGCTTTTACTGTCAGGAACGGAAGTTCCTCCTAATGTTGAGGTGGAATCTCTTTTCCTGGAGCTTGCATCCATTTTCCCAGTCCTGTTCTCTGGAGCAGCAGAAAACAAGCTTGCTCCCTTCTCAATATGACATCCCTTCAAATATTTAAACAAGGCTATCATATCACCTCTTAACCTTCGCTTCTCCAGGCTAAACATCCCTAGCTCCTTAAGTCATTCCTCATAGGGCATGGTTTCCAGACCCTTCACCATTTCAGTCACCCTCCTTTGGATGCGCTCCAGTTCGTCAACATCCTTTTTGAATGCGTGTAGTGGTTTGAGTGTTGGACTATGACCTTGGAGATGAGGGTTCTATTTCCCACTCGAGCATAAAACAATCACTGGGTGACCTTGGGCAAGTCACATTCTCTCAGCCTCAGAGCATGGCAATGGCAAACCCCCTCTGAAGAAACCTGCAAAGAAAACCAGATGTTAGGTTCACCTCTGGATCTCCATAAGTGCAATACAACTTGAAGGGACACATCAACAAGAACAAAGTACATTTTAGAGCAGGTGTTGGTGGAAAAATGCATTTTAAAGCTTGCAATTTCTATTTAGGATGGAACTTAGCGATTCGGAGATTCAAGCCATTGGTTTAACAATGGGCAAATATTTTCGAAGGAAAGATGTTCTCTGAAAAACAGGCCCTATGCAGCATACCACCCTCTACTCATGATTTCAACTTGCATGTCATAAAATGAAATAATAATGTCGTAAAATGGAATAAAAATTTAGGCGAGGGCAGAGAGCATTGCCTTCACTCTTATTTGGCTTTGTGGCATCAATACTAATTTGATCTCTGAGGCAGGTGCATCACTAGGTGGGTGCCAGGAGTGCAGACCTCAGCAGGTGACACTTCAGAGGGAGGTCATCACACAGTCGGGTTGTCACTCCTGTCTGTCCCCCAAAATTACATCCTGCAAGGGGGGAGGGGGGAATATAAATAATTTTTATTTTTATTATTTATGTATTTATTAAAATCCCCAGGCCGCCTCCCTGTGTTGTCCATCAGCAGCAGCCACTGGTGAGAATGTGTCCCTGCCACCTGGCAGCTCTTTTTGCTGGCTGATAGGGCAAAAGCCTGCTAAGCAGCAGCTGCAGCCTTTCCCCATTTGATATGGAAACCCATTGAGTGACCTTGGGAGAGTCACACTCTCTCAGCCTCAATGGAAGGCAAAGGCAAATAGTCTCAGAATACTCTAGGATAGGATTGCCATATTTTAAACAGTCAGTATAGTAAGTGGTTTGAGTGCTGGAATATGACTCTGAGGGACCAGGGTTTGAAACAACACTCAGCCATGGAAACTCACTGGGGACATTATGAGATGGGAGGGGGGGGATGGGAATGTCCTTGTCCCATCCTTTTCCCATTCCTATAGCACGATCGCAAGAAGATTTTCATACAATGTTGCATTTATCCCATCATTATCCTGTCCAGAAAATAATAATAATAATATTTTATTTGTATCCCACCTCTCCAATAGGATCAAGGTCAAATGAGTCGATAGATCCCATCACTGTCCCATCACTGAAGCGGCATTGTCCGGCATTTTGCATTAACAGGAGTTTGTGTTAATACAATGCCGCTTCAATGATGGGACAACAGCACTGCGATCAGAAAGCCTTTTGCAGGATCACAGTTAAAGATCGATCGATCCCGTCCTTATCCTGTATGTTTGTAATAATCTTGGGAAAGTCATGGCTGCAGAGAAAGGCAATGGTGGCAATGGTGGAAAACATCCTCAGAATAAATCTTGTTAAGAAAACCCTAGGAGAGGATTGCAAGAGGAGAGGGTTGCAACGAGCTGGGCTCACCTTGAAGATACATAACAACAATAAGTTTATGTGCAGCCCTGTTTCCTCCTATGAGCTGCTACCTGTGTTCTGAGGTCCAGACAGTGGGTTACCAATTAATTCAAGAGAAACCAGTCCTGGGATTTCCAGGCAGAAGTAAAATTGCCTCTGGCTAAAAACCTTATTATGCATGCTAAGCCAGTTAACGGTTTTTGAAAAACCCAGCCCTTAATAAGCCATAATCTTTTTACCTCGTTTTGATAATCTGCTTGATCTTGGCACCGCCCGGGGTGGAGTTCCCTTGCGGCACACCCTGCTGCCACTCCTTGGCTCTGCTGATCGTTTATCATCTAACCATGGCAGGATGCCACCTGCCTCAACATGTTAATGGGGAAGCCTTCTCCAAAGACCAAGGCACTGCTTTACGGGAGATTTATTTTCACTTGCTTAAGTATTTTCTTAATTCTTTTGCAACAAGATAATTCATGCTGATAATTTGAAACACTGAGGCTTCAATCCTATCCCTACTTATACCTAGAAGTAAACCCGATTGCCAACCACCATGACTTAAGATTTAAGACCCAAAAGTGCATAAAATATTTATTTAAAGTTGCTCATCCAAGGTCTTCAAATTTTGAAAGAAGGGAGAAGTAAAATGCACACAGTCTTATTATAATATTTGCAGTGTGGAGTCGAAGGCTTTCATGCAATGATTCCATACAAATCCCTACCTGAAGCCACAGCCATTGTCTAGGAAGAAGACTTTCAAATAGGAAGACTCTCTGAATGTTTGTCCCAGCTGAGATAAATTCCACAGTGAAATCACTTTAAAATCATCCAAATAAATCACTATATAGTTTTTTTTGTGACTTTTCCGTGCTATGTGGCCATGTTCTAGAAGAGCCACATGGCCCGAAAAACTCACAAAAAACTGCAGATGCTGGCCATGAAAGCCTTCAACTTCATAAATCCCTATATACTGTACTTTATGAATTTAACATGTGGCTTTTTATATACTGCAACATTGTATTAACAGCTGCGTGTCATGACCCTCTTTCAAGTGGACTTGTGGCATGATATTCTGCAATACTTGCTGAACTAAACACTATTTTTTTCTTAATATTTGCACTAAAATGTGTGATGCAAGGCCAGAAAGTTATTTTTGCTCTTTACAATGGAGAATGGAAGCAGTGGCAGAAATACTGGCTGGATTTAAGGAGCCAGTGTCTTCACTGGCAAGACCAGGTGGGGTGGGATGTATATGTTCCCTCTGCATGTTATCCTTCCCTTCCTGTTTTGGAAGAATCAGTTCAGATTGCCCCGGATTGAATTGAATCGATAGTGTTTTCATTTGTGGCGATCTGCATCTTTTCAAAAAGCACGAGAAAAAAAACGGTATCGAATATACTGAAGTAAGTAGGTTTTGAGGAAGCCCCCCTGTAAACTCCACCAAGTACACACAGTGCAGGCATGAATGCCATGGAAATAACCCGGTTTCCACACCAGCTTATTTCATAGTGTGAATGAGCCCAATATGTTCTGTCTACTTGATCTTTATAAAACAAATTGCATTTAAAATAGTAATAATTGGCCTTATATTACTTATTAATTTTAGTTTATTAATTAATGAGAAGGCCGGTGCTGCATTTCATGTTCAAGCCTGGTTATATTGGGCTTCTTAGCTGAAGCTCACACCATTTCATCAAGCCTTTGTGGGCCTTCTGTAAGGATAGTGTGGACTCATGGGGACTTGCAGCCCCCAGATTAAAACCACTGATATATAAGATTGTTTGTTACATCATCAAATATATCAAGTCCATAGCAAATGTTTTCTAAGCCACAGCCTTTGACAACTAATCCCAAACACATCCTAGAGAGGTCAGTCTTGTAACCCATTTTAAAAGCTGTCAGAGATATAATTGGATGAACATCCTCTGCATGGACTGTGCTATATAATCCTGATGTTGAATAACAATGTTGGGAAACTGAATAAGCACAGAATGTAAAACTGAATATACAGTCCAAAGAACAACCCAATTCTATACATTCTAATATTTCACAGATGAAAACTGGAACCCATATGGCCAAGTGACATCAGGGTGGTGGTCAATATGCTAGAGATCATTAATGAAGAAGAAGACACAAACTAGGGAAGAAGGCTGCAGCAGTTTGGATTTTCCTAAGGCTACTGGGGTGGACAAGATTCTGTCCCTTCCTCTCCTTTCCTCCTGCTGAGTTAATGGAGTGCAAACTCCTCTTGAACTTTGAGCTCATTTTGCAGCAAACGAATTAAGCTGAGGACAAAGGTGGGAGGTTGTTGAAGGAGAGAGAAACTGGGACATTTTAATAATAGCTGGAAAAGTGAGATGGCAGAGGTTTAGTTATGACCATCCCAGCTAAATTGGGATATGTGGAGGGTATGAGGTACCTACCAGTCCATTTCTGTGCACAGTTTGGAGCACTGGAGCCTGCCCTTAAAATAGGACCAGAAAACCCTTTCTTTCCCAGAAGTTGAATTCAGATCTGGGAAAGAATCCCAGGGACCAATTTCTAGCAATGGATGAGGCTAAAAGATGGGACAGGGCCAAAGCAAGGTGGCTGCAATGATGGGACCAGATCTAATCCTAATGGGACTTTTCCCAAACAAGAACATACAAGCACAATTTGCCTTGCTGCAAGTCTGCTCAGGAGCGAGCCATCTCAATGCAACAGCTTCCTTGGCAAACCCTTAAAGCCCTACATAGTTTTCTCTCTTTGTGTTAGTGTAAATGTTGGAGTGGTAATAGAAACGAGACCCAGAACTAGGCTTGCCAATTCAGGATTATCCCAGGCCCTCAGGGTTCTGGTCAAAAGCCTGAAATGTAGGGAAGCCTCCTGGTGATTTCATTAAGTGCTGTGCATTGTGTACCAACCACAGTTTCTCACATTCAAACACACCCACACCTACGCCTTATTTTCCTGTTTGGATATGAAGACTTAGCTAAAGGGGCTGTTCTCAGATGAAGATGAAATGAGGGGTCTTATTCCTTCACACTTACTTAAGGAAATGGAATAAGGTATATCCCCCATCACCATGTACAGATGTGAGAGCTGGGAGAGCCCAGGACGATGAAGAAAGCTGATAGAAAGAAAATCAAGTCATTTGATATGTGGTGCTGGAGAAGAGTGCTGAGGATACCGTGGATGGCCAAAAAGACAAACAAATGGGTTTTAGAACAGTTCAAGCCTGAAATCTCCATAGAAGCTAAGATGACAAACCTGGGGATGTCATACTTTGGCCACATCATGAGATGGCATGATTTACTAAAAAGGACCATAATGCTAGGGAAGGTATGTCACCATCCATATGCATGGTTCTGTCATGTTGCCATGATGATATGATGATATTAGGGGATGAAGAAATGAGGGCATGGTGATATGGTGATTTAATGCTGTATGGTATGTTGGTTATTGATAAGGGGCTATCAATTATATTAAATCCAAGCCTGAAAACAAACAAGAGGGGCAGATGGCCAGATGGCCAGCAGTGGAAAGGAGTTGTAGTTTTATGACCACAGTCATCCTGCCATGTATCTGAGTTGTGAAACAGGGAAGATCTTCTTCCTGAAGGGAGATGAAATGATAACACAGGAGGAGAAAGAAGGAAACATGAAGGCCCTTTGATCTGGATCAAAGGAGCTCAAGCGTAGTTGGAAAGTGGGTCTGGAGGAAGGGAATAAATTTGTGATGGTCAGAGGGGAAACTTTTTCAGTTCTGACACTGAACCCAGAACAGGGAACTTTCTCTCTTGATATCCAGAATAAATCTCTAGTTTCTACTACACTACGATACTGTCTTGATTATTGGGAACTGATCCTGACAAGGTAGAAGGTAGTACAAAGAGAGGAAAACTATGTGCCAGATGGATAGATTCAAACAAGGAACCCACAGCCCAGAGCCACGGAGCAGTGGATGACAGGGGTCTTGGAGACGTCTCTTCCATGGGGTCACCATGAGTTGGCACCTGCTCAAGGGCAGTTGACAACAACAAGTGATGCCAACTCTAGTGGCACCAATGCCTTCATTTTTCTGGATATCCCTGACTGGCTTGGACTGAATTCAGTGTTCAATGGCTCTTGCATTCTAACCTCCTTATTCCTGGGATACTTGTTGACTGGAGCATATGACACTTTGGCTCCACAACAACTCAGAGGGAAGGAGGAAGGTAGCTAAATAAATACATAGGCTGATGAAGAGTCTGCAAATTTCAGCAATGAATCTTTTTAATCTGTGCTAGCTATAGAAAACAGTTTCTGTGCTAGCTGAACTAGAAGTGTTTACAGAACCCTTTCATCTTGCCTGGAACTGATCCCACCTAAACTGGAGAATTTGCACCCTTCTTTCTTGCATGGAAATGATCCATGAAAACTGGAGACTCAGGGTCAGCTCTTGAGATCTAGCAACCCTGCCCATCACATTAGGGATGAGGGGTGTGTGTGTGTATGTGTGTGTGTGTGTGTTTGAAAGGTTCTGCACTGTCAGCATTAACCCTTTTTTTAAAAAAAAAAAAAAAAAAGTGGTAGTGGCCACAGTGAAGGAGCAATTCTCAGTAGATTCTGGCTGGCAAATGTTATCTCTGGCTGTTACCACAACGCAGAATTGCTTTAACTGTCAAAGTCCTAGCCTATGGAATCCTGGAAGGTGGAGTTTGTCATGACACCAAAGCTATATGAGATAGAAAGCTAAATAGTTCACAAAATTACAGATTTCAGAATTCCATAGTGTTGAGCCATGGCAGTTAAAGCGGTGTCAAACTGCATTAATTTTGCAGTGAAGATGCATCCTCCACTGTTTTATGCCATGAGCACAGAATTATTCTGGGGCATTCTGGGAATATCTATATTTGCATTCTCTACTCTTTGAAAACACAACACATGGTTATTCCCATTACAACATTTTTTGGAATCCATATTGTTACCACTGTTTATATAGAAAGAAGAATTAAGTTTCAAACAGTTAAAAAATTGTTTATTTAATTTTCCATTTCCATTTTCTCCCATACATTCAAGGAAACAAAAACAAACCAACACACAAAGAATCAAGTTGCTTATTGGAATGGAAAAGCAATCATGTTCATAATAAAAATAATTTAAAAACCCGCTCCCACAAATATGTCAACAGATACCAAGCATCCTCTGAATATGTGATGCATTTGTACAAACAAAAGACCAATTTGCCTCAATTTCTTTCTTAAAATAAAAGGAACTTGAGCCTTTCCAAATGTACAAATGATACTAGCGATACCAGTATTTCTTCAAAGCAAAAGATACAGTGGCATGTTACATATGGCATGAAGGATGAGGACAATAATTGCAATGAGAACTTGAGGGCTAGATTCAGATATTCGGTGGTGGGGTGCTATCTCCTTGCAGACACCTAAAAAATAGGGGTATACTTTGTCAAAAAAGCTGTAATCCAAAGAAGTATAATTGGTGAGGTGCTGTAAAGGGATGTGTCATGTTTAGAGACCTGGGCAGCATCTACACTGTAGTAATGACAGTTTGACACCACTTTAAGTGCTGTAGTTCCATCCTATGGAATCCTGGGATTTGTAGTTTTACAAGAACTTTAGCCTTCTCTGCCAAAGTGTATTGGTGCCTCACAAAACTCCAAATTCCAGGATTCTGTAGGACGAAGCTCTGGCAGTTAAAATGGTGTCCAACTGCCTTATTTCTACAGTGTAGGTGCACCCTTGGAGTTCTTCAAAGTCAGAATGCAGGCTGTTTTTGTCCAGCACTTTTTGATTTCAACTCCCAGAAGCCCCAACTAGCTTGACCAGTGGTCGGGTATTCTGGGAGCTGAAGTCCAAAACATCTGGAGGATCAATGGTCGAGATGCAATGCTTTAGATGCAGGCATATCCTATTAACATTTCACAGAGGACAACTGGGACACGTGCGACCAAGCGACATCAAAGTGTGGTCAAGATGGCAAAAGGTATACATACATAAGAAAGAATATACCAGCTAGGGGAGGCTGCAGCAGTTTGCCTTTGCTTGAGTCTACTGGAAAGGGCAATATTACACCCCTCCTCTCCCCTCCCCCTGTTGAGTTAATTGAGTACAAACTATTTTTGCACTTTGCACTGTGTGCACCTTGCACTTTGCACTCTGTTTGCAGCAACCGAAGTAAGCTGAGGATCCAAGGGGGAACTTGAGAAGAAGGGAGAGAAACTGGAACATTTTAAAAGCCACTGAGAAAATGGGATGATGGAGAATTAATCAAGATTCCTCATGCCAAACTGAGTCAGTTGAAGGATATGGGAAGACTTGATTTTTCTGTGGCTAATTCCCTGTCCAATGCTACAGGACAACTATTGTAGCCCTTTAAGACACTCAATAGAAAACCTGGTGTAGACTCTCTCCATTTAGACCAGGGGGCCTTTCACACGACACATGTATACCACTTTGAGTCTACTTCAACTGTCAGGGCTACAATCCACAGAATTAGGGGGATCTGTAGTTTGGTAAGGCACTAGAGTTCTCTGCCTGAGTGTTCCCATTACCCCTCCTGAAACTGCAAGTGGTGCTGTAATTGTGCAATGTGAAAGGGCCCAAGAACATTGTAGCAAACCTGGCTGGATCAAAGGATGGTTCTGTCACAAAAATTAAGGGGGATACTAAGAATTACTTGAATGCACCAAGGTGAATTGCAGTGAGGAGGCATAGGTCAATAAGGGCAAATACTGTGACATGAACTTTATCAAGAGTGGCAATTTTGATGAGTCTGGAAGCCAGTTTATCCTCCCTGGGATCCTTTCGGGCGCTGCATGGACTGCAAACAAATGCCAAAATAAAAAGCAACAAAACCAGAAGTGGATGGATAGTACAGTCAGCCTTCCACATTTGCAGCTTTGACTTTTGCAGCTTTGATTATTCACATATTCAAGTAATACGTTTTCTCTAGGAATCTCTATGTCTTGCCAGAAGTTAACTAGAGAGTTGCAATGGAAGACCTAGAGATTCCAGAGAAAACACTTCTCCAGCATTTCTAGGCCCCCCAGCATGATTCTATGATCAACATCCAGTGGATGTTGACCAGAGTTGCATTGGAAGACCTAGAGATTTCTAGAGGAGTTATCTCAGGTAGTTTTCCTTTCACATGAGTCCTGTGTCCCTAAAGACCAGCAAATGTGGAGGGTGCATTGTATTT
Organism: Urosaurus nigricauda; assembly: GCA_034509955.1. Taxonomy (NCBI): domain Eukaryota; kingdom Metazoa; phylum Chordata; class Lepidosauria; order Squamata; family Phrynosomatidae; genus Urosaurus; species Urosaurus nigricauda. Next base: position 373,569,217 of record JAOEGL010000001.1, on the reverse strand, counting down.
TATGTCAAACAGTGCTGTGAACCCCCTGTAATCTTTTTACACAGTAAATTGCTGCTCCTTAAGGCTTCTAGGAAATACCATCCATACTTTTTTGCCAGAAAAATGGGTGGTCTAGAGAACTATTGAAGGAGTAATGGCCACAAAAACAGCCTTTGAGGCCACACTTTGCTCATCTTTGGTCCAAATAGTTCCTCTGAGACCTGTTTATTACCCTGTATTCTCAAAGAAATATTCATATTCTACCTTTCTTCTTTGAAGAGGAGCATAACGTCAGTTAGCTGGCAGAGGCCCAGACCAGAACCTATGGATCCAACTCCTTAAATCAATAATCTAGATACCTGTCATGCCCCCCAAATCAGTCATTTGACAGCACCTGGTGGGATCTAGGTAAATCCTTTTGAAATGGAGATAGAAGATACACAGGTGAGGTTGAGTTTGGATGGTGCTGGTGGGTCATATGGCAGGGTCGCAAAGGAATTTCTGGATTAGGTTGCTTTGCATGGGCATGAGCCCAATGCAAATCCTGCCTAAGCACCAAAGAGATACATCTTTGTAGGGTTTGTTCTCAGCCACTCTTCTGTCCAGTGTAAGACAGGTGGGGATTGGGGTGAGAGTCTTCTTAGTAGTGGCCCTGCTTATGGAATTATCTTCCTAGAGAGACTTACCTGGTTTATTGCAGACAACGCAACTTCAGCACTTTGATACCACTTTGCCTGCCAAGGCTACATCCTGGGATTTGTAGTTTGCTGTGTCACTAGAGCAGAGGCAGAGAATTCTATGGATTCACTGTGAAGCTACACATCCAAGGATTCCATGGGATGGAGCCATGCCAATTAATGTGTTTTTTTGTTGTGTCCCTTCAAGTCATGTCCAACTTATGGTGACTCTAAGGCAAACCTATCAGGGTTTTCTGGGGCTGAGAGTATGTGACCTATCCTAGGTCACCCAATGGGTTTTTATGGACGAGCAGGGACTCGAAACCTGATCTCTAGAGTTGTAGTCCAATTCAAATCACTATACTGTAGCATGCTGACTCTTGTTAAAGTGGTATCAATATGTTCTAACTGTGTAGTCTGGATAAGACCTGTGGTGGGATTTTTTTTTTTTTTTGACATTTTGTGAGGATGGAGTAAAAGCAAACGTATTCTGGAGGTTGATGGCCAAGATCTTAGGGGAGAAGGGGACTTCTTCATTTAATTCAAGATGGCCCACTGGCTTTTCTTTTGTGTTTCTCTGCTTCTCCTTCCTTTTCTCTTGCAACTTCGCCTCTCTCCTTCAGGCAAGAACAGTTTGGGTTCTTGCAACAGCCTGGATTTTTCAAAGTATCTAGAGAAGAACAAGATCCACCCTTGCAATTTTACCCGCATTCTCAAAAGGCACCAAAATGCCTCCCCATTTTCACAGAGCAAAGCATCATCTCATGAAAGGCAGCTATTGAGAAGAGAGATTTGTTTTTTCAATGTCAAGGAAAGACCAGAGCTTGGAAAGTTCATTTCAAGAAGCAGTTCATTACAGTCATCATTCCAAGACCCATCAGAAATAGTTACCAGTATCGACAGACTTTTCAAAAGGTAACACTTTACTTTTTCCTTTCTGAGAACTAAACTAAATACAGGTTGAGTCTCCCTTATCTGAAATGCCTGGGACCAGAAATGTTTTGGTTTTTTTGGATTCTTTGTAAATATATATATAATGAGATATCATGTGGATGAGACCCAAGTCTAAACATGAAATTCATTTATGTTTTCTATACACCTTATAGACATAGCTTGAAGGTTATTTTATACACAATATTCTCAATAATTTTGTGCATGAAACACAGTTTGTGTACACTGAAGTATCAGAAAACAAAGTTGTCACTATCTCAGCTACCCACATGGAGTATTTTGGATTTCGGAATTCCCGAGAAAGGAGATTCAATCTGTAGTTACTTTTTAGACAATGGACTTTATCACACTGGACAAATCCTGGGCAAAAACTAGATTTAAAAGTAGAAAAAACTGCAAATGCAGGATGTTTTTCAGATGACATTTGACCAAAAGAGAAATCATGCAAAAATAACCCAAACAGAAAGTCGACAAAAATGATTCCTTTTTACTTTTGGGAAATTCAGAAAGTAAAAAGGAGTAATTTTTGTTGACTTTCTGTTCAGGTTATTTTTGTGTTATTTCTCTTTCAAGCGAATGTATCTGAAAACATCCTGCAGTTGTGGGTATTTTCCGAATTTTAAAATCCCATTTCTGCATGGGATTTAAGCAATTTGCCTCTGTGTGATAAAAGTCCAATCTTAAAGCTACCAACTGCTGGCTTTTTTGGTGCACTAATGGTGTGTTTTTATCTTCTTAGGTAGTTTAAGTTGGTTTGACCAAAGAATAGTGATATCATTGGGCCAAGCCTCTAGGCAGGTTATAGAAAGGCATGCTGGCATCTTGTTAGGTAGTCCCATCCCGAGAAGATCCATTCAATCAGTTCTTGAATGGTGAGTCACCATGTAGGTAAATCTCAACTCACGATTAAAATAGAATTTAGGCCTCATACGCTTCAGCTGCCCAGAATTGGCAAGGACAGTCCCACTTGTCATCCCACTTTTCCAACAACTTTTAAAATGTCCCAGTTTCCCTCTCCTTTTCCCACTCTCCGCCTTTGTCCTCAGCTCACTTCCATTTCTGCAAATTAAGTTCAAAGTGCAAAAGTAGTTTTTGCTCAGTTAATTCAACAAAGGGAAAAGGAGAGGAAGGAGTGAAATCTTGCCCATCCCAGTATGCTGAGACAAAAACAAGCTGCTGTGGCCTCTCCTAACTTGTTTGTTCTTCCTCATTAGGAACCTTTGCCATCTAGACCTTAGTTTGATTTTGCTTGGTTACAGGTGTCCTGCTTTTCATCTGTGAAATGTTGGAGGGTTTGCAATGACTGCCTACTCTCTTGCCTAGGCAATTGTCCTATGTCTGGACTATGTCTAGTTACTGGTTTTTGCAAAAGGCCTTCCTGGCTCCAACCATATGTGCGTTGGAAGGGGGACCTTGTCATATTACAGTCAGACCTTCATATCCACAGATTCTTTATCCATGGATTCAACCATCCACAACTTGAAAATATTCAAAAAAATATAAATTCCAAAAAGCAAACTTTGATTTTGCCATTTTATACAAGGGGCACCATTTTACTCTGCCATTGTATTTGATAGAACTGAAGTATCCATAGATTTTGGTATCCATGGGGTGGTGGTGGTGGTCCTGGAACCAAATCCCAGCAGATACCAAGGACCCACTATATACCCATAGGCTATGGGACATGTTTGCAGGAATTTCTTTTTAGTAATTGGAAAGGGAGGTACAGTACAGTTGTCCCACATCCAATAGTGGTGGTGGTGGGAATCTGTGTTCTCTGACACCCAAGAAACAAAAGTCATGAATCGGGCCAAGCAACCTCCAAGTATGGTCAAAATGGCAAAAGTTATTAATGTGGAAAAACTGACAAACTAAGAGAAGTTGCAGCAGTTTACTTTAAATAAGCTAACTGGGAAGGGCAAGATTTTGCCTACCTTTCTTCTCCCCCATGCTGAGTTAACTGAGTGCAAGCTACTTTTGCACTTTGAACTCAGTTTGCAGCAACTGAAGTAGGACAAAGAGAGAGAGCGGGAGAAAGAGATAGAAACTGGGACCTTTTAAAAGCAGCTGAAAAAGTGAGATGTCAAAGGATTAATCAGTACTGTCTTTGCCAAATTGGGACAGTTAGAAAGTATGAAAAGCTCACTCATTCCTGGCATAGAAGATGATCTAAAATTCAACTGCATTCTTCGGTAACAACTGATGTGAAAAGGATATATCACTCTGTACAATAACTCCAGCTAAGGCAGCATCTGCACTACAGAAATAATGTGGTTTGACATCACTTTAACTGCCATGGCTCAGTGGTATGGAATTCTGGGATTTGTAGTTTTGTGAGATTTTTTATCATTCCCTGTCTTGGTGCCACAACAAGAACAAATCGTACGTTTCCATAGCATTGAGCCATGGGAGTTAAAGTGCTGTCAAACTGCATTATTTCTGCATGCAGATACAGTCCTTCAATATTCTACACCAGGAATGGGGAACTGTTCTGGGTTAGGGGGCCATGTTGCCTTTTCAGGTGGCCTTTGAGGGCCACACAGCCTGAAAAAGAACTTTTTGTGGTCCTTAAATGCTCCCTTTTCCCCAGTAATTCCAACTCATTTATGGTCTTCTCTGGATTATTTTAGGCCCTGGAGAATATTTTTCTCGAAAAGAATTGACTAGCAGGTCCAATTCCTGTTGGAAAAGAGACCTTTTCTTGGCCTACAACAGATCAGTGAGGAGAATTCTGTGAACTTCTCTACCCTGTAGGAGCCTTATGGGAGTATGGTGGCAAAAAATGGTCTAAGGGCTACAAAACCAACCCTGAAGGCTGCACTGTACTTTCTCCACCCTGGTTTTCCATCTTATATAGTTATTTTTTTCTGTTCGTCATTGGCGTCTTTGTAGTAGCAATGTGGATTCTTGTTGCCTTCCTATGATTGTCCAGTGTGAAGTAGGACAGAAGACTCTTCCAATGGTGTGCATTGTGCTACATCTTGTCCAGCCCTCCATTGTGAAGTTGCCTGACTCATTCTTCACGGCCTAGTTCCAACCAAAGGAGATTCTTCTGACTGCAAGTGTCATATTATGGTGGGTTTCAATGTCATCCCGTTCTTCATACCACCCACCCTTTCACAAATGGGACATGATCTTCACTACCACCACAGTGCGGTCATATTAGACTGGTTGCATGGTAGTTCCACTCTCTTGGTTCATCTCATTCTTCGTTCTCTGATCCCATCTATCCCTCCATCTCTCATTCTCTCTTCCCTTGATCTTGAGAACTTTGCCCATCATACCTATTTCATATGCCTATCCCCCCATTTCCTGTGCCGATTCTCCCACTCCTTTCTAACAAAGTGAGAACCGGCGGGAGTTGATATTCATTTTCGTCACCCCAATGAGCTTCAGTGGGGTGGACAGGCTGAAGGAGGATGTGAGAGGGAAGTCACAGAGAAGGTCGGAGAGCTCATCCCTCTCTTCCATCTCATAGGTGGCGTCGTTGAGCATGCGCCGATGAAGGTGGCACGTCTGCTCGATCTTGAGCTTGTTGATATCGCTGCGCAAGCGCATCAGCTGCCGAGCTAGTTGCTGATCCTGGAGACGCATTTCCATCTGGAACACAAGAGAAAGAATCATATGATGATGGAACAACAGTCATGGGTGGTCAATTGGGTGGATGTAGAGGCATACTGTATCTAGTATATTTGACACCCAGTGTGGATCATTTTTTAAATACCACTCCTCCACTCTTTAACAGCCTTTTTTGGATCTGTCAGTGCTGCTGGCCGGGTGGGAAAGGGAGCTGACTCACTTCTCAGAAGAGCTGCCAGACTTGAAAGACAGCTCCTTCCCACCAGTGCACCAGCAGACACCCCCATCTGAGGTTTCACCCAGTGTGGTCTGCATTCCTTGCACCCCCCCCCCCCCCCCCGGTGATGCCGTGTTACCCGCCTTAGTTTTTTTAATTAAAAAAAACCCTTTCTCTTTTTAAAAAAATAAAAAGTATGGATACAACCTCCTTTTAAAAAAGCTACAGTTCCACATCTCTCTGATCTTGGAAGCTACATAGGGTCAGGCCAGATTAGTACTTGGGTGGGAGGCCACCAGGGAATATCAAGTGCTGTAGGCTGTATTTCAGAAGAAACCCCCTCTGCATATACCTTGCCTAAGAAAATCCTATAAGGTTCATGGGATTGCAATAATTTGGCAGGAGACTTGAAGGCACTTATACTGGCTACATTAAGCACCATTTACTAGGAGGGCAAGTCATTATTTTAACACATCATAAATAGGTAAAGACAAAATGATTTAATGACACCTTCACACTCAGAGCCAGTATATCATGAAACCAGGGCTTGGGAAAGCTTTCCAAGGCCCTTATCAGGTGAGGGTTTTTGCTGCCCCAATCCAGAGTCACTCTGCATCCATCCAAGTGAATTCACATGACTGTGAATTGAATTATCACATGTGAATGCTGTTACTATGAAGCCATTCCAAAGCCAATCCAAAGTCACCCCAGAATACAGTGAATGTGCAATGAATTATCACACGTGAATGCTGTTACTATGAAGCCATTCCAAAGCCAATCCAAAGCCAATCCAAAGTTACCCTAGAATTTAGTGAATTCGGTAACAACCGAATTCACAGTAATCAATTAAAAGGTCACTTTGGATTCAATCTGAATTGGTCTGGTATGATAACCCTCCAAGTCAGTATAGTGTAGTGGTTTTAGCTTGGGACTATAACTCTGGAATTGTTGTTGTTGCGTACCTTCAAATTGTTTCTAACTAAGGAGTTTTTGAAATGCATTGAGTATGACTTCCCATTATCCGAAAATGACTGCCCATTGCCCGAAATTGTGTGAGATGCTTTAATATGAAATAATGTAAAACTCATGTTTGCATTCAGAATGGCTTCCCTTTTGCCCAAAATTGCGTGAGATACTTTAATACGCAATAACATGAAACCCCATGATTGAGTTCGGATTGCCATTAGACTATACTTACAATTTCCGTCGTCTGATAAACTCCATGGAGACCAAGGTCTGAATCCCTTCTTAGTCACTGAAACTCCCTGGATGACCTTGGGCAAGTCACACGCTCTCAGCCTCAGAGGAGGGCTAAGGCAGACCCTTTTTGAGCAAATCTGTCCAATAAACCCCATGATAAGATGGCCTTAGGGTCACCATAGGTTGGAAATGACTTGAAGGCAAACAACAACAAAGCTTTGACTTAAAAAGCAAAACAACTGAGGACAGGTAACATTTATGTGCTCTGCTCTCATGAGTGTGTGTTGGGAGCGGAGGAATGCAAAATGCTGCTGAAAACAGAATTTTGGAATAAAAATCATCCATTCTCTCATTTGTCAAGATAGTCCTTGTCTCTTGGTGGCCTTGTACAAGATACTTTCCATCATCCCAAAAGGCTACATACTGTATTTCTTTTTAGTTGGAATCTTTTCTTTTGTAGACACAGCCTAATAGCATCAAAACTTTCCCAGGAAGATAAAGCTTCCCATGTCTTTCACTTGCCGCTTTCAGGATGAGAGAGGGGGTCTCTTGGAAAATAACAAGGGGGCAAGAGATTGGCAAAGGAGGCGAATTGGCTTTTTCCATCCCTGGGAAAATGACAAGAGACAAAGGATTTCAATGCCTGACAAAAGGATTACTGGCACAATGTGAGGAAAGGTGCCGGGGACTGAGTCTCCATTCTGGCTTCAGGCTCAGTTTCTAATATCAGGGACAAAGGAGCGCAGCAAAATGTCCTTTAGGAATATAGACAGATCCAGTAACATCAAGACAACTGCAGTGAAGAATACACAAGGCTATGTTGGGGTTGTAGGAGTTCCCTTATGTGTAAGACCTCCTTCCATCTTTCCCTCTACATAAATTACAATCAGTCTTCTGTATCCACAGATTTTTTTTATCCATCGATTCAAACACCCCCGTTTGAAAATATTTTAAAAATGCGTAAATTCCAAAAAGCAAACCTTCATTTTGCCATTTTATAGAAGGGACACCACTTCGCTATGCCATTGTATGCCATTGTATTTAAGGGGACTGAAGCATTGGCAGATTTTGTTATCCACTGGGGTGGGTTGTTGTTGTTGATGGTCCTGGAACCAAATCCCAGCAGATACCAAGAGCCCATATACTTGATTTAATTCAATGTGTTTTAAGTGTGCAAATGCAGAGGCTGGAATCCTGTTGGTGAGTTATGTATGGTAAAGATATATCACTGAACTCTAAAGTTACAATTGTCCAGGCCATTGTATTTCCCATTTCTATGTAAGATGGGATGCAAGATGCAAACTAAATCTTCATCTTAAGCTCAAACCTAAGAGGGGTGACATCTTAAAGAGGAGGCTCCAAGTCAACAATCTTCAACAAGCTGCCATGAGCGATAACTTCCAGGCAAATCTGCAATCAAAACTTGAAGACCATCCTCTAGATTCTTCTCCTACAGTGCTTTGGCAACATATCAAAAACAGTATCCTGCAGTCTGCGGAAGAATCCCTCGGGTTCTCTCGCAAGAAAAACCAAGATTGGTTTGATGAAAACAATCAAGAGATCCAGGAGCTGTTATCAAAGAAGAGAACTGCTCATCAGGCACACCTCGCTCAGCCATCTTGCCATGTAACAAAAGCAGCCTTCCGTCTCGCATGCAGTAAACTCCAACAAAAACTCAGAGACATTCAGAACAAATGGTGGATCAATTTAGCAGAAAAGACACAACGTTGTGCAGATCTGGGAGATTCCAGAGGATTCTACGAAGCTCTTAAAGCAGTGTTTGGACCTACTTACCAGGTCCAAAGCTCCTTATATAGTATGGATGGTCAAACACTAATCACAGACAAAGCCTCCATCCTGAATCGATGGGATGAACATTTCCAAAATCTCTTCAGTGCCAACCGAGAAGTCCAAGGCTCAGCTATTCAACATATGATACAACAACCGATGAAATATGAACTAGACGTGGCTCCCACTTTGGAAGAAACCATTAAGGCCATACAGCAGATGAAAAACGGCAAGGCAGCTGGGATTGATGGAATCCCACCTGAAGCTTGGAAACACGGAGGTCATGTATTCCATGCTAAATTCCATGAGCTCCTTGTGAGTTGCTGGGAAAAAGGTGAACTGCCGTCAGATCTCCGAGATGCAGTTATCATCACCCTTTATAAGAAAAAAGGAACGAAATCTGATTGCTCAAACTATCGAGGTATAACACTGCTCTTCATTGCTGGAAAAATCCTTGCAAGGATACTCCTGAACGGATTAGTTCCTGCTATTGCAGAAGAACTTCTCCCTGAAAGTCAGTGCGGCTTCAGAGCTAATAGGAGCACTACAGATATGATATTTGCTCTTAGACAACTGCAAGAGAAATGTAGAGAGCAAAACAAAGGACTCTATGTAACATTTGTCGACCTTACCAAAGCCTTTGACACTGTGAGTAGAAAAGGACTGTGGCAGATCCTGAAACGACTAGGATGTCCCCCCAAATTCCTCAAAATGATCATCTTACTACATGAGGGCCAGCAAAGACAAGTCAGATATGGCGATGCTCTCTCAGAGCCCTTTCTAATAACTAATGGTATGAAACAAGGCTGTGTTCTCACTCCAACTCTATTTACAATCTTCTTCAGCATGATGCTCCAAAGGGCTACAGCAGATCTCGAAGAAAAAGACGGCATCTATATACATTACCGTACTGATGGTAGCTTGTTTAACTTAAGCCGTCTGAAGGCTCGCACAAAGACTCTAAACTATCTAGTACGTGAGCTGCTTTTCGCTGATGATGCTGCCCTTGTTGCCCATACAGAAGCAGCTCTGCAGCGCCTAACATCCTGCTTTGCAACGGCTGCAGAGCTGTTTGGGCTGGAAGTCAGCCTGAAGAAAACGGAAGTCCTCTACCAGCCTGCACCACAGGAAGAGCACTATCACCCCCATGTCACCATCGGCAAATCTGTACTTAAGTCCGTATAGGAGTTCACCTACCTGGGAAGTATCATCTCCTCAGATGCCAAGATTGACAAAGAGATCAATCACAGATTAGCAAAGGCATATAGTGCATTCGGAAGGCTTCACAAAAGAGTCTGGAGTAACAAACACCTGAGGCAAAGCCCCAAAATCAGTGTGTACAGAGCCATTGTACTGTCCATCCTCCTCTATGGGTCTGAATCATGGATCACCTATCGCCAACATCTACGACTCCTTGAACGCTTTCATCAGTGCTGTCTACGCACAATCCTAAACATTGGACTGACTATGTGACGAATGTTGCTGTCCTGGAGCAAGCAGAGATCACCAGCATTGAGGCCATGCTACTGAAAACGCAGCTGCGCTGGGCAGGGCATGTTTCCAGGATGGAGGACCACTGCCTCCCAAAAATAGTACTCTATGGTGAATTTGCCACGGGTCAGCGTAAGAGGGGAGCCCCAAAGAAGAGATACAAGGACTCCCTGAAACAACATCTCAAGCTCGGCCAAATTGATCACCAACAATGGTCTTCCCTGGCCTCACATCGGGAGGCATGGAGACAATGCACTATCCACAATGCTTCAGCCTCTTTTGAGAACTCACGCCGAACGAGTCTCAAAGAGAAACGACAACGCAGAAAGAACCACAACTTGGAAACATCACCCAAGGAGACTTTCTGCTGTGCTTTCTGTAACCGGACTTGCTTATCTCGGATCGGCCTTTTTAGTCATCAACGCGCTTGTAGTAAGCGTGGGATAAGTCCTTCCTGAATCTTCGTTAGCGAAGAAAAGCCAGAGAGAGACATGACTGTTGGAGATGGACAGCGAAGAAAACTATTAGGAAGAAAATCAACGCATTTGAAATGTGCTGGAGAAGAGTTCTGCAGATACCATGGACTGCTAAAAGGACAAATAAATGGGTCCTAGAGGAAAACAGGAGACCTAGCATGGTGTTGTGCTTTGGAGACTAGGGTTTGATTCCCAGCTCGGTCACGAATCCCATTGGGTAACCTTGGGCAAGTCACACTTTCTCAGCCTCAGGGAATGGCCATGGCAATGGCAATCCCCCTCTGAACAAATCTGGCCCAGAAAACCCCGCAATATGGTCACTTTAGGGTCACCATAAGTCAGAAACAACTTGAAGGCACACAACAACAACTAGAGGAAATTCAACCTGACTTCTCCCTAGAAGCAAAGATGACTAAACTGAGGTTGCCATATTGGCCATATAATGAAAAGATATGACTCACTAGAAAATCTTGGTCAAGCTGAAGGCAATAAGAAAAGAGAAAGACGCTATACCAGGAGGATAGATTGAATCAGAGATGCCATGGCTGTGCATCTGCAAGGGCTGAGCAGGGCTCTCATTCATAGGGTTGTCATAGGTTGAAGTCTCCTTGAAGGCAGTTAGCAACAACAACAATAACCAAACGTCACCTAGGGAAGTCTCCAATGCAGAGTGACCTTATTCAGAGTTGCATATGCAGGGTTACCATTCAGCTAGGTAACCCATTTCACGTGGTCGCACATTTGCCGTGTATGTGTATGCACACTGTGTAAGATGCATTAAGTGCATGGCAAATGCACCTGCACATTTGGTTGTTGTTGTTGTTGTTGTTGTTGTGTGACTTCAAGTTGCACTGCAGAAATAATGCACTTTAAGGCCATGGCTCAGTGCTGCAGAATCTTGGAATTTGTAGTTTGCTGTGTTCTCTGACAGAGAAGGCTAAATATCTCATAAATCCACAGATCTCAAAATTGCTCCGTTCTGGGCCCCACAACAAACCCCAACTCCCAGAATCCCATAGCCTTGAGCCAAGACACTTAAACCGGTTCCAAACTGGGTTATTTCTCCAGTGTAGACGCAGCCTCTCTCTCTCTGTACCTCCGCCTTTGTCTTCAGCTTACTTCAATTGCTGCAAAATGAAGGTGCATCTACACTGTAGAAATAATGCAGTTTTGATGCCGCTTTAAAGTGCCGCAGCTGCTGCCTATGGAGTCCTGGGATTTGTAGTTTTCCAAGGGTCTGTCAATCAGCAGTTTGCAAAACTGCAAATCCCAGGACTCCGCCATGGGCCGTAACAGCGGTGTCAAACCTGGGTTGACCAGATGTCCACACCGCAAAGGAGGACAAAGCACCCCCAAATGTAGGACCTTCAAGAAAAATGCAGGAAAAGGACAAAGAGAAGATTTTAAAAATCCTGCTTATAGAAATAAAAAAATTATGCTTTCTTAGGCATGCTCAAAATGGAGGTCATTTTGAAATCCCCCCCCCCCCGGACAGAGGGTTGAAATGGAGGACATGCCCTGGAAAAGGAGGACGTCCAATTGCTTTATTGCTACAGTGCAGTTTTACATTTATAAGGTCTTTAGCCTTCTCTGCCAAAGAGAGCTGGTGTGTCGCAAAACTACAGATCCCAGAGTTCTTTAGGATGGGGCCATGGCAGTTAAAGTGGCATCAAACTGCATTATTTCTACAGTGTAGATGCACCCCTCATTTCTTTGCATTTATCATTCATTCCCTTCCATAGTGAAGCTGCAATTGGAAACCAGAAGTGGTGACCCTTTGATGCAGTGGACATTTTCTCCCGACCTCTTTGTCCCCAGCCATGACACGCCCCCTTATTTGCATAAGCCAGCCCACCTCCCTATCTTTCACCCAGTGCAACATTTTTCTTGTCTTTCCCCGGGATATTTTGCTTTATAGTTCTTCCAAAACTCACTTTCAAAGAGAGAGACTTATATCTATTTTAATTTTCAAACAGCACGGTAAAGATAAGAGATAAAACAATCTCTTTTAAGAGGGGATGGTATTATAGGTCACCATAACCTGAAAGAGGAGGGAAAGTTGGAGGTATATATAAGGGCCAGTGCAGGGCTGGGTTTGTGCTCGCTTCGGCAGCACATATACTAAAATTGGAACGATACAGAGAAGATTAGCATGGCCCCTGAAGGCAGGATTAGTGCTGAACATAAAGAAAACCAAAACAGTTATGACCACAGAAGAGATACATAAGAGGGGACTGAGAGGTGATAGGAGAGCCCTATTTTTTAAGTATTTGCACATTGAGGAAGGAGCAAACTTGTTTTCTGCTGCTCCAGAGACTAAGACACAGAACAATTCAGGCTATAGGGACCTTATCAGACGGGAGGAATTTCCCTTTATTGCAAATGGATACAATTGAAGTCAATTCGAATTCGCTAGTTTAGTGAATTCATGTGAATGCCAATTGTGTTCGGAATGCGTTCAGAATGACTTCCCATTACCCGAAAATGACCCCCCCCCATTGCCCAAAATTGTATGAGATGCTTTAATTCGCAATAACGTGAAACCCCATGATTGCGTTCGGATTGCCATTGGATTATACTTCCAATTTCCGACGTCTGATAAGGTCCTAAGACAAGAGATTTCAGGTCAACATTAGGAGGAACAATTCGAAAAGATCTGAATTGTAAACATAAGAGAAAATAATAACTACACACATACATAGATGATGGGTAAAAACAGTTTTATTAGTAACATATATGATAGAATTTATAGATATTTGATTTAGATATTTGATGTAATGATGTAAATATGAATGCTTTTCCCCCCTTATTTTTCTCTCTAGTTTATTATGCTTTACTATGTTATATTTTGGTTACTGGTGATGCTTTTTCTGTAATAATGTATATAAATTTTGATGTATAATGATATTTTAAACTAATAATAATAATAATAAACATTAGGAGGAACTTCCTGACAATAAGAGCTGTTTGACAATGGAAGATACTGCCTTGGAAGGTGGTGGAGTCTCCTTCCTTGGAGGCTGGATGGCCATCTGTCGGGGATGCTTTGATTTGGAGTTCCTGCATGGCAGAATGGGGTTGGACTGGATGGCCCTTGTGGTCTCTTCCAACTCTATGATTCCTTGATTTTATTATTATATGAAATAGTTAAAGAATTCCCATACCTAGGATCAAATATAGACCAGAATAGTGACTGCAGTCCAGAAACAAGAAGAAGACTAGGACTGGGGAGGGTGGCTATGAACCAACTAGTAAAGCTCCTGAAGAGTAAAGATTTGGGTACAAAGGGTATAATTGTTCAAGCCATCATATTCCCCATCACCATGTATGGGTGCGGGATTTGGACACTAAAGGAAGCAGACAGAAGGAAAATCAGCTCATTTGAGATCTGGTGCTGGAGAAGAGTGCTGAGGATACACTGGACAGCCCAACAGACGAAGAGATGGGTCTTGGAACAGATGAAGCCAGTGCTCTCCTTAGAAGCCAAGATGATCAAACTGAGGCTGATGTACTTTGGCCACATCATGAGAAGGCATGGATCACTGAGAAAGATAATAATGCTAGGAAAGGTAGAGGGGAGAAGGAGAGGAAGGCCACATGCCAGATGGATGGACTAAAGCAGGGGGAATATGGGCATAGGCTTGTAGGAACTAAGCAGAGAAGTGGAAGGTAGGGAGTCTTGGAGGCGTCTCATCCACAGGGTCACCATGAGTCGAAGTTGACTCAAAGGTAGGTAACAGCAACAAATTACTTTTCCCAGTCTACACACTATACTCCTATTAATGCAGCTTAGGAGCATATTGGCTTTTTTAGCTGCTGCATCACACCATAGACTCATGTTTAGTTTATGCTCTTCTACTAAGGCTCCTAGATCCTGTTTGCATGGACTGTTGTCAAGCCAGGTGTCCCCCATCCTATATCTGTGCATTTCATTTGTTTTCTGCCTCAGTGTAGTACCTGTACATTTATGAAAGGAGGGGATCTTGCCCTTGTAAAGCAAGCTGTAGTAGCCTCTCCTTGCTTGTGTGTTCTTTCTCATTCATAACTTTTTCTGTCTTGACCACACTGTGATGTTGCTTGGCCACATGTTGTTTTTTTTTTTTCCAGATCAGTTGTTAGCTGAAGAACACAGTTCGGTTTTAGAGCCTCTTCTATGCTAGAAATGAGTAAACCTCTCATACTTCCTTGCTGTCTTAATCTTGCAAGGATAGTCCCGGTTAGACCCACGTTTTCTGCTGCTTTTAAAAGGCCCCCGTTTCTCTCCGCTCATCCTTGACTTTCATTATGAAATTTTTTGTTCCCTACTTTCTTTTCGCAAAGAAGCAAAGGCTTTTTTATTCCAATAGGCATTTGATGAGTGATTATATAAGGCCCACCTTAGACAATGCGCTGGGTATTGCTAATTGCTGCACTGGTGTGTATGTGCATTAATGATGTCTAGTTTAAACATGTTTTTAAAATAATTGTTTAATTGTGTGTTTTCACTTTTGCATCTGGTGGATTGCAGTTAGCCAGCTGGCAGCAACTGAATTTACCTCACCATTCAACAGTTGATTCACTGGGTCTACTCCAATTGGGATTAACCAATAGGATTTCAACCTAAATGGGTAACTTCTGCCCTTCTGAGGCAGATCTGCTTCTGCCTGCTACACAACCAGACCAAGGCACTAAACAATATGCAATCGAATAGAGAAGTGGGGAAAAATACAAGAGCATTTTCCAGCATCTGGACAGGCAGCAAATTTTGCCAAGTACTTTCAGCAGTTGATTGATGTCATTCCTATTTCTTGCAGAACTTTACCTACTTCTGCCTCCAGTCCCCATGCAGACTACACAGCTCTCTACAGCAAATAATTCTTCTATTTTTGCATGCCCCTGATATACATATATGTTTATGTATATGTATATATATATATATATATATATGCATGCATTTCCTCCAGGGCATTTTGAGGCAGGTTTTTCTAACCTCCAGAGGGCTATAAAACAGCCATTGGGAGCCACATACAGCCCATAAGCTACAGTTTCCCCAGTTCCCCCACCAATTTTCCTACATATTTGCCCCCCTCCCCAACGGTTGCCTATGCCTTCTTTAAACATTGTTTGAAGTAACTTTTTTCCTGATTTTGAATAAATCTCCTCTTTGGCCTCTTCTGGAAGTCTTTTACATTGTTGTTTCTTGGGATAATATTGTTGTGTGCCTTCAAGTCATTTCCAACTTATGGCAACCCTAAGGCAAAACCCCATGGGATTTTCTTAGCAAGTTTTGTTCAAAGGAGGTTTGCCATTGCCATCCTCTGAGGCTGAGAGAGAGGATGCCCAAGGTTACTCAGTGGGTTGCATGGCTGAGTGGGGATTTGAACCCAGGTCTCTGGAATCATAATCCTACACTCTGGACAAGTCACAGTCGCTCAGCCTCAGAGGATGGCAATGACAAAACCCTTCTGAAGAAACTTCCCAAGAAAATCTCATGATAGGTTCACCTTAACATTGCCATCAAGGCGTAGTCGTTTGAGTGTTGGACTCTGACTCTGGAGACCAGAGTTTGATTCCCTGCTTGGCCATGAAACCCACTGTCACATGCTCTCAGCTTCAGGGAAGGCAATGGAAAATCTCTTCTGAACAAATCTTGCCAAGAAAATCCCATGATAATTTCACCTTAGGGTCACCATAAATCAGAAATGACTTGAAGGCACACAACAACAACAACGCATACCTAGCTATGTAGCAGAGGCACTAAGAAACCCCTTTACTAAGTTGCAAAGATGTATAATGGGACATCAGCAAAACTGCCTGATGTGCAATGGTGTCCAATGCACATTTCAGGACCAATACAGTGTGCACCAGGACTGATGTACATTGGTCTCATGGTGCATCAGTCCCATTGTGCATTGGATATAAATGCACTTCAGGCACATTGCTGGCTCTTCTACATAGCCATGTAACACCAGCCCCAGAGTGGATATAGACATTACACTGTGGTTCTAATTCCCACATACGCAGGTATACTTATGAGGACATAAGTCCCCAACAGGATTCTGGCCTTTGTATTTAGCGGTAGGGTGATGTGTCACACAACCACTTTGCAACTATGTGAGTGTAAAGTGCAAGCACAATGCAAGCACAAAGGTAAGAAGATCCTGCCCTGTATTATAGGGTCTCAGGGCACTGTCCATCAATTTAACCAACTTAAACAACCTAAAACTGAAAGCTTATTAATATAAAAAGTTAAAAACAAGACAGACTGCTACCAGTTAAAACATTTTAGAAGAATGCACATGTGAGGATTTGGATGAAATCAGTTAGGCCTTAAGGGCTTTAATTAAAAACCATGTTTTAACTTGGCATCGGAATAAAGCTAGTGTTGTTGCCAGTCATTCCTCTAAGGGGAGGATATTCTTCAGCTGAGGTAACATAGAAGAAAAGGCCCTTGTTGTATGCCTCCAAGTCATTTTTGACTTATGGCAACCCTAAGGTGAACCTATTATAGGGTTTTCTTGGCAGGTATCTTCAGAGGGGGTTTGCCATTGCCATCCTCTGAGACTGAGAGAGAGTGTGATTTGCCCAAGATCACCCAGTGGGTTTAAGTGGGCGAGCCAGGATTCAAACCCTGGTCTCCAGAGTCATAGCCTCTTCTATTCAAACTTCTCCCACACCCTCTCACATATATCACTCCCATTAGTAGGACACAGAAGAGGACTACTCGTGTAGACTTAAATCCTTAATCCTAAATGATGTACTTTTGAGACTATTTTAAAAAATTCAGTTGTGTTTTTAAAGCTCAAACTTGTTTAATTGCATTTAAATAGGATAACCTAGTGGCTGAGATCCTACACGGACAAGACAGAGTGTAACTTTATGCTCACATTGTTTATGAATTGCAACATTGTGCAACCAAATGCATGACCAAATGTGCAGCATGTTTGCATGTGCAAGGAGCAATATGCACCTGTATATGCAGCACGCAATACACAATGTGCACTGGATACAGCATATTCATCTCCAGCTGAGCAATATTGAACTGAATGCAGATGCTCAGCATTGGACAAATATGGGTCAAGCATTTTCACTGGCGAATGTGTGCGTGAGCAAGACAGCAAGAGGATTCTGGCCCTTATGTTTTCATTTGTAGTTGGGTTCCAAAGACAATGATATAGTATATATCAAATATAAATAAATATCAACATAAATAAATTAAGACAAAAAGGAGCTGGGAGCTAGTGTGATGTCATGGTTTGGGTTCAACTCTCTGTTCAGACCACTAGGGGATCTTTTGCAAGTCACAATTTCTCTGCCTTAGAGCAAGGCAACAGCAAACTTCCTTAGAAGAAATCTTGCCAACAAAGCACAGAATGTTGTTGTGTGCCTTCAACCTTTTCCCAACATATTGCAAACCTATGGCAAACCTATCACAAGGTTTTCTTGCAAGATTTGTTCAGAGGAGGTTTCCCCCAATTTTCTCTAGGGCTGAGAGAACGTGATTTGTCTAAGGTCACTCTGGATTTCTATGGCTGAGGGAGGATTCAAACACTGGTCTCCAGAATCCTAGTCCAACACCTAAACCACTACACCACACTGGTTCTGCCTTAACTAGGATTGCCATATTTTTAAAAAGCCAGTGTGGTGTTGTGGTTTCAATGCTGGACTAGGACTCTGTGAAACAAGGGTTCAAATTTCCTCTCAGCCATGGAGGACCACTGGATGACCTTAGGCAAGTCTAGGCTGCATCAATAAAAGTATAGTGTCTAGATCAAGGGAACTAATAGTACCATGCTATTCTGCTTTAGTCAGACCTTAACTGGAATATTGTGTCCAATTCTGGGCACCATAATTCAAGGGGGATATTATTAACTGGAGCATGTCCAGAGAAGGGCGACCAAAATAGTTAAAGGTGTGGAAACTATATCTTAGGAGGAGAAGCTTAGGGAATTGGGTTTATTTAGCCTGGAGAAGAGAAAGTTAAGAGGTGATATGATAGCAATGTTTAAATATTTGAAGGGATATCATATTGAAGATGGAGCAAGCTTGTTTTATGCTGCTCCAGAGACTAGGACCCAGAACAATGAATGCAAGCTGCCGGAAAAGAAATTCCACCTAAACATTAAGGAGAACTTCCTGACAGAAAGAGCTGCTTGACAGTGGAATATACTGCCTCGGAGTTTGGTGGAGTCTCCTTCTTTGGAGGTCTTTAAACAGAGGCAAGATGGCCATTTGTTCAGGGTGCTTTGTCTCTTCCTGCATGGCATGGGATTGGACTCGATGACCCTTGGGGTCTCTTTCAATTCTGTGATTCTAAGTCCCACTCTCTGAGCCTCAGAGGAAAGCAATGGCAAATATCCTCTGAATCAATCTGGGCAAGAAAACTAAGGTAGGGTTGCCGCAAGTCAAACTTAGCTTGAAGAACAATGACAAGTGAAAGAGCTACTTACCAGTTCCTTCCTGAGCCAATTCAAAGCTTCATCGATATTTCCAAAGCTGCTTATTTTCTCTGGTGCCAACATCACTTTCTGGGTGGAAGATGCCCCATTGAGATGATGAATGTGGCGCACCTCTCTGAAAGGAACATGTTCCTCCTTGGGTTTCTCATCCTTGTCATCCTCTTCATCCTCAGGAGGTTTGGGGTGGCTCTTCCAAGTCAACCCCTCCAGCTGGGCCTTCCACTCCAAATAGGAAGGTCTCCTTGTTTCTAACCTCAGCTTCTGGGTCAGAGCTTTCAAGTTCCGCAAGTGATCGTCGGAAGGCGGGCCAGCTCCGCTTTCATAATCTGCACTGTCCAGCATTCCTTCGACCTGAATTTTTGGTACAGACATCTTTCTTTCTGGTGGAAAGTCATAAACATCCACTGAAAGGTGGACGGAGGAGATTGCAGAGATGAAAGTGACACAGCATCCGGATGAGGTCTGATGCTCAGAAATTGCTTCGCTCTGGAAAATAACCCCACCCTGGGGATTCGGTTCTGTGCCACTCACTTCAGGACATTCCTTTTAGACATGTAAGCAACCACCTGTGCCAAAAGACAAAGAGACATTGTTGTGGAATCTTCATGAGAAATGAGAAAGCAATTTTTTTTTGGTATGATCCGGTTTGAGGGGGAAAAGAAAGAAAGAAAGAAAGTGGAAAGTGAACTTTTCAGCCTAAATCATCCGGAGAAGAGATTTCACCGTGGCTGTCTGTGGTGTTATTAGACAAGAGCAAACAAGCTCTCCTGCTCTCTGGAGGAACGTTTCGCTTTGGGGAGACCTGTCAGCCTCTACGCTTCAGGCTATGAAGTGGATTACTGATGATGAGGTCACGGTGAAATAAGAGAAAAACTGTTGGTAGTGCAGCATTACACAATTAATCCACCCTGAGCTTCTTCCTATGCATAACATGTTCTCAGCTTTCCCTTGCTGAGTCTCACAATATGGGAGACAGAAAAAGGCTGACACAGCTATGGTGGAACTGGGTGATGAACCCACCCACAGGACTAGTTTTTGTATGTTGGTAGTGGTTTCAGTGTTGGACTGCAACTCTGGAGAGAAGCGTCGGATTCCCTACTTGAGCATGAAACACACTCAGTAACCTTGAGGAAGTTACATGCTCTCAGCCTCAGGGAAAGGCAATGGCAGACCTCTACTGAACAAATCTCTCCCCCAAAACCCCCATGATAGGTTTGCCTTAGGGTCACCATAAGTCAGAAATGACTTGAAGGCACACAACAACAACAACAACAACTACTACTACTACTACTACAAACAACACTCACTGACAGCCAGAATGGTGTAGTGGTTTGAGTGTTGGACTATGACTCTGGAAATCAGGGTTCGATTCCCTGCTAAATGACCCACTAAGTGACCTTGGGCGAGTCACACACTCTCAGCAAACTCCATAATAGATTCACCTTTGGGTCGCCATACGTTTGAAATGACTTGAAGGCACACAACAACAAACAACACTTAATGGCTTTATATGTATTGCAATGAGAAACTAAATATATCTGGGGAATCAAGGACAAATTTGATATCACAAGGTAATGTGGATGGAAAACACTCTCCAAATATCCTGCTGGTGTCTTCTGCATACATAGGTTCCTCCATGGAAGTGGCTGGGCATTCAGTACAAGGTTGCAGAAGTGGATTTGTACTTACACTGTGGGAGAGCATACAAATTTGCAAAAGGGTGTACATATCCATTTGATTATGGATTTGGCCACACTTCTGGTGTCTTGGTTCAGTTCAATGGTGTCATCCTGTACCAGAGCTGCATTTCAGAATTAATATATAACTCAGCAAGAGGCGATTCAGCCTCGTGTCAGATCCTGGCTATTGGCTTGGTTACTAACAGAGACTTGGACTAAATTTTGTCCTGATGGGCAAGGATTAATAATTTCACGATCTTTCTCCTGGCTGTGACCAGGTAATTTTTGAGGACTATACAGAGACCATGGGTTATTCTGTGGCAGTTTTGTGCAACCCTCCTCCCACGTTTCCAGTCTAGAAAACATATTTTATCATGGTTATTTTCTGTGCAAAAAGTGTTTATCATGCAGTATAAGAAAACATGGACTAACATCCTGCTAGGTATTTATGGCATCCTGACCTGTCATATGGTCATATAGTGGTTAATTGCAATGTTGCACAATTCGCAGAAGGGCAGCAGAGTCATCTCTGGGACCATTGTGCAAATGGAGCCAACAGTGTGGTCCCATTGCACCATGGGTCCCAGTCTACCTTGGGCATCAGAGTGCTATGGAATCTATGTGTCCCAAACACAGTCCGGGTAACCAGCCAAAAACTGATTGCTACATAGCTGATAGCAAATGCCTGTAGCTAATGAGCGAGCAAAGTCAGAGAGCATCTTACAGTTCAGCACTTACTTTACTGAGTAAGCAATGGCTTTATGTCCCAAACAGAATTCATTTACTAGCTTTGAGTCTGTCAAGAGAGTTCAGCAATATTCAGGTCAGGTAAACAGAATCCAGAGTCAACGAAAACAGTCCAGGTCAAGTACAGAGTTCAGGAACATAATGGGGAGTCAGGTAGGTCCAATAATTTCTGACAACTCCTGGAAGGCAGGGCTGAGAATTTATAAATCAGTAGCTTAACCTAACTGCTGCCTAATTAATTGCTGCTTTCTATAGATCCTCTGAGACCTCTTCAAGCCCTCCTTTTGTTGTCTCCACTTGGCAAAAGTAGGTGGGGTAAGTTGTCTTCTGTATTTTTGAACAGATAGGGCTCTGTGTCAGAGTTGGAACTGCATTCTGGTCTGTCTCTGAGATGTGTGGCTCTGGAACCTCCTTCTGCTCTGGTTTAGCAGCAGGTCCTGGGAGATCCACTGCTTCCATCTCTGAGTCAGAGTCCAGCTCCATGTTCTGGAAATCAGGGTATGATACCATGGTGCAAAAGGCACTATGACACTGGAACTTATGGTGCAAGGGGAACTCATATTGTGCAACAGGATACCACACAAGATACCCTGATATGCATTATTGCAATTTACTAGAAGGGTGGCATGTAGGGACGCAACTAGGATGCCAGAAAGTTATGGACCATAACCTCTGTTGCATGATTTTCTACACAGGAATATCCCCCCCCCCCTTGCAATCTCCCCCTGGTAATTTTTTCCTGCCAAAAAATGTTGGCCCATAATATACATCAGGTAGTTAGCTGAGTACAGGCCACTCTCTCCTCGCCATATCTACAGGGGATATGTCCATAGACCCTGAAATCACAGATGATAGTGAACTTCACAGAATACCATAGAATTGCACTGGGGGACCTAGAAAATGGCTAGAAAGAATGTCTCACTAGACATCTGGAGGCCCTCCAATGTGACTCTATGATCAGCCTCCAGTGGTCAATTTGCATTAAAGTCACTTTGGAGGACCTCCAGATGCATGAAGAGAGATCCTTTAGTATGCCGAGAGATACCTCCCCCTGCCCCCCCCTCCCAGTGCAGATACATAGAACTGTGGTTCCGATGCCACAGATGTGTGGGGTGACCTGTACGCTTAACTAAGGAGACTATCACACGGGGGTAATCGGGATTAAAAAGACATTTTCCCAGGAAAGTCGCGCAATTGCAACAAAGATTTTCAGATGATGTTGCAATCTAAGAGGACTTATCTGGGGAAGAACCAGGAATGCTCCAGCAACAAACCATTCATGGGATTTCCCTGTGAATGGTTTGTTGCTGCAGCATTCTTGTTCTTCCCAGGATAAATCTTCTCAGATTATGATGTGTGTGAAAATCTTCATAGCAATTGTGCAACTTTTCTGGAAAAAATGCCTTTTTAATCCTCTGATTTCCCCGGGTGTGATACTCTCCTAAGTAACCTTTCTTGGCCCAACTCCATCTGACAGGGGACTGAAGATTATCACACCCCCACATGCTTCTCCCAGTCTTCTCCCATCTGTAAAGTGTAATGGAGCCGTATTTCGTATTAACGGGAATTCCTGTTGGAAACTTTTTTTCTCATTGGGAACTTTTTTTCTATGCAGAAAATGTTGTTTTCTGCACATAAAACTCCCAAGTGGATCTTTTTGATACAGAATAGAAATGTGAATGTTCTTTGAAAACTGCATAGTTGTCAATGCCTTTCCCACAGTTGTTCTTGTTTTTTCCTGTGAGAACAAAATGTACTAAAAATTACATCCCTGTGTTTTCCAAGGGACATCTCATTTGCCCCTAATTCTATTAAACAGTACAGTGTGGTGTTACATCTGCAACACCTCGTTCCCACATGCAATGCATTATCTGGTCAAGGTGTGACTGACATATATTACTGTACAGGCTAAACAGAGATTGAAACTCAAACTAGGAGATCCAAGTCTGAATCTTATCATCACTATGGTTATTAAAGAAAAAAGATGGGTGTTTTCTCCCAGCTCCTGAATATATAAATATCATGTTTGAATATTTGAGTGAGTCAGAATGGTTTAATGGTTTCAGTCTTAGGCTAGGACTCTGGGAGACCAGGGTTCAAATTTTGTAGTTTGATGATGACAGCGAAGGCTATGCAAAACTACAAATCCAAGATTCCATAGGATAGCATTTAGCAGTAGCAAATACCTTCTATACCACTTATCAATGAAATCAGTACTCTCTAAGTGGTTTACAGTCTGTAAGCCAATTGCCCCAACAAACTGGGTACTCATTTTACTGACCTATGAAAGGATGGAAGGCTGAGTCCACCTTCGAGCCCTAGGATCAAATTCACAACCTTGTGAGCTACAGCACTTTAAGTGGTGTCAAACTGCATTACTTCTACAGCGTAGATGTACCCTAGAACTCTGGGAGACCCAGGGTTCAAATCCACTTAGCCATGGAAACTACTGGGTGACCTTAGGCAAGTCATGCTCTCCCAGCAAAGAGAAAGGCAATTTCAAACCTCCTCTGAATCAATCTAGCTAAGAAAACCCTGGTTCCACAAGCTGGAATTCAATTGAAGGTGCATAACAACAGCAACAACAACCACCATGAATATCTGAAGCAGGGATGTAGAATATAGTCAAGTGACTTTTGTTCAAAGTCACAGATTTAGATCA
Organism: Urosaurus nigricauda; assembly: GCA_034509955.1. Classification (NCBI taxonomy): domain Eukaryota; kingdom Metazoa; phylum Chordata; class Lepidosauria; order Squamata; family Phrynosomatidae; genus Urosaurus; species Urosaurus nigricauda. The sequence goes on along the minus strand of JAOEGL010000001.1, from coordinate 373,545,333 downwards.
GAGTCTGGACTCCTAAGAGTTTCAAGTCTCTTGTTCTACGAGCACAATGTAAAGCAAAACCTCTTTGTGGTCCATCTGGGAACTTGGCCAACAATTAACTCTTGGAACAGCACCCTGCAGATCCATTAAAACGTAATTCGAGTAACTGGATAATTCTCAAGCCTTGCCGAATGCTTGCTGGGCTGCTACGTTTCCAGTGTCAAGTCTGTAATTATTCTGAATGAATCTTTTCATAGGAATAATTCTATTGAAAAGAAGGATCTTTCTTTCTTTCTTTCTTTCTTTCTTTCTTTCTTTCTACTTTCCTCTTGCTCTCACCATTGTGATGACCTAAATGGACTATTAACTCTCCACTCTTCAAGCAGAACATACAGAGTTGTGTAGCAACCATCTCCACATGTGGAGTTACACAGAAATTGTGCGATACAGTCCTTAAGTTCAATGGCAACATTACACATCTGAGTGTGCACCCACAAGTTAGGGATGGGAAGAGTATTGAAAATATTTTTTAAAAGAATGTGTCTTTTGTATTTTGGGAAACCCTGATCAGAAGAATCCTAGATTGGCAAGAAACTTTGCAGTTTGGGATTTATTCTATGCAAAATTCACACTTGGTTTTTTGCATGGAAAACAGTATTTCCTGCACAGAAATATTACTTCATTCAATTATTCATTCATTTTATGTTCTGCCTTTCTCCCAACATGGACCCAAATCAATTTTTTTTCTGTATAAAAATACCACCTGTTAATTTTACACAGAATAAATCTTGAACTGGAAATAGTCATGGAATCATAGCATTGGAATAGACCGCAAGGGCTAACCAGCCCAACCCGCTTTCACCATGCAGGAAAACACAAACGACTCCTGATAGATGGCTGTCCAGACTGTTTGAAAACTTTCAAAGAAAGAGATGCCACCAGTCTCTGAGGCTGCATATTCCACTATCAAATAGCTCTTACTGTTAATAAGTTCTTCCTAATGTTTAGGTGAAATTAAACTAATTTTTAGTTTGAATCCATTCCTGTGTGTCCTAGTCTCTGGAGCAGCAGAAAAGAAGCTTGCTCCATCCTCAATATGAATCCCTTGAAATATTTAAACATGGCTATCATGTCACCTCTTCACTTTCTCTTCTCCAGGCTAAACATACATCCCTAAGCCACTCCAAAACAGAACAGAGTGGTGCCATTACTTTCCTTGATCTAGACACTATGCTTCTATTGATGCAGCCTAGAATTGCATTGGCTTTTAAAGCTGCTGCATCACACCACTGACTCATGTTCAACTTGTGGTTTACTAGGACTTCTAGATCCCTTTCACTTGTACTGTTGTCAAGCCAGGTATCACCTTTCCTATATATTTACATTTCATTTTTTTCTAACAATAATACTTTATATTTCTCCCAATTGAAATTCATTTTGTTAGTTCTGACCCAGCTCTCTAATCTATTAAGGTAATTTTGAATTCTGATCGTCTCCTCTGGGGTATTAGCTACCCCTCCTAATTTAGTGTCATCTGCAAACTTGATAGGCATGCCAAGAAAACCCTATGATAGGTACTCCATAACTGGGTAATAATAATAATAATAATAATAATAATAATAATGTTTTATTTATACCCCGCTCTTCAGCCAAGACTATCAGAGCGGCTTACAATTTGTTAAACAAACAGCTTCATTTACAGTTGTAAGCTATTTGCCCCCAACAATCTGAGTACTCATTTTAGCGACCTCGGAAGGATGCAGCCTGAGTCAAGCTTCAGCCCTTTGCTGGTCTTGAACTCACCACCTTCTGGTTTTGAGTGAGTGGCTGCAGTACAGGCATTTAACCACTGCACCACCAGGGCTGATGAAATGAATTGAAGGCACACAACAACAGCAAAAACAACCATCACAACAAATAAACAGTATGCAGCAATAACCATGACAGAGCAGCTAATCTGATCAGAACATATCAATGTTGTTCTGGTCCATCTTAATTAAAATGTGTCCCTTAAAAAACCTAGCCGTTTGCGATGGGATGTTCCAGTGTGTTGGACACTTTGTTCAAAAGGGGTGGGGGGGGGCAGGTGCCATGTATAATAAAAGCATTCTGGTTATTCGTGTAGGCATCTGTTTTTGTTTCTCAGCTTTTCTAAGACAGCAATTGTCCAAAGTCTGTTCATCCAGCTGTCAACTGAAAGTCCATCCAGATGTTTCCATGCATGTTAACTGGTTGTGTAATAAGCAACACCTGCGGAAATCCCCTCAGATGTATGGCAAGGGATCTTGTAGCACCTTTGAGACTAACTGAATGAAAGAAGCTGTATCTTAAGCTTTTGTAGACTTAGTCTACAACCTTAGATGCACAGAGTGAATTGTTATGCCCAATTGCCACATGCCATACTGGAGAAACCATAACTCCCAATGTAGACTTTTTAAAGGACCATTTCCAAAGGTGGCAATGCCAACTAAAGAATGATGTGCCACCTTCTTTGTTGTCTGGTCTCCAGCATTGTGACTGAAAGCAACTCCTCAAGTTAAGAATATTCTACACCCAAATTTGTCATAAATGGATCAGATTCTTGAACTCACTCATGGTTAGCAAAACATAGCATGCTTTTTCTATAAACATTCCAGTCTCAGTTCTTCAGACTCATTTGCTGCTCTGCAAAACCATTTGTTTGCCATGGAGAAACAAAGTGGAACTCTGGCTTGAAAAGCCCCAGGTCTATTTTTACACGCAGTAGCAGAACAAGTTTGGGAAATTTTCTCTTTTGGACTGCAGTTCCAGAAATCCAAGGGTGGCTGGGAGTGAGATATTACACTGGGGCAGTATAACATAAACTTCTGCATCTGGAGCTGTGCTAGGTAAGCCTTGTGTAGCACAATAACACATTGTGAGCACAATAACACATAAGTAATTTCCAACTTATGGTAACCCTAAGGTGAAGCTATCATGGGTTTGTTTTTTGTTTACAAGATTTGTTCAGAGGAGGTTTGCCTTTACCTTTAGGCATGCCAAATTCAAGTAGACCTTTTGAATCAATGGGATTTATGCAAGTGTTGACTCACTCTACAATGTTTGTTTTAAAAGGTCTATACTTATTGGGCGATCCCATCGGATTCAGGCCAGAATATCTTTATCTTGCAGTAGACTGGTTTCTCTAAAGGCACCAGATCGCCTGTGATCTGGGAAGCTAAGCAGGGTCAGTCCTGGTTAGTACTTAGGTGGGAAACCACGAACGAATACGAGGTGCTGTAGGCTGTATTTAGAATCATAGGATCATTGAATTGGAAGAGACCACAAGGGCCATCCAGTCCAACCCCCTGCCATGCAGGAACTCTCAATCAAAGCATCCCCGACAGATGGCCATCCAGCCTCTGCTTAAAGACCTCTACGAACTGAGACTCCACTAAACTCTGAGGGAGTGTGTTCCACTGTCGAACAGCCCTTACTGTCAGGAAGTTCCTCCTAAGGTTCAGGTGGAATCTCTTTTCCTGCAGTTTGCATCCATTGTTCCACTTCCTAGTCTCTGGAGCAGCAGAAAACAAGCTTGCTCCCTCCTTAATATGACATCCCTTCAAATATTTAAATAGGGCTATCATATCACCTCTTAACGTTCTCTTCTCCAGGCTAAACATCCCCAGTTCCCTAAGGCGTTCATCATAGGACATGGTTTCCAGACCCTTCACCATCTTAGTTGCCCTTCTTTGGACACACTCCAGTTTCTCAACATCTTTTTTGAATTGTGATGCCCAGAACTGGACACAGTATTCCAGGTGGGGCCTGACCAAAGCAGAATAGAGTGGCACTATTGCTTCCCTTGAAGTAAGGAAGGAACTGGCAAAACCACTTCTGAGGATTCCTTGCCCAAGAAAACCCTATGAAGTTCATGGGGTCGCCATAAGTTGACGGGTGACTTGAAGACATGTTTGCTGACATGACCTGAACAACACCAGAAATACATTAAAGTGTACAGAAAAACAACCCTTTTACTAGAATAGTGTAATTTGCCATTCAACACTTCAAGCATGTTGTTCAGTAAAGTATTTCAAAGAGCATCTCTGGACTTTGTTTACCTTACGGCAGAGAGGCTTTTGAGTATATATATTTAAGCAATTAGCATTCCTTTGCAGCTTTAAGGAGCTTGGTTGATCATCATATTGCTAGGGAAGTAAGAAAAAACAAAGCCCCAAGCAGCCATAACCAGGAAACATTCAATTAAAAAAATAATACTAAAATTGGGGACATTTTCAAGGTGTGGTTGCTTCAGCTGCTGATCTCAAATCCAGATAACAAGTGCATAATGGAATCTCTTGTCAGAACACTCCTTACACCAAGTTGACAGATATCAAGATGTTGTTTGGCTGGAGTAGGAAAAGAGCAGACATAAACAAGATAATCCCATAATCTGCAGGGGATAATATTTTTTTGATAATTTAATTTAATGTAATTTAACAATCTCCTCCACCCTCAAGAAATTCACCTCTTCAGGCAGGGCTGGATGGAGTTCCAGAAACTGTGTGCCAAATGTGCCCTTTGCATTCCTTCTGATTCTTAGCAGTAAAATGATCTGTTATCTACCCAAGGAAGAGAAATGGCTCATTGTCCTCAAAGAGCTCCAAAGTAACTTGATTCAAATAACAATTCATTTCTTTTTCGCAACAATCAAGGGATATGTGTGTGTGCCTTCAAGTCATTTCCGACCTATGACGACCCTAAAGTGAAACTACCATGGGGGTTTTTTTGGCAAGATTTGTTCAGTGGAAGTTTGCCATTGCCTTGCCCTGAGGCTGAGAGACAGTGTCTTGCCCAAAGCCACCCAGTGGGTTTCATAGCTAAGCTGAGATTCGAACCCTGGTCTCCAGAGTCGTAGTCCAACATAACTGAAGGTCAAATTAGATCACAATAGACAAAGTCCCATGGAGTGCAGTTAGTCCCAGGATTTTGCAAAAAATATGCTCAGCCCAACATACATACATTTCACTATGTTTCTGCTCCTGTAATCTGCTTTTGGTAAGGGTTTTTTTTTTTCAAAATCAGAAATGACTTCCAGTCTTTTCCCATCTAAGGAAAATGTTCATTTCATCTCCAAAACAGTTCAGGGTCGAAAAAGCATAGCAAATTTGTCTTTCACACCAGGGGCCTTTTGGGGTTTGAGAAATGATATAGAATTAGAGAGATGGAGCATGGCAGAATGGGGTTAGACTGGATGATCCTTGGGGTCTCTCCCAACTCTGTGCATCTATGATTAAGAATTCTAGTTACTTCTGAACAACAATTAAAAAAAAGAGTTACTCTTCTATAAGTGTAGCATATTGCTACCGTGTTTCCCCGAAAATAAGACAGTGTCTTATATTAATTTTTGCTCCCAAGGATGCACTAGGTCTTATTTTAGGAGATGTCTTATTTTTCCATGAAGTAGAATGTTGAACAAAAAAAATTTGAACATTTATTATATACTGTACATATATTTATATATGAAAACTTTGCTAGGTCTTATTTTCAGGGGAGGCCTTATATTTAGCAATTCAGCAAAACCTCTGCTAGGTCTTATTTTATGGGGATGTATTATTTTCGGGGGGGAAAGGAAGCTAATTATGAGGGGGTATCCAAAAGTTTTAATGATCACCTTTTTAAAAAATTAACAGAAAGTTTGTTTTGATTTGTAGTTGTTAACTTATCTCTATGTAGTTACTATCTAGATTTACATTTTTCCCAGCGCATCTTGACCCTCCGAATACCTGATACTGGAGAAGTCTGCAGATTGTGCCTTACAAGGGGGTATCGTAAAGTAAAAATTATCACCCGAAAGTTTTTATGGTATATTGATGAAATTTTGTCAGTGTCATCATTGGTCCCTAAGTGCATGTCTCTGAGAAAATCAGCTCATTGTGTCCTTTATTTTTGTGACTGGCTCTGCCAGAAGTGACTAAAGTGTAAAATCCTCATCAGGCGCAATCTGCAGACTTCTACAATATCAGGTATTCAGATCCCTTTGCAGACATTTAAGGCCTGGGTAGGAGGGTGCGACTACACTGGAGAAATAATGGAGTTTGACATCACTTTAGTGGACATAGTTCCATTCTACAGAATCCCAGGATTTGTAGTTTGGTGAGACAGTAACACTGTTCACCCAAGTAAGCTGAAGGGCATGCAAAACTATAAATCCCAGGATGGACAGGATTGAGTGACAGCAGTTAAAATGGTGTCAAACTGCATATATTTTTGCAATGTAGATGCTCCCCAAGTCACTGGATGACAAGTAGGCTATGAAGATAAAAGATAAAAATGTAAGATACTCTCTCCTTAGGTATCCTGCTGTGGATGGACAGGGAGCTGAAGCTGCTACACATCTTTCTTGTCCTTTTCATTTTGGGAAGGATTTTCTTCCCTTTTGGTTTTTTCCAAGAAAAAATAGGTAAATGGCTGGAGTCTAAATCTGGGAATAAAAGCTGCAGCCGAGAGGCACTGGCCTTTCCATCACGTTGTTGTCCGTGGTGCTTTTGCATTTATTGTGTTGCCATGGGAATTCAAAGGGAGATGAAAAATGGCCTCTGAGCTCTTCTGGATGTGCAAGGAGGTTTTCCTCTCCACACTCCTTTCCCATCATGTTCGTTCTCTCTCTCTCTCTCTCTCTCTCACAGCTCCTCGATTGGAAAAGCAAACAGGCAAGGGAAGGGCCCGTGCTCATGTGTTTTCATTGCATGGAAAATATGATGCATGGAGAGCATACTCTCCCCTCTCATCTCCTCAGTCATGGGCAGGTAAGGTATGCAGAATGTTTGTTTTGGGTCAGTTTGCAAATACACACAGTGAGAAGTAAATCATTATCAGGAAAAGTCATGATACAACATCCCTGGGCAGTAGTGGGCCTTTGGACCTCATCTGACACATATCCTGGGGTGCATCTTCGTTCTTGGTGTTGTGTGCCTTCAAGTCGTTTCCGACTTATGGCGACCCTAAGGCAAACCTATTCTGGGGTTTTCTTGGCAAGATTTGTTCAGAAGAAGTTTGCCATGACTTTCCCTGAGGATGAGAACATGTGACTTGCCCAAAGTCACCTAATGGGTTGCCATGGCTGAACAAGGAATCAAACGCTGGTCTCCAGAGTCAAAGTCCAACACTCAAACCACTGCACCTTGCTGGCTATACTGTAGAAATAATAATAATAATAATAGGTTTTATTTTTATACCGCCCTTCCCAAGATCAGGGCGGTGAACAGGTAAAACAATTAAAATACATATAAAAAATTAAAAACATCTAATATCACAATAATGCATTATCAGCCAGGGGAGCACAGTCACAATAACAACAATACAACTCGCGGTGTGGAATAGGAGCAGGGAAGTAAGTCAGGGGTACGCAAGTTCAAAGAGGAAGGTTTTCAATCCTTTTTTAAACGCATTAAGGGAGGTAACTGAGCGGAGCTCCGTGGGCAGCGAGTTCCAGAGGCTAGGGGCCGAAGCAGAAAAAGCCCTCTTCGCCGTTGTTGACAATCTAGCCTCTGGAACTCTTAGACGTTGTTGCCCTGTGGATCTAAGTGTGCGGGGCGGATTATATGAGGAGAGACGGTCCTTTAGGTACTCTGGGCCCAAGCCATATAGGGCTTTATAGGTGATGACCAGCACTTTGTACTGAGCCCGGAAGCGAATAGGCAGCCAATGTAGATCTTTCAGAATTGGTGTTATGTGGGCGGTCCTGGAAGCGCCAGTGACCACCCGAGCTGCCATGTTCTGAACCAATTGTAGCTTCCGAGTGTGATACAAAGGCTGCCCCATGTAGAGCGCATTGCAGAAGTCCAACCGAGAGGTTACCAGAGCATGTACTACTGTTTCAAGGTCCCTCCGGTCCAGGTAGGGACGCAGCTGGCGTATCAGCCGAAGCTGGTAGCAGGTGCTCCTGACCGTCGCATCCACCTGAGAAGTAAGATGGAGTGACGAGTCAAGGAGCACCCCCAAGCTGCGTACAGTGTCCTTCACAGGGAGCGTGACCCCATTCAGGACAGGTGGAACCACCTCCAAACCTGGACCGGGGGAACCTATCACGAGCACTTCCGTTTTCTCTGGATTCAGGCTGAGTCTGTTTTCCCTCATCCAGTCCATTACCGATTCCAGGCAGGCCACGAGAGGAGCGACGCCATCCCTGGTCACTGCATCAGTCGGAGACATAGAGAAGACTATTTGGGTGTCATCAGCGTACTGCAGTTTGATACTGTTTTCACTGCCATGGCTCATCCTACAGAATTCTAGGATCTGTAGTTTGATGAGGCACCAGGAGTCTTTGGCAGAGAAAGGCTAAAGAACTTGTAGAACTACACATCCCAGGATTCCATAGAATGGTGCTACAGCACTTAAAGTGGTGTCAAGCTGCATCATTCAAATATGGAATGAATGGACAAAAATGTCTAATCATTTCCATAGGTGAGCTTACACATACATAAGGCACCAACAGGATTCTGTCTATTGTCATAAAAGGATGCACTTCATATCCATGTAGTGCTATTAGCAGTGGTTTAAAGAGCAATAACAAAGAGCAAGGTCCCTGCCCCAAAGTGCTTACAGTTTAAAACTGAACATTGAGGATTACAGAACAGGGTAGCTACCAATCCTCTTTTAGAATCATAGAATCCTAGAGTTGGGGGGAAAAACCCAAGAGCCATCCAGAAAAGCAGAAAAAGCCATAATGTTTTTAAGGGTTCTCTGTTTTCATGACTGTCCCTAACAAAAACATTCAGCCAGTTTAGTTGCAGGTAGCTATGGTTTCACCCAGATATGGGGAAAGTGGAGCCTGGAGCCTGCAGCCTGCATGTGGCTCACAAACCCCAGTCATGCCCTCCCTAAGGCCTCCCATATTTTTTTGATATATTTTTGGTGTAATAGTTGGATGACCTTCTGTATCCAAACTGCCCCCAATCACTCCAAAGCAGGTGAAAATGCAGCCGTTTTCCTTCTCCACCCGAAGCTGGATATGGAACTGAAAATGGCCACTGAAAGTGAGATGATATCAGTTCTGGTATGTCTAGATGGACTGGTTTGGTTTGTCCTCTCCCCTTCAAATTGTATACTGTACCTAGAATCATAGAGTTCGAATAGATGCCAAGGGCCATTCATTCCAACCCTATTCTGCCATGCAGGAATATACAAATCAAAGCACTCCTGACAGATGGCCATCCAACATTTCTTTGAAAACCTCCAAAGAAGAAGACTCCACCACACTGCAAGGCAATGTCTTCCACTGTCAAACAGCATTTACCGTCAGGATGTTCCTCCTAATGTTGAGATGGAATCTCTTTTCCTATAACTTGAATCCATTACTCCATTGTCCTAGTCTCTGGAGCAGCAGAAAACAAGCCTGCTCCATCATCAATATAACATCCCTTCAAATATTTTAATATGGCTATCAATATCACCTCTTCACCTTCCCTTCCCCAGTTCCCTAAGCATCTCCCCAAAGGGCACAGTTTCCAGACCTTTCACTATACAAGCTCCAGCTTGTCATCCTTTTTTAATTGTGGTGCCCAGAACTGGACACAGTATTTCAGCTGAAGTCTGACTAAATAATACTTCCCTCAATCTATACTCCTACTGATGAAGCCCAGAATCACATTGGCTTTTTTAGCTGCTGCATCACACTGTTCATTCATGTTCAGCTTGTGGTGTACTAAGACTCCTAGATCCCAGGTGTCACCCATACTATATGAGTGCATTTCATTTTCACTGCCCAGTTGTAGTACCTTACATTTCTCTCTGTTGAAATTCATTTGTGAGTTTTGGCCCAGCTTTCTAATCTTTTAAGGACATTTTCAATTCTGATCCTGTCCTCTGGGGTATTAGTAACCTCTCCTAATTCGGTGTCATCTGCAGATTTTATAAGTATGTCCTCTATTCCTTCATCCAAATTAATGGTAAAGATGTTGAATAGCACTGGGCCCAGGACAGAACCCTGTGGCACCATACTAGTCACTTCTCTCCAAGATGAAGCAGATTAAACCTCTGGTTTATTCTGTAGCAGACATTTAATCCATGGCAGCAGGTGGCTCTGAAGTCAGTGGGCTGGTAGATCAGCTCCAGTTTTAAGTACTGTATGTACTTTAAAAATATATCTAAGGAGATGAACTTTATCTCCTAGATAGATTGAACAGCTTGAGCTGACTCCTTTAAACTTCTGACTTAAACCCAGAGTGGATTCATCACCCATTGAGATCAGAACCTCCAGTGGTCACTGGGTTTTGTTTGGACACAGAACAAATATTAAAGTGATAATTCAAAAGCTTCAGAAAATGAGGATTTTTTAAAAAAAGTAGGATTCAAAGGAAGGGGTAGGGGAGAGAAAAAAAATTAGGAAAGGAGCTCAAGAAATTTTAGTCAAATGAGTTTCCCACAGAGGAAATGAGACAGACTGTGGGGTAAAACACATCTCAAGACACTTATGTCAAGCCAAAATTTTTTGCTTTACTAAAACTTACTAAAGAAGAAACAAACTAGAAATGTCTTTATAGCAAAGCTGAAATGATTTTAAAAATGACTTGTACCAGGACTTCCAGTTCATCTGTTCTAATCTTGAATTCAGTATTTAAAACAAGACATTCTGTCCCAGATGAATTTGAGGCTTGCTGGCATTTTGAGATTGTTTAGGTAGTACTTTGGCAGGTGCTGGATTGCATAAGCGGCTACCATCTACACACAAACAAATACAAATGCTGTTATGTATCAGCTATCAAATGCACACAAAACATTAATCACTAGTGCACATCAGCTTGGCTAAAAAATATTGTCAGATCCATACTATCATTGCACATCAGCTACCAACACCATACAAGTAACAACAGTGTAACGACAAATAGCATTGCATGTCAACTACCAAAACCATAAAAATAATAACAGTGCAATCTTATAATGCTGTTCAGAGGTAAATGCCATGAAGTCTCAACTGCTATGATAGGCAAATAGGATTGCAACCCAAATACCATTGCATGGCAATCAAATACTGCTGATTTTAAAATGCATTATAAAAATGCATTCCCAGGGATGGGAATTTTATGGCTCATGGGGTACATGTGGTCCCAAGCTCCACTTTTCATTATCTCCAAATCAAATGTTAGTTCCAGCCAAGTAGTACCTAACAGTAGGTACTAGATGTGTCAATTTGCCAATTATCGGATACTTAATACTATTGAATGCTATCATTCATCAATTGTTTTCAAATAGGAATGCAGCTAAGTATCTATCACTGGTCACCATCAACCCACTCAAAAATGCCATTTGCATGGGAATGAGCAGATTGCAATAACTTGTTTTGAATTCTTCATTTTATTTGGAATCTACCTTGGTAGCTCTTTTTCAGTGCAATGCTGCTCAGAACTAGTGCCATCCAATGATATTTTGCTGCCTGAGACAAAGAAGATGATGTTCCCTCCCTCCACCTTACCACGTATTAAAGTTGCTTGAACGGGTACTTGAATCTTTCTTCAAAACTGACAATGGGCCAGCATGGTACTGTACAGTACTATTCTAGTAGGCCACTGAAAATAGATTTTTTTTTCCAGGAGAAACAGGCCTTGTAAAATGTGCTGGATCTTATTTGGTTTTGTTCTTGTTGTATTTTAAAATAATTTAGGGCTGGAATCCAGTATGGGATTTTCATCTGCATAACTGGACATAAACCATTGTGGCATAGTAGTTTGGGTGTTGGATTACCAATATGTCTCTGGAGATCAGGATTCATTTCCTTGCTTGGCCAAGGAAACCCATTGAGTGACTTTGGGTGAATCACACACTCTCAGCCCCAGAAAACCCTGTGATAGGGTTCTCTTAAGGCTGCCATAAGTTGGAAACAACTTGAAGGTATACAACAACAACAACAACAACAACAACAACAAGTGGACTTGCGTGTATGGGAAATAGAATTGAGTAGTTTTGCATCATCCGGCTTTCCTTTTTTATTGTTCATTTTATTTATTCATATACCACCTTTCCCCTAAATTGGACCCAAGGTGGCCCACAAAGCTTTTTAAATTTTTTTAAATTTAATTTTATAATTCACCTAACATAAAAAGAAACCAACACTATTTTTCAATAGAAGTATAGTGTCTAGATCAAGGGAAGTAATAGTGCCACTCTATTCTGCTTTGGTCAGGCCCCACCTGGAATACTGTGTCCAGTTCTGGGCACCACAATTCAAAAAGGATGTGGAGAAACTGGAGCATGTCCAAAGGAGGGCAACTAAGATGGTGAAGGGTCTGGAAACCATGCCCTATGAGAGCTGGATATGTTTAGCCTGGAGAAGAGAAGGTTAAGAAGTGATATGATAGCCCTGTTTAAATACTTGAAGGGATGTCACATTGAGGAGGGAGCAAGCTTGTTTTCTGCTGCTCCAGAGAACAGGACCCAGAACAATGGATGCAAGCTCCAGGAAAAGAGATTCCACCTCAACATTAGGAGGAACTTCCTGACAGTAAGGGCTGTTCGACGGTGGAACACACTCCCTCGGAGGGCGGTGGAGTCTCCTTCCTTAGGGGTCTTTAAGCAGAGGCTGGATGGCCATCTGTCGGGGATGCTTTGATGGAGAGTTCCTGCACTGCAGAGGGTTGGACTGGATAGCCCTTGTGGTCTCTTCCAACTCTGTGATTCTATGATTCTATAAATTTATGGACAAGGGTTCAAACTGTAGCCTATCGTCCATCAAATCTTTCAAATGCTACATACTATTATATGTCATTTCCAATCAATTTGCAATTTTATAGCACATGCCAGATGCTGACAGGTATTTAATAGCATTTCATATTCCATATGAGATCAAACCAAATTCTCAGCACCTTTTCAGGCCAATTATCAGATACTCTTCAAATTAACAACCGCCAATATCAAATATATTACTGAATATTAAACTTAATTATTACATAGTTGGTGAACATTCAGAAAACTGCTGTAGGATATTTAACATCAAAATGTTAGAGGAGAACTGGGAGTAAAAGAACTGATTTCAGTATTCCTTAAGAATCCTTAATTATCCTGTAAACCAGAAACAACATTTTGGAGTTTTTGCAAGAAGCTGTTTTTGGATGAGAAATTGCACAATGGCATTATTTTTCCTCCTGAGATCTGCATATTGCAAAAATGTGTAACATCCTGCTCATTTACAGAGATGTAAGGACTTTGAGCCCACAAGCTGATAAACAAATATAGGAACCAAGCCAATGAATAATGAACAGAGCATGCATTATGACTGCTGGTTACATTTTGCCTTTGGTGAAGAATCATTCCAGGATCTGTTTGACTCTGGCAATGGTGTGGTTACTCTGTGGTCTCTGGATTGCCATTGTATTCATTTCAAGAAATCCAGCATCTCTTGAGCACGTGTGGAATACTAGCAAGAGCACTGAGCAAGATTTAGGGTGACTCAGGTTCAAATCACCACTCAGCAAGAAACTTACTAGGCCTTGGACTCAGCAAGGAACTTGGCCCTGGTGTTAGAATCATAGAATTCTAGAGTTGGAAGAGACCCCAAGGACTATCCAGTCCAACCTCTTCTCCTTAAACACAACTTGGAATATAAAATAAACAACAATGCTATATAGAGTACTGGATCCTATAGACATTCCCAATGCAAGCAGACTCTTTGAATCAATGAGATTTATGTAAAAGTTGATGGGTCTACTCTTATTGGGGCACCTCATAGGATCTGGGCCAGAGTGTCTTCACCTTGCTGTAGACTGGTTTCTCTAACGGCACCAGAACCTGTCCTATCTTGGAAGCTAAGCAGGGTCAGCCCTGATTAGAAGGATGGGAGACCACCGATGAATACCAGATGCTGTAGGCTACACATATTTCAGAGAAAGGAACTGGCAAACCAACTCTGAGTATTCCTTGCCTAAGAAAGCCCTGCAAAATTAAGTCAACAAAGAGTCAACTTGAAGGCACATATACACAGAGAGTCTAGGTTCTTAGATAATTTGTGAAAATGGAAGTTGATGCTTTTCACTGTGCATACGTTAACACTATGCTGAACACATGTGCAGTTAACCAGTGGAATTTATTACTAACCGTATGTACTGAGGGCTGCCAATTTCAACTAATATTCCTCAGTGAGAATGAGTGTACCAGGTGCTGGACTAGTCATTTTTCTCTCAGCCTAATCTACCCACATAGCCATTTTAGTCTGGAATATTAGTATGCAAAGTGCTTTGAGATTAACTGAGTGGAAGAAGTTGGTGGCATGAGCTTTTGTACACTTTAGTCTACTTCATCAGATACATGGAATGAACTGTCCAGGAACAGACAGTTATAGTTGTGAATGAGCTGGTTATACATGTGAATAGCAATATAACTGCAAAATTTGTGGGTATGGTGATAAGGTGATGAGTTCAGTTTTAACTCTGGTTGTTGGGAAACAACAGGGAAGATATTGTCACAGGGTTATTCAGAGGGTAAAATAAAAGACAGGGGGTGGAGGATAGAAGGCAACATGCTGGTAGGGGATTATGGAGTGATTGTTGTTGCTGTCTGCCATCAAATCAACTTCAATTTATGATGACCCTATGAATGAGAGGCCTCCAAGTCCCCCTCTCATCCATAGTCCTGCTCAGGTCTTGCAGACTCAGGGCTGTGGCTTCCTTTATTGAATCTACCCGGAATATGGCAGAGTGGTACTTCATCAAAAGCAACTTTTCCAAACTCTGACACTGCTCACATTCTGAAATAGTAGCAAAATCTTGCATTCGTTGGAATATCAGCGAGCAAGCAATAAGAAAGAGGACTCCTGTGTCACCTTGGAGACTAACAAATTTACCCCACCATTCATATTGCCCTGTGTATTTGAAGAAGAGGTCTACATTGCATGAAAGCTCATGTTGTTAACAACTGGATTACCTCCCTTTCACACTACCCATTGAAAGCACTCACATGGAATCCTAGGATTTGCAGATTCATGGAGCATTTAGCAATTTTCAGCCAGAAAGTGGTAGTGGTTCACCAAACTACAAATCCCACAGGATAAAAGTCATGGAAGTTAAAATTATATCACAGTGCTATCCTTGGCTGGTTACTCCAAATTAAAGCAGACTCACTGACTTGATTGTTGAATGGTGAGTTATCATATAAATTAATCCAACATATTCCAATAGGATCTAGGCTATTGCATAGGGTGAAAGAGAGAGTCTTTATCACTTTTGCTGCAAATGACTAAATGAGTTTTGGAAATTGGACCAAACTTCATGTTGGATGTTTGATGGGTAGGTGGGAAAGATGTATGTGAGTGGACCAAAGATGATTTGCTTCAGTCATTTAAAATTATGCTACTTAAAGTGCTGGTCCGTAGACCATTGTGAGTCCACAAGCCGTCAGCTCCTAGTCCATGGTAAGATTCCAGAAAAGAATAAAAATCGTTGTAGTCAGTGACACAAATCAAAGAATAAGAGAGTTGGAAGGGACTGCAAGAGCCATCTATTCCAACCCCCTACCAATACACAACTAAAGCACTTTTGAAAGATGTCCATCCAAGGAGTCTTCTATTCTCTGAGGTCATCCATTCAGCCATCAAAAAGTCAAATCAGGAATTATAGAATCATAGAATCATAGAGTTGGAAGTAGCCACAATGCCAGTCTAGTCTATCCTCTTGCCATACAGGAATACACAACTAAACCACTCCCAAAAGACAGATATCCAATCTCTTTTTCACCACCTCCAAAGAAGGACAGTTCGCCACCCTCTGAGACAATTTATTCCACTGCTTAACAGCACTTACAAAAAAGAAGTTCTTCCTAATGTTTAGGTGGAATCTCTTTTCTTGTCATTTGAATCCGTTAGTTCATGTCCTAGTCTCTGGAACAGCAGTAAAGAAGACTCACTCTATCTTCTTCAAGACATCACTTTATGTATTTAAATATGGCTATTGCACCACTTCTCCATCTTCTCTTTTCTAGAGTAAACATGCCCAGATCTCTAAGCCCCTAAGTTTTGTTACCCCAAGGTCCAGCCTCCCTTCACCCCCATTTTCAGATATTGAATTGATATCAAAAGGGATATTGGAGGCACATAGCTGCGAGGGCACCTCCAGTGTGGAAGATCTGGAAACATGTTTGGGGATCTGGGAGTCTTAGCGTGGGGGAGCACAAGACCACATAGTCAAAGATGGATTGATCATGATAATACATAATCCATAGTTTTTGGTGGTTTTTTCTGGCTATGTGGCCATGTTTTAAAAGAGATTCTTCCTGATGTTTCACCAGAATCTGTGACTGGCATCTTCAGAGAAAACTATGGATGCCGGGCATGAAAGTCTATGACTCCACAATGCATAATCCCTTCATCAGTAAGACTGATGGTGGGTGATAGACCTTGAGTTTACAAGTGAACAGAAATCCAAGTACACTTTTCTCTAGGAGTGACATTCCTTTGTGCAAGAATATTTGCATTAATTGTCCACCCATTCCCAACTTCTCTTCCCATTCTTCTCTCCTGGAAACTTCACTTTAATCCCAATTTCTGCCCTGGGATAGGTTTTGACCGATAAATATTATTGTTTAGGCACCAATAATTCTGTCTGACTTGAGGTCAGACAGACACTTTTTCCAAATCTTGCTTGACTGCTCAGCATTGCTGGCCACGGCATAATGCCCAGGTACCTTGCTGAGCAACTTCTTTTCCTGGTACTGTATACCCAATTAGAGCTCCATATCTGGAATTGATACAGTATCAACCCCTTGCAACCCCTCAAATTGCTATCTGCTACCAGCTTTTGTTTCATTAGTTCTTGAATTTGTGCATGAGTGAGTGTCTACATGAATGGTGATTCCCTTTGATTCTTAAATAAAATTGTTTTTGGAACTTCCACTGTTTCTCAGAACAGGTATACATAGGCTTGATCCCCATTATGATTTGCCAGAGCCCTCTTGGCTGCTTCAGCTAATAAATTTTCCATTATTGAAAATTATTTGTGGGTGCCCTCCTGGGACCCTGGTATTTGGGTTTCAGTTTTGCTCCCAGACCATCTACCATTACCTTCCTCTGAACTAATACCTAGAACACTGGGAAAAGAAAGCTGCCACAGCTGAAAGTTTGGAAAGCAGCAATTTAAAACCTATTTGCTAAACACCTCAAACTTTCCCTGAGTGTTCCAATCCTTCAATGAAATGGATAGCTCAAGATTTTCAGATGTGAAATCCAATCCATCTTCATCCACACCAGGTGATTTCATTTGGATGATAAACCTCTGTGAAAACTAGTCAGGAAAAAATAACAGCATGAGAGCACCAGAAAGCTTGTCCTTGGATTCACCTCCTTTGGTGCCCATCTTTGGAGCCCACCATTAAGATGCCCATTTGGAGGGAGAGTTTTGGATTACGTATCTTGTTTTACATGGATTCTTCCAGATCTCTTTAGAAAACCTGGGGATTTTTCTTTTCATTCTTCCCCTTCTCTTTGGGGAGTTCCTCTTGGTGAGTGCTAGACATTTAAGAATCCAGTCCTGATTGGTTTCCTGGACTGTTTTTCCATTCATTTTTTTAAAGGTTGCAAACTACAAACAAAAGGAAAGGGGGCTACACATAATTAAAGTGAACTGCAAAGGTAGTGGCAATTGAACATTTTCCAATAATTGTTCAAAGCTCAATGAAAGAAGCAGGAAAGGGCGGGAGATCTATCCTGCTGGAATGTGGTTTTACATGACAATAAAATAGATTCATTAAATATGTGGAGTTTAAGGTATACAATCCACACCCTAAAAATCCATATCACAATCATGGAAGAGTGGTCAAGCTTCTTAAGTTTATCTGACAGCAAGGATTAAAAGAATGATTTTACAATGTCATTTGTTGCTCTCATTTGCTTATAGTGTGGGATGCGAGATCCAGGGGTGTTTCTTCTCCCAAAGGGCCACTCCTCTATCCAGATGTCCCCACATCTGGAAAACCATACCATTGCCCACAGTACAATCTTGCTTCCCATTGTTCTTTTTAATATAGACACCACATCTCCTTATTTGTGATCTGCTAAGGGGTTTCATTTCATCTTGTCCCCCTCCTGGTTTCACTGGGTCAGGAATGGCTGCGCTATTCAAACATAGCCTGCATCTCACCCCACTGTCCATATTATTCTATGGAAGATATTTCCCCCACTATTCAATATGCTTTCTCTCTGTCTTGGAATGGCTTTCAGGATTGCATTTCAGTACTTCATGTTTCTTAAAATCTGCTTTTATTATATCCTTTGTACCCTGCCCAGGGAATGCTGTTCATTGAGGAGCCAACATAAAACATAGCAAATAAATAAACACATAAATACCCCCTCCCCCCCTCCAAAAAAACCCCACCCTGTTTGAAGATACTGTGGTTGCAGACCCAATTTTATAGCCATTTCAGGAGAAAATAAGACATGTTCCAAAGTCGTACTTCCAATCGATGCCTTCATGGTTACCAGTTTAATGCAAATTCTTAATGCCAACCTGATGCATCAATACACAAGTCCCTGTTGGGTGGTAAGGACCCTGAAAGTAAGTGAGATCAGGTTGTGTGTGGGATCACACTTTTAACCAAGCTTGCCAGCAGCCTGCCTATTAGGAAACTCTGAATTCCTTGCTTCTTTTGTGGATGGATGTGTAGAAACAAAAAGAAATCAGGAAAGGTAACTTACCAGGCTTTGCACGGATTTAAGGGCTTTCCCCATCAATATTCTGGGGATGCTATTCCATGCTTCTTCCTCTGCACCTGTTTTCCAACTTGCCTCCTTTGCAGAATTGCAATTGTGTGATGCTGCCTTCCTCACACCCTCCTCCCTACCTCCAGGTTACTCTCTGTGTGTGTCTGTCTTGCTTTTGAAAAATGGGTGTGCATTTCTTTTCCTTTTTTTCCAATGGACTTCTTTCCTTCTCCTCTCTGTGGCAGTTGCGTCAAGGCCGTTGCTTGGAGACCCCAGTAGTATTCCATCCACTTTGAGGCTTTTCACTCTTGAATTTCGGTCTCATTCATGCCAGCTAGGCTTGGATGGATGCTGCTACCTCCCACTAAGGCAAAAAACCCCTGATCAGACCTAAAAGAGAAGATGCTTTGTGAGCAAAGCTGGGTCCTAGGCCCTGACAGATTCCATTTGCTTTCCCACATACAACCCAGAATTTCAGAGGTAAGAAGAAATATGGGAAGGAGAATGGAATATATAAAATAGATCTTGTCATCCTGCAAGGTTGGAGAATCTGCAGACTGTCCAATACCAGTGAGTGGTGGGTCTCCATATCAAGAAGATGGTAAATACACTACAGGTTTGAGTTTGACTTTTAAAGGAACTATCCAAAGTGCTCATCACAAGTATATTGGGAATAGAGCCCTTGGAATGCTCCTGTAAAGTTCGGACTCAAAACCAGATCAAATCCACATGAGCTTGGAGAGCTGGCAGGGGTTTGGCAGCTTCCACATCTGTGGGGATGGTGGGTCTCTTCTGGGTTTGAGTCCAAACTTTATGGGAGCATTCCAAGGGCACTGTTTCCAATGTAATAATAATAATAATAATAATAATAATAATAATAATAAAATTTATTTGTATTTCCTGCCTCTCCCACTGGATCGAGGCGGGATTTCTGTACCTGTGATGAGCATTTTGGATAGTGGATTTAAATTTGTAGTGGATTTACCATCCCCCTGATTTGGAAGCCACTACTCACTGGCATTGGACAGTCTGCAGATTATCCAACCTTGTAGGATGACAAGATCTATCTTATATATTTATTTAATTTATATCCTGCCTGTCTCCCAGTAAGGGATTCAAGGCAGCTTACAACCCTTTAAAAACACAGTTTGTTGTTGCTGTGTGCCTTCAAGTTGCTTTTTACATATGGAGAACCTAAGCTGAAGCTATCATGGGGTTTTCTTGGAAAGTTTCTTCAGAGGAGTTTGTCATTGCCATCCTCTGAGGCTGAGAGAGTGTGACTTGCCCAAGGTCACCCTGTGGGTTTACATGGCTGAGTCAGGATTCAAATTCCAGAGTCATAGTCCAATGCTCAAAGCATTACACTATGATGGGTCTAAAAATACAGCCCCACTTAAAAAACAAAAACAACTAAGTATTATTATTTTAAAACACAATTAACACAACCTGAGTTAGAAAACTCATTTAAAACATCATGAAATAGAAGCACAGCACCCTCTCATTAAAAGCTCCATATGCCACAGCATATAGCTTGAGTCTCCCGTATCCTAAATGCTTGGGTCTGGATGTTTTTTAGATTTCTGATTTTTTTCAGATTTTGTAATATTTGCTTATACATACTGTGATATCTTGGAGATGGGACCCAAGTCTAAGCCTGACGCTCATTTATGTTTCATATTCACCTTTCAGTCATAGCCTGAAGGTAACTTTATGCATAACATTTTAAATAATTTTGTTCATGAAGCAAAGCTTGGAGTATGTTGGATTTCGGGATTTCAGCTAAAGGAGACTCAATATGTCTTATGTGATTTATATCTATATATGTATTTGCATATCCCAAGGTATTTCAGGAAATTGGTTCTTCACAGAAATACACCTGGGTTTTTAAAAATGAGATTTGTAGTTAATTTCACAAAAAGCACTGTTTCCAGACACCCACATTTTGTGGTTTTTTTGTGTGTGAATGATTGCACTTTTCTTCTGTGCAAACTCCAGCAATCTTACACCAAAACCCCCTATGTGACTATTTTTGTATGAAGGATATCTGGGTTTTGAATCTGCCCCCCTCCCCCCCCCCCCCAAATATACCATGGAATGGAAGCCCGATCTCCAAAATTGTAGTCCAACACTCAAACCACTATGTTTTGTTAAATGTGAGTTCAGTTGAAACTGATGTTCAGATTTTTGAGCCTTAGGGCAATATTTCAGTGTGTGTCAGGATCATGGGCCAGACATGGTCCTGCCACGCTTAATTGTTGGGCTTGGAAATATGTGTGTTAATGTAGAATGACGGGCTATGCTATCCTATTGATAATGATGGGAAAAGACAGCCTTTTACCTTTGCCTAGAGATGAGTCCATCAAAAGTAGAGAATTTGTACCTTCTCCCACCTGTTGACAGTGTATCGAAATTGGAGACTCCAGGCTAGGCCTTGAAGTCCAACAATTATAACTGGCAGATATACAGTCAGTTCATCAATGTATTCAGCAGAAGAGTAGTTTAGTGCAACAGCCTTGTAACTGCACTGAACACAAGTTTACACTTTGCAAGCATAATGCAGGATGTCTAGATTTCTGAATATGCAAAGCACAGGTTGCATGGGACCTTGATGGGGCCCTATAATGGTTTCCACAAGCTAAAGCCAGCCCACCCAGAGAAAGAGTGTGACTGGCCATAAACTGGACATCATTTAACAAAAGAACACAATGAGGGAGGAATAAACCCAGCTGTGTCAATTTGTTGGCACAATCTGTTCTGACCTTAAGGCCATGGTAGTTAAACAGATACATTTCACCGGGCAATTGGAGCAAGAGGCTGTGGGAGTCGAAGGTCTTAAGAAATGGGATTGCACTTTCTCACGCTCAGACCTTGAGGGAGGATGGTGGAGACTTCGTAATGGAAAATTCAATTGTTTTGTTTTTAAATATGCAACAACCACGGATGGTCTTTGGTCAAATAACATCTGAAACAACAGAAATTAAGAAACGTACTTTTTGGAGTAGTAGCTGGTGGCTCCCATTTCTTTCTTTCTCTGTTCTGGGTTTTACTCTAGACTTAAAGAGAGCTGTCCAAAGTGCTGAATCTGTTTTCAGTAAACAGATTCACTGTCTCACTGACATGAAAGCCATCAGTCATTGCTGCTTTTCTGTGGAAGGGAACAACCATTCCAGAATTCCTTATTATTATTATTATTTAGGATTTATTTATTTAGCACTGTAAATTTACACAGTGCTGTATATACAGCCAATTGAAATAGATGGTTCCCTGCCCTCAGGCTTACATAGCTTACTAGCCATGCTAGCTGGGGGACTGGAGGAGTTGTCAAAAATTTAACTTTTCCAATCTCCATAGAGCAAGGTATCACCCATACAGAACCAAAATCACCTTCTGCTCTGCCTGACAAGGTATAGTAGACTCATGAAGAACTTGGCTGTCTTTTATTGTTGTTGTTAACTACCATCAAGTTGACCTAGACCTCTGGTGACCCCATGAATGAGAGACCTTCAAGTTACCTGTCATCAGCTGCCCTACTCAGATCTTGCAAACTCAGGACCATGGCTTTCTTGAATGAGTCTAGCCTTCTGTCATGCAGCTTTCTTCTCTTTGTACCACTTTCTACCTTACCAAGCATTATTGTCTTTTCTAGCAAGTCGTGTCTTCTCATGATATGTCCAAAGTAAGACAGGCTCAATTTAGTCATCTTGACTTCTAGGGAGAGTCCAGGCTTGATTTAATCAAGGACTTATTTGTCTTTTTGGCAGTCCAGGGTATCTGTACAACTTTCCTCCAACACCACATTTCAAATGAATTGATTCTATTCCTATCAGCTTTCTTAGAAGAATAGAATCATATTCTTATAAGAAAGCTTTCTTCACTGTCCAGCTTTTACAACTATACATAGAAACTGGAAATACAATAATGTGCGCAATCCCTTTGGCATTCAATATCTTTACACTTCAGTATCCTGTCTCAATCCTTCATAGCTATCCTTTCTAGTCTTCTGCTAGTAGTGTGATGTCACCTGCATATCTTTCATTGCTCATGTTCCTTCCTTCAGCTTTCACACCTCTATCCTCATAGTCTAATCCAGAGTCAATTTCTTTATGATAATTCAACATACAAATTAAACTGATAGGGTGATAAAATGCAGCTTTTCCTGACTCCCTTGCCAATTGGAAACCACTCTTTTTCTCTATATTCTCTCCTAACATTGTCTCCTATTATTCTCTCTTGTCCTGAATTCAGGTGATACACTAGTTCCTTTAAGAGTGAGCCATAGTTTTTCATGATCTAAATAATCAAAGGCTTTACTATAATCTGTTAAACAGTCTGATTTCCTTCTAAAATTCTTTGGTCCATTCTTTTATATAATGTATGTTTGTAATATGATCTCTTATATCTCTGCCTCTTCTTAATCTAGCTTGGACATCCGACATTTCTTGCTCCACACATGGTAAAAATCTTTGTGGAGAATTTTGAGCATCACCTTTGCTTGCAGTAGTTATTGTAATCCCTGGTGGCCCCTTTCTTGGGGATTGGAATGTATATTACCATATATACTTGTCTATAAGTCTACAAATTTATGCCCAAAAATTGACTCCAAAATCCCAGTTCGACTTATTTATGGGTCACTATGGTAATGTGATAGCAGCTCTATCAGATTACCCCATGCAGTGTTTTTCTCTCCAGAAAGAGCCCTGGTTTATTGACTGATATTGCTGTTTGTTTAAGAGTCCCTCTCCCACCCGTGAACCTGGCTGAAATGAAAGATGAAATGATGGAACTTATCGCATGGACAAAAAACTTATCTGTATCCCAGTGGGATGCAGCCAGGTTGGGGGATGCAGGTGGGAATTATCACATGCAATTTGTCACCAATTCCACTGTTTTCCCACATCTACCCTGGAAGCACTGACCTCCTTCTAGTCTCTCATCCATCCAGCCTTTGGTATCAGTACAAACAGTTATGCTTGCTGTAATTTTGTAAGTTCTTTGACATTGTTTTCCTTTGCTTCATCCTTTACATCTTTTGTTACATGCCCCTTTTACCTTCAACTTATCCATGGGTCATATCAAAATCCATCATTTTGGCCCCCAAACCTGCTCTCAACTTATATATGAGGTCGACTTATTGTCGAACATATACAGTAAGTCCCAAAGTGTGAAGATTCTCAGCCCCCCAGTGTTCTCTTCATTGGGGTTTCACAACCCTCACAAAGCCCATTTTTAAAAGCTTTCATTCACATATTTTTGAATAAGCTTTCAGAAATGAAAAAAAGAAAGAAAGAAAAGATTAATATTTGAATTTTTCTCTGTCTGCTTTCTTATCTCTGATCCCCTCCAGACGGGGAAGAAAGTCTTGGAAATCCTAGGTTTTGTTCCTGCACAAAGCAATTTTATTTTGGAGAGCCACATGATGTTTTCTCCATCCCCAAAGTATTTCTGGAGAACCCCCAGCATTTTCAAGGACCTTTCATTCCTGTTTCCAAGGACAGTTTAAATTAACCCAGTAGATTTGCAAAATGAAATTTATCTCTGCTGAATTTGTATTATCCTCAAACAGGCTAAGATAGCTGCCACCAGTAAGACACATCTCTTGCAACTCAAATAGATCCATGAATTCAATGGGATCTACAAAAAAAAAAATAGACTCACTTTATTAAAAAAATGATTCTATAGGTCTGCTCTGGTTGCATCTATCAATAGGATCCAGTTGTAATTTTTGGGTGGGGTGTCAAAGAAAGTGGTGAACATAAGTCAATACAAAGAAGTTAAAAACAGCTGTGAACAGTTACAAAAGTTGTAAACATGAAAGCAGCTTGTTTTAGTCCATTGAGGCTTTGTGGGCAAGCTTTTTTTTTCCACTGAAGTGGCCACAAGCCTAACATTAGCTCAGAAGGAACTCGCTTACTGAGTTATTGGTCCCTGGACTCTAAGAGAGGACCAGCCCCTCTCCCAGTTTACTCTTCTGATGTTGTCGGCAGGAAACCACGAACAGAAGTCAAACTGACAAAGCCGACATGCTTTATTAGAGCATTTCTGTAGGCGGGTGAGTTTGGCAGATTGAAACTCTTTATTGATACTGTCACTCGAAGAACACTCCAAATCTTTTTTCCTCTTTGGTAGCCCTGGAGGTCTTCTGAGATTTCAAGGGAGATGCTTTGACCCATATCCACAAGGAACACTCCAAGGTAAGAAACTGAACTCAATGCAAAATGGCAAACCATTAATGTTGGCTTTTCTCAAATGTGATAAATGACAGTATCAAGTGAGGGCTAGCAACCAAAGACTTGGATTCAAGAGTAGATTCAGTATTCGGGAACCAGCTCAGCTGTAGCCTTAATATGTGACCTTGTTTCATATCATTGCCTTGGCCTTTTATTTTCTGTAGAAAATGGAAATAACTGTAACAGCCGAAAGGGTCCCAAAATGACTCTCTGTGTGTATGGAGTTTATCAGACGATGGAAATTGAAAGTATAATCTAATGGCAATCCAAACGCAATCATGGGGTTTCACGTTATTGTGTATTAAAGTATCTCATGTAATTTCGGGCAAAAGGGAAGTCATTCCGAACACAATCATGGGTTTTATGTTATTTTGTATTAAAGCATCTCACACAACTTCGGGCAATGGGCAGTCATTTTCCGGTAATGGGAAGTCATTCTGAATGCATTCCGAATGCAATTGGTATTTACGTAAATTTGCTAAACTAGTGAATTCACGTGAATTCGAATTGGCTCCAATTGGCTCCATTCGAAATAAAGAGAAATTCCTCCCGTCTGATAAACTCCTTAGGCAAGATTTCTTTCTCTGAAATGTAACCTACAGGACTTGGGATTCCTGGCTGATCCCCCATCCTAGTACTAACTAGGTCTGGCCCTGCTTAAACTTCCTAAATCGGATGGGATCTGGTACTTTCAATGTATTTAGACCAAGTACTTAGGGAAAAGAGCCAGTGTTTAATGTAAAAAAAGGAGGAAAGGAGGGGGAGGGGGAAAAAAAGGAATGTGGCAGCACCTTTAAGACTAGCTGGTTTTCATTTTAGCATTTTCGTTTAGCTTTCATGGATATAAACCCAATTTTTCAGATGCAGTAAAAAGTGATATTGCAGCCTCAGGTATAAAGCATATTTATACAGTTGTGGGAGTGGGATAGAATGTAATAGGAGCCAGAAAGATGCAAATGATGTTCCATGCTTTAAATTTTCGATTTGAAGTGAGATAATACAGGTCTTTCAGATCTTTACAATGGTTGGTGGTCTGAGTACTGAATTAGGATTTCAGGTGACAAGGAATCCTTCCTTGGCTATGCAAACCCATTGGGTGACCCTGGGCAAGCCACACTTTCTCAGCCCCAGAGGGAAGCAAAGGCAACTCACCTCTCTGAACAAATCTTGCCTGTAATAGGTTTGCCTTAGGGCCTCCATAAGTTGGAAACAACTTGAAGACACATAACAACAATGTAGATACGGCTTCTGCTAATCATGGGAATCAGATAAATATTGGAGTGCCAAATTGGAAATGTCTTGAAGGCACATAACAGTAACAATTACAACGAACCTACAAAAAATTCATTTCCAATAAAGATGTACTGAAAGATGTATGCACTCTTCCATCTCTTGAACATATTTTGGGACTTTGAACTTCATCAGCAGGTAATGTAAATTCATTCTTTCTTTCTCTTCTACACTCTCTATCTCTCTTGTCTTTTAGAAAAATTAATTCCTACAAGTAATGAAGTTTTAGGTTACTACAATGTTATAAATTTCGAGACTGAAGGAACATTTCATTTTTGTTGTTTTGTACCTTCAAGTTATTTTTGACTTATGGCAAAGCTATCACGGAGTTTTCTTGGCAAGATTTGTTTGGAAGGGTTTGTCATAGAATCACAGAATCATAGAGTTGGACAAGACCCCAAGGGCCATCCAGTCCAACCTCATTCTGCCATGCAGGAACTCTCAGTCAAAGCATCCCTGACAGATGGCCATCCAGCCTCTGCTTAAAAGCTTCCTGGACTCAATAATTTAATCAGACACATCTGATGATGGACTAAGCCGGAGAAAGTTTATGCTAAAAATTACTAATTGTGAGTACAGTACTAATAATTCATTTATGTGTATTCCAAAATTATATATCTCTTTTTAGCATTGCCTTTCTTTAAGGCTGACAGAGTATGACTAGCCCAAAGCCATCCGCTGGGTTTCCAAGACTAAGCAGGGATTCAAACCTTTGTCTTCCAAATTCCCAGCCTAACACTCAAACCACTATACCATGCTGTCTCTCTAACATTTCAATGAAGGGCAACAGACTTTTTTTATTTAGGAGGCAATGCCCTTATTATGCTCTCCTGTACTTATGTGTGTTTGTGTGTGTCAAAACTAGTGCAATTGAATTGTGTTCCCTTTTGGTTGGCCTTAAGATTTCACCAATAAAAGTGTCACTGTAGTATGAACTTTGGATTTTGTTTGATAGTCAACACGGCTACCCCTACATTTGTCCATTTTATGGAGATATTTCTGGCTAATGTGGCTTCTGCTTCAGGGCCAGCCCTACCATTAGCCACAGTGTGGCATCTGCCTAAAGTAGCAAATATTGGCTATCTTGAAAGAGAAGCATAATGCTCATGAACTGAATTGGGATTACTCCGTTTTTACAGTAGACATGCTTTTGGGGTTAGGGCTGAAAAGAAAACTTGGTTGGTCCTGGTTATTATGCAACTTGTGGTGGAGGGGGCTGCAATTTGGACTGCAAAATATCTTAGATTGGCCTTGATCTAGCATAGAATAATAGAATCATAGGAGTTTATCACACAAAGGGAATTGGAAGTATAATCCAATGGCAATCTGAATGCAATCATGGGGTTTCGCGTAGTTGCGTGAAAGCTGATCACACACATTTTTGGGCAAAGGTAAGTCCTTCCAAATGCAATCATGGGGTTTCACATTATTGCATGAGAAACTATCACACATAATTTCGGGCACTGGGAGGCAATTTCGGGCAGTTCCAAACGCAATGCAGCATCAATACGCAATAACGTAAATTCGCTGAACTTGTGAATTTACTCAATTCGGAACTGGCCTCACTTCCATTTCTTTCGAAATTGAGAGAAATTCCTCCTGTGTGATAAACTCCATAGAGTTGGAAGAGACCCAGTCCAACCCTATTCTGCCATTCAGAAAGATACAATCAAAGCCTTCTTGACAGATGGCCATCCGGCATCTGTTTAAAAACCTCCAAAAAGGAGACTCCACCATTCTCCGAGGCAGCATAGTCCGCTGTTGAACAGCTCTTAACATCAGAAAGTTCTTCCTGATGTTTAAGTGGAATCTCTTTTCCCGTCACCTGAATCCGCTTCTCTGTATCCTAGTCTCTGAAGCAGTAGAAAACAAGCTTGCTCCTTCTTCAATATTTAAACATGGCTTAATTTTAATACTTAAAATTATTTATTTAAACCTTTCAAATATTTAAACATGGCTATCATGTCCCCTCTTAACCTTCTCTTCTCCAGGGAAAACATATCTAGCTCCCCAAGCCGTTCCTCATAGGGCATGGTTTTCAGTTTGATAACCTAAAGAGCCTACACCGGTAATTTTAAACATCTGAAATTGGTGAATAATTGATGATCCCAGATCTGGGGAATATCAAAAACCCAAGTCAAGGATAACTGAAAGGATAAAATGTCAAGGATAACCTAAATATGAGTATTCCATGAAATAGCCATTTTACTCTGTCTTCGCATAAAAGGACATGAGGAATTCAATAGCACCTTTGAATGTAACTGGGAAGAAGACATTTTAAAGATAAGTTTCTGGACTCAGACACATCTGATGGTGGACTAAGTCGGAAAAAGTTTATGCTAAAAATCACTAATTGTGAGTGTTAATAATTTATTTATGCACATTCAGAAAGTATACATCTCTTTTTAGCATAACATTCATGAACACCTCCTGCAGCGTGACATTCTTTGCCATTCTCATTAATATATAAAAAATGTACCATATTCTGGATTTTTGGCTTGATCTTCATTTATTACAAGGTTGTGTAATTTGCAACTAGCGCTTCCAAAATAGAAGGATTTACAAGAAACTTGGCCAGCAAAGCAAGGAAAGGATGCATTTGTAGGTGTATTATTAGTAGGACTAATTGTGGTTTTTATTTGTTGGTTTAAAAAAAAATTCTGGAAAGCTTGAAAAATAGAACTAAAAAATTGAAACAGCTGAAAAATGGCAATTCTGCTCTTTGTACAACATAAATTATGCAGCGTTTACAAGAGTTACTGAATGAACTATAAATTCCAGAATCTCCCAGCCATCATGACCATTCAGGAATTTGGAGAATTCTAGTTTAAAAAAAACTTCAAAAAACCAAACATAGAGAGAGAACAACTTTTAGCATTTCGATGACACTCCAGCTGGTTGTTGTATGAACAACCAGCCACAATTTATTCTGGTATATCAATGCTGATGTCTGTGTGTTCTTTTCTTTGCTATACATATTAATGAGAGATTACAGTTGCTGCCACATGGCAGAATTAATGCAGTTTGACACTGCTTTAACTGTCATGGCTCCATCCTATGGAATCCTGGGATTTGTAGTGTATTGTGACACCAGTGCATGCCGACATTGAAGGCTAAATAGCTTACAGAATGACAAATCCTAGAATCCCAACAGCACTGAGCTGCAATGGCAGTTACAGCAATGTCAAACTGTCTCAGTTCTGCAGTGCAGATACAACTTACAAGTATACCTCAGGAAAAGAAGTAAACGTGCTCCTGGACATTACTTTTTTAAATATAAAAGCTGGCACCCCCAAATGGTACTAACCTGGCAGCCCTATTGAGGAAGGATCAAGGAGGTATGCAAAAACTCTCAGTGGTCCTGGGCTTATTGATAACAAGAAAGGTAATAAAAGAAAGTCACTAACCCCCATCCATGTTGTGTATGTGTGTGTGTTGTGTGCCTTCAAGTCATTTCCAACTTATGGTGAACCTATAACAGGATTTCTTCCGAGGGGGTTTGCCATTGCCATCTTCATAGCAGAGCGGGGATTTGAACCCTGGCCTCCAGAGTCATTGCCCAATGTTGAAACAACTACACCACACTGCCTCTTCCATCAAGCTTACTTCTTTGCTTTTCTAGCTAGGTCACCCAGTCACCTGATTTCGGCTTACACAAAATCCTGCAGATAGCATTATCTATTTTTTGCCTTCTTTGTATGAAACAGGGCCAGAATTATCTGATAGGAAGATGATGATAAAACTGGGTGTTTTTATTAAAATTTTCTCTCCCATCAACAACAAAAATCTCGTATGCCCATCCCCTCAGTTATACGCAAATGGAAAATGTTGTGACTCTTGTTGATGTGATGGCAAATCCTAGAGTGGTTGTTTTATTGTAGCAAAAGGGTAAAAATACCGCAGTACCTCATGGGACACCTCAAAATTGGGTTTGTTTGACGGTATGTTAAGCCCATTTAGAAAGCCAGCATAGATAGTGGTTTGAGTGTTGAACTATGTCTCTGGAGGCCAGGGTTCGAATCCTGGCTTGGCCATGGAAACTCACTGGGTGACCCTGGGCAAGTCAGACCCTCTCATCTTGAGAGGATGGCAATGTCAAACCTCCTCTGAAGAAACTGCCAAGAAAACCTCATGATAGGCTCATTTTAGGGTTTCTGTAATTTGGAACCGACGTGAGGAGACACAACAACAACAACAACAACAACAAAGCCCATTTACAGCCAGGATGGTGCAATGATTTCAGAATTGCAGAATTAATGCAATTTCACACCATTTTAACTGTCTTGGCTCAATGCTATGGAATCCTGGGCAAGGCAGCTTGTTGGAGCTCCAGAGCTCTCTGACAGAGAAAATGCTAAATAACTCACAAAACTACAAATCCCACAATTCCAGAGCATTGAGCTTTGGCAGCTAAAGCGGTATTAAACTGTATTAATTCTGCAGTGTAGAAGCAGCTAGGACTCCAGAAAGCCAGGCTTGAAATCCCTGCTCAGCCATGGAAAGGCACTGACTGACATTGGCTACTTCCCACTCTCAGCCTAAGAGGAATGATAAGGTGTATCATTGATATAGCGTATCACTGATGATACAGTATAGCAGTACAACTCTTTTTTAAAAGAAAATTTTTAAAAAGGGGAAAGAGGAGGATTTTGTTGTTGTTGTCGTTCTGATATGTCTTGACACTGCAAAGAAACCAATGCAAGTGTGTGAATAAAATGTTTGAGGTAGTCCTAGGAATTGCTGGAAAAGAGGACAATACAAATATCATTTGGATATACAGATGCATTGAGAGGTGGAATTCTGTGGGACAGGCAAGCAGGGTACTGAAGGACGATGTATCCAGCCCCTTCCCACCAGTGAATAGAGGTGTGCCAACCAGAAGCAGGGTCCCTTGTGGGACCCTATCCTTGGTAAAACGTGGCTTGGTATACTCCTTGGCTGAATTTTAAGGTGGGTTTCAGCAATAGCAATAGCAATAGCAATGGGACTAATTCCCACTACTTTTTAAACCGGTTCACAAATTGGTTTGAAGTGGTTTAAATGACCCTGATTCATACTTGAACCAAATAGCTGAAGTGATATGGAGAGGAGGGGGCATGCGCTAGACCCATTTAACCTGCATCTTTTTGACGCTGATGTTTTCCTCGTCTTTTTGGATAAATTGATTCTGGGCAAGTGTGAGTCAGATGTGGATCGGAATCTATTTAAATTTGCCCTTCGGCCAGCTGGGGCATATCCATTTTGAATAAACTCATTCGTCAACATGAATCGCAAGTGGATTATTTTATTTTATTTTGCAACAAGAAAATGCAAATGTAGTGTGAACCGCACTCTGCTGCTGAACCGATCCATTGATTCGGATAGCAAAGCGATTTATTTGTAAGTGGGAATGTGGCCTACATTTCTATACAACTTCATAGTTAACTAAGCACACTCTAAGATGTTTATAATGTGTAAGTCAATTGCCTCCAACAATCTGGGTACTAATTTTACTGGCCAATGAAAGGATGGAAGGTTGAGTCAACCCAGAGCCTGTGGGATCAAGCTAACATCATCATCATCATCATCATCATCATCATCATCATCCCCCCCCTTCTCCCAGAGCTGGGATTAAGGGCGGCTTACAACATTAAAAATAATACAAAAATAATACAAAACATACAAAAATAGTACATTAAAACCAAACTAAATTAGTACAATAATTAAAACAGATTCCAAGCTAAAACATCGAAAACTTTAAAAAGATAAATGTGTAAAATAACATTGTGGCTGCAGTACCAGCATTTAGCTGCTGTGCCACCAAGGGTCCCTGGTTTCAAGGGCATTTATGATTGTGGTTACAGTGCCATGATTTTAAATGTGAAAAGGATGCAGTTATGAGATTAGAATTTAGTCTGGAAAATCACTATGCAAAGGGATCTTGTAGCACCTTTGAAACCATCTGCAAGAAAGACGCCTGTAGCATGAGCTTTCATAGACTTAAGTCTACTTCCTGAGATGCATGGAGTGGATGGTCCAGGAACAGAGCTATATATGCAGGTTGTGTGTGACAGCAGCAATAGAAATGCAAAACTTGGGAGTATGAAAATGAGGTGAGAGCTTCAAATTAATGGTGGTGGGATTCATTGGAATGTAGTATGAATTGCCCAAGAGACCTCTATGAGGCTAGGATATTAACTAGTGTTGTAATGTGTGTGATGTGCCAAGAAACCATTGTCTCTGTTCAACACAGTGTTGGTGGACTGGAGTTTATGGATATATTCCAGTTCTGCTATTTCTCTTTCCAATCTTCCTTTGTAGTAGTAGAATCATAGAATTATAGAATCATTATTCATAGGGTTGTTTGTTTGTTTGTTTGTTTGTTTATAGGGCTGTCTTGGCAGGTATTCACATTTCCTTCCAGGTTCTCAGCCAGCATCCCATTACATTCCAATAACTTCCACTGCCATTCATTTGGTTATCTACTCATCTTGGTTTTAGGGAGCATCCTTCCTCCTGTCTTTGTCTCCCAATGACTGTCATTAAATCTGAACTTGTCATCTCATCTCAATACCCACAAATTTTGCATTTCTATTGCTATTCTCACATACAGCCTGCTTATATAGGTCTGTCCCTGGATCCTCCACTCCATGCATCTGAGAAAGTAGACTCAAGTCTACAAAAGCTCATACTGCTAGCTTCTTTCTGTCAATGTCCAAGGTGCTAAAAGATCCATTTATGAGACTGTAAGTCTAACGTACCACATCATAATGGATTACCAGGATGCCTGGCAAGTTTGGCCACCCTGGATATTCCCTTTCAAGTTCAGACTATAACCCAGCATGAATTAATTGACCAATATAGAAGCCACCAGTTGCTATTGTGAACTTCTCCCTTGTGTACTTTTTTTTTATCTTTGACTATAAGCAATTTAGAAAAGTTCAGAATTGATATCCAACAGAAATAAGGCTAAATAAAGAGAAAGGGTTAGTGTTTTGACGTACAGTGTCATGTGGTAAATATGAATGGCAAAATGTGACATTTTCAGAAACTTTTGTTTTAGCTAAAAAAAAAGCACACATGAAAATAATCATGCCTAGTGAACTCGTAACAGAAGTCTGTTCTGAAGCAACCTTGTTTGCATTTCTTTCAGAGCAGCATG
The DNA here is from genome assembly GCA_034509955.1 of Urosaurus nigricauda. Classification (NCBI taxonomy): domain Eukaryota; kingdom Metazoa; phylum Chordata; class Lepidosauria; order Squamata; family Phrynosomatidae; genus Urosaurus; species Urosaurus nigricauda. Next base: position 373,512,059 of record JAOEGL010000001.1, on the reverse strand, counting down.
GGTCTATGCGGAAGCAAAACGAACACCATCCAGAGGCAGAAGAACAATTCAATATATAGGATGAAACCTCAAATACACCTGAGAAAGAAGTTTCATCCACCTATCCTACCAGTAAGGAATCTTGTCCAAGACCAGGAAACCAGACATGGGGAAACCTAGATGTTGTGGGACTCTAGTAGGGATCCTTTCAGGGCCTGGCCCTGAGTCTAAGGGCTGGGACTCCATTCTCCAGTTCTCATGTTAAAGGGGGTGGGGGATCTCAGGAGTATCCAACATTATCTATGTATTTCTTTTTAAATTGATAATAACATTTGAAAAGTATATAAATGGCTTCTGAAAGTAGAGACAGAAGATGAATCTGTAAATGAGTACATGATAAGATGAGCTCAAAATTTTGGGCATATGGTTCATATGGGGGGGGGGAATAGAGGGAAATGTGGTCTAAAGACATAAAATTTACTTTGGGCAGTGATTTAAAAGAAAACCTGTATAAGATGATCTATAGATGGTATCTAACTCCAAGTAAGTTATTGATAATGTCGCAGAACATTTAAAGCAAATATTGGGAAAGTCAAGATAAGGGGAACTCAATTTTTTCACATGTGGTGAACTTGTAAGAGGGCAAAAAGTTACTGGTCTAAGATTTATATGTTAATCCCCAAAATTTTAAAGGTAGATTTTTGTACTGTTTTGTACTTATTGTGTTTGGACCTTACACTTGGGCTGGCATCCTGTCCATGACACTGTGGTTGTGTGCCTTCAAGTCATTTCCAACTTATGGCAACCCTAAGGTGAACCTACCATGTGGTTTTCTAGGGCTGAGAGTGTGTGACTTGCCCAAGTAGGAGTAGGGAATAGAACTCTTGCCTCAAGGGTCATAGTCCAATGCTCAAACAACCGTGCAGGCTATAGCAGCCTGGTATGTTTGTGACATACATCAGCATAGTGTTGGCATGTGTGTTTATTTTATTATATTTGGGTCATTGTGGTAGAAGAAATTCACTGCCTCTCTCATGCATCCCCGCCCCATTAAAATTTATTTGTCTTTTGTTGGCTACTGCTGCCCCCCTCCCCAATAGTCATGTTGTTGCTGCTGGAAAGCAGGGGGTAGGTGAAAAGTGTCTGCCTATCACCCCTTGGCCAGACCAGACCAACATCATAGAATCATAGAGTTGGAAAGGGCCACAAGAGCCATCTATTCTAACCCCCTGCCATGCAAGAAGACACAACAATAGCATTCCTGAAAGATGTCCATCCAACCTTGGTTTAAAGAACACCAAGGAGGGAGAGACATCATTCTCTTGGACTTTCTGGGGAGAGGTCTTGGAGGATAATGTCATCATTGTGTGTCCATCTATAGAAACATAAATAGTGGTGTCATGAGCTAGGCTGTCACCTGGGAAGGGTGCTGCTCCCCAGGGAGAAAGCTCAATGATGGAGTGACCAGAAAGTCCTTATGTTCACCACTCTTGCACCAAAGGGGGAGGAGGGCCTAAATGGGGTGTCATCCAGTGCAGGTCGCACCCCCTGCACACACCTCAGTGATGTCACTGGACATAGGTATATGCTTTTGGCTGCCCCCTGATCTCCCTCTCTGAGGGAATGTCTTCCACTGTTGAACAGCCCATACTGTCATAAGTTCTTCCTAATGTTGAGGTGGAATCTCTTTCCTGCAGCGTGCATCCATTGTCCCACATCCTGTTCTCTGGAGCAGCAGAAAACAAGCTTTCTCCCTCCTCAATATGACATCCCTTCAAATATATAAACAGGGCTATTGTATCACCTCTTAACTTTTTCTTCTCCAGGCTAAACATCCCCAGCTCCCTAAGTCTTTGCTCATAAGGCATGGTTTTCAGACCCTTCAACATTTCAGTCACCCTCCTTTGGACACCTTCCAGTTTCTCAACATCCTTTTTTGAATTGTGGTGCCCAGAGTGGCGCCTTGCTCGGCAATGGAAACCCACTGGGTGACCTTGAGCAAGGCACACTCTCTCAGCCTCAGAGGATGGGAATGGCTAACCTCCTCTGAAACTTGCCAAGAAAAGCCTGTGACAGGACTTTTTCTTCAGACACTGCAATGGTCTGCTGGATGAGATTCAACAGCTGAATACGCTGTGTGCTGTCTGAACAGCATTGAAGACCAGTCTCTTCCAGCAGACCTATCCAAATGATTTTTAAATTGTGAATTTAGAAGTTGGATTTTAAATGTTTAAACTGTTTTAAAATGTGGTTGTTTTATTTGTCTTGTTAAAAGGTTGCATGCTTTAATTAATGTGTTTTAATTGGTGTTAATCCTTGTTGATTTGTTGTTGTTCCCCACCTTGATCCATGGGAAGAGACGGAAAAGAAATAACAACAACAACAACTGATTCAGCTTAGGATCAGAATAAGTTGGAAACAATCTGAATGCACACAACAACAACAATGTAAATACGGCTTCTGCTAATCATGGGAATCATATAATTATTAGAGTGCTGAATTATGCTCCTAATACAGCATTTAGCAATGAAGTGATATCCAAATAGCTTCATGGTTATGGGACAGAAGAGAAGGGACGAAGTCTAAAGCACTGATGTCACATATGGCTTCTTATCTTTCTTTCTTTCTTTCTTTCTTTCTTTCTTTCTTTCTTCTAAAGGTCAAACCACGCACACTTACCACTTCTGCTGACCAGCCTTCAGGCAACGGTGAGAACCATTTTTTTTAATTTACCAATTTACTTATATGTCCTAGTGGCTCCCTGCCTTGCCCCCAGATAAACTGTGAAACAAAGCAAAGAAAATAAAACACAATGAAATGGAACATTAAAAGAAAAACTTGGGGAGGGAGAAATGATATAAAAGCAGTACTGTTATTTTTAGGTTGGTGTTATTCTATTAAAGAGGTACACACACAATTACAGGGAGAAGCAGCTCATCATACAGTACTCCGAAAAATTTCATTGATGAAAACCAGTACAAGTAGTCATGCAGCTTTGCAGTGTAGTCCAGATAGCATAAGTTATTCATGAAGAAGAACACATAAGCGAAGAGAGGATGCAGCAGTTTACTTTTGCCTGAGCCTACTGGGAACGACAAGTTTCTTCCTTGTCCTCTTTTGTCTTTTGAACTCAGTTTGCAGGAATTGAAATAAACTGAAAACAAAGAGGGAAAGAGGGAGGAGGAGGAGAGAAAGTAGGATGTTTTAACATCAACTGAAAAAGTGGGAAGAGAGAGGATTAACTGGGACTTCCCTTTCCAAACTGGGACTTTTTTCAGGGCATGATCTTATTCAAATCCTTATTTATTTTTCTATTTTAAAAAATACAATTATTTTGGATGCTTTTGTAAAAGCATTGCTGTCAGGGTATAGAGGACACATTGGGCCTCCAGGGAGACCTAAAGGGCTGTGTCCACAAGGCCTGTGTCCACAAATATCCTCCAGAGTGTATAAGGGATTTTCACTATGTTTTGGGTTCTCTTTGGGTCATTTTAGGCCGGGAGGGGCCTTTTTTTTTGGTAACAAGAAATTATCTAGGCTGCATAGTTTTTTGTGGAGCTATCGGGCTATGTGGCCATGTTCTGGAAGAGTTCCTTTCTGATGTTTCGCCAGCATCTGTGGCTGGCATCTTCAGAGAAGATGCCAGCCACAGATGCTGGCAAAACATCAGAAAGGAACTCTTCCAGAACATGGCCACATAGCCCAAAAGCTCCACAAAAAACTATGGATGCCGGCCATGAAAGCCTTTGACTCCATAACTAGGCTGCATCTGCACCTGCAGACAATGCAGTTTGACATCACTTTATCCATCATGAACCTGTGCCACTAGTGTTGTGCCACTAGTGGTCTCTGACAGAGAAGGTTACATATCTCACAAAACTATGAATCCCAGGATTCCATAGCATTGAACCATAGTAGTTATAGCATTGAACCACAGTAGTTATAGTGGGGTCAAAATGTATTAATTCTGCAGTGTAGATGCCATGTAAGAAAGAGAAAAAAACAGGACATTTTAAAAGCTGCTGAGAATGTGGGATGGCAAAGGATTTAATGTTCTCTTTTGTATGTTTTAAATTGTATCATTCTTTTACACTGTGAGCCATTTTTAGTCCTAATTCTGGAAGAAAAGTGAGGAGATGATGATGATGATGATGATGATGATGATGATGATGATGATTTCCTTGCCAAACTGGAGCAGTTGGAGGGCATATGATTCAGGTTTTACTGCCATGGCTACATCCTATGCAATCCTGGAATCAATAGTTTGGTTATGCACCAACTCTGGCTGAGAATTCTAAATTCCCCTCCTTAAACTTCAAATTCCAGAATTCTTTAAGATGTTGCCATGGTAGTTAAAGTGGAATCATAGTGCTATAATTGTATAATATGAAAGGTCCCCTGGAGAACTGCTTGATTTTCACCTCTTTTGGAGGGAATGAAACCAAAGTAGCCCGTCCTGAGTTCTTGGCTTGGAAAACGAGTCTTTGCACTATTCTGGCATGATTCCTCCAATAAATCCAAAAGAAATAATAGCCAAACTCTGTTCTCACAAAACCGCATATTGTTCCTGAGACATGTGACCTTGTGATGAAAAGGAGGAAGCTTGCTGGTGGCTTTATTTGAAAAGGTCAGACGGAGTGAGATTTAAAACTGTCTGTCTCATGGGTGTCTATATTTAGATGGTCTCTTGCACACTGCTTATTAATTAAATGCTAAACGCTCATGCCACATAAAAGCTCTTTTCCCTGAGTGTGTGTGTGTTCTGCTAGAGACATGCCTAATAGGATCACATTTGCATTTGTCCCCTGGAGCTGTGGGGCTGGAAGAAACATTTACTGTGACTTTTGTGATTCCACATTGACAAGACAACCTATAAGATGTGGGAATAGAGACCAAACCACTTGATTCTTATGCAGCCTTTCCCAACCTGGGTCCTTGCTGATATATTGGACAACAATTCCCATCAAGTTGCAAGAGGAATGAAAACATCTCACCGGGAAGTTGAAGGCTTTCATGGCCAGCATCCGTAGTTTTTTGTGCGTTTTTCAGTCTATGAGGCTGTGCTCTAAAAGAGTTTCACCAGTAGCTGTGACTGGCATCTTCAGAGAATGCTGGCATGGAAAAGAGTAGGGTATATATACTTTTGGTTGAGAGGAAGTGATTTGCTTGTTAATCTGTGTACTGTTCTGTTGTTGAATGGAGTCACAGGAGTAACAGGCAGAATAGGACAACTGGTGAGGAAGCACAACCTCTACACACAACTTCCTCACACAACTGGTGAGGAAACACATAACCCCAAATTCTAGCATTCTTCAAGATGTTGCCATGGCAGTTAAAGTGGAATCATAGAGCTATAATTGTATAATGTGAAAGGTCCCCTGAAGAGCTGCATTTCAAAGCTCCTGACTTTGAAAAATGGCCTCTGAAGCACTTAAGGGATGTGAGTTGCAGCCGGGCTGTACTGGGATGACGGATTGGGAGACAAGAGCCATGCGATATGACCAGGATGCAGCCTGAATTAGGCTTCAATTTGGGAGTGGTAAGTCGTATTAGAAAAGCTGTGCATGGCTATGAGTCCTGAAAAACACCAAAGTCAAGACCCAGCAAATGCAAATGAAAACCATCCGACAATGGCTCATTAATTAAATAGACACCCTGAGGCCTTGCCATTCAACAACAAAATAATAGATAGATTACATGCAAATGACTTCCCCTCAACCAACAGTATACATACCCCATTCTCTTCCATGCCAGCATTCTCTGAAGATGCCAGCCACAGCTGCTGGCGTAACATCAGGAATAAACTCTTCCAGAACATGGCCTCATAGCCCAAAAAATCCACAAAAAGCATCTCACCCCTCATTGAAGAACTGGCCAAATAAGGGCTGGTTGAAAATCATCATAGCTGCACAGGAAGCTACTAACTAAAGGGGCAAAAACTGAAGGAAAACAAGGCACTAAGGCACTATACTAAGGATACACACCAGACTCAACCTGGTCCCAATGTGATCTGTCCAGATGATATATGGCCATATCCACAGCAAAACTGCCATTTTAATCCAGTTTAAGATAACCCACTATTTGACCTGGAGCTTCCAGAAAACTCTGAAGTGCCTATGGTTCTCTCAACTGTCTGGACGACTGGATTGGGTCCAATTCAGTCAGTTCTCCAGACAGCAAATGTGGCACCATCCCCCTTACCTTGCACTGAGTAGGACAGGGAAGGGAATGGATCATGTCTTGCGCTGCTGCTGGCTCACCAGCCAAGCAGATCCTGCAAGACCCTGGCCATTGCTGACACTTCCTCTGTGAACAGAATACTGTGAACATTACTGTGCTATGCTATGTATTATTACTTTATTTTGTAAACCGCTTTGATCTATTTGGAAAGGCGGTATATAAATAAAATGTATTATTATTATTATTATTATTATTATTATTATTATTACAGAATGAGGCATCTATGCAAGAAGCCACAGCCACAGCCCAGCTCTCACAGGGAGCTCTTTGGCTGCTAAGGTGGCAGCACCAATGCATTCCTGCTGGCTGGTGGGCACAACACTGGATTTGGCTTGGTGCATGTGGCCATCATTGTGGTCAGTCCAGGGACAGTCTAGGGGATAATACTGTGGACTTGCCACAGATAAAGTGGCCAGCGTAGACATGTCCTATGCCAATTCAGGCCCCAACTGTGGCTTTGCTTGACAAGAGATGGGAATGGATAAGCTATTCTCAGAACAGTGATGATTCTGGCTGTGGGATGAGATCTTCAGATGAAGGAGAAGATATCAATGTTTTCAAACATTTTCTAGCTGTTTTTCATTTCATCTCACAGCCACTATGAGTCCATTCAGGATATAAGCAGCTTATAAATCAAACAATAAACAAACAAATAAATAAATATAAGAATACATTATTTACTCAAGGGCTTTTCTCATGCTACAGGCAAACACTGTGTAGTTGCGCTGCATGAGTTTGTCCCTACATGTGAGCGTGACCTGCCGTTGACAGTAGGTGAAACATTTGAAGTTCTTTACAGGTAAGCAACCTTGTCCAGCTTTTCCATGGTAGAATTCAAAGATATAGCCATATTAGTTTGTAAAATCAGTATGAATAGACATCTTGTAGCACCTTTGAGATTAACAGAAAGAAAGAAGTTGGCAGCGTGAGCTTAAGTCTGCTTAATTCTATGAAAGCTCATGCTGCCAACTTCTTTCTTTCAATTAGTCTCAAAGCTGCTACAAGATCTCTCTACATACAGCTTTTTGGTGGGTTCACATATACATACTCTGATTTACCTTTCACTATAAATTCAGGAAAATAATGTTCAGATTTGAAGTATGCTAGATTAGAACTCATCTCTTGGTCTCCTCATGAGCAACCATCAGATCACATTTTGCAGAAGTCATTAAATGCCTCTTTCTGTTGGGACTGGAATGAACACAGCTTAGTCTCTCTCTCTCTCTCTCTCTCTCTCTCTCACACACACACACACACACCCTGTGTATATTGTGTATTTTTGTACCTATTTCATTACTGTGCTTTGTTCACAGCAATGGGGACTGGTGGCTAGCAAAATCACTTACCACCGGGAAGAAAGGCTACATTCCTAGTAATTTTGTGGCCCGTGTCATCAGCCTAGAAGAAGAGAAGTAAGTCTGAGAAGAAGGTATAGCAGGCTCCTCATGTTTATCGCGTCAGCCCAAAGTCTGTCATTTTCACTTGATGCTTTTGAGAAATCCATTCAATATTTTAAATCAGGTTTCTGGCCCTCATGGTTTTACAGTATGCCATTTGGAAACAGGCACTAAAGACAGAGAAATAGTGAAAGATATGTTGCCTCAGTCATTAATCAAAATGGAGACTGTAGGCAAGAAATTAGAAGAAAGGTAAGATTTGGAAAGACACTCTGGCTCTTACCAAACTACAAACCCCAGGACTCTGTAGGATGGAACCATCATCACTGAAATGGTATTAAAACTGCAATGAGCCTATACAGACAGGCACTTTGTGTCGGCCTGTGGACGAAGCCAAGGTGGAGCATCCGCATGCTCGATGCCTTAGCCCACCCCCAGGGTGCCATTTGGTGCGCACCAATCTATATACAGTGCGTGCCATCGTGGCGCCCCTCTGATGCTGCATCCACATGATGCAGCACTGAAGGGGCATCATAAAGCCATGCCGCACAGCAGCTATGGCACCCCTTGAGGAGCACTCTCCAGAGGCGGGATAGGAGCCACGGCATGAGGTTGCTGCAGCCCCGATCTGGCCAGTAAAGGGGTGGCTTCAGACCGCCCCTTTGGGGTAGTTTTGGGAGCCAGCAGTTTGAGTGTTGGACTACAACTCTGGACACCAGAGTCTAATTCCCTGCTCAACCACAAAGCCCCATAAGTGACTTTGGACAAGTCAAACACTCTCAGCCTCAGAGTTAGGCAATGGCAACCCCCCTCTGAACAAATCTTGCCAGGAAAACCCCATAATAGCTTGGCTTATTGGAAACAACCTGAAGGCACATAACAACAACTACTACAACAACAAATATACCATGCACTCCATGTGTCTGAGGAAGTACTCCAAGTCTACAAAATCTAATCTTGGAAGCTGAGGAAGTTCAGCTGTGTTTGTGTGTGTGTGTGTTTGTTGATGGGACTTACACTAGTGTTGATGGGACTTGCATTCCAATAGTCTGAGGTCACTGAATTCCCATTGCTAATCTAGAAGTTTCTGAAATATTGCTCTCTCCCAAAATAATAATAATAATAATAATAATAATAATAATAATAATTGTTGTTGTTATTATAGACAGGTCTCTATTGCAACTAAGGTGCTTTAGTGAAAAATATGTTCTCCTTCTTTCTCAGATGGTTTTTTAAAGGCCTCAGCAGAAAAGAAACTGAACGTCTCCTGATGGCACCTCGCAATGCAGTGGGTTCATTCCTGATCAGGGAAAGTGAGACAACTCCTGGTAAGGAGTTAGGAAAACCCCTTCTCAAGTTGGACTGGTTTCTTTTGGGGGATTCTCCTGCTGTTATGGTCATTGCCTTAGGGATTCTGGGAGTCAGACTCACCACCACCACAAAAGTAATTTTTCAAAGTTCTGAATGTTTTGCCTATGAAGATGAGAAGGCTCTGCAGAGCTTTCCACAGGGATTAGTGACCTTGGCTGCATCTGCACTGCAGAAATAATGCAGCTTAACACCACTTTAACTGTCATTGCTCAATGCTATGGAATTCTGGGATGTGTAGCCTGCTCTGTTTGAGAGCTCTGGTGCCACAACAAACTACAGATCCCAGAATTCCACAGGAAAGAGCCATGGCAGTTAAAGTGGTGTCAAACTGCTTTATCTTTGCAGTGCAAATACAGCCGTTGTTACAGCAAGATGATGGATGTGTGACTTCACAGTCAACCACTGTTTCCTGGCCTGGTGAATTACTCTGGAAATGTGTGTGTGTTTATCTTAATTGAATGTTCCTTATACAGTATCAGCTCCTTAAGAATGGAGATGTAGCATTAATTGGGTCTAGCCTCCAAAGAATTCTGTTGGTAGGAAAGAGAGGACAATCCCGCAACATTTTCCATTCCCGATTTAGGAGTTGCTGTTACACTAAATATTTTTTTCTCTAGCACTGCCTTCAACACACACAACCTTCAACACACAGAAGCACACAAGCATACTTTTAGTTGGAACCACTCCCATGTCACTCTGGAAGCAATAGATTCCCTGCTTTACTTCTTGTCTTTGCTTACTAAGAACTGGTCTAGAGATGGTTTTTGTTCATAACACACAATTGCAGTCTCTCTCTCTCTCTCTCTCCCCCCCCCCCCCCCCCCCCATTCTGTATAGCTCATCAAACAATTATTGAGGATTTTTAGAGAAATTGTTCCTTTAGTTAAAAGCTTCCTGTGTGCAGCTTCTGGGAGTTTTATTTCCTCCTAATTAAGATAATTGGATGATTAGTGATTAATTTACCTCCTTTCTAAGAATGCATTCCCTTTTCCCCATAAGATGCATGTGTGTCTTTGTGGAATTCCCTGTTCTGTTGTCTCTTTCTCTCCTCTGATTGTTTTATAGAAATAGATTATTTTGCTAAAATGAGAAGATAGAGTCAGGAAATAAATGACAGGAGGCGTATAATTTCACACTTGCCCATACCTATGGGTTACAAAAACATGACTGAAATAAGAAGCAATTCAAGGATAATGCAGAAATCCTCCAGACCCACAAAGGTGAAAATAAGGAAAAGCTAAAACCCTTATACTTTATTCTCACACTGATGTCACACCCATTTCCCCCTTCGAGTTTGGAGAAGTGACTTTCTGAGATTACAACTCCCAGAACCTGTATTCTATGATCAGTACTCCAAACAAACAAAAAAGGTCACTTTTCTGAGTGCAGCTCTCTATTACCCGTTACTTTCCACAATTTCAGAATCTATTGCGATGCCAAAAAGTTTGGTCAGCCCCCCATATCCATGGATTCAAGCATGCTTGGCTTGAAAATTTTCAAATATATATATATAAATTCCAAAAAGCAGATGTTAATTTTTCCATTATATATAAGAGACATCATTTTACTATCTGTTGTATTTAATGGGACTTGAATATCCACAGATTTTGTTATCCATGGTGGAGTCCTGGGACCAAACTCCATCAGATACCAATGGCTCACTGTAATCTGATTTCTCTCCTTTTTTCCCCTCCTCCGCCCTGTTCTAGATGCCTTTTCCCTGTCCATTAGAGACAGTTCATCTCAAGGGGATGTCATCAAACATTACAAGATCCGGAAGATGGATGATAGGGGATACTATATTTGCCCTAGCATCGTATTCATTTCACTCCAAGAGCTTGTCAAGCATTATTCTGGTGAGCAAAGATATGTAGTTTAGTTAGGGACTGGCAGTCCGGGGGCAAGAGGTAGAAAGGGGGTCCCCTTCCCCTCCCTGCATTTGCTTCCAGCATCCCAAAAGAACCTGTTATTTATAAAAGAGCAGTTTTACAGTGTGGATGAGCAATGATAGGGGGCTAAGGGCTGCAGTGATCCCCTCCAGGGGACTTCAGTGGGCCACACTCTCTGGTCACACTCTCTCAAATAATTTTTTTATAAAAATACTTTTGCCTCCAAATATCCTGCATCCCCCCATAGGGAGGGAGCATGGAGGCAATTGGCACCATGGTCTGGCCCCTTTCTGGGCCATTTTAGGCCAGAAAAGACTCCCCCCCCCCCCCACCAACATGAAGTCACCTAGCCACAGACAGGGAAGATTATCAAAGGGTAAGGACAGGATAAGGATGGGAGCAAAACATGATCTGTAGAGAGAGGCGGGAAATAATAATAATAATAATAATAATAACCACCACTACTACTACTACTACTACTACTATTATGCTACTGTCCTTTTGGCATGATTCCCCAAAGATTATCAGACAGATTGTGCTTGTCCCATCATTATCCAGTCAGTGAAGTAGCATTATCCCATCACTTTGGTATTAACAGGAAAATCTGCTAATGAAAAATGGAGGTAAATGACGGGACACTTCATTATCGGGATTAATGACAGGATAAGCATGCTGTCATGTGATAGTCTTCGCATGATTGCACCATAAGAACAGGAGCATCACACTTTGCCTTCTGACTTTGCCCTCAGTGTGATCATCTCCAATGTGACCAGATGTTATAACCACAAAAGAGAACAAGGCACCACAAACTGTAGGACATTGAAGGAAAATGTACAACACAAAATAAAAGCTAAAAACCCTCATATCAATATAAATTCATGCTTCATAGTCATGCTGAAATGGAGGACATTTTAGAATTTCTTTTGGACAGAAGGTTGAAATGTAAGACATGTCTAGGAAAAGGAGGACATCTGGTCACCCTGGGCTGGACAGCTATCTGCTGAGGATGCTCTAGGTGGAGGTCCTGCATTGAGCATGGGGTTAATTTGAAGGAGAACATAATTTTAATTTTGCTAGTTGTTTTTGTCACAACTAGTGTCATTACATTCAGTGATATAAGGGAATTATGATTTGTGAGTAACATTCGTACAAAAACATTACTAAGGATTCTATATGGTGTAGTATGGGAGGAAGTCAATGTGGGAGTGACACCTTGAGTTACCACACTGGGTGATGCCAACCCTAGTGATGCCACTGGTTGCAGCTTCTCTTTTATGCTGATTCTGCCCCCACAAATGTGCACATATGAACTCTCTCTCTCTCTCTCACACACACACACACACACTCACACACGAACTTCTGCATACTCCCCAGCGTTTCACAGATGAAAACCAGGACATGTGTGGCCAAGCAACAGCTCAGCTTCCATGTCAGTGGGACAGTAAACACATTCCATGTTTTGAATAACATTTTTAAAAAAAGATCTTGCCAAGAAAACCTCATGATAGAGTCATAGAATCATAGGAGTTTATCACATGATGGGAATTGGAAGTATAATCCAATGGCAATCCAAATGCAGTCATGGGGTTTCGCGTTATTGCATTAAAACCAATCACACCCATTTTCGGGCAATGGGAAGTCCTTCCAAACACAATCATGGGGTTTCACGTTATTGCATGAGAAACTATCACACACAATTTTGGGCATTGGGAGGCAGTTTCAGTCAGTTCCAAACGTGATGCGGTGTCAATACGCAATCACGTAAATTTGTCGAACTAGCGAATTCACTCAATTCCGAACTGGCCCCACTTTCATTTCTTCTGAAATTGAGAGAAATTCCTCTCGTGGGATAACGTCCATAGAGTTGGAAGAGACCACAAGGGCCATCCAGTCCAACCATACAGGAACTCCCAGTCAAAGCATCCCCGACAGACTCTATTTAAAGACCTCCAAGGAAGGAGACTCCACCACTCTCCAAGGGAGTGTGTTCCACTTTCAAACAGCCCTTTCTGTCAGGAGGTCCTTCCTAATGTTGAGGTGGAATCTTTTCTCCTGGAGCTTGCATCCATTGTTCCGGGTCCTATTCCCTGGAGCAGCAGAAAACAAGCTATGGCACCCCTTCAAATATTTATACAGGGCTATCATATCACCCCTTAACCATCTCTTCTCCAGGTTAAACATACCCACCTCCAGAAGTCTCTCCTCATAGGGCATGGTTTCCAGACCCTTCACCATTTTGGTGGCCCTCCTTTGGACACACTTATCAGCATCCTTTCTGAATTGTGGTGGCCAGTACTGGACACAGTATTCCAGGTGATGCCAGACCAAAGCAGAATAGAGTGGCTCCAGGCTCTTTTCTTTTCTTTTCTTTTCTTTTCTTTTCTTTTTGGAGGAAGATACAGTTCAATGTCTTTGATAATTCTTGTAAAGTCTGAATTAAATGCTGGAGCGGATTTACAGCCCCACCAACATGTGTCAGCCACCTGCTGTCGTTGATACTTCCAGAACAGGGTCTCACAGCGGCTTTTCCTTCAAAATAAAAACAGCCAGCTATGTTTTTAAAAAGAGAGGGAATTAATAATGCAATGCATGATTTGCCTTTGACAGGCAATAAAGGAAATTGCCATTGAGCTTTGACAGGAGGTAGATGTTGCCCAAAATAGCTGCCTTCGGGGCCTCCTGGATTATCAGTAGAGATAATGCTCAGAAGTTGTTTGCTGGACAGGATCCAAGCCAAGCACTCACAACCAAAATAGAGCAGTTATTCACACAGAGTCAGTTCTGAAGGGAGATTAGATGTAAACATGTATGGTACAGGGTGACCAAATGTCCTCCTTTTCCAGGACATGTCCTACACTTCAGCCTGCTGTCCAGGAGGAATTCCAAAATGTCCTCCATCTTGAGCATGACTTAAGAAGCATGAACTTATATGAGTGTTTTTAGTTTTTATTTTGTAATGTCCTGTATTTTTCTTGAATGCCCTACATTTTGCAGTGCTTTGTCCTCCTTTGCAGTTATGGTATCTGGTTGCTCTGTGGTGATTGCAGTGCTTCTGTGTCAGGTCTACTCACATGGAATTAGCAAACCCATATATGATCTCCTACAATGTGCTGAGAAGAGCAAACAATGTTTCACAGAATTTGGGATATGAGCAACTGGATTTGGCAATACAACATTTAGGAAAATGGACATGGAGAGCTTGGGGAAGTTTACTTTTGGACTATAACTTGAAGAATGCTCCAGCCAGTATGGCCAGATGCCATGAGTTTTAAAGATTCAATGGTCTGGGGCAAGGGTAGAGCTATTTGGGAAGGAGAATGAGTGCATTGCCCATTTAAACAAGAATTCTTCTTCCCCCATAAAATTGTTCTTTGGTCTCCAGATTTCTAGCATTGCAGAGAGTCAAGCACTGAAAACCATTCATCCCAAGAAATCTTACATTTGTTGTATTCCTATCCCCTTGGAACCTTGGCTTGATCCTTTTTCTTGGGATGATTGAACTATTTTTCTAAATTCAACTGAAGTTGTAAGTTACTGCAATGCTAGGAATTTGGGGGCTGAAGGAAAATGCAGCTTGAGGGAGAATTCTTGGCTTGGATGGTGATACCCTCATTTAATCCCATGTGGATCTAGGGAGACATACGCTCCAAAAAAGTAACTTTTTCAAACTCTTTCCTTGCCCCTTCCTTATTACAGTGGTTTTCTGAGATAAGGCTTGGAAAAGTTACTGGCCATGCTAAGCTGGGAGATTCTGGGCATTGGTCCAAACAAGTGGCTTTTCCAAGCTCCTCTGCTCTGGAAAATATAATTGCAAGCTAGTTCATGGGGAAGACCATAATGGTGCTTTGTGGCAACCTCTGAAAAGCAACCTCTTCTTCTTCTTTCCCCTGGGTTGCACCACCCATGCTCAGCTCAGCAGGATGGCCTGTGCCAGAAGCTTAGAGAGCCCTGTATATCTCTGACTCCAGAAAGACCCTGGGCCACGGATGAGTGGGAGATTCCACGGGAAACCCTGAAACTGGTCAAGAGATTGGGATCCGGCCAGTTTGGAGAGGTGTGGATGGGTAAGTGGCAGAGCATGGCATTGCAGGGAAGTTGGCTGAAAACTCTAAGGGGGAAACAGGGTAGAGGGCTCTGGTGCCACAACAAACCACAAATCCCAGGAATCCATAGCACTGAGCCATGGCAGTGAAAGTGGTGTCAAATTGGAATAAATCTGCAGTGCAGATACAGCCCTTGAGGGGAGAAAGAGTTATCATCATGTTAAAAACACACACACAGGTATTTAAAACTATGCACCTTTCTGTAACTGGAAGGATCTCAGCAGGTTTCTCAGCTGAGTTTCTGGAAAATGTCAAAGGGGATGGTGGTTAATTTATCTCTACTGTTCTTCTGCAGGATATTACAAGAATAATGTGAAGGTGGCCATCAAGACTTTGAAAGAAGGCAGCATGCCAACAGATGCCTTTTTGGCTGAGGCCAACTTGATGAAGCAGCTTCAGCATAACAAGCTGGTTCGACTGCATGCGGTGGTCACTCAACAACCCATTTATATTGTCACGGAATACATGGCCAATGGTAAAAACGATAATAATATTATGCTTTGTTGATGCTTCTGGTGGGTCTGTGTAAATTGTATGGTTCTGTTTCAGTGATGTGGGATTTGAGTTTTTGGAATTTTATTTTCAACAACCAGAATTGCAAAATTCACAGTTGTAAGGCTCATGTATGGCAGTGTATATACTAAACAGGATGCTAGCCTCCAAGTCTAACAAATGAGATGTGTATACAGTGGTTCCAGGTCCCTCACGGATAGCAAAATTCATGAATGCTCAAGACCCATTAAATACAATGGCATAGTAAAATAGTGTCTCTTATATTAAATAGCAAAATCAGTGTTTGCTTTTTGGAATATAAATTATTTTTTATATCTTTTTAACTCCTTGGGCACGTTACATTCTCTCAGCCTCAGAGGGAGGCAAAGGCAAACCCTCGACTGGAACACAAAGTGGCTTACAACAATATAAAAACATTGTTTAAAATCCACAAAATACAAACGTTAGAAAACTAAGAACAAAAAAAAAATTAAAACCAGGTGAAAACATATATTAATACACACATAGACACCAGCGCCGTACAACAATTATGCGATCCTGTCCCTCCATATATCATATTCTTGATATAAATTAGCCATTTATCCATGAAAGAATACAAGCTCATCTGTTAACATTGAAGGCTTAATCTCCTAAAGAAGATTAAATCTGTGTTAAATCTTAACAGTGTCCATTGCTGTAAACAAGTGCACAGGCATCCATTAAAAGTGCAATGGATTGTTATTGTTGTTGTGTGCCTTCGAGTCGTTTCCGTCTTAAGGCAAACCCATCGTGGGGTTTTCTTGGGAAGTTTCTTCAGAGTGGGTTTTATATGACTTGCTCAAGGTCACTCAGTGGGTTTCTATGGCCAAGCCAGGATTCAAACCCTGATCTCCTAGTGTAATGGGACCTATCTTTGTTTTATATCTATTTAATCATTAGCTTTGCCAGTATGCCAGAATATTTGGGCAGCATTTCTGGGCTATTTATCAGACTGTCCAGTTATCAGGAACAAATATATCTGGAAGGTGATATTGCCTTTGCTTTCTACGTTGGAGACAGACTGATAAGAACTTCATCTGGGCTTCTTTTTATTCTCTCCTTTATCCTCAATGAATTAGCTGACCAATCAAAACAGCACACAGTTGAGATGTACACTAACTCTTATCCATTTAAAATAGGGATTTAAGGTAAGGTAGGTGTCTTTTTCTATCCTACTGGTCCCAGCTAGGGCAGTGGCATCACTAGGGTTGGCATCACCCAGTGTGGTAACTCATGGTGTCACCCGTCCATTGACCTCTTCCCATTTCGCACCATACAGAATCCTTAGCCATGCTTTTTTTTTTTTTTTGCAGTAATGTTACTTGTAAATTTTAATTCCCTTATACCACTGCATGTAATGCTAATAGTTGTGACATAAAGAACTAGTAAAATTAAAACGATACCTTCAAATTACAATATCATATGCACAACCTATATGTATTTGCATAGACATACTGAAGATTTGGTTAAGATGTGATGTTTTTAAAGAAAATTTTAAAATATTTTTTTTAAAAAATCAAAATTTTAATTTTTTAAAAATTCTGGGGCCTCTCCTTTTTCCTTCCAATGAACTTCACCCCACTCCCACCACCTCTTAAAGCATTTTAAAGGGAAGCAGATCAATGTCACAGCCTGTTTCTGCCAAATGGTATGGTAGGTGTTTGAGGAGAAGTGGTGTCACCCCAAGTAGGGTGTCACCTGCTGTGGTCCACACACCCTGCACCCCCCTAGTGAGCTAGGGTACATGTCACTGTTTGTCTAGTCTCCAAAATCTACCAATGTCTTCATTTCTTGAGTACATGTGTTTTCTGAGTACAAGTGCACAGGTGTTTTTGTCATCTATTTACATTCCAGAGCCTCTGGCATTCTTCCCAGATTGGCATGAAAGCTGTAGTAAATTTTCCACTGACACAGAGGCTCTTACAGTTCTGATTGATTGATTGATTCATTGATTCATTGATCGGATTTATAGCCCACCTTGCTCCCAAAATGGGATTCACGGTAACTGACGCTCTAACTGTTTGCATTAAATCTTATGCCACATTTTTTCCTCTGTAGGTGATGTTAGGTTAAACTCTGCACATTTAAAGTTATATGAGCCAGAAAGAATGTCTTCATATAGTAATAGGAAAGGTTTAAAGAAGTTACTTAGGAGGTAAAATATTTAGTTGAAGTTAGGTTCAGAAGCCTTGCAAAGGGCAACCAATCTGTATTGGTAGTATTGGAAACAATAAAGATAAGGATATAAAAATGTATAGAAGATTTTTCTTTCATATGTTATAATTAACTTATATTAATATATAATTTTTCAGCTTTTCATTTCTCACTTGCTTTACTTTGGGGTAAAGCTGATAAATCAGTTTAATTAAGGAATGATGCATAGAGGAACTATCCGTCATACATCCCAGCTACTTTAGTTATAATGTTTTATTTTGTTGTATTGTTGTTTTTTTATGTATGGTTTATAAACAGTCAATAAAAAGATTTTTTTAAAAGAAAAAAAATAAAGTTATCTGAAAAGGGCACAGGCGACAGTTGAATAATCTGGCCTGCAATATCTCACTTATCAAACACCACAGATTGATAAAAAGAATTTTGCATAAAACTGGAAAAAAAATCTTGCCAAATGTTGAAAAATTCACTTAATAATAACTAGAATATCTTGTGCATGACATCATTCCTGATCCTTA
Organism: Urosaurus nigricauda; assembly: GCA_034509955.1. NCBI lineage: Eukaryota > Metazoa > Chordata > Lepidosauria > Squamata > Phrynosomatidae > Urosaurus > Urosaurus nigricauda. Next base: position 373,493,859 of record JAOEGL010000001.1, on the reverse strand, counting down.
CATCTTTGAAATGATTTCAGACCTTTGCAAATTATAGGCATTTTAACATGGTGTCAAACTTAATTGTTTTTAAATATGTGCATTATCAGATATTCTTTTTTTAAAACTGTATTGGTTTTTCAACTTCGTTGTACGCCGTCTTGGATCCCTTTTTGGGACAACAGTGGGATATAAATTTTATATTTTTAAAGTAAAACATTGTATTTGTTTTCTCTTTCAGGGTGTTTACTAGATTTCTTGAAAACAGAGGAAGGCATGAAGCTGAATCTTCCCAAACTTATTGATATGGCAGCTCAGGTATGTGATTTGATTGATCTGAATAAGGGGAAGAGTTTTGTTCAGTTTTTAAAAAGAAGTTTCCAAAATGTCATCAGTTCTTGGAAGGCAGACAGGCAAGCAGACAGGCAGGAAGATTGAATTATGTGTATCTAATTCAAGAAGCTGATTTGCAAATGTTAACAATAAAGATTATTATTATTATTATTAACCTTTATTTATATAGCACTGTACATTGTACACTGTACACTTTATTTATATAGTGCTGTACATATAAATTTATAATTTAAAATTATTAGTTGGTCTCAAAGGTGCTACAAGATCTCTCTATGTATATACCATATCATATCATATCATAGATTATATTATATATATTCTTTCTTTCAGTTGGTCTAAAAGGGATCAGCACACCATGCTGTTATGACAAGTGCTTGCACACAAGCACTGCCATACGTGTGTGTGTGTGTGTGTGTGTGTGTATGACAAGTATGGCATTATGAAGTTGAAGACTTTCATGGCTGGAAGCCATATTTTTGGTGGGGTTTTCGGCTAGGTGGCTGTGCTCTGGAAGAGTTTAATCCTGATGTTTTGCAAGCATGTGTGGCTGGCATCTTCAGAGAAAGATGCCAGCCACAGATGCTGGTGAAACATCAGGAATAAACTCTTCCATAACACAGCCACATAGCCTGACAACCCCACAAAAGCTAAGTATGGCATTGCTTGTGTCCACAGCAGTGTCATAACAACATAGGACCTTATCACACCAGACCAATTTGGGTTGAATCTGAAGTGACGTTGGAACTGATTTATGTGAATTCGGTTGTTACTGAATTCACTGAATTCTGGGGTGACTTTGGATTGACTTTGGATTGGCTTTGGAATGGCTTCATAGTAACAGCATTCACGTGTGATAATTCAATGCACATTCATGTCAATTCACTTGGATGGATGCAGAGTGACTCTGGATTGGGGCTGCAAAAACCCTCATCTGATAAGGGCCATAGTGTGCTGACTCCTTTAGATGCAAACTTTGAGGCACAGGGTAAAATTAGAAATTTATCTATGTGTATTTCATCCTGTGGTCAACCAAGCCAGTACACTCCCAGGTTTGTATGCATTCAGAATAAACCAGCCATCGGCTGCTATCGCATTAATATCAGGGGAGGAAGTGACGCCCATCTCTCCATTTTCCACGGGGGCGAGAAATGTTGAAGCCGGAAGAGGGTCAGGCCTGAGCATATCATATACTTGTGGAAAGTTAGTTTTCATATCCTGTTTCAAAACCACATGAAAGTGACGAGGTGGAAAAACCAACAAGCCCAAAACCAACAGCTCTCTGAGGAGTGGAAAATTCTCTGACCCCTTTTGCAGAGCAAAAGCAAATGGAGGGGTGAGAATCTTTGGGTCATCCTGGTGATAGACGCTGCTGCCACACTGGAGAAATAATAATAATAATAATAATAATTATTATTATTATTATTATTATTATTTCCTACCTGCTTCCTCCAATAGTGGGGAACAACAACAATTAACAAACAGACAACATCATTTAAAATACTTCAGTTAAAATACGTATCAGTTTAAAAGGACAAATAAGATCCACACATATTAAAACAATTCACATTTAAAATTTGCAATATAAAAATCATTGGGATTTTTAACAGCCATAGTGTCATCCTCTAAAATCCTGGGGTTTGTAGTTTGTGGTGGCACCAGAGCTCTCTGACTGAGAATGATCAGTTGTCCTAACTGCAAAGGAGGACAAGGTGCTGCAAAATGTAGGGAATTCAAGAAAAATATAGGATATTACCAAGTAAAAGCTAAAAGCACTCAGAGCCATGGCAGTTAAAGCAGTGTCAAAATGCATGAATGTTTTTTAACAGTGCAGTGTCAAGATGCAGTGTAGATGCAGCCAGTTTTGCCAGAGCTTGGAAAAGTTAGGTCATGGATTCTGGGAACTGCAATCCTACTGGGAAAAAGTATCCTGCAGAAATATAGAATAAATTATTATGGAAATATGTATGCATTTTCATACAGATTTTTAAATAAAGCAGGATAACAGCATGGGTACCATTCACCCTCAGAGATTGCATGTCACTCCTTGGAATGATTTGTTTAAATTATGGTCAAAGAAATGTCATGTTGTTCTGTATCTTCAAGGTGACTCTGACTTATGGAAAGCCTGTCACAAGGTCATCTTGGCAAGATTTCTTATTCAGAGGAAGTTTCCCACTGCCTTTCTCTGAGGCAGAAAGAATATGACTTACCCATGGTCTCTAAATTCGTTTCCATAAGCAAGGATTTGAACCCTAATCTCCCAGAGTCTTAGGGTGCATCTACACTGAGGTTTCATACCATTGTAAGTGCTGTAACTCTATCTATGAAAGCCTTGGGTTTGTAGTTTTACATTGTCTTTGGCTTTCTTGGCCAAATATTGCTGATGCCTTACAAACCTACAAATCCCAGGATGTTGTAGGATGGAGCTGTGACAGTTAAAGTAGTGTCAAACTACATTATTTCTACAGTGTAGATGCACCTTCAGTCCAACGCTCAACAACTACACTATGCTAATTCTCTTGGGTCATTAGGAAATCTTGCCTTTCTTTGATGTTTCTTTTGATCCTAGTTGCATTGTTCTTTCTTGTTCTCATTATTGGGTTCTTTAAATGCAATGTTATACATTATTTGTATGAGTTTATTGTTTAAAAATAAATATTTTCTTTACAAAAAAAAAATTAAAATCAAATCAAAAGCTCATGTGGAAATGTGGAAATGATCAATTTAGAACTCGAAAAACAAGAAACAGAAATTGATACAGGTATCCATATAAGGCAAAACTGCAGAAGCATCCTTCCATGGATAAGGATAATTTTTATGGTTCTATGCAGTTAAATTAGTTGCCCTTGTTTTTCATAGGTTGCTGAAGGGATGGCATACATCGAGAGAATGAACTCCATCCACAGAGACCTCAGGGCAGCCAACATTTTGGTCTCGGAGACCCTCTGTTGCAAAGTTGCAGACTTTGGCCTAGCTAGAATAATAGAGAATGAATACTTGGCACAAGAAGGTCAGTCCAGCACCAGGGTTTGTGGTGAATAAGCTATTGTAGGTCATCTTTCATGGGACATGGTCTGGATGGAGGGGAAAAGGTGTCCCTATCAAAAGGTTGGTCTGCTCACCCTATATATTCTACTGTTGAGGTCTTTATCGTACTGTTGAGGGCTTTATCACACAAGGCTTTAAAATGGAATGTTAACAGGATAAAGCATCTTTGGCTGGTACTTATCACACAACATATTGTATGTCCTACAGCTGCCTTGCATGACATTTGTTACTGTAGTGCCCCTTTTCATTGATGGGCAAAACCCATCAATAGTCTCTCAGTCTTGCTATTATTCCATTATTGTTTTTGTGTGATAGGCCACTTCAGCTGATAATCCACTTCTCAGGTAATCACATGGAATCACAGACTTGGAAGGGACCTCAAGGGCCACCCAGTCCAACCTCCTGCCATGCAGGAATATATAAAGTATTCTGGATAAGTGGTCTCCCAGTCTTTCTTTTTGAAACCTCCACCACCCTCCAAGGTAGCATCTTCCACTGTTGAAAAGCTCTTACTGTCACAAAGTTCTTCCTAAAGTTTAAGTGGAATCTATTTTTTCTAGCTTGAATCCATTGCTCTGTGTCCTAGTATTTGGAGCAGAAGCAAACAAGCTTACTTCATCCTCAACCTTAACCTTCTCTTCTGCAGGCTAAACATATCTAGATCCCTAAGTCTCTCCTCATAGGGCATGGTTTCCAGACATTTCCCAATTTTAATAACCATCCTCTGGATACACTCCAGCTTGGCCACATCCTTCTTGAACTGTGGTGCTCAGAATTGAGCACAGTATGTGATGTAAGTGGCTGTGATTCTGTTCCTATCCCCCTCTCCCATCCTTTGCAGTGACTGCAGCTGCCAACAACTGCATTGACACAGTGGTCAGCTTCAGGAGGCAGTTGGCTCAGTGGAGATTGCTTGTCCCCTCCTTCCTCCACAATTACCACCAGCTCCTTCCTTCCAGATGCCCATTAATGAAGTTGGCATCTCTGCATTTCTTTCTTTTATCACCCTCAGATTCATTCTGCTTCCATCTGTTCCCCCCCCCCCTACTTAATGGGACAGAAATTCATCCTTTTTTAAATGTACTTTTTGAAGTGGTGTAGATTTTAAATGCTCTTCATTATTTTTTTTTTAAATTCACACATTGTTTACATGCATTTGCATTGTTTGCAAAAGAAACCGGGACTCCATTTTTCCACAGCTTGGAGAAATGCTCTCCTTTTTAAATGTTCTCTTTAGAGTTGCGTGTGTGTGTTTGACTGAGTCTGAAGCCATCTGTTAATGTGCAGATTCCAGGGAGCCAAACATATCCAATCTAGGAGGTGCAAGTCAAGAATAATCTGCATAAAAAAGATTATCAAATTAGATTTATTTATTTATTTCAATTATTTCATCTCATTTCTATGCCACCTTTCCCAAAAAAAGAACCAAGGCAACTAACAGATAAAATCATCATCCATGGGTTACAGGGTTTGCCCACATTTTAAACCAGTCTTGTTACCCAGAAACAAAGGGTCCCAGGAGAGCACCCACACATTTTATTCAATGGGGGAATTAATTTAGCTCAATAATTTAGCAGTGAGAGGGCCTGGGTAACTCTAGCTGGAACACAAACCTATGTTTACCAGTTCTGAAAAACTAGCACTCCAGAGTTCTAAGTAAAACTCGATTTTATTATTTGATAGTGGATAGCAAATTAAAGGATTGCAATGGGCAAAAGATACCCGTTCCAGAAGCCAGGCTTCAATCTGGGGGAAAGCTGAGAGTTGAATGGGGATCAGTCTGCTGCTGTGGCACAAACAGCAGTACTGAGGGGTCTAGCTTGAAACTGCCAGAGATGATGATGATGATGATGATGATGATTATTTTCTTATATCCAGCCTTTCTCCCACTATAAGGACTCAAGGCGGGAAACAACAAATATAAAATAATGCAATTTGAAAACAGTACAACAATATTAAAATATATAAATATAAAATTTAAAAACCAGTTAAACAGTTTTAAAAATAACATGTTTAAAATACAAACCATTAAAATTTATATAGCACACCATTAAAAACCTAGCCCTTATCAGCTTAAAAGGCCTGACTGCACAAAAACGTCTTTACCTGGCATCAGAAGGATAGTAAGGGATGGCTCCAGCCTTTGACCTTCAAGAGGAAATGCACATTGCAGGGGGCTGGGAAGCAGCAGTACTCACAGCCATTAAATTACTTAGGTCCTTTCCTTGTGCCCTCAGATCTTATGTGACCAGTCATGAGAAGTTTACTTAAATATCATTATGGCCTTTCCAAGCTCATGCTTTTTAGCCTCTATGCTATAACAAAATATAACAAAATGTTTGTACCCCAAAATAACGCAAGGTATGCAAGGTCTGTTAACACGGTTCACAAAAGTTTCTTAACAACAACAACAACAACAACAACAACAACAAAATAGTACAATATTAAAACACAATTAAAAATATACATTAATATAACAAGTCAAAAATGTAAAATCCTAAAAAATGCTAAATAAAATTTTTTTACAACCATTAAAAATCATTAAAATCTTTACAATGTGATCATACAAGTTTCCCTAGACCATGGTATAGTAATCAGAGTGCGGTCCTGACTGGGAGACTCTCATATAGCCTGGAGACTTGACATTTACACAAAAATACTGAGTTCTTTTGCAATTCTCTGTGTTAGCTTCTTATTCTGAACTGATCTGTTTCCAACAGGTGCCAAATTTCCTATCAAATGGACAGCGCCAGAGGCAATTAATTACGGGATTTTCACCATCAAATCTGATGTCTGGTCTTTTGGGATTCTTCTAACGGAAATAATCACTTATGGAAGGTGTCCTTATCCAGGTACAGTATACTTATCTAGATATATGACCATATCTAGATATTGGGATATGATTCCCAATATCTCCACTTGGCCATTTGATGTGCTGACTGGGGCTTTGGGGTGCTGTGATCAAAAAATGTAACTTATCCAAGCTCTAGATCTCAGTAGTAGACTTCTTCCTATGTTTATCTCAAACCAGTCTAGGGATGGTGCATTTATTAATTCAGAGACCACAACACACCAGCTGTGTTTGCAAAGATCTCATCAACTTCGCATTGTCGCTGGACCCTGGTGCATTGCCTGCTTTTCACAAATCCATCTCTCTTTCAAAAAGATCCTTTCGGTTGTTCATGAAACAGGTGGTGATGAGTATAAATTGACATGGCTAGATGTGGCAGGAAATATTATTTCTTGAATAAATAGGTGCTGTCAACACCTCCCACACACATAAACCTGTGCATGTATGTGTATGCATATACACATACACAATTGGCTATGTACTTCCTTTCCAGCTGCAGTGTAGACACACACATTACATACATTCCTTTGAAATTATTTTTTGGCTAAATATTCAAGAATAAACAAAAAAGAGAAAAAAAGGGGGAAGAAAAATAGAAATGAAAATAAAAAAGATATATCAGAATGCATATAATGATATACAGCACACACACACACACACACAAAATTAGTTTACAATTAATACTAATCTAACCTAAGACTAAAACATCATACTTGGAATTTGATTTATTTTTAGCTATATTTCTCTTAACTTTTTGTATTCTTGTATTCTTGTCATTGTTTATACTATTATGGTACTTGTATAACTGTAGTAGTAAAGAATGTGGTGCAATAGTTTGACTGTTGGACTCATACTCCGGGTAGCCAGGCTTCAAATCTCCAGTCAGCCATGGCAAGTCACCACTTGGCAAGTGACACTCTCTCAGCCTTAGAGGAAAGCAAAAGGCACACCACCTCTGAACAAATCTTGCCAATAAAACCATGTGATAAACTGGAAATGATTCCATAAACTGGAAATTACTTGGAGGTACACAACTCACATACACTCAGTCAACCAATCAATCAGTCAATTACATCTCAACTTTTTTCCAGTTTGGGACTCAAAGTGGCCTGCAACATTTAAAACAAATATAATTAATGATTAACAGCATACAAATGTTTAAAAAAGAAATGAAAGCATTGAAAGATTTGATACCATTTAAAACAAGTTTAAACAACAACATCAAATAAAAATCAGACATATTATACAAGGTCTGTTTCCCTTAAAAAAAAATCAATTCTCAAAGGCCCGCTGGAGTCAAAAAGTATTTATGGGCTTGTTGGTCTGGAGGGTGCCCATCTAACCTTTCTAGGAAGGGAATTTCAGAGTCTGTGAGCATCCATTGAGAAGGCACTTAACAAAGTAGAAGAGAATTGTTCAGCCCTTCTCCTATGGCTGGATGAAAAGCAATGGCATCACATGCAGAGACCTCTGGAGGATGCCTGTCACTGTGTGTCTATCTGTAGCAGAGGTGGGCATAGTGAGGACTACATGTAGCCTTTGACATCCCTTGTGTGGCCATCGAAGCCCCCAGAAGCCCCTCAAAGGTCCCAGACTCCATTTTTAAACTGATTTTGGTGGGTTCCCACTCTTGAAAACCACCTGTAACATAAGCACCTCAGATATACCAAAATCAACCACCACTCAGCCACAAAAGATTGCCCATCAACTTATGGCAACCCCATGAATCTCACAAGGCTTTCTTAAACAGGGACTACTCACAGATGGTTTTGCCATTTCCTTCCTCTGAAATACATCCTGAAGCACCTGATATTCTTTAGCCACCTTCCATGTAAGTACTAACCAGAGCTGATCCTGCTTAGCATCCAAGATCAGACAGGATGAATGGCTGCCTGATATCTGCTTAAAGAGTCTTCAAAGAAGGAGAATCCACTACCTTTTGAGGCAGTCTGTTCCATCATCAAATAACTCTTACTGTCAGTAGGTTCTTCATAATTTTCAGGTGAGATCTCTGGTCTTACAGACTGAATCCATTAATTTGTGTCTTAGACTGGAGCAGAAGAAAACAAGGTTGCTCCATCTTCTGTGTGACGTCCCTTCAGATATTTAAACAAGGTTATCATGTCACCTCTCAATTTTCTCTCTCCAAGCTAAACATAGCCAGCCATTTCAACTGTTCCTTATAGGGCTTTGGTGGTTTCCAGAGCTGCCATCATCTTGGCTGTCCTCCTTTGGACACATTCTTGTCAATGTTCTTCTTGAACTGTGGTGCTGCCCACAAGCGGACAACAGTTATAAGTCTTTCTTTCTTTTCCACAGCTATGACCAATCCTGAAGTTGTCCAGAGTCTAGAACGGGGATATCGAATGCCCTGCCTGGACTCTTGCCCACCTGAACTTTATGCAATAATGCTGAAATGCTGGAAGGAAAATCCAGACGAAAGACCAACATTTGAACACCTCCAGACTACCCTTGAAGACTTTTACACATCCACAGAAAGACAATACCAGCCAGAGCCAGATGTATCCTGAGCACTGACTGCTTGAGGAAATGGCAGATTTAAAAAAGAAAATTCCAGAACACTAGTGGGAGGGGCACATGGGATTTTCGATGAACTGGATGTTGACATGTCTTTTGGTATCAAGTATATGTGCAGAGCTGGTCCTTGGAGTCACAAACAAGATGGTCCATGCCAAGCAGAAGGAGAAATTTTACAAAAAGAAGATACACTTTTCCATTGATTAAATAAATAATTTAACTTTTTAAATCTGGGTCAATAATCAAGTCAAAGAGAAAGAAATAAACATGTGAGGAATAGGTAGATTTAACTATCTGGACATGTCCCAAGCCCACACAATTCATTGGTCCTGTGTTTTGCACTAATGGCAAAGGGAAGATATATAGATTATTCCTCCTTATGATCCAGAACCCTGATTGGCCCTTGCTCATTGCTAGGCATTTAGATTGATCTGGCCCTATGCATAGTGGGTCTTGCTCATAACACGGCACCCTGATTGGCCTGGCCATATGCATACAGGGTTGTTGTTGATAACTGGGCATCCTGATTATCCTGGTGGTAAGCATACAGGATTATTGCTCATAACAGGGCACCCTGATTTGCCTAGCTGTATGCACTGAGGGTTCTTACTTATAATTATGCACCATGATTGGTCTGGCCACATATATACAGGATTGTTGTTCATAACTAGCCATCCTGACTGGCCTGGCAGTATATGTAGAGGGTTCTTACATATTAGTAATCAACCTGATTGGCCTGGTGATTTGAATAGAGGGTTGTTGCTCATAATTAGGCATCCTCATTGGTCTGCCTGTATGTTTAGAGGGTTCTTCTTTATTACCAGGCACCAAGATTGGCCTGGCCATAAGCATACAAGGCTGTTGTTCATGACTAGGCACCTTGATTGGCCTGGCTGTATACACGGAGGGTTCTTACTTATTGCAGAAGCATCTGGCTAAATCGCTGCAGCCAGGCGCAAAGTGATTACATAGTCTGCTGAGGTCCATTGGTAGCTTCTGAGCATTTGAGGTAATAATTTTGCATCTGGCTATGTCCCCATAACCAGACACATCTGTGATCCTTCCCACTCTCCACCAGGCACAGAATGGACATATCAGTAGCTATATGCTAGGGATGTGGTGGGTCAAGTGGTTAAGACGCTGACTCTGTTGATTTGCAGGTTGGCAGTTTGAGGCCCAAGTGCCACATGACAGATTGAGCTCCCATCACTAGTCCCAGCTCCTGCCAACCTAGCAGTTCAAAAGCATGCAAATGCAAGTAGATAAATAGTTACCATTTCAGTGGGAAGGAATAAGTGTTTGGTGCAATCATGCTGGCCACATGACCACCAGAAAAGTCTTTGGACAACGTTGGCTGTTCTGCTTAGAAACGGAGATGAGCACACCCCCTACAGTCAGTTAAGACTAGCCATTGATGCCAAGAAACTACCTGTACCTTTACCTTTATGGTAGGTCTAGGGGTGTATTTTTGCATGATTGCATCCATGGAGTTATGGAACAGTTGTGCATCACTGACTAGAGGGCAAAATGGGTTGTTGCACAACCAAATATATATGGGCATCTGCATGTGTAATGCACATCCATGTACCACGTGTGCAATGTGCATGTGTATTCATGTTCAATGCACATCCTTGTCTGCTGGCACCACATGCAAAACTCCACTTTGGCAACTTGAACTGAATGTGGATGTTCCCCATTGAGCAAAGGGTGCAACTGCTTCTATAGGGGAATTTACATAAGTATAAGGTCTAGAAACCACCAAGAGAAAGTTAAGGGGTAAAATGATAGCCATGTTTAAATATTTGAAGGGATGTCATATTGAGGATGGCACAAACTTATTTTCTGCTGCTCCAGAGAATAGCATCTGGAACAATGAATGCAAACTACAGGAAAAGAGATTCCACCTAAACATTTGGAAGAACATCCTGACAGTAAGAGCTGTTTGGCAGTGGAAGATACTGCCTCAGAGGAGTGTGGTTGGAGGTTTTTAAACAGAGGGCCATCTATTGGGAGTACTTTGGTTGTGTTTTCCTACACAGCAGGGAGCTGGACTGCATGGCCCTGGGGTTTTCTTCCAACTTTATGATGCTATGATTCTAAGACACAAACAGGATTCTGGCCAAAACCAAAGATTACTAACAGTCTGCTGCCCTTTTTGATGTCCAAAATGTGCTGCCTGAGGATGCCATCTCACTATCCTTTTTGGGCCCAGCCCCAAACAATGGTGTCATTAGGGGGTTGCAAGGATACAGATCCCACCAGATGACACCCTAAGCGGAGGTACACCACTGCTCCCCAAACATCTGCCTTTGGGCAGAAAAAGGCTGCGGCATTTGTCTGTGTCCCATTAAAATGCTGAAGAGATGGATGAGTGGGGTGAGGCTCAGTGGGAGCAGAAAGGAGAGCCCCAGTTTTTTTAAAGTAAAAATTCAAATTTCAAAAATTAATTTTTATTTTCCCCAGTTTTACCAAATTTTCACATCAAGCACATGAAACTATGATCCAAAACACTGCAGAAATAATCCAGTTTGAGACTGCTTTAACTGCTCAGTGCTAGGGAATTCTGGGAGCTGTAATTTTGTGAAGCATTTAGCCTTCTCTGTCGGAGAGCTCTGGGGCCACAACAAGCTACAATTCCCAGGACCCCTAGCATTGACCCAGGGCAATTAAAATGGTCTTAAACTAGATTATTCCTGCAGTGTTTTGGACCTATGTATATGTTAATACATTTAGACCGTGTGTACGATATTGTAATGTAAAAGTGCAGTTTTAATTGTGCTAGTTGTTTATGCCACAACTATTACCATTGGATTCAGTGACATATGGGAATTACAATTACTGAGTAACAACGAGTCCAGAAAGCATTCCTAAGGATTCTGTATGGTGTGGTATGGAGGAGGTCAACGGTGGTGGGGGTGACACCATGAGTTACCGCACTGGGTGACACCAACTCTAGTGATGCCACAAGCCCCAATCATTGACTAACCATTGACTACAGCTTTAGCATATATTTATAAGCCAATGCATCTTTGCAATTTGGACACAATGACTCCCTGTTGCAGACTCCCGTGGCAGATTTTAGGATGGTCAGTACCAGGCTCAACACAAGCCAAAAGGAGACCTTTCAAGTGAGCATTCTTTGAATTGTCCACTAGGTGTCTCTCTCCGCTCACATATCATCACAGGCCTTTAAGGGCTCAGCTGTTCCTTTTCCAAAACAGTCAGAGAGCAATCAAAAGCCACCACTGTTTTGGATGAGAGCTACAATTCCTCTCCAAAGTTCAGGAACACATCTTTTGTTAATCTAAGAGAACGCGGCTTTGATTCTCTGTTCTATTATAGAAACCCACTGGGTGACCTTGGGCAGGTCACACTCTCTCAGCCTCAGGGGATGGCAAACTTCTTCTGAACTAATCTTGCCAAGAAAACCCTGTGATACGAGTTCACTTTAGGATCGCTGAAGGTCAGAAATGACTTGAGGACACAGAATATTACTATTATTATTGTTGTTGTTGTTGTTGAAACAGTAGGCTATAAAACAATGCACACCAATTCATGCTTATAGAACAACTACAACTCTGTTCAAAGCCCTTGCTTTAAAAACATACAGTTCTTGAAAAGCCTGCCCAAACATACACATACACACACACACACACACAAACCCTACTGGTCTTTGCCGCTGACCTAAAGATAGCAAAGAGAGGGGCATTATAGGTTTCCTAGGATGGGAGTTCCAGAAGGAGCAGCCACCAAGGCCATACCTGGCATCTCCAGCAGAGATGCCTACTAAAATGATGGAACTGAGAGAAGAGCTTATTTTGAGAAGCTCAGAGCTTTTGTTGTTCTTGTGTGCCTTCAAGTAGTTTCCAACTTATGATGACCCTAACATAACCCTATCACAGGGTTTTCTTGGCGCGTTTCTTCAGAGGGGGTTTGTCATTGCCATCCTCTGAGGCTGAGAGAGTGTGACTTGCCCAAGATCATCCAGTTAGGGTTCCATGGCTAAGCTGAGACTCAAACCCTGGTCTCCAGAGTCATAGTCCATCACTCAAGCAAGTATCAGGCTCACAATGGGAGAGACAATTGAAAATCCACCAAACAGTGATACCTTTATGAGACCAACCAAAATGCACAATATACATGTTGCAAGCTTTCGAAGCTTCACTGGCTTCTTCATCAGGCAAGGTGTTACAAACCAAAGAGGAGCGAAAAAAATTGAAGCTGTTAGTCACAGGCCAGCATTTTGCTGTTTCTCTTCTAAGTTAAGATGGTATGGAGGGACATATCTTGCAGGCTTGTACCTCCTCTTTCTGGCCATGTGGCAATTGGGAGATTTTCAAGGTCCAGGGAATTTAACATCCATTTGCATCACACCAAAGATGCTTCCTTTGCAATCCAATAACCTGGGGAAAGTACGCATAAAACTACGTTGATCCACCACCGCCACAAGCAATGGATCCACTGACTGCCTCTGCATCCCAACGTGTCCAGCAAGCAAGTCTTTTGGAAAAACTGTTTGTTTTGGGCTACAGATGTGACAAACTGGAGGTCTCTGGTCCATCAAGATGTCTCCTAGTATGGGACAAGGTTTAGTCACAGCAGTCAGATGTGGCACAACCAACCAAGAGTCTAGTTGCACCTTTTGTTGTTGTGTGCCTTCAAGTCATTTTCAATTTATGGCAACCCTAAGGAAAGAAAACCCTAATATAGGGTTGTCTTGGCAAGTATCTTTGGAGCGGGTTTGCCATTGCCACCCTCTGAGGCTGGGAGAGTATGATGTTCCCAAAGTCACTCAGTGACTTTACATGGCTGAGCTGAGATTTGAACCTTGGTCTCCAAGTGCCCGAGTCCAATGCTGTAACCATTACACCTTGCTTGTTGCACCTTAAAGACTGACAAATTATATTTAGTGCAAGCTTTCATGGACTCTGTCCCACATGAATGTGACAAAACAGGCTGGAGTCCACCAAAACTGGCCAAACGTGTTGATCTTTAAGAGATGTAGGCTGGAATCTTTTTAGCATCTTCTTGTCTGCCTTCAAGTCGTTTCTGACTTATGGCAACCTATCATGGGATTTTCTTGGCAAGTTTGTCAGAGGGGGTTTACCATTGCCATCCTCTGAGGCTGACAGAGTGTGTCTTGCCCAAGGTCACCCAGTGGTTTCCCATGGCCGAGCAGAGATCCAAACCATGGTCTCCAGAGTCATAGTCATACACTCAAACGACTATGCCATGCTGGTTCTCTCATGTTACCTTATGCACCTTCCCAAGTTTGGCAGTCTTTGTAAAGAGGTGATATGATAGCCCTGTTTAAATATTTGAAGGGGTGTCAGGTTGAGGATGGAGCAAGCTTGTTTTCTGCTGCTCCAGAGAATAGGACATGGAGCAATGGCTTCCAGTTACAGGAAAAATGATTTCACCTTAACATCCTGACAGAGTTGTTCAACTGTGCAATACGCTGCCTCCAAGAGTGGTGGAGTCTCCTTCTTTGGAGGCTTTTAAACAGAGGCTGGATGGCCCTCTGTCAGGTGTTCTTTGATTGTGTGTCCCTGCATGGCAGAAGTGGCTTGGACTAGATGACCCTTGGGTTGTCTTCCAGCTCTGTGATGCTATGATTCCATTGTTCTAAACATCTCACCCACCCTCAGTATTCCAGGGGCAGAAATTACACACACACCCCAGACCTGCCACAGTTGCCCATTACTGAACTACATCAGTCACGCTGTCCCAGTGTCTGCCTTTGGATTGACGTTGTTACATTGCCTTCCTTGGTGTCCTTTTGATTACAGAGTAGGTGGTCTTCAGGCCCACCCCAGGGCTTGCTTCCCTTCTGATAAAGCAGAGGTCAAATAGGGTCGCCTCCAGGTCAAAAAGTCTGGGCATGTATCAAGCATCCCTGGACATGATGCACTTCAGGAGTAGCCGTGTCCAAGGCTAGTTACCCTCTGATCTTTAATATCCCAGTGGCAGCTTATATAAACGGCCCTTGCCTTGATGTGACAGTGGCTTCGGCTGGGTCATTTATTATCTCTCCCTCCCTCCTTTCAGTTCTCTGAGAGCATCCCAGCAATGCCAAATTTCTCGTAAAGAATCTATCAGTCCAGGAAAGAGGGGGCAAAATGGATCCTAGCCTTTCTTGGGTGCAAACTTGCCATCATGCCAGGATCGGGGACTGTGGATTTGCAAGGGACAGAGACACCCTGGATCCCAAAAGGAGTTACTTTACATCTGCTAATGGAGTTTAATTCTTACTGTCCTTTGTCTGAGATAGTAGCCTAGAGAGAGGTGACCTCTGCCTGCATTGAGATTCCCTCCAAACCAACTAAACCATGGCGTGTATTTTAGTTATGTTTTAATTTTTTGTATGTTTCTATGTTAATTTTATACTTTTTTAATTAGATGATTTTAACCATTTTGAAATTTTTACTGTAAAGTTTTCAAAAACGTTTTTATCTTGTGAGCCGCCTTGGGTCTCTTTCTGGGAGAAAAGCAACATAAAAATGAAATGAAATAAATAATACAGCAGAGACAATGGGTGCCTCTGTACTGTGGAAATAATGCAGTTTGACACCACTTGAAATGCTGTACCTCCATCCTATTGTATTCTGGGATGCGTAGTTTTACAAGGTCTTGAGCCGTCTCTGCCAAAGACTGCTAGTGCCTCTCAAAACTGCAGATCCCAAGATTCTGTAGGATGGAGCCATGGCAGTCAAAGTGGTCTCAAACTGCATTATTTGTACAATGAAGGAATAATGCTTTTAAAGTGCTATGTATATGGATAGCTCTGTATAAATAAATTATGGTGGTGGTGATGGTGGTGGTGGTGATGATATAGATGCACTTGACAAGTATACAAAATGTAGGCCTGTGACTCCAGTACCTGCCACGTTTTCTTCCTCCTGAATGATTTTTTAAACATCTTTTGTCTGGTGAAGAAGCTGGTGGAACTTCAAAAGCTCACATTATGTGTTTTGTGCATTTTGGCAAGCCAATAAAGGTATCACTTGTTTGTGGATTTTGGATTCTGAATTTATTTTGCTGTATGGCTAACACAGCTAGCCTTGAATATGCATTCATGCAATAATGACATTGCACAGTGCCTTCATGCTAAAATGAAATGAAATTACAGTTAAGGAAGGGTTCTTTGTGCTAGAATTTATATTCTCCTAATATAAATAGTTTATGCTATTACTCCATATGTTTTGGTCTTCTAAGATAATCAACACGAGCCAGAGTTTGTGTGTGTGTGGAGGGGAGAGGTTCTAAGATTCATGAAGTTCATTTAGGATTTTTAGATGCTGTATTTTCCTTTAGCACAGATAATGTCTTCAAAAACCTAAGGAAACAGAAATAGCCCTCGCTGGATCAGATCAAAGGTTGGTCACGCCTTTCATCCTGTTTCCCACCAGAGCTAGGCAAAGTTACTTTTGAGCACTTAACTCATAGGATTCAATGGCCATGCTGACTGGGGATTCTGGAAGCTGTAGTCCAAAGCCTACATCCATTTTACTAGTGTCAACTAGACCAGAACACTGAATTAATGGAATTCCAATAAATGTTGGTTCATCATCCAGCAATTGATTCGATTGGTCTACTCAAATTAGGACCCACAATTGGATTTAGGCTTCCAAAGTAACTTTTCCAAACTCTGCCTCCCACAAATGCTTCCAGGAAGGCTAACCAGATGCCTCTGGGAGCAACACAAAGTTGATCTGAATGCAGTACGCCTTCCTTGTGGTTTTCCACCAGAAATTAATATTCAGAGATAGACTTCCTTTGGACATGGAGGTTAAATTTAACTTCCACGGTGATTAGCCTTTGATAGATATATTCACCATGATTTTCACATATTACCCTTGATAGCCTTTATCCATACTGCAAAGTTATAACAGTTTGCATACCGTGTTAACCATCATGGCTCTGTCTCATGGAATCTGTGGGACTAAAGTTTGGTGAGAATCCTCTGCTAGGGAACTTTATTGCCCTCCCCTGCACTACAGCACTAGAACTCTCTGGTACTGGACTCAAAACACTTCAGAAAACTATAAATTCCAGGATTCTACAGGAAGGTGCCATGAGAGCGAAAGTGGTATGAAACAGCTTAAGCTGCCATCAACCCTCATCATCAGCTGTACTAACTGGAATTGAGAGAAATTATAGTCCATAAGTATCTGGAGGGCCATATGTTGCTCACCCCAAACACAGAACATGGAAATTTTACTTTTTGGAACTACAGTCGAGATGTAGAATTCTGGGCAGAGGCAACTTCCATGGCAGTAGTGTACCTACCCACCTAATAACACAGCCATTTAAAGAATGTTAAACAAATAAGTTGTTCATTTAAGTAAACTGGGTCCATTTCACTCCAACCCAAATATAATAATAGAATTATAGAATTGTAGAGTTGGAAGAGACCTGAAGGGCCATCCAGTCTAACCCCATTCTACCATGCAGGGATACACCATCAAAGGACTCCGGACAGATGGCCATCCAGCCTCTTTTAAGAAACCTCCAAAGAAGGAGACTCCACCACTCTCTGAGGCAGCATGTTCCACTGTCAAAAAGATCTTACCATCAAGAAGTTCTTCCTAATGTTTAGGTAGAATCTCTTTTCCCATAGTTTGCATCCATTGCTCTGTGTCCTAGTCTCTGGAGCAGCAGAAAACAAGCTTGCTCCATCCTCAATATGACACCCCTTCAAATATTTAAACAGGGCTATCATGTCATATCATAACTTTCTCTTCTCCAGGCTAAACCTACCCAGCTTCCTAAGCCACTCCACATGGGGCATCGTTTCCAGAGGTTTCCCCATTTTGGTCACCCTCTTTCTTGAATTGTGATGTCCAGAACTGGACATAGTATTCCAGGTGAGGCCTGCCCAAAGCAGAGTAGAGTGATACCATTACCTATCTTGATCTAGACACTATACTTCTATTGATGCAGTCTAGAATTGCATGGGCTTTTTTAGCTGCCGCATCACACCTTTGACTCATTAATATTTCATTTGCTTCTTTAACTGTTTGGTTTGTTCGTGTGTTTGGGTTACAGCCATTGGAGCGATGGTGGGTTGTTGTTGTTGGTTTTGCATGGTTTTATGTCTGTTTATGTCTGTTTTATGTCTGTTTTTTGATGGTTCAAAATAAAAATTCAATGACTACTCTGGCCAGAATTCACTTAGGGACAGATACACTCATAAATCACACTACAGGGAAGGAGCCAAAAAGGCACCATTCTGCAACAGGAGTATTCTGCTGACAGCCATGGAGGCATGGTTGCCCAAGCAGTGTGATCATCTGTGCCTTGTCTTTGAACGCTGTGCATTGTTCATTGCGTTGCATTCCACTGTTGAAGGCACTGTTGTTTGGTCACAGGATCTGGGGCAAGTCAGATAGAATCTTTCATAAAGCTTAAGATGACCCAGGCTTCAACCAGTCAGTGCCATGCACAGTCAGTTATTGCCCCCAGCTTACAGGACTATTTTCGTGAGACTTCTATCATATTGTACATGGAGAAACATTTTTAATGGGAGCCTGACTGCTCCAAATCAAAAGCAAGGGTAAGGAATCCCAGGTCTTGAGACAAAATCCAGCCTACTTGGAGTCTCCATCTAATCCTTCAGGCTTCCTTCGATAGCTATGGCCCTTTTCTCATGACATCATCACTTGGTGGCTTTTCATTTTGGTACAGAGGTTTGTTGGGGATGTTTGTTGTCGGGCATGCTTTGATTGGGAGTTCCTGCATGGCAGGGGGTTGGACTGGATGGCCCTTGTGGTCTCTCCCAACTCTATGATTCTATGCCATTTTAACCATGTTTAAATATTTGAGGAAATGTCATATTGAGGATGGAACAAGCTTTTTTCTCCTGCTGTTCAAGAGAATAGGACACAGAACAGTGGATTCAAACTACAGGAAAAGAGATTCCAGCTAATTATTAGTAGAACTTCTTGGTGGTCAGAGCTGTTCAACGGTGGATGAAGCTGCCTCAGAGTGTGGTGGAGTCTTTGGAGGTATTTAAAAAGAGGCTGGGTGGCTATTTGTCAGGGGTGCTTTGATTGGGAGTTCCTGCATGGCAGGGGGTTGGACCGGATGGCCCTTGGGGTCTCTTCCAACTCTAGGATTCTATGATTCTACTATTCTGTGAACTGGCACTCTCTGACAGTGAAGACTAAATATATCATAAAATTACAAATCCCAGAGTTGAGACATGGCAGTTAAAGCAGTGTCAAGCTGCATTAATTCTGCAGTGTAGAAGCTATGGCTCAATACCTCTAAAACCAAAATTGGACTTCAGGTGGAAAGAGGTCCCCCCAGTTTTGATTTTGCAAATGAGTGGGGAAAGGGCAAATTGCGGCCTGCCTGTGGGCACCAGGGGCCCAGAAGGACCTAAGGTGTCTCTCTCCTCCACTTATTTTCCCCCTTTGACCTCATCTTACTTCAGTTGCTGAGAAAGTTGAAAGAGGAAAAGGAGTTTGTGCTCCACTAGCTCAACAAGGAAGGAGAGCCTTTCCTGGCTTGTTTGTTCTTCCTCATTAATAACCTTATCCATCTTGACCACACTTCTGTGTCATTTGACCACATGTGTCCTGGTTTTCATCTGCAAAATGGTGGAGGATATGCCCTCAGATTAGTTTGTCCCTGGTCTGATGGATTCATTTTCAACAAGTTCTGCTTTCCAATATGTGACTTTGTTATTTACAATGGTATAATGTCGCAGACAAACTAGTCCCAAGGCTATTCTTTTCATTTCTTTCCAGTCCTGCTGCTGAGGTGAAGGCCATGGGATCCAGCCATCTGCATGCTCAGGGGCACCTGAGATCCTGCCCTCCCCTCTTTGCATCCCTCCTCCATCTCTTGGACAAATTCCTGCATGTCTTTGCAGGGTGGAAAAACAAGTTGCATGGAAATCATGAAAGGGAGAGGTTTACGCTCTCCAGCTCAAGGTGACGGTGAAGAACAGCTGCACCCAGTTCCAATGTCTGGTCTCCTCTTCTGGAGAGAATGTCCTGTACCCAGAAGAACAGGAATGTAAAGGCAAGGAAGAGGGAGGAAGAGACAATGCCTGCTGAGGGGCCTTGACGTCTGCGCAGGAATGAGAAGGACAGGCGAGGCTGCGCATGGAATGAAATGCATGTTGCAAAATCTGACAAGGAGTGGATGGATTTGTCAGGCGTGGCATTGTGGTTTATAGTTTGGCCTAGGACTCTGGCAGACCAGGGCTCAAATCCCTGCTCTGCCGTTCAAACCCATTGGGTGATCTTGGGCAAGTCACATATTCTCAGCCCCAGAGGAAGGCCACAACAAACTCTCTCTGAGCAAATCTTTCCAAGAAATGATAGCTGTTCACCTTGGGGTTGACTTATTTTATTGTTAATTGTTATTTATTTGTATCCTGCTCTTTTCCAAGAACTGGGACCCAGAGCGGCTTACACTATTAAAAGAACAGCACAGTTAAAAACATAGAATAGCAGTACTGTAAAATAGAATTAAATTGTTACAATAATAAAATGGATTGCTTATTAAAAGAATAAAAATAGTTTAAAAATATAAAATTGGTTAAACCCTTAAAACGATATGACACCCCCAGCTAGTCCTTTAAAAACATTCTGTTTTAAAAGCCTGTCTGCATAAGAAGGTTTTAACCTGCCTGCGAAAGGACAATAAGGAAGGGGCCTTTCTGGCCAAATGACTTGAAGGCACACAACAAGAATCTTAGGAAAAACAGGGTTCCTCAGCACCTGTTCTGGTTCCTTACAAGAAAGCAAGAACTTTCCAACATTTCACAAATGAAAACTAGGGCACACATGGCCAAGCAATATCAGAGTTGAGTCAAGATGGCAGACATTATTAATGAGGAAAAGCATACTGCTTAGGAGACATTGCAGCAGTTTCCTTTTGTCTGAGCCTATTGGAAAGAGTTCACCCCCTCCCCTCTCCTCTGTTGAATTAACTGAATGCAAACTGCTTTTGCACATTGAACTGAGTTTGCAACAATTGAAGTAGTCTGAGGATAAAGTGGGAAAGTGGAAGGACAGCGGAGAAAGTGGCGCATTTTAAAAGCAGCTGAGAAAAGGTGCCAAGGAAGACCCTCTGTCCTCCACTGCTCTGCTGAATTCCTGCAAACTCATACTCAAAGTGATCTCTTTAATAGAGTCCATCCATCTTGTATGTGGCCTTCCTCTCTTTCTACTTCCCTCTACCTTTCCTAGCATTACTGTTTTTTTTCAATGATTCATGCCTTCTCATGATATGTCCAAAGTACAACAATCTGAGTTTTGTCATCTTGGCTTCTAGGGAGATTTCTGGCTTGATCTGCTCCAGGACCCATTTGTTGGTCTTTTTGGCTGTCCATGGAAT
The DNA here is from genome assembly GCA_034509955.1 of Urosaurus nigricauda. NCBI lineage: Eukaryota > Metazoa > Chordata > Lepidosauria > Squamata > Phrynosomatidae > Urosaurus > Urosaurus nigricauda. The sequence goes on along the minus strand of JAOEGL010000001.1, from coordinate 373,472,735 downwards.
CCTAAGCACTCTTCTCCAGCACCACAGCTCAAAGGAGTTGATTGTCCTCCTCTCTTCATTCTTAACTGTCATACATGGCAACAGGGAATACAATGGCTTGTCCGATTCTACCTTTTGTGCTGAGCTGTATATCCTTGCATTTTAGGATCTTCTCTAGTTCTTTCATAGCTGCCCTCCCCATTCTTAACCTTCTTCTGATTTCCTGGCTGCAGTCTCCATTTCTATCAATATTTGGTCCCAGTTATGAGAATTCGTTTACTCTTTCTATTTCTTCGTTACCTAATTCAAATTTGTGTAGGTTCTCTGTGGTCATTGTTTTTGTTTTCTCATGGGGTAAGCAGCTAAAAAATGCCAAACAATGCAACAGACAGATTTTGATTCAGGAAAATCAATCGGAAAAATTGGGAAAAAATGGGGGAAGAAAGTCAAGAGATCTGTCGCCTGGTGGTCTGAGGACCACCTTCCAAAACACACAAAAAATGCTGAGGCATGAGAGAGCTCAGGAGAACCTTGCCGGCCCTGGATTTCCTCCGATTGAGTGAAGTTGTTAAGGATTTCCCCTCAAAAGCCACTCCTGGGGTGAATTAATCTCCTCCTTACGCTCTCCTGTCAAGAGGGAGGCCGTTCGTCTCTTGGAGGCTGATGGAAGCCCTTTCCAATTTGTCTCACTCCTGTGACAGGAGGGCCAACACTTCAAGGAGTAGAGAGAAATGAGAAGGAAACCCAACCATCCATGCTCCTCACAAGGGAGGGAAGAGGAGGAAGCCTGCTTCTTTTTCCTTTCAGTTCTATTTTAATTGTTTATCACCATAAGTCGTCACAGTATAGAGCAAAGAGATCCTACAAAATTTCAAACAACAGTTAAAATATAAAATATATATGAAATACTTATACAGTCGGGTGTTGAGTGTTGGACTACGACTCTGGAGCCCATGATTCAATTCCCAGCTCAGTGATTCTAGGCAAGTTACACTCTCTCAGCCTCAGGGGAAGATTCTGGCAAACATCCTCTGAACAAATCTTGCCAAGAAAGTGCAGTGATAGATTCACCAGAAGTCAGAAATGACCTGAAGGCACACAACTAACTTATACAGTCATCTCTCCATATTTGCGGCTTTGACTTTTGCCAATTTGATTCATACTTTCTCTCTAGGAATCTCTAGAGTTGAGCTGGAGGACCTAGAGATTCCTAGAGAGAACAATTCTCTAGGCATTTGTAGCACCTCCAGGGCAATTCTATGGTCAACCTCTGGCAGATATTGACCGTAAAGTTGTGCTGAGGACTTGGAGATGCCTAGAGAGGTGTTCTGTCAGATAAAAAAAGTTGTGTTTGTTTTTTTTTAATTTGCCATTTTCCCACTTTTTGGGGAGTCCAGCATCCCTAATCCCAGCGAACTTGGAGGGCCCACTGTAAAATTTCAAATACCATTTCTAATTCAACTAAACTTATTGGTAAGAATGAAACCAAAAGGATATACAAAATAAAGGCATAAGCAATAAATTTGGACTTTGGGAAATGCCTCATAATAACTTGCACAGGCTTTAGCTAATGCCTCTAAAAAGTTGCAGCTCTTCTAGCAATACCAGAATCTTTATTATAAAGTGAAAAATCTATTTTATTTTATTTATTTTTTATTTTTAATTATTTATTTCGATTAGATTAACAACCCTTCAAGGTATTTTTCTCTGATTCCCTTTGACAATGGCCAGCTAAGCAAATAGTGATAGTTTCTTTTCATATAGACTTCTCATTTCACTCATTAATGATAAGTAATCTGGACAGTATATCTGGGGGTAGCCATATTGGCCATACAGCAAAAGTATAATTACGTACAAAATCTACAAAATAGAGATACCTTTATTGGCCAACCAGTAAACCAATAAACAACAATAAAGGTATTACTGTTTTGTGGATTTTGGATGTTACTGTACTCTGGGGAGGAAATAAAATTAAATGAGTATAACAATGAAAAATAGACACACTTTTTAAAAGTATACCACAAAGACAACTGCAAAAGACCGTCTGCATAAAAGCCTAGTGTGGTAACATCTTCATGGTCATAAAGCCACTGGCCATGATGGTTAGGGGATTTTGGGAGTTGCAGTTGAAAAAAAAGGAACGTTTCCCAACCCCTACAAAAAAGCTGATTGTAACATGCAGTCACCTTCTGTTGTGATTCTTTGACATGATTCTCTTCCATTGGCCGGATTAAAACATTGGCACCGAAAACCCCAAATTCCAATTGGTTTCTTTGCATTGCCAAATTTGAAATAATGCTTTGAAATTCTTTTCTAAGAGACAAGCACATTCAGCTGTTTCAATATTAAAAACATGGAAAACTAAGTGGTTATCATTCACATGTGGTCACAGGAAGGGCAGTGAACGGACGGAATAAACAAGGGGAAAAAAAGAGGATGTTGAAAATGCAGAGATGTCAAGAGAAATAGGAAAGGCGTCCAGTTTTCAGGGGGTAAAGGTCAGATCATGCTAGGCAATTGGGAGATGAGACTGGAGCTCAGAAAAGTTACTGCTCAGGACTACCACTCATAGGGGCAATAGAAGCTGCCCAAAAAGGGTGGTCTGGCACAACCTTTTTTTGTGGCGGAGCTTCACCGCAGCAGATAGATGCAGCAGTGAAGCTGCACAGCAAAAAAGGAGCAGGCAAACCCCGCTCCTTTTTAGCACTGGAGTTGTGGCACAATTAAAAGACACCAAATTAGGAGCATGCAAATGCGTGCAAATACTAGGGTTAGGGAGCATGCTAATGCTGCGCGCTCTCTAACCCTAATGGCGCCGCCCAGGCACCTCATAGTGCCGGTCTGTGTCAGGCCGCAGACACCAAATTAGGAGCAGTAGCTAATACCCCAGAGGACAGGATCAAAATTCAAGAAATGTAAGGTACTGCACTTAGGGCAGAAAAATGAAATGCATAGATATAGGATTGGGGGGGGGGGGGCTACATGTGAAAGAGATCTAGGAGTCCTAGTAGACCACAAGCTGAACATGAGTCAACAGTGTGATGCGGCAGCTAAAAAGGCCAATGCGAGTTTAGGCTGCATCAACAGAAGTATAGTATCTCAATCAAGAGAAGTAATAGTGCCACTGTATTCTGCATTGGTCAGGCCCCACCTGGAATACTGTCTCCAGTTCTGGGCACCACAATTCAAAAAGGATGTGGAGAAAGTGTGTCCAAAAGAGGGTGGCCAAAATGGTGAAGAGTCTGGAAACCATACCTTATGAGGAAAGACTTAGGAAGCTGGGTATGTTTAATCTGGGGAAGAGATGGTTAAGTGGTGATATGATAGCCCTGTTTAAGTATTTGAAGGGGGTTCACACTGAGGATGGAGCAAGCTTGTTTTCTGCTGCTCCAGAGACTAGAACACAGCCATAGTGCAATGCTCAAACTGCTACACATGATCTATCTGCTATCCTATGTACTGGGCCTGTTTTGGGACTGAATTCAGCAGCCAGGATAGCAACTTTAAATTCTGGCCTAAAATCCAGAATGGGTTCACTGTTCGAAGGATGTGGAAACCACTAGCTGGAAGCAAGTCCCATCCCCTTATTAAAGTAAGTACAGTGAGAAACTGAGTGTTGTACTATGACTCTGGAGACCAGGGTTCAATTTGCCACTCAGCCATGAAACCAACTGGGTGACCTTGGCCAAGTCACACTCTCTCAACCTCAGGGGAAAGCAATGGCAAACCTCCTCTGAGCAAATCTTGTCAAAACCTCACGATAGGTTCACCTTAGTGTTGCTATAAGTCAGAAATGACTTGAAGGCACACAACAACAATCAGGAGTTTATCACACGAAGGGAATTGGAAGTATAATCCAATGGCAATCTGAATGCAATCATGGGGTTTTGCATGATTGTGTGAAAGCTGATCACACACATTTTCGGGGAAAGGGAAGTCCTTCCGAACACAATTGTGGGGTTTCGCGTGATTGCGTGAGAAACTATCATATGCAATTTCGGGCACTGAGAGGCAATTTCGGGCAGTTCTGAATGCAATGCAGTGTCAATACGCAATCAAGTAAATTCATTGAACTAGCGAATTTACTCAATTCCAAACTGGCCTCACTTCCATTTCTTTCGAAATTGAGAGAAATTCCTCCCATGTGATAAACTTCAATAAGAAGCGGAGAGAACACTTTTCTGTATTCTTGTTTGTTGTGCATTTATGGGGCAAGCCAGAAGACATCAATCCTAGCTGGGCCAAATGGGAGGAAGAACAAAAAGGGGATGTCATGTCCTTCAGTATTTTCATAAATGTAAGCAACAGATGTGGCCAGGCTTCATCGGTGTGGTCAAGATGGGTAAAGTTACTAATGAGGAAGGAGAGCCAAGTTTGGAGAGGTGGTTTGCTTTTACCTGAGCTTACTGGGAAGGGAAAGATTGCACCTCCTCATCCCCTCTTCCTTTGCTAAGCTAAATGAGTATAAACTACTTTTGCACTTGTAGCTCATTTTTCAGTAAAGGAAGTAAACAGAGGGCATGGGTAAAGTAGGAGGTGGAGAGAGCAATGGGGGATGAATCTGCACTGCAGAAATAATTCAGTTTGACACCACTTTAACTGCCATGGCTCAATGCTACAAAATTCTGGAAACTGTAGTTTTGTGAGACATTTAGGCTTCTCTGTTAAAGAGCTCTGGTGCTAAGACAAAATACAGTTCCCAGAATTCCATACGATTGAGCCGTGGCAGTTAAAGTGGTGTCAAACTAGATTATTTCTGCAGTGCAGATGCAGCCTGAGACATTTTAAAAGTAACTGAAAAAGTGATTAAGCAGAGGATGAATCAAGATCATTCCTGTTAAATCAGCATAGAAGGTATGAAAGTATGTACACTCAGCTCTCCATATCCATGGATTTGGCATCCACGGACTCAACCATCCATGGCTTGAAAATATTTTTAAAAATCCAAAAAGCAAACCTTATTTTTGCCATTGTATATAAGGGGCACTGTTTTACTGCCCCATTGTATGTATGTGTGTTTATATATATATATATATAGTCAGCCCTCCATATCCACAGACTTTTTATGCACAGATTCAACCATCCATGGTTTGAAAACATGCCAGAAGAACATAAATAGCAAAAAGCACACCTTGATTTTGCCATTTTATATAAGGGGCACGATTTCATGATGCCATTATATATAATGGGACTTGAGTATCCATGGATTTTGGTATCCACAGGGGTGGGGGACAGACACCTGGATCCAAACCCCAGCAGCTACCAAGGGTCCATTATATATCAGAGGCAGGAAAAGTGAGGCCCAGAAGATTAAGAGGGATTGTCCCTGCCAATATGAAACAGCTAGAAGGTATGACATGGTGGTGCTGATGTTTTCTGGATTAAATCTTCAGAAACCTGCCTTGCAGAAAGAGAGATTCCCAGAGCAAAAGACCTCCTTTCGAAGTTTTCTAAAAAGATTTCCAAAATCCCCTGCTCCGCTTTTCTCTCCTCCCTCCTCTTGAGCCACTTCCAAGCCTTCTTTGACAGTAACCATGCCTCCCCAAGCGTGTCAATCAAAGCAAACTTGGCCAGTGTCAGCCACAGTTCTCTGTAATCTCCCGGGAGGTACAGTGGTGCCAGAAGTGACAGAACCCTTTATCCACATCTCTAGGATATAAACAATATTCCCCATTCATGACAGGCGCTGCATTAGCAAGCAAGACCCTTTAACGGCTTTGGCTCGGACCAAGTTAAGGGAAACCCTGCCTCATTAATACCTGCAGCTTTGACACGTCTTTCTCCTTTCTCCTTATCTGTCATAGGAAAGTAACCAAGCAAATGGCAAATCTGGGGCCAGTGAGGGTTTTCTGGATGGAAAAGGTTGTTTTGTTTTGAAGCCCAGGAACAGTTTTCGGCAGACATCAAGGAAAGGAAAGATCAAAGACCCCTCAGGGTTTAGAATGGAAAATCTGGACCTGAATTTAGTTGGCACACTAAATTTTAGCAAAGGGACTTTCACAAAGTACAGTTGTCTCTCTCTGTCCACAGATTCAAGCATTCATGGCTTTAAAGTACCTTTAAAATATATCAATTTCAAAAAGCAAACCCTGATTTTGTCATTTTATATAATGCAAACCATTTTACTATGCCATTGTATTCAATAGGATTTGAACATCCACTGAGTTTGGTATCCACAGGGGTCCTGGAACCAAACCCCAGCAAATATCAAGGGCTCACCATATTTTTGCTTTGTTCTTAGAAAAGGTAAATCTTAATAATGTTGTTGTTGTTGTTGTTGTTGTGTGCCTTCAAGTTGTTTCTGAATTATTGCAACCCTAAGGCAACCCTATCATGGAGTTTTCTTGTCAAGATTTGTTCAGAGAGGGTTTGCTTTTGCCATCCTCTGAAGCTGAGAGACTGTGGAGGTTATCACATGAAGGAGATTGGAAGTTTATCCCGTGAAATATCCCAGAAAAATCGCTTAATTACACAAATCCTGATTTGAATCCTGGTCTCCAGAGTCCTAGTCCAATGCATGTTAGAATAAAATTAAAAATTAAAAATACATAAACCCACAGTTAAAATACAATACTATAAAATCATTAAAACACATTAAAAAATAATAACAACACAGTTTGACACAGTTTTAACTGCCATGGCTCCATCCTATGGAAGGTTGGGATGTGTAGTTTGCTGTGGAACCCCAGAGCTCTCTGAAGGAGAAGGCTGAACAGCTCACAAAACTACAAACCCCAGAATTCCAAAACAATGAGCCATGGCACCGAAATCTGTGCCCAACTGTATTATTTTGCAATGCAGATGCAGCCCAAATAAAACATGTGCCCACTTTGGGGGGGGGGGATGTTTGTTTTTCAAGGCTCAGGAGAAAATATCCCCTAAATGTTTGTAGAATCAGAAAATTGGAAGAGGCCCTCTTTTGACCCCATGATCAATGAAGGATCACCCGCTAGAGCAATGATTCCCAAAATTTAGTCTTCCAGGTGTGTTGGACTTCAGATCCCAGAAGCCCCAGCCAATGTGGCCAACAGTCTGGAATTCTGGGATCTGAAATCCAAAACGTTCGGAGGACAAAAGTAGTGTGGGAACCACTGAACTAGAGCATCCCTAAGACATAACAGTCCACCTTCTTTTTGAAGATGTCCACCATGTCTCCTGGCAATTGCTTCTATTGCCAAACCACTCTTGCTGTCAAGAGGTTCCTTCAAATGTTCAATTAAAATCTATCCTCCTGTAACTTCATCAGACCTCTTTGCAGCAACCTTTGAGGTATTTCAAGAGTATGATTGTGGAACCCTTCAATTCACGCCCAACTCCTTCAACTTCATATGTCCTGTTCTCCAGACCTCTTATCAACCTTGTTGCCCTTCTCCAGTTTATACTGTTGCCTACTTTCTTTTGTCTGGATGGAGCATATTAATTTTGCAAGGCCAACTTTTTCCCTGCACCTCATCTTCTCTATTAACTTCAACCCCACTCCTCGAATTATCTATGTGCCAAATTTTTCTAGTCTCCAGTATTTAGGGCAAGTCATCTAGGAGAAACAATAGATTTAAGACACACAAAGCAGACCATTAAACTCCTCTGGAAGTTCAGTCGGAGTTAAGAGGCGATAAGAAAGGTCCTTGTGTGAGTATGCAACATCTGTCTCTTGTCTGAAAATTTTGAATCTGCTCCTTTTCCCTGCCTTTGAGCCTTCAGAAATGGATTTTGTGGCTGAAGTTAGCCATGCAGTTCACTGGGGGACCATGGGTAAGTCTTTCCTTGGAGGCTGAATCTACATTGCAGAATTAATGCAGTCCAACACAGCTTTAATTGCTATGGGTTAATGCTATGGAATTCTAGGATTTGTAGTTTTGTGAAACATTTAGCTTTCTGTGTCAGAAAGCTCTGGTGCCACACCAAACTACAAATCCGAGGATTTCATAGGATGGAGCCATGGCAGTTTTAATTCAGCAGTGTGTGGGCAGCCTAAATCTAATCTATAGGGTTGTTCAAGCGAATGGGGAGGCATGGCCCAATTTTTCACCCCTGAGTCCCACCACAAATTGCATTCCCCCCATTGCATGAAAATACATTATTTTCTCACCATTTCTTTGAAGGCAAAATGGAGGAGAGAGATTTGAGAAGGGTTAGGGGATTTGAGAAGGGTTTGTTTCCATGGATTTGGGAGGGCGTTGAGCCCTTCAGCTGAAAATTGTGCATAAAAATATTAAAAGAGGGATTGGGGGCTTAAGGAGGCTGATAAATAAATTCTGGGGCAGTATGAAGGCTTTCCTGGCTGGCATCCATAGTTTTTTGTGTTTTTTTTGGGCTATGTGGCCATGTTCTAGAAGAGTTTATTCCCAATGTTTTGCCAGCATGTGTGGCTGACATCTTCAGAGAAATGAAAACTCTGGGGCAGTAAAAAAAACAACAACAACAGAATACCTCGACCATTGCTGTTTTTGTAGTTATTATTGTCTCTTCTCCTTTCCTTATGAAATTGTATGGTATGATATATGGATATAAACTCAATGGAGTGCATTATAGCAGATAATATATAGTATGCGTATCAGTCAATGTTGTGTATAACATACAATGTTGTGTATAATTTTTAACAATAAAATTAAAAAACAACAACAACTGTGGGGTAGTACTTTCCCCACCGCTGTCATCTTGAACTGCTTGGAAAAAAGGCCTGATAGAAATGTCACAAATCTATACCATTAAAAGAGATCATGGGTCCATGGATCTGTTTCCATCCTAGTTATAAGACCTAGGCATCTGAGATGTTGCACTGATACTAAAGCAGACTCTATTGATGAACAGGGAATCAAACCCAGGGAATCAAACTCTGTAGTCCAGCACTCAAACCACTACACCAGGCTGGCTCTCTTTAACACACATACCCATTTAAAAAACTTAAAAATCCAGCAGTCTCCTCTCACACCTCTGCTGCAGAATACATGAAATGGAGTCAATCAAAATACAGTATTTATCAGAGGCTGGTTTGTCAGAATCGCTTTGGCGCAGCCCTGGATGCTGGACGCCAGCCAGGGCCCAGCCAAGGATAACAAAAACGCTTTCATTCAAGTATTCTGAGCCAATTAAAAAAGACAAATTAGCCAGGGCCCTTATCTCTGCCTCCTTCTCCCCTTCCCACTCGACTGGAGAGGAGAGCTTGGGGTGGAAGGAATGTTTCTCATCGGGAACAGCTGGGCCCCTCCAAACTCCTCCATAGACCGTGATGGATGGGCATCCATCCGCCTGGCCTGCTTCAAATGTCAGATGGCTGGCTTCAGCCAGAAATGGCAGTCAAGGTGGAGGGATATGGAGCTATGAAGGCCACGAGAGATGAAGGTGGATCCTATGGGTTCCCCTGGAAAGAGGAAGCCTAGGGTGGATTTTAAAGAACCTGGAAGTGGGATCTACACTTCATGCTGTGCCAGCTGGTGGCTCACCCATCTTCATGAGTGGTGGATCTGTTTTGCAGTTTAGTCTGAAATAATAATAATAATAATAATAATAATAAATTTTCTTACCTGCCTTTCCCCATGGATCGATGCGGCGAACAGCAAATTAATATGCAACACATTGTTGTCTGTTATGTGCCTTCAAGTCGTTTCTGACTTGTTGTTGCTGTGAACCTTCATGTTGTTTCCAGCTTATGGCAACCCCAAGATGCACTCTAAGGTAAACCTAAGGCTCAGAGAGATTTTCTTGGCAATTTTTTTCAGTGGAGGTTTGTCATTACCTGCCTCTGAGGCTGAGAGCATGTGACTTGCCCAAGGTTACTAGGGGATTTCATGGCCAAGCTAAGGAGTTTATCAGATGACAGAAATTGGAAGCATAATCCAATGGCAGTCTGAACGCAATCATGGGGTTTCACGTTATTGCGTGAGAGACTACCACATGCAATTTTGGGCAATGGGAAGTCCTTCCAAATGCAATCGTGGGGTTTCACGTTATTGTGTGAGAAACTATCACACACAATTTTGGGCAATTTCAGGCAATGAGAAGTCATTCTGAACATGACGCAGCATCAATATGCAATCACGTAAATTCACTGAATTAGCGAATTCACTCATTTCTGAACTGGCCCCACTTTCATTTCTTTCAAAACTGAGAGAAATTCCTCCCGTGTGATAAGCTCCTAAGATACAAACCCTGGCCTCCAGGGTCGTAGTCCAACACTCAAAATGGAGTGATGGAAGTTAAGGTGATGCCACACTGCCTTAATTCTGCAATGTGACAACAGCCCAAGGCTTCTCAAAGGAAGCAGGAGCTGACCATTTCCAAACAAATGGATGGAAGAAACTCTCATGGCCTTGACAGCAGCCGCAGCAGGCAGAAAGGAAAGTTTAGTCTGAATCCCAGCCTCTGCCAAAGCCTCCCCCAAACCCAAGTGCCTGAAACGGCCTTGGGATATGGGGGAAGTGAAGGCTTTGTGGTTTGAGGTGCTCTGGTTGAACTGAATAATGGGAGGGGAGCTGTACATGTAAGACCTGGAGGATCTGCATCTTCCTGCTGATAAACCATCAAGGTCAAGGCAGGTGGCAAGGTCTGCCCGGTGAAAGAGGCTTGGAGAAAACACAAAATCTTCCCTTATGCTCTCTTTCATCTCTGAAGGCTGATAAATCTGCCAGATCCCTTTCCAGATGACGTGGAACTCCAAAGGGAGAACGTGGGTCCAAACAAAAAGAAATATTGCGTTTACTGTATTCTTTTATCCCTCTACACCTACTTTTATCCATCAGTAGGCTATATTTCAGAGGAAGGAACAGACAAAACCACCTCTGAGGTTTCCTTCCCTACGGCTGCATTTGCACTGCAGAATTAATGCACTCTGGCACCCTTTGACTGCCATAAATCAATGCTATGGAATGCTGGGATTGAGGATATTTAGTCTTCTAGAGAACACTAGTGCATCCAGAATCTTCAGATCTCAGGATTCCTTAGCATCGAGCCATGGCAGTTAAAGTGGTGTCAAACTGCATTATTTCTGCAGTGCAGATGTAGCCTAAGAAAATCCCATGAAATTCAGGGGGTCCCCATAAGTTGACAGGTGACTTGAAGGTATACACACACAGATATTTTGGACAGGATAATTTTTAAATAAATTATTACTGGGTGTCCATTCTCCATTTGAAAGGTTCATGAGTGAAAGCTTCTTTACTCTGACATTCAGACTGTGATGATGATGATGATGATGATGATGATGATGATGATGATGATGATGATGGTGGAAGTACTCCCATACGCTAACAACTGTCCTGATTAATCCTCTGTCATCCCACTTTTTCAACTGCTTTTAAAAAGTCCCAGTTTCTCTCTCCTCACCCCACTTTCCCCTTTTGTCCCAACTTACTTGCATTGCTTCAAAATGAATTTAAAGCACAAAAATAGTTTGCCCTCACTTACCTCTGTAAGGGGAAGAGGTCTTTCCCTTCCCAGGAGGCTCAGGCAAAAGCAAACTGCTGCTGTCTTTTCCAGCTTGTCTATTCCTCCCCATTCATAACGTTTTGTTATCTTGACCATACTCTGACATTGCTTGCACACATGACTCCTGGTTTACCTCTGTGAAAATTTGGAGGGTGTGAAGTCAATATAGGGCTGCAAATACAGTTTCTTACACCACTATCCTAGCAATGTTTATTAACCTGACCACCATACAGGAATTACTGTATATACTCATGTATAAGTCTAGAAATTTAGGTCAAAAAAATGACCCAAAAAACCTGAGTTGACTTATCCGTGGATCAATGTAAATACTGTATCTTAACTCTTATTTAAAAGAAGGAACCATCTCCTGATGAAAAGCAAGAATAAAATCTGTCCTGGAAGCAGTGACCCCCTTTACCCTCTCATCCATCCAGTCTTAAGAATAAGCACAAAGTTATGTCTGATGGACTTTTGGAAGTTATTTGACACTGTTTTGCTTTGCTTCATCCTTTAGATCCTTTTCTATATGCCCCTAAATTTTACCCTCAACTTATCCACGGGTCATAGCAAAATCCATAATTTTGGCCCCAAAATTTGCCCTCGACTTATACATGAGGTCGATTTATAGTCGAGTATATACGATAAAAAGAAAGACAATCCCTTTAAAAAATCTCATCAAAGCTCAGACAAATAATTTAAAACACCACCACTCCACTGATCTCAGATTGCAAAAGATATATATTGGAAATTATTTTTATTCAGTAACTTGCAGAAGTCATTGAAAGGGGGGTAAGAAACACAGATTAGATGAAACTGAATTACAATGGGTCCTTGGTATTTGCTGGAGTTTGGTTGCAGGGCCCACCCGCCACCCCCCAATAGATAGCAAAATGCATAGATGCTCAAGTCCAATTGAATATAATAGCAAAGTAAAATGATGTCCTTTCTATAAAATGGAAAAATCAAGGATTGCTTTTTGGAATGTATATATTTTGGAATATTTTCAAGTTGTGGGTTGTTGAATCACCAAATTAGTTTCATCCTTTCCACTGGCTCTTTTAAAATTCACAATAAAACCCAGAGCCAATCTACCACACTACAGACATTGGAGCGACCAAGAACACCATGGGGTGAATCCCTATGAGTGTTAAATTTATTTCTTGCGCTATATTCCTAGTTGGTTATTTAAAAGCTGGGTGACAATAAGGGGTTATTCACACTGTGAAAATAATCCAGGATGAATCTAGGCTGAATCTCCGTTGTTCACACACATCCTGAATGCACCCGATTAAGGGGTTTTTTGGGGGACTGCCAAACCTTCCCCAAATAATCCAGGATAATCAATATTGGTTTCCCCCCATTTTTAAAAAAGATCTGCATCATCGGTAGTGTGAATAACTGATGTGAACAAACCCAAATAGATCTGAGCTAAAATGCTGGATGCCTTGAACATGCTCCGAATGCATTTGCATCGTCGACTCCATCTTTATTAGAATACTTGCATGTGTGGGCGACTGAACTTGCAGAGATGCACTTCGATGCGGTTCCATAATATGAATAACAAAACAGAATTCGTGAGATGAATCTCATTGTTGCACTAAAAAATCCCAATGTCTGTATGACCCCCTAAGATAGCAGTTAGAGATCCACATTTACAAATACAGAGAGAGAGATTGAGACGCAGAAAGGAAAATGAGAGGCAAAGGGTGCAAAGGAAATGTCCAATTTGTTAAAGGCTTGTTTAGCTTTTGTCTCCTTGATGGAGGAAGAGGATGGGGAACTGTGGAAGAAGAGGGAGAAAGAAGACTCCTTCCTTCTCCGGCTCAGGAGAGGACCCAACAAAGGGCAGATAAGAAAGGGAAATGATGACAGAGACAAAAATAAAAATAAAACGGAATCAAATGGTAGATCCAAGCTGCAAGCAGATAGCTGCTCATATATGGGTAGATGGGGGCATGTGGAATGATATTTCAGAACCAGTTTGGGTGTTCCACTTCTTCTGCCAGGCACATGTATCCCTTGGCAAAGGCTGCACTGCACATCATGCAGAAGGGCATGCTGATATGTGGGGCAGTTAAAAGGCAAGATCGTACATCGTGCTCATGGGATGTAAATGTGAGGTGTTAAATATGGCTAAAAAATTACTTAGGCTGCAGCCACACTGCAGAAATAATCCAGCTTGGCACCACTTTAACTGTCATGGCTCCATGTTTCAGAATTCTGGGAATGTTAGTTTGTTGTGGCACCAGAGCTCTGCTCAACAAAAAGAATCAGCAAGGTGTGGAAACCGCTGAGCCCTATGAATAGTGGCTTAGGGAGCTGGCTATGTTTAATCTGGAGAAGAAAAGTTTAAGGGGTCTCATAATAGCCATATTTAAATATTTGTAAAAATCTCATATTGAGGATGGAGCAAGCTTGTTTTCTGCTACTCCAGAGACTAGAATCTAATTTGGAAAGCAGAAATACTGCTTTTTGACACTTCTTTAACTGCCATGGCATATTGGGAGAAAGGCGGGATGAAACTAAATAATGACAGCTCAATGCTATGGAATTCAGGGTTTTGTAGTTCTGTGAAAATTAGCTCTCTCTGTCAGAGACCTGTGATGCCACAACAAACTATAAATCCCAGAATGCCAAAGGATGGAGCCATAACCGTTAAATGGCATCAAACAGCATTATTTCTGCAATGCAGATTAGGCCCTGGAAAGGAGCAATGGATTCAAGTTACATGAAAAGCGATTCCACCAAAACATTGGGAAGAACTTAGAATCATAGAATCATAGAGTTGGAAGAGACCACAAGGGTCATCCAATCCTACCCCATTCTGCCATGCAGGAACTCCCAATCAAAGCATCCCTGACAGATGGCCATCCAGCCTCTGCTTAAAGACCTCCAAGGAGGGAGACTCCACTACACTCCGAGGGAGTGTGTTCCTCTGTCAAACAGCCCTTACTGTCAGGAAGTTCCTCCTAATGTTGAGGTGGAATCTCTTTTCCTGAAGTTTGCATACATTGCTCCGTGTTCTAGTCTCTGCAGCAGCAGAAAACAAGCTTGCTCCCTCCTCAATATGACATCCCTTCAGATATTTAAGCAGGGCTATCATATCACCTCTTAACCTTCTCTTCTCCAGGCTAAACATCCCCAGCTCCCTAAGGTGTTCCTCATATGGCATGGTTTCCAGACCCTTCACCATCTTAGTTGCCCTCCTTTGGACCTGCTCCAGTTTCTCCACATCCTTTTTGAATTGTGGTGCCTAGAACTGGACACAATATTCCAGGTGGGGACTTCCTGACAGTAAGAGCTGTTCGACAGTGGAAAACGCTGCCTTGGAATATGGTGGTGTCTCTTTCTCTGGAATTTTTTAAAGAGAGGCTGCATAGTGATGTGAAACCGGATTATTTCTGCAGTGCAGATACAGCCTATGGAGTTTATCACACAATGGGAATTGGAAGTATAATCCAATGGCAATCTGAACGCAATCATGGGGTTTCATTTTATTGCGTGAAAGCCAACCACACGTATTTTCGGCTAATGGGAAGTCCTTCAGAATGCAATCGTGGCATTTCACATTATTGCGTGAGAAACTATCACACACAATTTTGGTCATGGGAGGCAATTTCAGGCAGTTTCCAAATGCGATGCGGTGTCAATACGCAATCATGTAAATTTGGTGAACCAGCGAATTCACTCAATTCCGAAGTGGCCCCACTTTCATTTCTTTTGAAATTGAGAGAAATTCCTCCCGTGTGATAGTGTCCTATGTCAGTTAAAGCGATGTCACATTTCATCAATTCTGCAGTGTGACAGCATCTTGGTCAATCAAATTATGTCTCCCTCTCAAAAACCACCAAAGGAGACCTTCTTCCCACGCAGACAGACACATGTGTTGACCTTTCCATTGCCTTCTGGGATCCCCTATCGGCCAACGGCTCAGCTGAGAGCGGAGGAGACAATAGCATTGTACCTCGCCCAGGCTACGGGGAGCCTGGCTTATCCATGCAATGTTTTTCTATGCATCTAACACCCCATTGTGCTCCTCTTTCTTATCAGCTCCACAGAGCTGATGTAATGCTCTGGCTTGGATGCAGTTCCTTCACCAGGGTAAACTCAGTGCAGTCTTTCTTCATTAAAAGAAGGGGGCAGAGGGATGAATTCTGCAGCTTTTATCATTTCTGTCACCATCCTGCAGGAGAATGGGATCATTTGGGCCCATGGTTCTTCCTCGCAACCTTGGTGGGCTGTGTATAGTGGAACGGAGAGTCCGCACTGATTTTCAGGCTTATTTGAAATAGAGATTGAGTATCCCTTCTCTAGAAACCCAAAATCTGAAATATTCCCAAAATCCAAAATGGGCCACATGGGTGGCTGAGATAGTGGTGCCTTTGCTTTCTCTTGTTTCAGTATCCGCACACTTTGTTTCATGCAAAATATTATTACAAATATTTGGTACAAAATTACCTTCAGGCTACATGTGTAAGGTTTATACAAAACATAAATGAATTTTGTGTTTAGACTTGGGTCCCATCTCCAAGAGATCTCATGATGTGTATATGCAAATATTTCAAAATATGAAATCATAAACACTTCTGGTCCCAAGCATTTTGGATAAGTGAGACTCAGCCTGTAATCAGTTCCCTGGAAAGATTGCAGTTTGTTGATCTTTCCCGACCCACTTAATTGATTTGTCTCTCTTTGGAGGTTAAAAAGAAAGGATTTCCAGACATAGCTACTGGACTAAGTATGGCAGCTTATCTCTCAGGGAGCAGGCTGGGGGTGTAAGAACATGGGTATGAAATAAAGACATCCCACTCCAGTTCTTTTCACAAGGGATATTTTTCTTCAGTCCCCCAAATTTCTAGCATTGCAGTAACTTAAAACTTCAGTTGCACATTTAAGAAATATGTGTGAGGTATCCAAAGGAAAGGGGCAAGCAAAGTGACTAAGGAAGTGCAAATACAGCAGATAATCATAGGAGTGCGTCTACACTGTAGAAATAATGCAGTTCAACACCAGTTTAAGTGCTGTAGTACCATCCTATGGAATTATGGGGTTTATAATTTTAAAAGGTCTTTACAAGGCAAAGGCAAGAGTGCTGGTGCCTCACCAAACTACACATCCCAGGCTTCTTTTTGATTGAACCAAGACAACCAAAGTGGTGACAAATTTAATGATTTCTACAATGTAAATGCACATTAGGTAGAACAATTTTCAGGGCCTGACTCTCTGCAATGCTACTAATTTGTAGACTGAAGGAAAATTTAATTGGGGGGGATCAGAATGCTTTTGGGGCCACAACACTCTCATTTTGCTCCCCTTCCATAACCACATCCCTCAGTAAGCCATAAAGAGAAGGTTATGTATTAAAGTATGTTCGACTTGGAAATGCTATGTATACCACTGTTGTTGTGTGCCTTCATGTCATTTCCGACATATGGCGACCCTAAGGCAAGCCTGTCACAGGATTTTCTTGGAAAGATTTGTTCAGAGGAGAAACTGAGAGTGTGTGACTTGCCTAAAGTCAACCAGTGGGTTTCCGTGGTCAAGCAGGGATTTGAAGCCTGGTCTCCAGAATCATAGTCCAATACTCAAACCACTGCACCATGCCATTTCTGTGCCATTTGCATGCATTTTTCAGTGGACATGCTTACTTGGAGCATTCTGAGAACTGTTGTTGTTATTGTTGTTGTTGTTGTTGTTATTTTAAGAAGTAATTTTCCTGAGCTCTGCTTTGTTAAGGATGCCATTCATCAGTAACTTATTTCTCGAAGGAAGCAATTGGTCATTTCAGCAATTTTCTTCCCACTGTGAGCAGTTATTATTTGAAAACCACACCATCTTTAAAGTCCATTTTTACAATCTGGGGATTATTCTGCACAAAGTTCCCATGGGGTTGCTTTGCTCAGAAAGCAGCATTATTTTTTCTAAATAGTTTAGAGAACTCCCTATGCTGGGATCAGGAGTGGGCAGAGGCTGTGGGGGCTTATAAGTTGCACTCTGCTCAGGTCTTGCAAATTAAGAGCAGCTGTGGCTTCCTTGATTGAATCAATCCATATGCAATGCATATTTCCTCCTTTGATATTGTTTTCCACTTCATGGGAAGAAGGAAGTACATTCTTCTGGTGATGGGATCAATGGTGAATAATGTTTCCATCAGGTTGTGAGGAAGGAGACCAGGAGAAGTTACTTAAGCCTGGGAAAGATGGGCCAAAAGCGATATACCGCTGCCAATACACGGTAACCACACGCTCCCAAACCCTAGCATGCAATGGCAGCAGTATCATTGTAGCATCCCGTCCACATGGGCACCGCCATGATGTACGGACGTCTGCACATCGCTGGTGGTGCCCCTTCCTCCTAGCAACATCGCAAAAAAGAAGCCGCTCTAGGCAGCTTCTTTTTTATTGTGCATCATTGCCCCGTGGTTTGGTTCCTGCAGCAATGGTGCGCAGCAAAAGGGGTAGAGTTTCACCACCCATGTTAAGTATACTCAGCTAAATAGCTGATGCAGATTATTGGCCAAAGAAAACACAAACTAGGAGAGACTGCAGCAGTTTGCTTTTGCCTGAGCATCCTGGGAAAGGCAACATTCTCCCTCGCCATCATATCACATCTTCCCTGCTGAGTCTATTGAGCACCAACTATTTTTGCACTCTGAACTCAGTTGCAGCAATGAAAGTAAGCTGAGAGAAAGAAGGTGGAAGGAGGAGAGAGAAACGGGGACACTTCAAAAGTAGTTGGGAAAATGGGACGACAGAGGATTAATTGGGATTGTCCCTGCCAAATTGGGACTGTTGGAGAGTATAAAAACTATAGACCCCAGGTTTCCATTAGATGCAGCCATGGAATAGGATTATACAGTCCTCTGTATCTACCACTTCTACATTCACAGATATAATCATCCATGTCCTGAAAGTAATTGTTTAAAAGTCCATAAAGAAAACCTTTATTTTCCCAGTTTTATATAAGGGACATCATTTTATTACCCTGCTGTATATAATGGGACTTGAGCTTCCACAGATTTTGGCATTCACACAGGATCCTGGAACCAAACCTCAGCAGATACCAAGGGCCCACTGTAGTTGTGTGCATTAAAAAGCCTTCAAAGAGAGGCTATTCCATCCCTTTTGGGGCCAGAAAAAAGGTGGCCCAGAGTATGTGGATGGGTCAAGGGCCACAAAAATAGCTTCAGGGGTAACACATACCCTCAGTGTCACATTTTGCCCACTTCTGCTGGAGAACAAACAAATATTTTTTTCTCTTTGAAACTACAGGTTATTTAAAGAGGTGTTTTTCCAGCACCAGTGCATTAAGGAACAAGCACTGAGGGAGGCACAAGTCCCAAGAAAAGTCTGCCAGGCCAACTCTGTGGCCTTCTTGTCACCCGAGCAAATGAGGTGTTATTGATCAGCGTGTGAAAGACTACAGGTTGCGGAGCAACAGCTAGCCAAACCCCAAAGGCCTTGTATTAATAACTGTTCCATTGGGGGGCTCTGTTTGTCCTCTTGAGCCAGTGCAAGAGGACTTTGGCCTCCCCTTATCAGAGAAGGAAAATTGAAAGACCCAGGAATGCAAATGGGCAAGGTGACGCCCGCCTGTCTATTAATCACACAGCGCCACCACCCCTTAACCCTTTTGTGGGGCAAGTGAGGTGAATGGGGCAGAGACCAAACATGGAGCATGCTAGAAATCCTGTATCAAACCTAGTGCACTCTAGGTACATAACCTCCAGCATTTCATAGGCGGAAGTCAGAACCTCTGTGGCCAAGCAACAGAATATAGTTAAGATGGCAAAAGTTAAAAATGAGGAAGAACAGACAAGTTAGGAGAGGATGCAGCAGAAGCATCACCAGGGGAGATTTGGGGTGAGTGGTGACACCCCAAGGTGGGGTGACACCACTGTTCCCCAAACATCTGTCTTTGGGAAGAAATGGGCTCTGACATTTGCATGTGTCCTATTAATATGCTGAAGGGAATACTATGAGTGGAGTGAGGATCAATAAGAAGAGAAAGGAGAGGCCCAGATTTTTTTTAAAAAATATTTTTACATTTTAAAAAAATTAATTGTTTTTTAAAAATATTTTAAAAATCACATTTTACCAAATTTTTACTTTAACCACATGAAACTATGTACCTGTAAATACATTTAGGTTATGGAAGTGATACTGTTATTTAAAGGAATAAATTTAATTTTGCTAATTGTTTATCTCACAACAATACTGTTATATTCAGTGATATATCACAATTTGGATTAGAAAACATTACTAAGGATTCTCTATGGTGTGATATGGGAGGAGATCAATGAGGGGTGTGACACCGTGAATTACCACACAGTGGTGCAGATTGTTGATGCCAGTCGTAGTGATGCCATTTGGCTGCAGCAGTTTGCTTTCGCCTGAGCTGACTGGGAAGGGCAGGATTCTGTCCTCTTCTTTCCTGTCCTCTTTCCCCTGCTGAGTTTATTGAGTGCAAATTCCTTTTGCAGTCTGAACTCAATTTGCAGCAATTGAAGTAAGCTGAGGACAAAAGGGGAAAGTGAGAAGAAGCAAGAGAAAGACAGCTGAGACAACAGAGGATGAATTGGGTTTATTCCTACTAAATCAGGACTGTTATAAATTATACCCAGTTTGTGTGTTTCCATTGTCGATCAAAGACCTACCTGTTCGTTCAAGTATTTTCCCTAATTCAATTAACTATCCTATTGAAATAATAAAAAATAAAATAATATAAAGGAACCTTTGAGACTAACTGAAAGAAGAAGTTCCTAGCTATGATTTCATGGACTTGGACCAGTTCATCAGGACTGAATCTATAAAAGCTTATGGTTATCCTAGATTCTTTTACATCTTTTAATGCTAAACAGATGGACACAGCTATCTCTTTGGATATGATGCTATTAAAACAGCATTAAATGGTTTAAATTCATATGAAGAAGACTAAAAACATAGGACTCCTCCTCCATTGGAGGTCCTTTAAAGTCTGAATGAGAGCAACGAATGGCAATGATGCAGGGCAAAGTCGGGTGGCGCAAAGCCACCAGTCTGTTGAGCCCCATAGACTCTCAGCATAAATTTTATCACACCAGCCTGCTGTCACACCACAATCAAGCTAGTTTAAGAATGGAATCATATTTAGCATAATTTCTTATCACACCTCACAATAGCACTTTGATGATCCATCATCACATGAACTGTTTGCTGCACTTCCAAATACTGCCTTCCAGAAAGAAGGGGGGAATGAGTGACCATAGCTGCCAACGTGCACACAGCAGCCAGCTTTGGAAAGGTGTTGGCAGCAACAATTGCTGTCAAGGGAAGAGGAGAGGAGAGGAATCACCTCCACTCATTCCATGTGATTGCTTGAGATCTGGAACTGCAGCAGAAGGGACCTATTGCATGAAGACAGTAATGGAATAGCAGCAAGGTTGAAGCCTATTGATGAGTTTCCCCCGTCAATGAAAAGGTGCAACAGGATAGACACTATGTTGTGTGATAAGTACCAGCCAAAGATGTTTTTATCCTGTTAAAATGTCACTTTTATAGCCTCAGTTGATATAGTCCCATGTCTTTGCAAGTTGCAGCAGCAAAGGAATGAATGCTTGCCAGTTGTAGTAAGGTGCTACTCTCCTAGCTGAGGTGGGGGTTTTGACACAGTCCGTTACTCTTGCCTGGAGGTGATCTCACCAAAATTGGAGAATTTGCACCCTTGTCTCCCGTCTAGAGATGACCCATGAAATGAGAGACTAGGGGCTCTGAAATCTGGTAACACTATCATCAAATCTGATTTACGGAATCAGAGAGGTGGCATCCATTTTGTGCTTACAGTCGCCTGAGAAAGAGGAGCTTGGCTGGTTTGTGAAAAGGTGTTGCTCTGAAAGAGCAAACACTCTGTTGCTTTTTCAATTAGCTAGGAAAAAAGAGGTGCCACCAGCCCAGAGTAAAGCTGGAACTGATTTTTATTTTTTAAATTTTGTTGCAGCCCTTCCTCATTTCCTGGTAACCAGCGGCCAACAAGGTCAATAGAGCAGAAATCCTCCTAAAGGGCCAATCTCTATTTGAATTATTTAAACAATGTAGAACAGCCAAGTTAAATGGAGCTTATCAGACGTCACACCTCTCAAAACACAATCAGAGATGGCAGGATATTAACTGCCAGGCCCAGCTCTCCACCGCAGCCCTGGGTGAGAAAAGCAGCCTCAGGTTTTCCCTCCTCCCCTTCCTTTCTCTCAACATTTGGGAAAAGAAAAGAGCCTCAACGTCTTCCAGCTTGCCCAGCTCGTGTGGGTGGATTCAGGTGTTCAGCTGGGGAAACACAGGTGATTTCCATGGTTGGCTTCCATTGCAACAAAATCACTACATTATTCATTCTCTGAAGATGCCAACCACAGCTGCTGGCCTAATGTCAGGAATAAACTCTTCTCGAACACAACCTCATAGCCCGAAAAACCCACAAAAAACTATAAAAATCACTATATTGTGTCGCAGAGGACTGCCACATGGAGAGGTCATGCGGGTGGCTGCCATTTAATCAAAATCTGTTTAATCGAAATCTACTCTCCTGTAACTTAAAACCACCAGACCTGGTACTATCGTCTGGGGCAGCAGAGAACAGGCCTGCCCTCTGTGAATAGCCCTTCAGGTATTTAAAGAGTGGGATCAAGTCACTTCTCAGTCTTCTCTTTACCAGGATGAACATGTCCAGCTCCTTCAGCCTTTCCTCAATGTTTTGTTCTTCATACTCTGATCGTCCTTGTTACCCTTCTCTGAACCCACTCCCTCTTGTTTATATCCTTCCAAAAATGATGCACCCAGAACTGTGAACAGCGTACTCTGGATAAGGACTGAGCACCACAGAATATAGGCAGACTATGGAGTTTATCGCATTGACAAATAAAGCCACTGCTCCCCAATGGGATACAGTCAGAATTGGGGTCGCTACCAGGAATTATTGCATGTAATAATTCTGCAGCTGCATCCCGGGTCCCAGGCATACTTTGGAGGATGCTTTTCAAAGCCGACTTGGAAAAGCAGCCTTCGAAGTGCAGCTGGGACCTGGGATGCAGCTGCCCAGCAGCAGTGGTGGCAAATTACATGCAATAATTCCCAGGATCAACCTGAATTGTGACTATGCCCTTCAACTTTAAAATGATGCTCCTGTTAATGCAAGCTAAAACAGCATTCACTTTCTTTGCTGCAGTATCACACCACTGGCTCACATTCAATTTATGATCAACAATAATCCCAAAGTGCTTTTCACATGTAGTACTGCTCAGCCATGTATCTCCCATTCTATACTTGTGCATTAGGTCTTTCTAAATGTAGAAATGTGCATTTATCTTTATTGCATTTCATTTTTTTTTCAATTTCTGCCCATTTTCAAGTTTATCTAGACTTTTTGGAATTCTGTTCCAATCTTTCAGTGTGTTAGCTACCTATTGCAGTTTTGTGTCATCTGCAGACTTGATAAGGATTCTCTCCACTCCATCATATACATCATTGATAAAAACGTTGAAGAGCCCTAGGACAGAACCCTTACACAGTCCACTTGAGACCTCCTTTCAGTCTGAAATGCAGCCACTGATGGAGACCCTTTGAACAGTTTTTCAACCAGTTACGGATCCATCTGACAAAGTTTGTCACACGGGGGAATTCCCGTGCAGTTTTAGTGCAAAAGTGGTTTGATTTTCACACGAGTTTATTGTTAAAGTGGTGTTAACCCAAACCGAAAATTAGACTGAAAGTAGACAAAAGCCTCTCCTTTTTACTTTTGGAAAATCACGAAAGTAAAATGGAGTGGCCTTTGTCTACTTTCCATTAGGGTTAACACCATTTTAACAATGACGTGTGTGAAAATCAACCCGCTTTTGCGGGTCCCCCTCCCCCAGCTTTTAAATCCCGT
This sequence comes from Urosaurus nigricauda, assembly GCA_034509955.1. Classification (NCBI taxonomy): domain Eukaryota; kingdom Metazoa; phylum Chordata; class Lepidosauria; order Squamata; family Phrynosomatidae; genus Urosaurus; species Urosaurus nigricauda. The sequence goes on along the minus strand of JAOEGL010000001.1, from coordinate 373,449,437 downwards.
TTTTGCAAGGGATTTCCCCATGTGATAAACTCCCATGTTCCTATCTATTCCACATTTTATCAATTTGTAGTCAAGGTCTCCTGTCCCAGCCGAGGATTTCCACTGCCCTGTCCCGGATTTGTCCCTTCTCACTTGCTGCCCCACACTCCTGGAACCTTCTTCCCCCACATGCACGCCTCATCACTTCTCTAACCAGATTCAAATTTTAACTTAATTTTTGATAGAAGACTTATATTGTTTAGGGAAGCATTCCCAGAATTGTGCCATCTGCCCCAGGATGCCACCTATTAACTATGTATTAAGAAGCCAAGCCCTCCCTCCAGTCCATCTGCCTTGGTCCTGGCCCCAGAGGGAGAGAAGAAACACTGGACCTCATCCCCTTCCCACCACTTTCCCCTTTTCCTTTTGTGTTGTCTCTTTTAAACTGTAAGCCTGGGGGCAGGGAACCATCTAATTATAAGATTGTATGTACAGCACTGTGTAAATTTACAGTGCTATATAAATAAAGGATAATAATAATAATAATAATAGTAGTAGTAGTAGTAATAATGGGACCCTTAGAAAATGTTTTGCTGAAATGATATCCACAGCATTTCCACCATCTATTAAACTAGTGACCTGATGGGCAGGGTGGGTGGATTGTAAGATTAATTTGGTAGGATTTGTTCTTGATAAACCCATTTGGTTCTACCTGATAACTGCATTCTCATTGCCACTGGGATGCATCTGCAGGAGTGCAATTCTTTCCTCTATTTCATGTTCTCCAGGAACTGATACTGAGGGTGATAAGTTTGTGTTGTTGTTGTTGTCGTTGTGTGCCTTCAAGTCATTTATGATTTACTGCGACCCTAAAGCAAAGCAATCACGGGGTTTTCTTGGCAATATTTGTTCAGAAGAGGTTTGCCTTTGCCCTCCTCTGAGGCTGAGAGAGTGTGACTTGCCCAGGGTTCCTCAGTGGGCTTCCAAGGCTGAGTGGGGTTTCAACCTGATTTGGAGCCACTGGTAGCTCCATCTTCAATTAATTCAGCCACTTTCTTTGGGTTGCTGTTGTGTGCCTTCCAGTGGTTTCTGATTTATGGTGACCCTAATGTGAATGTATCATGGGGTTTTCTTGGCAAGTTTCTTCAGTGGGAGTTTGCCATTGTCGTCCTCTGAGGCTGAGAGAGGATGAGTGTGGCACTCTGTAGGTTTTTATGGCTGAGCCAGGATCCGAACCCTGGTCTCCAGAGTCACAGTCCAACACTCAAACCACTACACTATGCTACGGTAGCTCTCTTTTAAGACTAGAGAAACTCCCACTCACCCTTACATTTTGGGGCAGGGAATTCTGCAGTTTAACAATATACAGCATGGAGATGTCCATCATTTGTCCTGTATTTCCCAACATTCAGCTTCCATGAACAATGGGTTCTAGTATCACGAGAGCGTGAAGGAGAAGCTTTTCTAAATATGTGCCTATGCCAGTGTGTATACAAATGTGGAACCATCCCAGTGTATGATTTGGATTAGAAACTGATTAGATTACCTATCAGGTAGGATTAGACACAGATTAGACTACCTGTATGGTAAGATTAGACTCAGAGGAAGGCAGAGGGGAAATTGCGGGAACATTAACAATTTAAGATTTGCAAAGGGCACCATATTACTTGCAGAAAATAGGAAAGACTTTTTCATAGTGCTATGATTCCACTTCAACTGCCATGGCTGCATCCTGTAGAATCCTGCAGTTTGGTGATGCACTAGAGCTCTCTGGCTGCAAATTCTAAATACTCCTCCTTAAACTGAAATGGGCCAAGTGTTGGACTATGGCTCTGGAAACAAGGGTTCAAATCAGTCATGGAAACTGGGTGACCTTGGGCAAGTCACACTCTCTCAGCCTTGGAGGAAGGCAAAAGCAAACCCTCTCTGCAGAAATCTTGCCAAGAAAACACCATGATAGGTTCTTCTTAGGGTCTCTATAGGTCGGAAATAACTTGAAGGCAGAGACTGAGAGAAAGACTGGCTGAAAACACTAAGTACCCCCTCCCTAAACTGCATATCCCATGATTCATAGTGGAATCATAGCTGTATAACTGTGACATGTCAAAGATCCTTCCTTAGAGATGGAATTTGTAGCATTGGCTTTCGCAGATACTTCTGATGAAATACACTGAGTCTCTGTAAACTTATTTCAGTACATCTTCCTAGTCTCAAAAACACTGCATGATCTCTTTCTGTGTTCCCATGTGAATGGTTTGTGAACATGTCACACACTCTCAGCCCCAGAAGACCCTGCAATAGGTTTGCCTTAGGGTCACCATAAATGGGAAACAACTTGAAGGCACAAGACAACAAAAACAGTTGTTTGAAGATGGAAAAAATTGGTGGTCTTAATGAAGAACCAAGGAACATTTGAACAAGAAGGTATTTGGCTGAGACAAATCAAGGCAAGAGGACTTTTTCAGTGGCTTAAAACATGGTCCTAAAAATTTAAAGGGACTTCCCCCCCCCCCCCCCCCCCGAAGTTGGTTTTTCTGATCCGGCTTGACATTAACCAATCAAAGGATCCTTCTTTGTTAAAATGTGTTTTCAGAACTGCTTTGAAAACCTGAGCTACATTCAAAGCCTTAGGTGGTTAAGATATACTCTTAGCTTTATCCCTTGGGTTAGATTTGGACTCTCTTTTATCTTGGAAATGTCATGCTGCTAAATCTCTTTGTAAGCAGCAGTTAGTGCACTGAGGTGGTTGCAGTTTTCACTGCAGCAGAATCAGTTTGGCCCAAACACTCACTTTCTCTCTTCAAACAGCACACATACATCCCTGAAAATCCAATACTGCTCTTCTTGTCTTGTCGTCCTCTTCTCCCATGATCTCCAGCCACTTTGCAGCCTGATGGGCTCATTCCTTAAATCTGTCTTTAAAATCCGTCCTTTAAAACTTAAATAAACTGCTATAGGTTTTTTGTATACAAAAGCCAGACCATTATCACTGAATACATAGAAAAATGACTTTTCCTTAACCTGATTTTTCCCTTTTTTAAAAGTACTGTAACAAGGGCCAACAGCATTACTTTTAAGTGGCATAATGTCACCCATGGGAGAGCCAGTTTGGACACAGTTTAGATTATTTAGCATCTAGGATTAGACACAGATTAGACTATCTGCACAGTAAGATACAGATGTAAGATGTAGTATATAAGATATATGGTAAAATGTAGAGGCCAGAGTGTTATAGTGGTTTGAGCATTGGACGATGAAAGCCTTCGACTTCACATCGGACTATGACTTTGGAAAATCAAGTTGAAATCCCTGCTCATCCATGGAAACCCATTGGATGACCTTGAGCAAGTCACACTCTCTCAGCCTTAGGGGAAGACAATAATGAATATAGTCTGAAAAATCTTGCCAAGGGTCGCCATAAGTCAAAACTGACTTGAAAGCACCCAACAACCACAAGAATAAAGCAACTGAATCAGTTGGGTTCACCTACATATTGGCTCTCTTTCCAGCAATTGATCCAATGGGTCTACTCTAGCTGGTACTAACCAGCTAGACAAGCAGCCCTCCTCTAATAATTCTTGCTAAGAAAATCTTTTAGGACATCCAAATTGAATGAATGTAATAAACAGATACAAATGAGCAACCATGTAGCCAGATATTTGTTGTGATTTCCATCAAGATGATTTTGACTAAGGACAACCCTATGAATAAGACTCATCCAAGAGCCCCGATCATGAATTGCTCTGCTCAGATCTTGCAAAAGGAGACTTGTGATTCTTGATTGAATCAATCTAGCTATAGTGTGACCTCTTTCTTTTCCTGATGCTTTCTCCTTTACCGAGGATTATTGCCTTTTCCAATGAGACATGTCATTTCACGATATGTCCAAAGTATGACAGCCTCAGTTTAGTTATCATGGCTTCTAGAGAGAGTTCAAGCTTGAGTTTCTCTAAGGAGTTTATCACACAAAGGAGTTTATCCTGTGAATATCTGGGAAAAATTGCCTAATTATGCAAAACAATATCACACAACGTTGCACAAAACCCGCCATTAAAGTGGTCACAAAGAAGCATTATCACACATCTTTTTACTTTCGAAATTTCAGCAACAATGCATTTCTGATATCACTTTATTTGTGCAATTCCATGTGATAATCATTTGCACAATTACTTGCCATTTTTTGCTTTATTTGCCGGATGCTTTAAATGCACTTTAATCTCTCTTTAATGCTGAAATTAGCCCCAGTGTGATAAACTCCTAAGAAACATCTTTTTGTCTTTTTAGCAACATATTGAATCTATAAAATCCTTTTCACAATCCCATATTTTAAATGAAATGATTTTCTTCCTGTCAGCTTTCTTTACTATCCTTCGCAGCTTTCTTTCATTCCCATACAAAGGAATTAGAAATACTATGGCCTGAATGGTTCTAAATTTGATATTTAATGATCTGTTGTTACACTTGAGGATCTCATCTAGCTTCTTCATGGCTGTCTTTCCATGTCTTAGGCTGCATCTACATTGCAGAATTAATGCAGTTCGACACCACTTTAATGGCCCTGGCAGCAATGCCATGGAATTCTGGGATTTGTAGTTTTGTGAGATATTTAGCCTTGTCTGTAAGAGAGCTCTGGTGGCAACACAAACTACAAATCCTAAGATTGCATAGGCTGGAGCCATGACACTTAAAGCAGTATCTTACTATATTAATTCTGCAGAGTGGTAGTAACTTTAGGGTCCATCTACACTGCAGAAATAATGAAGTTTAACACCACTTTAAGTGCTGTAGTTCCATGCTACGGAATCACAGGATTTGCAGTTTGACAAGGTCTTTATCCATCTCTGCCGAAAAGTGCTGGACCCTCACAAAACTACAAATCCCAGGAGCCTGTAGGATGGAGCCAAGGCAATTAAAGTGGTGTCAAACCAGATTATTTCTACACTGTAGATGCACCCTTTGTCAGCTGATTTCTTGATTGAAGTCTCCATTTTGGTTATTAACCAAGACAAGGTATAGGAACTCTTTTATCTATTTCCATGTCTTTATCTTCTACTTTAGAGTTATTTAAATTACGTTTGGTCAGTTCATGACACTTATCGATCTTCCTTGAGGACTAGGACCCCACATCATCTGGGAATTGTGCAAAAGGAGTTGAAGAGAACAACGGATCTGTATCTGTAGAGGAAATGAGATATCCTATCTATGCACCTATCTGAAGCGTGATTACGTTGAGACACAGTCAACCAAAGGATTTGTAGTATCAGAATTGGAATTGACCAAGTAGATTTTAAAGTATTTGTACTCTGAATAACATTAGGATTATGATCTCTCTTAAGGCAGAGTGCTTTGCTCTTGTTCCGTCCAAAGATAGGCCAGGATTTTATTCCCTGTGAATATTTATGTCACAGTTCTATGTGACTAAATGAGTAAGTTTAAAGTTAGCATCAGTCTGATATATATATTTTTAATTAATTTTTATTAGAGTTTTAAAAAACATAATTACATTTACTCTTAAATCTTGTTGTCCAATAGCAATACAGTATTATTATTATTATTATTATTATTATTAACCTTTATTTATATAGCACTGTAGATTTGTTGTCATATCCTATAGACAACAAAGGACAAACAAATTGAGTATAACAAATACAAAAAAAATATAAAACACCAATAACACATAAAACAATTCATTTGCTACTTCCTTTTCCCATCCTTCAACTGATTCATATACCTTATTACAGAACAAAAAAAAATTAATAATTCATTATTTATTCTTCTAATTGACACATCATTGCCTTAATAATCGTATACTTAATTCCCTTTCTATATTTTTTTCATTTTTGTTTCTGAAAGGAGAGTATATACCATTAGCTCTTTATTCCTCCATTATCTTTATATTTGTTAGGTTTTCCACTTCTTTTTTATATATACATATACTTTTTTCAAGTCATCTACTGTATTTTCTCTTATATTTTCATTAATTTCTTTTGATAAGAGATCCATCTCCATCCTATCGAAGAGTTTAATTAGGGTGGTAATTTCAAACTCCTAGGTCTCTATATTGAAGTAATCTTCAAGGAAAAACAGAAATAAGACAATGTTCAGTATTCATTTTGTTGCATTTCCCTGAATTTCACTTGCAATTTCTTTAAATCTTCATTTTATCTTGGATTGCAAGATACATTTTTGTATGTATATATACATTTTTGTATATATTTTCCCTATCAACTAAAGCTTGTTTTCATGAATATTCCAAATACATACATTTTGACCTTAATCCAGTTTTAGTCCAAACTAGAGTGGAACCAACAGGATGGTACTTCAAGACTTATGTAAATTCCTTTGATTCAGTGGGTTTAGTCTATTGGAGCTGGCAACATATTGGAACAAATGACATTCTAATTGAATTGATCAAATCCACAAAGACAGAATCTAATGTTAACTAAAATATGCCAACAAATATGGAAAATGAAATGGTGGCCAACAGACTGGAAAGAATCAATATACATCTCCATTTATTCTTATAAATAACCGTTTATTTCTGTACCATTCAGAAAGGAAAGAGTGGGGAAAAGGAATATGATGTTTTATTTCCATTGAGGGGACACTAAAAAATATGCACATGCTTCTATTAATAATCTCACAGACTACAAATTGGGGATTATGAACATACATGATCCCATATCCTCGAACTGTCCTGATTTGACAGGGACAGTCCTCATTAATCCTCTGGCATTCCACTTTTTCAGCTACTTTTCAAATGTCCCAGTTTCTTTTTCCTCCTCCCACTTTCCCCCTTTGTCCTCAGTTTACTTCCATTGCTGTAAACTGAATTCAAAACACAAGAGTAGTCTGCATTCAATGTCATTCAGAAGGGATGAGAAGAGAAGAGAGGGAGGAATCTTTCCCTTCTGTGTAGACTCAGGCAAAAGAAAACTTCTGCAGCCTCTTTTATTTTGTTCTTAACAACTTTTGCTAGCTTGGCCTGTATGGCACAGGGTTGGACTGGATGACCCTGGTGGTTTCTTCCAGCTCTATGTTTCTATGATTCTATGACCACATTCTGATGCTACTTGGCCATATATTTCATCTGTGAAATGTTGGAGGGTATGCAATTCTTATCTCTCCTTGAACCTTGGCTATAAGCAAAGCTTCCAAAGTTACAACCACTAAACAAATCATCGAATCATAGAATGATAGCGTTGGAAGAGTCCCCAAGGGCCATCCAGTTCAACCCCTTCCCATGAAGGAACTCACAATCAAAGCATTTCCAACAGATTGGCCATCCAGCCTCTGCTTAAAGTCCTCCAAAGAAGGAGATTCTTCCACCACTCTCCAAGGGAATGTCTTCCACTGCTGAACAGCTCTTACTGTCAGGAGGTTCCTCCTAATGTTGAGGTGGAATCTCTGTTCCTATAGCTTGCATCCATTGGTCCGTGTTCTAGTGTCTGGAGCAACAGAAAACAAATTTCCTTCATCCTCAGTGTGACACCTCCTCAAATACTTAAACAGGGCTATCATATCACCTCTTAACTGTCTCTTTTCCAGGCTAAACATACCCAGCTCCCTAAGTGTCTCCTCATAAGGCATGGTTTCCAGGCCCTTCACCATTTTGGTGGCCCTCCTCTGGACACACTACAGCTTCTCAACATCCTTTTTGAATTGCGGTACTCAGAACTAGACACAGTATTCCAGATGGGGCATCATCAAAGCAGAATTTCAAACTGTCTTTAGGACAGGCTTTGGGGTTGAGACTGCCGTGGTTGTCTTAACCGACGATCTGTGTCTGAGCATCGACAGGGGTAGTGTGACCCTGCTGGTGCTCTTAGACCTCTCAGCAGCTTTTGACACGATAGATGATGGCATCCTCTTGGATCGCCTAAGGGGGTAAGGAATTGGACCCACTGTGCTCAAGTGGTTCCATTCCTTCCTCTTGGGCAGGTCCCAGAGGGTGCTGCTTGTGGACAGCTGCTCCAGTAAAAGGCAGCTCACCTGTGGAGTGCCTCAGGGTGCCATTCTGTCTACGATGTTATTTAACATCTAGATGAAGCCGCTGGGTGAGATTATTCAGAGTTATGGAGCTGGGTGTTATCAGTACGCTGATGGCACCCAGATCTATTTCTCCATGTCTCATTCGTCAGCCTCAAATTCTGATGATAGCGTCTCCTCTCTCAATGAATGTCTTTGGGCAGTAATGGCCTGGATGAGGAAAAACAGATTGAAGCTGAATCCGGACAAGATGGAATCACGGTAGGCCCCGAAACCAAGAATTGGGCTGCAACCCCCAGTCCTGGATGGGTTCACACTTTCCTACAGTGACTGTGTTCGCAGCTTGGGGGTGTTCCTTGACTTGTCACTCCTGATGACGAATCAGGTAAATGTGACAGTCAGGAGCGCCTGTTATCAGCTTTGGCTGATACACCAGCTGCGCCCTTTTCTGGAAGTAAGGGATCTAGAAACTGTTGTACACACGCTGGTAACCTCATGCCTGGACTTCTGTAACTTGCTCTACATGGGGCTACCCTCGTGCTTGGTCTGGAAACTGCAGTTGGTACAGAATATGGCGGACAGAATAGTATCAGAAACATCCAGGAGAGATCATATTACTCTGATACTAAGATCCTTACACTGGCTGCCTATTAGTTTCTGGGCCCAGTACAAAGTGTTGGTTATCACCTTTAAAGCCCTAAATGGCCTGGGTCCAAGCTATCTCCAGGACCGTCTTCTCCCATATAATCCTCCCCATGCACTCCGGTCCTCTGGAAGGAATTTGCTGCAGTCACAAAAATCTAGACTTTCAGCTACCTCCCAGAGGGCTTTTTCAGTCATCACCCCTAGATTTTGGAACTGCCTGCTGGACGAGATCTGTCAATTGACATCTTTAGACAGCTTTAAAAAGGCTGTCAAGACAGATCTCTTTTGGCAGGCTTTTCCAGATTAAACCACCCCAGCCTCAGGAATTACCTCTTTTGGAGAGTTCTGGAGTCCTTCTCAGCTGGATACAATGTTGCTGCACTCTTAAAAATTAGGTGACCAAAGTCACAGAGATGGCATCTATAAACTGTGTATATGATTCTTGTCATTGTTCTAATCTGTCTGTTTTTAATATGTATTAATTTCTTTTAAAGGGGAGAGGGAAATAGGGATTGGATGTAATGCATTTTAATATTGTTAGCCACCCTGATTGGTTTCAGAGGGGCATGATATAAATAATAATAATAATAATAATTATTATTATTATTATTATTATTATTATACAGTGGGACTAATACCTCCCTTGATCTAGACACTTTACTTCTATTCATGCAGCCTAAAATAGCATTGGCCTTTTTAGCTGCTGCATCACACTCTTGACTCATGTTCAACTTGTGGTCTACTAGGACTCCTAGATCCCTTTCACACATAGTCTCCTTAAGCCAGGTGTCCCCCATTCTATATCCATGCATTTCATTTTTTCCCTACCTAAGTGAAGTATCTTACATTTCTCCCTGTTGACGTTGATTTTGTTAGCTTTGGCCCAACTTTCTAATCTATTAAGGTCATTTTGAATTTTGATCCTCTCCTCTGGGGTATTAGCTATTTCTCCTAATTTAGTGTCATCTGCAAATTTGATAAGCATGCCCTCTATTCCTTCATCCAAGTCAATGATAAAGATGTTGAATAGCACTGGGCCCAGGACAGAGCCCTGGGTTTCTAGGAACCCACACTTGGGACCTTATAAGGTTCATGCTGAGAAACCTGCCAGGTTTTGCTTTCTCTAACTGGCTAGTCAGAGGCTCTGTGTTTCCAAATGTCAAGTGGGGGAGTCTTGCTGAAGGTGAAGGAGAGAAAACAAGACTTTCAGACGGATCTGGAGTCCTTCCAGGAGTCAGCGAGCCCTTTGGAAAAGCAGATATCAGCTATAAAATTCAGCATGACCAGGATAAAAGAGAATGACATCCCTGTTCGCAGAGCATCCATCTGGTTGGCTATGAGATGGAAGCCTGGTCGTGACCAGGAATTAGGAAAGTTACCTTTTGGACTCCTACTCCCATAATGCAAAGGTAGAAATGCCAAATTCTTCTTTTGGAACACAAAAACCAAATATCTAAGTTGGAAGATACTTGGCTTAGCTGTAATACATGCAAAAAGGACATTGGGCTTACTGTTGAATGATCATATGATGAATTTGAACTAGGAGTGTGATGCTGCAGCAAAGAAGGCAACTAGTATATTAATTTGCATTCCTAAAACCATCATTTCCAAGTCAAGGGAAGTAATAGTAATAGTACCACTCTAATCCAGCCTCACCAGGAATACTACCGGTATGTTCAATTCTGTCTGTCTCGATTTTAGGAAGAATGTAGACAAAGTGGAGCAGGTTCAGAGAAGGGCAGCAAAGATGTTAAGAGGTATGGAAAACAAAACCAATGAAGAATGGTTGAAGGATTGAGCATGTTCAGCCTGGCAAAAAGAAGATGGACTGGTGACATGATTGCATTCCTTAAATATCCCAAGGGCTTTCACAGAGAAGAGGGGCCAGGTGTATCCTCTGCTGCCCAGAGGGTATCGCCAGGTTTAATAGTTATAAGTTACAGGATGGTAGATTTTGATTGAACATTAGAAGGAACTCCTGGACAGTGAGGCAAGTTCTGCAATGGAGCCAATTGCCTGGAGTGGTGGCAGGGTCTCTTTCTCTGGATGTCTTCAAAAAGAGGTTGGACAGCTACTTGCTAGGCATGATTTAGTTGAAGATCCAGCGCTGAGCAGGAGGTTGGACTCTATGGCCCAGGAGGCCCCTTCCAACTCTGTGGTTATGTGGTTCTATAATCTCTCTTCCAGCATGGTGCTAGCTGTTTTCTCTTAGGAGTCTATCATATGGAGGGAGAATTGGTAAAATCCCATGCAGAAACGGGATTTTAAAATCCAGATGTTGTTTGTCAGATACTTTGGCATGAAAGAGAAATAACACGAAAATAATCCAAACTAAAAGCTCCTTTGTACTTTTGAAATTTAGCAAAGTAAAAAGGAGGTGGTTTTGATGACTTTGTGTTCAGGTTATTTTCTCATTATTTCTCTTTGACGCAAACATCATCTGAAAAACATCCCACAAACGCAGGGTGTTTTTTTCCACTTTTTGTTCGGGTTAACCCCAAATGTTGTCTGAAAAACAGTTTAAATTTAATGTGGAGTCGAAGGCTTTAAATTAAAGTTTAAATTTACTTTCTGCACAGGATTCGTCCCATGTGATAAACTCCTTAGTTGTAATCATGTCAATAGTTATGCTGAAAGATATTAGAGTCAGCCCTTCACATTTGTGGCTTTGACTTTTGCAGATTTCATTATTCACAGATTTGATTAATATGTTATCTCGAGGAATCTCTAGGTGCTTCAGCTCAACTCTGTTGGAAATGTCTGCAGAAATCATGCTGGAGGACCTAGGGATTCCTAGAGAGAACACTTCTTTAGGCATTTGTAGACCCTCCAATGCACTTCTATGGACAACTTCTAGCAGATGTTGATCATAAGAGTTGCACTGGAAGACATACAAATCCCTAGAGAAGATTTTTTTAAAAAATTGTGTGTGTGTGTTTTTCACTTTCACAGGGTCTTGTGTCCCTAACCCCAGTGAATGTGGAGGACCCACTGTAGTTATCAACATGCCTCAAGACTACCTTTTCTATCCTCTTTTTCAATACTGAAACAGACTGAGCTGGCTACCTCTTTTTTTTTAAGACATTAGAAAAGTAACTTTTCCAACCCCTGACTAAGTACTACTAAGTACAGCAGACTGTTCCATCAAGTGCTCAGTGAAGTACTGAGTCAACATTTATGGTGCAGGTATCTTTCCGTATGTGTAGGTTTTCTGTATACAGTGTGGCCCAAACGTTGGTTTGGTTTGCGAATGACTAGGACATCCAAGAATGATAGTGTTCCTTCCTTTTCTTTTTCCATTGTGAATTGGATGTTAGGATGGATGTTGTTCAGAAATACAGCCAGATCTTCTTCTCCATGGCTCCAAATGAGGAAAGTGTCGTCCACATATCGGAACCATGTTGTGGGCATGTTGTGGGCTTTCCAAGGCTTGTTTTTCAAAGTGCTCCATGTAAAAGTTTGCTATCACAGGGCTCAGAGGGCTCCCCATTGCTACCCCATCTCTCTGCTCGTAGAATCCATTGTCCCACTGGAAATAGCTTGTGGTGAGGCAATGTTCAAACAGGGCTGTGATGTCTTCCAAAAAAAATTGTTGGATTAGTGTCATGGTATCCATTATGGGGACTTTGGTGAACAAGGAGACCACATCGAAGCTGATTAGTATGTCTCTGGGTTTTAGTTCAAGGTTGTCGATTTTTCCTATGAAAGTGAGCTGAGTCCTTGATGTAGTAGGGGGTTTGCCCTATATAGGTTTGAAGTTGCGTGGCCAGAAACGTGGCCAAATCATATGTGAGGGATCCTATGGGTCGGAGTGGAATGGACTCCTTGTGGATTTTGGGAAGTCCATACAGTCTGAGGCTCTTCCACCAAAAGGCTTGGCTACCAGTCCTGAAGAACAGCAAGGTTAAGACAACCAATGCAAATGAGAAACAGCCTGGGGTCAGGGGATTCCCAGCAGACAATGAGCACCAATTAGCGGACATTAATCCTCTTTTGCACATCCTCCCACCCCTGAGGACTGCCATTAGCAACAGAACAATACATTTGCAAATCACTCCTCCCTTCCCAGGGTCACACAGGATATATATATCCAATCCTTTTCCAGGCTATCATTCTCTGAAGATGCCAGCCACAGATGCTGGCGAAATGTCAGAAAGGAACTCTTCTAGAACATGGCCACATAGCCCAAAAAGCCCTACAAAAAACTATGGATGCCAGCCATGAAAGCCTTCGATTCCACACTATACCACACTTTCTCTTTCTGTATCTGATGGCCACTACTAAGTACAGCAGACCATTCCATCAAGTGCTCAATGAAGTACTGAGTCAACATTTATTTAAATTCACAGAATCAATTAATCTACTCTAGCTTGGGTCAGCCTAGTATTTAGGCTTTGTAAGCATGGTGCAGTGCTCTGAAGGCCAGGGTTTGAATCCCTACTCAGCCACAGAAATCCACTGGGTGACCGTAGGAAGTCACACTCTCTCAGAGAATGACAATGGCCCCTGAAGAAACTTGCAGAGAAATCCCTGGGATAGGTTCGCTTTAGGGCTTCATAAGTTGGAAACAAGGCACAAAAGAACAAAAATTCTTGCAAAATGGTTTTCATTCCCAGTACTGCAGAATGTACCTTAGCCCTTGGAGACACGTTGCTAGTCAAAATTGGATGGACTAACCCAGAGCTTGGGAAAGTTACTGTTTGTACTACAGCTCCCAAAATTCCCCAGCCAGCATGGCCACTGGGGATTCTGGAAACTGTTATCTAAAACAGTACCTGTGAGCCACCTTGGGTCCTTCTGGGGAGAAATGTGGCATATAATGAAATAAATGAAAAATAAATAAATAAAATAATACACATGACACTTTCATGTTTGATGATGCAAAACTCTCCAGATTTGTCATTGTCTCAGCAATGTGGCATTTTTTATGCATCATTTTTTTTCCATCATGGCACATTGAATTATCTTCGAGTAGACTGTGCAATAAACATTTTATTTCTTTTTTCCCCCTGTGCTTTTTTCTAGCTTCTCTCTCTCTTTCTCTCTTCTAATTTGGCAAAGAAAGCATTTTTACAACTGCTCGCTTGGAAATTATTTATTTAACAGTAACCGCCCTCAATGTCAAAGCTGTTGCAGACATTTTGGAATAAACAGAATTGTCAGAATAAAAGTGGATTGTTTGAAACCAGCCATTTCCAGTGACCTTCAAGCTCCTCCACCCCTCCACCCAACCGAAGCCAAAGAATTTATCGTCCGAGAATCCTATAATTTTGTTCCTTTTAATCCAAAATACAACAACGCTTGGAAAAGGTCCAGGGTACTTTTGCTTTGAGTGATGACACCCACGCTCCGTAGCCACCTGGTTGCATATTCAAGGCGAAAAGAGAAAGAGTCTTTTCCCTCCCTCTTATTCTAGACAGACTGAAAAATCTGTTTTTTTAATGGCTCTGATGATGCAACAGTCATACACAAATAGCAATAGCTGGTACTGGTTGAGCCAATAAAGGTATCACTGTTTTGTGGATTTTAAATGATGCAGTATTTTGCTATATGGCCAACAAGGATATGTTTTATAGTATGTTAAAGCAAGAACTAAGAAATGAAAAAGCTTTGAAGGACCAGATCTCCCTATATCACCCTGTTCACTGTAAGCTCTCCTCTGTGTCCTACCCACTTCCCAACAATTATCGTCCAGTTAGTCTGACATCAATTCCAGGAAAGATTCTAGAGCAGATCATTAAGCAGAGAGTCTGTGAACATTTAGAAGCCAATGCCATAATCACAAAAAGCCAACATGGGTTTCAGAAAAAGAAGTCATGCCAAACGAACCTGATCTCTTTTTTTGATAAAATTACCAGCTTGGTAGATGAAGGGAATGCTGTGGATATAGTATACCTCGATTTCAGTAAGGCCTTTGACAAGGTTCCCCATGACATTCTTGCAAACAAGCTTGCAAAATGTGGGATAGACAAGTTAACTGTTACATGGATTTGTAATTGGTTGACTGGCCGAACTCAAAGGGTGCTCAACAATGGCTCCTTTTCATCCTGGAGAGAAGTGACCAGTGGGGTCCCACAGGGCTCTGTACTTGGCCCAGTGCTATTCAATATCTTTATTAACGATTTGGATGACAGAATTGGGGGCATACTTATCAAATTTGCAGATGACACTAAACTGGGAGGAGTAGCTAATACCCCAGAGGACAGGATCAAAATTCAAAATGACCTGAATAGACTAGAAAGCTGGGCCAGCGCTAACAAAATGAAATTTAACACAGAGAAATGTAAGGTTCTGCACCTAGGGTGGAAAAATGAAATGCACAGATATAGGATGGGGGACACCTGGCTGAATGAGACCACATGTGAAAGGGATCTAGGAGACCAAGTAGACCATAAGCTGAACATGAGTCAACAGTGTGATGCGGCAGCTAAAAAAGCCAATGCAATTTTAGGCTGCATCAATAGAAGTATAGTGTCTAGATCAAGGGAAGTTATAGTGCCACTCTATTCTGCTTTGGTCAGGCCCCACCTGGAATACTGTGTCCAGTTCTGGGCACCACATTTCAAAAAAGATGTGGAGAAACTGGAGCATGTCCAAAGGAGGGCAACTAAGATGGTGAAGGGTCTGGAAACCTTGCCCTATGAAGAACGCCTTAGGGAGCTGGGGATGTTTAGCCTGGAGAAGAGAAGGTTAAGAGGTGATATGATAGCCCTGTTTAAATATTTGAAGGGATGTCATATTGAGGAGGGAGCAAGCTTGTTTTCTGCTGCTGCAGAGACTAGAACGCGGAACAATGGATGCAAACTGCAGGAAAAGAGATTCCACCTCAACATTAGGAGGAACTTCCTGACAGTAAGGGCTGTTCGACAGTGGAACACACTCCCTCGGAGTGTAGTGGAGTCTCCTTCCTTAGGGGTCTTTAAGCAGAGGCTGGATGGCCATCTGTCAGGGATGCTTTGACTTGGAGTTCCTGCATGGCAGGGGGTTGGACTGGATGGCCCTTGTGGTCTCTTCCAACTCTATGATTCTATGATTCTATGATTCTATGATTCTATGGCTTCTTTGGTACGGAGAAAAGAGAGGGCCTCCTCAGTTGGTTGCCCCCAGGCTCTTAGAAATGGACTGTGATGGTCTCTTAATGGTCTACTCTCTTGTGGATTTTTACATTCCATCTTCAAATGAATGCTGAAGGGTTATAACTCTTGTTGTTGTTAACTGCCCTCAAGTAGACTTTGACTCATGGTGACCTTTGTGGATGAGACATCTCCAAGCCTGCTCTGCTTACCTCTTGTAGATTCAGGCTCATGACTCTGAGTCTATCCATCTGATATGCAGTCTCTCTCTCTTTCTACTGCCCTCTAACTTTCATTGTCTTTTCCATTATCCTCTCCAATGATTCATCATTGTCTTTTCCAATGATTCATGCCATTTCATGATATGGCCAAAGTACAACAGTCTCAATGCTGGGCCAAAACACACTGCAGACATAATCCAGTTTAATATCACATCTTTATTACACTAGGGGGCATATAGGATTTAAACTCTCATTTAAAACAGGAAATGCCCTATGTTTATCATAGGACATTTCCTGTTTAACTCTTGTTTAACTCTCATTTAAATCCTGTTTTCCCCCTAGTGTGATAAAGCAGTTTGACTCCTTTGGCTCAATGCTAGGGAATCCTGGGAATAGCAGTTTGTGATAGCACCAGAAGTCTGCTAGAGAAGGCTATCTGTCTGTCTATCTATCTTGATGTTTCATATGTTTTTAATCTGTGCCAGTTTTAATAATTTGTAAGCTTCCTTGAGTCAAATTACCTGGGAAAGAGGTAGGATATAATAAGAAGAACCAGCATGGTGTCATGGTTGGACAGTTGGACGATGACTCTGGAGACCAGGGTTCAAATCCTCTCCCTCTTTCTGATTTAGTGGAATACAATGTTTGCACATTGCAGGAATTGAAGTAAACTGAGGATGAAAGAAGAAAGTGGGAGGAGGAGAGAAAAACTGGGACATTTGAAAAGCAGCTGAGAAAGTGGGACAGCAGAGAATTAATTGGGACTGTCCCTGCCAAGTCAGAGTAGTTGAAGGGATATGTTCCACCTTCTTCTCTTCTGGAAAAAAGAAACACCAAGTTGGGAACCCAGAAGATCCTTGGACAAGGAAGAGTTGAATTGAAGGGTGATAGACAAGTATTCAGCCTTCTCCATCAACACAGAACATGGATGCAGGGTGGAGTGCTGGGGGGTCATGGATTTTATGTTCCATTTGTTGATCTTTTTTTGTACAGACCAAAAGGTCATGAGATAAATGTGGTCAATACTTGCTTTTTGTGTTGCTAAGAGATGCTGATATCGTATGTCCTTATTGACCTGTATTTGCTCACCTGCTAAATGCCAGCACCCACCAAAACGACCCACATGAGTTAACTGTTTGTTGGCCAATATGATCCTGTATCCCTCAATACAAACTGATTCCTATCACAAATCTTCCAGTCTTTTCATCTGTCTTGTTGGCTGAATGACCGGCATTAAAATACAATTCTTATTTATTTATTTATTTATTTTAAAAGGGAGAGGTATTGTATGTTATTGAATGCCAAAGTAAGCATCCTCCATGCTATAGTATTTCTGCCTTCTATTATAAAACCTGGACAATGAAAAAAGCTGGCAGAAAGAAGATCAGATCATTTGAAATTTAACAGATAACGTTGTTAAAAAGACAAATCAATGGGTGTTAGAGTAAATCAAGCCAAACTCTCCCCAGAAGCAAAATTACTAAACTGAGGGTTTTGTACGTTCAGCGTTTCTTGAAATTATGCCAATGTATTTTTAAGGAATAGTCATGTGTTCAAATCAACATTCAGTCCTGGTGTTTAGACACTCAGGGGAGACAAATAGACATGTAAACTTTAATCAGTTTACTGATTATTACATACCAGAAATAAAAATAAGGCTTAAATGTCTTTTATCATCCCAGATCAATTGTAGTTTTAAAAAAATCTTCAGAGCTTTGATAAGTATTTTAGGGATTTTTTTTCTTTTAAATTCAGGTATTTTCTGATGTCTAGGATATTGATTGTGCACATGTATTTGTTGCTCTCTATTAACCCTCTATTGACTTTCTCTGTTTAAAAAAAAATGACTTTCAACACAATCTGAAAGTCAGGATGGCATGCAGCAGAGAAGTCTCCACTCATGAAGTTTTTTGAATGGGAAAATGGATAGTAACAATTTCTTTAAACATGCCCTGGACAACGTGGCTCATTGGAAAAGACAATGATGCCCAGAGATGTGGAAGGAAAAAAGGAAGACCTCATTACAGGTGGGTTGACTCAATCAAGGAAGCCTTGACTGCCCTGAGTTTGCCAAACGTGAGCAGGACTATTGATAACAAGGTGACATGGAGGTCTCTCATTCAGAGGGTCACCCACGTTTAAGCCAATTGTTTCAACATATATGAATTGTGAAGTGTGAAGAGTGTGAAGTGAATTTATAGCAATTCACAACAAACAACAACCAAAAATTGGACTACAGGTTCCAGCATGCCTTGCTATATTATGTCCTTTTCCCAGACATGTCATGCATTTCAGCCTGCTGTCCAAAAGGTATTCTAAAATGTCCTCCCTTTGGGGCATGACTAAGAATCATGAATTTATATTATATGAGTATTTTTAGCTTTTGTTTTATCATGTACTTATTGAATGCCATACATTTTGCGGGGCTATTAGGATTCCTGCTCACCCCGCTCATGAGTCACTCCACCCTAAACTGAAGGCATATTGATCCTGAATGCACATGGAAAAGGTGCAGCAACCAAAATGATCAAGGGAGTGGGTCCACTCTCTGATGAAGACCACGTTTTGTGGTCCATGTAACACTGAAGAAATGCAAATAAGTAGAGAAATGAAAGAGGTGCATGAAATCATGCCTGGTGTGGCAAAAGTACATTGCAAGATATTTCCCCCCAATCCACTGAAGCGAAATGGATTCAGGATGGATCAAAGGAAAGCTTTTTCACAATGTTCATAACTGAACTGTGGAATTCATTGCCATGAGATGTCATGATGGTGGCTACCTTGGAGAACTTGAGAAGTGTAGTGGACAAGTTCATGGACGCTGGGGCCACCATTGCCCAGAAGTCAGAGCAGCTATATGTCTCCTGTGGTATCAAAGACAGGGTCTCTCTCTCTCTGGATCAGTTGCTGGAGAACACAAGATGACGGGTGCTGATGGCTTTGCCCTTGTTAACTGATGGGCCATGTGAGAAACTATAAGCTGGACAAGCCAATTTTTGTTTTTTGTTTTTATATTCCCTGAAATTTTTGGCAGTCCGCATGGCCTCCGGGATGGTTCCAGGACAGATTAATGGTTCTTGACCCTGCCATTAGGGTTGCCAGATTTCAGTTCCTCATCTGGAGTGAGAGTGCTGCCTTCAAAATTGTGTATACAGTATATGTGTTTTCTACATTTGTTAGACTTGGTATTTTTATACGTTGGCATATTCTGGACAAGGATTGTTGTATCATGTATTCTGCTTAGTGATATCACCTGGGCCCGCCGTCATGACATCACAGGGAAAAGCCCTCACTGTATCTCAAGTTTTGGTCCTGAACTCTCAGAGCCCAAGATGGTCCTGAACTTTAGTTTTGTAAGGCACCACCACCTTTTGAAGAGAAGGTTAAAGACCTTGCAAAACTACATATCCCCAGATTCCATAGGATGGAGCAACAGCCCTTAAAGTGGTGTCAAACTGCATGATTACTATAATCTGAATGCACCCCACATTTATTTATGCTGAAGGATATTCCATGTTGTGCTCCACTACCAGTAAATGAGTTTAGTATTGCATATGGCATTTGTGGAATTTGCTGTCAGATGGAGACTGGCTTTAAAAGATAGCTTTGACATGGGATTGGACCAATACTCTGACTCAGCATAAGGTCCCTTTCGATGTGCAAATGTTGGCTGTTTTCAAACATTAAAAAAGTCTCCAACAGGACAGGATTGGGAGAGATGCATCTTTTATTCCTGAGTCAGGCTCAGAATGAAAGTGCCTTTTAATCCTGATGGTTTCCCTCCTTCGGATCTAGTCTAAACAGACATCTTAAGAAAGAGACGCTTAATTGCCAGGAAAATGAATGAGGACGGTCCCCCCTCCTTTTCCAAACCTAACACCAAAAAAAGAAGCAGTCCAAGGAGGCTGTTTCCAGGACTGGAGCAGTCCCTAATGAATACTAAGGGAATTAGTAGGCGCTGATAAGGCCTTGCCTTTTATAGTTTTAATTTCATAGCCATAGTCACAGCTTCTTGATAAGGAGAAGCTAGATTGAGTTGCACTCCGTCTCTCCACTCCTTGGGTCGGAGGCCTTGAGAGAGTTGGCATCCATCAAAATGCTTTTTGCAATTTACACGAATACCCTGATTGCCTGCCGATAAGAGAAAGTGTAAGTCAACAGAGCGGTGGCTGTAATTGGGTGTTACCTGTTTAGATATTCCGGGTTCTTATCTCGGGATCGTTTCACTTGGCTCTGTTGAACTTCAGTTTCACCTTTGCTGGGGATGAAAAGATTTGTCCCTTGTTGGATACTGTGTGTACATTCAGAGAATCTGGACACAGCTGCCTGTACCCTCAAGCAATCCCATAGACACATTTGCGGGGGACTTTTCTGTATTTGCTGCATGTCTACTTACTCACTGTTAGAAACTCCTGCGCAAGACTGGTCCTGGCCGTGATTCCCAAACTTTGGTCTTCCAGATGTTTTGGGCTTCTGCTCCCTGAAGCTCCAGCCAGCTTGGCCAATAGTCAAGAATTCTGGGAGATAAAGTCCAAAACATCTGGAGGACCAAAGTGTGAGAATCACTGCAGTGAAACACATATTCTCTGACATATCCCAGCATGTGGGAACACATGTGGCCAAGCAACATTTGAGTTTGCTCAAGGATGAATGAGGAAGGACACACAGACTAGGATTGGCTGCAGCAGTTTGATTTTGCCTGAGCCAACTGGGAAGGACAAGATTCTTCCCTCTCCCCGCCTCTCCTTCCTGCTGGGTGCATTATGTGCAAACTCCTTTTGCACTTTGAATTCACTTTGCAACAACTGAAGTAAGCTGAGGCCAAAGGAGAAAGTGGGAGGAGGAGAGGGAAACTGGGACATTTCAAACATGCACCAGCAAAAGCAGCTGAAAAAGTGGGATGAGAGCAGGGCTGTTGATGACTGATGATCTTGGAGGTCTCTTGTAGGCCCTCCATATTTGCTGGGGTTAGGCTTGCAGAACTCCTGTGAAAGTGGAAAAACTGCAAATAACAAAACACTGGGTTTTTAACTTCTCTAGGAATCTCTAGGTATACAGCATAAGTCTGTGGTCAAAATCTGATGAACATTGACCACAGAATTACACTGGAACACCTACAAATACCTAGAAAAGTGTTTTGTTTTTTTTCTAGGAACCTCTGGGTTCTCCAGTACAACTTCTAGTGGATTAACCATAGAGTCAAGCTGGAGGACCTAGAAATTCCAAGAGAGAACATATTAGTGGAATCCATGAATAATCAAATCCACAAAAGTCAAATCTGCATATGTGGAGGGACGGCTGTAGTATTGTTAGAATTCTTCCTCAGGCGGCAGAGCATAAGTGTCACAATAAATTGTCAGCTATTGGCTTTGGTGTTATTGTATTTTTACATAGTTTCTTGGCTTTCTTGCCTCAGGCAGCAAAATGTATAGGCAGTCACACCTTATGCAAACATGCAGCAGAAAGAGTTACTTGCCCTCAGCTGTGGCTGAATGAGATGAAGTAGGGCCAGAATGCTCCACCATCACGGAGGGCTACCTTCTTGGTGAGTGAATACCTTTGAGTGCACAGTTTGGATCAAAAGCCTGGCTTGAGTTTCAGAACACTTCCTATGGACTACAGTTTCCAGAATATCCAAGTCAGCATGAATGAACACATATTCCAAAAGTAACTTTTGCAATCCCTGTTTTGAGTTTGCATTTTGGAAATTACTGATCTGGAGTCTGGTTCTTCTTCTTCTTCTTCTTCTTCTTCTTCTTCTTCTTCTTCTTCTTTGAATCAATCAATCAATCAATCAATCAGTGAGTGAGTGTGTGAATTAGTGCATAACCTCTTTCTGTCAGAGCATGGATGGGATTTCTAGTCCAAAAAAACCCCTGACTTTTTCAGTTCATGCTTTGATTGGAAATCTATGCCTTGTTTGGATTGGTTGCCATTCGTTGATGCCAACATGATGACATGTAACAATAAAAAGCCTTTGGGGCCTCCAGCTACATCTACACTGCAGAATTATTGCAGTTTGACACCACATTAACTGTCATGGCTCAATGCTATGGAATCCTGGGATTGTTAATTTTGTGAGAGACTTTGCTTTCTCTGACAGAGAGCTCTGGTGCCACAACAAACTACAAATCCCAGGATTGCATAGGGTGGAGCCATGACAATTCTTGTTGTGCACCTTCAAGTTACCCTAAGGCGAACCCTATTGTAAGGTTTTCATGGCAAGATATGTTCAAAGGAGGTTTGCCATTGCCTTCCCCTGAAGCTGAGACAGTGTCACTTGCCCAAGGTCACCCTGTGGGTTTTATGGCCCAATCAGGAATAGAACCCTGGTCTCTAGCATCCTAGTCCAACACTCAAACCACTAAGTATGCTGGCCCCCCATAATGGTTAAAGCAGTGTCAAACTGCATGAATTCTGCAATGTGACTGCCAGCAGCCTCGGTCACTGCATTGCATTGGA
Organism: Urosaurus nigricauda; assembly: GCA_034509955.1. Taxonomy (NCBI): domain Eukaryota; kingdom Metazoa; phylum Chordata; class Lepidosauria; order Squamata; family Phrynosomatidae; genus Urosaurus; species Urosaurus nigricauda. Next base: position 373,427,068 of record JAOEGL010000001.1, on the reverse strand, counting down.
GATCCAGTGGGAGCCATGCATGCTTTCAGCTTGAGCACTGTTCTTCCCTCCATGGAAGGGATCCAAGTCTATTATCTCTTTGCTGTAGTGCAATGCTCACAGAGCAGACATCATTACTTTTCTCTCTTTCCCTAAGGCAGAGAGCAGCTGAAAGTGAAAATGACCAGACCCTTGTCTATAATTAAACCAGGACACTCATTCCAATCTGTCCAAAGTGAATGGCGTCCACCAGGCAGGCTTTTCATTGGATCCTTATAGGCTTGGGTTTTGTTTTTTTTTAATTTTATTTTGGTTTGCTGTAATCCACGGTGTCAACATATTACAGATAAAGGGAATCATTTGTCTTGGGAAAGATAGGGGGTCCCTTCCCCCATGTATATACATACAGGGTTGTAACCATGGCTAAGTGGAACAGGAGAGCCGACAGCTCAGGGGCGAGACCATGGGGGCAAAATGAGGACATTGTTCCCCCTTAATATGAATCCTCCTGCTGCCAAAAATTAAAAAAAACAAAAAAATGAATTCAGTTTCCAAATGGCTAGTAGGAGGTAAGTTAAACCTTCAGCTGAGAATTTTGAAACGCAGTTTAGGCATCCAAAGAAAAAGGGACAAAGTTAGCAAGGAAACGTGAACATGACAAAGAGAAGAGTTTGAAGCTCTCTTCAATGCTAGAAAATTGGGGACTGGAGGAAGATTATTAAGCTATGTTTTAGAGGAAGGAACTGGCCAAAAATGCCTCTGAATATTCCTTGCTTAAGAAAAACCTATGAAATTCATGGAGTTACCATAAACAGATGGGCAACTTGAAGGCACATGCACACACAGACCGTTACAAGTTCCTTATCTTGTTCCCTATCTAAGTAAGCAAGAAAGAATAATAACATGTGCCTTATCTTGTTCTCTATCTATGTAAATGAGAAGGAATAATCCTATCACATTCCTTATCTTGCTCCCTATCTAGGTAAGTAAGAAGTATGTTGATTTGGGTACAGCCTCTTTACCTAAGACTTCTAGCTTAATTTCTATTCTGAAAAATATGTTCTCTCTGTGTGTGTGTATGTGTGTGTGTGTGTGTCTGTGTCTGTGTCTGTGTTTGAATGACAACTGAGTGAGCTCATGTGGTTAGTACTTATTGTTGTGTGCCTCCAAGTCTTATGGTGATCCTAAAGTGTTCCATAGGGTTTTCTGGGACTGAGAGTGTGTGACTCCCCCAAGGTCACCCAGTGGGTTTTCGTGACTGAGCAGAGGATTGAATCATCTCCAGAGTCATAGTCCAACACTGAAACCACTGCACCGTTTTTTGCCTGGCATTTACTAGATCTCAGGTTTGGGCCTGGAAACCTCAGGACTTGGGATGATCCAGGATCCTAATGGCCAGTGGGTTGGGCTGGATGGTCTCTGAGATCCCTTCCAGTTCTATGGATCTAAGAAAGAAACCATTATTTCTTTGTAGAGGCTTAGCACATCAAGCTCTCAGGTTGTCTTTCTCGAAGGATGGGATTTGGGCCTTCATGGTATGTCCATCAATTATCTCCCTGGTACTTCATTCTGGACCTCAAGAGCGACTTTCAGGTGTTTGCCTTGGCCACACAGTCATCTCTCCTCTGATAACTCTTTGGGCTGCTTTTGATTGCCTAATCTGTACAACAATTGTAACAATCAATTAAATAACTCTGGGCTTTCTTCTTCCCTCTTTCTTTTTTAAAAAAACTCTCTACGGAGGGCACCAATCCCTAACCACAGATAGAGATATCTCGGGAGGCTATTGACAATGGGTGGGTCTAGTTGTAATCCATTGTTGAGCCTTTGTTTGGACTGTCTGAACAAGCAAAGGGTCCTGTCCTCTTCCTCACTGATAGGAGGCAGGAGTTCCATCCTCCACGTGCTTCGGGAAGCATTTGCATTTCATGAATAATGTCCCGAGGAATCCTGGAATGGGACAATTTACCAATCCGTTGGTCTCTAGAGACAAAGAGCCTGCCAGCTGCAGGGTCAGGGGGCATTCAAGTCACAAGACGAAGCAGGGTTTGAACTCAGAGCTCTAGGGTGGTTTCTCAACAAGGCCAGAGTCTTCAAGGTCTTGTTGGTGAAGGAAGCACAGTTCTGAAGCTCCAAATGAGTCAGGCACCATCGGATACTTTTCATGGCATGCCTCTTGGGGTGGCTTCATGGATGGTTGAGTTGACCTGTGGTTGGCATGATCTTGCTTCTTGGCACACCATGCCCTCCCAAAGTCATTTCTCCAGAGGCTCCCCAGTGGACATTTTGGGATAAAAGAAACACTTTGGCAGAACTTGGCAAGAGGCCTCCAAATGGGGTAGAAATGTGTGCCATACTTGGTGGAGATAATTCTGGGTCATTTTGGAGCAAATTGATAAAATTATTATCAGTTAAAAAGACATCCATTGAAACAGATATCAATTTAAAAGGATAAACAAGATGTACACGTATTAAAACAATCCACATCCATGACTTAAAAAAAAATTAGGGTATTCTTTTTTTAAAGCCAGAGGGACCTCAGGGCCACAAAATGTTCTTAGGAGCCGTATGTGGCCCATGGGATGCACTTTATCCACCTCTGCTCTAGCCAAGGCAGATTTCTAGTATAATAGCCACCTAAGGGCTACTAGGTTAGTGGGAGGGGCAAATCTGTTTTGGATTTGAATCTGAATTTGGAAGGAGCTGTTCAAAGTGCTGAAGCTATTTGGGATTACAAACCAGTCCCCAGAGCAACTCCATTGACATGGGAGTCACCAGCCATTACTGGTAGTAATGGATAAGCCATCAGAAGAGTGCAAAGGTGGGCAGCATTCAGCAGTCTGGAAGCAACATTTACAGCTCCAGGACCCACTCTGTCTAATAACATTAATAACAATCCATCTACACTGTAGAAATAATGCAGTTTGACATTTTAACTGCCCATGGCTCTATCCTACAGAATCCTGGAATTTGTAGTTTTGTGAGGCACCAGCACTCTTTGGTAGAGAAGGATAAAGACCCTGTGAAAACTATGAATTCCAAAATTCCAGAAGATGGAGCTACAGCACTTAAAGTGGTGTCAAACTGCATTATTAATACAGTGTAGATGCACCCGTTGTTGTGAACCCCATAGAGCCATGGTTTTGCTTATGAAACCACAAGTTGTTGGTGCTTGGGTGGATCGTTCTTGTCCAACAACCAGTCAATCCAGAACCTCTCATATCAAAACTGGCTGCCTGCTCACCATCTTATTGAGCTACACTTCAGAAACAATCCAGTTTGACACCATTTTAACTATCATTGCTCTGTCCTATGGGCTCCTGGGAACTGTAGGCAGTTTTGGCATCAGAGGTCTTTGATAGATAAAGCTAAATCTCTCAGAAAACTACAGTCCCCAGAACTCCATAGCATTGAGCCATGGCAGTTAAAGTGATGTCAAACTGGATTATTTCTACAATGCAGATGCAGCTTTAGACTCATACAACTGTGATTTTTGCCTCATCACACGTGACAAGAACTCAGTATCTGGATGCACTTTGCTGTGTCTGGCTGAAGGCAAAGCCAAGGAGAAGTTCCAATTAATTGCAGAATTGTTCAAGTGATAACCTTAGATCAAATGGTTGTCGTCGTTGTGTACCTTCAAGTCATTTCTGACTTATGGTGATCCTAAGGCAGTCCTATCATGAGGTTTTCTTGACAGGATTTGTTCAGAGGAGTTTTGTCATGGCCTTCCTCTGAGGCTGAAAGCATGTGATTTGCCCAAGGTCACCCAGTGGGTTTCATGGCTGCGCTGGGAATTGAACCCCAGTTTCCAGAGTCCAACACTATGGCCACTGTGCCATGCTGGCTCTCAAATGGTACCCCAGGGACAAAACATCTGAGGTTCTTCCTTTTTGTTGGTCCCGCTTTTGAATACATTTCATTGTGCCTGTAACCAATTTCACAACATTTTGATTTGCACCTATCCTTTCTCTTTCTCATAGAAGACAATCCAAGTGTGTATCCAGGGATCTCCTCACAGCAACATAAAGTCACACCCAAACATAGAGCCCAGAAATATAATGAATGTACACTATACCCTTCAACATTTTGTGGGATGAAAACCAGGTTGTGTGTTGTCAGTAAATTCCTCCTAATATTTAGGTGGAATCTCTTTTCATGTACCTTGCATCCATTGTTCCAGGTCCTGTTCTCTGGAGCAGCAGAAAACAAGCTTGCTCCATCCTCAATGTGACACCCCTTCAAATACTTAAACAGGGCTATCATTTCACCTCTTAACTGCCTCTTCTCCAGGCAAAACATACCCTGCTTTTGTACTTTGAACACAGTTTGCAGCAAGTGAAATAAGCTGAGGACCTAGGGGCAACTGGGAGGAAGAGAGAGAGAGAAACTGGGCCATTTTTAAAACAGTTGAAAAAAGTGGTACGACAGGTGATTCATTGGGACTGTCCCTACCAAATCTGGACAATAATGAATGAAATCTTAAGTTACTGCAATGTTAGAAATTTGTTGTTGGTGCTGTGTACCTTCAAGTCATTTCCGACTTCTGGCAACTCTAAAGCCTAGCGATCAAAAGGGTTTTGGGGGGCAAGTTCCTTCAGAGAGAGTTTGCCATTCCATCGTCTAAAGACGGTGACTTGACCAGGGTTGCCCAGTGGGTTTTCATCTCCCAATGTCCTAGTCCAACCAAATTTGTAGAGTAAAGAAAATTTGTGAAGTCGAAGGCTTTCCTGGCTGGAATCCACAGTTGTTGTGTTTTGTGTGTGTGTGTGTGTGTGTAGTTTTTTCAGGCTATGTAGCAATGTCCTAGAAGAATTTACTCCTGAGACATTTCGCCAGCATCTGTGTCTGGCATCCTCAGAGAAAGAAGGTGCCAGCCACAGATCCTGATGAAACGTCAGGAATAAATTCTTCTAGAACATGGCCACATAGCCTGAAAAACCCACAAAAAAAACTAAAGAAAATTTCATTGGGAGGGCAGAATTGTGATGGCGGGAGGGCTGATGCCTTTGTTTTGTCCCCCCCCCCCCCCAACAGCTACACCTGGGTGCAGATAAGGTTACGAAACCTGTGCCGCATCCTTGCAAGGCCTCTGATCAGCACTTTGCATCCAAAGCAAGGCCTTTGGAAGCCCTGATGGGGTGCACAGCTCCATCCTTAGCATATTCCAAATTCCTGAAAAGCTGAGATCATCCCAGGAAGGTTACCAAGAAGAGGCACCAAGTCACGATGTTCTCTTTGCCCAGCATTGTTCTTTCCTAAGCTGCTTTGTTTGGCAGGGAGGGGTTTTTTGGTCTGCATTGTGTTTTGGGGAGGGGGAGTTTAAAGAAATTGTTTGAATCTGTCTCTGCTTGTTTGTTTCCATGCAACTTCAAAAGGCCTGGCTGGCTTCTTCAGGGAACATGTGAGGGGGAGATGGACTCCTTTTTGCATTTCCATCCCACAAGCAAACATGTCACAAATGATAAGGAATATGGAGCACTTGAGAGACTAGCAAATCTCTTTTATGCTCTGCAGTGGCAGCACTTTGAGACCGCTGTAACTCCTATGGCTTCATCCTATGGAATCTTGGGGTTTGTATTTTATTTTATTTTATTTTATTTTATTTTATTTTATTTTTGCATATTTGGAATTCTATGCTAGCCCAGGATTCCATAGGATGTTCTCGTGGCAGTTAAAGTGGCATAAAAATTATATATTTCCACTTGTACAATATCTTTACAAACTGTAAAGCCCAGGATTCCATAAGGTGCTCTTGTGGCAGTTAAAGTGGCATAAAAATTATATACTTCTGCTTGTATCTCCCCAAATTACAAAGCACAGGATTTCATAGGATGCTCTTGTGGCAGGTAAAGGGGCATAAAAATTATATATTTCCACTTGCATCTTCCCAAACTACAAAGCCAAGGATTCCATAGGATGCTCTCGTGGCAGTTAAAGTGGCATAAAAAGTATATATTTCTGATTGTATGTCCCAAACTACAAAGCACAGGATTTCATAGGATGCTCTTGTGCCAATTAAAATGGCATAAAAATTATATATTTCCGCTTGTATCTCCCCAAATTACAAAACCTAGGATTAAATAGAATGCTCTTAGGGCCAGTTAAAGTGGCATAAAAATTATGTATTTCTGCAATGCAGTGATTCCCAAACTTTGCTCCTTCTGATGGTTTGGTATTCCTTTCCCAGAATTCTTAACTGTTGGCTGGGGCTTCTGAGAGTTGAAGTCCAAAACCCCTGGAGGACCTAAGTTTGGGAACTACTGTGGAGGAAATTATTTTATTTGGTATATGGTTTCTTGGATCACAGCTAGTGTTTCATGAAGACCTGAAACAATTAGGAAATTGGAGTAAAATATGTGTTGTTGTTGTTGTTGTTGTTGTTGTTGCGTGCTTTCAAGTCATTTCTGACGTGGCAAGTTTTTTCAGAGGGGATTTATCATTGTCATCCTCTGAGGCTGAGAGAGTGTGATTCACCCAAGGTCACCCAGTGGATTTCATGGCTGAGCTGGAATTCAAACCCTGGTCTCCAGAGTTGTTGTCCAATGCTCAGACCAATACACCACATTAGTATTGTCTGTGTGTGTGTGTGTGTTTGACTGAATGATGAATTACAAAGAACTGTGATTGATGTTGTTGTGTGCCTTCAAGTTATTTCTGACTTATGGTGACCCTAAGCCTAAGGCAACCCTACCATGTTTTTTTTTTGGGGGGGGGGGAGGGGGACATGATTTTTCAGAGGAAGTTTGTCATTGCCTTCCCCTGAGGCTGAGAGAGTGTGACTAGCCCAAGGGCATGGCTAAGTGATTTCATTGAACCCTGGTCTCCCAGAGTCACAGTCCCATACCCAAACTACTATGCCAGACATAACATCAACAGTGACTTCAGGTTTGTGCCTGGAAACCTCAAAGCTTGTGTAGTTGACATGTGTAGAAAAGAGAGGAAGCAGGCTGCATCTGCACTTCAGAATGAATGCAGTTTGCCACTGCTTTAACTGCCAGGGCTCCATGACATAGGATCCTGGGATTTGGAGTTTGCTGGGGCACCAGAGCTCTGGGAGAGAGAAGGTGCAATGTCTCCCAATGTACAGATCCCAAAATTTCAGAACAGTAAGCCCTGGCAGTTGAAGTGGTGTCAAACTGCATTAGTGCTGCACTGTGGCAGCCGCATCAGTGAATTCCAGGTCTCCATGAGGATCTATAGTTTTGTGCCTTCTCTATCCCAGGATTGAACCGGGACAGTTAAAGCCATGTCAAACTGCCTTCATTCTGCAATGTTGAAGCATCTCCAAGGGGATCTGTAGTTTTGTGCCTTCTCTATCCTGGAGTTCTTTTCTTTTCTTTTCTTTGCTGCAGTCCTGGGATTTGGCGTTTGTTGGGAGCACCAGAGCCCTGGGACAGAGAAGGTGCAATATCTCCCAAAATGACTGATCCTAGGATTCCTTAGCTGAAGTGGTGTGGAAGTGCATTAATTCTGCAGTGCAGAGGCAGCCCTAGAAAGCCAGGGAGGGCTCAGTGGCTTCTCTCCCCCTTCTTCCTCATGCTGCTGCTGCTGTTGCTGCCCAGCGCCTGGGAGTCTGGATCTGGACATTTGCAGAAACAGGCTTTCCCATCACAGGACACCTCATTAATTTCCCGGCTCCGGAATAGGCGCCATCAGACAATTTTTTAAGGAGGGAGCGGAGTAGGGTGGCAAAATAGGGAAGAGGGGATAGCCTGGGATGAGGGGGGATAAGAACCCCTCCAGTTCAATGGTCAGTCCTTGAAGATCTGGAGGTGGAGTTGGGATGGCCTAGTGGTTAGAGCAAGGCTATAAATATCAACCAATCAATCCGGATGGGCATCTTGCTTGACCTATGTCACATTTGGTCCGTGGTTCAATTTTCTGCCCTCCAGGGCCCATGGAGACCATGTCCAAGGGATATCTTGTACTAAGCAATCTATTTAAATAGTGTAACCATTTAATTCTATTTTAATGTACCACTTGTCTCTGTTTTTAATTGTACAGTCAGTCCTTCATATCTGCAGATTTATTTTTTTATCCACAGAGTCGAGCATCCATGGTTTGGAAAATACTTTTAAATTTTCTAAAGCGAACCTTGATTTTGCCATTTTATGCAAGGGTATCTTATTGTGCCATTGTATTTAATGGGACTTGAGTATCCACGGATTAATATTGTGAGCTGCTCTGGGTCTCACTTCTGGGGAAAAAGCAAGATACGAATACATTAATAATAATATAAATAAAAAAAGAAGAAGAAGAAGGTAGAACAGAATCCTAGAATTGGAAGAACATTCCAGTCCAAGCCCCTGCCAGGCAAGAAACCACAATCACTGGTCTCTTCAGTGGTTCCTAAATTTTAGTCTTATAGATGTTTTAGACTTCAGCTCCCAGAGTTTCTGACTGTTGGCCAAGCTGGCTGAGGCATCTGGGAGTTGAAGTCCAAAATACCTGGAGGACGAAAGTTTGGGAATAGCTTTTTTTTTTAGTAACTTTTTCAAAGCTCTGGGGTAGATATGCTCAAAGGGTGACCTTGGGTCTGTGACTCTCTGTTTCCTTCTCTTGACCTACCTTACAAGGTTGTTGTGAAAACAGGGTGGGAGGAGTAGAGAGATTTACATTACCTGCAGCACATTGGAGGAAGGATACAAATATAATAGACAGACTGATGATTGATGGATGGATAGACAGATAGGTAGTGATGATAGATAGATAGATAGATAGATAGATAGATAATTGATAGATGGATAGCTAGATAACTATAAAGACAGACACATTGATTATAGATAGACAGATGATAAACAGAGACTGATGATAGATTAGATGGACAGACTGATGATAGATAGATAGATACTGAGTTGCCTAGTAGAGGTCTCTTGATGACAAAAAGGTAATATAAGGAAAATCATCTGAACTCTTGAAAGTTATAGGTACAGCTATAATTGGTGCATGGTTGTCATCATCATCTTCATCAGAGTCCCCCATGCTTCTGGATGGATGAGTCCATGGCTGCTTTTTAATGGCAGGCAGAGAGAAATTCAACAGGAAAAACTATAGCTAAGTTCTCCTCCTCCATAAATTTGACTAGTTGCTTTCTAAATCCCTTTCTAATTGCATATATTATTCATGTATGGCAAGGGCTTGAATTAGATAGCCTTGGGACCTCTTCCAGCACTAAAGCTGCATCTACACTGCAGAATTAATGCAGTTTGATACTGTTTGAACTACCATGGCTCAGTGCTATGGAATGCTGGGATCTGTAATTTGGTGAGATATTTATCCTCCTCTATCAGAGAGCTCCAGTGCCACAACAAACTGCAAATCCCAGGATTCCAGAAGATGGAGCCATGACAGTTGAAGAGGTGTCAAACTGCATTAATTCTGCGGTGTGGCAGCAGTTTAAGATTGTTTTTGTTGTTGTGTGTCTTCAAGTAGTTTTCGACTTATGGTGACCCTAGACAAACCTATCCAGAGTTTGTTCAAAACCTCCAAAGAGGGAGTATGGTCCATTGCTGAACAGCTCTTACTGTTAGGAAGTTCCTCCTAATATTTAGATGGAATCTTTTTTCCTGTAGCTTGCATCCATTGTTCCGGGTCCTATTCTCTGGAGCAGCAGAAAACAAGCTTGCTCCATCCTCAGTATGACATCCCTTCAAAGATTTAAATAGGACTATTCCATCACTTCTTAACCTTCTCTTCTCCAGGCTAAACATACCAAATGCCCTACATCACTTCTCATAGGGCTTCATGGTTTCCAGACCCATCACCATTTTGTTGGCCCTCCTCTGGACACACTCCAGTGTCTCCACATCCTTTTTGAATTGTGGTGCCCAGAACTGGACACAGGACTGTTTAAATAAAATACTGGACATGCTAGAGATGGACAGGCTCACAGCTCTGATAAATGAAAGATCACTTAAAAATTGGAATGAAGATTGGGAACTAGTGTTGAACTGCTTTAAAAAAAGATGGAGTACCTAGAAAACTATATAATTATAGTAAGAAAAACTTTCAAATAACTACTAGAAACATGATTTTAGTAAAGTGTGGAAAAGAAAAGTAAATAAACACAAAGCAGAATGTAAGAATTGGTAAATTATTGTATTAAAACAAATGAAAATGATAGATATACAGTAAAATACTTGACAGAATGGGTCCTTATGACAAATGGAAAATATATATGTACAAGTAGACAGGCTGTAGATCCCTATAAGTTATTTCATGAAGGAAGAATATGAATAAGAATAATGTTATTCTCATAATAATGTTATTCTTATAATAATGTTATAAGAATGATGTTATTGGATGTGGAAATCAAATTTAATGAAAGCTTGTGAAGGGTTGCAGGAGGAGGGGAGAATGTGATTAATGTTAACAAGTTTGAAATATGAATGTTATATTTCTGTTTAAAGGAAATTGTGATAAAAATTACTTACAATGAATTGGGGTACCCCAAAACTGGACGCAGTATTCCAGATGGGGACTGACCAAAGAAGAATAAAGTGCCATTATTTCCCTTGATCTAGACATCATACTTCTATTGATGCAGCCTAGAATCGGATTGGCCTTTTTAGCTGCGTGACGTTTCTGAATTCCGCAAGAGCATAGGATTCTGCAATAGGACTCTTGCTCAGATCTCAGGTACCTAGGAGGTGATTCAACAGCACCCCCTTTTCTTTCTTTTCCTCCCCAGTTTAACTTCCATGCTTTCCCATCTACAGGTCCGTGTCTTGACCATCTCTGGCCCTTAAGTGTCGCCTCACAGTTGACATCCACATCCTTCCTAGCTGACCCTGCTTCCCACCTTCCTGCAAAAGAAGGCCTTTTTGGCACATGTCTTTATGCAGGCCAAGGGGTGGGATGGCAGGCAAGGGGCCAGCCACGTTTCCAAGCCAGAAAGACACGTTCCCTTATTTACTTGTGCATTCGTTTTGAATACTTCTTATCTGGCTACCGGTCAAAATGGCAGCCAGGATTTCCATGGAGTCGCCGTCAAAAACAGGAACATGCGCAGCAAAACAAAACAGGAAAAGAAATGGAAATAAAACAATGCGATAGATAAGATGGTGAAGCAATGCAATGTCAGTGAGAAGTTGGTTTTTTTTAAAAAACGAATGCATCTGAGCACTGAACATTTGTTTATGTATGGACTAACCCCATCTTTATTTCTGGTTATTGTTCTTGTTGTGTGCCTTCAAGTAATTTCTGACTTATGGATACCTAAAGGCAAACCTATCATGAGGTTTCTTGGCAAATTTCTTCAGAGGGGGTTTGCCTTTGCCATCCTCTGAGGTTGAGAGAGTGTGACTTGTCCAAGGTCAACCAGTGGGTTTCATGGCTGAGTCAGGATTCAAACCCTGGCCACCAGAGTCATCACCCAATGCTCAACCGCTGGTTAGCATATAACCTCCTTATTGAAACAGCTCTGTTGGCTACCTGTTTATTTCAGAGCAAAATTCAAAGTACTGGTTATGACCTTCAAAGTCCTGGATGACTTAGATCCAGATTATCTGAAAGACCATTCTCTCCCTCTATGATCCTGCCCAAATTTTAAGATCTTTGCGGGAAGGTTTTCTCTTGGTCCCATAACCACCAAAGGCGTGTTTGGTGCAGATGTGAGAGAGGGCCTTCTTGGTGGTTGCTCCCAAGTCACGAAGTTTGCTTCTATGAGAGATTTGGTTATTCCCCCTCTCTTGTATTTCCATCACCTTTTTATTTAATTTTGTGTTTTTTTTAACTCATTGCAGCAGATGAAGCTTTCCATGAATGCTGTTGATTATGTTTTAAATGTCCTTTTTAAGCTGTTTTAAACTTGTTTTTTTTAAAAAAACACACACAAATAGAATTGTGGTTTAATTGTCTTCTGACTTTCATATTAATTGTTTACACATTGTTTGAAATGGCTGAAAGCCACCTTGAGTCCAGTCCAGGAAAAAAAGGCAAGGTATCAATTAAATCAATAAATCAATAAATTAAATAAATCAATTTAATTAAATAAATAATTGCAAGAAGGAGATCAACAAGCTGGAACATTTCCACTGAAGGCGACAAAGTTAACAGGTCTGGAAACCAAGCCTTATGAGGAATGACTGAGGGAGATGAGAACGCTTAGCTTGAAGAAGAGGAGATTGCTACAGAAATAATGCAGTTTGACACGACTTCAAGTGTTGTACATCCATCCTATGGAGTCCAGGGATATGTAGTTTTACGAAGTCTTTTGCCTTCTCTGCCAAAGTGCGCTGGTCCCTCACCAAGCTATAAATCCCATAATTCTGTAGGATGGAGCCATGGTAGTTAATGTGGTATCAAATGGTATAATTTCTACAGAGTTGTTGTTGTTGTTGTGTCTCCAAACACACTGCAGAAATGATGCATTCTGACACCACTTTAACTGCCTTGACTCAGTGGTACAAAATTCTGGGAACTATAGTTTTGTTAAATATTTAGCCTTCTCTGTCAGAGAGCTCTGGTGCCCGAACAAACTGCAAATCTCAGGATTCCCTACCACTTAGCTAGTGCAGTTATAGTGGTGTCAAACTGGATTATTTCTGCAGTGTGGATTGGATTTTGTCATTTTTTAAAAATTTATGGTGACCCTAAAGTCAATCTATCATGAGGTTTTCTTAGCAAGTTTCTTCATAGGTGGTTCACCGTTGCCATCCTCTGAGGCTGAGACAGTGTGACTTGCCCAAGGTCACCCAATGATTTTTTTTTTTTTTTTGGTAATTGAATGGGAAGTCAAACCCAGATCTCCAGAGTCGTAGTCCGACCCCAACACTACACTGTACTGGCTCTTACAAGGTAAATGCACCCATAATCACTTGAAACTTGATGGAAATCCTCAGTGGGGTGGGACCTTTGTTTGAAGGGGATCCTTGGTTTTTAAGGGGTCGTACCCCACACATGATGCCCTTTTGTTTTTTCTTCAAGTGAAATTTGGGTTACTTTAGCTTGAGTCATCCATAGCTTTTGCAGGATGACCCATCTGCCGTGCCAAGTGGTCCCAGCAAAGCCATCCTGATTCATAATCATTTGTGTGCTTTTGAGTCTTCCCTCTCTCAAAACCAAGGCTCTTCATTGGAATTCCATGTCAAACAGTCCCAGAATTAAAATGCCGAGGTTGCTTTAACCTCCTTTAAATATTTCTGCAATGATATCAGGGGGTCTGCCTTGGGTGACTTATAGCTGAATAAAGCACACATCGAATAGTGCAAAGCCTTGAAAGACTCAAAGATGCTAGAAAGTCCATTCTTGGGAAGTGACCTCCTTAACGAACACAAGCCTTTCGATGGCACAGAATTCCTCATCAGGTCCATCAAGGTTGGGATTGCAGTAGGCCCCTTTATATTAGATTTTGTTGCTAGCAAAGGCCAGGGGCAATCAGTTTCTCATCCTAATACGACCCACTGAAATGGGATGGTGCTGAGAATTATCTTGTGTATGAGATAATTATTTGCATTAAAAATCTGTCTTGTTTAAAAGCCAGTGGGGTGTAGTGGTTCGAGCACTGGGTTATGACTCTGGAGACCAGGCTTTGAATCCTGGCTCAGCCATGGAAACTCTTTGGGTAATCTTGGGCAAGTCACACTCTCTCATCCTCAGAGGATGGCAATGGCAAACTGCTTCTAAAGAAACTTGCCAAGAAAACCTTTGAATAGGTTCACCTTAGGGTCAACATAAATCGAAAATGACTTGAAGGAACACAACAACAACAACAATAACATTGTTGTGATCTGCCTTGAGTGCCATTATTAATACTATGCGTGACCCTAAGGTTAATCCATTATGGGTTTTTCTTGGTAAGATTTGCTATTGCTTTCCCTTGAGGCTATTGCCTTCCGCTGAGGCTGAGAGCATGTGCCTTTTCCAAGGCCACCCAGTTTCAGTTTCAAGGCCAAGCAGGATACAAACCCTGGTCTCCAAAAAGTCATAATACAAAACTGAAACTCCTACACCACGCTGGCTGCTGCTATTATTATTATTATTATTATTATTTTGAGTCCCATTACCATTCATAATAAATAGTTCCATTTTAATGTTAACTTTTTGTATGTTTCTAGCCATATTATTATTTGGAAATTTTAAAGAGACTTTAGAGCCAGCCTGGTGTAGTGGTTTGAGTGTCAGACTATTATTGGACTATTATTAATACTCCACCCTCCTCCCAGGAATTTGTGTTATATATACAGGGCCTCTCCTCTCTTTTTTTCCCTTACAACAACCTTATGAGGTAGATTCATGCGATGGTGCAAGATAAACGAGAGCTGAGAATAGATTTAATTCAGGTCTCTCCAACACAGACCAAGCACTCCTTGCAATACCAGGTGTGAACTGACTTCACTCTAGCATGAGCCTGGGCAACTTGTGGACATAGGCTGTGTCTGCACTTCAGAAATAATGCAGTTTGACACAATTTTAATTGTCATGGCTCCTTCCTATGGAATCCTGGGATTAGCAGTTTTGTGCGAGCACCAAAACTGTCTGACAGAGAAGGCTAAACAGCTTACAAAACTATAAATCTCAGAATTTCATAGCATTGAGCCATGGCTATTCAAGCAGCTTTGAACGACATTCATTCTGCAGTGAAGATGGAGCCCCTTCAACTCATTATGGGTCTCCCTTCACTTGGGAATAAATTTCACAGATACTTCCTCGGAGAATAGTAGAGTCTCCTTTGGAGGTTTTTAAACAGAGGCTGGATGGCTATCTGTTGGGGATGCTTTGATTGTGAGTTCCTGCACGGCAGAATGGGGTTGGACTGGTTGGCTCTTGGGGTCCCTTCCAACTCTATGATTCTAGCTGGAAAACCTGCACAGAACAAGGGAGATGGTTGGACTCAATGGCCCAAGATCCAGTCTAGTTAGTAACACTTGTTGGACTGTGAAGCCTATGAATAATAATACAATAGTAACAACACCAGTCATAATGATAATGGTGATAAAAGCAACATAATATTTTACTGCCTATGATACACACAACACAGGTCAACTGAGTGTAGCAATGAGGAACTGCAAAAAATGGTTCATTCTCTTCCGAATAAGAATTTTTCCTCACTCCAATAATATCCTTCACTCTCCACATTTCTAGCATTACAGCAACTTAAGACTACAGTCCAGCCTTTAGAAATGGGCAAACCCAGGTGACCAAGAGAAGGCAAACACAGCAAATATTAAACAGTTCTGGGCGTAAACCATTTTCAGTATCTCACTCTTTGTTATTGTATGTGTGTACAAGTCTGTATTGTATGTGCCTATAACCCTCAGATGACTTTATCTTGACAAGCTTTGTGCCTTCAAGTCATTTCTGAGATATGGTGATCACCCTCCCCCTCCGGATTTCCCTTGACAAGATTTGCTCAGAGGGGTCTTGCCTTTGCCCTCCACAGAGGTTGAGAGAGTGTGACTTGCCCAAAGTCACCCAGTTCAAACCCTGATCTCCAGAATCCTAGTCCAACGTTCAACCACTACAGCAGACTGGCTTTCACTCTGCAATGCAGAAATCTAGGGAATGAAAGAAATTTTCATTTTTGGGCACAGGAATCCTAAGTGGGGGCATTGCTGTTACACTGATATACACCAGCACAAATCATAGAATCATAGAGTTGGAAGAGACCCCGAGGGCCATCCAGTCCAACCCCCTGCCATGCAGGAATACACAGTCAAAACACTCCAGACAAATGGCCATCCAGCTTCTGTTTCAAAACCTCCAAAGAACGAGACTCCACCACACCTTGAGGTGGCATGTTCATCACAGCTCTCACTGTCATGAAGTTCTTTCTCCTAATGTTTAGTTGGGATTTCTTTTCCTGTAGTTTGAATCCATTGGTCTTGGCAGCAGAAAACAAGCTTGTTCCCTCCTTAATATGACATCCCTTCAAATATTTAAACTGGGCTATCATACCACCTCTTAACCTTCTCTTCTCCAGGCTAAACATCCCCAGCTCCCTAAGCCATTCCTCATAAGGCATGGTTTCAAAATTCTTCACCATTTTAGTCGTCCTCCTTTGGACACGCTCCAGCTTCTCAACATCTTTTATGAATTGTGATGTCCAGAGGTGTTTGAATGCAGTATTCCATGTGACCAAAGCAGAATAAAACAGCACTATTACTTCCCTTGATCTAGATACTATACTAGAATCACATTGGATTTTTTTTTAGCTGCCTCATCACACTGTTGACTCATGTTTAACTTGTGGTCTACTAGGGCTCCTAGATCCCTTTCATATGTTGTCTTCTTAATCCAGGTGCCTGCAATCCTATATCTATGCATTTCATTTTTTTCTGTGTAAGTGCAGCACCTTACATTTCTCCCTGTTGAAATTCATTGTGTTAGTTTTGTCCCAGCTTTCTAATCTATTAAGATAATTTTGAATGTTGATCCTGTCCTCTGGGGTATCAGCTACTCCTCCTAATTTGCTGTCATCTGCAAATTTGATAAGCATACCCTCTATTCTTTCATTCAAGAAACAGATGCCAACAGTGCCTAGTGGGTTGTACCAATGCTTCTCTCCTTAAGAGGAGTTAGCATCATGGCTATTGTGAACCACAGGGTTTCTCAGATGGGGTTTAAGCTTTGCTGTAAGAAAGAAATACAATGCCCCTCATTCCCACAGCCAAGACTAAGCTTTAACTTCAGCTTTTGAAGATGAAAATCTTGTCTGTTGCCTTTATTTTTATGATTATCCTGGAAACGCTCCCCAGTTTTCTGCTGAAAAATTGTTGCAGCCAGTCCTGGAAGGAGCTGGAAGACAAAATTCCAAGCAGAAGAGTCCTTGAAATTCCTTCTGCTTTTAGCAACTCCTGTTGAAGTCCTAAAGGAAGAGAAGGGCAGAAAGGAGAGAGAAGGAGAAGACAATTCGGGGAGAGGATGAAAAAATAAAGGAGAGAGGGAGCAAGGGAAAACAGAAAAAGTGAACATGAAAAAGAAGAAAAAAGAAAAAGAAAGAAAGGCGGAAGGAAATATTTTTAATAGGAGTTCAAGGAAGAGGGAGGAAAAATGGAATAAAAAAAAATAAAGCATGAGCGAGTGGGTGTTGGTTTAGAAATGGCTTTTTTATCTCTCTAGGACTGACAGGGGTTCATTGTTTTAAAAGAAAGATGCTGCCAATATGGCTGGAAAGAAACCAGAGTTTAAAATGGGGTTAATTGAGGAATAAGTAAAGGAAGGGGACATTAAGATGAGCACGCCTATATTTTAAATTTTGGTATTCGTGATGCTGAGGGAAGGGAGAAGAAGCTGGGAGGGATTATGAATTGGTATGAGCCCCTCATTCAAGTCTGGAAGGTTAATGACACCCTGAAGGAGAGTGAATTGCTGAACCTGGGTTCAAATCCAATGCAAAGCCAGCATGGTTTATAGTGAAGATCCCTTCAAGCTGAGTTTGGAGGCAGATTTGCACATTCAGGATCAGATCTGAACAAGATTACACTTGAGCCAGAGATGTTTAATGACTACAAGCAATTTTATTTTGGGATCCTCTCCATATGAGAGGAGCCAAAAATAAGATTGCCTACAAAGTAAGATTAACCCCAAAGGACAGTTGCCTCTGTCTGCGTGGGGTGGAGGAGGCAATCATAATTTGGGGTCAATTGTAGAGATGTGTGCATGTCACAACATAAAATGAACTAGAATCCTAAAAGCATATATACATTTGTTTGCTGTTCTGGAGACCAGAAATTCTTCGCTCACCCATAAAAACCCACTGGGAGATCCTGGGCAAGTCACATTCTCTCACTCAGCCTTAGGGGAAGGCAATGGCAAGCCTCCTCTGAAATCTTGCCAAGAAGACTGCATGGCCTTAGGGTTGCCATAAATTGGAAATTACTTGAAGGCACACAACCACAAATGTGCTACAGAGCTTTGGCCTATGGCAACCCGACAAATGAGAGGCCCCCAAAAGCTCCAGGCATCACCTACTCGGCTCATGTCTTGCAAATTCAGGGCTTCCTTGATTGAGTCAATCACCAGCAATGAGGTGATTGACTCAATCTTTTCCTATTTTGTTGTTGTTGTGTGCCTTCAAGTCAGCTTAGGGTGACCCTAAAGCAAACCCATCATGGGGTTTTCTTGGTAAGATTTGTTTAGAAGAGGTTTGTCATTGCTTTCCCTGAGACTGAGAGCATGAGACCTGCCCGAGGCCACCAGTGGGTTTCAGGGCCGAGCGGGGAATTTAACCCTGGTCTCTCCAGAGTTGTATTCCAACACTCAAACCACTACACCACACTTTTCCTACTGCCTCCCACTGAATAGAGCATCTTCTCATCCAACAGTTGTTGTTTCCTGATGTGTCCAAAGTGCAATAGCCTCCATTTAGTGATTTTGGCTTCTAAGAGTTTAGGCTTGATTTGCTCTCTGACCCAAACGATCCACCAGATTTGCCTTTCATAGTGCTCCAACTCTCCTCCGCACCACATTTCAGATGAGTTGATCTCCTTCCTCTCAGCTTTCCTCCTTGTCCAGCCTTAGCCATTGTTATTGTTGCTTCAGTGTTCCGTTGCTATGGAATTCTGGGATTTGTAGTTTTGTGAGATATTTAGCTTTTTCTGTCAGAGAGCTCTGGTGTCACAACAAACTATAAATCTCAGGATTCCATAGCATGGAACCGTAGCAGTTAAAGTGGAATCAAACTGGATTATTTCTGCACTGTAGATGCAGTCGGAGTCTCCCTGAATTCTTAACCAACATCCAAAATCCTACACTACTGGCACACAGGGTAGATAAATCCAATTTATTCAATGTCTCTATTCTAGTTTGAACTAATAGTAAAATTTAGGCCATAAGAAATAGAACTTCCAATGTGTATTCTGGATCTCAAAAAAGGTGCAGTTAAACCTTATTTTGATCTTCTGAAGAAGGCAGAAGGTGAAAGGTCTTGCTACAGTTTTGAAAGAGTGCTGTAGGTTAATAATGACTGCACCAACACTGCAGAAATAATCCAGTTTGGCACCACTTTAACTGCTGTGTGTCAATGCAGTGGAATTCTGGGAATTGTAGTTTTGGGAGACGTTAAGAGCGCCACAGCACACTGCAGTTCCCAGAATGCCATAGCATTGAGCCATGACAGTTATAAGTGGTGTCAGACTGGATTGTTTCTCCAGTGGGGATGCAGCCTTAATAAACATACATATTCTTCAGTGACAGGCACTGGGACTGTAGTGCTTTTATGTTTCTCAGGTCAGTAGCCCTTCCTATGCTTTACAATTAGATCCAGTTTCTCCTGGCTGCCATTTGGATCCTATTTAATCCAGTTCTCTAGAAGAGATCATGGAAGAGCAATGGGGAAATTGACTGTTTTAGAGACAAAGACTGCAGTTTAGAGAGTGATGGGCCAGGAATGGAAAAAAATGCCCAACTGAATGTCTGGAAAGTCAATGTTGATTGATTGATTGATTGATTGATTGCTGCTTGTGGTCAGACAGGATCTGATGCCTTTATGGTATTTAGACATATTTGCTTGGTTGTTTCTCTTCTCACACAAAGTAATTGGGTTGTCATACACTAAAGGCATCAGATCTGTCAGATCTTGGAAGCTAAACTGGGTCAGCCTGGTTAGTACTGTAATGGGAAATCAGCAAGGAAGACCAAGGGCTTTAGGCCATGTTTCATAGCATCATAGAGCTGGAAAGGACCCCCAAGGGCCATGCAGTCCGATCCCATTCTGCCATGCAGGAACTCACAATCAAAGCATCCCTGACAGATGGCCCTCTAGCCTGTGTTTAAAGACCTCCAAAGAAGGAGGCTCCACCACTTTCCATGAAAGCAGCATATTCCACCGTCAAATAGCTCTTGTCATTAGGATGTTCTTCCTAATGTTGAAGTGGAATCTCTTTTCCTATCATTTGAATCCATTGCGCTGGGTCCTCATCTCTGGAGTTGCAGAAAACAAGCTTGCTCCAAACTCAGCAGATATTTAAACACGGCTATGATGTCCCCTCTTAACATCCTCTTTTCTAGGCTAAACATATCCAGCTTGTTCCTCATAGGACATAGTTTCCAGAACTTTCACTATTCTGCTCCCTCTCCTCTGGACATTCTCCAATTTCTTAATATCCATTTTGAATTGTGGTGCCTAGAACGGGATAATGATAATAATAATAATGATAATAATAATAATAATAATAATAATCTGCCCTTTCTCCAAAACTGGGACTTAGGGTGGCTTGCAATATTTAAAAAAACATTACAATTAAAAGCATACATTAAAAGGTGCATTAAAATAGAATTAAATCATTACAGTTTTAAAACAAATTACATGTCAAACAAATAAAATGCAGTTAAAAAGGTAAAAAAAATGTATTTTCAAGTCACCTGTTGATTTATGGCAATCACGTGAAGCACGGCTGTCATAGGGTTGTCTTGGCAAGATTTGTTCAAAGGGGGTTTGCCATTGCTTTCCTCTAAGGCTGAGAGAGTGTGACTTGCCCAAGGCCACCCAGTGGGCTTCCATGGCTGAGAGTGCAGATGGGGTGGAATATAAATAAATATTATTATTATTATTATTATTAGTCAGTCGATCAACATCAGCTACATAGTTTACATCTATATTGTAGAAATAATGCGGCTTGAGACCACTTTAAGTGCTGTAGCTCCATCCTACGGAATTCTGGGATTTGTAGTTTTACAAGGTCTTTGTCCTTCTCTGCCAAAGAGTGCTGGTGCCTCACCAAACTACACATCCCAGGATTCTGTAGGATGTAGCCACGGCAGTTAAACTGGTGTCAAACTGCACTATTTTGACAGTGTAGATGCACTTGGTTGCCTTTCTGGTTTGAAAACCATTGCCTTCCTGTGCTCTAAATCTGAATCCTTCCTTGGAGTCTGACCTGACCTTGTTACTGAGAAATGTTTCAATGCTTCCTTTTATTTAGTTCATTTTTATTTAGTTCCTTTATTTAGTCCCGAAGTGGGACGCAAGAGCGGCTTCCAAAACCAGGAAATGTAAAATGAAAAATGTTTACAGTAATTTTAAAAGAAACGAAAACAATTCGTACTCCTTGATTCCTTGAAACCGGTGAGCTTGATAACCCTTTCTTGAAACAACCTTCTCTCATGGAATCCATACTTGACCTGAATAATATATAAGGGATATTTGCAAACCCAGGGAATGAACTGCAGATTATTATTATGTGTGTTTTTTAAAAAATGACACGATAGATTGTAAAATAGGAAATTGCGCAGTTATTCCAGATAAGAGTTTAAGCAAAATAAACTGCGTTCACACTAGAGGAAATAATCCGGTTTGGCACCGCTTTAACTGCCCTGGCTCAAGGCTATGGAATTCTGGGAGTTGGAGTTTGTTGTGGGGCCCAGAGCGGAGCTTTGCTCCGCTCTGGGCCCACAACAAACTCCAACTCCCAGAATTCCATAGCCTTGAGCCAGGGCAGTTAAAGCGGTGCCAAACCGGATTATTTCTCTAGTGTGAACCCAGCCCCTGGATTAATCTTTTAAGCAAAATAAGCATGTGCTCAGGGCAGCACCAAGTCATTTTTTTTCCCATGGATGGAAGGAGGAGTATTTTTCTTTTCTTTTCCACCAGAACAAAAGAAATCCACAGGATGATTTCCTTTTTTAAAAAAAACGTATTTAAGCAAGAACTTTGCAACTTTTATTTAGTGTTGGGAGAAATGTCCAATTGATTTCTCCCTTAAAATCAAAGGATACAGTTTTGCCCCCCAGGAAAGGTTTATTATTCGAAAAGGTTATTTCTCTCTGGGTTTGAACAAGACGAAGGCATTGGTCGGAATCATCCTTCCCTCCCTCCCTCCCTCCCTCCTTCCTTCCTTCCTTCCTTCCTTCCCTCCTTCCATTTATCCTTCCTTCCTTCCTTCCCTCCTTCCATTCATCCTTCCTTCCTTTCATCCTTCCTTCCTTCCTTCCTTCCTTCCCTCCTTCCATTTATCCTTCCTTCCTTCCATCCTTCCATTCATCCTTCCTTCCTTCCATCCTTCCATTCATCCTTCCTTCCTTCCTTCCCTCCTTCCATTCATCCTTCCTTCCTTTCATCCTTCCTTCCTTCCTTCCTTCCTTCCCTCCTTCCATTCATCCTTCCTTCCTTCCATCCTTCCATTTATCCTTCCTTCCTTTCATCCTTCCTTCCTTCCTTCCTTCCCTCCTTCCATTTATCCTTCCTTCCTTCCCTCCTTCCATTCATCCTTCCTTCCTTCCATCCTTCCATTCATCCTTCCTTCCTTTCATCCTTCCTTCCTTCCTTCCTTCCCTCCTTCCATTTATCCTTCCTTCCTTCCCTCCTTCCATTTATCCTTCCTTCCTTCCATCCTTCCATTCATCCTTCCTTCCTTTCATCCTTCCTTCCTTCCTTCCTTCCTTCCCTCCCTCCTTCCATTTATCCTTCCTTCCTTCCTTCCTTCCCTCCTTCCATTTTCCTTCCTTTCATCCTTCCTTCCTTCCATTTATCCTTCCTTCCTTTCATCTTTCCTTCCTTCTTTCCTTCCATGCTTCTTTCCCACCTTCCGTTTATCCTTCCTTCCATTTTTCCTTCCCTCCTTCCATTTATCCTTCCTTCCTTCCTTCCTTTCTTTCTTCCTTCCATTTATCCTTCCTTCCTTCCTTCTTTCCTTTCTTTCATCCTGCCTTCTTCCCTCCCTCCCTCTTTCTTTCTTTCTTTCTTTCTTTCCTTCTTTCTTCCATTTCCTCCCTGCTGTCTTCATCTTCGTCTTATCCCAGTTTCGCTCCATTTTCCCATTTAGTTTTTCCCTCTAACGATTTTCCTTCCCCACTTTCCCTTCGTTGAACCTGAGGCTGGGATCCGCACTGCAGCAATCATAATCCACTTTGGCGCCGCTTTAACTGCCCTGGCTCAGTTTCGGAATGCATCACTTTGGAATTCTGGGGCCAGTAGTTCACACAGAGGAGGATAGATGCCTCCCTAAAACTACAGTTCCCAGAATTCCACAGCAGTGAGCCGGGGGGGGGGGCAGTGTCAAACCGGGTTATTTCTGCGGTGCGGATGCAGGATGAATCCCAATTCCGTTTTCCTTTCGGTCGAAAGAACAGCGTTTAGGAGGATTCCTTCCTCTGCAAAGCATAATAATAACAATAATAAAATAATAATAATTAAAACACATCCAAAGAAGGGTGTTATTTCATAAAGAATAAGGAAGAAATTTGGGACGGACAAATTCATGGCAGGATAAAGTTTTTTCCCAAGAAAAAAAAATCTATGTCCGAATAAATGGGTCCGTCTTGAAAATCGGAGGCGAGCCTTCGCCTTTTTTGCTGCAGCAGACCAAGAAACGGCTTTGGGGAAAGGGCTAACTTTTGGGAGAGGAAAGAAAGTTTTGCAACTATTTTGTAACGGAGGCAGCTCCTTGGAAAGCGTTTCCCTTTGTGCAAAACACAAGAAGAACCGAAACATTTGTTTCAAGTGAAACTGAAGACACTTTAAAAGGTATAAATTTAAAAAACAAACAATATTCTCATTGTCTAAGACCACATTCGGGCCACATTAAAAATGTATTTTAGCATTTAGGGTTGCCTTTTTTAAAATAAATCCTGTTTTTCTTTGCTTTTCCCTCTGTTTCTTCTCCTTGAAAACTGAGCCCGATCCTTGGTTTCAATGTATTTTCATCTGAACCCAATCTTGGGATCTGTAGTTTGTTGGGGCACCAGAGCTTTCAGACAGAGAGAAAGCTGCACATCTCTCCAAAACTACAAATCCCGGAATATCGCCGCCTTGAGTCCCAGCGGTGCCAAACCGCATTAATTTTGCAACGCAGATGCAGCCTATATGTGTCCTTTACTGCCTCCACCCAAAACTACAGCACTTAAAGTGGTGTCGAACCGCATTAATTCTGAAGTGCAGATGGAGCCAGCTTTCAGGTCACTTCGGAGTGAAGCCCACGGAAACCACCCGACTTACTTCGAAATTAAATGAAATAGAGATGGCTGCGTTCACACTGGAGAAATAAACCGGTTTAAGTGCCATGGCTCAATGCTGTGAAATTCTGGGAATTGTAGTTTGTTGTGGGGCCCAGAGCGGAGCGGAGCTCCGCTCTGGACCCCACAACAAACTACAATTCCCAGAATTTCACTGCATTGAGCCATGGCACTTAAACCGGTTTATTTCTCCAGTGTGAACGCAGGGCTGCAGGGAGGCATTTTCATTTCGCAAGCCTGCAGTTTGGGATGTGAACAACCCAAGAATATATATATATATATATATATATCGTATGCATTTAAGATATACTTTCTTCATTTAAAGATCTTCCTTAAGACAAAAATTCATATATATACATTTAAGATATATTTTCTTCATTCACAGACCTTCCTTAAGAATATATATATATATATATATATATGCATTTAAGAAACACTTTCTTCATTCACAAATCGAATTCATATATATATATATATATATATATGCATTTAAGAAATACTTTCTTCATTCATGTGGTCTCTTCCAGCTCTATGATTTTAAAGTATTCACAGATCTTCCATAAGACAAGAATTCTTATCTATCTATCTATCTGCATTTAAGAAACACTATCTTCATTCACAGATCTTCCATAAGACAAGAATTCTTACCTATCAACATCTATATCTATCTATAGATCTGCATTTAAGAAAAATATTCACAGATCTTTCAGAAGACAAAATTCATATATATGCATTTAAGAAACACTCTCTCCATTCACAGATTTTTCCCTAAGACAAGTATTCTCATATATATATATATATATATATATGTGCATTTAAGAAATACATTCACAGATCTTTCATAAGACAGAATTCATATATATATGCATTTAAGACATACTCTCTTCATTCACAGATCTTCCCTAAGACAAGAATCCTTACCTACATATTATAAATAACACGAATAAAATTTTATTTATCTCTCCCGCTTGCTTCGAAGCAGGATTCCAGCAGATAAAATCACCAACAATTACAATTATGAATAAATCTAAAAATACATCAACCAAAGAAAAAGTCGTTACATGTTGTAACCTTCCAAAATGTGGTCCAAAGGTTTCCTCAAGGATTTTGCACGCCTTTTGCACGCATATATATCTATAATCTATATCTATATAGATTCACTCCCTTCTTTCCAGTCTTTCCTTTCACTTTAGATAAGATCAAGAGCTAACTGGAGAGGTTTTTCTCATTTTTCTGGCTGCTTCTAAAGGATCTTGTCTCCACTTTCTCAGCAGTCTTTTCTTCCCACTCTTGTTTCTCTCCAAAAGATTGTATTATTTTATTTTATTTTTGCCCCAACACACACACACACAAAGACACAAAGCTTCATAAATAACACAACTACCACCACCAGTTTATTCCTCCTGCAAATAATTTTATTGCAAAATCTACTACACACCTGGATGTTTCCCTATTCTCGAATGTTTTCTTTCAGTATTGAATATGGGCTTTTAGATGGTTGTGTCTGTGTTAGTTATGTTAACTTGTATATGCTTTTAATGTTATTTTTGCACTAGATGGTTTTATTATTATTATTATTATTATTATTATTATTTACATTATTGCAAAATCTTTTAAAATGCTGCGAGCAACTTTGGGTCCTTTTCTGGAAGAAAGGCTGCATGAAAACTAACCAGATTTTCAATGCAATGGCAACTTCAATAAGCCTTTTGGGTTGGGCATTTAAGATCATTTCTAAACACAAACATGGACAGATGTTTTATATATATATATATATGACAATAACATCCCAAACCCACAAAACAGTGATACCTTTACAGGACCAACCAAAGTGCACAAAATACATGATGCAAGCTTTCGAAGAGCCATCAGGAAAAGTTATTAAAATTATACAGAGATGAGTATCTTTTTATTTTTATATTATTATTATTATTATTATTATTATCCCATATGATTTTTTTTAACAATGTTGCCGGATGAAGAAGCCAGTGGAGCTTTGAAAGCTCGCCACGTGTATTTTGTGCATTTTGGTTGTCCCTATAAAAGCGTCGCTGTTTTATGGATTTGGGATATTATTGTACTATATACAGACACTGTAAAGAAAGCTAAGGAAACACCCTTTTCTCATATATATACAGTATATATATCTATATATCTATATATATATGCAATCATTATTACTTCCATTATACAGACAGGAAAACTGAAGCTAGGCTGAGCTTTGGAAGCTATCCATCTATCCGTCTATTTATCTTGTTCTAAGCTTTCCATAAGAAGCCTATTCATTGCATTAAGGATAAGACTTAAAAAGCCATCATTTTGATCACCGATCATAATTATTTCCATTAGACAGACAGGAAAACTGAGGCTGAACTTCTTTCTTTCTTTCTTTCTTTCTTTCTTTCTTTCTTTGCTTTTCATAAGGCGCCTACTCATTACACAAAGGTTGAGAGATACCTGTGTTTCAAAAGCCATCATTTTGATCCACAATCATCAATTATTCCCATTGTACAGACAGGAAAACTGAGGCTGAACTGTGGAATCTATGCCTCTATCTCTCTGTCTCAGAAAGTTTTTCATAAGGAACCCAGTCATTACTCGAAGGTTAAGATACCTGTGTTTTAAATCCCACCATTTTCATTTATGATTGTAATTATTTCCATTACACAGACAGGGACACCGAGGCTGAACCATGGAAGCTGCCACCCTTGAACCCGGCACCCTGTGATTGAAATCTAAGCCTCGATTATGGGATTAACTCTGGATTTTTCAAGGGCTCCTTTCTCTGCTGAGATTTTCATCCATTAGAAACAATTTAATTTAAAATGTCAACTTTTTTCCCCACAAAACTCATCAACTTGCCAATATCTTAAATTAAACACCGGGACCGTTTCTGTTTAAGGCTAAAGCATAAATCAAAGGAAAACGAAAAGAAGAAAGAAAGGGAAGGTCTCCAAGCGAGAGCGTGACAAACTAACTGGCTTGGGGTTTGTATGCAGAGAGTTTAGATTTAATTTCAGCCTTGGTGCACCTTGAGACCCCAATCATAAATAATTTACTTGCAAGTAATCCAGTTCATTGAAGAGGGACTTAACTTTGGGGTGATATATTTGGAGGATCCGTGGACTTCTCCATGTAACTTTGGGATTAGCTCTTGTCTAAATACAAAGGGGGACCGTCCAGGCCAGAGTTAAGTGCTCTTTAAAAAGCCATCCACTTCAAAGGCATTAAGCACAGGTCCAGCTGCCTTATTTGCTTCTGGGCCCTGCAAAACAAAACACATCTTTTTCAAGAAAAAAATTGAGCTTTTGAATGTTTAACTTGATGGATCAGGCCCCTTTTGCAAAGGACACGAATCCAGATATTAATTTTTAGACACATGCAGACCGCACCATGTTCTTTTGAAATTTTCTTTAAAAACATTGCTTTTTTTCCACCAACTCTTCACTAAGTATATGTAAATACATTTGGGTTATTCATATGATAGTGCTATCTGAAGGTATATAGGGAGGGTGATACCACTTCTGCTCAAACACCTGTATTTTGGCAGAAACGCTGAGGCATTTGTCTGTATCTCGGTGGGAGAAGAAAGGAAGGGGCCCAGGATTTTTTAAAATTAAAATTTCAAATTTTTATTTTTTTAAAACTTAATTTTGATATTTTAATCTTCTTTCAAAATTTTCTTTAAAAAGCATTGCGTTTTAACCAAATCTTCACTAATTATATGTAAATACATTTAGGTTATGCATATGATATTGTTATCTGAAGGTATACTTTTAGTTTTGCTAGTTGTTTGATGTCACAACTATTAGCATTACGTTCAGTGGTACAGTGGGCACGTGATGGAAAAAATGAATGGTGCATGCGTTCTGATGTGCCATAAGTATGAGTCCCATTATATTGAATGGGGCTTGAGCATACGCGTTTTTCAGCTCACGCGGGGGTGGGGGGTGGGGGGAGTCCAGAACAGATACCACACAAAAGATAATGGGGCACTGTATGTGGGAATTATGATTTACCAGTAATATTAGTGCAAAAAAGGATGACTAAGGATTCTATAGAGTGTGAATGGGAGGAGGAGGGGGGTGGCACCATGAGTTCCTACACCAGGTGACACCAACCCTAGCGATGCCACTGCTCAGCTTCAGAAGATGGCAACGGCAAACCCGCTCTGAAGAAACTTGCCTAGGGGCCGGAGAAGATGGGCAGGAAAAAGAGGCTTGATCATGCTTTTTCCAAAAGCGGATTGAAACCCTGCTGTCCACATGGCCCACTCTCAAGAGCGCCAGACTGCATGGTGCAGGGTCAAGTCATGCTGCTGGGTAATTTTTACTTTTGCACCCCCACACCATGCAGGTGCCCCGTCATACCAACACACCACTAGAGACTTTCAATTACCTCCCAGGTTCTGCCAATAGTAATTATTATTATTATTATTATTATTATTATTATTATTATTATTATTATTTCTAGCCCGCCCCTCTGAGCGAGCAATCGGGGCAGGGTACAAGATAAAATTAAAAACAAGACAATTAAAATATCCAATTAAAATATCCAATCCCATTCCCGTCTCCCCCCCGGCCCAGGTGTCATCCCATTGCATGACCATCCCTTTATTCAGACACATATGATCACACATGCGATGTTTCACATGGACAAAGCATTGGCGCATCAGTGTGCAGTGTGATCTATGGGCAAAGCACAACCATGGAGGCCCCCCATACATGCCCCCTTCACCCCCTGCCCCCGTGTTGGACTGCCTGGTTTGTGTACATTGTAATTACATCCATTGGAGTTGTTGCACTTTCGTTTTTTGGCTTTGCCACAGCACCACACTGGCACCAGGCTGTTTATACAGAGGCATAAAAATGCACATTTTCTGAATGGAGTATGCCGTCTTCTTTTTGCTCTGGTTTTTAGCCTCAAGTGCAGCTTAATTACATTTTTCACCTGCTTTGAGAGCATGGGTCATATAAACACACCCCAATTCAAAGTGGCTGGAAACTGCTTTATTTCGCCCATCTGTTTCATCCTAAGAAAACCCCATGCTAGGGTTGCCTTAGTTTCACCATGAATCAAAAATGACTTGAAGGCACACAACAACAACAAGCTTTATTTGACATCAAGGGAAAGCATTGATGCCATCAAGGGAAAGCCATCTTGAATCCCATTTTGGGAGAAAGGTGGGATGTAAATCCAAAAAATAAATTAATAAGCCACTTTACCCCAAATGGATGCTAAACAGAACTTGTTAGGCTTGTGGGTTCATGAGGACATTTTGATGTTTCTGGCTCCACAGGACTCTCATGGGTACCCAGGTACATGGAATTTAAAATTTATTTAATTATTCCCTTATTAGCTCTAGAGAGAAACCAGGATCATGAACAACATAACTCTGCTTTTGTTTATTCAGTGGTAAGTTGCATTGTGGTCAGTGAGTCACTGTCCTGGTAAAATATGCCTAGGATTGCTGCAAATTGACCGTGATTTTAAGTACTTTTGCATGCGTAAAAGATCTTTTGCCCTCAGTAAGCAAAGTCTATATACAAGGTTTAATAATAATAACAATAATATAATAATAATAATAATAATAATAATACAGTAATACAAGATGAGTCTAAAATGCTTGGGACCAGAAGTGTTTTGGATTTCAGAGTTTTTCAGATTTTAAAATATTTGCATAAATACATAATGAGATATATTGGAGATGAGACCCATGTCTGAACCTGAAATTTATTTATGTTTCATAGCCTGAAGGTAATTTTGTACACACAATGTCTTTCTTTTTTTACTAATTTTGCACATGAAACAAAGTTTGTATAAACGAAACCACCAGAAAACAAAGGTGTCACTATCTCAGCCACCCGTGTGGATGATTTTGGAATATTTTGGATTTCTGGATAAGGGAGACTCAACCTGTACATTACCTTTCTATATGGGGAGGTGGTGTAGTAACTGGAAAGGAGCAAAAATGAGGGCATTGCCCCTTCTTGCTTTGCAGTAACTTAACATTCCAATCGAGTATTTAGAAATTCTCTTTAGATATCTAAAGAAAACAGCAGGCAAGGCGACCAAGGGAATAAGAATACACCAAACAGAAGGAGATCTAAATCTGAA
This sequence comes from Urosaurus nigricauda, assembly GCA_034509955.1. Lineage (NCBI taxonomy): Eukaryota > Metazoa > Chordata > Lepidosauria > Squamata > Phrynosomatidae > Urosaurus > Urosaurus nigricauda. The sequence continues at coordinate 373,397,077 of JAOEGL010000001.1, read as the reverse complement.
TGATTTTCAGTGTCTGTCTGCAATGCTAGAAATCTGGGGACAGAAAGAAAATGTAGGTCTGGGGGCCAGATTTTTTTTATTTGGTAGGGACACTGCCCTCATTTCCATCCCTCTCCTTGGAACTACATCCCTGCTTATATTACATTTTATGAAAGGTCCAAACACATATACTTATTTAGTACAGGCTCCCATATTATGGGGATGGGAAAGTGAGGGGGACAATTTATTCCATGCTAACCCCTGTCACGCACAGTCTGTTATTCACAGTCCATTCTTTATCACAGAGGTAAGCAAGGAATTAGATAGTTTTGTAGATTTCTCTCATTCAGATCTGTCTCTAAGGAGTTTATCAGATGGGAGGAATTTCTCTTTATTTCGAGTGGAGCCAATTGGAGCCAATTCGAATTCACGTGAATTCGCTAGTTTAGTGAATTTACGTGAATTCCAAATGCATTCGGAATGTGTTCAGAATGATTTCCCATTTCTCAAAAATGCCTCCCCCCATTGCCCGAAATTGCATGAGATGCTTTAATACGCAATAACGTAAAACCCATGATTGTCTTCAGAATGACTTCCCTTTTGCCCAAAATTGCGTGAGATACACTCATACGCAATAACATGAAACCCCATGATTGTGTTCGGATTGCCATTAGATTATGCTTCCAATATCCGTTGTCAGATAAATTCCTGAGAAAAGAAAGCTTGAAGTACTAGTACTCTGGGGGACATTTACACCAGCAAGTCAGCACTGGACTAGTAATAGTCAGCCAGAGGTCATTTTTGTCAGCCGCCCTGAGACTGTGGAATGACCTGCCGGAAGAGATTCAACAGCAAACAATTTCAAACAGTATTAAAGACCAGTGTCATCAGGTAGGCCTACCCAGTCGATTTTCAACGATGAATTTTAAATTGGTTTTATTTTTAATTTTATCTTGGAGGACATTAACATTTTTAATGGGTCCAAATGTTTATGTGTTTTAATCTATGTTGCATGCCACCTTGAGGAGAGGCAGATGAGAAATATAACATTAATAACAACAACATTGTGAAGTCAAAAGCTTTCATGGCTGGCATTCATAGTTTTTTGTGGGTTTTTCTGGCTATGTGGCCATATTCTAGAAGGGTTTATTCCTGATGTTTCGCCAGCATCTGTGGCTGGCATCTTCAGAGAATGAAGATGCCAGCCACAGATGCTGGCGAAACATGAGGAATAAACTCTTCTACAGTGTGGCCACATAGCCAGAAAAACCCACAAAAAACTAACAACAACTTTAGTTGCGGTGGTGGTGGTTATTGAATTACTGATAGTCCAAAATTCCAGTCAGTAATATCTGATAAACTGTGAAACCAAGAATAACAATAATGATGATGGTTTACAATGCTGGTTGGTAGCTATAAGGTCTGTGCTGGTGGGGAGGTTGTGTGAATCTGCTGTGTACTTTAGTCCAAAGTTTAAAGGAGCAATCCAAGGTGCTGAAACCAACCTCCACAATTAGGTTCAGCACCGAAATAGTTCCTGCAAAGTTCAGACTCAAACTCAGAGCAGATTCACTGCCCCATTGAATGGGAAACCCCAGCCATCATTGGGGTCTCATAGCTTATTTTATTGTTTGAATATTAATATGTATTAATATGTATTATGTTTAATTGTTCCATAAAATGTACACCACAGGAAGGCTTATTTTATTTTATCTATTTTGAATTGATTGTATGTACAGTGCTGTGTAAATTTGCAGTGTTTTATAAATAAAGCTTGATGATGATGATGATGATGATGATGATGATGCAGTTGCCCACTGGCCACTGGATTTTGGAGTGCCTGCTGGTGATGTAAGCATTTGTAGGCTACAGCCAACTTCTTTAGAAAAATAATTTAATTTACACGTGACTACTATATGAACAACAACATTAATGTGACAAACTTTCCAACAGTTAAAAGAGAGGTTATTACAATACTATAATCAAATAGTATTTCCAGGTATTTCAATATCACATGCTCTGATTAATTGCCATGTATGGATGTGAGAACTGGACAATGAAGAAAGTGGTACGAATAAAATCAGCTTATTTGAGATATGATACTGGAGAAGAGTCCTGAAGGCCCCAAAATGCCACATTTTCAACCCCTGAAGTCTCCCCAGCTAATTTTTTAAAAAATTAATATTTGAATTTTTTTGGGCTACTTTTGGACAAAAACATTACAGAAAATCCCCTAAATGTCCAAACACTCCTACTTTATCCACACAAAAACATAGGACCCTTCCACTATTTCCTAATACCTCTGTTTTCCTCTATAGGCCCTCTCAAAATAGTGACTGGAAGTGATGCGATGTCACTTCCAGACACCATTTTGAGAGGGAATACAGAGGAAAATGGTGGCATTTGCTATGGGGGCATGCAGCCTTTGGGGAGGTATGGGTGGGGAATTTGTCCCTATGTCTCATCCGGAACCTGCCCAGGTCTACAGAGAGAGCAAAGTTCTTCCTTTTTTTAAAAGAAAAAAATACTCAATATTTTTTAAGCCAAGGATTAGGAAACACTTAAACTGCAACGACCCAGAATCTATGGCTGCTTTCCTCTTATCACCCTTGAAGGTTGCCTAGTAATCGATTGATTCTTCTTTTTTTTTTCTTTTAGCTCAGCAGTTTTGTTCTCTTGTTGTTCAGCCAACCTTTAGACTCTCCTGTCAGGCTGACATACCATCACACACCTAGTTTTAATCAAGCGGCATCAAAGAAGGGCATCAGGTGGGCAGTCTGCGCATGACCTTGCTTCCTTGTGACTGCAAGATGCATGTCCTTCTGATTCATCACTGCTCCGATGCTAGAGACCACCTGGGACCTCCCCTCCCTACAGAGTTGTTCCTCAATTACTTCCGGAGTAATAAATAACATGGCTTCTTTCAATCCCTTGCTTCATGTCTTTTCTTATATATGGTATGGGTGGAGAAAATATGGACTGGGTCCGCTGAACCTCCCTTCTGACACCCTGCAAAAGAGTTCTTATTGTTAATTTTCATGTCATTTCTCAATGAAAAAAAGCCAAAACGGCCACAAATATGTCACTTTTATGAGCAGTTGCGTCATTCGGGGAGTGCAAGGGATGCGGATCGCACTGGGTGACACCCCCGAGAGAGTATCAACCATCGGGGTGCTACACCCAACGTGTCTGCTGGGTGAGCAAGAAAGGACATTGTATCCCTTTCTTGCTTGCTCAGCAGCCATGGCACTCTCTTCCATATGGGCTTCAGCAAGCTTGCACTACATGCCAGACCCAAACAGGCATATAATTCTGGGAACTGTAGTCTGCTGTGGCACCAGAGATCTCTGACAGAGGAGGCTAATATCTCATAAAACTGCAATTCCATGAATTCCACAGCATTGAGTCATACGGAGAAATGTAAGGTTCTGCACTTCAGGCTCAAAAACCAAATGCATAGATATAGGATGTTGGATACCTCGCTGAATGAAACTACATGTGAAAAGAATCTAGGAGTCCAAGTAGACCACAAGTTGAACATGAGTCAACAGTGAGATGCAGCAGCTAAAAAGGCCAATGTGATACTAGGCTGCATCAATAGAAGTATAGTATCTAGATCAAGAAAAGTATTAGTGCAACTCTATTCTGCTTTGGTCAGGCCCCACCTGGAATAATACTGTGTCCAGTTCTGGGCACCACAATTCAAAAAGGATGTGGAGAAACTGGAGCGGGTCCAAAGGAGGGCAACTAAGATGGTGAAGGGTCTGGAAACCATGCCCTATGAGGAACGCCTTAGGGAACTGGGGATGTTCAGCCTGGAGAAGAGAAGGTTAAGAGGTGATATAATAGCCCTGTTTAAATATTTGAAGGGATGTCATATTGAGGAGGGAGCAAGCTTGTTTTCTGCTGCTCCAGAGAACAGGACTCGGAACAATGGATGCAAGCTGCAGGAAAAGAGATTCCACCTGAACATTAGGAGGAACTTCCTGACAGTAAGGGCTGTTCGACAGTGGAACACACTGCCTCAGATTGTAGTGGAGTCTCTTTCCTTAGAGATCTTTAAGCAGAGACTGGATGGCCATCTGTCAGGGACGCTTTGATTCGGAGTTCCTGCATGGCAGGGGGTTGGACTGAATGGCCCTTGTGGTCTCTTCCAACTCTGTGATTCTATTAATCTTATGATTCTATGATAGCAGTTTAAGTGGTGTCAACCTGGAATATTTCTGCAGTGTAAACCCAACCTGGAATATTTCTGCAGTGTAAACCCAACCCATGCCATTGCATTTCCCATTTCCATCCACATTTCCATCTGAAAGCTGGAGAGTGAAGAAATCTGACAGGAAGAAAATAGACTTACTGTATTTGAAATGTGTTGTTGGAGAAGAGTTTTGCCATGGACTGCTAAAAAGACACATAAATGGGTCTTAGATCAAATCAAGCCTAAACTCTCCCTAGTAGCCAAGATGTCTAAAGTGAGGTTGTTGCACTTTGGACATATCATGAGAAGACACAACTAATTAGAAAGTAAGTAGGAAAAAAGATTGCATTCTAGATGGATGGATTAAATCATGGAAGCCATGGCTGCCCTGAGTCTGCAAGAACTGAGCAGGGCCATTGGTGATAGGGTGACTTGGAGGTCCTCTGTTCATAGGATCACCATAAGTCAAAGGTGAATTGATGGCAGTACACAACAACAACAACAACAACAACAAGATTTATTTCTTACTCACCCCTCTGTCTGAACAATCAGGGCAGGGCACAACAAGGTTAAAAAACAGTTACAGTTAAAATAGTTCAACAATCCCGTCCCCATCCTCCTACCCCTTAAAACAGAATTAAACTAACAAAGATTAATACAAGTAAATATAAAATAAAATAAGACAAACATATTGAAACCCACAGTTCTTAGCAGCATGAAGTGACATCAAAATGCAGAAGGCCTGGGAATTATCTGGGAAGTTCTAGGAGCCGGGAAGATTATACAGTTTCTGGGAAGGCCTGCCGGAAGTGATACATCTTTAAAGCTGTTTTGAAACGATCTAATGCTGTAATCAGACAGATCTCATCCAGCAGGCCACTCCATAGCCCGAGAGGTCTGTGACAGCCTGGTCTTCATGGGCTGTAGCAGGTTCCTCCCAGAAGACCGGAGTGTGCGGGGGGGGGGGGGGCTCGTATGGGGAGAGGCAGTCCCTAAGATAAGGTGAACCTGAGCCATGTAGGGCTTTAAATGTTAAAACCAACACCTTGTACTGTGCCCGGAAACTAATCGGCAGCCAGTGGAGAGCTTTTAGCACAGGTGTTATGTGCTCTCTCCTTGATGTTCCGGTAACAAGCCTGGCTCCCATATTTTGGACCAGTTGGAGTTTCTGAGTTAGGCAGAAGGGTAGCCCCATGTAGAGTGCATTACAGAAGTCCAAGCGTGAGGTTACCAAAGCGTGTACTACTGTTTCCAGGTTCTTCAAGTCCAGGTAGGGATGCAGCTGGCGTATCAGCCGAAGCTGATAACAGGCACTCTTGACCACCGCGTTCATCTAAGTCGTCATGTGGAGCGACGAATCAAGAAGCACCCCCAGACTGCGAACAGAGTCCTTCGAGGAGACTGTGACTCCGTCTAGGACTGGGAGCTGTATTCCCGAACCTGGTTTCGTGCCTGTAACTGTTAGTACCTCTGTTTTGTCTGGATTAAGTTTCAATCTGTTTTTCCTCATCCAATCCATTACTGCTGCAAGACAGTCATTAAGAGGAGAAATGCCATCTGAAGTCTGAGCCGACGATCTGGTCATGAGTGTCGTCAGCATACTGAAGACACTGAGCTCCATGCCTCCAAATGATCTTACCCAACGGCTTCATGTAGATATTAAATAGCATCGGGGACAGGATGGTGCCTTGAGGGATGCTGCAATTAAGCTCGATTTTGGAGGAGCAACTGTATACATATACAGGTGGTTGTAGCATGCCATAGAAATGCATTTGTACAGTGGGCCTTTGGTATCTCTTGAAGTTTGGTTCCAGGCCCTCCTGTGGATACGAAAATCCATGGATGATCAAGCCCCGTTATAGCCAATGGCATAATAAAACTGCATCCCTTCTATAAAATGGCTAAATAAAGTTTGCTTTTGGGTTTTATTTTTTTTTTTAGGTCTGTGTGTGAATATTTTCAAACTGTAGTTGGATGCTGAGTCTGTGGATACAGAGGGATGTCTGAATGTATTTGCTTCCCCTACAATACAGTTATCCCTTCTTATTTATGAGGGATCTGTTCTAGACTCCACCATAAAAACAAAAAATGCAGGACCTCGCATGCCATTGTTTCCTATGGGGGTGCAATGTGTGCGTGGCCACTGGTGCAGTTACTTGCACGTGCCTCCATTAAAAACAATGGGTCCTGCAGATGAGAAGAGCCCACTGTTCTCATTTTCTGGTAAAAAATAAAAATAAAAATGGGAGGAGGGAATTGACTCTTCTGGAAGCTATGGTATGCTAGGGTTGGCATCACACGGTGCAGTAACTCTTGGTATCACTCCCACACTGATCTCTTCCCATACACCTTTAAATTACAATAAAGCAGTGGAAGACCAAGATCTGGTTTCCTAGAGGAAAGATCACACTCTTTCCCACCATGACACTATCCTAGGGGTTACCTAAACTTTGTTCATGTATTTCTCCTAATTCTGAATGGCTGAAATGCTACTTCTAAGGTTTAGGACTTTAGATGTAAGAGCCTGAGGACTTTAGAGCTTGAGTAGGGGTGGAAAACCAAGACCTGGTCTCCTGGAGGAAATATCACATGCTTTCCCACTATGACTATCCTTTAGTGGTTTCCTAAATTTTGTTCAAGTATTTCTCCTCCCTTTCAAGGGTTGAAATGCTACTTCTAAAATTTAGGACTTTAGATGTAAGAGTTTGAGGACTTGAGAGCTTGAGCAGGAGTGGAAGAACAAGACTTGGTCTCTGGGAGGGCAATTTTGGGGAGATCATGAAGCCCTCCAAGACCTCCTGGTTGCCCCTTAGCCTCTAGCAGTTGCCCCTTAGCTTCCAACAGATTTATCGAGATTGAGAGGATGCAGACAGTAATGCTGAGGAGCTCTGGAAAGGCAAAGACATGGGCTGAAGAAACTTTAGAGGCAGGGCATGGATGCCTGGACTTTCTTATCAGATTTCTGCAATAGGCCCAGATGATGCATAATGGCTGGGGAGGCTATGGTCACATGATGGCCCTCATGAAACAATCTAGTTCCTCTTGGTTATCTCCTCTGGAAACTCCAAACGTTGCTCAGTGTTTTGGTGTGTGTGTGGCTAGGTCCTCTTTTTGATCTACCCACTGATGAAACAAACGTAATCTAAATCTCATTATGCCCAAGGTCAACCTAAGAACAAATGGCGCCAGGCTAAAGGATGCTTCTGCCACCCTCTCCATTTCAAATACCTTGGGAAATAGATCACATTATGTTTGTTTATTAGTACAGTATATGTATTACAGTATTTATCTTCCACCCTGTAGCATAAGACCTTTGGGTATCTTGTAATACACATTTGAAACAAGCTAAAATCATTTACAGTTTTAGCTGAGATTCTACATGGAGCATACCAGGAGTAACATTATACCCCCGGTATAACATGGGGGTTGCACAATATTGCTTTGTTACTTCATTGTAACATTGTGCAACCAAATTCATAGTTGATGTATTGTGACTTTGTGCAACCCAAAGCAACCATGCCTCTGAAACACAAGAGCATGCAACGCACCTTAATGCATATCAATGGGCAATGTACAACTTTGACAACTGCCTACAGCTACGCATGTACTTTCATGCACAATGCCACCATCTACGCAACTCCACTTCCACAACCTTGAGCTTTCTGCACTGGACAAAAATGTTCAACGGTTTTCACAGGGGAACTTCGAAAATGATCAGACACCAACAGGATTCTAGCCAATCACTCAAGCCTTCTTAAGGGATATTAAACTCTTCAACAGTTTGGACAGTTCAAGCAGGTCATGTACATATACAGATCTAAGGGGATGGGGAAACCAGTTAGGCCCTGAAGGCTTTAATGAAAAGCCTTGTTTTAAGTTGGTGTTGGAAGGAACCCAGGGTTGGCTCCAATCCAGCCTCCAAGGGGATCTCCAAGAATTTCATGATTTTAGGGTGCCACAGAAGAGACGGTCTTGCCCCAATCCTCCTGCAGTGGATTGCCCCCACTGACTTAACACAGAAGAAGGCCTTCCCAGCAAATCTCTGTCCCCAGTTAGGTATAGATCACAGGTGGATTAACCCTATCAAGGAAGCCACAGTTGTCCTGAATTTGAAGACCTGAGCAGGGCTGTTGATGACATGGTGACATTACTTGTTATTGTCATGTGCCTTCAAGTCTTTTCCAACTTATGGAGACTCTGAGTTTTCCTGGCACAATGTGTTCAGAGCAACAAGTATATTGTGCATTTCAGTTGGCCAATAAAGGCATCACTGATGGATTTTTGTTCAGAGTGTGTTTGGCTTTCCTTTCCTCTGAGGCTGAGAGTGTGGGACTTAGCCAAGATCACCCAGTGGGTTTCCATGGCTGACCAGGGATCCAGGTCCTGGTCTCCAGATTCATAGTCCAACACTCAACATTCAACAACTGATTCAAACTTACTGGCAATTTTGATAGTAATCAGCAACAGAAAACACCCTTCACATTAGTGCCAGTGTATGTTTTGGTCTGAATGTTGAACTAGGACTCCAGAAAAACAGGGTTCAAATGCCTGCTCGGCCATGGAAACCCACTGGGTGACTTTAGGCAAGTCTCACTCCCTCAACCTAAGAAGAAGGTAGGAATATAATTCTTCACCAACTATAGATTTTTGTGGGTTTTTCGGGCTATATGGCTAAGTCCTAGAAGAGTTTATTCCTGACGTTTCGCCAGCATCTGTGGCTGGCATCTTCAGAGAATATACATTATCTGAAGATACCAGCCACAGATGCTGGTGAAACGTCAGGAAGAAACTCTTCTAGAACATGGCCATATAGCCTGAAAAACCCACAAAAAACTATGGATTCTGGCCATGAAAGCCTTCAACTTCTTCACAAACTATTATCAACTTCCCCTAGACTGTGGAATGACTTGCCAGGAGAGATTCAATGGCCAAACATGATGTCTGAATTTAAAACAATAGTAAAGATCTATCTCTTTTAGCAGGCCTATCCAATCATTTTTAAACTATAGTGTTTTTAAACTGATAAATGATTTTATAAATTTATTTTTAGCCTTTTAAAATTAGTGTTTTGAATTGATTTCATTGTAAACTTCCCTGCGATTTTCAGACATTAGCTAGGCTATACATATTTTTTAATAAATAATTTAATAAATTAATAAATAGGAATATAAAATTTAGCTAGGTAGCTAGCTAGAGTTTACAGATAGTTTCACTTTTCCAGAAGTAAAAACCAAACCATATAAAACTCCAAAAGCTAGGCAAGAGACAAATTTAGACCTGGATTCATCTACACTGTAGCAATAGTGCAGTTTGATGCAACTTTAAGTGCTTTAGCTCCAGCCTATGTAATCCTGGGATATGTAGCTTTGCAAGGTCTTTCACTTTCTCTGCCAAAGAGTGATGGCGCCACACAAAACTGCAAATCACAGGAGTCCATAGGGTGGAGCCATGGCAGTCAAAGTGGTGTCAAACTGCATTATTTCTACAGTTTAAATGCACCCCTGGATTGTGTTGGTCATCCCAGGTAGAGCAGACCTGTTGAATCAATGGGATTTACACAATTGTTCTTGCACCATTCAATCACTGATTCAATGGCTCTACTCTAGTTGGAACTGTCAATAAGATTCAAGCCTTAGGCTGCAATTCCAAATGTATAAAGCTTGCGACATCTAACCAGTGACTCATTTGCTCTGTCTATAATCTCCATTTTTGGAGATTTTGGGGAACTGACTGTTTTGAAAGAGAAGGGCTTTGTTTAGCATGCTGTACTTTTATCCTTCAATTAGGAAGGTCATGGGCCTGAATCTACAGGATTTAAGAAGAAGAATGAAGAATAGGGGTCTTGGAGATGTCTCTTCCATAGGGTCACCATGAATCATGGCCTACCCAAGGGCAGTTAACCACAAACAAAAATGTTTTAAAATGGTTTTAGTTCTATAGACACTTTATATAGACACCTTAAGACCACTTATATTTTTTTTTCTATAATCTGCTTTGGGTCCTAATTTTGAGGAAAAGGCAGGGTGGAAAACAAACAGTGTATTATATGAAAACTCACCCAATCCTGCAAATCTCATGGTCCAGAGATCTAACCTAATCACTAAATATTTAATTGTTCTCACATCCTGTTCTTCTTATACTTCTCAGTGTGATGAAGAGTTGTGGAAAACCTGAAAGTTTACACAGTCTTTTTGTATGCAAAAGGATCTTATAGCACCTTTGAGACTAACTGAAAGAAAGAAGTTGGTAGGTAGCATGAACTTTCATAGACTTGAGCCTACTTCCTCAGATGCATGTTTAAAGAGGAAACATTTTAAGCATTTTAACACATTTTAACATTGTAAAAGGCTCAAGCAAGTCTACTAAAAGTGCATGCTAACAACTTCTTTCTTTCAGTTAGTCTCAAAGGGGCTCCACAATCCCTTTGCATACTGATTTTCCAGACTAACATGGCTATATCTTTGACTTCTAGTCTTTTTGTGATATTGGGGGTAGGGGCTGGCTGGTGCTAATAAATATACTGGCCAACTATGGGTTTCAGATTCTAATAACCTGTTTTTTTATTATTATTTTTAATTGTATTCTTTCAATTGTATTCTCATCAACACCTGTGCTCAGGTCTTGCAAGCTCAGGCTAGCCATGGCTTCCTTGAGTGAGATCTTTAATGTATCTGAGGAAGGAGAAGTCTACGAAAGCTCATCCTGCCAATTTCTTCAAATTCTGCCATCTGTAATGTGGTCTTTCTCTAAGGCATAATGATCAGCTTTTCCAGTCATTCATGCCATCTCACAAAAGGGTCCAAAGTATGATGCCATCAGTCATTTGGACTTCTAAGCAGAGTTCAAGCTTGATTTGCTTCTGGGCTCATTTATTTCTCTTTTTGGTGGTCCATGGTACCCTTTCCAGCACCACATTTCACATGAGTTGTTTTCTTTTTGTTAGCTTTCTTCACTGTCCGGTTTTTACATTCATACACAGAAATCAGAAACACACTATATGTATAAACCTCTCTTTCATAAAGATATGTGTGTGAATATACATACAATCACTGCTGCAAGCCTTCTGAGTCCCTAAAATACCCATTAGCTCCATTTTAGTGACGTAAATATATGAAAATGTTGTTCTCTTAGGGAAGGAATTCATTTTAAAACAAAGAAAGTCTTTGAAAACCTTACAGTTTTTACGTCATGTGAAATATCCACACAGTATTGTGCCAAAACCAGTATTTTCTGTGCAGAAAAGTGGAAAGATGCTTTTGTGGAGAAATAACATTTCTGTACATAAAGTGCCATTCTCTGCCATTGAAATGCTATTTTCTTCTCATAAAAGCCTCTCACATTTTTTCCCCACAGAATAAGTCTCAAATTGCAAAGATCATAGAATCATAGAGTTGGAAGAGACCACAAGGGCCATCCAGTCCAACCCCCTGCCACGCAGGAATACTTGTTGGTTCAGGATTCTCTTCATAAGGTTTTCACAACACTATGGGGGGAAAAACCTTTTATCTGGAATTTAAATATTTACAAATATTATTTCCATTCCAAATCCGTTGTGTGTGTGCGGGGGAATGGGTGAAACCGTTTTGGCTATTGAAGCAACCAAACTTCCAGCCTGAATATTTGAGACGGGGAAATTATTGAAACTGCTTTTCAAGCCAAAAAAGGTTCCACTAAAGTGACTTCTTAATATCCTAAAGGCACCAGATCCCAGCTGAACTTGGAAGCTAAGCAGGGTTGGCCCTTGTTAGTACTTGGATGGGAGACCATCCACAAATACCAGGAGTTGTAGGCTGTAGTTCAGAGGAAGGAACTGGCAAAACCCACCTCTGGGGATTCTTTACCTAAGAAAGCTCTATGAAATTTATGGGGACAGGTGACTTGAAGGTGCATATACAAACACAAAGTGACTTCCAAAAGACCCCGTGTGTTATAAATGCAATTTTATGACACTGAAAACTGAAGGGTACATTCTACATACTAGAGAAATATGGAAAGGGAACACAGGATGGGGCATTCACCTGGGGAAGGTAAAGTTGCTGGAGGAAAGCACAGGGGCCAGTGTTTGTGCTTTCAAAAGCATACTATCTGCAATAACCAGCCAATCTTCACCATGTAGGTCAGCGGTTCTCAACCTGTGGGTTGCGACACCTTTGGGGTCAAACAACCATTTCACAGGCATCCCCTAAGACCATAGGAAAACACATATTTCTGATGATCTTAGAAACCAAGACACCGCAATTTTATGGTTGGGGGTCACCACAACATGAGGAACTATATTAAAGGTTTGCAGCATTAGGAAGGTTGAGAACCACTGATGTAGGTGATTACACATTAAAATCGCTAAAGCCCTGCCTGAACCCTGGCATTATGCTTCTTGCTGTGGCAACATGTGGCTCTGCTGGGAGTGAGATGGTGAATCCACTCCTGGTTTCAGTCTGAAATTTAAAAGGTCCCAAAATGCTGAACCCTAGCCCCCCAGTAGGTTCAAAACCTTGGGTTTGTGGCTTGTTGTTGTGTGCCTCCAAGTCATTTTTGACTTATGGCAACCCTAAGCTGAACGGATCACAGGATTTTCTTGGCACGTTTCTTCAGGTGGGTTACCGTACACACTGGCTCTCACTCTCCTTTATTGTAAGCTTTAATTATACTGTGTTAACACTGGGTTCTCAGTCCTGATAACATAAGTCTAGGGAGAACATCTATAGTCTCTGAATAAAGTAGTTTCTGAATAAAGGTTTTCTGGTTTTCACTACTGGAGCCTGGGTTTCGGAACTGAAGTGTCCTTATACATGACAACATGCCTGCATTATACACATGGCTTTGCTTGCATGAAGCCTGGCATTCCAGCTTTCCTGCTAGATGCATTATCCTGCTAGGTGCAATTTGAGCAAATATGCTGGAGGGCTCAATTGGCCCCACCTGGGGGGGGGGGGTCTTCTCACTTGGGATTAGAGTAAGGCCATGAGTAAAATAATGCATGCCAGACATCTCTCTGAAGAAAAAACTCACAAAAAGCTGTACCACTAACTCCCTTCAGCTGTACCACTATTGTAAAGCTAAAGAATTTACAGGCTGGATCAGTCTTAAATGGGCAGTTAGGAGCCATTCGCCTTACAAAAGACCAACTACTGGTGTAGAAGTAGACTAAAGAACTGGTAGAATTCAAAGACATAGCCTTGTTAGTCTGGAAAATCAGCATGAAAGGGGATCTTGTAGCACCTTTGAGGCTAACTGAAAGAAAGAAGCTGGTAGAATTGGTTTCATTGTATAGATTCAGAAAGCCCCTTGCAGTTTTTGGGCATTACACTATTGTTTGTGTTGCTATTGTGGTGAATGGATGGATGGGAGGATACACCAACCTTCAACTTAAATGCTTAGGGCAGCTAACAATTCCACCTAACATTTAAAACACACACACACACAAAGACACAGATTACACCACAACTCACAGATATCTAAATTCTAAAAAAATATCAATCATGTATTATTAATGCCTGCTACAAAATATCTACAACTCAAGTTACAAATATCTGTTTAAAAAAAATCAAACTCAAGTCAAGGGGAAACACTTGCTTTATAGCCCCACCAAGCTTGTACGAAGAGGTTTGTTTCTAACTGGTTCCTGCAGGATAAACGTACAAAGGTACAAAGGACAACTGTATCTCCATGGAAGAGAGTTCAGAAACTGGGGTACCATTACAGTGAATGAGCTACATGTGGCCACTTGCCATGTCACACTATCCTGAAACACAACAAGCAGATCAAGTCACACATGGAGAAAGTATGAACAGCACGTGGACTTTCCTTGGCTGGCTTGCAGCAAATTTCCAGGGAGCTCCCTGAAAACAGAGGAGAAAGAAGACCTTTCATGAAGATGTGGTGTGCCTCCAAGTCATTTTTGACTTATGGCAACCGTAAGCTGAACCTATCACAGGGTTTTCTTGGCACATTTCTTCAGATGGGTTATTGTTGCCATCTTCTGCAGCTGAAAGAGTGTGACTTGCCCAAGGTCACCCAGTGGGTTTCCATGGAAGAGTGAGGATTTGAACCCTGGTCTCCAGAGTTATAGTGCAATACCCAAGCCACTACGTGTGTCAAAGTCAGACTGAAATCCAAAGCAGATTCATCATCCTGTTGCAGTCAAGAAGACATCTTAGAGTTGACTAGATAAATTAACTTTGGAGAGCTGTCTTTTTTGCTACTCTGTAGAAGGGTCTTCGACTTTCCTCATTATGACCAGCAATATTAAAAGAAATTAATAATAATAATAATAGTAATAATAATTTTTATTTCTATTTCCTGCCTCTCCCCACGGATCGAGGCAGGATTCCAGCATAGGTTAAAAACAGTATTCAAGATTAAAAACAAGCAACTAAAAAAAAAAGTATCCTAAAATCATAAAAACAGTAAGAACATGATCCAGTAACACAATACAGTCTAACCCCCAAACAGATCACAGTTATACATAGCTGTCAATCCAATATTCTGTGTTCTGGTTCCAGGTAAGGTGTTGTTCAGTAGTCCAGATTACAGAAGGTCGGAAGGGTAAGCCTGCCGAAAGAGATCCGTCTTAAGTGCTCTCCTGAAAGCGTCCAAGGAGGTAGTAAGACGGATCTCTTCTGGTAAACTATTCCATAGTTTTGGGGCTGCGGCAGAGAATGCTCTGTGGGAAGTCGACATCAGTCTGGTATCAAAATGTTCCAACAGATTCTTCCCTGTGATTCTGAGAGTGCGGGGTGGATTACATAGGGAGAGGCATTCCCTCAAGTAACTCGGGCCCAAGCCATGTAGGGCTTTAAAGGTAATAACCAACACTTTGTATTGGGCCCAGAAGCGGATCAGCAGCCAATGTAGCAATCTTACTATGGGGGTAATATGGTCTATTCTTGATGCCCCCATAACCAATCTGGCTGCCGCATTCTGGATCAGCTGAAGCTGCCGGACTTGGTACAAAGGTACCCCATGTACAGCACATTGCAGAAATCTAAACGAGAGGTTACCAGTGCATGTTTTTCAAGGTCCCACCTGTCCAGGTAGGGGTGCAGTTGGTGTATCAACCGTAGTTGATACCATGCACTCCTGGCTATTGACTCCACTTGGGATGTTAACTGGAGGGATGAGTCCAAGAGTACTCTCAAACTGCGAACTTTGTTCTTCAGGGGAAGTGTGACCCCATCTAGAACAGGTTGACAAATCTCCATCCCTGGACTAGGGGAACGTATCACAAGTACCTCCATTTTCTCTGGATTCAACCTGAGTTTGTTTTCCGTCATCCAGCCAAGAAACCAGATTATGGAAAAAGAGAGAAATTTGGCAAATTCACCCAGTGTACATAATACATACATATTTCAGATTTAGGACTACCTGGCTGCAGAGTAGTGCACATGTGCCATGTATAGGAACACTTAAGTTCAGAAATCTAGGCGTCAGTATTGAAAATCAGAAAACCTTCACTCAGAAACTACACATAGGTTGTCAGGACTGAGAGCTGAGCATTAACACAGTATAATTAAGATATAAAATAATTAAAATCTTGAATGATCTGACACCCCATTCACCCATACAATCAAACAAGCTAATTTCCTCCCCTCTCCTCTATTAGTTGTTGTTGTTGTTGTGTTCCTTCAAGTTGTTTCATGGGGTTTTCTTGACGTGTTTTTTTCAGAGGGCTTTGCCATTGCCATTTGCTGAGGCTGAGAGAGTAATAATAAAAGAATAAAATATTTATTTATATCCTGCAACATCCGCTTTTGCCAAGGTCATCAACTGGGTTTCCATGACTGAGCAGGGATTTGAACCCTGGTCTCCAAAGTCACAGCCCAACACTTATACCATTACACCACACTGGCTCTCACTCTCCTTTATTGTAACTTTTAATTACACTAAGTTAACACTGACCTCTCAGTCCTGATAATATAAGTCTATGGAGAACATCTGTAGTTTCTGAATAAAGGTTTTCTGGTTTTCACTACTGGAGCCTGGGTTTTGGAACTGAAGTGTCCTTATACATGACAACATGCCTGCATTATACACATGGCTTTGCTTGCATGAAGCCTGGCATTCCAGCTTTCCTGCTAGGTGCAGTTTCCTGCTAGGTGCAATTTGAACCAATATGCTGGAGGGCTCAATTTGCCCCATCTGGGGGGGGGGGGGGAGGTCTTCTCACCTGGGACTAGAGTAAGGCCATGAGTAAAATAATGCATGCCAGACATTTCTCTGAAGATCACAAAAAGCTATAGATGCCAGCCTTGAAAGCCTCAACTTCACAGCCATGATGCCAGACAGTCTTGCACATGTAAATCTCTGGAATGTTTCTCTTGGCAAAACAGCTCCTTTGTGTGACCTACCTGTCTTTAGTATTTTATTTCTGATGTTGCCTGGCTCAGAGAATTCAGACCCCAGGCCTTTTTTGACTAGGAAGGATGATGGGATCATCTGCCATTCCTTCAGGCTTTCCTGTTTTCTTTCCCTTTAGCTGTACGTCTATTGTAAAGCTAAAGAATTTACAGGCTGGATCAGTCTTAAATGGGCAGTTAGGAGCCATTAGCCTTACAAAAGACCAACTACTGGTGTAGAAGTAGACTAAAGAACTGGTAGAATTCAAAGACATAGCCTTGTTAGTCTGGAAAATCAGCATGAAAGGGGATCTTGTAGCATCTTTGAGACCAATTGAAAGAAAGAAGCTGGTAGAATTAGTTTCATTGTACTGTATAGATTCAGAAAGCCCCTTGCATTTTTTATGTGTTGCTATTATGATGCATAGGTGAATGGGTGGATACCCCATCCTTCATTTTAAGAGCTATGGGCAGCTAACAATTCCACCTAAAATTACACACACACACACACACAAATACACAGATTACACCACAACTCACAGATATCTAAATTCTAAAAAATATCAATCATGCATTATCAATGCCTGCTACCATACAAAATATCTAAAACTCAAGTTACAAATTAAAAAAGTTTTTAAAAGTTAACAAGTTAAAAAACAAAAACAAACTCAAGTCAAGGAGAAACATTTGCTTATAGCCCCACCAAGTTTGTACGAAGAGTCACACTATCCTGAAACAAAACAAGCAGATCAAGTCGCACATGGAGAAGGTATGAACAGCACGTGGACTTTCCTTGGCTGGCTTGCAGCAAATTTCCGGGGAGCTCCCTGAAAACAGAGGAGAAAGAAGACCTTTCATGAAGATGTGGTTGAGATTTCTAGTTTTCTATGCCCAATGTCAGATGACATGTTGTTGCGTGCCTTTAACTCGTTTCCAACTTAAGGAGACCCTAAGGTGGACCTAGCATGGGGTTTTCTTGGCAAGTTTTGTTCAGAGAAGGTTTGCCATTGCCGAGAGCATTCAAGTTGCTCAAGTTCACCCAGTGGGTTTTCTAGCTGACCTGGGAATCGAACCCTGATTTCCAAGTCATAGTCCAACACCTGAACCACTATGACATGTTGGCTGCCATGTGAAATGACATATCTTCTGATATTTCACAGAGGATGTTCAAGAGTTCCAAAGGTCTTAATGAGGAAGAACACACAAGCTAGGAGAGGCTGCAGCAGTTTGCTTTTGCCTGAGTCTACTGGGAAGGAAAAGTTTTTATCCCTACCCTACCCTAGTCTTCTTTCAACACCAAACTGCTGTTGGGCTTTGAACCCTTTTTCAGCAACTGATGGGGGCTAGGAATAAAGGGATAAAATGAGAGGAGAAGAGCACAACCAGGACATTTAAAAATCAGGTGGACACGCGGGATGATAGACAATTGATTAGTGCTGTCCCTCCCAAACCAAGACAGTTGAAGGGTATGATATGACCTTAGGAAAGACAGTGGTGGGAAACTAGATCAGAAACTAAGAACAGGGCATGGAAAAAACATTAAGGATCACCCAGTTGCGATGCTAACTGGGTGACTTTGGACCAGTCGCTATTTCTCAGCCTATGCTGCCTCAAAGGATTGTTGTAAGGATATTTTCAGCTGTTCAGTGTGAATGTATGATGTGTGTGTGTGTGTGTGTGATAAAAAGAAAAGAAAACTTCTTCTCCTGTCTCAAACCAGTTTCAGCAGGAAGGAGAGAATCCTGTAACTAGAAATAGCTGGTTGGGGTGTTTGCTTTGGTATGCTTTTTAATAGCTTTATATCTTTAATGTAGTATTTTTAAGGATTTTTTTGATTTGTTAGATTAATGTGGTGTTTTAATTGTGTTTTGAAAAAGTACTGTGCTATTGCTGCTGTTCTAGTTTTTGAGCATGTTTTGTGAGCCATCTTAGTCTACTCTGAGAAAAAAGAGGCATATAAATGAAATAAATAAATGAACAAATAAACCAGTACATAAAACCTCTGCATTCAGTGTTGTAGTTGTGCCTTCAAGTCATTTTTTTACTTATGGTGACCCTAATGCGGCCCCATCGTGAGCAAAATATGTTCAGGGGAGGTTTGCCATTGCTTTCCCCTGAGGCTGAGAGCATGTGACTTGCCCAAGGTGACATTGGCAATCTGTCTGAAAAAATCCCAGCTAGGGAAAACTCACACCATTCACACAGTCCGTTTGGATGACTGGTGTCATTGCAGAACTTCTGCATCAAGATAATTCTAGTGATCACCTTAACTCTGTCCTCTTTTCTTCCAAATCCATCTCTCAGATTGCCCTTAAAAATGTAACTTCTTCAGGAAGCTTCACTTGGACATATTCGTTGTTTGGTGGTTGTGATATCCAGTGAGGGTGCAAGAATACAAAAAGATCAGGAATTCATGCAGCAGAGCTTAGAATATTTACTTTCTGGGGACAACAGCTCCCAGAATTCCCCATCCAATCTTGCAAAAGATAGTTTGATGGATATCATTATTAAATATTTGAAGGGAGGGCATGTCGGAGATGGAGCCAGCTTGTTTTCTGCTGCTCCAAAGAAACAAATCAATGGGTAAAATTGAGACAAAAAGAGATCCCACCTAAACATTAGGGCTGCAGCTGCACTCCGGAAATAATCCAGTTTGTCACTCCTTTAAAACTCTGTGGCTCAGGGTTATGGAATTCTGGAAATTATAGTTTTGTGACACATTTAGTCTTCTCTATCAGTGAGCTCTGGTGACACGAGAAACTAGAAATCCCAGAATTCCATAGCATTGGGCCATGGCAGTTAAAGTGGCGTCAGGCTGGATTATTTCTGTACTATGGATGCAGCCTAGGAAGACCTTACTGTAAAAGCTGCTTCATTCTTTTTAAAAAGGGCTTTAAACACAGAAAAGGAAGGAAATATATACAAAGAAACAGGAAAAAAATGAAGCGAAGAAGAAAAGTGGGAGAAAGTATATAGGATATAAAGACCAGCTAAGCGTATACATTAATATAAGCCGACCATATTTTCAAAAATGCATTTCTTTGGAGGCGATCTCTATAAAATACAGGTTCCATGTGTAACTAAAGCAGCCAGGTCTTCTCTTTGAACAATAGATGGTATGTTTGTTTTTCCAGCGTTGGAAATATGAGTCTTTTATAAACTTTTAAAGCACACAGGCTCCAACTGCATGGATCCTCAGTGAAATTCCATGTTTCACTGGGCATAAGATGACAGGACTTGAGGGACCAGAGGAGAATGATGGTCTGGAATTTCCCTGAAGGTATGCAACTCTACCTTTAATACCATCAAGAGGAGGGAAAGAAGTTCACAGGTTTTACATGAGTGGGAAATGCTAGAATCCCCTTCTTTTGGTTTAGTTTGGAGACGAAAAAAGACTGAGAGGTGACAAGATGGCTGTCTTTACATAAGAGAGGTCATGCAGAAGGTGTTGCTTCTGGCTGCTCCAGAAACCAGAACATGAACCAGTAGATTCAAGTGACAGGAAAAGAGATTCCATCTAAATAGTAGGAAGAAAGTCTTGATTGTTGTTCTTGTTGAGTGCCTTCAAATTGTTTCCGACTTATGGCAACCCCAGTAAGAACCTATCATAGGCCTTTCTTGATGGGTTTCTTCAAAAGGGGTTTGCTTTTGCCATCCTCTGAGGCTGAGAGAGTGTGACTCGCCCAAGGTCACCCAGTGAGTTTCATGGCTGAGCTAGGGTTCGAACCTTAGTCTCCAGAGTAGTCCTCCGATGCTCAAACCACTAGCTGTAGGATGTCTCCTTGGAAGTCTTTAAACGGAGATTGGCTGGACATCTTTCATAGCTAACTGCTTTCGTTATGTATTGCTGAATGGGCTGGATTAGGTGGCCCTTGTGGTCCCTTCCAACTCCACATTTTTATGCAGGGCCTTCTGCATTTATAGCCTGGTTGGAAAGAGTACTCCAAAGGCATTTGACTGTTGTAGGTGTTGCTGTTTGCCTTCTAGTCCTTTCTAACTCACTGTGACCCTATCATAGGGTTTTCTGAGGCTGGGAGTGTGTCTCAGCCTCAGGGGAAGGTAATGGCAATCCTACCCTGAAGCAATCTTGCCAAGACAACTCCATGGTAGGTTCACCTTAGGGTCCCCATAAGTCAGAAACAACCAGAGGAACCCACTGAATCAATTGCTGAAGACATAAACTCTTAAGTCAATAGATCTACATTATTTGGGACTAGCAATTGGATCTGTTGTTATTGTTATGTGCCTTCAAATTGTTTCTGACTTATGATGACCCTAAGTGAACATCATGGTTTTTTGGGGGGCTGAGAGTATGCGACTCACTCAAGATCACCCAGTGAGTTTCCATGGCTGAACGGAGAATCGAACCCTGATCTCCAGAGTTGTAGTCCGTTGGTCAAACCACTACACCACGGTGGGTCTCAGCAGTTGGATTTAGGCCTATCTAATATTTGTGTGTCCTTGCACATATATGTATGTGTATATTTATTTATATGCACATGGATATGCACATGAATCATTCATCAAAGTGGAGATTGGAGCCAAGAAATGAAGAAGAAACTAGGACTTGGAAGGGCAGCTATGAAGGAACTCGACAAGATCCTGGAGTCTAAATATAGACAGTCAGCCCCCCACCCCCACCCCCACCCCACATGCCATATGCACAAATTCAAGCATCCATTGCTTGAAAATATTTTTTTAAAATATATACTTTACAAAAGGTAATCCTTGATTTTGCCATTTTATATAAGGGACACCATTTTACTGCACCATTGTATATGATGGGACTTGAACATCCATGGATTTTGGTATCCATGGAGGGGGGTACTGGTACCAAACCCCAGCAAATACTATGGGCCCACTGTATAACTGAATACTAAAGTTAGGATGGTCCATGCCATTGTATTTTCAGTTTCTAGGTACGGTTGCCAATGCTGAACAGTGAAGAAAGCTGGGAGGAAGAAAACCAACTCTTTTGAATTGTGATGCTGGAGAAGAGTTCTACAGATGCTATGGATGCCCAAAAAGACAAATAAATGGGTCCTAGAGAAGCCTGAATTCTCACTAGACGCCAAAAAGACTCACTAAAGCTGTCATACTTTTGTCATATCATAAGAGGACATGGCTTGCTAGAGAAGACAATAATGCTTGGTAAAGTAGAAGGAAAAGAGGAAGACCGCATTCCAGATGGATAGACTCAACCAATCTAGTGTCTTGATTGAGGGAAGTAATAGTGCCACTCTGTTCTGCTTTGGCCAGTCCTCACCTGGAATACTGTGCTCAATTCTGGACACTATAACATGAAAGAGACATTGATAAGTTAGACTATGTCCAGCGAAGGGCGACTAAAAGGGTGAAGGGTCTAGAAACCATGCCCTATGAAGAGAAACGTAGGGAGCTTGGTATGTTTAGCCTGGAGAAGAGAAGGTTAAGAGGTGATCTGATAGCCCTCTTTAACTATTTGAAGGATGGAGCAAGCTTGTTTTCTGCTGCTCCAGAGAACAGGACCCAGAATAATGGATGCACGCTATGGGAAAAGAGATTCCACCTTAACATTAGGAAGAACTTTCTCATGGTAAGAGCTGTTTGACAGTGGGACACACTCCCTTGGAGAATGGCGGAGTCTCCTTCTTTAGAGGTTTTTAAATCAAGTCTGGAAGGCCATCTATTGGAGGTGCTTGGATTGTGTGTTCCTGCATGGCATGGGGTTGGACTGGGTGTCCTTTGCGGTCTCTTCCAACTCTATGTTTCCAGGGAAGCCACATTTGCCCTGAGTTTGGAGGTCCTGATCAGGGCAGTTGAAAATGGGGTGACTTGGAAGGAAGTCTCATTCATAGGATCAACATAAGTCAAAGTTGGTTTAATGGCAGCTAATGACAAACATGGACATATATGTGTATATATGTACCTGTACATGAGAAAAGAGACACACAGGCATGTATGTCAATTCATGTATGCCACCATGTGTGTGCAAATGTGTGTCCATCCACGCATGCTTAGATATCTGTGTGCAGGCTCCACGCATGTATGCATGAATGGTGTAGTGCTTTGAATGTTGGGTTATGACTCTGGAGACCAGGGTTCAAATCCCTGCCGGCCATAGAAACTCATTGGGTGACCTTGGTCTAGTCACGCGCTCTCAGCCTCAAAGGAAGGCAAAAACAAATCTTGCCAAGAAAACTCTGTGCTAGGGTGGTCTTAAAATCGTTGTAAGTCTGTGTCACACAGTGTATATATTCCTTGTTGTTGTGTGCCATCACGTCATTTCCAACTTATGGCAACCCTAAGGTGAAGCTATCATGGGGTTTTCTTGGCATGTTTCTTCAGAGGGGGTTTGCCATTGCCAACTCCTGAGGTTGAGAGAGTGTGACTTGTCAAAGGTCACCCTGTAGGTTTCATGGCCAAGCTGGGAATCGAACCCTGGTTTCCAAAGTCACAGTCCAACACTCAAACCACTAAGCCACACTGGTTCTCACAGTGTATATAACTGTGTGTATATAGGTGCATGTCTAGGTCTGTGTGTATATGTGTGTATACAGTGTGTGTGCTCACATACATATGTTTCTGTGTATGAAGGCATGTGTAAATGCCTATAAATATGTTCATAGGCCTGTGTGCCTATGTATCTAGGTGTCCATGGTGCATATATGTGTATATAAATGTATGTATGCATGTATATGTGTCACTATGTATGTGTGTATATATGTGTGCATACACACATACACAAATACATGTAAGAGTGTACACATATATACCTGTATGGAATTCATGGGATCACCTTGGGTCATCTGCAAATGGAGAAGGAATACAGCTCCTTAGTATTTTTACATGAGCTTTGATGGAGATAAACTCACTTCTTCAGTGAATGCAGCACTGAGCATCCGAAGAAGTGGGTTGATCTTCTCAACAGCTCATCCAAAATTAAAAAGCAAATGACTCCTAAAGCTCCTGTGTGTAGAGAGATCTTGCAGAACCTTTGAGACTAAACATCAACCGAAAACACACCCATTAATACAATCCACATTTAAAATGCATCATTTAAAATTGGCCATTTGAAATTGGGAGTATGTCTGGATGTGTCTAAGGATGGATGCCCTGCTCTCTATACGTCTCGGTGCCAATGTTTGGATGGGTATATGTCCCAACCAACCACCCATCAGTGAAAACACACATCAGTTGAAAAGGACACATATTTAAAGAGCATGATTTAAAATTGACTATTTAAAAGTGGGACTGTGTCGGGAGATGTCTAGGGATGAATGCTGTGCCCACTCTATATATGGAGATTGTCACACGAGGGTCAATTCCTGAACCATCCCACAATTATCCCATTATTGGCAATGGGATAATTGTGGGATGGTAATGGGATAATTGTGGGATGGATCTGGAATTGACTCTAGTGTGATAATCTCAATATTATGTCTCTGTCTTACCCACCCACGTATCAGTGAAAACACACATCAGTTGCAAAGGGCAAATAAGATGCACACATGTGTCCACATTTCAAATGCATCATTCAGAGTGGCTCTCTAAGGCTGCGTTCACACTGGAGAAATAAACCGGTTTAAGTGCCATGGCTCAATGCAGTGAAATTCTGGGAATTGTAGTTTGTTGTGGGGCCCAGAGCGGAGCTCCGCTCCGCTCTGGGCCCCACAACAAACTACAATTCCCAGAATTTCACAGCATTGAGCCATGGCACTTAAACCGGTTTATTTCTCCAGTGTGAACGAATGAATGAATGGATGGCAAGAAGCAGGGCTGGGTGCTGGGGGTGGGGATGATGGGCCCTATCCCTCCTCCAGGGAGGTCCCTGCCGGGCTGGGAGGTGCTCCAGGGGGGCCTCCCTCCTTCCTTCCTTCCTTCCTTCCTCCTCCTCCTCCTCCGCTGGCTCTTGATCATCCCCCGTTCACACGCCGCTCCGGATCCCGATCCGGTTTCGGAACAAAGCCACCAACTCCGGAGCCCCGGCGCCGAAGCGAAGAGGAAAGTCCCAAAAAGAGGCAGCCGGCGGTGAGTCGCCTTTCTCGGCCCTCGGTTTAAAAGCCTCTTCTATCTATCCTTTCTGCCCTCTTTCTCTTTCTTTTCTTCCGAAGTTCGAAGGATTGACTTTTACTAAATGGACAAACCCTCCGTGGTTTCCTCCGAAGGTTTCCTCTCCTTTCTCAAGATTTTTTCTCTTTCTTGTCTTCCAATAGTTTTTCCTCTTTTCTTCATCTTTTCTTCCAGTAGTTTCTCCTCTTCTCTGTCTCTTTCTTTCTTTCCCCCGACTGTTTCCTCTCCTTTCTCCATATTTTTTCTTTCCTGTCTTCCAACAGTTTCTTCTCCTTTCTTCATCTTTTCTCTTTCTATCTTTTTCTTCCGACAGTTTCTCCTCTTCATTCTCTCTTTTTCTTTTCCCCTTTCCACTCCTTTCTCCATATTTTTTCTCTTTCTTTTCTTCCCACCGTTTCTCCTCCTTTCATTATTTTTTTCTCTCTATCTTTTACTTTTCTTCCGACAGTTTCTCTTCTTCTTTCTCTCTCTCTTTTTCTCCCCCCATTTCTCCATATTTTTTCTCTTTCTTTCCTTCCAGCAGTTTCTCCTCTCCTTTTTCTTTCTCTCTCTCTCTCCTTCTTTTCCCCCCCGGAAGATTTCTTCTCCCTTCTCCATATTTTCTCTTTCCTTTCTTCCAACAGTTTCTCCTCCTTTTTTCATCTTTTTCTCCCTCTATCTATTTCCTCTCCTTTCCTCTTTTTCTCTCTCTTTCCTTCTTCCTCTCCTTTTCCCATATTTTCTCTTTCTTTTCTTCCCTCAGTTTCTCCCCTTTTTCTTTCCGCTCTCTCCTCTTCCGACGGTTTCTCCCGTCCTTTCTTTCTCTCTCTTCCATTTCTCTTCTCCTTTCTTTCTTTCCCTCCATCTCCACCCGATGCACACTTTTTTGTGCTTTGCTCTTGTTGTTGTTGTTGTTGTGGTTGTTGTTGTTGTTGTGTGCCTTCAAGTCTTTTCCGACTTATCCTAAGACAAACCTATCTTGGGGTTTTCTTGGCAAGCGTCTTCAGAGTTGTCATTGCCATCGCCATCCTCTGAGGCTGAGAGAGTGTGACTTGCCCAAGGTCACCCAGTGGGTCTCTCTCTCTCTCTCTCTCTCTCTCCCTAAATGCTCCCGCAGAGATTTGAACCCTGATCTCCAGAGTCCAAAGCTCAAACCACTGCCCCGCACTGCTTTATATTAAACTCAATTTAAGAACCAGGGAATAAAGTTGCCAAGAAAACCCCAAAATAGGTTCGCCTTAGGCCGGGTCCTAACTCTGGGAGAAAAGGGAGAGGCACACAACAACAACAACAACAACAACAAGAACAGAACAAACTTCACACACCGGACTACGTTGGCCGCTATCCACTTGTAATATATATATATATATATATATATATATAGACACACACAGATACAGACACACACAAACCAATTTCCTATATATTTCCTATTATATATGTGTGTGTGTGTGTGTGCAAATATGCACACAGACACACCCACAAAAAAACCAATTTCCTATATATATATTTCATATATATATATATATATATATATATACACACAGGCACACAAAGCCAATTTCTTTGTTGGTCCAATGGTTTTGCTAATAATTCCCCCGAAAATAAGACAAAAGTGTCTTATATTAATTTTTTGCTCCCAAAGATGCACAAGGACTTATTTTCAGGGGAGGCCTGACTTTTTTCCCCATAGAGAAGAATTCACATTTATTGTTGAACCCCCAAAAATTGAACATTTATTATATACTGTGTGTGTGTATATATATATATATATATCCAAAAGCTTTGCTAGGTCTTACTTTCAGGGGAGGCCTTATATTTGGCAATTCAGCAAACCCTCTACTAGGTCTTTATTTTGGGGAGATGTCTTATATTCGGGGGAACAGGGTAGTTCCCTTCCAATTGCGAAAAGTTTCTTCTTTATATTATTATATTATTATTATATTATATTATATTATGTTCTTCTTTATATTTATACTTCATATAATCAAGTAAACACCAAACAATGAACCGAAACATACCCCTAAACTAAAGCATGGATTTTGCAGACTAAACCGTAAACCAGGACACTTCTCTTTAACTAGTATCTATTGCCACTTTTCTTTCTTTCTTTCTTTCTTTCTTTCTTTCTTTCCGTTGGTTATTTTAATGGGTCTACTTTGTAGATTTCTTGAAAACAAAATGTCCAAAATGTCTATATCTCACCAATCTCTCTCTCTGTATATATATATTTCCCAACAATATATTGATATTAAAGGCAACTTCCATCCCCTTCTCTTTCTCTCTTTCTCTCTTGGTTTCTAAAGATCTTCCCTGCGTACTTTGTCGGATCCCGCTTTTATTTCTTTTTTAAACCATTTATTCCAGAAAACTTTTATTAGAAGAACTGTCCAAAAGAGCTGCGTTTCTTTTAGTTAAACACCGAAGTATTTGATCCCTTTTTTCTATATTTAAATCCAGATCTCTTCCCCCTTGAATCTTTCTCTTCTATTTCATCAATGTTCTTAGAAATGCTCTTTTATCCTGATTAAAACTTTTTAATTTTGCCGGTTTCCCTTCAAGTGCAGAGAGTAATTTTCCCAAACTATTAGTTGGAAATTATTATCATTATTATTAATATTATTTATTTCAAGAAAGATTTCAACCATATAAGGTGAATAATTCATTGATGATGATGATGATTGAAATAAATTAATTTTATTTCAATGTGCCATTTGTCTATGTTTTTAATTGTGCTGCTCTTTTAATATTGTGAGCCGCTCTGGGTTTTGTGAAAAGAGCCTGATACAAATAAATATAATAATATAATATAATATAACGATGCTGTATATATATATATTTTAAAGTCCCAACTGCCTCCTGAAATTTCCATACTCCGACTTTCTTCTGCTTTCCTTTAAGGCAGGAGAAAGAAAATAGAAAGATAAGAAAAATAAGAGATAAATAAAATCCTGGTTGGAAAACAGGAGGCAAAGAAAGGGCGAAATTTTCACTTTCAAAACCCTGAAAACAGGGTCTTCTTCATATTATTTTCTTGTAATTTTATTCTATGAATTTATATATATATTCAGTCAATCAGGAATAATACTTTACAGACTTCCTAATTAATTATTTAAATTTATTTATTTTTTAAATTGATTTCATTTGTATGCCGCCTTTCTCCCAGGAGGGGACCCAAGGCGGCTCACAGATTAAAAGCATTTTTAAAAATCTCAGTAAAATTCAAAAACAAATAAATTAATCTACACACAATATAAAAAATTATTAATGAATATTAATGAATAATGACCGACTGGTTATTATTCATTAATATTCATATACATAAAAAAGACCTGGGATGGAAAACTGAATGGTTATTATTCATTAATATTCGTTAATATTTTTTTTTTATATTGTGTGTAGATGATTTTAGGTATTTTGAATTTATATATCCAAGATCTAAATCTTCTATCTCAGATCTCTCTCTCTGTATATATCTCAGATCATATATATATATATATATATATATATTTGTTTCCAAAAAAGTTAGTGGTCATTGTCGAAGTAATCTCAGTAAAATTCAAGACCCCTAAAATCATCTATATAAAATAATCACAATATATAAAAAAATTAATGAATATCTATCTATCTATCTATCTATCTAGGCATACAAGATCTAAATCTTTTATCCCAGATCTCTCTCTCTGTGTATTTATCTACATCTATCTATCTATCTATCTATCTAGACATATATCCAAGATCTTAATCTTTTATTCCAGATCTCTCTCTCTCTTTCTCTCTCTCTCTCTCTGTATATATATCTGTGTCTATATATATCTATCCTAGATATAAATCAATCACACACACACACACACACACACACACACACAAATTATTATTATATATTAGTAATGTATTTTATTGATCGTATCCTATGTATTGCTTTTATTGCTCTGATCCCGCCTTGATTTGTAGGGAGAGGAGGGAATATATAAATAATAATAATAATAATAATAATAATAATAAGTATCTATTACCTATTTATATATATGCATATGTATATAGATCTACCTATCTACACATATGCACACATATATTTAATTATCAATATCATTATCATCGCCATGATACATCTATTTTTAGTATTAATATTCCCCTTTGACCAGATTTTTAAAATCATTATTATTTCAGTACTACTCTGGAATAATACATTACTATACAGTACATTCCCTTCGTAGTATTATAGTATATAAGGGACACTATATGTGTGTGTCTGTGTTTTTTCCTTCAAGTCTCTGGTTGATTTCTGGTGACCCTATAAAATTCATAGGGTTTTCTTTAGGTTAAGAATCTGCAGAGTCGGTTTTGCCAGTTCCTTCCCCTGAAATAGAGCCGAAAGGTAAGTATCCATTGGCGGCCTCCCATCCAAGTGCTAACCATGGCTGACCCTGCTTGGCATCCAAGATCCAACAGGATCTGGTTCTTTTAGGATAGCATTTAAGCCCTTTTCACTGTTAGGAAGGTCACCAGGTGACTTTAAAGCACATGCACACATCTATAGTACATATACATATACAGTATAGTAAAATAACATCCAAAATCCATAAAAAGAGTGATGCCTTTATTGGCTAGTCACAATGCATTGGGTTGGCCCAATAAAGGCGTCACAAGTTTTGTGGATTTTGGGTGTTATTGTGCTTCGCTATATGGCCAAGACGGCTACCCTAAGTGCCTAAATCCGACCTTGAGATGCTAAGTAGGGTCAGCCTTGGTTAGTACTTGTATGGGAGACCGCCAAGGTGCTGCTGCTGCAGGCTATATTTCAGAGAGTCCCAAACATACTTACAATAGAATATATATATATAGCTTTGAGACTGTAGAAGGTTTTGGGGTTCTCTTTCTAAACCCTATATATATATATATATATATATTCTATTTAGGACAGAGAAAGAGAATCCTAAAACTCCCTAGAGTCCCAAAATAGCTTTGGGACACTAGGGAGTTTAAGGTTCTCTTTCCAAACCCTATACAGTACCTATATTCTATATAGGACAGAGAAAGAGAACCCTAAAACTCCGTAGAGTCCCAAACCTACTTATAATGGAGTAATATATATATATATATATATATATAGCGTTAGGACTCTAGGAAGTTTTAGGGTTCTCTTTCAATATCCTATATATGTATGCGTATGGAGTATATGTGTGTATGCCACACAGTTTTGTGGATTCTGTGGATATATATGGGATTGATTATATATATATGTTGAATCCAAGGAGTAAATGTGTGTGTCTATATGTATATGTGTGTGTGTCTATTACATACATGCATATTGTGTGTCTATATGTACAGTATGTATATATAACTATGGGCACATATGTATTTATGTATATGTATATATAAATGTCTGTTTCTCTGTACACACACACATATATATCTCACATATTTTCACTCTTCTGATTCAAAGCACTCTCAGTAATTATATATATATATATGTGTGTGTATTATTGATTAGACAGATAGATAGCTCTCATATATATATATATATATATAATGAGAGTTATCTATCTGTCTAATCAATAATACACACACATATATGCATATACATTTGTTCATGTTTGTATAAAGGATTTCTTAATAGAGAAAAAATCAGAAAGAAGACATTGTCCAAAAAGCTCCCCTGTTTTAAAAATCCTGGGAGCTGGAGAGAGGAAAAGAAAAAACCAAATTCCTTTCTTTCATGTCCATTTCATGGACTTTTTACTGAATTTTCTCTTTGCAAGACTTTACAGATACAATATTGGGAGCTAAGAAACCCTTCCTTGTACTCCCATCCTCTCCCCCCAAAAAATCTACTTTGGAAAGTTTCATTTGAAAACATACCTTGTCTACTTTGGTTTTTTTTTCCAACTCATGCTTTTGACTTCTTGTAATAAAATATTAAAATTAATAATGAATACAGACCTATACTTATATAGAATCAATTCATTACAGGCTCATGGGGTTAAAATAAGTATTAATAGTAATTGAAAGTTAATGTAACTAGGGTCAGCTTTTGAATCTTCCTAATTTCAGTGGGAGGGATAGTTTATCATTCGCTTGTATTATTATTATTATTATTATTATTATTATTAAACACTTCACCCAAAACCGAGACTCAAGGTAGCTTGCAATATCATCATCATCATCATCATCATCATCATCATCCCACACTTTCCCCCAAACTGGAACTCAGGGTGGCTTGCAATAATATTAATACTAATAATATTCCACACTTTCCCCAAAACTGGGACTCAAGGTGACCTGTTATAATAATACAGTAATAATAATAATAATAATATCATCCCACACTTTCCCTAAAATTGGGACTCAGGGCGGCTTGCAATATCAAGAAAAACAACAGGACAATTAAAAGCATACCAAAAAGGTACATTAAAACAGAATTAAAATACATCTCTAGAAGTAGGCAAGATCCAGAATCAGGGAAGGAACTACTTTCAAAGAAAACTTTTCCAAACATTTGCAAAACGCAGACCCCACAAAGACAGATCTGTTATGCCAAATGGTTGTTTTATTTACACCACCTTTTAAAATAAAATAAAATAAAATAAAATAAGTAGTGTGGAGGGTTTAATCATTACATTTTCCAAGCAGATTTTTGGAAGCTTAGTGTTCGGCTTCTGTTTGGATGGTGCTTTTAATGCATGCCAGCTTCAGCACTTTGCAATCCACCAAACTGATTAATTAAAATGGCTTAAAAACATTTTCTTTCAAAGGTGCAAATATTGAAGATTATTCATCTTTATAGAAATTGCAAAGTTAGACACCCAATTGCCCTCCACATAATTTTTTTTTAAAAAAGGACTTTTGAAATAGTCCTTTTGAAACTGAAATAGTTATGAATGTTTTACTCTGTTATAAAGCCCCACGTACCTATAATAGTAATAAGAACAAGATACCCATAATCATAATCGTTTTATTAAAATATTTTAAGCCCATGCAATACTGGTGTTGCCATTAATGTCGATGTAAGAAGGTAAGTTTTTGCTTTAATTCTTGCAGTTAAATAAAATTAAATGACATTACAACATATAAAAGTTACACTTTACACTTATACAGTCATTACCAAAATTACAAACACTATAATACACATCCAACATTTAAACTAAAACAACTTCCTCTTCTCTAATGCACTGGTATCTTTGAGACTTTATCAGACTTTCCTATTCATTTCTTATATCAATGTATCAATATATTTATGTTTTAGTAGAATCTAAAGGTTTTGATTCAAAGGGACGCTGGTGGCTTCTATGATTTTCTATTTTCTAGTTTCTCGTGATTTTCTAGTTTCTAGTTTCCAGTAATTTTCTAAATTCTAGTTTCCAGTGATTTCTAGTTTCTAGTGATTTTCTAGTTTCTGGTTTCTAGTGATTTTCTAGTTTCTCGTTTCCAGTGATAGTTTCTCGTTTCTGGTCATTTGTATTTTCCAGTAATTTTCTAGTTTCCAGTGATTTTCTAGTTTTTAGTTTCCACTATTTTTCTGGTTTCTAGTTTCCAGTGATTCTCTAGTTTCTAGTGATTTTCTAGTTTTTAGTTTCAAGTGATTTTCTAGTTTCTAGTTTCCAGTGATTTTCTAATCTCTAGTTTCTAGTGATTTTCTAGTTTCCAGTGATTTTCTAATTTCTAGTTTCCAGTGATTTTCTAGTTTCTAGTGATTTCTAGTTTCTAGTTTGCAGTGATTTTTTTTAATTTCCAGTTTCTAGTGATTTTCTAGTTTTTAGTTTCAAGTGATTTTTCTAATTTCTAGTTATTTTTTTTTCTAGTTTCCAGTGATTTTCTAGTTTCTAGTGATTGTCCTCTTTTTAGTTTCTAGAGATTTTCTAGTTTCTCGTGATGTTCTTTACGCGTGGAAATGAACTTCAAATCACCGAAAGAGAGGGAAAAGGAGGAGAGCATCTTTTTTGGAAAAAAGGGATCCCTGAAATGTCTCGGAGGGAACCAGATCCTATGCACATTTCTCTTTCTCCAGGCCCACCTTTGAACACAGTTCTTCGTTCACCAAAGGTGCATCTCTACTGTAGAAATAATCCAGTTTGACACCACTTTCAGTCCTGTAGCCCAGTCCTATGGATCTGTAGTTTTAAAAAGCTTTCTCTGCTGCTGATGAGGGCTGGTTCCACCCAGAAACTACAAATCCCAGGATTCTTTAGCATGGAGCCATGGCAGTTGAAGTGGTGTCAAACTGGATTATTTCCGCAGTGGAGATGCAACCCAAGGCAGCATTTTAAAGAAGCCTTTCAGGAATACAGTTGGCTCTCCATATCCACCGATTCTTTATCCACAAATCCAACCATCATATATACAGTATATCTGTGGATTCTTTATCCACAGCTTGCAAATATCGCTATATATATTTATGTATAATCTATGGATTCTTTTCCACAGCTTGCAAATATTCCTCTCTCTCTCTCTCTCTCTCTCTCTCTCTCTCTAATCTATGAATGTGTTATCCACAGCTTGCAAATATTCGTATATATATATATATATATATATATACATACACACACGTATAAATCTGTGGCTTCTTTATCCATGGCTTTTTATATATATATATATATATATATATACTGTATACATACACATATCTATATAATCTGTGGCTTCTTTAACCATGGCTTGCATATATTCATATATATACACGTATCTATATAATCTATGGATTCTTTATCCATTGCTTGCAAATATTCCTATATATATATATGTGGATTCTTTATCCACAGCTTGCAAATATTCATATATATATATATATATATGAAATTGTGGATGCTCAAATCCCATTAAATGGAGTGGCATAGTAAAATGGTGCCCCTGATGTAACGTGGCAAAATCAAAGTATGCCATTTGGAATGTGTGTGTATATGTGTGTGTATTATATATACACACATATATACACATATATATACACACACACATTCCAAATAACAAACTTTGATTTTGCCATGTTATATAAAGGACACAGTTTTGCTCGGCCACTGTATTTAATGGGACTTGAGCATCCAGAGATTTCGCTATCCATCAGGGGCCCTGAACCAAACCCCAGCAGATACGAAGGGCTCCCTGGATTCAAAAGAAATATACATGCCAAAGAGCAAACCTTGCTTCTGCCATTTTATACAAGGGACACCATTTTACTTTGCCATTGTATTGGATCGGTTGGTCTCTTCCGAGAGAGACCTTTGCCTGTCTTTTGCATTTACAAGGTGGGTGAGGATCTGAGGCTTGGGTTCTGTGGAGTGCACTTGAATGAACCTTCGCTTTGGAGCCTAAATCCAAGGGCCAGGTCTGGTACGTTTGGCAGGGTTGAAAGAAACCTCCTGATAAGGAAAGTGTTGCGTGCAAAGAAACTCTCTTCTCAATGAGTAACCATCAAGGTCTATTTCATAGTTTGATTTGTTGTTGTTGTTTGTCTTCAAGTCATTTCCAATTTATGGTGACCCTATGGGGATTTTTCTTGACAAGAGTTGTACAGAAGATGTTTGGGCAAGTCACACACTCTCAGCCTCAAAGGATGGCAATGGCAACCTCTGAAAAAACCTGCCAATAAAACCCTATTATAGGTTTGCCTTAGGGTCGCCATAAATCAAAAAACGCCTTGGACTTGGAGGCACTCAACAACAACAAACAAAAGCCAGAAAACTCTAGTGTCTCCCCAAAGTACAAATCCTAGGGTTGTGTAGGATGCCACCATGGCAATAAAGCTTGTGCCAAAGCTCTATACTGGTTTAGTATGAAAGGGAGACCCAATAGACTTCTAAGATTAAGGTTTCATAACCTCCAGGAGTTTTGGAGGCTGTCTTTCTTAAGGCCAAGAGCATGAGTGAGTGAGATTGATTTATTAAAAGACCAGAAAGTCCCAGGTTTTCTTCCTGTTCTTTCTGATTTCATTTCGGAGATCTTGTTTTGTTTCTCCGAGAATATGTTTTGTTGGCTCCCAGTTTGATCAGGGACTTTTTACACCCAAATCTGTTTTTTTTAACCCCGGTACAAAACCCTCTACCTTTCCTAGCATTATTGGGGCTTTCTAGATTGGCAAAAAGAAGTGTGTTCATGGGAAAGTGTGCCATGAAAACGCTTTTTTTGCATTTTAGGGGAGAAGAAGCGCCTTTAAAAAGGTGCTGGTTTTCCCAGCTTCTTTTTTAAAAACTGCGGAACAGCGCAGCTCCATCTAAAGGCTGTGGTGCAGCTGCTAAGCATTAAGGAAAAGGCAACTTCATGTCACACTTTCCTGCCAATCTAGAAAGCCCCATAGTTTTTTCTAGTACGTAGAAAGATCTTGTAGCATCTTCGGGACTAACTGAAATAAATAAATTGGCAGCATGAGCTTTTGTAGACTACAGTCAACTTCCTCAGATGCATTTGGTTTTTCCCCCCTAGTGATCTTCTAATTATGCTTGTTTTATTGGATGTGTTTTCTGTCTGGCCTCCCTCTCTCTATTTGTTGGTTTCTGAACTGTCTCATCTAAAGGGTTTTCTTGGTGAAATGGTCTCGCAAGGAGGGACACCTTTTGCATCTTTTCACAAGAGTCAGTTATGGTGACACTACCATTCTCTTTGTGAGAGTTGACTTGAGTGTCGCCTGCCACTACTGCTGAAGCCCAGTATATGTTCCTATATTATTTTATGCCAGAGTCGCAGTCCAGGACCAAAACCACTTTGCCACACTGATTCTCCTGTGTGAGGTGTGCCTACATTTATTGTAACAGGGAGGTGCGACAAGGGTGTGATAAAGTCCCAGCGGACAGCTTTTCTCTGTCTGTTGGCCTCCAAATGGGCTCCTTCTAATTGGATTTGGGCTCCTTCTAATTGCATTTTCTCTCCCTTTTCCCTTAGTGTAGATGCCACATCTTGCGCAGTCTGGGATGATGTGGTTTCAGATCAAACAAGTAGCCTTGAGCCTCATTAACAACACAAAGGGAGGCTCAAATTAACTTGTACCTACCTGGGGATAAAAGGTTGGCTAATGAGTCCCTGCACCAAGGGGAATTGACCTCAGGAGATGTCCGTCTCTCACCTTTTCAGCTTCTGGGGCCTAACCTCAGCTGCCTTTAACCAAGGGGTGTTCCTCTCCTTGCCACACTCTTCCCTCTATTACTCACATGCAAACCAAAGTCTGACATTGCTCTGCCCTTCTTTCCTAGGAGTGACGCAAAGCCAAGTGGTGTGGGCAATGCACGACTGAAGAGATCTTCCCCATCGCTGATGGTTGGAGACCCACCACAAAGAAGCTTCTCAGAATTTTCCAGATCTTGAACCATCTTCTCTTGACCTGACTGGGAACTGCATGGCCCCTTATTGGAGCAAAAGGACACCTGAGTGATATCTCACCATAGTTTGGTTCCTCCTTCCTGGCCTAGGTTGGCTTTGTGGACCAAGGCCCAGCCTGCACCTCCCGCAATGTACCAGAGTTTGGCCATGGCAACCAACCACGGCCCACCCTCCTACGAAGGGGCCAGTGGTTTTATGCACAGCGCGGCCGCCGCTTCGCCAGTCTACATCCCCACCACCAGGGTCACCACCATGATCCCCAGCTTGCCTTATCTCCAAGGGGGTGCCTCATCCCAACAGGGAAGCCCGGTCTCCAGCCACTCCATTTGGACTCAACCGGGGGCTGAGAGTGTGGCCTACAACCCGGGGTCTTCTCACCCTTCGGTGTCCCCCCGGTTCTCCTTTGCCACCAGCAGCCCCATCTCGGCCACCACCTCCAGAGAGGTGGCCGCTTACAGTAGCTCGCTCAGCATTACGGCCAATGGCAGAGAACAGTACACCCGGAATTTCGGGGGCTCTTACTCCAGCCCCTATCCGGCAACCTACATGAGCCCCGAGTTGGGGACCGGCTGGACTGCATCTCACTTTGATAGCTCCATGCTCCACAACCTCCCAAATCGAGGGACCCCAGGAGCTGCCAGACACGGCAACCTAGGTAAGAGAAGACCCTCGAGGAGGGTCATGTTTATTTAGTTTCGCACAAAGGCCTTTAGCTTGGAAAAATCATTTTGGAAGGAGGGACACAAGTCCCAGCATTTCAGGTTCTTAAAATGTGCCTAGTTCGCAGTGTTACCTTTCTCGAGAACGTGGAAATGACGCCTTTGGAGGGATTGCAGCTCCCAGAATTTGAGACTCTTGGAGTGATAGGGTTTTACCTTCTTTTGGGGTTTGGTAAGTTGTAGTTTAAATTCCCCACTAACTTTATGGGAGTTGTACTGCAAAGTAACCTTTTTCCACTTGGGGTTCTAGGAGTTAAAAATGTATTTCTCTCCCTGGATTAATGGGAGTTGTAATTCAAAAGATAAAATTTGCAAGCTTTGGCAAAGGCAACATTCCAAATGAGGCTGATTGTTACTGATTTAATTGCAATTGATGCTCTGCTCAGGCATCTATTAACCAGTTCCTTAACTGATTTACATTTAAAGAAATGTATC
The DNA here is from genome assembly GCA_034509955.1 of Urosaurus nigricauda. Classification (NCBI taxonomy): domain Eukaryota; kingdom Metazoa; phylum Chordata; class Lepidosauria; order Squamata; family Phrynosomatidae; genus Urosaurus; species Urosaurus nigricauda. The sequence continues at coordinate 373,360,076 of JAOEGL010000001.1, read as the reverse complement.
TATCCTAGCTTCAGTGAAGATACTTTTTAAAAGAGATCCTTTGAAAAGGAAGAGGGCATTAGAGTTGTTGTTCTTAGACATCCTCCCCCCTGCAGTGTGAGTTAATGTAACACTTACACACAGAGAGACAGGGCTTTTTTCAACACACAAGCCATCTCTATTGTTATTTTTTTTTACCCAGTTTGGGCACCTAAGGTGCTGATTTCTTTGGGAAAAAAACATGGGATACTTTGAAGGTTTTTTTTTTTTAAATTAAAAAAATGAAAATGAACAAGTTGAAGGATTAATAGTGGGCTCCTCCAGATAGCTTTAAAGACGCAAGACTTTGCTGGTTGTCGCTTTCATTTCAATTCGTTTCATTATTTTTAGGGACTGTTTGTAGCAATGTTTGGTATTTGGATCTGCACCACAGCTCTTCCATAGTTGTTGTTGGTGTGAAAATTGGGGCCCACTTTCCTAAGGTGCTTCCCTGGGTTGAAAAGCAAAATTTCCCATCCTGATTTTTAATTTAATTTGATTTAATTTGATTTTGGACACCGCTATAGTATAAGAGAACCAACTGTGGTGTTATGGTTTGAACTTTGGTTTACAATTCTGGAGACCAGAGTTCGAATCCCTGGGCAACCTTGGGCAAATCTGACCTTCTCAGCTTCTGAGAAAAGCCATTCCAACCCCGCTCTGAACAGATCTTCCTAAGAAACCCCAGTGATAGGGTCAGTTGCCGACTTGCCATAAGTCAGAAACGACTTGAAGCATGCAACAAAGAAGTGCAAAAGCACCATCTTCAAGGACTGATAGATACATCTCAGAAATAAATAATAATTAATAATTAAGGTTAATAATAAATTAATAATAATTAAGGATAATAATAATAATAATAATAATTTATCTAGAGAGCGGGAATAAAATGTTGCCACCGGATATTGCTAGAGCGTAGCCTGAGACAAGAGAAATTAAGTTTGGTATTTTATAAACAAAACAGAACAAATAAACCCCAGAGAACTACAGCAACAAATATCACAATTTTGTGACATGTTTGAGTTCCAGTATTGCTAAGGACTGATCGATTTAACACTATGACTGATGTATATATCTTTCAATGTGTCACAGTGATTCTGTTAGAAGGAGAGTCATCTTAGGGACCCTTTTAGACATTAAAAACAGTGAAGGGAGCCAGTTGCTCTAAGCATTACCCCATAGCCTGGTCTTTTCCAGTGGAATTAGTCCTTTGAACAGACTGGGATTTGCTTCTGTGCAGTTGCTCATTGCCATATGCTGCTCAAGACCCAACATCGCACTCAGCCTCCACTCTCTCTCTAATCCGGGGCCCAAGTCCTGTACTTTCACATTGGGGGAAAAAGGAACAAAATTTCTACACATTGTAGAATGCAACTAGTAAGATAGAAGCCTTTGCTTTATTTAGTTGACACCAGGATTCGAACCCCTACTCAACCATGGAAACTCATGGGGGGGGGGCATACTCTCTCAGCATACTCTCTCATACTTTCTCAGAGGTAGGCAAAGGGAACCCACCCAAACAAATCTTGCAAAGAAAACTCCATGACAGTCCCTTGTTGTTGCTGCTGTTGTGTTCCTTCAAGTTGTTTCTGACTTATGTAGACCGTCTCATAGGGTTCTCTTGGCAAGATTTGTCCAGAGGAGGTTTGCCATTGCCTTCCCTTGAGGCTGAGAGCGTGTGACTTGCCCAGGGTCACCCAGTGGGTTTCATGGCCAAGCAGTGAATCGATCCCTGATTGCCAGAGTCAAGGTCCAATACTCAAACCACTATGCCACCCTTCGGGCTGCCATAAGTTGTAAATAACTTGAAGGCACACAACAACAACAACAACACAACCAATTTGATGCAAGATGGCAGGAACTGGCGGTCTTGAGCCATTTTTCACCAGCTAGTAAAGCTGTTTTTCCCCTCACAATATTCAGCTGAGCATTGTTGCTCACCTCTTTTTTTTATCTTAATATTTAAAATATTCAAGATAGTTGACTTCTATTGAACTGTGCATATTTGCAGTCCTCATCCCCGATTAGAGTTGCAGATGTTGTGGCTGGGTTGTGTGTGAAATGCAGGCCACCTGGGATGTTTTTGTGCCATCCATGTGCCACAGCTATGAGACAGGCATGGCCTTGGACTGCAAAGGCCAGATGATAGGGAGCGAATCAGGAGGCAACCACCACTTATTAAATGTACTACAACCTTAAAATGCAAGGAGTCAGCTTCCGCCTGGAGTAAAGCACAGCCTTTTAATATAGTACTTGCAAATTCCTTGCATAACTTTTCTCAGTATCTCAGGGCTCTGCTGGCTCCACTTCGTGGCAAGGAGGAAATGCAGAGTGAGAACACAGCCTTGGAAATATGTATCTATCTGGTTGGAGTGCTGGCCTGCAACTCTAAAGACCAGAGTTTGATTAGTCACACTCTCTCAGCCTCAGGGGATGGCCATGGCAAACCCGCTGTGAAGAAACTTGAGAAGAAAACCCTATGATACGTAGGGTTGCCTTAGGGTGGCCATAAATTGGAAATGACTTGAAGACACACAGTAATAAAACTTGGTGTGGCTTTATGCAGTCGGCCTTTCATGTCCACAGATTTTTCATCCATGGATTCAAGCATCCACAGATGGAAAACATTCCAAAAAATATAAATGCCGAAACGCAAACTTTGATTTTGCCATTTATATAAGGGGTACCATTTTACTGTGCCATTATATTTAATGAGATTTGAACATCCATGGATTTTGGTATCCATGGGGGTTCTTATAACCAAACCCCAGCAAATACCAAGGGCTCACTGTACTCTGTGCAGTTGTGGTTGATGCTTAATGTATCTTGCTTAATACCATCCGCAGAGGCTGCTCCTTGCAATAGTGCCATGGGCCGACACCTGGCATTGTGCCATCCCTAGGGCTTTGGGGTTCGCCCTGAAATCTCAGAGCTGGGGATAGACCTGGCAACAGCATCTGTCAGGTATGATCTGCATTGCAGAAATAATGCAGTTTGACACTGCTTTAATTGCCATGGCTCCATGCTATGGAATTCTGGGAATCTGTGGACAACACCCCGAATTGTCATCCAAAGAATAACTTTCCCAAAAATCTGGTGCTGTTTACAACAACATACTTCTGACCACATGCTCCAGCTGGGTAGTGGGATTCTGGGAACTGTAGTCCAAAAAAAAAAAAACCCACCCTAACTTCTTGGAGTTGTAGTCCAAAACAAACAAACACCTAACTTGCCCAAGCTTTTGCTGCTCCAGTTGAGAATATAATGCTTTTTTCCTGATCTCCCCAATCAGCCAGGAATTCTTTATCTATTAAAAGTTTTTTTTAAAAAAACTTGCCAACTTTCTTAGTTTTCATAGAGCAAGAATGGGCACAAGCTTTTTCATTGTGGGTACTATTGCGTAGGATTCTGGGAGTAGGATTGAGTAGGATTCTGGGAGACCTGAGTTCGAATCCCCTCTAAGCTTTGGAAATGCTCTTGGGCAAGTCACTTTCTCTCAGCCTCAGAGGAAGGCAATGATAAAACCTCCTCTGAATAAATCTGGGCAAGAAAACCATATGAGAGAGGTGTCATAAGTCACACAACAAACAAGGCACATAACAAACCAGAAATGTTCTGGTAAAGCCTATTGCTTCAGCCGCGATGTTAAGTTACTTCCAGTTTGGTTTCAATTTAAGCCAAGAAAAATTTGGGGAATGATTCAACACAGTGCTGGAACTGGATCAGTTCCAACGTTGTGGGGCAATGGAAAATAGATCTGATTTATCATGGCCCCAGCCTCAGAGTATTGTAAAGTGTCTGTGATATGAGAGTAACTAGATCTCTAAATAGTCCATTTATTTTCTGCCGGTACTGTTTAGATCAAGTGAGTATTACCCATTTCCACTTCACACTCTTTGATGCTTTGAAAACATCCAAAAGGGTGGAACCCTAGACAAATTTGCTGAGCTTGGAAAAGTTGCATTTTTTCAGCTTAAAATCTCAGTGATTATTGGAAATGGTAGTACAAACAAGTAATTTTTTCCCAGCTCTATAAATGAGTAAAAAGAAGTTCCACCAGGATATTTATTACATGTGCCAACAACTCATGCCTGTTGCGGCCAGTGAATATGTCTCCATTTAAATGTGTGATCATGGGATGGCTTTTTATGTGGGGTGTTTATGATACTATGTTTTTATTGAGGTTTTAATGTTTGCAAGTTTATATTATTTTTATGTGAAGTTTTAAATGTTTAATTGTTACAAGTTTTTAATGCGTTTTTGTTTGTGCACTGCCTTGGGTCCCTTCTGGGAGAAAGGCGGCATAGAAATTAAATTAATAATAATAATAATAGTAATTTAATGTATACACACATATTTTTAAAGTTAGGGCCTGCATTTTAATATGAAATGTGAATCAATAATCACATCCAGTTGGGACAAGAAACTCCCCAAAGTACAAATCCTAAGATCTCACAGGAGGAAGCTGTGGCAGTTCAATGTTGTTGTTGTTGTTGTTGTTGTTGTGTGCTTTCAAGTTATTTCAGACTTATGGTAACCCTAAGGTGAACCTATCATGGAGTTTTTTGCTTTTGCCTTCCCTTGAGGCTGAGAGCATGTGACTTGTCCAAGGTCACCCAGTGGGTTTAATGGCTGAGCAGAGAATCAAAAGGTCTACAATTGTTGTTGGTCTTGTTGTGCACCTTCAGTTTGTTTCCACTCTATGGACACCCTAAGGTGACCCTATTGCAGTGTTTTCTTGGCACGATTTGTTCAGAGGGGCTTACTTTTGTCTTTGTTTGGGGGTGAGGGAGTGTGACATATAGTGACCCTATTATGGGGTTTTCTGGGGCTGAGAAAGTGTGACTCACCCAATGGACTTCCATGACTGAGCAGGGATTCGAACCTTGGTCTCCAGAATCACAGTCCATTGCTCAAACCACTCCATCACACTGGCTCTTGCAAGGTCCCCTGAAGGCATTAAAATAAGGTGTAGGTTCTGTTTTGGTTTTGATGGAGGCCTGGATCAGTTGGACAGGACTTGCTCTGCATTGCAGACAGTCCTGCCAATTCCTACAGCTTCGAAGCATGTAGCTCTCATTGAATTTGGCCTGCAGTTGCCTGGTTGACACCCTGACTTTGCACTTTTGCTATATATGAGCCAACAGTTCAGACTTTCCATTGGTGCACCCAGCATTATGGCTACCTTTGCTACACACATGAACCCGTCCATTGTGTTTTATTGGCATGAGGCTGACCTTTGCAAAAGCCTTGTGCCCTGTTTGTTTTTGCAAGCTGAGTGGAAGAATAAGACTCCTTCCATGGGGCACGGGCCTTTTGTAGTTAGTCCTATTGAACTAAAACTCCAGGATCCTCTGCCCCTTAGGGAGAAAATGTTGCTTGCAAAGTTCTGGCTCCCTTCTTTAAGAAATTCCAATTTTGGTTTGGGCTTTAAAGGGAAGCCGAGATAGATACCAAAGAAAACTCAAGGTTGTGAGCTGCCAAAGTTTACAGCCAAATCAAGTTTTGTTTAAACTCTTCATGAAAATTTCAAGAGATCGCAATGAAGAAACATATTTTGGATAGAGACAAGTTTGAGTGGGAGGGGGTTATTCCCTGGTTTGGATTTTGTTTTGAAGATAGTATTGCCATCGCTTCTGTGCTTCTAAAAAACCAAACAAACCTGGATATTATTCTGTATTTATTTTGGGGGGGGAAATATGCACTTAAATTGGTGGTGGCAATTCAAGAAAGAGAGCTAAGGCTTTTTTTTTTTTAAAAAAGAAACTAATAAAATTAAGCTTGTTTATTTGATTCATGTTGTGCTTTTTTAACCAAATAATTTCTTGTTTGATTTGCTTAAAATATTTTTGCATGCTCAATATATCTTTCTTTGATAGTCATTGGTGCCAATATGAGATAACTTATAATTCAGTAAGAGAAAGCTACTATTATTGAGGAGCCAGTGTTGTAGTGGTTTTAGTGTTGGACTACAGGTTTCGAATTCCCCGTTCACCCACTGGGTGAACTTGGGTGAGTTACACTGTCTCAGCCTCAGAGGAAGGCAAAGGCAAACGGACAAAACCTGCCAAGAATAGCCCATGACAGGTTTGTGTTAGGGTTGCCAAAAGTTGGAAACAACTTGAAGGCATGCAACAGAAACAAATTACTGTCACTCAGCTTTCCGTATGGATTTTCTTTCTTGACTGCCATGGGGGGGGGGACACTAAGAATTGTCATTTGCACCCCTCCTTCCTATTCTTTGGTTTTCATGGAATAAAATTGTGGTTGATTGAATTATTGATTAAATATGTTAACTCTGTGGCACTCGTAAGAAATAAATCAGTTTGTCGAACAAAATAATGTGTTGGGCGATATTGCCTTGGTCAGATTGAAAGAAGAGTTACAAGGAGGTGCTTGTGAATATTAGGCATGAATAAACTGTATCTAAGTTTATATAAGTTTTTTTAAAACTGTAATTGTGCTCCGGTTGTGATTAAATCCTTTAACGGCCTACATGTTGTGCATCATCAAGGTAGCATGAATGGCCGTATCCATCCATAATTTATTTTATTATTATTTATTTAAAGCATTTCTATATTGCCTGTTAGCCTACAACAGCTCCTAAGGCAATGAACAAATAAAAGTATAATTAAAACAATACAAGGATAAAAGCAGTTTTTTAAAAAAAAACACATTAAAATACCTTTTAAAACGGTTTAAAACAAAAAACATTAAGAAATTGCCATTTCTTAATACCGAGAAGGAACAAGTAGAGAACGTAAGGCTGATTTTTAAACTTTCGTATTAAAGGAGACAAAATGTTACGGATCTATTAAACCTGCCCAAGATTACATGCTAGAACTCAAAATGGCGTAGATTACTCTGAAGGCAAATGGAAACCTGTTAGAACCTCAGTAGATCTTGCTTGCAGCTCTGACGCTAAAAATTTCATTGCAATCTCACAACTAAGTTTGCAATTACATTTTTGTTGTTTGTCTGTTACAAATACCAGGCTCTGAAAACACATGATTTCCATGCAGCTCCTAAGAAAGTTGCATCGGCAATTTCTCGACACCGCTGTACCTGTTTCCATGTTCCACGTAGTTCATGTGAATTTTTCTCCTTGTGGTTGTGTACCCATGTACATGGTCATATCGTGGGGGGAAAATAAACCTGTGTGGAAAGGGTGTTTGTGTGTGTACTTTTCACAACAACATATGATTAGATACCCAGCCGCGTTGGCCATGCAGTAAAATAAAACACGTTGCAATGATAGTGTTTTATGCCAACTAAAAGGAGCAGAATATGTTACGCAAGCCTTTGCTGGTGAAGACTACTGAGCTGGTGAAAACAACGTAACTTGCCAAAATGGACAAATTGACAGTCTTGATTAAGGAGAAATCCTTGAATAATTTAAAGGAAGATTGGGAATTGTTTATTAACTTTTGGTGGATATTTACAAACTGTGGTTGGTTGAGTCCATGGACGCAGAATCTTGAATATGGAGGGCTGGTTGTATTTGTGAAAATTGAAAAACGCACTCGCAAATCTCTTCTGGAGACTTGCAGAGTTCCTCTGAGATCATGCATAAATGCCGGCCCACATTTTCAGAAACAGATATGCTCTGAACTCCCTTCTGGATTTATTAATGGTGTTTTCAGATTTCCATAGGATCACATGGCCAATACTGGGCACACAAAATAGGGACCTGTAACAAGGTTTTGCAGTATGGATTGCCTCCGCTATAGATTCCAGACAGAAAAGGCCTTTTGCAGGATACACCACCCACTCACCACCATTTGTATCCTTTCTGTACATGCCACAACAGTTGCCATTCCATGTATACTAAATAAGTTTCAATTGATACCGATTTTTTTCCTAATTTAAATTTTGTTAGTCGCCTTGAGTCACTGTATGGGCAGGAAGGTGGGTATAAGCAAACAAACAAACAATTCCTTAACTCTCTAGTACATTTTCAGACCTAGGATTTCCCTGGATCTGTTGTCCTGGGTGCAGAAATACTTACACTTAGTAGTATATATGATCATTGAGGAAGGCTGCTTCCACACTGCAGAATTAATGCAGTTTGACACCATTTTTAACTGTCATGGTTCCATCCAATGGGACATTGGGATCTGTAGTTTGTTGTGGCACCAGAGCTCTTGGATAGACAAAGCTAAATAGCTCACAAAGCTATAAATACCAAAATGCTATAGCATTAAGCCATAGCAGTTAAAGCACTGTCAAACTGCATTAATTCTGCAGTGTAGATCCAGCCCATGGCAACCCAACAATACGGGTTTTTAATGTCTGCATATGGAATATTCGTAATTTCTTCTACCAAGTAGAGCCTTAATGTGAATTTACTACAGGATAAATGGCTGGCACCCTGGCTGGAAAGATAATATACATTTTTGCCTTTCCAAGTTCCTAATGCTAATAGTTTTGTGTCAAATCCATCGTGTTTCGATTCCCATTTTATTTGTTTTCCTAGTGTCTGGAAGCTGGTCTTTTTAGAAGAATTTGGTCCTGGAAGAGAGATAATGATAATAACAATGAAGTTCTGTTCATGTTGCAATTGTCTATTATTTCTGCAGCTGTCAGAGAGGGAGAAAGACAGTGTGTTGTGTTTGGAGAGTGAAAGCAAAACTGGACAAGGACCAAGGGGACAGATTTTTTTTTTTTAAATAGATTTGAAATCTTTCTGGAAATACATTTCTGGGCTGCCTATGTGCTGTTTTATGGGATTTTACATTCATCAACTTTAGCCATTTCTTTTGCACTTGGCTTCCATTTGTGGACCATGAAGTTCTGCTTAACATCTGCCTAGCTGTGGCCTAAATAAAGTAAATTCCTCGTATCACAACCTCATCTCAGGCCCTTAGAAGTTTTAGTAAGCAATTTATTAACATGTCCAGGTTTCAGAAGCAGAGCTTGGAACTAGTAATAACTTAAAACAGGCTACATGTACAGATAACATTTCCCTTATCCAAATATGAAGGGCCAGAAGTGTTTTGGTTTTCAGCCTTATTGCATATTTTGAAATATTTGCATATGCATAATGAGGTATCTTGGACACAGGAGCCAAGACTAAGCACAAAATTCATTTATGTTTTATATACACCTTAAGCACATAGCCTGAAGGTAATTTTATACAATATTTTAAACAACATTGTGCATAAAATGAAGTTTATGTACACTGAACCATCAACAAAGGTGTCACCATCCCAGCCACCCATGAAAAAAGTTTTGGTTTTTGGAATTTCGGATTTCAGAATTCCTGATAAGGGAAACTCAACTAGTAATTATTAAATTTCCTTAGTAACAAAAGTAAAAGTAGATACTAATACAAATGTAACTCAACAGTGGATAGCTTTGCCCTATTTAATGTGTAACTGTAACTTTTGAGTTTAAAGATTTTTTTTAAAAAATGATTGGTTAAAATATTTATATTTTTGCAAACAGTAAACACCAGTAGATCCGACAATAGAGTATGTACAATCCATGATGTCACTTTATATACACTAAAAGAGTGTATAAACAATGAAGTCATTTAACTTAATTGTGAATTTGGGTCACTTAAATATTAGAAGAGGAAAATTTTATGGTGCAGGTGCTGCTTTCTGTTTTGTTACAGCTTTTGAATTGACAACAAAATGGATGGGGACGAGTGTCTTAGTGCTGCAAGGTAGCATCCAGTATCCAGATTTTTTTTAAAAAGTAACAAAATCAAACCATTTTATTTCCGAGAAGTTGGGAGATCAAGTTGCTTTATAATTTTTAAATGTTCGTGGTTTTGGTTGTTGTGTACCTTCAAGTCATTTCTGATTTATGGCAATTCTAAAGCAACACCATCATGGGGTTTTCTTGCCAAGATTTGCTTAGAGGAGGTTTGCCACTGACTTCTCCTGAGGCTGAGAGTGTGTGACTTGCCCAAGATCACCCAGCGGGCTTCATGGATGAGCTGGGAATCGAACCTTGGTCTCCAGAGTCAGAGTTCAACACTCAAAAATCACTATGCAATGTTGGCTGTCTACCTTCAATGGTAGTGTACTTATTATTATTATTATTATTATTACAGTGGTCCCCCGGGTTACGAAGGTAATCCGTTCCGGGATTACCTTTGTATCCCGGAAGTATTCGTTACCCGGGGGACCGCTTTCGCGGACGGACCGCGTGACCATTTAAAGGGGCCGCGCGGCTTTTTTTCCTTCGTATCCCGGGGGATATTTCGTATCCCGGGGGATATGAAGCTGGTCCGCCGCCTTTCGGATCCCGGGGTTTTCGCAACCCGGGGGATTCGTAAGGCGGGGGACCACTGTATTATTATTGCACATTGGAACTAGTTGCTGTTGATTGCTATCAAGTTGACTTTGACTTATTGACCTTTTAATGATAGGCCTTCAAGAATTCTGGTCATTTGAACTGTTCTGCTCAGGTCTTGCAAACTCAAATTGTGGCTTCCTTGATTGAATCAATCCACCTGTAATGTAGTTTCCCTCTTTTCCTACTGCTTTCTACCTTATGAAACATTATCGTCTGCCAATGAGTAATGTCGGTTTATGTTATGTCCAAAATACATGCCTTGCTTGAGTCATTTCAGCTTTGCGCACACATCTTTTTGGATTGTCTCATCATCATAGGGTTTTCAAAGTAAAAGAAATTCATAGGTGCATTATCTTGTCCTCTTTCTGCACACATGGTGAATCTCCCTTCTCTGAAATGCTTGGGATCAGAAGTGTTTTAGCTGTTGGATTTATTAATTTCATTCTTGGAATCATTGCATATAGATAATGATATAGATGAGATCCAAGTCTAACCATTAAAATTCATTTAAGTTTTATATACACATGGCCTGAAGGAGATTTATCTCAGCCATCCATGTGGACAATTCTGGAATACTTTGGATTTTGACATTCCAGAAAAGAGAGACTCGACCTGGACTAACAAGAGCTAGAGTGTCAGAGAGATCCTCAACTGGCATCCTTCCCCATAAGTGCTGCTGCCTACATGTCTAATGTGGGAGACCTTGCCAGCCACATAATCCCATCATGGAAAGGGAGTGCCATGATAGATTGGAACTGTAACTCTAGCAAATTACTTTCAGTGAGTAATTGACAAACATCAGTTCTGAAGCCAGTAAAGACCATGGCAGAATACATTCCAATAGAAGTGGAGATCATTTTTGAACCACATTTTGGACTCTGGCAGTGAAACTATGTGTGTCTTGTTGGAGTATTTAGTTTCCATTCCAGGAAGGCTGGAAGGAATGTGAGCTTTTTAAAAAAGTGAATCCAGACATTACTGCTGAATTAACTCTCTGGCTTTTCTTCGCTAACGAAGATTCAGGACATCCCACACTTTCTACAAGTGCGTTGATGACTAAAAAGGCCAATCCGAGATAAACAAGTCCAGTTGCAGAGAGTACAGCAAAAAGTCTCCTTGGGTGATGTTTACAAGTTGTGGTACCTTCTGCGTTGACATTTCTCTTCGAGGCTCATATGAACATTTGAGAGCATCCATAAAACCATGGGTGGGAATGATGTAGCCTTGCAAATGTCATTGGATTACAACTCTGAGCATTCCCTAGCTAGCTCAGCTAGTGATGAGGAATGCTGGGAGCTGCAATCCAACAGCATCTGGAGAGCAGCATGATTCGTACTCCTGCAGTAAATAATTTTTGACTGCTTGGGCTATTTGAGCCACTTGTAGGCATTCAGGAAAAACAGAAACGGCCACAGAGCCAGCACATGTCTACCAGAACATTTGCCTTGAGGCCTAGAGTTTGGTATCCTTGAAATAGTTACAAGCATCACTGCACTTTTTAACCCGGAGGGCATCTCGCAAGGTGTCAGAATGGAACAAACCAAAAAAGCAGGAGGAAAGGAATCCCACACTGGAGCAAATGGAACAGCTGCTAGGAATGAAGGAAGACATCCACAGGTGATTTCAGAAAACCAGAGGGCAGGAAATATATAGGGGAAAACACTTTTATTCTTTGTTTGGAATCCTCATAACTCAGCTGAAAATGGTAAATCGGTTTCCCAGCACAGTAGATGAATTACTACTAAAACTATTACTACTTCTCCCTCCTCTTCCTCCTCTTCTTCTGCCTTCATCTTTCTCTTCCTCCTCCTTTTGTTTCGCTGCTATCATCACCATTATAACCCATTCTGCCATATTATTCTTTAGCCTCATTCCTTCTGATTTTGCAAGCCATAAGGAGGAAAGGGCAAGAACAGAGGAGTGAAAGACCATGCCTCCATTCATGATATTTTATCTAGTCACCTCAACATTGGCTTCTAGGATTTCACACTAGGAATTGTCTGCTGGTTCTAGGAGTCCTAGTAGACCACAAGATGAACATGTCACAACAATGTGACAGAAATGTAAGGTATTGTACTGTATTTAGGGCAAAAAAATGAAATGCATAGATATAAGATGGGGAACACCTGGCTTAACAAAACTACATGCGAAAGGGATCTAGGAGTGTGATGCAGCAGCTAAAAAGGCCAATGCTATTTTAGGATGCATCAACAGAAGTATAGCGTCAGATCAAGGGAAGTAATAGTACCACTAGTCAGGCCTCACCTGCAATACTGTATCCAGCACCGGGCACCACAATTCAAAATGGATGTTGACAAGTGTGTCCAAAGAAGAGCCACCAAAAGGGTGAAGGGCCTGGAAGCCATGCCCTATGTGGAGAGACTTATGAAGATGGGTATGTTTAGCCTGGAGAAGAGACAGTTAAGAAGTGATATGATAGCCCTGTTCAAGTATTTGAAGGGGTGTCATAGCTTGTTTTCTGATGCTCCAGAGACTAGGACCCAGAACAATGGATGCAAGCTACATAAAAGAGATTCCACCTAAACATTAGGAGGAACTTCCTGACAGTAAGGGCTGTTTGACAGAGTCGTGGAGTCTCTTTCTTTGGAGGTTTTTAAATAGAGGCTGGATGGCTGTCTGTAGGGGTGGTGGTGGTGGTGGTTTGATTGAGAGTTCCTGCGTGGCAGAAGGGGGTTGGACTGGATGGCCCTTGTGGTCTCTTCCCTCTTCCTATGATTCTATGGGGCGGTACAGACTGCCAAAAGGGGCGGTCTACAGCCACCCCAAGAAGCAGCGAGATGGGGCCAGGGCTGCGTCACCGGCAGCCCCAGAGCCCCAATCTCGGCACTTCTGAAGGCTGTGGGAAAGTGGCGAACTGCCCACTCTCCCTGGCAGTGCCGAGGAGAGAAAGGGGCCACCACCGGAGCCCCTTTCCCCCTGGGTCCTTGGCACAACTATCTAAAGGCCGTGCCAAGGATCAGGTGCAAAAAAGAGCTCCATTTTGGAGCTGTTTTTGCTCTGCAGAAAGGGTGTCATTGGCGCCCTTCCATGGCGCAATGTCGTCAGGCGTGCACAGCATTGTTTAAACACTGCGTGCACCATGACGACATCATGGCATGCCTGTATGGATGCCGCCATTATTAAAATGGCTTTAGGGTTAGGGAGGGTGTAAATGCTGCACCCTCCCTAACCCTAATGGTGCAGCAAACAACCCTAATAGCGCCTCTTCGTGCCCATCTGTTTCGGGCCTAGGTGTCTATCTGTTGGTGGGGAGCATCCGTTTACATTCGCATGCTGCCTACAGCTTTCCCAGCCACCGTGTAAACAGAGAGATAGGGTCACAATAGCACTTTACAAAAATTGACACAATTTGGAACAGGTTGCCTTATCCAAGGATATCACATAGATTCTTTTTAGACTCTTGCGTAGAAGTCAGATCACTCAGGCTCCAAAGCTCCAGTCCTGGTAGACCATGAAACTGAGAATAACAAGAACAGCTGAAACCCCTGCCAATATTTGCATTGACCCACTGGATCAATGGGGTTTATGCCCGTGTTGGATCATTATTCAGCACTCGAGTCTGTAGCCACACTACAAGAATAATCCAGTTTTGTCACTACTTACCTGCCCTGGCTCCATGCTATAGAATTCTCGAAATTGTACATTTAGCCATCTCTGCTAGATAGCTCTGGTGCCACAATAAACTACAATTCCCAGAACTGTGTAGCATTGAGCCAGGGTAGTTAAAAAGGTAAAAAGGTAAAGGTGTCTAGTCGTAACTGATTATTATGTCTATTCCTGACAAACTATAGCTCCCAGAATTCTATAGCATTGAGCCAGGGCAGTAAAAGCAGTGTCAAAACTGGATTATTTCTGCAGCGTAGATTCAACGCAAGGGCCTGCTCATCTTGGATCTACTCCAATTGGCCTCTGATAAACATTGGAGCTGGGATGATGGTGGTGATGATGATATTGATGATGATGGAGGAGGAGGAAAAAAAACCAGCAGGGCATTTTTAAAAGAGGCTGATATCAGAGATACCTGCAGAGATCAGTTCCAAACTGGGTCTTCACACAAAACACTGATAAAAAAGCATGGCCCAGAGTTATCAGAGGGAAATAGAACTTGCCATTTTCTGACTCAATTGATTGGGCTTTTTTATCTACAATAGCAGACATTAGAAGATAGGCCGAAAGCTTCAGATAAGGAAGGGAATCAAAGCAGTCTTGAATCCTGATCAGATTGGCCCTGGGGAAGGAAAGAGGGGTTCAAACTCCTCCATCCGACCCCGGGGCCGATCGATGGAAGGCTGTTGGGATTGCCCTGGGCTAGACTTGTTGCCGCGGACAGGCTGGCTTGGCAATCTGAAACCCGGCTAAAGTTGGGTGAACTTTGAAACTTCAGTTTATTTTGAGATTATGATTAACTTGGTAAACCAGTGCCCCGCAGATCCTCAGCCTCGGGTTGGCAGGGGCAAAGTGGAAATGAATGGTTTCGAGGAAAGAGCAATGGAGGAGATGGAAGAGTGCAGAGACTGGGTGAAGAAGGCTGGGATGAAATACCAACCAACAGTGACCAGGGAAAGAGAAATGGCCAATAAACTCAGAAATCTCTGCCAATAACTGGACAGTTCGAAACCGAATCCATTGAGCTCTTCGTCATCTCATTCACACTACATAGTTATCTCACTTAGATACCACTATAACTGCCATCGCTCAGGGTGCATCTTTGTTGCTGGATATGTGTCTTCAAGTTGTTTCCAACTTATTGTGACCCTATCACAGGGTTTCCTTGGCAAGTTTCTCCAGAGGGGGTTTGCCTTTGCCATACTCTGAGGCTGAGAGAGTGTGACTTGGCCATGGTCACCCAGGGGGTTTCCATGTCCAAGCCAGGATTTGAACCCTTTTCTCCAGAACCATAGTTCAGTGCTCAACCCGCTATGCCACGCTGTATCTCTCAGGATGCATCTACATGGAAGAAATAATGCAGTTTGATGCCACATTAACTGCCATGTCTCCATTCTACAGAATCCTGGGATTTGTAATTTTGTGAGGCACCAGCATGCTTTGGCAGAGAAGCAGGAAGACCCTGTAAAACTACAGATCCCAATATTCCATAGGATGGCACTACAGCCCTTAAAATGATGTCAAAACAGTATTATTTCTACAGTGTAGATGCACCCTTTGGAAGCTGTAGTTTCATAAACTATGTAGTATTCTCCACCTGACATCTCTAGCACTTCCCCAAACTACAAATCCCATGATTTTGTAGAATGGAGTCATGGCAATTAAAGTGGTGTCAACCTGTGATAATTGTGCAGTGTGAAAAGGATCCTAAATAAAGGCACATCAGGCAGAAAAGGAAGGAGAGAAAGGCACATTAAGCAGATTAAGAAGCGGCAGGAAAAGTTGCTTCTTTTGGATTACAAATTCCAAATTTCCTATTCTGCAGGAATCACCCAGCCCACCTATCCAGGGACCATCAGGCTAGGGGATTCTGGGAGTTGTAGTCCAAACAAGTAACTTTTTCCAAGTACTGCAGGGGAAGATAGAACCATCTTCTATCCATCACTGTCAAGTTAGACCCCATTAGTAGTTGGCATGTGAATTGGGCACCAAAAAGGGCACCTAGAGAGAGACATAGCACTATCAAAGGTCTTGAAACCAATCTATATGAGGAAGGGGAGCTGGGTATGTTTAGCCTGAAGAAGAGAAGCATGAGAGATTGCATGGTAGCTATCCTGAAATATCTGAAGGGATGACATGAAGACGGAGCGAACTTGTTTCCTACTTCTCCAAATTCTTGAATGCGAGGCATTGGATTCAAATTACAAGGAAAGAGGTTCCATCTAAACACTCTTTGCTGTAAGAATAAAGTACCTCGGAAGATGGTGGAGGCTTCTTCTTTAGAGATCTTTAAAGTGAGGGCCAACATGGAGTAGCGGTTTGATCATTGGACTATGACTCTGGAGAACAGGGCTCAGTTCTCAGCTTGGCCATCAAATCCACAGGGTGACCCTGGGAAAGTCACATTCTCTCAGCCTCAGAGGATGAAGTCAGAAATGACTTGAAGGACCACCACCACCACCACATCAACCAAAGGTCGATGGGCACCTCTCAGGAGCACTTTAGTTGTGTCTTCCTGCACTGCAGAGGATTGGATCTTGTGGCCCCTTCCAATTATTATTATAATAATTGTTAAGATTTATTTATAAAGTGCTGTAGGTTTACACAGCACTGTATATACAATCAGTTAAAATCAAATAAAGACCTGCCAGTACTGTTCATTCTACAAAGAACAATAGAGATGAATACATATATTAAACACTAAGATTCTATCACTCTACAACTGTGGGTCTTTTTTGCTCTAACACGCAAAACTAAATAAACAAATCCCAATGTGATATATACAGAAATATAAAGAAATGTATATAAACATGGGTTCGTCTTTTCAACTGATTCCAGTTTCTGACGATTCTCCAGTACCTAACCTGTCAGAAAAGTAGAAGCTTCTGATGGAATCTGAACCCGTGGTCACTGATGAAGCAAGACTTTTTAAAAATTATCTTATCATATAAGGCTAAGCAATTAGATGAAATCTGTCTTTAACGTTTGTGGATTTGAAAAGTTAAGATAGATTTGGCCTAATTGCTTAGCCTTGTATGATAAAAGGAAATGCAGATGGTTAAGTTTATGTATTATTATATAATATTAATAATAGTATTATGTGTATAAATGTGTGTGTGTTGTTGTTGCTGTTGTTGTGTATCTTCAAGTTGTTCTGACTTAAGGTGACCTTAATCATAGAATCATAGAATCATAGGATCGTAGAGTTGGAAGAGACCACAAGGGCCATCCAGTCCAACCCCCTGCCATGCAGGAACTCCCAATCAAAGCATCCCCGACAGATGGCCACCCAGCCTCTGCTTAAAGACCCCTAAGGAAGGAGACTCCACCACACTCCGAGGGAGTGTGTTCCACTGTCGAACAGCCCTTACTGTCAGGAAGTTCCTCCTAATGTTGAGGTGGAATCTCTTTTCATGGATGCAAACTGCAGGAAAAGAGATTCCACCTCAACATTAGGAGGAACTTCCTGACAGTAAGGGCTGTTCGACAGTGGAACACACTCCCTCGGAGTGTAGTGGAGTCTCCTTCCTTAGGGGTCTTTAAGCAGAGGCTGGATGGCCATCTGTCAGGGATGCTTTGACTTGGAGTTCCTGCATGGCAGGGGGTTGGACTGGATGGCCCTTGTGGTCTCTTCCAACTCTATGATTCTATGATTCTATGATTAAGGTCACCTTAAGATGAAGCTGTCTTGCTTATCTTGGCAAGTTCCTTCAGAGGGAGTTTGCCATTACCATCCTCTGAGGCTGAGAGAGTGTGACACACCTGGAGTCACCCAGATAGTTTCCATGGCCAAGCCAGGATTTGAACCCTGGCCTTTTTATTAATGTCTTCAAGTATAAGTAGCGACAGCCAGTGTGGTTTAGTAGTGTGAACATAGGACTAGGACTCTGCAGATCTGGGTTCGAATGCCCATTCGGCCATGGAAACCCACCGAGTGACCTTGGGCAAGTCACATCCTCTCAGCCCTAGAAACCCCTGTGATAAGTTCGCCTTCAAGTCAGAAATGACTCGAAGGCACACAACAGCGACAATAAAAACAAGTATAAATAGTAACTGGATCTTTTTGCTTTTTTCTTTGTTGGTGTGTAATTATCCTTGTGTATCTATCTATTTTTTTGGTTTCAAAAACAAAATTTTAATTAAAAAAATTAAAAAAGGAAGTTTATTGTTAAACATTTATATGTCAGGAGCCATTTTGTATAGAATGGTCCAGGTTTCAGCCATTTATCTCATGAATGAAAAACAGAGCAGAAGATGAAAGCAATGCATTAGAAGCAGTGTTGTTACTTGCAACGAATTACCTTTTAAGTAATGAGAGTGCAGCAAAAGTTGCCTTTCCAAAATGGTGTGATGAGGAGGAAGTACTTTTATCAGTGCAACCAGTGACATTTCCTAGATACTTCTTAAAGTTACTTTTAAAAGAGCTTTAAAGACATTTTAGAGACATCGAATTAGGAATTGCACAAAAAAGTAACTCCCAGTGATACTTGAGCTCTGTAACAATGGATATCATTTTGCAAACACTGCAGAGGGGATGGAGTTCCTTTTTTTAAAGAAAAGTAACTTCCTAAGCTGTTTCATGTGGCAGGCTTTATGTCTTCAGCTTTGCTTAGTAAGTTTCAGATAATGGTTTGAATCCTATTGATAGACCCAACTAAGGCAGAAGCCATTGAATACACTGCAGTGACCTACACTATTGTTGTTGCTGTGGGCCTTCAAGTCCTTTCTAATTTATGGCAACTCTTAATGCAAACCTATCATTGGTTTTCCTGGGGCTGTGACAGTGTGACTTATCCAAAGTCACCCAGTGGTGTTCCATGGAATTGAACCCTGTCTCTAGAGTTGTAGTCCAACGCTCAAACATGCTGGATTCAGCATTTGATTCGGTCTATTCCACTTTAAACAAGAGGATTCAGGATTTCATGCATCCATTTGTAAATATTCTTCTCCCCCCCCTTTGGAATGGAAATTTTCTTGCATTAAAAAAATAAGGAAAGCTAGCCAGCAGTACTTGTTTTATAAAATTAGCTTATTGTGATAAAATCCATCTTTTTTTTTTAAAAGGCAAGCAGAAAATTCACTCTGTGAACCTTTTATGTGACATTTAGTTTGTAGCACCAAGTTCACAGCATAATCTTGGGTTAGTCATGATCTCCCGACCAAATCTAGCTCACAGGGTCATTTTGCTGGATGGGGTATACCATACCCCCTAACCTTTCACAGATAAAAACAGGGATGTGTGTGTGTTGTGTGCCTTTAGGTCATTTCCAACTTGTGGCAACCCTATCATAGGATTTCCCTGACAAGTTTCTTCAGAAAGGGTTTGCCATTGCTATCCTCTGAGGCTGAGAGTGTATCACTTGTACAAGGACATCGGGATTTGAACCCTGGTCTCCAGAGTCATAGTCAAACCACTACATCACACTGGCTCTCAAAACCAGGGATACATGCAGCCATGTGATGTCAGAGTGTGGTGAAGATGGCAAAAGGAAGAACGCACAAGCTAGGAGAGGCTGCAGCAGTTTGTTTTAGCCTGAGCCAACTGGGAAGGGCAAAATTTCTGCTCTTTCCTCTCTTTCTCCCTCCTGCTGAGTTAATGGACTTTTCAGATTAACCCCTTTTGCAGCAACTGAAGTCAGCGGAGGACAATGGGGGAAAGTGGAAGGAGGAGAGAGAAACTGGGAGATTTTAAAAGAAGCTTTAAAAAGTAGTGCAATAGAGGATTCATCAGAAGTGTCTCTGACAAATTGGGAAAGCTGGGAGATATGCTGTGTGCATATACCATCAGTCCTCTATATCCGTGGATTTTTCATCTATGGATTCAGGTCTTGAAAATATTTTAAATATATAAATTCCCAAAAGCAAACCTTGATTTTGCCATTTTTAAAAATAACACCATTTTACCATGACATTGTATTTAATGGGCCTTGAGCATCCATGGATTGTGGTATCCGGGATGTGTGTGTCCTGGAACTGAACCCAGCAGATACTGAGGGCCCACTGTGTGTGGCCAACCCGGCCAAGCACTAAGTACCAGGATTTGGGAGAATTAGTTTTTGTGGTGCTTTCGGGCTATGTGGCCATGTTCTAGAAGATGTTTCACCAGCCACAGATGCTTCTAGAACATGGCCACATAGCCCGAAAGCCCTACAAAAAAACCTATGGATGCCAGCCGTGAATCCTTCGACTCCACTTCAGGAGAATTACTTTCTGGGATACAGCTGGGCAGATTCCACCAGTGATCCTGCCAGCCAGGACTAGTTTCTGTGGAAAGTAATTTCTCCAAGCTCTGCTTGTACATATAACATCCAACTGCCTTGCTCAGCTCACTCAGGCGGCAGAGAGGGGAAAGTGGAAAGATGCCGGCAAATATGAAAGAACAATGTTTTGGAAAATCAGTTCCCTTTGCTGGTCAATATGAACTCAGCACAGACCATTCCTGTTTAGGAGGAGAATGTTGCTTGGAATGCTACTAGGCCCCTTAAATGTTTTCCATCATGTTCCCATCCAGTGTCAAAAGTTCCTATGGTGGTTTTTTTTGTTTTTTGTTTTTAAGAACACCACAAGGGTTGCATGAGTTGGGGTTCAATGGAGGGAAGTTAACAACAGCAACAACAATGGATGTTTATACCCCAGGTTTGTTACTGAATAGGCTGGATGTTGTCTGGACTGTTCACACCAGAAATGGGCATCCAAACACTTTATTTGGCCTATGTGGACAGGGCCTAAGTAAATCCATAGACTCCCTCAGAGGATCTTTGCAAGTTGCAGGAAATAAATAATAAATAAATGATATTGCTTATTTGTACTGCCCTTTCCAAAAGGCAGTACATCAGAACATACACAATCAAAAATGAACAATAAAACACCACACTATAAAATACTAAAATAATATACTAATATGCTAAAAACATAAGAAAATCCATGGAATCCTTGAAAGTTGCAGGAAATTATTATTAGCCCTTTCCACCCAAGGGAAAGTACATCAAAACACACACAATCAAAAACAGATAAAATGCCACACTATAAAATGCTAAAATGCTAAAATAATATATTCATCTGCAAAAACCATAAGTGAATCTGTAGACTCCCCCAAAAGATCTTTGCAAGTTGCAGGACATCATCATCATCATCATCATCATCATCATCATCTCCTTTTCCACCAAAGGGTGGTACATCAGAAAATACACAATCAAAAACTGCCACACTATAAAATGCTAAAATACTAACATAATATACTAATATGCTAAAAACAAAACAAAATCCAACAAGCAAAAAAGAAGGAATAAATGTAGCCTTGGAAATTGTAGCAAGGTATTGCTACACATCCCTTTCTTGCCTTTCTTCCACCCATTTGCACTTTTTTTTTGCACCTTTGTCCCTCCTTTGGAGATGACCCATGAAAACTGGAGACCGGGAGGGGGGGGGAGAACTGTGACACTCCTAAAATGGAATTTTCTGCAGTGCTCTTGTGCAAATTACACCAATCTGAGTCACTGGCTTGCCATTTACAGATGTGGCCACCTCACCCTTCACTCCTGCAGCAATCAAACACCACCGATGTGACTCCTGATTTAATCAGAAATGCTAATTTACTGCTACAGTCTCTGCTTTGTGCTCCAAAAAATAATCCCAGGGGCCTTAATCCAATTGCGAAAGCCAACTGGAATGGGCTCAGTGAATCAATGGCGCCTTGATGAGTCAAGGTTTAGGGAAGTTCCACTGATTTAGTAGGTTTACCTTTACCTTTACCAATTGGATTTAGCACACAATGTCTTCTTGGGAATGGTTTCAGAAAGACCCACCGCCCATAATTCCCCAGCTATCTCTCCATTTCAAAGGCATTGTAAAAATAATTATTCTAAACATCTGGAGAAAGGAGTGGGTTGGGTGGAGGTAGAAGACTGAAGCTATTGGCAAGATTATCTTTCTTTTTTCCGCACATGCACCCAGCACATGCACCCATATTAAGGGAATTAATTTAAACCAGAAAGCATCCGAAGTCAGATTCATCCCATTTGCAATTCCTTTGAGACCAGAGCAGTGTGTTCCAGAGTCATAGTCCAACACTCAAACCACTACAAACCAAATCATCTTCCACTCTGAAAGACAGATAGACCTGGAAAGAAAAAGTCTAGATCAGAGCAAGAAGAATCAGAGCTTAGAAAAGTTACTTTTTTGAACTACAACTCCCACTGCTCTCAGCAGCCGTAAGACTCCTCCTGTGAGCACAGCCAACAGCTTTGCGAGTTGAAGGATTGTAGGAGTTATTGTCTGAAAAGCATATTGATTGTTGGGGTGGATACACACTGTAGAAGT
This sequence comes from Urosaurus nigricauda, assembly GCA_034509955.1. Classification (NCBI taxonomy): domain Eukaryota; kingdom Metazoa; phylum Chordata; class Lepidosauria; order Squamata; family Phrynosomatidae; genus Urosaurus; species Urosaurus nigricauda. The sequence continues at coordinate 373,337,804 of JAOEGL010000001.1, read as the reverse complement.
AATGCAGTTAGACACTACTTTAACTGGCCATGACTCCGTCCTACAGAATCCTAGGATTTATAGTTTTGTGAGGAACCAGCACTCTTTGGCAAAGGAGGCTAAATACCTTGTTGTACTACAGATCCCAGGATTCCACAGGATGGAGCTGCAGCACTTAAAGTGGTGTCGGACTGCATTATTAAATGAAGTTATGTATATTAATAAGCCAAAGAATGATTGCGACCACAGTATTTCTGACTTCTGTGTTGCAAGCTGGATGGCAAAGAAAAGCGCAAATAGTTCTGGAGATACTGCAGACAGCTAAAATGGTTCCTAGAGGATATCAAGCCTGAACTTTTCATTTGATGCAAAAGATGGTTACACCGAGGCTATTGTACTTTCGACATATTGTGAGATGATGTGACTCAGTGGAAAAAATGATAATGCTTGACAAAGAGGGAGGTAGTAAGCCCGGGTAAATAGTTTCATTTTTCGCTTGGCTGTTCAAGGCTGGGGAAAAAAAGACAAGTGGAGGAGAACCTACACTCAAACCACCAAACCGTAGTCAGCTACCAAATTGTTATCACGCGCCTTCAATTCGACTGTGACTTATGGCAACTATCTCCTAGATAAGATTTATTCCAAGGAGTTTTGAATTGCCTACATCTGAGGCAGAGAAAGTATGACTTGGTAAAGGTTATTACCCTGTGAGTTTGCATGGCTGAACAGAAATTTGAACCCTGATCTCCTGGAATCTGAGACTGCTGCCACATGGCAGCATTAATGCAGTTTAAAACTACTCTAAATGCCATGCCTCCCTCTTGTGAAATCTGGGAATTTGTAGTTTGTTATGGCATTAGAGCTCTCTGGCAGAGAAGGCTGCACATCTCACAAAACTACAAATCCCAGGACTCCATAACATCAAGGCACGGCATTTAAAGCAATGTCAAACTGCATTAATTCTGTGAAGTTGAAAGCTTTCATGGCTGGCATCCATAGGTTTTTTGTGGGTTTTTTGGGCTTTGTGCCCATGTTCTAGAACTCATGGGCACATGGCTCAAAAAACTCACAAAAAATTATGCATTAATTCTGCTGTGTGTCAGCAGCTCTAGTCCACCGCTCAAGCCACTACACCACACAACCTCACTTTTTATTATATTCAGTTTTAGCTATTTTGAGTTAAACTATATTGCAATTAGAACTGATGTGGCATAGTGGTTTGAGTGTTGGACTATGACTCTGGAGACCAGGGATCAATTCCTCTCTTGCCATGAAAATCATTGGGTGACCTTGGCCAAGTCACAGACTCTCAGCCTCAAGGGAAGGTAATGGCAAACCTCCTCTGAGCAAACCTTGCCAGGAGAAAACCCGCCATAGGTTCACCTTAGGGTCATCATAAGATTTGAGCATGCAGCAACACTTTGGATCTCATCTGGGGAGAAAGGCAGAATGTAAATGCAATAAAAATAAAGAAAAAGGGAATTAACAGTGTGCAGACATAGAAAGCGCTTGCAAATGGAGACCCCACTGTGTTCTCATTTGCAGTTTACATTGTGGAGGTTTTCTGGAAGCAATGCTAATGAAAGCGAACACAAAACATTTGGGGGCTGGGGAGGCTAATGTCAACTTGATCCCAAAAGTTAACCTGAAGGTTCAACTGGTCATTAACACCTATGGATTTTGGCCAGAAGTGGCAAAAATCCCTTCCAAAGCCTATCTCTCCCTAGCCATTTGAAGCAAAAAGGCATTTTAAAAGCCTCAAAACCAGGAAAAACCTAAGCCAGAGTAATTCCTGGACCCTACTGCTTTCCATTTAGAGTAGCCATAGATCTGATTGCAATAAATAACACAGAATGATGATCTACAGAAAATTAAGGGAAAACCCCTCCTTAACAACCAGGAGAAATATTAACACACGGGAATAATATTATTATTTTTAAAATTTTTAAGCTTCATGTGTTTCACAATGTGGCAACCACATTTCTAGCTTTCCTCCACTTTTCTTGTTGTTATGTGCCTTGAAAACCCTCTATTAGGGTTTCTTTGTGAGATTTATTCAGTGGGAGGTTTGCATTTGCATTGCAGAAATAGTACAGTTTGACACTGCTTTAACTGCCTCAACTCAGTGCTATGGAATCCTGGGAAGAGTTGTGCACTGAGCCACAGCTGTTAAGTGGTACCATTAATGGCATTATTCCTGAAATGTAGATGCAGCCAAGGGCCTGAGCAGATCAAAAGGAAAACCCAGTTCGATCCTGGTTTTTCTGAAATTGGGTGGAAACCCTGATGTCTGCAAGGCAGCCCAAACCACTACAGGTAGTCCATACCATGCAGTGTCATAAGACATGGTTTCCAGACCCTTCACCATTTTGGTCACCCTCCTGGACACGATGGAGCTTCTCAACATCTTTTTTGAATTGTGGTGCCCACAACTCCAGGTGAGGCCTGACCAAGGCAGAACAAAGTGGCACATTTCCCTTGATCTAGACACTATACTTCTGTTAATGCAACCTAGAATCATACTGGCCTTTTTAGCTGCCACATCCTACTGTTGACTTGTGTTCTGCTTGTGGTCTACTAGGACTCCTAGATCCCTTTTACACGTAGTCTCGTTCAGCCAGATGTCCCCCATCCTACATCTATGCATTTCATTTTTTTCCTACCTAAGTGCAGTACCTTACATTTCTTTGTGTTGAAGTTTATTTCATTAGTTTTGGCCCAACTTTCTAATCTATTTAGGTCATTTTGAATGTTGATCCTGCCCTCTGGGGTATTAGCTATTCCTCCCAATTTGGTGTCATCTGCAAATTTGATAAGCATGCCCCCTCTGCTATTGCAGGTGATATATGGGATACATCTACAATGAAGAAGTAATGCAGTTTGATATCACTTTAACCGTGGTTGAACATTAGGAGGAACTTCCTGACAGTAAGGGCTGTTCGACAGTGGAACACACTCCCTCGGAGTGTAGTGGAGTCTCCTTCCTTAGGGGTCTTTAAGCAGAGGCTGGATATCCATCTGTCAGGGATGCTTTGTTTTGGAGTTCCTGCATGGCAGGGGGTTGGACTGGATGGCCCTTGTGGTCTCTTCCAACTCTATGATTCTATGATTCTATGATTCTATGTGGTGTCTCCATCCTACAGAATCTGGGGATTTGTCATTTTGTGAGGCACCAGCACTTTTTGGCAGAGAAGGCAAAAGACTTGGTAAAATTACATAACCCAGGATTTCATAGGATGTCAAAATGCATTATTTCTACAGTGTGGATTCACTCATAGCCATCTTAACTTGCAGCTATGGATGGTCCTTAATCTCCATGAATTTATCCAGTCCCTTTGAAAGCCATCTTGTGGCACTGGTTTCACAAGTTAAATAGGTGAAGTCCTTATTTTTATTTGCCCTGAATTTCCCATTCTTCCACTTTACTGGATAACCTATTGAATTCTTATATTATGAGACAGAGTTTCTACGTATATATTTTCACGACATCTTGAAGAATTTTATTTTATTTTATAGCTGTATCATGTCACTGACTTGCCATATTACCCCAAAGGCAATGTATCCTGTCTGATCTTGAAGTTAAGCATAGTCAGCCCTAGTTAGTACTTGGATGGGAAACCGCCAATGGATACTAGGTGCTGGAGGCTGTATTTCAAAGGAAGGAAATGGCAGAACCACCTCTGAGTATTCCTTGCCTAAGAAAATCATGAAAATCATGGGATAACCGTACGTTGATAGTCGATATGAAGGCACATATGCATAAACATCATGTCTAACCTTCCTTCCCGGTTATATTCGTACCTTAAAGACCAAACTTTGATCCTTACACTCTTAGGATTTGTGCAAAAATCTATATAGCTTGAACAAAAGTTCATGAACAGGCTTGAGACGGGGAATTTCTTGGAAATGTTTTTTTCCTCCTATCCCAGGAAGTCAACAGGATGTGAACTTTTGCATTGATCCTTGAAGGATAGCTCCTAAAATATGACTCTGGAAGAACAAATCCATATGCAAACTGTCAGAAAAGGAGCCAGTGTGGTGTGGTACTTTTGAGTATTTGGCAACTGGTAGCAGCTTTCGAGGAAATCAATGACAAAAAGCCCCTCTGAAGAATTCTTGCCAAGAGAATGAGAGAACCATATGAGAGAACCATAGGTCAGAGTCAAGTTGAAGGCACATAATAATAGTATTGTGAGCCAATGCGGTGTAGTGGTTTCAGTGTTGGACTACAGCTCTGGAGACAAAAGTTCACTTCCCCGCTTGGCCATGAAACCCAATGGGTGACCGTAGGAAAGTTACAGGCTCTCAGCCTCAGAGGGAAGGCAATGGCAAACCTCCTCTGAACAAATCTTGCCTAGAAATCCCCACGGGTCACCATGCGTCGGAAATGACTTGAAGGCACACACAGCACTCACACAATAATAGTATTAGGCCATTGCTCCACCTGTCTTGGTTTTTGGTGGCCCCATGAATTTCATAGGGTTTTCTTAGGCAAAGGATATTCCTCTGAAATATAGATTCCACCTAAAAAGAGATTTGACCTATACATTAGGGAAGCTAGGTAAATATATAGTCTTGTGGATAATCTTTGCAATTTGCAGCAGCAAATCAAGCCTTGGAAGTCTCTCTGTATGAGTTGGCCTTGGTTTTGTGATCCTCAGGGGAGGGCTTTCTCTCAGTCCCACAACCATCACAACCACGGTTGGTGGGGACACAAGAGAGGGCCTTCTCAGTGGCTTCTCGAACCCCCTTCCCATGGAGGCCAAAACAGCCCCTCCTTGTTATCCTTCTGTCGGCAGGCTAAGACATTTTTATTCAGACAGGCTTTTAAAACAGAAAGTTTTTAAAGAAGAGGCTCGGGGATGCTGTACTGTTTTAAATGTACTGTTTTTAACAGTTTTTATGTTCTTAAAACTGCATTTGATGCTTTTGATGTGTTTGTTTTCAATTTTATTGTTCTTTTAAATTATGAGCTGCTTTGAATCCCAATTTGGGGGGGGGGAGGGAACTGGGATGATATTGTTGTTATTGTCACCACCACCATCACTATCCCAGTGTGGCATTGGACTACAACTCTAGAGACTAGGGTTCAAATCCCCGATCAGGCATGGAAAGTCACTGGGTGACCTTGGGCAAGACACACTCTCTCAACCTCAGGGGAAGGCAAAAAAAAGCTCCTGTAGAACACATCTTGCCAAGATAGCCCCATGATATGTTCACTTAGGGTCACCCCAAGACAGAAAATGACGTGAAGGCAGACACCACCACCAACAACAAAAGCATCAAATCATAGAATTTTTTTTGCTATACTGACTGAACTGGAAATTTGCACATGGCTCTTTTCCCTCTTGCCCAGAGCTGAGTCTCCCCAAACTGGAGAATTTGCACCTGCATCTCCCACCTAGAGATGACCTATGGCAACTGGAGACTCGGACCTTGAGATCTGGCAATTCTATACAACTCTCTTTTTTCATTTCATTTTAAAACTAAATGGCCCCGGAAGCCACATGCAAACCACATGATTCCTGCCTCTGTTGCAATTGCAATGTCCTGCATTGAGCAAAGGTGTGGACTAAATGACCCCCAAGGTCCCCTTCCAGCTCTAAAGGCTGAGGCTTCTGTAGAGGAGCATCCAGCATACCTTGATCTGGGAGCAACAGGGCAGGCTGGAGGCAACAGGCCTGAATATGTTAACTATTCCTGATAAGACCATCAAAAGACAGATAATGTCATTTTGTTTGTTTTATGTACAAAGGCTGGAGATCCTTCAAGAAGGATCGCTATCAAAGAGGTCTGTTTTGGAACCCTGTCCACTCCTTCATTTGTGGTCCTCTGCGTGTGTGTGTGTGTGTGTGTGTGTGTGACATTGTGGTGTGGTGTGCCTTCAAGTCATTTCTGACTTATGGAGACCCTAAGATGACCACATCCTGGGGTTTTCTTGGCAACATTTGCTCAGAGGGGGTTTGCCACTGCCTTCCTCTGAGGCTGAGAGAGTGCGACTTGTCTAAGGTCACCCAATGGGTTTACATATCCAAGCTGGGAATCAAACCTTGGTCTCCTGAGGCATAGTCCAATGCTCAAACTACTACATAACACTGGCTCTCCATGTGTGACATGAACAAACAGGCCATATTTTGGGTGCCCCATTGAGTACTCTTCGTTAAATTTCAACCAATTGAGTCTTCAGACGAAGACCTTGTGATTCCACTTCTTGCCTGGCAGATTGACAGAGATATGGCCAAGAAGCTTTGTAGAAGCTCAGCTGCGACTGATTTGGATCAAGTATCCTTCCTTGGCCATGTTCTTGCATGAATTTTCATCAGACTTTGGTCTCGCAAAGTCGTGAGGCCCACAATTACACGACTAAAGTGCATCTTTCCTCTGTTTTGATTCTCCAGGCTGTTTGACCTGAACAAGGAGAAGAAAGTGTTTCAAAAGGATGGCTTAAGTGAAACCTATTGATTTAGAACTTCAAAAGCATTCTTTAAAATAACAACAATTAAAAACAAGCAAATTTCCCATTTTGAAAGCCAGGCACATGGATTTTAGAATGCGCAGCTGTGCTGCTACTGGGATGTTTGGAGATGCTGCTGCTTTCTATGGGCTGAATGTGGGAACTGAGCTATTAATCAAGAACTCAGGCTGGCTCCACACTGTAAAAATAATCCAATTAGCCTCTACTTTAACTCCCTGGCTCAACCCTATGGCATTCTGGGGACTGTAGTTTCGTGAGACATTTAGTTTTACAGTCTTTCAGGATTTCATAGCATTGAGCCAGAACAGTTAAAGTGGTGTCATCCTGGATTATTTCTGCAGCGTGGTTGGAGTCTCAGAACATAAACTGGAAAGTTTGGAATACAGAAGCAGATCTGGAGCTTTTTAGCAGAAAGGTAAAGATTTCAGAAAGGTAAAGTCTGTAGGTGATTTCAAAAATGTACATCTGTTTGGATAGTTCCCCCCCCCCTTTTTTTCCTTTGATTTCTCTAGACAATAAAATCAACATATTTGGGAAAGGAAGTTCAAATAGTAACACAAGAATAAGTATAATCAATAATAATATCTGAACCAATTTTTTTTTTAAAAAAACCAAAGTTTAGCAATAAGTTTAAAAAGCCAGAAATGACTGTATAGAAACATGGTCATAATAGTGATGTATATATTATTTTATTTGCTTCAAGGCTTGTAGCTATTGCTGGGATGTGGTTTTAGGGCTGCCCTAAATCGGAAATGACTTTAAGGCACACGACAACAACAATAGGCATTCTATTAGTAAAATGTTGGAAAGCACACTAGACACCTCTATGGTTGACCAAAACCTGTGATACTGTGCCTTAAGGGGTGACTGGAACTCCTTGTGAGATTTCTTAATGTCAAAACCAGAGCACAGCCCCGAACCATTTGGAAATGAGAAACATCTAGGCTCCTTTCTCCAGTTCTGAAACAGACTGAATTAATCACTAAGGAGACTGCTTTTGACAGGTTTCCAAACACAAACGTATCAAAGAAAAGAAAGAAAGAAGAGGCACATGCTGAATTTTCTGCAGCAGGTGTTTGCATTTCATGCTGCTGAAGAGTAGATGTGAAATACGGTAGTTTTATTCCCAGTTGTATAGGAGGTGATAGCATCTGGTCCTGTCCGGAGAGTAAGCAAATGTAGACACTTCTGCTAAATCAGATTAAGTGGTTAATCGAGACCTTAACTTGGGAAAGTGACCTTTTTGGATTGCAGTGCCCAGATTCCCCCAGTGAGCTTTAGGGGACTTTGGGTACTGTAGTCTGTAACACTCTGCCTGTGACTCCTATACTTTTCAGAATTTGGGCATGTGGTCTTAAACGCTCTGCCCATGATTCCCATATTTTCAGTTTGGGGATGTTACATTTTTGGACTGCATTTCCCAGAATCCCCCAGCTAGTATCTAGAACAACATCGCAAGACCAGAGGCAGAGATGGACAAATATGGAGGGTGCAAGGACTAACTTTCTGCCTTCCCGGGACCTTCCAGGGAACCGGACTCCCCAAAATACCAATCTCCCCGCCCCAGAAAATGTAAAATTACTACAAGTTCACTGCTGACTTTGAAAAGAATAAAAAGCCACTAAACAGTGATGGTTTTATTGGGCAACCAAAATGTTTGGTGGATTTTTGTTTGAATTTGCTAAATGGCCAACACAGCTACCTCTGTATATTTTTTTGAAAATAATAGTTATTTTAAATTTAACACTGTGGAGGTGCTGACAAAATCATCCGTGGATGCTGGGGGATTCTGGGATCTCATTAAACACAGTGGCATAGTAACATGGTCTCCCTAACATAAAATGGGAAAAATCAAGGTTTGCGTCATGTATATTCAAACTGTGGATGCTTGAATCCATGGATAAAAATAAAGACAAAGATTGCATAGATATGAAGGGCTGACTGTAGAGACCAAATAGTGAGGATAGAAAGAAAAACCTATGGGAATTATATGAAGTGGAAGGCTTTCATGGCCGGTATCCATAGTTTTTGTGCATTTTGGGGGTATGTGGCCTGAAAGTCTTCCAGAACACAGTCGCATAGCCTGAAAAACCTACAAAAAACTATGGGAATTAGTCAGCACTAACTCCCTGAATGTAGGAAGTATTGGATGTAAAAAAATTGTTCACGATCAGAAGTCAATTTTAAAAAAAATAAAGAAAAAGAATGAGAAGAAAGCAGCTGCTTTAACCACAGATGACTTCTCTTTGGAGGACAACCTTGAGCTTTTAAAAATCTTTTTCCTTCTCTCTCCCTTCTTTCTTTCCCAGTTGGCTCTGCTCATCCTTACAGAGATTGCTTTCCATGTGGCGAGATGCCCAATTTATCAAGGCCATTTCTTATCATAACAAATTGTTTTAGGAAACTTAGGGTTTTTTTGGGGGGGGGGGGGTAGTATTGTGAGAAAGAGTTTTTCTCTGTTTAGAGCCTGTAAGTGCCTCCCTAGGTCTTGGCACATGGCTCCTACATGGTGGAGATGCTTTGCCAATCTGACAAGGTGCTTTTCAAGCCATAGGGATGTTGATATTACATTTCCCTCCGTCTATAAACAGAAGGTTCGGACAGCATGACCGAAAACCTTTTGCTGTCTGGGAAAGGGGAGAAGAGGCTGGAGATGAAAGGCATAGTAGTGATGATAAAAGCAGGCAAAAGCAAGGGTTTTGGAGATGGAGAACTGACAGAATTTGAAGAATGGTAGTGTAGACCATATAGTAGGCCCTTGGTATCCACTGGGGTTTGGTTCCAGGACCCCCCATGGATAACAAAATCCATGGATGCTCAAGTGCCATAAATGCAACAGCATAGCAAAATATATAAAATAAAATAGAAAATCAAGGATATAACCATGTTAGTCTGTAGAATCAGTACATAGAGAGATCTTGTAGCACCTTTGAGACTAACTGGCCAAATGCATCTGAGGAAGCAGACTGAAGTCTATGAAAGCTCATGCTGCCAATTTCTTTGATAGTCTCAAAGGTGCTACCAGATCTCTACATAGAAAATCAAGATTTGCTATTTGGAATTTATACTTTTTAAAAAAACATTTTCAAGCCATAGATGCTTGAATCCGTGGGTAAAAAAATCTGTGGATAAGGAAGGCTGACTATAAAATTTGAGAGACCAGTCATATGAATCAGTATATGAAGAGTTTACAAAGCCCCTCTTTAGAAATACTTTGCTTCCAGTGCTTGTTATCACATTCAAAATCATTTCCCCTCCTTCCTCGTGACAATGCTGGGAAAAAATAAATAATTGATTGCAGTATCAAAAATCCACCAAACAGTGATACCTTTATTGGATCAACCAAAATGCACAATATACATGTTGCACGTTTTCGAAGATCCACTGGCTTGTGAAGGCAAAGACTTTCATGGACAGCAGCCATAGTTTTGTGTGGGTTTTCCGGCTATGTGGTCATGTTCTAGAAGAGTTTATTCCTGACGTTTCACCAGCATCTGAAGATGCCAGCCACAGATGCTGGTGAAATGTCAGGAATAAACTCTTCTAGAACATGGCCACATAGCCCAAAAAACCTACAAAAAAACTCCACTGGCTTCTTTAAAAGGCAAGGTGTTAACCCTGCAAGAGATCCCCCTTCATACAATCTGAACTAAGAACAAAAACAGCAAAATGCAGACCTATAGCTAACATCTTCAGTATCTTTTTCCACCTTTGCCCGTTGAAGACGCCAGTGAAGCTTTGAAAGCTTATAATGTGAATATCATCCATTTTGTTTGGCCCAATAAAGGTATCATTGCTTGATGGATTTTTTTTATGTTCTTGGATTTGCTATATGTCCAACATATTGTTATCCATGGGGGGTCCTGGAACCAAACCCCAGTGGATACCAAGGGCCTTCAATGCAGAGAAATGTAAGGTTCTGCACTTAGGGCGGAAAAATGAAATGCACAGATATAGGATGGGGGACACCTGGCTGAATGAGACCACATGTGAAAGGGATCTAGGAGTCCAAGTAGACCATAAGCTGAACATGAGTCAACAGTGCGATGCGGCAGCTAAAAAAGCCAATGCAATTTTAGGCTGCATCAATAGAAGTATAGTGTCTAGATCAAGGGAAGTTATAGTGCCACTCTATTCTGCTTTGGTCAGGCCCCACCTGGAATACTGTGTCCAGTTCTGGGCACCACAATTCAAAAAGGATGTGGAGAAACTGGAGCATGTCCAAAGGAGGGCAACTAAGATGGTGAAGGGTCTGGAAACCTTGCCCTATGAAGAACGCCTTAGGGAGCTGGGGATGTTTAGCCTGGAGAAGAGAAGGTTAAGAGGTGATATGATAGCCCTGTTTAAATATTTGAAGGGATGTCACATTGAGGAGGGAGCAAGCTTGTTTTCTGCTGCTGCAGAGACTAGAATGCGGAACAATGGATGCAAACTGCAGGAAAAGAGATTCCACCTCAACATTAGGAGGAACTTCCTGACAGTAAGGGCTATTCAACAGTGGAACACACTCCCTCGGAGGGTGGTGGAGTCTCCTTCCTTAGGGGTCTTTAAGCAGAAGCTGGATGGCCATCTGTCAAGGATGCTTTGATTTGGAGTTCCTGCATGGCAGGGGGTTGGGCTGGATGGCCCTTGTGGTCTCTTCCAACTCTATGATTCTATGATTCTATGAACATGGCTGTCCCTGGAAGCTGATTGCAATATGTTTCACTGGTTTTACTTGCTAGGAGTTGTAATTTGGATTGAGGTTTGCCATTGCCTTCCTCTGAGGTTGAGAGAGTGTGACTTGTCCATAGTCACCCAACGGGTTTCCTGGCTGAGCTGGGGATTCGAGCCCTGGTCTTTAGAACTGTAGTCCAGCACTCAAGCCACTATGCCACACTGGATCTAAAAATTACCTGGGGAAAAGGTAGTTAGAAAATTACACTCATCGAGTAACATTGTTCCAGCTCATTATATTACTTTGGAAAGGTAACTTTACTGTGCCTTTGTGAGGAAAAAATACTTTGTCGCAGACAGTGTCAGTTGGTACTGCCTAAAACAGTAGAGGGTCAAACCTGACCTGGGTTATAGTGCAAACTTTAAAGGAGTTATCCAGCTCCTGAATCGCATTTGGAGAACATTTCAGCACCTTGCATATGGAGGTTCCTTTACAGTTCTGACTGAAACCCAGAACAGATGCACTACCTGGGTTCCTTCCAAACACCATTGGTGAGAGGTAACTAGGGCTGCTGCCACATTGCAGAAATAATGCAGTTTGACACTGCTTTAATACCCTATGGAATCCAAGGATTTGCAGTTTATTGTGGCCCCAGAGGTCTCTGACAGAGAAGGCTAAACAGCTCAGAAAACTACAAATCCTCCAAATCCGAAGCATTGAGCCATGGCAGCTAAAGCGGTGTCAAACTGCATTAATTGTGCAGTGTGAATGCAGCCTATGTGACTTGCAGATTCTGAGCACAAAGGAACCTCTCACTTCAAATGTTGGCAGGATTTCCTTTCTAGCTCCCTTGCTGCTGGCTCAGGCCCATTTAAAGTGAGTGTGAATTTTCTTTGAAACAGCAGAAAGGGAAATGTTGGAAAGATCTATCAAAGAGGCATAAATCTTCCCTGGATGGGATATGCTTGCCTGTTGTAAGCTATTGTTCCTGCTGTTCAGAGCTTGCTGCTGCCTGAATAAGTGTTTCCTTTCCAAATTTCTAGGGGAAAAGATTGGTGTCAAGAGGTCTCATAATGGCTGGATTTAGAGCTGTCGCTGGAGGAGGGAAAGCCATAAATCGAAGTGCTTTCCTTTGCCACTCTCTGAGGCTGCATCTGCACTGCAGAATTAATGCAGTTTGGTACCGCTTTAACTGCCATGGCTCAAAGCTATGGAATCCTGGGGTTTGCAGGTTGTTGTGGCACTGGAGCTCTTTGACAGAGAAGGCTAAATAGCTCACAAAACTACAAATCCCAGATTTTCCATTGAGACATGGCAGTTAAAGCGGTGTCAAAGTGTGTTACTTCTGCAGTGCAGATGCAGCCTTAGTTGGAACAGGGATGGCAACTTTTGAGTAGCCTTCTTTAGATACTGCAAGGCATAGGTCCAAAGGCCTTGGGACCTTGGAGAGAGGCACACAGAATGCCAAAATAAAAGTTGTTGCTGTTGTGTGTGGATATGTGTGTGTGTATAAGTCATTTAAGAAGGCAGCTAACAGTATACAGGCTGAGCTTCCTTGTGAGAGATTTTATTTACTGAGACATTTGTCTATTAGTGCTATGATTTCACTTCATCTCCCCTGGCTGCATCATGAGGAATCCTAGAATTTGTAATTTGGTGATGCACTAGAGCTCTCTGGCAGAGAATTCTAAGTACACCTCCCTAAACTGGAAACCCCAGAATTCCTTATAAAAGAACTCTGGAAGTTGAAGTGGAATCATAGTGCTGAAAAGGGCCCCAGCTTTATTTGTATCCACCATGTTGGGGCGCATCTACACTGTAGAAATAAGGCAGTTTGACCCCACTTGCTCAACCTTCATCCTATGGAATCCTGTGATCTGTAGTCTTGCATGGTCTTTTGCCTTTGCTGCCCAAGAGTGCTGGTGTTTCACACAACTATGAGTCCCAGGGTTCTTTTGGATGGAGTCATGGGTGTTCAAATGGTGCCAAACTGTATTATTTCTACTGTATAGATGCACCCCCAAAATGGTGTATAATAAACCTGGGAAAATTCAAAGACATAGCCATGTTAGTCTGTAGAATCAGTACGTGGAGAGATCTTGTAGCACCTTTGAGACTAACTGGAAGAAAGAAGTTGGCAACATGAGCTTTCATAGACTAAAGTCTACTTCCTCAGTTTGCATTTTACCCAGGAAAAGAACTAAATAATAAGAATAAATAAGAATCAAGAACTGCTTCCAATTTAGCCAGAAAATTAATATATTGGAGCCTTCTGGAGCCAAGTTCTCTTTTTGCAGTTAGTATTCATCCTTTAAACACACACACACGACTCCCATTCTGTTCATTTTCCCCCATGCTCTGCTTTCCAAGTTTTTCTAGCTTCTGTCTGGCACAGCAGAGGAGCTGAACGCCTTCCAAAAACATTGCGCAGTTTATCAACCCCAGTCCTGGACATTATGTATATTCTGTCTCCATCTTCCAGGGTGCAGTACAAACAAGGCCTCTGTTCCTGCATGATAAATCCCAGGCGGCCTCTACATGTGCCACATATAAACCTAGAACAAAGCCGCAAGGACACCGCTTTCCCTTCTGCCTCCCTTCTCTGCCCCATGCCTTCTTCACCCTCTGCATTGCATCTGTTTGTCTGCTTCATACTTTTTATGGATTATTCCCATCTGGAAGAGTGTTGTTAGCCTGCTTGGTGGTTACATGCCTTGTTTTTTCTGGCAATGCATTTTCTAGGAATGATAATACAGGGTTTTGTCCTCTTTGGAGGCAAAGGGGTTCAGGGGATTTAAAAGCCTGTTTGGAAGATGTAAATTGGAAATCACTTGTTTCATGATCTTTCTCCCAAAAGAAAGGCAGTTTACAACAATTCAAAAAGGATCAAGCTAAAATATTAATTTGCACATAAACAAAGTCCTTGGAGACAAAACAGGACACTTACACAGACTGCAGCTCCTAGAATTCCCTGCTACAGACCATGCTGTCAAGGGACGCTGATAACCCAAAGGTCAATTTCTTGCATTTTTGTCTGCTGCAGACCTGCATCATAGTGGTGTATACATTTGTAATCAGGGCTGCATCTACACTGCAGAATTATTGCAGTTTGACACCATGGCTCAATGCTGTAGAATTTTGGAGTTTGTAGTTTTGTGAGATATTTTGACTTCTTCATCAGAGCGCTCTAGTGCCCCCCCAAAATGACAAATCCCAAGATTCCATAGGATCAAGCCATGGCAGTTAAAGTGGTGTGCCTTTCCAGCAGAAAGATGCAGAACTTTGGATCTTGGAGTGCCTTTGAGACTATCTGAAAGAAAGAATTTGGTACCTTGCCGTTCCCTATGTCATGCAATTTATGCCTGTCTGTATCCGGGCAAGTTTCTTGAAGAGGCTGATGGATTTCCACTTCCATTTTGGGTTGGAAGGATCTTTAAAGTGTTTGAGCATGTCTTTTCACACAGTCCAAGTTATACCACTTGATCCTTTCCTTTGGATAAATGACAGGCTGGGCATTTGCACTAAGCATTGTGTGGGATGAGGCTCCCTCTAGTGTGAGTTCCATGAATTAACAGGGAGTTTCAAAATCCATATTGGAGTAATACCCCTTTATTGGTAGATTTCAAAGACATAGCCTTGTTTGTTTGGAAAATCAGTGCCAGCATGGCATAGTGGCTGGATTACGGCTCTGCAGACCAGGGTTAAATTCCCAGTTTGGCCATGAAACCCACTAGGTGACCTTGGGCATGTCACACTCTCTCAGCCTCAGGGGATGGCAATAAATCTTGCCAAGAAAACCCTGTGATAGGTTCGCCTTAGGATAGGATTGTCATAAAAAGTGGAAATGACTTGAAGGCCACAATACATGCACACACAACACATATATGGCAACCCTTTCTTGCTCTTTTTGTGTCCCAAAGCCAACAGATTTTCAAAAGTCTCCATGTGAGAGGATGTATAGGTGCACATGGATGGTTTCTGTATCTAATGGGAACAAGAAGAAAGGAAATTTTGGCCTTCCTTTTTGGGGAATGTAAATGCAGTTTTGATGAATATGGTCTCTCTAGGTATCTTTAGGTCCTCCAGCACAACTCTGCCAGAAGTTGACCATTTGCTGGAAGATCTAGAAGTTCCTACAGAAAACATTATCTGCATTTCTAGGTCCTCTAGCATGATTCTAGAATCGGCTTCTGGCAGATATTAACCATAGAGTTGCATAGAGAGCCTGGAAATTCCTAGAGAGATGTTTACTTAAGTAAAAAGAAGAGTGTTTGTTTTTTTTATTTGTGGTTTTCCCACATTCACGGGGTCCTTCACCTCTAACCCCAGTGAATGTGGAGGGACCACTACGAGGAAGAAGTTGTTGTTGTTGTCTTTGGACACGCCGGATGGGACTGTTCATTGACTTAGTGGTTTGCATCCCTCTAGCTCAGGATTCGCTGATGCTCAGACATGTAGCTTCCCATGTGCCCAGATGTGTTTTCTGACATGTGTTTGATTCCTTTTCCTTTTTCCTTCCTTCTCTCTGCAGTGCCTACAGACTATTTTGACGATTACACCGAAGGCCGGGAATGCGTCAATTGTGGGGCCATGTCCACCCCGCTATGGCGGAGAGATGGCACTGGCCACTATCTGTGCAATGCCTGTGGACTCTACCACAAGATGAATGGCATCAACCGGCCGCTGATTAAGCCCCAGAGGAGGCTGGTAAGGAGCAGCTTGTCCTGATCTAGAAACATGGCCCATGCCACAACTGTTGGGTCAGGCCCACAACTGTTTCCAACCCAGATACACCCCATGTAGAATCCTGATCCAGAATAGCCGCCCTGCCCAATAATAGATCTATACTGGGGTGGGGAAAGTGCAGTCTGCAGTTGCATGTGGGCCTTTGAATGTCCCCTTTTCCACCTCACCCCTAAGATTTTCAAGCCCCCAGAGCCCTCAAAATATTTTAAAAGTTTGGACAAATATTCAGCCAAAAATGAGAGGGGAAAACATCAAAGCACCACAAAAACATTGTGCTTCGGGCCCCCCATAATATTCTCTCCCACACATGCTCAAGATTAGCCATTTGGCATCTGATTCTTGCAACTAGACGTGATGCAATATCAATTCTGGCCATTTTAGAACTGACAGTGGAAATGGCCCCCAACTCTGTACAGCTAAGACTTTGAGGCTACTAAAGCCCGTGTTTAGTAGCCTCATGGAACACATCTAGGTTGTGATCCTGTGTCCCTTTCAAATTTGTAATTGGTTGACCGGCCAAACCCAAATGGTGCTCAGCAATGGCTCCTTTTCATCCTGGAGAGTAGTGACCAGTGGGGTGCCACAGGTTCTGTCCTGAGCCCAGTGTTATTAAACAACTTTATCAATGACTTGGATGACAGAATTGGGGGCATACTTATCAAATTTGCAGATGACACTGAATTAGGTGAAGTAGCTAATACCCTAGAAGACAGGATCAAAATTAAAAATGACCTGAATAGATTAGAAAGCTGCACCAAAACTAACACAATGAATTTCAACAGGGAGAAATGTAAGGTACTGCACTTAGGCAGAAGAAATGAAATGCATAGATATAGAATCTGGCCCATCTGGCTTAATAAGACTATATATGAAAGGGATCTAGGAGTCTGGATGGCCCTTGTGGTCTCTTCCAACTTCATGATTCTTTCATTCTATTATTCTAACTATTACCATTACATTCAGTGATATATGGGAATTATAATTTATGAGTAACAAACATTACTAAGGATTCTGTATGGTGTGGTATGGGAGAAGGTCAATGGGAAGTGTGTGCCATCATGAGTTACCCATCAAGGAAGACACCAACCCTAGTGATGCCATTGCATTGGATAAACATCTGGTTACACACCACAGCCAGATGTAGAGGGATAACATCTTCCACCAAGACCCACTCTTGATCCATTTCAATGACTGAGTTCTAGCAGTTATGAGGAGCAGGTCTTGTGTGAAGTTAACAGGTCTTAATTGCCCATCACCACCAATTCTTGAAATTATAACAAGGAGTATATGTACATTATATTGTTATAGCAGTTTAATTTAACAGTAAGAGTTATGCAAGTGAACTCCACTCATTACTCTCAGGTTGTGTTCTCTTCCTCTCTCCAAAGACTCAAGCTGCCTGCCTGACTCATGGTTTTGCTATGATAGTCCCCTGAACTGCCATACTGTGTCTGGTGGAGAGTGCAGAGAATCAGAGAAGCATCTGGCTCTAATCTGTAGCCAGATCCACAGTGATATATCTGCTGCTGAGATCCAAGGTCTTAGTGAATGATATCATCATTTTGCATCTAGCTATAGGGCATAGCCAGATGCTTTTCTAATCCCATGTCCTCACTACCAGAAACTGAATAACCATTTGGAGGGCTATTACAGCAAAGTCATGGAGATTATCAGACAAGGGACATCCTGTCCCTTCATATTCCCATAATGTTCCTGTCCTTCCTGTGCAATCGCGGGGAGGACTTTCAGATGGAATTTATGCTTATCCCATCTGGGAAGTGCAAATGATGGAGATCACGCAACAGACTTTCAGATGAAGTTGCACAGATCCTATCATTATCATGCCATTAAAGTGACATTGCGTTAATCACATTAATGGAATGCCATTGTAATGACAGATTAATGGTGGGATCAACACTACAGTTTGAAAGTCTTTTACGTCATCGCAGTCACAGACTGGTTAAAAATGGAATAAAGATGGGGGAGTGATCCCATCCCTGTGTGAAAATCTCTGGTGAGGCTCTTTGGTCACTGTGGAGGGAGGAAGAGAATACCAAACAATAACAACAGCAAAAGACATACACAGGTATAAGGTGTACTTGCGCTTGTGTATGTCACTAACAGGATGTCTGCCATAGCCCTGAATCTTACGGATATTTTCCAACTGGGGATAATGTTGGTTTGCTCACTGCTGAGTTAACAGCCAGTTGCTCTTGCTTTTGGATTCTTGTTCCCACAGTCAGCCTCCCGTCGGTTGGGGCTCATGTGTGCCAACTGCCAGACAACCACAACCACCCTGTGGCGCAGGAATGCGGAAGGCGAGCCAGTGTGTAATGCCTGCGGTTTATATATGAAGCTCCATGGGGTAAGAGCAGCTAAAGCAAAACAACATATTATCCATGCAGTCTCCCTGGAATATGGAACGTTAAGTCTGTTGGCATCAGGAGGAACTTCCTGAATTTTGCTTTTTTAAAAAATGGAGTGCAGTAGTAGTAGTTGTTGTGCCTTCAAGTTGTTTCCGACTTATGGTGACTGTATGGCAACCGTATCACAGGGTTTGGTGAAGTACAGTTGGCCCTCCATGTCCATGGCTTCTTTATTCACGGATTCAAGCATCTATGGCATGAAAGTATTCAACAAATATATAAATTCCAAAGAAGCAAACCTTGATGTTGCCATTTTATATAAGGGTCACCCGTTCGCTATCCAATGTATTTAATAGAACTTGAACATCCATGGATGGCAGGTTCTGGAACCAAACCCCAGGGCCCACTGTATATTGAGAGCCAGTATGGCGTAGTGGTTTGAGTGTTGCACTACAACTCTGTAGAACATGAAACTTACTGGATGACCTTGGACAAGTCAGACTCTCTTAATCTTAGTGGATGGCAATGGCAAACCTCCTCTGAAGAAACTTGCCAAGAAAACCCTGTGATGGGTTACCCGAGATAACTCTGAAATGATTTGAAGGCACACAATTTAATTCTTCATGGCTATTATGTGCAGGAAATCTACTGGCCAAGGCAAGTTTGGGGAATGGGGTGCAGATCTGAGTAGATGGTGTTTCAGACCATGACATTACATGCTATTTGAAGGACCATATTCTCCCTTATATCCACAACTTGAGGATTATATCCACAACAATTTGTGGATTGGGGCAGGTTTGAAGAAAAACTGAGTTCCTATTGAGAGGTTTTTGCCTGATTTTATTTTTAAAATTGGAGGGTGTGGGGACTTTGGGGGTTTCAGGTGACCTCACTTTCCCCACCACTGCCCTAAACAGTTTGGAATCCCTCTTTATAGGTCCCAAGGCCTTTAGCAATGAGAAAAGAAGGGATCCAAACCAGGAAACGTAAACCAAAGAACGTAAACAAGTCTAAGCCAACTGCAGGTGAGTAGGATGGATGGAGATATATATATATGTGTATGTGTGTGTGTATAACAAAATATATTCACATGTTTCATTTATTATCTTTTTATCTATGGCATTTATGTATCACCTCTATGAAAGTATATGCCAATACAGGCATTCCAAAATCCAAAAGAACCCAATATCTAAAACACTTCTGGTCCCAAGTATTTTGGACAATGGGAGACTCAACCTCCAACTGTATTTTTAACCCACATTTCCCCCAATAATTTAAAAGCAGACATACCTCCCAGCAGTACAGCTTTCACTCCCATGATCCCTGGCTACAGTCTGGGGCTGATGGGACTCAGAGTCCACAACTGGAGGGACCGGTTGTTTGTGGCTGATTCCATTTTACAAACTAAAACAGTTTCACCGCTGTTTCCATGAAGGGATGTTCATTCGCATATTTAAACCTAGCTTGCGAATTATAATCTTGCTTTTGAAGATGTCTCTTTTGGATTCCATCATCTCAAGGGACCAAGCAGCAAGCAATGACAAAGGCCCTTTTAGTGATGCCTCAGTCAGAGTTGGAGAGAATTTCTTTTTTGTGAAGTCGAAGGCTTTCACAGCCAGCATCCATAGTATTCTGTGGGATTTTCAGGCTGTGAGTTCGTATTCTAGAAGAGTTTGTTCCTGCTGGTGGTGAAATGTCAGGAATGAACTCTTAGAAGACAGCCTCATAGCCCGAAAAACCCACAAAATACTATAATTTCTTTCTTCCCTCCCCCCCCCCTTTTTTTCTTTTTGGATTGAAGCTTCCATCATCCCCCAACCAGTATGGTCACTTTAGTGCCAGTGATAGAATCTAAATATTTATACATTTAGTATTTACAATTCCTAAACTTCCAGTCCCAAAATTTCACAAGATAGAACCATGACAGTTCAAGCAGAATCACAGCACTATAATTGTATAGTGTGGAAGGACCCTAGGTTTGTTATGGTATGGGCTTGCATCAGTCATATATCTATGTCCTATCCAATATACTATACTCGGAGGCAATTCCTATGTCAGTGGGGCAATTTGAAGAATCCATTCCAGATTTTCTCGCTGACATACAGAGTGGACTCAGTTTTCTATTAACATGGAGCATGCTAACAGCTCCAACCATATTGGCCCTTAGGTTTTCAGGAAGGATCTAGTTTAACAAGTGTTTTCCTTCTCCGCTTCTCACACTCACCGATATCTAGGATCAGCGAGTAATAATGAAAACCTTACCTCAGCCATCAGCTCAGCCGCCTGCACCAGCACCACAACTACCAACACCACCGAAGAAATGCGTCCTATCAAGACAGAACCGGGGATTTCATCTCATTATGGGCACCTCAGTCCAATTCCTCAGGTGAATCTTTATTATTATTTCTGATGTAATTAAAATATTTCTCTCCTCTTGCATAATGGTGGGATTTCAGGTCAGCATGTGCCTAAAACCACAATTTAAAATGATTATAGCTTTTAAAAAAACACAATGGTCCTTGGTATCTGCCAGTGGTGCCATTCGGGGGTGCAGGTGGTATGAACCGCACCAGGCGACATCCTGGGAAAGGGGGGGGGGGTGACACCACCTCCTCTGACATCTGCATTTTGGCAAAAATGAGCTGTGACTTTTGTCTGTATCTCCTTAAAATGCTGAAGAGATGGGGTGAGTGGGGTGAGGCTCGGTGGAAAGAGAAAGGAGAGGCCTTTAAATTTTCAAATTTTAATTTTAATTTAAAAAATAATTTAAAAAATCTTTTAAAACATCACATTTTACCAAATTTTCATTTTAACCACATGAAACTAACATACTATATTATTCTGTGTGTATGATATCACAATTTAAAGGTATGAATTTAATTTTGCTAGTTGTTTAGGTCACAACCCTGTCCAGTCTCTGACCAGTTTATGCTACAACTCTGTCCAGCCTCTGTTTAAAGACCTCCAAAGAAGGGGTCTCTTTCTTTGGAGGTCTTTAAACAGAGGCGGGACATTCCTCTGTCGGGGATGTTTTGATTGAGAATTCCTGCATGGCAGGGGGTTGGAATCGATGCCCCTTGCGGTCTCTTCCAACTCTATGATTCTAACTATTACCATTACATTCAATGATGTACATTAGTACAAAAAACATTACTAAGAACTCTGTATGGTGTGGTTTCAGGATCCCCTGTGGATACCCAACCCCATGGATGCTCTAGTCCCATTATATACAGTGGGATAGTAAAATGGTGCTCTTTAAATAAAATGGCAAAAATCAAAGTTTGCTTTTTGGATTTCTTTGCAGGGAGGAACATTTTTGGGGTAATTTTAAAGTTAGTTTTACACATATGTTATGTTACAAATGCATAAACAGAGAAGACAAAGACAAACAAAATAAAGCCGGAAAAAAAACATACAAATACATAACTACAAAGAAACAACTTCAACAACAAATTTTCAGGAGCTTTCCCAATGCCAAGGAATCACATTGAATTGTTAATCATTAATATGCCTGTCTAAAATGTTATTATAATTAATTAATATGTTAATTATTCAGTTATTTATACAATTTTTTTTCTCCCTTCCTCAATCTTTATTTCCCATTTGCCATATACTTTGTCTGTGCATGTGCAGAAAGCTTTATAATCACAATTCCAATAACCCCTGTATTGGAACTTACTCAAATCTTGTATTCATATAATCCTGAAATAACTTCCAGTCTTTTATAAATTGTTAAATTGTTGTATATAAATTGTTGTGGGGTGTGTTTTTAAGCCATGGGTGGTTGCATCCATGGGTGCAGAATCTGTAGAAATGGAGGGCTGACTGTAGCCAAAACAAGACAGAAACTTTTTAAATGTGACAAGTTAAAAAAGTTAGAAAGGCTACAGGAATGAAAGAGTCTATCCATGTACTTTTAAAGTCAATCAAGGCCCATGGCTTTAATAAAAAGCCATGCTTTAGCTTGGGGCTAAGATGAAACCATCCATGCCAACTGGCCTTCCAAGGGAAAGGCATTCCATAAATGGGGTGCCAGAGCAGAGAAAGTCCTCCTGCCATGCCTTGACTTTGTGCCAGAAAGATACCAACATTGGCGCCAACTGGATTTCCATGGGGAGGGCATTTCACAATTGCCATGCCAATGAAAATGCCTTTTTCCATGTATTGTATGCACTGGTGAGACAACATGACCCCAATCTGTGCGCATATACATATATATATGGAAAGTATTGAGGTCCCTTGGATATATCAATCTTATATCCAAGGCTTCCGTTATGCAAAGACTGGAGCCCAATTTATGGCTGCTGCATGCAGCAGAATTAGTGCCACTTTAACTGTCATGACCCCATCCTATGTACTCCTTGGATTTGTAATTTGTTGTGGCACTAGAACACTCTGACAGAGAAGGCTAAATAACTCAAAAAAACTACAAATCTCAGGATTTCATAGCATTGAACCATGGCAGTTTTAGCGGTACCAAGTTGCATTAATCCTGCAGTGTAGAAGCATCCCTTGTCTTTGTGTATTCCCCTTTACACACATTTTTATGTGTAGGAGGGACATTTTTATAATGCTTTAATGCATTTTAAACATTTTTAATCTTCTTTTTTATTTTATTGTTGTACTTTAATATCATTTTGATGTACTGTATTATTTTTGTATCTTTTTAATTGCACTATTTTTAATGTTTTAAGCTGCCCTGAGTCACCCTGGGAGAAGGGTGGGATATAAATAAATATAATAAATAAATAAATACACGGAGTTCAAAGTGACATAATAAACTCAGTTTTCCTACCTGCTCCCTAAGAAAGTTAGTCCAGGCAGGGTCAATTTAAAAACTCTCAACCTTTTATGGTTGATGCTTGCATGAAAAAGGTGTGGTTTAAGGGGATAAAATTGCCATAATACAAATGTGTGGTGTGGGGCAATTTAGAGTATTGTGTACTCTATTTTGTGGAGCTGGAAATGGTGTAGGAGAGGGCAACCGAAAAGCTGTTTTGTCCTCTGGTTACTAACACTGTTGCAAATTGAATTCAATGTACAGTAGTTTGGACTCAATTAACTCAAGAAAGGGAGGTAAGATAGAAGGTAGAATCTTGCCCTTCCCTTCCCAGTGGGTTCCAGCAAAAGCAAACTGCTGCTGCCTCTCCTGGCTTATGTATTCATCCTCATTAGTAACTTTGCCATCTTGAATGCACTCTGATATTGCTTATGAATGCATATCTGGTTTTCATCTGTGACATTTGGGAAGGTATTGTGTGTTCCCTTCACCCTCAGCCTTTCTACTGACCATGTATTTCCTTCTTTCTCTCTCTGCCTCCCTTGCTTTTCCCCATTCCAGGCATTTCCACTCTCTACAGCGTCCGGGCATGGCTCCACTCTTCATTCCACCATGGCAGCCCTCAAACTTTCCCCCCAGGGTTACCAGGCAGGTGTCAGCCAGTCTCCCCAGGCTAGCGCCAAGCAAGACTCATGGAATGGCCTGGTCTTAGGTGAAAACCACGGAGACATCATCACGGGGTAGCTACCTTCTGCCTGTCGTGGATGCACAAGACACATAGAAGAATCATACAATCAAGCGATGCCCAGTTGTTTTTCTTTAGTTTTTTTTCTCTTCCTCTGCCCATTTTCTTGAAGTCTTAGTACAACCATTCCAAACTTTGATCTTTGGAAGTGGCATCTTTGGATTCACCTCTGTGAAGATGGCCATCGACTGTTAGAACAAATGGAAACATTTTGGCCAGCAGTGGTTCAGAAAGCACAGCTACCTTCAGTACATTGGACAAAAAATGATTAATTCTTTCAAGAAAATGAAACAAAACTCTGCCTCGGATGACTTGGACAGCCATGTTTCTGCTCTTTTCTTGACTTTCATCATCTGACTCCTGCTTCACTCAAATTTTTTTGGGAGAACAGACATCCTCCTTGGACTAACCTAACTTTGAAAATGCTCACTCCAAAATCGGCTAGAATAAGGAGTGGGCATGGTACAAGCCTCCACCAGTCCCTCAAAGACTACCAACTCTCCATTTTTTTTAACAAAAATTCAATGTGATTTCAGGTAATTTTGCCTTAAAATCACATAGAAAGCCTCACAAGTGCACAAAAGCACATAAAAATACCTCTTTCCACCCCTAAAAACATCCCAATACACAGTTTCCCTCTACATCTCTCTCAAAATGGAGACAAAAAGTGACCATTTTAAGAGGGACTGCAGATGGAAATAAGGACATATGGGTTTATGCTGGGGAGTGTGTTTTCTGGACATGCTGGGGGGAAATTGCTCCATGGTCCCCATGCCATCGTCCATCCCAGATAAGATTTGGTTGTGTGAACAACTTTTCCATACAGCTGGTTTTCACATGCAAGAGAACCCGGCTATGAAGTGTTGACTTATATACTGACTTAAAACCCCTCCAGTAGAGCTCCCATCATGCCCCATGTGACTGGCACAAAACCAGGCTTTTCACACAGCCAGCCTTGAGCCCAACAAATTTGGAAAAGCCGAACCATTTGTGCAGCCCAGACTGGCCCATTTGCACTACACAATTATAGAGCCAGGATTCCACTTAAACTGCTAT
Source organism: Urosaurus nigricauda (assembly GCA_034509955.1). Classification (NCBI taxonomy): domain Eukaryota; kingdom Metazoa; phylum Chordata; class Lepidosauria; order Squamata; family Phrynosomatidae; genus Urosaurus; species Urosaurus nigricauda. Next base: position 373,313,000 of record JAOEGL010000001.1, on the reverse strand, counting down.
GTCAACATCCTATGGAATCCTGGGATTTGCAGTTTAGGTTAGGGAGGGCATTTAGGATTCATGGCCAGAGTGTTCTGGTGTCTCACCAAACTACAAGCCTCTATATTCGATTGAGGCCTCCCCCCTTTTGTAAGCTGCCTTGAGACCCAGCTGGATATGGATAAAGGGATGGACGGATGTGTGGATGTGTGGGTGGGTGGGTGGGTGGGTGGATCAATGGATAGGTGAGTGGTTGGGTGGGTGACTGACTAGATGGGTGGACATATGGATGGATGGATGGGTGGGTGGGTGGATTGAATGAGTGGGGGTAGGTGGGTGGGTGAGTGGGGGATGGATGGATGGATGGAATGAATGAATCACGACACTATAATTGTGTAAGGTGAATGGGCATGAGGACCATGAAATGGGGCTGGGCAAAGTCTTGCTCTCCAGATGTTGTTGGGCTGCGGCTCCCATCTGCTCTGGCCAGCAAAGCCAGTGTTGAAGATGTTGGGAGTTGCAAGCCCATGACATCTGAAAGGCATCTTTGCCCACACCTCTTTAAAAAATATGGGGCAACATTTTCTTTGGTGAAAGTAAAACAGAAAGAGAACTAGTTGAACATCGTTCAGCTATGTCCCAATGATTTCTCAGGTGGGGAATCAGCAACTGGCAGTCACGGTGCAAAGTGACCTGTTTGTCGACCTACCTGCCATTCCTGGATGCAATAGAGGGGTAAAGGTGAGCAGCCTGACTTGCAATGAATCTAGGCTACCAGGTAGTTACCAGGATGGATTGAGGTCTTACCCCCTCCTGTTGTCCCTCTCCAGTTTTCAGAGGACTCTGCGCCCAAACTAGCTGCTGACTTGGATTCTTTAGTAGTCCTATATGAAGAAAAGATTCCTGCAAAACTGAATGGATCACCTTACATTCATTCTTGGCTTTCTTTTATCCAAATCTAGGACTGGGTTTTCTTAATAAGCTACAGTAAAATCAAACCATAAATGCCAAGCTGAAGATTTGAAAAAGGGTCCAAAGATTTGAGAACCTTTTGAAAGGTGGGAGAAAGATTCCCGAGGTATCTGACTCTGGTAGCTGAGATCACAGCTGGCAGGATCCACTACTGCCTAGGAGATCCCATGGATCTAGTGATCTGACAACTCCCTGCAGCGTGTGCCAGTGTTAAATTCATTCCAATCCTGTCATTTTGATTATTTTTCCCCTTCTGTCACTAGTGATGAATCTAATTTTTTCTTACTTTACAAGCTACAATTCCACATTCCTTTTCCTGACATTAAACTGAAGGAGGGAGTTTCTAATATCCTTAAATTCTCTTCCCCTCCCCAATTCAAACAGAACTTGAAAACGAATATGGAAAAACTGCAAATCAGCTGCATAAGAGGCAAGATTTCCCCGATGCAAGCAAAAAAGGCCATTTTTAAAGCCCAAACACAGCCACCACTTCTGTGCTGCCAAGTTTGCCGCATGAGCTAAATAAAAAGTTCAATGAGATAACAGCAGCCTCTCAGGTTGCATCCAATCTGGAGGTAGGATTGCCATTGTCTTCACCCCACCCAGCTCCTGTGCTTTGAGTTGCCCCCTTGCCTGTCACATTTCCAGGTGGTTCAGGCAGATCTCTGTCCGCAGCTGGGGGAAAAAAGCCTCTTGCTTTTCAAATATTTAAAATGCTGCAAAAAAAGCAAAAGGCACAAGAGCTGCACAGGCCTATTGTTTAGCTCTGGTCAGTTGGCAACCCCATTCTAAGGTGTTGGGTAATGCCTGCATACTTTCCATATCGCGATGCCTGGAACAAGAATAGAAAAGGAGGATCATATAATGATGTATGGCTTCTTGTTTGAGGCACTCAGTCAAAATAGACATTCGTGGGCAGAACATTTACTTTTTTAAAACTATAGCTGCCAGAACCCCTAGCTAGAAAGGTAATGCTGGCTGGTGGGTTGAAGGATTTGTCTGCCAGCTGTGAGAAAATTATGGGCTTTCTGGGAGCTTCAGTCCAAAAATGTAAGTTCTTGAGCTGGACGAGATAGACAAATACTTTGCTCTGACATAAGAATTTTCTTTGAGAGCCCAGATGGCAGACTGGGGTTGGCCTGGATTCTTCAACCAGCTTATTATTTTCAAGGTCAGGAGATGGTGGATCAAATGGTTTTAACAATACAATTCCCATAGGGTTTTTCTTTTCTTTTTAAAAGTGATGGGAATTACATTATGGAAATACGCTGATTGTTTACATCTTCCCTCTTGGAAAAAGACTGAGCTCTGTTTGAGGCAGCCGTGATGATGCCCACGAACACAAATGTTGTAATGTTCCTTGAGCAGGTTTCAGTAAAAATAAATAATGTCTTTACCTATCTCAGATCAAGTGGAATAGCAAATGGCACAATAAAGTGGAATCCTAAATAAAAAACCTGGGTGTGTTTGATGCTTGTATTCCTTAAATCTTGAAAAAAAGAAGGAAGAAAGAGTAAGGTGTACAGCTTCCATTTTGCCCAGAGCTGAAATCTATAATCAGTTTAGAGAGAAGGTCATTTCCTACATCTTTTGCAGCCAGTTAAAATCATTGAGGCTTTGGGTCAATCTACACTGTAGAAATTATGCAAGTCTGACATAACTTTATTATGGAATCCTGGGATTTGTAGTTTTAGCCTTCTCTGCCAAACAGTGTTGGTGTCTCCCAAAGCGACAAACCCTAGGATTCTGTACGATGGAGCCATGGCAGTTTGAGGCTGCGTTCACATTGGAGAGCTCCGCTCTGGGCCCCACAACAAACTACAATTCCCAGAATTTCACAGCATTGAGCCATGGCACTTAAACTGGTTTATTTCTCCAGTGTGAACACAGCCAAAGTGGTGTCAACCTGCATTATTTCTACAGGTTGAAGGCCTCAAGCTCCTGCATGGCTCACAGAATACTTTGCCTCCTAAATTCCTTGGAATCCATTCCGGAATGAAAGTTTGCACAATTTTTTAAGACTTCCAGTTAAACAGCCATGTTGAATAGTTATAAATGTCCTTGAAAAAAATAATCTAAAAACCTCTATGGGTGTGCCACTTCACTTTAAAAATATTTTTGAAGTGTATATTTAGTTTAATTCGGTTTTAATGTTGGCTTTTTAATGTTTTTAATTGTAATCTCTTTAATATGTAAGCTGCCTGGAATCCCGGTCTTGGGGAAAAAATGAGGACAAGCAATCAGTCGATGCCAGTATTCTACATCACCTACACAGAGTACATTGTTGAAATAATGCAGTTTGACAAGTGCCTTAGCTCCAACCTATGGAATCCTGGGATTTCTAACTTTACAAAGTCTTTCCCCTTCTCTGCCAAAGAGTGTGTGTGGGACTCCCAGAACTACAAGTCCCAGGATTCTGTAAGATGGAGCCATAGCAGTTGAAGTGGGGTCAAATGCATTATTTCTACAGTGTAGATGCACCCTTAGACGGCACATGCCAAGGTCACAGTTTCAACCCCTGGCATCACCACTTATCTAGGACTGTGGTTGTAAATTGCCATCAAGTCAAATTCAGCTTGTGGCAACCAGATGAAAGAGATTTCCAAATCACCCTGTTATCAATAGCCCTGCTCAGGTCTTGCAAACCCAAGGCCATGGCTTCCTTGCTTGAATCCATTCGCCTGTAAGAGCAGCCTTGACTTAGTCATCTTGGCTTATAGTAAGAATTCAGGCTTGAATAATAATAATAATAATAATAATAATAATAATAATAATAATTAATATAGTACTGTAAATTTGCACTGTGCTGTACAATCTTTTTAATTAGACAGTTCCCTGCCCTCAGGCTTACAATCTAAAAAGACATGACACAAAAGGAGAAGGGAAAGGTGGAGGGGAAGGGGATCAGGTCCAGCAGTATGTCCCTCCCTCTGAGGCCTGGAGCAAGGCAGGTAGACTGGAGGGAGGGCCTTTGTCTTGCTCTGGCTAGGTGTCATGGAGTTAGGCCTACCTTTTTACTCCCTACCAGGCCAGCTGATGATGGCTTGGAAGGAGGGCTCTTCTTCTTCAGGCTAGTCCTGATGGAGTTGGGCCTGCCTTTTCACTCCCTACCAGGCCGGAAGATGACAGTTGGCATGGAGGGAGGGCTCTCTTTGATTTGATCGAATATCCATTTCTTTGTCTTTTCAGCAGCCCATAGTATCCTTGTAACTCTGCAGTATTTTTAACAAGTTGATTTTCCTTGTATCAGCTTTCTTCACTGTTGAGCTTTCAATCACAACCATACATAGAGATCAGAAATATTATTCAACAGGATCAGACCAGGCCTGTACAACAATTTACAGCACTATATAAATAATAATAATAATAATAATAACATTAATAATTCAAGCCTGAATTTTTACTAGATGCCAAGATGGCTAAGGAAAGAGTCTCCCTCTTTGGAGATCTTTAAGCAGAGGCTGGATGGACTTCTGTCGGGGATGCTTTGATTGTGATTTCCTGCATGGCAGAAGGGGTTGGACTGGATGGCCCTTGGGGTCTCTTCCAACTCTATGATTCTATGATCATCCGGCCTGGGAGTGAGTGAAAAGGCAGACTCCATCAGGGCTAGGCAGAACAAGAAGAAGGGCCCTCCTTAGTCCATCTGCCATGGTCCAGGCCTCAGAGGGAGAGAATAACTGTTGGATTTGATCCCCTTCCCCATTGCCATTCCCTTTTCCTTTTGTGTTGTGCCTTTTCAGATTGTAAACCGGAGGGTGGGGAACCATCTAATTAAAAATAATAAATAATTGTAAGCCACTCTGAGAGCCTTTAGGGCTGAAGGGTGGGGTATAAATACCGTAAATAAATAAATAAATAATAAATGGGCACCATCAGCTCTATTACCTCCCTCTGCTGCCGCCACCACTATGCGCCCTACCCAAGTTTATGGCTGCATCCTGTTGTGTAGAGTAGCTCTATTAGTGGCACTACTGCTGCTGTTGTTGTTGTTACATGCCTTCAAGTTGTTTCTAACTTATGGCGACCTTAAAGGAAGCCTGTCACAGGGTTTTCTTGGCAAGATTTATTCAGAAGTGCTTTTGCCAGTGCCTCCCTCTGAGGCTGAGAGCATGTGACTTGCCTAAGACCACTCAATAGGTTTCTGTGGCCAAGGGGGGATTCAAAACCTGGTCTCCAGGGTGATAGTCCAATGCTCGGTTCACTATATCTCACCGGCTCTTTCTTGAGGTGGTGTAGCTTCAAGTCATTTCCTATTTATAGCGACCCTAAGGTGAGCTTATCCTGGGTTTTCTTGGCAATATTGGTTCAGAGGAAGTTTGCCATTGTCTTGCCGAGGCTGAGAGGGTGTGATATGACCAGGGTCACCGGGTGGGTTTAAATAAATAGAAAATAAAACTTTTATTTACATCCTGCTTTTTGTGAAAACAAAGCGGCGTACAGCATTTAAAATCTTACATATACACCATATCTTCCCCTTAAGAAAGAATTAAGCAATCCGAACTAAAATTACATAAAAACATTAAATCTAATAACAGGGGGCAGAATCATAACATATATGGGAGAGATTGTTACATGGCCGAGTACTTTAATCTGGAAAGGCCTGCTGGAAGAGATCCATCTTGACAACTTTCTTGAAGCTGTCTATGTTGGTAATTTGACGGACCTCGTCTGGGAGGCCATTCCAAAGACTGGGAACAGTTGCGGAAAAAGTCCTCTGGGAGGTTGCAGCTAATCTGGTCTTTAGGGGCTGCAATAAGTTCTTCCCAGAGGACCTGAGTACAGGGGGGACTGTATGGAAGCAGGCGATTCCTTAAATAAGTTGGACCCAGGCCATGTAAGGCTTTAAAGGTGATAACCAACACCTTGTATTGCACCTGGAAACCAATAGGCAGCCAGTACAGTGACTTCAAAATTGGTGTTATATGGTCACTTCTAGTTGTTCTGGTGACCCAGTTTTCATCCTTGAAATGTTGGAGACCATAAATGCCAGATTTATGGAGTGGGTGGCATAGAGTACAGTACATCTGAAGGAAGCTACTTTTTCCTCTACCTCAATATGAGTGCATTTTAATGATTTTGCTATTGTTGTTGTGTGCCTTCAAGTCATTTCTGACTTATGGCGACCCTATCACAGGGTTTATTTGGCAAGTTCCTTCAGAGGGGGCTTGCCCTTGCCATCCTCTGAGGCTGAGAGAGTGTGACTTGCCCAAGATCAACAAGCGGGTTTACATGGCTGAGCAGGGATTTGAACTCTGTTCACCAGAGTCCTAGTCCAGCACTCAAAACCAGTACGCCACATTGGCTCTCACAATTTGATAGTACTGTGTTTTAAACTGTGGGTCTGGGCATTTTTAATTGTGTTTTAATGCACTGTACCCCACCTCCAGCCTCAGGGAAAGGCGAGAGAGAAATAAAATGTATATTATTTCCTTATTATTTCTTTATTTCTTCAAGAAGGGACCCAGGGTGTCTCACACAGGTAAAAGAACCAAGGACATTAGGAAGTCAAAGGCCAGCAACTTCTGCAATTGGCTGCAGTTGCAGAAGAGGTGCTGTTTGGTACTCAACTATTTAGGTCTACCAGAGAAAGTGATCTGGACAAAGGAAGATTTATGAATGAACCTTGTATCACCATCATCTGGAAAAGCAGGGAGGGGAATCAAGCTTCTCTCTGAAGGAGGGCAGATTGCCATCAGATTTCAGAAACTAAATTACTAGAGGCTGAGAGTTAGAATCCAGGTTGGCTGAAGAGCTGGAAAACAATTCAGGACATTCGCACAAGCACATTACAGCCCTGGTTTACTTTACACCTGGTGAGTCAAAGTGTGCATGCACATCTAAATGGCTTCCCTTATACAGCATGGCATCACAGCTTTAGATCAAGGTGGGTGTGCTTACAGAGGGGAGAAAATGAAGGCATTGCCCACCCCAGAAAGAATTCTGTCCCCCTCCATGAAATTTTCCTAGCCTGGCAGTAATTTAAAATCTCAGCAGAGCCTTTAGAAACAGAGTGTATGCATCTAAAGAAAAGGAGGAGAAAAAGTGACCCAGGGAATGCCAACACAGCAAGCAGAAGTGTTCTGAATGGGAATAATTTTCAGAGCTGCATCTGCTGCACTGCAGAAATAATGCAGTTTGGTACCACTTTAACTGGCACAGCTCAGTGTTGCGGAATTTGGGGGCGTGTGGTTTTGTGAAATATTTAGCTGCCTTTGCCAGAGAGCTCTGGTGCCCCAGCAAAACTAGAGATCTCAGGACTTCATAGTGTTGAGGCATGGAAGCTGCATTATTTCTGTAGTGCAGATGCAGCCTCTCTCTCCCCCTTTCTCTGCAATGCTATAAATTTAGGGAATGCAGGAATAAGCCAGCATAGGGTAGTGGTTTGAGCGTTGGACCACAACTGTAGAGATCAAGGTTCAAATCCTGGCTGGGCCAAGGAGCCCCTCTGGGTGAGTTTGGGCAAGTCACACTCCCCTCAACCTCAGAGGAAGGCAAATGCAAAAAAGCCTCTGAACATATATTTCCAAGTAAACCCCATGGCAGGTTTGCATAAAAGGTACAGGGCAGCTAGACTGAGGGGTGTGGGAACGACTTATCTGAAGTCTTTTCTGTGGCTCAGCAGCTACATGGGAAGCGGTCAGAACGCTACAAACACAGGCGGAACAGCTACATGGGTGGCAATGAACGCGGCTTTTAGCCATGGTGAACCTTTAATTTTTTTTTCCTTGCCGGCTGCGAACTGCGCAAACACAGTTACACCATACAGTCAAATTATCATTGCCGGCTGCGAACTGCTCAATTGCGCAGTTCGCAGCCGGCAAACCTGCGCAGTTGCGCAGGACAAATGTATACTTATGAGGATCTGTCAAATTATCATTGCGTTTCCTCCGCCTTTTTAAACTGTGCCATTGCACTGGTGCATCATGAATGAACCCCTTTATTTTGTGAATGAATTGACATGTTATCCACAGTAGAATAATAGCAACGGCATCCCAGAGTCCCTACTGCGCATGTCTAGGGTTCGGATTAGGAGTGGAGCTAGGATTTGGGAGCTTTAAAAAACTTCACCCCAGCTTTTACACCTGTAGGGCATTGAGTGTTTTAATTAGAAGTGAAGTCCACACCACGCATGCTCCCAACCCACGATCCATTATGATCCTCACCTGTATCACTGCCTTTAAATGGGCGCTTTAAAGAGACAGAGCCCCATTTAACCGTGCAACTACACCTTAGCCTTTAGATGCAATAGCAATGTTGAGCCCTTTTTAAAAAAAGGAGTGGGGAAATCAAGCTACTTTTTAAAGGCGCTTCTTCTCCCTTAAAACTCCAAAATAGTGTTTTCATGGCACACTTTCCCTTTTTCTCATTTAAAGGCTGGGCTTTCATGCAGCCATCAACACACCTCTTTTTGCCAAACTAAAATGGGCCGGTGATCATATGGGAAACTTCTAGGACAGAAGAAACTTCTGCCACCTGACTGAGAAATCTAAATGTCTCACACAACTAACAGTTCCCAGAATTACATAGCATTGGGCCATGGCAATTAAAGTGGGATCAAACTGGATTATTTATCAGTGCAGATGCAGCCAAGGAGAGGCTTTCACCTGCAAACAAGCCATAAAAATGCAACTGCAAGAAAAGCCATGATGACATTTGGCCACTTAATGACTACTTTGGGTCACTAAAACTAAATGACTAATTTGTATCCACAGATTGTTTGGAAAACATGCAGGGGGTAGCTGTCTTGGCCATTTAGTAAATTCAGACAAAAATCCACCAAACAGTGATACCTTTATTGGCTAACCGAAATGCGCAATATACTTGTTGCAAACTTTCAAAGCTCCACTGGCTTCTTCATCAGGCAAGATGTTACATACCAAACAGGAGAAGAATTAGAGATGTTAGTAAGATACCTTCATTTTGTTTTTTCTGACCTTAGTTAAGATGGTATGGGGAGAGTATCCTTAGTAGGCTGGCCCCTTCTCCTCTGGCCATGTGGCAACTGGGCAAAGTCCAGCAAATTTAAAGTCCATTTGCACCTCAACAGGGACCCCACCTTTGCAATCCAATCTGTCTCCATTCCTGTTCCACCAGGCCTCTTTGTAGGCAGAGGACAATGGTTTCCTCAAGAAGTTGCCATGTTTTTGCATTAGGAACATTTTGGTAGGTGCTTTGTTTTACCTTGGTTGAAGGTCCCAGTCCGCTGGCTCACTCATCATGGTCCCCCAGTTGAAGCTACAGTGTGGTATCTCACAACCCAAAAACACGCAGCTGTGTTGGCCATTTAGTTTAGTTGTTTAGAAGTTCTGCTATCAATGGAAAATCTGTTGCATAGAACTGTATTTTTGACAAACTTTGCAGCTTTTAGTTTGACTGCAGACCTCAGCTGGCTTCCTGGTCTTTTCATTCCATCTGCAATGCCTGAAGGCCCATCTGTAAAGAAGTTTCAGCTCCTCTGCTCTCCCTTTGTGGGGCAGACAGTGACCAAAGTGGGAGGGAGCACAAAACAGATGAACCCCAATGATCTGAAAACACTGGTGCTGTCTGATGCTCAGGTGAGTCTTGCCTCTTGCTACATTTGGCTTGCCCAAATAGTTTACTCTTTTAAGATGATCTTATCCATGCTCGCTCAGAAGATGTACCCCATAGAGAATACTGGAACCTAATTCCCAGGTAAGTGTGCTCAGCATTCCAGCCCCAATTTATTTGGCATAAGTCCAGTTATGAATGTAATATAATAATTTATTTATTTCCTGCCTTCTCAAGGCTGGAGACAGAGGACAAGTTGTTATTTTCTTATATCCTGATTTTCTCCCAATACAGGGAGAATAATTTGTATCTTTATAATTTATCTTATTATTATTATTATTATTATGATTTCCAATACAATCAGACACATTTGGAGATCAAAGAAATTTGGAGAATGCAGGAAATGTGAAACACAGAAAAATGTTAAAATACAAAACAAAAAGAAAAAGAAAAAGAAAACACATAAAACCAACAGTTAAAATATAATACTATAAAATCATTAGAATACACTCATAAGTACATTCTTTAAAATATACAAATTAAAAAGTCATGATTAGACCCATTGAATCAATGGAACTTACTAAGGTTTGACCAACCAAGTTCTTATTATTTCAGAGAACAGGCTCTAGTTAGGACCAATAGTTTTCAACTATACTAAGCTCATTTTGCACCTTCTTTTTAAAAGGAAAAGGTGCCACTTTCTTTAGGAACTGCTTGCTTTGATTAAAAATGGATTAGAATCATAGAGTTGGACAACAAAAGCCATCTGTTCTAGCCCCTTGTCATACATGAATATACGACTAAAGTACTGCTGAGAGATGCTCATCCATCCTCTGTTTAAAGGCCTCCAAAGAGTGATTAACAAGTAAAAATAATTTTAACATATACAAGACATCACAAGTGTATCAGAAACAGAAAAGTGTGGGTCCTTCTCCCAAGGAATTTACAGATCCTGTTATTTCCAAATTCCTTTTATGAGTATTTTTTGTGGGTTTTTCCGGCTATGAGGCTGTGTTCTAGAAGAGTTTATTCCTGACATTTTGCCACCAGGTGTGGCTGGCATCTTCAGTGAATGCTGGCATGGAAGAGAGTGGGGTATATATACTGTTGGTTGAATGGAAAGGCCTCAGGGTTCAACAACAACAGAACAATACACAGATTAACATGTAAATTGCTTTCCTCTCAACCAGCACTATGTAGACCCCACTCTCTTCCATGCCAGCATTTTCTGAAGATGCCAGTCACAGCTGATGGTGAATTGTCAGGAATACACTCTTCTAGAACACAGCCTCATAGCCTGAAAAACCACAAAAAACTATGGATGCCGTCTATGAATGCTTTCGACTTCACTCCTTTTATGAATTTGAGAGATTGACTCAGTGATAGAAGCATTTTGGGCCCACTTTCGTTCTAGAATGAAGGCATTCCTTTCTGGACCCTCTGGATATTTCTGGAATTGTACAGATATATTGTTATTTGCTTAAACATTTTGTATGTACAGTAGAGTCTCGATTATCCAACCTTCGGTTATCCAACATTCCGGATTATCCAACATTGCAGCTGCTGTGATTTCTTTAAATTTTCTGTGATTTCTTTAAATTTTCAGGGGATTGAACTGTTTATACTGTACATCACAATGTTGATCAGTGATTTCTTTACATTTACTTTTACTGTTATTGCAATAAAATGTCAATATATTTGCAATTCATAGTGATTTCAAGGCTTTTCTTGGACCTTGCGGATTATCCAACATTTTTGGTTATCCAACTATCAGCTTTATAAACTATCAGTTTATAAACTTTATAAACTTTATAAACTATATAAACTTTATAAACTTTATAAACTTTATAAACTATTTATAAACTTTATAAACTATCAGTTTATGTTGGATAATCGAGACTCTACTGTATCTTCACCGCATGGATAGAGAACCTGTGGTTGCGTTTGTCCCTCCTGGAATCACAGCACTGTGGTTGTTGTGTGTCTCCAAGTCATTTCCAATTTATGGTGACCCTATCATGGGTTTTTCTTGACAAGATTTATTTAGAGGTGGTTTATCATTGCCATCCCCTCAGGCTGAGAGAGTGTGACTTGCCCAAGATCACCCAGTGGGTTTACATGGCTGAGCCACGACTGAGCCCGGTCTCTAGAATCATAGCCCAATGCTCAAACTGCTGCATCAAACTGGCTTGCATCATGCTCTAGCTGAATACATTTCTTTCCTTGTGATCGCATGGCTTCTCAGTTTCCAAATGGATTTTCCACCATTCCAAAATACTGCAAAGTCTCTTGGCAAGAAGAGCTAAAATATGCTAAATAATGAAAAATATGCTGGAATTTTTGGATCATTGGACCAGTGGTTATCTTGAACTGTAGGAATGTGGACCTCTTCTTTAAAGTCATATTTGGTCCTTGGTCCAAGTGAGGTTCCCTAGCCTTCCTGTAAGCTAGTGACTGGAATCATACAGCTCTCCATAAGTTGGTTGACTGCAAGTCCCAGCATTCCTCATTGTTGGCTATATACTGGTTAGGACTCAGGGGAGATGCTCTCTGACAACATCTGGAAGACCACAGAATTACCAGCCTTGCCTTAAACTGGTCATATTTTCAAATTATGCTGAAATAGTTTCCATGACTGATATCCTCTTCCAATGTAATTTGACTGGTACAAAGTGATAGACCAGTGGGGGAAAAGAGGCAACTCAAGGTGCATCTACACTGTAGAAATAAATGCAGTTTGAAACCACTTTAACTTCCATGTCTCCATTCTTTAGAATCCTGGGATTTGTTTGGTGAGGCACCAGCACTCTTTGGCTGAGAAGGATAAAGACCTTGGCTGCATCTACATTGAAAAACAAATGCAATTTGACACCGCTTTAACTGCCATGGCTCGATGCTATCAAATTTTGGGATTTGTAGTTTAGTGAGATATTGTCCTCTCTTAGAGAGCTCTGGATTCCATAGGATGGAACCAGGGCAAGTCCTAGGATTCCATAGGGTGGAACCAGGGCAGTTAAAGCAGTGTCAAACTGCATTAGTTCTGCAGTGTAGATGCACTCTTTGATTTGTAGTGCATGCTCCTATAAATTAAGCAAATTCTTCCCAGAGGTTACCTACTGGCTTAGAGAAGAGCAAGTAGAAACAATTTGCTGTTTTTATATAGATATATCTATAGATCTAACTGTATATGCTGAGAGCCAGCATAATGTAGGGGTACGGGTTTTGGAGTAGGATTCCAGAAGACTAGGGTTTGAAACCCTGCTTGGCCATAGAAACCTGCTGGGCGACCTTGGGCAAGTTCCACTCTCTTAGCCTCAGAGGATGAGAAGTGCAAATCCTCTCTGAATAAATCTTGCTAAGACCCCCAAAATAGGGTTGCCATAAGTCAGTGTCAAGTTAAAAGAAGCAGCAGCATGGTGTAGTGGTTTGATTATTGGACCTGGTTTCTGGGAGACCAGGGTTCATATCCTTGCTCAGCCATGGAAACCTACTGGATAACCTTGGACAAAAGGCACACTCTCTCAGCCTCAGAGGAAGGGAATGGCAAACCTGTGAATACATTTTGCCAAGGAAACCCTAGGATAGAGTCACCATACGTCTGAGGTTTTTGAGGGGCAGTGGTACATAACAACAACAACTTACACTGCTTTTGTCCAATAACGGAACATCAAACCAGCTCCAATTGGAAGGTCACCATAAGTCAACTTGAAGGTGCTTAATATATTATAATAATAATAATATAATAAACAATACACAGATAATGCACAAACAATTACACACCCAATAATGTATTTTCTAGGTCCATGGAAAGAACTTGTTTCTGGCATTTGGTACCTCTCAAGAAGTGGAGGCCAGCTGTGAGAGGGCAGATTCAGAATCGTCCAAACAGAGATCAGCTGATCATCAAGGGCTGGCAGCTAGTGAGGGCAGCTCCTTACTCACGAGGGAGGACAAAAAAGTGGCTGATGCCCATGATCTGCAAGAAACACCACAAGAGGAGCTTGATGAGGATTGGCCATTGCTTGCCGAAGACACTGCTGGTGACCTTCGGAAGTGGCTTCGGTTCCATTTTGGCCTGTATGGAAGCATCCGAGCCAATGAGTTTGCAAGAGCCAATAAGGCAAACAAACGGGGAGACTGGAGAGATCCGATTCCCAGGTATGAATTTTGGGGTGCATTTTTTAAAAGAAGGGTCAAGAGAGAAAGTGTGCTTTGGGCCACACAGAAGTCGCTTTTTGAGTCATTTCCTATTACGAAAAAGGGATGCCGTGCACCTAAAATACCGGGGGGGGGGGGCAGGAAACATGGGAATTGTCCCCCATAGCCATAGGAGCAAAATACCCTTGGAGGGGATACATACATTCTGTTTTTTCCTTACTGCATTACATAATACATACCAGAGCTTGGATTACATCTCTCAGAGAGCTACAGTAGAGAAAAATAAAGGTTCCACCCAACTTCAGCTGGCCTTTACCCTATGTCCTACCTAAAATTTTTCGCCTAAAATAAGAATTTGTGTATGTAGTAACACCCGATAGGACAGGATCAGGATTCAGAATGATTGTAAAAGATTAGAGAGTCGGGACAAAACTAACAAAATGAATTTCAACATGAAGAAATGTAAAGTACTGCACTTAGGCAGGAAAAAAAAAATGAAAGGCTGAGATATAGGGCAGGTGACACCTGGCTTGACAACTGTACAGTCACCCCTCCATAAACATGGATATTTAAACCATGGATTAAAGCATTTGTTGTTTGGAAATATTTTAAAAATATATAAAATCCAAACAGCAAACCTTGATTTTGCAATTTTATACAAGGGACATCATTTTACTGTGTCACTGTGTTTAGTGGAACTTAAATACACAGATTTTGGTATCCATGATGGGTCCTGGAACCAACCCCTAGCAAATAACAAGAGCCCACTGTAGATCGCAAACACGCTCTAGGAGTTTTAGTAGACCAAAAGCTGAGCTTGAGTAAACAGCAGCTAAAAAAGCCCAGGTGATTCAAGGCTGCATCAATAGAAGTATAGTGCCTAAATCAAGGGAAGTAATAATACTACTCTATTCTTCTTTGAACAGTCCTCACCTGGAATACTGTGTCCTGTTTTGGGCACCACAATTTAAAAAAGGATGTTGACAAGCTGCAGCGTGTTCAGAGGAGAGGGCAACCAAAATGGTGAACTGTCTGGAAACCATGCCTTATGAGGAGAGATTTAGGGAGCTAGGCATGTTTAGCCTGGAGAAGAGAAAGTTAAGGGGTGACATGACAGCCTTCTTTAAATATCTTTAGGGATGTTAAGCTCTGTTGCTGCAGAGATTAGGACCTGGAGCAATGGATTGAAGTTACAGGAAAAGAGATTCCACTTAAACATTAGGAAGAACTTCCTGATGGTAGTTTGACAGCGGAAGATGCTGCCATTAGTGTGTGACCTCCTGATGTCTGGGAGCTACTCTGCCAGACCTTGTACAGCCATATTGCACCCCTACTCCCACCAAAATTCTCCATACTCACTAAAGAGGGAGGGAGACATTTCTCCAGATTTTTAGGCCCCTTCGAACTATTTTAGCCCAGGGAGAGACTTTTTTTCTTTATGCATTTTTTTTGGCAGAGTTTTGCGGTTACTCTTGTTCTTTAGACCTAAGTTAATTTGTGTTTTATTGCAGAGTTTTATTTCTTTTTCTCTTTATTCTAACATTTTGTTGGACAAACCAATTTCTCATTACAACCTTAGCAGCTGCCCAAATTTTAATTTTGGACCAAAATGCACAAGCCAAATAAAGTGCCCTCTGGGCACTTTGGGGGCATGGCATTCAAACATCGCTTGCTCCAAAATCACCCGGAAGTTGCTCTGAAGTTGCCTAAGATTGCCTGAAGCTGGCCTGAAAAGGAGCAGCAAAAACCACTTCTACTGGTGGCCCGTTCAGGACCCTGGCAGTCCTCAAGTGATCGGGGTTGGATTGGCCTGTGGCTGTTTCTTTTGTCCCATCTGCTTCAGTCCTATATTTGTTCCTTTCCCCATGTTCTCTTTAAAAAAAAACAAACACCAGTGTTTGTTTCACTTTTTCTAAGTTTTTTGATTGTATAATGGGTTATCATTTAAACTCCACATAACATCTAATCTTGTGTTTTTAAATGTAAAAGATATTGGGTTATGACTGGACAGAATTTTTGTTACGAAATCCATTTGAACTGTTTTCAGACACAGAAGGTTAGAAATCAAAAACATATCTATCCTTGAATGAGATTGATGTCGTTCTGGAAAAAAAAGTATAGTCTTTTAATTCAGCAAATGTCAACTAAAATTAAATTGTCCAATAAGTTTTTTTTTAAATGAGTTTGGGACCTTCTTTTGTTTTTATTTTATTATTTTCCCCCCTGAAACTATGTCCAGTTTGGATTCTATAACCCCCAGTACACTCTCCCATTATAATTATTTTGTCATAACCATATTCTTGTGCTTTGCATATATTTCTTGGGGAAGAATTTAACTTTTTTCTTCTCATACATTCCTATTGTTAATTTTTTTTATTTTGAATCATAATTAGACCAATGAACCTCTCCTTCCTCCTCTTTTTCCTCTTCTTCTTCTTTCATCCTCTTCCTTCTTCTCCCCCCCCCCCTTCTTTTTCCTTGTCTGCTTGGGCACCTACATGTTCTCCCACAATAGCACTTTGTGGTTCTTTATCTTGTTGTCTCTTATCACTCTCTTTGGTTCTAAGGAGAGACTTTGTTTTTGAAAAAAGAAATGACCAGGAATACTTTGCGGAAGGAAAGCCCCACAGGTCTAAACTGGAGTGGGTAGGAAGCTGTCCAAATTGCCCAGTGTGTTGATCTGTGTAGTGTTGATCTGTGAGCCATTGGCTGCTGGCCAGCACAAAGAAACAGTTGTAGCACAAATACAGTTCTGAACAATGGCACATTGGGGGGGGGGGGGAGATTCTAGACCCCCCACATCAGATAGCATGAGAAGCACTGCTTTAGAATGTAGTAAGTGTAGGCTTGCCAGATTTCAGAGCTTGGCCCTTCTCCAATTCTCAGGGGAGGAATTTCAAGGTGAGATATATATCCCCCCTCATTCCTCCCTGATCTTGATCCAGCTCCTCAGTCCTTGTTCATTGGACACAGTGGCTTGCAGCTCATCTTGTGTCCAGCACCTCTCTATCTCCAGTTCACTGGCATGGAAGGCCTTTTCTGAATGCATTTTTGTATCAATTCAGGCCTGTAAGGAATCTTAATAACTGGATGACAGTAGTTTAGAAATACAGACTTCAGTATTAAGGCAGTAAGCTTTATTCAGAAACTAAAGTAGTTCACAGCATGGCAATGTTGATAGGGCTAAAGCAATTTTAGTTACACAGTATATTAAAAGCACAAAACAACTCAAAACTTTTCCCATGCACAAACTACATTAGTTCCTAAACCAAAACATTCTTTTTCCCAGGACAAAACCTTGGCAGCTCTACATTCTGCTCATTACCCAACTCCAGAATAGAGAAACAAGCTTTTCCACCCAGCAACACCAAATCTATGACATAACCCATCACCCATACAAAGCAAAGCCAATACAGCATAAATGACAAACAGGCATGGCAGAAACTCAGAGGGACTCAGACACATGGCTAGTTCACTTTTTACAAACTAAGAAAGTGTTTGTTTTATGTTTAGGCTGATTCTGAATTTTGAGGGTGGAGGTTTCCTTGTATTTTACAACTGCCGAATTCAGCTGTGTTCTTCTCCTGCAACTGAGCCATCCACTGACATCCTGAGCCCAGAGTTTGATCGAGGAAAGGCTTTGGAAGCTCTTCGCACAGCCAAGCCTGTGTGTTACACCCTCCTGGACCAAACCTATTTCTCAGGGCTAGGTAAGATTAGTATTGCCTAAGGTTTGGTTCCCTTCTGAGATAGGGGTTGTGATGGCGTGAAGAATTTCAGGGTAAACTAGAAGAGGAGGAAATATATTCTCAAATGTTTTCTCACCTATTATTACTCCAAAGAGCTTTATTTTATTTTATTATTTATTAAGGTATTTATAGTTTGCCTCTCAGCCCACAGGGGCCCTAAGGCGATGCACAACAAAGTAAAGCAAATAAAACAATATAAAGTTGTTGTTGCTTTTAAAATTAAAAACTATTTTAAAAACTGTTTTTAAAATTAAAAACTAAATAAAACATTTTAAAAAACTTTTTAAAACAATCTGAAAGCTTCACCTCATTGGACTTTGTTGTCAGTTTGGCAACCCTCTGAATGAGAGACTCTGTTATTACCAACTCTGCTTATGTCTTGAAAACTGACAGCAGCTATGGCTTCTTTGATGGAGGCAATCTACCTGCTGTTTAGTCTTCCTCTTTTCTGTCTTCCCCTTTATGGAGCATTATCAATGTTTTCAAGAGTCATGACTTTCATTATACAAGTGGTCCCCCGGGATTACCTTCGTCACCTGGAAGCTTTCGTTTCCCGGGGGACCGCTATATTCAATGGACCACGCGGCCAATTTAAAGGGGCCGCGTGTTTTTTTTTTCGTATCCCGGGGGATCTTTCGGATCCCGGGGGATACAATTGCGGTCCCGCCGGTTTCGGATCCCGGGGTTTTCGCAACTCGGGGGATTTGTAACCCGGGGGACCACTGTATATCCAAACTATGATTGCCTCAGTTTAGTCATTTTCTGCTCCTTTATTTTTTAATGTATTTGTTTAAAATATTTCTGTATCACTCCCTGTCCACAAAGGCTTCTGAGGCAATGAAGAAATAAAAGACAATTCAAACAATAAAGGTAAAAACATTAAAAACACTTTAACACAACTCCCTAAACTTCTTAGAGCTGTCTAAAAATAATTCTAGAATCCAGTTTTAAAACAGTTAAAACAGCAATTTCAAACACTGAATGCCACATGGAACAATGCTGTTTTGGCTGTTCACCAGAAATTTAAAAGAGATGGGGCCAGCCTAACTTTCTTGAGTGGGGAGTTCATTATAGAATCATAGGCCCGATCTAGATGGGCCTTAAAGAGTGCAATAAGGCCTCTTTAAGGCACCATTAGAGTTCGTGAGCGTGCAGCGTTCGCACGCTCATGAACCCTAGAACGTGATGATGTGAGTGTCATCATTTCAAAGCGTTTAGATGGTGTGCGTATGCACGTCGAAACAACTGTGCAGCTTCTAGACGGAGCTGCGCAGTTGCGGTGGCGGAAAGATGTCAAATGGCACCTTTTTTGAAAATCATGCCGCAACTGTGGCGCAAAAAAGGAGCAGGGTTTGCCCACTCCTTTTTTGCTGCGCAGCTTCACCCCGGCGTGTAGCTGCTGTGGTGAAGCTCCGCAGCAAAAAAAAGTGTCGCCAGACTGCCCCTTTTGGGCGGTCTGGAAAGGCCCATAGAATCATAGTGTTGGAAAAGACACCAAGGGCCATCCAGACCAATTCCATTCTGCCATGCAGGAACTCACAATCAAAGCACCCCTGACAGATGGCTATCCAGCCTCAGTGCCCAAAGGCACTGAGTCACTGAAAGGCATCTGAAACCTCCTCACATGGCCATTACATGCTTTGCAGTGAGCAGGCAGGACTGGAAAAGCATCTGGCTATGTGCCTGTAGCCAGATGTAAAATGATGATAGTAGTGCTGAGATCTGTCAGGATCCTTTCACATCTGGCTATGGGAAGGTGTCCAAACACTTTTCTGAGCTTTCCTGCCCTTTGTGAAACATGGAATAGCACCATGGGTCAGATGCTTCAGAGGTTTTTTTGTTACATTGGGGTGGGGTGGGAGATTATGTGGCTCACTGTAGCATAGCTTTGCATGTGGATATTTACAGTATGCTGAGGGGACGGAGGATTGAGGCCAGAGAGTGAAACCTAAATCTTAAGAGTTCCAAAGCTTGCTAATCCCTGAACTGTGATAACAGGGTGACAGTCATTTTATTTTGCTTCTATTGATTCTCTGCTTTTATCCCTTTTTCTTGAATTCTCTCCTGCCCTACCTCCCTCCCCACCTGCTCCAGGGAACAGAATTAAGAATGAGGCTCTGTATCTTGCCCGGATCCATCCACTCTCCCTTGGCTCTCTGCTGCCACTCTCGGACCTTGAATCTTTGCTGCACTCTGTTGTTCAATTTAGCTCGGAGTGGCTTCACAGCAAGTTACAGAAGCAAAGGTTACACCTAAAGATTTATGGGAAAGATAAATGTCCTGAAGGGCATGAGGTGAAGAAGACAGCTTTTGGACCTCTAGATGGGTTGAAAAGACTTACCTGGTGGTGTCCACAATGTCAACCTCAAGTGTCACCAGAAGAGATGGAAATGCCCACTGCACATTGCACCTGAAGTGTCAAGTTCCTTCCCTAGCTTTTTTTAAAAGTTGGTTGTGCAAAAAAATGCAAAGTTAAATTTCCATTTGAAATGAGGGATAAGGCACATGCTTATGGTTGTCAAATGAACACTGCATTTCTCACCTTGGCTTTCAGATTTGGGAATACTTGCCTGTCCTCATCAGTTTGCTGCGATATTTCTCTTTTTGCATTCTCTGAAGGAATGCAATTCAAGAAGAGCTATTCAAACTGGATCTAAAATAAGGATTGTTGAATTAACCATGAGAAAAACATTTTGAGACACTACCAAGCCACCGATGACAGCAACAACAATGGCTTCAGTTGGCAAGATCTTTCTTTTTCCAGATTCCCATCATAGTGTATGTATGTACACCTCGTGGCTCCCCTTGTCATTAGGATGATGAATCCATTCTGGCTTTTATTCTAATGGAACTGTCTAAGATTGCAAACTTGTTTTGAGGGTTAAGGGTCAGCACCTTGCATAGCTCCTTTAGAGTTTGGACTATGTCCTACCATCACACCATTGATATGGAAACCACCAGCTAACACGCCATATGCATGATGCCAAACTATTAGTATTTGTATTGTTGTTGAAGTTAGGAGAGTAGGCAAAGATGTTGGTTAAACAATAAGAAAATAAGTAGTAGTGTGTTTTTTGTTCTGTCTGCAAAGCAGATGTTTTGTTTTAGTTTTAGTGTAGCTCCTGAGATGCTCAAATTCTGTTTTGAAGATGAGTGTCCAGTTAGATTCTTGGCTGTTATTAAAGTTTGGATTGAACATGAAATGTCTTGTGTACATTTCTACAAGGATGGGATGATGGTGGTGGCTGGGGAACTGTAATAAAGAGTTTGCTGCACCTAACCACATTATAAATTTCCAAGAAACATAAAGCAGATGCATATTGTGAGTGCTGATAGAGTCTTATTTTTCACCTCCAATTAGGGTTTTTTATTTTTATTTTTTATTTAAAATTTTTGGACAACAGATACCCTTATATTTCAAAGATTAAATGGAACCCTAGAAGAAAACAGCTTGAAAAAGTTACTTTTGTGGACTATACATCCCCCAATCCCCCAATCAGCATGGCTCCTGGCCATGGGATTTTGGGAACTGTAGTCCAAGACCTAAAACCAATTGTTTATCCCAGTTACAATAAACCCGTGGAATCAATAGCTGAATTATAAGTCTACATGTATATGAATCCCATGTTTTAAGGAATTTGCTGTGCCTGGGATTAGTAACTGGAATTCCCCACTCCTCTCAATAATCTTTCCGAGACCTGGGAAGGAGATCTTGTTCTTTACTTGGCCTAAACTAGCCTTTCTCAAACCAATGGACTACATATCCCTTTCTCCCCAATTAATATGGTAATGAGGTATGGTGGCTGAGGCTATGGGAATTGTAGTCAACTTATCAGGAGAACACTCAGTTGGCTGTAGTAGGCTATAAAAGCATGTAACATCCTTCCAACTTTCAAGTTTCCAGTCATCAAACCCCGAAGGCATGTTGTTGTTAGTGGAAGATGAAACTCAAAGTGTGCAACTTGATTGGAATGGCAGCCTTTTCCTACTAGCCCCATGCTTCACATGAGTTGATTCCTTCCAGCTGCTACTTTATTTTACTCTGCCTAACAATGGGTTCATCTACCAGCACACAAGTTTTTCCTGAACCACTGACCCTATTCCTTCCCCTCTCTTCTGAAATACTGCCTGCATCCCTTGCAAGATTTGGGCCAGGTCTTTCTGCCTCTCTGAGCAGCTTCAGAGACCTCAAACTCCATCTTGATCTTTTCTCTCCCATTCTTCTCTTGTGAGGTGTGCTTGACATTTCTGATCTCATGGGCCATTAAGCTCACCCTTGTCCATCTCATCTCTTTGGAACTGCAGAGCCGGATATAGAGGGAGGTGAGTTCCGGCACTGGGCACCAAAGCAACTCCATGTGGGAAGGGAATTGTAAATGCCTGTGAAAACTTTTTCACTTGATCCTCGGATAATAACATGGCTGGGGGTGGGAGAATGCTAGGAATGTCCATCTGGGTCAGGATGCCACAGGGGTGTTCCAGGACAATACACAAATGTGCCACCTTCTCTTAAAACTCTTCCCCTCATCTCATCAGACTACACATAAATATTGGGTCTAGACCAAATCTGCTCTCATCAGTTCATCAGAATCACAATAAATAACAGGGTGGCGTAGTAGTTTAAGTGTCAGACTATGAGTCTGGAGACCAGAGTTTGGTTCCCAGCTCCGCCATGAAACCCACTGGGTGACGTTAGGCATTTCACACTCTCTCAGCCCTAGTGGAAGGCAATGATAAATCTCCTCTGAACAAATCCTGCCAGGAAAACCACATGACAGGCATTCCTTAGGTCGGAAATGACTTGAAGGCGCCCAGCAATAACAAGAAGACCAAACTCTTCATCAAGCCTTCTGAACAATTTCTCCTTCATGGGAGCACCTGCTGTCAGGACCTATGGAGAGAGATCCAAACCAGACTCTTGCCATGAGAGGTGTTCTCCTTGCCCTTTGGGTTGCACTGCTGGCTGCTGTGGCTCCTGGAGGTTGAAGGTAACTTGTCAAGAGGATTCACTGCTGTGCCCTTGATGGCATGGTGGCAAATGGGCTGGATTCAATCAGGGAATTGCAGAATCTTAATAGAGTTATTTTGCACCAGACAAAAAATTCCATCTGCTTCTGAAAGGGAACTTAAAGTGATTAAAAAATTAACAGGATTCTGGCAAATGTATAAAAACAGTGGTCCCTTGTTATCCACTGGGGTTTGGTTCCAGGACTCTCTGTGGATAACGAAATCCGTGGATGTTCAAGTCCCATTAAATATAATGGGACAACAAAATGGTGTCCCATATATAAAATGGAAAATCAAGGTTTGCTATTTGGAATTTATTCTTTTTGGGAATATTTTCAAGCCGTATATGCTCAAATCTATGGATAAAAAATCCATGTATAAGGAGGGCCAACTGTAAATTGTGGAATTCAATGCCAGAAGTGGTAGTGATGTCAACTAGTTTAGCTGGATTCAAAAAGGCATTAGATAGATTCATGGAGATGGCTATGTATTACTGCCTGTATCAGAGGTCCAGTGGGCCCGTAGTATCCTCTGGAGTTTGGCTCTAGGTCTCACCATGGATAAAAAGAATCTGTGGATGCTCAAGTCCCATATAATACAATGACATAGTAGGATGGTGTCCCTTACATTAAAACAGCAAAATCAAGGTTTGCTTTTTGGAATTTATAGCTTTTTGGAATATCTTCAATGCATGGATGGTTGAATCCATGGATATGGAGGGCCAGCTGTACTTTTTGCTGTTGTTGTATGCCTTCCAATTGTTTCCAACTTATGGAAATCATAAGGAGAACCTATCACTGTGTTTTCTGGGGTTGAGAGTGTATGACTCACCCAAGGTCACCCAATGGGTTTCCATGCCTAAGTAGGACATTCGAACCCTGGTTTCTAGAGTCTATGTATATCAGCTGCTGAGAAATGTGAGTTGAAGAAAGTGCTGGTCTTCATGAATTGATTGTGGGTTCTTGGCAGACAACTATGGAACAGAATGCTAAATTTTCAATAGGTCTTTAGCCTGATTTAGGAGGAAACTTTTGATGTTTTCCATAGCTTCATTGCTACAAGACAATAAGTAAATTATCATAGACACCTTTAAGTTCCCTGTTGATTTTTGGGGATCCCATGAATTTTCTAGAGTTTCCTTAGGCAAGGAATACTCAGAGATGGTTTTGCTATTGCCTTCCTCTAAATATAGACTGTAGCACCTGGTATTCCTTGGCAGTCTCCCTTCCAGGTACTGAGCCTGTTTAGCTTCCAACATCAGACAGGATTTGGAACCTTCAGGATATTGAAGCAATACTAGACAATGAGTGTATATAACAGAACAATGGCACTATGCAGAGATGTCTACAAAGTCTGAGGATGTTGGCCTTTTACTCTATATATCTACAGTACACACTCAAATGAGTTTAGTAGTTATTAATTTTGGTGGCAGGGTTCTGTGGTGATTCCTTTTTTTGCATAGCAGGGGGTTTCAGAAATCTGAAAGATGACTGTTTTAAAACCACCAACATTTCTCCCCTCCACAATTTTGCATTTGAAATGGTCTTTTGGGAGAAACTCTTTTTTTTTTTAATGGCAGTTCTAAATTGTTAATTTAATGCTCTGTTATTTTAGAGTAAAGAGACGATGTTCCAATTTGGAAACCTTAGTGTCTGTTTCTTTTTTAAAGTTCCACACATGAATTTCCAAAATCCAACAATACCTTATTGTTTGAAAAAAAACAGGGTGGCATGGTGTGCGGGTAAGAATTTAGATGGCTTTTGTTGGTATATTTGTTTGCAGAAATCTTCTCATTGACAATTCCTTCCTCCATCCCTGGATTACATTGTTAATTGTTGTCTCCAATGTACAAGCTAACTTTAGGAACATAAGCCTTCAGTAAAGTTTTATTCAGTAAGCACAGTAGACACAGCACATAGTTTTGCTGTCAGGACTGAAATGTCTTTTCCAGTTACACTGTATAGTTAGAGGTCAAACAATTCACCTGTTGCAAAAGTCTTCATCCCATTTGTCAGAAACTCAAAACATGCTTTTCCTGCTCTCACCTCTCCTCCCCATACTATGCAACATCTTCCCACAAGAACAGGCTTGGTATTTGTAGCATATACTCTCTCCCCACAAAGCTTCCCAGGCCACTACAGATACACAATCTTTTTTCTTTTCCCAGAATCACCAATAGGATAGCACAACCCACCATCCTGCATTTGCACACAAATACCTGAGCCCAGCAATTGAGCATGGCAGGACCACATCTGGACCATGATCCTGACCCTATTATGACAACTTTGACTTATGGCAACCCTATGAATCATCTTCTCCATGGCCCTGCTGAGGTCTTACAAACTCATGGCAAAGATAGCTTCATTGACTGACTCTGTCCCCATATAATGAGGCCTTACCCTTCTGCCCAACCCAGTGGTTTTGTCTAGTCTCTTTGTTGCCTATTGGATAAGCAAGACACCCCTTGATCCACCTGAGATGATAGGGGTCAGAATCTCATGTTTCAGTAATATTTATTTACTAATATGCTCCTGGGATGACTATTTCTCTCCAAAAAGAATCCAAGGCAGCTGGTGGAGGATGCTTCCTTGTACAAAAGCTTATTGCTGTATTGTTATTGCTATACTGTATAGAGGGAGCTGGGCAAGTTGTCTGAGTGGCAACCCAGTGGCAGAGTGCATGCCATACATGGTGAATGTTACAGGTTCATATCCTCATCATACCATTTGTTTAAGGCTCTGGCAGACTGGGAATGAGGCAGAATGACCTGATCTGAGGAAGTCACTGCATAGATAAGATAGATCATATCATGCAATCTGAACCAAGGGTTGAGTTGTTAACCAAAAATGGAATTTTTGCTAGCTCTGTATCTCAGTAGAAGGTGTGTGTGTGTATATGGTATGGGAAGATCCGTGGAAGAGTTTGCACATTACATGCAGAAAGCAACAGCTTCTGACCATGGTTCTGATGGGACAGGGGTCTCTGAGTCAAAGTTCTGGTCCAACAGATCTAGTCCTATGTTTCTCAATGGAGGAGAAAGACATTTTGGTGGAGTATGTCGCCCTCTGTTGGTATGGTAGAGAGAGGCAGCCCTTTGGCTCCTCCCATCCATTCTGACTCCTCCCACTCTCTGACCTTCCTATTACAGTTTTCAAGATGCCCATCGTTTGATTATTTTTCCTCTTCCTTCCCTGTTTGGTATTGTGTCAAGCAAATTTCAAGCCAATATTTTAAATGCTGAACTGCCTCTAGTATATTACAAGAAAAGGTGATGTGTCAGTGTAACAAACTGGTAATAAATAATCACAGCCCAGGGGTAGACTCCTTTTCATTCACCACTTTCAAAAGTGTATTTGATGGGAATGTAGGAGAAGGCCTTTTTGATAACTGGCCCTAGGAAAGGGAACATTTTTCGTCAGCAGTTTAAGTCTGTAAGAGTTTTGAATAGTATAGTGTTCCACACATGTTATTATTTTTAATTACTATATTTTAAATGTTGTTATTGCTATTATAATATTTAAATTTTTATTATTAAAAATGATCAGCCCTGCTGAAGGCCCACAATTTAATACACAGAGAGTGAGAGAGAGAGAAAGGAAGGAAGGAAGGAAGGAGTAATACAAATATAAAACTCATGCAAAATAATTCTAAACAAATTATCTAGATAGAAATACAACAACAACAACAACAACGCAATATAAAGCAAACTGACATATATAATCAAAATTTACCAGATTACAAACAATATTTGACTAAAATTCCAATAGCTTTGGATAATAAGGACAGTTTAAACTGAGATTTAAAAACAGTAAAGGAGCAGTCTGCAAATGGTTTTAATGGTTTGAATGCTATGGGGCTTTCTAGATTGGCAAAAAGAAGTGTGTTCATGGCTGCATGAAACTCTAGCCTTTAGATGAGAAAAAGGGAAAGTGTGCCATGAAAACACTTTTTTTGCATTTTAGGGGAGAAGAAGCGCCTTTAAAAAGGTGCTGGTTTTCCCAGCTTCTTTTTTAAAAACTGCGGAACAGCGCAGCTCCATCTAAAGGCTGCGGTGCAGCTGCTAAGCATTAAGGAAAAGGCAACTTCATGTCACACTTTCCTGCCAATCTAGAAAGCCCCTATGGATAGTTTAACTATTAACCATTCTTGACCATGCTTTTTTTCATCAGGGTCTACATTTCATAATTTTACAAATCTGTAGCTACGTTGTAGAAATACAAGGAAACCCTCTTAATGAATTGAATATTTGGGCACTGGCAAGAATGACTGGATGTGTGCTGAATGCTTCTGATGCACACTGGGCACTCCTGATGACCATCTGGCACCTCTGATTTGCACTGGACAGTTCTCATGCTTGTTGGGCATCTCTGATGCACATTGGACACTTGTGTTGTACATTCGTTACTTCTGATGCACACTGGGCACATCTGATGGCCACCAGGCACCTCTGAATTGCACTGGGCACTTCTCATGTTTGTTGGGCACCTCTGATGCACACTGTGGCAACAGTGAAACTGGAGCTGGTCCAAAGGAGGGCAACTAAGATGGTGAAGGGTCTGGAAAACATGCCCTATGAGGAATGGCTTAGAGAGCTGGGGATGTTTAGCCTGGAGAAGAGAAGGTTAAGAGGTGATATGATAGCCCTGTTCAAATATTTGAAGGGATGTCATATTGAAGAGGGAGCAAGCTTGTTTTCTGCTGCTGCAGAGACTAGAACACGGAACAATGGATGCAAACTGCAGGAAAAGAGATTCTACCTCAACATTAGGAGGAACTTCCTGACAGTAAGGGCTGTTCGACGGTGGAACACACTCCCTCGGAGGGTGGTAGAGTCTCCGTCCTTGGAGGTCTTTAAGCAGAGGCTGGATGGCCATCTGTCAGGGATGCTTTGACTGGGTTTTCCTGCATGGCAGGGGGTTGGACTGGATGGCCCTTGTGGTCTCTTCCAACTCTATGATTCTATGATTCTATGAGTGCCCTTTGCATATCAGAACCATGGCACATCAGTCACTCTACTAGCAACCAGATACCCATATATTGCAATGTCACAGCAGCCCCTGGTTGAACATAGAAATTATTCATGGCTATTTCCTCCACACAATCATCTACTTCTGAAGACATAAGGCCCGTGCTGACTTCCAACCAACCTGGGACTTGGGACAGTTTACAAAATTTAAACATCCGGAGACACGGGGCACAGTGTCATCAATATGCTGATGACACTCAAATATATCTCTCCATGTCTCTGACTGCTGCAGTGACCAAGGATGGCATCTTTTGCATCTTTTCTCTAAATGCCTGCCTGGAGTCGGTAATGGGCTGGATGAGGGAAAACAAACTCAGGTTGAATCCAGAGAAAATGGAGGTACTTGTGATAGGCCCTCCTTGCCCAGGGAAGGAGATTTGTCAACCTGTCCTGAATGGGGTCACACTTCCCCTAAAGGACAAGGTTCGCAGTTTGGGTGTGCTCCTGGATTCGTCGCTCCAGCTGACATCTCAAGTCCGGAAGCTTCAGCTAGTTCAGAATGCGGCTGCCAGATTGCTTAGCGGGGCATCAAGAACAGACCATATCACCCTGATATTAAAATCTTTACACTGGCTATCAATCAGCTGCCGGGCAAAACACAAAGTGTTGGTTGTTACCTTTAAAGCCCTATATGGCTTCGGCCTGAGTTACTTGAAGGAACGCCTCTCCCTACACAATCCGCCCCGCACCTCAGAACATTAGGGAAGAACTTATTAGAAGTTACTAACACAAGATTGATGTCAACATCTAATAGAGCATAGTCTGCTGTGGCTCCGAAACTTTGGAATGACTTGCCGGAAGAGATCCGTCTTATTACCACCTTAGATGCCTTTTAAAAAGCACTTAAGATGGATCTCTTCTGGCGGGCCTATCCACCCGATCTGCTATGACAGTCATGAACGACTAAGAAATGACAGTAGTAAGCTAGAAAGACAGCTAATGATAGCTAGTAGCTAATGATTGAATTTAATGCCGATTGTTTTTAGATTTTAAACTACACGTTTTGATGTATTGCACATTTGTATGTTGAATTTCTGTAGTTTTAACTTGTTGGAATCCCGCCTCGATCCAAAGGGAGAGGAAGAAGGAAGAAGAAGGAAACGGTAGGGCCACTGCGTGCAGAAGATGGCAAAGTGCTAACAGGGGACAGAGAAAAGGCAGAATTACTCAACACCTTCTTTGCTTCAGTCTTCTCAGAAAAGGCAAAGGGTGCTCAACCTCAGGATAATGGAGCAGAAGACAGAATAGGGGAATTTCAGCACAGAATAAGTAAAGAGATAGTACAGGAATACCTGGTTAATCTAAATGAATACAAGTCTCCAGGACCAGATGAACTACAGTGGTCCCCCGGGTTACGAAGGTAATCCGTTCCGGATTACCTTTCATAACCCAGAAGCATTCGTTTCCCGGGGGACCGCTATTTTCAACGGACCGCGCGGCCGATTTAAAGGAGCCATGCGGGTTTTTTTTTCCGTATCCCGGGGGATCTTTCGGATCCCGGGGGCTACTTTAGCGGTCCCGCCGGTTTCGTACCCCGGGGTTTTCGTACCCCGGGGGATTCGTAAACTGGGGGACCACTGTACATTGAAGGGTATTAAAAGAACTGGCAAATGTAATATCGGAACAACTGACAATAATCTTTGAGAACTCCTGGAGAACAGTAGAAGTCCCAGCAGACTGGAGGAGGGCAAACGTTGTCCCCATCTTCAAAAAGGGGAAAAAAAGAGGATCCCAACAATTATCGTCCAGTTAGTCTGACATCAATTCCAGGAAAGATTCTAGAGCAGATCATTAAGCAGAGAGTCTGTGAACATTTAAAGGCCAATGCCATAATCACAAAAAGTCAACATGGGTTTTGGAGAAAGAAGTCATGCCAGACAAATCTGATCTCTTTTTTTGATAAAATTACCAGTTTGGTAGATGAAGGGAATGCTGTGGATATAGTATATCTTGATTTCAGTAAGGCCTTTGACAAGGTTCCCCATGACATCCTTGCAAACAAGCTTGCAAAATGTGGGCTAGACAAGGTAACTCTTACATGGATTTGTAACTGGTTGACTGACCGAACTCAAAGGGTGCTCAACAATGGTTCCTTTTCATCCTGGAAAGAAGTGACCAGTGGGGTCCCACAGGGCTCTGTCCTGGGCCCAGTCCTATTCAACATCGTTATTAATGACTTGGATGACAGAATTGGGGGCATACTTATCAAATTTGCAGAAGACACTAAACTGGGAGGAGCAGCTAATAGCCCAGAGGACAGGATCAAAATTCAAAATGACCTGAATAGACTAGATAGCTGGGCCAATGGTAACAAGATGAAATTCAACGCAGAGAAATGTAAGGTTCTGCACTTAGGGAGGAAAAATGAAATACACAGATATAAAATGGGGGACACCTGGCTGAATGAAACTATGTGTGAAAGGGACCTAGGAGTCCAAGTAGACCATAAGCTGAACATGACTCAACAATGCGATGTGGCAGCTAAAAAGGCCAATGCAATTTTAGGCTGCATCAATAGAAGTATAGTGTCTAGATCAAGGGAAGTAATAGTGCCGCTCTATTCTGCTTTGGTCAGGCCCCACCTGGAATACTGTGTCCAGTTCTGGGCACCACAATTCAAAAAAGATGTGGAGAAACTGGAGCAGGTCCAAAAGCGGGCAACTAAGAAAGTCAAGGGTCTGGAAATCATGCCCTATGAGGAATGGCTTAGGGAGCTGGGGATGTTTAGCCTGGAGAAGAGAAGGTTAAGAGGTGATATGATAGCCCTGTTTAAATATTTGAAAGGATGTCATATAGAGGAGGGAGCAAGCTTGTTTTCTGCTGCTTCAGAGACTAGGACGCGGAACAATGGATATAAATTGCAGGAAAAGAGATTCCAGCTCAACATTAGGAGGAACTTCCTGACAGTAAGGGCTGTTCGACAGTCGAACACACTCCCTCAGAGGGTGGTGGAGTCTCCTTCTTTGGAGGTTTTTAAGCAGAGGCTGGATGACCATCTGTAAGGGATGCTTTGATGGAGAGTTCCTGCATGGCAGGGGGTTGGACTGGATGGCCCTTGTGGTTTCTTCCAGCTCTATGATTCTATGATTCTGGGAGGGAAATACAAATAAATATTATTATTATTATTCAGACACAAATATAAGTCCAAGTTTATCTTTATGTATGTTTTGAATTTTGCAAGCTTTCTTAAGCCTTGGCTTTGACAGGAAGACTATACCTGACCAAAAAATAAATAAAATAAAATCAATTAATGAATCAATTAGAGAGGCGAACAAATTTGGCAAAAATGAAAGGGAAAAAACATCTCTTTTTCTTTTCCCACCGCAAAGATTTTCCAGAAACTTCCACAAGAGGGCAATAAGGGTGTTTGAGTGTGAGAGCAAAGGCAATCCAGTTGGCTGTGATCATCCACATGGCCAGCCTTGGAAGCACTGCCCTCATTCATTAATGGGCATTTAAAAATAAAACATTTAGTTATTTTGATATATATCCCACTCTGATGGGCTGTATAGCTTCATGATGTTGCATGGCTACCTTGGCTCCTGCATAAGGATTAAAATTGCATATAAATCAAATCAATCAGTCAGTCAATCAATCACATCCACTATGGCTGCATCTGCACTACAACATTAATGCAGTTTGACCCCACTTTAATTACCATAGCTCCATCCCACAAAGTCTTGGGATCTGAAGATTTGTGAGGCACCAGCCCTCCTTGGCAGAGAAAACTAAAGACCCTGTAGAACTACAAATCCCGGGATTCCTTAGGATGGAGCTACAGCGTGTGGTGTCAAACTGCATTATTTCTACAGTGTAGATTGGCCCTCAGTCAGCAGTGAACGAAAGTGTCATTTCTGGATTTTATATAGCCCCCGGAATCCCATTTTTGGGTCTCCGGTTCCTCCCAGGAGTCTCCCAAAGCTCCCAGACCCCTATTTTTTTAAATATAAAGAACTGAATAAAGCATAATAATAATAATAATAATAATAATAATAATAATAATAAATTTTATTTATATACCGCCCTTCCAACGATCAGGGCGGTGCACAGCATATAAACAATACATATACAATGCAAACAATAATAAACCTAATATATCAACATATTATAGCAATTCCAAGTCATACAATACGACATCAGCAAAACAGTACAAGGTAGATACAGAAGGTACACAATAATTCAATTTCAATTTCAAATCATGGCATTCAAGGTTCCCTTACTTCTCACTGAGACCATAATTCCCAAATCCCAGAAAACCAGAACACAGCCCGATTTTTAGGCTAAATTCCAAACAGTCTCCAAAGGCAGCCCCAGCCCATTACAGTTAATCCACCAAAGATGGAATTAACGCATGTGTTACTGTGGCCAGATTTGCTATTTCAAAGCATCTCAGTAGCATCACCAGGGCTAGTTCCCTGGGACATACAAAGGTCTCAGACTATTGTTTTCAGTTAAGATGGTAGGGAGGGACATCTTTTCACAAACTTTTTGTGTTGCTAAAGGAGTTTAAATGTTATTTTTCTGGACTTTAACACCTTTGCCTGATAAAGAAGCCAGTGGAACTCTGAAAGCCTCCATCCTGAATTTTGTGCCTTTTTGTTGTCCTAGTAAAGGTATTGCTGTTTTGTGGATTTTGGATGTTATTGTTTAGTGCACAACATTGTTGTATGAACGACTCCACTTCTGCCACTGTCAGCAGAACGTGTCTGTTGCACTATGGCAAATAATTAGGCCCATGTGTATGGCATGATTTAACTAACAAGAAGCCACCTAAGAGGATATAGCTGCAAATACCACAAGTCCCCACACATTTGCACCATCTGGAGAAGTCCTTATACTGAGTCAGAGCTTTGCTCCATCCAGCCCTGTACTGTCAACTCTGACTAGCAATAGATCTGTCCAGGGTTTCAGATAGGAATCTCTCCTAGCCCTGGCTGAAATCCCCCTACTACCTCCTGATGATCCAGATATTAATCAAGCTGAACCCAGAATCAGATGGTTGGTTGGTGTTGTGTGCCTTCAAGTCATTTACGACTTATGGCAACCCTAAGGCAAACCTATCACAGTGCTTTCTTGACAAGTGTCTTCAGAGAGGGTTTGCCTTTGCCATCCTCTGAGGCTGAGAGTGTGTGACTTGCCCAAGGTCCACAATGGGTTTCATGGCTGAGTGGGGAGTCGAACCCTGTTCTACAGAGTCATAGGAGCTTATCGCTTAGCTGTTAAAACTGGCTTACCTCTATCTGGTTTAAAGCTTAATTTGGGTGGCATCCTGATCGTATCAGAAGGTTTCTGCTGCCAAATTTGCTGCCCGGATGCATCTTCACTTCCAGGAGCACTCCTCATGGCTCTTTTTGGATCTGGCAGTTTTCTGACTTAAGAAAATGGCCACCAGAAGAGGGAATGGACCTGGGCTGTATTCGGGTGGCAAATTCAGTGGCAAAAACCTTCTGATAAGATCAGGATGCTGCCCGCATTAAGCTTTAAACTATATAGAGGTAAGCCATTTTAATAGCCAAGTGATACGCTCCATAGTCGAACACTCAAATCACTACACCATTCTAGCTACGGTATATTCAGATGGTTTGTCCACAGAAGTAAACAGATTAACACAACCGATATTATCCACCAGTAAAAATGAGATCTGGAGCCAGTAAAAATTCTGGTAGCAAACAATACCCTCAGAGAAGTATGTGAAGATATTTCTGTTTCCAACAGGTAGGGCAAAGTAACATCCAAAGCGGCAATCCCAGGTACCCTCAGCATCACCACAGAACAGCACTTACCAGCTTCTGATATTGGTTTCATTGATCATTTTTAAAGTTTTATAATGTAATTATTATACAGTTGACCCTTCGGATCTATGGGCTTTGGATCTGCAAATTCAATCATCTTCAGACTGTCATATCCCATACTATTACATGAATCATAGAATCATACAGTTGGGAAAGAGCTCAAGGGCCACTCCAAACAACCCCATTCTGCCATGCAGAAACTCACCATCAAAGCACCCCCGACAGATGGTCATCCAGCCTCTGTTTAAAAACCTCCAGAGCAGGAGACTTCACCACACTCTGGACTCTTTCAGACATGGGGAATTGGAAGTATAATCCAAGGGCAATCCAAATGCAATCATGGGGTTTCACGTTATTGTGAATTAGAGCTTCTCACGCAATTTTGGGCAAAAGGGAAGTCACTCCGAATGCAATCATAGGTTTCACATTATTGAGAATTAAAGCTTCTCATGCAATTTCGGGCAAGGAGGGGTCATTTTCGGGTAATGGGAAGTCATTCCGAACGCCTTCCAAACGCAATGGGGATTCACGTGAATTCGCTAAACAAGCAAATTCACGTGAATTCGCATTGGCTCCATTCAAAGTTCGGAGATATCCCTCCAGTGTGAAAGAGTCCACAGAGGCAGCATATTCCACTGTCAAACAGCTCTTACCATCAAGAAGTTCTTCTAGTGTTGAGCTGGAATCTACACTATGTAGTAGATTTTGCCTTGTAGACAATTCTGATAAATTAATGGCCTGCATTAGCCCCCAGGAAACTTTAGGGGTGGATGGGGTGTACATTTTACTTTATAAAACACAGATTTTGCCCCAAATATCTCCCACCACCCTCTTGGGAAAGTATGGAGCATTTTCACCATGATTTTAGGCCATGGCAATTTTAGGCAATTTTTTGATTTGTAGGGGGCACTCGCTACATTGTGCCCACTCCTGTTCTACACCCTGGTGGGCATTTTTAAAAAATATTCTGTAATATATACATTTGCATTATCAATAAATGCATTTAACTTCAATGTGCCTCTTTGCACTTGCCACCTAATTTTGTAAAGAAGGCTTGCCTGAGGAAAGAGAACCCTTGTTTATCCACTTTTGTAAACCGCTTTGATCTTTTTTGGAAAGGCGGTATATAAATAAAATAAATAAATAAATAAATTACAAATATAAGGCAGACATGAAGCCATCAACTTCTTTCTCTGCTCCAACAGAACTTTCCGTTCTGGGACTGTCTGTCTCTTTTGTCTCCTGGTTAAGAACAATTGTTCTAACAGTGGTTTCCATTGTGCAGCTTCATGAACCAGATGGTTTTCTGCAAACACACACACGCCAAGCACAGTGATAGAAATCAACAAAAGTGCACAATGCAAGGCCTTTTCCACAATGGAAATTCAGAGGGTTTTTTCCCTTTAAAGATTCAAAGACACCACTAGTCTCTTTCTGGATGAATAAAGTGGTGCCCTGCTTTGAGTTTTGGACTGTAACTCTGGAGACCAGGGTTTGAATCCCTTCTCAGCCATGAAACCTATGGGCTGATCTTGGGCAGTCTCAGAGCAAGGCAAGGGCAAACCTCCTCTGAATAAATCTTCCCTAGAGAAAAAAAAAACTGTGATAAGTTTGCCTTAGGGTCTTTCTTGTACTAAAAACAGGCATATGTCCCACAAGCCCCAATTTTAAGTGGAAATCCAGATATTTGTGTCTTTGTGTATCTGCACAATAGTATCTATGTGGATGCTATTGGTGGACTGCTCTATAGCATCGGTGTGAAGCTGGGGGGAGGACTGCAGAAATTCATGCATTGACACACATAGGAGTTGGGGGAAAACCCTTGAGCAACCATATCTGTGTGGCCATGCATACTGTGATTTATTGGACTGAGGTGTGTTTGAAAAGGAGAATCGTGTGACTGGTTCTCCTGAAGTCATCTTGGTGTACGTAGATAAGCCCATAATCACTGTGGATCATGGTAACCCAAAGGTAAGTTGGATTTTCCCATCTGCATAGATGTGCTCCTTGTCTCTGGAGCAGCAGAAAACAATCTCCATCTTATACATGACATACATGAATATTTAAAGATGGCTCTCATATCACCTCTCCATCTTCTCTTCTCCAAGCTAAACATACCCAGCACCCTAAGTTGTTCTACAGTTGGCTTCCTCCTTTGATCTTCATACCCCCGTGCCACATTGCCCATCATTTTAAGAATCCAACCTTCCATTTCCAAAGCCTATTGATAGAGCTTCAGGTTGGAATTGGAAGGATCATGGTTACGAAACCGTTACAGATGGGTAAATCGAGGTAACTGTTCCGTATTTACAATTGATACTTACTCATCATAATGATACTATTGCCACAATGGTAACTCTTGCCTAATTCTGCTTCACAGGGCATGGGAAGAAAGGTCCATTCTGCCAGTGCCTGGAGCACAAGTGAATTATGTTTCCGTTTGTTTCCAATTATTCTGAGGCCAGGACATTTTACTTAGTTAAGTAACACCATTATTTGTCTCAAACAAATAAAATATTTCAGGTTCTGGTGTTATGGAGCTTAACTCTAAATTGTAGAAATAATGCACTTTGAGCCCACTTTAACTGCCGTGACTCCATCCTACAGATTCTTGGGATTTATAGTTTTGTGAGGCACCAGCACACTTTGGCAGGGAAGGATAAAGACTTTGTAAAACTACAAATCCCAGAATTCCATAGGATAGAGCTACAGCACTTAAAGAGGTCTCAAGCTGAATTATTTCTACAGAATAGATATAAACTATGTAGCTGATGTTGACTGACTGAATAATAGTAATAATAATAATAATAATAATAATAATTTATTTATATCCCACCCCATCTGCACTCAGGCAATCAGGGCGGCTTACAACCTTAAAATTATACATAATATAACCCCCAACCCTCTCTCCCTTAAAACAGAATTATCATTTTACAATTAAAACCCATGAACAACCAATAAAAATGTACACAATAAAAAAAAATTAAACAATTAACAAACAATTATCCTACATGTGATTTAAAGCAACAGTTCCGACTTCCTTGTTCTTAAAAAGCCTTCCATTTTAAAAAACTTGTCAGAATAATAATAATAAAAAAAACTTTGCCTGCCAATGACAGGATAGCAATAGGACAGCCATTTCAGCCTCCTTAGGGAGGGAGTTCCATAGGGCAACCACTGAGAAGACTCTCTCATAGGTTCACACCAGCCATGCCTGTGAAAGTGGTGGGATTGAGAAAACAGCTTCTTCTGTTGACCTGAGAATTAAGGCAGAAATGCACAGATATAGGATGGGTGACAATGGACATGAAGGCAATACATGTGAAAGGGATCTAGGAGTCTTAATGAACCATAGGCTGAACATGTGTCAGCAATGTGATGCTTCACCTAAGAAAGCCAATGCAATTCTCAGCTGCATCCATAGAATCATAGGATCATAGAGTTGGAAGAGACCACAAGGGCTATCCAGTCCAACCCCCTGCCATGCAGGAACTCTCCATCAAAGCATCTCTAACAGATGGCCATCCAGCCTCTGCTTAAAGACCTCTAAGGAAGGAGACTCCACCACTCTCCGAGGGAGTGGGTTCCACTGTCAAACAGCCCTTACTGTCAGGAAGTTCCTCCTAATGTTGAGGTGGAATCTCTTTTCCTGCAATTTGTATCCTTGGTTCCATGTCCTGGTCTCTGGAGCAGCAGAAAACAAGCTTGCTCCCTCCTCAATATGACATCCCTTCAAATATTTAAACAGGGCTATCATATCACCTCTTAACCTTCTCTTCTCCAGGTTAAACATCCCTAGCTCCCTAAGGTGTTCCTCATAGGGCATGGTTTCTAGACCCTTCACCATTTTAGTTGCCCTCCTTTGGACATGCTCCAGTTTCTCCATATCTTTTTTGAATTGTGATGCCCAGAACTGGACACAGTATTCCAGGTGGGGCCTGACCAAAGCAGAACAGAGTGGCACTAATACTACTCTTGATCTAGGCACTATGTTTCTATTGATGCAGCCTAAAATTGCATTGGCCTTTTTAGCTGCTGCATCGCACTGTTGACTCACATTCAGCTTATTTTCTTCTTGGACTCCTAGATCCCTTTCATGTGTTGTTTCATTCAGCCATGTGTCCCCCTTTTTATATCTGTGCATTTCATTTTTTTCACCCTAAGTACAGAACCTTACTTTTCTCTGCGTTGAATTTCGTTTTGATAGCATTGGCCCAGTTTTCTAGTCTATTCAGATCATTTTGAATTTTGATCCTGTCCTCTGGGGTATTAGCTACTCCTCCTAATTTGGTGTCATCTGCAAATTTGATAAGTATGCCCCCAATTCTGTCATCCAAATCATTAATGAAGATGTTGAATAGGACTGGGCCCAGGACAGAGCCCTGTGGGACCCCACTTGTCACTTCTCTCCAGGATGAAAAAGAGCCATTGTTGAGCACCCTTTGGGTTTGGCCGGTCAACCAATTACAAGTCCATGTAACAGGTACCTTGTCTAGCCCACATTTTACAAGCTTGTTTGCAAGAATGTCATGGGGAACCTTGTCAAAGGCCTTGCTGAATTCAAGGTATACTATATCCACAGCACTCCCTTCATCTACCAAGATGGCAATTTTATCAAAAAAAGAGATCAGGTTTTTTTGGCATGACTTGTTTCTCCGAAACCCATATTGACTTTTTGTGATTATGGCATTGACTTCTAAATGTTCACAGACTCTCTGTTTAATGATCTGCTCTAGAATATTTCCTGGAATTGATGTCAGACTAACTGGACGATAATTGTTGGGATCCTCTTTTTTCCCCTTTTTGAAGATGGGGACAACGTTTGCCCTCCTCCGGTCTGCTGGGACCTCTCCTGTTCTCCAGGAGTTCTCAAAGATTATTGCCAATGGCTCCGATATTACATTTGCCAGTTCTTTTAATACCCTTGGATGTAGTTTTTCTGGTCCTACAGACTTATATTCATTTAGGTTAACCAGGAATTCCTGTACTATTTCTTTACTTATTCTGTGCTGAAATCCCCCTATTCTGTCTTCTGCTCCATTATCCTTAGGTTTACCACCCTTTGCCTTTTCTGAGAAGACTGAAGCAAAGAAGGTGTTGAGTAATTCTGCCTTTTCTCTGTCCCCTGTTAGCATTTTGCCATCTTCTGCACGCAGTGGCCCAACTGTTTCCTTCTTCTTCCTTTTGCTGCGGACATATCCAAAAAAGTCCTTTTTATTGTTCTTAACCTCTCTAGCAAGCCTGAGTTCATTCTGCGCTTTAGCTCTTCTGACTTTACCCCTACATGTGCTGGCTATTTGTTTGAATTCCTCTTTCGTGATTTCCCCATTTTTCTATTTCTTATACATGTTCCGTTTAAAGTTAGCTCAGTTGAAAGTTCCTCAGTCATCCATCTTGGCTTCTTGAGACATCTTCCATTTTTCTTCCTCATTGGAACTGTTTGAAATTGCACCTTCAGTATCTCCGTCTTGAGAAACTCCCATCCATCTTGAACTCCCTTCTCTTTTAGTGTTCCTGACCATGGGATCACCCCCAGTATTTCTCTAAATTTATTGAAATCAGCTTTCCTAAAGTCAAGAGTGCGTGTCTGACTATGTCTGGCTTCCCCTTTCCGCTGTATAACAAACTCCAGGAGAACATGGTCACTTCCCCCTGAGGATCCAACCACTTGCACCCCATCGACTAGGTCTTCCCTGTTGGTTAAGATCAGATCTAAAATAGCTGATCCCCTTGTTGCCTCTTCCACCTTTTGGACAATGAAATTGTCTTCCAGGCAAGTGAGAAATTTGCTAGACTTTGAGGATTTGGCTGAGTTTGACTTCCAGCAAATATCAGGATAGTTGAAGTCCCCCATCACTACTACATCTCTCCTTTCTGAGTGTGTGGTCATCTCTTCTAGAAAGGCATCATCCAATTCCTCCATCTGACTTGGAGGTCTGTAGTAGACTCCCACAGTAACATCCCTGTTGTTTCCCTCTCCTTTAATTTTTATCCAGATGCTCTCCACCTGGCTTCCAGTATTGATGTCCTGGATCTCTTCACTGGTGTAAATATCCCTCACATATAATGCTATTCCTCCTCCTTTTCTGTTTGGCCTGTTTCTCTTAAAAAGGTTATATCCCTCTATTTCTACATTCCAACCATGAGACTCATCCCACCAGGTTTCAGTGATGCCTATTATATCGTATTTCCCTTGTTGTGCTAGGAGTTCAAGTTCATCCTGCTTATTTCCCATACTCTGTGCATTAGTGTAGAGACATCGAAGACCATGTGTCCCCTTCACTTGCTGCGTGTGCAAGTTTTTTTGCCTCCTATTGTTGGGTATTTGCCCTGTTTGCCTTGTTCCTTCTATGTCAGTTTGACTATTTTTTCCAGCCCCTTTGCCTTCTAGAATGCTGTCTCCCTTCCCCACATAACTCAGTTTAAAGCCCTCCTGATCAGATTTTTAAGACTATTGGCAAAAATGATTTTGCCAACTGGCGTGAGATGCAGCCCATCCCTTGCCAGAAGTCCCTCCTCATGGAACCGCAGCCCGTGATCCAAGAATCCAAACTGTTTTTGGCGGCACCATCTACGGAGCCAGTTATTCACCTCTGCTATTTTCTTCTCCCTTCCTGGACTATGCCCTTC
The DNA here is from genome assembly GCA_034509955.1 of Urosaurus nigricauda. Taxonomy (NCBI): domain Eukaryota; kingdom Metazoa; phylum Chordata; class Lepidosauria; order Squamata; family Phrynosomatidae; genus Urosaurus; species Urosaurus nigricauda. The sequence goes on along the minus strand of JAOEGL010000001.1, from coordinate 373,273,155 downwards.
CACTGGGAGAAGAGATGATATGACAACCTGTGCATCCATCTCTTTCAGCTTCCTTCCCAGAGCCTCATAATCCCGTATGATATTCTCAAGGCTGTGCCTTGCAGTATCATTGGTTCCCACAGGAACCAAAAGAAAGGGATAACGGTCAGTAGGCTTGACAAGTCTTGTCAGCCTTTCCATCACATCATGGATCTTTGTCCCAGGGAGACAACACACTTCCCGAGACATCCTGTCAGGCCCACAAACCACTGCTTCAGTACCCCTCAGCAAGGAGTCTCCCCATCACCACCACATGCCTCCTCCGAGGCTTAGAAGCAGCTGTTCCCTTTCATGATACTCTCAGGCTCCCCTGCTCTGTCCCTGATGTCTGTCCTTGCTGCTTTTCCTCATCTTCTCTGATAACAGAGAGAGATTCAAAACTATTCTGTAGCTGCAAGCTCACAGAACGAACCGTGGTTTCCCTACTTCTGTGTGTGACATTCCTCCGACCATCTACTTCTGTTGTGTGTGAAGTGACCTCTTCTTCCCCAGCAACTTTCTCTGTGTGTTTCCCATCCAAGACATTCTGGTCTGATCTGTTCAGGAGAATCTCCTGCTCTCTATGATGCTGAAGTGAAGACACCTGGGTCTCCAACTGCTGTACTTTCTCTTCCAAGAGGGCTACCAACTTGCACTTGGGGCAGGTGTAGTTCCCCACATCTGTAGGCAAGAAGGCAAACATCCCACAGGTGTTGCAGGTGACTGCAGCAGGGCCTTCAGTTTCCATACTGAGAAGTCTTAAGGAGGCACTGAAACAAGACTATCGGCTTCCCTTGCTAGACTTGGCCTTTGTTCCCAAGCTCTGTTCCTGAGTTCAAGTCCCAGGGCCTATAGTTATGTAGAGAGCTCCTGGCTACTAGCTCCCTCCAAAGATAAGTCTCTGACTCACTTCCTCTGATGCTTCAGGCCAGCTTCTCTTCTATTCTCCGAAAACCTCCTTGACTAGATAAGAAAAAATAAAATTCAGCGTGTGCCTCTGCAAGCCTTCTGTAGCCTTAGAGTTCTGGTTTCTCCCAGCAGTGACTCCCAGAATGCAATGGCTCAAGAGTAAATTAGTTAAGATTAGATCTCACCCAAGCACATGGACTAGAGACTCCTCCTCCTCCTCCTTTCTTAAAGGAAATGAACTGGAATCCCTCTGCAAGCCTTCTGTAGCCTTAGAGTTCTGGTTTCTCCCAGCAGATCCACAGGAGTATAGTGTCTAGACCAAGGGAAGTAATAGTGCCATTCTATTCTGCTTTTGTCAGGCCTCAGCTGGAATCCTGCATCCAGTTCTGGGCACCATAATTGAAAAAGGATGTTAAGAAACTTGTTTTCTGCTGCTACAGAGAATAGGACCTGGAACAATGGATGCAGGATACATGAAAAGAGATTTCACCAAAACATTAGGAAGAACCTTCTGACACTAAGAGCTGTTTGACAGTGGAATACATTGCCTCTGAGAGTGGTGGAGTCTCCTTCTTTGGAGGTCTTTAAATAAAGGCTGGATGGCCATCTGTCATGGGTGCTTTGACTGTGAGTTCCTGCATAGCAGGGGGTTGGATTGGATGGCCCTTGAGGTCTTTTCAAACTCTAGGATTCTATAATTCTATGAAGGGCCAAAGCTCTCAGGAGCTTTAAAGGTCAAAGCCAGAATCTGGTTTAGGAATGAACTGCAAAGTAGAGAAGTTTGTTCAAAGCAGGGGACATGTGCTCATGATGTGAAAAGTGGTATTTTGCACACAGTGAAATATTTAGATTCCCCCCCCCCCCCCAAAAAAAGACAGTTATAACATTCGCCTGTTTGTTTAACTGGAAGTTTTATAAATCTGTACAAAGTTTCATTCCAAGATTGGAGTTTATCAGACGGGAGGAATTTCTCTTTATTTTGAATGGATCCAATTGGAACCAATTCGAATTAACGTGAATTTGCTAGTTTAGCGAATTTATGTGAATTCCAATTGCATTCGGAATGCATTCAGAATGATTTCCCATTACCCGAAAATGACTGCCCATTGCCCGAAATTACGTGAGATGCTTTAATACAAAATAACATAAAACCCATGATTGTGTTCAGAATGACTTCCCTTTTGCCCGAAATTGCATGAGATACTTTAATATGCAATAACGTGAAACCCCATGACTGCATTCGGATTGCCATTAGATTATACTTCCAATTTCTGTTGTCTGATAAACTCCCTTGATTCTGGGGAATTTGGGGGCAAATCATTCTGGGAGCCATGTGGGAGCTTCAGGGCTTCAACCTTTCAGCTATTCCAACATTTGACTGAAATGAAAATTTTATTCCTGGTTCTGGTAGTTGATCCTTGTCAGAGGCTATAATCTTGACTGTGATCTTTTCTCTTTCCTTTGAGACAATGCTTGATGTTTTTGATCTCAGGAGCTGTTAAGACACCATTTATGCACTATAACTCTGTGGAATCAGAGACTCAGATCTAGAAGGTGAGAATTTCCAGTATCAAGTGGCACCAAATTGAGTTTATGTGGAAAATGGGAAGAGATGACAATGAAGCATTTTGGCTGTGGTCTGTTGAGGTCACAATGACACAATGGTATTCAGAGACAAAAGATCCCAACGTCACTCAACTCCAAGCCCCTCCCTGTGAATTCATTGAATCTCCCATAAATACTGGGATTTGGAGACTCCCTCTTCATCCAATCTTGTGGGTTCTCCATCATTGGATCACCTGCCATCAGTTCACTTGTCACTGAGGAGGATCTGAACCAAACTCTCGCCATGAGGACCATTTTCCTTGCCTTTGCGGTGCTACTGCTGGCCGTTGTGGCCACAGAAGGTAACTTGGGAGTTGGGTGGAGCACATTGGTGTGTCACAGGCTATTGCCACACTGCAGAATTAATGTAGTTTGACACCTCTTTAGTTGTCATGGCTCCATCTTATGGATTCCTGGGATTTGGAGTTTGTTATGGCACCAGACCTCTCTCAGAGAGAAGACTATTTCAAAAACTATAAATCCCAAAGTTCCATAGTCTCAAGCCACAGCAATTAAAGTGCTGTCACACAGCATTATTTCTTCAGAGTGGTAGCACACTCTGGGCTAGATGTCTAACCCAAAGGGTGAGTATAGGATTCTCTCCTTGGAGGGTCCTTGGGTGCATCTGCAGTAGACCTAATGCAATTTGGCACCACTTTAACTGCCATGGTTCCATCCTACAGAATCCTAGGATTTGTAATTTTGTCAGGCACAAGCACGCTTGGGTGAAGAAGGGTAAAAACCTTGTAAAAATACAAATCCTAGGATCCATAGGATGGATCTACATCATTTAAAGTAGTATCAAACTATATTATTTCTAAAGTGTAGATGCACCTAGAGTCACTTCTCTAGTCATGCTATCCCCAAGCTTGGAAAAGTTACCTTTTAGACTTCAAGAAATCCTCTTCCTGCAGATCGACTGATTCTGGGAACTGTTGTCCAAAAAGAACTATTTCAAATGCTGCGCTAACTTCTTAATTTGGATAGTAGTCATAGAAATGTAATGGATGGGAATAGAGAATTGTTGAGTGGAGAAGCCTGAGTATAACTCCCACACAATCTCACTACTAGGGGTTCTGGCTAAGACTGATAGGAAGTTTTGGTTGCAACAAATGAACCATTGCTTATTCGTCCTTTAGGTCTAGTACTAAAGAATGGGATTAGACACTCTTCAAAATTAGTGAAATGGAAATTCAGTGTTAGGGCATCAGGTTGGGATCAGTATGTAGACTGACATTTTTGCCTACAATTTTGGAGATTTGGTTTGAGAACCCTTGTAACTAACCCCCTCAACCCTAAATAGTTCCTGAATGTTTGAACCATGCCAAGTGAGAAAATCTTTAATAACCCCATTCCTTGGCATTGAATAATTCAGCTCTGGACATTCTTGTCCTGCTTCGTATCAAGGAAGGGAAAAGACATTTATTTGAAATTAAAGCTCCAGCCTAGCCTTCTAACTGGCCCCATGGATGTATCAGATGCCAACTCCCATCATTCTGCAAGGATCAAGTGCCCTTGTGCAGCTGCAGAGAGGCTAGAACTGAAGTGGGGACCTGACTCTTGACCAAGGACTGTGGTAGAGTTGGCCACCAAGTTCCCTTCCTTTTTGTGGTTGGCAGAAGGGACATATTCAGACTAAGTTTCAGGCCTGCTAGCAATTCGAGGGACATTTGTTGCCAAATCTTTCATTCTGATCTGTGGAGCCTAGCTACCCTCCAGTGGCCTGAAATCATTGTCTGGTAACTGGGCAATATCTTTTGGCAGTGGCAGTCTTTGGTTTCCCTATAAATGGGGCTGTTGCCACACTGCAGAATTAATGCAGTTTGACACCACTTTGATTAACAAGGCTTCTTCCTATGGGATCCTGGGATTTGTACTTTGTTGTGGCACCAGCACTCTCACTAGAATCCCAGATGTCCACAATACTGAGCCATGGCCATTCAAACAGTGTCCAACTGCACTAATTCTGAAGTGTAGATGCAGCCTAGGACTGTAAATCTGTTTTGGTTTGTACTCCAAAAATTTGTGGTAGCAATTGAAGGTTCCTATAATGAAGTGCAGCACCTGCTCCCATTCTATTGAGGTTTCATAGCTGGGAACTCTAAAAGATATACCCACTTTCCAGTTTTAAAGTGGTTTAGCTCTCCGGAGTATCAAAGTTATTTGAGAAATTTCCAACACCTTGGATAGCTCCCAAAGGCCTGGAATGTGTCCACCTTCCAGTCAATATGGAAGCCCCCTGCCACTACTGTCATGGCTGAATCAGTTACCTGACTAATCCCTGATCAATCCTATCTCTTCTTACAGATCATTCCCTGATCTTATCATGTTCTAACCCTGGACTTTCTCTTTTGCAGCCTTTACAGGCTTTAAAGGCAAATGTGGTGCTCATTGTGCCGGAGGCTGTGCCAAAAGTTGCTCCTATGGTGTGGCTAGCCATGCAAACTGTGCCTGTTCATCCCATGGGTATGGATACGTTTGCTGCCTTGCACCTCCACCACCTCCTCCTCCTCCTCCTCCTCCACCACCACCTCCACCTCCACCACCGCCTCCACCTCCACCTCCTCCTCCACCACCACATTATAAACACTGGGGACCGCCGCTGCCATATCCCAAAAAAGGCTGAGCACCAGGAGAATCAGCAAAGAGGATCAGCATCAAGGATGCCAGCCATGTCGCTTCAACTCTTGCACAGGATATGTTTGTCTCTTCATATTAAGTAATAAAAAAGTGGTGAGATCTCAACAATTTTGCCATCTGTTTCCTTCTTGTCAATTACAACTGCTGGGTTTCTGTACAGCAAAATAATTCTTAATTCTTTCCATAACTCCACCTTCTCCATGCTAACTTATTCAACCTAGTGTCCTTCGAGATGTCATACTTTAGCTTGTCAATGTTTTATGAATAGTGCAAGTTCAAATAGGTTTGCAATATGCAATAGATCAAAAGCAAAGTTGAGCAAGTGTATGTGGTTAGGGCTGATCTTTCCCTGTTGGGGGATACACACGGGAAGATCAGCAGCACTCTGATGATGCAGTTGCTCATCTTTCCTTTTAATCTATTGTATTTTGTGAACCTATTTGAACTTTGACATCATCAGGCCATGGGAGTACATTTCTTATAAACTGGAAGTTTATGACATGAGATCAATTATAACACGACATCAATTTGAATTTCAATTTTGAGGGACTTGCATGTTCAAGAAACAAAAATACCATGTTTTTGTGTAGTTTTGTCTCAGTAGAGGGAATATTCCTTGTAAAGAGGTGGTCTGGGGGCATTGGTATTCCCCAGAGGCCTTCAGAGGACATAAACATGGAGGGCCACATGTGGCCCTTTGGGCAAATCTTCTCCACCCCTCAAAAAGAATAATATACAAGCTATGGTGGAAATGGGTATCTATAAAGTAAAAAACAAAGAACAACACACAGAGACAGTAGGAGGTCTAGGGTCATGAAACATCAGGGGAGAGACATCTGTCTTGAAACTGTTCTGAAAGAAACTAGCTGAAAACAGTTTTTCTAACCTGTCACAGAGGCAATTTTGTAACTTAAAATCAGAGAATCAGAGAATCATAAAATTGGAAGAGACCACAAGGGCCATCCAGTCCAACCCCCTGCCATGCAGGAACTCCCATTCAAAGCATCCCCGACAGATGGCCATCCAGCCTCTGCTTAAAGACCTCCAAGGACGGAGACTCCACTACACTCAGAGGGAGAGTGTTCCACTGTCGAACAGCCCTTACTGTCAGGAAGTTCCTCCTAATGTTGAGGTGGAATCTCTTTTCCTGCAGTTTGCATCCATTGTTCCATGTTCTAGTCTCTGGAGCAGCAGAAAACAAGCTTGCTCCTTCCTCAATATGACATCCCTTCAAATATTTAAACAGGGCTATCATATCACCTCTTAACCTTCTCTTCTCCCGGCTAAACATCCCCAGCTCACTAAGTCGCTCCTCACAAGGCATGGCCTCCAGACCCTTCAACATCTTAGTCATCCCTCCTTTGGACATGCTCCAGTTTCTCCACATCCTTTTTGAATTGTGGTGCCCAGAACTGGACACAGTATTCCAGATGGGGCCTGATGAAAGCACAGTAGAGTGGCATTATTACTTCCCTTGATCTAGACACTATACTTCTATTGATACAACCTAAAATTGCATTGGCCGTTTTAGCTGCCGCATCGCACTGTTGACTCATGTTCAACTTATAGTCTACTTGGACTCCTAGATCTCTTTCACACATAGTTTCATTCAGCCAGATGTCCCCTATCCTATATCTGTGCAGTTCATTTTTTCCACCCTAAGTGCAGAATCTTACATTTTTCCGTGTTGAATTTCATTTTGTTAGCATTGGCCCAGCTTTCTAGTCTACTCAGGTCATTTTGAATTTTGATCCTGTCCTCTGGGCTATTAGCTACTCCTCCTAATATGCTCCCAATTCCGTTATCCAAGTCATTGATAAAGATGTTGAATAGCACTGGGCCCAGTACAGAACCCTGTGGGACCCCACTGGTCACTTCTCTCCAGGATGAAGAGGAGCCATTGTTGAGCACCCTTTGGGTTCAGCCGGTCAACCAGTTACAAATCCATGTAACAGGTACCTTGTCTAGCCCAAATTTTACAATCTTGTTTGCAAGAATGTCATAGGGAACCTTGTCAAAGGCCTTATGGAAATCAAGATATACTATATCCACAGCATTCCCTTCATCTACCAAGCTGGTAATTTTATCAAAAAAAGAGATCAGGTTCGTTTGGCATGACTTGTTTCTCTGAAACCCATGTTGGCTTTTTGTGATTATGGCATTGGCTTCTAAATGTTCACAGACTCTCTGCTTAATGATCTGCTCTAGAATCTTTCCTGGTATTGATGTCAGACTAATTGGATGATAATTGTTGGGATCCTCTTTTCCCCCCTTTTTGAAGGTAGGGACAATGTTTGCCCTCCTCCAGTCTGCTGGGACTTCTCCTGTTCTCCAGAATTTCTCAAAGATTATTGCCAGTGGTTCCGATATTACATTTGCCAGTTGTTGAGGGTCCTTAATGCTGAAAATGTTCTGTCACTGGGCTTGTCATGCTAAAGACTTGGCCAGTGGCACCTGATACCTTGACCAGAGAGGGGGAAATTGCTTTTCAATAGTTGCCCTATTGTCAACCATGCATACATGCATGCATAGTAGTAGTAGCAAGTTACATTACTCATTAGAAATAGCAATAGCACTTACATCTGGAAAGGCTTAATAATAAAACTATCATTTGTCATAGTCATCATCACATCTAGTGGCAGGGAATTTCACAGTTTAACTCTGACTGGAATCCCACTGATGTCTTATGCACACATTGCTTCCCCTACAGATCCCTTAAACCATTTTGTTCCAAAATGAATGTCTGTATGCAGTCCATGTTTATGGGAATGAGGTTGTGCATCTAGTCCTATTGTGTATGCAGATTGTCATTCTGCTTAGATACACATTACACATGAATGTTTATTGTCTATGGATGCACCATTTAGTTGTGCATTTGGATATGCATTTGGTTCCACATCTGATGCTTCAGTGGTGCATTTAATTAATGCATGACTGCATATGTGGAGAGTCATGCTATGAAATTCAGACACTAGTCTTTGATAAAGATCTTCAATAACACTGACAGAACCCTGTGGCGCACCCCACTGGTCACTTCTCTCCAAGATGAAGAGCAGCCATTGGAGAGCACCCTTTGGGTTTCTAAAATAATATTTTATTATATATTATCTCTAGGGAGAGAGAAAATGGACTGGAGATGCTTACTTTCCTATTGAACATTGTAAGGGCCCAGTCAGGTAATCCACTGAAGGGAAATATTAGGACTCTCCTAGAGTCCTAGCAAACCATTGGCAGAGAAACCCACCTCTTTGTCCTATTTCCCATTGCCACTGATTCTCTGTGTGCTGCTTCACTGTAACAGCTTCACTGCCTAACAGCCAGATGGGCAGGAGCCCAAGAAAATTACTCTTTTCAACTCTCAGTTCTTAAAATGTTCCAGCCAGTGTGATTACACTCTGTGCTACCCTGAGGATTTTCAGAGCTGAAGTCTGAAACAAAAATGGTCCCTAAGTTCTTTTTAATGGACAGCCTCTCCTGGCTTTCCCAGCTGTGATCTAGGCCAGAGATTGGAACAAATGTGTTGCAAGTGTATGGGAGTGTACTACAGACCCCCCAAATCAGATGGAGGAATTGTATGATGCCTTTCTAGAACAGATGACCACCTACTCAGAAAGGAGAGATGTAGTGGTGATGGGTAACTTCAACTCTCCTGGTATTTGCTAGAAGTCAAACTCAGCCAAATCCTCAAAGTCTAGCAAATTCCTCACTTGCCTCGAGGATAATTTCATTGTCCAAAAGGTGGAAGAGGCAACAAAGGGGTCAGCTATTTTAGATCTGATCCTGCCCAACAGGGATAACCTGGTTAATGGGTGCAAGTGATGGGATCCTTAGGTGGAAGTGACCATGTTCTCCTGGAGTTTGTTATACAGTAGAAAGTAGAAGCCAGACATACTCATTTTATACTAAATACTAAATACTAAATTTTAGAATTTAGAAAAGCTAATTCCAATAAACTATTGAAATACTGGGGGTGATCCCATGGTCAAGAATACTAAAAGAGAGGGGAGTTCAGGATGGATGGGAGTTTCTCAAAAGGGAGATACTGAAAGTACAATTTAAAACAGTTCCAATGAAGAAGAAAAATGGGAGATGTTTCAAGAAACCAGGATGGATGACTAATGAACTTTCAAATGAACAAAGTTTTAAATGGAACATGTATAAGAAATGGAAAAATGGGGAAATCACCAAAGAGGAATTCAAACAAATAGCCAGAACATGTAGGAAAGTCAGAAAAACTAAATCGCAGAATAAACTCAGGCTTAAGAGGTTAAGAACAATAAAAAGGGCTTTTTTGGGTATGTCTGCAGCAAAAGGAAGAAGAAGGAAATGGTAGGGTCACTGTGTGGAGAAGATGACAAACTGCTAACAGGTGACAGAGAAAAGGCAGAATTACTCAACACCTTCTTTGCTTCAGTCTTCTCATAAAAGGCAAAGTGTGCTCAACCTGAGGATAAGGGAGCAGAGGACAGAATAGGGGAATTTCAGCACAGAATGAGTAAAGTGATAGTACAGGAATACCTTGTTAATCTAAAATATTCATTTAGATATATAAAATATTTAGTCTTCAGAACCAGATGAACTACATCCTAGGGTATTAAAAGAACTGGCAAATGTAATATCGGAACCATTGGCAATAATCTTTGAGAACTCCTGGAGAACAGGAGAAGTCCCAGCAGACTGGAGGAGGACAAACGTTGTCCCCATCTTCAAAAAGGGGGAAAAGAGGATCCCGACAATTATCGTCCAGTTAGTCTGACATCAATACCAGGAAAGATTCTAGAGCAGACAATAAAACAGAGAGTCTGAAATGCATAGGTATAGGCTGGGGGACACCTGGCTTAAGGAGACCACATGTGAAAGGGATATAGGAGTCCAAGTAGGCAACAAGTTGAACATGAGTCAACAGTGCGATGCGGCAGCTAAAAAGGCTAATGCAATTTTAGGCTGCATCAATAGAAGTATAGCGTCTAGATCAAGGGAAATAATCATGCCACTCGATTCTGCTTTGGTCAGGCCCCACCTGGAATACTGTGTCCAGTTCTGGGCACCACAATTCCAAAAGGATGTGGAGAAACTGGAGTGTGTCCAAAGGAGGGCAACTAAGATGGTGAAGGCTCTGGAAACCATGCCTTATGAGTAGCGACTTAGGGAGCCTGGAGAAGAGAAAGTTAAGAGGTGATATGATAGCCCTGTTTTAATATTTGAAGGGATGTCATATTGAGGAAGGAGCAAGTTCGTTTTCTGCTGCTCCACAGAACAAGACCTGGAACAATGGATGCAAGCTATAGGAAAAGAAATTCCACCTAGACATTAGGAGGAACGTCCTGACAGTAAGGGAAGGAGTGTTCGACAGTGGAACTCACTCCCTCGGAGGGTGGTGAAGTCTCTCTCTTTGGATGTCTTTAAACAGAAGCTGGATGGCTATCTGTCGGGGATGCTTTGATTGAGAGTTCCTGCATGGCAGGGGGTTGGACTGGATGGCCCCTGGGGTCTCTTCCAACTCTATGATTCTATGATTCTAAGTGACAAGGATATACAAGTTATGCATATCCTCTAGCAATCCTGATTTGGCAATGATAATCCTCTCCCATCCTACTTTTACAGCTGCTTTGAAAATGTTCCAGTTTCTATTTGTTTTTACTACTTTCCTCCTTCAGCCTCAGCTTACTTTCATTGCTGCAAACTGAGGTCAAAGTGCAAAAGTACCTTGCACTCAATTAACACAGCGGGGGAGAGAGGACAGGAGGAAACAGGATCTTGCTTTTCCCACTCAGCTCAAGCAAAATCAAACTGGTGCAGCCACTCCCAGCTTATGTGTTCTTCTACATTAATTATTTTTGCCATCTTGACCCCACTGTAGACCACATATATCCCCATATTCATATATGAAATGGTAAAGACTTGGTTATGGACTATGTTGAGGGCATAACCAGACCATATGTTCCGTGTGTGTGTGTGTGTGTGTGTGAATATGATTATTAACCTTGGCTGCATATATACTGCAGAATTAATGCAGTTTGAAACCTCTTTAGCTATGATTCAGTGTTGTGGAATTCTGGGATTTGATGTTTTGTGAGATATTTAGACTTGTCTGTCAGCGACCATTACAAGTCCCAGGATTCCATAATATCCCGCCATGACAGATAAAGCTGTGTCAAACTGCATTAATTCTGTAGTGTGACTGCAGTCTTGGCCTCATGCATAAAGTAATGCTTCTTTTTGACTTTTGGCAGTAAAAAAATCCTTTCTTGGGGACATTTCCAGAGATTCCTTTTCCATGCTGAGGCCGTTGGCTACCTGTAGAGAAACCATCCCCAACCTCCAGTTGTTTTGGACTCCAACTCCCATTTGCCTAAGACCCCTCAGTCTGGACAAGAGGAAGGATGACAGAGAGGTCTGGAAAGGATTAATTATGTTTGACAGACAATGTAAGAAAAGGAAATAGACGGCTAAACTGTTACGGTCTCACCACTTTATTATAGTATTATTATCATTCAGTCAGAGGAGACACAATTTCTTTTTCAGGTGCTGAAGAGATGTTTTGCCATGACCGATGGTGTTCCCCTCTGTTCCTTCTCAGGCAGCTCAGCCTTTTTTGTGGTGTGATGGTGGCACCCAGCCCTTGTAATGTGGAGGAGGAGGAGGAGGTGGTGGTGGTGGAGGTGGAGGTGGTGCAAGGCAGCAAACATATCCATACCCTTGAGATGAACAGGCGCAGTTAGCACTGGCATCCACACCATAGGCGCAGCTCTTGGCACAGCCTCCGGCACAGTAACTGCCACATTTTTTGCCTGTAAAGGCTGCAAAAGAGAAGATCCAGAGTCAGTTTGTGAAAAGACTGGGGAAAGACCTGCAAGGAAAAAATGCAAGTGATTCCCAGGAAATTGATTCAACAGCTAAGCCCTAGAGACAAGGGAATAATGTGGCAACAGTAGAGGCAGCTCCACATAGATATTTCCTCCCAAAATGAGTCTCCACCAAACAGCCCATAAGCAAAAAAACAGCCCTGAGGGACTATGAGCATCTCTTCTGCCAGCCATGCAAAGGAAAGAGATGTGATGAGTGGCACTCATTCAGTCCACTGTCAAGATGCAGACTCTAAGCAACCACTCCAGCCTCTGGTCCAAAGGTCCAAAGGCTCTCAAATGGAAATTGAGGTTGAACACATCTCTCCTTGTTGGACAAGGCTGGGCTTTCATTCAGATAAAATGTTCCCCACTTCTCAGTCTCCAAATACTGATAGGCAGGAATCTGGGATTACTGAATGCCTTTTCCCCACTTCACAGAGATTTAAAAAATGGTTTTATTGTAAAAATTCAATAAAATTTAATTAGAAAGGAATAGTGGAAATAACTGTCAAGGGAGAGTGCAATGAGATACCCTCAAATATTAAAATCCAATTTGCATGCAAGGCTATCAGTCAGTGTAGAATCCCATGCCATCCTTCCTTTAACATTCATGGTTATGGATTGGCTGGCCAAAGATAAGCAATCAAGAGACTGACCGCCACTCTTTGATCTTCCGCATTAAAATAGTAAATACAGACAAGCAGTGTTGAACGTTTTGAAAATGATTGTCTCAGAGTTGCAAATCAACAGCAAAATTTGAAAGTGCTTGAAATTCTAGATGAAGTCTCAGTTCAGAATCCCTAGCTGCCCTGTTCATACAGTCACAGACCTCAAAGTTCCCTGGGACAGAGTAGCAAAAGCAAAAAAGCTGAAGTCAGCAAAGTTAGTATATCTTTCATGTTTCCCAGCCATTTTCCTTCAGCAGAAGGGATGCAGGAATACAGCCATGTTTGGAACCCTTCTCCTACAGTCCAAGGGACCTATTAGCTAGTATCTGTGCCCTAGAAACCAAAATGACCTCTTCTTTTATCTATCATACTTTTAAAACTCTTTTAAAGAGTTATTAATTTGTAGAGAGGTTGGTAAAGTCTCATTGATTCTCTTCTGTCATGAATGAGAAAAGTATTTAGGCCATGCCAGCCTCTGCCCACAACCACCTTGTAGTCATGACCTTTCACCATCCTTTAGCCAGTTTTGAAGATTCTGCAGTCTTCTTCTCTGGTGCTAGATGAGAAGATCTACCTTAAAGAATGGATTGACAATGGTGGCTATCTACTCATTGCCCCTTTTGGCCTACAGCTCCCATCAGTACTAACCAGTATAGCTCATGATGAGAGATTTTGGCAGTTGTAGTTCACTGTTATATGGGGACCCCAGGAGGCTATCTCTATCTTAAAGACACCACCCTCCCCGTAAAAAGGCTCTAAGAGAGCAGTGAGTCTTTTTCACCCAGCAATTGTCTATCCTATTCTTCACATTTCTACAGGGAAAAGCAGGGTGAAAAGGTTCATACAGAAGTTGGAAATATTGTCTCTTGGGACAATAGCTGCAGGAATCAGTGGAGATGATGGCTGATGAACTTTGTGAATGGTCATCCCAAAGAAACTTTTCCAAATTCAGTGTGATGTTCACATTAACGGAGGAATCAACCTACTGTTCAAATCAATAATCTCTTGGTTATTAGGGATACAAGTACACATCTAGCCCAACCCTGTAATGTCCAAAAGGTACACCAGTGATTCATAGTATCATAGAATCATTGAGTCATAAGACACCACAAGGACCATCCAATCCACATAAACACACACAAACACCATTACCTTCAGTGGCCACAATGGCCAGCAGGAGCACCGCAAAAGCAAGGAAGATGGCCTTCATTGTGAGAATCTGGTTGAGATCCCCTTGAGTGGGTACTGATGACAGCTGATCAAATAGAGAAGTCACTCACAAGATCGGATGGAGACCAAGGACTTGAGCCTTGGTATTTATAGAGGACTCGGTGAATTGTGGGAAAGGGATATAGAGTTCAGTGACGTAGGATCTTTTGTTTCATAATACTATTGTGTCATTCTGACCTCAAGAGGACACTGCAGGAATGCTTCACTGCCATCTCTTGCTGCGAGTTGCATGAGGAATCCATTGGGAGCCAGCTCCTGATATCAAAAGGATCAAGTACATCTTCAAAGAGCACAATGAGAGGCAAAAGGTCAAAATTGCGACTGAGAGTCTGGAACAAAGTTTTCATTTGAAACAATGAAGGGGGTGTGAATAACTCGGTCATTGAAGGCCTCAGCTACCTGCCTGGATCCCAGAATGCTTTGCCTCAACCTCATATTGTTGAAAATAACACATGCTTTGTGAATTTTGAAGCAACTTTGGAACCCACTTGTAAATAACTGGATTTTATCATTTTATATAAGGGGCACCATTTTATTATGCCACTGTATTTAACAGGACCTGAGTATCTATGAATTTTGGAATCCATGGAGAGGGTCAGATCCTATAACCAAAGTGAAGCAGATATCAAGGACCCACTGTACCTCCTTTTATAACAAGCCCTCTCATATGCAATTCCAGCTTTATGGAGCTCTGGCACACCCTTGTTTTGCATCTGGAACAAAGAATGGCCCATTATCCTCCTGGACCTTCATAGACGGGGTTCTACCCTAAAGCTAATCCTAACCCTAGCTGTAACCCTGAGCAAGCTCTTTGTGGACCAAAGAATATGTATATTTTAACATGTCTACATAAAAATACACACATTTTTGCATGCATTCTTGAATGAATTTTGTGTTCTTGCAACTTCAAAGAGTCCAAAATGAAGACAAAAGGAGAAAAGAAGACAACAAAATGTGACAATAACCAGTACTGCTAACCATTCTGTTTATTTAATTTTTTAAGTTTTATTAATGTCCCTGCATAAGTCTTGAAGCATAGATTTTGTATTGTTATTAAAAACTCAAAATAAATAGGTGGTTACATATTCTGCAGGATTCTAGGCTATTTCCAAGCGATTTCAAAATTATGTGCATGGTGTTGAGTGTAGATTTATTTTCTTCACTTTTTCAAAATTTTGTATGCAGTTTTGAGATCTGAATGAGATGGCAAAATTCTGAAAAGTGCCAATTTCCTTGCATCCTTCTGTTGCTGTGATTTCTGGAGACCCAGATTTGGCCTAGCTGAACAGAGGCTGCATATGTGCTGTAGAATTAGTGCAGTTTGACTTCTTTAACTGCTATGGTTGAATGCTATGGAATTCTGGACCCCGAAGTTTTGTGAGATATTTAGCCTTCTCTGCCAGAGAGCTCTGATGGCACAATAAATTACAAATCCCAGAATTCCATAGAATGGAGCCATGACAGGTACAACGGTTTCAAATTGGCAGCAGCTAGAAATTTCAACAGGTCAATTTTCATCTTCATTCCTATTTGTTGAGAAAAGATAGCAAAGGGGAGGTTTGCTATCTTGTGAGCGATTCTTCCACAATGTAGAAGCAATAAGTGCTATGATTGTCAAAGAAATAAGTCTCACAGTGCTTTACGTGCAAACTGTGGAAATGTTCCTTCTTCAGACTTCATACCCAAGATGGCCACGCTGAATAGGGACCCTGGAGGATCAGTCCAAAAAAAGAAGCTTCACCAGCTTCTACTCACAGGTGGATCTCCATCACTAGTGAAGCAAGTGCCCTAAAATCAGGCTTCAAGTCCTTTGGGGAATAAAAGTACCAAACCAGAACTGGGTCTAGATATCTATTGATGGGTTCCAAAGTTGCTTCCAAATTGGCACAGAACTGGGAATGTTTAGCCTGGAGAAGAGAGGGTTAAGAGGTGATATGACAGCCCTGTTTAAATATTTGAAGGGATGTCATATTGAGGAGGGAGCAAGCTTATTTTCTGCTGCTCCAGAGACTAAGACAAGGAACAATGGATGCAAATTGGAGGAAAAGAGATTCAACCTCAACATTAGGAGGAACTTCCTGACAGTAAGGGCTATTCGACAGTGGAACACACTCCCTTGGAGAGTGGTGGAGTCTTCTTCCTTGGAGGTCTTTAAGCAGAGGATGGATGGCCATCTGTTGGGAATGCTTTGATGGAGAGTTCCTGCATGGCAGGGGGTTGGACTGGATGGCCCTTGTGGTCTCTTCCAACTCTATGGGCCCATTCCCACTTGTGGAAAACCCCACATTGGAACTGGGCTGTGCTCCGCTTATGAAAGTGATTCCAAAAGGCTCCTCATTCACACTATGAAAAGGGACCTTGTTTGGAACCGCTTTCTTAGCCAGGAACGCTTGTCATTCCCACTGGAGCTGCCATGTAAAGTGACAGCCCTTAACGCCCCATCCCCTTCCCACAGGGGAATTTTTTTTATTGGAGGGGGTATTGATCGCAAAATCAATCTTGTGCATTTGTGATCTTGTGCATTTGTAATCTTGTGCATTTGTGATCAGTATAGTGAAGAAAAAGAAAAAAAGGAAGGAAGAGAGGAAGGAAGGACCCCCAGGAGCAAGTGTGTGTGCGTGTTTTCTTTTTCTTCATTATACTGATCGCAAATGCGCAAGATCACAAATGCACAAGATCACAAATGCACAAGATTGATTTTGCGATCAATACCCCCCTCCAAACAACAACAACAACAACCACCACGATTCTGACCAGTGTTCCCACTTACTGGAAACGCTTCAGAATCGTGTTTTCCAAAAAAGACCACTTTAAAACTAGTGTCAGGAAAGCCCGGGCAATTTGCTTTTAACCCAGTCCTTTCCTCCACTAATTGATCCGATGAGGATCGGAAGCCGATTCGAGTGTGAACGAGGGTCATATAACCCGCGTCACACTTCGAATCCAAATGTAGTGGGAATGGGGCCTATGATTCTATGATTCTACAGTGTTTTAATTTCAACAATATGAGGTTGAGGCAAAGATTCTGAAAACCATACAGGCAGCTGAGACCTTCAGTGACTGAGTTATTTGAATATCCTCCATTGTTTCAAATGAAAACTTTGTTCCAGACTCTCAGTCACAATTGTGACCTTTTGCCTCTCATTATGCTCTTTGAAGATGTACTTGATCCTTTTGATATCAGGAGCTGGCTCCCAATGGATTCCTCATGCAACTCACAGCAAGAGATGGCAGTGAAGCATTCCTGCAGTGTCCTCTTGAGGTCAGAATGACACAATAGTATTATGAAACAAAAGATCCTACGTCACTGAACTCTATATCCCTTTCCCACAATTCACCGAGTCCTCTATAAATACCAAGGCTCAAGTCCTTGGTCTCCATCCGATCTTGTGAGTGACTTCTCTATTTGATCAGCTGTCATCAGTACCCACTCAAGGGGATCTCAACCAGATTCTCACAATGAAGGCCATCTTCCTTGCTTTTGCGGTGCTCCTGCTGGCCATTGTGGCCACTGAAGGTAATGGTGTTTGTGTGTGTTTATGTGGATTGGATGGTCCTTGTGGTGTCTTCCGACTCAATAATTCTATGATACTAGGAGTCACTGGTGATGCTTACTTGTATCCCTCATTACCAAGAGATTACTTTATTGTACAGTAGGGTGGTTGCTTCCTTAATGTGAAAGTCACACAGAATTTGGAAAAGTTATTTTGGGGATGAACATTCCCAGAATTGATCAGTCATCATCTCCACAGATTCCTGCAGCTGTTGTCCCAGCTTTACAGACTGCCCAAAAAGTGCGGTCTGGTGCTACCTTTTTTTACTGTGCACCTTCGCCGCAGCAGTTAGCCAGAGCGGCGAAGGTGGGCAACAAAAAAAAAGTGCACAAATCCTGCTCCTTTTTTGCGTCCCAGTTGCGACGCAAAATAGGGGAAAAGTGCCATAGGGCTCCTCAATTACGTCACAGCTGCGCAGCTTTGTATAGAAGCTGCGCAGCTGCGGTGGCATCGCTACATACTCTGTTTAAACGGCACTATGTAGTGACGATGCCCCCATTACGTGCTAGGGTTACGGAGTATATGTGAGCCCTGCCCTGAGGCAACCCTAGCACGTGATGGGGGTACCTTAAAGGGCCGGTCTGCATCAACCCAATGTTTCCAATCTCTGTATAAACCTTTTCACCCTGCTTTTGCCTGTAGAAATGAGAATTGCTGGGTGAAGAAGACTCACTGCTTTCTTAGAGTGTTTTTTTTTTTTTTTTGGTGAGGGTGGGGGAAGAGTACTTTAAGACAGGGATGACTACCTAGGCTCCCCATATAGTAGTGGACTATAACTGCCAAAATCTCTCATCATGAGTGATACCGGTAAGGACTGATGGGAGTTGTAGGCCAAAAAGGGCCACCATTGTCTATCTACTCCTTGCCCTTCATGATAGATTCTCTCATCTACTAATCATAACCATGAATGTTGGAGAAAGGACAGGGAAGGATGGCATGAAACTCTACACTGACTAACATCCTTGCACGCAAATTGGATTTTAATATTTGAGAGCATCTCAGTGTACTCTCCCTTTCTAATTAAATTTTTATAGAGTTTTTACAATAAAACCATTTTTAAATCTCTGTGAAGTGGGAAAAGGCTCCATTTGAGGGCCATTAGGTCTTTGGACCAGGGACTGGAGCTGAGGCTGAGACTCTGTACCTTGACAGTGTACTGAGTTAGTGCCACTCGTCACATCTCTTTATTTGCATGGCTGGCACAAGAGATGCTCATAGTCTAGACCTCAGGGCTATTTTTTGTCTGTGGGCTGTTTGGTAGACACTCATTTCAGGGGAGACATCTGTATGGAGCTGCCATTCCTGCCTCCACATGATACCTTTGTCTCTAGGGCTTAGCTGTTGAATCAATTTCCTGGGAACCACTTGCATTTTTCTTTGCAGGTCTTTCCCCAGTCTTTTCACAAACTGACTTTGGATCTTCTCTTTTGCAGCCTTTACAGGCAAAAAATGTGGCAGTTACTGTGCTGGAGGCTGTGCCAAGAGCTGCGCCTATGGTGTGGATGCCAGTGCTAACTGCGCCTGTTCATCTCAAGGGTATGGATACGTTTGCTGCCTTGCACCACCTCCACCTCCACCTCCACCACCACATTACAAGGGCTGGGTGCCACCATCCCACCACAAAAAAGGCTGAGCTGCCTGAGAAGGAACAGAGGGGAACACCATCGGTCATGGCAAAACATCTCTTCAGCACCTGAAAAAGAAATTGTGTCTCCTCTGATTGAATGATAATAATACTATAATAAAGTGGTGATATCGCAACAGTTTAGCCGTCTATTTCTTTTTCTTGCATTATCTGTCAGATATAATTCCTTATTAATCCTTTCCAGACATCTCTGGAGTTTATCACATGAAGGGAATTGGAAGTATAATCCAATGGCAATCTGAATGCAATCTTGGGGTTTTGCGTGATTGTGTGAAAGCTGATCACACACATTTTTAGGCAAAGGGAAGTCCTTCAGAACGCAATCATGGAGTTTCGCATGATTGTGTGAGAAACTATCACATGCAATTTTGGGCACTGGGCAGCAATTTTGGGCAGTTCTGAATGCAATACAGTGTCAATACGCAATCAAGTAAATTCGCTGAACTAGCGAATTTACTCAATTCCGAACTGGCCTCACTTCCATTTCTTTCGAAATTTAGAGAAATTTCTCCCATGTGATAAACTCCATCCTTCCTCTTGACCAGACTGAGGGTTCTTAGGCACAATGGGAGTTGGAGTCCAAAACATCTGGAGGTTGGGAGTGGTTTCTCTAGAGGTAGCCAACAGCCTCCGCATGGAAAGGGAATCTTGGAAAATATCCCCAAGAAAGGATTTTTTTTGTCTCCAAAAGTTAAGGGGGAGGGGGAGAAAGAAATATTACTTTGTACTGCCACACTGCAGAATTAATGGAATTTGACACTTCTGTGACTCAATGCTGTGAAATTCAAGGATTTATAGTTTTGTGAGATATTCATCCACCTCTGTCAGAAAATTCTGGTGCCACAACAAACTATAAATCCCAGAATTCCATATCATTGAGCCATGAGAGTTAAAGCGGTGTCAAAACTGCATTATTTTTGCAGTGCAGACACAGCATAAATCTGTCATAGCTGTCTGAGATGGCACAAAAATTGAAATTAAACTTTGTTGTTGTGTGACTTGAAGTCATTTACGACTTATGCCAACTGTAAGGCAAACCTATTGTGGGATTTTCAGAGGTTTGCCATTGCCTTCTCCTGAGGCTGAGAGGATGTGACTTGCTCAAGTTCTCTTAGTGGGTTTCAGGATCAAGCAGGGGATTGAACCCTGGTCTCCAGAGTCTCAGTCCAACACTCAAATGCTGGGGGGAAACCATCTGCAAATCGTTCCTTCCAAAATAGTGTTTGATCCTGAGGTTTTTATTTTCTTCACTGCATAAATGGACAGAGAGGCCGTTGAAGCCATGCATTCAAATCACTTCCAGAATGCAGGAATTCCCAAGTAGTGTTGCTTCCATCTTGCTTATTGAAGACATTTTTGTCCATTTCTTAAGCCTCCCAGGCCAGTTTGTAAATATCAAAAAAGGGACAGTCCTTGCTTAGAACTGAAAAGGCAGGCACAACACTAAAGGAATAGAGTCAGGCAGGAGAAAAAGAGTGTCATTAAACACGATGCCACAATTCTCATTTGCAAATTTCTGTGACAAAGCCATACCTTTTGTTTTTGGACCCATTGAACTCCACAAATTTTAAGAAAAAAAAATCAGTACCCCATTAATAAAACTGTGCCAGTTCTTACACCATAGTTCATGGTTTAACAGAGGATGCTCCAGGAGAACTCCATGAAAAATATCCAGGACATTCCAGTTTAATTCTGTATTGTACAAAGAAGCAATACCCAGCATTCATCTTCATTGTGTGATGCCAGTGGGTTCTAGCATCATGAAGCAGGAAAAAAAAAGTCTCTGTATCCATCCTGCCCCCCCCCCCCCGGTGGAAAATAAATAAATAAATAATAAATAAATAAATGTCATGCCTGCCTCTCCTAAAATTTCCCCAGTCTTTTAAAAAGCCTTTTGAAATCATGGTTGCTACTACATCAGGTGGCAGTGAGTTCCACAGTTTAGCTATGCATCCCTGTTCAGATTGTCTGAATGATCCTATTGGGTTCTTGTAGCATGAGAAGGAGGAAGGGGATCTTAATCTTGTCCACTTTTCCAATGCTAGCCATACCTTTAAGCACAGTTTTATACACATTTTCATTTACCAGTTCAGATTTTCCAAATATTTTCCTTCAGTAGACATCCTGGTTGAGTTCTTGTACCACAAGAGCCAACTATGACTCTGGGGACCAGGGTTCAAATCCCTGCTTGGCCATGAAAAGCCACTAAGTGTCCTTGAGCAAGTCACACTCTCAGCCTCAGAAGGAGGGAAAGACAACCCAACTCTGAAAAATTCTTGCCAAGAATACCCTGTGACAGGCTTGCCATAGGATCGCCATAAGCTGGGAACAACTGGAAGGCACACATCAGCAACGTGAGAGGAAAGAAAGCATCTTCCTGCCCACTTTCTCAGTATCACAGCATAATATTATGTAGCATTTTGATGCACTCCGCACATGTCTCCCTTTAATGTATATTAATTTACTTCCTGAATGTATGTCTTCACCCTAGAATACATTTTGTATGGGCTATTCACAAAACAAGGAATGCAAAATGCAATATGAAACTATAAAATCAAATGGATTCTAAAGTGGACATTTTACAGGCCACTGAAAATTCTGGGATCTTTTTATATATCACTTGGTATATAGCTCCAGTGAGCAAGGAGAATGATCTATGAACCAGCAGCATACTCAAAATTAAAGCAAACTTAAAATTTATTGAAATGATAGACAAGATGATGAAAAGGAACACTGAGCATAAAACAGTGAAGTAATACTCTAAATAATGGGATCCAGCACAGTGTAGTGGACAACAAGGTTTGATTCCTTGCCCTGCCATGGAAACCTACTGGGTGACCTTGGTTAAGTCACTCACTCTCAGCCCAGAAAACCCTGTGATAGGTGCACCTTAGAATTCCCATAAGTTGGAAATGACTTGAAGGCAACAATGCTTACACCATAACGACTGAAGCAACTGTAATATGGCTAGCAAATAAGGTTGTGGGTTCTGGATGTCATTGTACAATACATCATGTTGACTTTCTAAAATTAATTTAAGCTAAACCTTATTCTCACTCCATAGCACAAAAAATAAAATACGAACACTTAAAAAATGATTTCTTGACTTCTATGGTCTGTGTAATCTCATAGTTAGAGAAATGTAAAGAGATGAGCTATTGGTTTTGGAATACATTTTTAGTTTTGGGGAACTTTCCAGTGTTTGTGTTGTCCTATCTTCAGATATCCTTAATTGGCCCATCTGCAAATGAACACCTCATTCCTCAATGGCTGTCTTCCAAGCTTGTTCCTATATTTCATATTCAAGAACACATTGGTCTCGCTACTGTGGGTTCACACAGTATATGAAGTATATGAACTAAAGTTTTCCTGAACCAGAGTCTTTGTTAACTGGAGATGGTTAGTCTTTAGGCCTCAGACCATTTTTCTTCGCTTGCGGTATTCCAGAACATATAATGAACATAATCATATTCATCTTCTCTTAGGCTTTTCACAGGCAACTGACTGACCACAGTACAAAGAGAAAATTGGACTAAAGAGATCTTCAGTCTGATCTAGCATTGCTCTTCCAATGTTCTTGTTTCTGTCATCCAGAAACAGTCCAGATCAACAGCCATATGTCATAGAATCATAGAATCAAAGAGTTGGAAGAGACCCCAAGGGCCACCAAGTCCAACCCCATATTGTCATGCAGGAAGATACTGTCAAAGGACCTTCAACAGATGTCCATTTGTTTAAAAGCCTCCAAAGAAGGAGACTTCACCACACTCCAAGGGAGGGTGTTCCATTGTCAAACAGCTCTTACGATCAGGAAGTTCTTCCTCATGTTGAGCTGGAATCGCTTTTCCTGTAGTTTGCATCCATTACTCCATGTCCTAGTCTCTGGAACAGCAGAAAATAAACTTGCTCCATCCTCAATATGACATCCCTTCAAATATTTAAACTAGGCTATCATGTCACCACTCAACCTTCTCTTCTCCAGGCTAAACATACACATCTCCTTAAGTCTCCCCTCTGGACTTAGGACCTTATCGCATGTACTGTTGTCCCCATTATGGGGATGGGAACAGGACTCTCGGGGGCACGCGTGATCGGATTTTACTGCACACGCAAGCTTTCAGAAAATGTCCCGTTCCGGCACCTGTACCCAAGCCGTCCCTGTTCAGTGCCGGCTGGTGCCATTTTGGCAGGACGGAAGTCTTCCGAGCAGAACATTTAATGCCCCTCGGCACTGAACAGGGATGGGTGGTGGAACGGGACCTTTTTGTGGATGCTTGCGTGTGCGGTAAAATCCATTCATGCATGCCCCTGAGAGTCCCGTTCCCGTCCCCATAGCGGGACAACAGTGCATGCAATAAGGTCCTTAGTGTCCTGGTCACTTAGACCTTTCTCTGCATGGGCCAAAAGGTCCATTTTCTCCTGTTTGGGTGATGTCCTGTTTGGATGATGCACAGCTCAAATGCTGGTTCTGGAGCAAACAGTTGGCTGACATCCATCCAGGGTATTCAGTGCCAAAACTGAGGTATAACACCCTTAAAATGAATTTTAAAAACATACCTCTTCCATGTTTGCTCCAGGGGAGGACTGTCTGCACGAGATCCCACTGAGCTGCCTAGCATATCCATCCCTCTCACCAATCACTCACTCTGATATCAGAACAAGTTGCTCAGCCATGTGAGTATCACTGGACACCATGTTCTGACCTCAGAGAGAAGTGACCCACAGCTGTAGCCAAGAGCCTAGTTGGGGAATTTTAATATTAGCTCAAGTTGCGAGATGAGGTGGCCACAATACCCTTGCGGGGTCGTCTCCCGTTGTGTATACCAAGAGGCCGGGGTTCAAGGAATTCAGCAGAGACAGGCTTGTCTAATTAATAATGTCCAATTTATTAAAGAGAAAGACACTCACACAATGTTCTCTCTCACACACACACACATACAAGGCTCAGGAAGGTCAGTAGTTAGCGTATGGAATAGGTTTAAGGCTTGACTAATGGTGATGCTTACCAAAGCGTAGATTCTCCTCGGGGATCCGAATGAGACAGTGATTTCTGGGACAAGTCTGCTCCGCAGCGTGGGTTTGAGCAGACTTGTCGGTGTCCAGTTCAGAGATTAGACTGACGTGGAGTATGCAGACCTCCAGACTGGCACACTGAGGGCCCAAAACTAGGGGTTTTTATGGGGAAAATATCCCCTCTGGCAAAGGTGTTTAATGGTGGGCTGATTGTTTGTACAATAGGGTCTGATGGGCTCAAGGGGATTAATCCTTTGTGGTGGCGGCCTGGAGGAAATTACTCAAGGCTCCCCGGATTATAAGGGAGATGTACCAGGAGGACAAATATTACACCTCCTAATGACTAGATTTCAATCTGAAGCGACTCCCTTTACTCTCTGGTGATGGTATTTGTCTGAGAGGATGTGTCCACTATACTCTAATCCTCTCTTTCCTGTTTGACCAGTCTTTTCTGGTCTGGCCAGTTTCCAGGCTTGACCAGCAACCAGGGTTCATCTAGGGGTCATATAAATGTATATCATTTATGCCATGATTTTATACAGAGCACTATGGGTAACACAGCAGTGCTGGACATACTGGACGGTGCAGTGGGATGCTTGTACAGATAGTCATTCCAATCTGGAAACGGAAGGCCAGATAATGTGGGGAGATCAGGGCAGCTTTGAGGCCATGATACTCCAGGCTGCCCCTGGAGTATCCTGGCCAGTGCAGAAAAGGCCTTAGTGTCCATGAGCAACAACGCTGGCTTAACTCTCAAGGTAAAAATGCCATCTGGAGGATTCTGGAGGCTGTAGTCCAAAATAAGAATTCTTAACAGATTCAATTGTTACAATTGTTTTTAATGCTGATTTCCACTGTCAAAAAACTGGTATGTTTTGTTCCTCACATACCCAGTGCGCCCCCCCCCCCCCCATGGCTGAAAATCAAGCTAAATTGAAATCACAATGGATGGCACATTACTTTCAGTTCAGGAAAAATGTGCCATGGCAGGGGGATATAGAAGGTAAATCATCCTCACTTGGATTCATTTTTCCATCTTTGCTTTACAGTACTGGTCTATGTTAGGATGCACTAATTTGCACTAGCAAGAAAATATTGTCCATCTGAAGGACATTGGGATGGGCAAGATGGTTGCACTAGCAAGGAGAATGTGGAGTTCTGCAAAGTTATAAGAAGAAATTTTGCCTGAAAGAAACCCACCTGTGGCAATTGATAAAGAAGGAAACACATGGAAAAACTGTTGGGGTCTCATCATTTTTATTTATTTATTATTTAATAATATTATTTAATAAATGGAGACAAACTTTTTTTCTTTTTCAGGAGTTGAAGAGATGGCTGTTGACTGAGATGCTGAACTTCTTTGCTAGTTTTTCTGGTGCTCAGCCTTTCTTGTGGGGTGGTGGTGGTGGTGCCCAGTGTTTATAATGTGGTGGAGGTGGTGGTGGTGGTGGTGGTGGAGGAGGAGGGGGAGGAGGAGGAGGAGGAGGAGGTGGCGGCGGTGGCGGTGGTGGAGGTGCAAGGCAGCAAACAAATCCATACCCGTAGGATGAACAGGCGCAGCCTGCACGGGCGTCCACACCATAGAAGCAACTTTTGGCACAGCCTCCGGGACAGTGTCTACCACATTTGCCTGTGAAGGCTGCAAAAAAGAAAGTCCAGGGTTAAGTCATGATAAGACCAGAAAAACATCTGCAAGGAGAGATTTGAGCTTTCATGAATTAATCAACAGACAATGGGTTCTGGTTGCTTTCATGTCAGTTGGGTGGTGGATCCATTCCAGGATTTCAGAAGCTCTCCAGAGTGCTGAACTCAATTTCTCAAACATTGGCTAAACTAGTTTAAAACTGCAAACATAGGTATGTTTTTTAATGTTACCAGCCATGATACCTGAATAGAATGGGAGCATATATACACAGCTCTTGTTGTACTGTTATCGGCATCTCTTAGCTAGTATTTGTACCTGGTAAACTACAATATAGTTCTCTGCTCCCTGTACTGAGTATGCATTCAGACTCTTTCAAAGAGTTATTCGCAGACTGGTGGTAAATTCTCAGAAATGATCTCCTGTCACTAATTAGAACACATTTATGGGATGTTTTTAAATGATTTAAATGATTAAATGTTAAATTGTTTGAATTCTAAAGACAGTTCAATGTTATCATAAACTTTATTATTTTGTATGTTAGCAGCTACATGTGTTCTTACTTGTATGTCTTTTGAGTCCTAGCTAGGCCTGGTAAAAAGGCAGAGTCAAGATAGATAGATAGATGGATAGATAGATAGATAGATAGATAGAATATCTCTACCACCATCTACACGGATGCTCTAACATTTCATTTCCATATAGCCATCCCCTTTTCTGACACTAATCTACAGATTGCAGTTTAAAGCATGGATTAACAACTCTGACTGTTGCCTTGTTGCATCTTTCCAGTCTATACCATCTCTCAGTCTAAACCATCAGAACCAGTTATGTGGGATTATGGGAGTCACACCTGAAAACCATCTGCGCTCACTCATCCCTGTTTTTAAGCGTTTGCACCTGAAAAGGCATGAAGAGAACGATGAGGTTTCACCCAATAATTCTCTTGAATCAAAGCCTTGAGGTCAATTTCAGCTCAAGGAGACCCTTTCACAGGGTTTTGCAGTCTTTTTTGGTCAAGATTTATTCAAAGGAGGTTTGCCATCCTCTTAGGCTGAGAATGACTTGTTCAATGTCACCCAGTGAGTTTCCAAGGCTGAGTGGAGATTTGAACCCTAGTCTCCTGGAGTTATAGTCCATATACCTCAAACTACTATACCAGACTGATTCGTGTTTTGTTGTCGAGATTTATTCAGAGGAGGTTGCCTCACTCCATGGTTGAGTAAGGATTTCAACCCCAGCCTTCCCAAGTCCCAATCAGACCATTAAACAAACCTGGCTTTCAGAAATTCTCCACTCCTATCCATTACATTTGTACCAGCACCATCAGGATTCAAGGTATACTGCAGAGCTTAGAATAGCTACCTTTTAAACAATAATTCTTAGAATCAGTAGCTATGCTTGAGGAGGACAGATACACCTCTTGGAATTAAAGTCCAAAAAGGTAACAAAAGGTAACTTCCCAGCTCAAGGATAGTGTCATTATGGCAATAGTCACCCCATCTCTCAAGCAGACCACTCTGTACTCAAACTTTTTAGACATATTCTCACTAGACATAGTCCAACCCTGTTTCCAATCAAAGAAATGCCAGTGAATTCCACCCCTCTTTTTACCTTCAGTGGCCACAACAGCCAACAGGAGTACCACAAAGGCAAGGAAAATGGCTTTCATGGTGAGAATCGGGTTCAGATCCCCTTCAGTGAGTCCCAACAAGAGATGATCCGACGAAGGAGAAACCACACGAAAGATCGGATGAAGAGTGAGGTCTACAGCCCTGGTATTTATGGAAGTTTTGATGAATTGAGGGGGAGGGACTTGGATTTGACTGACGTGGGATCTTTTGTCTCAGAATATCCTTGTGTCATCTTGACCTCAACAGGACACAGTAGAAAGGCTTCACTGCCATCTCTTCCATCTTTCCATGCAGAAAGGGTGCCTTACAAGCTGGGAAGATCACAAACATCAAGCAAAACCCCAAAGAGGTTTTGAGAGGGGAAAGATTGCAATTCAGGTGATGGCCTTTGAAACTGATCATGAAATCAGTAGCTACAGCAAATTTTCCATTTGATACAAGAAAAGGTGTTAGAATACATTGATTGTTCAAGGCCTCACCCACTTACATGCCTCCTAGAATACACTGCCTCAGTCAGAAAGTCCTCAGAATCAATATGGAATGAAAGTTTGTACAGATTTTTAAAAGTAACAAGTGAACCTCTGTGTCCTGAAAAAATGAATTGATCTGTGAAATGTTCAGCAGTTTTAAAAATACGATCTTAAAAATGGTGGAGAATCCAGGTGCTTATATCATGATCGTATATAATCTATTCGTATAATTCTACTACCTGCTAGTTCAATTCTGGGCCTAGCTCTGGTTTTGTCCTTCAAAAATGCAAAGGGCTGGATTTAAGACCATTGTCTTCCATTTCTTTCTCCCCAGAGTTGGCACTTCTTATATGTGAGGAGAGCTTACAGAAGGTCTTTTTTAGACTGCAGCTGCCCACACCCTACAACATTTCATACATGACAACCAAGACAGGTGTGACCAAGCAACATCAGAGCATGGTCAAGATGGCAAAAAGTTATTAATGAGGAAGAATGCACAAGTCAGAATGCATGAGCTATAACAATTTTCCTGAACCTAATGGGAAGGGCAACTCTCTTTCTCATCCTCTTTTTTAACCCCTGTTAACTGAGTGCGAACTATTTTTGTACTCTGAACACAGTTTCCAGCAACAAAGTAAGCACAAAGGGAGGAAAAGTGGAAGGAAAAGAGAAAAAGTGGGACATTTTGAAAGCAGCTGAAAAATTGGGACTGTCTCTGGCAAATCAGGACAGTTGGAGGATTTGAGTTATTTTTATCATGTATTTAAAATTGGGAACCAAGGCGGCTCACAAATAAAAATTCTAACAATTCTAACAACAAAACAAAAACATCAGCTAAAAGCGATATAAAATTATAAACATTAAAACCACAATAAAATCACAGTTATCAGAATACTAGAGTAAGAATGACCACTCGATGTGTTGGCAAGTGCATGCTGGAAGTTGTAGTCCAAACAAGGAACTTTTCCAAGTTTTGTATGCTATATAGCCTGGGTCCAAGTTATTTCAAGGACCCTATCTCTCTTTATGAAACCATTTGAGGTCTAGGATCATCTGGAAAGGCACTTCTCTCTGTCTTAGGCTCAGTTGGTGGGAAGAAGGGCGAGGGCCTTCTCAATGTCTGCTTCCAGGCTTTGGAACTTCTTCCCAAGAGATGGCCCTGTTCTTGTTGTCCTTCTGACAGGAGGTCAAAACATTTCTGTGCTGTCAGGCTTCTTTAGACTAACTAGGATTAAGCTTCTAATGCTGTTTTTAAGGTTAGTATAGAGAGCCAATGTGGCATAGTGGTCTAAG
The DNA here is from genome assembly GCA_034509955.1 of Urosaurus nigricauda. Taxonomy (NCBI): domain Eukaryota; kingdom Metazoa; phylum Chordata; class Lepidosauria; order Squamata; family Phrynosomatidae; genus Urosaurus; species Urosaurus nigricauda. The sequence continues at coordinate 373,243,986 of JAOEGL010000001.1, read as the reverse complement.
TGTAAAATTCTGAACCAGATTGCAAAGTTCTTAGAGTGCTTATTTAAAAATTTTTTGCACACGTGTTGTCTTTTCTGCTTCTCAGTTCAGGGGATCCAAACTGGATATTTTTATACAGAAATAGAGACATGATTAATTTATCCTACATCCTTATCTATTGAAAAAAAGACGGCAAAAAAGAGTCTGTTCCTCCCATAGGAAGGCATTATACAATGTCAGAGCCATGATTCCTCGTTTGGAAATCAATATTACTTCCAAGCAAGCTATAATTTCAAGCAGGGCTTCACACACAAAATGTGGAAATGTTTTTAGGCTATAACTCAAAGTAGACCATGATTATATTGGCTGAAAGACTTTGGAAGTTGTAGTAAAAAAAAGAAAAGAAAAGAAAAGACTTTTTGCAATCTCTGGACACTTATTTATTTCCATCACTGGTGAAGCAAATATGGAAGAAGATGCCTTCAAACTAGAGTATCATCTTCTTAGAGCTTTAAAGATCCAAACTAGAAGTGTACTGAGATATAAACCATCATGTAGTGGAGCTAGTAAAACAAGTGATACATCATGACAGCGTGAGCAGTGTGCGATATGAGGATTGCAGATCATTTTCAAAGGCACTACAGGTTGACTCTTCCTTATCTGGAATTCTGAAATCTAAAATATTCCAAAAACCAAAACTTTTTTCATTGGTGGACCGAGATAGTGTCACCTCTGTTTTCTGATGATTCAGTGTACACAGACTTGACTTCATGCACAGAAATATTTAAAATATTATATAAAATTCCCTTCAGGCTTTGAATCTAAGACGTATATGAAATTTAAATTAACTTCATGTTTAGACTTGGATCCCATCTCCAAGATTTCTCATTATGTACATATATGCAAATACAGGTATTCCAAAACGTAATAATAATAATAATATCCAAAATCCAAAATACTTCTGGTCCCAAATATTTCAGATAAGGGAGATTCAACCTGTACTAAATATCTGACAGGTCGGTTTCATTTTTCAACACCTGAAGTGGACTTTTGAAGTTGAAATCATGCATAATTCCATTCCAGGACTGATGCTGAGGACTTTTCGACTGAAGCAAAGTATTCCTGGATCTGTGCAGGAGGCTGAGAACAACTCAGCTATTCACTCTTCTTTGTCTCAAATGCAAATTTTGTTCCAGATTCTTCATGATAACCATAATCATAATTTCAATCTTTCCTCCCTTATTCTTCTTCTTGGAGGTGTGCTTGATATGTTTGATCACAGTAGCTGTTAAAGTCCCCTGTATCTCTTTGAAACTGTAGAATCCGATCTAGGGGATGGTACATTCTGTCACTTGGTACAAAATGGCTTCTTCATGGAAAGTGGGAAGAGACTGCAGTGAAGCTTTTCTTCTTGTGTTCTGTTGAGGTCAGAGTGACACAGTGGTATTCAGAGACAAAAGATCAGGCGTCACTCAAGTCCAAGCCCATCCTCCTCAATTCATTGAACCCTCCATAAATACCAGGACTGTGGACCTCACTCTTCATCCAATCTGGTGAGTGACTTCTCCTTCATTGGATCCTAGAACCAGAACTTCATCATGAGAGCCACTTGCCTTGCCTTTGCAGTGCTCCTACTTTCCATCGTGGCCACAGAAGGTAAATTGGGGAATGGGGAACTCAGTGATTTTCTTGTAGAAAGATTTGGATTGGATTGGATCAGATGTCTACTGGCTTCCCTTTTAACCCAAAGGTTATGTAGTGCATTATCTCCTTGAAGGACAGGGTAATCTCTCTCTTAATGCTTTAGTCCTAAAGTCTGGAAAGTTACTTTTTTTGTTCCCAGAATTTCAGCCAGCATAGTCACTGGAGTGAATTAGAGCCCCAAAAGTAACTTTACATGCTCTGCACAATTCTTTATAGCATGGTGATTCCTTCAGAAATATAATGGGGTGAGAAATTGCCGGGTAGGGAAGGCTTTGCTATTCTCGGAATGCCATTTTTGGGCAAAACCCTTTAATATGCCCGTGAGAGGTGTGTTCCCCAAATGCTTTTGATGACAACGTCCATTATCTCTTACTACTGGCTCTGTCATCTAGGTCTGATGTGAATTTTGGGCTGAAATATCCAACAAACAGAGAGCCACCATTGTCCATCTCCAGTTTAAGATGGAGTTATTGGTTTAATGATAGAGAACTGGGCTGTATGTTTTTCAGAATTAAATAAGCAAATATGAAATGTCAGGGCACAAAGTTGCAGACAAAAAGAACAAGGCATGGCCTGCATGTGTGCTCATGAAGGATAGATGAGAACACATCAGATATTACCAACCTCTCTATAGATTATTAACAGAATCACAGAATCTTTGAACCCTTGTATTTGATAGGACGACAAGCACAGTTAGTCAAACCCCCTTGCAATGCAGGAATACACAAGCATTTCGCCAAATGGTCTTCCAACCTTTGTTTAAAGACCTACAAAGGAAGGTCCACAGCCCTCTGAGACTGTCAATTCCACTGTCTCTGAGCTCTTCCCAATGTTTAGGTGAAATCTTTCTTATCATTCAAATCCATTGGTCTGTGTTCTAGGCTCTGGAGCAGCAGAAAATAAGTTTGCTCTATTTTCTTAAGATATTTAAACATGGCTTTCATGTCACCTATCAGTCTTTTCTTCTCCAGGTTATTACTCTATAAAAGAGTCTAAAAGCATGCTGAAAACAGGGAGGACAGAAGTGTATTTTTGGATGCCAGTACTTGGATACATAGCCAAAAGTGTGCTGTATCAGTGGAACAAGGACTTTACAGCTCCATTCATTTGGTCCTATTTGTTTGCTTGGAAGTTTGAAAGATACACATAGAATCATAGAATCATAGAGTTGGAAGAGACCACAAGGGCCATCCAGTCCAACTCCCTGCCATGCAGGAACTCCCAATCAAAGCATCCCTGACAGATGGCCATCCAGCCTCTGCTTAAAGACCTCCAAGGAAGGAGACTCCACCACCCTCCGAGGGAGTGTGTTCCACTGTCGAATAGCCCTTACTGTCAGGAATTTCCTCCTAATGTTGAGGTGGAATCTCTTTTCCTGCAGTTTGCATCCCTTGTTCCGCGTTCTAGTCTCTGCAGCAGCAGAAAACAAGCTTGCTCCCTCCTCAATATGACATCCCTTCAAATATTTAAACAGGGCTATCATATCACCTCTTAACCTTCTCTTCTCCAGGCTAAACATCCCCAGATCCCTGAGACGTTCCTCATAGGGCATGGTTTCCAGACCCTTCACCATCTTAGTTGCCCTCCTTTGGACACACTCCAGTTTCTCCACATCCTTTTTGAATTGTGGTGCCCAGAACTGGACACAGTATTCCAGGTGGGGCCTGACCAAAGCAGAATAGAGTGGCACTATAACTTCCCTTGATCTAGAAACTATACTTCTATTGATGCAGCCTAAAATTGCATTGGCTTTTTTAGCTGCCGCATCGCACTGTTGACTCATGTTCAGCTTATGGTCTACTTGGACTCCTAGATCCCTTTCACATGTGGTCTCATTCAGCCAGGTGTCCCCCATCCTATATCTGTGCATTTCATTTTTCCGCCCTACGTGTAGGACCTTACATTTCTCTGTGTTAAATTTCATTTTGTTAGCTTTGGCCCAGCTTTCTAGTCTATTCAGGTCATTTTGAATTTTGATCCTGTCCTTTAGGGTATTAGCTACTCCTCCCAGTTTGGTGTCATCTGCAAATTTGATAACTAGGCTCTCAATACTGTCATCCAAGTCATTAATAAAGATGTTGAATAGCACTGGGCCCAGGACAGAACCCTGTGGCACCCCACTGGTCACTTCTCTCCAGGATGAAAAGGAACCATTGTTGAGCACTCTTTGAGTTCGGCCAGTCAATCAATTACAAATCCATGTAACAGTTAACTTGTCTAGCCCACATTTTGCAAGCTTGTTTGCAAGAATGTCATGGGGAACCTTGTCAAAGGCCTTCCTGAAATCGAGGTATACTATATCCACAGCATTCCCTTCATCTACCAAGCTGGTAATTTTATCAAAAAAAGAGATCAGGTTCATTTGGCATGACTTGTTTCTCTGAAACCCATGTTGACTTTTTGTGATTATGGCATTGGCCTCTAAGTGTTCACAGACTCTCTGCTTAATGATCTGCTCTAGAACCTTTCCTGGAATTGATGTCAGACTAACTGGACGATAATTGTTGGGATCCTCTTTTTTTCCCTTTTTGAAGATGGGGACAACGTTTGCCTTCCTCCAGTCTGCAGGGACTTCTCCTGTTCTCCAGGAGTTCTCAAAGATTATTGCCAATGGCTCCGATATTACATTTGCCAGTTCTTTTAATACTCTAGGATGTAGTTCATCTGGTCCTGGAGATTTATATTCATTTAGGTTAACCAGGTATTCCTGTACTACCTCTTTACTTATTCTGTGCTGAAATTCCTCTATTCTGTCTTCTGCTCCATTATCCTTAGGTTGAACACCCTTTGCCTTTTCTGAGAAGACTGAAGCAAAGAAGGTGTTGAGTAATTCTGCCTTTTCTCTATCCCCTGTTAGCATTTTGCCATCTTCTGCACGCAGTGGCCCTACCGTTTCCTTATTCTTCCTTTTGCTGCGGACATATCCAAAAAAGCCCTTTTTATTGTTCTTAACCTCTCTAGCAAGCCTGAGTTCATTCTGCGCTTTAGCTTTTCTGACTTTATCCCTACACATGCTTGATATTTGTTTGAATTCATCTTTGGTGATTTCCCCATTTTTCCATTTCTTATACATGTTCCGTTTAAAGTTAGCTCAGTTGAAAGTTCCTCAGTCATCCATCCTGGCTTCTTGAGACATCTTCCATTTTTCTTCCTCATTGGAACTGTTTGAAATTGTGCCTTCAATATCTCCCTTTTGAGAAACTCCCATCCGTCTTGAACTCCCTTTTCTTTTAGTATTCCTGACCATGGGATCACTCCCAGTATTTCTCTAAGTTTACTGAAATCAGCTCTCCTAAAGTCTAGAGTGCGTGTCTGACTATGCCTAGCTTCTCCCTTCCACTGTATTACAAACTCCAGGAGAACATGGTCACTTCCACCTAAGGATCCCACCACTTGCACCCCATCAACTAGGTCTTCCCTGTTGGTTAAGATCAGATCTAAAATGGCTGATCCCCTTGTTGCCTCTTCCACCTTTTGGACAATGAAATTGTCTTCCAGGCAAGTGAGGAATTTGCTAGACTTTGAGGATTTGGCTGAGTTTGACTTCCAGCAAATATCAGGATAGTTGAAGTCACCCATCACTACTACATCTCTCCTTTCTGAGTAGGTGGTCATCTGTTCTAGAAAGGCATCATACAATTCCTCTGCCTGAGTCGGGGGTCTGTAGTAGACTCCCACAGTAACATCCCTGTTATTTCCCTCTCCTTTAATTTTTATCCAGATGCTCTCCACCTGGCTTCCAGTATGGACTTCCTGGATCTCTTCACTGGTGTAAATATCCCTGACATATAATGCTATTCCTCCTCCTTTCCTGCTTGGCCTGTTTCTCTTAAAAAGGTTATATCCCTCTATTTCTACATTCCAATCATGAGATTCATCCCACCAGGTTTCAGTGATGCCTATTATATCATATTTCCCTTGTTGTGCTAAGAGTTCAAGTTCATCCTGCTTATTTCCCATACTCTGTGCATTAGTGTAGACTGCAGACTACATACACTGCAGATTTTAACAAATTTACCAATCTCATCCCAATGCCCTCTAATCTCAGGGAGAGTTGGGGGTTGTGGTTGTGGGTATTCTAACAGAGATATATTTTAATTTTTCACTTATTTTACAATTTTCCTTTTGAGTGTAAACTTGGAGATAATTTTTCTTTGAAAAAAACCAATCTTGCCAATTTTTATTGATTCTTTAAGAGGAAATATCAAATTGGGAAATTCAGCCCCATGTAGATTTATCACGTATCCATGCTTCCCATTCTAAATCTTTTAATTGTACAGGTCCCATAATTCTGAATGGTGGAGTCAGGAAGAGGGGGAATGGACTAAAAGACAGCATGGATATTCTGGCCTAGAGATTAAGTTGCATCAATATTTACTCTGGCTTGATAATGCTGATCAATAAATAGGGAATATTTGTTGGATCAGCTCACAGATTAACCCATGGAAGTTCACGTCTCTTCTTGAAAATCTTTTCCTAGTCTTAGCATTACCTAATCCTGCATGTTCTCTTTTGCAAATGAAGCTGTGCCAAAACTTGCATCTATGGTGTGGAGTTAGAGTCAGCCATCATGTTCCCTTCTGAGTGGCTGGCAGAAGGAATGCATTCAGACTAGGCCTCAGGACTGCTTGGAGATTGAGGGACGTTTGTAGTCAAATCATTCCTTTTGAGCCAGATCCTGCATCCAGTGCCCTTGTATCACTACCCAGTAACTGGGCAACACTGTTTGGCAGCGACAGTCTTTGGTTTCCTTGTATGTGGGACAGTGAATCTGTTTTGATTTGTACAGTGGGCCATTGTATCTGTGTGTTTTGATTCCAGAACCCCCCATGAAAACCAAAATCTATGGATGCTCATGCCCCATTAAATACAACCGTGTAGTGAAATAGTGTCCTTATATAAAACAGCAAAACAACACTTTACTTTTTGGAATACATATCTTTTTGGAATATTTTCAAACGGTTGCTGGTTGAGTCTGTGGATGAAGATTCTGGAGATATGGAAGGCAAACTGTACTTCAAAAAAAATTTTATTGTAGTATTAGGAGATTCCTGTAATGGAGTTCAGTACCCTGGATAGCTCCTGGAACCACCGCTATGGAAGTGACTAGCTGTCACTGTCTGTTGAGTCAATTCCCTGATTGATCATGAAAGCGCACATCTCTCCTTGCAGATCTTTCCATAGTCTTATCATGACCTAATCCTGGACTTTCTCTTTTGCAGCCTTTACAGGCAAAAAATGTGGCACTCACTGTCCTGGAGGCTGTGCCAAAAGTTGCCTCTATGGTGTGAATGTCCATGCAAACTGTGCCTGTTCATCCCAGGGGTATGGATATGTTTGCTGCCTTGCACCTCCACCGCCTCCACCACCACCGCCACCACCTCCGCCTCCACCACCTCCTCCTCCTCCTCCACCTCCTCCTCCTCCACCACCACCACATTATAAGCACTGGGCACCACCACCACCAGCACCCCACAAAAAAGGCTGAGCACCTGGAGCACCAATGGAGAGGAATGGCATCTGATGTGACAGCAGCTGAAAAAGAAATGTTTCTCTCCTGTTATTAAAAATAACAAAATAAAAAGTGGTAAAAACTCAACACCTTTGCCATGTATTGCATTCTCTTGACCTGAAAGAGCTCAGTATTCTGTAAAGGAGATTTTAAAAAAATCATTGGCAGAACTCCCTCTTATCGCTTTGAGAATTAAGATTCCTTCCAAGATGGCCACAGAAAAAAGCTTTAATCCAAGTTGGAACTCAGGGTCATAGAATAGAGGTTTCTCCCAAGATGCGTGCTCAGTGTTATCATTTACCTTTATCAGTAGATATGTCGTAATAGTAAACAGAATATAATGATTTGTCAGGGATGGTATAGTTGTGGATTGCCCACATTGATAGTACATTAGCAATAGCAATAGCAAATACATTTCTATACCACTTATCAGTGCATTTAAGCACTCTCTAAGTATTTTACAATGTGTAAGCCAATTGCCTCCAACAAACTGGGTACTCATTTTAGTGATTTTGGAAGGATGCAAGCCTGAATCGACCCTGAGCCCCTGGCTGGTATTGAACTCACAACCTTATGATTTGTGAGTAAATGGCTACAGTACAGGCTTGGAATAGATGATCTTGGAGTTTTCCTCCAACTTTATAATTCTATATGAAACAGGGGTAGCAGATTTGATTAATACAGAACCATCTAATTTTGTGTGACAAATCATGTGGGATAAATCGACCAGGAACTGGTATGGAGTCTTTTAGAAGCTAGGTACATTGCTACTCAGGTTGCCAGAGTTCATGGTTTGGCCCTGAACTTTAGTTTCCATGGATCATCTCCAGGTGGGAGATGGTAGCAGGGTTGTTGGTGGGGAATTCTCCTCTTTTGGTGGCCTCAGCAGATCTCTAGCTCACCTAAGAGAGCATCTGCTTGCTTCAATTTGCAAGGCCTAAGTGGTTTCTTGATGCAAAGTGCAACATGCCAACACCCTGGGGGTGAGGTTCCTATGGATTTATTTCCTCTTTCCCTCCTAGTGTTTGGGGTGCCAGGACTTATCTTCTGCTCTGCTCTGCATCCACCTTCTAATTAGAAGCAAGTAATACAAATTAAAAGTTTCTTATCTCATATCCCTAAATAGATGAGAAAGAATAATCCCCTCATTTCTCATTAATCAGGAAGCAGCCTCTTCAGTTGACATTTCTGTCTTGATTTTCAAATAGGAGCACATGTATGTTTCTGCGTGTATGTTTGAATGTCAGACTGTGGGCAACTGCATTTGGTATTTAATGCACAATGCTTAATGATATCACCAAAGGCCATTCCCAGATTTCAGGGTTTGGCCTAGAAACCTCAGAGTTTGGGACAATCTGCAACTAGCAATCCTGATTACCACAAAAGAAGAAAACTCTCAATTAGGAGACAGTTGATCTTGTGACTTAGCAATAGCAATAGCATTTACATTTCTGTACTGCTTAATAGTGAACTTAGCACTCTCTAAGCAGTTTACAATCTGTAAGCTGAATGCCCCGAACAAGCTGGGTACAAAAGGATGGAAGGCTGAGTCAACCCTGAAGTCCTGTGGGATCAAACTCACAACCTTGTGGCTGCAGTATTGGCATTTAGCCACTGCCTCACCAGGGCTCCACCAGGGTGCCTTTTTGTAAATGGTGATATTACACATTGCACAAACACTAGTCCATCTATGTAACAGACAGATTTTGTCTCCAGGTCTGCTCTCTTTGGCCAAACTTCATTCATGAGGCCTGGTGCAAATGTGCTGGGCAAAGTGCTCTAATCTCAGGACTTTGTTACATGCTCCCTGTTCTCATCGGAACAGTGTTAATGAAAAGACGTGCATACTTACCAGTTTGGGAGCACTCTCTATTTGCACATCCCTTCAAAAGCATGATCAGGCTGTTTCTTCTGCCCTTATCCTTAACCCTGCCTTTTTGCACTATGACTGACCTAGAATCCCAGTCACCACAGAGAACCTGAGTGTATGGGGCAGATTATATGGGAGGAGGCGATCCCATAGGCAACGTGGACCCAAACTATGTAGGGCTTTAAAGGTAACTACCAACACTTTGTACCTTGACTGGAAATTAATTGGCAGCCAGTCTAGTGCTTTTAATATTGATGCGATAAGATCACTCCTGAATGTACCAGTAACCAATCTGGCTGATGTGTTTTGAACTAACCAAAATGTTCAAACTTGGTGCAGAGGTATCCCAATGTAGAACACATCGCAAAAGTCCAGCTTTGAGGTTACCAGCACAGAAGGGGTACAGATGGCATAACAGCCAAAATGGATAGTAAGCACACCTGGCTGTCACATTTGTCTCAGCTGTCATTTGGAACAATGGATCCAGAATCATCCCCAAGCTGCAAACACATTCTTAGGGGGAAGGTAACCCCACCCAGGGCTGACTGATACACCTCCAAACCCAGGTTATGATCCTTGGCAGTAAACACCTCTGCCTTATCTGGGTTCAGCTTCAGTTTGTTTTTCTTCATCCAGTCCATTACCTCCTCCAGACATTCATTCAGAGGAGAGACACTATCCTTAACTGAGGCTGTTTTTGAAGATATGGAGAAATACAGGTTGAGTATCCATTATCTGAAATGCTTTGGACCAGAATTGTTTGGGATTTTGAATCTTTATTTTGGATTTTGGATTTTTATTTTGAATTTTGGAATACCTGTATTTGCATATATGTACATAATGAGATATCTTGGAGATGCGAATATAAAATCACTTATATTTCACATGCACGCTATACACATATCCTGAAGCAGCCTGTAATTTTATACAATATTTTTAAATAATTTTGTGCATGAAACAAAGTTTGTGTACATTAAACCACTAGAAAGCAAAGGTATCACTATCTCAGTGGAATGGATTTTTCTCAGTTACTAACTTACTTGAATAGTTCTCATAGCTACTGTGGGTGGGGGGAGAGATGGGTTACTCCTGTGAACTTTGATTTTTTTTTGTTTCCTCTTCTGCACTATGTAAACTTTGGAAATCCATCTTCCATTGCTACATCTGGGGAGTAAGTTGAAGCTCAGCCCAAGGGCTCTCATATTCTCATATGATGAGGAATTTGCATGTTGGCTGTAGGATAAGTCTGGGAAGAATTTGTTTGTGGGTCCAAATCAGCCATTGGTTGTCAAAGGCTGCTGGACCCCATCAGCAAAAGGGTTGGGGGTGCTTCTCTAATGCATTGGTGTCACTGTGGTTGGTGTCACCCCAATGTGGTAACTCATTTTGTCACTCCCAGGCAGCCACCCCAGGGGAGACCCCATGGAGAGAAAGCAGGAGATGGGAGGAGAAGTGGCAGCAGACAGGAAGGGTCACTGTGGTCAAGAGAAGACAAGGCAGCAGAGCAGAATAAATGAGAGGTGCTAGTGCCAAGCTGTTCCTTCTGACACCCAAAAGCCAAGTGAGCAGGAAAGGGAGGCAATGGTAACAAGAAGAGGAGGAGTCCTTGGTGATACTGTTGTTGTCACTGCCAACACATCCCTTTCCTCCTTCCTCCTCCTCCTCCTCCTCTTCTTCTTCTTCTTCTTCTTCTTCTTCTTCTTCTTCTCTTGTCCTTTCCCCAAAACTGGGACTCGGAGAGGCTTTACGAGGTTAAAAATAGTACAGTACAGTTAAAAACATAGAAAATTGTTACATTAAAACAGGATTAAATTATTACAATATTACCCCACTTCACTCCATCTATGGTCTATGTTTCTGTTATATTTTTTTGCTTTCATTTAATTTTAACAGATATGTAGATATGTATGTATGTATGTATGTTGTTTTGTATGTTTTTGTATGTTCTGTATAATTTCAATAAAAATTTAAGAAGTATACAATATTAAAACAGATTTCATAGAAAAGAAACAAATATAGTTAAAAGATGTGTTTAAAATACATTTAAAAGAACACAACACCCAGTCCGTTCTTTAAAAACCTTCTGTTTTAAATGTGTTTCTGAACAAGAAGGCCTTAGCCTGCTACGGGAAGGACAGGAGAAAGGAGCCATTCTGGTCTCCCTGGGCAGCGTGTTCCAGAGTCTAGGTCCAGCCATGGAAAAGGCCCTCCCTTGTGTCCCCACCAACTGTGCTTGTGATGGTGTTGGGATGGAGAGAAGGACCTCTCCTGAGGGTCTCAGAGCCTGAGGGGCAGCCTACAGCCGCCTCCAACTGCGCCAATCTCACCTTTCCAAGGTGCAAAAAGGAGCTGCAAAAAGTGTCTCCTTTTGCACCCTTGAAAGAGCGTGATAGCTGTTGCACTGTGGCTTTAAGGTACCCCTTTGGCACTGTGTCATGTGGACACAGCGCCAGAGGAGCGCTGTGACACCATGTGGAGTGGGGCACAGCATCACTGCACTCTGGGAGTGGAGTCGGGGCATGCATCCTGTGGATGCCACACGATGTCTCCGCCCTCAGGCTGGCCTTTATGGCCAGTGTGCACAGCCCCATAGTCTGCAAAATAGCCTGAACCTGAGACATAGAGGGTTTATAGGAAATAACCCTTTTCCCATCCAGCAGCTCCACCAAACCTGGAAGGGACTGCTGGATAGCAGCAGCACCCCAGCCCCACATAGCTCGCAGAGAGGGGTTGTCAGGAAATGATCTTGGGATGGACAGTGTGCAACTACCCCATGTGGTGTCACTCCTCCAACGTGTCACCCAGTGGAATCTGCACTCCCCACACCTCCCTAGTAATGCCCCTGCTCTCCTGTGTACTATCTGCTGCATCATTTATCACCAATAAAGCTTATGCTAGAGCAGTAACACGTGTCAGTGTTCAGCATCAGAAGAACCCTGGGAGATAACTACACCCAGTTCCAGAACAAGACCATAAGTGTTGACTCACCATTTGACAATAGCAGGGTTACTATGGGAAGGAACTATGAACAGTATCCCAAATGCATGTTGAAATAATGGTTGCAAATCATGACACCATTAGCAGGGATGCAGAACTATTTTTAAAGTGAGGAGGGAGCAGCTCCACATGTATTTATTTATTAAAATATTTATATCCTACCTTAGATCCCAGGATCTCAAGGGGGTGTACAATAAAATCAATTTAAGACAATAAATAACACTAGTAGCAATAATGAAAAACTAAAAAAATTGCTTAAATCATTTGTCTCTTAAAAACAGACCATTTAAAACAAGCTAAAACCATTTAAAACAATGGTGACCACACCAATTGTACATATAGAATCAATAACAACATTGGTTGGCAAGTTATTTTTAATTTTGCCTGCTTATGGACACTAGCAGAGAGATGGCAAATTACTTTTCCTACTCATTAAGAGAAGACTGTGGGGTGATATGATTGAACCCTTTAAATTCCTGTCACAGAGAAGAGAGGTTTCAGTGATGCCTAATATGATATAATAGGCATCACTGAAACCTGGTGGGATGAGTCTCACGATTGGAATATAGAATATAGAAATAGAGGGGTATAACCTTTTTAAGAGAAACAGGACAAACAAGAAAGGAGGAGGAATAGCATTATATGTCAAGGATATTTACACCAGTGAAGAGATCCAGGACATCAATACTGGAAGCCAGGTGGAGAGCATCTGGATAAAAATTAAAGGAGAGGGAAACAACAGGGATATTACTGTGGGAGTCTACTACAGACCCCCAAGTCAGACAGAGGAAATGGATGATGCCTTTCTAGAACAGATGACCACGCAATCAGGAAGGAGAGATGTAGTAGTGATGGGGGACTTCAACTACCCGGATATTTGCTGGAAGTCAAACTCAGCGCCATCCTCAAGATCTAGAAAATTCCTCACTTGCCTTGAAGACAATTTCATTGTCCAAAAGGTGGAAGAGGAAACAAGGGGATCAGCTATTTTGGATCTGATCTTAACCAACAGGGAAGACCTAGTTGATGGGGTGCAAGTGGTGGGATCCTTAGGTGGGAGTGACCATGTCCTCCTGGAGTTTGTTATACAGTGGAAAGGTGAAGCTAAGCATAGTCAGACACGCATTCTAGACTTTAGGAAAGCTGATTTCAATAAACTTAGAGAAATACTGGGGGTGATCCCATAGTCAAGAATACTAAAAGAGAAGGGAGTTCAAGATGGATGGGAGTTCCTCAAAAGGGAGATACTACAGGGACAATTTCAGACAGTTCCAATGAGGAAGAAAAATGGGAGATGTCTCAAGAAACCAGTATGGATGACTAAGGAACTTACAACTGAGCTAAGTTTTAAACGGAACATGTATAAAAAATGGAAAAATGGGGAAATCACCAAAGAGGAATTCAAACAAATAGCCAGCGCATGTAGGGATAAAGTCAGAAAAGCTAAAGCGCAAAATGAACTCAGGCTTGCTAGAGACGTTAAGAACAAAAAAAAGGGCTTTTTTGGGTATGTCCGCAGCAAAAGGAAGAAGAAGGAAACAGTTGGGCCACTGCGTGGAGAAGATGTCAAAATGCTCACAGGAGACAGAGAAAAGGCAGAATTGCTCAACACCTTCTTTGCTTCAGTCTTCTCAGAAAAGGCAAATGGTGCCCAACCTAAGGATGATGGGGCAGAGGACAGAATAGGGGAATTTCAGCACAGAATAAGTAAGGAAACAGTACAGGAATACCTGGTTAATCTAAATGAATATAAGTCTCCAGGACCAGATGAACTACATCCTAGGGTATTAAAAGAACTGGCAAATGTAATATCGGAACCAATGGCAATCATCTTTGAGAACTCCTGGAGAACAGGAGAAGTCCCTGCAGACTGGAGGAGGGCAAATGTTGTCCCAATCTTCAAAAAGGGGAAAAAAGAGGATCCCAACAATTATCATCCGGTTAGTCTGACATCAATACCAGGAAAGATTCTAGAGCAGATCATTAAGCAGAGAGTCTGTGAATATCTGGAAGATAATTCCATAATCACAAAAAGCCAACATGGGTTTCAGAGAAACAAGTCATGCCAGACAAATCTGATCTCTTTTTTTGATAAAATTACCAGCTTGGTAGATGAAGGGAATGCTGTGGATATAGTATATCTTGACTTCAGTAAGGCCTTTGACAAGGTTCCCCATGACATCCTTGCAAACAAGCTTGCAAAATGTGGACTAGACAAGGTAACCGTTACATGGATTTGTAACTGGTTGACTGACCGAACCCAAAGGGTGCTCAACAATGGTTCCTTTTCATCCTGGAAAGAAGTAACAAGTGGGGTGCCACAGGGTTCTGTCCTGGGCCCAGTGCTATTCAACATCTTTATTAATGACTTGGATGACAGTATTGAGAGCCTAGTTATCAAATTTGCAGATGACACCAAATTGGGAGGAGTAGCTAATACCCCAAAGGACAGGATCAAAATTCAAAATGACCTGAATAGACTAGAAAGCTGGGCCAAAGCTAACAAAATGAAATTTAACACAGATAAATGTAAGGTCCTACACGTAGGGCGGAAAAATGAAATGCACAAATATAGGATGGGGGACACCTGGCTGAATGAGACAACATGTGAAAGGGATCTAGGAGTCCAAGTAGACCACAAGTTGAACATGAGTCAACAGTGTGATGCAGCAGCTAAAAAGGCCAATGCAATTTTAGGTTGCATCCATAGAAGTATAGTGTCTAGATCAAGGGAAGTAATAGTGCCACTCTATTCTGCATTGGTCAGGCCCCACCTGGAATACTGTGTCCAGTTCTGGGCACCACAATTCAAAAAGGATGTGGAGAAACTGGAGCGGGTCCAAAGGAGGGCGACTAAAATGGTGAAGGGTCTGGAGACCTTGCCCTATGAAGAACGCCTTAGGGAGCTGGGAATGTTTAGCCTGGAGAAGAGAAGGTTAAGAGGTGATATGATCGCCCTGTTTAAATACTTGAAGGGATGTCACATTGAGGAGGGAGCAAGCTTGTTTTCTGCTGCTCCAGAGAACAGAACTCGGAACAATGGATGCAAACTGCAGGAAAAAAGATTCCACCTCAACATTAGGAGGAACTTCCTGACAGTAAGAGCTGTTCGACAGTGGAACACACTCCCTCGGAGGGTGGTGGAGTCTCCTTCCTTGGAGGTTTTTAAGCAGAGGCTGGATGGCCATCTGTCGGGTATGCTTTGATTGGGAGTTCCTGCACGGCAGGGGATTGGACTGGATGGCCCTTGTGGTCTCTTCCAACTCTAAATTTCTATGATTCTATGATTCTATGATTCTAGGGGACAGGTTTGCTGTCCCAGAGGGTAGGACCAGGTCTAGGTTTTAACTTACAGAAGGGCAGGTTTCAATTGGGCATTAGGAGGAACATCTTGATGGTTAAGCACAGTTTGGCAATGCAACCAATTGCCTAGAGAGGTGATGGGGCCACTTTCTCTGGACATCTTCAGAAAGAGGTTGGGCAGCTATCTGCTGGGAATGCTTTCCCTTGAGCTCTTGCATTGAGCAGGGAGTTAGACTTGTTGGCCCATGAGGCCCCTTCCAACTCTGTGACTCTATGATTTAAACATCCTGAAATGTGAAGACTTTTCCCAGCACAGTGTGTACTTAGAAATGCCCTTCATGAGTTCAGTGTATAAGCTAGACTGCAGGTAGTCTTTATTATTCCTGGAACATCAGCTGTGGTCTTAATGTTTCTTAGAGAGTTATCACACTAGATTGGTATAACACTATATTAGGTTTTAACATCCTATGGAATCCTGAGATTTGCAGTTGAGGAAGGGGCATTTAGACTTCTCAGTCAGAGATATCTTGGACCTCACTAAACTACAAACCCCAGAATTCCATGGGATGTCCCTATGGGAACTAAAGTGGAATCTAATACTACATCAGGTAGTGTGATAGTGGGGCTTTCTAGATTGGCAGGAAAGTGTGACATGAAGTTGCCTTTTCCTTAATGCTTAGCAGCTGCACCCCAGCCTTTAGATGGAGCTGCGCTGATCTACAGTTTTTAAAAAAGAAGCTGGGAAAACCAGCACCTTTTTAAAGGCACTTCTTCTCCCCTAAAATGCAAAAAAAGTGTTTTCATGGCACACTTTCCCTTTTTCTCATCTAAAGGCTAGAATTTCATGCAGCCATGAACACACTTCTTTTTGCCAATCTAGAAAGCCCCAATGATATTAGTACTTGATCATTCACTGTATTTCTGATTGCTAATGGTTGAAGAGGCTGAACAATATAGGTGTCTCAATTGTCCAGTTTTGCCAGATCATTTCAGGGAGGCGCATGAGCCCCCTTCTCATGTGAAGGCCTTCCACAATGTTGTAGTCATAATAACAATGTTTGTTATGGAGCTGAATATCACCTCATGAAAGGTGGAATCTCAAGCATACAAAACTTCAAAAGTTCTGGACTACAACTTCCAGAATACCCCAGGAAGTATGATTATTGATTATGATGGCTGGGGATTCTGGAGGATGTAGTTCAAAAAGAAATTTTCAAAGCTCTACTCATGTGTGTGGTGTCATCACTGGTGAGGCAGCTATAGAAGGAAAGGCCATCACATCGGAGCCTAAGTTCTTTGGAGATTAAAAATTCAAACCTATAGGTGAGTCCAGTAATGAAGTTGTTGGAAATGGAGCTGGTTCAAAAACAGATGATGCATGACTGCATCATTGGATTTTCTTAGAATCATTGGGGTGATACAGACCGCCCAAAAGGGCGGTCTGGCGCCACTTTTTTATGTGGAGTAACTGCGCTGCAGCAGCTAGATGCTGCAGTGCAATTGCACTGCAAAAAAGAAGCGGGGAAACCGCGCTCCTTTTTTGCGCCGCAGTTGCGGAGTGATTTCCAGAAAAGGTGCCATTTGGCACCTTTCTGCCACCGGAACTGTGCAGCTGCATCTAGCCATCTAAATGGCATTCGGGAATGGCACCGCCGCCATTGCACATTAGGGTTCGTGAGTGTGCAGATGCTGCGTGCTCATGAACCCTAATTGCCCACTAAAAAGCCCTAATAGCACTCTTTAGTGCCCATCCAGATCAGGCCATAGAATCTTAGAGTTGGAAAGAATCCCAAGAGCCAACTACTCCAATTCCTGCCATGTTGGAAGACACAACTAAAGTACTCCCAAAAGATGCCCACTTAGCCTCTGCTTAAAGACCTCCACAGATGAAAGGTCCACTACACTCTGAGGCAGTCTATCACACTGTCGGTAAGTTCTTATAGTCAAGAAGTTTGTCCTAATGTCTAGCTGGAACCTCTTTTCTTGTATTCTGAATCTACTGGCCGTGTTCTCATTTCTGGAGCAGAACTTGTCCATCCACATTACCATATTATATTCTTATAATGCTATTCCACTTGTATTGCTCTGGCTGCCTCCTGTTGCATTCTGAGGCTTGTAGTTCAGTGAGGCCTAAGAGTTCTCTGGCTAAGAATGCCCATCCCTAAACAGTGCTATAAGAGTGATAATCTAGTCTGTATGGGCTAGAATTCTCTGGGAGCATCCTGGAGTATTCTGGACATGAAGTTGCCCTGAAGTCTCTCCATGACCTGGGCACTTCAGAGTGATGCTGAGTGGCTGCCTGCACAAATGTCCTGCTGTAGTACCCACTACTGCCACAAGATGATCCCTCTGAGGCTGAAAATGAGGCCCCAGCATTGGAGTTTTTCACACGGGAGGAATTTCTCTCAATTTAGAAAGAAATGGAAGTGAGGCCAGTTCAGAATTGAGTAAATTTGCTAGTTCAGCAAATTTACTTGATTGCGTATGGACACTGCATTACGTTCAGAACTGCCCGAAATTGCCTCCCAGTGCCCGAAATTGCATGTGATAGTTTCTCACACAATCACGCAAAACCCCACGATTGCGTTCAGAAGGACTTCCCTTTGCCTGAAAATGTGTGTGATCAGCTTTCACGCAATCACGCGAAACCCCATGATTGTGTTCAGATTGCCATTGGATTATACTTCCAATTCCCTTCGTGTGATAAACTCCATTGATAGTTGGACATCCTGTTCTGACTTCAATGGGAACAACTTATGGTGGCGGCAGCAAGCAGTACAGTGGGTCATGTATATAGCCACCTGACGTCACTCTGGAGGGCTCTGGATTTTATGGGAAGCTCTGTAAGGATGGTATACTGCAGGTTTGGTACTGAACTGGCTGTATGTTGTCAGGACAGTTTGCACGAGTATTGGGGACTGAGCTTTACATCATCCAGACTGATCGCTGTGAGGACTGGGAAGACAGAATGTGTTATTTGGCCCATGTGGACATGGCTGAAGTTTTAAAACCAGTTTCAAAGGCAATTTTAAACTTTCAGCACATCAGTTTAATTCTTCAAGACCTGGACATTTTTAAAAATCTGAGGAACATTTAGATTGGGACAAAGCATTCTGGGACCTAGGCAAGAATCTGAGTCCATCAACATTTCCTTTGTCTCAAAGGAAAAATTTGTTCCAGGTTCTGGTTTCATGATCTTCTTCAAAGGCTGTAATCTTGATATCAGTTTTTCCTCTCTCATTATTCTCTTTGGAGGTGTGCTTGATGTTTTCGATTGCAGCACCCTTTGTCCATATTTCTTTGAAATCTTAGTGCCAGATCTAGAGAGTGGCATGTTCTGTCACCTGGCACCGAATGGATTCCACACGGAAAGTGGAAAAAAAACCCAGTGAAGCTTTCTTCTTGTGTCCTGTTGAGGTCAGGGGGACATAATGGTACTCAGAGACAAAAGATCCCACGTCACTCAACTCCAAGCCTCCCCCTTTCAATTCATTGAACCCTCAATAAATACAAGGGCTGTAGACCTCATTTTCATCCAATCTTGTGAGCAACTTCTCCTTCATTGGATCATCAAACAAGACTCTCACCATGAGGGCCATTTTCCTTGCGTTTGCTGTTCTCCTGCTGGCTGTTGTGGCTACTGAAGGTAACTGTTTCTGTGTCTGTGTGTGCAGGACTTATTGATGTGTCCTTCTGTGGTAGTAGGGTTGAACTAGATGTAACCTGGGATCACACTGGACCCAGAGATTGTATAGGGCTGTGCATCTTATGTATCATCGACATATGTATCATCGCCATATGGATGGCCCTTGAGATCTTTTCCAACTGTATGATTCAAGGCTAATGCGATTTTAGGCTGCCTCAATAGAAGTATAGTGTCTAGATCAAGGGAAGTAATAGTGCTACTCTAGTCTGCTTTGGTCAGGCCCCACCTGGAATACTGTGTCCAGTTCTGGGCACCACAATTCAAAAAGGATGTGCAGAAACTGGAGCATGTCCAAAGGAGGGCAACTAAGATGGTGAAGGGACTGGAAACCATGCCCTAAGAGGAACGACTAGGAGCTGGGAATGTTTAGCCTGGAGAAGAGAAGGTTAAGAGGTGATATGATAGCCCTGTTTAAATATTTGAAGGGATGTCTTATTGGAGAGGGAGCAAGCTTGTTTTCTGATGCTCCAGAGACTAGAACATGGAACAATGAATGCAAACTGCAAGAAAAGAGATTCCACTTCAACATTAGGAGGAACTTCCTAACCATAAAGGCTGTTTGACAGTGGAACACACTCCCTCAGAGATTGTGTGGAGTCTCCTTCCTTGGAGGTCTTTAAGCAGAGGCTGGATGGCCATCTACTTTGATTGGGAGTTCCTGCACAGCAGGGAGGTTGGACTGGATGGCTTTTGTAGTCTCTTCCAACTCTATGATTCTATGATTCTATGTTGCCACAGCATTTAACAGTGTAGTGTTATTGACAAAAATATAACAGTGTGTGTGGGGATTTAGAGAACTGATGGGTGGTAAGGCATATGACTCTCTTAATGCATTGGGGAAAAACCTTTAAGAAAGAGAAGGGAAGTTATTTTGGTACATAGTTTTCTGTGGGTTTTTTTGGGCCATGTGGACTTGTTCTAGAAGAGTTTATTCCTGACATTTCGCCAGCATCTGTGACTAGCATCTTCAGAGAATTTTTTTTAACTATAGTAGTAGTCCCATAATTTTTCACCACTGGCCAGACAGGCTAGGACTGATGGGAGCGTTAGGCCAAAACCAAAAATGACAAGTCAGCTGCTTTAAGATGGATTCTACAGTCGAGTCCCCTTCTCTAGCATTAGATTGTAGAATCCATCTTAAAGCAGCTGACTTGTCATTTTTGGTTTTGGCCTAACTCTCCCATCAGTCCTAGCCTATCTGGCCAGTGGTGAAAAAATATGGGACTACTACTATACAATAGTCTTCAAAATTAGAATCACATTGTATATAGGTGTATCTAGGTAGAGCTGGGCATCACAGCAGTGGGTATAAGAATTCGCTATGCCATAAATGTGATCTTATCAATGTCCAAGGCTTCATCTACACTGCAAAATTAATGCAGTTTGATACTGTTTTAACTGCCATGGCTCAATGCAATGGAATTCTAGGATCTGCAGTTTTGTGAGATATCTAGCTTTCTCTGTCAGAGAACACTGGTGCCGCACCAAACTACAAACCCTAGGATTCCATAGGATGAAGCGTGACAATTCAAGCAGTGTCAAACTGTATTAATTAATTTTTTTCACTGTGCCAGCACCTTGAGATTCACAGGTCAGGAGAATCCCCAGTTCTGAAATTTCAGGGCCAGCATCTAAAACTAAGGGACGGCTGTTAGTCATGTTGCATGCTGGCTCTGGTGCCTGATAAGTGTGAACTGCTGGTGCTTTGAGTATGTTATTCAAAGTGATACAAAACCAAATCTAGCAAAAAGGGAAAATCTTTATCTCATTGAAAATCAGGTTTCACAGGCTCTACCTTGAACAGTGTGCAAACTGTTTCCTGGTCTTAGCATAACCTAATCTTGGACCTTCTCTTTTGTAGCCTTTACAGGCAAAAAATGCGGCAGTCACTGTTCTGGAGGATGTGCCAAAAATTGCCCCTATGGTGTGAATGTCCATGCAAACTGCGCTTGTTCATCCTATGGGTATGGATATGTTTGCTGTCTTGCACCTCCGCCTCCACCACCACCACCACCACCGCCTCCACCACCGCCTCCACCTCCGCCTCCTCCACCACCACCACCACCTCCTCCTCCTCCTCCACATTACAAACACTGGGCACCACCACCATCACCCCACAAAAAAGGCTGAGCACCTGAAGAATCAGCGAAAGAGTAGTAGTGTCCGCCATGACAGCTCTCTCTTCATCACATGAACAAGAAATATTTCAATAATAAATTCAACAATAATAAATGTTGTTTCATCAACCAATTTTACTATGTAGTTTATTTCATTTGGGTTAAGTATGGCATATTTCCCTTCTCTTAATCATTTCCAGAATTCTTTTTTTAAAATAATATTTTATTGCAATTATCTTGCCCAGAGAGACAACAAAGAGAGGTGGGAAGGAGGGCTAGAGTCCATCCCCAGCCCCAAAGCGACAGTTGTGACAGATCCTATAAGAACAACGGGGAGAGGATGAGAGACAGCTGAGGAACTAAAATGTGGAGGATTTGAGGGAAGCAGGGAAACTGATGGAGGCTTGAGGGGACAGATAGAAAAGCGAACAAACAACAATGGGAAGAATGATATGGGGAGGCAAATAGTTACTGGGCACCAGCAGTAGTGGTGGGTGTCACTAATGTGATAGAAAAACAGTGACACCATAGCTAACACGTGTTAGCACTGCATACAGGGAGATGGAGGTGGTCCTCCTTGTGTAATCCCTTCACCTAGAAAGCCCTGTGATGAGACATACCAAGTGACACACCGGCAGAAGTAGAGTACTAACACTAACTAATAGGAAGAAATAAAGGGAAATCATATTTGCAAGAATAGCCAAGGGCATAAGAGAGATGGTAAGACAAACAGTAGACATGCTTAGAAAAGCAAATGCTATCTGAATGAGCACCACACACAAAATAAAGACATGGAATGTGAGAAGCATGAGCTAGACATAGTAAAAATGAAAATGGAACATGTGAACATAGCAGTACTGGGAGTGAATGAGTTAAAATGGACAGGAATGGGCCACTTTGAACGAAACAACTACACAGTGTCCTACTAAGGGAATGAATGAAAAGACATGAAGAAATGGCATGGCTTTCATACTAAGAAAAGATGTGGCAAATGTAGTTAGAGGATGCAGTGCAATCAGTCTCCATGGAAAGCGTATGGATATCACCATAATCCAAGTATGTGCACCAATCACAGAGACAGAATGGGAAGAAACTGGAAGATTCTTTAAAGGAGAACAAGAAGAAATTGACAGCACACTAACACAGGATCTACAGCTGATCTTAGGCAATCGGAACACAAAAATTGGAAGTAAAGAAGAATCAAAAACAGTAAGAAGATTTGGATTAGGCAAAAGAAATCAAAGGAAAGTTCAAACCAAGGACCAGGATGCTCTATGACAAGAAAAATAACATAATTCAAGACCAGGAAGGAATAAAAAAATGTTTGATGCAATACAAAGAAAAGTTATATAAAACAGAGGACAAAATGAAGGATGCATGAAACAAAGAGCCATATGAAGATGAACCCCAAATTTGAAAAGGCGACATGGAAGCTTCAAAAAGAGAAACGACGAAAAACAAATCAGCAGGAACAGATGATATTACAACCAAACTGCTGCAATCTACATTGACCGAGTCAACTCTAGTGCTAACTAACATATCTCAACAGATATGGAAAACAAAACAATGGCCAACAGTTTGGAAATGATTAATATGCATCCCTATCAACAAAAAAGGAGACATAAAAGACTGCAGCAACCATAGGACCATAGCACTAATCTCCCATGCAAGCAAAATATACTCAAAATTCTGCAACATAGACCCCACCCATACACGGAGAGAGAAATTCCAGAGTTCCACACAGGATTCAGGAAAGGAAGAGACACTAGAGACCACATTGCAAACATATGATGGCTAATGGGAATTCCAAAAGAAAATCATCATGTGTTTTATAGAGTGGGGTGCAATTTTAGTTTCTTAGGATGTTAATCCCTTTAAAGGGAAACAATAACATGCAGGTATGAAAGTTAAAATTGTTAGAGTTCAGATTTCATCAGCAGAAGAGCCAAAAGTGTGTGTCAGACCATTATTTTAAATCTATCTGTGTCCCAGATCAGTGTTGCAGCAATTGCATGCAGTGGCACCGATCCACTCCCTGGAGGGAACAAAAAGAAGCTGCCCCAAGCAGCTCACTAGAAGGGGCATTATAAGCACCATGGTGCAGCATTATTGCACCCTTCCTTCCACATTGCGGCATTTGGGTGCTGTGTCAGAGGTGCGTTATCATGGCGCACACTGTCTAGAAGGGCACACGCCAAAATGGCACCCTAGTGGCGGCATAAGGGCTTGGAGCATGCTCATGGTCAGCTCTCACCCCACTCACAAAGTGCCGGTCTGTATAGCCCCTGAGAGGAGACTGTTTAGAATCTTGAGAGAGGGTCAGTTAAACAGCCTCCAAAAGTGACATGTTTAGATAGAATGAGATAGATAGAGGGAAGTATCTGCCTATCTAAGGAGGGAAAGGCGAATGCAATGCATACATTTTCTAGCATGTAGATTATAGCAGTGATGGCAAAGCTTTTTGGGGTCACATGCCCCAAGTAATTTTTTTTCTGGCACCGGGCTCTACTCGGTGCCAGGTGTGGGACTTCTGGCCTCTGGGGGCAGGACTTCTACCCTTTAGGGGGTAGGGTTTCTGCCCTTTAGGGGGCACGGCTTCTGCTCCCAGGGGGCAGGCCCATGCTGGTGGCTCCTGCCTTCCACTCCGGAGCCCGTTTCCCGGCCTCTGGTTAGATGAGAGAGCTAGATGGCGGAAAACACCGGGGGGGGAGGAGGGAGGCAGAGGTCCTGTTCCTCCTCTTCCCTGCTGCCGTGCCTGGCGAAATGGTGTCGAATGCCACCTGTGGCACACATGCCATAGGTTTGCCATCATGAGACTATAGCAAAGCCTTTGACTGCACAGATCATGAAAGGCTATGGAATGTCCTTAAAGACATAGGAGTGCCAACACATCTGATAGCCCCAATAAAGAATCTGTACTCAGAATAAGAGGCTGTACTCAGAACAAAACATGGAGAAACAGAATGGTTCCCAATTGTTAAAGGGGTTAGACAAGACTGCATCATATCGCCCTACCTCAAGAGATTCCACTTCAACATTAGGAAGACCTTTGTGATAGTGGAACACACTCCCTCCAAGAGTGGTGGAGTCTCCTTCTTTGGAGGTCTTCAAACAGAGGCTGGATGGCCATCTGTTGGGGATGCTTTGATTGTGAATTCCTGCATGGCAAGGGGTTGGACTGGATGGCCCTTATGGTCTATGATTCTATTATTCTAATTGCAATGTGAGGTGAGGGAAAGAGGACAGGTGGATTGGAGAATTGCTCAGTCAGCAGGGGAGCTTCCGACTTCAAAAATTGGCCAGCTGAGCGAGGCTTTGGCCCAGATCTAGCTTGGATGCATCCAGGCAGTGGTGTCCCAGCTAGATCGGTGGTGATTTAGGTATGATACGGTAACATCCAGGGGCATCCCGGATCCTGACTTGAAGCTGGTAATTTGGCTTATTTGTTAATGGGATAAGGTCCTGTAGGAAAAGAGTTTCCACTGCAATGTTGGGAAGAATGTCCTGACAGTAAGAGTTGACAGTAGAAGATGCTTCCTTGAAAAATGATGGAGGTCCAAAACATTGCAGAAATAATCCAGTTTGAGCCGCATCAACTGCCCTGGCTCAGTGCTAGGGAATCCTAAGAACTGTAGTTTATTGTGGCACCAGAGCTCTCTGGACTCTTTCATACAAGGCTAAATTGGAAGTATAATTTAAGGTCAATTCGAATGCAATCATGGGTTTTACGTTATTGCGAATTAACTCTTCGCATGCAAATTCGGGCAAGAGGGAAGCCAATTCGAATGCAATCATGGGTTTTACGTTATTGCGAATTAAAGCTTCGCATGCAAATTCGGGCAGGAGGGGGTTATTTTCGGGTAATGGGAAGTCATTCCGAACGGAGCAGGGGTTCATGTAAA
The DNA here is from genome assembly GCA_034509955.1 of Urosaurus nigricauda. Taxonomy (NCBI): domain Eukaryota; kingdom Metazoa; phylum Chordata; class Lepidosauria; order Squamata; family Phrynosomatidae; genus Urosaurus; species Urosaurus nigricauda. Next base: position 373,218,896 of record JAOEGL010000001.1, on the reverse strand, counting down.
TTCGCTAAACAAGCGAATTTACATAAATCCGCATTGGCTCCATTCGGAGTTGGGAGAAATTCCTCCCTGTTTGAAAGAGTCCTCTGACAGAGAAGGCTTAATATTTTACAAAACTATAGTTCCCAGAATTTCCTAATACTGAGCCAAGGCAATTAAAGCAGTCTCATACAAGATTATGGTGCTGTACTTTCTAGCCATTAAGGCCAGCATGGGTGTGGAGTTGGGGCGTAGTGCACACCTGACTCCACCCCCAGGATGCCCTGATGTCACGTGCCGCTCCACATGGCGTGTGGCCTCATGGCACTCCTCCAGTGCTGCATCCATATGACGCAGCACCAAAGGAGCACCGCATAGCTGCAGCAATGCAGCTATGGCTCCCTTTCAAGGGTGCAAAAAGAAACTTCTTTTTGCAGCTCCTTTTTGTGCTCTCGAAAGGGTAGATCAGGGCCACAATATGAGGTTGCCACAGCCCTGATCCAGCTAGGATAGGGGTGGTGACCCGCTGCTCCTTAGAGGCTGTATGTACAGTCCCTATGTCTGCAGTGTGTTTTGGACCAGAGACTCCTTCTTTGAAGCTTTTTAAAACAGAGCGTGGATGGCCATCTGTCAGGGGTGCTTTGATTGTGTTTTTCTGTACGCCAGATTGGTGCTTGACTGGATAGCCCTTGAGATCTTTTCCAACTCTATGTGAATACTATTGTTCTGCAGAGTGCTTTCATAAGTTTTTTCAATTGTCAATGGTTTGCTTTTCCTCTGGAGAATGCAAAATTCTATAAATCTCAATCATCCTCCCTTTGCGCAGCATGCTTGGATTGCCATATAAGTAGTAAAATGGCAGACTACTAGGCATGTCTGTTTGGTCTGATACAGAAAGACTCTTCTTTACTTTCAGAAGTAGTCATTGATGCAATAGTGCTTTAGGGCAGATGTCAATCGTTAAAATCTTTATGATTTCAAAACTGGGAATATAACCGTTGTCTTTCTGGTGTCCTTTTTCATTGTAAGTGCTGGAAGCCAGAGGTATTATTTGCATATTTTTCTCATGTTGGTAAACTCGAAGCTCAAGTTTTTCTTTTAAAAAGACCTTTAAAATAGTTAACAGGCTTAATTTATTTTTAAGATATGGTAAGTCTGACAGCTTTTAGATGGAAGAAACCTGTAGTTATGAAAGCCTTCAACTTCACAAACCTTAGCTGCAATTGTCTTTCTAAGTCTACTATCAAGGGTGAGGCAGTTGCTAATTTTTATCTGATCATGCAATAAAATATTTAATTTGAATCTATAGAGTTCCTACCTCTCCCATCCTTTAATCCCTTTATTTTCTTACTCACTTGCTCATCCATTAAATGAGAATGTCTGTGATGAATTTCACCAGGTGGTCATGTGATTTAAAATAATCTATTATTGTTCCTTGTAAATTAGAATTGTTTCTTTTAAAAATGTTATTGAAATCAGTGGGACTGACAGAATGACTGGTTGCCATATAAGAATGGTACCTTTTCTGATGTTGTTGCAAGCTTGCAACCCAAATAATAATAATAATAATAATAATAATAATAATAATAATAATAATTATCTCTTACCCTTCTCTCCTCATGGCTCGAGGTGGGTTACAACATAGTTAAAACACAATCATTACATAAAATACACATATTAAGCTGCATAAAATACACATATTAAGAGATCTACAAAATATTTATATTAAAATACATAGAATGATAATTAATATAAAATTCATGTTTAAAGTATGAAGCAATAGCAATGTAACCCAACAAGTAGAGTTGCTGGTGATGTAAGTCTTTTAAAGTCTCATGTCTCTACCTTTAAGTCTCAAGTCAAGTCTCAAGCCTTTGCAAGATACTTTCAAGTTGAGTCTCAAGTTGAGTGTCAAGTCTGGGAGCCAACTTTAACAGAAAAGGAGACGGTGTGTGTAGAAGTGGTGGAGTTTCAATGACTAGAAAATCAAGAAGACATGCACAAAGTTGGAGGACAGGAGTAGGAGGATAGACTGGATCCTTTATAGTTCTATTTTTCTAGGAGCAACAACAGACAAGACTTGCCCCAAGAGCTTCTCGAAGGGGAAAAGGTCAGCGAACAAACATGTTAGGCAATGGGGTTTTTGAGGGCTACTCAGCAGCCTATCTCTGGTGCATATTGAAGGAGCTTTGAAAACTAGCTTTAGAGGATCATCCTTCCACCTAAAGGAGCCCATTGCCTAACATGTTTGCTGTTCTTTTCTCTTTTGATAAACAAGTGCACCTTGACCTCTGGGGAAAGTCTTGTCTGCTGTTGCTCCTTGGAAAAAAGAACTTTAGAATGACCCAACCCATCCTCCTATTTCCTGCAAAGAAAGGATATCGAGTAGACTTCAGTGCTGGCATCCAACCCAGGAATAGCAAGTCAATAGCTAAAAAAATACAAGTCACGAGTCAAGTCATGTCAGTGCATAATTTATGTAGAGTTCAGCCACAATCAAGTCAAGGGAGTTTATCAGATGACGGAAATTGGAAGTATAATCCAATGGCAATCTGAATGCAATCATGGGATTTCACAATATTGGGTATGAATGTATCTCACACAATTTCAGGCAAAAGGGAAGTCATTCTGAATGCAATCTTGGGTTTTATGTTATTGCGCATTAGAGTATCTCATGCAATTTTGGGCAATAGGAAGTCATTTTCGGGCAATGGGAAGTCATTCTGAACACATTCTGAATGCAATGGGAATTCATGTGAATTTGCTAAACTAGCGAATTTATGTGAATTCGAATTGGCCCCATTCTGAATAGAGAGAAATTCCTCCCGTCTGATAAACTCCATTGAAAGGTAAGCCTGCTCCTTTCTCAGAGGGCTAATAATAATATAACAAAGGCATCCAGATCTCTCTCCTCACTGAGAGTGGAGGAGAAGAGTGCCATTGCTATCCACCTTGGTTTACCTCCATCACTGCTAATAAAATTCTCCCCTTTGCCTTGCTTCTATCCTCCCTCCTCCCGTCTCTTTGCACTGCAGCTGCCAGATGTTTTGGCTGGGCATGAGATGCAAGGGCAGGGTGGGGCAATATCAGATGAAAAAACTGGGGAGAAGAAAGCAAGAGGTGTGGCAGCATGTCACAACAAAATGGGTAATGTCATAGTGAGCTGCAAGGCAGGTACTGTGCAAGACAAGCTCTGCATCTGCACTGCAGAAATAAATATGAGCTTTGACATTGCTTTAACTTCCAGGGCTCAATGCGATGTAATATTGGGATATGTATGGGACATTTAGCCTTCCCTGACAGAGAGCTCTGGTTCCACAACAAACTACAATTCCCAGGATCCTATAGGATGGAGCCATGCAGTTAAAGCAGTGTCAAACTGCTTTAATTATGCAGTACAGATTCAAACAAAAAGTCTGTAAAAGCATATGCTTTCTCATTGGAGTTTATCATACGACAGAATTTGGGGGTATATTACAATGGCAATTTGAAAGCAATCATGGGGTTGCCCGTTATTGCGTATGAGTGTATCTCATGCAATTTTGGGCAATGAGAAGTTATTCCAAATGCACTCATGGGGTTTCATGTAATTGTGTATTAAAGTATCTCACGCAATTTCGGGCAATGTGGGGATCATATTCGGGCAATGGGAAGTCATTCTGAACGTATTCCAAACACAATTAGATTTCACGTAAATTTGCTAAACTAGCAAATTTACGTGAATTCGAATTGGTTCCATTCAAAATTGGGAAAAATTCCTCCCATGTGATAAACTCCATTCTCAAAGGTGCTACAAGATCCCTGTGGAGGTTGATAGAAAAAGACCAGTAATGTTCAGATCAGTGGGGCTGACAGACATATGACAATACATCTATGAGCTGCAACATTCATGAGCTACCAAAAGTATAATCTGCAACACAGAAATGATGCAGTTTGACACTGCTTTAATGGCCATGGCTCAATGTTGTGGAATTCTGGGAATGTAGTTTGGAGAAATATTTAGCTTTCTCTCTCTGGTGCCACAACAAACTACAAACCCCAGAATTCCATAGCATGGAGCCATGGTGGGTAAAGTGGTCTCAAACGATATTATTTCTGCAGTTCAGATGCAGCCAAGGAGAGAAGAGATGATGGGAGGCATGGTGGTAGGTTAGGTGAAAGGGATGGAAGCAACTGCAAGGTGAAGTGAGGCAAAAAGGACAGGTGGGTTAGAGAATCAGCAATGTTGTGTATTGATGCAAAAGTTGGGGGCGAGGTGGAAAGTCACAGCATGGTGAGGGAGGACTAAATAAGCTAAAGCAGACCCACCAAAAGGTGGAAGCATTGCAATTTATTCTTTCTGATATTCCACCCTTTATGTGCCACCCTTTATGCACCTGACCATGCAAAACACCTTCGTTGCATTAGCTCAGTTACCCTTTCAGCAACCTGATTGTTCTCATTTTGCAGATATGGGAGTAGGGCTGAGCAAAGGTGTGGTTAGGTAATTTTAGTTTTCTTATTTTACGGTTGCATGACAGGAGCCTAGTATCTCTCATTAGTAATGGTTTACGCTCACCTGAAAATGTTTTTGCAACTCCTCCATGGTGAAACTGCTTGCACACTCCATGACTGGTTCATGTTACGGTGGCTATCATAGAATCATAGAGTTGGAAGAGACCACAAGGGCCATCCAGTCCAACCCCCTGTCATGCAGGAACTCTCAATCAAAGCATCCCTGAAAGATGGCCATCCAGCTTCTGTTTAAAGACCTTCAAGGAAGGAGATTCCACCACTCTCCAAGGGAGTGTGTTCCACTGTTGAACAGCCCTTACTGTCAGGAAGATCTTCCTCATCTTTATGTGGAATCCCTTTTCCTGTAGCATGCATCCATTGCTCCTGGTCCTAGATTTTGGAGCAGCAGAAAACAAGCTTGCTCCATCCTCAACATAATATCCCAGATGGCCATCTGTTGGACTCAGGAGAGCTTTGGTTGTGATTTCCTGCATGGCAAGGGGTTGGACTTGATAGTCCTTGGGAGTCTCTTCCAACACTACAATTCTGTGATTCTGCCCTATGGTAGTAAAAGGGGATTGTGTGAGATGAAGGTGGTTCAGCAGCTGGCTGTACTGCTGAAGAGTCAAGTGAGAGAGAGACAGAGTGTCTGTCTGAATCTCAGTGAGACTAAATTGGGGGTGTTTTAGCGGGCATATTTGTAGGGCAAAACGTATCCCAAGGCAGATTTTGGGATTAAAATGAAGTTTCCAGGAGAGAAGAATGAGAAGAGAACTTGTAAATGACAATCAGTGCAAATATCTCTGTACAAGGGAGTATCTCCTCCGGAGGGAAGTATACTTGGGTTTCTGTTCATTTGTAAGCACAAGGTCTTTCACCTACCATCACTCCTATCAATGAAGGGGTCTGGATAGATCTATCCTGGCTGTGTCTTTTTTGATTTCCCCATACAGAGCCAGTTGGATCTGCTTATATCATGGCTAGTTTCCTCTACTGGGGGTGCTTTTGTGGCTACATGCTGAAAATATCCCTTTTGATATCAACTTGATTTTGAAAAAGAGGAGGGCTGGGTAACAGTATTGGATAAGCATGCCCTCTGTTCCATCATCCAAGTCTTTGATAAAGATGTTATCTCTAACATCTTGAGTCCCTATATTGGGGAAAAGGTGGGATATAAGAAAATAAAATAATAATAAACAATAGTGTTGAATAGCACTAGGCCCAGGACAGAACCCTGTGGCATCCCACTTCTTTCACTTTTTTCCAAGAAGAAAAGCAGGAAAGAGAAACCAGGACATTTTAAAAATAGCTGAAAAAGTGTGAGGCCAGAGGATAAATCCCTATCGTCTCTCTCACAATTTGGGATATGAAGCTGGCAGTACTAGTATATATGGCGACTCTAAAAGCGAGTCAAGTTGGCGATGGAGTCAAAATGGAAAAAAATGCACTTCAGAAGTTGACTGAGACATAGCTACATCAGTCTGGGATAGCAGTACGCAAAGGGATCTTGTAGCATCTTTGGAGCTTATTACACGACCAATTTTTTCCTGAAAAACCGAACGCAATCATGGGGTTTCGCGCGATTGCGTGATTTCTCACCACATGCAATTGCTGATTTTGCGAACGCAATCATTAGGTTTCGCGCGATTGCGTGATTTCTCATTACATGCAATTGCTTGTTTTTGCGAACGAAATGGGAGTTTTCACGTAATTGCGTGAAAGGTTATTATATGCTTTTGCCTAATATGCGAATGTGGTCCAAACGCAATCAGAAAATAGGCAAATTCGGTGAACTAGCGGACTTACAATTCCTATTCCCTGGCAATTTCGTATTCATTTCGCTTTTTGGGGGTGTGATAGGCATTTCTATTCATCCCCAATTTCGCCATCATTACTACAATTCCCATGATCCTTCATGGCACTGGCTTCTCCTTTTTACTTCCTGTAGTGCCCAAAATGTTTTGCCATGCATGAACAGGTGGCCAGAAGAGGGAGCACTTTTATGCTCATCTAGTGCCAACTTTACCCTCATCTTTTTGCGTGATTCCTGCCTTCCAACAGTTGCCATAGCAATTCCTCCTTCACTTGCCCAGTTAAGATGAGGTCCCCAAGGGCTATCCAAACAGACCCCCATCTGCCCTGGTTCCCATTCATTCCATAGAATTCATGCATGGCACCACTTGTCCGGGTAGATAAGAATTGGCACTGTTACAGTGATTTCAAGATGACACTCACGTCATGGGGCATTGGGTCCTGAGAGTCTTCTATTCTGACCAATAACATGCAGCATGATTTGATGGGGAATTCCTGCATGGCACACCAACATCTCAGCGCACATGGGGCTTTGGGCACTAGTCCAACATGGAGGATGCTTTGATGGGGAATTCCTGCATGGCATGGCACACCAACATCTCAGCACGCATGCGACTTAGGATGCGGGGCCAACATGGAGGATGCTTTGATGGGGAATTCCTCCATGGCACACCAACATCTCAGCGCGCATGCAGCTTTGGGCATGGTCCAAAATCATAGATTCATAGAATCACAGAGTTGAAAGAGACCACAAGGGCCATTCAGTCCAACCCCCTGCCATGCAGGAACTCTCCATCAAAACATTCCCGAAAGATGGCCATCCAGCCTCTGATTTAAGACCTCCAAAGAAAGAGACTCCACTCCAAGGGAGAGTGTTCCACTGTCGAACAGCCCTTACTGTCAGGAAGTTCCTCCTAGAAAGAATCTCTTTTTATTAATATGGTAGAATCTCTTTTATTAATGTGGTAGAATCTCTTTTTATTGAGTTTCCATCCATTATTCTGGGTCCTGTTCTCTGGAGCAGCAGAAAACAAGCTTGCTCCTTCCTCAATGTGACATCCCTTCAAATATCACCTCTTAACCATCTCTTCTCGAGGCTAAACATCCCCAGTTCCCTGAGGCGTTCCTCATAGGGCATGGTTTCCAGACCCTTCACCATCTTAGTTGTCCTCCTTTGGACTCGCTCCAGTTTCTCCACATCCTTTTTGAATTGTGGTGCCCAGAACTGGACACAGTATTCCAGGTGGGGCCTGACCAAAGCAGAATAGAGTGGCACTATTACTTCCCTTGATCTAGACACTATACTCCTATTGATGCAACCTAACCTCTAAACAGAGGCTGGATAGCCATATGTTGGGTGTGCTTTGATTGAGAGTTCCTGCATGGCAGGGGGTTGGACTAGATGGCCCTTAGAGTCCCTTCCAACTCTAGGATTCTATGAATAGCATTGGCCTTTTTAGCTGCCACATCGCACTGTAGACTCATGTTCAGCTTATGGTCTACTTGGACTCCTGAATCCCTTTCACACATAGTTTCATTCATCCAGGTGTCCCCCATCCTATATCTGGGGGAAAAGCACAGCAAGTAAAACCCTTAGCTGCTTGCAGGCTTTCACGTGAAAATGAGGAAAAAGTACAAGTAAAACCCTTAGCTGCTTGCAGGCTTTCACGTGAAAATGGGGAAAAAGCACAGCAAGTAAAACCCTTAGCTGCTTGCAGGCTTTCACGTGAAAATGGGGAAAAAGCACAGCAAGTAAAACCCTTAGCTGCTTGCAGGCTTTCACGTGAAAATGAGGAAAAAGTACAAGTAAAACCCTTAGCTGCTTGCAGGCTTTCACGTGAAAATGGGGAAAAAGCACAGCAAGTAAAACCCTTAGCTGCTTGCAGGCTTTCACGTGAAAATGGGGAAAAAGCACAGCAAGTAAAACCCTTAGCTGCTTGCAGGCTTTCACGTGAAAATGGGGAAAAAGCACAGCAAGTAAAACCCTTAGCTGCTTGCAGGCTTTCACGTGAAAATGAGGAAAAAGTACAAGTAAAACCCTTAGCTGCTTGCAGGCTTTCACGTGAAAATGGGGAAAAAGTGCAAGTAAAACCCTTAGCTGCTTGCAGGCTTTCACGTGAAAATGGGGAAAAAGTGCAAGTAAAACCCTTAGCTGCTTGCAGGCTTTCACGTGAAAATGAGGAAAAAGTACAAGTAAAACCCTTAGCTGCTTGCAGGCTTTCACGTGAAAATGGGGAAAAAGTGCAAGTAAAACCCTTAGCTGCTTGCAGGCTTTCACGTGAAAATGAGGAAAAAGTACAAGTAAAACCCTTAGCTGCTTGCAGGCTTTCACGTGAAAATGAGGAAAAAGTACAAGTAAAACCCTTAGCTGCTTGCAGGCTTTCACGTGAAAATGGGGAAAAAGTGCAAGTAAAACCCTTAGCTGCTTGCAGGCTTTCACGTGAAAATGAGGAAAAAGTACAAGTAAAACCCTTAGCTGCTTGCAGGCTTTCACGTGAAAATGAGGAAAAAGTACAAGTAAAACCCTTAGCTGCTTGCAGGCTTTCACGTGAAAATGAGGAAAAAGTACAAGTAAAACCCTTAGCTGCTTGCAGGCTTTCACGTGAAAATGGGGAAAAAGTACAAGTAAAACCCTTAGCTGCTTGCAGGCTTTCACGTGAAAATGAGGAAAAAGTACAAGTAAAACCCTTAGCTGCTTGCAGGCTTTCACGTGAAAATGAGGAAAAAGTACAAGTAAAACCCTTAGCTGCTTGCAGGCTTTCACGTGAAAATGGGGAAAAAGTGCAAGTAAAACCCTTAGCTGCTTGCAGGCTTTCACGTGAAAATGAGGAAAAAGTACAAGTAAAACCCTTAGCTGCTTGCAGGCTTTCACGTGAAAATGAGGAAAAAGTACAAGTAAAACCCTTAGCTGCTTGCAGGCTTTCACGTGAAAATGAGGAAAAAGTACAAGTAAAACCCTTAGCTGCTTGCAGGCTTTCACGTGAAAATGAGGAAAAAGTACAAGTAAAACCCTTAGCTGCTTGCAGGCTTTCACGTGAAAATGAGGAAAAAGTACAAGTAAAACCCTTAGCTGCTTGCAGGCTTTCACGTGAAAATGAGGAAAAAGTACAAGTAAAACCCTTAGCTGCTTGCAGGCTTTCACGTGAAAATGAGGAAAAAGTACAAGTAAAACCCTTAGCTGCTTGCAGGCTTTCACGTGAAAATGAGGAAAAAGTACAAGTAAAACCCTTAGCTGCTTGCAGGCTTTCACGTGAAAATGGGGAAAAAGTGCAAGTAAAACCCTTAGCTGCTTGCAGGCTTTCACGTGAAAATGGGGAAAAAGTGCAAGTAAAACCCTTAGCTGCTTGCAGGCTTTCACGTGAAAATGAGGAAAAAGTACAAGTAAAACCCTTAGCTGCTTGCAGGCTTTCACGTGAAAATGAGGAAGAAGTGCAAGTAAAACCCTTAGCTGCTTGCAGGCTTTCACGTGAAAATGAGGAAAAAGTACAAGTAAAACCCTTAGCTGCTTGCAGGCTTTCACGTGAAAATGAGGAAAAAGTACAAGTAAAACCCTTAGCTGCTTGCAGGCTTTCACGTGAAAATGAGGAAGAAGTGCAAGTAAAACCCTTAGCTGCTTGCAGGCTTTCACGTGAAAATGAGGAAAAAGTACAAGTAAAACCCTTAGCTGCTTGCAGGCTTTCACGTGAAAATGAGGAAAAAGTACAAGTAAAACCCTTAGCTGCTTGCAGGCTTTCACGTGAAAATGAGGAAGAAGTGCAAGTAAAACCCTTAGCTGCTTGCAGGCTTTCACGTGAAAATGAGGAAAAAGTACAAGTAAAACCCTTAGCTGCTTGCAGGCTTTCACGTGAAAATGAGGAAAAAGTACAAGTAAAACCCTTAGCTGCTTGCAGGCTTTCACGTGAAAATGAGGAAGAAGTGCAAGTAAAACCCTTAGCTGCTTGCAGGCTTTCACGTGAAAATGAGGAAAAAGTACAAGTAAAACCCTTAGCTGCTTGCAGGCTTTCACGTGAAAATGAGGAAAAAGTACAAGTAAAACCCTTAGCTGCTTGCAGGCTTTCACGTGAAAATGAGGAAAAAGTACAAGTAAAACCCTTAGCTGCTTGCAGGCTTTCACGTGAAAATGAGGAAAAAGTACAAGTAAAACCCTTAGCTGCTTGCAGGCTTTCACGTGAAAATGAGGAAAAAGTACAAGTAAAACCCTTAGCTGCTTGCAGGCTTTCACGTGAAAATGAGGAAGAAGTACAAGTAAAACCCTTAGCTGCTTGCAGGCTTTCACGTGAAAATGAGGAAAAAGTACAAGTAAAACCCTTAGCTGCTTGCAGGCTTTCACGTGAAAATGAGGAAAAAGTACAAGTAAAACCCTTAGCTGCTTGCAGGCTTTCACGTGAAAATGAGGAAAAAGTACAAGTAAAACCCTTAGCTGCTTGCAGGCTTTCACGTGAAAATGAGGAAAAAGTACAAGTAAAACCCTTAGCTGCTTGCAGGCTTTCACGTGAAAATGGGGAAAAAGTGCAAGTAAAACCCTTAGCTGCTTGCAGGCTTTCACGTGAAAATGGGGAAAAAGTGCAAGTAAAACCCTTAGCTGCTTGCAGGCTTTCACGTGAAAATGAGGAAAAAGTACAAGTAAAACCCTTAGCTGCTTGCAGGCTTTCACGTGAAAATGAGGAAAAAGTGCAAGTAAAACCCTTAGCTGCTTGCAGGCTTTCACGTGAAAATGAGGAAAAAGTACAAGTAAAACCCTTAGCTGCTTGCAGGCTTTCACGTGAAAATGAGGAAAAAGTACAAGTAAAACCCTTAGCTGCTTGCAGGCTTTCACGTGAAAATGAGGAAAAAGTACAAGTAAAACCCTTAGCTGCTTGCAGGCTTTCACGTGAAAATGAGGAAGAAGTGCAAGTAAAACCCTTAGCTGCTTGCAGGCTTTCACGTGAAAATGAGGAAAAAGTACAAGTAAAACCCTTAGCTGCTTGCAGGCTTTCACGTGAAAATGAGGAAAAAGTACAAGTAAAACCCTTAGCTGCTTGCAGGCTTTCACGTGAAAATGAGGAAAAAGTACAAGTAAAACCCTTAGCTGCTTGCAGGCTTTCACGTGAAAATGAGGAAAAAGTACAAGTAAAACCCTTAGCTGCTTGCAGGCTTTCACGTGAAAATGAGGAAAAAGTACAAGTAAAACCCTTAGCTGCTTTCAGGCTTTCACGTGAAAATGAGGAAGAAGTGCAAGTAAAACCCTTAGCTGCTTGCAGGCTTTCACGTGAAAATGAGGAAAAAGTACAAGTAAAACCCTTAGCTGCTTGCAGGCTTTCACGTGAAAATGAGGAAAAAGTACAAGTAAAACCCTTAGCTGCTTGCAGGCTTTCACGTGAAAATGAGGAAAAAGTACAAGTAAAACCCTTAGCTGCTTGCAGGCTTTCACGTGAAAATGGGGAAAAAGTGCAAGTAAAACCCTTAGCTGCTTGCAGGCTTTCACGTGAAAATGGGGAAAAAGTGCAAGTAAAACCCTTAGCTGCTTGCAGGCTTTCACGTGAAAATGAGGAAAAAGTACAAGTAAAACCCTTAGCTGCTTGCAGGCTTTCACGTGAAAATGAGGAAGAAGTGCAAGTAAAACCCTTAGCTGCTTGCAGGCTTTCACGTGAAAATGAGGAAAAAGTACAAGTAAAACCCTTAGCTGCTTGCAGGCTTTCACGTGAAAATGAGGAAAAAGTACAAGTAAAACCCTTAGCTGCTTGCAGGCTTTCACGTGAAAATGAGGAAGAAGTGCAAGTAAAACCCTTAGCTGCTTGCAGGCTTTCACGTGAAAATGAGGAAAAAGTACAAGTAAAACCCTTAGCTGCTTGCAGGCTTTCACGTGAAAATGAGGAAAAAGTACAAGTAAAACCCTTAGCTGCTTGCAGGCTTTCACGTGAAAATGAGGAAAAAGTACAAGTAAAACCCTTAGCTGCTTGCAGGCTTTCACGTGAAAATGAGGAAAAAGTACAAGTAAAACCCTTAGCTGCTTGCAGGCTTTCACGTGAAAATGAGGAAGAAGTGCAAGTAAAACCCTTAGCTGCTTGCAGGCTTTCACGTGAAAATGAGGAAAAAGTACAAGTAAAACCCTTAGCTGCTTGCAGGCTTTCACGTGAAAATGAGGAAAAAGTACAAGTAAAACCCTTAGCTGCTTGCAGGCTTTCACGTGAAAATGAGGAAAAAGTACAAGTAAAACCCTTAGCTGCTTGCAGGCTTTCACGTGAAAATGAGGAAAAAGTACAAGTAAAACCCTTAGCTGCTTGCAGGCTTTCACGTGAAAATGAGGAAAAAGTACAAGTAAAACCCTTAGCTGCTTGCAGGCTTTCACGTGAAAATGGGGAAAAAGTGCAAGTAAAACCCTTAGCTGCTTGCAGGCTTTCACGTGAAAATGGGGAAAAAGTGCAAGTAAAACCCTTAGCTGCTTGCAGGCTTTCACGTGAAAATGAGGAAAAAGTACAAGTAAAACCCTTAGCTGCTTGCAGGCTTTCACGTGAAAATGAGGAAGAAGTGCAAGTAAAACCCTTAGCTGCTTGCAGGCTTTCACGTGAAAATGAGGAAAAAGTACAAGTAAAACCCTTAGCTGCTTGCAGGCTTTCACGTGAAAATGAGGAAAAAGTACAAGTAAAACCCTTAGCTGCTTGCAGGCTTTCACGTGAAAATGAGGAAAAAGTACAAGTAAAACCCTTAGCTGCTTGCAGGCTTTCACGTGAAAATGAGGAAGAAGTGCAAGTAAAACCCTTAGCTGCTTGCAGGCTTTCACGTGAAAATGAGGAAAAAGTACAAGTAAAACCCTTAGCTGCTTGCAGGCTTTCACGTGAAAATGAGGAAGAAGTACTTTTACATTTCAGGGAGGAACTGGAAATTGCAGAGGGAGTACCCAAACTCAATGACCTGGAAGTACATGAGGTCACCATGGCATCGGTTGAGAACTGGGCATGTGCAGGAGAGCAATTTCGCATTTAGAAATCCACTGGTGTAATAAGATATTCCTGAATGTGTTTGTATAAATGTACAATAATGTATAATAAGCTTTCGCGCAATCGCGTGATTTGCGAATCCATAGCGCAATTTATTTTGCGAAATAACCTAGCTATATCATTGTGTGATGCACTTTCACGCAATCACGCGAAATTTCGAATTGAATACGAAAATTACTATTGCGAAATTGAGAGAAATTCCTCACATGTGATAAGGTCTTTTGAGGCTCCATCTGCACTGGAAAAATAATCCAGTTTGACACCACTTTAACTGCTGTGGCTTGATGGTATGGAATCCTGGGACCTCTAGTTTTGTGAGATATTTAGCCTTCTCTGTAAGAGAGCTCTGGTGCCATAGCAAACTACAGTTCCCAGAATTTCATATAGCATCGAGCCATGGCAGTTAAAGTGGTATCAGACTGGATTATTTTTGTACTGCAGGTGCAGCCTAAGGGAAAGAAATTGTAGTGTAAGATTTTTTGGCTGCATCTACACCGCCAAATATAATGCAATTTCTCTCATACCTTAGTAACTGTTATATAGCAGATCTCCCGTCCGTGTTTGAAAGAGATGTGGCTGAAGGAATTAAATTAAAGAATTAAACAATAAGATATTAAAATAATCTAAAATAAAATAATCTAATTAAAATAAACAACAAGGGATTAGGAACGGGGCAGTCGATGGGGTAAATATATTAGGTGTGTGGCTGTGATTGTTATTCAGGGAAGGCCAGCCGGAAGAGGTTATTATTATTAATATTAATATTATTATTAAGTTTGCTTTATATAGCGCTGTAAATTTATACAGTGCTGTACATACAATCAATTAAAATAGGTAAATTAAACCTGTCTAAGGCATACATTCTATGAAAATAATTAAACATAATATATATTAATACATCTCAACATTCAATAAAACAAGGCAGAGAACAAATTAAAATAACATTAGATAGCAATCATGTCATCACTATAAGGCTGCTGTGTGATGAATATACATTCGACTCTGTTGAAATTCAGATCTTTTATTCATCCAGTTTTGCACAGATATTTTTATCCAGATAATGTTTTATTTAAATCTATTTTATTCCGACAACACTCTCTCCCCATTTGCCCTATATGATGAAGAATAATTCATCATATAAATAAATAAATCTATTTTATTCTTGATTGGCTAGGCAGAAAGGGGGGATACAAAAAATAAAGTTATTACTATTATTATTATTATTATTATTATATTCTATGTCGCCATAGAAGGGCATAATTTATTTTTATATTGTATGGATTTTATTGTTATTGTGTAAGCCACCTCGATCTTATTGGGGAGGTGGGATAGAAATAAAAATTTATTATTATTATTATTATTATTATTGTATAAATAATAGGAAGTTTAGTTGTGAGGTAAACATGCCATTATGTAGAGATTTTTTTGTTGGTCTTGGTTTATAGTTATATATGTCAAAATATGAAATATGTTTTTTCATATTTCATCATATACTGACATTATTATGTTGAGTTGTTTTGTTTGATTTTTCTGTTGATTTGACACATTGAGGTTGAATTTAACGATTTTAATAACAGGAATAAATAATAAATAAATAAATAATAGGAATAAAATAAATATAATAGGAATAGATATAATATATTATAATATAAAAGATAGGAAGTTTAGTTGTGAGGAAAACTTTACACAGATTTTTGTCGGTCTTGGTATGTATGTGTATATATATATATATATATATATATATGTCAAAATATGAAATATGTTTTTTTCATATTTCATCATATACCAACATTGTTGTGTTGCCTTGTTTTGCTTGTTGATTTTTGACATATTGAGGTTGTAGAGGTTGAATGTAATGAATAAATAATAGGAATAATAAATAAATAAATAAATAAACAATAGGAATAAATATAACAGGAATAAACATAATATAAATAATAGAAAGTTTAGTTGTGAGGTAAAATTGTCATTATGCAGAGATTTTTTGTCAGTATATATATATATATATATATAATATGTTGAAATATGAAATATGTTTTTTTCATATTTCATCATATACTGACATTATTGTGTTGAGTGGTGTAGTTTGTCTGTATTGTGGTTGTAGAGGTTGCAGGTAACGATTTTTTTTTTTTTTTTTTGGTATTGTGTATTTTGTATGTATATATTGGATGGGATTTTAGCACTGTTATATAGTATATTATATAGTATAGTTTTTAAAAAATATTTTAAAAACACTTTAAAAATATGAAATATGTTAAAATAGCAAGTGTTTGTGGTATCTTTAGTGCACTACTGTGCTGTCTTTTGTTGTCCCAAGATGCCATAACAGTTAAACCGGTATCAAACTGAGTCAACCCTGCAGTGCAGACAATAACAGGATCAAAAAGGGGTACAGTATTATATTTATTTATTTATTGGCGAACAATGGGCACTAAAAAGGAGCTCGGCGCCTTTAAGAAACCCGGCGAGCGGCGACCTTCGTCTCCCCCTCAGCCCTTTGACTCCGCCCCCTGGCTCCGGCGAGCCAATCGCGAGGCACCGAACGTCCGTCACCCCAGCCCCGGAACGCCCTCATTGGCCGCTGCCTTCCTGGTGCGAGCCCCGCGCGGCCAACAAGGCCCTCCTATCAGAATCCGGAGGCGGGAGCGCCGGCCGCTGATTGGCTGCTGCTAGGTGACGTTGGTTTCCAAGGTGGTAGGGGTGCAACAGAAAGGGGAGGGGAGGAGGAGGATCATCATCATGATGTCTTTCTTAGTTAGAGGTTGGCTGAGCAGCATCTGAGACTGAGACACACCTGAAGAAGAAGAAGAAGAAGAGCCTCAAGAGCCCCAAGAAGGAGAGAGTGGGTACAGAGGCTGTGGATGCAGGGCTTCTGCCTTTATATATGTGTGTGTGTGTATCTGTGTATATAGCTATATGTTTATCAGTGTGTGTATATATATATATATATATATGTGTATGTATGTATATGTGTGTATATATACATATATATGATTGTGTGTATGTTCAAAAGTGTATATGTGTGTTTATGGTGTGCCTGTATACATGTGTGTGTATATACAAATGTACACACACATATGTACCCAAGCACACATATACACACACATATAAATATATGTTTATAGATGTACTTATATGTGTGCTTGGGTACATATGTGTGTGTATGGATATATATGTGTGTGTGTGTGTATATATACATATGTGTATGTGTGTATACATATGTGTGTATATGTTTGTGTGCATGTTTATACATATATATGTGTGTGTGTGTATGTTTTTATGTGTATTTATGTGTGTCTGTGTACATATGTATATATGTATGTGTATGAGTGTATGTGTGTATATACCATGAATTAAATTTAACCAGAAATTAAATTTATACATACATGTATATACATATGTTTATGTGTGTGTATACATATGTGTGTATACGTTTGTATGTATATACATATATATGAGTTGTTTGTATGTATATACATATATATGAGTGTGTGTGTGTGTATATATACATATGTGTATATGTGTGTGTATATATGTTTATATGTGTATTTATGTGTATGTTTGTGTGTATGTATATACATATATATGAGTGTGTGTGTGTATATACATATATGTATATGTGAGTGTGTGTATATATATGTTTATATGTGTATGTTTCTTGGAGGTCTTTAAGCAGAGGCTGGATGGCCATCTGTCAGGGATGCTTTGATTGGGAGTTCCTGCACGGCAGATTGGGGTTGGACTGGATCAGGGCCCTTCTTGAGGTCTCTTCCAACTTTATGATTCTATTTATATGTGTCCATATGTATATTTATATATGTATATGTGTGTGGACACATATGTGTTTGTGTATATGTATGTTGCTGTTAGCTGCCCTGAAGTTGCCTTTGACTCATGGCGACCCCATGAATGAGACTACAGTCATCTCTCCATTTTCGTGGGGGATCCATTCTGGACACACACCCACCCCACAGATATGGAAATTCGCAGATATTCAAGCCCCATTGGTCCACGAAAGACCAAGACCACAGGCTCAAAAGTCTGTGAAAATGGAGGGACAGCTGTAGTCAAATATATACATATGTATATATGTGTATGTAGATATATATGTACATGTGTTGGTATATGTGTGTGTGTGTGTGTATGTTGTTGCATGCCTTCGATTCATTTTCAACTTATGGTGACCCTAAGTTTTCTTGGCAAGATTTGTTCAGAGGTTTGCCATGGCCTTCCTGTGTGGCTGAGAGAGTGTGACTTCTCCAAGATCCCCCGTTGGGTTTCCATGGCTGAGCAGGGATCAAATCCTGGTCTCCAGTCACAGTCCAACACTCTGACCACTGTGCCACACTGGCTCACACACACAGACACACACACCAATTATCAATATATACCAATACTGTACATATTGGCTCCCCAATATACACACATATACATATATATGTATTGGGGAGCCAGGATGGCATAGTGGTTTGAACGCTGGACTTTGGAGACCAGGGTTCGATTCCCAGCTCAGCCCTGGGAACCCACTGGGTGGCCACTCTCTCAGCCTCAGCAGAAGGCAAATGCCAAACCTCCTCCGAACAAATCTTGCCAAGGAAACCCCATAGGGCCACCTTGAGTTGGAAACAACTTGGAGGCACACAGCAACAGAGGTAATAGGTATATAGGTAGGTAAGTTAGGGAAGAGGTGATCTTGATTTTTCTTCCCATCAGACTGAATCATGTGGCTGCTTTTCCTTCCCCAGCACACCCCAAATTTTCCAGCCTGAGGCGATGGAGCTATTAAAGAAATGGCTGGGCCACCCCGAAGAGCTGTACAACCTGGTGCGGTTCAAGATGGGAGGTTACAAGACTGTGATGCCCAAGATGGACCAGGTAAGTTGGCCCGCCTCTGTGTCGACTTGGCACCTCTTCTGCTCTGTTTTTAGTTTGGTTGCCTTTGTTCTGCTCCTCTCTTTATTGGTATTGGCCCTGGTTAGTTGTTCACACAACTATGTGTTGTTGGTCTTGTTGTATAGCCTCACTGGGATCTGGAAACCTGCGTCTCAGAAAAATGCACTTTGCTCATGTTCAGATGATCCATGGAAATCAGCCTTTCTGACTGGCCTGATCAGCTGGTTGTGTGTGTGTTGGGGGAGTGCCGGTTGTGTTAACTCACCACTTATCTCTCTCTTTTTCACTGTGTGTGTCTGCTCAAGTTGCCTGTCATCTTTCTGAATTTCTTGGGCAAAGGATACCTAGAAGTGGTTTTGTCAGTTCCTTCTTCTGAAATAAACTACCTGAGGCATATTTCAGTGGAGGGTAAAGGCAAACCACTTCTGAATCTTCCTTGTCTAGGAAAACCCTCTGAAAGTCATGGGATCGCCCAAAGAGAACTTGAAGTGTGTGCGCGCACACACACACGAAATGGGTTTCAAACCCAAAACTTCATTCTGGACTTGCTAGCCCCTGACACTTCATAATAATTGTATTTTATTTAAGTTAAAACATTAAACATTAAATATTTAGCAATAAATTACTGCCTTTGTTCACCCGCTCACCAACATCACATTCAGTAAATGATTTCCTGTGCTCTGAAGAGATCATTTTAACACACCTTGCTGTGTTTTAACACACCTTGCTGTGCTGTGTTTAACACACCTTGCTCCAACCTTGAAATACAGAAGTTACTTAATGGCTTCAGGTACTTTGGGAAGCAGGGTTGAATCTATTGCAACTGCTTTGGACTACAACCTCCATCATTCTACCCAGCATGGCTATTGGGAAATTGTAGGTCAATCTATTAGGAGGGGACCATGTTGTATCATCATCATCATCATTTCCACTGTTCACTCTATCTTGCATTTCTCCTGCTCGTATAATCATATTATTTGTCTCTCACTTGTCAGCCTCCTGGAGCAATTTGGGATGTAGCCACATTGCAGAATTAAAGTAGTTTAACTGCCATGACTCTATCCTACAGAAACTTGGGATTTCTAATTTGAAATTAATAGGCTTTAATAGTGGAGGGAGCAAGCGGAGAAATTGTGGTTCACAAGCCAAGGGTGTGGGGTGAATTGCGTTGGCACATTATTTTTAGGCAAACCACATGCCTGTCTTGGCCTGTGCATTGCAGTTGCTAGTTATCAGGAGCAAAACCGACCTCCTCCGCCCTGTTAACTCCTGGATTTGTTGGGCTCTAGTTCCCAAGGACTGTGCTGATTATGGATGATGGGAGTTACAGTTTGACACATCTGTGAGGCGCCAGGTTCAAAGAAGCTATGGCTGTTCTTAACCCTGTTTCCCAAAGTGTTATGTCCTCATCTGTATTTGTGTACTTCAAGCCTGTTTTTAAAGGCCATAGCCCTTGTATGGTGGTGTATTCAAAATATAGGATAATTAGGGTGTGTTAAAATAATCCATTCAGACCACAGGACACAGTTTAATGAATGTGATGCAGTGAGGGAAAAAGACAGGAATGTGGTGTTGCAAATGGAATATTTTACCTTATAGAAAATTAAATAAAATTCAGTACGATGAAACATCAGAGGCTGGCCATTTTTTCAATGAAAAATACTGATGAGTGCTCTGAGGCTAGCTGGTTGGTAACATATTCTCTGATTAAGAAACCTGAAGATTCCAAAGGTCATTTGAACATGTTCAAAGTGCTTTTTTTTTTTATAAAAAAAACTGAGGTTAAAATTTCCACATGGCCAGTGAGATTGTGTCTAGGCAAGCAGAAGGTCAAAAGCCCGAACAGCACCTGCCAATAAATGCTGAAGTGCATTGTTTGAGAAACATTAAAGTGCATATGTAATTCTCGCTCAACTGTGCCAACGTAATTCATTTATTTCTATATTAATCTACAAGAATTTAAGAGGCAATTCCATCTGTTGCATTTAGAATGCAAAGTGTTACTTAGTGTAGCATGATCATTACTTAATACAGATTACACACAGCAATGGAAAGTTTATTCTGATCTACATCTCTCATTGTTTCTCTCATGATACTTATCTTTTTACCATCATCTAATTACTAGATGCTGTTCGTCAAAGGTGAAAATTACATCAGCCAGCTGGTTTTGAAATATTACTTTTGTGAAGCAAGCATTGAGCAACACTGGACTATCACCAGAATGTTGTACTTCCCAAAATGGGGGAACAAACTATATTCTTTTTCTTGTTCCCGGCAAACTTGGCAGCTATTCTGAGTGAAACCTGATCCCAGTTCATTGCCCAATGATCATTGTTAGTTTGTTTGCAATCTCTTCCTCCTCAATTATATCTCAAGAAACATGCAGATGACTTGACTTTAAGCTGGAGTTTGGGAAAATGAGGCTCTTAGCCTCAGGGGAAGGCAACGGCAAACCTCTAAACAAATCTTGCCGAGAAACCCCATCATAGGTTTGCCTTAGGGGTGCCATAAATCGGAAACACCTTGAAGGCACACAATGACAACAAATGCAGGGATTATTAACCCAGTATGCATTTGGGAGTATTTCTACTTATGGACGAATTGAGCAACCTGTCTATCCTTGGGACAAATGGTTTTATTCTTCATTAAAAAAAAACAAAAACTTCTGCCTTGTCTATAAAGTACTAGGTTCTAGAGATGCAGGGAGAAATTGGTTTGAGAAATTTTTCTTTTCAAAGCAGTAATTCTCTTGTGCCCATCTGGGGCAGAGATTGAATTTGCCTTCTAAGTAAAGTGACTAATCCTTCCTATCAAAAACCATGATCAAGATTGGTGGCCTCCCAAGCTGCCATTATCTCAGTTAGGGAAAACTTGTGGGATTAAAAACAAAAACTAGCTACATCAAATCCAGGGTTGTGACAGTGATGAAAAGAATCCAGTCTCTTCTTTATTCTTCATCATATAGGGCAAATGGGGAGAGAGTGTTGTTGCCATTTTAACTCTTCCGCTTCAACACAGAAAGGGCTTACTCAGAAGTATGTACCCATCCATATTAATTATTTTCCTTCCTGGAAAACAAAGTTTAAATCACATGGCCCTCCAAATGTTATTTCCAGCATGTCTTACCATTTGGGTCTACTGTTGGGTCTGCTCATATTTGCAGTCCAACCTCATCTGGAAGGCTTCATAAGACAACTGAAAATTTCCTCTCCATGTGTGCACATTCTTTCACAGGAATGTGCTGTGCCAAACAGTCAAAGACTGGCCCATTCCTAAATCTGAGGAGTCTGCAGCAGTGTACCTACTGTCCCCCTCCTTGAACCCCATGGTTCAACAGCTGCATGGGGAAAGCCACAATGTCCCCAGCTGCATCTACCCTCCAGAATTAATGCAGTTTACATTGCTTTAACGGTCATGGCTCAATGCAATGGAATTCTAGGTAGAATTTGGAGATTTTTAGCCTTCTCTGTCAGGGAGCTCTGGTGCCTCAACAACCTAGAAATCCCAGGATTTCATAGCAGGGAGCCATGACAAAGTGGTGTCAAACTGCATTAGTTTTGCAGTGTGGCAGTAGCCCCAGGTTGATATCATACTAGGTACCTTGAAGAATTTAAATTGGCAGATGCTTTTTGAGCCATCCTTCCTTTCTCCATTTTGATGTCTCTCGTGCCTTGCAAATAGGGGCACACCAGTACACAATTTGTAGACTAGATTACAAACTCCAGAGGTGTGTGGAAGCCAAGGAAGGGCTCAGATTTCTAACCCTTTAGAATGCTTTCCTCTTCAGCCTTATGGGCAAAACAGTACCTTTTTCCTGCTTGTTTTCTATGCAGCTGGATCCCTGACATGTTTACTTCAAAGTAAGCATGGAGAGGGATTGGGGTACAATGAAGATAGATGAAAAATGTTTATTTGGAAGGGGAAAAGCTATTTTTGGCTATTGGGCGTTGAGCTTGTAGGGAAGTAGGGAAGATAAGAATACACCCACACTACCCAATTGTAGAACTTTGATTCCACTTGGATCCTATGGCTATTCTTTCCCTTGGTCACCCAGTGGGTTTCAGAGTCGAGCAGCAAATCAAACCCTGGTCTCCAGAGTTGGAATCCGACACTCAAACCACTATGCTCACACTGGCTCTCATATAACTACACTGTAGATACTCCTGAAAATGAAGGCAACAATTTTTAAAAATATAAAGGAGTCCTGTTGCAACTTTGGAGCCTTACTGAGAAAAATAAATTTCTTGGCTAAGCCAGTCAGATTATCATATTCACGAATCCACAAAATCCTTTCATTCTCAAATGTGCTGCAGGATTCCTTTGTGTCTTTTTAAGCTGAAAAAGACTAATACAGCTACTGTGTCTTTTAATACTATGGAAGATACCAGAATGGTTATGCTAAACCATTCTGAGGGTTTGTGACTAGTGCTAAAATTGTTGTCTATATGACTAGTGTCACCATTGCCGTCTCCTCTATCCCATTTCTTTCTGATTCCACCACTATCTTAACTGTGCACATAAACCTTAGGATCAAATACTGTACCACGGGGTGGGAATCTTGTGTCCTTCCAGATGTTGTTGGAGTGCAAATCCCAGCAGCCTTAGCTATCATACCTGGTGGCTGCAGTGGTATTGCAGCCACAACATTGTAAGTTTGATCCTAGGGGAGGGCTCCAAGGTCCACTCAGCCTTCCACACTTTCTTAGGTCGGTATAATGAGTACCTAGCTTGTTGGGGGCAATTGGCTTACACACTGTAAACCGCTTAGGGAGTGCTAGTTCACTGGTAAAAGCGGTATAGAAATGTACTTGCTATTTCTATTGCAATAATAATTATAATTATTTTATTTATATTTCCCTGCCTCTCCCTGTAGATTAAAGTGGGGTTACAACTCAATAAAAACATGCCAGTACAATACAGTCAATAAAAAGCAGCATTCCAGTACAATACATCACATCAGTAATAATAATATCACTAAAACTAACTTTGAAGAATGCTGGGGGTTGCAATTCAGCAGTATCAGGGTCTGGATGATTCTAATCTCGCTGTCTGCACTTTTGAGGAAGTGGGTTGTAATCCATGGAAATTCCTGCCAAAAAAAAAGGTTAATCTTAAAAGTATACTTTCCAACATTGGACAGATTACAATTGGGACGCGTGTGAATGAGCAACATCAGAGTGTGGTCAAGATGGCAAAAGTTAATAATGAGGAAAAACAGACAAGCTCAGAGAGGCTGCAGCCTGAGTCTACAGAGCAAGATTTAGTCCCCTCCTGTCTTCTATACCTGCCACTGAATTGATTCAGTGCAAACTACTTTTGCACTTTGAGCTCATTGTGAAGCCACTGAATTAAATTGAGGATAAAATAGGAAGGTGAGAGATGGAGAGAAAAACTGGGAAACGTTAAAAAGAGCTGGAAAAGTGGGATGACAGAGGATTAATCAGGACTAAAGCTCTGCCTCAAAACCAGTCTGCATGTTGTCTTGAGAGGTCATGGAGAGAAAAAAGGCTGGACTGATTCTCCAGCCCCCAGTAATCTCAAAATAGTAGCATTTTCTTTTTGACTGCCTTGCCCAGAATCCCCAACCCACTGTGGCCATGGGGCAGGTTCTGGGAGCTGGCTTCCAAAAGTAACTTTCCTCCTGCTTTGTCTTAAAATTGAAAAGAGAAGTCATGAGTTTGCAACTGACCTCCTTCCTTCCCCAAACTGTTTTTTTAAACAATAATTCAAAGCCATAGCTGTGTTTTAGTCTGGAAAACTAATATGCGAAGGGATTTGGTAGTGCGTTGGAGGCTAACTGAAAGAAAGAAGGGACCCTCCATTTCACTCAGGGTGACCAGGGGTCCTAACTGCAAAGGAGGACAAGGCATTGTGAAATGTAGGACATTCAAGAAAAATGTAGGATATAATCAAATAAATGCTAAAAAAAAACCCACCCACCCTCATACAAATATAAATTCATGCTTCTTCGTCTTGCTTAACGTGGAGGATATTTTGGAAATTCTCCTGGACAGAAGGCTGAACTGTACGATATGTCCTGGAAAAGGATGATGCCTGATGGTTGGAGTCTTGGCCTATGACTCTGGAGACCAGGGTTTGAATCCCGGCTGAGCCATATCAACCCATTGAGTGACCTTGAGTGAGTCACATACTCTCAGCCTCAGGATGACAGTGGCAAAACTGCTCTGAAGAAACTGGCCAAGAAAACTCCATGATAGGTTCGCTTTAGAGTTGCCATAAATCAGAAACAATTTGAAAGCACATAACAACAACAACAACAACAAGAACTCTCCATAGGCCTGCCACAAGTCGGAATGACTCCAGGGCAGTTAACACCACCAAACAAAATGGCTTTCCACTCTACCAAATGCATCTGAGAAAACAGACTTTAGTCCATGAAAGCTCATGCTATTAATTTCTTTCTTTCAGTTAGTCTCAAAGATGCTAATGACCAAGGTGCTATGAACCCTGGTGGCTTGTACTGCAGCCACTCACTCGCAACCATAAAGTTGCAAGTTTAATACCAGCCAGGGGCTCGGGCTCAACTCAGTCTTGCATCCTTCCAAGGTTATTAAAATGAGTATCCAGCTTGTTGGAAGCAATTGGTTTACACATTGTAAACTGCTTAGAGACTGCTTAGGTGGTACTAAGTACTGTAGTATATAAATTAAGCTGCTATTGCTATTGTTAAATCTCTTTGCATACTGATTTTACAGCCCAAAGTGGCCAAGTCTTTGGATTTAACCACAAAGGTGCTACAAAATCTCTTTGCATCGTGATTTTGCAGACTAACAGGGTCATGTCACTGAATCAACAACAAACAAAGCTGCTACAAGGTCACTTGGCTGTCTGATTTTGCTGACCAACAAGGCTATGTTTTTGAATCCAACAATAAACAAAAGTGCTAAAAGACCTTTTTGCAGACTGATTTTTCTGGACTAAATCACTTTATATTCAGCCTGCCTCCTGTTCTCTTGCATTCTGGGACTTGTAGTTTAGGAAGGGACGTTTAGAATATTCAGCCAGAGAGGCTCTGAAGTCTCACTGAACTACAAACCCCAAAATGTGACAAGAGGCAGGCACAGCATTTAAAACGACCTAGCCCTGTAATTTCACTAGTAGTCACAAACCCTCGGAATGGTTTAGCATAACCATTCCGGTATCTTCCATAGTAAATGTGGATTGTTTTTCAAATGTGTATGTCTTATTTGTCCTTTCAAACTCTTGCATGTTTTCATGTGTTCCTGCATGGCCAGAGGTTGGACTGGATGACTCTTGTGGTCTCTTCCAACCCTGCCATTGCATGATCTTAAAGGTGCTTGCAAGATCTGTTTACATGCTGGTTTCCCAAACTAACAGGGCTTATGTCTTTGAACCAAGTGCTACAAACAAAAGTGCTACAAGAAACAAGATCCCTTGGCAGTCTGATTTTATTTTTCCAGAGTGTGGCTTTGGACTTGTAGGTTTGGGTGGCCCCCCAAAGCCTACTTTTCCTCCCATCATCATTCCCCAACCTTGGGCCTTGGAGGGTTAACTCTCTAGTCTTCCCCCTGAGCTCTGGAGGCGTCGCCGGGCCTTGGCCAAGGGAAGCGCCCTGGGAAGGGAAGGGGGGCCCTTGGTGGGTGGGTCTCTCTCCCTCCCAGTCCCTGCCTGGCTGGAGGGCCCAGGGAAGGGGTGGCCGCGGTGGGGGTCCCCCTTCCCTTTCCTCCGGACCCCCTTCTCCCCCAGATCGGGGCTTAGGGGGGTCCCAGTTTGGCCCTCCAAAGTGGGGCTCCCAGTTTGGCCACCGTGCGCCCTGGCTGTGCGCCTTTTTACGCATGGCGCACAGCAGCTCCAAGGCGGCGGGGGCTCTCTGGAAGCGGACGCTGGGCCTCTCTCCTCCCCGGGGAGGACGGCTGAGGCCCGGGCGGCTCCAGGGAGCCCCTCCGCCCTCCCGGCCCCGCTTCCTGGCCTCCCCTCCGGGCTCCCTTTCTCCTCCACCTTCTCCTTCTCCTCTGCTCTGCCTCCAGGACTCGCTCAGCGCCAGCCTCCGCCTCTGCTACCTCTACCTCAACCAGACCAGCCGCAGCTTCGCCGCCGTCATCCAGGCCCTCGATGGGGAGCTCCGGTGAGTCTGAGTGGGGGGGGGGCACTCGGGGGTGGATCTGGTCTGGAGCCCCTCCTGCGACTGCAACGCCCAGCATCCTGCAAAAAGCGCGCCTCCAGGCCCTCCCTCCCAGCTGGCTCCCAAAGCAGGGGCTTCACTCTTTTCTTGGGGAAATGCACTTCCCAGCTCAGGCTTTCTCTGCCTACTTTGGGAATGCAGCTCCCAGCATCCCCCGGTTAGCATACTTTGGCAGTCCACACCCACCCTTCCCACTTTGACTGTGTCCATACTGGAGGAATAACCCGGTTTGGCACCTCTTTCACTGCCCTGGCTCAAGGCTATGGAATTCTGGGAGTTGGAATTTGTTGTGGGGTCCAGAGCGGAGCCGCTCTGGGCCCACAACAAATTCCAACTCCCAGAATTCCATAGCAGTTGAGCCAAACAAAGAGTTAAAGCGGTGCCAAACCGGGTTATTTCTCCAGTGCTTGAGCTCCAAAAGTACTATAGATCTTTTCTTGGGGACTGCATTTCCCATCAGGTTTTGGAATCCTCCCTCACCCACTTTTGGATTGCAACTCCCAGCATCCTGCGGGGAGCACACTTAAGAGTCCCACCAGTTGTTCTTCATAAGTAGTGGTTCTCGTTTTGGGAATTGCACTTCCCAGCATGCTTCCCTCTTCCTAGGTTTGGATTGCATTTCTCCACACCTTGGGGCTTCTTTTGGGACTGCAGTGCCCAGCATTCTGTGAGGAGCACACCTCGAGTCCTCGCTCCCTTGCCCTGTCTGTATACTTGTGCTTCAAAAGTAGTAGTTCTTTTCTTGGGGACTGCACTTCCCAGCAGGCTTGCAACTCCCAGCGTCCCATGGCGAGCATACAAGTCTCCAAAAGTCTGCAAAAGTTATTCCCTTTGGGACTACAGTTCCAAGCATCCTTGCACTCTTCCTATATCAATTGTTGCCCTAATGTTCCTTGGTGAACTATAGCTCTCAAAATCCCCACTTGGGATTTCCCCTTTCCCTTTTGATTTGGACTGTACTTCCCAGCATCCCCTGTCACCCAGTATTATCATTTTGGACTGCAGCTCCCAGAATGCCCTCTTCTAGCCAGTTCAGGTGCAAGGCTTATCATCTGGACTGCAGTGCCCAGCATCCTTGAACTCCCCTCTATTAGTTGCAGTCCTAATGTCATTCCTTGGTGGACTCCAACTCTCAGAATCCCCGGCAAGCACATCTTGGGATCCCCCATCCCTGCCCTGCTGGTTACTGTCCAACAGCTCTTTTGTTTTGGACTATGAACACAGCTAACAACTACATTTCCCAGCATGCCTCAGAATCTTCCACCTGATTACAGTCTTAGAGTTGTGCTCCATTTTTGACTACATCTCCCAGAACCCTCCTGTCACCATTCATCAGAGTCCCCTCCCCTAGCTATTTGTAGTGCAAATATTTTGCTTTACAGTTGGACCTCCACATTTGTGGTTTTGGCTTTTGCAGATTTGATGATGATGATGATGATGATTAATAATAATAATAATATTTGTATCCCGCTTCTCCGAAAAGATCAAAGTGGGATACAATAAAACATCATTTTATTGCAGTTTTGATTAATATGTTCTCTCTAGGAATCTCTAGCTCCTCCAGTGCAACTCATGCCAGAAGTTGACCATAGAGTTGTGCTGGGGAACCAAGAAATTCCTAGAGAAAGCACTTCTCTAGGCATTTGTAGGTCCTCCAGCATGATTCAGTGATCAGCTTTGGGCAGATGTTGACCATAGAGTTGCACTGGAGGACCTAGAGATTCCTAGAGAGGTGTTCTTTTAGGTTAAAAGAACAATATTTTTTATTTGC
The DNA here is from genome assembly GCA_034509955.1 of Urosaurus nigricauda. Taxonomy (NCBI): domain Eukaryota; kingdom Metazoa; phylum Chordata; class Lepidosauria; order Squamata; family Phrynosomatidae; genus Urosaurus; species Urosaurus nigricauda. The sequence continues at coordinate 373,190,806 of JAOEGL010000001.1, read as the reverse complement.
CATATTTCTTGGGGACTGCAATCCCACCTGCCCTTTTTTGACTGCAGCTCCCAGCATCCTGCAGCGAGCACACCTGGAGTCTTGTCCTCTCCCCGCAGTTATGCTCCAAAAGGAATCATTCTTTTACTGGGAATCCTGCACTGCCCAGTTTTGGACTGCAAATCCCAGCGTCCTGCGAAGGGAACAAGCCTCAACACCCACACCCACCCACCCCGGCTCTAAAGATACATAGTTCTCTTCCTGAGGACTGCTCTTCCCGGCATGCTTCAGAATATCATCTCCCACTTTTGGATTGCAGCTCCCAGCATTCTGCAGTTAGCATACCTTGACTCCACACACCCTTCCCTGTCTGGCTGCTTGTGCTCCAAAAGTACGTAGTTCTTTTCTTGGGGACTTTACTTCCCAGCAGGCTACAAAATCCTCCTCTGCCCAGTTTTGGATTGCGACTCCCAGCACCCCGTAGGGAGCACAGTTAAGCATCCCCTTCCTGCTCGTGCCAGCTCTGCTCCAAAACTATGTAATTCTTTTGTTGGGGGCTGCAATTCTCAGCATGTTTCATAATCCCACTTTTGGATTTCATCTCCCAGCATCATGCAGCGAGCACACTTGGAGTCTCTAAGAAAAGAACGATGTACTTTTTGGAGGACGAGCAGTTTTTCCACATTCGTGAAGGTCCTTCACCCCAAAACTCAGCCAGTGTGGAGAGACCAGTGTATTTTACTTTCTTATTATTTTATTTTACTTACTTATTATTTCTATCCCATTTTTCTCCCACATGGGACCCAAAGCAACTTAACTGTACATTGAAACAAAATAGGTAAAACTCTAGGTAATAATAATAATAAATTTTATTTCTTTCTGGCCTCTCCTCAAGGCTGGAGAGTGGGGTACAACTTGTTAAAATATGAAACACAATTAAAAACATATTACAATTTAAATGCAACAATCCATTTGAAAAAAATGTTAATGATAAACATATTAAAATTTATTTTATAAGTGACTACCACACTGTCTTTCATACTTTTGTATTCATTGCCTGGAGGACAGGAAGAGATTGACTTGTTAGTAAGCAAAATACAGGCTTTTAGCAGTATGGTTCTCCCAATGTTGTCAGACTGCAGCTTCAATCAGGCATGGGCAGCATGATGGGTGCTGCAGTCCTAACACCCTCTGGATCAAGGGTAGGCAATTGTTGGGGGCTAGGGGGCTGCATTGAGAGCTAGTTTGGCATAGTGGTTTGAGTGTTGGAGACCAGGAGACCAGGGTTCGATTCCCAGCTTGGCCATGAAACCCACTGGGTGACTGGGCAAGTCATGCTCACTCAGTCTCGGGGGAAGGCAGTGGCACACCTCTGAACAATTTTGCTGAGAAAACCCCATGAAAAGTTCACCTTAGGATCGCCATAAGGCACACAACAACAATAACAACTTTTTAAGAGAGCGTGAAGTCGAAGTCTTTCATGGCCGGCATCCATAGATTGTTGTGGGTTTTTTGGGCTATGTGGCCATGTTCTAAAAGAGTTTATTCCTGATGTTTCGCCAACCTCTGTGGCTGACATCTGTGAATGTCAGCCACAGATGCTGGTGAAACGTCAGGAATAAACTCTTCTAGAACATGGCCACATAGCCCCCCAAAAACCACAAAAATCTCTTTTTAAGAGAGCATTTGGGGATCCTTGGGGGCAAAAGAAATGTTTGTAACCAACAGGGCCCACAAAAGCAGCCCTTTAAAATATATATAGTAGGCCCTTGGTACTCTCTGTAGTTTGTTTCCAGGGCTCCCCATGGATACCAAAAACCATGGATGCTCAAGTCCCATTATATACGGTGGCATAGGGAAACGGTGTCCTTTATCTGAAAGGTCAAAATCAAGGTTTGAGTCAGGAATTTATAGTATTTTTGAATATTTTCAAGCCATGGATGGTTGAATCCATGGATAAAAAAAGACAGAGTTGGATACTGTGTGTGTATCTATCTATCAATAAAAATGTCCTCCTGGGGATTACAGAAATGGCCCATGGGCAACCCCCTATCTAGAGATGCACAAACCTGACCTACTGATTTGTTAAAATCTTGCCCTGGCTTTTGCCCAAGATCAGAGTGGTATACTAATACAAATCAGTTTTTAAAAAATTGAAATGCCAAAACAATGAGGGATAGTAGTCTAAAATATATGTATAGCAATTTTACCATTTAAATGCAGAACAGTGTAAGAAATATAGTCTAAAATCTCTGTGGATTTGCGCCAAATCCATAGAGGCTCCTCCCAAAGGCTTTGATAAAAAGCCACATTTTAACGGGTGCTGGAAAGCAGACAGTGTCTGTTCCAGTTGGGCCTCCATGGGGAAGGCATGCCACAACCAAGGTGCCACAGTTGAGAAGGCCTTCTTCCATGCCCTGGTGATATCTTTCCCCGATGTCTTTTTAAAATGTGGCCATATTGCCATTCACCACTTTGGATGGATGCCAGAGGGCAGTGTTTAAATATTTAAAACAGAGTAGATAAAATGAAATTAAAGGTCCTAGAAACAAGGCTCTGGGGCAGGGTGCTGGAGTGGTTAGAGTGTTAACTAGGGCACTGGGAGATCAGGGTTTGAATCCCATCTTGGCCATGAAAGCTATTGGGTGACCTTGGGTGGGTAACACTCCCTCAGCCTCAGAGAGTGGCAGAGGGTGACACTCTCTCAGCCTCAGAGGGTGGTAACCCCCCCCCTCTGAAAAAACTTGCCAGGAAAACCTCCCAAAGCTTTAAGAGTTGGCATAAATTGGAAATTATTTGGAAGGCATACAACAAGAACAAGGCTGACGGCAGGATTTGTGGATGCTGAGTGGTTCAGAGGGATTATTTTTCTTGCCAGTTTGCTAATCTTGTTAAATTGAAGCCAAAAAGTTGCCACTCTGTGCCAGAATCCTAGTTCTTGAAAGCAAGCATTATCAGGGTTTAAATACCAGCCTGCTGAATTAGTGCTGCTTAATAAGATACATTATTATCATACGATGATATCATACGATGTGCTGAAAAGGTTTTGGGAGATTTTAGTTACTGATAAACATGATATGATGTTTTAGACTAATTATTTATTAATTTATGATTAAATAATTTATTAATTATTTATTAGACTAATTATTTTTTGAATGTATACCCTGCTTTTCTCCGGGATGGGATCCAAGGTGCCTTATGGTTATTCAAAACAAGTTAAAATCTTATTTTGCAAAAGTTAAGTATATTTAAATAGGAGTATTATTAAAAAGACTCGTGGTTAAAAACAGTTTAAAAGACATTCAAAACATAATTACTTGGGGAAAAAAGAAGGAAATGCTGTACACCATTTCACTGATACTGTACTGTGTGTGTGTGTGGTTCCTTCAAGTTTTTCTGACTTACGGAGACCTTAAGCAGAGTTATTGTTTTCTGAGGAAGAGAGAGTGTGACTGGCCCAAGGTCACCCAGTGAGTTTTCATGGCTGAGCAGGGATTCGAACCCTACTCTCCAGAGTTCTAGTGCAATGCTCAAAGCAGTACACCATGCTGGCTCTCTCTACTTTTCAAGTCAAAGGCCTATGGGAATAAAAAGGGCTTTATCTGATGGCAGAAGGGAGACCTCCTGTGGAAGGGAGTTCCACAGGCTTGGAGTAGCAGTGGAGAAAACTTGTCTCATGTGCTCACCAAATGTGCCAGTGAAGGTGATGGAAACCATTAGCACATGCGCACACACATGCACAGCTTGATCTACCTCGCAGGATTGATAATGATGATAGTGATGATAATGCTTAGAGGTGGAGAACCATGTATGTTGCCTTGAGCTCATTGGGAGGAAAAGCGAAATATGAATAACAAGTAACGTATGAAGCTACCAATAATAATAATAATAATAATAATAATAATAATAATTTCCTGCTTCTTCCATGGAATGGAGCAGGGAACAACAACAAATCAGCATTGCACAATATCAATTAAAACATATTAAAACATGCAAGAGTTTAAAAGGACAAATAAGACATGCACATTTTTAAAATATTTAAAATTTAAAAATCATTTGGATAAGCCTCTCAGAAAAGTAGTTCCCTTATGACTTGCTATTATTATTATAATTACTATGTTTTTTTGTATCCTGTCCCTCCCCCCAAAAAATCAGGCTCAAAATAGCTTACAGTCTGAAAGCATAGTAACAATTAAAAAATTACAAAAGTGACAAATCAGAATGGACTTAAACTATTGCAGTATTAAAATTGATCATTTGTTTAAAATAGAATACAGTTAAAAAGATAAAAGCATTTAAAAACATTATCTCATGCTTCCCCCCTAAAATTGGGACTCAAAGTGGCTTACAGTCTAAGAGCACAGTACTCTCATCCCTCCACATTCGCTGGAGTTAGGAGCACAGGACCCCTGTGAATGTGGAAAAACTGCAAATGACAAAAAAAAAAAACCCTATGTTTTTACCTCTCTAGGAATCTCTAGGTCCTCCAGTGCAACTCTGTGGTCAACATCTGCCAGACACTAACTATAGAATAGTGCTGCAGGAGCTAAAAAAATTATTATATATTATTATGTTTATGTATATCCAGCCTTCCTGCCAGTACAGGGACTCAAGGCAGCTTACAAATCTAAAACAATCCACATTAAAATACTATAAAACATAGAAAATACAAGTTTGAAAAACAATTCAAAAATTAAAAACATTACATTATTAAAATTTAAAGTTTAAAACTCTTTAAAAAAAAAAACCAGCATCCAAATGCATAGTGGGGCATTCTGTCTAGGAATCTCTAGGTACTTCAGTGCGACTTTCGGTTAAAGTTGACCATATATATTCCTAGAGAGAACATATTAATAAAATCCATGAATAATTGAATCTGCAAAAGTCAAAGCTGCAAATGTAGAGGAACGAATGTACTATTTTAAACTTACAAAGGTGACAATTAAAATGGAATTAAATTATCACAATATTAAAACAGATCATTTGTTTTTGAAAAAAGAATACAATTTTTTTAAAAAAAGACAAAGCCAATCTTATTTTTTGCACAATTTGCTGAAGTTACCTTCTCCGGAATCCTTTTGTCTACTGTTGGTTGTTTGTGGATGAAGTTGCTTCTTCAAGAGGCCTGTTGGTCAGTTGCCCATGTTGGCTCGCCTTGTTCATGCCAATTCTGTTTCCTTTCCTTACATGCATAAATGAGTGCCTTGTTGCATGTTGCTACAAAAGGGTTGCAGCATAATAAATGCAGCCCAAAATAGAAGGAATTGATAAAGTGACACAGAAAATTGATTCAGTGAATGGTAGGAAGGTGGTTCACAATGCACTTGTTTAAACTCCCCAGTTCATTCTCATACCCAGAGATTATCTGGGACAGAACCTCTTCTAATGTTAGATCTCAGTGCAATGGGTGGAACTTACCCAGGAGAAGGTGCCATCCAAGAGAAGGTTTGTAAAGGACCCTTTAGGTCTGTAAAGCAGGAGTGGGCAATGTTCAGAGATCTGAGGACCACACATGACCCCCACCAAATGTCAGAGAGCTGCACCCGCCCACCCCTCACTTCTCAGACACCCACCTGCAGTAAGTCAAGACATCCTTTTCTATTAAAGCCTTTGGGGGTTAATATATGTTTAACCATTCACATATGTTTAACTCTTTTAGCCATTTAGTTGTTGTGTGGCCTTCAAGTTGTTTCTGACTTAATGGTGACCCCTAAGGTGAACCTATTGTGAGGTTTTCTTAGCAAGATTTTTCAAACAGGGTTTGCCATTGCCTTCCCCGAAGCTGAGAGCTTGTGACTTGCCCAAAGTCACACAGTGGGTTTCATGGCTGAGCTGAGAGTTGAACCCTGGTCCCCAGAGTCATAATCCAACACTCGAACAACTATTCCACCTTTTAGATATTTTTTAACTTGTTTGAATTGTTTATTATGTCTCTATATTGTTTGAGTTATTTATTGATTTTAACTTGGAATTATTTAAATTGTTTACATTCCTTGGTCTATGTGAGGTCTTGGGATCTCACAATAAAAGAGTGGGAAAAATAGTGTGAGAAGTAAATAAATGAAACTGGTTTTGCTCCAAAAGGCTTCTTGTGCCTTCTTGGAAGGAAAAGCCCATTTAGCTATATTCTTTTGACTATCCTCACTCAGCCTGAAGGTGAACAGGAGAAGGGGTTCCTTTTCACCCAAACCTCTTCTAGTTATGGGAAAAGCTCTGGACATAAATTAGCCGGGAAGCGGGGACACAGCAAAGTGGCCCCAAGCATGGCTTGGGGGACATCATTGGCCATCTGTGGATGAATTTTTCTGGGGGGGGGGGATGGTATGTGTATGTGAGAGTGTATGGCCTTGTGCTTTAACCGTAGGAATGCCACTCTAGATCAAGGTTTGATTCCCTGCTCAGTCATGGAAATCTACTGGGTAACCTTGGACAAGTCACCCACTCTCAGCCCCAGAAAACCCTGTGATAGGTTTGCGTTGGGATCACCATAAGTTGGAAAGGTCTTCAGGACATAAAATAGCAACAACAAAGTACCTTCAGATTGCTTATCAAGTTATGGCAAACCTGTGAACTTTATAGGGTTTTCTTAGGCAAGAAATACTCAGAGGTGGTTTTGCCAGTTTCTGCCTCTGAAATACAGCCTGCAGCGCCTGGTATAGATTAGTATCCAAGTCATAAAGGATCTTCTTTTCTCCTGTACACCTAGCCATGCGGTTTGCATCTTCTACTTGGTTCTCCGGGCTCTGGACACAGTGGAGGATGACATGACGATCAACCTGGAAACGAAGGTCCCTATGTTAGAGAACTTCCACTCTTACCTGTATCAGCCAGACTGGCGATTCATGGAGAGCAATGAGAAAGACAAGCAAGTGCTGGAGGATTTCCCAACGGTGAGCCATTGCCTTTTCCTTGGATCTTGAGTTTATATGCTTTATTCAGCTGTTCCCCATGCTCCTCAACTCCTCACCAGATGCTTGTACTGTATGTTGGAAGTAAAGTAGAATCGCCCTCACTGGCCAAAGCACTATAGCATTCTAGCCTTAGACATTGTCTGCTTTCTGTTCTGTTTATAACCATTTAGATATATATTTGAAATGTAAATTCGGTTCCTAGATTTTGCTGTCTGAATAAACAGACTGGCCACCTCCCCCCATGACTCCTTGGAGAACTGACCTCCCCTAGCAACTTTTTCTTAAAAAACAAAATCAAACATTTTGCTCCTCCAGATGACCCCAGACACCCTTTAGGGGGCATGGAAGCATTCTCACCATGTATTTAGCCCATTCTGGCCCACCCCCAGTCAGAGGGAATGGGGCTACATTTTGAGACAGAAGATTTTTTTGCCAAAAGTTTGCTTTGATCCCAGGGGGCACAGGACTAAGGAGGCTTGAAACTCAGCAGCAATGCCCACATGCACAAGCTGATGGGAGGCATTTTGGAGCATTTTTTTTGTCCCTGCGAGGTCCTGGTGAGAAAAAAAAAATGGCTGGGGGGGGGCTATGTATTACTTTGCCTACTCCTGGCTGAGATCCTGCATCAAGGGCTGTGCTCTGTAATGTTATGATGATGGAATTACTTTGCTGACACCATTTGCACACACACTTAAAAGTATTGTTGTTTTGTCCCTTCAAGTTGTTTCCTACTTCGGTTTTCTTGGCAAGATTTGCTCAGAGGGGGTTTGTCTCTCCTTTCCTCTGAGTCTCAAATAATATGACCTGCCCATGGAAACCAGGGGGTTTCCATGGTTGAGCTGGGATTCGAGCCCTTGTGTCCCAGAATTTTATCCAATGTTCAAACTACTGTTCCATGCTGGGTCTCCATACTTTAGTACCATAGGGTTATATTTTTCTTCTGACCATTTTTTATTGGCAGAGAAGCCAATTGGTCAGTAAGCCCCCCTTAAATTATGCATTTTGCCTTGGGCTTATTTTGGGGTTTTGCCTATTTTTTCCTTTGTGTCTCAGATATCCTTGGAGTTCCGGAACCTGGCAAAGGTCTATCAGGATGTGATTGCTGACATTTGCCACAAGATGGGGCTTGGGATGGCCGAATTCTTGGAGAAGAAGGTGGAATCTGAGAAGGAGTGGGACAAGGTCAGTGACTTTCCCCAGCAAACAAATAAGCTTCATGATGGTCAGTCATAAAGCATTGATCAGCCAAAATGGCAATCATGTGATTAGAAAGCTTGCTGTGAAAGGCTGCTTGGGGCATGATGAGGAATTTCACTGTATGTTTTCTGGCTTTGTATCTGGTGTAGAGTCACCTTTTTGCTTGGCATTTTTGATCCTCTCTAGTACTGTCATTACGTTGCTGGCCTAGTGGGTATTGGACTCTCCAGGCTCTTCTCTGCATCCCAACTGGAAGACCCTATTGTTGGTCAGGATACGGAGCTCGCCAACTCCATGGGACTTTTCCTGCAGAAAACCAACATTATCCGGGATTATCTAGAGGACCAACTCGAGGGCAGAGAGTTTTGGCCCCGAGAGGTAAGGAAAATGAGGATGGGGCTCATAGTAGAGAAGGTGCGCACATGCTGCCAGAGCCAGGAAAGGATCACAACTGAGTGGTAGCACAGCTGAGTGGTACATCTTGAGTTCACTCCTCACTAGCCCTAGTCACTGGCTTGTTTCTGCATTCAGAAACAACCATACTGCCATTAACACCCTCAATTTGGAAGCAAAGCAGGATCAGATCTGGAGGGAAAGTCAGAAGAAAAATCTAAAGGAGAGGAGTGAAGACTGATAGCATGATGACACTCCTTAAATATCTCAAAGAGCTCTCACCAAGAGGAGGGAGCAGGTTTGTTTTCTCCTGCCCAGAGGGTAGATCTAAGGAGTCTGGAGAAAAGAAGGTTAATAAGAGGTGATATGATAGCCCTGTTTAAATATTTGAAGGGATGTCATTATTGAAGAGGGAGCAAGATTGTTTTCTGCTACTCCAGAGAACAGAACCCGGGACAATGGTTGCAAGCCACAGGAAAAGGCTGGATCAATAGGAGTATACACTCATCCTTCCACATTTGCGACTTTGACTTTTGCGGATTTGATTATTCACAGAATTTATTAACATGTTCTCTAGGAATATCTAGGTCTTCCAGCGCAACTCTGTGGTCAACTTTTACCAAAGATCGCACTGAAGTATCTAGAGATTCCTAGAGAGAACACTCCATTAGGCATTAATAGTTGCTCCAGCACAATTCTATAGTCAATGTCTGTCAGATGTTGACCACTGAGTTGCACTGGAGGTCCTAGAGATTCCTAGAGAGGCATTTCTCTTAGAAACAGAGCTTTTTTGTTATTTGTGTTTTTTCTACATTCACTGGGGTCCTGTGCCCCTAACCCCACCAAATGTGGTGGTACGGGTGTAGTGTCTGGATCTGGGGAAGTAAAAGTACCATTCTTTTCTGCTTTGATCAGACCTCACCTGGAATACTGTTCTAGTTCTGGGCATCAAAAGTCATGAGGGATATTGACAAGTTTGAGCATATCTGTAGGTGGGCTACCAAAATGGTGAAAAATCAAGAAACCATGTTCTGTGAGGAGTGGCTTAGGGAGCTGGATATGTTTAGCCTAGAGAAGAGAAAGTTAAAGGGTGGCATAATGGCCATGTTTAAATATTTGAAGGGATGTCATATTGAGGAGGGAGGAAACTTGTTTTCTGCTAGGACATGAAGAAATTGATTCAAACTGCAGGAAAAGATATTCAACCTAAATATTAGGAAGAACTTCCTGACAGAGCTGTTAGATAGTGGGATATGCTTCCTTAGAGTGTGGTGGAGTCTTCTTCTTTAGAAGTTTTTAAACAGAAGTTGGATGACCATCTTTTTGTAGTTCTTTGATTATGTCTTCCTGCTTGGCAGAGGGTTTGGAGTGGTTCGCCCTCAGGGTCACTTCTAACTCTGTGAATCTATGACTCCACAAAGGTACAGAACTACAACAAAACAAGGATTACATCAAGAATGTACACAAGTCAGAATGGCTGAATTCCTTAATATTAGTGTCTTTTCAAGGGACAGGGTGGAGTGGGAAATGTCTAGATGTGGCATTGCAACATCTCACCTTCTGCTTGATAGCTTTCCTAACCTTTTGGGTGTTCCCAGGTTTGGAGCAAGTATGCAAAGAAGATGTCAGATCTGGCCAAACCTGAAAACATTGACAAAGCTGTGCAGTGTATGAACGAGCTCATCACTAACGCCTTGCATCACGTTCCTGACGTATTGACGTACTTGTCTCGACTGAAGAACCAAAGTGTGTTTAACTTCTGTGCCATCCCCCAGGTACGTTAGATGGTCTTTGAAGGTCTCTGTCTCATGGAAGGGCATTTCGTGGGCACAGTTGCAGCACTATGATTCCTATTGAAACCTTGGTATACGGAAGATCTTAGAATAATGAAGTGGGCTGGACAATGACTAGAGTGCTGCTGGCAAAAAACTCAACTCTTATCTGACAAGACACACCCTAAGAATTTTCTTCATTCCTATGGAGTGGTAATATGTGCAGTGAAGAATTCTTTCTCCTCTGCACGCATTGCATTTGCAAGCTTGCATCCAGCAGAGCTTTTCAGGGTGGTAAGGGATCTAATGCAGATGCCTGCCACCCAGAACCCATTATTAGAATCTACCATAGCCTGCTGTGATGCATTAAACAACCATTTCACAGAAAAAAAAATCTCTCACATAAGAGCCAACTTGGACGCTGGCATTATTGCAGAAGCTATAGCAGAGGTGTCCAGCAATTCTGTGACTGATGTTATTCTGAGTCTGTGAGTACCAAGGGCATGGACAAGCTTCTTGGTAGTGTGAAAAAGACAACTTGCTCTCTTGATCCTTACCATTCATGGCTGGCATCCAGGGGGGAGAACCAACAGAGATGCTGTTAAGACATATAATTAATGCATCTTTTAGAGAAGGCTGATTTCTAGCTAGTTTAAAAGAAGCAATGGTAATACTGCTGTTTAAAAAGCCTTCCTTAGACTCCCTGGACAAAAACAACTATCAGCCATTTTTGAGCAAAGTGATCGAGAGAGCTTACATGCACACAAAATATTGATGAAAACCTAGGGCTGATGTTTATCAGGACTCCTTTTTGTGTGTGAGTGATTTCTATCTCTTTCCTCTCTCCTAGGTAATGGCCATCGCCACCTTGGCAGCCTGCTACAACAACCAGCAGGTTTTCAGGGGAGTGGTGAAGATCCGGAAGGGGCAAGCTGTCACGTTGATGATGGATGCCACCAACATCCAGGCTGTCAAAGCCATCATGTACCAGTACGTGGAAGAGGTGAGTTGGGTGTCAGGGACTGAATAATTGGATTTTAAAAAACACTGAATAAATATTCCATCCCAAATCTTATTGTTAATAAACTAGGTCCACCAAATCATTTGTGGAATGGAGAGACAACACTTACATAAATCCTATTGGATCCTTCCAGCTGGCACTCTCAATAGGATTTAGGCTTAAGTGTCTCTTTGTTGTAAATGTCCCTTAGATTGAGCTATTTGTGGGGAATTTTCTGGGTTTGTTTCTCACATATGACCAGAAAGTTTCGCATCTCTGCCTTTTTGTGTCTGCACTGGCTTATTGCTTCTTTTTAACTGTACTCTGTAGATTCCAAATAGGTTTTGTTGTTGTTAATTGCTGTCAAGTCGGTTTGCTTTATGAACAAGAGGGCTCCAAGTCACCTTGTCATCAACAGCCCTGCTCAGTTCTTGCAGACTGAGAGCTGTGGCTTGATGGACTGAGTCTATCCTCTTATAATAGTTTTCCTCTTTTCCTACAGTCTTCTACCTTGACAAGCAATCTTTGTTTCTGTTTTTCATGAGTCATGACTTCTCATCATATGCTCAAAGTAAGACAGTCTAGTCATCTTGGCTTGTAAGCAGTTTTCAGGCTTGATTTCCTCTAATACTCATTCATTTGTCTCTTTTGGGAGTCCATGGTATCAGTAGGGCATATTGTGAGAATACATGCCTCATTGGAAAAGGCAGTAATTCTTGAAAACATGGGAAGCACTAGGAAGAACACATTGCAGGTGGAATAAATTCAGTCAAGGAAGTCATGGCACTGAGCAGAGCAGTTCATGGACAGGGCTCTTGTAGGTCTCTCAGTTATAGGATTACCATAAGTCAAAGTCAACTTTATGGCAGCAAACAACTATTACAGCCCTTTCTCCAGCTAAGTCTATAGATGGGGCCCAGTGTTAATTGCTTATACATCTCCATCCTTCCTTTGGAAAGAAAAACAAAACTACCATACAAAAAAAATAAAAAAATAAAATAAAATGGCTGCAGTGCCTCTGATACAGCACCTTGTGATTGTGGGTCCCAAGCAATCTTAGGTACATGAGCCTACCCAGTAACTTAGCAGAAAAATCAGCTCCAATGCTGACTAAGGGATTCTAGGAGCCATCACCCAAAATAGTCATTTTCGCAGATTCAGTCTGTTGAGTCACCTCTGAAATTCTTCCACCAAGTATGAACTCTCCCGCACACTCCGGTCCTCTGGGAGGAACCTGCTACAGCCCATGAAGACCAGGCTGGTGCAGACCTCCCAGAGGGCCTTTTCGGCAGTCGGCCCCAGGCTGTGGAATGACCTGCCGGATGAGATGCGTCTCATTCCATCTTTAGAAAGCTTTCCGGCAGGCCTTCCCAGAGAATGTGAACACCTCCCGGCTCCAAACCTAGGTCTCAGTGCCTCTCCAGCTGTCCTTCTCCAGTGTCTTTTCCAGCCCTTTACAGCCTAGGTTTTCAGGCCCGCTTCCCTGTTGCTGTTTTTTATGTTTTTAATTATAATGTGGTTTAATTCTCTTTTTAAGGGGTGGTGGTGAGGGAAGGGATGGGACGTTTTAACTGATACTGTTTAATCTTTTTGTTGTAACCTGCCCCAATTGCCTGTTCAGAGGGGTGAGCTAGAAATATATTATTATTATTATTATTATTATTATTATTATTATTATTATTATTATGTACTCTGCATGTTGCAAAGATTGCTGAATCCTTACCCACTTGGTTAAACCTGTCAAAGGTTGTGCTCTGCTTGCATAACCTTTTTAGAGTCCACAGTCACATACATAGTGAGACAGCACGCAGAACTTTTTGAAAGGTTGCGGTAAGATGATTATGATTTTATTATTTATTCACTAATTAGAGTGCAGACAGACTTGTATGGAAGAAGATGGCCCTTCAGATAGGCCATATAGGGATTATAAGTCATACACAGAAGAAACTGGAGACATGTTTCAAAATGCTCAAGAGATGGTTGCTTCGTTAGTCAAAAAGCTGAATCCATTTCAGCATTTATCTATTCCTAAGGCCTTCTTCAAGGGCTATGTAAAATCATAAAAGGACAACACATAAATACATGGTACCTCACTACATAAAATTATAATTACAATGCCTGTATTCATTGGGATTAATATGAGGGGGTATCCAATAGTTTTAATGACCACCTTTTTAAAAAATTGACAGAAAGTTTGTTTTGATTTGTAATTGTTAACATATCTCTGTGTAGTCACTATCTAGATTTATACATTTTTCCCAGCGTATCTTGACCCTACAAATACCTGATATTGTAGAAGTCTGCAGATTGCGCCTTACAAAGGGGTATCGTAAAGTAAAGTAATAATTATCACCTGGAAGTTATTATGGCATATTGATGACATTTTGTCAGTGTCATCATTGGTCCCTAAGTGCACGTTGCTGAGAAAATCAGCTCATTGCGTCCTTTATTTTTGTGACTGGCTGTGCCAGAAGTGACTAAAGTGTAAAATCCTCATCAGGTGCAATCTGCAGGCTTCTACAATATCAGGTATTCGGAGGGTCAAGATATGCTGGGAAAAATGTATAAATCTAGATAGTGACTACATAAAGATAAGCTAGCAACTACAGATCAAAATAAACTTTCTGTCAATTTTTTAAAAAGGTGATCATTAAAACTTTCGGATACCCCTTGTAAAACAATATCTTTACATCATCTTGGGAGGTGTCTCCAGTTTATTGTGTGAATTTCATTAGATGCTCCAAGATTCTGCTTCCTTTATAAGGGGGAATTTGTATATGTATATAATTGTATTTTTAACTGTTGTACGCTGCTTTGATTGCGCATGCAAAAAGCAGGATATAAATAAAATTTTTATTATTTATTTTTATTATAACAAGTACTTTAAATTGTGCAAATGTACACTTTATTTCTTGAATCTCTCTCTAGTCTAAATGCTCAATTTTGTACTGAGAAGTCCTTACTGCAAATGCAATCTCTTACTGAAAGTTGATTCTTCTCTTGATAGATTTACCAGAAGATTCCTAGCACAGACCCTTCCTCCAGCAGAACTCAACAGATCATTGTCTCTGTCCGATCCATGAGCTTACCTGGTGGAGTGCTGGTCTCCCGGACCCATTACTCCCCCATCTACTTATCCTGTGTGATGCTTTTAGCAGCCCTGAGCTGGCAGTATCTGAGCACAGTGTCGAAGGTGGCTGAAGAATACGTACACACTGGGGAGAACTGAGAAAGACATGGTGGTTTTCTTTTTGAAGGAAATGTCATTTCAGACAAGGAGGGCTGGATTGGATTGGAGTCCCAGGACTGTAGGAAGCCAGGCATGAAACCTTGAATTTGCAAGTTTGTTTGGACTGGAAGCTTACACCTCTAGATGCAGCTGCTAACAAACCGAGGTTCCTGAATGGAAAAACCCTCCTCACTCTACCTTTTCCCTTTTTGGGTGGACTGGTTATGGACAAGTCTTTTTGAGTCTTAATATATTTGTCAGCAGAGCATTTGATCTGCATTTTTGTTTTGGTTTTTTTTTCTGATGTAGGCTATTTTTAAACTAGGAAGTTGGAAGGTGCCTCTTTGTTGCTTGTTAATTTTGACAGTAAAAAAAAAACAAAAATTGCTGTGATGAAGTCTGGGCTCTCATCTTTGATGTGTTGGTCAAATGATGTCTTACATAGGCATTAGTTCTCTTATTCATGTGGTTGTATTTAGGAGGCTTATATGTAATATCCTTTATTCAGTTGAAGATGATAAATGTGGAATTACACATGTGGTTCCATTGCATATTGTTGTGCAGTGTGTTGTACATTGTGCATTGATTGCATGGTGGCATATCAGTGTCCAATGTTCATTTGGTTGTTCAATAGTTGCAATTCTATAATGAGATTGCAAAGTACAATAGAGGAGTAACTGTGAGTGTAAAGTTAACACACCCATACACTCTCTCTCTCTCATGGGGGTTCCTAGCCATGGACTCAACTTCTGAAGCTCAGGTAAGGGAACATGTTCAAACATGAATCAAGGAATATGAGAGACACTGCAGACTGAGCCAGCCAGAAAAATCATCAGTAGCTGAATACATTATAAACCAACCTGGGCATAAAATGCTATTTGAAAACGCTGATATTCTGGACCATGCCAACCATTATCAGGTCAAAATGCACAGGGAAGCCATTGCAATCCACAAACACCAGGACAACTTCAACAAGAAAGAGACACCTTGAAAATAAAGTTTGGTTAACAGTCCTCAAAAACACCAAAATCAAGACCCAGCACATGCAAATGAACATCACTCAGGGTCAGGAGGTTTCCCATCAGATAATGGATCTCATAAAATAGACACAAATCCTCTTCACTTATCCTCCCACCCTGAGGCCTTGCCATTCACCAACAGACCAACATACAATTTAACATGTAAATCTCTTCCTCTCAACCAAGGGTCACACAGTGTGTGTGTGTGTGTATGTATGTGTATATATTACCCCACACACCTCCATGCCACCATTCTCTGAAGATGTCAGCCACAGCTGCATGTGAAACATCAGGAATAAATTCTAGAACAAGGCCACATAGCCAGAAAAACTATGGATGCTGGTTATGAAAGCCTTCGGCTTCATTTTGGGACTTGTGAGCTTTGCCAGGATTTGGCTGGCAGGTTGGAGCTGCTCTGCTGCTGCAGTTTTCTTTTATCAGACAGGCTGAGAGAAAAAGGTAGCAGAAGAAACAATGTGTGTGGTGGAAGACACTTGAAACTGGAGAAGTCGTCTTTGGTGAAGGAGAGGAAAGTGTATCTGAGGTCAATTCTTGGAAAGACCTTCACCTTGGAGTGGCTCTTGTAGTTAAAATATCTCCCTTTCCCTTTCCCCATCCATGCCAGTCTCCAGTCCAAGACGTGGCCTCTGTAAACCTCCAACACACACACCAGCTGTGTCCATCTCCACCCCAACGAAAAAGGATTGAGAGTCCTTCTGCAGCAGAGAGAAGCTTCTCTCTTTGCACCCATTTGCCTTGGGAGCAGCAACTGGTTGAGCGACTGAGAGGCCTCTGGTCAACACTGGCCTTTGCTGGAGGATTGGCATGGGTGAGAGGCCTCTCAGTTGCTCCTCAGCCAACTTGTTTGGTTGCTTCTCCCAGGATGACCAGGTGCAAAGGGAGCAGCACCCAAGATTGGTTGTTTTGAATTTGCACTAGAACACTAGACCTAGTATCAGGAATAGGCATGCCCTATTTTGGCCAAAGCAGAGGTTGGTGCAAGGAGACTGCACTCTTTGTTTTGGGGAATTTTCCCAGGAAAAACAAACAAAATATC
Organism: Urosaurus nigricauda; assembly: GCA_034509955.1. Lineage (NCBI taxonomy): Eukaryota > Metazoa > Chordata > Lepidosauria > Squamata > Phrynosomatidae > Urosaurus > Urosaurus nigricauda. Next base: position 373,174,249 of record JAOEGL010000001.1, on the reverse strand, counting down.
ACTGACCTGAAAAATCACTCCAGAGCATGTCGTTTTCTGTTTAAACCCTGTTTTATAACACTGTTTAGGGGCACTCCCCACCATGTGGGAATGATTTCTGATTTCCTGAATGTCACTTCCACGCCAGCCAAAATCATAGAATCATAGAGTTGGAAGAGACCACAAGGGCCATCCAGTCCAACCCCCTGTCATGCAGGAACTCCCAGTCAAAGCATCCCTGACAGATGGCCATCCAGCCTCTGCTTAAAAACCCCTAAGGAAGGAGACTCCACCACACTCCGAGGGAGTGTGTTCCACTGTCGAACAGCCCTTACTGTCAGGAAGTTCCTCCTAATGTTGAGGTGGAATCTCTTTTTCTGCAGTTTGCATCCATTGTTCCACGTTCTAGTCTCTGGAGCAGCAGAAAACAAGCTTGCTCCCTCCTCAATATGACATCCCTTCAATATTTAAATAGGGCGATCATATCACCCCTTAACCTTCTCTTCTCCAGGCTAAACATCCCCAGCTCTCTAAGGCATTCCTCATAGGGCATGGTTTCCAGACCCTTCACCATCTTAGTTGCCCTCCTTTGGACCCGCTCCAGTTTCTCCGCATCCTTTTAAAATTGTGGTGCCCAGAACTGGACACAGTATTCCAGGTGGAGCCTGACCAAAGCTAGCAGCATGGCCTGAGGTGTAGCAGCATGAGGGCATTGACACTCCAAATAAGAATTCTCCCCTTCCTAAAATGGAATTCAGTCTCTGATTTCTATCATTCCAGAGGATCAGGCACTGAAAATCATTCACACCTACAACTCTGTTATTTATTGTCTCTGCATTCACCTGGTTTCTTTGCCTGCCCCTTTATTGAATTTCTAACTGAATTTGCTACACTACAATGGGAATATAGAAACTGAAGGAAAAATTCTTTGGGTGTAGCAGAATTCTTAATTGGGGGTGCAATGCCCTTATTTTGCCCCCAGTCTTTTAGCTACTCCCAAATGTGGCCCATCAAGGGGCAGAAAGATCTGAAAATTGCCTTGGTCTGCTGGGACTAGCAGCTGCACACCACGATACTTGGAGCGGAAATAGATATTTCCTACCTTCTGTTGCCTTTTAAGTATAGAGATGCTACCTGGGCTTGAATGCAACAGCCCGTCAGCCTCAGGATGTGCCTAGAAAATTCTGGGGTCCTTTCACACCGCACAATTGTAGCACTGTGATTCTACTTTAACAACCCTGGTTCCACTTTAGGAAATCCTAAGATTTGCAGGGGTTTTTCACATTTGCAGCCAGAGAACTCTAGTGGATCATAGAATCAAAGAGCTGGAAGAGACCTCAAGGGCCATCCAGTCCAACCCTCTGCCATACAGGAAGACACAGTCGAAGCACCCCCAAAAGATAACCAATTCTAAAATAAATAGAAATGCATTTATTATGTGTGTATTGTTTGAAACAACAGATAAAACATATTTAATATTTTTTTTTTTTAAAAAAAGATGTAACAGTTTCTGTTATACATAGAAATACATACATAGTTGATAGTTGCCACCCCAGGCTCATGAAACATAGACTCCTGTATGGAGGTAAATTGTTCCAGTGAGGAACAATTTAAAGCAGAATCTTGTTTATTAATTGATCAGTTAAACTGCTAAAGGATAGTGGTTATCATAAAGCAGTTTGTGGGTCTTGCTCAGGACTTTTGTAAAAAAACAGGAGAGACCTCAAAATAATGGTTTTCACTGTGCTTTGGCATTTAACCATGTCACAAATAATAGACAATAATTTATACTGGGGGGGAAATGATATTTGATAGAAATTTTCCATGATGTGAAGAAAAAGCTGCAATTTCATATAAAAGATCAGGAAATATTAAAGAGAGCGTGATGAGACCAGATATTAGGATGCCAACCAGAAAATCTAACAACAATTTGATGCCTAAAAAACATTATCTATGTGGTCATTGTGTATATTGTAAATACACAATCAATATGAAAGAATTCATCAATTTTATAGATCAAAAATGTTCTAATTTGTCCCATTTTAGTACTTGCAACATTTTTGTAATTTATATAATCCAATGTAAATGTAGGAAATTATATTTTGGAAGACCACCAAAACCTATCCAACAAAGAATAGCAGAATGTTTCTCTAGTTTGGAAAAAAAACAACAAAAGAAGAGGGACTTGTCTGGTTGGCCATTTTGAACAAATGAAACATTGGATTTAGTAATAATAAGCACAACAACTCACTTTTGGTAGGAATAGGAAGTCACTTAAGAAATGTTGACAAATTGTCTATTTGTGCTAATTGTGGCCTTATTTGTCTATATTATGTTTTGGTAATAAAATATATTTTAAAAAAAGAACCAAAGAACCATCCAGCAACTGGCATGTGTTTTTGGAGGTTAGAGAGATTAACTGACAAAAATGGGAACTGTCTAAAGAAGAAAGGGAGATAATGGGTTTTGAAATTTAAAAGTTTAACACTAGAGGGTTTGACTGAAGATCTGGAAACACAATACTTAAGATTGAGCAACTTTTAGCCTACTGTGTCAGGTAGCACGTAGACAGAGCTTAATTACTTTGGGGAATGAGTCATGAAAAAGACCCATAAATAAGAACCCACTGGTAAACCAATTTCCTTTCTTCTAATAAACAAGTGTCCACTGTATAGCGAGTGCAGACTTTAACTCCAGAAATTTCTAAGCATTGGTATGTATGTATTTATACATATTTATAATATGTATGTATTTATATATATATATATATAATAGAAACTGTTACATTTTTAAAGAAAAAATGTTATTTTAAAGAGATGTTTTATGAGTTGTCTCAGACATTACATACACAGTAAATGTCTCTGTCTCTGTACTAAACTACTGTCTGCTGTCAGTAATGGACTCGATGAGGGTGAACCAGTGGCGTGTGGGGTGTGTGTGGACCACACTAGGTGACACCCTGGAGGGTGACAACACTGCTCCTAAAACACCTACCTTTTGGCAGAAATGAGTTGTGGCATTCATCTGATTCCCTTTCAAAATGCTTTAAAAGATAGTGGGAGTGGGATGAAGATCAATGGGAGAAGAAAGGAGATGCCCCAGAATTTTTTAAAATTCAAATTTCAAAATTTTTAATTTTTTGATATTTTTAATTTTTAAAAAAAAAATCTTTAAAAAATCACATTTTAACAAAATCGTCACTATGCATATGTAAATGCATTTAGGCTGTGCACATGATATTGTAATTTGAAGGTTTAATTTTAATTTTGTTAGTTGTTTATGTCACAGCTACTGGCACTACACTCATTGCTATGCGGGAAATATGATTTACGGGTAATGTTAGTGGAAAAATGCATTGCTAAGGATTCTGAATGGTGTGAAATGGGAGGTGGTCAATGTGGGGGTGGTGGTGACACCATGAGTTACTGCACCAGGTGATACCAACTCTAGGGATGCCACTGGGGTGAAAAAATAGAAACTTAATCCAGGCAAGACAGAGGTGCTCCTGGGCAGTCGGAAGACAGATCAGGGAACAGGGACTCAGCCTGTGTTGGATGGAGTTACACCCCCCCACAAATCTCAGGCTCACAGCTTGGGTAGGCTCCTGGGTTCAGATCTGAGACTGGATGCCCAGTTTTCAGCTGCAGCCAGGAGTGCATTTACACAGTTAAAAGTAGTGCACATAATAATAATAATAATAATAATAATAATAATAATTTTATTTATAACCCGCCCCTCTGAACGAGCAATTGGGACAGGGTACAACAAGTTAAAAAGCAAGTACAATTTAAAAGTTACAACCCGATCCCTACCTTCCACCCCTTAAAATGGAATTAAACTAACACAGAATGAAAATAAATAGCAATAAAACAATACACTGTATTAAAATCAACATTCTTGGGCAACCTGAAGGTGGCATCTGATGTGTGACTGGGAGAGCTGGATAGGTGTCATTGGAGACTGGGGGAGATTAGCCATCATCCGGAAAGGCCTGCCGGAAGAGATGCGTCTTTGCAGCTTTTTAAAAGCCGTCCAGGGTTGTAATAAGACGCATCTCATCCAGCAGGTCATTCCACAGCCTGGGAGCGATAGCTGAAAAGGCCCTGTGGAGGTCTGTGGCTGTTCCTTGAGAAGTCAGATCTGCCTACAGTGACACATGCCTTGATTACATTCTGTATGGACTACTGTAACACACTTTATGAGGGGCTGCCGTTGGAAACTGTTTGGAAACTTCACTGGGTGCAAAACGCTGCAGTCAGGCTGTTGACCGGGGCCAGCTACAGGGATCGTGTCATTAATGCACTGGCTACCTATTTCTGGGCAGAATTCAAGGCACTGGTTTTGACCTTTAAAGCCCTAAATGGCTTGGGTCTAGACTATCTGAAGGACCGTATCTCCCTATACAAGCCAGCCCAAGTGCTAAGATCGGCAGGAGAGGGCCTTCTCTCTGTTCCACCACCTTCACAGGTGCGGTTGGTGAGCACTCTGGAGAGAACCTTCTCCATGGCTGTTTCCAGCTTGTGGAACTCCCTTCCATGGGAAGTTAGGTTAGCCCTGTCCCTGCTCTCTTTCCGCTGGCAGCTGAAGACATTTTTATTTAGGTAGGCATTTGGTGGGTAAATTTTACTTGTGTAATGTAATGCTGAGAGGGAGAAAGACTAGGAAAGAGGGAGTGGAATGGAGTCCCCAAGTAGGGATGGTCCTCACTGGGGACTAGAAAACTGCTGATGGATAATTGCCAAAGAGGGAAAAATAAGGAGGATTAATAAGGGGATCGGTTAAAAGAAGAGGTAATTGGTATAGACAGGAAAGGATAGATAGGAAATTTGTAGAGGGACAATCCCAGCTTTCCCTGATCAGACTGAATCATACCACAGCCTTTTCTCCCCAGCATGCCCCCTTTCCAGCCTGAAATGATGGAGCTGTTAAAGAACTGGATGGGTCACCCGAAGGAGCTCTACAACCTGGTGCGGTTCAAGATGGGAGGTTACAAGACTGTGATGCTCAAGATGGATGAAGTAGGTTTTGTGCACCTCTGTAGTGACTGGGTGCATCTTCATTTTAATTGGATTGTTAAATCTTTTTTGTTCTGGTTCATCTCCCTATATGTAGTCTTTACACTGAATAAGTGCTGGATAGTACTATTATATGTTGTTGTTTGTGTCGTATAACCCTGCTGGGATCTGGAAACCTCAGTCTCAGAAAAATGCCCTTTTCACATGTTCATCTGATCAATGGAATCAGCCTTTCCCACTGACTTGACTGGCTGGGTTTCTTTGGGATGGGGTGGGAGGGATGGGAATGCTGGTTGGATTAACTCACCACTCATTAGTTTTTTGTGGGTTTTTCGGGCTATGTGGCCATATTCTAGAAGAGTTTATTCCTGACGTTTCACCAGCATTCTCTGAAGATGCCAGCGAAATGTCAGGAATAAACTCTTCTAGAACATGGCCGCATAGCTGAAAAAGCCCACAAAAAATTATGGATGCCGGCCATGAAAGCCTTTGACATCTCATCACTCATCTCTCTCTCTCTCTTTTCCCACCTTCTGTGGGTGTGTGTGTGTATGTGTCGCCTGTTATCTTATGGTGACCTCATGACTTTCAGAGTGTTTTCTTAGGCAAAGAATACTCAGAGATAAGTTTTCCCGTTCCTTCCTCTGCAATATATTACCTGAGTCATATTTCAGAGGAAGATAAAGGCAGACCACTTCTACCTATAGTCTGAGTAATGCCTGTGAGTATTCCTCCACCCCGATGCCTATGCTCTTCTTCTAGGACTCACTCAGCAACAGCCTCCGCCTCTGCTACCAGTACCTCAACCAGATCAGCTGGACCTATTCCACTGTCGTCCAGGTGCTCGAGGGGGAACTGCGGTGAGCTGGAGCTTTTTTAATGAAATAGAATTGGAATTTTTAATCTGAATCTGTTTTTAGACTGTGTAATTTGATTGTTTTAGGTTGGGAATGGTTGGGAATTGTAATTTTTATGATTTTTGTTTGATGTAACTGTTATGGATTATTTTATGGAACCTGCCTCGATCTGAAAGGGAGAGGCGGGCTTATTATTATTATTATTATTATTATTTTATTATTATTTTGTTTCAGTTTTAAAAATTCATCTTGATTGCCATGTTTTGGGTTCCCCTGATGATTGTAGAGCATTCCCATCCTGGTTTAAATTTCCCTTTGATTCCTTAGATCCTGAGGAAAGGAAAAATTTTCTTTTTTCTTAATATTTATTATTACTACTAAAGATTACATCATAAAATCCCAAACCAAACAATACATATTCCACGGCTTTGATATTTACATCAACAGTTAAACAAACTTATACACTTACAAACTTATGAAAACGCTAACATAACTCTCCTCCACATAACCTAATAATGACAGATAAATAATGTTAACTCTTACAAAGACATCTATTTACTTTTATAACTTTCTTCTAATGCAAATGGATTTTTTTTCTTTTTATTGCTCAGGTTACTTATAATTTGGATACAGCCTAACTGGTTAAAAATATATCTCTTTCATCTGATATCATCTTATCTTTTCATAATATCTCTACCTTGTCTAAATATTCTCTTTTCACTCTCCAAGGAGTCTTCTTCCTTGGAGGTCTTTAAGCAGAGGCTGGATGGCCATCTGTCAGGGATGCTTTGATTTGGAGTTCCTGCATGGCAGGAGGGGGTTGGCCCTTGTGGTCTCTTCCAACTCTATGATTCTATGATTCTAATATGGATCCCCCCCCAATCATATGTGAAAATATGAGCCATCTTTTTCTTTACACTTCCAGCATTTGGTATCTAGGTTTTTATATATGTTAGGTAATTTTGTCAGTGTTAAGTGCCACATATACAACATTTTGTAATAATTTTCTTTAAGATTGAGTGGCTCCATTTTGTCATTGTTTCCTTTATTCTTTCTTGTTCTAATTCTCTTTTTACTAAGAGTCCAAAAAGTTTTGATTTTTCCCCTTCCCTTTCTGTCCTCTTTTTCTTTCCTTTTCAAAAATTATTTTATCTAATTCATTACTAGTTTCCTCTGTCCCCTCCAACCTTAGATCCATCTTTAAATATTTCAGACAGTTGTGGAGAAACTGTTTGATTTCTATACACTCTGTCTCCTCTTTAGATTTTATACTATATTTTTTCAAGTCATCTTTTTATTACAACAACAACAAGCCTTTATTACAGTTAACAAAATAAGGCAAAACAACAACAACACAACAACAACAAAACCAACCAAAACACCCCAACAATTATATACATCTTATACACCTGTATGCAAAATCGCTTCTCAGCCTTTTGGACTTTTTATTACATGTTTGTATGGGAATGACCAAAAAGGTAATTTATTATAGATGATGTTTTTTTGTTTTTTGTTTTTTTGCATTTTTGCCATATTTCCAACAAACTTCCTGTAATTTAATGGTCATCAAAATCTTTATTTTCTCTCACCTTATTGTACCAAATGAAAGCATGCCATCCAAATCTTGAATTATGGCTCTCTAATATCCATACTCTTTTATTTTTTTAAGGTGATCCAATCTGTTAGCCAAATTAACCCACAAGCATAATAATAAAATTTGAGATCTGGCAATCCATACAATAAATAAATAAATAATAAATCCTACCCTTAGGTCCAAAAATATTCAGTTTGAGACTGTTTGAACTGCTCTGGCTCAGTGCTAGGAAATTCTGGGAATTGTAGTTTATTGTGGCACTTGAGCTCTCTGACAGCGAAGTCTCAATGTCTCACAAAACTACAGTTCCTAGAATTCTCTAGTGTTGAACCAGGGCAATTGAAGCAATCTAAAACTGGATTATTTCTGCAGTATGTTTTGGACCTCAATGTCAATCAAGATTTTCCATTTTATCCTGGGTTTCCTCAGTTCTCTCCCCCCCCCCCCCATTCCCCCAAACATTTTTCATTTATGAATATTGGTAAGCATTGAAATAAACATAAATGAATAAATTTGGGTAAGATATTCATTTTAATGGCAGCAGTCCACTCTGACATTGACAATTGTAATTTTCTCCACCTTTTTACCTCTTTCTTTGTTTCTTTCCACATTTGTCTATAATTTATTTTCAAACCGATCACGATTTCAGTTCAATATCCAAATTTTAGCCTTTCCTCTAAAGAGATGGCAGGGAAGATGCAAAAGACAGATACAGAGAGAACCAAATGCCAATTAATCAGGAAAGAGCTGCCTGATGTCAACAGACTCAAATTCCAGCACCTCCCTCGGGGAATTTGTTGCTCACAACAACAGTTCTATCTGATGGACACCACATTCCTGACTGGTGTTTTGGACTGTCATTTGGATTTATTGCTTGTCTGTGTTGATTCCAAAAGACCAAACTACAGTGCTTCTTGGTGAGCCATGCATCCCTCGGGGATTCTCCCATGTTCTCTTGCCTCCTGAACTCTCTCTTGGGGACCTGGACTCATGTTGATCCCAAAGAAGCACACAAAAGACCACTCATGCCCTCTAGGAAGAGAAGGGTGATTTTGTTGTATTCCTCTGACTGTCTACAGGCTGAAGGTGGAGTGGTGGAAAATGTCTTTTTGAAAATAACAACAACAACTACTACTTTATTTTTACCCCGCCTCTCCATTCAGGATTGAGGCGGTTTACAATAAAAATGCATACAATTCAACAATAATCCCAGTTATTCCCTTCTTCCCCTAAAATGTCAATTAAACATATTTAAGCATTAAAATAAGCCATTAAAATAAACAGAGACGGGAAATGGAGTTGGAAGAGAGCACAAGGGCCATCCAGTCCAACCCCCTGCCATACAGGAACTCTCCATCAAAGCATCTCCGACAGATGGCCATCCAGCCTCTGCTTAAAGACCTCCAAGGAATGAGACTCCACCACAACAGGTGGCCGAGTTTGCTACTCAGGAAAGGTCTGCCGGAAGAGAGCTGTCTTAATAGCCTTTTTGAAGCTGTCCAATCTGGTAATATGATGGATCTCTTCCGACAGGCCATTCCACAATCTGGGAGCAGTAGAAGAGAAGGTCCTCTGGGCAACTGCTGCCAACCTGATCTTTATAAGCTGTAATAGATTCTTCCCAGAGGACCTGAGTGTGCAGGGTGGATTGTATGGAAGGAGGTGATCCCATAGATAGGTTGAACCCAAGCCATGAAGGGGTTTAAAGGTCATTACCAACACCTTGTACTGTGCCCAGAAACTAATAGAAAGCCAGTGGAGTGATTTTAAAATGGGTTCTTTCCTCTGAAATACAGCCTGCAGCGCCTGGTATTCATTAGTATCCAAGTCACAAAGGATCTTCTTTTCTCCTGTACACCTAGCCATGCAATGTGCATCTTCTACTTGGTTCTCCGGGCTCTGGACACGGTGGAGGATGACATGACGATCAACCTGGAAACCAAGGTCCCTATGTTAGAGAACTTCCACTCCTACCTGTATCAGCCAGACTGGCGATTCTTGGAGAGCAATGACAAACACAAACAAGTGCTGGAGGATTTCCCAACGGTGAGCCATTGTCTCCAATTGGTTCAAGGTGGAGAGCAACAACAGATTAATATTCAACATGTAACATCTCTTAAAAATGTAACATCATTTAAAAACACATAAACATCCATTTTTTTGTGTGAGTGCACTTACAACAACAACAAATCTTTATTGAATCAGTCTGCAGATTATATCAAACATTTTAAAAGGGGAACCAAACCCAAAGCATGGAAAAGAGAACAAAATGGCATAATCAGCAAAGAAGCACATCGACAAGTAATAAAAATATAAAATGCCGACCATTTATATACAAATAAAATAACAATTTTCAAAATAGATTTTAAAAAAACATAACATCAAATTGAAAAAACCAAAACAAAACAAATAAGACCAGTGCATATTAAAATAAGCAATCCATTCGCCATTTAAAAATTATCCACTGGAAGTGTCCGGTTTTTAACGCTGTTTTAAATGTAGACAGCACATCCAGCTGTTAAATCTCACACTATTGGGCATTGCCTCTTGCACAACAGCCATGCTGCTCACTTGGGTTGTGCAATGGTCCCAATGGGGAAGCTGTGACAGCACACTTCCCCTGGGATATTTTTGTATATTTTCACAATGGGGTGGGATGGGGTTGTTGCATTTCATGCCCAAATACCTTCATTTTTCTCTGTAGTCTCCCTCAGAATGTGCCAGGAAGTAACATGCTGTTCCTTTTGCCATTGGAAATGGGTTGCTGAGGAAAACAGAGGCATTGTGGCCCTGTGCCGACTGGCCTTAAAGGCCAGCTTGGGGTGGAGTTGGGGTGTACCGTGCAGCATCCATATGATGCATGCCCGGCTCCACCCCCAGGGCTGCGTGACACACTTGCACTGCACCACACCGCACAGTGTGCAGCTTCACGGCACTCTTCTGGCACTGCATCTGAACAATCCAGTGCCAAAGAAGCACCGTGAAGCCATGGCACCATGGCTATCACAACCTTTCCAGGGCACAAAAAGTATCTGTTTTTTGTAGCACCTTTTTTGCCCTGGAAAGGCCAGATCAGGACTATGGCTTGTGGTTGCCATGGCCCCAGTCTGGCTGTAAAAGGGGAGGTCTGCACAGCCCTGGATCTTGATTTGGTGGGGTACGGCTCATAGGCAGCAATAGGATGGGGAGAAGGTCCCTGGCCCTGATGAATTACCGCCCTTCCTCTATAAAGAAAACAAAAAACACTCATGTTTCACAACCATAAGTGGATTTCCAGGCTCTTCTTTGTTTTTTTATTGGGGCACCCCATGCACCCCATGGATGGCCCAAGGGGCAGGTGCTTGACCCCACAGACCTGGTGCAGTTTCCCACATCAATACTAAAAGTGTTGTTTTGTGCCTACAAATAATTTATTACTCATGGTGACCCTAAGGTAAACCTTTCATGAGTTTTCCTTGACATGATTTGTTCAGAGGAGGTTGGCTTTTGCCTTCCTATGAGGCTGAGAGAATGTGACTTGCCCAAGGTCATCCGATGAGTTTCCATGGGTGAGCAGGGATTTAAGCCTGGTCTCCAGTTGCAGTCCAACACTCAAACTATTATCCAGTGCTGATTTTCTTCACTATTATCATCACTAGTATCATAGGATTATCGTGGCTTGGCAGAGAAAAGTGGTATTCAAATCCCTTAAACTCTTTTTGCCTTGAACTTATTTGGGAGTTTAGCCTGTTTTTCCCTTATGTCTCAGATATCTTTGGAGTTCCGGAAGCTGGCAAAGGTCTATCAGGATGTGATCGCTGACATTTGCCTCCGGGTGGGCCTTGGGATGGCTGAGTTCTTGGAGAAGAAGGTGGAATCAGAGAAGGACTGGGACAAGGTCAGTGGCTCCTTCCAGCAAATCTTCATGGCCAAAATGCTGATCATTTGATTGCACCCATCCTAATGTTTTCAGGGCTCAAAATTGTCCCCCTCTTTTTAAAAATAAAAATGAAAATAAAAGAACAGAGAACTATGGAGGGGATGCATCTGTAGAAGATACAGGGTTAAAAAAAAGAAAAGTAAAGGATTTTGTTAGACACATGGTTAAAGTCCAGCTCATCTGAAATATATTTTCCTGTATAAAACTACTGTGGTCCCACCATTCTCACAGGCACATGTAGTGGAGACACATGAGAAGGTCTTTTTGGTGGATGCTCCCAGGCTTTGGACTTTCTCATGGAGACTTGGCTGGATCCCTCTGCTTTCACCTGCAAGCCAAGACCTTTTTATTTAATGAGGCGTTTGATGATTAATTGGTTGTGGGGAATCTTTTTAATAGGTTGTAAGTACAATATTTCTAGTGTTGTGTCTTTAAATGATTTTGCACTTTTGAAATTTAATGGTGTTTTAATATGATAACTCATTTGAATGTGATTTTTTTTTAAAAAAAATATTCTCACTTTTTTAGCTTTGCCTTGTTTTAGCACAGGCATAAGCTGTCTTGGGTCCCATGTCAAAAGAAAGGCAGGAAATAAATAAAATAATAAAATGTAAATAATTACCTGGGCTGGTATTCACAAGTAGAGAAGCCAGAGTGTGGGGGTTGACAGACTGGCCATTAAGGCCGGCCTGGGGTCAGAGTTGGGCTGTGGCATCCACATGATGCATGCCCCGACTCCACCCCATGGCACCATGATGCCGTGTGCCATTACACAAAGTGCACGGCATCACAGTGCTCCTCTGGAATTTATCTTATGGTAGAATTTGGGGGTATAATGTAATGGCAATCGGAACGCAATCATGGGGTTTCACGTTATTGCAAATGAGTGTATCTCACGCAATTTTGGGCAATGAGAAGTCATTCCGAACGCAATCATGGGGTTTCACGTAATTGTGTATTAGAGGGGTCATTTTCGGGGAATGGGAAGTCATTCTGAACACATTCTGAAGGCAATCAGATTTCACGTAAATTTGCTAAACTAGCGAATTCACGTAATTGCGAACTGGCTCCATCTGCAATTGAGAGAAATTCCTCCCATGTGATAAACTCCTCTGGCACTGCATCTACATGATGCAAGAGTAAAGGAGCACCATAAAGTCACAAGCTGGTGGCTATGGCACCGTTTCCAAGATGCAAAAAGGAGCCAGTTTTTGTGGCTCCTTTTTGCACCAAGGAAAGAAGAGATTGGGGCTGCAGCATATGGTTGCTATGGCCCCAATCCAGTGTGAAAAGGAGTGGTTGCAGGAAACCTTGGGGGGGGGGGCTGTTAAGCCCCTGTGTGCCTCCAAAACCAACCATCTTATGAAAGAGGCTTTTCTGTCTTCTCCCTTCCCTTGGTTAGTACAGTTCAAACACAGCTGTGTTAATCTGGAAGCTCAATATGCAAAGGGACCTTGTAGCACCTTTGAGACTGTGGCTGCGTCCGCACTGCAGAAATAATCCAGTTTGACACCACTTGAACTGCCATGGTTCAGTCCTATGTAATTCTGGGAATTGCAGTTTTGTGAGACATTTAGCCTTCTCTGCCAGAAAGCTCAGGTGCCACAACAATCTACAACTTTCAGAATTCCATAGCATGAGTGGTGTCAAACTGGACTATTTTTGCAGAGCGGATACAGTCTAAATGAAGGAGTTGGTAACATGAGCTTTCGTAGAATTGAGGCTACTGCCTTAGTTGCATATGCATCTGTGGAAATAGGATCCAGTCTATAAAAGCTCATGCTACCAACTTCTTTCTTTCAGTTAATTTCAAAGGTGCTACAAGATTCCCAGGTTAATACAGGCATACCTCAGTTAAGAAATCAGATGTGTTCTTTGGCAATACTACTTGAATAGAAAATTTAGTGCCAAAGGCAGAAATTCCCTAGCTAGAATAGGGATAGGTTCCTGTGTCACAAAAAGGAAGAGTGGTTGCCCACATTTCAGAAATCCTTTTATTCAGAACTAACAACAGACACATAAGAAATGGAACAATCTAGTCAGGCCAGCCTTCTATGAGTAAACAAAAACATTCCTAACCTTCTAGAAACCACTTAAGGCTTCCTCAAAAATGTATCCAGGGATGGTTTTCTTTCAATAGCCTCCACTTTTCTTCAGGTTTCCATTTTTTTGGCCAGAGTAATAGATCTATGCTCTTTGGAGACCCATATTAGGGTTCACGGGTGAAGGAGGGTTATCTACACTCCCTATTTGTCTGCTTTGTTAGTAACAAACTTAGTAAAGGATTCTGGAAGAAACTGATGTTTACCTTGGCAGTTTTAGGGAGACACATACAACTACAGGAGCATTCCCAGAATCCTGCTCTTTCCCCACTCAAGCTTTGTTTGTTGTGTTGTTTACTGTGAATGCACTTTTGCAACCCAGCACCACAGGACTGTGTTTTCTTAGCTCTTCTTTACTATCCTTTCAATGCCAATGCAGCTAAAAAGCTTGCAGCTCAACAGATGATGAGGAAGAGAATTGGGCCTGGACAGGGTAAAAAGGCCTTTGTAAAAAGGAGGTTTGTTGTCAGAGGCTTTGATAAATAAGCTATACCTATGTAAAATGTGCCCTCCTCCCAAATGCTATGATTTTGTGGTGAGGAATTTCACTGCATTTTTTGCCAGTTTCATATCCTGCCCAAGAGTCACCTTTTGCCGAGCTCTGCTCTAAAGTGTGGCATTTTTTAAATCCTCTCTAGTACTGTCACTATGTCGCCGGCCTGGTGGGGATCGGAGTGTCCCAGCTCTTCTCGGCATCCAAACTGGAAGACTCTTCTGTTTGCCAGGACACGGAGCTTGTCAACTCCGTGGGAGTTTTCCTTCAGAAAACCAACATCATCCAGGATTATCTGGAGGACCACCTTGAGGGCAGAGAGTTTTGGCCCCAAGAGGTAAGGAAAATGATGTGCAGAGAGCAGGGAAAGTGAGCAAATAACATTTGGAAAGAAGTGACCAGTGGGGTGCCACAGGGTTCTGTCCTGGTCCCAGTGCTATTCAACATCTTTATCAAAGGCTTGGATAAACGAATAGAGGGCATGCTTATAAAATTTACAGATGACAACAAATTAGGAGGAGTAGCTAATACCCCAGAGGACAGGGGTATATGGTACCATGCCCTATGAAGAGTGGCTTAGGGAGCCGGGTATGTTTAACCTGGGGAAGAGAAAGTTAAGAGGTGAAAAGTTTGGCCTTGTTTAAATATTTCAAGGATGTCATATTGAAGATGGAGCAGGATTATTTTCTGCTGCTCCAATGGTTTCAAACTACAGGAAAAGAGATTCCACCTAAACATTAGGAAGAACTTGCTGGTGGTAAGAGCTCTTTGAGAGTGTAATATGCTGCCCTGGAGTGGGGTAGAGTTTCTTCTTTGAAGATTGTAAAGAAAAGGTTGGGTGGCTAACTGTCAGAAGTGCTTTGATGGTGTCTTCCTTCATGGTGGGGCGGTTGGACTGAATTTTCCTTGTGGTCTCTTCCAGCTCTTTGATTCTGTGAAGGTACATAACAACAGCACAATATGATTGCAGCATAATGTGCGTAAGCCAGAATGGTTGAACTACCGAGTATCAATGTCTTTTCAGGGAAAAGGCTAAATGTGAGGCTTTTCGGTGTGGCATTGCAAAATCTCTGCTTGGTAGGCTTTCCTAACCCTTTGGGTTTCTCAGGTTTGCAGCAAGTATGTAAAGAAAGTGTCTGATCTGGCCAAGCCTGAGAATATTGACAAAGCGGTGCAGTGTATGAACGAGCTCATCACCAACGCCTTGCATCACATCCCTGACATCTTGACATGCTTGTCCCAGCTGAAGACCCAAAGTGTGTTCAACTTCTGTGCCATCCCACAGGTATGTTGGATTGTCTCTGAAGGTCGCTGCCTCTGGGACGGCATTTTATGGGCCTGTTCACATTACACAATTGCAGCACTATGATTCCACTCTTGTTGCTTAGGCAGCCTCCTACAAAATCCTGGAGTTTGTAGTCTGTTGGATCTACTAGACCTTTCTGGCTGGAAATTTTAAATACCCCTGGAAATCTCAGAATTCCCTAAGGTTTAACCATGACTGTTAAAGCAGAATCATAATGCTTTGATTGTGTAATGCGAAGGGGCCCCAGAATTTCCTAGGCATATCCTGAGGGTGGAGGGGCTCTTGCATTTAAGCCCAGGCATCTCTGGTTAAGACAGCAGATAGTAGAAAACACCTATTTCTACCTGAAGTGTCATGGTGAGCAGCTGCCAATCCCAGTAGACTAGGTCCATTTTCAGGTCTCTCTGGCCCTTGATGGGCCACACTCAGGGTGCAGCTAATAGAGAAGGGGTAAAATGAGAGCATTACACCCTCAAATAAGAGCTCTGTTGCTTCCAGTGAGCATCTTTAGTAGAGCATTTAGAAATAATTTTTAGGCCTCCAAAGAAGAGAGTGTAAATAACTTGAAAGCACCAGACCCCATCTGATCTTGGGAGCTAAACAGGAGCAGGTATGTTTGGTACTTAGATGGGGGACGGTGAAGGCATACCAGGTGCTGTTGGCTATATTTCCGATGAAGGCAATAGCAAACCACCTCTGAGTATTCTTTGCCTAGGAAAACCTTGTGAAATTCATGGGGTTGCCTTAAGTCAACAAGCAGCCTGAAGGCACATACACATGCACATAAAATATTGATGACAGCTTTGGACTGAAATTTATCAGGACTCCTTTTTCTGCATGTGTGATTTCTGTCTCCTTCCTCTCTGCCAGGTAATGGCTATTGCCACCTTGGCAGCCTGCTACAACAACCAGCAGGTTTTCAGGAAAACGGTGAAAATCCGGAAGGGGCAAGCAGTCACACTGGTAATGAATGCCACCAACATCCAGGCTGTTAAGGCCATCATATACCAGTACATGGAAGAGGTGAGTTGGATGTCAGGGACAGATTACAGTGGAACCACCATATCCGCCAACTTGACATCTGTGGATGTCAGCTCCCATGGATGGCAAGCCTGCGATATCTCTAATAGTGGTGCATGAACATGGTTGTGCTAGTGGGCATGCACACATTACACTGCCATTAGGGAAAATGGGGCTTGAGGTCTCATGATTTTTGGTATCTGCAGGGAGTCCGGAGTGGGGATTCCGAGAGATGTCATCCAAAATAGCAATTTTTCCAGATTCTGGCCACCTGTTGAGTTGCTCCTGAAAGTCTGTTACCAAATACCTGCATGTTGCAAAAATTGCTTAAGCCTTGGTTAAGCCTGCAAAGGTTCTGTTCTTCTGGGATATGCTATTGAGAGCCCAAGGCCACCTGGACACCACGGTGAGACAGTACTTAGGACTATTTGACAAGTTGTGGTGTTATGATAATTATTCATTGATGACCTTCATTTTCTGACTGATGGTACAGGTAATTCTCTGCCTGTACAGCCAAAAGAGAGCAAGGAGGAAGACATCCTGCCCTGTCTATGGAGGGAGTTTTAGAGAATCTAGGAGCAGCCATCCAGAAGACTATTTCCCATTTAACCAGGCATATCGTTGAATGGACTTTTCATTTATTAGCCTGTATTGTTTTTAATTTATATGGTTCTTATGTTTTAATGTTTTAATGTTTTTATATGCTGTACACCGCCCTGATCTATGGAAGGGCGGTATAGAAATAAATCTTATTATTATTATTATTATTATTATTATTATTTTCTTGCAAAATGTACCAGTGAGCATGATGTGATATAGATAGAAGGGTTTCCTCTTAAGCTGTTAGAGTTCAGGTAGACCTGTATGGGATGAAATGGCCCTTCAGATAGTTTCAAACCCAGCCATACAGAGATTATAGGTGATACATAGAAGAAACTGGAGGCATGTCTCAAGATGCTCAAGAGATGGCTGTTTCATTTGTCAAAAAGCTGGGCACGTTTCAGGATGTATACTACTAAGGCCTTCTTCGGGCTTAGTATATAAGATCACAAAAGGACAACATAGAAATACATGATAACTACATTGCACAAAATTATAATTACATTGCCTGCATGAGTTGGGACTAATAAAACAACTACCTATTCAGCATCTTGAGTGGGTCTCCAATTTCTTGTAATAATTTCATTGGATGCTCCCAGATTTTGCTTACTATATAGGTCATAACTAGCACTTTGAATGGTGCAAATATGCACATTTCATTTCTTAAACCTCTATAGCCCCAATAAGTGCTCACTTTTGTATTAAGAAGTCCACTCTGTAAAGGCAGTCTCTAACTGGAAGTTGATTCTTTCCTTGATAGATCTACCAGAAGATTCCCAGCACAGACCCTTCCTCTAGCAGAACTCAACAGATCATTACCTCTATCCGCTCCATGACCTTACCCGAAGGAGCACTTGTCTCCAGGACCCATTACTCTCGCATCTACTTGTTTTGTGTAATGCTTTTAGCAGCCCTGAGCTGGCAGTATCTGAGCATGGCATCGAAGGTGGTGGAAGAATATGTACACACTGGGGAGAACAGAATGATGTAGTTTTTGTTTTGATGGAAATGCTATTTCAGACCAGGAGGACTTGACTGGAGTCATAGAATCATAGAGCTGGAAGAGACCTCAAGGGTCATCCAGTCCAACCCCCTGCCATACACCAGACTCAAAACCTTGAATGTGCGAGTTTGTTTGAACTGGAAGCTTACACCTCTAGATTTAGCTGCTAACAAATTGAGGTTCGTCAATGGAAACATCTCTTTCTCCCTTTTCCCAGTTTTGGATAGACTGGTTGTGGGCAAGTCTTTTTTTGAGTCTTAATATATTTTTCTACAGGGTATTTGACCTGCGTTTTAGTTTTGGTTTTTTCCTTATATATGATATTTTTGAACAAGAAAGTTGGAAGGTGCCTCTTTGTTGCTTGTTAATTTTAACAATAAAAACAAATCTGTGATGAAGTCTGGGCTATCATCTTTGATGTGTTGGCTGGCTTTCTTGTTATGTTTTACAGATGCATAAGTTCCCTTGTACATGTTGTTGTATTTGAGGTGTTGATATATGATTTCCATATTTAGTTGAAGTTTGTGAAACTAGAATTATGCATGTGGTTCTATTGAACATTGTTGTGCAGTGTTGCACACTGTACATTGATTGAATGGTTATGAATCCAGGTGCAATTTTCATTTGGTTGTACAATGTTGCAATTCTGTAATGTGGATGCAAAGTGCAATTGGGACATAACTCTCTGAACAGCCCTGGTGGCGCAGTGGTTAAATGCCTGTACTGCAGCCACTCACTCAAAACCAGAAGGTGGCGAGTTCAAGACCAGCAAAGGGCTGAAGCTTGACTCAGGCTTGCATCCTTCCGAGGTCGCTAAAATGAGTACCCAGATTGTTGGGGGCAAATAGCTTACAATTGTAAATGAAGCTGTTTGTTTAACAAATTGTAAGCCGCTCTGATAGTCTTGGCTGAAGAGCGGGGTATAAATAAAACATTATTATTATTATTATTATTATTATTATTATTATTATTATTAACATAAAGTTATCACTATGAATCTTTGATGGAGGATCATGTCAGAGGATCGTAAGCTCAATACCTGAAACTCAGGTAAGGGGATATATGTTTTCCCCATTGGAAGTCACGCATTCCCTACAGTGTAAAAATACTGTATTAGTTACACAGTTTAACAATTTGTTTGGCTTATCTTTCTAATTGTTTCTTTATAGCTTTACACATGTTCCCTTTCAGACTAAGTTCTCACAGAACCTTTGTTAATCTTTGGTATATTATAACCCTTCTGGTTACCTTTGACTTCACTAGTCATCAAACACTATGTCTCCCACAGGACACTACACCAATTTAATTAAGGATACTCCTCATTTCTATTTTGGGTACCTAAAACCCTTTCTAACTGCCCCTCACAGCAGCCTATTCTAGCCTCAATGGCTCTTCACCCTTCAGGGCACACTAAACATCAACCCCTTTTCAAACCTGCTCTTTCCTCTTATATATTCACTCCTAGAAGCAACTCCAATCTTTTCCTGCTTCCATTGGCTATTACCAAGGTTCTAATGTGCCTGGTGTCTTCCAAAGTAGTTTTATACGTAGTTTTACATTGGATGTTTTGAGCTCGATTGGGCCAGCAATGGGAACAGGACTATACCAGTGCAGTTACTGTGCCTAGCAAATGGGGCTGAAACATCTGCTACTGCATAGGATAGTGAGTTAGGCCCAGACACCAAATGAATAAAATAGAAAGAAGGCAAGACACAAAGGATTTTATCACATAAGAAAAGAAAGTTGAAACCATTTGGGAAAGTAGCAACTTTCTCTGTGCTGCACTGCGCGTCTTCATAACATTTCCATTCTCTTCCTAAGGGGAGATGGTAATCTAAGCATGCCTTTTGCTGAATGGATTTTTCCTGTTCAGCAAAAGGCACACATTAACAGCCATCTCCATTTGGGAAGAAACTAGGACACAAAACAATGGATGCAAACTACAGGAAAAGAGATTCTGTCTAAACATTAGGAAGACATTCCAGACAGTAAGAACTGTTCAACAATGGAACACACTCCCTTGAGTGTGGTAGAGTCTCCTTTGGAGGTTTTTAAACGGAGGCTGGATGGCCATCTGTTGGGAGGCTGCCTTGGCACTGAGTGGAATCATAGTGTTGTTACGGTGCAGTATGAAAGACCCACACACTGCCCTCCCAGAGGCAGAGACCTTCAGACACTGTTCAGCCTACCTGGGGGATGAACAGAAGTTGAACACACTTTGGTACTTTAGTTGGGACAAAAATGTCAATATATCAGAGGCTTGATGCAAGGTGATAACAAGTTCATCCATACACTTCACAGGTTTGTCAATGTTCTCAGGTCTAGCCAGATCAAACATCTTCTTTGTACTTGCTCCAAATCTGGGAACACCCAAAAGGTTAGGACTGCCTGTCAGGCAGATGTAGATGGGATGGTACAATGCCACACCTAGAACTCTCTCATTCCACCCTTTCCCCTAAAAAAATACTGATATTGAGGACTTCAGCCATTCTGTCTAGTGAATATTATTGCTGTAATGCTTGTTGCATTATTGTTATATATCTTCTTATCGAAGCATCCTGGACCGATGGCTATCCAGGCTCTGCTTAAAAACCTCCAAAGAAGGAGACTCCACCACACTCCGAGGGAGTGTGTTCCACTATCAAATAGTTCCTACTGTCAGGAGGTTCCTTCTAATGTTGAGGTGGAATCTCATTTCCTGTAGCTTGCATCCATTGTTCTGTGTTCTAGTCTCTGGAGCAGCAGAAAACAAGCTTGCTCCATCTTCAGTGTGGCACCCCTTCAAATACTTAAACAGGGCTATCATATCACCTCTTAACTGTCCCTTTTCTAGATTAAACATACCCAGCTTTCCAAGTCTTTCTTCAAAAGGCATGGCTTTCAGGCTCTTCACCATTTTGGTGGCTCTCCTTTGGACACGCTGTAGCTTGCCAACATCTTTTTTGAATTGTGGTGCCCAGAATTGGACATATTATTCCAGATAAGGACTGACCAAACCAGAATAGAGTGGCATTATTACTTCCCTTGATCTAGACACTATACATCTATTGATGTAGCCTAAAATAGCATTGGCCTTTTTACCTGCCACATCTCACTGTTGACTCATGTTCCACTTGTGGTCTACTAGGATGCCTTGAACCCATTCACATGCAGTGTTATTAAGCCAGGTGTCACCCATCCTAGATCTATGCATTTCAGTTTTTCTACTTAAGTGCAGTATCTTACATTTCTCACTGTTGAAGTTCATTTTGTTAGTTTTGGCCTAGATTTCTAATCTATTCAGGTCTTTTTGAATTTTGCTCCTGTACTCTGGGGTATTAGCTACCCCTCTGAATTTGGTGTCATCTGAAAATTTGATAAGCATGCCCTCTATTCCTTCATCCAAGCCTATCCAAGAAGTTGGAAGAGGTCACAAGGGGATCAGGTATTTTAGATCTTATCTTAACTAGCAGGGATGACCTGGTTAATGGGGTGGAAGTGATGGGATCCTTAGTTTGGAACGACTATGCTCTCCTAGAGTTTGTTATATAATGGAAAGGGTAAACCAAGCATAGTGATGCATTCCAGACTGTAAGAAAGCTAATTTCAGTAAACATAGGGAAATACTGGGTCATTTCCAGTTTCTTAAAAGTGAGATACATGAAGGCACAATTTCAAATGATTCCAATGGGGGGGGGGGGGGGGATGAGAGATGTCTAAAGAAACCAGGATGGATGTCAAAAGAACATTAAACTGAACTAAGATTTAAAGGCACATGCACAAGAAATGAAAATGCCTAGAAATATCCAAAGCGGAATTCAAAAAAATAGCCAGCATGTGTAGAGAGAAATCCAGAAAAGCTAAAGCACAGAGATGTTAGAGATGTTAAAAATAATAAAAAGAGCTTTTTTGCTGCTGTTATGTCTATTATGTCTGGAAAAGACAGTGATATGCCAACAGGGGATAGAGGAAAGGAAAATACTATTCAACACATTTGTCTTGGTTTTCTCTGGAAAAAAAAAAAAACAGTGCTCAACCTAGAAAAAAAATGGAGCATAGAATCATAGAATCATAGAGTTGGAAGAGACCACAAGGGCCATCCAGTCCAACCCCCTGCCATGCAGGAACTCCAAGTCAAAGCATCCCCGACAGATGGCCATCCAGCCTCTGCTTAAAGACCCCTAAGGAAGGAGACTCCACTACACTCCGAGGGAGTGTGTTCCACTGTCGAACAGCCCTTACTGTCAGGAAGTTCCTCCTAATGTTGAGGTGGAATCTCTTTTCCTGCAGTTTGCATCCATTGCTCTGCTTGCTCCCTCCTCAATATGACATCCCTTCAAATATTTAAACAGGGCTATCATATCACCTCTTAACCTTCTCTTCTCCAGGCTAAACATCCCCAGCTCCCTAAGGCGTTCTTCATAGGGCAAGGTTTCCAGACCCTTCACCATCTTAGTTGCCCTCCTTTGGACATGCTCCAGTTTCTCCACATCTTTTTTGAATTGTGGTGCCCAGAACTGGACACAGTATTCCAGGTGGGGCCTGACCAAAGCAGAATAGAGTGGCACTATAACTTCCCTTGATCTAGAAACTATACTTCTATTGATGCAGCCTAAAATTGCATTGGCTTTTTTAGCTGCCGCATCACACTGTTGACTCATGTTCAGCTTATGGTCTACTTGGACTCCTAGATCCCTTTCACATGTGGTCTCATTCAGCCAGGTGTCCCCCATCCTATATCTGTGCATTTCATTTTTCCGCCCTAAGTGCAGAACCTTACATTTCTCCGCATTGAATTTCATTTTGTTAGCACTGGCCCAGCTTTCTAGTCTATTCAGGTCATTTTGAATTTTGATCCTGTCCTCTGGGGTATTAGCTACTCCTCCCAGTTTAGTGTCATCTGCAAATTTGATAAGTATGCCCCCAATTCTGTTATCCAAATCGTTAATAAAGATGTTGAACAGCACTGGGCCCAGGACAGAGCCCTGTGGGACCCCACTGGTCACTTCTCTCCAGGATGAAAAGGAGCCATTGTTGAGCACCCTTTGAGTTCGGCCAGTCAACCAATTACAAATCCATGTAACAGTTAACTTGTCTATCCCACATTTTGCAAGCTTGTTTGCAAGAATGTCATGGGGAACCTTGTCAAAGGCCTTACTGAAATCGAGGTATACTATATCCACAGCATTCCCTTCATCTACCAAGCTGGTAATTTTATCAAAAAAAGAGATCAGGTTCGTTTGGCATGACTTGTTTCTCTGAAACCCATGTTGGCTTTTTGTGGTTATGGCATTGGCCTCTAAGTGTTCACAGACTCTCTGCTTAATGATCTGCTCTAGAACCTTTCCTGGAATTGATGTCAGACTAACTGGACGATAATTGTTGGGATCCTCTTTTTTTCCCTTTTTGAAGATGGGGACAACGTTTGCCCTCCTCCAGTCTGCTGGGACTTCTCCTGTTCTCCAGGAGTTCTCAAAGATTATTGCCAATGGCTCTGATATTACATTTGCCAGTTCTTTTAATACTCTAGGATGTAGTTCATCTGGTCCTGGAGATTTATATTCATTTAGGTTAACCAGGTATTCCTGTACTACCTCTTTACTTATTCTGTGCTGAATTTCCTCTATTCTGTCTCCTGTTCCATTATCCTTAGGTTGAGCACCCTTTGCCTTTTCTGAGAAGACTGAAGCAAAGAAGGTGTTGAGTAATTCTGCCTTTTCTCTGTCCCCTGTTAGCATTTTGCCATCTTCTGCACGCAGTGGCCCCACTGTTTCCTTCTTCTTCCTTTTGCTGCGGACATATCCAAAAAAGCCCTTTTTATTGTTCTTAACCTCTCTAGCAAGCCTGAGTTCATTCTGCGCTTTAGCTTTCCTGACTTTACCCCTACATGTGCTGGCTATTTGTTTGAATTCCTCTTTCGTGATTCCCTGTTGGTTAAGATCAGATCTAAAATGGCTGATCCCCTTGTTGCCTCTTCCACCTTTTGCACATTTTTTTGCCTCCTACTGTTGGGTCCTTGTACTGTTTGCCTTGTTCCCTCTATGCCACTTGGACTATTCTCTCCATCCCTTTTGCCTTCCAGAATAATGTCTCCCTCCCCCACATAACTCAGTTTAAAGCCCTCCTGATCAGATTCTTCAGACTGTTGGCAAAAACGTTTTTGCCAACTGGCGTGAGATGCAGTCCATCCCTTGCCAGAAGTCCCTCCTCATGGAACCGCAGCCCATGATCCAAGAATCCAAACTGTTCTTGGCGGCACCATCTACGGAGCCAGTTATTCACCTCTGCTATTTTCCTCTCCCTTCCTGGACCATGCCCTTCTACCGGGAGTAGAGATGAGATGACAACCTGTGCATCCATCTCTTTCAGCTTCCTTCCCAGAGCCTCATAAGCAGATAATGCATTAGGGGAAATGCAACTCAGATTCAGCAAAAAGGTAATGAAGTAATACCTGGCTACTCTAAATGAATTCATATCTCTAGGGCCAGAGGAACTTCATCCTGCCATATTAAAAGAATTGACACAAGTAATTTCAGAACCACTCAGTCTTTGAGAATTTCTGTAGAACAAAAGTCCCAGCAGACTGGAGGAGGGCAAATGTCCCCATCTTCAAAAAGGGAAAAAGAGGACCCTAATAATTACTGCCCAGTCAGTCTGATAATACCAGAAGAGATTCTAGAACAGATCATTAAACAGTTTGTAAGCACGCAGAGAGAATGCGGAGAACATGAAAAGTCAATGAGGGTTTCTTAAAAGCAAGTTATTCCAGACTAATCTCTCTCTCTCAATCTCTCTCTCTCTCTTTTGGTAGTGTTACAAGCTCAATAGATGAAGAGAATGCTGTATTTCTTGATTTCAGTAAGGCTGTTGACAAGATTCCCCCACGATATCCTTACAAACAAGCTAGTAAAATATGAGCTGGACAATGCAACTATCGGTTGGACTTGAAGTTGGTCGACTGATTGAAACCAAAGGTTGTTCGCCAATGGCTCTTCTTCATGCTGGAGAGAAGTCACCAGTGGAGTACACAGGGTTCTGTCCTGGGCCCAGTGCTATTCAACATCTTTATCAATGACTTGGATAAAGGAATCAGAGGGCATACTTATCAAATTTTCAGATGACACCAAATTAGGAGAGTTACCTAATATCCCAGAGGGCAGGATCAGTATTCACTATGACATTAACAGATTGGAGAGCTGGGGCAGAACTAACAAAATGAATTTCAACAAGGAGAAATGCAAGATACTACACTTGGGTGGAAAAAATGAAATGCACAGAACAGACCACCCCGAGAGAGTAGCATCCTGCTGCCTCTTTCAGCGCTGGATCGGGGCTGTGGCAACCACATGCTGCAGCCCCAATCTGGCTCTTTGTTGGCCCCAAAAGGGCTGACAAAATGCCACACTTAATCGAAGCAGCGAAAAGCTGTCCTTGCTGCAGTGGTGGCTGTTGCTGTGGCTTTTCGGAGTTTCTTTGGTGCAGGGCATCTAAATGTTGTGCAAAAGACACATCCTTTCACTGCATGCTGTGTGGTCAGGCGGGCAGTGTGACTCCAGCATTGGAATGGCATCAGGCCATGTGGCATTCAGATATCACACCCCCATTCTGCCCCATTTAACACTAGCCTGTTTAGTCTCCAAGAGTCTTAGTAGACCACAAGATAAACATGAGTGTACAGTGTGATGCAGCAGCTAAAAAAACCCAACATGGCCCTACGCTATATCAATAGGAGTGCAGTGTACAGATATCACCTGGAATACTGTCCCCATTTCTGGGCACCATAATTCAAGAGTGATATTGACAAGCAAGTGTCTCGATTGAGGGAAGTAACAGTACCACTCTAGTCTTCTTTGGTCAGATCTCACTTGGAATACTATTGTGTACAGTTTGGGCATCACAATTCAAGAAGGATGTTGACAAGCTACAGCGTGTCCAGAGAAGGACAACCAAAATGGTGAAAGGTCTGGAAACCATGCCCTATAATAAGTGAATCAGGGAGCTGGGTATGTTTAGCCAGGAGAAGAGAAGGTTATGATAGCCATGTTTAAATATCTGAAAGGAGGTCATAATGAGGATGAAGCAAGCTTTTTTCTGCTGCTCCAGAGAATAGGATAGGGTGCAGATAGGGAACAGATAGGGAGATGATTTGGAGCAGATAAGGAGCACAAAGGGAGCAGATAGGGAACAGACAGGGAGCAGATAGGGAGGAAATAAGGACCAAATAGGTAGGAGATAATAAGTAGGCAGGGAACACAAAGGGAATAGATAGGGATCGGACAGGAAACAGATAAGGAACAGATAGAAACCTGAAAAGGAGCAGAATGGGAACAGATAGGGAACACAAAGGGAACAGATGGAGAACAGACAGGGAGCAGATAATGAGCAGATAGGAACCAATACAAAGCAAATAGGGAACACAAAGGGAACAGACAAAAAGCAGATAGGCAACAGATAAGGAACATACAGGGAGGATACAAGGAGAGGGAACACAAAGGGAGCAGATAGGTAACAGGAAAAAGATAGGAAGCAGATAGGAAGCAGATAGTGAAGACACAGAGAACAGATAGGGAGAAAATAAGGAGCAGGAGCTGACAGAGAACACAAAGGGGACAGATAAGGGCAGACAGGGAAAAGGGAGCAAATAAGTGATACAACGGGGCTAAACAGACAGGCAAAAAGAGGTGCTTTCAGGCTGACTTGAAGGTGTGGCGTTTAGTTGACACATGCCTTGAAGCCAGCAGAAAAGAGCCCTTATTCAGCGAAAAGGTGTTTCAAAAAGAAGTAGCCTTTTCTGCTTCTTCTTGGCTTGAAGCTATGTCATGTGGTCATGACATGAGCACTCCAGCTGCCTTGGGAGCCGGTGGTGCTGTTGGTGGGGTTTCAATGTGGCTTCAGAAAAGACAGCTTCAAGCCACTTTTTCCTGCCCATCTGTTTCACCCCAAAGAGAACTTATAGGAAACAGACACAGAGCCAATAGTGAATAGATAGGGAGCTGATAAGGGAACCAATATGAACCCTTCATTTAGTAACTGATTCTATCATATATGATCCATAGTTTTTTTGTGGGTTTTTTGGGCTATGTGGCCATGTTAGGAGTTCATTCCTGATGTAGCCACAGATTCTGGAGAAACGTCAGGAATAAACTCTTCTAGAACATGACCTCATAGCCCGAAAAACCCACAAAAAACTATGAATGCCGGCCATGAAAGCCTTCAGCTTCACAAACAGATGAATGCTTCTTTAACATGCTGGTGGTATCTCGCTGTCTGATCTCTCCATTTTCTATTTCTTTTGCTCTTCATGCATGCTCAGCAAGGGACTCTAGAGACAGCTGTTGTACATCTTGGCTGTTGTATATGGTTGTGGGTATTGGAGAAATTAATTAACAAAAATGGAATTGTTTAAAGAAGAAAGAGAGAGAATGGATTTTGAAACTGAAAACTTTAGCATCAGAAGGTTTGAATGAATATTTGAAAATACAATGCTTAAGATGAAAAAAAAAAGTCTGGAATGGATAGGTATAGGTTGAGCAACTTTTAGCCTATTACATCGACTATGTAAGATAGAGCTGATTTGCTTTTATGGGACAGATTGCATCATATGTGTTCTGATTGGTTCTCCCCGATGAAGTCATTGAAAAAAATCCATAAATAAGAATTCATTGGTAGTCCAATTTTGTTTCCTCTAATAATCAAATATCCACTTGTTTGGAGAGTGCAGACTGCAGCTCCTGAAATTTCTCAGCATTGGTATGTATATATTCATATGTATAATAGAAACTGTTATGTTTTCTAAAGGAGATTTTTAAAAGAGATGATTTATGTGTTGACTCAAATATTCCATACATAGTAAATGGGTTTCTTTTTATTATAGAATAGTGCCTAAAGAAGGCCAATTGGTGAGAAGGCTAAAATGCATTGGGCTTTTTAACTAATAAAAGGTTTTGACCATCACATAGCACACGGGACTTTGTCTCCTTCCATTCTTCCACAAATGATTATCACACGCAATTGTGCAAATAAAGTGATATTGGAAATTCATTACCGCTGAAATCCCAAAAATAAAAAGATGTGCATTAATCCTTCTTTGTGACCACTTTAATGGTGGGTTTTGTACAACATCATGTGGAATCATAATCATGTGGATTTCCAGGATATTCACGGGATAAACTCCCGATCTGCTTTGTGTGATAAACTCCATAGTTGGAGTACCTGAGGAAAAGGTGCTATAAAGATTTGGAGGAAAGTGTAATCTCTGACATAAAATGCTAAAGTAAAGTTGGGGATTACCAAAAGAATACTCATTCAAGTGGTTTCTTTGATAAAAGTTTGAGTTAAAGTGAGAAATCACCGAAGTAACAAGAAACAAGCATAAATAAAGTAAAAAAAAAAAAAAAAGTATCATGTTGGATTTCAACAAAAGTATTTCCTGAGGTAAGCACTGTTGGCAAATGTAAGGGAATATGGATCTTTATAGCTTGCAAAAAAAAAAAAAAAAAAAAAAAGCAAAACCAAATTTGGAAAACCCTATTCCAGAAGTGAGGAGACAATGGAGACTATAGACACAAACACATCTGAACCCTGAGGTTGGATGGAAAGAGTGCCCATACTATCCACCTTGCCCCCACTGTAGTAATAGATTTCTTTCCTTTGCTTAGCCTTGTTTCTCTCTTCATCTTCACTTTCCTGCCTTCCCTGGGCATGAGGTGCAAGAGTAGGATGGGGCAATATGAGATGAAGAAGGGCAAAAGGTGTGGCAGCATGCCACAACAGGATGGGCAATGTCAACATGACCTGAAAGAGTTATATATTTAGTTTTGGATTTAGTTACTGGATGACTGTCTTCCAGAAGGGGATCTTTACAAGTGAAGATCTTATCTAGTTCCTTCCCCTTATGGACCCTTCCACTATAGAGCCAAGCACAGCTGAACCCTGAGGTTGGTGGGAAAGAGGGCCACCTTGCCCACATTGCTGCTAATAGATTTCTTCTCTTTTGCCTTGCTTCTCTCCTTTTTCCTCCTGCCCCATTTTGCTGCAGCTGTCAGATTTTGCAGGGGATGGGCATGAGGTTCAAGGGCAGAGTAAGAAGAGCATGAGGTGTGGCAGCATGCCATGATTGGGTGGGTAAAATCACAGAGTGCAAGGACAAGTGAGGGAAGGAGAGCAGAGAGAATGGGAAGCATGGTGGTGGGGTAAGTGAAAGGGATGGAGGCATGGCAATGTGAGGCACGGAAAGGGCTGGGAGCAGGGGGAGAGAGGCACAACAATGCAAAGCCAGGTAAGGAGGAAGGCAGAGCAAGAGGTATAGAGGCAGGGTGCAAGATGCAAGGGGGGAAGAACAGCAATTTGAGGCAAGGTGGGGAGGAGAATGCAAGGGGATGCCAGGGAAGAAGGTGGGAGGCAAGGTGCAAAGGAAGGATGGTGACACAAGGGGATTCCAGGGGAGAGGGTGGAAGCACAGTGAGAGGTAAGGTGCAAAGGAGGGATGGTGAAAAAAGGGGATTACAAATGAGAAGGTGGGAGGCATGATGGGTGCAAAGGAGGCATGGAAATTTATCGCACGGGAGGAATTTCTCCCAATTTCGAATTGAGCCAATTCGAATTCACATAAATTTGCTAGTTTAGTGAATTTAAGTGAAATCTAATTGTGTTTTGAATACATTCAGAATGACCCCCCCCCCATTGCCTGAAATTGCATGAGATATTCTTATACGCATTAACGTAAAACCTAGTATTGCGTTCGGAATGACTTCCCATTGCCCAAAATTACGTGAGATACTTTAATACGCAATTACGTGAAACCCCATGATTGCGTTCAGTTTGCCATTGCATTATACCCCCAAATTCCATTGTATGATAAACTCCATGGTGACAAAAGTGGATGCAAGGGGAGAAGGGGAGAGGTGCGGTGGGTGCAAGGTGCAAAAGAGGCATGGTGGCACAAGGCAATGTAAGGGGAGAGAGTTGGAGAGGTGGTGCGTGCAAGGGAGGGATAGTGGCCTAAACGAATGCAAGGGGAGAGAGTGGGAGTCACAGTGGGTACAAGATGCAAGGTGCAAAGGAGGAGCCATAGCAACAAGTGGTGAGGCAAAGAGGATGAGAAGGTGGAAGAATCAGCAATGTTGTATTGTGATGGAAGAGGAGGTTGTTGGGAGGGGACTAGGCAGGGGAAGTGGCAGCAGGGTAAAGGGGGAGTGAATGAGTAAACTAAAACAATCCCTCCAGAAATGGAGATATTATATTCTAACATTTTTATTCATATCTTTCCTGTTTTAAATGCTTGTTATCCACTGCACATCAGCTTGGGAGTCTAATGGGTTGAAGAGAGTTAAAGGAAATGCTTTGAATATATTTGTAAATAAATTAAATGCTACACATATCAGAGTCTCTTGTCTTTTCTTGCTCAGAAAAGAAAATAACCACTACTTATTTTTCCTTCTGTTGCAAACTTAAGAAATGTATTGATTTTGATGCTTCAGGGAGGATACTAGATTTTCTAGGAATGTTGTGTGTTGTTACTTGCTGTTAAGTTGCCTTCAGTTTATGGCAACCCTCTGAGTGAGAGCCCTCCAAGAGGTCCAGTCATAAACAGCTCTGCTCAGGTCTTAAAAATTTAGAACAGCCACAGCTTTCTTAACTTATGCCTCTTCTTTTTTTGAACCTAGCTTAGACATCTGGTATTTCTTGCTCCTTATATCGTAAAAATCTTTATGACAGTCTTTGTTGAAAAATCATGAGCATCACTTTGCTTGTATAGGAGATTATTGCATTAGCCCATTGGCTACTGCTAGGTGATGTTTGATCCCAAGGTAGAGATAAAACAGAACATGGAGGGGAGAGATGAAGATGTCTTATTTTGGTAGAGCATGTCGAGCAAGAAAGACTTGGAGAGAGGGAATAGAAGGGGGTCAAGAAGTAGGGGTGGTCTTTATTGGGAACTAGAAAGCTGCTGGTGGGAAATTGCCCAAAACAAGAGAATAAGAGAAATGATTTAGGGAAAAAGTAATTGGTATAGGTGAAAAAGGAGAGACAGGAAATTTTGGGAAGTACAATCCCAACTTTTTTCCATTGTATAAAATCATACCATAGCTCTTCCTCCCCAGCACGCCCCAATTTTTCCAGCGTGAGGTGATGGAGCTATTAAAGAAATGGCTGGGTCACCCCAAGGAGCTCTACAACTTGGTGCGGTTCAAGATGGGAAGTTACAAGACTATGATAACCCAGGTAAGCTGGTGTGTATCTGTTGACCAGATGCTTCTTCTCCTCTTTTCAATTTGGTTGTTAGTCTTTGTTCTGGTCATCTTCTTATAAACTGAATTAGCACTGGTTAGTTATTCATAAAATGATATGCTGTTGTTCTTCTTTTGTAACCTCACTGGGATATGGAAACCTAAATCTTGGGGAAATGCACTTTGCACATGTTCAGATAATCAGTAGAATCAGTCGTTCCCACTGGCATGATTGGCTGGGTTATTTTGGGGGTTGGGGGATGCTGGTTATGTTAACTCACCAGTCATCTCTTTTTTCCATTTTTTGTGATGTTCAGGTGTGTATATGTCATCTTATGGTGACCCCATGAATTTCATAGGGTCTTGTTAAGCAAGGAGTATTCAGAGATGGTTTTGCCAGTTCCTCTGAAATGCACTACCTGAGACATGTTTCAAAGGAGGATAAAGGCAGACCACCTCTTGAGTATTTCTTGCCTAAGAAAACCCTCTGGAAGTCATGAAGTTGTCCAAAGAAAACACGCAAGTGTACATGCACACATAAAAGTGTTTTAAACTGAAGAAACCGTTCTGGACTTGCCAACTCTTGAGACTTCATAATAATTATATTTTATTTAAGTTAAAACATTAAATATGTAATAATAAATTACTGTCTTTGGTCACCACCCACCTACTCACATAACATTCAGTAAATGGTCTTCTGTGTTCTGATCAGATTATTGTTATTCACAAATAAAAATAAAAGAAATAGAAAATAAAGGCAATCAGGCCTCCTGGGAAAAATGAGAGGTAGAGGGGACAGGAAGAGAACAGAAGACACTGACATGATATGACTGCCAAAATCGCAACTGCCCTGGCAGTGACGTTTCGCACCTGAGGACTTGTGTAATTGTGACAGGTTTTCCCCATCAATGAAATGGGGCATACTAACTGCGCTTTGGAAACACAGCAGCTATGGGTGAGAGGCGCCATTGTGCAATAGATATCACCAAAGCTGTTTTTTTCTGGATGTAATTGCAGTTTGAAAGCCATGCATAGTATCCTCCTTGAAAAGCCTAGCCTACTAGAAGTTGATTTTGGCACAATCCCTATCCCTAAACAAATGGGAATAGCATCCCAAAGTAATTTTACTCAGACTTTGTCTTTTAAAAAAGTCATTGAAGAGGGACTAAAACCAACCTCCTTCCCAAGGCTTGGGGTTTCCTGAAGTTGTAGGTGAGTGGGCGAAATCGTCTGAAGCAAGTATCCTCCCTCTCTTTTGATGCTAGTATGACACATACAACACACATCCTGTGTTTTTGTCTAGATGCTCCCAAACCTTATTTTATTCCACCCTGTTCCTAGTTTTTTTTTAAACTCCTAGAACAGGAAAGGTTAACTCATCATTTGGGGCTGAGGAAATATTCAGGGAAGAGAAGAGAAGAGAAGAGAAGGGGGAGACAGTGGATGGCTCTCTCTTCTTTCTCTGGACCCAGGAAAGAGATGGTAGCTGTGGGTTCTCTTTTCCTCCTCCTCCAGGCATGCTCTGGCACCACTTTTCCTGGGCCCGGCACCTGGTGATTGCGGGCATGGGGGCGCCAGCCTAGGTATACACCTCTGGCAATGCTCCCTGGCTCCTATTGTGCATGGCACACTTCATTTCTTTTCCATGACCATGAGCTTCAAGGTGACCACATCTCTATGTGTACTGTATGACAGTTTTCTCTCTATCCTGGGGAGAAGGAGAAAGAGAAGGAGGAGGAGAAGGGAGGGAGGGAGGGAGGCATTGGGGCCCTGCTGGGGCACACTGGAAGCCAGAGAAGGCTGTTTGCATGCCAGCAGTGCCAGTTACCTCCTGCTCTGCTGCTCTGCCATCGTTGAATTGCTTCCTTGCTTTATGGCAACTCAGACCATTGCCACCTCCCCAATGCCTGTGTTCTACTTGCAGTACTCACTCAGTGACAGCCTCCGCCTCTGCTACAAGCACCTCAACCAGATCAACTGGCGCTATGCCACCATCATCCAGGCACTTGACGGGGAGCTGTGGTGAGTTGGGCCTGTGTGTGTTGGAAGGAAGGAAAGAAGGAAGAAAGGCAGGCAGGCAGGCAGGCAGGCAGGCAGGCAGGCAGGCAGGCAGGCGAGCCCCTACTGCTGGGGAGAACCTGAGCAAGCACACCTTAAATTCTCCCCTATCCCTGCCAGTTATGCTCCCAGAATAGTATAGTTGACCCCTGACATTAACTGGTTTCTCTTTCACAGATTTCATCGCTCATAAATATTGATCACTCAGATCAATTTTCTAATCTCATTCATGTACAGCCTCTTTTCTAAAGACCAGAAAGTGGGTAAGATCCTCCTCCAGCTAGATGTGCAAAGTAAGACTGTTCCACAAATGCGGAATCAGATTCTGAAAGGCTCACAGCCTTCATAGAGCCATACGTGTTTGTGGAACTGCCAATAAGCTTTTGCCTGTAGCTAGATGGTAAATACCATACTAGCCAAGCTGCCAGATATTGGGGAAGGTTAAAGCACCGGGCCTTTATTTATTTATTTAATTATATCCCAGTTTTCTCCCTCAAGAGACTCAAAGCAACTTATACTGTATGTTAAAATTACATATAGTTGAAAATTGACATTTGTGGGTTTAATCTTTGCGGATTTGATTATTCACACATTTGCTATCAATAGTTAAATATAATATTTTTGGAGTTTTATGGCCTACTATAGAAAAATAGCAGACATCATACATAGGAGTTTATCACACAGGAGGAATTTTTCTCAATTTCGAAAGAAATGGAAGTGAGGCTAGTTCAAAATTGAGTAAATTCGCTAGTTCAGCGAATTTACATGATTGCGTATTGACACTGCATTGCGTTCAGAACTGCCTGAAATTGCCTCCCAGTGCCCAAAATTGCGTGTGATCGTTTCTCACTCAATCACGCGAAACCCCATTATTGCATTCGGAAGGACTTCCCTTTGACCAAAAATGTGTGTGATCAGCTTTTACGCAATCACACAAAACCCCATGATTGCATTCAGACTGCCATTGGATTATACTTCCAATTCCCTTCATGTGATAAAACTCCATAGAATAGAAAATGTAAAGATTTTTTTAAAAATTTTAGTTATTCATAAATATATGAAATAACGTTAAGAATCCCTGCTTCTTCTTCCACCCCTGGAACTGGTACTGGTCACCTTAACACAGCTGATTTCCTCCTTTCTGGCCACATCCAGGACTTCAAGGCCCAGCATGCCAGGAAAGAAGCAGCACTTCACTTGGGTTTCTTAGTCCGTAAAATAGCAGTATAGACTGAGGGTTTATCTACACTGGTAAAAAAAATCACATGTCCATTTCTTTAAGTGCAGTTCATAGCTTTTCTATGATACTATGGGGCTTTCTAGATTGGCAGGAAAGTGTGACATGAAGTTGCCTTTTCCTTAATGCTTAGCAGCTGCACCGCAACCTTTAGATGGAGCTGCGCTGTTCCGCAGTTTTTAAAAAAGAAGCTGGGAAAACCAGCACCTTTTTAAAGGCGCTTCTTCTCCCCTAAAACGCAAAAAAAGCGTTTTCATGGCACACTTTCCCTTTTTCTCATCTAAAGGCTAGAGTTTCATGCAGCCATGAACACACTTCTTTTTGCCAATCTAGAAAGCCCCTATGATTCTACCGGTATGGTTTTCATTTTTCTGGTCACCACATTTTAAGAAGGATGTTGACGTGCTGGAATGTCTCCAGAGGAAGGCAACCAAAATGGTGAAGGTCTGGAAGCCATGCCTTATGAGAAGCAATTTAAGAAGCTGGGTATATTTAGCCTCAGGAAGAGAAGGTTAATGGGTGAGATGATAGCCATGTTTAAATATTTGAAGGGATGTCATATTGAGGATGAAACAAACTTATTTTCTTCTGCTCCAGAGATTAGGACATGGCGCAATGGATTTAAACTACAGGAAAAGAGATTCTTTCTAAACATTAGGAAGAACTTTCTGACAGTAAGAGCTGTTTGACCGTGGAACATGCTGCCTTGGAGTGTGGTAGTCACCTCCTTTTGAGGTTTTCAAACAGAAGCTAGATGGTCATCTCTTGGGGGTACTTTGATTTTGTCATCCTACATGTCAAGGGGCTTGGAATGAATGGCCCTTATGGTCTCACCCAACTCTTTGATTCCACAATCTATTTAATCAAAGGGTCTCCCGCAATCTACCGCTGGCTCTCATTATCTACAGATTCTTTATCCATGGTTTCAAGCATCTATAGTTTGAAAATATTTTTAAAATATATAAATTACAAAATGCAAACCTTGATTTTGCCATTTTATATAAGAGACATCATTTTATTATGCTACTGTATTTAATGAGACTTGAGCATCCATTGATTTAGTAAAATCCACAGATTCTTTACTTCACTCCATAGTTCATTTACTTCACTCCATAGTTCATTTGATTCCCTGTCATTTACTGTAAGCTTAGCAGTGCAAGGCATTAAATTCTGAGCCTTATCACATTATTTCAAATCATATTTGAAAACTCCTGGAGAACAGGAGAGATCCCAGCGGACTGGCGAAGGGCAAACGTTGTCCCCATCTTCAAAAAGGGGAAAAAAGAGGATCCCAACAATTATAGTCCAGTTAGTCTGACATCAGTTCTAGGAAAGATTCTGGAGCAGATCATTAAACAGAGAGTCTGTGAACATCTAGAAGGCAATGCCATAATCACAAAAACTCAACATGGGTTTCAGAGAAACAAGTCATGCCAGACAAATCTAATCTCTTTCTTTGATAAAATTACCAGTTTGGTAGATGAAGGGAATGCTGTGGATATAGTATATCTTGATTTCAGTAAGGCCTTTGACAAGGTTTCCCATGACATTCTTGCAAACAAGCTTGTAAAATGTGGGCTAGACAAAGGAACTGTTAAATGGATCTGTAATTGGTTGACTGGCCGAACCCAAAGGGTGCTCAACAATGGCTCCTTTTCATCCTGGAGAGAAGTGACCAGTGGGGTCCCACAGGGCTCTGTCCTGGGCCCAGTGCTATTCAACATCTTTATCAATGACCTGGATGACAGAATTGGGAGCATACTAATCAAATTTGCAGATGACACCAAATTAGGGGGAATAGCTAATACCCCAGAGGACAGGATCAAGATTCAAAATGACCTGAATAGACTAGAAAGCTGGGCCAAAGCTAACAAAATGAAATTCAACACAGAGAAATGTAAGGTATTGCACTTAGGGCGGAAAAATAAAATGCACAGATATAGGATGGGGGACACCTGGCTGAATGAAACTACATGTGAAAGGGATCTAGGAGTCCAAGTAGACCACAAGTTGAACATGAGTGAACAGTGTGATGCGGCAGCTAAAAAGGCCAATGCTATTTTGGGCTGCATTAATAGAAGTATAGTGTCTAGATCAAGAGAAGTAATAGTGCCACTGTATTCTGCTTTGGTCAGGCCCCACCTAGAATATTGTGTCCAGTTCTGGGCGCCACAATTCAGAAAGGACATTGAGAAACTGGAGCGTGTCCAAAGGAGGGCGACAAAAATGGTGAAGGGTCTGGAAACCATGCCCTATGAGGAACGACTTAGGGAGCTGGGGATGTTTAGCCTGGAGAAAAGAAGGTTAAGAGGTGATATGATAGCCCTGTTTAAATATTTGAAAGGATGTCATATTGAGGAGGGAGCAAGCTTGTTTTCTGCTGCTCCAGAGAACAGGACCCGGAACAATGGATGCAAGATACAGGAAAAGAGATTCCACCTCAACATTAGGAAGAACTTCCTGACAGTAAGGGCTGTTCGACAGTGGAACGCACTTCCTCGGAAGGTGATAGAGTCTCCTTCCTTGGAGGTCTTTAAGCAGAGGCTGGATGGCCATCTGTCGGGGATGCTTTGATTTGGATTTCCTGCATGGCAGGGGGTTGGACTGGATGGCCCTAGTGGTCTCTTCCAACTCTACGATTCTATGATTCTATGATTCTATGATTCTATGATTTAATCAAATCAGCAGGCAAATGAAAAGACACATTTTTTTCTGGAAAAGTCCGTTTGGCAAAAATGACACTTTTACAATGATCTCCCATACTTTTACAACCTGAAGAGAAGCAACGACATGCAGAGGCAGAAAAAGAAACACGTGTCTTTGCCTGACGGCAATAAGGGTCTCTCTCTATGGGAATGTTCTGGTTGTATTTCAGCATGATTGTTGCTCCTGAGCTCGCTTTTGCAGTAAAAACAGAGCTTATCCATCTTCTGCTTCCCATTGTGTAGTCTAACTGATTTTAATATTGGCCATCCAGTGATGTCCATGTGTACAGTTTTCTCTTTGTTGTTTGGAGAATGTGTTTGGAATGAACAGACTGTTGGCTTTGCAGAAATCTTTTAGGCCTGTAAAGCAGGAGTGGGCAATGTTTAGAGGTCTGTGGCTCACACACATCTCCCAGCAGACTTCAGAGGGCTGCACCCACCCACCTCCACTTCTCAGACACCCGCACCAAGTCAAGGCATCATTTTTTTTAATTAAAGCTTTTGGGGCCTAATTTATGTTTAATCATTCACCCTTTTTAAAACTGTTTTAGACTTTTAGATCTTCTTTTGACTTGCTTGAATTGTTTAATATGTTTTTATCTTGTTTAAATAATGATAACAACAGATCAAAAATTCCTACACCTCCTGCAGTTCTTTCTAGTGGAGGCAACATTCTTAACTCCTGTTCCTGGTTTGTGTTGCCTGATAATCTCAGACCTTGCTCCATTTAATGTCTATACTTTTGGATGTCCATTTTCAACTGTAGTTCGAATTTACTGCTTGCCTGTGTCGATTTAGACTGGTCTGGCTATACTGCTACATCATCCTTGCTGGTGAGCCATGCATCCCTCAGCGATTCTCCCATGTTCTCTTGCCACCTGTACTCTCTCTTGGGGACCTGGAAGGAAAGGGCAATCTCGCTGTACTCCTCTGACTGAGGCCTGAAAGTGGAGTGTGTGAGGGCTTGGTTTTTTTCCAGAACAACTTCTGGATTTGAAGAAAGCCCTGGGCATAAATCATTTGCGAAGGGGGCACACAGCAAAGTGGCCCCAAACATGAACCCTTGTGGGTTTGGGGACATCATTGGCCATCTGAGGGTTAGATTCTTTGGAGGAGAAATGGTGTGTGTATATATGGAGGGTATATAGGGAACCTTTGTTTATGTGTGTATGTGCCTTCAATTCACTTACCAAGTTATGGCGATTTCGTAAATTTTACAAAGTTTTGTTAAGCAAGAAATACTCATAGATTGTTTCACCAGTTCCTTCCTCTGAAGTACTGCCTGCAGCACCTGGAATTCATTGGCATCCAAGTCACAAAGGAACTTCTTTTCTCCTGCATCCCCACAGCCATGTGGTTTGCATCTTCTACTTGGTTCTCCGGGCTTTGGACTCAGTGGAGGATGATATGACGATCAGCCTGGAAACCAAGATCTCCATGTTACACAACTTCCACTCCTACCTGTATCAGCCAGACTGGCGATTCATGGAGAGCAATGAGAAACACAAACAAGTGCTGGAGGATTTCCCAAGGGTGAGTCATTGCCTCTAATTGGATCTTGGGATACTACTACTACTACTACTATTACTTACCCATATCTTCCCATCAATCAAGGAGCGGAACAACAATAGATTAATAATAATAATAATAATAATAATAATGTTTATTTATAACCCGCTCCTCTAATAGAATATACAACACATAACAACTGTTAAAAACATAACATCACTTCAAAACTAAAAACATATAAACCAGTTAAAACACATGACAGCAATTTAAGACGTTAAGGCCAGCACATATTAAAATAATCCATAATTTAACATTCATAATTTAAAATTCTCCATTTAAAAATAATCCCCTGGAAGAGTCTGCTTTTCTATGCTGTTTAAAATTCAGACAGTGAATCCAGCTGTTGAATTTCACACTGTTTGGCATTGCCTCTTGCACAAAAGCCATGCAGCTTGCTTGACTTGTGCAATAATCCCAATGGGGAAACTGCAACAGCATTCCCGTCCTGGAGTATTTTTGTGTGTTTTTATATTTATTTATTTATTCCCCACCCTTCAGTCCTAAAGGCTATCAGAGTGGCTTACAATTATTATTATTAATTAGACGGTTCCCTGCTCTCAGGCTTACAATCTAAGAAGACACGACAGAAAAGGAGAAGGGAATGGTGGTGGGGAAAGGGATCAGGTCCAAAAGTTCTTCTCTCCCTTTGAGGCCTGGAGCAAGGCAGCTGATGGAGTTTGGCCTGTCCTTTCACTCCCTCCTGGGCAAGATGGTGTAGCATGGAGGGAGGGCTCTTTCACTTGAGGACAGGCCAGATGGTGTTGCTAGGCCTCTCCTGGAGTCCTTTCACTCCCTCCAGAAGATGCCAGCCACAGTTGCTGGTGAAACATCAGAAAGGAACTCTTCTAGAACATGGCCACATATCCCGAAAGCTCCACAAAAAACTATGGATGCCGGCCATGAAAGCCTTCGACTCCACAGAGGCTGTATCCATTGCCTTTTGGCTGAGCCATCTGGAAAAAAACAAGATTCTGTCCTTCCCTACTTTTGCATTTTCAGTTCAGTTTGCAGCCACTGAAGTTGGATGGGGCGGGGGATTTTTGCATTTTGTGCCCAACTAACTCCATTTTCTTTTGCAGTCTCTCCCAGAATGGTGACATGATGTGACATCTCATTTCTTTTTTGTCATTTGGAGAGGCGCTGCAGAGGGAAAATAGAACTATTGGGGCTTGTTGTGGTTGAGTATGGCCCACAGTCAGGCCCAGGATGGGGGGACCTGATGAATTACCATCCTTCCTCTATGCTGTATAACATTTTAAAAATAAAACTCTTTGTGTTTCATAGTCAGACGTGGATTTCCAGTTACTTTTTATTTATTTTTTCCTGATTTTGGACAGCTTAGCCCCATGAACCTGGTGCAGTTGCCTCCACCAATATTAAAAATATTGCTGTTCGGTGCCTTCACTTTTCAGACTTAGAACAGTCCTAAGGTGAATCTAACGTGGGGTTTTCTAGGCCAGATTTCTTCATGCTGCAGGTAACTTTAGAAAAATGCTGCAGGTAACTTTAGAAAAGTGTTCTTTCTTGTTCATAACAAAAATTCTACTCATTTGAACTTCTTATGTACCTCAATGGCAGTGGTGCAAACCATTCCACATACCTGGCTGATAATCTTTCCTCTCATGCTGAGAGAATGTGACTTGTTCATGGTGACCCAGTGAATTTCCATAGTGAGCAGAGATTTAAACCCTCACATCCAGTCTCAGTAAAATATAAATTCTTTTGGTATTTTTGTTTTTTTAGAAAAACATTTTCAAACTGTGGATAGAATAAATTCATGGAATAAATGAATCCATGAATAAAGAATCTGTGGAGGGCCAACTGTATTTAGTAAGGTTATACTGTGGTTCTACTTAGTTTGGCCTTGGCAGAGAAAACTGTCACTCAGATCCCCTAAACTCTAATTTTTGCCTTTGGCTTATTTTGGAAGTTAGCCTATTTTTCTCTTATGTGTCAGATAATCTTGGAGTTCCGGAACTTGCCGAAGGTCTATCAGGATGTGATTGCTGACATTTGCCACAAGATGGGCCTTGGGATGG
Organism: Urosaurus nigricauda; assembly: GCA_034509955.1. Classification (NCBI taxonomy): domain Eukaryota; kingdom Metazoa; phylum Chordata; class Lepidosauria; order Squamata; family Phrynosomatidae; genus Urosaurus; species Urosaurus nigricauda. The sequence continues at coordinate 373,133,545 of JAOEGL010000001.1, read as the reverse complement.
CCGAGTTCTTGGAGAAGAAGGTGGAATCCAAGAAGGACTGGTATAAAGTCAGTGGCTTTGCCCAGGAAATCTTCATGGTGGTTGCATGGTGTTGATCAGCAAAAATAGTGGTTCTGTGATTAGAAATCTTGCTGTGAAAAGCTGCCAATCCTAGCTTTGTGCTTTCAAGGCGGAACCTTTTCTCCTATTAAAAAAAAAACATGAAGATGTATGGTGAGGTTCATCTTTAGAAGTAACAAAATTAAAAAAAGAAAAGAAAAGGACTTCATTTGATACAGGGCTAAAGTCCAGCCTATCTGAAAGAATATCTTTCCCTATATGAACTTACCAGAGTCTAATAGTCCTCAGGGGAGGGCTTTCTCTTGGTCCCACTATCTGCATGGGCACATTTGGTGGAGAAACAAGAGAGGGGCTTCTTGGTAGCTGCTCCCAGGCTTTGTACATTCCTCACATGGGGACAAGGTTGGCTTCCTCTATGTCCTCCTTTCACCTGCAAGCAATTTTTCCCCCCTAAACTTCTAGAAATCTCTTGAAGGCTTCTTCAAAAATGCATTCAGGGATGCCTTTTTCTTTTCACAGCATCCTTTTCTCTTGGTTTCCATTTTTTTTTCCAGCTAGAGTGATAGATCTAAGCTTTTTTTCACATTACAGGTCATTGATGAGGCAGGATTATCTACACTCCCTATTGTTCATACATGCTCAGCAAAGGATTCTGGAAGAAGCTGCTGTTTACTTTGGCTATTTTAGGGAAACACACACTGCGACGGTGGGATCATCTAGAGCAGAAACTTACTCTTTTCCATCTCAGCCCTTGTTTCTTGTTTTGTTTGCTGTGGGTGCACTACTACAACCCAGCACCAAGAGTCTGTATTTTTCTAGCTCTTCTTCACTGTCCTTTCAATGCTAATGCAGCAAAAAAAACTTTCAGCTAGACAGAAGATGAGGAGGAAAATTGGGACCTGATGGGTATTAAAAAAAAACTTTGTTAAAAGGAGGTTCATTGTCGGAGGCTTTGTTAAATAATCTGTACCTGTGTAAAATGTGTTCCACTCCTAAATGCCATGAGGTTGTGTTGAGGAATTTCACCACATTATTGTCAGCTTTCTATTCAGCCCTAGGACCACCCTTTGTCCAGCCCCACTCTAAAGTCTTGCATTTTTGAACCTCTCTAGTACTGTCACTACGTTGCCGGCCTGGTGGGGATTGGACTCTCGCAACTTTTCTCTGCATCCAAGCTTGAAGACCCTATTGTTGGCCAGGACACAGAACTCGCTGATTCTTTGGGAATTTTCTTGGAGAAAACCAACATCATCCGGGATTATCTGGAGGACCAAATTGAAGGCAGAGAATTTTGGCCCCAAGAGGTAAGGAAAATCAGGGTGAAGCAGATAGTAGGGAAGAAGGGCAAATAACATTTGAGTTGGGGAAGGATCACAGCTGAGTGGCAGACGATGTGATCTCGAGTTCCTTCCCCACCTTCTCTAGTTGTTGGCATGTTTCTTCCATTCATTCGAAATGACCATACTGCCTTATTTTAGAAGCTAAGCAGGATCAGGCCTGGAGGGAAAGTTAGGAAAAAATAATTAAAGGATAGGAGTGAAGACTGATAGCATGATTACACTCCCAAAATATCTCAAGGGCTCTCACCAAGAGGAGAGAGCAGGTTTGTTTTCTCCTGCCCAGAGGGTAGATCTAAGAAGATTATCACATGGAGGCTTACCATCCTTAAAACATAGCTAGATCATCCCTAAAGCTCAAGGATGTGATTGATGGTCGCACTTGTCTCCCGTGATGAAATTGTCATGGAAATTCCCATTATGCAGAGAAATGGCAGCTCTGCTAATACTTTAATGGTGGCACACCTCCATGACGATTTCATTTTGGGAGACAAGCATGACTGCCTATTACACCCTTGTGCTTTAGGGATGATCTTGCCATGTTTTAAGGATGGTAAGCCTCTGTGTGATAATCTCCTAGGTCTAATGGTTTTAAGTTGCAGCATGGTAGATTTTGATTGGACATTAGATGGAGAAATGCTAACAGGGAAAAGAGAAAAGGCAGACCTTCTCAACATCTTCTTTGCCTTGGTCTTCTTGCAAAAGGAAGACAGTGCTGAACCCGTAGAAAATAGAGCAGATGATGCTGTAGGGGCAATTCAGTACAGAATAGATAAAGAGGTTGTTGTTGTGTGCCTTCAAGTCATTTCTGACTTACGGCAACCCTAAAGGTTCTCTTGGCAAGATGTGTTTAAAGGAGGTTTGCTATTGTTTTCCGCTGAGCCTGAGAACATGTGACTTGCCCAAGCGGATTACCACCCAGTGGATTACCATGACCAAGCAGGGAATTGATCCCTGCTCTCCAGAATTATAGTCCAACATTCAAACTGCTGTGGTATGCCAGCTCTTAGGTAAAGATATAGTGGAGAAATACTTGGCTACTCTAAATGAATTCAGATCTCTGGAATATTGAAAGAACTTCTTATCTCTCTTCTTTTTCAGTATTAAGTTGATATCAGAAAGAATATTTTATGCATGTAGCTGAGAGAGCATGCCCAGTGCAGGAAACTAGCCATACCTTAGAATGACATCTGTGATCATATAAGGAGATCTAACTGGCTCAGCATGGGGGAATCTCAAGAGCACATGGTCAGGATAGATCAATCAAGATCAGAATCTACATAATTTCTTTATTGAGGTCTGACCAAAGATAAGGTTGATAGACCTTGTGCTTACAAATGAACTGTAACCCAAGTACACTTCCTTCTGAAGAAAATACTCTTTTGTCTAGAGATATTTGCACTGATTGTCCAGTCATTTACAAGTTCTCTTCTGTTGCTATCCTTATTTACAAATTAAAAAGATTACTTCCTTCGTATAACATTCATCTTGTGTGCTTATTACTGTCGTTTTACATAGTTTCCCTGTATATCTAATTTATCTAGATAACTTCAGTATATCAATTGCTCTGTTAATTTACTCATCCCCATTATTCTTATTGTAAAGAAAGTTTGCTTATAAATATACATTCCTAGCTGCACTCTAATATAAATTATTTCCATTGTTTACCACAATACCATCTCCCATTCCTTTTCAGTGTCTTCTTCCTCTTTTCCATGGATAATATTTGCCAGACGATCCATTTGTATCATATCATATAAAGTTTTAATAACCGCTCATCTATAGTTGGAAGGGTATTTAGTTTCCAATATTGAGCCAGAAGTAACCTTCCAGCAGTAGTCATGTAAAGGATTTTATGCCAATGTGGAGTTTCTATTTTCTTTGAAAGTTTGTTTGTCACATTTAGGAGGTAGATTTCAGGGAGTTTTTCAAATTTCATTCCAATAATTTCAGTTACTACCAAATGGATATGATTCCAGAATTTCTTTATCTTGGGACACTCCCACCAGACGTGGCACCATGTTCCTTTTGCTTCCAAGCATTTCCAACAAATGTTGTTCTTTCATTTGTGAATTTTTGCAATCTTAGGTGGAGTAAGATGCCACCTGAATTCCATTTTCTTGTACAGTAATTTTCATGAAGACTGGCAACAGGTAAATTTCAGTGTTCATATTTCAAAGTTCAAGTTCTCTTCCCTTTCTTTCTTCCTGGAAACTTCACTTTAATCCTAAAATCTGCCCCAGGATATGTTTTGCACTATAAATATGCCTGTCAAGACACCCCCAATTTGTTCTTATTTTGAGGTCAGACAGACACTCTGTCTGTATCTCACTTGGTTCCTCAGCAACCACTGGCCACCCCAGAATCCACAGGCAGTGTGCTGTGCCACTTCCATGTCACAGTATCCCCTGATAGAAACCTCTGTTTCTGGAATTGGTACAGTATTATGCTCTGCAATACCTCAAGTTGCTATCTCCTACCACCTTTTATATTGTTAGTTCTTGAATATTTATGTGTGAGCATGCTTTTGTGTGAATGATGATTCCCTGTTATTTACAAATAAACTACATTTGGAACTTGCATTCTGGAGTTTTCTTGAAACAGGTATATATAGGCTTGATCCCTGGTTTTAGTTTCCTAAGCCCTCTCAGCAGCTTTAATTGAGCTAATAAAATTCCCCCTTAATTGAGCTAATAAAATATGCCCTATTAAATATTGATTGTGGGTGCCCTCTCAGGATCCCAGCATTTTGAGGAACAAACTGACAGAAGTAATCTCAGAACCGCTGGCAATAATCTTTGAGAATTCTTAGAGAATGGAAGTCCCAGTAGACTGGAGGAAGGCAAATGTTGTCCCCAACTTCAAAAAGGGTAAAAAAAGAGGACCCAAATGATGTCAGCTTGACAGCAATACCAGATCATGAAACAGACAATCTGTAGGCACTCAGAAAGGAACCCCATAATCACTAAGAACAAGTCATGCCAGAATAATCTTATCTCTTTTTTGGCTAGAGTTACAAGCTTGGTAGATGAGAGGAATGTAGTGTATCTTGATTACAGTAACAGCTTTGACAAAGTCCTCATGTAAACAAGGTAGTGAAATGTGGCCTAGACAATGCAACTATCAATGCAACCTTGGTAGGAGTCCCTAACCCTTTAAGTGTTCCCAGGTTTGGAGCAAATACACAAAGAAGATATCTGACCTGTCTAAGCCTGAGAACATCGACAAAGCTGTGCAGTGTCTGAATGAGCTCATCACTGATGCCTTGCATCATGTCCCTGACATATTGATGTACTTGTCCCGACTGAAGAACCAGAGTGTGTTCAACTTCTGCGCCACCCCCCAGGTAGGTTGGATGGTCTCTGAAAGTTTCTGCCTCTTGGGAGGGCATTCTGTGGGCTCTTTCACATTACACAGTGATAGCACTATGATTCAATTTTAACTTGCATGGCAGCCTCTGTCAGAATCAAAATGGTGAAGGGTCTAGAAACCATTCCTTGTGAGGAGTGACTTAGGGAGCTGGGTATGTTTAGCTGGAGAAGAGATGGTTAAGAGCTGATATGACAGCCCTGTTTAAATATTTGAAGGGCTGTCATGTTGAGGATGGAGCAAGCTTGTTTTCTGCTGCTCCAGAGAATAGGACAAGGGGCAATGGATGCAAGCTAAAGGAAAAGACATTCCATCTAAATATTAGGAGGAACATCCTGATAGTAAGAGCTGTTCAACAGGGGAACACACTCCCTCAGAGGGTGGTGGAGTTCCCTTTTTTTGGAGGTCTTTAAACAGAGGCTGGATGGCCATCTGTTGGGAGTGCTTTGATTTGTATATTCCTGTATGGCAGAATGAGTTGGACTGGATGGCCCTTGGGGTCTCTTCCATCTCTATGATTCAATGATTCTAATGCCCAAAGTCACCTAGTGGGTTTCCATGGCTTAGTGGGAGTTCAAACCATGGTCTCAGGAGTTGTAGTCCAGTGCAGAAACAACTATACCATATTGGCTCCCTAAATCACTTATATCACTCATAAGCAGGACATAAATTTATATTGTAAAACCATTTTTGACAGGCAGTTTTGTGGTGTTTTTTTCTTGGGGTTCAGCAAGATGTTTTGCCCGAATGTACTAGACAGGTTGAACAAATGAAATTGAAAATACTCTAAACCACATGTGATGATGTCAGTGATGATTTATAGCCTGTCTTTTGTCAATTTTGGAACTCAAGAGAACTTGCAAGTTAAAATGTTGTTGTTGTATGCCTTCAAGTCTTTTCCAACTTATGGCGACCCTAAGACAAACCTATCATGGGGTTTTCTTGGCAAGTTTCTTCAGAGGGGGCTTGCCATTGCCATCCTCTGAGACTGAGAGAGTGTGATTTGCCTAAGGTCAGCCAGTGGATTAAAATGGCTGAACTAGGTTTCGAACCCTACTCTCCAGTCCAACGCTCAAACCACCACATCACACTGGATACATCTAAAACAATGTTAAGATGTCTCTGTGTTTGATATTTATTTTGTAACTGTATTGTAACTGATTGATGTTATCTATATTGTATCTCTTATGTAATTTGATTGACTTATGTACTATGTTTGTACTGTGGATTGCTTCATTGATATTGTACTGTATGTGTTCAATTTGATGTTAATGTACTAGGTGATATTATGAACTGTTTTACTGAGATTGTATTATATGTATTTAATTTGATGTTAATGCATTAGGTTTATATTTTGCATAGGATTATTGATATTGTACTGTGTATATTTAATATGTTGTAATCCCGCCTTGATCTGAAAGAAAGGTGGGACATAGAAATAAATAATAATAATAATAATAATAATAATAATAATAATAATAATAATTTATTATTATTATGTGTATGTACACACACACACTATCAATAATATTTAGAATTAAAGCAATTAAAATATTGATGAAGAGAGTGTAAATACCTGGAAGGCATGTGATCCCACCTGATTTTGGAAGCTAAGCAGGATCAGGCCTGGTTTGTACTTGGATGGGGGACAGCCAAGGCATACCAGATGCTGTTGGCTACACATCAGAAGATGGCAATTGCAAACAACCTTTTAGTGTTCTTTGCCAAGGAAAACTGTGAAATACATGGGGTCATCAGAAGTCAACAAACTACCTGAAGGCACATAGACACACACACACACGTATACACACACACAAAGTTGATGAAATATTTGGGCCGGAGTCAACAAACTACCTGAAGGCACATAGGCAGGATTCTTTTTTGTAATTTTGATCTCCTTCTCCCTCTCAGGTAATTGCCATTGCCACCTTGGCCAGATGCTACAACAACCAGCAGTTCTTCAGAGGAGAGATGAAGATCCGGAAGGGGCAAGCTGTCACGCTAATGATGGATGCCACCAACATCCAGGCTGTCAAAGCCATTATGTACAAGTACATGGAAGAGGTGAGTTGGGTGTCAGGGATAGAAAAATGGGATTAAAAAAAATCCTTCTCAGGATTTGCAAACTCAGGGCTGTGGCCTCCTGGACTGAGTCTATCCAGTTGTAATTCAGTCTTGTTCTGTTCCTACCCATATTCTTAAGCTATGCCCAAAGTACAGCAGTCTGAGTTTAGTCATCTTGGCTTGTACAGAACATTCAAGTTTGATTCCCTTTAATACGTATGCATTTGTCTCTTTTGGGAATCCATGGCATCTATAGAGCATATCATAGAGATATCTATGTCTAGAAGATACCATGGACATATTACAGTCCATGGTATCTGTAGGGCATATTGTGAGAAGACATATCTCATTAGAAAAGACAATACTTGGTAAGGGGAATACTATGGGCAGCCAAAATAACAACAAAAACAACAAAAACAAACAAACAGGTCCTGGAACAGATCAAACTTGATATCTCTCTGGGAGCCAAGATGATTAAACTGAGGCTGTTGTACTTTGGCCACATCATGAGAAAAGACCATAAGCTAGGAAAGTGCAGGGAAGTTGAAAAAGAGGAAAACCACATGTTAGATAGATGAATTCTATTAAGGAGGTCACGGATATGAATCTGCAAGAACTAAGAAGAGTAGTGGAAGATAGGGAGTATTAAAGATATCTCATCCATAGGGTCATCATGAGTCGAGATCAACTCAAGAGTGGTTAACAACAACAACAACAACAACAACAAAGGGGAAAAGCAGTAGGAAAAGAGGAAGAGGGAGTATAGGTCATACACAGAAGAAACTGGAGACATGTCTCAAGATGCTCAAGAGATGGTTGTTTCATTAGTAAAAAAAAACCAGGTTCATTTTAGCATGTAGATACTCTTAAGGTCTTGTTCAGGTGTGATATAACATCATAAAAGGACAACACATACATTCATATTCTATTGCATAAAATTATAATTTTATTGCCTGCATGCATGGGGACTATAAAACAGCCATCTTTTCAGCATCTTGGGAGGCATCTCCTATTTCTTGTGTGGATTTCAGATTCTGATTCCTTTATAGGTCATAACCAGCACTTTGAATTGTGCAAATATGCATTTTTCATTTCTCGAATCTTTAACCACAATAAGTGCTCAGTTTTGTACAGTCCTTTCTGCAAAGGAAGTGTCTTACTGAAAGTTGATTTTTCTCTTGATAGATCTACCAGAAGATTCCCGACACAGACCCTTCCTCTAGCAGAACTCAACAGATCATCGTCTCTGTCCGCTCCATGACCTTACCCAGAGGAGAGCTGGTCTCCCGGACCCATTACTTTCCTATCTATTTATCCTGTGTGATGCTTTTAGCAGTCCTAAGCTGGCAGTATCTGAGCATGGTGTCAAAGGTGGCTGACGAATATGTAAACACTGGGAAGAACTGAGAAAGATGTGGATGATGTGGTTTTTTTAAACAGAAATGGCATTTCAGACCAGTAGGACTTGACTGGAGTTCCAGAGTCAGACTCTGCAAGCCTTTTTTTGGACTGGAAGCTTACATCTCTAGATGCAGCTGTTAACAAACCACAGTTCTTAGATGGGGATACCCCCTTGCTTTCTCTTTTCCCTTTTTGTCTTTTTAAAGTGATGTATAAAAATAAAAATAAAAACAAAATAAATAACAATGATGACAATAATATAACTGAAAGTGTGACATATTTTATGTTCCTGTAATATAAGCAAAAGCTATTATATTGGAGACCAATACCTTAAAACAAGAAATAAATGGAATAGTCAAAATTTTACATACTAAGGAGGAACAAACGATAATATTAGAAGTAATGCAATGGTTTAAGCCAATACAGAAAATGAGCAAAGTGAATGTAAGGAAACACTCAATAAATAAATAAGCAATCAGATATATGGTGTGTTAAAATTTTAGTTTAGAAGGATATATCAGCAGAAACTATTCATGGAAGATGGAAGATATAATTTCTGTATTGTTTTATGCAACAATTATGTATTTATTTTACTTTATTTTTCAACAATAATAAAGATTGTGGAGTCAAAGGCTTTCATGGCGGGCATCCATAGTTTTTTTGTGGAACTTTTGAGTTATGTGGCCATGTTCTAGAAGAGTTCCTTTCTGACATTTTGCCAGCATCTTCTCTGAAGATGGCAGCCAAGATGCTGGCGAAATGTCAGAAAGGAACTCTTCTAGAACATGGCCACATAGCCCGAAAGCTCCACAACAAACTATAATAATAAAGATTATATAAAAAAATAAAGTGATGTATATTTTAAACTGATGTGTTTTAAATGATGTTGTTTGTTAATTATTGTTGGCACCTAAGAAATTATTATTGTTGTTGTTGTTGTTGTTGTTATAGTTGTTGATGTTGTTATTGGATGGACAGGTTATGAGAGCCCTGGTGACGCAGTGGTTAAATGCCTGTACTGCAGCCACGCACTCAAAACTATAAGGCGGCGAGTTCAATACCAGCAAAAGGGCTCAAGCTTGACTCAGGCTATAGATCTCATCCCTCATCTGATCTTTGGGCCATCAAACCAGATTCTCATCACGATGGCCATTTTCCTTATCTTTTCAACACTCCTACTGGCCACTGTGGCAACTGAAGAATGTATTTATTTTATTCATGGGATTTATATCCCGCCACCAGATACCTCTCTCTCTCTCTGTGTTTAGAACTTATTGATGTGACTTTGAGGGTAGCAAGGTTGAACTAGATGTCCATTGAACCCAAAGGTTACATAGAGTAGTATGTCTAATATGTCAGGGACCAGTGTCATTACTGCTGTTGTTATTTGCCCTCAAATCAACCTTTGAATGACTGAGAGACCTCCAAGAGTGCAGGTCAACAGAAGCCTTGCTTAGGTCTTGCAAACTCAGGGAAGCCATGGCTTCCTTGACTGCATCCATTCCTCTTTTCCTACTGCCTCCCACCTGAATGAGCATGACAGTCTTTTTCACCAAGGCAGGTCATCCCACCTTATGTTCAAAGTGTGACAGCATCAGCTTAGATGTCTTGACTTCTAGTAAAAATTCAGGCCTGATTTGCTTCTGAACCCACTTATTTCTCTTTTTAGCTACAGTCCATACTATCCATAGAACTCAACACTTTTCAGAGGAGTTAATTCTCTCCCTAAACTGTAGATTCCAGGAACCAATTCAAGTTGTTTCAGACTTAAGGCGACCCTAAGGCAAGTCTAGCAGAGGGTTTTCTTGGCAAATTTCTTCAGAGGGGTTTTTAGTGCTGCAGTTGTGTAGTGTAAAAGGGCCCTGGATGTGGGAACTGTGTACATGTTTAGTCCTCGGACAACTTTCAGTTTTGAAAAAAGGCCCTCCTAGGCCTAAAACAATTACATGGGATGGTACTTAGGCCCCTGAAAGGGTGCAAAGGAGTTTTTAAATGAACAACCTTTTAAAATCTCAACACCATCTGCTGCAGAGGGTGGGAATGATGCATTTCATGACTCTTTCTGTACATTCCCCTGGTAGACCTTCCTCCCAGTTAGGGGGCTGAAAACTGACCTGAAAAATCACTCTGGAACTTGCAGTTTTCTTTTAAAACCTGTTTTATAACACGGTTTGGGTGGGCATCTCACCCCACCATGAAACAACAGTAGTGATTTCTGATTCCCAGAATGTCACTTGAGTCAGCCAAAATGCTAGAAACATGGCTTGGGATGTAACTGGGGGTGGATGGGGGCATGAGGGCATTGATATATATACTGCCTTCCCAAAATGGAATTCAGTCCCCAAATTTCTGTCATCCCATAGAGTCAGACACTGAAAATCATTTATACCTACAACTCTATTTGCTGTGTCTACATTTACTTAATACCTTTGCCTGCCCCTTTTCTTTGAATGCCCAAATTAAAGATGTAAGTTATTGCAATGCTAGAAATGTGGAAACTGAAGAAAAAATTTACCTGGGAGGAGCAGAATTCTTGATTGGGGGTGCAATGCCTTTATTTTGTCCTTCCTTCCATTTAGCTGCACCCTGAGTATAGCCCATAAGGGGCCAGAAAGATCTGAAAATGGCCCTTGTCTACTGGGAATGGGAGCTGCTCTCAATGACATTTTGGACAGAAATAGATATTTTCTACCATCTGCTTTTTTAAAAACACAGATGCATGGGCTTAAATGCAACTGCCCCTCCACCTGCCATATATGCCTAGGAAATTCTGGGTCCCTTTTACACTACACAATTACAGTACTATGATTTTCCTTAAACAGCCATGATTCTATCTCTAGAATATGCAGGGATATTTAATATTTCCAAGCAGAGAACTCTGGTGGATCTCCAAACTATAAACCCCAGGATTCCATAGGCGTCTGTCTAGGTTATTAAGGTGGAATCATAATGCTACAATCTGAAAGTGCCCATGGAATGCCCTTCAAATAGACAGACAGCTTCAGAGATCTTCCAACCTACCTGGCACAGGTAGCACAGAAGTTGAACCCACTCTGGTTTTTCAGTCGGATGTCAGGGACATGACGCAAGGCGTGGGTGATGATCTCATTCATACACTGCACAGCTTTGTTGATGTTCTCAGGCTTGGCCAGATTAGACATCTTATTTATGTACTTGTTCCAAACCTGGGAATGTCCAAAGGTTTAGGAACACCTTCCAAGTAAGGGCGGGTGGGATGTTGTAATGCCACACCTAGAATTCTTCCTCTCCTTTCCCAGAAAAGACACTGATGATGAGCAGTTCAGCCATTCTGGGTCATGCTCATTATTGCTACAATCCTTGTTGTGTTGTTGTAATGTACCATCTCATCAACTTGATTCTCTTCCTCTCAGGTTTCTTCACTGTCCGGTTGTCACAACCCTACACAGAAATCCCAGGCCCAGAGTTGTGATCATGATCATATTCACAACTGTTCCTTTCTTTCTTGGAAACTCTGTGCAGAATGGCTGCTGATAGCACCTCTCCAGGACTTCTTGGTCCATTGTCTGTGGTTTCATGAAGATGGATTTCTGATAAGGAATGGGTTACACTTCACAGTAGTGGGCAGGAACATTTTTGTCAAGAGTCTGAAAAATCTGATCAGGGGGGCTTTGACTGAGTGATGTAAGGGGGGGGTGGTATTCCTGAGGTCATCAGATGCTGGAGATAACAACCTGACTGTTATAAAGAGAACAAGGCAAATAGTACAAGAACCAACAGTGTGTGTGTGGAGGTGGAATCTTAAATGGGCAGCTAAGGGGAATGTCCCATGGTTTTAGATGTTTCTACACTAATGCACAGGCCATAGGAAATAAACAACAATAAATGTGAATACTAAAACTTTATTTATATCCTGCCTCTCTGTCAGTGACAATTGAGTCAGCTTACAAGTTAAAAGTCTCATACAAGCCAACATTGTAATACCCACCCTCCCCATCAATTAAACAATTAACAATGTCAAATCATATGCAAGATGAACTTGGGGAACAAGCCAGACCAAATGGGGACTTTTACCTGGGTGTTTAATAATCACTTTTTGAGGGGGAAGCTCACAGTACTGTTTCAGTGCCTCCTTAAGACTTCTGAGTATGGACAGTGAGGGAGCTGATGCAGCCACCTGCAAGACTTCTAAGATGCTTGTCTTCTTGCTCACAGATGTGGGGAACTTCACTTGCACCAAGTGCAACTTGGTAGCCCTCTTGGAAGGGAAGGTCCAGCAGCTGGAGGCCCAAGTATCTACACTTCAGCATCTTAGGGAGCAAGAGGTTTTCCTGGACAGGACAGAAGAGAAGCTTTCAAATAATTACCTCCTAGTCAGCCTGGCTTTAATACCAGAAAAGATTCTTGAGCAGATAATGAAACAGTCTGTACGCACTCAGAAAGGAATGTCATGATCATTAAAGGTCAACATGCGTTTCTCCAAAACAGGTCATGTCACAATAATCTTATCTCTTTTTAGGGGCAGAATTACAAGCTTGGTAGATGAGGGGAATGCTGTGTATCTTGATTTCAGTATGGCCTTCGACAAGGTCCTCTACAATATTTTCACAAACAAGCGAGTAAAATGTGGGCTACATAATGCAAATGTCAGGTGGCTTGGTAACAGTTTCTATTATTTGTTGCTTTGTTGTTGCTGTTGTGTGCCTTCTGACTTATGGTGACCCTAAGGCAAATCCATCACAGAGTTTTCTGGGCCTGAGAGTGTTTGACTCACATATGGTCATCCAGTGGGTTTCCATGGCCAAGTGGGGGTATTGAACACTGGTCTCCAGAGTCATGGTCCAATGGGACATCCCTTGCCAAGGGAAGCCTGGTGATTCCCTGTGTCTATTTGGATTGGGTAAGAGCTTAAAATTTAAAAGTGGGAGCCATTTCCTTTGGCTCATTGGGAGGAGGAAGTAGAAAACCTCATTTTATACAACTGCTTGCAGAGCCATTCTGGGACATCCCTTGTCAAGGGAAGCCTGGTGATTCTCTGTGTCCATTTGGATTGTTTAACAGGATAAGCCCACAGTCTTGTTTCAGTGCCTCCTTAAGACTTTTCACTATGGACACTGAGAGACCTGCTGCAGTCACCTGCAACACTTGTGGGATGTTTGTCTTCTTGCCTACAGATGTGGGGAACTACACCTGCACCAAGTGCAAGTTGGTAGCCCTCTTAGAAGAGAGAGTTCAGCAGTTGGAGGCACAGGTGTCTACACTTCAGCATCACAGACAGCAGGAGGCTCTCCTGAACAGAACGGACTGGACCGTTTTGGACAGGAAACACACAGCGAAAGTTGCTGAGGAAGAAGAGGTCACTTCACACACAACAGAAGTAGATGGTTGGAGGAATGTCACACACAGAAGTAGGGAAACCACTGTTCGTTCTGTGAGCTTGCAGCTACAGAATCACTTTGAATCTCTCTCTGTTACCAGAGATGATGAGGAAAAGCAGCAGGGACAGACATCAGGGACAAAGCAGGGCAGCCTGAGAATAGCACCAAAGGGAACAGCCACTGCTAAGCCTCGGAGGAGGCGTGTGGTGGTGGTGGGGGACTCCCTGCTGAGGGGTACCGAAGCAGTGGTTTGTGGGCCTGACAAGATGTCTCGGGAGGTGTGCTGTCTCCTTGGGGCAAAGATCCGTGATGTGACGGAAAGGCTGACAAGACTTGCCAAGCCTACTGATTGTTATCCCTTTCTTTTGGTTCATGTGGGAACCAATGATACTGCAAGGCACAGCTTTCAGAATATCATAAGGGATTATGAGGATCTGGGTAGGAAGCTGAAAGAGATGGATGCACAGGTTGTCATCTCATCTCTTCTCCCGGTGGAAGGGCATGGTCCAGGAAGGGAGAAGAAAATAGCAGCTGTCAACAACTGGCTCCGTAGATGGTGCCACCAAGAACGGTTTGGATTCTTGGATCACGGGCTGCGGTTCCATGAGGAGGGACTTCTGGCAAAGGATGGGCTGCATCTCACGCCAGTTGGCAAAAACGTTTTTGCCAATAGTCTCAAAAATCTGAACAGGAGGGCTTTAAACTGAGTTATAGGGGGCAGGGAGACATTATTCTGGAAGGCAAAAGGGCTGGAGGAAATAGTCAAACTGACATAGAGGGAACAAGGCAAACAGTGCAAGGACCCAACAGTGGGAAGCAAAAAAATTTGCACAGGCAGCAAGTAAAGGGAACACATGTTCTTAGATGTCTCTCCACTAATGCACAGAGTATGGGAAATAAACAGGATGAACTGGAACTCCTAGCACAACAAAGCAAATATGATATAATAGGCATCACTGAAACCTGATTGGAATGTAGAATGTAGAAATAAAGGGGTATAACCTTTTTAAGAGAAACAGGCCAAACAGGAAAGGAGGAGGAATAGCATTATATGTCAGGGATATTTACACCAGTGAAGAGATCCAGGACATCAGTACTGGAGGCCAAGTGGAGAGCATCTGGATAAAAATTAAAGGAGAGGGAAACAACAAGGATGTTACTGTGGGAGTCTACTACAGACCCCCAGGTCAGACGGAGGAATTGGATGATGCCTTTCTAGAACAGATGACCACACACTCAGAAAGGAGAGATGTAGTAGTGATGGGGGACTTCAAATATCCTGACATTAGCTGGAAGTCAAACTCAACCAAATCCTCAAGGTCTAGCAAATTCCTCACTTGCCTGGAAGACAATTTCATTGTCCAAAAAGTGGAAGAGGCAACAAGGGGATCAGCTATTTTAGATCTGATCTTAACCAACAGGGATGACCTAGTCAATGGAGTGCAAGTGGTTGGATCCTTAGGGGGAAGTGACCATGTTCTCCTGGAGTTTGTTATACAGCAGAAAGGGGAAGCCAGACATAGTCAGACACACACTCTACACTTTAGGAGAGCTGATTTCAATAAACTTAGAGAAATACTGGGGGTGATCCCATGGTCAGGAAAACTAAAAGAGAAGGGAGTTCAAGAAGGATGGGAGTTTCTCAAAAGGGGGATACTGAAGGCACAATTTCAAACAGTTCCAATGAGGAAGAAAAATGGGAGGTGTTTCAAGAAGCCAGGATGGATGACTAAGGAACTTTCAACTGAGCTAAGTTTTAAACAGAACATGTATAAGAAATGGAAAAATGGGAAAATCACCAAAGAGAAATTCAAACAAATAGCCAGCACATGTAGGGGTAAAGTCAGAAAAGCTAAAGCACAGAATGAACTCAGGCTGGCTAGAGAGGTTAAGAACAATAAAAAGGGTTTTTCTGGATATGTCCAAAGCAAAAGGAAGAAGAAGGAAACAGTAGGGCCACTGCATGCAGAAGATGGCAAAATGCTCACAGGGGACAGAGAAAAGGCAGAATTACTCAACACCTTCTTTGCTTCAGTCTTCTCAGAAAAGGCAAAGGGTGCTCAACCTGAGGATAATGGGGCAGAGGACAGAATAGGGGAATTTCAGCACAGAATAAGTAAAGAGATAGTACAGGAATACTTGGTTAACCTAAATGAATATAAGTCTCCAGGACCAGATGAACTACATCCAAGGGTATTAAAAGAACTGGCAAATGTAATATCAGAACCACTGGCAATAATCTTTGAGAACTCCTGGAGAACAGGAGAAGTCCCAGCAGACTGGAGGAGGGCAAACATTGTCCCCATCTTCAAAAAGGGAAAAAAAGAGGATCCCAACAATTATCGTCCAGTTAACCTGACATCAATTCCAGGAAAGATTCTAGAGCAGATAATTAAACAGAGAGTCTGTGAACATTTAGAAGGGAATGCCATAATCACAGAAAGCCAACATGGGTTCCAGAGAAACAGGTCACTCTTTTTTTGATAAAATTACCAGTTTGGTAGATGAAGGGAATGCTGTGGATATAGTATATCTTGATTTCAGTAAGGCCTTTGACAAGGTTCCTCATGACATTCTTGCAAACAAGCTTGTAAAATTTGGGCTAGACAAGGTAACTGTTACATGGATTTGTGATTAGTTGACCGGCCGAACTCAAAGGGTGCTCAACAACGGCTCCTTTTCATCCTGGAGAGAAGTGACCAGTGGGGTGCCACAGGGTTCTGTCCTGGGCCCAGTCCTATTCAACATCTTTATTAATGACTCGGATGACAGAATTCGGGGAATACTTATCGAATTTGCAGATCACACCAAAGTAGGAGGAGTAGCCAATACTCCAGAAGACAGGCTCAAAATTCAAAATGACCTGAATAGACTAGAAAGCTGGGCCAACGCTAACAAAATGAAATTCAATGTGGAGAAATGTAAGGTACTGCACTTTCGCCCAAAAATGAAATGCACAGATATAGGATGTCATGGCTGAATGAAACTATGTGTGAAAGGGATCTAGGAGACAAAGTAGACCATAAGTTGAACATGAGTCAACAGTGCGATGCGGCAGCTAAAATGTCGCTCTATTCTGTGTCGCTCTATTCTGCTTTCTTCAGGCCCCACCTGGAATACTGTGTCCAGTTCTGGGCACCACAATTCAAAAAGAATGTTGAGAAACTGGAGCGTGTCCAAAGGAGGGCAACTAAGATGGTGAAGGGTCTGGAAACGATGACCTATGAAGACCGCCTTAGGGAACTGGGGATGTTTATCCTGGAGAAGAGAAGGTTAAGAGGTGATATGATAGCCCTGTTCAAATATTTGAAGGGATGTCATATTGAGAAGGGAACAAGCTTGTTTTCTGCTGCTGCAGAGACTAGAACGTGGAACAAAGGATACAGGTTCCAGGAAAAGAGATTCCACCTCAACATTAGGAAGAATTTCCTGACAGTAAGGGCTGTTCGACAGTGGAACACACTCCCTCGGAGTGTAGTGGAGTCTCCGTCCTTGGAGGTCTTTAAGCAGAGGCTGGATGGTCATCTGTCGGGGATCCTTTGATTTGGAGTTATTGCATGGCAGGGGGTTGGACTGGATGGCCATTGTGGTCTCTTCCAACTCTATCATTCTATGATTCTATGATTCTATGACACTCCATTGGCTCTCGTTTATATATGTGCATAATTATACACATACAAATCCCCAGAAATGTCTGGAGTCACAGTCTGCACTCTCTGTACTAATGCATATTTTATTATTAGAAAGGAAATTAGTCTATTGGTGGGTTCTTATTTATCAATTTATTTTGATCATCCCATTGGAAAACCAATTGTAATCTTTCCCCAAAGTTATTCAGCTGTGTCTTACCTAGAGAGTCAATAGCATAAAAAGTTAGGGACAAATGTGTCCATAGGACAATGACCATGTGGGGGATCCTTTGTGGATCATTTGTGGATCCTTTGTGACCATGTGGTCATTGTGTATTTATTGTAAACACACAATCATAATGAAAGAATTTACCAATTCTGTAGCTGAAAAGCATTATATTTTGTCCGATTTCAGTATGTAACAGCACTTTTGTAATTTATGTAATCCAATGTAAAATTATTTCTTGGAAGAACATTAAGCCCTATCAAAGAAGGAATAGCAGAACATTTATCTCATTTCAAAAATAAAAGAAGAGGGACACCTCTGGTTGGTCTTTTTGAACAAATGCTACATTCAGCAACTGATATATGTTTTTGGGTATTCATAGAACCATAGAATCACAGAGTTGGAAGAGACCACAAGGGCCATCCAGTCCAACCCCCTGCCATGCAGGAACTCCCAATCAAAGCATACCCGACAGATGGCCATCCAGCCTCTGTTTAAAGACCTCCAAGGATGGAGACTCCACTACACTCCGAGGGAGTGTGTTCTATTGTCGAACAGCCCTTACTGTCAGGAAGTTCTTCCTAATGTTGAGGTGGAATCTCTTTTCCTGCAGTTTGCATCCATTGTTCCGGGTCCTGTTCTCTGGAGCAGCAGAAAACAAACTTTTTCCCTCCTCAATATGACACCCCTTCAAATACTTAGAGAGAGCTATCATATCACCTCTTAACCTTCTCTTCTCCAGGCTAAACATCCCCAGTCCCCTAAGGCGGTGCTCATAGGGCATGGTTTCCAGACCCTTCACCATTTTAGTTGGCCACTCTCCAGTTTCTCCACATCCTTTTTGAATTGTGGTGCCCAGAACTGGACACAGTATTCCAGGTGGGGCCTGACCAAAGCAGAATAGAGTGGCACTATTTCTTCCCTGGATCACTATACTTCTATTGATGCATCCTAAAATTGCATTGGCCTTTTTAGCTGCTGCATCGCACTGTTGAAGTGGTTAGTTAACAAAAATGATAATTGCTTAAAGGAGATAGAGATAGTACTGTTTTTTAATGTTGTAAAGTGCCCCAAGTCCCAGGCTTGGGGGAAGGGGAGGATAATAATAATAATGGCCTTTGAAACTTAAAACTTTAACACCAGAGGGTTTGAATGAAGATTTGAAATTCCAATGCTTAAGATAAAAAATAATAATAATCTGGAATGGACAGGTATACACTGAATAACTTTTTGGCCTATTGCATAAGCTAGGTGAGACAGATCTTAATAACTCTGGGGACAGATTACATCTTATGTCTTCTCATTGGTTCTCCCTGATGGAGTCATCAGGAAAAAAATCCATATATATAAGAAACCAATTTCTTTTCTTCTAACCACTAAATCTACTTGCATAGAGAGTACAGACTGCAACTCCAGTTATTTCTGAGGATTGGTATGTACTTATTTATATGTTTAATAGAAACTGTTATATTTTTAAAGAAAAATGTTTCCTAAAGAGATGTTTTATGTGTTGTCTCGAACATTACATATATAGTAAATATGTTTCTGCTTATTTTAGAACAGCCCTTGAAAAACACCAATTGGTAATAAGGTTGAAATACATTGGACCTTTTTTAAAAATAAAAGTTTTTGACCATGGCACAGTGGTGTCACTAAGGTTGACGTTACTCAGGGCATTAACTCAGGGTGGCACCTCCCGATTGACTTCCTGCCATACCACATCATACAGAATTCTTAGTAATGGGGTTTTGCTGGGGTTTTGTTTTGTTTTTTGATACTAATGTTACTCATAAATTGTAATTCCTGTATATCACTGAATGCAATGCTAATAGTGGTGACATAAACAACTACCAAAATTAAAATAATACTTTAAAATTGAGCTTTTGTAGACCTAAGTCCAAATGCATCTGAGGAAGTAGACTTAAGTCTATGAAAGCTCATGCTGCCAACTTTTTTCGTTAGTTAGGGGCTCTACAGAGCACCCCTAAGGGGCAACGGAAGGCCACCCCTTTCCTGGCTGGATTGGGACAGCACCAACCTCATGCCGCGGCCCCAATCCAGCCTATGGAGGGTGCCATAGCCACGGTCGTGCAGCTGTATGGCGCCCCTTCAGCACTGCAACATCTGGACAAAGCGCCGGAGGTGTGTCATGATACCATGCGCCATCTGGAGCAGCATGCAGCATTTTGGTGCCCTGGGGGCGGACACTGCACCCCGACTCTGCCCACAGTATAGGGCCTTAGTCTCAAAGGTGCTACAAAATCTCTCTCTCTCTCTCTCTATGATATATAGGAGTTTATCACATGGGAGGAATTTCTCTCAATTTCGAATGGAGCCAATTTGAATTCATGTATATTCGCTAGTTTAGCAAATGTACGTGAATTCTAACTGCATTCAGAATGCATTCAGAATGACTTCCCATTGACCAAAAATGACCCCCCATTGCCCAAAATTGCGTGAGATACTCTAATATGCAATAACGTGAAACGCCATGATTGCATTCAGATTGCCATTGGATTATACCCCCAAATTCTGTCGTATGATAAGCTCCATAGTCTTCAAGTTATGGCAACCCTCTGAATGAGAGCCCTCCAAGAAGCCCAGTCTTCAACAGTCCTGCTCAGGTCCTACAAACTCAGGATAGCCATGGCTTCCCCAATAGAGCCAATCCATCTGTAATGTGGTCTACTTCTTTTCCTACTGCCCTCCACTTTACCAAGCTTTTCCATTGAGTCACATTTTCTCACGATATGCACAAAGCTTCAGTTTAAGTCATGTTGGCTTCTAAGGCAACTTAAAGAAGAGGTAATTAGTATAAATCGAAAAGGATAGATAGGAGATTTGGGGAAGGAAAGCCAAACTCCCCCCCCCCCCCCGGGGATTGAATCATACCAAAGCTTTTCCTCCACAGCATGTCCCAATTTTTCAGCCTGATGTGATGGAGCTGTTAAAGAAATGGCTGGGCCACCCCAAGGAGCTCTACAACCTGGTGCGGTTCAAGATGGGAGGTTACAAGACTGTGATGTTCAAGATGGACCAGGTAGGTTGATGCACCTCTGTGTCAACTGGGCCCCTCTTCTACTCCTCTTTTAAATTTGGTTATTAGTCTTTGTTCTGGCCATCTTCTTATACACTGAATTAGTGCTAGTTAGTTATTCATACCAAGTTATGTTGTTGTTCTTGCTGTATAACCTTGCTGGGCTCTGGAAACCCAAGCCTTAGAAAAATGCACTTTGCACATGTTCAGATGATCAATGGAATCAGCCTTTCCCACTGGCCTGACTAGCTGAGGTTTTTGGTGGGGGCAGGGGAGGGCATACTGGTTGTGTTAACTCAACACACTCTTCTCTTTTTTCTCACTCTTTGTGGGTGTCTGGATGTGTGTGTGTGCCTTCAAGTTACCTGTTATCTTAAGTGACCCCTTTGAGCAGCAGTGACATATGACGGGTGCGTTGTATCCCTCCCCCCATAATTTTTATTATATTTTAAAGCTATAATAAAATAAAGGGGACAATACAAATATAATATAGACAATACAAATATAATATGGAAAGAGTGAAAGAAAAAGAAAAAAAAGAACAAAGACCAAGGGGAGAAGTGATTTATAGTCTTCCTTGTAGCAGTGATAAGTGCATACAATTATTAATCAGTTATTAATCTCCCTCTAACAAAACAACTTTCCTCTTCTTTCAATATCTACATTAATTAATAACCCCCAAATGACCAGTTCTTTTCACTTTGCCCAAGTATAAGAAAAGTATACAGTTGGGCTTCCACATTTGCAGCTTTGACTTTTGCAGATTTGATGATTTGTGCTTTTGATTAATATGTTTTCTTTAGGAATCTCTAAGTCTTCCAGTGCAATTCTGCTGGAAGTTGACCATAGAGTTGTGCTGGAGAACCCAGGAGTTCCTAGAGAAAAGACTTCTTTAGGCATTTGGAGGTCCTCCAGCATGATTGTAGATCCTATGAGGTGTTCTCATAGGTAAGAAGAATAATGATTTTTATTTGCGTTTTTTCCACATGCACAGGGGTCCTTCACCCTTAACTCCAGCGAATGTGGAGGGAGCACTGTAATCAGCAACATTTTTCTAATCAAATCTATTGATATATCAGTTCTTAATATATTTACCAACTCCCATGTCCATTCGTCCTTGTTACGCACTATTTAATTCTTCCCTCTTATTTAATTCTCCCACCTTCTCCCACCTCTCTCTGCCCACTCATACCATGTTTTAATTTACTTTGACATCACTGCCCTTATTTTAAAATATCACTAACAACGTTTCCCAAACACATTTAACTTCGCTTTACAAAATCTAAAGAAATATGTTCTTAAAACACACTTTGTAACTAATTACCTGCTTCAAAATCACAACACACTCCAAGTTTCTATCTCCCTAACCACCTATATTTCTATTAATCTATCTTTATATTATGGCCAAAACCTTAAACAGTAACTATGTATCCTTTTTTTTAAAGTTCATATCATAAAAATTTCTTTTATAAACTTTCTAATTACAGTAAAATGCTTAACATTATCTAAGTTTTAACTCTTGAATTACATATTTTCCCATTAATCCATTATCACTTTATAACCAGAATGCATTAGCCATTTATCACACCTTCTCAGATTTCTTCCTCTTCTGTTTGACTTTTGGCTTCTTCTTTTGCCTTACAAATTTAAACATTCCCTTTTGCAAATGGTCAAATGGCACATGTTCAAATGTAGCAGCTTTGAGATTTATTGAGAAAAAAATGTGCAGTGCAAGCTTTTGTGTACTCCAGTCCACATCATCATATTCATGAGTCCATACAAGCTTATGCTACTAATTTCTTTCCATGCCAAAGGTACTGCAGGATTTCTTTATGTCTTTTTCAGCTGAAACAGATTAATACAGCTACTATGTCTTTGAATAATATGGAAGGTGCCAAAATAGCTATGCCAAACCCTTCTGAAGCTTTGTGACCAATGGTGAAGTTGTCTTTAAATGTTTATGACTAGTGTAAAAATTGTTGTCATCTCTATCCCATTTCTCTCTGATTCCACCCTTACCGCTTTCCAACAGATTAGTTAAACCTGAGGACTGAATACTATACCTCGGGGTAAGAACTTGGAATGCTACAAAAGTTCTTTCTTTGGGCTGAACCACAAGAGCTCCATTCTTTCAGCAATTGCATCAGTTAAAAAATGGAAACATACTGGTTTCAGAACAGCCATTATCACACATCTTCCCTTTATTTTAACTGACGTTGCTGCTGCCGTCACACTTTCTTCCTGACTCCCTCTTAACCATGCCCCTCTGCTCTATGCCCTATACAGCATGCCTTTTGGTTTGTTTATTTTATTTTTTATTTATCTTTATCTGAACTTTTTCATGAAATTCTGGAAGTCTGCCACTGGGGTTTATGGTTTTTAAAAATAGAAAGAAAGAAAAAACCAGGAAAAATAGAAGTAGAAATAGAAATAGAAAGGCAGTTGGACTGCTTGGGAATAGCAAGGAGGATTGGGGACAGGAGGAGAGAAGGAGACACTGACAGTACATAACTGCTAATATTGCAAGGGCTAAAGTGATTGCAAGTTCATTGACAGGTTTTCCTTGTCAATGAAAAGGGATGCACTAACTGCACATTGGGGACAGAGTAGCTTCAGATCAGGGGTGTCTTTGTGCAATAAGTATTGCCAAAGCTGCTTTTTGCCATTAGTAATTGTAGTTTGAAAGTTGCATTTAGTAATCTCCTTGGAAAGCCTGGCCCGCTAGTAGCTGATTTTGGTAGAGTCCCCATTCCCCAGCAAAATGGGAATAGCATCCTTTTTTTGAATACAGTTCCAAGAATCCCCAATCCACCATGACCACAGGCAGATTCTGGGAGCTGTTGTCCCAAAGTAACTTTTCTCAAGCTTTGTCTTAAAAGAAGTTATTGAAGAGGGTCTAATAGCAACCTCCTCCACTATGCTGTGGTGGGAAGGGCGGTTCTGGAAGTTGTAGTCAAGTAGGTGAAATTGTCCAAAGCCAGTGTCTTTCCACTCTTTTGATGCTAGTATGACACACACACCACTGCATTTTTTGTCTGGGTGCTTCAAAACCCTATTTTATTTCACCTTCCTCCTGGTTTCTTAAAAACCCTGGAATATGGAAGGTTAGCCAGCGAAAGCACTCAGGGAAGTGAAGGAATGGTGGGTGGGTGTCTCTCCTTTTTCTGCCTTGCTGGCAGGACAAAGGAAAACAGTGGTGGCAATGGACTCTCCCTTTCTCCTCTTCCAGGCAGGCTCTGGCACCACTCCATCTGGGCCTGGTGCCAGTTGATTGGGGGCATGGACCCCCCCCCCCCCATCTACATGTGTGCCCCTGGCTATGTGCTCCAGCTCCTACTGCAAATGGCACATCTCATGCCTTCTCCAAGGCACCCACATCGCTGGCACTCTCTCCATCCCAGAGAGGAAGACATAGGAAGGGGATCACGGCCCTGCTGGGGCACTGAGGGAGCCAGAGGAGGTTGCTTGCATACTGGCAGCACCTGTCACCTCCAGGCAAACCCTGCTTTGCCACTGTCACCTCCACACCCTCACTTTCTGGACACTCAGACCATCAACGATGCCTCCTCTTTGACACCTGTGATCTACTTTCAGGACTCACTCAGCGACAGCCTCCGCCTCTGCTACCAGTACCTCAACCAGACCAGCCGGAGCTATGACACTGTCATCCAAATGCTTGATGGGGAGTTGCGGTGAGTTGGAGCTTCTGTGTTGTGTGTGTGTTGGGAAGAAGAAACCTTTACTGCTAGAGAGGACCCGAGCTTGGCAAAAGGTACTCATTTTTGGACCACAACTCCCAAAATCACGTAGCAAACACGACTCACGTTCCTGCCCCTATCCTTGCCAGTTGTGCTCCCAAAACAGTACAGCTTGATCCCCCACATTCACTGGTTTCCCTTGTGTGGATTTGATGATTCACAGATTTGATTTGACTATGTGCTGTCTAAGAATCTTGAGGTCCTCCTGCATGACTCTGTAGTCAACTTCCACTGGATGTTGGCAACAGAATTGTGTTCTCTCAGTTTAAAAATAGCATTTGTGTTATTTATTTATTTGTTTGTAGTTATCTGCCTTTGAGTCAACTTCAACTCATGGCAACCCTATGAATGAGACGTCTCCAAGCCACACACACCCATCCTCTACCTTTCTGTTCAGTACCTGTAGACTCAGGCCCATGACCTCCCTCATTGAGCTTCCTACATTTGTGTTCCAGACATGTATAATTAACAAGAAGTCCTGTTTTAGTATGTAAATCAATTTCTTCTAGAATTCCAGTATAGAAACTTTCAAATTCTTTTTCTTTTGCCTATGTGGTTGATGCATAGATTTGGTGTATGGTTATATTGATGTGTTTTCCTTTTAAGTCTGATTGGCATGATCTGGTCAGACTTTGCATTATATCCTTTGATTGTTTTTGCTATCTCTCTCCTCACTGCAAATGCCATCCCATTTCTTTTTATCTTTTCATTTCTTGGATAAAATGCTGTATAATTGTCTGAAACAAAATGTCCCATTCCTGTACATTTTAGCTCACTTACCTCAAATACTGCAATATTTATATGTTCCATTTTTTTGTTTTGTTTTAATACATCTAGCTTTCCTTGATTCATGCTTTTTTACATTCAGCATTCCTATGATATGCATTGTGCAACTTTGGATTTTTCTTATACATCTGAGCACATCACCAGCTTGGCTTCCTTTCAATTTGAGTCTGTTTTGTGTCATTGTCCACAGCGCTGCTCATAATTGTGTTCTGCTCTGCCCTGTTATCTCTCTCTCTGTGTATCCTATAACTAACTCTTGTTTCTCTCTGCTTGATCTACCTCAAAGGCTTGTTGAAATGATATCACAGCTTAGAGGCTGAGAATCATATGAGCTCATTGGGAGGAAAGGCAAGACATAAATCTAACAAGCAAATAGCTTGCGCTGAGAAACCACCAACTTAGTCTCCTTATGATTTGCTCTTCCACCTTTTCTCAGTTTTGCCTGCATACTTGAGCAGGTAACTTGCTTCAAAATCCTTTCGCCTTCCATTTGTGGATAAAGTTGATTCTTCAAGAGGCTTGTTGGTCAATTCTCCATGCTGGCTCATTCTGTTTATACTGAATTTTCCTTTCTCTTTATCAAAAATGAGAGCCTTGTTACATGTTGCTACAGAAGGGTTGTAGCATATTAAATGGTACCCAAGGTAGAAGAAATTGATATTACACGAAATTGGTTCAATGAATGTTGGGAGGATCTTCCACAATGCGGTTAAAGCAACTCCCCAGTTCAATCTCAGACTGAGAGATTATCTCGGACAGAATCTCTTCTAATGTTAGCTCTCAGTGCAATGGGTGGAGCTCATCTTTGAGAGGGTGACATCCAGGAGAAGACCCTGCCTTTTAGGTCTGCAAAGCAGGAGTGGACAATATTCAGAGGTCCGGGGCCAACACATGACCCTCAGCAGATGTCAGAGAGCTGCACCACCAACCCACACCTCACTTCTCAGATCCCCTCCCAGCAGCTAGTCAAGGCACCTCTTTTTATTAACACCTTTGGGACCTAATTTATGTTTAGTTGTTCACATGTTTTTAACACCTTTAGCCTTTTAGATTTCTTTTAACTTGTTTGAATTGTTTAAGATGTTTCCATTTTGCTTAAATTATGATAACAACAGACCACAAATTCCTGCACCTCCCTAGGGAACCTCAGAATATTGTTGCTCAGCACAGTTCTTTTTAATGGAGGTAACATTCCCGACTTTTGTTCCTAGTTCTTGTTGCCTGATAACCTTAGACCTTGCTCAGTTTAATGACCATATTTCATAATTTCCCTTTTGGACTGTAGTTTGGATTTATTGCTTGCCTGTGTTGATTTGGACTGGTCTCACAACATTGCTGTCTCATCCTTCCTGGTGAGCCACCCATTCTTTGAGGATTCTACCATGTTCTCTTGCCTCTCAGGGACCAGGACTCATGTTGGCACCAAAACAAGATGCAAAAGGTCTCTCATGCCTTATGGAAAGGAAGAGTAATTTTGCTGTATTCCTGGTCTGCAGCCTGAAGGGAAGGGGTTCTTTTTCCCCCAAAACAACTTCTGGGATTTTTTTTTTTGGGGGGGGGGGAGAGCCCTGGGCATCGATTAGTTGGGATGGGGACACATAGCAATGTGGCCCCAAACATGACCCCTAGGGGTTTTAAGGGACATCACTGGTCATCCAGGGGGTGAATTTTTTTGGAGACGAAATGGTATGTGTATGTAGATGGTATTTATGTATATATGTTTATATGTGTATGTGCCTTCAAGTCACTTACCAAGTTGTGGTGATCCCATGAATTTGATAAGGTTTTCTTAGGCAAGAAATATTCAGAGATTCCTCAGCAATATTGTCTACAGCACCTGATGTTCATTGGCAATCAATAGTACCAGTATTCCTTGGCATCCAAGTTACAAATGATCTTCTTTTCTCCTGCCCCCTCTCCCCCCCAGCCATGCGGCTTGCATCTTCTACTTAATTATCCGGGCTGTAGACACGGTGGAGGATGACATGACAATCAACCTGGAAACCAAGATCTCCATGTTACAGAACTTCCACTCCTACCTGTATCAGCCAGACTGGCGATTCATGGACAGCAATGAGAAATACAAACAAGTGCTGGAGGATTTCCCATCGGTGAGCCACTGCCTCGTGATTGCATCTTGTGATGATGATGATATTGACGATAATTCATAATAATAATATGGCTTCCCATAGATCGAGGCAAGGAACAACAACAGTTTACAACACATAACATCTGTTAAAAACATAACATCAGTTTAAAACACATAAAACTATTAAAACAAATAACATCAAATTTAAAAGGACAAACAAGACCAATACATATTAAAATAAGCAATTCATAATTTAAAAATCACAGCTTAATCAAACCATATTTGAAAATTAATAATTTAAAACTCACAATTCAAAAATCATCTGGGTAGACCTGCTGGAAGAGGCTGATTTTTTTTAATGCTGTTTTAAACTTAGATAGTGTATCCAACTGTCAAATCTCACACTACTGGGCATTGCCTCTTGCACAACAGTCATGCAGCTTGCTTGGCTTGTGCAATGGTCCCGATGGTGCAACAGCACTCCCCTCCTGGGGTATTTTTTTATATATTTTCACACTTTGGAGGGAAGGGGCTTTTTGCACTCCATTTTCCTTCAGAATGGTGACAGGATATGACATGCAATTTCCTTTTTTCTTTTTAGAGAGGGGCTGTAGTAGAAAACAGAGTTATTTGAGCTTGTTGTATATGGCCTACAGGCAGCCCTGGGCCTGATAAATTACCATCTTTCCTCTATACTGTAGTACACTAAAAAGCCAAACCAAACCAAAAAAACAAACAAACAAATACAAAACTCACCCACTTATGTTTCACAGCCAGAAGTGGATTTCCATACAATTTTTTCTTTCTTTCCTGACTTGGGGCCATTCATGCAGCCCATGGAAAGTCTGAGGGACAGAAAAATGGCCCCATGGACCTAGTGCAGTTGCCAACATCAATATTAAAAGTTGTTGTTGTTGTACGCTTCCAACTTATTTCCAACTCAGTGTGACCCTAAGATGAACCTATTATGGAGTTTTCTTGTCAAGATTTGTCCAAAGGGAGTTTGCCTTCCTCTGAGGATGAGAGAGTGTGACTTGTCCAAGGTCACTTAGTGAGTTTCCATGGTGAGCAGGGATTTAAATTCTAGTGTCCACTTGAAGTCTAAAGCAAAACCTACTATATCATGCTGGTTCTTTTCAGTAGGAAAGTACTGTAAGATTATACTTAGGCTCTGGCCAGTTTGGCCTCGAAAGAGGACTGTCAGTCAGCTTTCCTAAACTGTAAGTTTTGTTTTGGACCTATTTTGGGTGTTACCCTATATTTCTCTTATGCCTCAGATATCCTTGGAGTTCCGGAAGCTGGGGAAGGTCTATCAGGATGAGATCACTGACATTTGCCACAGGATGGGCCTTGGGATGGCTGAGTTCTTGGAGAAGAAGATGGAATCAGAGAAAGACTGGGACAAGGTCAGTGGCTTCACCCATCAAATAATCTTCAAGGTGGTCATAAGGTGTTGATCCACCAAAGTGGTGGTAATGTGATTAGAAAGCTTATTGTGAAAAACTGCCCTTCTTAGCATTGTGCTTTGAAGGCTGAACCATTCCTCCTTAAAGCAAACAAACAAATAAATAAATGGAGAAGTATGTACAAGGTTAAAAATGGGATTTAGTTGGACATGTGGCTTAAGTCCAGCCTATCTGGACCCTGGCGGCACAATGGTTAAATGCTGGTACTGCAGCCATAATGTTGTGAGTTCTGCCCCAGGGCTCCAAGGTTGACTCAGCCTGCCATCCTTTTGCCCAGCCCCACCCTTCAATACTCCTTTTCTGTTTCTGCTGACAACACTTCTATTCAACCAGTTCAGAAAGCCTGCAGTCTTGGCTTCATTTTTGATTCTTCTCTGTTGTTTATTCCCCAAATTCAGGCCACCGCCAAGACCTGTAGATTCTCTCTCTACAACACTGCTAAAATCCATCCATTCCTCTCAGCTTCCACTGCCAGGACTCTGGTCCATACCCTAGTATCGCGACTAGATTATTGTAACCTTCTTCTGACGAGGCTTCCTCTCTCTCACCTCCATCCTTTAATCTCTGTCCAGAACTCAGCTGCACGTATTATCACATCCGCTTGCCGCTTTGACCACGTTTCTCCCCTCTTATCCTCCCTTCACTGGCTCCCCTTCCCCTTCCACATAATAATGATAAAATAATTTTTATTTCTGTACAAGCTTTTGTTGTTGACTTTCAAAGCCCTCCACAGACTGACCCCTCCTTACTTGTCTGAACTTCTTTCTCCTCACACTCCTTCTCGTACCCTCCATTGTGGTAGTGAAGGTCTCCCGTCCCAGCCTAGGATTTCCACTGTCCCATCCTGGATTCGTCCCTTCTCACTTGCTGCTCCTCGCTCCAGGAACCTTCTTAATAATAAGGTGGTGCCTTCAGCTGATACACCAGCTGCGCCCTTTCCTGGACATGAGGGATCTGGAAACTGTGATACATGCGCTGGTAACCTCATGTTTGGACTACTGTAATGCACTCTACTTGGGGCTACCCTTATGCTTAACTCGGAAACTACAAATGGTTCAGAATATGGCAGCCAGACTTATTACTAGTACATCCAGGAGAGAACATATGACACCTGTACTTACATCTCTCCATTGGCTGCCGATTAGTTTCCGGGCACAGTACAAGGTGTTGGTTTTAACCTATAAAGCCCTACAGGGCTTGGGTCCATCCTATCTTAGGGACCGCCTCTTGCCATATGAACCCTCCCACACACTACGTTCCTCTGGGAGGAACCTGCTACAACCTATTAAAACCAGGTTGGTGCAGACCTCCCAGAGGGCCTTTTCAGCGGTCGCCCCTAAGCTATGGAATGACCTGCCGGATGAGATGCATCTTATTTCATCCATTGATGGCTTCAAAAAAGTCCTAAAGACGCATCTCTTCCGGCAGGCCTTCCCGGAAAATCCCTGATACTTCTCGGCTCTAAGCTCTGGTCTTAGAGTGATCCAGCCTCTGCCCACCCACACAGCTCAAGGACTTTCAGATTGACACTGTTGATATTGTTGATTTTATGCTATGTTTTAACTTGTTGTTTGATTTAATCCTTTTTTAGGGGGGAGGCGGGGATGGGATTGGATATTTTAAACTGCTGTTGTTTTAACTCTCTTTTGTACCCCACCCCGGTTGCTCGTTCAGAGGGGCGGGCTAGAAATAAAACTTCTTCTTCTTCTTCTTCTTCTTCTTCTTCTTCTTCTTCTTCTTCTTCTTCCAGAGAAGCAGGCTATAAAATAATAATAATAATAATAATAATTTATAGCCCGCTCCTCTGTTCAAACGATCGGAGCAGGTACAAGAAGGATAAAATTCGCAAACTAAAAACAATCCAGTAACCCACTACCTAACCTGCAACCCCTTAAAATTGAATTAAACCAAACAATAGAATTAAAACCAACAAACAAGATAAAAACAATACAATGCAGTACGCCATCATAAAAACAAATAGATGTTCCTTGGACAGCATGGCCTAAGTCTCAGAGGACATAGAATTGGGGCCTGGGGGGAGTGGGAGAGATCTAGTCTGCTAGTTTTCTACTTTTGGAGCCGGGAAGTTAAGAAGCTTCTTCCCCCACATGCACGCCTCATCACTTCTCTAACCAGTTTCAAAAATAAATTAAAGACTATATTGTTTAGGGAAGCATTCCCAGGATTGTGAGGTCTGCCCCAGGATGCCTCATTTTAATTATGTATTCAGAAGCCGAGCCCTCCCTCCAGTCCATCTGCCTTGTCCAGGCCCCAGAGGGAGAGAAGAATTGTTAGACCTGATCCCCTTCCCCACCACCTTTCCCTTCTCCCTTTGTGTCATGTCTTTTTAGACTGTAAGCCTGTGGGTAGGGAACTATCTAATAGACAAGATTGTATATAAAGTGCTGTGTAAATTTACAGCGCTATATAAATAAAGGTTAACAACAACAACAACAACAACAACAACAACAACAGGTCAGTAAAATGAATACCCAGCTTGTTGAGGGCAATTGGCTTACAGACTGTAAACTGCTTAGAGAGTGCTGAGTTTACTATGAAGCAGTATAGAAATGGGCATGTTGGTGGGGACAGCAAAGAGGGCCTTCTTGGTGGATGCTCTTAGGCTTTGGACTTTCCTCCCATGGAGACTTGGCTTGCTCCCTCTATTCACTGCTTTCACTTGCAACCCAAGGCTCTTTTCGTCAAAGGGGCATTTGATGATTAATCAATTGTGAGGAATTTTTTTAATGGCGTGCATGTTTGTGTGCTGTATTTTTATCTTTAGTGTCGTGTTTTAAAACAATTTTACACTTGTATAATTCGATAGTTTTTCAATATGATAACTTGTTTGAGGGTGATTTTTTTTATTGTCAACTTTTTAGCTTTGTCTTATTTTTAGAACTGGTGTAAGCTGCCTTGGGTCCCATGTCAGAAGAAAGGCAGGACATATACAAAATAAATAAATAATAAAGTTTAAATAAATACCTGGGCTGGCATTCTCAGGTAGGTGTGGATGGTCACAGTGTCTCCCTGCACCTGTCCTCAGGAGAAAGACTATGTACATAGCACATGGGAGAAACATAGCATCCCTAACCCTTACCCTAGCCCTCCCTTTTCTTTTTCCATCTTGAATTGGATGTTTGTGTGGATGTTATTCAGATGGTTCAAAAACACAGTCAGATCTTTTCTGTGGCTCCAGATGATGAAAGTGTCATCCACATATCGGAACCATGCTGTGGGCTTTTTTGGTGCTGTTTCCACGGCTTGCTTTTCAAAGTGTCCTATGTAAAGGTTTGCTATCACAGGGCTCAGAGGGCTTCCCATGGCTACCCCACTGTTCAAACACTAATCAAGGAACACGAGAAACACTGCAGATTGGGTCACCATAAATAAATAAATTAAATAAATCACCAAAATTTTGAACCATGCTATCAGGTCGGAATGCACAGGGAAAACATTGAAATCCACAAACACCTGGACAACTTCAACAAGAAAGAAGAAACTTTTAGAGTAAGCAAAGTTTGTCCACCAGTCTTGAAAACCCCCAAAATCAAGACCCAGCATGGGCAAATGGAAAGCACCCAGGGTCAGGGGTGTTTCCCAGAAGACAATGGATCATTAATTAAATAGAGACCTTGTAGACCTTGCTGTTCAGGCACAGACCAATACACAGATTAACATGCAAATCACTTCCTCTCAACCAACAGTATATATATCTCACTCTCTTCCATGCCAGCATTCTCTGAAGATGCCAGCCACAGCCGCTGGTGAAGTGTTAGGAAAAAGTTCTTTTAGAACATAGACTTATAGCCTGAAAAACTCTCCTCCTTCTCCTCCTCCTCCTCCTGATCGTCATTCTATCTATCTATATTCTTTTGGAATGAGCAAGGTGCTTTTAAGATAAGATTTTGCTTACTCAAAAGGATTGTGTTCTATTGTGTGAAGCATTTTAGATAAGACAATGCACAGCAGCTTTTTGATGGTGCCAATGAGATATGTTGGACTACAACATGCACCACTACTACCAGACACACTAGCCAGAGATGATGGGGATTGTAGTCCAACAATTCCAGGTTGTGAAATGTTGATGTTCAGTGTTAGAGAATGACTGTGCCATATGGTGTAGAATCCAATGTGTTCAATTCTGTTGTACTTTATATGCTGTTAGTCCTTACATCTGTGACTGTACAGGACAGTGTTCTATCTAATAATGCTGTAAATAGAATGCTTTAACATTTGTGGTTTCTATTTTCAACTCTTATTTTTCCCTGTTTCTCTCTGATGTCAGTAAAATCAATTTAGATTTTATGGCTTGTATATAGTTTTTTTAAAATACATTTTAATATTTTTAATATTTAATGTTTTGAACTTTATAAACTGTTGAATTGCTAAGCTTTATATTTAAAATTTAATGCGATTGTATTGTTTTTAAATTGTATTGTATTAATTTGTTGTTCACCCCCTTGAGTCCCTATATCGAGAGAAAGGCAGGATACAAACAAACAACAACAACAACACATTGTTTACTGCAGGTGCACTGTTGCAAGTGAACACCAAAAGTCTGTATTTTTCTAGTTTTTCTTCACTAACCTTTCAGTGCTAATGCTGCTAAAAAAACTTCTAGCTCAACAGA
Organism: Urosaurus nigricauda; assembly: GCA_034509955.1. Classification (NCBI taxonomy): domain Eukaryota; kingdom Metazoa; phylum Chordata; class Lepidosauria; order Squamata; family Phrynosomatidae; genus Urosaurus; species Urosaurus nigricauda. The sequence continues at coordinate 373,100,333 of JAOEGL010000001.1, read as the reverse complement.
AGATGAGGAAGGAAATAGGGACTGAATGGATGTAAAAAACCTTTTGTAAAAAGGAGCTTTGTTGTCAGAGGCTATGTTATGTAAGCTATGTCTATATAAAGTGTGTTCTCCCTCCTATAAACCCTGGGGGTGTGATAAGGAATTTCACCAAGATTGTCACCTTCGTATCACCCTTTGCCCAACCCTGCCCTAAAGCTTGGCATTTTTTATCCTCTCTAGTACTGTTACTACGTTGCTGGTCAGGTTCTGGTTGGACTCTCCCAGTTCTTCTCTGCATCCAAGCTGGAAGACCCTATTGTTGGCCAAGACACAGAGCTCGCCAACTCCATGGGGCTTTTCCTGCAGAAAACCAACATCATCCGAGATTTTCTGGAAGACCAGCTTGAGGGCAGAGAGTTATGGCCCCAAGAGGTAAGGAAAGTGAGGGTGGGGCAAATAGTAGGGAAGAAGGGCAAATTATATCAAAACCAGGGTAGGATCACAGATGAGTGAGGCAGCATGATCTTAAATTCAGTCCCTACCATCTCTAGTCACTGGCTTCTTTCTCTCGTTCCTTCAAAAACAACCATACTATCTTGAACATACTACCATGAACATCCTGACTTTGAAAGCTAAGCAGGAGCAAGCCTAGAGTCAGGACAGATCTCTTCCGACAGGCCTTTTCGGAATAGTTCAGCCACCCATTGAGTAGACTATTATGTAGCCTGTTGATTTCTAGTTTATTTGTTTTAATTAATCTTTTTATTATGAATTTTTAGTATAACTGTGATTTAATTGTTATTTTAAGGGAAGGAGGATAGAACCTGGGAGCATTGTGTATTGTTACTTTACTGTTTTGACTGTTTTACTGTAAGCTGCCTCATTCCTCATTGGAGTAGGCAGGATATAAATAGAAGATGATGATGATGATGATTAGAGGGAAAGTCAGAAGAAAAATATAAAGGAGAGGAGTGAGGATTGATAGCATGATTACACTCCTTAAATATCTCAAGGGCTGTCAATAAGAGCAGGAAGCAGATTTATTGTCTACTGCCCCAGAGGACAGAACTAGGTTTTATGGTTTTAAGTTGCAGCACAGTGGATTTCAATTGGATATTAGAAGAAACGTCCTGATGGTAAGAGTGGTTGGGAAATGGAACCAATGAGCTAGAGATGTGTTGGGGTCTCTTTCTCTGGATGTCTTTAAAAAGAGGCTGGACAGCTACTTAGTGATTCCCAAACTCTGGTTCTCCAGGCGTAGAATCATAGAATCATAGAGTTGGAAGAGACCACAAGGGCCATCCAGTCCAACCCCCTGCCATGCAGGAACTCCAGTCAAAGCATCCCCGACAGATGGCCATCCAGCCTCTGCTTAAAGACCTCCAAGGACGGAGACTCCATTACACTCCGAGGGAGTGTGTTCTACTGTCAAACAGTCCTTACTGTCAAGACGTTCCTCCTAATGTTGAGGTGGAATCTCTTTTCCTGCAGATTGCATCCATTGTTCCGTGTTCTAGTCTCTGGAGCAGCAGAAAACAAGCTTGCTCCCTCCTCAATATGATATCCCTTCAGATATTTGAACAGGGCTATCATATCACCTCTTAACCTTTGTTTGGATTTCAACTTCAGATGCTTCAGCCATCTTGGCCAATGGTCTGGGATTCTGGGAGCTGAAGTCCAAGGCATATGAGAAACCAGAGTTTGGGAATTGCGGAGAAATGGATTGGATTTGATGCCCTTGGGGGCCCCTTTCACTTCTATGGTTCTATTAGCATAGAAAGGGACAGTTTTGTTCTGACATGCTTCTTGGACTTAAAAAGAAACCCACTTAAGAATGGGAATAAATTGTTGCAGCTGGTGCAGGAATTTCCCAGAAAATTATCCAGGGTAACACAACCATTGTTTGGAGATTGTTTTCATTTTTCTTCTTTAAAAAAGAAAAGTAAAGTACAGCAACAAATTTGGCAATTTCCTGACACATTTGCCCCACCTGGAGGAGCTCCTGTAGAAGGTGAGGGTGATAATCAAATGCCTGTTTTTAGATTGTTGCTCTTGGTGGATACTTGAAGCACAGAGAAGGGATCTGGCCATTTTTGGGATATGAGGCAGGAAAAAATGCAGCCCCTTTGATGTGATAATTGCTTTATATGTCAGGAGAGAGTCTCATATGGCAGAAGGTTGGATTAGATGGTGCTTTAGGTCCCCACGAACTCTGTGGTCTGTGAACACTTGGGAGAAAAAACTGGAGGTAACTGTGGCATTCCCTATGGGGCTGTGGGATGTTTTAATATGTTTAACATGTTTTCTGCACACTCTCCAGGCAAAAAACACTTTTGTGCTATTTTTTTTTTGTTTTGTTTAAAAAATGGGGCGTTATGAGGTTTTGGGAAAGTAGCAGAGGTCATTATGAGTTTCAGAGGTGGGATCCAATGGCTGCATATGGTTTGTGGTCTGCATTTTGCACACCTGGTGTAGTTACTTGAATGCTGTACTAGGACTTGGGAAAACCAGAGTTTCAATCCCCACCTAGCCAGGGAAAATGATTGTGTGAACTTGTGCAAGTCATGGTCTCTCTTTGTAAGAGGACTCATACAGTAGGAAGACACCACAAGGGCCATCCAGTCCAACCCTCTGCCATCCAGAAAGACACAATCACAAAGGTAATGGCAAACCTCCCCTGAAGAAATTGTGCCTAGAAACCCCCATGTTAGGGTCACTAAAAATATGAGTCAATTTGAAGGTATAGAACAAGATAACAACAATTGTAGCAATAATACGCACAAGCCTGAATGGCTCAGCTCCTCAGTGAAAGTGTCTTCTGGGGAGAAATGGGAAACCTCTAGGTGTGGCATTGCAACATCCCACCCACCACTGTGTTCCTAACCTTTTGTGTGTTCCCAGGTTTGGAGCAAATACGTAAAGAAGATGTCTGATCTGGCCAAGCCTGAGAACATTGACAAAGCCGTGCAGTGTATGAATGAGCTCATCACCAATGCCTTGCATCACGTTCCTGATGTATTGACATACTTGTCTCGACTCAAGAACCAGAGTGTGTTCAACTTCTGTGCCATCCCACAGGTGGGTTGGATGGTCTCTAAAAGTCTCAGCCCCCTGGGATGGTAATCCCATTACAGTGGGCCCTCCACATCCTCTGGCATTAGGAGCACAGAACCCCTATGAAACAGTGGTGTCACTAGGGATGCGGGTGGTGGTGATGGATGGTGCAGGGAATGCAGACTTCACCAAGTGACACCCTAAGGGTGGGTGACACCACTGCTCCTCAAACATCTACCTTTGGGCAGAAATAGGCTGTGGCATCCATCTGCTTCCCTTTAAAATGAATCAAGAGATGGTGGGAGTAGGGACAAGCTCAGTGGGAGGAAAAAGGAGAGGCCCCAGATTTTTTTTTAATTTCAATTTTCAAATTTTTAAATATTATTTTTTTTTAAAAAAATGAATTTATTTTTTTAAAATTCATTTAATTTTTTTAAAACATCACATTTTAATCAAATCTTCACTATGTATATGTAAATACATTTAAGTTGTATGTATGATATTGTAATTTGAAGATATAATTTTAATTTTGTTAGTTGTTTATGTCACAACTACAGTATTAGCATTACATTCAGTTGTGTATGGGAATTATGATTTACAAGTAATATTAATGCAAAAAAGCATTAGTAAGGATTCTGTATGGTGTGAAATGGGAGAAGGTCAATGGGGCTGGGGGGGGGGGGAATGACACCATGAGTTACCGCACCAAGTGACACCAATCCTAGGGATGCCACTGCCATGGAAGTAGGAAAACTGCAAACAACAAAAATATCAATGTGGAGTCAAAGGCTTTCATGGCCAGCATCCATAGTTTTTTGTGGAGCTTTCGAGCTATGTGGCCATGTTTTAGAAGAGTTCCTTTCTGACATTTCGCCAGCATCTGTGGCTGGCATCTTTGGAGAATGATAGCCTGGAAAAGGATTGGAAATATATATCCTGTGTGACCCTGGGAAGGAAGGAGTAATTTGCAAATGTATTGTTCTGTTGCTAATGGCAGTCCTCATGGTAGGAGGATATGAAAACAAGGATTAATGTCTGCTAACTGGTGCTCATTGTCTGCTAGGAATCCCCTGGCCTTAGGCTGTTTCTCATTTGCATAGGTTGAGTCTTGACCTTGCTGTCCTTCAGGACTGGTAGCCAAGCCTTTTTTACTCTCAGGGTTTCCTCTTTCCTGTTGAAATTGTCCAGGTGTTTATGGATTTCAATTGCCTCCCTGTGCATTCTGACATGGTAGTTGTTGGCATGTTTCAGAATTTCAGTGCTTTCAAACAGCATTTTATGGCCAGGATGGTTTATAGCATGTTCTGCTACTGCTGATTTTTCCGGTTGACCCAGTCTGCAGTGTCTCTCATGTTCCTTGATTCTTGTCTGCACACTGCGTTTGGTGGTCCCTATGTAGACCTGTCCGCAGTGGCATGGAATGCGGTAGACTCCTGCGGCTGTGAGAGGGTCTCTTTTGTCCTTGGCTGAGCAAAATTTGCTGGATTTTTTTTTGTCGGTTTGTAAACCATTTGCAGGTTGTGTTTCCTCACCACTTTCCCTATTCTGTCTGTGACTCCTTTGATGTATGGTAAAAATATCTTCCCTTTGGGTGGTTGCTTGTCTTGAGTCTTCTGGGTTTTTCTGAGCCTGGCAGCCCTTCTGATGTCTGCGCTGGAGTAACCATTTGCCTGTAGAGCCCTGTCCAGGTGTTTCAGTTCATCTTCCAAGAAGTGGGGTTCACAGATACATTTTGCCTGGTTTACTAGTGTTTTTATAGTGCTTCTTTTTTGTCCTGGGTGATGGTTGGAGTTCTTGTGCAGGTACCTGTCCATATGTATAGATTTCTGTATACTGTGTGACCCAAATGTTGGTTTGGTTTGCGAATGACTAGGACATTCAAGAATGGTAGTGTTCCTTCCTTTTCTTTTTCCATTGTGAATTGGATGTTAGGTTGGATGTTGTTCAAATGGTTCAGAAATACAGCCAAATCTTCTTCTCCATGGCTCCAAAATGATGAAAGTGTCATCCACATATCGGAACCATGTTGTGGGCTTTTTTGGTGCTATCACAGGGCTCAGAGGTCTCCCCATTGCTACCCCATCTCTCTGCTTGTAGTGGGACAATGGATTCTCTATAAACCCTTGATATCAAATTGATATTAAAAAGGAATGTTTTAGGCAAGCAGCCAAAAGGGGGCTCTCCAGACCAGGGAACCAGCCATACCGTATTTGGAAATCCAGGTGGCTCAGCATGGGAGAAGCCAGAGGCACTTAGCTGAGATCACTTAAGATCAGAATCTACATAATCCTTTCTCTGAGGAGAGTGATGGTGGAGAGCTGGACTTGATGATTGTTTGCATACAGCAGACAAAAGGAGTTTCCTTCTGAGAATAAAACTCTTTTTGTTTGAGGATATTCATGCCAATTGTCCATTCATTCCTGCGTATTGCACTTTATTCGTCTCCCCTGGGAAAGTCACTTTTAACTCCTGAAACACTGCCCCAGGACGCATTTCTTGCTATAAATATGGGTGCCTAGATACTAGTAAATTGATCTAGTCTGAAACATTTAGTTTCAACTCGGCACTTCGCCCTCCACGTATTGCAGATGGCTGTTTGACCATCCTCATTCTGGTAACCCTGCAATTGGAACTATGCTTTGGCTTGTTAGAGCATTACTATACATCTTAGCCACTTTGTAACTCACTAATATCTCCTACCTTTGCATCATTAGTTCTTTTGTGTGTGTGTGAAAGAGCATGCTTGATTGTGAGAATTCCTTTTTTTAAATAAACTAAATTGAAAACTTCCTCAGGAGTTCTCTGAGTTTAGAACTGTTATACAAAGGCTGAGACCCCAGCTTTATATTACCGGAGTCCTCTTGCTGCTTCCTATCGAGGACAGTTTCTGGGTGCCCTGTTAGAATCCCCTGACATTTAGATAACAGGAAGGTGTTAGAAGCATGATCATCCTTCTGCCTCATTCAGCAGCTGATCAGATCTCCTTTGTGAAATCTGGCTGCTGGCTCTTAAGGTGAGCAGGATGGGACCATTTACATAGTCTTTGGTTACTGAATATGGAGCAGTTACTCATCTATAACTTTAAGTTATGAATCTATAACTGAAATCTTGAATGCCGGCTGATATTTATATGTTGTCCTATATCATAAGATCTCTGGGTGGTGTACAACAGAATCCATTTAAGCAATTTAAAGTTGTAATATAAATGACAAGCAATAAAATAACTTGAACATTTAAAATGTATTAAATAGAATAATTTAACAAATGAAATTGGAAACAATCTAAAGTATATGTGATGATGGTGGTGATATCTTGCCTTTTCCTCCATCTGGGGACTCAAGGCAACTTGCAAGCTAAAAGAGATAGAGCTAAAATACTCATCATCATGTAAAAGTGTGTGTATAATTGAAAGCAGTTAAAATATTAGAATTTAAAGCAGTTAAAATATCTATGAACAGAGTGAAAATACCCTGAGGGCACCAGATACTGGCTGATCATGGAAGCTAAGCAGGAACAAGCCTGGTTGATACTTGGATGGAGGGCAGCCAAGGCATGCCAGATACTGTTGGCTATATTCCAGAGAAAGGCAATGGCCATTCATCTCTGTGTATTCTTTGCCTAGGAAAACCCAGTGAAATCTGTGAAGTCATCTGAAGTCAACAAACTACCTGAAGACACACAAAGACACAGGCACACATATACAGAGACACACACTATTGATGAAATCTTTGGGCTGGAGTTAAGCAGGACTCTTTTTTGTGATTTATGTCTCCTTCCTCTCTCCCAGGTAATGGCCATTGCCACCTTGGCAACATGCTACAACAACCAACAGGTCTTTAGGGGTGTGGTAAAGATCCGGAAGGGGCAAACTGTCACGCTGATGATGGATGCCACCAACATCCAGGCTGTCAAAGCCATCATATACCAGTATGTGGAAGAGGTAAGTTGGGTGTCAGGGACAGAATAATGTTTAAAAATAAAACATTCTAATACATATTCCAGTTAGAATCCTATCATTGATCCAGTAAATCACTTGTGAAATGGACACTTATATAAATCTAATTTGTGGTTCCCATGGTTGGAAATCTCAATGGAATTTTGGCCTAAATGTCTCTTTGTTGTCAATGTCCCTTAGATTGAGCTGCTAGTTCAAATTTCTTTTCTGACCAGGAACTTGCACACCTCTGCCTTTTTGCATCTGCATTGGCTTATTGCCCCTGTTTAATTGCACTCCTGTAAGTTCCAAATATATTTTGTTGTTGTGGTTAATTGCTGTAAAGTCAACTTTGATTTATGGTGACCCTATGAACAAGAGGCCTCCAAGTCATCTTGTTATCTTCTAATGAGTCATGGCTTCCCATAATATGCCCAAAGTACAATAGTCTCAGTTTAATCTTGGCTTGTAGAGAGCGTTCATTTGTCTTTTTTTTTTTTTTTTTTTTGTGGTAGTGGGGAATGGGGAGTCCATGGTATCTGTAGTATATATCATAGACATATCTATTATTAGAAAATATCATGGTATCTGTATCTGTAGGACATATAGTGAGAAAACATGCCTCATTAGAAAATACAATAATAGGGTGGGAGGCAGTGGGAAAAGAGAAAGATCCCATTGTAGATGGATTAACTCAATCAAGGAAACCATGGCTCTAAGTTTGCAAGACATGAGCAGAGCAGTTGATGACTAGGTCTCCCAGTCATAGGATGGTTGTTATCAGCTGCCCTTGAGATAACTTTGACTCATGGTGACTCTTGATTCATGGCAATCTCTTTTCCTCTGCTCTGCTCAGGTCCTGCAGGCTCAGGCCTCTGGCCTTCCTGATCGACTCTAATCATCTGGCCTGCGGTCTTCTTGTTTCTGCTACCCTTTACATTTCTCAGTATGATTGTTTTTTCCTAATCATTCATGCTTTCTCAAGATGTAGCCAAAGCATGACAGCCTCAATTTGGACATCTTGGCTTCTAAGGAGTTTTTGGGCTTGATCTGTTTAAGGACCCATTTGTTTGTCTTTTTAGCCAGCTCCTTGCATTCAAAACCAATCAATAATAAAATAATAATAATAAATTTTATTTATATACCGCCTTTCCAATAGATCAAAGCGGTTTACAAAATAAAATGATCAACAGATAAAGTCTACAGAGTCCAAGCACAGTTATTAAAATCAATTACAGTCATAAAAACATTAAAACAGATAATCCTTGATTTGACATACGTCGGGTACCACTGTCCATCGTCAGTCTCGTTTTTCAGCTAAACAATCACAGTAAATCCGGTGGAAAAGCTTGCCGGAAGAGATCCGTCTTTAGTGCTTTCTTAAAGGCGTCTAAGGTGGTAATAAGATGGATCTCTTCCGGGAGGTCATTCCATAATTTCGGAGCCATCGCAGAGAAAGTTTTATTAGAAGTCGATATCAGCCTGGTACTCAAGGTTTCCAGTGTGTTCTTTCCTGATATTCTGAGGGTGCGGGGCGGATTGTGCAGGAGGAGGTGTTCCTTCAGGTAACTCGGGCCTAAGCCATATAGGGCTTTAAAGGTAATAACCAACACTTTGTATTGCGCTTGAAAGCTAATTGGCAACCAATGTAGAGATTTTAATATGGGGGTCCGAACCTGGTACAAAGGTAGCCTCATGTAAAGCGCATTGCAGAAATCCAATCGAGAGGTTACCAGTGCAAGTACCAATGTTTCAAGGTCCTCTCTGCCCAGATAGGGACGCAGCTGGCGTATCAGCCTAAGCTGATACCACGCACTTCTAGTTGTCGCTTCCACCTGAGCAGTCAGCTGGAGGGACAAATCCAGAAGCACGCCCAGACTGCGAATGTTGTCCTTTAGGGGAAGTGTGACCCCGTCCAGGACAGGGTGATAAATCTCCATCCCTGGGTGAGTTGGGCCTATCACAAGTACTTCTGTTTTCTCTGGATTCAATCTGAGTTTGTTTTTCCTCATCCAACCCATTACCGACTCCAGACAGGCATTTAGAGGAGAGATGCCATCCTTGGTCGCTGCAACAGCTGGAGACATGGAGAGATATATTTGAGTGTCAACAGCGTACTGATGACACTGCGCTCCATGACTCTGGATGATCTCTCCCAGCGGCTTCATGTAAATGTTAAATAGCAAGGGGGACAGAATGGTGCCCTGCGGGCCGCCAGATGTCAACTCTCTTTTACGAGAGCAACTGTCCCCCAGCTTCACCATCTGGAATCTGCCCAAGAGATAGGAGCAGAACCACTGAAGAACAGTGCCACCGATTCCTATCCTCTTCAGGCGTTCCAGAAGGATACCGTGGTCTACTGTATCGAATGCCGCTGAGATGTCCAAGAGCACTAAGAGGGTCACACTTCCCCTGTCGATGCCCAGACGGAGATCATCGACCAAGGCAACCATGGCCGTCTCAACTCCATAGCCCTTCCTGAAGCCGGTTTGAAATAGGTCCAGATAATCTGCTTCGTCCAAGGCAGCTTGGAGTTGGAAGGCAACTGCTCCCTCAATCACCTTGCCCAAAAATGGTAATAACGAGACAGGCCTATAATTTTGTCTAATCAGGAGATCCAGGGAGGGCTTTTTAAATAAAGGTTTCACTAGGTCATGCTTTAAAGCAGCTGGAAATGTGCCCTCCTTGAGGGACGTGTTAATGATTAGGTGGAGTAAGGTCATTACTCTGTCCCCTCCTGTAACAGCCAGCCATGAAGGGTGGGGACCGAGTGGGCAAGTCCAAGGAGCTTGTCCATGTCCTCGGTACTAACAAAATGATCCAGTGTAACCCAGTCCACGGAGTCACTGGACGCCTCTGTTATCTGTTCTGCCTCAATGCCGGTCTCAAGATCGGCTCTTATCTGAGAGATCTTATCAGCAAAGAAATCATTAAAGGCATCACAGCAGGCAGTTGTAGGTTCTAATAAAGGATTCAGGGTGTGTGTGTGGGGGGGGGGGGCGAATCAGTTCTTTCACTACCCTGAACAGCTCTGCTGGACGAGATTCTGCCGATGCAATGCGAGCAGCATAGAACAAATTCTTTGCTGCATCAATTGCCACTCCATAGGACTTTAATAAGTTCCCTAGGAGTGTTTTGTGAGATAAGTGTTGATTTTGGCACCAGCGGCTCTCTAGTCATCTCATTTCTCGCTTCATTCTCCTGAGATCTGATGTGTACCAAGGCTGTTTATTGGAAGCGAGTTGGAGAGGACGCTCAGGAGCGATGTTTAAAGCCCCGGTAAGGTCATTGTTCCAGGTATCCACCAGGGCATCCACAGAATCGCCGTTGTTCCCAGCCATAAAACCCTCTAGGGCATCCTGGAACCGTTTGAGTTCCATCAGCCTTCGAGGGCGGACCATCCTAATAGGTCCTCCACCCCCGGGGGGGGGGGTTATTGGTCATGACCTTTAATCCTGTCTTGACCAGGATGTGGTCCGTCCGTGACAGGGCAGTAGATCCAATGACTTCTGCCCACGGATTATCCTGATCCGCGCAAAAAACCACATCGAGTGTATTACCAGCACAATGTGTAGGCCCCGAGATCAACTGGGACAGGTTCATGGCAGTCATGGAATCCATGAACTCCCAAGCTGCACCTGTCGGTTTTGTTAAACCGGCCTCGAAGGGGATGTTGAGGTCGCCCAGAACTAAAAGCCTGGGAGACTCCAACACCAGCTCCGAGATCAGTTGTGTCAGCTCGGTCAGGGAGTCTGTTAAGTTACGGGGTGGACGGTATACCAACAGAATCCCCAAGCTGTCCTTGACCTTCAGGGTCAGGTAAATACACTCAATGTGAGTAGTTGCGTGGATAGGCTTCCAGGTCAATTTGATGGTGGTTTTATGGATCAGGGCCACACACACCCCCGCCCACTTCCTCTTACCTGCTCCTGAACAGTATACCCGGCTGGGAGGGCTTTAGCCCAGGTTATGTTGCTGTCTTCGCCCAGCCATGTTTCCGTGATAGCGGCCAGGTCAGGTTTCAAGGACTGTATATCCCATCTCAGTGTAAGTAGCTTAGAAAATGTGTTAGCTAGAGCATCTAGGCTTTTGTTATTTTTATCTTTTGGCTTGCCTGAAATGCATGTCTTGTAACTATGCATTCTGTACCTGCAAGGCAGGGAGGCCTTGTATGAATGATAACTTATTGCTCTATACTGTCTAGTTTGGATACTTTCTTTAAAAGCATCTGCTGTCTCTGTACTCCTATACATGTGCCTTAGTTCGGTTGTTGCTTGCTTAAGTTAGCAAGGGAAGGAAACTATAAGTTCTTAGCAAGTCCCAGTGTGTACTAAGAAGAATTCAATATAGATTATTTGGGTGGTGGCAGATTTAGGGGTCCCATTCGGTTCAGCAGGGAGTGGGAACAGAGGCCCAAGAGACTAGGGGAATTAATAATCTGCTGTGAGCTAAGGGCCAAGAACAGGGGTTGTTGTTTGGCTGCCTGGACCCCAGGGTTCATCAGGCATGATGTCACATCACATAAAACTATAATTATGCAACATGTTGGGACTAATAAAACTAATCATTTTAGACTGTTGGGAGTTGTTTCCACTTTCTTGTGTAGATTTCAGATTCTGTTTCCTTTATAGGTCATAATCAGTGTTTTGAATCATGTAAATATGCAATTTTCATTTCTTGAATCTTTAACCCCAATAAATGCTTGATTTTGTACTGACAATTCCTTTCTGGAAAGGGTGTCTCTTAATGGAAGTTGACTCTTCTCTTAATAGATCTACCAGAAGATTCCCAGCACAGACCCTTCCTCCAGCAGAACTCAACAGATCATCACCTCTATCCGCTCCATGACCTTACCCGGAAGAGCACTTGTCTCCAGGACCCCTTATTCTCCCATTTACTTGTCCTGTGTGATGCTTTTAACAGCCCTGAGCTGGCCGTATCTGAACATGCTGTCAAAGGCAGCTGAGAAATACGTACACACTGGGGAAAACTGAGAACAATGTGGTGGCTTTTTGATGTAAATGCCATTTCAACCCAGGAGGACATAACTCACAGGACTGTAGGAAGCAAGACTCAAAAACTTGAATTTGCAAATTTGTTTGAACTGAAAGCTTACACCTCTGGATGCAACTGTTAACAAACTGGGGTTCCTGAATGGGGACTCTCCTCTCACTCTCCTTTTTCCCTTTTTGGATGGACTGCTTAAGGTCTCTTTTTTGGTCTTAATATATAGTTCTGCAGAGCATTTGATCTCAGTTTTTGTTTTTTTTTCTGATGTAGAATATTTTTGAACTAGGAAGTTGGAAGGTGCCTCTTTATTGCTTGTTAAATTTGACAGTGAAAAAAAAACAAACTGTCGTGATAAACCTGGATTGTCATCTGTGATGTGTCAACTGGCATCCTGTTGCTGTGTTACACGTGCATAAATTCCCTGGTGTGTGTGAGTGATCTGTACCACCTGATTCAGTTGAAAATTATAAAATTTCATGCTGTTCCATGGCACATTGTACATTGATTGCATGATAGTGCATTAATGTGTGATGTTCATTTGGTTGTGTCAATTCTGTAATGAAACTGCAAAGTGAAGTTGAAGCAGAACTGTTAACACTCTTTGATGGGGGTTTCTAGATTCTGAAGGAAATATGACTATGCACAGGGTTTTCCAGAACCAGGTAAGGGGAAATATTTTCCCTACTAAAGATCATACATTCCCTATGACAAGGGTGGGCATCATGCAGCTTTCTAAATGCTGCTATGGGGAAAGGGTGGGTAACTATGCCATTCTCTCACCCCCCCCCCCCATCCCTACCCTGACGTAAGTCCAAATGCTTTCATTTTCCTCTACAGCCCATCTCAAAATGGTGACTGGAAGTTACATTACATGATGACTTGTCACCATTTTGAGAGAGAATGAAAAGAAAACAGATGTGCAATGTGAGACAGGAGGATCCTGGTGTGCTTGTGGGGATGGGGTGAGGATATTTTTGTATGTTCTCATGCATGGGGGAGGGACTTCCTTCATGGCTTGGGAGTAAAATTCCCCCCCCCCCCCCGAATCACACCACTTAAAAAAAATAAATGAATTTTCAGGGCCTTTGGGGAACTGATGGTTCAAGGCCCACAAAAGAGTGGTGCAAGGCACTATGCCCAACCCTGCTGAAGGGCAAGTCCCAGATGTCCTATCCAGCATAGATAATGGTGAGGAATTTTGGTAGGTGTTGTGGTATGATTTCCAACCCTCTTCTTAAGGTTAATATTTTGGAGGAAGGTGGAAAATCTGAGCCCTTGAATGACTACCATCCTCCCACTCTTTTCCTCCTTTAAAGTTGAGAACATAAGTTTTCAGGAGGAGTGTAACTTCATCCACAACCAGGGTGACCAGATGCCCTCCTTTTCTAGGACATATCCTACATTCCAACCATCTGTTCAGGAGGAATTCCAAAATGTCTTCTATGTTGAGCATGACTAAGAAGCATGAATTTATATTTTTTTGCTTTGCAATGTCCTACATTTTTCTTGACAAGTGAAGTGTGTCCAAAGGAGGGCCACCAAAATGGTGAATGGTCTGGAAACCATGCCTTATGAGGAAAGACTTAGGGAGCTGGGGATGTTTAGCCCGCAGAAGAGATGGTTAAAGGGTGATATGATAGCCCTGTTTAAGTATTTGAAGGAGTGTCACATTGAGGATGGAGCGAGCTTGTTTTTTTGCTGCTCCAGAGACTAGAATATGGAACAATGTATCACAGAATGTGATATACTGCAAGAGATCCAGCTTCTCAATAGTCTAAACAAAAGGGATGCAGTGGCTTAGTGGTTAAGATGCCATTTTTGATGATCGGAAGATTGGAAATTTGGCAGTTCAAGGCCCAAGTGCTGCATGATGGGGTGAGCTCCCCAATCCCAGGTTCTGCCAACCTAGTGGTTCAAAAGCATGCAGATGCAAGTAGATAGATACCACTTTCGTTGAAAGGTAACAGCATTTGGTGCAGTCATGCTGGCCACATGACCATCATAGTCGTCCTTGGACAATGCTGGCTCTTTGGCTCCAAAATGGAGATGAGCATCTCCCGTTACAGTCAGTTACAACTAGACATTCATGTCAAGAGACCACCTTTACCTTTTTAAGCAAACAAACCCTCTTAAATGGATGCAAGCTACAGGACAAGAGATTCCAGCTCAACATTAAGAGGAACTTCCTGACAGTAGGAGCTGTTCAACAGTGGAACACACTCCCTTGGAGAGTAGTGGATTCTTCTTCTTTGCCATCCAGCCTCTGTTTAAAGATCACCAATCTGTGAGGGGTGCTTTGATTGTGATTTCCTGCATGGCAAGGGGTTGGACTGGATGGCCCTTATGGCATCTTTCAACTCATCCAAGACTGCCTTGAGTTGGGAGGAAACTGTCCTCTCAACAAATTTGCCAAGAAAAGGGAGATTTGATAGTGCTCTGTAGTTGTATAAGTCCAGCAGGTGCAGGAAGAGCTTTTTAAAGACGTGGTTGTACCATTGACTTTTAAACAAGCTGAGAAATTTCTCTCCCTTAGAGATGTGTTAATAACACATTACAATTGTGTGAATTATGGAACCCTCTAGCTGCTGCAGAAATGCAGAAGCCCACCACCATGCTAAAGGGCAAGTATAGTCTTGTATGCCCATCAACTGGGGTGATGGGAGACACAAAAGTGATCTGGTGGGAAAGGAGAAATGGAGAAAATCTGCCTCTGTCCCTGTAGCCAGATGTAAAGTAATTATAGCATCCAGCACTGAGGCTTCTGGAGGGGGCTTTGATGTAATCATTTTGCATCTGGCTACAGGAACATAGTTAGAAACTTATCAGGTTCAGAGAATGAATAGCATTGCCCAGGTTCCTCCTGCTGTATTAGAATATTCACCTCAAAGGTGAATGACTTTGGTTCTAACAGAAGGAAATATATGGCATTCTTCTATGGCCTTTATCTTCAAGACTTATTAAGGCCAATCGTGGGTCTCCATCTGCATTGACTCTCCTCCAAGAACATAAACGAATAAGCATAATATCTCTAGCAAGATGCAGACCTGCCCAATGATACCCGCTTCCTCATTAGTATGCAAAGGGATCTTCTAGTACACCTTTGAGACTAACTGAAAACAAAGGGAAGAATGAGATTTCACACTTGAGTCCCTTTGAATACTGATTTTCAAGACATCTTTGAATTTCCCCCTTATGTGATTGTACTCTTTGCCTGAAAAATGTCAGTCTGCTTCAAAACATAGAATGATGTAATTTGCGCTTTGGTTGACGTAAAAAAGACATCACTGTGGCATATAGTTTGCTGTATGGCCAATACTATCACTGCTACAATCATTATAAACAGTTTGCCATCCCGCCCAGCAAACATGCAGGTTTGTAATGCTGCAGGTCTGACGCCTAGCTTTTCTTGCAAAAGGTACATTTTTGGACAACACAAATAATTCCAGATCACAGAAATGATTTTCTATCCGATAGTCCAAAGCCACTCTCAGCAGGAGGCACAACCATTCCTGGTCACCAGGAGGCAGCAGAAAACACATTCAACTAGCCAAGGAGATTGAGACACTTTATTGGAAAGAAAAAACAACACTGAAGCCACACTGGTAGACATTTGGCTGCTCTTGCAACAACCACACATTTAAAGGCCTTTTTTGCATTTTACAAGTACATTTGAAGCTGGAAGCTAGTGAAATAATGGCACTTGTGGGCCAGATCCAAGTTGTCATACGGTATAGCCATTGCAGTAAATTTAAAATCAATGGACTTGAGTCTGCATGAATGTGTCGGCTTTAACTATGACGAATTCTGGATCCAAACCTATATTCCTCTCGCTGATCTGCATGCATTGATCACTGTTCTCTTATGTTCTTTACTGACAATTTGCCATTGGAAATTATCATATATATATTTTCTGAAGCAGTAAGTGTTCATGTGCAAATTCAGCTAGTGCAGTTCTTTTACTAGAGGAAAAATTCAAAGGCATCAAAATAAAGTCTGACACTTAGGTTTTGCAAACAGGCTCCATTGGTTGCTGCCCATGATTAAATCCTATTAAAACAGAAGCCTCAAACCACTAGCCATGTTGGTGGCACTGTAATCCAATAAAGATAAATGAAGTACAAATGTGAAGTTTCCAGAATCAGTTACAACAGAACCCTGTGCAGGTTTGGTCAGTATAAAAACACAGCCTCCACATCCAGTGCTTCGCCATCTTCCCCCTGACTGTTCAGGAACATGGAGAGATGGGGCAAGAAAAGAGGGATTGGCACCATGGTTTCCAAACTTGTATCTTCCAGGTGTTTTGGATTTCAACTCCCTAAAGCCCCAACCAGCTTTACCAATGATCAGGAATTCTGGGAGTTGGAATCCAAAACAAGACAGTTTAGGAACCAATGGATTAGCAGATGCAAGAAACAAGATGGCTTCTCATTGTCCCCAATCCCCGAAAGCCCAAATGTCACATCATCAAGATGTTGATTCTTCAAGATCCCAGCCCTGGTTTAATCAAGACAATGATTTTAGCATGCCTTCCAATCCATCACTATGGAAGTTAACGGTGAAGTCCTCTTTGGAACCATACTATGGCTCACCAAGAGTTATCCCCCAGCAGTCCAGTCATACTGTTGACTCCACAGCTCTGCAGAATACCCAAATCAAAACAGATGGTGCAACTATATTGAGACATTTCCCCATCACTCCTACATTAGCCAGGAGGTGAGAGAATGACTGGGGGGACTGGCCCAAATCCAATTCTGTCCTTTTGTTCTTGATTCCTCTAGAGTTGCCCCACTTAGTACAGCCAGTTTCACCTCAGTGACTTGTCTGCTGTTTTGTCTAGCAGCCAAGGTAAGCTTTGTGCAAAACACGATCTATGAGTCTCACTCTCCTGATGCAAAGGCAGCCTGCTGGAGACAGCAGCACTGTGCAATAATTTTTAAAACATTTTTCAAGACTTTATTTAAAAGAATCTGAAGTCTAAAATATCTCAGGAGCGGGCAATTTCGTCACGACCGCTTCCTTCTCCACAGGATAAAATCAACTTGATTATGTGTAGAACGGTTGGCTGGATTCAGAAGAGCAACACAATTAGAGTGTCTTCCAGTAATCGCTTGTCTTTGGGATTCCAGCAACAATCTCAGATTCAATGCCGCAGTGGTCCTCTCCACGGAGGATTCTAAAGAAACCTAGAATAAGATGAAAGAACACCATGACAATGTTTCCTCAGTTTGGGAGCTCAAACGAATAAGTACTTATACTGAAAAGTTTGGGGCTGACTTTCCACTGTCAAGTGTAGCGAGTTTCAAAAGCCTTAAAAGCTACTTTTTAATTAATCTGCTGTTGTCTCACTTTCCCAGCTATATTTACATTGTCCCAGTTTCTCTCTCCTCCTATTTCCCCCTTTAGTCCTCAGCTTACTACAACTGATGTAAACTGAGATCAAAGTGCAAAAGTAGGAAGGGGTGGAATCCTAGAATCCTGGCTGAATGAAACTATGTGTGAAAGACATCTAGGAGTCCAAGTAGACCATAAGTTGAACATGAGTCAACAGTGCAATGCGGCAGCTAAAAAGGCCAATGCAATTTTAGGCTGCCTCAATAGAAGTATAGTGTCTAGATCAAGGGAAGTAATAGTGCCCCTCTATTCTGCTTTGTTCAGGCCCCACATGGAATACTGTGTCCAGTTCTGGGCACCACAATTCAAAAAAGATGTGGAGAAACTGGAGCGGATCCAAAGGAGGGCAACTAAGATGGTGAAGGGTCTGGAAACCATGCCCTATGAGGAATGCTTTAGGGAACTGGGGATGTTTAGCCTGGAGAAGAGAAAGTTAAGAGGTGATATGATAGCCCTGTTTAAATCCTTGAAGAAATGTCATATTGAGGAGGAAGCAAACTTGTTTTCTGCTGCTTCAGAAACTAGAACACAGAACAATGGATGCAAACTGCAGGAAAGAGATTCCACCTAGACATTAGGAGGAACTTCCTGACAGTAAGGGCTGTTTGACAGTAGAACATACTCCCTTGGAATTTAGTGGAGTCAGTCTCCTTCCTTAGAGGTCTTTAAGCAGAGGCTGGATGGCCATCTGTCGGGGATGCTTTGACTGGAAGTTCCTGCATGGCAGGGGGTTGGACTGGATGGCCCTTGTGGTCTCTTCCAACTCTATGATTCTATTCCAGGAGGCTCAGGCAAAATCAAACAAAACAAAACAAAACTGCAACAGCCTCTTTTAGCTTGTGAAGTCTCCCTTATGAGTAGATGTTGCCATTTTGACCATATGTACCTTGTTTTTCATTTATGAAATGTTGGATGGCATCCTGGGGGAACTACATCTCTCAGAAACTCTTAGTTATCATGGCCACATGCCTAAAAGTAATTGTTCCCACATTCCGGATGTATGTAAGATTAACTGAATACACACACACACACACACACAATCAATCACAAGAATGAGCAAAGTGCAACCTAGCCTCCATGCCATTACATTATGAAACTGGCCCCCAAACTGCTCAAGTACTGACTCAGCTCTTACCATTTTCGCCCCAGTCTGTGTTCCAGGAATTGGCCGCCAGCCAGTATGGTGTGCCATTGTCAACTCCCCAGCCCAGAATCCGGATGGCATGGCCACCAACCTCTTCTCCAGAAACGTGTTGATAGACACCTGCCAAGAAGAAGCAAGGAGGAATGACAGGGAAAAAAAATCCTCAGCTTTCCAAATGCAAGCACTAGAATGCTCCAACTGAGATTACCATTCAAACTGACTGGTAATAAGTTCAGATGGGATGCCAAAGGTACAGTGGTCCCCTGGGTTACGAAGGTAATCCGTTCCGGGATTACCTTCGTAACCTGGAAGCTTTCGTTTCCCGGGGGACCGCTTTCGCTAATGGACCGCGCGGCTGATTTAAAGGGGCCGCGCGGGTTTTTTTTTCCGTATCCCGGGGGATCTTTCGGATCCCGGGGGATACATTAGCAGTCCTGCCGCTTTCGGATCCCGGGGTTTTCGCAACCCGGGGGATTCGTAAGCCGGGGGACCACTGTATACTGCATAATTATAGCACTTTGGTGTCACTTTAACCACAATGGCTCCATCCTTGTAGTTCTGTATTTTTATGAGGTACTTGGAATTCCCTTTTAGGATGCTCCCCTGCATTCCATGGTGTGATCCACATACAATGGTTCCCAACCTTTCATCCTCCAGATGATCTGAACTTTAGGTCCCACAATTCCTGACTGTTGGCTAGGTAGGCTAAGGTTTCTGGGCGCAGAAGCCCAAAACAAATGGAAGATCAAAGGTTGGGAACCACTGATGTAGACAAATCCACTTACTCCTCACCAGGATTTCATAGGATGAAGCCTTGGCAGTTAAAAGGGTATTACCTAGATATTCCTAGAGAGAATGTATTAATAAAATCTTTGAATAATCAAATCCACAAAAGTCGAGAGACAAGCGTAACAGCCAGATTAAACAAATAAAAACAAAACTAATCAAAGTCATTTGGTTTATACCAGCCAACCTGACTTGCAAGAAATAAAAGGGCATTTTGCATGAAAGAACAACTGAGAACTGTGGTTGAAGAATGTCGTCAGACCAGCATTTGATAAAGTCACTTTGCTCAGTCTATGATGGTTTGTTCTGGCCAGTGCCTGGACAAACAGCCTCCTAGAAATGTCACATACTCCACCTTCCCCAGGGAAGAAGAAAATGACTCCTTTCAGGCCCTTCAGGGTTTCTCATGCATGGTTTTACTTTGGAAATTGACTTGGGCATGGTATTTTCACTCTCAGAACTTCTTTCAAACAACAGCAATAGCAAGTCCATTTCTATACTGCTTAGTGTGCACTTAAGCACTCCCTAAGCAGTTTACAATGTGTAAGCGAATTGCCCCCAGCAATCTTGATACTTATTTTAGAGAACTATGGAAGGATGCAAGGTTGAGTGGAACCTGGAGCCCTGCCTAGGATCGAACTCATAACCTTGTGGCTGTGAATGGCTGCAGTACCTGCATTTAACCACTGCGCCACCAGAGTTCCTAGTGCAAGCATTGCACTAAGTCAAATTCATTATTTTTCTACATGTTCCCCCACCAAATCCTCTCCACCCAAATCCATTAGAACCCATACCCAGAAGCAATGTAAGAGAACAGCAAACACCACGGAAAGCCCATTTCATAAAATTATAAAGATAATAGAGACCACAAGGGTCTTCTACTCCAACCCTCACCACTGCAGAAATGCATAGCAAATTATGAGAAGTGATATCTGATACCACTGATGAGAAGTGGTACCCAAGCTTTGTTAAAACATCCTCCAACAATGGAGAGTGTGCCACCTTCTTATGAAGCATGTTTGGTTGAACAGCTCTTATCTGGACATCCTGACCAAAGTTTAGTTACAATTACTTTTTTTGATTTTGGTAATTTTGATATGCTTGTTTTTATCTTCTGCATGACAAACATCTTCAGATATCTGAAGATGGCTACCATAACATCCCTCAGTTCTTTCTTCTCTAGAGTTAACATACCCATATGCCTCAACCATTCCTCACAGGCCTCAGCTTCAAAACCTTTATTTATTCTGGGATGCATCCACGCTGCAGAAATGAAGCAGCTTGACAACACTTTAATTATGATGGCTCCATCCTGTAGAATCCTGGGCATTTAGTTTGGTGAGTTATTCAGCCTGGTCTGTCAGAGAGCTCTGGTGCTTCACCAAACTACAAACCCCAGGCTTCTGTAGGATATGTCAAGTCAGAAATTGGTATTAGACTGTTTTATTTCTGCAGTGTAGTTACACCATTGGTCACCCTCCTCTGGATGTATTCAAATGTGTCAATGCTTTCCTTATACTGTTGTGCCGTGAACTAGACACACCATGTTTCCCTGAAAAGAAGATAGTGTCTTATATTAATTTTTGCTCCCAAAGATGGACTAGGTCTTATTTTCAGGGGATGCCTTATTTTTCCATGAAGAAAAATTCACATTTAATGTTGAACAAAAAATGAAATTTTATTATATACTGTATGTATATTCATATATAAAAACTTTGCTAGATCTTACTTTCGGGGGAGGCCTTATATTTAGCAATTCAGCAAAACCTCTA
Organism: Urosaurus nigricauda; assembly: GCA_034509955.1. Lineage (NCBI taxonomy): Eukaryota > Metazoa > Chordata > Lepidosauria > Squamata > Phrynosomatidae > Urosaurus > Urosaurus nigricauda. The sequence goes on along the minus strand of JAOEGL010000001.1, from coordinate 373,079,263 downwards.
CTAGGTCTTATTTTCTGAGGATGTCTTATTTTCGGGAAACAGGGCAGTACTGTTGGTGATATCTGACCAAAGCAGAACTGTGTGGGATTATGACTTCCCTTGATCTGGGTGCTATATTCATGTAGATACAACTGAAAATTGTATTCTCCATTTTTGCCAACAAATCACACCACCCTGTCCTCATCCTGCGTCCCTCTCCCTCCTTTACAGCTCACCTCTACACACCTCTAATCCTTTTGAAGAGGAAACCTCATGAACATTCTTGTACCACTTTAATATGGGCTACATTTTAAAAATCATAATTAAAAAAAATCCTGGCATACCTGACTTGTACATGAGGAAGTCAGAGTACACAACAAAGGCTCCTTCCACTGGTCCATTCTTGTAGATCTCAGCCATTATCTCCTTCTCACTGCGAGGGACACCATATGAGGTAACACCTAGAAAGATGGAAGGAAAAAATCAAATCAAATCAGAAAGCATTAAACAGTTGCACATCCCTGCCTGTGTGCCTATTACAAGCTGAGCAGTTGTGCATCCCTGCCTGTATGCCTATTACAAGCTTTCCTTACCATAGTGCTTGTCCTCTGGGTATGAAGGCGTGTAGCCAGCTTCACACTTTTTGACACAATCTGGGGTTTCACCACCTTCGCCGCTGCAGGGAGGCCGTGTGCCATTGGTGTGGTGCTCGCAAGGTGGGATGGAATATGGCCTGCAGCCTGCCAGAGAGAAACCAGAATGGCACATTCAGAAAGCAGCTTAGCTCCTGCACCCAATAGCAATAGCAAGTACATTTCTATACTGCTTATCAGTGCACTTAAGCACTCCCTAAGTGCTTTACAAAATGTAAGTTAATTGCCCCCAAGAAGCTGGGTACTCATTTTAGCAACCTCAGAAGGATGTTAGGATGAGTCGACCCTGAGCACTGGCTGATAGTGAACTCACAACCTTATGGTTTGTGAGTGAGTGGCTACAGTACAGGCATTTAACCACTGCACCACCAGGCACCCAGAGGAAACCTACCGTATATACTCCACTATAAGTCAACCAAATGTATAAATTGAGGACAAGTTTTGGGGTCAAAATTATGGATTTCAATATGATCCATGGATAAATTCTTAGGGTAATGAAACAAATCCAGTGAGTGTTGGATTATGCCTGGAGAGTTTGATTCTCCACTTGGCCATGAAACCCACTGGGTGACCTTGGGCAAGTCACACTTTCTCACTCTCCATGGAAGGCAATGGCAAACCTCCTCTGAACAAATCTTGCCATGAAAACCCCAAGACAGGTTCACTTGAGGGTCAGAAAACACTGTGAACTGCTGGGAAATGAGAGATGTACTCCAGTGTTGTTGTGGAACAAAACATTGGTGAGCCATGCTGTTATTAAAAAGGCTTTTATTTATCCTGCTGACGGGTTTTGGGAAGTCCCTTCTTCAAGAGGGTCCCTTCTTCACCTGAGGGTTGTCATAAATTGGAAAATAACTTGAGGGCACACAGCAACAGAAAACAAAGGATCTAAAGGAAAAAGACTTTAGTGTGATCACAAACAATTATGCCCTCTGAAATTTTGTATGTTCCTTTGGCACTGTTATGCCAGTTACACCTGCTGAAATTCTGTAAATGCCAAAGAACATACAAGGCGAAGAACTTACAAAATTCCAGCAGCATAAGTGTTTGTGCTCACACTAAAGACTGGATGGATAAGAGACCAGAGTTTTTAAGACAGAATCATAGAATCATAGAGTTGGAAGAGACCACAAAGGCCATCTAGTCCAACCCCCTGCCATGCAGGAACTCCAAATCAAAGCATCCCTGACAGATGGCCATCCAGCCTCTGCTTAAAGACCTCTAAGGAAGGAGACTCCACTACGCTCCGAGGGAGTGTGTTCCACTGTCAAACAGCCCTTACTGTCAGGAAGTTCCTCCTAATGTTAAGGTGGAATCTCTTTTCCTGCAATTTATATCCGTTGTTCCATGTCCTAGTCTCTGCAGCAGCAGAAAACAAGCTTGCTCCCTCCTCAATATGACATCCTTTCAAATATTTAAACAGGGCTATCATATCACCTCTTAACCTTCTCTTCTCCAGGCTAAACATCCCCAGTTCCCTAAGGCGTTCCTCATAGGGCATGGATTCCAGTCCCTTCACCATCTTAGTTGCCCTCCTTTGGACCCGCTCCAGTTTCTCTACATCCTTTTTGAATTGTGGTGCCCACAACTGGACACAGTATTCCAGGTGGGGCCTGACCAAAGCAGAATAGAGTGGCACTATTATTTTCCTTGATCTAGACACTATACTTCTATTGATGCAACCTAAAATTGCATTGGCCTTTTTAGCTGCCGCATCGCACTGCTGACTCATGTTCAGCTTATGGTCTACTTGGACTCCTAGATCCCTTTCACATGTTGTCTCATTCAGCCAGGTGTCCCCCATTTTATATCTGTGCATTTCATTTTTCCTCCCTAAGTGCAGAACCTTACATTTCTCTGCATTGAATTTCATCTTGTTAGCATTGGCCCAGCTTTCTAGTATATTCAGGTCATTTTGAATTTTGATCCTGTCCTCTGGGATATTAGCTACTCCTCCTAGTTTAGTGTCATCAGCAAATTTGATAAGTATGCCCCCAATGTCATCCAAATCATTAATAAAGATGTTGAACAGCACTGGGCCCAGGACAGAACCCTGTGGGACCCCACTGGTCACTTCTCTTCAGGATGAAAAGGAACCATTGTTGAGCACCCTTATATTCTTGGCTATCACCAGGGGATGGTTCCTTTTTAAATAAGAGCTGCAGTACAGTGCTCACTGACCTGTGGATAAGTTGATTTTTGGGGGGTTAATTTTTTGACTAAAATGTCTTATATATGAGTACATACAGTAGTTTGGGGAGATTTTCCTTTTTGGACTCCAGCTCCCAGAATTTTCCAGCCAACATAGACACAGAATCCTTCTCAAAATGGAGACATCACTTTTAGTCACCATTTTGCGGAAGACTTGGATGAAGATATGAGGTACTGGGTAACACTGTTGTGGATGGTAGCATCGGGGGGCGGGGGACAAAAGAGGGGAAACTGGTCCTCGGCTCGACCACCCCAGGTTTAGAGATTTCTAATATCTGATTAAATCAGGCCACAAGGTGTCAATGGGCCATGTGTCTTGACATGTCTAGGGCAAGTAGCCAACTGGATAGCCACAGTGATCAATCTGAGCAAAGGAAACGAACCACAAGCTGCTGTGTAAAACATTCAACAGCATACCATGACCTTCTCAGAGGTATTTTGGGAAGAAAGAAGACTCACCCACATGAGAATCATAAAGCCCACCAGACACCAAGCCCTTCTCAGTCCAGTACTTCCATGCTCCAGAAGGATAGCCTCCATTACACCTGCAAGGAAGGATTAGATTTAGATGTCAAGAGGATGCATGGGGAAAATAATGTATTTATTTTTTAATTTGCTGGACACCAGCAAACTTTAAAAAAAACCAGCACAAAACTGGTTAAAAACTATTTTATTACAGGTTGAGTCTCCCCTATCTGAAGGGTTTGGGAACAGAGATGTTTTGGATATTTTTGGATTTTGGAATACTTGTATTTACATATATGTATATAATGAGGTATCTTGGAGATGAAATCCATATCTAAACACAAAATTCTTTGATATACCATTAGCTTTCTGTATCCATGGATTTTTTTATCCAAGGATTCAAGCATTCATGGCTTGAAAATGTGTGTATTCCAATGAACAAATCTTGATTTTGGCATTTTGTATAAGAGACCATTTCACTACTCCATTAAGTATCCACATATTTTGGTACCCATGGATGGTCCTGAAACCAAACCCTAGCAGATACCAAGGACCCACTCTACACCTTCTACACATAGCCTGAAGTTAATTTTATAAAGTATTTTAAAAAGAATTTTGTGCAAGGAACAAATCAATGGTGTACATTGATCCACTAGAAAGCAAACATGTTTCTATCTCAGTTAACCATGAGTAAGGTTTTGGCTTATGGAATATTTTAGATTTTGCAATTCTGGATATGGTAGAAACATTGCCATCCAAAAGCAAGGAATAAGAATCACATAGCACAATTATCACAAGTCCTTTCCCAATAAAGGGCCACTGGCCCACAGTACCCAAAGGCCTACAGAAACTAAACAAAAATGAGATGAATTCTCTAGTGATTAACCCCAAATGGGGAAATTTCTCCAGCAACAGTTGTCTGTATTTCTAAAGGAAAAAGGATAAAGCAACTCACCCCACTCCACATTCAAAGCCACAGCAAGAGAGAAGGTCTTCTGCAGAGATCTCCACATTCACTTTGCCATTGGTGTGGATGCAAACCCGGTCAGATATGGCTTCCACAGCACCAAATGCCTGAAGGTGCAATTCATAGAGTTATCTTCTAGTACAGTCAGACCCTGCCTGATATTTATCTTAATAATGTTATACTACATTATATGTTTATTTTATTCTATTATTTATATTATATTTTATCTAAGACATCTCTTTATCACCTCCCAGTTCACAAGGTCTCCCGAGATGAGGAAATAAAAAATCTAAAAACAGTCCTAAAATAAATTTTAAAACTAAGTTGGAAAAACACAGTTTGTTTGTTTAAACCAGTTTAATTGGTTTAAACTGGTTCTTTTGAATTAATGTATAGGACTACACAAATATAGCAATAAATCAGAAAATTAAGTAGCAAAATGTCGCTTAGATATTCTAGCCACTAAGCTGAGAGCATGTGACTTTCCCAAGGTCACTCAGTGGGTTATATATATATATATATATAGAGAGAGAGAGAGAGAGAGAGAGAGAGAGAGAGAGAGTTACATACTATTAGATACCTGGCCACCAAAAAAAGCCTAATTTGTTCACCCCCTAATTCTGCTGTCGCTATTGTTTATCTGTTTTGCCTATTATTTTGAGTTCTGTTTTAAACTTTAAGTTGTTTAATTGTATTTTAGGGGGGGGGTGGGTGGGATTGTGGGATATGGGAATTTATGTTTTAATCTTGCAAGCTGCCCCGGTTGTGTTGCACAGAGGGGTGGGATAAAAATAAATTTTATTATTATCTATTATTATTTTTGACATTTATTACAAAAAAACCTATCAGTTACATGTGTAAGTAGCATGCCTTAGTAAATAAAATACACAACTTAATCTATACTCTGCCTACTCTCTGACACATTCTATTTCCCTGTATTGCTAGTTGTAAGTTATAAATCTTATTGTAATACATACTTCCAACTTCCTACCTAGTTGGTTGGAACTTTCTAATCTTCCTGGTTTTCTGTTAATTTTCATATTCTTTCTAATCTTTATATACATGCTCTCTCTCACCATTCTTAACTTTCTTATCTTCCCTTGCTTTCCAATGAATTTCTTCCCCTTCCTTGTCTCAAATTGTTCTCTCTTGTTTCCTTGTTCTTTTTTGGATGTCCTTTATTCAGATTCTATATTAATTAAGCTTAACCATTTTTTTCTCCAGTATTTTTAAACCAATTTCCATTCTTCTTTAGTCTGGGTATGTTGATTTATCGCTCAGTAGAGCTGTTAGTCTAGCTAGATCCATCATTTCTTTACAGTTTTCTATTGTTAGTGTCTCCTTTGTGCCCCATTTTTGTACATAGAGAGCCAACACTTTTGCAGAGATGGCAAGCAGCTCCCATTACAACGTGGCACAGTGAATCTGATCTGGGTTTTTGTCTGAACTTTAGAAGAGTGGTCTAAGGTGCTAAACCTATTTTGTTGATAGGGTCTGGTGCCTTTGATAGTGACTTTAATGTTAGAGAGTAAAACCTGTACCAGGATCACAATCCCACCAACACGGAAGACACTGGCTGAAGACTCAAGCCAAATAAAATCTACTTAACATATGTTCTTCAGACACCCCATTCTCCCATGTCATCCTCCAGCTTTCAGAGTCCATCTTACCCAGCAGGAGCCACAAGAACCTTGGTCTCTGATCTCATTGATTGTTGGACAGCTTGGCCACTGCTTCCGTGAGTCAAAGCTCTCAGGTAATTCCAAATCACCAGCAAATTCAAACCTTGTTGGTTTTGGGAGAAGAGGAGAGAATGCAACCTCCTGGTTAAGTGTGTTTCTGCTTTTCTATAAACCTCAACAGCAGCACTTTAACACCCTACCAAGTCAAACCTTCATGATGTTCTCCTCCTTCAAAGGCCCTAAGATGTCTTTAGAGCAGCTTTCCTCCTCAACCTACTGCTCCTGTGCCAAACTTAGCTCACTTTGGGTGCCTCTGCACTAAAGAAAACATGCAGCTGGATACCATTAACTGTCATGGCTCCATCCTACAGAATGCTGATATTTCTAGTTTTGTGAAGCAGCAGTACTCTTTGGCAGAGAAGGCTAAATATCTTGTAAGACTACAAATCTCAGTATATTCCACAGAACAGAGCGAGAGCACTTAAAGTGGTGTCAAACTACATTGTTATTTTCCTCTTTTGAAGAGCAAAAAGTATCACACATACCTGAGCCTAAAATAGCTCAAGACGGGCTAGAAACCTGCAAAATATGCCTTCCTTGAAATGAGTAAATCCCTCTTTTGTGCGTCCCTCCCACTGCAACCACAAAAATAGCCTTAGAGGGCTGCAAATGGCTGACACCTCCTGGGTCCTTTTTGCTATAGAACTATAGAATTGTGACCCACCCATACATTTGCTGGGGTTTGGGGTGAAGGACAACTGTGAATGTGGAAAAAACTGCAAAAACAAAAACAAAACACTATTACTTTTACCTGGGTGAATACTTGTCTAGGAATCTCCAGGTCCTCCAGTGCAATTCTATAATCATCATGTACCACGCTGGTGGACCTACAAATGCCTAGAGAAGTGTTTTCTCTAGGAACTTTTAGATTCTCCAGCACAATTCTATGGTCAACTTTTGGCAGAGTTGCACCGGAAGTTTAGTGATTCCTAGAGAGAACATATTAATCAAATCTGCAAAAGTCAGAGCCGTAAATGTGGATGGCCAACTGTACTATGATTCCACTTTAAACTGCCATGGCTGCATCTTATGCAATCCCAGGGCTTGCGGTTTGGAGAAGCCCTAGTACAGTCATTTTCAACCTTTGGCTCTCCAGATATGTTGGGCTTTAGTTTCCTGAAGTCCCAGCCAAGCTGCACAATGGTCAAGAATTCCAAGAGCTGAAGTCTGAAACATCTGGCATACTGAAGGTTGAGGACAACTGCACTAGAGCTCTTTGGCTGAGAATCCTAAATTTGTTGATGTTGTTAACCAGTTTTGAGTCCATCTGGATGGTGACCCTGTGGATGAGACACCTCCAAGACCCCCTGTCCTTCACTGCTCTTCCTAGTTCCTAGAAATTCATAACTGTGACGTCCTTAACAGACTCCATCCATCTAACATGTGTATTCCTCTGTTTCTGCATCTCTCCACTTTTCCTAACATTATTTTCTTTTCCAATGAGTTATGCCTTCTCACGATGTGGCCACAGTACCACAGCCTTAACTTCATCAATTTGGTTTCCAGGAAACTTTCAGGCTTGATCTGTTCTAGGACCCATTTGTTCTTCCATCTAAATAGCCCTTCCTAAACTTTGAATTCCAAAATTCCCAAGGACAGAGCCATGGCAGCTGAAAGCGCTGCAATGTTGCAATCTAAAACTGCTCCTGGTCTACAATAACAATGGTTATCCAGGGTTTATAGCAGGAACCTTTCCCATCTTACCCAGAACATATGACTTTCTGCATGCAAAACAGTTACTCTTCTACTGAGCCACAGATCCACCCCTTTTCTCCATCTGTGTTTTCAGGAGACAACTGTTATCAGGCAGACAGCCTTGAGAGCTGAAAATGAGATAGAACATAGACCTTTCCAGACAGAGCAGCTAACAAAAGGATTAGGAGCAAAAAGAATAAACACCTCACCTTTCAGGCAACTTGGGGCCATGCAAGTATGTCCCACACAACTTTTTCACATAACTCATGTCTACGTTGTGGAAGTTGTGCCCAGCCTTTAAAAGGAAAAAAGAAAAGGGGGGGGGGGGGAGCCATTTTAAAATGCTATCCAATTGACCAGCCAAGAAAACACACAAATGTGAAGAAGCAAATAACGGATCTAAGCAGAATTTGAAACACATTCGGTTTTGGACTAAAACTTCCAATGACCATGCCAGCAGCAGGATGCTGGAAGCTTTGGGTCACACCCTTAGCTTTTGCAAGCTCTATATCCCAGTGGAACTGAATAACATAAGATATACAAAAGACCGAGCAAGGAATTGATAAATGGCACTTGGCTAGCAAGGTAAGGAACTATACGTCTGGAACTATTCACGGTGTCCAAAAATGATGGCCTAGAGTGGACAGAAATCTTAAAAGTGGAAAGAAAAAAAATCATAGAGAGACCATTTTTGTACCTAGACCATTCTTATAAAAGCATTCCAGTGATGCCATTCTGTTTTTTTCTCTGTGTGATTTTTGTGGTGTAGCCACTCTATTGTCCCTGACTGTCTGAATGAGTCAAGCAGAAACCTTATTCAGAAAGGAACCCATGGACTCAAATTACAAGAAAAGAGATTCCACTGGAAACCATGAAGCCTTACGAGGAGGAGGTTAAGAGGGGACATGAGAGCCACATTTAAATATTTGAAGGGATGTCAAATTGAGTAGGGAGCAAACTTGTTTTCTGCTGCTCCAGAGATTAGGACATAGAACAATGGATTCAAACTCCAGGAAAAGAGATTCCACCTCAACAATTGGAAGAGTTTCCTGATAGTAAGAGCTATAGGACAGTGGAATGTGGTGGAGTCTCCTTCTTTGGAAATTTTTAAATGGATGCTGCATGGCCATCTATTGGCAGTGCTTGGATTGTGTGTTACTGCATGCTGAATGGGGTTGGATTGGATGGCCCTTGAGGACTCTTTCAACTTTCAGATCTATGGGTGCTGTCACACTGCAGAATTAATACAACTTGACACCACTTTAACTGCCATGGACCCTGGGATTCAAAGTTTGTTGTGGCAGCAGACCTCTGTGACTGAGAAGGCTAAATATCTCACAAAACTATAAATCCCAAAATTCTGTTGCACTGAATTTGCCACCTTGAGTCCCTATATTGGGAGAAAGGCGGGATATAAGAAAATAAAATTATAATAATGTCTTTCTGTCCATTAGTCTCAAAAGTGCTACTCCTTTGCATGCTGATATGGACTAAAACAATTGCACAGATGAAAACCTCATAACTGTACAATCTATTTGACAATGGAATAGAATGACTCAAGAGGATGGTGGAATCTGCTTCTTTGGAGTATTTTAATCAGAAGATGGATAGTAACTGTGTTTAGCTCCCTGGCAGGGAGATAGATTAGATGGCCCTTGAAGTCCATTCCAATGTATGATTATACAGTTCTGGGTAGAGTAGGTAAATATTTGGGGCAAACAGGGAAAAGCTTTCTTTACCTCATAAAAGTGAAGCTGAATGGTGAAATATTATCTTACTTATTAATTCAATTTATACCTTGCCTTTTCTTAACAGGGTATAACAAGGTGGCTTAACAAAGTGAAAAACCAGATACAATTAAAAACCTGATGAGAGCAAAAGTTAAACACCAACTCTAAATTAATGATCATGTTAAAATATGCTTAATTTACAGCAGTCTAAAATCATTTAAGATGCAGCTAAAAGAAAGTACCTCTTCACAAAGTAAAAACTGTGGAATTCACTGCCACAAAACATAGTGATGGTGTAATCACATATGGAATAAATTCGTGGAAGACAAACAGATCAGTGGCTGCTAGTCAGGATGCATGCATGCTACATATAGTTTTTTATTTATGAGATTTATATCCCACCTTTCTCCCAAAATAGATTCAGAGACAAGCCAGCTCTAAGTATAGGGGGGAAATGCGATGGATGGTCTGACGGCATTCATGATCTTCTGGCAGACTTTCTGTATGCAACTAGTGGGACACTGAACATAACGTTGGATGATAAATGCCTTTGGACTGATCTACTCTGGTTGCTCTTAGTTTTTTAAGCCTCTTAAAGCAAGTATCAGCACTTCATGCTTGTTAAGGAATTATGGGCACTGCAGTCTGAAAGAGTACACATGAAAAGAATCTAGGGGTCTTAGTAGACCAGAAGCTAAGCATGTGTCAACAGTGTGATGTGGCAGCTAAAAATGACAATGTGTTTTTAGACTTTATCAAAAAGCGTATAGTGTCTAGATCAAGAGAAGCAGTAGTGCCACTCCAGAACAGAGCGGCACTATTACTTACTTCTCTTGATTTAGACACTATACTTCTTTGGTCAAACCTCACTTGGACTACTGTATCCAGCTTTGGGTACTATCATCAACAAAGGATATTGAAAAACTAGAATGTGTGCAGAGGAGGGCAACCAAGCTGGTAAAAGGTCCAGAAAGGAAGCCCTATGTTTAACTTGGAAGACAAAAGACAGATAATTCGAGGAGGATTTTCCTCCCAAGTTTTGACACAGTCTTGGGGTGCAATATTTTTCACTCTTGGTCCAAATCAATAGTACAATTAATCTATTTTTCTAAGGTACCCAAGCTCTGCAGCCTCACAAAAAGTCACAGGGACACAATTAATCTTTGTCAATATTTACCAAATAGATAGCAAACCAAGACATCAGCTTAACCGTACCTCTTGGAATAGACTCTGTGAAAACATCTAAACCAAAAGCTTTTGTTTGAGGCCAGAGGGTCCCTTTAGCAACAGTAGCTGGCTTCTTGGTTAGTCATAGAATCAGAGAATCATAGAGTTGGAAAAGACCACAAGGGCCATCCAGTCCAACCCCCTGCCATGCAGAAACTCTGAATCAAAGCATCCTTGACAGATGGCCATCCAGCCTCTGTTTAAAGACCTCTCAGGAAGCAGACTCCACCAGTCTCTGAGAGAGTGTGCTCCACTGTCAAACAGTCCTTACTGTCAGGAAGTTCCTCCTAATGTTGAGGTGGAATTGCTTTTCCTATAGGTTGCATCCATTGTTCCAGGTCCTAGTCTCTCTGGATTCTAAACTGCTCTGGGTTCTAATCTCAATTTTGGAAGATAGGTTTAAGCATCCAGAACAGCTTTTTAAAAAGTTTCTACTGAAAAGAGATTCACTGCTCCATTGCTATGAAAGACACCAACCATATGGTAACCTCTCTTAACTCTTTCAACGCACTCGTCTTATGAGTACAAGTGTTTGAGGACTGGAAAAGCAATGCAAAGACAAGAAGTTACCTAATCCTTGCCAGATCAAAGAGCTTAGGAAAACACATTTTTCTGGATTTCCATCCGAAAGATCTTCCTGCCAGTGGTATCTTTAAAAAAAGATATTTCCCCCCCAAGCTTTCCATTCATCTTGGGCAGAAGAAGCAGGGTCCCACTCCAAGAATAGTGCATAGTATAAAGAAAATTTAAAATAGAAAATAATGAATTAAACCAATGGAAGCAATAAAGCTGGCTGCCTTAGAGAGCCTCGATTGTTTTACAGAGGGGTGGGTAAGAAATAAACATCATCATCATCATTATTATTATTATTATTATCTGGAAATTGTATTTCCAGAAGGAATATCCATAGCTGAGCTTGTCCTTCTCAGGGACATCACATTCATCTTAGATCCAGCAGGTGATGGTGGTGGAACAGAAACATTGGTCAAGGAATACTCCTGTGGATGGACAGGTGAGACCTTTCTCTACTACATGCCCTACTTCTCCCTTCCACCCCTAGTATCCTGCCAAAGGTTTACTCACCTGCCAAGTGGTGTTGAGCTTGTTGATGTAGTTCACCATGTCGTGGGAGAGAGGAGGGAAGATGGGAACGTTCCGGGCACTGGTGAGGGCCACCAGGAGACAGAGAACCGCTACGGACCGCCACATTTTGAAGACGGATCCTGGGGATGCTATCATGAAAAGGATGGAAACTGGTTATTGTGAAAGCACAAAAGTGACAAAAGGTGATAGGAAGAAAATCAACTCAACAGTAATATGGTGTTGGAGGAGAGTACGATGGGTTCATGGTAACCACTGGGTTTGGTTCCAGGGCTCCCCATGGATACCAAAAGCTGTGTATGCTCACTTACCATTATATACTATGGCATAGGAAGAGGGGGTCTCATATATAAATGTAATGGCAAAATCAAGATTTGCTTATAGAATGCATTTATTTATTCAATATTTTTAAGCCGTGGATAGCAGAATCTGTGGATATGGAGGCCCAACTGTATTACAGATACCATGAACTGCTAAAAAAGACCAATAAATGGGTCGTAGAGCAAATCTTTAATCTATAAAGCCCTACATGGCTTGGGTCCATCATATCTAAGGGACCGCCTCTCCCCGTACGAACCCGCCCGCATGCTTCGATCCTCTGGGAGGAGTCTCTTACAGCCCATGAAGATTAGGCTGACACAGAACTCCGAGAGGGCCTTCCACGGTCGCCCCCAAACTTTGGAATGACCTGTCGGATGAGTTGCGTCTTATTCCATCCACCGATAGCTTTAAGAAAGCCTTGAAGACGCATCTCTTCCGGCAGGCCTTCCCAGAAAATGCTTAATGTCGCCCGGCTCCAAACCTTTCACCAGTCTCTAACCCTCATCACCCAATACAGCTCAAGGAACTTTTAGTTTGTTATTGTTGACTGTCCACTATTTGCACTATGTTTTAATTTGTTGTTGGTTTAATTCTTTTTTAAGGGGGGGAGGTGGGAATGGGATTGGATATTTTAATTGTCTTGTTTTTAATTTTATCTTGTAACCCGCCCCGATTGCTCGCTCAGAGGGGCGGGCTAGAAATAATAATAATAATAATATCATGCCCAAATTCTCCCTAGAATCCAAGATGACTAAATTGAGACTGTCACCGTATCATGAGAAGACATAAATCACTAGAGAAGAAAATAATGATTGGTAAGGTAGTAGCTAGTGTAAAAAGAGGAAGCCATGACCCTAGGTCTACAGGACTCGGGCAGGATTGGAGGTTGAGATTAATTTAACAGCAGTTAACAACAAATTGAAAAGTTATCAAATATACACGAATATGAAATTGTTGGTATCCTGTACTATAATGCCTATATAATTGGGAGCAACTTCACTTATTACAAATAACAAATCCCAGGATTTCAGACCAGTCAATACAGAATGATATTGTTGTTGTTGCATGCCTCCAAGGCATTTTCAACTCATGGAGACCCCAAGGTGAACTGATCATGGAATTGTCTTAGCAAGATTTTTTTCAGAAAGGGGTTTGCCTTTGCCTTTCTCTGAGGCTGAGAGAGTGTGCTTTGCCCAAGGTCACCCAGTGGCTTTCCATGGCTGAACAAGAATTCAAATTTTGGTTTCCAGAGTCATAGGCCAACAATCAAACCACTACTCCTCACTGGCTGACTATGCTTCAGCTGAACCAGCCCAATACCCTCAAAATCGAGATGGCTTCTCATCTCACCTCTGCTTGCAATTTCCAGTACAGCAGAGGCAGGCCATTTACAGCCCACCTGTTGTTTTTGGGAGTGCAAGTCCCATAAGAAATGCCAACATGCTGCCACGTGCCAGTATGGCCAGTGGTGATGGCTGATAGGATTAGCAGTCCAAGAGCAATATCCAGAAGGTTTAGGATTGCAGATCAGGCTTATCCTTGACCCTGAGATTTCAGCGTCAAGCCCTGAGACCTAGAGATAACCCCTTCAACTGTCAGCAAACAAAAACAAACAGCTTCATTTATATACCGCTTCATACTGCCTAAGGAGTGTCTAAGCGGTTTACAACTGTAAGCTAATTTGCCCCCAACAATCTGGGTATTCATTTTAGCGACCTTGGAAGGATGCAAGCCTGAGTCGAGCTTGAGCCCTTTTGCTGGTCTTGAACTCACAACCTTATGGTTTTGAGTGAGGGGCTGCAGTACAGGCATTTAACCACTACGCCACCAGGGCTCAGTGAGGTGGTAAAGGTGAGGTGACGAGGGACACCATCTCCTTGTGATGTCATTAAGAACGATACCAGAGGATCCAGTGTGGTACAGTGGTTTGAATATTGGACTACAACTCTGGAGATCTGGGTTTGACTCCCTCCTCAAGTACAAAAACAATTACGGGGTGACCTTGAGCAAATCACACTCTCTCAGCCTCAGAAGATGGCGATGGCAAACTCCCTCTGTAGAAACCTGCTAAGAAAACCCAGCGACACAATCACCTTATGGCTGACCATAAGACAGGAACGACTTAAAGACATGCAGAAAAAGAAATGTCTGGCACATTTCAAGGCATCGTTCTCATCCTGAGATTCCTCCAGAGAAGAGAGATCAGGTCCAGAGACTCACAGCTAAGCCATAAGAAGTGGGAACCCCATGAAGCAAGAATTTTTCCACCCCTGAAGGACAGCCATACAAACTGGTAGCTGTTCTTGCTGAACCCATCCTACTCAGATGACCCTGCACATCGGGTAAAGCCACCTTTAACAGCTGTTTGCTCCTCTTATCTACAAGACAGCACAGCTTTGCAACTCATCTTTGGTCTGTGCGTTATCTCACAGTTTTTTTGTGGTATGCCTTCAAGTCATATCCGACTTATGACATTAGGGTATGGCAACTCAATGACAGAGGAGGACAAGGCACCGCAAAATGTAGGCCATTTGGAGAAAATGTAGGACTTTCCAAAATAATCTCTTGTGCACAGAAATTGGAAATACTATGGCAGATATCGTTTTTATGTATTTAATTTTTATGCCATCTTTCTCCCATAAAAGGGACCCAAGGCAGCTCAAAAGATAAAAACTTTTAAAATGTTACAATAAAAAATACAAGTAAAATAATTCAGTTAAAACTATATAAATTTAGTGGCAGACATCATGTTGCTGTGTGCCTTCAAGCTGTTTCCAACTTATGGCAACCCTCTCACAGGGTTTCCTAAGCAAGATTTGTTCAGAGATTTGCCATTGCCTTCCCCTGAGGCTGAGAGCATGTCACCTGCTCCAGGTTCCCCCCAGTGGGTTTCATCATGGCTGAGCTGGGAACTGAACCCAGGTCTCCAGAGTTTTGGTCCAACACTGAAACCACTATACCATGCTGTTTCTCTAGACAACACTGCCAACCCAAAAACATTTTTTTCCAAAACAGAAACAAAGAGCATCTAACCACTATACCTTCCATTTCCAGCCAATGCCTTGCTTAACTTTGCTGCAACACGTTCCTCTTGCACAAGAACCAAAAGTCTATGCTATCAGGAAAAAGAACTGAAACTATGGCTCCAGGGGTATGTTTTCTGTAGCCTGGTTTCTTTTCAGAGCAACAACTCTGTGGTTTTGAAGGCAGTTTGCTCTCTTTGGCCCCTGTATTATACCAAGCAATAAGATGCAGTCTCATCCACCCACTTCCCAGAGAGAACTGGGTCCCCGTGACTCAAAACCGCATTTGTCAGCCTGCCCCAAGGGCTCAGATAGTTGTGATGGTTGTTGTGTGTCTTCAAGTTTTTTCCAGCTTAAAGTGAACCGTATCACAGGCTTTTATCAACAAGATTTGTTCAGTTTGCCTTTGCCATCCTGTGGCTGAGAGAGTGTGACATATCCAAGGTCACCCAGTGACTGAGCAGGGATTTGAACCCTAGTCTCCACTGGATTGTAGTTCTATATTCAAATCACTACACCACATTGGCTCTACGATGTACTTTCAAACCAAATATGTTGCAATGTCATCAGCTCAAGACAGGAAAATACAAATCTCTTAGCAAGCCACATGGGAGACCAAATTGGGGGGGGGGGGGTCCATTTCTGCACATATCTTGTTTAAGACCTTGATGATTACTAGACTGCTACTCCATCCTAATCAGCAATGCCAAGGGTCAGGAATTGTGGGAGTTGCAATCCAACAACATATGGAAAACTCCCTGATTCTCACTCTTGCTGTAATGGCTGCACGATCAAGATTCATTGCGTACATGCTTTTGAAAGCATTTTTAAGACACCTCTGTGATCCCAGCCAAACCAATGTGCAATCTGCCAAAGCTCACATCCAAAAGAAAAGGCTTCCACAATGCACACTGCATGTTTTCGAAAGCTCCTGTCCTGCAACAGTTAAGGAGGAGGGGGAAGAAGAAGAAGCAGCTAGCCAAAGCACTGACCTACATTTCAAGGTAATGTTTGCAAAATACACTGCCTCTCAATCTTAAAAAGAAACAGCCAACTCATGACTTTACTTACAGACAACAGAAACAATGAGACTTTGAACTAAGTTAATAGCAGCTGTGGATACTTTGAGGCTGGTTAGTTATCAGCACAGTCAGCCTTCCATATCCACAGATTCAAGCATCAACAGCTTGAAAATATTCAAACATACTGTACCTGTATATATAAACTCAGAAAAGCAAACTTCCTTTTGCCGTTTTATATTTGTAACCCATTGTATTTATTGAGACTGAACATCCACTGCTTTTGGTATCCATTGGGTGTTCTGGAACCAACCCCAGCAGATACCAAGGGCCCACTGTATAAGGCAGTTTGGAACTTGCTGCTTTGTACAAAGACTTTCTTTCCCCTGCTCTATTCATTGTGAGGACAATAAATCCTTCCAGATCAGACTTCCTCAACTTGGTGATTTTCAAAAGTGTTGAACCACAGCACCCATTATTCCCTGCCAGCATCATCCATCCTAGCCATAGCTGGATGGCCATCTCATACAGTACATGGCTAACTGCAGACTATATGAAGTAATAGGTATAGCAAAAACAGAGAGCCAGCACGGGCAATGGTTGGACTTGGACTACAACGCTGGGAGGCCAGGATTCAAATCCCTACTCAGCCTTAGAACCCCAACTGAGTGGCTGTGGCCAACTCACACATTCTCTCAGCCTAAGAGGAAAAAGGGAATCTTACTAAGACAACGGAGTCAGCATGGCACAGTGGTTTGGAGTAGGACTAGCACTCAGGGCTGTGGACATCTGTATGTAAGTCAGTCTTCCTCTTTTTGTATTATTTTCAGTGTTATTAGCATTATTATCCCACAACAGTAAACTTTGGGCCACCTCAAACGATAAGATCCACATCTCCAAGAACATGTTCTCTATGAGACCACACTCAATCTTATCTGGCACAATGTTTCATTTCTGGCTGCAGGTACTTGGACGCATAGCAGCAAGTAATACTCAGTGGACACAGAAATAAGGGGCTGAGGATATACTTCTTCCAATCAGGCTCTGTTGTTGTGTGCCTTCAAGTTATTTCCAGCATATAAAATCATGAGTTTTCTTGGCAAGATTTGTTCAGAGGTGGTTCGCCACTGCCTTCCCCTGAGATTGGCCCAAGGTCACTCGTGGACAGGTTTCCTCTTCCGAAGGAGGGATCCCAGCCAGAGAGAATGCGCCCTCCTTAATATTGACATCATTGCTCTCAGTGAAGTTCATCTCCATGAGGAAGGCAGCATTAAAGAACACGGTGCCAGCTATACACTCTACTGGTCTGGCCTTCTCTTTGGCTGGGTTTCCTCCTCTGAAGGAGGGATCCTGGCCAGGGAGAATGCGGCCCCTCGGCCTTCTCCGTGGCCGGGTTTCCTCCTCCAGTGGAAGAAGCCTGGCCAGAGAGAACATGCCTGAGTAGACTTATACTGTACTGTATTACCCAATGTATAAGTCTACCCCAGGATTTGGAAGGCCATTTTGGGGCAAAAATTTCTCGACTTATAGTCGAGTATATATGGTAACCTAGTGTCCAGAGTCCAACACTCCAACCACGATGCCATTTCAATACTTTTAATACTACTCAAATCATAGAACCACTTTTCTAGAATTATGTCCTCTATGAAACAGTGTAAGCTGCATCTTGAGCTATAAAGTTGGCTCTCCATATCCATGGATTCTTCATCTATGTATTCCATCATCCACAGCTTGAAAAATATTCAAATGGTTTTTTTTCTCCAAAAGCAATTTTAATTTTGCCATTTTATATAAATAACACCATTTTACTACAACACTGTAGATGATGGGACGTGAGCATCCATGATTTTAGTACCCTGAAACCAAATATCAAGGGCCTACTGTACTTACATTTCAGTGCAGGACATTGCGCAAGGCATGCACCACTTTACATAGCCTAACTATTTCTGGCTTGGGCTCGAAGCCTTCACGGTGCCTTGCACCCACACAAAGCAGTAGAGTGAGCATTATTCAGTGCCAGTTCAAAGAAGGCTCTCTCTTAAACATTTGATTTATTATTTATATATTTACTGCACTTATACATCCCTGCTTAAATACCCTGTTTCCCCGAAAATAAGACATCCCCAAAAAATAAGACCAAGTAGAGGTTTTGCTGAATTGCTAAATATAAGGCCTCTGCTGAAAGTAAGACCTAGCAAATTTTTTGTATATAAATATATATACAGCATATAATAAATGTTCATTTTGTTGGTTCAACAATAAATGTGAATTCTTCTTCATGGAAAAAATAAGACATTCCCTGAAAATAAGACCTACTGCATCTTTGGGAACAAAAATTAATATAAGACACTGTCTTGCAAAAGAATATGATGTACAATTTGAACTAGTCCAGTGGTCCCAAACTTTGGTCCTCCAGAATGTTTTGGATTTCCTGACCCCAGAATTCCTGACTGTTAGTCAAGCTGGCTGGAGCTTCTGGGAGTTGAAGTACAAAAACCCCACTGGACCAAAATTTGGGAATCAGTGGACTAGTCCGAAGCTTGTTTGGGAGTGCCCGTCCCTAATACTTTGTCACAACTGCCACGATCAACCACATTACTGGACATAGCATGAAAAAAAATCTGACTTTTTGATGGGAGGTTGCTATTAAAGTTCTCCAAGACCATCAGTTTCAGATGTTTGTGCAAACAAGGAACTGGGAAAAAGTTTAATGCTCTCAGCAGAAAACCTGTGATGAAAAGGGAACAAAGAGCAAAGAGAAAACGTTCAGACCCCAAAGAAAGAAGAGGTGGCTTTGTACAACTGGAAAGAGATGTCTGCAAAAGGGAAACAGGTGGAGAAAACTTTGTAGACAGACTGCAACTTCCCCATTCTTGCTGTGATCATGCTAGTGAAGGGAATCAGATAAACACCAGCTTGGGAGCTTTCTGTCTCATGTGTCTCTGAAAGAGCGTGACGGGGATCTCACACTCTCTTCCATCCCACCACTTCCTATGCTATGACCTACCCAAGCGTGCCTTTCAAGGTTTATTTACATTATAATTTTTAATGCAATTCCAGAGATATGCTAACATTTTAGAAAAAGAAAATAAAAGAGGAGGAGGAAAAAATCCTGCTGGGGAACAGTGGAAGTGGGGAGACAATACACCATGTAACTGCACAAAACCAGAACTGCAGCACAAGGAACTTAATGCAATCGAGGACTAATGCTACAGCTGTGCATTTGGGAGCATCAATGCTCTGACAATGCTTCTAGGGCAAGGCAGCAATGGAGATGGGTTGTAAGAGACACAGTGCCAAAAGTGCTATTTTCCAAATTTAATGGCAGTTTAAAAGCTGCTGCTCATAAGTCCTTAAATAAAGAAGTCCCCTACTACCTCTGCTCAACATGGCCTTTGTCCATGTTTGTGCCATGGTTCTTTCTACTCTTACAAGAAAAGAACAACTGTGATTAGGAGTAGAAAGGTGTCACACTATCTATAGAAATTTTATAAAATATTTATTTATATATATGAAGTTTTAAAAAAATATTTCTATAGAGTGTGACATCTTACTACTCCTAACCTTCAAAAAGGAAGTTGACAAGTTTGAGCGTGTCCAGAGGAGGGCCACCAAAATGATGACGACTCTGGAAACCATGCCTTATGAGGAAAGACTTAGGAACTGGGTATGTTTAGCCTGGAGAAAAGATGGTTTAGAGGTGATATGATAGCCCTGTTTAAGTATTTGAAGGGGTGTCACACTGAGGATGGAGCATGCTTGTTTTCTGCTGCTCCAGAGACTAGAACATGGAACAATGGATGAAAGCTACAGGAAGAACTTCCTAACAGTAAGGGCTGTTCGATAGTGAAAGACACTCCCTCGGAGAGTGGTGGGGTCTCCCTCCTTGGAGATCTTTAAACAGAGGCTGGATGGCCATCTCTTGCGGGTGCTTTGATTGAGAGTTCCTGTATGGCAGGGGGTTGGACTGGATGGCCCTTGCAGTTTCTTAGTTTCAACTGTGATTCTATGGACCTCAATTGTGTTCTCTCTCTCTCAATACACACACACACACAATATTTTTATAAAAACAGTTTTTATTTATGAATTTATAAATAAAGTTTACACACACACACACACATATACAAAGAGAGTTGGACTATGGCCAGAGAGACCAAGTTTTGAATCCCTGCTCAACCATTTAGGGCCAGAAGAGTCCTCTTTTGAAAATATATATATATATATATATACACACACACACACACACACACATACATACATACATAGAACAAGGCCCATGCAGTCCAACCCTCTGCCATGGAGGAACTCACAATCGAAGTGTACCATGAAATAAATCAAATCAATAAAACTATACTGTACATAGAATATACAATAAAAAAGACCAAAGTCCTGTGGGGCGAGCTCAGTCACTAGATATGCAAAAGTCTTTTTGAAGGCAAGTAACTGAGATGTACGCAATCTCAAATGGTGCAAGAGTCCTTCAGAGAACAAATGACTGTATTACCTGACTTGCTTTCTGCCAATGACACTTTCCCACTATTTACAGCCCACAGAGGTTGGAAAGGCCACTGCATTGGACAACAACCTCCAGATCAGCAAGGACCCATGCTAGGGATTCTGGGAGTTATAGTCAACTTTCTTTTCAAGCTCTGGTAATTTGCCAGCATTTTAACTGCTCCAAAGAAAATCCCTTTGATCCGTCTCCTTTCTCCTTCCTCCTCACCAAATGGAAGTTCCTGAACCAAAAGCACGATGCCTCTTATTCTTCCCTCATCCTTCCTGCTAAAAATGCATAATTCTGATTCCTCCATGCTTGTCTTCCACTGCAGCTTCTATACAAAGTTAGGACATGCAAGGAAGCACCATAATTTTATAACCAGAGACACTACTCAAAAACAGATCAGTGTTTTTTCCCTTTGTTTGTTCTTGGCAGCCCCCACCCAGCACATTTCCTGGAAACTGAATCAAGACTATATTTACTTGGCAGTGCATCAGATCAACTGCTAAACCAAGCCTTTGCAATAAGGTCAAACTGACCTCCCCAAATTTCTTTTTCCTTGTAAGAGAAATTTAAGTGGGGAAAAAAATAGGGAAGGGAAACGAGGAAGAATGCACTCACACAAACAGACATGAACATCCGCTAACCAGAAAAAGTGTGGTATAGTGATTGGAGTGTTGGACTATGACTCCAGCAGACCAGGGTTTGAATCTCAGCTCGGCCATAGAAACCCACTGGAAGACCTTGGAAAAGTCACACTCTCCCAGCTTCAGAGGATGGCAATGGCAAACGTCCACCGAAGAACCGTGCCAAGAAAACCCCGTGACAGGTTCGCCTTAGGGTCATCTTAAGTCGGGACAAGGCTTGAAGGCAAGAAACGCACCCACACATCCACAAACATGCACCCACGCTCACTTTTGTAATTGCAATTTCCCCAACACTAACTCTGAGCCAATTTAGGCCCAGAAGAATCCTCTTTTGAAAGATTTAGTGCCTTCTATTCACTGCCTCTTGGGTTTGCTTGGGGAGTTTCTTCCAATGGGGTTTGCCACTGCCATCCTCTGAGCTTGAGAGTGTGTGACTTGCCCAAGGACACCCAATGGGTCAATGTGGCCAAACCAGGATTTAAACCCTGCTCGATTGTGGCTCTCTGCTAGAAAAACAGCAAGTGTGCTTGCCTCCCAAACTATGTAAACTAAACTGCTCAGAAATACTCAAGAGCCATTCTGAAGATTAAGGCTAGGAAGAGACAAAATTGGGCCAGGAAGTTACAAGAATGTAAAAATGTATTTCAGATTCCACTGGATAAACAGAGTAACTGGATCATTCAACTGACAGCTCCACTTCTCGGCATGCGTATCTTCACGTCACCTGTCCACCCCCGAGTATTTCAGAGTATTTAAAAGTGTAATCTGCACTAAAGATATAATTCAGTTTGACATTGCTCTAACTACCATGGCTCAATGTTATAGAGCTCTGGAATTTGTAGTCTGTGCAACATTTGACCTTCTCTGTCAGAGAGCTCTGTGGCCACAGCAAACTACAAATTCCAGGATTCCACAACACTGAACCAGGGCCATCAAACAATGTCAAACTGCATTATTTCTGCGATGCAAATTATGCCTTAAGATGCAGAATACTCTGAGCTAGTTTTATTAGTTCCTTCCTCAGGAATACAGAATGCCCTCAAAATACCCTGCCACTTGACTTCCTTGTAAGGAAACATTATTCTTCATTTCAGATCCACACATCATAAAAACATCTCACCCCAGGATTAGTTCTCTCACCTTCCTTATTTAAAAGAAGGTAGTGGGAACCAACAAATTTCAACGCCTATTTATCTTCCAGAAGAAGAAATGCCAACAAGCGCTAACAAAAACAAAACAAAACTAAAAGGTAGAAGTTCAGCCCAAGCTCCAGCATTCAAATATTGCAGGAATTGACCTTGGGCAAGTCATACTCTCTCAGCCTCATGCAACACCACATTAACTACCATTGTTCAATGCTATGGAATTTAGGGATTAGTAGTTTTGTAAAACAGCCATCTCTGTCAAGAGTGCTCTGGTGCGACAAACTACAATTCCCAGAATTCCATAGCACAGAGCCCTCCATGGCAGTTAAAGCAGTGTCAAACCAGATGATTTCTGTAGTGAGGATGCGGCCTCAGTCTCTCTGTTCCTTACTTGGAAATCTGAATGTTAATTGCTATCCCTCGACTCTGCTGGCCAATTTTACAAACTTTGTCTTACTGTGTATCCCAATTGCACAACTATCCTATGTATCCATACTGCACAACTATGCTATTCATCTCTACTGTACATACTATACTATGTATCCATAAGGCACAACTATACTGATTTAATCACCATTTTAACTGCCATGGCTCCCTCCTATGGGACCCTGGGAGTTCTAGTTTAGTGAGACCTGTGAAAAGGAAATGGACTGGAGCAGCAGCGCTCAATCCTTAGACCTTGAATGTTTTGGACTTCAAGACAACCCAGCCAATATGGTCAATGATCAGGAATTCTGATTTGGGAACACCTACATAGGAAGGACCAAAGTTTGTGAACTTCTGGATTAGAGGTCCTTTCCCACACACAGAATTCTAGACACCCTTATGAAACTGCAGATCCCAGGATTCCACAAGTGGAACGTTGATACTTACCTGTGATACATCCAGTTCCAGCAGAGCAGATTTGAACATCCTACAGCCTGCTTACTAGGAGCAAATGGGAGGAACAACCCAATCCATAGGATGGTTCCAACCTTCTCTACTAGGAAGTGTCCAATGTACTTATTCTAATTCTCCATTGTGTAGTCAAATTTTAAATAGAGCATCCTTGTGAATGTATAATTTCTGATACACAACAGCTAAAAGGCTCTACCTCCACTGTTGGATCACAATCTGCCCCATAATGTTGTCCTGCGCTTGGCTCTATCTGGTGGGCTTCCATGCCCAACATCCTCAAGCTGGTCCATCATTGGCCTACAATAGGAGTGGACAGGAGAGCCCTGGTGGCACAGTGGTTAAATGCCTGTACTGAAGCCACTCACTGAAAACCATAAGGTGGCGAGTTCAAGACCAGCAAAAGGGCTCAAGCTCAACTCAGACTTGCATCCTTCCGAGGTCGCTAAAATGAGTACCCAGATTGTTGGGGGCAAGTAGCTTACAGTTGTAAACCACTTAGACGCTGCTTAGGCGGTATGAAGCTGTATATAAATGAAGCTATTTGTTTGTTTTGGACAAACCTACGGCCAGAGCCTTTGGACGAATGTCTGGGAACTATAGTCCAAAAAAAGGGAGACGGAAGGAACTCCCTCTGGTTTGAGACTAACTATCATTTTTTACTTGAAGCTTCAGGGTCCACCATCTGGAGATACGTGACATACAGAAGTGATGTGAGGAAACACCTGCAGAATTAAGGAACAGAGCATTTCTAAGCACATGGGGATCTCTCCAGATGTGTTGAACCACAGATCCCACAGCCCCTTGCCAAATATTTAGGCTGGGTGTGGGACCACAGCTTCAACTTGCAGTGCTATTTTGGATAGTCAAGGATCCCTCACCCTTGGCCTTTGAGCCAGCATGAATTTGCACTATGCAATTATAGGAATTCGATCCATCCTAGGCTATCCATCTCAAAGAATTTGCATTTTGGAGAGATGTACTTTTCTGCTGGAGAATTCTAGACCAGTTGTTCTGAAACCTTGGGTCCTCTAGATCAGTGGTTCCCACACTCTGGTCCTCCAGATGTTTTGGACTTCAGTTCATTGGGCTGAAGCCACAAAAGTTTATGCTTGCAATTTCTTCTTCTGAATGAGCCTCAGAGGTGCCACTGGATATTTTAAATGTCTTCCAGCATCTCCAGTTATGCTAAATACAGTTCCCATTGCCGCCATACTGCAAAGTCACAGACCAGGACAGGTGAGGATGATGGGTTTTGTTTCTTTAGTCCAACATATCTGGAGGACATTAGATTTTTAAAGAAAAGACCGCTCTAAAGAAATATATACTCTCCTGTTGTCAGCCTGCGATGTAGGATAGATCCAGTGTAAGGTAGTGTGTTTTGAGTGCTCTGGAAATCTGGGTTCAAATCTCTACTCAGCCATTGAAACCCGCTGCATGACCTTTGGCAAGTCACACTCTCTCAGCCTAGGAGGAAGGGAAAGGCAAACACCTTCTGAACAAATCTGGCAAAGAAAATCCCATGATAGGGTTTGCTTTAAGTCAGAAGGTACACAATACCGGTAGCAACAACAACACCAAATTGGCCACATTTTGCCAAAGAAAACTCACTGTTGTTGTCGTGTGCCTTCATGTTGTTTCTGACTTATAGCAACCCTAAGGAAAACCTATCATGGGGTTTTCTTAGCAAGATTTCTTCAGAGGAAGTTGGCCATTGCCTTCTCCTGTGGCTGAGAGTGTGTGACTTGCCTAAGGTCACTTAGTGGGTTCCATGGAATTGAACCCTGCTCTCCAGAGTCGTAGTCCAACACTCCAACCGCTATGTCATGCTGGCTCTTAAATAATCCACATTCACAGAGGTAAATAAGCTGGATGTTGTGTACCTTTGAGCAGGGCTTTATTCCAGTTTAATTAACAAAGAACCGGATAATGCATTCCAGTGTTATTATAACAGGTCCAACCGTAGCTGAAAATGAATCTGCCATCCACAAATAAAGTAGTAATAGTTATAGTTGTTGTTGCTCTTACATACCCACTGTTCCCAATAGATCAAGGCTGAGAACAACAATTAACACACACACCAGTTAAAACGCATCCATTAAAATACATAATTTTAAAAGGACAAGAATTCAAAGATATAGCCATGTTAGTCTGTAGAATCAGTACATAGAGAGATCTTGTCACACCTTTGAGACTAACTGAAAGAAATTGGCAGCATGAGCTTTCGTACAGTTCAGCCTACTTCCTCAGATGCATTTGGTGAGGCACCAAATGCAGCTGAGATTCAGATGCATTTGGTGAGGCAACAAATGCAGCTGAGATTCAGATGCACCAAATACATCTGAGGAAGTAGGTTGAAGTCTATGAAAGCTCACGCTGCCGATTACTTTCTTTCACTTAGTCTCAAAGGAGCTACAAGATCTCTCTATGAAGGACAAATAAGATTGTGAGTTCCATCCCAGCCAGGGGCTCAGGGTTGACTCAGCCACACATCTTTCTGTGGGTTGCTACAATGAAAACCCAGCTTGTTGGGGGCAAATTGGCTTACACTTTGTAAACTGCTTAAGGAGTGTGTAAGTGCACCAATAACAGGTAAAGAAATGTACTTACTATTGCTATTGGAGCCTCAGGGATTGAACTGGTATCCTGCCTTTGGCCGCTCACAAGAAAAATTCTGAAAACATATCACAAAACAATTAAAACCTCATTCAAAAGTACTATGAAATTACAAACACTGGAACCACACTAAAAGCATGATTCCCCACCCTATACAGCCAAGCCACCCCATGATTATACATTAAAAGCCATTAGGGAAAGAATGCAAGCTTTATCATCATCATTATTATTAAAACCTTGGAGAGAAGGGATAAGACTGCACCCTAAACCAATGCCCCCCCCCCAAACTGTGCCCTTTAAGAGCTTCTGGACTTCAGCTCCCAGAATCCCAGACTATTGGCCAACATGGCAGAGGCTTCTGGGAGCTGAAGTCCAAAAGCTTTTCAAGGGAACACTTTGGGGAGCACTGCCCTAAAAGCTTGAGGGGGCAGGAGAGACTACAACCCCAACCCTTGGGGGAAAGGGAGAGATTGCACCCCCAAATCCTGGGGAGGGAGATGGAAACCCCAAACCTTGGAAGGAGGGAACAGTGCAATGGGGGGGGGGGTGAGAGGGGATGCTTGCAACCCCAACTCCTGAAAGTGGAGAGAGCTTGCAACCCCAAACCTTGGGGAGAAGAAAGACAGCTTGCAACTCCAAAATCTTAGGAAAGGGAAAAGGTTGCAACCCCAAAAATCTTGAGGAAAAATATTGCACCCCTAAAACCTTAGGAAGGGGAACAGGTTGCAACCCCAAAAGCTTAAGAGGGAAAGGATTGCACCCCCAAACCCTTAGAAGGGAAAAAAGGTTGCAACCCCAAAAACCTTAGGAAGGGACAAAGATTGCACCCCCTGAGCCTCTTCTCCTTGGTCCCCAGCCCCCAAGAAAGATGCCCAGCAGGAGTCCTTACCCTATTAGTAAAAGGCTATGATGATGACTTACTTCCCAGCAAAGGGGCCTTGCTTGGCTTGGAAATACCTCTCTGGCGCAGGCGCAATGGCTTCAATCAGCAGCAGCCTCGCCCTGTTTGCTTTTTATCTCCGGCTCCCAGCCAGGCCCACGTGGCTCCTCCTCCTCCTCCAAATCTGGATGCTGGTGCTGCAGCTGCTCCAAAAGCACCGCCTGCTGCTGCTGCTGCTGCTGCTGCTGCTGTGACTCAGGAGCGCATGACTCCCACGTGACCCTCCTGGGAAGGGGGGGGGGTCTTTTGGGGGCAGCAGAGGAGGAAGGGCCTTGGAGGGGGGGCTTTGGCTAAAAAATGTCCAGGGACACACACACACACACACATATATATATATATATATATACACACACACAGTTTGCTGTGCTGTGCTGTACTTGTAAAAAATTCCAAATATATATATATATGTGTGTGTGTGTCACACATTATACATGTGTATATCTGGAAAATTTGCACATACAGTCCTTTTTTTAAAAAAAATTCAAATAAAATCAAAAATTGTATGTGTGTGTGTGTATACGCACACACACATGGTTTTTGTGTATTGTGAAAAATTTGCACATACATGAGTTTGCTGTACTGGATTTTGAACAATTTTTTTAAAAAAAATCAAAAATTGTGTGTGTGTGTGTGTGTGTGAGCTGTGCCTCCTCATGATGTGTCCCAAGTAGGACAGCTTCCAGGGAGATTTCTGGCCTGATCTGCTCTAGGACCCATTTGTTTGCCCTTTTGGCTGTCCATGGGATCCTCAGCACTCTTCTCCAGCCCCACAGAATCTCAGAGGAATGGATTTTCTTCCTGTCTTTGTTCTTCACTGTCCAGCTTCCTCATCCGTACATGGTTGTAGGGTTCTAATTTTTGTGCTCAATTTAAAATGTCAAATCAGATACACACATTAAAAAAATCCACATTTAAAATTCACAGTTTAAAAATCATCTGAATAGTCTGCCGGAAGAGACTCGTTTTCAATGCTGTTTTAAATTTTAACAGTGTATTCATCTGTCAGATCTCTTCTGGCAGGTTTATCCCTCTCTAGCCTATAGCATGGAGCCTAATTCTTGGTTTTTAAAAATTATTATTATTGTTAATATTATTCAGCTTTGTTTTCTGCAAAATGTCTGTGACAAAGGCTTACGGAGAACTCCAAATCTTGCTTATGATCTTGTGACATTTTGTTTGATCCCAACCAAGGCATTGCCCAATGGTGAATATCTGCAATTCCCTAATAAATTGACATAGAAAAGAGGGAATATCTACCCAGATTGGCAGGCAACCCTACTGCTATCTTTTAAGCACCAGCTTCAATCTGGCCTGTTTGCCCAATGTTTGGGTGGAGATTGCCTTATTCTCCTTGCCTATTGTACTGTACCTTTTTGTTCCTTTGAATTGTATTGTTTGTCTTCTTTTGATCTTTCTTTGCTCTGTTCTGAATCTGATTTGGGATTTTACTCTTGCCTTACCTTTCATTTGGAAGTGGCCTTGTGGGGAAATGGATAGAAAGGTTGAGGAGGTGGAGGGAGGAACCTAGAAGCAGATTAATTATATAAAATAAGTTTGCCTTTCCTGCATTTCTTAAACTTAAAGCCTGTAGTGGTTACAGGACAGCAAGCCCAGGAGAGCCATTTTTACACATTTTTTTACAACCTGGAAAACACTTTCTGTTTTTAAGAAAGGCCTCTCTTAAAATGGCAAAATCCAGAAACAGAGGCCTTGGGGGGGGGGAATTTTATTAAACATATTACATTGTTATACGTACATGAATGTACAGTATCTAGATAATAATATTTTCAATATATTAAATCTTCTATCACCTTTCTTTTAGTATGATCATTATATGAATGCATTTGGTGACTTCTCAAAACAATATTTTATCTTCTATTTAAATACTACTATTATTACTGTTATTCCAGATCTTTTGATGGTCCCAAACACACTGCAGAAATTATCCAGTTTGAGACCGCTTTAACTGCCCTGGCTCAGTGCTATCCTGGGAATAGTTTATTGTGGCACAAGAGCTCTCTGAGGCTGCGTTCACACTGGAGAAATAAACCGGTTTAAGTGCCATGGCTCAATGCTGTGAAATTCTGGGAATTGTAGTTTGTTGTGGGGCCCAGAGCGGAGCAGAGCTCCGCTCTGGACCCCACAACAAACTACAATTCCCAGAATTTCACAGCATTGAGCCATGGCACTTAAACCGGTTTATTTCTCCAGTGTGAACGCAGCCTGACAGAACACCTCACAAAACTAGTTTCCAGTACCCCCTAGAATTGAGCCAGGGCAGCTAAAGCAGTCTCGAACTGGATTATTTTCTGCAGTGTGTTTTCGACCTAACTCAGCGACGAACAGTGTCAGCGCACTTTTTCAGCTGCTTTAAAAATGTCCCAGTTTCTTTTCCTTCCTCCTATTCACCCCCATCCTCAACTTATTTCACTTGCTGCAAACTGACTTCAGAGTGCAAAAGTAATTTTTACTCAATTAACTTAGGAGAGGAGAGGGAAAGGAATCTAGCCCTTCCCAGTAGACTCAGACAAAAGCAAACTTCTGCAGTCTTACCTGGCATGTCTGTTATTCCTCATTAAAATCTTTTCCCATCTTGGCCACATTCTGATGTTGCAGATCTCCATGCATTTCAGTTTTCAATGTGAAATGTTGGAGGTATGGGATACCCATGTTCCAAATAAATGACTACTGGTCAATACATTTACCAAACAGACCTCTCTCTATACAAAAGAAGGAATGAATACAAAACTGTAGCTGCATCCACACTGGAGAAATAACCTGGTTTGGGATTGCATTGACTGCCCTTGCTCAAGGCTATGGAATTCTGGAAGCTGGAGTTTGTTGTGGGGCCCAGAGCCAAACGGAGCTCCACTCTGGGCCCCACAACAAACTCCAGCTCCCAGAATTCCCTAGCCTTGAGCCAGAAAAGAGTTAAACCGGTGCCAAACCGGGTTATTTCTCCAGTGTGGATGCAGCCACAGTGTTACTCTATAGCTCCCCATCAGGGGAAAAAAAAAAAGAAAGAAAAGAAAAGAAAAAGATTCCAGTACAAAAGAGCTGAGCAAAAATTCTCCAAAGTATTCATCTCTTTTTCAAGTGACTTAAATAGAGATAAAGGCTTTTATCACATTAAATATGTTAAATCAATTAATCTATGCTAAGCTGTCTGCCACCCATAAACTTCTGTTTGTATAATGGCAGTTAATTACTTTCAAGGCCTCTCTACTGATGCCCCCTTGTCAAGGGGGACAGGTTTGCGTCCCCTAATGAAGCTGTGAGCTATGCTGGTAGTAGCATAAACAGCCACCAGTAGGGCCTCCCATGCCAGACAGGTCACAACCGAAGGGTCTGACCAAGAGCGCCAAAGGGCAGGATGGGCTAGATATACACTGGACTGACTATGTGACAAGTGTTGCTGTCCTGGAGCTAGCAGGGATCACCAGCATTGAGGCCATGCTATTGAGAACGCAGCTGCGCTGGGCAGGACACGTTTCTAGGATGGAGGACCACCGCCTCCCCAAAATAGTACTACGTAGAGTACTATGTGAACTCACCACGGGTCAGCGTAAGAGGAGCACCCCAAAGTAGAGATACAAGGACTCCCTGAAACAACATCTCAAGTGTTGCCAAATTGATCACCAACAATGGTCTGCCCTGGCCTCACATCGGGAGGCATGGAGACGCACTATCCACAATGCTGCAGCCTCTTTCGAGAACTCACACCAAACGAGTCTCGAGAAACGACATCGCAGAAAGAACCACAACTTGCAAACATCACCCAAGGAGACTTTCTGCTGTGCTTTCTGTAACTGGACTTGTTTATCTCGGATCAGCCTTTTTAGTCATCAACGCACTTGTAGAAAGTGTGGGATGAGTCCTTCCTGAATCTTCGTTAGTGAAGAAAAGCTAGAGAGAGAGAGAGACTTTCAAGGAAACTTTCAGGCTGTCCTTTTTACATTTCAAGACTTACACATCACAGTGATTGTAATCACCACCACCTACCTAAAGTTTATGTAACTTTAAAGGGGATGGTAAAGACACTGAAATGGTTTAAAAGGTTTTCTATATCTGTTGCTGCATCCACTCAGCAGAAATAATCTGGTTTGACACCAGTTTAACTGCCATGACTCAATGCTATGGAATTCTGGAAAGTGTAGTTTTTTTGACACCAGAGTGGAGATCTGCAATGCTGTGCAATTGTAATGCAATTCCACAGCAATGAGACATGGTAGTTAAAGTGGTGTCAAACCAGATTATTTCTGCAGTACAGATTCATCCCATATCTCAGTAATTAATCAAAATGGAGACTGCTCAAGAATTCACAAGGAAGCCGATATCTAGATATCTATAATAAACTGCTGACAGACTCCATTCCATGTACGTATTTGATTTAAGGGAGCTGCAGTCCATAAAAGGCTATGGCATAATAGCATTTGTTAATCTTTAATATAGTGGGGGGCAACCGTGGTGGATCTTGGGACCATTTTTATGTCCCTGGATGCTTGCTCTGTGTGTGTGTGTGTGCGCGCGTATCCACTTATGGTTTTGAAAAGTTTGGCAGGAATCTTATTTGCTAGTCCCAAGTAGAGTTGTTATTGTTGTGTGCTTTCAAGTCGTTTCCAACTTATGGTGATCCTAAGGCCAATCTATTGTGGGGTTTTCTTGGCAAGTTTCTTCAGAGAGGGTTTACTTTTGCCATCCTCTGAGGCTGAGAGAATGTGACTTGCCCAAGGTCATCCATTACATGGCCAAACTAGGATTTGAACCATGGAGTCCAGAGTCACAATCCAGCACTCAGACCACTACACCGCACTGGCTTTTCCAACTAGAGTAGCTCCTCGAAATCGGTTGTTCAATTGTGAGTCAACATGTAGGTCAGTTCAATAGATCAATGGTCCTGCTCTAGCTGAATTAACCATAGGATTAAAATCATCTGCTTAGCCTCTTCTGAATCATTAGCTACTTGTGTGCTGCTTTTTCATACCCCCCAGCTGTCCCAATTTGGCAGTGACAATCCTTATTAATCCTCTGTCATCCCACATTCCCAGCTCCATTTAAGATGCCCCCATTCTCTCCTTTTCTTCCACTTTCCCTCTTTGTCTTTAGCTCACTTCCCTTGCTGCAAACTGAGGCTGCATCCACACTGGAGAAATAACCCAGCTTGACACGGCTTTAATTGCTCTGGCTCAAGGCTATGGAATTTGGGAGTTGGAGTTTGTTGTGGGGTCCGGAGGGGAGCTCTGCTCCGCTCTGGGCCCCACAACAATCTCCAACTCCCAGAATTCCATAGCCTTGAGCCAGAGCAATTAAAGCCATGTCAAGCCGGGTTATTTCTCCAGTGTGGATGCAGCCTCAGTTCAAATTGCAAAAGTTTGCACTTAATTCAGGGGCAGGAGAGGGAAGAGGAGGGGGCAGAATCCCACCCTTCCCAGGAGGCTCAGGCAAAAGCAAACTGCTGCACCCTCTCTTGGCTTGTCTGTCCTCCCTGATTCATACCTTTTGCCATCTTGATCACACTCAGATGTTGCTTGGACACATGTGCCCCACTTTTTATGTGTGAAATGTTGGAGGGCTCATGATTTGGTCAGTAAGACAACACTCTGTGTATATGGTTTAAAGCTGCTGCAGTGAATAAAAGGTTATGGCATAATAACATTTGTTAGTCTTTAACATAGTGGGGGACAACTGTGGTGGTACTGGGAGTTACCTTTATGAAGTGCCCTAAATGGAAAAAAGGAAGTATTTTGTCCTTATCAGTAGGCTCAGGCAAAAGGAAGCTGCTGCACTCTCTCCTACCTTGGCTGTTCTTCATTAATAACATTTGTTGTCTTGACCGCATTCTGATGTTCCTTGACAACATGTGTCCTGGTTTCTACCTATGGAATGTTAGAAGGTTATTTAAAAGAAATCGTTAAGGTCATAGAATCATAGAATTGGAAGAGACCTAAAAGGCCATCCAGTCCAGACCCCTGCGATGCAGGAACACACAGTGAAAGCACCCCAATGGATGGCCATCCAGCCTCTATTTCAAAACCTAAGAAAGAGACTCCAGAGCAGTGGCTTCCACTGTCTGACAACTCTTTCTCTCAGGAAGGTCATCTTAAAGTTGACTTGACTGGCTGAGAAGCTCAAACATGTCTATCCTGCCTTTTCTCTGAGTGCACATAGATCTGCACTTCTCCACTTTATCCTCATGACTTTGTTGAATGGTGAATCCACATGTAGGTCAATCCAATTGATTCCATGGCTCTGCTGTGGTCAGGACTAAATAGTAATAGGATTTGCATCGGCCATGGTAATTTTTTTCAGTGCTAAACTGGGGCAAGGAGACCCTTGCAACCTTATTTGGAAGGAGCAAGCTTGTTTTCGGCTATCCCAGAGACTAGGACTTGGAGCAATGAATGCAAGCTACAGGAAAAGAGATTCCACCCCAACATTAGGAAGAACTTCCTGACAGTAAGGGCTGTTCAACTGTGGAAGACACCATCTCGAAGGGGGGTGGGGTTTCCTTCTCGGGAGGGTTTTAAACAAAGGCTGGATGGCCCTCTGTCAGGAGTGGATTGATTGTGTCTTCCTGCATAGCAGGAAGGGGGTTTGGAGTGGATGGCCTTTTAGGGTCTCTTTCAACTCTATGATTCTAAGGAGTTTATCAGACGCCGGAAATTGGAAGTTTAATCTAATGGCAATCCGAACGCAATCATGGGGTTTCACATTTTTGCATATTAAGGCATCTCACACAATTTTGGGCAATGGGCAGTCATTTCCGGGTAATGGGAAGTCATTCTGAACACATTCTGAATGCAATTGGAATTCACATAAATTCGCTAAACTAGC
Source organism: Urosaurus nigricauda (assembly GCA_034509955.1). Taxonomy (NCBI): domain Eukaryota; kingdom Metazoa; phylum Chordata; class Lepidosauria; order Squamata; family Phrynosomatidae; genus Urosaurus; species Urosaurus nigricauda. The sequence goes on along the minus strand of JAOEGL010000001.1, from coordinate 373,045,556 downwards.
AAATTCATGTGAATTCGAATTGGCTCCAATTGGCTCCATTCGAAATAAAGAGAAATTCCTCCCGTCTGATAAACTCCTCAGATGAATTATTACTATTGGCAGCCCATAGGGAGGAATTTCACTGGTTTTTTTAGTTATGGGGAGTAAAGTCTGAAAAAAATGGCCTGGAGGGGTTAAGCGCTGGAAAAACAGCTTTCAGGAATGCACTTTGCCCATAGTTTCTTCAGAATGTCACAAGACTCTGTGTAGTACAGCGTTTATTAGGATAGATTAACCTGTCTACCACCATCCCACACCCAAAAGAGTTTTGCTCCCCTAGCATTGTGTCAGCTGCCTTCAGTATCACTTCTGGTCAGACTGGAATTTCATCTTCTCAGCCAGAGCAAGAGGAAGTATTGCAATGCAAAGTTAAAACAACAACAGCAATAATAACTTTGTAACTAGCATTTTTGTTTCCCTCTTCTCTATAAGAGGAATGTTGTGGGTGATGGGGGTAGAATTATAGCTACAATTGCTGTTTTTGAACATGAGGTTGCTTCTCAAAGAAAGGAAGAGGCATTCTGCTCATGCTCAGAGGCACTTTACATTTAGATCCTAGTAAGGAAAACAGCATTTTCCAGGGTTGCTGTGGAAGCAGTAGGGAAAGAGGGAGACCACATTACAGAGGGGCTGTTTCAAAGAAGCCATGGCTGTCCTGAATTTGCAAGACTTGAGCAGGGAACTGGATGACAGGCCATTGAAGGTCTCTCATTTTTAAATTTAAAACTGGCTTGATGACAAAGAATAAGAAATGAAAAAGTTGGAAGGGCCAGAAATTCCCCAGTTCATTTACACTGCAGTGGGCAACTGTTGTGGGTTTGGCTGCAAATTTTCTGCTCCGGGATCTTCTGGGAGGCCACAAAATGCTAAACAAATTTCTGGAAGTGGCTGACAGTGTGAATAATGGCTGTTTTTTAAAAATCCTTGAACGTAAGAGGTGAGGGTAAGACTGCAGTCTGAATTTCCTGATAGTAAGAGCTGTTTGACAGTGGAGCACACTCCCTTGGAGTGTGGTGGAGTCTCCTCCTTTGAAGGCCTTTAAACAGAGGCTGGATATACATCTGTCAGGGATGCTTTGATTTTGAGTTGGCAGAATGGGGTTGGACTGGATGGGCCTTAAGATCTCTTTCAATTCTATGGAGTTTATCAGACGTTAGAAATTGGAAGTATAATCCAATGGCAATCCGAACGCAATCATGGGGTTTCACGTTATTACAAATTAAAGTATCTCACGCAATTTTGGGCAATGGGGGGGGGTCATTTTCAGGTAATGGGAAGTCATTCTGAACGCATTCTGAATGCAATGGGAATTCACATGAATTCGCTAAACTAGCAAATTCATGTGAATTCAAATTAGTTCCCTCCGCAATTGAGAGAAATTCCTCCTGTCTGATAAACTCCAAAGATTCTAGTGAGCCATCCAGTCTTTGCTGTCTCAGCTGGACAAGTAGGCGGCGGCAGGATGCTGGGTTCCTTGGGGTGAGACCCTCATCTTCCTTTGCACCCTCCTTCCAGAAGGTCCATGATGGTGACCCCATGAGTTACTTCTTGGGTGACACCAGCCCCAGCGATTGCACTGGCACCACTCACACCACTGCACCATGCCAGCTCTCCTGGAGGCTTTTAGGAAAGACAATTCAGCCTTTTTATGACCAGATAAAGATGCTCCAGGGGGTTTGAAGGGGCCCAGATCAGGCTTGTAGGTCCACAGGAGGTTCTAAAGCTGTGTTTTGTCTACCCCTCCTTCATCTGCTCTGCCACCAACCCAAAAAACCCTCAGTTCTTGCAGATGATGATGTTGCCAGTTTTCATAACCATCCCTGCTGCTGTGCAGCCTGGTCCATAGAAATGGAAACAGAAGTTTTTCATGCAAATGACTTTAATTCAGCGCTGTGGGAGTTACTTTCAAGGAAGCACATGCAGCATTGTGTTGCTAGGCTCATCTGGTACACACCACCCATGGAGCTATTTCTGCCGACACCTTTGACCTCGGTGAGTTTCTGCACAACTCTTGGAACAGGAATGAGATCATCGTGATGCCATCAGTCTAACCTTCCTGGGTGGGAGTGGGCATTGGCTAAACAAATGGCATGGGAAGGAAAGTCAGAATGGGGGGGGGGGGGGGGTTGCTTGGTATTTAATTTCATTTTATTTTCTATTGAAATGGCAGCTCATTTTCCTTAAAGACTTGACTGAAATGTATTGTGCATTCAGCTGGTCATTTTATATTGTAATAACATTTCTAACAAAACTCAAACTCAAAACTCAAACCTCTTTTTTTGGGGGGTGGGGTGGGGAACCCTGCCTTCCACTGCTTTAACTGCCAGGGTTCAATGCATAGGAATTCTGGGATTTATAATTTGTCACAGCATCAGAACTCTCTGACAGAGAAGGCTAAGTAGCTCACAAAACTACAAATCCCAGCAATACTCAATAGTATTATGCCATGGCTGTTAAAGCAATGTCAAACTGCATTAATTCTGCAATGTAGATGTCAGTGGAGAGGGACAGGACTCCTGGACTCGTAACTTTCTCTACTCTGACCATGCCCAAGCACCACAGCCTTGGGGTGAGAATTATCTTTTGGACTACAACTCCCAGAATCCCCTAACCAGCCTGCTGCTGGGGGTCCTGTGAGTTGTTGTCCAAACATTTCCCCAGCTCCACGATGGATTTGCTAAAACTGGAATGCACAACCTAGGACCTTATCAGATGTTGGAAATTGGAAGTATAATCTAATGGCAATCCAAACGCAATCATGGGGTTTCATGTTATTGCAAATTAAAGTATCTCAGCCAATTTTGGGCAAAAGGGAAGTCATTCCGAACCCAATCATGGGTTTTATGTTATTGCAAATTAAAGCGTCTCACGCAATTTCAGGCAATGGGGGGGTCATTTCGGATAATGGGAAGTCATTCTGAATGCATTTGGAACACAATTGGAATTCATGTAAATTCGCTAAACTAGCAAATTCACATGAATTCAAATTGGCTCCAATTGGCTCCATTCGCAATAAAGAGAAATTCCTCCTGTCTGATAAGGTCGCTAAAAAAAATTCATTTTGGAGACATGAACTCACAGAGTCCCTGTCAGCCAGCATATATCCATCCCCAATGTTGGGCTATAGTCTAATTTTTTTCCAAGCTTTGGAATTGTTTCTTTAAGCCTGGAACAAACCACCTAGTGGGCTGAAAGTTTTCTAAGCTTTAAAGGAAACTTACTTTTTGGACTACAGTTCTCAGAATCCCAGGTCAGCAGTGGTCTCTCATTCCGTTTTTGTTTGTTTGTTTTTTGAGATTTAGTCCAAAATTGTCCCAGCTTTGTAATGAATTCTGTAAGATCGTAGCATCCCATCTTTTGCATTTCATGTTCCCAGCACTGCTTTAAATAATAATAATAAAATAATAATAATTTATTTATACCTGCTCTTCAGCCAAACTGCTATCAGAGCGGCTTATAAATTGTTAATTAGACATTTCCCTGCCTTCAAGCTTGCAATCTAAAAAAGACAAGACACAAAAGGAGAAATGAATGGCAGTGGGGAAGGAGAAATGATGGGAATACTTGTACAACCCCTCTGTGTATTTATGGTTGGTGTGCCTTTCAAGTCACTTCAGGCTTATGACAACTGTAAGGCAGTCAACCGTAACAGATTAATTGTGCAAAGAAATGCAGATTCTAATTTTACAACAGGTGTCCCCCAGATATTTCAGATTGTTGTTGTTGTTGTTGTTGTTGTTGTGTGCCTTTAACTCATTTCTGGCTTATGGTAATGTAAAGGCAAGCCTATCATGGGGTTTTCTTGAGGAGATTTATTCAGAGGGGGCTTGCCTTTGCCTTCCTCAGAGGCTGAGATACTGTAACTTGTGTAAGGCCACCCAGTGAAAGACAGCATGCAAGTAGCAGGTGAATAAAAATTAGTTTCCATCTTGTGAATTGCTTTACTCTGTTGGCAGAGGTTGGTAGAGTAAAAACCAGAGAAGGCTCCTGTATATCTTTAATGGTTGTGTAGATGAGGGAATTTTAGCTACTACTGCTAGTGACTTGCAACAAGCATGACAAGCCACACCTGCTGAAATTATTTCCTTTACATAGCTATTAAAGGTATAGCAGCACGCTCCAGTTCTCAATCTGGGAGCCCTATTTGGCATCCTCCTGCAACAGAGAAAGAGGTAGCATCTGAAAGTTTGCAAGGTGACCAGTGCAGTCCTCCAATTGAATGAAGTTGCCAACCTCAAAGCACCAAAGCAATCCCTGGTCTCCTGGCTCAACACTCAAGCCACTGCACCACACTGGCTCTCATGGTAAGTAGAGTTGTTGTTGTTGTTCTTGTGTGCCCTCAAGTTGTTTCCAACTAATGGTGACCCTATCATGGGGTTTTCTCTGCAAGAGTTGTTCAGATGAGGTTTGCCATGGTCTCCCCTGAGGTTCAGAGTGTGTGACTTGCCCATGGTCAGTCAGCCAAACTGGAAATTAAACTATGGTGTCCAGAGGCATAGTCCAACACCCAAACCACTATGCCAGGGTTACCAGGTGAGATAAAGGTCAGGACCTTTGTCCCTTAAGGGTTGTGTAAAACATGGAATTTCATCCGGTGTTGCTTCCATGCCAAGCAACACTTGCTGACATTCCCTCTCCTACACAACCATGAAAGGAATAGGCCCTGTACCTTGTCTCAGGAGGTTACCTTATTCCAGGGTTGCTGGGTGTTACAATGCATTAACATCTAGAGGTCTGCACTTTGCCATTTTCCTTTCCAAACAGTTCTCAGCAGAAGGGTCATTTGCTTAAAGTTTTTTGGCGGTATTTTTCCAGCAGATGTTGGTGAATAGATGCAAAGCTAAAGATGCCCTAAAAAGCTTTCCTTACTTAGGGTCTTCATACCAGAACCTCTGTGAAATGGCTTTTGTGGATTAAGACTTCTGTAAAAGGCTTTGTTTTCTGGCTAATCTGCCCCCAGCTTTGCACAAAAATTGGAACCTTCACATGTTCCCTCTTCAACAGGCTGATGTCCAGGAATTTTGTGTGTAAAGAGCATTTTTTTCCTGGACCATCACACTCAAGAACCGTAACACTCTTCCAAAACAAAACAAGCCTTCAAAAATGCAGCCATGCAAGAGGCATGTTGACAGTAGCCTTTCAAAACTTAAGCATGCAAGCAGAGAAAGAAAGCATAGCATAGCATAACGGTGTGGGGATACAGCTTCATGAGCCAATATAGTATTATTCACAGATTGGGCTACATTGCTATCATTCACTTTTCATTTTTAGTCATTTTCTGGGTTTATGAGAAGGTGCTGAGTCCTGAACGCACAGCTCTCCTTGCATAGTTTCTGTGATATTGCAGCAGCTCATCCGACAGTGACTCAAAGGCTCAGCTAGTAAGTGACTTCTACTATCTGGTTTCCTTCAGTCACCAGAAGGTTTTTTCTGGGTAGCACACAAGAAGAAAATAATAATGGAATCATAGAGTTGGAAAAGACCTCGAGGGCCATCCAACCTTCTTCTGATATGCAGAAATACATAGAATCGGAGAATCCTAGAGTTGTGTGAGACCCCAAGCACCAGCCAGGCCAAGACTGTTTTTATTCTATGCTTTTAATTTTTGCTATGATTCTTGAGATTTGCTAAGATTCCTTCTCCTTCTCCTGAGGTCTGGAGAAAAGGATCTAGGTCCTGAGATCTGGGTATTGTGTTGGAAACAAACTGGTGGGCGGTGGAGCTTTTATAAAGAAGGAATTGGTGCTCCCATGATTAGCAGCCATTGAGTGCTCCATCCTCTACAAATTTTTCCTACTGTTGTTGTGTGCCTTCAAGTTGCTTCCAACTTATGGCAGCCTATCATGGGGTTTCCATGGCAAGTTTCCTTGGGGAGGGCTTGCCATTGCCTCTGAGGCTGAGAGAGTGTGACTTAAAAATCATTTTATTAAAAGATTATTCAAAAATTAGAACAATAAAGCCGAAACTTTACAAACTCTTCTCCATTAGCCATTGGTCCCAGATTCTTTTCCAACCAATTATCTATTGACACAAGTCCTGTCTTCCAAGATTTGGCCACTTCAGGTTGAGCTGCCATCAAAAGAAATGTAATCAGCATTCTGTGTCTTTAAAAATTATTGCTCTTAGTATAAATTGATAGTAACAAAAGAGCTGGGCAGAAGTTGATATTACTACTATGCCCTGCTGGCTCCTACTTCCCTTTGAAATCCACTTAAACTGGTGTCTCTCACATGATCTCATGGCAGCAAAACCCACAGTTTAAGTGGGCACTGTATGAAGAGGGGCTTCCAAATCTCCCATGGGTGACTCTGGGCTATTATGGAATGTTGTCATCTCAAAGATTGCGTTACAACTAGCAGTATCAGCACACAGATCAAAAAGGAAAACAAAATTCTATGATGCATCATGGATTTTGCCTCCTACTTCTTCTCCTCTGTTCTTCAGCTGACTTGTTACCTAAAACTGCCCTGTCATTGGTAACAGCTAAAAAAGGGTTTCTTCCCATGCCTGTGGTTAACATTGCTTGTGACATCCCATCCTGATCTCAGTGCTGAAACAGCGATCATGAGATCTAGCCAAAAAAGCACATATTGGACAGAAGAAAATGCAAGTCATGCAACAAAACAACTTAGTAATCATAGCTATATTAAACGCAATACCACTACATTATTACTGTTCTTACTTGTACTGGTGGCAAAAGTCTCTTAATGTGGCCTTTATACCTTATATTAAATGTCTGGTGGGTATATTTTGGCCCTATATTCAATTGTTAGTTCCAATGAGAATTGTTGTTGTCTTATAGGCTGCTGCCACACTGGAGAATTAATGCAGTTTGACACTGCTTTAACTGTCATGGCTCTATCCCATGGAATCCTGGGATTTGTAGCTTGTGGTGGCTCCAGAGGTCTCTGCCAGAGAAGGCTAAGTAGCTTACGAAACGACAAATCCCAGAATTCCATAGCATTAAGTCATAACAGTTAAAGCAAAGTCAAAATGCATGAAATGTGCAGTGTAGACGCAGAAATTGCTTCCCTTCAAGTCAATTCCAACAAATCGTTGTTGTGTGCCTTCAAGTCGTTTCTGACTTATAGCAACCCTAAGGCAAAGTTTGCCATTGTCACTCTCTGAGGCTGAGAGAGAGTGACTTGACCAAGGTCTCCCAGGGGGTTTCCATGGCCAAGCTGGGATTCGAACTCTGGTCTCCCATGTTCAAATCAATGTTCAAACCATTACACCATGCTGGCCCACGCTGAATGTATCACAGGGGCTTCTGGGCCACATTTGTTCAGAGGGCGAGAGAGTGTGACTTGCCCAAAGTCATCCTCCCAGTTTCAATGGCTGAACAGGGATTTGAGCCCTGTTCTCATAGAGTTCTAGCCCAGCACTTAAACCACTACACCACACTGGCTCAGTTGTCTTGGTGAGGTTTCTTCAGAAGAGGTATGTCATTGCCTTCATCTCAGGCTGAGAGAGTGTGATTTCCCCTTTGCCTACTGTGTTTCTTTGGCAAAGTGGAGATTCGAACCCTGATCTCCTGGAGTCCTTGTGCAGTACTCATACCACTGTACCAGACTGGGGCTCTGCCAATGAGGACGGACCCCTAAAAACCCGTGGTTGCCAACCTTTTCTATTCCCAACATCCCTAGTAAATGTTTGGTTAAAGTTTGTACTGCTGACAAAGTTTTATCACATTTGAAGATGAAGAGGTCTAATTTCTGACTTTTGAACCACATACAATACTGGGGATGCACATTGTGAACATAAGCAAAAAGTAGGTTTTTATCTTAGTGCATAAAATGCAGATCTAAATTGAGCAACAAGATTCTAATTTATTCCAGAAAAGAAATGTAAGCAGCAAAATCAAACGAGAGTGTGAACATAACATTCAATGCCTTCTTTGCCCCTGCTTCTCATTCATGATTGTGTCAAAATGTGAAACATTCTTGCCGACTGTGATCCACCTGTGGATTGAACTCGAATTCGAACTTGAAATTCTGTCTAGAGAACTGAATCCATATTCACAAAAGTATCCTTGTCGCAACCTCTGAATTCTATCTCGCACCCCAACCTGAAATCAAAGATGGGACAAGTGTGGGCAACTGGAAACTGCGTGCACCCGGTTATAAAATGTGATTCATATTTAAGGGGGAAAGTGGCCGGAAACTCCAACAGAGTCACGTTTGATGTCGAAACAGGCAAGTTCTCTAAAGTGAGGGAAGTGATAAAAAGGAAGTTGAAATGAAAAGCAAAGAGGTATTCCAGAGTTCCAGAATGACAAAAAGGAGCTAGAAAAAAAAAAAAAAAGAACAGCCTGCATCTGCTGGAGGACAAGAAGAAAGGAAGATACAATATCAAGACTTGACTTTCACAGTATCACTCTTCTACTCTGTAGGTGAGGAGAGGAAACTGGGGACTTTATCATACAGGAGGCAAGCATCGTCCTCCCATCATTAAATCGTTATTAAATCATATTAATAAAGCAATCGGGGGGAAGATTATCACACCCCTGCACACTTATCCTGTTTTTGTTCTCTGTGTGAACAGTAAAGGAGGCATCATTTGGTATTAGTGGAAACCCCCGTTAATACCAAACGATAGATCCATTACTCAAGATAAAAGGCAAATGCCATGCCTGAACTTATCTGAACCTTTTCACACCACACAATTAAAGTATGAGGGGGTATCGTAAAGTTTTAATGATCACTTTTTTAAAAAAATGACAGAAAGTGAGTTTTGATTTGTAGTTGTTAACTTATCTCTATGTAGTCACTATCTAGATTTACACATTTTTCCCAGTGTATCTTGACCCTCCGAATACCTGATATTGCAGAAGTCTGCAGATTGTGCCTTACAAGGGGGTGTCGTAAAGTAAAAATTATCACCCGGTATTAATTATGGCATATTGATGAAATTTTGTCAGTGTCATCATTGGTCCCTAAGTGCATGTTGCTGAGAAAAATGTGTAAATCTGGATAGTGACTACATAGAGATAAGTTAACAACTACAAACCAAAACAAACTTTCTGTCAGTTTTTTAAAAAGGTGATAATTAAAACTTTACGATTCCCCCTCATGCTGTGATTCCACTTTAACTGCCATGGTTGCATCCTACAGAATCCTGGGATTTGTAGTTTGATGCAGCACTGGAGCTCTCTGGATGAGCATTTGAAATGCCTCTATCTAAACTGCAGATCCCAGGATTCCATAGGATGCAATCTTGGCAGTTAAAGTGGAATCACACTGCTGTAATTGTGTAACATGAAAATGCTCTTGGGCTGCAACTACACTGCAGAAATAATACTGCAGTTTCCAGTTTTACACCACTTTAATAGCAATGGCTCAATGCTATGAAATTCTGGGAACTGTAATATTCAAAGACATTTTAAGCCTTCTCTGTCAGAGAGCTTTGGTGCCACAACAAACTGCAATTTTCAGACTTACATAGCATTGAACCATGGCAGTCAAAGTTGTGTCAAACTGGATTATTCCTGTAGTGCGGATGCAGACTTGGTGAGAAGAATGAGGTGCTGAAACAAACAGTGATGAGGGGGCACCTGCGTTGTGGAAATAATGCAATTTTACCCCACTTTAATTTTCATGGCTCCATCCTACGTAATCCTGGGATGTGTAGTTTTGTGAAGCACCAGCACTCTTTGGCAATGAAGGCGAAAGACTTTGTAAAACTACACATCCCAGGGTTGGACAGAATGGAGCAACAGCTCTTAAAGTGGTGTCAAACTGCAATTCGTGTATTTCTACAGTGTAGACACACCCAGTGAGAGTTCTGGATCTTGCTGACTAATTGCAAACAAGCCATTTCCAGCTGGTTTTCACCCAAAAGTTCTTAAAGAACCCAAATGTGAAAGGGGTGCTCTTCTAACAAAAACTTGAAATGTGTCTCTATAAAACGATGAGTCTTTCGGCTAGAAAAACTGGAGAGCAGCCAATCTGACACTGATTTTATAAAAGGGATGGGAGCGGGATAAAATTTTTTAAAGCCCACTAGTTTAGCAGATGTGCTAGTCTTGTAGATGCCACAAGGCTCTTCGTTAGCATAAATCTAACAATGATTGTGTGTTGTGCTGTTGCCTTCGATACAATGTTTTAAAAGCAAGCTGGCTCAAGTCAAGATGGGTGCTTTTCCATTCTGTTTGGTGAAGAGCTTTGTGTGAACAAGCCTTAGCATGCATGAAGGTATGTTTAAGTTTGTTGTTGTGATAAAATTCAATTTTCTCTTCCATTAATTTGCAGTGCCATCTAGTGGCCAAGTCACAATTGGACAACTGTGGTTCAGTATTTTCCTTTCTGCAATTGTCTCAAAAATTTGGACAGTGTTGTGTGTTTGGAGTTTATCAGACAACGGAATTTGGGGGTATAATGCAATGGCAATCCGAACGCAATCATGGGGTTTCATGTTATTGCGAATGAGTGTATCTCATGCAATTTTGGGCAATGGGAAGTCATTCCGAACACAATCATGGGGTTTCATGTAATTGCGTATTAGAGTATCTCACGCAATTTCGGGCAATGGGGGGTCATTTTCAGGAAATGGGAAGTCATTCTGAACTCATTCCAAACACAATCATATTTCATGTAAATTCGCTAATGAATTCATGTAATTGCGAATTGGCTCCATTTGCAATTGAGAGAAATTCCTCCCATGTGATAAACTCCACTGTGTGCATATACTGGTACTTGTGCACACAAGGTTTCTTTGGCCAGGTAAGTGCAGATCTGTTATAAATTGCCAAATAGACAGATCTGAATGTTATAGAGTTCCTCTGAATTATTATAGAGTCCAAGAGGATAAAGTCCAACAGAACGGTGTGCTTGAGCATCCCTAAAATCTGGAGCAAACTCTCCTAGAAACGATTTTACAAATGAGAGGTGAAGGCTGCATGGCCTGGGAATGAGACCTATTGAGCTTAAGTATACTTAGTTTTGTGTAAGCATGCTTAGGGGTGCACTGTAAACTCCCACTGCATCTGCACTGCAGAATTAATGCAGTTTGATACCATTTTAACTGCCATGGCTCAATGCTATGGAATTCTGGGGTTTGTAGTTTTGTGGGACATTTATCCTTCTCTGCCAGAGAGCTCTCGTACTCCAAAAAAGAAATCCCTGGATTCCATAGGATGAAACCTATTATTATTATTTTTTATTTGTATCCAGCTTTTCCTGTCACAACTGGCACTCAAAGCGGCTTACAGTCTAAAAACACAGTACAATTAAAAACTTACAAAAGTAACAAAATGGAATCAAACTATTACAGCATTAAAACAGAATTACAACCACCATGGCTGTTAAAGAAGTGTCAAATAGTGTCAAAGTGTATCACTTCTGTAGTGTGGCACTAGCCCCCATCTTCCACTGCTGGATCTTTGCAGACTAAAAATCCTCCAACAAATCAAAACAAAAATCCTGAAAGCAAGCCAAAACCAAACCCCAGTTCAGCACAACCTGGTTAGAAGGAAAGCTAGGAGATGCCAAGGAAGACAAGACCCACGGTGAAGTCGAAAGATGAACTGAAATCCCCCTCTATGACCTTACTCCAATTGTTATTGTTTCTTCCTTATCTCCATATATATTTTATATTGTTCTCTGGTAGAGATACTCCAGGTTTCCAAAGCCTTTGACCTAATCTATTTGGCTAGAGTTTTGCTGTGGCTGTAACGTTCCTCCTACAGGGCTACGCAATGGCCAACAGGATGCGGACGGAGGAATCCCCAAAAGTTTGTCCTCAGACTGCCTGTCGTTGGCCATATATATCTGGACTCTTATTCATCCCAGGAGGAAATCTGTCAATGGGGAGCAAATGGGAGCTTGCTGTAGGATCAAAGGTTGCCATGCTAAGTAGGAAAAACAGGAAAGTCAAAGGAGATAAGGGAAAGGCCCTGGGAGGGAAGAAGAGAGACACCAAAAATCTTGCATTTTGCAGAAGAGGTTGGAGGAAGCAGCAAAGAGGAGCATCGTTCTTGGTGTGAGGAAATGCTCCCTGTCTCTTTCTCTGGTCCAACAGGATTCATGCTTTGGAGTGCATCTGCATTTTACAGTTGTAGCAGCATGACACCACTTTAATTATCCAGGCTCAATCCAACAATATCCTAGGATTTGTGCTTTGGTGAGGGACTTAGAAGTCTCTAATCTTGCTATTTCTAGTACACTCCCCTGAATTGCAACTGAGGATTTCAATATGCAAAAGGATCTTGCGCCACCATTGAGACTAAATGAAAGATACAAGTTGGTAGCATGAGCTTTTGTAGACTTGAGCCTACATCCTCAGATGCATCAAAGGTGCTGTAGTATCTCTTTGCATACTGATTTTACAGACTAAGACAGCTATGTCTTTGAGAATTTCAAGTACCTCAGGTTGCATCTGCACTGCAGAATTAATGCAGTTTGACACCACTTTAACTGCTATGGCCCCATGTGATGGAATTCTAGGATTTGTAGTTTGTTTTCACACCAGAGCTCTCTGATAGAGAAGGCAGACTATCACACAATACTACCAATTCCAAAATTCCATAGCAAGGAGCCATGACAGTTAATGTGGTGTCAAACTGCATTAATTCTGCAGTGTAGTAGCAGCCAGAGTCTCCATGGGCTTGTTATTGTTATGTGACATCATGTCGGCATCAAAGTATTGTAATCAATCTAATCAAGGCATAGATTTCCAATTAAAGAATCCACTAGTAAAGTCACCTTTTTGGTCTACAAATCCCATCCATGATGAAAATTTGTCCACTGATTGTATTTGATTGATTGATTGATTCACTGACAGACATTTATTCATTCATTTACTTATTCAAGGAGAAGAATCTGTATCCCGACTGCAGTCTCACTAAACTACAAATCCCAAAATTCCATAGCATTGAGCCAAGGCAGTTAAAGGAGTGTCAAACTGTGTTATTTCTGCAGTGCAAATGCAGCCCTACTTAAATACACCCCATCCATGACCAAGGCCCAAGCAAACTCTGGCTCAGAGTGCTTGAGGCCGTCTACAGTTGGCCCTTGGGATCTGCTGGGGCTTGGATCCAGGGCCCCTTGTGGATACCGAAAGCCATGGATGTTCAAGTCCCATTAAATACAATGGCATGGAGAATTCATTTCTCTTATATAAAGTGGTAAAAATAAGAATTCTTTTGGAATTTATATTAGTTTTGAATATTTTCAAGCTGTGGATGGCTGAATCCATGGATAAAAAATCCACAGATACAGAAGGTTGATGGTACATCCTTTTCTAATCAGGATAATTTAGTCCTTGAATTGGTTACTTCCTAATCAGACTACTATAATGTGCTCTATGTGGGGCTGCTCTTGAAGATGACTGAGAAGCTCCAGATAGTTCAGGATTCAGAATGGTTAACTAGAATGTCAGAAAGACAACATGCAATGCTGGTCTTAAAGGATCTACATTGGCTGCTAATTTGGTACTGATCTGAGTTCATTCAAAGTACTAGTGTTGACATTCAGAACCCTAAATGGCTTGGGACCTTGATATTTCAAGGAACTCCTCTCCCTATACATACCTGCCCAAGAGCTGAGATCTGCTTGTGGGGTTCTCCTTTGTGTCCTACTATTAGGAGCAATACTGTACATAGGGAGATGGAAGAGGGCCTTCTCTGCTATATCTCTCTGTTTACAGAATACTTTCTCCTTGGAAGCTTGATTGGGGCAAACATTAATTTCTTGAAACATGGCTTTCTATTAAAACCTTAATTTTTTAAAGTGTAAATGTATAGACAACATATACCGGTGGACTTATAGTTGGACAGTTGGTTAGCTTTTATAGAAATGTCTGACTAATGTGGTGGTTTTTCCTCCTTTTGCATTTTTATTTTCTTGCGTCTGTTATACTGGAGCATTGTTGCATGGAATTGAGATTCCTTTTGCATATATATATATATATATATACACACACATTTTTAAAGAAAACAGAACATGTACATGTGCAGATGCAGCCCTTAGAAATCTGAGATTAACCTAAAGCAGGAATATATTTAACCAGTTCCAAACCAGAATGTAAATGAATCAAAAGTGTGTGTGTGTGTTTTAAAGAAAAAGAAAAGAAAACAGCAACATCCTGGCCTTCAGCAACTTTCCCAAAAGATTCGGAAAATTTCTGAAGGCCAGGTTGTTGCTGTTTTCTTTTCTTTCTGTTAATTTTTTTATTTTTTTTTATTTATTTTTGTGGTTAAGTTACATTCTGGTTGGGAAAGTATGTAGAGAGATCTTGTAGCACCTTTGAAACTAGCTGAAAGACTTCAGATGCTGAGGAAGTAGACTTCAGATGCTGAGGAAGTAGATTTCAGATTTCAGATGCTGACGAAGTAGATTGAAGTCTATGAAAGCTCATGCTGCCAACTTTCTTTCTTTCTGTTCTTCTCAACGGTGTTACAAGGTCTCTCCACTTACTGATTCTACACACTGACACAGCTATATCTTTGAATTCTGGTTGGGAAAGTTACTGAAGGCCAGGTTGTTGCTGGATGTTGTTTTTAAAAAAATATTCTTTAAGAAAGCATCTATGGTTCTACACTAACATTTTCAGGTCAGAGATGTTGGGAAATGATGATCCCCACCCACAGTCCAGCTTGGAAGGCTTCCCCATGTCATCCCCAGCCATGCCAAAAGAGACCGTGGGAGTTTGGCTACCATTTTCCCTTCCTTATCTCTCCTTGAGTGCAACTTTTCACCCATCCTGCTTAGCTCAGTGGCTGAGGTGAGACCTTCAGGTCAACCTCGTCTCCAGAGAACCTGCCCTATCTCTGTGAACTCCAGGATGCTGGCAGGAATCCCAGTTTTCTGACGACAGGGATCTCTCCCCCTCCCTGCTCCGTCGCCACTAACCCCCCTACAAGTCTTCTACCTCCCTCCCAGCTCTCCCCCCAAACTCCTCTTGTCTGGCATAGGTTCAGGGAAGGCTCCACTGAAATAGCAATGCTGATAACTAAGTGCCCTAGACAGAAATATGCTGATAAGTTTCCATTCAGAGAACACTGCTCCCCCCCCTAAAAAAACCCAAAAAACCCAAAAAATAAAAACCCAACCCCATCCCGCATCCCAATGCCCAGGCACCCCATTGATCCATCCATCACATTCACATCATGGGTGATCCAAGTCCCACCAGAGGGTCAAGTGGGCCCATTGTAACTTAGAAGGTCATAGGCAATGAAAATCCAAACAAAATGATCTATCTTTTGGTACATTTACACTCAGATTTTGAATCAAACAAAGTACCCTGTTATGTTTAAAGCTGCAACAGTAGTCCAAAACACACTGCAGAGATCATCCAGAGACTACTTTAACTGCCCTTGTCCAGTGCTAGGGAATCCTATGAATTGTAGTTTATTTTGGCACCAGAGTTCTCCAACAGAGAAGGCTAAATGTCTCCCAGAATTCCCTAGCACAGAGCTAGGGTGGTCTCAAACTGGATGATTTCTGCAGTGTGTTTTGGACCAAGATTCATACACCTTTCTTTTAAGTTAATTTTAAAATATGAAATACTGGAACATTGTTGAATGTAACCAAGATCCTGTCTCTCTCTCTGTGTGTGTAAATGTGTGTGTATTAGGATGTTTTAAACAGTTCAATAACCATTAGAGTTGAATTCATTTAGAGCAGATGTAGAAGTGAGATTATTGTTGTTGTTAACTGTTTTTGAATCAACATTGACACATGACAACTCTTTGGATGAGACATCTCTAAGACCCCCTATTTTCAACCTCTCTGTTTGGGCAGCCATGACCTTCCTGATTATGTTTATCCATCTGGCATGCAGTCTTTCACTCTTTCTACTGCCTTCCACCCTTCCTAACATTATTTTCCTTTTTCATGATCCATGCCTTCTCATGATGTGGCTAAAGTACAGAATCCTCGGCACTCTTCTCCAGCATCAAAAATGAGATGATGTTCCTTCTAGCCACTTTCTTCACTGTCCACCTATCACATCTACAAATGGTGATGGGCAATACAATGGATCAGATGATCATAATGACAGCCATCTTTAAATATTCAAAGAAGTGACATGTAAAAGAGGGAGTAAACTTGTGTTCTGCTGGTCTACAGATTAGAGCGTGAACCAGTGGGTTCAAATTACAAGAAAAGAGATTACATCTACACATTAGGAAGAATCTCCTGACAATAAAAGCTTTTGGCAATGGGATAGACTGCTTCAGAGATAGCAGACTGTCCTTCACTGAAATGTAGTTTGAATCTGGTGGCTCAGGTCCTGGTGTCTAGAATTAAAAAAAAAAAAAAAAGAGTTTGAATGGCTAGCTTTCAGGAATGTTTTAGCTTTGGAGTCTGAGTTGGATTAGATGGTCCTTGGCAGAAGTGTCACTAGGGTTAGCATCAACCAGTGCATTAACACATGGTGTCACACTTCCCCATTGACCTCCTTCCGTACCACACCATACATAATCCTTAGTAATGTTGTTGTACTAATGTTACTCATAAATCTTAATTCCCGTACCTCGCTGATTTTTAAAAAAAATATTTTTTAATTTTTCTTTAAAAAATTAAAAAATTAAATTTATTTTTTAAAAAACCTGGGGCCTCTCTTTTCTCTTCCCACTGAACCTTGCCCCACTCACACCATCCTTTCAGCATTTCAAAGGGACACAGGCATATGCCACAGCCCACATTTGCCAAAAGGCAGATGGGCGAGGGGAAAAAAAAAACAACAAGAGGGATTTTCAGCAGATGTAACTTGTCTCACAATGAGGTAACAATCAACCTCTGCTGAAATTCCCTCTTTGATACAACCATTAAAGGTGCAGGAGTCCTTTCCAGTTTCCACTCTGGCAATTTTAATAACCATATATACTTGACAGTGGCCCCATACAGATGGCCCAAAAGGGCCATCCTCATGCCATAGGCAGGGCTGGGGAGAGCGCAGCAAGCACACACTCCCCAACCCTAGCACATATGGAAGGTGCCATATTGGCAGCGTACCGTACATATGCTGGCACATTGATGGCGTCATGGTGCGCACCACGTCCACATGGACCGGCACATGCCTGATGTCATTGCATCGCTGGAGGGTGCCTAGGGTGCCCTTTCCACAGTGCAGAAAGGAGCTCCAAAACGGAGTTCCTTTTGCTCGAGTGCTTCATTCCTGCAGCAACCAGATTGCTGTGGGAACAAAGCAAGAGAGAAAGGGGCCAGGTGGCCCCCTTTTCTCATGGCTCTGCTGATCGGGGTGTCCTTGGGGCATTAAGCCCCAAGGACACCCCTTTCCAGGTCACGGAGAAGGGGCATTTTGCCTTTTCTCTGAGGCCTGGAAAAGTGGTGGATTGGGGCCTCTGGGGCTGCTGGTGAGGCTGCCCTGGCCCAATGTGACACTGAAAGGAGCACCCACAGACCACCCTTTTGGGGCGATCTGTAAAGCCCCTATAAGTCTACCTCATGTATAAGTCAAGGGCAGATTTTGGGTTCAAAATTATGGATTTTGATATGACCCTAAGGGTAAAACTCAGGGACATGCAACAAAGAATCTAAATAGAGTCCTGGTGGCGCAATGGTTAAATGCTTGTACTGCAGCCACTCACTCACAAACTGCAAGGCTGCAAGTTTAGGCTTGCATCCTTTTGAGTATCCAGCTAAAATGAGTATCCAGCTTGTTGGGGACAATTAGCTTACACATTGTAACCCACTTAGGGAGTGCTTAAGTGCACTGATAAGCAGTATAGAAATGTACTTGCTATTGTGGAGTCGAAGGCTTTCATGGCCGGCATCCATAGTTTTTTGTGGAGCTTTTGGGCTATGTGGCCATGTTCTAGAAGAGTTCCTTTCTGATGTTTCACCAGCATCTTCAGAGAATGATAGTCTGGAAAAGGATTGGATATATATATCCTGTGTGACCCTGGGAAGGAAGGAATAATTTGCAAATGTATTGTTCTGTTGCTGATGGCAGTCCTCAGGGTGGGAGGATATGCAAACAAGGATTAATGTCTGTTAACTGGTGCTCATTGTCTGCTAGGAATCCCCTGGATTTAGGCTGTTTCTCATTTGCATAGGTTGAGTCTTGACCTTGCTGTCCTACAAGACTTGGAGCCAAGCCTGGCTTACTCTCAGGGTTTCCTCTTTCCTGTTGAAATTGTCCAGGTGTTTATGGATTTCAATAGCCTCCCTGTGCATTCTGACATGGTATTTGTTGGCATGTTTCAGAATTTCAGTGCTTTCAAACAGCATTTTATGGCCAGGATGGTTTATAGCATGTTCTGCTACTGCTGATTTTTCCGGTTGACCCATTCTGCACTGTCTCTCATGTTCCTTGATTCTTGTCTGCACACTGCGTTTGGTGGTCCCTATGTAGACTTGTCCGCACCTACATGGAATGCGGTTGACTCCTGCGGCTGTGAGATGGTCTCTTTTGTCCTTGGCTGAACATTTGCCGGCTTTTCTTCGTCAGTTTGTAAACCATTTGAAGGTTGTGTTTCTTCACCACTTTCCCTATTCTGTCTGTGACTCCTTGGATGTATGGTAAAAATATCTCCCCTTTGGGTGGTTGCTCGTCTTGAGTCTTCTGGGTTTTTCTGGGCCTGGCAGCCCTCCTGATGTCTGTGCTGGAGTAACCATTTGCCTGTAGAGCCCGGTCCAGGTGTTTCAGTTCATCTTCCAAGAAGTGGGGTTCACAGATCTGTTTTGCCCGGTCTACCAGTGTTTTTATTGTGCTTCTTTTTTGGCCTGGGTGATGGTTGGAGTTCTTGTGCAGGTATCTGTCCGTATGTGTAGGTTTTCTTTATACTGTGTGGCCCAAGTGTTGGTTTGGACAGATACCTGCACAAGAACTCCAACTCTCTCCATTCTCTGAAGATGCCAGCCACAGATGCTGGCAAAACGTCAGAAAGGAACTATTCTAGAACATGGCCACATAGCCCGAAAGCTCCACAAAAAATCTTACTTGCTCTTGCTATTGCTAAATGATGAAGTGAAGGAAAACACTGCCAAAGAACCTATAAAATTATGGCAGGCGTAACTGTTTTGGCTCACACTAAAGGCTGGATGGAAGAGAGAGTAGAGGGAGGTCAGTGCTTCTAGAACAGATTGCTTTCCTCCAGGGGATGGGACCCTTTTTAATAACAATTAGAGTATAGTATTTACATTGACTTGTGGATATGTTGACCTAGGTTTCGGGGGTCAATTTTTTTACTAAAATTTCTAGACTTATACATGAGTATATGCAGTAAAGTTGCAGGAGTTCTTTACAGTTTCCACTCTGGTGACTCAAGGCAGACCTAGAAAAGGAAGTTCTCTTGAGGATCCATGCTTCCATGACAATGTGGGGATGGGGCCTGTGGATTTCACTCCTTGGCCTCAAAGGGCCAATTCATGCCTCTGTGACAATATAAACGAACTGTTCCTGAGGCTTTTCAGATAACACCTTTCTCAGAAGAAGGGTCTAACTCTATCCAGGCCTTTGGCCCCAGGTCCAGAAGAATTTAGACAAGATACCAGGAACAGCACACATTAATCATCCCCACAGGCATTAATCTCATGGCTGTGAAGGGTGTCATCCTATTGTCTTCTAGATATTGTGTAGCAACCCTGGACTAGCTGCTAAGAATAATTGCTAGACTTGGGGAAAAAAAATCAGCTCTCTTCCCCCATAAATCGGTGGTGTTTTAACTCCCACATGCTCAAAAACAAGAGATATCTGTAGCTGTTGCCAGCAGCAAATGTAATATTTGAAAGATTTCAATGTTCACACACATACACATAGATTGTTGGCTGTCTTGTCACCTCTCAACCTTCTCTTGCACAGACTAAACATACCCAGCTCCCTAAGATACTCCTCATGGTTTCCAAACCAAGGTAAAACCTAATTTCATGGCCCACGCATTTTAAAGCATTATGCCTAATCTGCTCTGTTGTTGCAATGCTTTTTGCTTTGTTTTTGTTGTGATGATTTCGTTGCTGCTTATGACTTTGGTTTCAGTTTTATGATTTCCATTTAAGCTTTGTTTTGTATTTTAGTATATTTCTGATTTTAGGCTTCTTGGACATCACTTTGATATTTGCAGATGAAGAGTGAGGGTTAAAAATATTTAACCCTCACCACAAGTCGGAAATGATTTGAAGGCACATCCAAGCACACTCTTAGCTGCTTCAGTACCATACTAAGAAAACATGAAATACCTCACCAAAAACAGTGTGCGGGTTTTAGTCAGCATTCCCAGGTTTTCAAAATGGCAATAAAAGAGAATCAACATTCATGCAATTCAGGGTTGATAGTCAGGAAGCAGCTGTTAACAGGGCAAATGATAGCATACGTTGAGCCTCCCTTATCCAGAAATGCACAATACTTCAAAAACCAGACAGTGGCACCTCTGCTTTCTGATGGATGGTTCAATTTATGTACTTGTTTTGTCATGCACAAAATTATTAAAAAATATTTAATAAAATTACCTTCAGGCTGTTTGTATAAGGTTTATATGAAGCATAAATGAATTCTGGGTTTAGACTTTGGTCCCATCTCCAAGATATTATGGATGTTTATGGAAAAGAGGTATATTCATTCATTCATTCATTCATTCACTCCAAAATCCACTCCCCAAATAAGTAAGTAAATAAATAAATAAGTGGACTCAAATCTACAAAAGCTCAAGATATCAACCTCTTTCTTTCATTTAATTTCAAAGGTGCTGCAAGATCCCTTTGCATACTGTTGTACAGTACATAGTTTAAAAAACAAAAAACAAAACCCTGTTCACTTTTTAAATCTGTTTTTAAGCTCATTGTGGTGTTCAATATGCTTTTAGCTTATTTAACTTTTTGTGTTCAACTGTTTGACAAGTTTTAATGGGATTTGTAAACCTCCTGGAGATCTTTTGATACATGATAGGATAAAAATATTTTAACAACAACAACAACAATTATGTGGTTTTTTTTACTTATTCCACTTATAACCCGCTTTTCTTGCTAAATGTTATAACAATGCTTACATGGCAGCTACTATGTGCTACTCCTCTCTGGTGTTCAGTGTTCTGAGAGTTTGGGTAAAACATTTTTTTTAAAAAAAATCAAATTTTTATTGTGATTTTATTAAAAAAATATTTTGTCTATGGAGTTTGTCACACAGGGGAAATTCCGTGCCAAAATGAGATTTAAAAGCTGGAAAACCCCCACAAAAGTGGGTTGATTTTCATACATGTCATTGTTAAACTGCTGTTAACCTGCATGGAAAGTAGACAAAAGCTACTTTTTGAAGCCTTTTGAGATTTTCCAAAAGTAAAAAGGAGTGGCTTTTGTCTACTTTCCGTCTATTTCCTGTTCAGGTTAATACCACTTTAACTATGACGCTGTGTGAAAATCAACTGGCTTTTGGGGCTTTTCTGATTTAAACCCCAATTTCTGCACAGGATTTCTCCCATGTGATAAACTCCTATGAGCTGCCTTTGTTCCTTTCTGGGAGAAAGACAGTGTAGAAATGAAATAATAAATTAAATGAATGACATTTTTGAAATATCACTGGCCATTCTTTTAGGCTGGATTCTGGGGTTTTTAGCTTTAAAAGTAACTCAGCCAAGCTGTTAAATTCTTGCAGCCACTTGCAAAAACCGAGGTTTCTTATTTTGTTTCCCCTGCAGACACCACCACCTCCAACTGTATCCCTGCGGCTTGGTGTGAAAGATGTCTGGAGGATTTGAATTATCCAGATTTCCCTCCCCTTATCTGTGACTCTCCTATGCAGGAAAGGAGATCACATTTGACAAGATTTTCCCACTCGCTGAGTGTTCGCTATGGCACAGATGAAAAGAGGGCTCAAGGGCACAGATGTACACCCTGAAAACTGTCCTGTCCCCTTTCTCCCAAACCTTTGCCATTTAACACTGACACGACTTCTGAATGTGGAGACTGTGTGGCTGTTTAATCTGAATTTGCTGGGAATAGCCCCCTGTCACTTTTAATAATGTAGATGACCCCAGAGTCACAGCAAATCTGGAATGTCACAACACCCAGATTTTACTATACATGTAGACAAGCCCCCGGTTGTTGCTCCTCTTTTTACCAGGAAAAAAACAACAACACATGAGTGGAATTGTTAAGGAACACAACATCTTCATGTCTGGAAACCATGCTTTGGGGAAAAAGTTAGGGAGCTGGGTATATTTAGCCTAGAAAAGAGATGGTTAAGAGGTGGTAATGACAGCCCTGTTTAGGTATTTGAAGGAGTGTCACATTGATGATGGAGCAACCTTGTTTTCTGCTGCTCCAAAGACAGGAAAATGGAACAATGGATGCAAGCTATAGGAAAAGAGGTTCCTCCTTATCATTAGGAGGAACTTCGTGGCAGTAAGAGGTGTTTGACAGTGGAACACACTCCATCAGAGTTTGGTGGAATCTCCTTCCTTGGAGCTCTTTAAACAGAGGCTGGATGTCCATTTGTCGGGGTTGCTTTGATTATGAGTTCCTGCATGGCAGGGGGGTTGGACTGGATGGTCCTTGTGCTCTCCTACAACTCTATGATTCATGGAGCTCAGTGTCTTCAGTACGCTGATGACACTCAGATATACCTCTCCATGACTAGATCATCGGCTCAGTCTTCAGATGGCGCCTCCCCTCTTAATGACTGTCTTGCGGCGGTAATGGATTGGATGAGGGAAAACAGATTGAAACTAAATCCAGACAAAACGGAGGTACTAACAGTTACCGGTCTGAAACCAGGATTGGGAATACAGTCCCCAGTCCTAGACGGAGTCACACTCTCCCCTAAGGACTCAGTTCGCAGTCTGGGGGTACTCCTTGACTCTTCGCTTCACATGACTAGCCAGGTGAATGCGGTAGTCAGGAGCGCCTGCTATCAGCTTCGACTGATACGCCAGCTGCGCCCTTTTCTGGATACGAAAGACCTGGAGACTGTGGTACATGCTCTAGTAACTTCACGCCTGGATTTCTGTAACGCGCTCTACATGGGGCTACCCTTGTGCCTAACCCGGAAACTTCAATTGGTTCAGAATATGGCAGCCAGGCTTATCACAGGAACATCTAGAAGAGAGCATATAACGCCAGTGCTCAAAGCTCTCCACTGGCTGCCCATTAGTTTCCGGGCACAGTACAAGGTGTTGGTACTAACCTTTAAAGCCCTGCATGGCCCAGGCCCATCCTACCTTAAGGACCGCCTCTTCCCGTATGAACCGCCCCGCACACTTCGGTCCTCTGGGAGGAACCTACTGCAGTCGATGAAAACCAGGCTGTCCCAGACCTCTCAGAGGGCCTTTTCAGCTACTGCCCCTAAGCTCTGGAACGGCCTGCCGGACGAGATGCGTCTAATTACATCACTGGCTAGTTTCAAAAAGGCTTTAAAGACTAGTTTCAAAAAGGCTAGTTTCAAAAAGGCTTTAAAGACGCATCTTTTCCGGCAGGCCTTTCCCTGAAGGAGAGAATAAGTGAAACCCTTGCTCCCTGCTCTGAAAATATAAACAGCACTGGAAATTATTAGCGATCCTTTTACTTAATACTTACTTGAATCGATTTAATGCGGCCTTGCACACGGATTGTTCATGAAAATGCACTTTGTTTTAATAACTGCCGACCAATTTTAACTATGTTAATTTTAAACTGTCTAGATTTAATTCAGTTTTAAAGGGGGTGGTTGGGGTGGGATGTGATTGTTGTTTTTACTCTGTATCTTTTTATTCTGCTGTACCCCGCTCCGAGTATTTATTAGAGGAGCGGGCTATAAATAAACTATTATTATTATTATTATTATTATTATTATTATTACGATTCCTCTAAATTAGTGAAGGTAATCCAGTACAGAAATTCATATAATTTTGTATTTCTGGGGAGAGGCAGGTAAGAAATAAGTATCATCATCGTCATTGGAACTTCTTACAAATTAGACAGTCCCCAAAAGATGAGCAGTGTGTGGGTTTGTGATTGCTTGTGCTTCTGCATGTTTATGCAGGTGTGTATTCATGTGTGCTAATTTTGTTTTTGAAAAAAGCGCTGGGGAAATAGAATGGATGTGAACTACTGAGACAATCAGGCTGAGACAGACTATACTGTCAAGTTTCAAAGATGCTTTATATATTATGTACTGGAATATGTTATATATTATATATTGGAATGTGTACAATGCTGCCCAGAAGCAGGCTGTGGAGCAGTAAATCTACTGTGGTTTTTAGTGCCATCTTGAAAAGAACTGTCTGCAGTGCTGAACTTTAGTTCAGGACCTTGGACAGTGTCTTAAAAGTCACACCATTCATTAGTCCTGAAGTGGATTCATCTCCCAACTGAGACCAGAGCTATTAACCTCTCCTACTATGATTTGCCCATGCTTTAAGAAAGGGGTTTCAAACTTTATTCCTCCAGATGTTTTGAAGTTCAACTCCCAGATACTTCAGACAACATTGCCAAAGATCAGAGATTCAGACTAGAACCTGGAGGAGATTCACTTGCTCCATTGATATTGGCACTTCCAGCTGCTTGTATGCCATTGTCTTGGTAACCCACATCCATTCTGTTTCCCAGAGTATTTTTAAACAAAGTGAACACACAAGAATAACAGCAGCCTTCAAAAAGACAAAGGAGGAGATCAGATCAAAACCCTCTATATCCCATTCCACAGTGGGCAACCAGATGCCCATGAAAAAAAGCCCACAAGCAGGACAGAAACACAATGGCACTCTTCTACTTGTGTTTCCCTATCAAAATGTTACTGATCTATCTAGTGCCAACTTTCTGCCAAACTAGCCTGAAAATCAAATCCAGGTCCCTTCTGGGCAGTATTGATTTCAAACCTCATCTCAACTAGAGACCCTTACAGCTACGACACTCTGGCCATTTCTTTTCATTGGTCAACAACTTTCCACAAGACTTTTGGCAGGGAAAGGGAGGGAAGACGAGAGACGCTAACCCCTGAACCATGACAACACCCTGGGATCTCACTAGAAGCATCAGGCAAAAATAAGCCAGACCTTTCAGAAAACAAAAGGCCTATTGGAAAAGCCATTTGGAGCTTCCTAGCCTTCTTGAAGTTTGGGCTGTTGATGTTCTGCAGAACTGCAATCTCTTGCCAAAGCAACCAAATCCACTGCTTGTTCCTTCCTGCTTTGCTATCTTAATTTTCCCATTGACTTCACACACCTCTGACACCAGTTTTTGAGGCAGGGAAGTGAGAGGCACAAGCAGATGAGGTTATGTGGGTTTGGTGCCGCAGTTGAAAAGTTGCTCCATGAGATCATAGGTGGTGGCAGAGAGTGAGAAAGAGAGAGAGAGAGAGAGAGAGAGAGACGCTTCCAGGCGCCAGGAAGAAATGCAAACTTGGCTCTCACAAAGACTGTTTGAGGCTTTATCTAAATGTCCTGACATCTTCAGATCAAGCTGTCAGACAATCGGGTGGAGTGGGGGAGTAGGACGAGGAATAAGAGAGGGACCAGAGGTACTACAAATCTGGGAATGTATGAATTTACAACATGAGAGGCAAGTTTGAGGCCTTTTCCTGATGAAGCGTAAATTTTCCAGGAAGATTAAACAGAGTTGGTAACAACAAAAACAGATTTTCAAAAAATAATTCCATAGCTGCCAGACATTATTTTGCTGCTGTGTGCCTTCAAGTCATTTCCACCTTATGGTGATCATAAGCTGAACCTATAACAGGGGTTTCTCAGCAACATTTGTTCATAGGCGATTTACCATTGTCTTCCTCAGTGGCTGAGAGAGTGTGACTTGCCCAAGTGGATTTCTATGGCTGACTAGGGATTTGAACCCATGTTTCCAAAAGTCTTAGGCCCAAAACACAATGCAGAAATAATCCTGTTGAGATCACTTTAACTAGCCTGGCTCTGTGATAGGAAATCCTGGGAACTGTAGCACTAGAGCTCTCTGACAGAGGCGGCTGAATGTCTCACAAAACTACAGTTTTAAGAATTCCCTAGCATTAAACCAGGGCAGTTAAAGTGGTCTCAAACTAGATTATTTCTGCGGTGTGTTTTGGACCTTAGTCCAAGACTCAGACTACTCATACCCTCCAACATTCCCAGTTTGGAAGACAGAGAAGCACAGTTCATTTTCTCCTGACCCACTTTTTCAACTGATTTTAAAATGTCTCAGCTTCTTATTCCTCTCCCAGTTTCCTCCTTTGTCCTCAGCTTACTTCCAATGCTGTAAACTGAGTTCAAAGTGCAAAAATAGTTCACACTAAATCAACTCAGCAAGGCAAGAAGAGAGGAATGGAGTTGGATTCTCATCTTCTTCAGCAGGCTGAAGCAAAAGCAAATTTGGCTACACTGTCCAAACTTGTTCTACCTCATCAACAACTTTTGCCATGTTGACCCCAGTCTGATGTTGCTTGGCCAACTGTGTCCCGGTTTTGATCTGTGAAATGTTGGAGACTATATCGCTACAACATCTGTTCCCAGGCATTATTACCTTTCCCTTGTTTGAGAGGTTTCTCTTTCCACATCCATATGACCAACACTTTCCACTAGCAGTGAGCAAACCAAGACAATGGGATTACATGGAATCATAGATCATAGATCATAGAATCACAGAGTTGGAAGAGACCACAAGGGCCATCCAGTCCAACCCCCTACCATGCATAGAGTCAATTTTATCACACTAAAGACATCAGGGGTTTATCCTGTGAATATCCTGGAGAAATCACGTACGAGGAGGTATCCAAAAGTTTTAATGATCACCTTTTTAAAAAATTGACAGAAAGTTTGTTTTGATTTGTAGTTGTTAACTTATCTCTATGTAGTCACTATCTAGATTTATACATTTTCCAAGCGTATCCTAACCCTCCGAATACTTGATATTGTAGAAGTCTGCAGATTGCGCCTGATGAGGATTTTACACTTTAGTCAGTTCTAGTATAGCCAGTCACAAAAATAAAGGATGCAACGAGCTGATTTTCTCAGCAACGTGCACTTAGGGACTAATGATGACACTGACAAAATTTCATCAATATGCCATAATAACTTCCGGGTGATAATTATTACTTTACGATACCCCCTCGTAAGGAGCAATCTGCAGACTTCTACAATATCAGGTATTTGGAGGGTCAAGATACACTGGGAAAAATGTGTAAATCTAGATAGTGACTACACAGAGATAAGTTAACAACTACAAATCAAAACAAACTTTCTGTCAATTTTTAAAAAAGGTGATCATTAAAATGTTTGGATACCTCCTCGTAAGTATGTGAAACAATTTCACACAACATTGCACAAACCCTGCCATTAAAGTGATAACAAAGAAGCATTAACACACATCTTTTTACTTTTGGGATTTTAGCGACTATGGATTTTCAATATCCCTTTAATTGCACAGTTGCGTGTGATAATCAATCATGCAATTACTTGCAATTTCTGCTTTATTTGCAAGATGCTTTAAATACACTTTAATTTCTCTTTAATGCCAAAATTGCCCCAGTGTGATAAACTCCTATATAGAGCTGGAAGAGAGCTCAAGGGACATCCAATCCAGTGCTTGCCATGAAGGAACTCACAGTCAAATCACTCCCAATAGATTGCCGCCCGGCCTCTGCTTAGAGACCTCCAAAAAAGGAGACTCCAGCACTCTTTAAGGGAGCATGTTCCACTGTTGAACAGCTCTTACTGTCAAGAAGTTCCTCCTAATGTTTAGGTGGAATCTCTTTTCCTGTAGCTTGCATCCAAGGGATGGTTTGATGGTGATTTCCTGCATGGCGGGGGTTGGACTTGGTGGCCCTTGTGGTCTCTTCCAACTCTATGATTCATTGCTCCATGTCCTAGGCTCTGGGCCCTTTGGGTTCAGCTCAACAATGGTTCCTCTTCATCCTTGAGAGAGGTGACTAGTGGGGTGCCACAGGGTTCTGTCTTGGGCCCAGTGTTATTCAACATCAATGACTTGAATGAAGGAATAGAGGGAGTTGTATGCAAAAAGCAAAGTTATGTTTTTTTTTTTAGAATATGAAGCAAGCACCTGAACAAAATTAAATAAAACTCTATGCATCTGTTTTAATTAAAGGGAGATTAGTTTCATGAGCATGCTTGCTCTATAAGGCAAGGGCTGGTGTGTGTGAGCAAACAGGCTCAATGGACACGCATGGCTACTATGAACCTTACTGGATAGCGTTTCCAGAACTTCTAGTCCAAACGAAAAGGAGGGACGGAAAGAGGAGGATGGTGTCTTAAGGGGATGGTTTTTCATGGGTTGTGTTATATGGATAGCAACTTGTCTAAGCACTCTCAAAATATCAAATCCTGAGCCAAGCAAATAGAAGAATTCTGGATGTGAACTATTTTTAAATGTTTCACTGTTTGCAATGCTGGAAATTTGGAGATGGAAAGAAATGTCCATGGGGTGGAGGGAAGAATTCTTATTTCCAGAAGGCAATGCCCTGCTATCTCTCTAAGCTGTATTCCTGCTTCAGAAGACATTTCAAAATTTTAAGCATGAGCAGAACAGAAACCAAAGCCAAATACAAAAACTGAGGAACCACTTTCGATGTTCTGGACTTAGCTAGAAAATGGTGTTGAATATTTTAGGTAATAAAGGTATAGTAGAATTATGTATTTTAATTTATCTGGAGGGCTGAAATACCCGAAAGGCACCAGATCCTATCTGATCTTGGAAGCTAAACAGGGTCAGCTATGCCAGTACTTAGATGGGAGACTGCCAACAAATACCGGGTGCTGTAGGATATATTTCAGAGGAAGGAATTGGTAAACTTCCTCTGAGTATGCCTTGCCTAAGAAAACCATATGAGATTCATGGGGTTGCCATAAATTGAAAGACAACTTGAAGACACATACACACACAGATTATAATCCATTTCCTCAGTTGCACTTATGGAGTACAATATTCAAGCTGTCTAAATGTGTGAGAACTGGTATCATATAGTGTTGGATTCTGGGAGTCCAAGGTTCAAATCTCCCTTGACCACGGAAACTACTGGGTGACCTTGGAGAAGTCATCTTTTCTAAACCTCCGTGGGAGGCCATGGTAAACATCATCTTAACAAATCTTGCCAAGATAACCCCATGACGGATGTGCATTAGGGTAGCCATAGCCAGGAAACAACTTGACAGCACACAACAAGGTTTAAATGCATATATTCCACATAGAGTCAGAGTGAAATGCAGTAAAGAAAAGGACAGTTATCACATTGGCCATAAACCATCAAAGGGCTATACAAGAAAACTGTACATTAGTAGGAGAATTCAGAAGACTTTCCTAAATGTTTTCCTTAAATAATGTAAACTGGATGAATGCTGCCTCCTGCTGGAACAAACAAAAAAGACACTTCATAGGGCTTTTTCTTTTCTTTTCCAGGTAAAGAAACGTAAATTGTCACAATACAGCATCTTTTGCTGGCTTTGGCCAGTTCTCCACCCCTTAGTTCCTCTCATTTGTCTCCTTCACTTGCAGCACAGCTGCCGCCGGCCAGTGCAAGTGCCAATCCGCCCTTCGTTGTAGAAGCAAACTCTTCGGCAGCGTCCATGACGGTTGTGGCACTCCAGAGTATCATAAAGGTCTCCCATTGCTGTTTTTAAAAAAAGAGGTTCAGGTGAGAGTGGAAATGAAACCTGGTGTATGGAGGAAGCAGAGCAAAGGATTAGAGGTATCACTTCAGGCTACATACCCACCAAATAAAACCAGCATACTGTTTCAATGTATTTTTAAAATCTTCTTCCATACTCTTAACAGACATCGCTTAATTACATGACTATTAAAACCTATTAAGAGTAAGATGGAAAGAATCACTACCAGGCTGGGTGTCTATAAATGAGGCCTTTTTTTGTTAATGAACAATTGAGTAAGGAAAGATGGATATATGATGAAATATTAGGAAAAGACAAAGAAAATGACTAAAAACAGAAGAGTTAAAAGAAGGATATGATTGCAGCTGGTTTTTATATAGGCAGATAAAAGAAAGTTTTAAAATTGATGTTAGGTTATATGGCTTTTCAGAATGGGATCCTGAGATAGATAATATTATAAGATTGGGGGGAAATAATCAAATATCAAAATTTTACAAGTTGTTGTTAAGATATCATTTGGAGGAGGAGACAATCAAAACATGCATGGTTAAATGGGCCCAAGATATAGGTTAGACTTTAATACTGGAATGGTGGGAGCAAGTATGGGGAAAAGGCTTGAAATATATGTTGAATTATGATTTTAAAAAGAACCAGTACAAAATGCAGTTTCGATGGTACCTTACTCCATATAGGTTATCAAAAATGAGTAAAAATATGAATAATATCTGTTGGAAATGTGATAAAGAAATTGGAACTTTTAATCACATCTGTGGCCTTGTGAGAAGGCAAAAGAATTCAAGAACAGAATACAAATGCAGATAAGAGAAATGCTTCAGATACAAGATCTTTAGATCCTAAATTATATTTACTGAGTATGATTGTAAATGAAGATCTATGTAAGAAATTTGGGGAATTAATTTTTATATGGCCACAGTTACTAGAATAGTTTCTGCATCTATGGAAGCTAAAAGAAGCTCCAGATATAAATATTCTGTTCAGTAAGTTATATGAGTATATGAAAATAGATAAATTAACTCAATTGTTAAGAAGGAATCCAGTAGAGCATTTCAAAAAAGAGTGGGATCCAATAATAAAGTATATAGAGAAATATAAGGATCAAGTTTTATAATGGGCCTAAAGTAAAGGAATCCTTTTTCTTTATAGTTGTGTATATGAAAATAAGGAGTAACTAAGAAGTACTTTAGGGGTATTATTGAATGAATTTATAGTGTAAGAAGTATGATTAGATTACAGTAAGGTTATGAGGAGAAATGAAAAAGGAAGTGTTGTGTTTTATGTATGTATGTTTTGTTGTTTAATGTTCTATCTTGTATGTTTTGTATGTTGTTTTTAATATTAATAAATATACAGTAAAATAATTATGACTCTCAATTTTGCAGGCCTGTGTCAGAACTGTGTCAGAAGTGTGATGCGGCAGCTAAAAAGGCCAATTCTATTTTAGGCTGCATCAACAGATGTATAGTGTCTAGATCCAGGGAAGTAATAGTGCCACTTTATTCTGCTTTGGTCAGGCCCCACCTGGAATACTGTGTCCAGTTCTGGGCACCACAATTCAAAAAAGATGGGGAGAAACTGGAGCATGTCCAAAGGAGGGCAACTAAGATGGTGAGGGGTCTGGAAAATGTGCCCTATGAGGAATGACTTAGGGAACTGGGGATGTTTAGCCTGTAGAAGAGAAGGTTAAGAGGTGATGTGATAGCCCTCTTTGAGTATTTGAAAGGGTGTCATATTGAGAAGGGAGCGAGCTTGTTTTCTGCGGCTCCAGAGAATAGAACGTGGAACAATGGATACAAGCTCCAGGAAAAGAGATTCCACCTCAACATTAGGAGGAACTTCCTGACAGTAAGGGCTGTTTGACAGTATAACACACTCCCTCGGAGTGTGGTGGAGTCTCCTTCCTTGGAGGTCTTTAAGCAGAGGCTGGATGGCCATCTGTCGGGGAGGCTTTGATTGGGAGTTCCTGCATGGCAGAAGGGGTTAGACTGGATGGCCCTTGTGGTCTCTTCCAACTCTATGATTCTATGATTCTATGTATAGTGCCTAGATCAAGGGAAGGAACAGATATGATAGCCTGTTTAAGTATTTGAAGGGGTGTCACATTGAGGATGGAGCAAGCTTTTTTTCTGCTGCTCCAGAAACTAGACCATGGAATAATGGATGCAAGGTACAGGAAAAGAGATTCCACCTAAACATTAGGAGGAACTTCCTGATAG
Organism: Urosaurus nigricauda; assembly: GCA_034509955.1. Taxonomy (NCBI): domain Eukaryota; kingdom Metazoa; phylum Chordata; class Lepidosauria; order Squamata; family Phrynosomatidae; genus Urosaurus; species Urosaurus nigricauda. The sequence goes on along the minus strand of JAOEGL010000001.1, from coordinate 373,013,807 downwards.
TAAGAACTGTTTGACAGTGGACGATGCTGCCTCAAAGTGTAGTGGAGGTCTTTAAACAGAGGCTGGATGGCCATCTGTCGGGGATGCTTTGATTGTGAGTTCCTGCATGACAGAATGGGATTGGACTGTGGTCTCTTCCAACTTTATGATTCTATGATTCTTTTGCAAGTCTGGGGAGAAAGTAAACCATACCTGTTTGAGAGATCCCACTGTGAGATTATTTTGGCAGTGGAGGTCAGATGTGTTTCGAATATGGCTGGGGAACCTTTGGTCCTCCCTGTGTTTTGAACAACATCTCTTACAGTACCTTATCATTTTACATGCTGGCAGCAATGTTACTAGGGGTGTGTTTGGAATGTGTTTGTGTGTGGGCTGCACCAGGTGGCATCTCCCTTTTGGCAGAAATGGGCTGCAGTGTTCATCTACATCCTTTTAAACCATTGGGAGGAGAAAGGAGAGGCCTCAGGGTTTTTAATTTTGAAATTCTTTTTTAATTTTTCTTTTAAAACATCACATCATTTCATTGAGTTTCCCCTCGATGTTTGTGCCACAAGGCCTTTGTTGACAGTTGAGGTTGAGCTCTGTGGTGCTGGTTTTGAAGGATTTTTTTTTAAAAAAGAACCTGTATCTAGTTTTATTTTTATTGTTTTAATGTACTTTCGTAATTTTAATTGTTTTTAAATGTACTTTTAAAATCACTTTTATAATTTAATTTAAGTTTATTATTTTAATGATTAATTTTTTAAAAAAATTCTATATTAGTTTAATTTTGTTCTAATGCCTTTTAACTTATGTTTTTAATTGTATTGTTATTTTAATTTGTAAGTCGCTTTGTGTCCCAATTTGAGGGGGGGGGGGAAAGCAGGATATACATAAATATAATAAAAATAAGAATAAGGATTATAACATCTTACCAAACTTTCACTTTGACCACATAAAACTATGCACATGTAAATACTTTTCAGCTGTGCGTATGATATGGGAATTTAAAGGTATTCTTTTACATTTATAGTTGTTACTGTTGCTAATATTCCAATTACATTCAGGAATTACAATTTATGAGTAACATCAGGACCGATTTTTTTTTTTTTACTAAGGATTCTTTATGGTGCAGTCTGGGAGGAAGTCAATGCAGGTTGACATCATGAGTTTACAGCACTAAATGATGCCAACCCTATTGATGCCATCGCATGCTGTTTGGGTCTCCTGGGAGTTGGAGAGAAAAACTGCTGAAAAACCAAAGATCCCTCACCCTTGCTAGAAGTCCTAATCCCTTTGTCTTTTGTTCATTCAGCCTTCATATCTCACCTGGCACGGACTGGTAGAAGAAGAGAAGCAAGGCCCACAGCAGGTGAAGGAATTTCATGATGTCTTCAAATGAGCAAGTGGAGTTCTCTTGCAGAGCAAAGCCTAAAAGGGTCCTGAAGCAACTGAACTGAATAACCTCTGTGTTTATAGACACGAGAAGGTTGGAAAACAGTAGGCTAGGAAGCCAGCCAGGGTGGTAGACTTTCCCCACTGCAACTTGTGCAAATATAACTTTTTTTTTTTGGTGATGTAATACTGTTGTCACATAAAAGCCAAGCAAGGTCGATTGCAGACTGAAGAAGGTGCGTTATAGGAAAACTTAAGTAATCAAGAAGCCTTGATACATACCCATCCATTTCAGGTCAGACTTCATTGAGATTAATCTCCAGCTGAGTGATGAAATGATGAGAGTATTTATAACAGTGATTTATTTTAAAAACATGGAGATCCTATCATTTAATTTTTTTTAAATGAAAAGGAAGAAGAAGTAGGAGGATAAAAATTATCTATAAAATTGTAATCAAATTCTAAGAACAATGTTCATTTCCAAGACTTAGCTTCAAATACATTTAGCACCTTAGATATTAACAGTACCGACTAAAACCCAGATGGATTCACCACTCCACTGACATAGAAGCATAAAATTTAAAAGTGCCCATTAGGTCCAGTCCCCTGCTAAATGCAGGATCTCCAGCTAAAGTGAATGCAATAAGTATCCAGAAAGGTCATTGTTAAAAGGTAACACTTTCACACCACTGGACACTGTTACTACAGTACTTGAATGTGATATTAACAACTGATTGCTAAATGATTGCTAAATGATTGATTACTAATAATTGATTTCAGGGTTGATGTCTTACGAATGGAAACCATCTAAATCTGGTGACTTGTCTGTTTGGAATTTCAAAATAAAATCACGAACTGCCTCTCTTGTCACCATCAACTGCCTCTGCTGGGCCTCTCTCTTTCTTTTTGAAAACATTAGTTTTCAATGCTTAGTAAAGTAGAGGGCACTAGGAAAAGAGGAAGATCACATTCTAGATGGATAGACTGAATTAAGAAGGCCATGGCTCTGAGTCTGCAAGACCTGAGCAATTTGGCTGATAACAGAGGGACTTTGGAGGTCTCTCATTCATAGGGTTGCCATGAGTTGAAGTCAACTACAACAAATATGAATTGTTGTTGCTCAATACCTCCAGTTGACTCCACCTTGTGACAACCTTATCCTAGATTTAGTTCCCCTATCCTAAATCTCTCTTGGCAAGATTTATTCTGCAGAGGTTCACAACTGCCTTCCTCATATTTAGATAGAGTGTGACTTGCCCAAGGTCATCCCACAGGCATCCATGGCTGAATGAAGATTTGAACCCTGGTCTCCATCATTCTAGTCTGGTACTCAAAGTAATATTATGTTTGCTCACAATACAGGTATGATAATTTTGCTGTCTACGTTGCTTCATGTAGCTGCACTCATGCTATGCTAGTCCCATCCCTGAATAATTGAGTCCAGGCCTCCACCCCTCAAAAGAGAATTAGGATCTCTTTCTGCTAACCTAAAACAGACATCCATCAGCTAGGGATCTGTAGATTTTTGGACAATAATTCCCATCATCACCAAAGGCCGCACTGGTGTGGCACTACAATACAACAGTTTTGGAGGTTATCTGATTGGAGAAAACTGACCTGAGGTGCTTAGTGTCTAAACTAAGATTGGGGCATAGAAACTCATTCCCATTCCACCACCAAAGAGACACCCTTGCAAGGGATAACTGCATTGGGTTAACTCTTTGGATAAAGAATAGGGTCTTCTAAAATGTTCTTAGGTTGATACCAGGTGAGTCATTATTAGCAGAGTGTATGGATATTCCTGATGCCAATTACATGTTGTTCTCATTTTTGTGTGACTGACCTGAGACTAGATAAGAACATGAGAAAGAGCCCTTCTAAACTGGGCCAAAGGTTCCTCTACCTCACTAGTATCTAGTGATCACTTTTGGAAACCCATGTGAAGAACGCAACAGCAAACATGGTGGTGTATTTCCTTGGTGATGGATAGTACTTTCTAGGGTTTTCTACTAGCTGTCTGTTCCTAGGCATCCTTACCATTAAGCAGAGTGAGGGTTTCACCTCGACAACATATGTGAGGGAGTGGGTGGTAGTAATGTCAAAGCTCCTGACCTCCACAATTGTTTCCTTCCTTCATGTAGACTGTCTGGGGCATCTAATCCAGGCTGATGCCACACTGGCAAAATTAATGCAGTTTGACATTGCTTTCCAAAGTGGTCTCAAAAATTGGGACCAGAAGTGTTTCAGAGTTTGGATGTTTTTGAATTTTGGTATATTTTGCGTTTTGGAAGACTAGCTGCATAGCATGTTCTATCTTTGCAAGTCTGGAGAGAGAACAAGGATCTGTGAAATGGCAAGAAGACTAGTAGCTTAGTATGTTCTGTATTTGCGAGGTTGGAGAGAATCACAAGAATCTAAGCGTGATGATTGGCACAAATCCATCTGCAGGGATTTCCTGAATATTTCCATCTTTTCCTTCCTGGAAAATCCACTCATGCCCCAAATATAAATGTGCCTGCTTGAGCATTATCAATTCATTTTCACTTGAGGTCAGACAGACACTCTGTCTGTATCTTGCGTGATGGCTCAGCATTGCTGGCCATGCCAAAATCCTAAGTCAAAGTGCTGAGCCACTTCCACTTCAAGTGTCCCCTGACTGGAGCTCCACATCTGCAATCAGTGCAGTATTGTCCTCTGCAACCCCTTAAGTTGTTAGCTACTAACACCTTTTATATTGTTAGTTCTCAAATGTGTGCATGAGTATGTGTCTTTGCATGAATAGTGATTCCCTTGGATCCATACATTAGGAATTTGCACTCTGGAGTTCTATTTCTTGGAACTGGCATACACAGACTTGACCCCTCCTTAGGTTACCTGAGACATTTCACTGCAGTCATTTTAGCTGGTTAAATTCCCTATTTGAATATTAATTGTGGGTGCCCTCACAGGACCCTGGCATTTTGGGTAACAGAGGCTGCCAACCTCCTGCTTCTGCCTTGAGAACAAACACAAAGTGCTCACAAAGTGTCAGATTTTTGAAGCATTTCAGATTTTGCATTTTCAGGTGAGGAATACTCAACTTGTATGTATAACCATTAAGATGGAATACTGTACAGCCAATTGGCTATTTGGCTAACTTTTCTCCAATGGAAGACTAAGTGGTCATGTTTTTTTTTCCTTCTCAAGTCACGCTTCCATTTTAATATCAAAATCATAATCTCATAGCTGACCCCACCAGGACCCCACCAGGACCCTACAGTCTCTTATGTAAGCTAACAGGTAGGAGTTACGAGGGGCACCAGTTTGCTGGAGGTGTGAGACCCCCCCCCCCCCGACCATAGAACAAAGGGATGCAAGGTTTGTGAGCACTTTAACAACCGTTGCAACAGGATTCATTTCCTATTATATGTACCTAAATTTCTTTTGTAGACCTAGTAAAATGTATGTGAGCACTGGAGATTTTTTGCATTGAGCTTCTCTGGCTTGAAAATTGCCATCCTTTTACACCTCAATGTCATCGCCTTGGAAAACTCTCAAAGCAATTTCAAAATCTATCAAAGCAACTTCATACCCATTTCAAAGAATTTGAAACAAAGCCTTTTGGTCTTTTCAAACTCCTTGGAATCTGCCCTCAAGGGGAATTTTGGGTATAAATATTGGATTGTTTTGCCCCATTCTTTGGCTTAGTTTGGTTGCTGACAGAACAACTGTCAGTCAGACTAGTACCTCTGCAGCCAATCCCCAAGGTCACAGAAGTTGCCAGAGTCCTACATTCTACCCAGGACCAGCTGCCATTTGGGACAAGGTTCATTCAGGTGTTGTATACTGTGAGGGAAGTCATAGAATCACAGAGCTGGAAGAGACCACAAGGGCCACCCAGTCCAATCCCCTGCCATGCAGGAACTCTCAATCAAAGTATTGCTGACAGATGGCCATCCAACCTCTATTTAAAGACCTCCCTTCACTATTTTAGATGCCCTCCTCTGGACATGCTCCAGCTTGTCAACATCCTTTTGAATTGTGGTGCCCAGAACTGGACACAGTATTCCAGGTGAGGTCAGACCAAACAGAACAGTATGGCACTATTACTTTCCTTGATCTAGAGTGAAGTGGAGTGAAGTGATGCTCAGGATAGAATTTTATAATCAGACCACATGGGTAAGAGTGTCCAGTGTTATGTGTAGTGTGCCATGGATTGTTGCAGTTGTACATAACGAACTTTAAGAATAGAAAGGAAAGCAGTTATTAGTAAATCTTGCTCCATCTACTGAAGTGACTGGAGGAGAGACTGGGCAATCCCTTCTGCTTATTTCCTCCAACTCATTTCTTCTCTGTCATGCACAACAGATGTTACAGCTATAACAATACTATACCTCTCAGCAATCCAGCATTTCAGACATGTGATTGTGCTAATTATCTTATCATTTGGCACTCTTCAATACCAAAAATTGCATACAATATTGTTGGTGTAGCATATTCTATTCAGTGTTACAAATTATTAATGTACATGCATGTATATGTGTCCATCTAAGGTATTCAGTTAGGACTGTAATACTTACATCAGTTCACAGAAAAGTTCATAGAGAGCAATTAAACTTCAAACAATAATAGCTGAGTACGTTCTTTAATTGTGGAATAAAGATTAAGCTACTATGCTTATCTAAGTTTTGTTCTTCAAATATCAATGAAACATTTGTTAGAATTTGAAAGCTCTCCTTCTTTCATAAAATCATACAACTGTAGAATTAGAAGGGACTACAAGAGTCATGCAATCCAGTCTCCTGCCAGCACTAAAGCACTCTGATAGTTGGCCATTCAAACTCTGTTTAAGAATCTATACTGAAAAATTGTCCAAGGTCTCCTGGGATTGAGAGAGTGTGACTTGTCCTGAAGGTCAATGAAAGCAAGCTGCTTCATCTTCTTGGTCTTTTCTTCTACAGACTAGGTATTAATAAAGTATTTGCATGCTTGGATTTTGTTTTCTTGGTTTTCTTCCTTTTGTCTTTCAACTTTCATCTAGTTTCCCAGCCGACAGTTACCAGGAAGAGAATACTGAACATATTTGCCTCTAAATGTGTCTCATTGTGCAAGCCACTCATGATAGTTGTTGGTCTCCAGCTACCAAAGTCTGTATTTACTTAGCAGTAGTCACAGTTCTTACCATATCTTATACCAAGTGGGTGGGGCTCCCTTAGGCAATGAACAAAGTCAAAACAGAGCCAGCGGGCAAAATTTCAGGTATGCTGTTCCAATTTTCTCCAAAGCTGAGCCATTTAACTTACTCAACAGGTTTTCACCAAAGCTGAGCCATTTAACTTACACAACAGGTTAAGCCAATTAACTACAGAAGACAGAATCATAGAATCATAGAGTTGGAAGGGACCCCAAGGGTCATCCAGTCCAACCCACAATCAGAGCATTCCTGACAAATGGTCATCCAGCTCTGTTTAAAAACCTCCAAAGAAGGAGCCTCCACCACTCTTCAAGGCAGTGTCTTTCACTGTTGAACAGCTCTTACCATCAGGAAGTTCCTTCTAATAATGTTAAGGTGGAATCTCTTTTCCTGTAGCTTGCATCTATTCCTCTCTACCTGAGTCTCTGGAGCAGCACAAAACAAGCTTGCTCCACCTTCAATATGACATCCCTACAAATATTTAAACATGGCTATTATTCCATTTCTAATCCTTCTCTTCTCTAGGCTAAACACATCCAGCTTCTTAAGCTGTTGCTTGCAGGGCATGGTTTACAAACCTTTCACCATTTTGGTCACCCTCCTCTGGACACTTTCCAGCTTGTTAATACCCTTTTTTAACTGTGGTGCCCAGAACTTGACAAAGTATTCCAAGTGAGGCGTGACCAAGGCAGAATAGATTGGTACTATTACTTCCTTTGATCTAGACACTACTCCTACAGTGCAGCCTAAAATTGTATGTTCTTTGCTGAGTCTGTGCTGCAATCTTGTACAATCTTAACCCATTTATTATGGTACAATTTGTCATTAGAATACTCCTTAGGAAATCTGATGTGAGAGACAAGCATTTTCCCCCAGTGTGCCAGGGAGAAGTGGCATAGTCATAGAATCATAGAATTATAGAATTTGAAGGCATCCCACTGGTCACATGGTCCAGGCCCCTGACATGCAAGAACAGACAACTAAAGCATTCCCAAAAGATGGCCATCTCTCTTTTTAAAGGCTTCTGATGAAGGAGAGTCTGCCACTCTCTAAGGACCTTATCACAAGGAAGGGATTTCCCTCAATTTCAAAAGAAAAGATAGCAAGGTCAATTCAGAAATGAACGCACTTACGTGAAAGGTTATCACATGGGATGGGTTCCGCCCAATTTCGAAAGAAAAGATAGCCCAGGAAAAGACAACCTGGAAATAGGATTTGTGAATCTGCTAGTTCACTGAATTTGCTTGCTTTTGGATTGCTGTAGCATTGTGTTCGAACTGCATTCTGACTGTGGATATAGTATATCTTGACTTCAGTAAGGCATTTGACAAGGTTCCCCATGACATCCTTGCAAACAAGCTTGTAAAATGTGGACTAGACAAGGTAACCATTACATGGATTTGTAACTGGTTGACTGACCAAACCCAAAGGGTGCTCAACAATGTTTCCTTTTCATCCTGGAAAGAAGTGACAAGTGGGGTCCCACAGGGTTCTGTCCTGGACCCAGTGCTATTCAACATCTTATTAATGACTTGGATGACAGAATTGAGAGCCTAGTTATCAAATTTGCAGATGACACCAAATTGGGAGGAGTAGCTAATACCCCAAAGGACAGGATCAAAATTCAAAATGACCTGAATAGACCAGAAAGCTGGGCCAAAGCTAACAAAATGAAATTCAGTACAGAGAAATGTAAGGTCCTACACGTAGGGCAGAAAAATGAAATGCACAGATATAGGATGGGGGACACCTGGCTGAATGAGACAACATGTGAAAGGGATCTAGGAGTCCAAGTAGACCACAAGTTGAACATGAGTCAACAGTGTGATGCAGCATCTAAAAAGGCCAATGCAATTTTAGGTTGCATCAATAAAAGTATAGTGTCTAGATCAAGGGAAGTAATAGTGCCACTCTATTCTGCATTGGTCAGGCCCCACCTGGAATACTGTGTCCAGTTCTTCTTTTGAATTGTCCACAATTCAAAAAGGATGTGGAGAAACTGGAGCGGGTCCAAAGGAGGGCGACTAAAATGGTGAAGGGTCTGGAAACCTTGCCCTATGAAGAACGCCTTAGGGAGCTGGGGATGTTTAGCCTGGAGAAGAGAAGGTTAAGAGGTGATATGGTCGCCCTGTTTAAATACTTGAAGGGATGTCATATTGAGGAGGGAGCAAGCTTGTTTTCTGCTGCTCCAGAGAACAGGACTCGGAACAATGGATGCAAACTGCAGGAAAAGAGATTCCACCTCAACATTAGGAGGAACTTCCTGACAGTAAGGGCTGTTCGACAGTGGAACACACTCCCTCGGAGGGTGGTGGAGTCTCCTTCCTTGGAGGTTTTTAAGCAGAGGCTGGATGGCCATCTGTCGGGGATGCTTTGATTGGGCGTTCCTGCACGGCAAGGGGGTTGGACTGGATGGCCCTTGTGGTCTCTTCCAGCTCTAAATTTCTATGATTCTATGATTCTATGATTCTAATTATGGGAGATAACTTATCACGCAATAACGTGAAACCCCATGATTGCATTCGGAATGCCACTGGGTTGTACTTCCAATTCCATCATGTGATAAGGACCTAAGGCAGCCTTTTGAGCAGCTCTTACCCTCAATAAGTTATTTCTAATGTTTAGGCAGAACCTCTTTTCTTGTGATTTAAATTTACTGATTCATGTCCTTGTCTCTGGAGCAGTAGAAACCAGTTTGTTTCATCTTCTAGACAATGTTCCTTCAGATACCTAAAAATAGGTATCATGTCACCTCTTTTTTTTTCCTTCAAGCTATCCACCTCCCTAAATAATTCTTTATCCCAAACAGTGTTCATCTGCTTTGATAGCTCCTTTAAGACTGAGATGAAAATCCAGAGCAGATTCACTGCCCCAATAACCTAGAAGCCACTATTGCCACTGTTCTTAATAATGCATGCTCAGAGAAATATCAGAATTCTTTCTTATGGAAGAAAGGGAGAAGATAAACATTATTAAAAAATAGAATTGTGAAACTTGTTATTCTTTTTGTTAATTCTGATGCATTTTATTGCTGTTTGTTATAAACCAATCCAGAATCTATAATATGTACACATTCAAAACAAACAAGCAAACGTTTCTCATTCCCAGTAATATCCAAAACCAAACCAAAATCACCATCATCAGTGACTAAAGAGCATCTTGTATTCATTTCAAGGACTTATCTTTATTAAAATTTCTTGACCTCATATTGACCTAACCCAAATTCATACCCATAAACTGTGGATGCTACAGTGGGAGTCCATAGGGATCGGTCACAGCTGCTGTCAGTTCCCATTAGAAGTAAACATAGTCAGTGAAGGTGCATAAATGGAAAGATGTGATTGTTCCAAGACTTGGCCCTTTATAACAGGCACATCCATACCCTCCTAAAGAGACAGATCTGAGCAAATCTGTAGCAAAATATTGCATTAGTCTGAAAGCACTTTAATTGCCACAGCTTTATCCGAAGAAATCCTGGGATTTGCTTTGGGATTTGTAGTTCAAGAGAGTGGGTTAGTGCTCTCATTTGGAGGATATTTAAGACTTCATGAAGCTAGAAAACTCAGGATTCCTTAGGATGGAGCCATGACAGTAAAATGATACACAACAACAGTAACTGTGTAGTGCAGAGACACTTAGAGATCCCATTGTAACAATCCTCAGACATCCAGAAATATGAATGACCAGGCCAGGCTTTCTTCTCTTGGGTGAGATACATAGATCACTGAGTCTTTATGGGGCTTTTCATGTGTTCAGTTCCCGATCCTTATGTTTTTCCAGCTGTATTTCCCCTGCGGTCCAACACAGTTCTTTATTTTGGTTTCTTACAGCACAGTTGTTGGGTCTTGGAACAGGTCCCAATCTGCACTTTATTTGCCTTGCAAGCATCATTTTCACAGGTCCCTCCTCGGAATACGCAACCCAGGGTGACAAAATCCCCTTTGCCTGTAAGGAAAGGAAAGACAGTGGCCGCATTCAGACTAGCCCATTTGCCCTGGTTTGATCCAGATGAGATTGTGCATGGCAAACCGATTCTCTCCAGAGAGAAGTTCATATTACCTTTGGCCCCCATTGATGCTTTCCGGTGCATTTTACCCCAACAAAGTTCATACACAAAAGTAACGATTAAAGATGGAGCATCTTGGTTGTCAATGAAATGATGTCATGGTAACGTCTGATGCAGCCATTGGCCGCGCGAGATGCTTGTGTTTTTTTTTATATTTTTTAATATTTGACAGCTTATGTGCATGGAGCATAGGGCTGGGAGCAGTGCGGATTGAGGAGATCCTGTCCCCTCCTCCTCCTCCTCCCAGTATTTTTTAAATTATTATTTATTATATGTTTTAATATTTTATTTTTTATTTTATTTAATTTTATTGTGTTTTATTTCATTTATTATTTTATTGTATTTTTATATTTTAATTTAATATATATTTTATTAAATAAAATATTTTATTAAATATTTTATTATATTCTATTGTATTTTTATTAATTATTTATTGTATTATTTTATTTTATAGTTATTTTATTTATTATTTATTTCATTGTATTTTATTGTACTTTAGTGTATTTTATTGCATTTTATTTATTAGTAATTTATTGGATTTTATTGTATTTTTTTGTATTTTTTTAAATATATATATTTTCTTCCCCCCCCCCCCCCCCCCAGCTTGACAGCTGTCATTCGCATTGGCTCTTCCGTTTTTATGAATGGGGATGAGGGGGAATCCCTGTCCATATATGGAATGGGGTTCCCTTTAAAAGGGCCCCATTCATTCCCCTCCAGTTTAAAGAATGAATGGGGCCCTGAAAGGGAACCCCAGTCCATATATGGACAGGGATTCCCCCTCTGCCCCATTCATAAAAACGGAAGAGCCAATGCGAATGACAGCTGTCAAGCTGGGGGAAAAAAAGAAAAAATATATATTTTAAAAAATACCAAAAAAATAAATAAAAATAAAATCCAATAAATTACTAATAAATAAAATACAATAAAATACACTAAAGTACAATAAAATACAATGAAATAAATAATAAATAAAATAACTATAAAATAAAATAAAATAATACTATATATAATTAATAAAAATATATTAAAAATCTTTTAAAAAATCAGGAGTGCCCGATTTTGCCAGGAGAGGAGGCATGTTCCACCCCCTGGCCTTTTCCCCTCCCCTGAACTTGACCTGATTTATTGTATTTTATTTTAGTATTTTTTTAAATATTTTTTTATTTCATATATATATATATATATATATATATATATATATAAGTTTGACAGCTCATGCGCATTCTACGAGGCTCTACGGATGGGAAAGGAGCCTCGTAGAATGCGCATAAGCTGTCAAACTGAAAAATAAAAATAAAAAAATATAAGAAATAACAATATATTTAAAAATTACTAAAATAAAATAAAATAAAATTACTAATAAATAAAATACAATAAATAAATAATAAATAAAATAACTATAAAATAAAAAAATAATACAATAAATAATTAATTAAAAATACAGAAAAAAATATTTTAAAAATGCTGGAGTGCCCGATTTTGCCTGGAGAGGAGGCATGTTCCTCCCCCTGGCCTTCTCCCCTCCCCTGAACTTGACCCGATCATGATCGGAGCCAAGTTCACATTCCCCGCAAACCGGTTTTTCCCAAAAGAAATGGTAAATACACCGCTTTGGGAGAAACTGGGTTATGGGGGATTTGCCCCGCTACGGGTGTGCAAAATCCGGATTCAGTAGTGTTAAAACTGGTTTCAGTGTGAACTTCTTGATTTTAAACCGGTTAGCTAACTGGTATATAACGTAGTCTGAACGGCCCCAGTGTTTGAGATGTCCTAATGGTTTGCCGTTTTTTGTGTGTTGACTTAGGGTGTAGAGAATCTAGAGGATTCATTTCCTATCTGAATGGCATCAGACAGTGATATCCTTCAATAGTTCCAATTTGGTAGGGACAATTCCAATCTATCCTCTGTCATCCCACTTTTTCAGCAGATTCTAAAATATCCCAGTTTCTCTCACTAACTCCCACTTCTCCCTTTGTCCTCAGCTTACTTCCATTGCTGCAAACTGAGTTCAAACTGTGAATGGTTTGTACTCATTTGAGTCAGCAGTGGGAAGAGAAGAGGATGGGGTAGATTCAGGCAGAAGCCAACAGCAGCAGCCTGTCTTATGATATCCTGGGATTTGTATTTTATTGTGTCATCAGAACTCTGATAGAGAAAGCTAAATAGCTCACAAAACTACTTATCTGAGAATTTCATAGCATTGATCCATGGCAGTTACAGAAGTGTGAACCTGTGTTCATTCTGCAATGCAGATGCAGCCCTAGTCTGTCTGTTTTCCCTCATCCATACCTTTTGCCACCTGATGTTTCTGAATTTGCTTGACCACATGCAGTCAGCTTTTCATCTACTGGTGGCGCAGTGGTTAAATGCCTGTACTGCAGCCACTCACTCAAAACCATAAGGTGGTAAGTTCAGTACCAGCAAAAGGGCTCAAGCTCCACTCAGGTTTGCATCCTTCTGAGGTAGTTAAAATGAGTACCCAGATTGTTGGGAGCAAGTAGCTTACAGTTGTAAACTGCTTAGACACTCCTTAGACAGTATGAAGCAGTATATAAATGAAGCTGTTTGTTTGTTTGTTTGTTTGTTTGTTTGTTTGAAATGTTGGAGGATATGTGGCATGGCTTGGTGCCTGTAACCCAGACAACTAGTTGTGACCAACCATGTTTGTTCCATAGCCCATCTATTTGGGGAAAGACTGTGGAACAAACGTGGTTTTATTTTTTACTCTGTGCAGCATGCTGATAAAACACCCTATTCTAGGATCTCCTGCAGGGGTGAGGAGATGGAAGAGACATGAGTAGAGGGCACCTTTCAAAAAGCACACCCATGGACAGAGGCATCAGTTGGTGGTTCTTGAATCCAAGAACTAGAGAAGGTGCCTGCCCTGGATGGTGTTGCACTCCTCATGAGGAAGCAGATGAATAGCTTGAGAAGACTTTTGCATTCATAGTTTTTTGTGGGGTTTTGGGCTATGTGGCTATGTTCTAGAAGAGTTCCTTTCAAGATGCCAGCCACAAATGCAGGCAAAACGTCAAAAAGGAACTTTTCTAGAACATAGCCACATAGCCCAAAACCCCACAAAAAAACTATGAATCCAAAAGTCTTCTCAAGCTATTCATCTGCTTCCTCATGAGGAGTGCAACACCATCCAGGGCAGGCACCTTCTCTAGTTCTTGGATTCAAGAACCACCAACTGATGCCTCTGTCCATAGCCTGAAAACCCCACCAAAAATATGGATGCTGGCCATGGAAGCTTTTGGCTCCACTCTTGGATTCATTTATGTCACTGAAGGCCCAGGTGGACTCTGTGGTTTGCTACTATCATATCAGCCTGCTGTCCCATGACAATCACACAAATTTAGGAAGGGAAACATATTGGTTTGGCATGATTTCTTATCACACGCCCCCCCCCCTCCCATAATAGCATTTTGGTGAACCACAGTTGCATGATCTGTTTTCCGCACTGGCAAACACCATTTTCTGCCTGCCAACCACCTCCCAAAGCTGGTTGCTCTTCGAAAATACTGGGCTTTCTAGGGACTGGGCTCTCGTGAAGTGGTGGGTCCCATGGAGGGTGAAACATTTGCCTGCAGATCTTACTGGGTCCCATGAAGAACTTCTGTGGGCCACATTAGAGATGATGAGCAAATTTATATCATTCATTTGCTAGTTGGTGCGTGTTTTCTTTACCTGAACTGGGCAGGAAGGCCAAGAAGAGACTGGCAAAGAGAAGGCATAATATCTTCATGGCTCTTGTAATCTAAAAGGTAAGACATTAGAGTACAATTCACACAGTGTGAAGTTTTTGAGTTGATCTTCAGCAATCAAAATCCTCTCTCTATATGTATTTTAATGATAACTAATGAATTTTCTATTTTCAGCATTGTTCATTTTGCACTACTAATACTAAGGGAGAGAGCCAGCATGGCGTAATGGTCTGAGCATTGGACTATGACTCTGGAGCCCAGCTTTCAATTCACACTAGACTATAAAACCTATTGGGTGATGCTGGGCAAATCACATTCTCCCATCCTTCTCTGAGCAAATACAATGCCATGGGGTTTGCCTTAGGTTTGCCATTAGTCAGAAATTACTTAAAGGCACCCAATATGCACTCACACAAATTACTAAGGACAGTTATGAAAGAACTAAACAAGATCCTGAAGAGTAAAAATATATTGCTGAATGCTCAAGTTAGAATTGTCCATGCCATAGGGAGAAAAATATCAAATCATTCGAAATGTGGTGCTGGAGAAGAATGCTTCTGTTGGTACCAGAAGGTACTGCTAAAGGACAAATAAATGGGTCTTAGAGGAAATCTAGCTTAAACTGTTCCTAGAAACCAAGATGACTTTATTGAGACAGTTATATTTTGGACATGTTGCGAGAAGACAAGACTTGCTAGAAAAGACAATAATTCTTGGTAAGGTAGATGGCAGTAGGAAAACAGGAAGACTGCATTACAGATGGATAGACTTATTTTCTAGGAGGACACAACTTTGAGTCTGCATGACCAGTGCAGGGTTGTTGATGGTAGGAGAACTTGGAGGTATCTCATTCATAGGATTGCCATAGGCTGAAGTCAATCTGATGGCAGGTAACAACAGCAGCAAAATATTGAGTAATCCTAGAGAAAATGAGCATTGCAGAGTGGAACTCATTGAGAAATCAACACAAGATTTGGGTTTCCTTTCCTGCAAATTTAATGGAAACAAGGAAGAGTGTTTGCATGGTAAACTAAAGCAAAAGAGAAAAGAATGGAAAAAGCAGTAGTTTGTTCCCATTAAGCTGGAAAAAGAGTATTTTCCAATAGGCAGAGAATTGTATGTTCCAGCTCTTGACATATGTATATAATGTAAAGGTCTTGGATCTGGGTAACTGGTGGTCAGTGGTGTTTAGTGGTTTGAGTGTTGGACTATGAAGACCAGGGTTCAATTTCCTGCTCAGACATGAAATCCAATAAAGTGTGTGGTCAGACTTAAAGACCAGAGTGGAGCTAGGGATGGGGTGAATAGTTAGTTTTTCATTTTTTATCTTATTATTTAGGAAAGAGAAGGAGAGAGTATATTACTGAAGTCAGTTTTTGTTCTAAGTGCAGCTGGCAGACCTAAGTCTGGAAAAAAGAGTATCTGAGAAAATTAAGTTGTAATTATGATTTTGAACATGGTACCATCAGTACAAAGGTAGGGTCAGTAGGCTCCAGGAACTGAGCACTACAACTCACATCATCTTCAGTGGATTGTTGGTATTCACTTTTGAGTATTCCTTGCCTATGGAAGCTATGGAAGCCTGTGACCAAGAGTTATGGGAGCTGATATCCACAACTTTGGCAGGACACTAGGTTTTCTACACCTGCTTTAGAGTAACATAAAACTAAGAATGCAAGTCTTTGCCCACTAGGAGATTCCATTCTAAACTTTGAAAAGGAGAGAGATAATACAGGGAATGTAGGAATGGGGGTTGGGGAGAAAAACAAAGAAAATGGAGGAAGAAGGCTATGAAGAAATTTATTTTATGTACTTATTATTTTTTATTTTAATTTATATGCTGCTTTTCTCCCAGAAAGGGACCCCTAAATTGCACAGAACATACAACAGTTAAAAAGTTAAAGTTAGAAGAACATAATTACGATTTTGTCTGGAGCTGAAGTCTGGAGAGTCAAAGCTGTCAGTTTCATAGCAATAAGCAATTTGATGGAGTGGAGAAAGAAAGTAGAAGGACCATGTAGATATTTGGGAGTGGAGTTTAAAAAAACAAACAAACAGCTTCATTTATATACCACTTCATACCGCCTAAGGAGTGTCTAAGCAGTTTACAACTGTAAGCTACTTGCCCCCAACAATCTGGGTACTCATTTTAGCGACCTCAGAAGGATGCAAGCCTGAGTCGAGCTTGAGCCCTTTTGCTGGTCTTGAACTCACAACCTTATGGTTTTGAGTGAATGGCTGCAGTACAGGCATTTAACCACTGCGCCACCTGGGCATAAACATAAGGGGCAACAAGGAAGAAATCAAAAGTATTGAGGAAGAATCGAGGGAAGCTAATCTTTTACAAGACTTACTAGCGTCAAAGCCTGTAGGGAGGATTTGATGTTTCCTCATGGCCTGTAGGTCTCTTCTCAGTTCTGAGTTCCACCACTAGGTCATAATAGGAAGGTCAAGAGATCCCATGTTCTAGATAGGGAGACCTTTTTATTGGATGAGCCCAGTGTTCGCTGGTGGCTTTCATGTCAAAGGGGGTGGTAAATCTGCTCTGGGGTTTAGTTTGAACTTTAAAGACTGACCTGAAATTCTAAGCCTGTTTTGAGGATAGCTTTTTTAAAAAATTCAAACTAAAACCTAGAGAGGATCCATTTCTCACCTGATGTGGAAATCATCTAAATACCCTAAAGGGAACCTGATTTGTTCTGATCATAGATGCTAAGCAGGCTCAGACCTGGTTAATACTTGGGAGGGAGACTGACAGTGAATCCCAGAGGCTGTAGGCTATATTTCACAAGACAAAATTGGCAACATCACCTCTGAGGATTCCTTGCCTAAGTAAAATTTATGAAATTCATGCGGGGTGACTTGAAGGCCCAAACACACATACAGTTACAGTGGGCTCTTGGTATCCATATTTGAGTATTCCTTGCCTATGGAGGCTAAGCAGAGTCTAACCTTGTTGGTACTTGGATGGGAAATTGCCAATGAAACCCAGGTACTGTAGGCTATATTTTTAGATGAAAGAACTGGCAAAACTATCTCTGAGTATTCCTTGCTTAAGAAAACCCTGTGAAATTCATAAATGACTTGAAAGGACATACACATACACACATTGTAGTGATTCCCTGAATCTTCATTAGGGGGGTCTTCAAAAAAAAACACGGATGTAGTTTACTGAGATGATGCTATCTATAGGGTCGCCGTAGGTTGAAGACACATGCACACACACACTGCTGCAACATACTATTGTTCACCTCAACCAAAAATGCAGCAGATAGCGTATAATAATATCTTTCCCAGTTTTGCAGCCATACTGGAGAATCCTGGCTTGTTCTAGGCTGCCCTTCATCAGTGGTGGCAGTGGTTCTGATGTCAGTGAGGTAGTGAATCTCCTCTGGGTTTTATTCTAAACTTCAATGAGGCTGTCCAAAGTGCTGACCTAGACAGAACCCTAGATGTTTCCTTTAAGGCAGTGCGACTCAAGCTGTCTGATGTGCTGGACTGACAATCTCTTATGATGTCCCAGGAATTGGCACCATCTTGTCCTATTTGCTCATTTTACTGGAAAATTCACCATGGATCGCCAGCCAATAGTTTAGGAATGAATACTGGTCTGTGGACCATCACTTTGAGTTTTTGTTGTTGTTGTGTGCCTTCAAGTCACTTCTGACTTATGGCAACCCAAAGGTGATCCTATCATGGGGTTTTCAGCAAGTTTCTTCAGAGGGGGTTTGTCATTGCCATCCTCCGAGGCTGAGACAGTATGAGTTGCCCAAGGCCACACAGTGGGTTTACATGTCAGAGCCTGGATTTGAACCCTGGTCTCCAATGCTCAAACCACTATACCATTGTCATTCTCTCACTCTGAGTACACTGCTTTGAATTTGAGATATTTGATAGCAGATACATGATTTAACAGTAATACAGGACCTTTGGATTATTGTTGGTCATAAACTGAACATGACCCAGGAGTGTGATGCTTCAGCAAAGAAAGCAAATACCTGTAATATTTTAGCCTATATTAATAGAAACAAAATTTCAAAAAAGGGGAGTAATAATACCACTATATTCTGCACTTTATAGGCCTCATTCAAAGTACTGTGTTCAGTTTTGGATACCTTATTTTAAGAAATATGTAGGCAAGTTTGTAGCAAGTTCAGAGAAGGGTATTCTGTTGGGGATGCTGTGGCTGGAGTTCCTTACTCTTCTGACTCTATGGCTGCTGCCACACTGAAGTATTAATGCAGTTTGATACTGCTTTAACTGCCATGAATCTAGCCTATGGAATCCTGGGATTTGCAATTTGTTGTGGCACTGGAGAGCTCAGATAGGGAATGCTAAATATCTCACAAAACTATAAATCCTGGGATTCCACAGCATTGAGCCATGGCAGTTAAAGTGATGTCAAACTGCATTAATTCTGCAGCGTAGATACAGCATATGATTCTGTGATTAAAAACCAGAGTGCACTCACCATTCCACTGACATTGGACCCACCAGGTGCTACTGAGTTTAATAAGTAAATTCGAGGCCCAATAACTGCAAATCTGTCTTGTTTGCATTGGTTTTGCCCCCTAGGACACACCAAAACACTCTCCTAGGGGTCTATGTTTCAGAATACAACAGTAAACCACATTAACCGAATGCACAAAATATACAATTTTTGACAACATCCTTCTGTGATAGACCTGTCAATATGAGAAAATAGTCTCCATTGTCCTAGCTGAGCATTTATCATGCATAACTAGCACATTGGGGGCATTCTGTATGCAGAACTTGTCAAAGGACAAACTCTTTTTACAAATACAGGTAACCCAAGGGAGAGAAATAAACACTTTAATTAAACAATGCTTTTGGACAATCTGCTCAGTTGACAATTGCAGCTGAGAGGCCCCAAAAGTAGAGCAGTTAAAGCAAATAAGCCATGATGCTTTTCCATCTTTAACATCTTGCTGCTGTTTGAAGATGACGTTTTGCTGCCGTGTACTCCAGATCAGAGGAGGCTGTGCAAAACTTCTCCAAATGGGGCAACACCCTGTGTTTTTTCAGGCCTCTTATATTGCCTGGGCCAATGTTGGCAGCATAGGATCACAGGCTCAAAACAAAATATGCCACTTGGGATTTCCTCCTCAAAGCAGTAACCCACTCTGCAGTGATGTTCTGGAGGGTCACAGCTTGGTTTGTCTTCAAGGATCATTCCTGCAGAGAGAAAAGAAGGAGGGGGGGTACATCACTTACATCAACCAGGAAACTACTCATGCCATTCATCTCATGCCATTGGGGCAGAACAATGGATGCAAGCTCCAGGAAAAGAGATTCCACCTCAACATTAGGAGGAACCTCCTGACAGTAAGGGCTGTTTGACAGTGGAACACACTCCCTCGGAGTGTAGTGGAGTCTCCTTCCTTAGAGGTCTTTAACCAGAGGCTGGATGGCCATCTGTCTGGGACGCTTTGACTGAAAATTCCTGCATGGCAAGGGGTTGGACTGGATGGCCCTTGTGGTCTCTTCCAACTCTATGATTCTATGATTCTATGATATCTCTGAAGGACTCCTGAGCAGGACTGAATACATTCTCTGTTTGGTGTATTGCAGCAAAAGCAGAAAAGTCATTAAAATAGGAGCAAACACATTGTTGGTATTAGATGAATGGCAGGAGCAGTCAAAATGTTGTCTGAGACCCTGGATCAGGGAGTGTTAGCATACCCCACACCTCTCTTGCTAAATATGAGGTTTCATATTTTCTTGTTATCTAGCATTGGGCATATTTTTAAGAGGTCACAATGATCTTTGGAATACTAGGAGGCTTCATGTAGGAAAGGCACGCTGGCCCAAAGACATGTGGAAGACTTAGATAGTACTAAATAAAAGGTTAAATGGGTTTGATGAGCACTCTAATCTCCTCCAGGTTTTCCTCATATCTTCTCACAATAGGGACCGAGTGAGTCCCATCGCAAAACAGTTAAAGAACATATTTTCTCCTTACCCCAAGCTGTGTCCCTATTCACCCTTCCAATCTGACCATCCAAAGGTTGTCTCAAATCCAATCATTTTTTGTCACTCCAAAGTGAAAGCTACCAGCCATTTTGAAATCTTATTGTCAATTCCATGGGAAAACCAGTCAGTCTTTGTTACACTGTTTCGGAACATTAACTACTCCTCAAGGGTGCAAAACAGGATGCAACTATCTGCCCCACACATGGCCAGTTCACTGCTACAGACCAAGGCTCTGTCCTAATGATGGAAGCTCCACTCTCAGTATGGACCTCAGACTCTGTCTTAGCCACTCTCCATCTTCTGTGGAACCATCTCTTTATTGCTGGTAATTATCACCCCTTCTAATTCCCGATTCCTCACTATCCAATCTTTCACACCTTTCCTTTCCACTAGTCTTGTATAGGTCTTAAAGTTGGATTTGTGTGTCTGCATTCACCTTTTCACTTTTGTAAATAAAAATCCTTTATTAAAACTGGAATCTCTCTGCAGTTAGTACTAGTATAAATGGGTGTACAGATCCTCTTAAGTTGTCCTCCTCTTGCAGGCCTCCTTTTGAACTTATAATTCCCTGAAAGTATCAAGGAGATGCTAACACTGTTGATGGGGACCCCAAACCCTCCCACCTTTTTGGATAACAAAAGTCACATCTTAAAGCTCCATCAGGCAGAATTATGTCACACCTCCTCTCATGTCTCCTCCATTGCCACTTTTTACCTGCTGCATCTCACCTCTAGCATATCCATTTGCTTGTTTTTGGAGAGTAGGAAGTGATGGCATAGCTTCAGCTATGTCCCTAAAGGTGAGCATACATGGACAAGGCATTCTTGGAGGATGACTTTTTTTGCTGTGTTAAAGCAAGGGCAGGCAACTGTATGGGACCCAGGGAACAATTTTCCCCAAATTATGTTATTTCAGCATGGGCCACATCCGCGAAGCACATTTTCCTTTGTGAACCTTCTCAAAATGGTGACAGAAAGTGGTATCTTCCTGTTGCCATTTTGAGAAAGACTGTAGAGGAAAATGGAAGTATATCAGGGCATTTGTAGGAATGGAAATATTTTCACATGTTTTCATTCATTTGGGGGGGAATCCCTGTGTTGCCTGAAGACAAAAATTGCCCTAAAACTGCACCAAAATTTTAATTTTTTAAAAAGGGGGCTTTGGGAGACTGGTGGAGGGCTTTAGAGACCAATTGTTTGGGTGCATTTTTCCATGCCTTGCTGAGAAGTGGTGTGTGTGTGTGTGTGTGTGTGTGTGTAAGGCACTGTACTCCTCCAAGCTATGTGTGTATTTACCTTGATATAATAAATAATTAGGCATGTAAATATTTGCTTATTTCAATATCACATGAAAAATTTCAAAGGTTCCTCCCCACTCCATCTAGGAGGATTTGCACACTTTTTAAACATTTTTTTTTCCATTTAAGGGGCTTTTGTGGGAGAAATCTGTTTTTACATAAAATACTTCTGTGCAAAACTAGCAAGTATATGAATATGTTCATGGCTCTCTGCCTAAGGAGAAGGCAATGGCAAACCTGTGCACAAATCTTGCCAAGAAACCCCCATGAAACCCCCATGGTTTGCCTTAGGGTCACCATAACTCAGAAATGACATGAAGGCACAAAGCAACAACAAACATACTTATGTCTATATATTCTTATAGTTGTGTGCCTTCAAGTTGTTTCTGATTTAAAGCAATCCTAACTTGAACTCTGAACAAGATTTGTTCAGAGGAGGTTTGCCATTGCCTTCCTCAGAGGCTGAGAGAGTGTGATTTGCTCACAGTCACCTAGTAAGTTTTATGGCTGATCAGTGGGAATCGAACCCTGGTCTCTAGAATTGCAGTCCAATATTCAAACTACTATGCTAATTTGGCTCTGGTTCTCTTATGTATATATATATGTGTGTGTGTGTGTGTGTTGGTTTTTTTAACATTGTTTTTTGCAAGGAAATTTTTCACAAAAATCTTCCCAAATGCAGAAAAATACTTGCATTAGTTCCCTTTTCCTCTCTACATAACATTTTGATGCGTGGAGACCTTCTTTCTCAAGGAGGAGAAAATTGTTATTAATTGCATCCCTGTATAAAATCTATTTTTAAAAGGGGATAAGAAATTTCTAAAAATACTTTCTCACAAAGTCAACGGCTCATTGAAAGGAGTGCAAAGTGCTAAAAAAGTCATTTCTCCTATCTCTCAGTAGAAAATGGAATTGGCTTTTCAGTGGCATTTTAGAATAACTTACCTGGAGCAGCCAGAGTAATGGAGAAGAGAATCAGAACCAGCAACAGTGGGAAAGAGCTCCTCATAGTTGTAAACCAGTGACTCTGGCAATGAATGGAAGAGTGAAATGGGAAAATCCGAAATGGCAAGCTATTTATTTATTGAGAGCTGCTTGGTCAAACCTTGGGGAGGGTGAAAGAGGAAACATCCATGAATGAGGTTTTCCTTTCCCAGTTTCTCACACCTTCTCTGTCACTGTGACCCAGAGTAGATTCTTGGAACAATGCAGGAGGGCTGGCAAAAAATCATCTGATAACAGATTGCATTATTCATACCCTTGAAAGGTGATTTCCAGGGGATCATGTTGTGCCAGCAGCCTGGTATGAAACCATTCTTGTGCCTTTAACTCATGGTAGGCAGTGTAAATCACATGTGAGGACAACTAGTTGTAGATCTTCCCCTACTAAGTGGGTGGAGAAAAGAATATTCCTCTGCAGCATTCTCTCTGTATTCCAGCATCCTGAACTGTTACAGAGGAATTATTCTATGGAGAAAAACACATTTTTGCCAGTGTTTTCTGGGCAGGAGATGCATTTGCTATGCCAAAGACATTTTTACTGTGCAAAAATCTGCATGTTGTTATTAGCGGAATAATTCCTCCACAACACTTTGAATTTCCTGTTGTTGCACATGGTTCTTTAAACTGGTTTGTACTGGGCCAAGGGAGACATTACAGTGGGCCAAACTGGAAAGAATCAGGAGGATAACAAACACAGGTGCAAGAGCAAGAATAGAGTTTTAATCAAGAAGGGTGTGTAACTTTCAGCAAGGGTCATTCATGGCGGGGATGGGTGTAAAGGGAGCAGAGGCACTCTCATTTCTCTGGGGTTCTCTCCGCCTTGCCAGTTTGCCATTCTGCACTATATCACTTCATCCCGGCAACAGATCATGGTGTGATGGTAGCAGGTCCCAATCTGTTCTTCACCCTCGCTGCAGTCATCATACCGGCAGATTCCTCCCCTCCGGAGGCAGTGGCTCACAAATCGAGGCACACGCTGGCCACTTCCTGTAAAGCAGAGTAAAGGAGATATTACAATTTTTTGTTTATTTGAACAACTTAACACAAATCTAGTTTAGCACTGCATTTCCACAAGGAAAAATCTAGATGCCATTTTCATTAAAGCGGGATTGGAAAGTCCTTGCTTCCTTCCCTTGTTCTTTGTCTATGGCATTTCAGATTTAGGGTGCATCTAAACTGTAGAATTAATGCAGTTTGACACCACTTGAAATGCTGTGGTTCAATGCTACAGAATCCTGGGATTTGTAGTTGTGTAAGGCAGCAGCACTCTTTAGCAGAGTAAGTGAAATATCTTGTTGAACTGCAGTTCTCAGAATTCCATAGGATGGAGCTACAACACTTAAAGTCATGTCAAAGTGCATTATTTCTACTGTATAAATGCAGAGATAGAGACAGGTGGTTTTGATCTAAACTTTAAAGGAGCCATCTAAGATGTTGAGCCTTATTTGAGCATAAGAATCAGCACCTTGGACAGGTCATTTAAAGTTTAGACTAAACTTCATTCATGGAACATATCTGATGGTTCACAGAGATTTCGTATTGTTTTTATGGTATATAGTTTTTCATAGACTTCTCCATGGATTGGCTTATTCCTGTTTAATAAAAAGCCATCTAAGTCAATGGTCATCACTATGTTAGTCTGGAATATCAGTATGCAAAGAGATCTTGTAGCACCTTTGACACTATCTCAGTGAAGGAAGAAGATGTAGCATACACTTTTGCAAACTTAGATCTGCTTCCTCAGATGCAAGGGGTGAACACTCCATGCATTTGAGAAAGTAGACCTAAGTCTACAAGAGCTAACGCTACAACTTCTTTTGCACAGTTAGACTCAAAGGGGGTCCAAGATCCCTTTGCATACTTGTCACAACTGTAACCTATGACTGTATCTGACATTAGAGTTTAATTTTGTAATTTCTTTAGAGCTGCACTTCCTCTTGTAAGTCCTGATGGGGCATGCTGTCTACAAAAGAAATGTTTCCAAATTCTGCCCTTTATCAGTTCTAAATAGACAACAAAACATCTAATCCAAAGATAAGGTCAGTCATCTGGAGCAACTTTTGCTCCTAGAGCCCCCTTGGGTATTTCCAAGGAGAGCTTAATTTTTTCTCTGGGCTGAATGATTCCATCCTATACTAATGAAGATAAGATGTAGTTATCTTTCTAGTAGCTACAGTGATTCCCAAACTTTGGCCCTCCAGGTGTTTTGAACTTTAGCTCTCAGAATTTCTGACTGTTTGACAAGGTGGCTGGTGTTCCTGGGAGTTGAAGTCCAAAATACCTGGAGGCCTTGCTTTTGGATAATTAACTCTCACCACTTCTTAAAGGTAGGTCTGCACACACCTGGGAGTTAACTCATATTGTTGCAAACAATTGTCAAAAGTATCAAATATATAATTAGAATGGAAATGTAGATTTGGAAGGAACTGCAATTTTTTTAAAAAATTATTCACATGGCAATAACAGACACACATCGTGAAAACACTCACATATTGTGACATATCAACATAACATCAACATAACATAAATGATTATTACTTTGTATATTAATATTCCCTCCAGTTTTGTAAGTGCTCTTACATTAACATTTTGTTCCTCCATAACCTCCTCCATGACCCATTTCTCTATGTTGTTCTATTTACATAAATAATTGTTCACTTTATTTTAATCCTTTTATCTGTTTATTTAATTGTTTTTTTCTATTGTCTTCTGTACTGTTCCTTAACTTCTCTCACTCTTTTCTATCCTTATTGCTGCTCCTTCACTGGTCTATTCATCAGTTAGTCTCTTCTCCTATCACACGTTTAGTTCATACTTTTCCTTTTAGAGTTGCTGTTGTTCTTTCTTTCTATAAATTTAACACTGGATTCCATTGTGAATTTGAAGGCTTTCATGGCCTGCATCCATAGTTTTTTGTGGGTTTTTCAGACTATGTGGCCATGTTCTAGAAGAGTTTATTTCTGATGTTTCGCCAGGATCTCTGGCTGGCATGTTCATTCACTGAAAATGCCAGCCATAGATGCTGGTGAAACATCATGATAAACTCTTCTAGAACATGGACACATAGCCCAAAAACCCACAAAAAATGGATTCCATTCTTTATCCACTTTTCTGAAGATTTATCTTTGAGCCAGTGTGTAAGACTGTCCATTTCTATTATGTCTGCTAATTTGATCAGACTTTTTCTATCAAAGGCAGGTCCTGTATTTTCCATTTCTGGGCATATACAATCCTTGCTGATGTAATCATGTATAAGATTGGTCTCCAAACTTCCTTTTCCATATTCTTTTCTATTTTATCTGTCATATTTAGCAAATATAATTCCTATTCTAGCAGGAACTCTTTACTCAGAAACTGTAAATGTATTCTAACACATTCCTCTGCAGTGTCAGAATCTGTTGCTAAAACATCCTTGATAGATGCTTTTCCAAGCTTGGCTTATAAAACCTCCAGTGAAGGAAAGACTTCCACTTTCCAAGGCAGTATCCCAGTAAATGGCTCTTACAATCAGGCATGGTGATGTAATTCTTTTCTAATTTTCTCCTTGAGGGAAAAAATGAATAGTTTTAGCAATTGTCTTCTCATTGCAAGAAAATTTATGAAAATGAATACTTATCCTGTGCAAAACTTGCATTTGGTGTTTGTGTATAGAAAATAAAATTTTTGCACAGAAAACAATACTTCTGAAAATGCTATTTCTTGCACACACAAAAATGCTGTAAAATCACATGCAAATTTTTGAGCGTGAATGATCCCAAACTGTGAACATTCTTTTCACTCAATGATTCTTCTTCTCAGGATCTTTTAAAATTAAGAAACATGTTTCTGATTGTTTTCCAAATATCCTTTCCATCCCTCATCATGAAGTTCTTTCTAATTGTTTGCTTGGAATCACCTTCCCTTGGAATTTGAATCCACTAGTTTGGCTCTTAGAGCAGCAGAAAAGACATTGATTTTGCCATTTTATACAAGGGATACCATTTTATTATGCCATTATAAGTAATGGCACTTGAGCACCCACAACTTTTTGGTATCCATGTGGTGGGGGTCTTGAACCCAAACCCCAGCTGATACCAAGAGCCCACTGTATATCATTTAGTACAAATATATTTTGGGAACCTGAATTTTGTATTCATTACACTACTGTGCAGTTCCACTTCAGTTAGCATGGCAAACATCCTAGGGGACCTTGAGATGTGTAGTCTCGTGAAGCACTTAGAATTCCCTTTGGCATTTTATAGAATTCCCAAACTACAAATCTCAGTATTCTTTAGGATGGTGCTATGGTAGTTAACGTCATATCAAAGTGCTATAATTGCATAGTGTAAAAGTTCCTTGGGAGAGAACTAAGCAAAAAAAGAGATGTCCTTTGCTTCTGTTATAGTTTTTCAGCTAGAACAAAGTACTTTTTAATGGAAAACATGTTAGTTTCTTCACAAATTCTGTTCATCCCTGACAGTGGGGTTCTGGGTTGCTACCAAATGTATAATTTCTTGACATACCATTTTCTAACAAAAAAAGCTTATGAACAGTGCAGTCCATTTTCATTGGAAATTTAAAACTAATACAGTACTGTACCTTGTTTTTAGAAAATAAAATGGAAATGAAATGAAATTTGAAATATGCACATGCATGATTTTAAATTGCCTTAAAACATTTTAACTGATTTGAAAGTCTTCTTGTAACTCAAAGGTTAGTTTGCTTCAGATATTTATTTTGCTCATTTAAATGTGCCCTGACAATTTCAGATACCAGGCAATAAAGAAATAACAGTATATTTTAGCTATGATTTTTGTATTTCTCTTTTGTAACCCATAAGCTGCATTGTAAGCAGTTAGCTAGCAGTATTTTGCTAAATTTGAAAGCATTTGAAGTCTAGGGCTGCATCTACACTGCAGAATTAATGCAGTTTGACATTGCTTGAAATGCCATTGCTCAGTGCTCTGGAATCCTGGGATGTGTAGTTTGGTGAGACTGGAAATTGGTCCTCTCTGAAAATGAGGCATATTTTTTTGAGGGGAAAGGCTAATTCATAACTAGCCTGGGGCCATGTCAATGCAGTGGTGGACCCACTTCAGATTTTAGCCTAAATTGTAAAGGGGCTAGCCAAAGTGCTTAATCCTGTTTCCCCCAAATAAAGTTTATTCTGAATTTTCAAGGAATTCCAGGAGTGGCAATGGGTTTACCTTAAAGTTCACACTAAAATCTGGAGAGATTCCCCACCTCGCTGATGTTGGAACCAGCAGCAGCCACTGCTTGAGGCTGGACTGAGATTAACATCTTCCAGAGATGATGTCCAACCACTGGGAGTTGGGAGGTGGGTTCTCACCTCATGGGAGCTGTATCTTACCTGGACTCACAAGGAGCAGAACAAAGAACAAGGCCACCAAAAGGTAGACAGTCCTCATGGCTTGGTCAGCCAAGGGCTTTCGGATAACTGGGAAGACCCAGGAAAAGATGGAACAACTTTCAGGCTCTTGGTATGTTGAGCAATGTCCTGAAACAGATGAGATGAATACTTATTAGAAATAGTTACACAAAAGAGGAAACAAGTTTGTGAGCTGCAAAAAGAACAGGAGAAGACAGATGGATCATAGAATCACAGAATCACAGAATCATAGAGTTGGAAGAGACCCCAAGGGCCATCCAGTCCAACCCCTGCCATGCAGGAACTCCCAATCAAAGCATCCTCAACAGAAGCCCATCCAGCCTCTTTTTGAAAACCTCAAAAAAGGAGACTCTACCACTCACTGAGGAAGTGCCTTCCACTGTCAAACAGCTCTTACTGTCAGGAAACTCCTCCTAATGTTGAGGTGGAATGTCTTTTCCTGTAGCTTGCATCCATTGTTCCAGGTCCTATTCTATGGAGCAGCAGAAAACAAGCTTGCTCCCTCCTCAATGTGACATCCCTTCAAATACTTAAACAGGGCTATCATATCACCTCTTAACCTTCTCTTCTCCAGGCTAAACATCCCCAGCTCCCTAAGGCGTTCCTCATAGGGCATGGTTTCCAAACCCTTCACCATCTTAGTTGCCCTCCTTTGGACATGCTCCAGCTTCTCAACATCCTTTTTGAATTGTGGTGCCCAGAACTGGACACAGTATTCCAGGTGGGGCCTGACCAAAGCTCTCCCTCCCTCCCTCCCTCCTCCCTCCCTCCTTCCTGGCCTATCAGTCTCTGTCCTTCCTTTCTTCCCTGGCATCACTCTCTCTGCCTTTCTATCTTTCTTTCCAGATATCATCCTTTGTCTATTGTTGTTGTTGTTCTTGTCATTTGTCATCATCAGCTTCTTACCTTTTCCCCAAGGCTGGGACTTGAGGCTATTCTTGCACATTGAAAGGATTCCAATATGATAAAAAACATCCCAAAAAATGTCAACATTAAATCAGAACAAAACCATTAACCATTTTAATAGCCTCTAATATTTTATTAATGGCATTTTATTCTTTTAACTTGTTGTTTGAATTGTTTTAATACTGCAAATAGTTTAATTCTCTTTTAAAGCTCACTTTTGGTAAGTTTTTAATTGTATTACTCTTTTAATTAATGAGCTGCTTTGAGTCCCAGTTTTTTTTTGGGGGGGGGGGGGGAAGTGGGATAAAAATAAATATACTAATACTAATGTTGAGAGCACACTTAAAAAGGATAAATAGCACAGAGTAAAACAATACAATGCACTTATTACAGTCTTTTCCTTAAATGTTTTAAGTTCTAAAATCCTGTCTGGATTTTAAAATTAACTGTTCCCCTGCTGAGAGAAAGATACCAGGGAGGGAGCTCTTCTGGCCTCATTAAGAAGGATATTTCAAAATCTAAGGGCAGCCTCTCTTGTATTCCTATCAACCAGATCTGTGAAGGTAGTGAGATTGAAAGAAGGGTTTCTCCTGCAGATCTCAGGGACCTGAACAATCAAAATTCCCACTCTACATTTTTCTGAACTTTCTAGTAGAGATACATATACACGATGCTCATGGAATATGATATAAATTTAATCCTTGAGTAAAAGGACCCTGTGGTTTCAGCTTGGAAACTACAGCAAAAACTAATTTTCCTTGTTCAGGGACTATCCCTTTAGGGGAAAGAGTTACCTGTATCAATCCTTCATTTTGTCTTAGGGTGCATCTGTAGAAATAATGCAGTTCGATACATCTTTAATAGCTATGGCTCCATCCTACAGAATCCTGGGATTGGTAGTTTTATGAGGCATCAGCACTCTTTGGTATGCACCCTAAATGATTATGACTGGACTGAAAAATGTAAGAACTCCAGGATGACAGAGAAGACAGAATGCAAATAAAATCCAGATAGTTCAAAAACATATAAACACGTATGGCCTATTTTGGATTGCTGACCATGTGTTTAAATTTAATTACTTTGATATTTGTAGGAATCCAAAGGCATCTGGATTTATCTTCTTTTGAATGTTTTTATCAACACTTCTATATGGATAAATATTTATATAGGTATAAAAAATGGGAGAAAACTTCCTTTATCTAGCAATTTCTTTAACAAGAAGTGAACAAAGAGTAGCAGGAGTGATTTTGGCTGTGGATTATTTAGTTTGCCTTTACAAGTAGAAGGGAGAAACAAATCCAGAGAGGCACCAGTTTCCTCCCTGTTGCTTTGAAAGCTTGTGTGACATATACTTTATGCAATTGGGTTGGCCCGATAAAGGTATCACTGTTTTCTGGATTTAAATGTGACTGCTAAAGGAACTGTCCAAGGTGCTGAAACCAGATAGCGCATGTTCAAGGATTAACTTTCTGTTTGCATTGGAGCCATCAGACACCACTGCCTAGATTCTCTCTGCCTTTTTATAGCTTTGACAACGCTATATATAAATGAAGCAGAGACGGATGGATCTAAACTTTGGGACTACCAAGAATGAATTGCCATTTCAACACACAGGTACTGGGGAAAAAACAGATATCAACACCCAACAGACATTTAAAATCCATTAGACAACACTTACCTTTGTCTCTCTGTAGTACTTCCCTCACACTCTCCGTCTGACCAACGCAAAGGTGGAACACACAGTATGACATAAGATAATGCAATCCTCTTTTGCCATTGGCTGAAAAAAAGTGTCATGGAAGCAAATCCATTGTTTGTCTAGCAGCCTCTTCTCTCTGGAAAGGTTCAGTTCCAGAACAACATTAGCCAGTCAGATTGCATATGCAGATGAATTCTTTTCAATTGGCTGTGAACCTGTGCCTTTTTCTCTTGTTGGCTTTTTTTCAGAAGCACATAAAACCCAGATTTGAACTGGATTATCACTGTGGGTGATGATAATTTTCTTTTGCAGAGGTGCCTTCCAAGTGGTGAAAGACATCTGTTTGTTATACAACGTGATAGCCTTTGCCTGGCATGTTCTATTTTTTGCCCATATGGAATTAATTACCAAGTCTCATTGCTGTGGCATTAACTAATTTAATTGTTTAAGAGTAGGGGGCATACATTAATAGTCATTTAATGTCTATTGTAATCTTCATTATCAGAAAACCAGGTACCCTGTTGGAATGTTTAACACTGTTTGGGTAAGACTTTAAACCCCCAAGTGGAAAAATAGAACCATAGAATTGCATCATCTTACAGTTGGAAGGGACCATTGTAAGGGCTATCAGGTCCATCCACATGCCATGCAGGAAGATACAACTAATGTTGTTGTTATTAACTGCTTTCAAGTCAACCTCAACTTATGACAACCTTCAGAATGAGAGAGCTCCAAGTCACATTGGCCTCCGCTGCCCTTGCTCAGGCCTTGCAGACTCAAGGCTGAGGCTTCCTTGATTGAGCCTATCCATCTGGCATATAGTCTTCTTACAATTAAAGCACTCAGAAGGTGCCTATCTAACACTGTTTAAAGACCGCCAAGAAAGGAGAGTCCACCACCCTCCAAGACAGCCCATTCCACTGTCAAAGAAATAAAGTTCAGTACATTACAGTATAGATGGAATTCCTTTTTGTGTCATTTGTATCCATCAATTTGTGCTCTGTTCCTTGGAGCAACAGAAAGCAAGCTTACTCCACCTTCTCCACGGCATCTCTCCAGATATTTAAAGATGGCTATCATATTGCCTCTCAAGGTCTGTAATAAACATGGGACAAAAAGCCCGTGTTCTCTCCAGCCTGGTGGTATCCTGTACAGATAACACAGGTTAATAGCTCTAGGCCAGGATTGGCCAGTCCAGATGCCAATCCAGCAGGTCTGAACTGATCCCAGCCCAAAAGGGCCTTAGCTTTATTCCCTTAGCATGCTCTTAGTGTATGGAAAAAAGACCTGCTGTTTGATGCCATTTCCGTGAAATTCTGAGGTGACAGCCAACACACCACACAGCCCTACACACCCCTTACCTGCCACTGACTTTGTGTCTTCTCAGACAGCCCCTGCTGTGGCCTGTGACATTAGGGTGACACATGTGTGTAGCCATGCACCCCATTTCTGTTCTTATGGTCTATGGTCTTCAGGGAACACACGATTGTGGCAGAAAGGGGCACACAGTGGCAATGGTTCCCCCGCGCCATGGCAGTCAAGCATGTGAACACCTGCCCATTGCTGTGCTGGTGCAGAAACTGACCTGAGTCAGAACTAGAGGCAGATCACCACAGGCTTAGTCTGTGGTGTCCTGCTCATGTTCTTAGGGCTTTAGTCTTCTCTTGTCCATATGAAGCATACCCAACATCCTAAATAATTTCTCATAAGGCATGGTTTCCAAATCTTAGAACATCTTGGTTGCCCTTCTCTGGAAATGCTTCAGCTTCTTGAACTGTGGTGCCCAGAACTGGACACAGGATTCCAGGTAAAGTCTGACCAGAATACAATAGAGTGGCACTACTACCTCCTTCGATCTGTATACTATACTTCAATTGATGCATCCTAGAATTGCATTGTCTTTTTTGTACACCTCATCATATTCTTGACTCATGTTCAGTGTATAGTACAGTGGACCCTTCCCCCCCATGTAAGGGAAAAAAATGTGTATGCTTGTGGCATGGTGCAGCGCATGTGCCATGAGAGCACATGCCATTGTTTCCCTCCCTCACAGCTTCTGTGTAAGCTGGAAGCCACATATGGTGCACCCACGTACCGGGTGCACATACTAAGACCCCAGAGCTTTGTCACATGTTCTTTGTGGCTGGATCTAGAAGTCAATGGTGCAGAACAAGATGACTGAAGCTGACTAAAAAGATCAAGGAGCAGGAACCATTCCCCTATGACAATTATGTTGTCTTAGGCTATTTAGCCTGGTACAAAGAGTGAAGGAAGAGCAATGTGTCAGTAGTGTAAAAATGTAAGCATGGTGAAGAGAAAGTTGATATAAAAGTTTTCTAATAATACAAGAACCTGATGTCATTGAAGTTTAATGGTGGGAGACCCACAATGTATAAAAGTAAGCATTTCTTTGCACAGCCTAAATGTTTGATCTAAATTTGACAAAAATAAATGCTCCTTAAATAACTGTGTGTGGTAATGTTAACATTTGCGTATGTGTGTGTGTGTTGTGTGCCATCAAGTCCTTTCTGACTTATGGCAATCTTAAGGGGTTTTCTTAGCAAGATTTGTTCAGAGGAGGTTCACCATTGCATTCTCCTGAGGCTGAGAGCATGTGACTTGCCCAAGGTCACCCAGTGGGTTTTATGGGCAAGTGGCCATAATTGAACCCTAATCTCTAGAGTCGTAGTCCAAAACTCAAACCCACTACTCCATGCTGGCTCTGAACTCTTGAGGGAACCTCAATAACAACCAATCCTTCAAAACCAAAACAAGATTAAAAACACTTTGGACCTCTGAAGGTCCAGAGGTTGTCATCTTTGTTGTTCTGTAGGAAGCTGGATGCTATGTCTTGTTTCATGAATGCGACAAAGATATCTCCTTCCACATTGATCACTGAATCATACCTACATATGCTCCCCCTCTCCACCAAGCAAAAATGTTTTTATTCAGGTAGGTTTTTTTAATACATAATTTAATACATAATTGATGACAGGGTGGCTTTTTTATGGAGTGTGTGTGTGTGTGTGTGACAGTTATGTTTTAAACTTTTCCAAGTTTTTATGTTAATTTAATGCTGTTTTAATTAAATGATTTTAATTGTTGTTAAAATTTTATTGTAAAAGTTTTTAAATTGTTTTTAACTTGTGAGTCACCTTGGGCCCCTTTCTGGGAGAAAGGCAGCATAAAAATGAAAAAATAAATAAATAAATAAATAAATGTCTCCAACAGAATTATTGTGTTTTCTCCCAAGACTCAGAGACTCAGAGGCTGTACAGACCGGCATCAAAGGCTGGCATGGGAGCAGAGTGGGGGTGCATGCCTCGACACTGCCCCCCATGCCAGCATGATGCCGCACTCCCCACCACATGGCAGACGGCATCACAACACTCTCCTGGCACTGCATTCAGATAAACACAGCACCAAAGGAGCACCGAAAAGGTCCAGTGCCAGTGGCTATGTGCCCTTTCCATGGCGAAAAAAGGAGCCATTTTTGTGGCTCCTTTTTTGCACTTCAGAAAGGCCAGATTGGGGCCATGTCATGCAGTTGCTGTGGTCCTGATCCAGCGAAGAAAGAGGCAGCTGCAGGCCACCCCTTAGGGGTGGTCTGTTCAGCCCCTAACTGACCAAAAGAAGTTGCAGCCTTAGCTTTCGTAGACTTGATCTACTTCCTCAGATGCTTCTGAAGAAGGGTCGGGGATCACAATAAAAACAATTAAACTGGGGCTTTCTGGTCAGTGGCTTGTTTCAGGAGTAGCCTGGAATATTCTGGCCCCAAACCTACCCTGACGTCTCCCCATTATCTGGGGCCCTTTTTTGTAATGTGTGGCTGTACACCTACATATTCCACTGTGCCACCTAGAACGGCTGCTACAATGGCAAGTCACTCACTTTTGAGGTCAGAATGAGGTGCCCAGCATTGATCACATGGCTGGGTGCCTCGTTCTAAGCTCAGAGTGAGTGACTCACCATGATGGCAGCTGTGCTAGGTGGCAGGGCAAGGTGTATTTTTAACAGCTACCCAACATTGTAATGTAGAGCTCTGAATCGTCCCTAAAAATCTGAAGAAAACTGTTTTAAAGGGGGGGGGGGCTATGGCAGGTTTGGAGCTGAACTGGCTGGATGTTATCTGGGCTGTTCACACCAGAGCCAGGGATTGGACCCTACATCATCTGGATTGATTGCCATGGGAACCAGAGAAGGACATTTTATTTGGCCCATACAGACAACCCCCAAGTCTGCAAAACCTTATGCTACTTTTGCTCAGTTAGGCTCAAAGGTGCTACAGGCAGCTGCTCTGGACACCCCCCCCCCATACCAAAATCTGTGGATGCTCAAGTCCATGTTGTCCCCAATGATAGCACAGCCCCCGCTGTCCTGTGGTGCCGGGTACATGTGGCCACACCGCCATTGGAGACAACTGAATTTAATGGCTGCATGGCCATGTGCATGTGTTGCAACAGGACACTGTGGGCTGTCCCTAATGGTGGTGCAGTCATGGGCATGTACCACTACTGGAGACAAAGTGGGCTTGTCATCCGCAGATGCTCAGATCTGCATATGACAAGTCCGTGGATACCAAGGGATGAATGTACAAGGTGCCTGTGCAAACTGATATTTTATATCAACCCAAATATCTCTCTCAGTACTTTACTACTAAGTAAATATCCCTTAAAGAAAAAAAATTAAGGAAAAGGAACCCTTAAGTAAAGAGTCAACATGTTTTGGAAATTGGGGGTCACATGTTCCAAAGCCAAGTTCATTTTTCTAAAAACATAGCCATTTATTTCTTATTCCAGTCTATGCCTTTTTTTTTCTTTTCCTTTTTCCAGACTCCGAGGTTGGTGCTACAACAACTTGACATCAGATGCTGGTTAGGCTGCATGTGCATTAAAAAAAATGTTAATTTTTTTAAAAAGTCACAGTGTTGTATCACTGTTAGTGATGGACAATCCACATTACATGGTTCGTAATGCATGTTGCATGTACAGCAAAGTAGACAATCCACATGACATTTGTATTTTCCTTCTCATTTCATGGTAGAGCATAGAATAGGAAGGAAGCTGATTTCCTAAAGGCCAGATCCCCTTAGCCGCGACTCTTATTCCTTCACTCGGCAACATTTCAGTCTCACATTGTGGCAGGTGCTGATCTCGTCTTCATTGTAAAGGCAGTGCATGCCCCGGCATCTTCCGCCTCTTAGCCAGCAGAGTCTGGTGGGTAAGCTCAAACTGGTTCCTTAAGAAAGGAAAAGGGAGATTCATAATAACTCTTCTTCCATACAAGATGACTGAGGCCTGAGCGGCAGTGAAGAAATAATTTGATACCACTTTATTTGATACCACTTTAGCTGCCATGGCTTAATGCTATGGAGTTCTGGGATTTGTAGCTTTGTGAGAAATGTAGCCTTCTCTGTATTGCAACAAATTACGAATCTTAGGATTCCATAGCATTGAGCCATGGTAGTTGCTTTATTTCTGCAGTGCAGATGCAGCCCATGATATCTCTGTTGCTCTCCCCTGGACATGCTCCAATTTGTCAACATCCCTTTTGAGTCCACTGCTTCACATCCTAGTCTCTGAAGCAGCAGAAAACAAGCTTGCTCCATCTTCAATATGACATCACTTTAAATATTTAAACATGGCTATCGTGTCATCTCTTTGCCTTCTCTTCTCCAGGCTAGACATACCCAGCTCCCACTTACGTCCGTGTATGTCACTGATGGAGTATTGGCCAGGGAAGCCCTTTTCTCTTCATGTATGCATGCATGGATTACACAGATTAAGAAATGTGTGGAAGAAACAATTAGCAATGGCTATGAGTAATGAAAGCCACGTCACATTTTTTTGTGTTTAAGGCAGTGTTTATTAAAACCAAAGATGTCTGGTTTTGTTTTTGTTTTTAGTTTTCATTCTCACATGTGAAGACTCCTGTAGAAAAACATGAAGAGTTCTGTGCAGCATTTTCTCAATCCCTTTGAGAGGTCTTTGGAGAATTATTCTATGCAGAATTGAGACATGTTAATTTCTGCACAAAACCGACATGTTTTGTTCAGGAAATAGTGTTGTCTAAAATAAAAATATATGTATATAAAGTAAAATTTTATAAAGTAAAATGGTGTCCTTTATATAAAATGGCAAAATCAAGGTTTGCTTTACAGAACACACACACACACACACACTTTCAAGCTGTATATGACTGAATAGGTGGCTAAATAATCTGTGTTACAACTCCCCCCCCCACCAATTTATTGTCATTTAGGTTTTCCATGAGCAGCATGAAATGATAGATTTTGTATTTTCAGTTCAGATTTGAGGATGGGTTGGACCAGATCATGTTGAAATGAGCTGAATTTGAATTCAGTCACTGAATTGGCTCCTGGGCGTGATCTAAGGTTTGCTCATAGCACTGACATTCACTTTCAAGCTGAGTATACAAATGATAATCTGACTCAATTTATTCCTCTTACCTAAAGAGATGAAGAGGACAGCAAAAATGGCACCGACCAAGAGTTTATAGACCCTCATGGTAGGGAGTTGACTTGTGATCTCCAAGAAACTGGAGAGACAAATCCCCCAAATGAGTATGAGGTTAATCGCTTTTCAATGCCTGGCAAGGCTGGAGAAGAAACAGGCTGGGTAATATAAATTCTGCTCATGGTGTTCTTTGGCCATCAACATATATACACAGACAGAGAAAAATTCCATTGTTCTCCCAACAGACAGAACATAGAAGAGAATATACATCCATTCTTCCTATTGGTCAATGCAAGTCATGTGATATATCTGGAATGTTCCATTGTTTTAATTCATTTTTATCCTTAGAGACAGGTTTCATTGAGCAAGCGCTTGTATAAGTAAATCTAAGCTGAGATCCCATATTGTGCTTTGTTATCAAATGACTACAATAGTTTTGTATATTTTTACATGTTTTTTTCTATTTTCTTTCTCTTTTTCTTTATTTTTGTAATCTTGTAATTTTTAATATGCAAATAAAATTTATTAAAAAAATAATGTACATTTCCACTTCAGTAATTAAGAGGTGGTTGTGCTACACTTCTCTTTGGGTAGAGGCTGACGTTGTGCAACCAGTTGGGTATAGGTGAATATGTTTGCTATTTGCTATTGCCACAGTCCTAATAAATCAAGTTAGATTGTGCATAGCAAGGGCTTGGACTGGATGGCTGCATCATCACAGTGATGGCTCATGTTCATGTTCAACAATACTCCCAAGGTCATTTTTAGCACCAGTTGATGGGCCAAGATATGATAGAGTAGTGCCTGGCTGGTCTTCTCTCCCTAAAAGGCCAGAACTTTAAGCAGAGGCTGGATGGCCATCTGTCAGGGATGCTTTGATGGAGAGTTCCTGCATGGCAGAGGGTTGGACTGGATGGACCTTGTGGTCTCTTCTTCCAACTCTATGATTCTATGATTCTACTATGATAGTTAAAGCGGTGTCAAACTGCATTAATTCTGCAGTGCAGATGCACCTTCAGTCCTCTCTTCATTAGACCCAACATGCTCAGATCGTACATTTCTCCTTGTTGAAATTAATTTGGCCTAAAGTAACAAGGAGAAATGTAAGGTACTACGCTAAGAAAAAATCCAAAACATATAAAAATTGCAATACTTGGGCTGAGTGAATGATAGTGGACAGGAATGGGACATTTTGAGACAATTACAGTGGGGCCCTGGTATCCACTCAGTTTGGATTCAGGACAAACAGTGGATGCCAAAATCCATTGATGCTCAAGTCCCATTAAATACAATGACATTGTGAAATGGTGACCCTTATACAAAATGGAAAAATCAAGTTTTGCTTTTGAGAATTTATATTTTTTTGGAATATTTTCAAGCCATGGAAGCTTAAATCTGTGGATAAGAAATCTGCGGTTAAGGAGGGCCAACTGTGTACATTTTTTTATTGAGGAAATGAAAAGACAAAAATGAAAAGATTTGCTATTTCTTGTTTTCTA
This sequence comes from Urosaurus nigricauda, assembly GCA_034509955.1. NCBI lineage: Eukaryota > Metazoa > Chordata > Lepidosauria > Squamata > Phrynosomatidae > Urosaurus > Urosaurus nigricauda. The sequence continues at coordinate 372,975,222 of JAOEGL010000001.1, read as the reverse complement.
TTGCTCCAGAGAATAGGACTTGGAGAAATGGATTCAAACTACAGGAAAAGAGATTCCACCTCAACATTAGGAAGAACTTCCTGACAGTAAGGGCTGTTCGACAGTGGAACGCACTCCCTTGGGGAGTGGTGGAGTCTCCTTCTTTGGAGGTTTTTAAGCAGAGGCTGGATGGCCATCTGTTGGGGGTGCTTTGTGTCTTCCTGTATGATGGGGTAGGACAGGATGGCCTTTGCAGTCTCTTCCAACTCTATGATACCATGATCCTTTGAGATTGAGAAAGACTGAGATTTCCATGCCTGAGCTGGGATTTGAATCATGGTCTGCAGAGTCTTAGGGGCAGTACAGACCGCCCAAAAGGGGCAGTACAGACCGCTTCTGAAGGCTGCGGGAAAGAAGCAATCTGCTGCTTCCCCGTGGCCTCAAAGCAGGGTGCAGCAGGCACTCTGGGCACCCGTTACACCCCGCTGTCCTCAGCAGTGCTGAGGGGAGAAAGGGGCCACCACTGCGGCCCCTTTCCCCCCTGGGTTCTTGGTGCGGCCATTTCAAGGACCCAGCACAAAAAAGGAGCTCCATTTTGGAGCTCCTTTTTGTGCCATGGGAAGGGCGTGCTTGGCGCCCTCCCACGGTGTGAAGTTGTCATGGTGTGCACAGCGTTTCTAAACACTGCGTGTGCCATGAGGATATCATGACGTGCTCGTATGGACACCACAATTTTTAATTGGCGGTGCTCATACGCTTTAGGGTTAGGGAAGGTGCGGACGCTGTGCCCTCCCTAACCCTAAACACACACAAAAGAGCCCTAAAGGCGCTTTTTAGTGTGCATCTAGATCAGGCCTTAGTCCAGTGCTCAAACCACTTCACCACACTAGCAAATGTCTAAATATCTTTAAATATCTAAAAGTTGTAACAGAGAAGAGGGTGCAGAGCTGCACTCAATGCCCCATGGAGCCCATTTCAGCTGTATGGTTCTATGAATCAAACAAGCCCTATGTGGGTAGAATTCAGAGCCACATTTGTATTGGTCTCGCAGTATGTGCCAAAAGCCATTGTCTCTGTTCAACAGAAAACAGAGTGGGTTGAACAAGACAATAGCTACTGGCACACTACACATATTATAATGCTAGTTAAAACCCCAGTCTTACAAAGATGTTTTTGGCTAGTTTATCACATTTTCTTTCTGGTTCCTAACCAGCACACACCACCTTCAAAACTACTTTCACCATTCATATGGTGATGCACCCACCCTGGCCTTCGCAATAACGTAAAACCCATGATTGGGTTCGGAATGACTTCCCTTTTGCCCGAAATTGCGTGAGATACTTTAATACGCAATAACGTGAAACCCCATGATTACGTTCGGATTGCCATTAGATCATACTTCCAATTTCCATTGTCTGGTAAATTCCACAGTCCAACATAAAACACAGACGAAGATGGAGATGGGAGAAATCAAACTCAATTGCAACTGAGAGATTTTTACACACAATACGCTATAATTAGAATAATATTGTCTTGTCCTATGCAGCAAGAATATATATTTCCAATAAATTATCTCAGACATTTTAGCAGTGGATTACACAAAGGGGAAAGGCAGGAGGGGTAGAACTACTTATTGTCTAATGGGGAAACCTAGTTTCCTTGGAATCTTTGGGGATTTCCTCCTTGTAAAGTGACCCCCTACTTTCCTTGTGGTACCAGGGGAATCTTTCTTGGTGTTGTCCCTCCTTGGTTTCCTGGGACATTGAGGAGATGGTGGCTTTTCTGGACTGTGACCAAATTTCTTCTTGTCCTGAGTGGCCTTTTGTTTTGATGGAGCAACACTCTCCTTCCTAGGGGGGCTCAAAGAGACTTCTGAGTTAACAATAACTCTTGCTTTTTGGAAGACACTAGGGTTTTGGCTGGCCAGAGCTTCACAAATATTCTTGGGACTTGTTTTTCTGCTAGACAATCTATCTAGAATGCAGGGCACTTGCTCAGAAGGTCTGGGTGGAAGGAGGACAATAGGCCTCTTGATGATGCCTGGGTTGTTGGAACTGGGTTGCTGAACCAGAGGAGACTGCAATTTAGTTGTGGCTATGGGTTTTTTGTTGGATACAATCTCCGATCTCTTGGAGGTTATTGGAGTAGCATTCCCAGGCAAGGTAGAAGCCTGGAGGGAAGAAGCCACTGTGCATTCAATCCCCAATTTTCTTGGACCCTGCTTCTTGGGAAGCTTCTTTGTTTCTTTGTGTCCACGGATCCGGGCCCAGGCCCTCTTGATAGCATGCAGCATCCTTTTCATGGGGTTTCGAGACAACACCCTTGAATTAGGTTCATGTTCAGAGCAACCAGTCCAAAGTTCTTTTGCCTGCTGAATCTGGAGGTGCCTGCTAGATGGGAAAGGAGACTCCTCTTTGAATTTTTGCAAGCTCCCTCTTTTTGCAAGCTCCCTTTGAGGTATAGGGGGGGAATTATGGATCTGAAAAGCCATTTGACTAGGCTGCTCCATCATTCCAGATGATCTACTGAAGCCTTTGAGCTCCTGAGCACTCGGGCCTCTGGTTTGTCCATAGCTGCTACATTGCTTTGGAGGATGTACCTTTTCCTTATCCATCCCACTGGTCTTCACCAGCCCCCATTTCTTGGCATGGGTCTTCTTCATCTTTACATAGAACTCCAGGTCCATATGCACCTGCCTGTCCTCCACAGTGAACCGAGGGTAGATAAGGAGGAGAGCATCTTGCTGATCACAAGGATGGGGACAATGTGGCCGGCAGCTGCCACACAGCCAACACACGGAACACTCTGACCTCAGCTCCTGATGGCCCATTTCCAGATCTTGCACCCCACTCGGGCAGAGCCCCTTCACCATTTGCTCCACATTTGTTGGTGTGACAAGTGACTTCTCCAGCTTCTGGCAGGGCTGGGCTTCAGAATAACCCTCGAAGGCTAGAGAAACCTTGGCCTGATGATGCTTCCTGCCTACCATGACCTGCTGGGATTGGTAATGCACACCAGAGATCCCAGGATACTCCTCTTGGTCCCTTGGCCTGTTGGTTAAAGCACCTTGGGAGAAGACATCTTGGACTTTGGTCCTCATTTGACAAGGTTGAGCCATCAATTTGGCCAGGTCTATGTCTGATAGGATGCCTCCCCTTGCACGCTTGCTGTAGTGTTGTGGTGGATTCTTCTTTATCTCATTTGCCTGCACAGCATCTACCAGTCCCCATTCCTGGGCATGGCTCTTCTTCATTTTCAGGTGAAAGTTCAGGGTAAAATGCACCTGATCATTGTGCTCAATAAGCCGTGGGTAGACATGCAAGAGAGGGTCTTGGTGGGAACGGGGGTGAGGGCAATTGGGGCTGCAACTGCCACATGAACGGCACACAGGGTACTCTGCCCTCAGCACACCATCAACCATCCCCAGGCTTTGCACAACACGCAGCTGGAGGTCTTTCACCACTTGCTTCAGGCTTAGTGAAGAGAATATGGATTGTTCCAGATGCTGACGGGAAAGAATGCCGGGAAGCTCCTGGATACCAGAGGGTGACTCTACTATGCTTGCCATTTGAATGCCACCTTGTAGTGGCTGCACTGTCTGGGAGGAAGGAACTTGTCTAATGGGAAGAGGAGCTGCTGGTGTCTCTACCTCCTGCATCACTACCTTGCTATCCTCTGCTCTGCCCTTTGGTGTGTCTAGGATGGCAGTTTCCCTACTAGGACAAATTAGAGGAGCAGGTTGGGGGAGCACCTCTGCCCCAGCTTGTGGTGCTGATTCCTGAGAGATGACCTTCCCTTGCTTTGACCCACTTCCCTTCTCAGGGTATATGACAGCTTGATAAAGAGTTGGTTCCTCCCTTGCCTCTTGAGAAGCAGGTTGGCTTTGAGGTGGAAGGTGCATGGTAGAAGGTGCATGTGTGGCAGCATCAGGCTTTGGTAAGCCAATGGTTTGATTAGGCAGGGAGTCCTCCCAGCTTACTCTACGGCACCTCAGGCGCCGACGGGTTGCATCATCCTTTTCCCTGTGGGCACCCTTGGTGGTGCTCTCCTTTTTTGATTTGTAGTCTTGTACTCTTTCTGGGGTCTCTCCTGGAATGTCAGGGAAACAACTGGCTTTGCTTTTATCCTGCAAGGAGCTCTCTATCCCCAAACCGCTGTAGTTTACTGTCTGTGTGTCTCTCAGGCTACTAGGCCTATCATCTATGGTCATCCCCAGAGTGTCCTCTGGAGGAGCAGGTGTTACAGGGCAGAGGCTTCTTGGTGATGTTTTAGTCAACCTATTTTCCTCTCTTCTTCCTACCAGTGTGGCCTGGAAAACACTTTGTTCCTCTGAGGGGAACAGGGACACAGGTTGAGGAGGTTCCTCCCTCAAGGTTTGGGGTGAAGTTCTCTGAGAGTAGGCCTTCATTTCCTTCAGCACCTGACTTTCTGCCTCAGAAGGCAGGGGGTGTTTGGCATGGACATGCCCCTCCAACAACTGTTGGGGAGCTTCTTCTTTCCTGAGACCAAGAGAAGTGGCTTTGGGTACTTTCTTGGCTGAGTCAGGCTTTGCAGAACCTGCATTTTGGATGAGGAAAGGGCCTGCCTGCCTTCTTCCATGGTCTGCCAACTTGTCAAGGGCCTGAGTAAAAGAAGTGGGCACCCCCACGAGCTGAACCTGCTTCCTCTTCATATGCATTTCCAAACGCTGCCTGGTCACTAGGTCAAGAGCTTGGCAGGGGACACGGCGGCGGTAACGGAATACCTGCAGAGCTGGTTTGGGCAAGGCCAGCCTCTTCTTTTGGTAGGTGTCTCCCTCTGATACCATGGCCTCCAGAAGCTGGACAGTCGCTTTCACACCAATCTGGCTGACTGGCAATGGGGACAGCTTGGCTGAGTGGCTGCTTTTGGTTCTGGAAGGTGATTGGGAACGAAGAGGAGGAGGCATCTGGGCTGCAGGAGCTGATAGGGGGCAAGGAGAAGGCATATGCACTGTGGGAGTTGATGAGTGATCAGAAGGTATCCAGGAGGGAGAAGGTGTTACAGATGGAGTAGAAGGTGTCCAGGTTGCAGGAGGTAATTTGGAGGTATTTGAGGTCCTCTTGGCTGTTGAAAGAGATAAGGAGTTGGCAGAAGACATCCAAGGTGTAGGAGGTGTTATAGATGGAGTAGAAGGAGTCCACATTCCAGGAGGTGATTGGGAGCTATCGGAGGCCCCCTTGGTGGTTGGAAGCGATAAGGAGTAAGTAGAAGACATACATGATGCAGGAGGTGTTATGGATGGAGAAGGTGTCCGTGTTGTGGGAGGTGATCTGGAGCTGTCAGAAGCCCTCTTGGCTTTTGGAAATGATAAGGAGTGAACAGAAGGTATCAAGGTTGTGGGTGGTGATTGGGAGTGACTAGAAGGCATCTTGGTGGTGGGAGGAGACCAGGAGGAAGCAGAAGACCTTTGGGCTCTAGATGGTCTTAGGGAGTGAGCTGAAGGCATCTTGGCTGTTGGAGACAGTGGGGAGTGATCAGATGGCACCTGAGTCTTCAGAGGAGATTGAGAATGAGCTGTAGAAGGCATTTTAGTTGTGTGAGGTGATAAGGAGTCAGCAGGGGTCTTCTGAGCTTTAGAAGGCATTGTGACTGTATGAGGCAATAGGGAACGAGCAGAGTTCTCTTGAGTCATAGAAGGCATCTTGGTTGTGTGAGACGAGGTCTCCCAAAGAGTAGAAGGCATCTTGCCTTTGTGATGTGATAGGGAGTCAGCAGAGGTCTGCCGAGGAGTAGAAGGCATCTTGCCTTTGCGATGCAATAGGGAGTCAGCAGAGATCTCCTCAGCACTAGAAGGTATCTTACCTTTGCGATGCAATAGAGAGTCATCAGAGATCTCCTGAGCACTAGAAGGCATCTTGTCTTTGCGATGCAATAGGGAGTCAGCAGAGATCTCCTGAGCACTAGAAGGCATCTTGCCTTTGCGATGCGATAGAGAGTCAGCAGAGATCTCCTGAGCACTAGAAGGTATCTTGCCTTTGCGATGCGATAGAGAGTCAGCAGAGATCTCCTGAGCACTAGAAGGTGTCTTGCCTTTGCAATGCGACAGGGAGTCAGCAGAGATCTCCTGAGCACTAGAAGGCGTCTTGGCTTTGTGAGTTGATTGGGACTCAGCAGAGGTATCTCTCACTGTAGAAGGCATCGAAGCTGTGTGAGATGAATGGGAGTCAGCAGAGATCTCCCATGCAGTAGAAGGCACCTTGGCCATGCGAGATGAATGGGAATGACTAGGTTTCTCTACTGTGGGAGGTGACTGGGAGTGAGCAGGAGTCACCTGGCCTGTGGAAGGTGATACAGAAGTAGTCGATGAAAACTCAGCCATGCTAGGTGATAGGGAGTAAGCAGAAGACATGCAGACTGTAGGAGGAGGTGAGCAAGAAGTAGAAGGCTTCTGGCTTGTAGCAGGTGATAGAGAATGAATGACAGGCACTGAGACTGTAGATGGTGAGGAGCTAGTTGTCGCTGGTGCAGCTGTGGCTATAAGAGGAAAAGCAGAAGGCACCTGGGTTATAAAAGGTGATTGGGAATGATCAGAAGGTGCTGGAAGCTCTGGATGACTCATAAAAGAACCTGAGGAGAGAAAAAAGCAGAGATATATTGGTTAATTCTTTAACTGGCAGGAGAGATGGCATGCATATACTAGGAACTTCTTTTTTGGATTAAAGGTCCCAGGATTAAAGGTCCCAGAATTCCCAGCTACTGGGGCCATGGACATGTTGGCTGGTTGAGCTTTTGAGTACTAGTTCAAAAGGTATTCTGAAAGTCTATCATTTCTGTTACTCATTACAGTATTTAAAAAGTAATCAACTCTACTGTTTGTTGCAAAATGTATTTCATTACATAAAACTATGCCTTAGGAGTCACAGGATAAAATGGGAATGATTTCTGAAAATTTCTCTTTAACAGGAACTTAAATTCCTGAAGATGGCCTTAAAAGATAATTTGAAAAGTAACTTAAATGTACTTGGTATACCAACAATGTAACTTCATATACACTCGTCGCATTACTTTTGAAATTTTACTGCGTTACATTTGCCTTACTCAAAAGATAATTTGTTACAGATAAATCTTTGCTTTGAAACTCTGCAGTCACAGCATCTGACCTTCCTACCTTCTCAAACTTCTCTGTTTTGAAGGTTAGTTGCGATCTTTACAGTCACTGCAAGTGATGCAGGGGAATAGGATGAATTTTCCCAGAGACACTGAGTTCTTTCTGTTATTATACAAAGTATGTTGGGGCAACTTGGTCTTGGGTGGGGAATTTAGATCCATCAGCTGTACAAAAGACCCATTGCTGGTGGAAATAAAAACTGCTAGAACTGGCTTGCTATAATTTAGAGGTTGGGGACCGCTAGGTGTTAAGGGGGTGGGACATGGTTCATGGGATCCATGCGACCCTGCCCCCCCTCCAAGGATCACATTCGTTTTGCTCCAAAATGCTCATACATACCAATTATTTTTTGCTATATTTTGCCATGCGTTTGCCTTTTTGCCCAATTCTAACCAAAGAGAGACCTTGATTTAAAAATAGGATGTGATACCTTCTGGGGGAAAGTTTGGTTTTAGAATCCAGCACAAGCTGCACTGACCCCCCAAATCCATTTTAAAAAAACACACCCACATATATAGTAAATCCAAAAGACAAGTCATTTAAAGTCTTAACACTTTTGAATGCTTTAGTGCAGGGAGAACATGTGGAGGAATGTTTGTTGTCTCCTGCATTGGGGAGAAAAGTACCGTAACTATTTGTCTCTGATGAAATAGTTGAGGAGGTAATTAAAATATGGGAAGGGGGGCTTTCTGTGGGGAATTAGGAAAATCGTAGTTTAGGAAAATTACTGTTTTGCATTACAATACCCAGAATCCCACAGCAACATGGCCACCTGCAACAGTTACAGTCTTGAAGCTGAAGCCTTTCACGGCTGGAATCCATAGTTTTTTGCGGGGTTTTGTTCTGGAAGAGTTTATTCCTGATGGTTCGCCAGCATCTGTGGCTGGCATCATCAGAGAAACATCAGGAATAAATTCTTCCAGAACATGGCTACATAGCCCAAAACCCCCACAAAAAAACTATGGGGCTTTCTAGATTGGCAGGAAAGTGTGACATGAAGTTGCCTTTTCCTTAATGCTTAGCAGCTGCACCACAGCTTTTAGATCGAGCTGCGCTGTTCCACAGTTTTTAAAAAAGAAGCTGGGAAAACCAGCACCTTTTTAAAGGCTCTTCTTCTCCCCTAAAACTCTAAAGGCTAGAGTTTCATGCAGCCATGAACACGCTTCTTTTTGCCAATCTAGAAAGCCCCTATATTTTCAATCTTGCTTAAATTGAACACAAATGTGTCCACACTGTTGCGTTATGTGACTTCAAGCTGATTCCAGCTTATGACAACCATATTCTAGCATTTTCTTAGTAAGATTAATTTAAATGAGGTTTAGCCATTGCTTTCCTCTAAGGCTGAGAGAGAGTTTGTCCAAGGTTTTCCAGTGGGTTTCTTTGACTGAACAGGAATTTGAACTCTGGCCTTCCAAAGTCCTAGTCCAGCAATAGTCCAAAAATATCATGACAACCCTATCCTAGGGGACGGGTTGGGGCAAGGTGTATTCAGAAGAGCTTGCAACTGCCTTTCTCAGAGGCTGAAAGAGAGTGACTTGTCTGAGGCCACCAAGTGGGTTTCCATGGCTGAGGGGGGATTTGAATCCTAGCCTCCTGGAGTTTTAGTCAAACATTCAAATCACTACACCACATTGGCTCAGGTTTACCTGGCCACACTTATTCAGAGGAGGATTTTCCATGGTCTTCCCCCAAGGCTAAAAAACGTTGACCCATCCAAGGCCATCCAGCAGGTTTCCATAATTGAGCAGGGATTTAAACCTTGGTATCCCATAGTTTAACTCTCAAACCACTATAACATTCTGGCTCAGCTTATGGTGATGGTCTTCTAGAGTGTTTTGTTTGTTTGTTTTTGATAAGCTTGATTTTGAAAAGGTTTGTCACTGCCGTTCTGTGAGGCAGAGAGAGTGTGACTTGCCCATGACCACCCAGTGGTCCAAGGGATTGCAACCAAGGGATTGCAACCTTGGTTTCCTGGAAGCCCACCTCTCTTCTGTCAAAAGGGATTTTTTCTTTGTGCTGAGGAAACCAGGTAATGTATCCCAATGACCTAAGTACATGTGGAAGGCTATGAAATAAGATATAAATATCAGTCCCAGCTCTAGTCTTATGTGTGCCCAGAGAGGGAGACACCAGCTGAGCTACTCTCCATTTTCCATGGATCTATCTTCAGGACTGATAATTATCCCTCTTCTAATACCTGATCTCTCACTATCCAACCTTTCATGCTTTCCCCCCTTCTGTTAGCCTTGCATATTTCATAATGTTGCATTGATTTGGTATATTTGCATGCACCTTTGAACATTTTGAAATAAAACTCTCTCCTTCATTGAAACAGGAGTCTCTCTGCAGTTAGTACTGGTATACACAGGTGAAAAGATCCCCAAAGTTACCCTTTTCCCACAGGCCTCCTTTTCAGCTACAATTTCCCTAAAATTCTAATTTCCCATGGCTAGTGGGGATCCCCACATCCCCCCACTTTTTAGGGTAACAAACTAGGTTTGTTACTCACGGCTCTGGAACCTGACTTCGGGTACAAAGCTCAGCAGTACCCAGGAGTTGCTGTCTTGACCATCCTCAGAAACACTCTCAGGTTCCTGGCTCTCAGACTGAACTTCCATCCATCCAGCACTACTGGCAATGGTGCTGGTGTCAGTTTTACCAAGGGAAAAATCTTCCTCTGGCAAGCTTGATGTCTCGTCATCCGAAAGAGATGAAGACCAAGTACTATCCAGGGAGGAGAGGGTTGTCAGGGAAGCCCTAGACAGGCTGGGGATGGAGAAAGACAAAACAAGAAAGGAGAAGTGTGGTGCAGCAGTAAAAGAAAGCCAAAAAGAAGGGGGAAAAAAGCAGAGCTATCCTTTCCAAAAAGAGAGAGCCAAAAATGTACAAGGACATCCAGCTAAGAGAAGATGTAATGCATGGAGTAGGCCACAAATGGACTACAGGTCACCTGCATCCTTCAGCCATTTTTGTTGCCTTCAGATTTTTCTTGAGGCAGTGGTCTGGTGGCAAAACAAACCACATTTTCCTCTTAAACAGGGTTGGACATGTGGCCACAGACCTGAGCTCCTCATTAATTAATTAATTAGTTAATTAATTAATTTTGAGACTCCCTTTTTGGCCACCAAGCCTTTCTAACCCACCCAACGACGACAACAACATCCCTACTGATTTGGGTGTGATTCTTTTTTGTCCTGAAAGCAGCCATACTGGCCTCCAGAAACCCTTATATCTTCTCAAACCAAAAAACAAGAAAATTAAGTGAAAAGTGGCCAAAATAGTGCCCAGAAATGATGCTATTTCCATTGCTCTTGAATGAGATGGTGTTCTCTGTGGCATCATTTTGGTATCTGCAGGGATATGTGGAACCAAACCCCAGGAGATACCAAGGGCCCACTGTCTGTCTATTCCTTGACCCTTCCTATGCTGGCTGGAGCAGGTGGGATTCGGAGTCCAAAACACCAGCTTAGTTACCCTGCCTGAGTGCAGGGAACTGTCTAATTAACAATTTGTGAGCTTCTCTGAGAGCATTTCTAAAGAGCAGGGTATAAATACAATAAACAACAAAAACAACAACAACAACAACAACAACAACATGGTTGTTAATTATGTGGGCTGCACGACCCATACAGCCCTTCAGAACACCCAGCCCTGAGCTCCCTTCCATCACTGAAACCTTGTACCTCAAATGGAGATCATTGTCCCAGAAGCCTCTGGGAAATATATGGTTTTCCACTTTAAATTTGAACAAATGTTGCTCATGTCTTGTTTTTCAGCTTTTCATGGGCATCTAGTTGGCCATTGTGTGAAATGGCCTTTGGTCTGACCCAACACTGGCTGAACAGAAGCTCTCAAACCCTATCCTCCCAATAGGTTTGCTTTTGTAGGTAAACTTTTAAAAACTAGACTGAAACATGGAGCAGATTCACCACCCTACTAACACTGGGGCCTCCAGTCTTCCATTTTTGAGGGGATCTGCAGTCCCAGGATGAAGAAGGGCAGGATTCTTCTTGGTCAATAGGGGGGATTCAGGCTTCAATAAAGGAGGCCACTCTGTTCTTCCTGGAAAGGCCATGCAATCTTCCAATGATCCTTATTCTTCTGGGTAATGGATGAAGCCAGAGTGCATTTCCTTTCTTTTCTCTGGATATAAAGCAACAGTCACAGATGTCTTATGTATGGAATCTGATGCATCATTAAGTTGTCTGCATTACATTTCTAGCTGTGTCTTCCCAATAGAACTAAGTAGCATATTTTACCAGGCAACTTCAGTAATTCTCTTGATGGTTTGCAGGTCAGAAAATGTTCCAGCTCCCAACCATTTAGCATAGGAGTGGGAAAAATGTGGCCTGAACCCATTGACTGTGGCTCAATGTCTTCTTTTCCCCCGTTTTTTGGGTTGGGTGAGTGCCTCAAATGGTCCATCCACACTTCTGAAGGCCTCCAAGGATGGTGGATTTCCTTAATCTATACCCCACCCCAACTTCCAGAAAACCACTTGAAAAACAAGGCAGTTGTTTCCAGTTTGAATATTTAGACAAAACTACATCAGTTGCAGAATTGTTCACCCCTGGTTTAATGATGGCAGTGACTAAAAGGTTGCCCTTCCTCCTCCATATTTGGTGGGTCAGGGGATAGAACTTGGATGTGGCAGGCAAATGTGGGGAGAAAGAGGGTGCAGAAGGGATGACTGTTTGCTAGTTACCTTTTCTTGAGGTGTGTGTCTTTGTCTTCCTTGGGGAAGGAGAAAGAGGCTGCAAAACAAGGGATAAAGAATCACATCAGCTTGGCTTGCAGAGGCCAATAATACAAGTATATTGCTGACCTTCCCCCTGAAATAGGAAATCATCTGCTCACCAGTCCATGTCTCCTGGATGTTAAAAATTCCAGTCCTGTGGTGGCAAACCTGTCACAGCAAAGGGAAAAAAAGCAGCAGCAGAAGAAAGCATTGATTAGTTGGAGACAGATTGGAGGAGAGAGAACAGAGACAGAGCAAGATGGCCATCACATTTTCTGTCTGTTCCAAATGGCACATTATGCCATCAGGCCCTGCCCTGTTCTGGCAAATCCTGCTCCTTTGCTCCTACACACCACCAACCTGATTCCTAGGAACTGGCTCTTAACAGACCTAACTTACTGGACTGGCAGAAAGGCTAACATATTCATGTGGGAATTTACAAGTCCTTGTACTAATTCATACATTCAAGTCAACCTCCTTGAGTGCTGCAGTTAGAGCTGGATAGGTACCATAAAGCCCACATGTGCTCTCTGCCCTGCCCTCTTTCATAGCCTCTTGTGGTCCATTCCCACCTCCACCATCATCCTGTGGTAGCTGGTGGCAAATAAATAAAATAAAATAAAATAAAAATGGCTGCATCCTCCCAGTAAAACCATGGAACCACAATTCTTCTATAAAACAAAATGCATAGTCTCCATGGGCCAAGCAACATCATTTTATGATACTATTGTATTTAATAGGTCTTGAGCATCCATGGTTTTAGGTATCCACAGGGGTGGAGTGTTTCCTGGAATCAAATCCAGTGGATACGAAGGGTCCACTGTACATAGACATAGACATAGACATGTGCATATATAATTAAACTAAAGCCAACTGAGCATTGAACTGCATTAAAACTAGCACACATTGCAGAAACACTAAAAAAAAGGTAAAGGTCAAAGTAGTCCCTTGACATAAATGTTTAGTCATAACCAACTGTTGGGGGCAGTCCTCATCTTTGTTACTAAGCCAAAGAGCCAGTGTTGTCCAAAGATGACTCTGGTGGTCATGTGGCCTGCATGACTGCACTAAACACCATTACCTTCCCACCAAAGTGGTACCAATTTATCTATTTGCATTTGCATGCTTTTGAACTGCTAGGTTGGCAGATGCTGGGGCAAGTGATAGGAGCTCACCCCATCATGCAGCACTCGGGCCTCGAACTGCCAACCTTTCAATCTTAAAGTAACTAAATAAGGGCTGATCTACCCTGACCAGAATACTGAAGACTGTTCCTGGAGTACTTTGGTTCTGGAGCTGCCCTAGATTCCTTTTGTTACCAATGTACTCTGTAGCTATGCCAGGTGGGTATCTACACATGTGTCCCATTGTGCCACCTGTCATTGACACTGCAGGTGCAACTCCCTCCCTTTGAAGTCAGAAACAAGGTGCCCAATGCCAATTGCATGGCTGGGCGTGTTGTTGTGAACTCAGGGGGAGAGCCTTGTACCAATGGAGGCAGTGCTGCATGGCACATGTTTAACCAGCCCCTTGACATTGCTATGCAGTGTTCCAGAGTTTCCTTCAAAATCTTGAGCAAAAGGTGAGCTTTTAAAATGATTTAGGCAGGGATAGGATGGATTTGACAAAGCACTGGCCTTTCCTCATGAAGACAGTACACACCTGAATCCAAGATTTGGCCCTGCATGCTGTAGACAGGGCACAGTGAAAGCGGGGGGAATTGGTTTAATTGTCCCATGTAGATTTGCCCTAAAACAGAAAGGGCTCTGACTCCCTAATCCAAACTGCAATGGTTGAAAAACAGAATCTATAAAAATAAATAAATAAAAATAAATCAATTATTCTACCATTACATATCCATCTATACTAAGATTGTTAATACCTTTTACCACATACTATTTCATTGTTCATGTTCTCATCAAAATACTAGCCTTTTGATACCAATTTGTCTTCATAGCTACTTTCTGTAGAATCTGAGATTTTCAGTTGGAGAGGCAACAGAGGTTTCTGGTAGAGAATTCTAAATGCCTCTCACTGAATCACAAATCCTACAATTCCAGAGGATGGAGCCATGGCAGTTCTTCCATCCACATGTGATATGTATGTGGTCCCAATGGTTCCCAGGAGTTGTCTGGATTTTCCCATCAAGTTATCTTTCTTACCGAGCAGGGTGAAGTCATCCAACAGACCCAGATGATAATGAACAGAAGCAAGAGCTGTAACAGCTCCATGGTGCAATCACCGCAAACCATGTTCACAAGGAGCTTGAGGAAAAAACAACCTTGTGATCAGAGGACCAAGAGCAATTGTTCCAGTCCCTGGGTTCAGGTTGGGCTCCCACTCCTACAGTCATTCCCGCATCACAAAGGACTTTCAGCTTTGCTAGGAGAGGTGCTCACTCTCACCATTAGTTGTATCCACACATGAAACAAGCACCTCCTCATTTCATTTGAGAGGCTGGGGATGATTTATGGGACACTCCTTCCCAACCCCCCTTCTAGGTGGGCCCTTCCCTTCTCATGGCTACCTTCCCATTCAATGTTAAGTCAGGTCATGCCCCAGAGGAACCAATTCCCAGGACTTTATGTTTAACTTCAGCACCCTGAGCCTAATAGGCACATAAAATGCTTTTTTAAAAACTTTATATAATAATAATAATAATAATAATAATAATAATAATAATAATAATATTTCTGATACTGTTTTGAACCTGAGTCAACAGTGTGATGTGGCAGCTCAAAAAGCCAATGTGATTCTTGGCTGCATCAATAGAAATATAGCTTCTAGATCAAGGGAAGTAATAGCGCCCCTCTATTCTGCTTTTTGGTCATGCCCCACCTGGAATACTATATCTAGTTCTGTGCACCACAATTAAAAAAGGATGTTAAGAAGCTAGAGCTTGTCCACAGGAGAGCTATCAAAATAGTGAAGGATCTGGAAACCATACCTTATGAGGGACTTGGATATGTTTAGCCTGGAGAAGAGATGGTTAAGAGGTGATATGATAGCCCTGTTTAAATATTTGAAGAGGTGTCATATTGAGGATGGAGCAAGCTTTTTTCTGCTGCTCCAGAGAGTAAGGCAGGGAGCAATGTATGCAAGCTACAGGAAAAGAGAGAGGAGGAACTTGCTGACAGCAAGAGCTGTTTGACAGTGGAACACACTCCCTCAGAGTGTGGTGGAGTCTCCTTCTTTGAAGGTCTTTAAAGAGACCATCTGTTGGGGTGAATTAATTATTTGTTCCTGCAGGGCAGAATGGGCTTGGATTGGATGGCCCTTGGGGTCTCCTCCAACTATATGTGCTTTTCCATATAGTTGCCAGTGTGGCATAGTGGTTTAAGTCTTGGACTATGACTCTGGAGAATTCCATTCCCAGCTCGGCCATGAAACCCTACTAGATGGCTTTGGGCAAGTCACACTCTCTAAGCCTCCTTTGAAGGCAATGGCAAACCTTCTCTGAACAAATCTTGCCAAGAAACCTCCATGACAGGTTTTCCTTAGGGTCACCATAAATAAGAAATGACAAGGCACACAACAACAAGATATATCTATATCTATCTATCTATCTATCTGTAAGCAGAAAAGATATTGCAGTCTGCATGCTTTATTATTCTTCCTTTTGTTTTTCTATGTTGTATGACTGTTTCTCTTTCTCTTCCATTGGAGCAGGAATGAGTTTAATCTCTGTGAAGCTATTCCAGACATCTAAGAGAGTAACAAGGTAGAAAGTCTAAATACCCGAAAGTCATCAGCTCCTGTATTATCTTGGGAGCAGAGCAGAGTTAGCCCTAGTTGGTACTGAAATGGGGGACTGTCAGCAAGTTCCAGGTGCTGTAGGCTATATTTCAGAGGAAGGAAGTGGCAAACTACCTCTGAGAAGTTCTTGCCCAAGAAAACCTTTGGGAATTTGTTACCATAAATTGACAGGCAACTTGATGGCACATACCCATATAGAGACACACACAGAGATTTTGAGCTGGATCAATCTTCCTCAATTAAAAACATACAAAAAGTAAATAATAATAATAATAATCATTATCATCATCATCATCATCATCTCACCTTTTCCCGAAGGAATCAAGGTGGGTTACAAGATAAAGAAAACAATAAAATACAATAGCAAAAAATTTACAATTAAAAATAATCCCACACCCTAACCCCCATCTCAATAATAAAAAAGTAACAATATAAAATAGGTTGCAATATACAATAAAAGTTGTAACAGAAAATGAAGGTAGAAAGAATGAGGTGAGGACATCTATCTTCGCAGGGCAAAGGAGGGCTATCTGTATCAGAAAAGAAAAGTCAGCCCTCCATATTCACGTTCTTGAGACTCATGGTATCTATTATTTGCAAGGTCAAGCCACTAATGTGGGCCTTCCTCCTCCCTTTCCCTGCCCAGTCTTTCATTGGGCTGCCCAAGGAGAGGATCGAGGAGGAGAAGGGACAGGGAACCAACTAAAGGGAGAGGAGGATGGGAAAAAAGGAGTGTGCAGCCCTGCTCCTCTTTCCCTGCTCACCCTTCTCTTTAACTGGCTTCCAAGTGAGGGGTGGAATTATTTGCAATTTTTCCATATTTGAGGGGGTCTCATTCCCCTAACCCTTGCAAATATAGAGGGAGTACTGTATTAAATTGGAATTAAAGTACTTACAGTACTAGTATATATTAGGACCAATGCAGTTCAACACCGCCTTAACTGTCATGACTCAATGCTATGGAATTCTGTGGATTTTAGTTTTGTGCGACATTTAGTCTTCTCTGTCGGAGAGCTCTGGGGCCACAACAAACTATTCTTCCCAGACCAAGGTTTGATTCCCCAGTCAGTCATGGAAACACATTGAGTGTCCTTGAGCAAATTACATTCTCTCAGCCTCAGAGGAAGACAAAGGCAAACCCCTCTGAACAAATTCTGCCAAGAAAACCCATGATAGGTTTGCCTTAGGGTTGCCAAAAGCTGGAAACAGCTTGAAGGCACACATCAACAACAACAGAATCCATCACTAAAGTTCCCTTCCTATGCTTAGGCAGAATCTCCTTTCTTGTAATTGGAATGCATTGTTGTACATTTTATTCTTTGGAATATCAGAAAAAATAGCTTGTTCCATCTTCTGCCTGACAGCCATTCAGATATTTGGAGAGTAGTTTGTGACTCAATGCAGGAGGAAGCCTGAGGATGGAGCAACCCAGGTTTCAGAAAAGGACTCATTGTGACATGTTCTGTTGAGTGGTTGTGGCAAATTCAAACTGTCACTTGTAAGAAGCTCTCTAGCAACATCCCTTCTTTCTTAACAACGGTCAACCAGAAGGAAAACAGATTTTATAAAAGGAGTGTCCCTCAGCCACAGCCAATTTCCACTTAATGATCTGAAGGTTTAATTTCCCACAGCTAATGAATAAGGGAAAGCAAGGAAAACACAAATAACCCTATATTAATCAGCATTCTCTGAAGATGCCAGCTACAGATACTGGCAAAATGTCAGGAATAAACTTTTCTAGAACATGGCCACATAGCCCAAAAAACCCACAAAAAACTATGGATGCCAGCCATGAAAGCCTTTGACTTTGTGAATCTTATATTTTCTGGATGTCAAGAAGTTATTGTAAAATTTATTCTGGACATTTTAGGTAACTATCAAGTATAGAGAAAGACCAGAATTTGCAAATCTAGTTATGCCTACACCAGTGGTCCCCAAACTGTGCCTTTTAAGAGATTTTGGATTTCAGCTCCCAGAAGTCTCAGCCACATTGGCCAATAGTTTGGGATTCTGGGAGCTGAAGTCCTAAATCCCTTAAAGAGCACAGTTTGGGGACCACTGGCCTACACTGGGACATTTCCTTTAAGAAGTTTTTTTTCCTATACAGTGGTACCCCGGGATCCGAATCCCCCGCGGAACGAAATCCCCGGGACCCAAAACCGCTGGGGGAGAAAAAAAGCCCCCGGCCAACGAAAAAAAACCCGGGTTGCGAAAGAAATTCGCAACCCGGAAGTTTTAAAACAGCACGCTTCCGGCGCGCTGTGCATTGGCGAAAGCGGTCCCCCGGGTTGCAAAAACTTCCAGGATACGAAGGTAATCCCGGAACAGATTACCTTCGTAACCCGGGGGACCACTGTATAACTCTGGGGATCTGTTATCCAAACGCCTCACCCTGTGAGAAGTGCTCTTCAGCCTAGATAACTCATTTTCTATCATCATCAAGCATCATAGTATGGTCAAGATGGCAAAGGTTGTTAATGAGGAGAAACACATAAGCTGGGAGATACTGCAGCAGTTTGCTTTTGCCTGAGTCTACTGAAATGGCGGGATTCTTCCTCCTCTGTGTCAATTGAATGCAAATCACTTTTGAGCTTTGAACTCAGTTTGCAGCTATTGACGTAAGTGGGGTACAAGTAGGAAAGTAGGAGGAGGATAGACAAACTGGGACATTTTAAAAGAAGCTGAAAAAGTGGGATGACAGAGGATGATAGGGACTGTCCCTGGTAAATTGGCAGACTTGGAGGATATGGGATTCCTGCACTAGATGGTTTCTCAAGTCCTTTCCAAGTGTATGATTTTTTGACTCTCCTTTCTCCCATCTTTTTCCAGCACTACTAAAACCACTCATTCATCTTTGTTTTGGGGCCCAGAATACACTAGAAAAGTCTCATGGCTGTTGTGGAACCACCCAAGTCCAACAAGATGAACAAGAAGCAATATGGAAACTCTCATGAGGACCAAACCCAGGAGAGAAACAGCATACTGAGTTAAAGAATCTGTTAAATAGTTTGATGTGCAACGTGTGACTGCTGCAAAACCTACCACGTGTTGTCTGTTAGCAGTGCATGGTACTTGCACTTGAACCTCACTGCTTTCCATACTGGAAGCTTCATTAACTATGTACCATCATAGCAGACCAGAACTACCGTACTTCATATCCACCTGCAAATAGTGTTTATGATGTCATGCAAGAGGCTGCAGCTACACTGCAGAATTAATATAGTTTGATAACACTTTTAACTGCCATAGCTCAATGCTATGGAATTCTAGGATTTGTAGTTTTGTTAGACATTTAGCCTTCCTTGTCAGTGCACTCTGGTGCCACACCAAACTATAAATTCCCAGATTCCCATTGGATGGTGCTATGAAGAAAGGGTTGGGAGAAGGATGGTGAGAAAGCTAAGAAATTTAAAAGGAAAGGCATGTTAAAAACTTGCTTGCAATATTTGTGCAAATGTATATTGCAACATCCCTTTCACACTGCAACTCTATAAATAGAGGGAGCTTCCAGGCTGTATCTAACATCACCTTCCTACAGCGCCTCACCAGAACTTGCAGAGATCTTAGAGAAAGCGAGAGCCATGAGATTTCTTTATTTTTTCTTTGCTGTGGCTGTACTTGCCTTCCATGTTGCTCTAGGTAAGAGGAAAATGTCCAAATAAAGTGTGTGGACTGTGTGTGTGTGTGTGTGTGTGTGTGTGTGTGCGAGAGAGAGAGAGAGAGGGAGGGAGGGAGGGAGGGAGGGAGATATACACCATGATTAAAAAAGACTGGTGCAAAACCAAATGCCCCCACAGTAGCTTATTAAGATCAATAATGAGACAGTTGCTGTCTTCTAGTCTCTTTCCATCTGTCTAAACCTGCTGCCCTTCCTTTCTTCCATGACAAGCAATCTGTTCTGCCAGTCTCTATGGACACAATGGGCACCCTTTCAAATAACAATCTTTTCAATTGCTGTTTCTTTTGTACAGGGAGCACTCAGTCCTGCCTTTCCCTGGGAGGCTTCTGCCAGTCTTCACTACGTAGACCATGCCCATATGGATCTCTTCCAGCCAACTGTGGCATTAATGCCAGATGCTGTAAAAGTAAGTGAGGCTATTAAATAGCTTGGACAGATAATCACTCAAATGCAGACAACACAGCATGAATTCTGTGGTTTATTTAAAAATGGAGACTCCATTCAACCAAAAGAGTCCCCTAAGTTCTTGGAGCAGAATTATTGAAGCTTTCTCAGTTGGTGTGGTGTGTACCTTCTGAAAAAGAAGCAAAAAAACAAACAACAACAACAACAACAAAAAAACCCCTCAACCAACCAACCAACAAACAAAAAACACCCTCATCTATAACTAACAAAACTCACCTTGTAAAGCAGTGCAGTAGCTCCCACATGGCCTTTTCCATGTTGCTGGAGAGCAGGGGGAGGAGGGGGGACACATCCAGCTATTTTCATGTAGCTGGACACACTGTGACAGGCATCTGCCAGAGACCTCCAGGGTTATTGTGAGCTCTCTGTAGATGACGTCTTTGCAGTGCATTGACCTGCAAGAAGATAGCTGGACACATTCATCCCACTGCCTCCAACAACATAGAAATGGCCATGCTGTGCAGGAGGCTGTGGTGATGAGATGTTTTATTGCAGAGTGGTTTTCAGTAATTGTGTGGTTAGGACAGAATTCTGACCTATGCAAAGACCATGAAAGTGAATTGTAATGGTGTAGGTCTGACTAACCTAAAGGCATGAAATCTCATCTGATCTTGGAAACTTAGCAAGTCCACATTGGGTAGTACCTGGATGGGAGACCATCAAAGAAGACCAGGTGCCATAGGCTATATTTCAGAAGAAGGAGCAGGCACAACTACCCCCGAGGATTCCTTGCCTAAGCATACTCTATGAAATTCATAGGGTTGCTGTAAGTCAACAGGCAACTTGAGGACACACACATTCATACACAAAAGTCATTGCATTTCATTTCAGAAATAGGGTAGTAGCCAACATGTACTTACTGAAGCACTACTTCTCACATAGAAGGGATCCCTCCATCCATTTCTCTCTCACAGGGGTGCTCCCCAACATATTTGGCAGTGAGTGGATGAAAACCACATTGAGTCATCCAGTTGTCAACACAGTCAACTGCTGTATTTTCATAATTTACATTTACAATTTGCCTAAAATTGTGGACTTCCTTGGTGCAAAAACAAAACAAAAACAAAGAAACTCCACACTTTGTGCAGAAAAGGCAATTTGTGCAAAATCAACATTTTTGGGGGTAAATTGTTGACTTTCGTGACATCAGGGTCTAGGATATTTTGCGGAGGGGGCGGCATAAACGAGTTTTCTGCCAAAGAAAACAGGTTGTTCTGCTTTAGGGGTGTTTTGGAGGGATTATAGGGTAGGGTGGGCACCTTGAGCTGCCATCTTTGCAGCTGTTTTAGGGCTATTTGGGTCAGTATTGGGCTGAAACATTGCCTCCAAATGAGCACATACTTTAATTTTTTTTTGATACCAGCTCCCAATTGCTATATGTAGTCACCCCAAATCTGGTGGGGTTTGGGAATGAATACATACAGCACTTGAAAGCTGCCTGGATCCCATATACTACACATTTTCCACCTGAGAGTACATAAATCCAGTGAAAATGGTCATTGTGGCATGAGGTGTCACCATTATGTAGATGTCACTAGCCTGACTGCAGGTGCTGTCCTGCAACATTTTGGAGAAATGCTAGGTGGTGTTTTTTTTTTACTGCCCAGATAACTGACTTTTGGTCCAAATGGTTTCTTTCCCCCCGATAACAGAATCTTTGGGTTCTTTTCTTTCCAGGGAAACCAC
The DNA here is from genome assembly GCA_034509955.1 of Urosaurus nigricauda. Classification (NCBI taxonomy): domain Eukaryota; kingdom Metazoa; phylum Chordata; class Lepidosauria; order Squamata; family Phrynosomatidae; genus Urosaurus; species Urosaurus nigricauda. Next base: position 372,953,790 of record JAOEGL010000001.1, on the reverse strand, counting down.
CAACAACAAACACCTGTAGAAACCTGGGAGGCTACTGCCATGTTCCACTGCGTGAAAACTGTCCCTCTGGCAAAGGTCTACCAGCCAACTGTGGCATTAATGGGAGATGCTGCAAACCAGTTTTGTAATCTAAGATGTGGCTCATTGATTGTGGAAAGAAATGAAGAAGATCAAACCTGAAGCAGGCAAGAAGGATATCAGAAGTGACCACTAATCAGCAAATTGAATGGAGATTAAATATATACACTGCAAATTGTCTTTTTCTGAACTGCCATTCACAATACAGACCTGATGAAGGCCTTACCTCTTTTGGTTAGGGTCCTGCTTGGGCCATCCTGTGGCACTTTTGTGCCCATAGCATTTAATCAGTCATCGGTCATTTGGCCACTCTTACCAGGCAATCACATATGTGAATGCCATCTCTACATACAGAACTCAGAAAAGGCTGTAGACCTTTGGAACTATAACCAATTTTAAATGATTAAAGCAATGACCTACAGATAGTGGCCACTACATTACTAATATTTTCAGTTATGAGAGGTGTGGAAATTTGGTTGAATTTGGGAAATGGAGAACAAACGTAGGAGTTGTCAGGAACAGCAAGAGTCTGAAGAGACAAAAAAGTCAAGACTCAAGATCATACCCTCCAATGGTCCCAATTTGGCAGGAAGAATCCCAATTAGAATAATAGAATCATAGAGTTGGAAGAGACGACAAGGGCCATCCAGTTCAACCCCCTGCCATTCAGGAACTCCAAATCAATCCTCTCAAATTAATTGTCTGTCATCCCACTCTTTCAGCTGCTTTTACAATGTCCTAGTTTCTCTCTCCTCCTCCTCCTTTCTCCTTTCATCCTAATCTTACTTCCATTGCTGCAAAGGTTATTCATAATTTGCTCTCAGTTTAAGCACTCATAGAGTTTGCCCTCAGTTTCATCAGCAGAGGGAGAGGGCAAGAACAGAACCTTGCCCTTCCCAGTCAGCTCAGGCAAAAGCAAACTGCTGCAAACCCTTCTACCTTTTGTGCTCTTCCTCAGTGATACCTTATGTCACCTTGACCACACACTAATGTTATTTGGCCACATGTGTCCCAGTTTTTACCTGTGAAATGTTGGAGGCTATGCAATGATGCCATCCCCCTGTCCCAGCAAGCAAGGTAGAAAGGATGATATGTCCCACTCACACTTAGATATGGATTAGGATGAGGATTAGGAAGAGTATGACAGAGATCTGGGTAGCCAACTGGTGGAGTATCAGTCTCCATGTTAACAGCATCAGGCAGAGGCTCTTAGTGCTTCACCATTCCCCAGCTATTGATGGGCTTAAGGATGCCTCTTGGTTTGTCCCAACTCTCCTTGCATACCTGGGAGCCTCCTTGTAACTAATCAATGGCCAAGGAAATGGCACTGCATGAGGTCCCCCAAGTTGCTGTTGCTTTTCTGGGGGTAGGAGCATTGCAAAAAGAGGCCCTGATGACCACTTTCCTCAATGCCCCACCGCAATAATATGCTGGTGTAATCAGGGTTTATTCCTGTGCGCATCAACAACAAGATTCTAACCTATTTAATGTGTGTATATCTGTAGGTATATCTGTGTGTATATTTATGTGGGTTTCCACAAGCATGTGTGCAGTGTTCAACCCAGAGGCTGGACAACTTCCTTTTTTTTTTTTTTTTGGACTACAGCTCTCAGAACATCCTAGCCAGCGAGATGTTTGTCCAATAGCCTGGCATCCTCCTAGTGGCAGACACACATGTAAGTTAACCCTCCAGCTGCACATATCTGCCTTTGTTCACAGAAGAGGGTAGTTTTTCTTTCCTCCTTCCACAGTAGCCTACTTCCCTCTGACCTACACACAGCTCTTGAAGTCCACTCCCCATCCCTTCATGCCTGGAGGACAGCAGGTATATCACTGGCTATGGTGACGTGGCAAAGCAATTACATCACCCACTGAGATTTTCAGATGGCCTAGTAGATTCCAGCTGTAGATCTCAGCAGATATATAGGCCTCATATATGCTATGGGGAAATAGCCAGACACTTTTGCCTGTCCCTTCCCACTCCCTTCCAGGCATGAAAGTTCATGGGTGGATGGGGGCTTTAGTGGCGCTACTGTAGGTCTGATGGGTGTTAAATGGCTCAGCATAAGGTAGTTTTACATGTTCCCTACAGTGACTTCTTGCTCTGTTAATGCAACTAGAACAGAATCTCCTTTGAAGCCATCTTACACCCTGAAGATAATAAGCAAGAAGTAACACAGCATGTTGACAATGAGAAACCGAGTTATGCTTAGAATCGGGCTATTGCTAATACCAAAAAGCTGCAACATTGATCCTTTTGCAGATAAAAAAATGAATTATGTGTGCAAGTGAACGCTTGAAGTTCTGGTTGAAATCAGACCACAAATGGGGGATGTTTATCACACCACATTCCTGCAAAGGTGAAATTAAGGCAAAGGTAAAATGGAGAAAACTGGCAGCTTTTTACTTTCAGGAAATTCCAAAAGTAAAAAGCTGCCAGTTTTCTCCATTTTACCTTCACTTTATTTTCACATTATTTCACATTATCAGTAATGTTGTGTGATAAATTTTCCACATTTGCGAGTTTTTTATAATTTAAATCTAGTTTAAATCCCGTTTCTCTTTGGGATTTCGCTAGTGTGATAAGGTCCATAGTGTGTCAAGGAAGAGTGAATGTGCAATAATGCACAGTGTTTAGACAAGAGTCCCCATACTGTCATGACAAATTTGAAGGGAGAGTGGTATCACACCCTCTGGCTTTACTCTTACCTCTGATTTACCATTTAGCCATGCTTCTTGGGGCATGGGTAGCAAAGGTGGTCAACTGCCACCCTAGAGATGTTTTTGGTCTACATTTCCCAGAAGGACTCCCAGAAAGAGTCCTGGGGCCTCTTGCAAACCCATTTGTAATGGTTCTGTTGTGCTTCAGAGCCAATAGAAGGTTCTCCGCGCCTAACTGGACACTCAGTTTGTGGGGTACAAAATGACTGCTTCGGGGATAGGATTGGCAAGTAAGAAACATCCCTTGAAGCTTAACGGGCAAGTCTTGAGACACAAGGTTATTGTAGGGGGGCAGATCACATCATGTGTAGGAAGGAGATGAGAGCCAGTGAGGTGTACCACTTTGAGTGCTGGACTAGGACTCTGGGAAACCAGAACTCGAATTCCTGCTCAGGCACGGCAACCTACTGGATGATCTTGAGCAAAAGTCACAAACACCCAGCCTCAAAGGAAGGCAATGGCAAACCCTTTCTCAGCAAATCTTGGCAAGAAAACCCTGCGATAGGCCTGCCATAGGGTTGCCGTAAGTCAGAAACAACTACAAAGGATACAACAAAAGAGGAAGACGTTTAGTAAGGGAACCATCCTGCCGCTACCTCTGCCTCTTTCAGGACACTGGCTGCAGAAGTCTGGAGAGATGGCCAAGAGGTCTGGACACAGCCCTGGAGGCAGAGAGAGGGAGAGGTGGAAAAAGAGAGGCCAGGTTCAAAAGGCAGTGGTTGGGAGCAGAGGAGGATGCCCTCTCAAGCATTTCCAGGAAGCAAAGCATCATCAGAAGGAAAAGAGAGACCTTCCTGGAAAGAGCAAGGGAGTCTTAGGCATTGCTGAATCAGAGGCTCAAGCTTCCAGGGAATGACTGATTTCCTTTCCATCCACCGGAACGTGAAAAGCACCAAAAATATGAGGTTGCTGTGTTAAATCAGTGCCCATAAACAGTATTTAATGCATATGCAATTTGCTGTTTTTCCCAGCAGGTGGCACTCCTAGTCCATAGATACCAAATTAGGCCTAAATAAATAAGAATCAGGTTCTCTCTGATCTTGGAAGCTAAGCAGGGTCACCTCTGGTTAGTACTTGGACGGGAGACTACCAATTCATACCAGGTACTGTAGACACAAAGGACTGCAGCAACTATAGGACTGTAGCTATAATCTCCCATGCAAGCAAAATCATGCTCAAAATTCTGCAATGTAGACTCCAACCATACATAAAGAGAGAGATCCTAGAGGTCCAAGCGGGGTTCAGGAAAGGACGAGGCATTAGGAATCATACTGTAAACATGATAATGGAACACATCAAGGAATTCTAAAGGTAAATCAGCATGTGTTTTATAGACTATAGCAAAGCCTGTAACTGCATAGATCAGATAGCTAGAGAAAAAGATCCCCAACATTTCTCTACTTCTTTGATTCTGTGACTAAACTGATCTCACTGTTAAGAATGTCCTTCCAATGTTCAATCAAAATCTATCCTCTTGTAAATTAAAAACCTATAGACCTAGTCCTACTCCTTGGGCCAGCAGAGAACAAGCCTGTATCCTCCTCTTTGTGACAGTCCTTGAGACAGGAGTTTATCACACTAGAGGGAAGTGCCCAAATCCCATGGATAAATGGGGATTAAATCCAGGAATATCCAGCAGGATTGTTTTCAGATGATGTCCCCTGACGTTGCCATTATCCCTGACTTAACCCAGGAATTAAAGTACATGTTTTGTCTGCTTTTGGCCACTTTTTACTTCTGGGAAAACCCCAAAAGTAAAAAGAGGCGCATTTTGGCCACTTTAATCATGGGTTAAGTCTCAGATAATGGCAACATCAGGGGACTTCATCTGAAAATAATCACTTTATATATCTATGTATGTATGTGTGTGTATATATATTTATTTATTCCTGGATTTAACCCCTATTTATTCATGGGATTTAGATGCTTTTCCTTCCATGTGATAAACTCCATAGTGAAAGAATGTAATCATGTCACTCCTTATTTCTTCTCTGCATCAGGCTGAACATGCCCAACTCCTTCAATCTATCCTCATATGTTTTCTTCTCCATGCCTCTTATTGAGGGGTGAGGGGGAATCAGGAACCAATCTTTAGCCCCTTATCCCATACAATCAGGTTCTTTGTTGCTTCAAAATGTCTAAGATGTTTTAATCTGCTAAATTGTTTAATACGGTTTTAGTCAGTTGAGAGTATTTCAGATTTTCAGTTCTTCTAAGTGTTATCTGCAAATTTGATAAGTATGCCCTCTATTCTTTTGTCCAAGTCATTGATAAAGATGTTGAACAGAGAGCATACTTACCCATGCCAGAATCCTGTGGCACCCCACTGGTCACTTCTCTCCAGGATGAAGATGATCCATTGTTGAGCAGCCTTTGGGTTCGGCTGGTCAAGCAATTACAAATCCATTTAACAGTTGCATTGTCTAGCCCACAGTTGGCAAGAATATCATGGGGGACCTTGTTCAAGGCTTTACTGAAATCCAGATATGCTATTTCTACAGCATTCCCTTTGTCTACCAAGGTGGCAATTTTATTTTTTAAAAAATAGAGATCAGTTTAGTCTCTCTGAAACCCATGTTGACTTTTTGTGATTATGGTGTTCTCTTGTAAATGTTCACAGACTCTTTGTTTAATCTTCCCTTGTATTGATGTCAGACTAACTGTGCAATAATTGTTGGGAATCTTCTTTTTCCCCCTTTTGAAGATCAGGACAATGTTTGCCCTCTTCCAGTCCTCTGGGACTTCTCCTCTTCTCCAGAAGTTCTCAAAGATTATTGCCAATGGCTCTGAGATTACATTTGCCAATTGTTTCAATAGCCTTTGATGTAGTTCATCCGGTACCAGAAAGTTAAATTCATTTAGATTAACCAGGCATTCCTGTACTACCTCTTTACTTATTCTGTGCTGCATTTCACCTATTGTGTCATCTGCTCCATTTCCCTGAGGTTTAGCACCCTTTTCCTGATATATTTCAGAAGAAGACATCAAGTGGTTTCAAGAATGTCCAGAATATTTTTGCTTACTCATGGGATCTTACCAGACCTGGTTATTTCACTTAACATGTCCATATGGTTAGTTTTGAATAGACTTCATCCATGGCCATAACATATGTGCATGAAACTCTTTCAACAAATCATGCATTTATTCACATCACTGTGTGTTTTATGAAGCAAAAAGATAGCATGATTGATCCATGTCTGACTCCAATAGTTTTGGTTTAGGTTCCAAATGGGACAAGTTCAGAAGGTAGCAACTGTTGTTGCAGGAAACATGTTAGCTTTCCTTCAACTTCGACCTTTGCAAGAAGATAAGCGATTTTCAAAAACTTATTGGGCACATGAAGACACCAGGGAAGTAATTCCTGCAAAAATAGTGTTGGCAGTAAGAGAAGAAGGTTCTGTGTCTTCTTAAAGAGTGAAAGCCCAGCTTTATATAAACCATTGTGATATAGTGACATGTAAGTCTTTTTTTCAGAAATGATCCTGATATAATGCTAGTTTGTTCACCTCTTGATTTAATAGTCCTGATGAGGGAACAGGGTGCAATACATAAGAAAGTTATTGGAACAGTATGTTAACCTGATGGTAGATCCTGGAATCCTCAGGCTGGAACAATACACATGAGGACATTGTTATTTATTATTATATTTTATTTTATATGGTACTGAAAGCAGCTTGTGTGTGTGCGCGTGCACACCATCCAGTCACCTATTGACTTATGGTCCTGTGGATTTCACAGGGTTTTCATAGGTAAGGAATACTCAGATGTGTTTTTGCCAGTTCCTTTATCTGATATGTGGCCTACAGCAGCTGGCATTCATAGACAAAGCATCTTACTACAGATTAAGAAACACATAGTTAAAAATTCAAAAAGATGTGGTGGATCAGTGGCTAAGATGCTGACTCTGACAACCACAGCAGTTCAAGACTCAATCACCGCATGACGCAATGAGTTCCCCTCACTAGCCCCAGCTTCTGCCTTTCTGGCAATTCGAAAGCATGTAAAAGCGCAAGTAGACAAATAGGTACCACTCTGGTGGGAAGGTAATAGAGTTTTGTGCAGTCATGCTGGACACATGACCAGGGAGTCGTCTTTGGCAATGCTGGCTCTCTGGCTTATTAACATAGATTATCGCTGCCCCCTACAGTTGGATATGGCTAAAGACAATCATGTCAAAGGGGGAACCTTTGCCTTTAGTAAAAATTCACAAACTGTACATTTTAAAGAGTGGCTCAATTATCAAAAAATCAAAACCAGACAAAACTATATTATTATTATTATTATTATTGAGAGAGAGAGATAGAATAAAAAAATTGAGCAAATGGTTTCGGCAGGAGAGGTCTTATAGAATCAGTCACCCAGGCCCTACTGTTTACAGAAAGGGCATAGGAAGGGTGCTAGTCTAACTGCTCTGAGAATGGAGCTCCAGAGCGTGGAGGTAGCCCTCTCCTTGTTTCCACCAGAACAAGGTGTACCTTTGTGATGGTGGGACAGAGAGGCATTCAGCCAGTTGAAGGAAATAGGTCACACTTAGGACTGAAGGCTACTGGTGTGTATAGCACCATAGGCCTCTTTTATCCAGGTTTAGATGGAGATAGGACAAGGTCTCTAGTGTCTCCAAATAAAGGTGAAAAGCACACTCTCCCAGTTTTCTGATAGAAGTGGCTTTTCCCTCCGCATACTGATGACCAAAACAGTTGTGCTTTTGCACTGGTGTCAAGACTCACTCTCTTTGCTCTATCTGTTTCCCGTTGCCTTCCTGGCCTGAGTAGGGATGATGATGATGATGCCACAATTGGCTGGTGACATGTATCTTTGCCTAATTCATGCTATATAATGTTTAAGCCTATTGCTAACAGTTTTGATAACCACCTACCATAGAATAATGAGACTGAATACAAAAGCAAGATGGGTTATATATGGGCCATGCCTTTGACCTAAAATCTATCTACATATGATGAAGCTGGAAGGAGCAAGAGGGGAGAAAAACCTGATGCAGTTCAGCTGAGGCCTGGTGTGACCCATATAGGGCCAGCATTTGGGAATATGGGGGTATGGACCTCACCAAACTTTTGGCAGAAACAGTCTGTGGCATTTAGCTATGTCCCTTTAAGTTGCTGGAAAGGGTATGAATGGGACAAGGCTCAATGGGAGGAGAAAGCAGAGGCCTCAAGTTTTTTTAAATTTATTTTTATTCTTTTAAAATTTTCTTTAGTAAGATCAGATCTTACCAAATTTTTGCTTTAATCACATGCAACTATGTACATGTAAATACATTTTGGCTGTGCATGTGATATTGAGATTTAAAAGCATAATTTTATTTTTTTTCCTAAGTTGTTTATGTCACAACTATTACCATTACATTCAGAGTTATATGGGAATGATGATTTATGAATAACATACTAAAAATTCTATATGATGTGGCATGGGAGGAGGTCAATGGAGGGGTAACACCATGAGCTACCACACTGGGGCCCCATTCATACTAGCCCATTTACCCTGGTTAGATCCGGATGAGATCGTGCATGCCATTACTGAATCTCTCTGGAAAGAAGTTCACACTACCCTTTGCCCCCATCGATGCTTCCCAGTGCATTTTACCCCACTTAAGTTCATACATGCAAAAGTAATGATTAAAGATGGAGCCTCTTGATTGTCAATCAAATGATGTTATGGTGACGTCTGATGCAGCCATTGGCCATGCAAGCTGCTTGGTTTTTTTAAATACTTTTATATATTTGACAGATTATGCCCATGGAGCAGTGCAGCTTGTAGGGATCCTTTCCCCACCTCCCTTCCTCCTCCTCTGTTTTCATCAGCAGCCAGTGCTTCATCGGGTACTCTTGAATTTTTTTAATTTTTAATTTTATTTATTTATTATTTATTATATTTTTATTATTTATTATTTATTTTATTTTTAAATTTTATTTTATTTTAGTTATTTATTATTATTATTATTATTATTATTATTATTATTACAATTTGACAGCTCATGTGCATTCTACACGAGGCTCTTTAAACCGGAGGTTCCCTTTCTATTCAGAGGCCCATTCATTTAAACCGGAGGGGAAACCCACAATCCATATATGGATAGTTTCCCCTCCAGTTTGAAAATCCCCATTCCAGATTTTCAAACTGGAGGGGAAACTATCCATATATGGATTGGGGGTTTCCCCTCCAGTTTAAATGAATGGGCCTCTGAATAGAAAGGGAACCTCCGGTTTAAAGAGCCTCGTGTAGAATGCGCATGAGCTGTCGAATTGTAAAAAATAAAATAAAAAATAAAATAAAAAATATTTTAAAATGCAGGAGTGCCCAATTTTGTGGGGAGAAGAAGCATGTTCCACCCTCCTGGCCTTTTACCCTCCCCTGAACTTGACCCGATCATGATCAGAGCCAATTTCGCATTCCCTCAAACTGGTTTTCCCCAAAAGAAATGGTAAATACACCGCTTTGGGAAAAAATGGGTTTAGGGGGACTTGCCCCGCGATGGGTGTGCAAGATCCGGATTCGATAGTGTTAAAACTGGCACCAGTATGAACTTCTCGATTTTAAACTGGTTTACAAACTGGTTCATATGGTTGTCTCAACGGCACCTGGGTTTGCCACTTCTAGTGATGCCACTGATTATACCTATATCTAATTCATTCAATCAACATGTCAGAAGGGCAGCCCAGTCTAAAAAAGCCATAGTCTCCCCCTCCCCCAACCAAAAGAATCTCCAAAGGCTTTATGACTTGAAGCTTACCCAGTTGCAGAGAGAGTGAAAACAAAAACACAAACCAGTGTGAAACTTGTTTGGTGGCAGAGAAAATTGACGTGTCTTGATTGATGTGATTTTGAAATGGTAATACAAGTACAGCTTGACCAGTTTGCATAATGAGGACAAAAATGATGTCAGTGTCATCCTGTTCAGGAAGGAACAAGGAAGGATAAAGAGGTTGAGAGTGAATGAGCAAATGCACCAGGACATTGTTGAGTAGTCTTGTTTGTGGGACAGGTGAAGGTGAAACACTCAGGCCTGTGTATTTTATGTTCACTGGTTAATAAACATGGATGCCTCATAAAATCATAAGGTCATAGAATCATAGAGCTGGAAGGATTTGAGAGACCTCTCTAATCCAGTCCCTGAAATAGAGAAATCTACTGGTGAACTACCCCAAGAGGTGTGAATGTCTGTTTAAATCTCTGTTTAAAAACTGGTAATAAAGGAGGGTCCACCACTACCTGAGGCAGTCTATTCCAATGGAAAACAGATCTCGTGAAGTTCCTTCTAATGTTTAGTCAGAATTTCTTTCCTTCTGCTTTGAATATGTGGGCACCAGATAACCAGCTTGCTACATCTTCTACCTCAGAGCTCGCCAGCTATTTAAAGATGGATATCACATCAGTTGCAGGGCCTAAATATAGGAAGGCTCCACTTATTTGAAGAGGACCACATTAAGGACCACAGGACTGTCACAAAATGGAGCTGGTTCAAAAGTGGCACCCAAACTTTTTAAATTGCAAATGCATTCAGGCAACAAGGAAAAATAAATGCTACACTAGGTATCACTTTTGTATGCATCCAAATGCTAAATTAATACACTATATATACACACGCATGTGCACGAGCAGTTCCAAGCAACCCTTGTAGGCAAAAAGAGCTGCCAAAAGAGCAGAATCCCAGGAAAATTAATGGAACTTGTCTCTAATTTGAAAGCATTAAAAGAGCAAGTCATCTGAAAACAATTTGCCTAAAGGCTCCTGCTCCCATCTGATTTTGAAGGCTGAGCTCCGCTCTGGACCCCACAACAAACTACAATTCCCAGAATTTCACAGCATTGAGCCATGGCACTTAAACCGGTTTATTTCTCCAGTGTGAACACAGCCTACAATGATGGACACCAGGGTTTAATGCCCAGCTCAGCCATGAAACTCTCTGGGTGACCTTGGGCAAGCCACATGCTCTCAGCCTCAGGGGAAGGCAATGGCAAACCCCTTCTGAACATATCTTGCCAAGAAAACCCCATGATAGGGTCATAATTTAAGTCAGAAACTACTTGAAATAATACAACTGTCATGCCCAGCCAGGCTGAGGACTCAGAGAATGAGGAGGAGGCCAAGTTTGAACCCCAGATGGAGGTGGAACCTGAAGCCCAGCCAGGCCCTAGCTCTGCATTGCCAGCTCCAGCAGAGCCTGTAACTCCGGAGCCCAGCCTCCCACCAGCAGAAATTCCAGGCACAGAAGATAATGACGAGCAGAACAATGAAGTACCTACTTTTAGCCAGCGAAGGTCTGAAAGGGCATGCCTCCATCGGTCCAGGAGGCTTTATGAGAAATGCTCAGCAATTGGGAAGCAGCTGTGATTAGAAACTGGGTATTATAAACAGGTGCAGGAAGCTGAGCTCCTTTGTCAGAGCATATCCGAGCTTCCTGGCAAAAGCATGTTTCTCTTACTCCCTTGGACTTTGTTGCCTGAAACCTTGCCTCTTGGACTATGGATTGATCTGGAATCTTTGACCTTTGGACTGCCTTGTTGACCTGTCTTTCTGGAACCCTGGACCCTTGGCTTGCCTGACCCTTTTCTATTGGACACTGATTTGGTACTTGGATAATATATTTGATTTCTTGCATTTGTAAGGACCTTTGGTTTTGCTTATAAAGCTTTGCTAGTCTGTTCTGAGCCATTATCAACAGTCTTAGCAGCTTTCCCCTGACAACAACAACAACAACAACAACAACATATGCCTCATAGCTCCAGAAGGTACCACAGCAACAACAAAGGCACACTTTCCATGGTGCAAGAAGGAGCCGTTCTTTGTGGCTCCTTTTTGAGCTGCAGAAATGCCAGATTGGGACTACAATATGTACTTGCCATGTCCCTTATCTGGCACTGAAAGGGGCAGTTGCAGGTTGCCTCTTAGGGACGGTCTGTTCCACCCCTAGTCTCAATGGTGCTACAAGATCTCTTTACATATTGATTTTACAGACTATCGTGGCTATATCTTTGAATTCTAAGCAAACTCTTGTTTGTCTAGTTGCTCTTGAGCACTGTTTTAAAGGGGAAAAGGTTTCTGGGCCACCAAAGAAGAAGGCTGAGGAGATCCAGAAGGGTGCAACACATTTCAGGGGCATCCCAGAAACTGTGGATTTGCCTACATGCAGTTAGCTCAGGTGAGATACAATACACACATGACAGAGCTAGCAACTCAGTACATGTGGCCTTGGGGAAGGGTTGGGGGCAGTACAGGAAGACAGATGCAATGGGATAGTACTAGAGCAGTGGGTCCTTCAGGGGGCAGGATGACTAGATGACATAACTGCAAAGGAGGACAAGGCACTGTAAAATGTAGGACATTCGAGAAAATGGACATTACAAAAACTAAGAACTCTAATATAAATTCAAATGTCTAGTTGTGTTTAAAATGACGGATATTTTGGGTTCCTCCTCCAGAGAAGTTTGAAATGTAGGACATGTCCTGGGAAAGGAGGACATCTCATCACCCTGTCTGGAGTGGGCTCAGTTATAGAGCTTACTTGGTCTGTTGGACTTATTTTGTGATATTCTTGAATTAATTTTGCTCCAGGGACAGTCTCAGCCCCTACACAGGTATATGGCTCAGGTTGCATTGCACTAGTAGTTGTTATAGTGCTATTAGTAGTTATTATGATGAGCAATTATATTTTGGGTAACCACTTGCTTCAGGCTACTAGAGATAAGGGAAGCTAAGAATGCATTGATGAAAGGGTTGTCACATCTTTAAAAAACCACATCACCAAATAGTATTTCAAAAGTCTGGGCTTTACAGAGCTGAAGTGTTCACCTCTCTGAGGAAGGCAATCTTTTGTTTTTGGTCAATTTGCAATGGGAGGCGAGACCCCTGTTGGCTGGTCTGATGGGGGAAAGGGGTTAGGCAGACACTTGTCCACTGTCCATAGAAGGTAGTGGGGGAGAAAAGATTATGGTGAACAGCCATAGTACCCGCTTTGGTGAAGAACTGCATCTTTAGGTCATGGGACCAAGGGGGTCATAAAGGAGACTACTCTTAGGGCTGGCCCTGGGTTGTGACCTCAGTTTAAATCGCACAACTTGGGAGAGGGATTCCCTGGGTTTGCCTTCCATTAGGGCCAGCCAAGGAGCAACACAGGTATTGGGTTCTCCTTGAGGGTCTAGTGTTTGTTCAAGGGAAGCTGAGGATGGAGGTTTGGTGGAGACATATTGGCTGACTGGTTGCTTCATCAGGTTGCTCCCCCTTATTGCTTATCACAGAGTTAAATAATTTAATAATTTGATAGGACAATTAAGTATTAAATAATTTAATAGGACAATTATTCAACCCATATTATTGTTACCAGTTTCTTTATTCTCACTGTGGATCAGCAAATCAAGCTGATAAACTAAATTGAGAGGAAAGGGCTGTGAGTGAGATGTTGACATCCTTTGGAGTTTTTAAAGGAGAATAACAGGAAAGTCTTCTTTGCACCAATATATATTTCAACATTTCTCTACCACTACAACCCTATAAATAGAGGAAACTTTCAGATTCTATCCAGAGTCCCCACTAGTATTTGGAGAGAACTCAGAGAACGTGTCAGCCATGAAAATTCTTTACCTTCTTTTTGCTGTGTCTGTCCTTGTGTTCCATGTTGCTTCAGGTAAGAAGGAGGTCAGCTTGGTTACCTTTAAATAAATACCTTACTTATGTATGGAAAAGGAACTTTAATTTTAAGCAGTTATGAGAAATTAGATCCTTCCTTCCATGCATTTTTATTCCATTCTTCAGCAGAGAAAAGACCTCAGAGCAACTTACAAAGCTCAGAAATGAGCAAGTCCTTGCACTAAGGATATTAACCTAATAGATTCTGTAGAACAGGGAGAAAGAATTGGAAGGAAAGGGGTGTGGGGAGCAAACATTCACACTTTAGTTAGAAAGTTCTTATCACAAGGAGCAAGAATGGAAAGAATTCAAGGAGAAGCAGAGCCCACAATTGCAAGTCTGATTGCAAAGTGACTGGTCCAGTTTTCTCTCTTGTGAAATGGTTGCTGGGGGACAGAAGGGGAAGACATAAAAACCACGTGAGATTTTCAAATCCAGAACTAAGGCTACAGCTTGAATCACTTGTGAGAATCGGGGTAATTTCAGACAGGATCAGTTCAGGATCAGTGACTGGAAGAATAATTGTTTTTCTATGACAACATCGCAGATCTTCTAGATACCATCTTGATTGTCAGAGACAGAAGGAGGGAGAATATGCAAAAATTATGGGTGCAGAGCAGTTACTTATTTTTATTCATTTACTGAAATATTTCTATCATCTCATACATCAAAAGATTTCAGAGCAGAGTACAAGTATAGGCTGAGTCTCTCTTATCCTCATCTCTCAGCAAATTGCTGGTGGGAGGAGGCTGGAAAGGACATCCTTCTGCTCCTTAATCACCAACAGAACAGACCACCTTTGCCAACTGTTGGCTGTTAAGGTAGGTATGGAGGGTCGTACCAGGAGATGATACTTAGGGGTGAAACAGATCACCCCAAAAGGACAGCTTCAAGCTGCGCCTTCTGAAGCCAGATTGGGGCTGTGGCAACTGCATGCCGTGGCCCCAATCCACCTTTTTGCCAGCTGAAAAAGAAGTGGCAAACAGCCACTCCTTTTTGGGCCGGTAAAAAGGCAGCTTTTCCACTCTGATGCAGCTAGAAGCCAGCATTAAGGTGCTCTGGTGGTGTGCAACATATAAATGCTGGGCCGCCAGAGTTCCCAAAAACCAGGCCATGTCTGGGCAGCTGGTGGCTTGAAACCAGCCTCTGGGTGTCTTGGGGGCATGCATCTGTATGCCATTCCCCCAAGCCAGCCGGAAGCCAGCTTTTTATGCCAGTCTGTCTTTTTATGCATGTGTCGTCTAAATGCCTCACCTTCAAAGCAGTTGGAAACAGATGGGCAAAATAAAGCTGTTTCCAACTGCTTTGAAGGTGAGGCATTTAGACGACACATGCCTCCAAAGCAGAAACCATACTGAAGCTGCACTCCGGGGCTAAAAACCAGAGCAAAAAAGAAGCTGAGATAGTCCAACTCAAGGCAGAAATGTGCATCTTTATGCCTGCATATAAATGCCCTGACACGAGGGCAGAGTTGTGGTGAAGCAACGAAATCAAAATACAACAACTCCAATGGGTGTTATTACAACATACACAAACCTGGGGGCATGGGGTGAAGGAGGCATGTAGGGGAGGGCCCTCCATGATTGTGCTTTGCCGATGTATCACTTGCATATTGATGCACCAATGCCCTGTACAGGTGGCAAATAGCACATGCAACATTATGGGCAATCTAAGGGGTGTCCATGCAATGGGATGGCATCTGGGTAGATGTGGGAGATACTTGGGTCACTGGTGGTGTGTTAGTGAGATGGTGCACATGTATAGTGGGGAGGCAACAAAAAAATTACCCAGTGGTGTGGGTTGACACCATGCCATATGGTCAGGCTGTGCATATTCAGCCCGCCTGTGGGATTTCCACTCACTTTGGAAAAAAGCAGAATCCAGTTGCTTTTTCCTGCCCATCTGTTCCAGGTCTCTGTCAGTGATGTAAGTTCTTGGCCAAAAAAAGTTAAACACACTAAAAACATATTAAAATATTATTAACAATTAAACACTGGTTTCAAAGATTAAAATAATTTTAAATTATTTATATGCTCATATATGAGTCTAGAAATTTTGGTAAAAAGTTGACCCCTCAAATTGGGTTGATGTATTCACAAGTCACTGTCAGTAGTGTACTTTACGTTTTATCAAAAAAGTAACCATCCCTGCCTCTAAGCAAAATGGCAAAAAGCAAGAGCTTAGTCCATCTCAAGAGCTCTGAAAAGAAGCACTGACCCTCTCTACTCTCTCTGCTGTGGTATTGCCTCTGATCTTTTTGAATGACTTTTTGGATGAGAAAACGACAATGGTGGCAGCTCTTTGTTGCTTCTCCTCAAAGGACTGCTGAGAGGAATTGAGCTTTTCAGGATTTGAATCAGACATGTGTGTATGTTTGTTAACTTTTCTAGGTTAAAATCAGGCAAAGTTGTCCCATTAAAGTGAAAGGCTGTAATCACTGGTAATGTAGTCACAATTTTCTTCGCTTTACAGTTACATTCTTTTTGACATGTGTGCATTTTCTTAGTCCTGCCTCTGCCTGGTATGTGCATTTTGAGATAAATTGCTGTGGCCCAAAGACTTCAGTATATAGCTGTGTTTTTACTTGGTTCTTAAAAGAAATCAGAAGTTTTAGTCTGTTGAGCTTCCACGGTACAACTGGAGTACAACAGCTGAGAAGACCTTGTCCCATCATGACTTGACCTCACTCATGAGATAGAGGCTTGACAGATGGTCAGCTCCAGGCCGCCCGTCTTTGCCCTGGGTCAGTGCTGCAGCAGCCGCACGCTAAAGGCACCAATGCACCGCCCTCAAAAAAGCTGCCTAGAACAGCTTCTGTTTTGTGGCTTTGCAAACAGGAAGGTCCCAATCTACTGAAGATGGAGGCAGCTGCAGGCTGTCCTTTCAGGGGCAGTCTACACAGCCCCTGAGTCTTCAATTTTTATCAGTATTCTTCAGGTAGGAGATGAGGGTGGAAATTCTCCAGTTTTGCATGGTTCAGCTCCATCCAAGAAGAAAGAACTGTGTAGACATATTTAGCTCAGCAAGGGAGTAGCAGCTTGCTAGAGTTTGCAAAGTTTAATTGATTTGGTGCTCCAAAATGAAATGGTTCCCTAGGAGGTCTATGTATTTACTTAGTTCACTTTCTTCTTCCCTTCCAGTTGTTGTGGGGTCACTCTTACCTTCCACTCTGCTCTGTATCTACCTTCTAGCAAGTAGACTGAGTCTCTGTCTGCATGGGCCAAATAAACCATCCTCCTCCTCTCAGTGAGGAATCTGGATGACACATGGCCCAAACCCTGGTTCTGGTGCAAAACAGTTGAGATAATATCTGACCAGTTGAACACCAACCTCCTCCCGCTTTGAAATGGAGTAAAAACCTCACTAGTTGCTCTGGATCTTCCTGGAAGAAGAAGAAGGGCTGCAGAGAATTGCTGTTCAAGAGCATCTTTCTGGAAGATCCAGAGCCCTTTGTTGCAATGCCAGATGGCTGTTCATATGCACATCCCACTGTGTTGCCTGGTGCAACCGCTATAGGTGAGAGTTGCTTGCTTCGAGGTCAGAATGAGGTACCCAACCATGGCTGGGTCGCTTGTTATGACCTCTCACCAGCATTCAGCTTCCGGAGTGTGAGATAATTGGGGGGGGGGGGGGGGAGTCAGGGCACTTAAAAGAGCCCTGGTGTCACAGTGGTTAAATGGTGGTACTGCAGCCACAAGGTTGTGAGTTCAATCTCAGGGCTCCATCCTTTTGTAGGCCAGTAAAATGAGTACCCAGCTTGTTGAGGACAATTGGCTTACAGATTGTAAACCCCTTAGAGAGTATAAGTGCTAGAGAAGTGGAAATGCTATTGCTAATGCTGCTAGTTCTAGGATACTCCAGTGCACAAAACCACCTGAATTAAATGCTCTTTATCCCGTATCCTTCAATAAGACAGAAAGAATAATTCCTCAGTTTGATCTGGGAACAGACATTTTAACTTAGATTTCTCTCTTAATTTCCAAACAGGAAAATATGTGTAGTGTGTATCTGTGTGTGTATGTGTGTGATTCTGTGGTGGGTACTTAATGCACAATGCATAATGATGCTATGAGAGGCCCTCCCTAGACCTTAGATTTTGGACTGGAAAATCCAGGGGAAATTCTGAACTGGCAGCCCTAACTGACAAAGATGTGAGCATGTGTCTCTTTTTGGCAGTTGTGAGCAGCACTCACCTATGTTGTAAATCAGTCCCAAATTTTAATCTCACCTCTATAAATTTTAATCTCACCTCTATAAAGAGGTCAAGTGGCCCTAAACAAGCCTTTCTGCTCCTCAGCCTCAGCCTTCCCATCTACCAGATGGAGCACTAATACTGACCTACCTTGCAGAGTTGTTATAAGGCTTACAATTAGATAATGCTTGTCAAGTGTTCTGAATGTTTGGAAGAATAATAGAATCTTAGAGTTGGAAGACACCAGGAAATTAATCTAGTCCAACCCCCTGCTATGTAGTAAGGTACAGCTAATGTACTCATGAAAGATGTCCAGTCTTCATCCAACCTTCATTTAAAGACCTCCAAAGAAGGAGTCTCCTCCTGCACCAGTTAATTTATTCCTTGGTTTTTCCTAATGTTTATGTGGAATGCCTTTTCTTGCAATAAAAGGACCACATTACTGCTGTCATTCCACACTGACAAAGTATTATTGGCAAAGACTGTCAACCATCCTAATGTTCCCTTCTCTTCCCTTCTTGCATGGCAAGCCTCTTCTGAGATCACAAATTATTATGGAGTGTGTGTTTGCTCTTTTGCACAGGGCAACCCAATCACTGTCGAGATCTGGGAGGCTACTGCCAGATTCCTCTGAGTAAGAAATGCCCCTATGGATCTCTTCCAGCCAACTGTGGCATTAATGCCAGATGCTGCAAAAGTAAGTGAAGCTGCTGAGCATCTCAAACGGACAATATGTTAAACACAGCCAGAATTATTTTTATTGTCCCAGATTTTTGTGGAAAGGGAAATTCCATCCAAGCAAAAGATGGTTGTCAGATCAATGGGCATTTACCCTCTGATGGCTTGGGTACAGCCCAGACTATTTTGGAAGAGCTTAACCTTCCCCTAAAGCAGGATTGGACAACTTGTAACTCTCCAGATGTTGCTGAACTTCAACACTCAGTAGCTATGGTGGCTAGGGCTGCAGGGAATTTCTATCCAAGAATATCAGGACTGTCCTAAAGGACTGGTTTCATATTTTGAAGGTCATCTTAGATCCAGAACAGATTTGATGAACCAGTGGCATCATGTTTTCAAAGCATCTTTTATTTGCTCACAGTATAGCCCCGTGGTCCCTAGACTGTGGCCCTATAAATGTTTTAGACTCCCACAACACTCAGCGAGAACTTAACCAACAGTCACAGATTCTGGGAACTGAAGTCCAAAACACCTGGAGGACCGAAGTTTGGAAACTTCTAATCTTGGTTATCAGCCTGGAGTATTCTGGTCCCAAAGCGGTCCTGAAGTCTCCCCCGTTACCTGGATGATACTAGATTGCTGCTCACATGCATGTCCTGCTGTGCTGGCCACTGCTGCTGTGAGTTGCTCCATCTGAGGCCAAGAATGAGGTGCCCAGCATCGATCACATGGTAGGGCACCTTGTTTTGACCCATAGAGAATGACCTTTGGTGGTACTGAATGTGTATGACTTCTCCAAAGTGACCCAATGTGTTTCCATGGTTAAGCAAGAAGTTGAACCCTGGTCTCCCAGAGCCCTAATTCCATATTCAAATCAGTACACCATGGTGGCTCTCATATATAACAGTATAATAAAGTGCAGGCTTTAAACTTTAAAACCTTTTGTGGCCCCCAAATCCCCAAGGGTCCACTTTTTTCCTTCTTGGCCCCCAAATTCCACAATAATTGTGAGCTTTCATCATGTTTTTGTCCTTCCTGGGCTATTTTAGACTCAAGAGAGATCCTTTTTCTAATTCCCTGGTTATGTCCTATTAGACACACAGGCCTTTCATTGGCCCAAAAATAGCCCAGAAAGGGCTAGGATGAAATACATTTGTCCTCAGACCCTCTAGGTGGAGTGTCCTTTCAGAGCAAATAAATTACAAAGGTTTGCGTGTTTGATGGTGGGGCGGTCTCCAAGTTCCCATGTGGAAAAGGCTGCCAGCTCAAGACTGCCCAATACTCTGAGATTTCAGGGCCAAAACCTGAGAGGGATGACCCTTTGTGATACTAGAGGATATGGACAATTTGATGCTATAAGGGGGAAGTTACAAGCTTCAGGTTCCGTTGAAATAATTACGCATGCCACATTAAGTATCTACCAGTTTCCTAGAGGGCACCATTCAAATCAAGTCTAACCAAATGGAGAAAAAAACCCCAAACAAATCACATTTAAAGGCAGTACTTTCACCCTTAGATTTCTCTTCGCCCTGGGAAGATGGTTCAGGTCCTGAGATCTGGTAACCCTTTGAAGAACTAATAATAATAATAAAACTTTATTTATATACCGCCCTTCCAACGATCAGGGCAGTGCACAACATATACATAGTTAAAAACATTCCAACAGAGACAAAACCACATTAAATATCAATATAACAATGGTGGCGATGTGCTGATGTATACTAATGCAAACCCTCTAATCCCTGACAGTTGTCCATCCATGCCTTAAATCCTTGGACCCAGAGCACCAGAAAAATTCATCTGACTAGTAAAAATGCAGAGCTTTTTGATAATAATTATAAAGCGGTGTGGCAAGAGATTAAAAAGGACCTTGAAAATTGGTCCAAACTAAATTTATCATTAATAGGAATAATTGCCTCAGTTAGGATGAGCATAATACTAAAATTGATGTTCTTATTTCAAAATGTACCAGTGATACTAAATGATAATCCACTGGATCAGTGGGAAAAGGATCTAACAAAATTTGTTTGGGTTGGAAAAGACCCAGGATAAAATGGAAAAATCTGATGGAAGCAAGAGAAAGGAGGACTGGGACTACCATATTTTAAAATATATTACCATGCATGTTGCCTGGATTGGTTGAGAGACTGGACACACTAGAAAGACAAAAGATTGTTAAACCTGGAAGGTTTTAATATCAGATACAGCTGGCATGCCTAGTTGTGGTATAAAATTGGAACTAAATAAATAATTTAATGACCACATTACAAGACATTCATTACTAAGTATGTAGAGTCTCCTTCCTTGGAGTCTCCTTCCTTAGGGGTCTTTAAGCAGAGGCTGGATGGCCATCTGTCAGGGATGCTTTGATTTGGAGGTCCTGAATGGCAGGGGGTTGGACTAGATGGCTCTTGTGGTCTCTTCCAACTCTATGATTCTAAGTATTTTTCAGTTTCTAGACTTGAACATTGTCCTCCTTGTTGTTGTTGTTTTTTTTTTTTTTAAATGTGCTTTAATGGAAGATTAGCCAAATGGAGAGCTTTGATATTATCTGTTTTTCAGAACAAGGAATATATATATATATATATATATATATGTATGTATATATATGTGGGAGACTGATAATGTTCTTCCTTGAAGACAGGGAAGAACAAAAAGTACTGATCACATAGACTGGAGACAATTTGTTTTCTTTCACCACAAGGAAACATCAACATCACATTTATTAACTGGCTTTGTTTAATTGTGATACTGATTCCCAAGAAACAAAATGATTCTGTATTTAGGGTGGAGTTGCTAGATCTCAAGGCTAGCCCTGAGTCTCCAAGTTTCCAACAGCCATAATAATAATAATAATAATAATAATAATAATAATAATAATAATGTTTATTTCTATTTCCTGCCTCTCCCTTCGGATCGAGGCGGGATTCCAACAAAGTATTAAAATACAATATCACAGTCAATATACAATGTAAACATCTTAAAAATATCAATTAAAATTAAGAGCAATTCAGTCCTTAGCCTAATCTGTTGCTGCCGTTTTTCCATTATTGGTCGGATTTTAAGTATCATTCCTAGTCTGTTAAAGCAAATCGGGTGGGTAGGCCTGCTGGAAGAGATCTGTCTTAAGTGCTTTCTTAAAAGCATCTAAGGTGGTAATAAGAAGGATCTCTTCCGGCAAGTTGTTCCAAAGTTTCGAGGCCACAACAGAGAATGCCCTATGGGAAGTTGACATCAGTCATGTGTTAGTAGATTCTAACAAATTCTTCCCTGATGTTCTGAGGGTGCGGGGCAGATTGTGTAGGGAGACGAAAGGTGCAAATTCTCCACTTCTGGTAGATTCAGCTTTGGGCAAGAGGAAAGGACTGTGTGCAAACCTCCTGCTCAGCTAGTAGAGGAGGAGCAATTTTGAAAGGCTTAATTGATTCATTGCTGCAACTTACAAAGACTCAGCCTAATCCTCCCATCCCAGTCTGTGTGGTATCATGGTCCATCTTCCATTCTGCTTTTCATCCATCTTCTGACTAGAAGCCAGTAGGCTAGATTAAACATGAGGAGGAAAAATCTCTTCAATTCACCTTGATGTGGCACAAGACCCTTTAGTTTCCAAACACAAAAATATTCTGTTTGTATATGTGTGTGTGAATGTCAATGATAAGCTGTGAACACTTCATGGCATCACCAGGGGCTATTCCAAGGTTGGATGTTTTGGCATCACCAGAGGCTGTTATAGAATCATAGGTCTGATACAGACAGCCCCAAAGGGCCATCTGTAGGGCATGGGTAGGGTTAGGGAGGGCACAGCATTTACACCCTCCCTAACCCTACCGTGTGTGGACGGCACCATCTTTTTTGCGCGCTGTCCATATGCGCACGCCATGATGATGTCATGGCGCACATCACATTTAGACAATATGGCGTGCGCCTGACATCATGGTACTGCTGGAGGGCGCCTAGGGCACCCTTTCAGTGGTGCCAAAAGGAGCTCTAAAATGGAGCTCCTTTTTTGTTGCTTGTCCTTGGAGCGGCCTTTACAGGGCTGCTCCAAGGACCCTGAGGGGAAAGCTCTGGGAATGGCAGGGTGCAACAGGCAGCCAGGGCACCTGCTGCACCATGCTTTCAGGCCATGGAGAAGCGGCAGTTTGCCGCTTCTCTGTGGCCTGGAAAAGCGCCGGGATTGAGCCTCTGGGGCTGCCTGTGAGGCAGCCCTGACCCTATCCCAGGGCTTCTTTGGGTGCCTGCAGACCACCCTTTTGGGTTGTCTGTACAGCCCCATAAAATCATAGAGTTGGAAGAGACCTCAAGGGCCATTCAGTTCAACCTCTAACCACACAGGAACACAGAATCAAAGCACACCTGACAGATGGCCATCTAGCCTCTGTTGAAAAACCTCCAAAGAAGTAGACTCCTCTGCCCTCTGAGGGAATGTGTTCCACTGTTGACCAGCTCTTACTGGCAGGAAATTCTTCCTAGGAGATTATTGGATAACCTTTGCTCCTGGCGTAGATGTAGGATGTAACTTTAAGAAGGTGGATGTTATCACATTCATCCATGGCCAGGCAACAGGCAGCTCTTTTGCAACCTGGGCTCCTGCTGCAGCTTTTCAAGAAGGGGAAAATTCCATTCATGAAAAGATGTGAGAGAAGCCCAGGTTGCAAATGGGCTGCCTGCTGCCCGGAGATGGTGAATGGGATGAGATCTGCCTTCTTAAAGTTACATCCCACATCTATGCTGGGAGCAAAGGTCATGTGATAATCTTCCTAATGTTGAGAGGAAATCCCTTTTACTGTAGTTTGCATTCATTGCTCCTTGTCTTAGTCTCTGGAGCAGCAGAAAACAGTGTTCTCTGTTCTCAGGTAGCATTTTTTTTTTTTTTTTTTTTTTTTTACAAAAACTAACCAGGAAGCAAAATTTTCTAAACATAGCAAGCTGAGTAGATCTGTTGGGATCTTCCCTTCCTCCTCCCTGATTTTGGGCCTTATACCCCCTCCACACTATTCTGCCACTGAAAGCAATACACTGTGAAAGGAAACAGGCAAGGGCCTTCTTTGCTGTGGCGCCTCGATTGTAGAATACCCTCCCCTTAGAGGCCTGATCGGCTCCAACACTGGTATCATTCTAGAGGCAAGTCAAAATATGGCTTTAAAACTGATAGTGTTTAGGGCCTAATTGATTTTATTCATATTGGTGCATGTGTTGCAGTTTAAACTGATGTAAACAGCTAGAGCTAGATCTGGTTTTAAGTTGACATGTTTTTAAGTGTTAAATGGTTTTAATATGGTTTTAGGCTTTTAAAATCAGTGTTACAGTTTTAAATTGTTTTTATTGTCCCTTACCCTGAAATCCTGGGATACAGGCAAGACATAAATACTTAAATAGAAATGAAATGAAATATATTTTAAAGATGTTTAGATCTAGACTTTTTAAAAAAGCATGTCAAATCCAGATAAAGGGGGACAATTTCCCATATCATGGGGCATTCACAACATGTCTCCTAAATGTACATCTCTTATTCATAGACATCCTGACCTAGAGGAATCTTGTGACTAGACTAGATAGGATTTTGTTCTGAGCCAGCCAGTCTCAGTTTCCCTCAGCTGAGAGGAAGGATTCAGTAAGATCTCCAGATATATTGGAGCACAGCTGCTCACCTGTGAGAAACTAAAAAAACACTAACACACAAACAGTACTACAGTACAGACAAACAGTACTAACAGACTCCTGGTCAAAACAGGACCTTCACCCCTCTCTGAATCTGGTGCCATTTTTGGAGAGCCACACAAGTTTTCAAATATCCCCTAGAATTTCATAGATGACAACTAGGACAGTTGTGGCCAAGCAACATCAGAATGTGGTCAAGGTGGCAAAAGTGAAGAAAAATCCACAAACTAGGAGAGGCTGCAGATGGTTTTTGACTGAGTCTCCTTGGAAGGGCAAGATTCTGCCTCTCTGCTCGGTTCCCACCTGCTGAGTTAATGAAGTGCAAACTCCTGTTGCAATTCAGTTTTACACCCATTGAAGTAAGCTGAGAACTAAGAGGAAAGTGGGAGGAGGAGAGGGAAGCTGAGACATTTTAAAAACAGCTGAAAAAAATGGGAAGACAGAAATTTAATCAGGTCTGTCCCTGCCAAATCAGGATATTTGTAGGATATATTCTCATCAATGATATAATCCTCTGTGGTTTTTTTTCCTATGCAGTAGAACCAGCAACAACACAGCACGGTCCTGATTAGGGAAGCCATTTCCATATTTCACTGGGAAAGAGTCAAATGTGGACTTAATCTCCAAGTTTGTCTCTCTAAACTTGTTGCTTTCCTGGTGAGCAAGACAAGGTCTGATCAGTGAAAGAATTCTCCAATTTTTCTTTTGTCTAGAGGAACCACCAACAACAGACGACTGTGCTGCTCTGGGAGGCTACTGCCATGTTCCACTGAGTGAAGAATGTCCCTCTGGTGAAAGTCTGCCGGCCAACTGTGGGATCAATGGAAGATGCTGCAAACCAGTTTCCTAATCTTAGATGTGGATCTTTGCTGATGGAATGGAAACAGAGCTACCCTGAAGAAGGCAATGAAAATAGCAGAAGAAAGAAGAATCCAACGACCAATTTATTAAAGGCAGATTAAATATATAAATTGTAACCCATTGTTTATTAAAAGTGTGCACTGCAAGTTGTATGGTCTTGATAAGAGTGTTGTCTCTTTTGGCTGGAGTTCAGTTTACATAACTATGTATGCAGAAGTCAGCCCAGATTGTAGACAGTCGGGAATGAGATCCAATACAGAGTGATTCCAAGTAGTGCACCGTATCCTACTGATATTAACAGTTGTGAAGAATGTGGGAAAGTTCTTGTGTTTCATGAGCAGTGGCAGAATGCAAGGAAATAAAGAAGTAGGGAGGTCATTTCTCAGTGATCACAGCTAGGAGTGTCATTAGGGGTTTATAAGGTGTGTGGACCATAACAAGTGACACCCTAAAAGGAGTGACACCACTGCTCCCCAAACATCTGCCTTTGGGCAGAAATCGGCACTGCCATTCACCTGCTTTCCTTTAAAAAACTGAATGGTGAGAGTGGGATGAGAATTTTATTCTTTTAAATTTTTATTTAAAAGCATCACAACTTACCAAATTTTCACATTAACCACAAGAAACTATATATATGTAAATACATTTAGTCTGTTCATATGATATTGTAATTTAAAGGCATAATTTAATTTTGCTAGTTGTTTATGTCACAAATATCACCATTACATTCAGTGATATATGGGGAGTAAGATTTACAAGTAACATCAGTACCAAAACATGACTAAGGATTCCATTTGGTGTGGCATGACAATGGTGGTGGTGGTGGTGGTGACGCCAACCCTGTTGATGCCACTGATCATGACTACTTGCAAGTAACCCACTTTCCCTTGTTCAAGATTGCTATTTTCCCAGCACTAACAATGATGGAGAAACTGGCCATCTCATTCCAAAGCCTAGAAAGTTCACACCAAGGATGGCATGCAGACTCACTCAAGAAACAGAGCTCTTATATCCATTCAACATGGGTTTAGAGTCCTATCTTCCCAAGGTACTTGTTGAATAAGAATGGTGGCTGGAGGGATGGTTGCCCAATGTTGCTTGAGTTCTGTATGTATCCATAAAGGATACCACAGAATGAGTCAGCAGAAGAAGAGTCTACAAACCCATTCACATTGCTTGGAGTTGGTGTGCAAAGCACATAAAGGATTCAGTCTCTGTCTCAAAGTGGATGCTTTGAGTGGAATACCCAAAATTACCATTCCAGGGACAAGAGCAATGTCATCTAGGATTTTCTACTATTATGTCATTAGAAGGACACATGAAAGGTAGCTAAGGGAGCTGGGTATATTTGTCTTG
This sequence comes from Urosaurus nigricauda, assembly GCA_034509955.1. Taxonomy (NCBI): domain Eukaryota; kingdom Metazoa; phylum Chordata; class Lepidosauria; order Squamata; family Phrynosomatidae; genus Urosaurus; species Urosaurus nigricauda. The sequence continues at coordinate 372,927,602 of JAOEGL010000001.1, read as the reverse complement.
GGGAAGAGAAGGTTAAGAAATGACATGATAGCCCTGTTTAAATATTTGAAAGGATGTCTTACTGAGGAACAAGCTTGTCTTCTGCTCTTCCAAATGGTAGTACATGGAACAATCAATTCAAGCATCAGGAAAAGAGATTTTTAATTAGGAAGAATTTCCTGAAAGTAAGAGCTATTTAACAGTGGAAAACGCTACCTTGGAGGGTTGTGGAGTTTTCTTCTTTGGTGGTTTTTAAATGGAGGCTGGATGGCCATCTATCAGGAATGCTTTGATGTGTTTTCCTGTATGGCACAATGGGATTAGACTGGATGGCTCTTGGAATCTCTTTCAGTTCTGTGATTCCATGATTCTATTATTCTATGAAAGTGAGGCATGGTCTTGTTCCTTCCTCCTCACATAGGCAGAGTGTTCAGGGAGGAAACATCTGCACACCTCTACAAATTGTATACTTAGGGTAGGTACACACTAAATAACTGCCCTATGGAGTAGAGGTACACAGAATGATCACTTTCTATTATAGGCTTCCTCAATAATCTTGGGTAGATTGCAAAATAAGGTGCATTGAGCATGAAATAAAACTAGGGAGCCAAAATCTGATTGGTCATGCATGCTGAACTTTCTAGAGTTGCAACAATACTTAGTGGTAAATCCTTTTGTCACCTAACAAATACAAGGGACATAGGTGAAAGCCCCAGGATGGACCCATCAATCCATGAATGGATACAAGTCATAATTCTGTCTGAAGCTTTAAGAGATGAATGGGTGGTTTTGATTATTTCATTGGGCCTTTTTCAGGAGAACAGTTGGATCTACCTTCCTCCTACTAGACTGCCCATAATAGCTTACACCCTACTGGTATTTTCACCTTCCTAGAAAGTTTGGGGCATACTAACACACATACCATCCATACTGGCTTTCCTACAATTTCCCTAGGATGGATTTAATCAGAGGCTGGATGGCCATCTGTTAGGGGAGCTGTAATTCTAAATTCTATGTTCCTACGTGGCAGGGGGTTGGATTGGATGGCCCTTGTGGTCTCTTCCAACTCTATGATTTAAGACACCAAAAAGAAGATGTAGGATTTTCACATTATAGAGCCAGAAGATGTTGACTCACCAGCAGGCTAGTGGGACAAAGAAGACCATATTTAAGATGATGTCAGTGTTGAATTATGGGAACATGCATTTTGGAGTCTTTATTGTCCCAGAGGATAATCAGGGTTACTTTCTTTTCTTCTTCCTCTTTAAATAAACTGACAATTTGAGACAAATCAGTATGACAAACATTGATGGTATCTCTTGAAAGAACAGGATATTGTCTCTTCACAAGGTAGGATACATTCTGCCCTGGAGCCAGGAATGAACTATGTATGCATATCACAAAAAGAAGAATCACTGTTTTCTGACTGTGAATGTACCTTTGTAATTTGTACTTTGTGGACATCAATCATCTGGTGTCACCACTACCATTAACCAGAATGAGGTAGCTTTCTCAGGCAGCAGATTTTGGGATTGGGTGGGCATATCACCTAAGCTTTTTCAGAAAAGAGCCAACGATTCTGGAAGTTACATTTCCACAACATCTGGGAGGCAGCACTTTGCTCAGTCCTGAATTAGGCCTTTAGAAGTTGAACCTATCCAAGTCAATTTCCTTATACTGATCTCTTCTCCCTTCTTTTCTTCCTGTTCTGGAATATTGCTGCCACTGGGTCTTTAAATCTTACACCTTATCTTTCTTAGCCCATGTTGTCCCTTTGAGTGCAGTTCCAAGGAACGGGCATCTCAAAATGCAGTGACAAGAAAGTGTGCTATTAATGAAGTTGTCAGATCAGAACCATCTCGGGTGCTCAGTTCAGGGCCAAACCCTGAGACCTAGGGATGGCTCAACTTGATGGCACAAGACATAGTTTCTTTGGGTGATGTTACAAGGGGAAGTGTTACCCATAGTGCCCTGTATAAAATCATGGCATAAATGATATACATTTATATGACCCCTAGATGAACCCTGGCTGCTGGTCAAGCCTGGAAACTGGCCAGACCAGAAAGGACTGGTCAAACAGGAAAGAGAGGATTAGAGTATAGTGGACACATCCTCTCAGACAAATACCATCACCAGATAGTAAAAGGGAGTCGCTTCAGATTGTGATCTAGTCATTAGGAGGTGTAATGTTTGTCCTCCTGGTACATCTCCCTCACAATCGGGGAGCCTTGAGTCATCTCCTTCAGGCTGCCACCACAAAGGATTAATCCCTCTGAGTCTATCAGACCCTATTGTACAAACAATCAGCCCACCGTTAAGCACCTTTGCCAGAGGGGATATTTTCCCTATAACCCCCCCCCCCCCATTTTTGGCACTTAGTGTGCCAGCACAGAGGTCTGCATACTCCACATCAGTCTGATCTCTGAACTGGTCACCAACAAGAGCTGCTCACTGAAATCACTGTCTCATTCAATTCCCAGAAGAGAATCTACACTTTGGTAAGCATCACCATTAGTCAAGCCTTAAACCTATTCCCAACACTAACTACTGACTTTCCTCAGCCTTGTATGTGTGTGTGTGTAAGTGCATTGTGTGATTGTCTTTCTCTTTAATAAATTGGACTTTAATTAGACAAGCCTGTCTCTGCAGAATTCCTTGAACCCCGGCCCTCTTGGTATACACAGCGGGAGGTGACCTCGCAGGGTTGTTGTAGCCGACCCATCTCGCAATTTGAGCTAATAGTATAATTCCCCAACTAGGCTCTTGGCTATAGAAGCACGGTGATGCCATTAAATCCAGTACAGCAGGCATCAACCAGAAGTGCACAGAGTATGCCATTCAAATGTAAATAGCCACCAAGGCAGTGTCTGTATGGGTCAGAATACTCTGGGAGCAGGCTAGAGTATTCTGGCCCTGAATCTGCCCCAAGCTACCTCTTAGACACTCTGCTGAGACACCAGGCAATTGTTTGCATACACGTCCCACTATGCCATCTGGTGCCATCACGGCTGGCACAAGTTGCTTGTATTCACATCAGAATGAGGCACCCACCATCAATCACATGGCTGGGTGCCTTCAGAATGAGTGACTTGTGCCAGCGTTGGTGGTGTCAGGGGGCACAAGAGGACATGTGTGAGAACATCCACCTGTCATTACCATGGAGGGCTCTGGATTTTCTTACAAGTTATTTAAAAATGTTTTAAGAGTGGAATAGAGAAGGTTTAGTACTGAACTGTCCATACTTCATCAAGACAGTTCACCCTAGAACCAGGGGTTTGGGCCCTGCACCATCCAGACTGGTCACCATGGGAAAGGGATATGTTATTTGGCCCATGAGTACACAGCTCTAGGCTAAGTAATGCAGGAAATATATATATGCACACCTCCACTCTGACGTTTCTCTTTCCCACTTTGTACTCAATCACAAATTGGAAGTTTAAACTGGACAGAACCTGGGGTTATCCAGGATATTAGGCACAATTTTGCAATTGCGTTTCAGATTAAGCTGCATGCCAACTGCTTAGAATCTAAACAGAAAGTGACATGAACCAGAGAATATAGATTTTTGAGAAAATACCATGTTTTCATTTCCATTTCAATCACTCCCTCCTCCTTGTGGCTCTTTGTGTGTGAATATGTTTCGTTTTTAAGCCTTTCCTATTAGCTCTTAACTGAGGAGAAGCAGGGATGCTTTGTAAAGAAAATTATGTAAATAAAATTATTTATTTCTCTGGGTGACTTCTGGTGACACAACTACTGCTTCTGTGTGCATGTGCAAAACACTTATTTCCAAGCCATCAAAGAGTTTTTTCCAAATCTGTCTGAAAAACAAATGTGCTTTCAACCCACTCTCTCACAATAGTAATGTGCTTTTAACGCGTTGTTGTGCTTTGTGTGTGATAATCAATTGTGCATTTGTGTGCTTTTCTGGGATGCCAACACTTTAACCATTTTTGGGATGCAAGCACATAGGTCCCCGTGTGGTTCTCCCTTGAGAACCAGAGAAGGGCAACCAGGTCAGAAATAACTTTTTTTAAAAAAATATCATTTTGATTCTATATCATGGTCTACATTTCACACTTAGTTGAGTAGCAGATGCACTATGGAACCCACCTCGTGAATGGGAAAGTTGCCTATCAGGGCACCAGCAAGAATGTGCCAGTTGCATATCCCTTCCAACTCTGTAAATCTATGCTCCTATGAACAGCAATGACAAGAACAATAAGATTAGATGGACATCTCCAAGGGCCTTGTGTTTCTAGACAGGACAGTCCATCCTGCCCTCAGGGAAGAAGGATGTCTACCTCCAACTCCCCTGCCCCCACCACTCCATCCGACTCAATGTCTCTATTCATTCCAGCTCTATAAATAGTGGAAACCTCCGTAATTCTTACCCAGATTCATTATTACTTTGCCTTAGAGCTCTTTCTCCAAGTCAGCAACCTTGAGACCTCTAAAGAAGCTTCCATCATGAAGTTCCTTATTCTTTTCGTTTTGGTTGGCCTGTTCTTTTCCCAGATTGCTGAAGGTAAGCAAGGAACTTAAGATGACTACAGGAAAATTGAGATAGACAGAGACAGAGACAGAGATAGAGACAGAGACAGAAAAAAAAAAGACAGTCAGACAAAGGCTGGCATCCTGTTAGTGGCATGGAGGTGTAAGTCATGCTACACATGAGGGGTGAATTATTCACCATGGTGAAACAGATATATTCTCTAGATATGGTAGTGGAATTGTGCATACAACAATGTTATGTGTCACAATTCTGCACTGTGGTTGCTCATTGCATATTTCACATTGTGGATGTGCATTACAGTTTCACATTGCGCATTGCAATTTCACGTTGCATTGCAACTGTGCATAGCACAATTGAGCATTGAAATTAAGCAATGACACCCAGTCATCTATGTGATTTGCACAGAGTTGCTGTTCCACATGGGGTAGCTGGTGTTGCATATTTGTTGCAAATACAGATATTTGTATGCTGTGTTGCATGGTGTAGCAAATACCTGCAGGTTATTTCAGCCATGCTGAGAAGATTTTTTTTTCACAGCCATTGGGGAAGAAAGCTCACTTACACCCTCTCCCTGGGTTCCCTGTTAGAGTTCAGGGAGTTTAATGAATGAGAAAATGTATGCTAGATTTTAATCTTGCATCATTCTGCTCTGATCTCAAGTACAGTCGAAGAAATTGAGGTTCTATGGAAATGCTGAGCAGGAATGGAAATAATGTGTTTACATTTTCTTGCTCTTATGAAAAATTGATGTCTTGACGTATCAAGACACCCCACTGAGAAACTGGGCAACTGTTGTAAGATTTGTTTGCAACTTGGGGAATTTTTCTTCATTTTTTTTTTACAATTAACATGTTTGTGTCCAAATATTGATGGGGGTTTTTTTGGGGGGGGGGGGGCGGTGTGCAGAAAGTACTCTATTACAGATTGATAGCTTAGTAAATGTGTGGTGGTGGTGGTGCGATGAAATAATGACTACAAAAGCTGCTGCTCTTTATGGCAGTTGGCGACTTCCATATCTGTGGAGTGGTGAATCCATTTAAGTTAGTGAGACTTTTAAAGGAAGTATTCAAGGTGCTGAAGTCTATCTGCAAAACAAGGCCAGCCCCTGGAATATTGCCTTTAAATCAGTGTTGGGCAAAGTGCAGTACATGGGTCACATATAGCTGGGGTGTTTTTTGTGGTCACCAGTACTCTCAGGTGTCAACATTAATGTTTTGAATTTTGAAAAAAAAAATGCCCTCAAGGCACTGGGGTATAGTCTCAACATTTTTTGCCCCCTTTGGGTCATTTCAGATCCTGCAAAGGCTAAAAAACAGACTTCTCTTGGAGTCCGTTGTTCACCTTTCAAAATATGTGCCCATCTTTTCTCCCCAGTAGATCAGACATCCACTAATGACAACATTTTCTGTTTTATTCAAGGTCGCAAATTGATGCTCTGCAGGGAACAAGGAGGCTTCTGTGTTCATCGGATTTCACGCTGTCCCTCCCATCAGATAATTGTTTCCCACTGTGGAAGCAAGGGCCTAAAATGCTGTAAGATATAGGGAGCCCTAGGTCCATGCAAGTGAATGTCGGCGACTCTTGTTTCCTGATTAAAGAGAAAGACTTTCACTTGATCAACTAACATGGGCTGTACCTGTGCCAAGAGATAAAGAGATAAAGAAATGCAATCTAATCATTAAAAGCATGCTTTTAAAAAGTGGATTGTGTGTGTCTGTGTGTTTTAAAATGCTTGTCTGACCCATTCCAAGATATTTTGTTAAACAAGATGCCTACAGTTATAGCATGATTATTTCCCTTTAACTGCCACAGTGACCCCCTTATTCTTATTCTGTGTGATTCACAAAAGGAGTCCTTGCTAGTGCAAATTCCAACCAAGTCCATTTCATGAGATCTGAAAGAATATGGCTTAAAACAGATCTGCAATGTCTAGGAATTATTGATTCGCAATCCGGGTCTGGTCTGCATAGGACAAAAGACACTCCCCCCCCCCCTCCGTTCTGGGATTGTCCTGTTCAGACAATGCATGTTCCAACTCACTGTTTTGGTGCAAGGAGTCTGCACAATGTTCATAGAATCATAGAATCATAGAATCATAGAGTTGGAAGAGACCACAAGGGCCATCTAGTCCAACCCCCTGCCATGCAGGACCTCCAAATCAAAGCATCCCCGACAGATGGCCATCCAGCCTCTGTTTAAAGGCCTCCAAGGAAGGAGACTCCACTACGCTCCGAGGGAGTGTGTTCCACTGTCGAACAGCCCTTACTGTCAGGAAGTTCCTCCTAATGTTGAGGTGGAATCTCTTTTCCTGCAATTTATATCCATTATTCCACGTTCTAGTCTCTGCAGCAGCAGAAAACAAGCTTGCTCCCTCCTCAATATGACATCCCTTCAAATATTTAAACAGGGCTATCATATCACCTCTTAACCTTCTCTTCTCCAGGCTGAACATCCCCAGTTCCCTAAGGCGTTCCTCATAGGGCATGGTTTCCAGTCCCTTCACCATCTTAGTTGCCCTCCTTTGGACCTGCTCCAGTTTCTCAACATCCTTTTTGAATTGTGGTGCCCAGAACTGGACACAGTATTCCAGGTGGGGCCTGACCAAAGCAGAATAGAGTGGTACTATTACTTCCCTTGATCTAGACACTATACTTCTATTGATGCAGCCTAAAATTGCATTGGCCTTTTTAGCTGCCGCATCGCACTGTTGACTCATGTTCAGCTTATGGTCTACTTGGACTCCTAGATCCCTTTCACATGTGGTCTCATTCAGCCAGGTGTCCCCCATTTTATATCTGTGCATTTCATTTTTCCTCCCTAAGTGCAGAACCTTACATTTCTCTGTGTTGAATTTCATCTTGTTAGCATTGGCCCACCTTTCTAGTCTATTCAGGTCATTTTGAATTTTGATCCTGTCCTCTGGGGCATTAGCTACTCCTCCTAGTTTAGTGTCATCTGCAAATTTGATAAGTATGCTCCCAATTCTGTCATCCAAATCATTAATAAAGATGTTGAACAGCATTGGGCCCAGGACAGAACCCTGTGGGACCCCACTGGTCACTTCTCTCCATTCTGCACAGGAACTGGAGTATCCCTCCCTTTTTTTGCTGTACGCCTTCAAGTCATGTTTAACTTATGATTACCATTAGGTGAATCTATTATGGAGTTTCTTAGCAAGGTGAGTTCAGAGGAGATTTGCCATTGCCTTCCCTTGAAGCTGAGAGCATGAGACTTGTCCAAGATCACCAGTGGGTTACATGGTTGAGCTGGGAACTGAACCTTGGTCTCCTGGTTTGTACTCCAAAACTTAAACCATAACACCACACAAGTTCCCTTTATCCTCACTCAACACATATTTAAAAAGTTTTTTGTTAATCTGGGAAGATCCACAGCCCTCTGTTCCCATGCCATTCCCAGGAAAGATCACAGAGCAGATCATGAAACAGAGAGTCTGTGAACGTTTAGAAAGCAATGTTTGGGAATACAACTCCCTGTCTTATATGGAGTCACACTCTTCCCTTAGGACCCTGTTCGCAGTCTGGGGCTACTTCTAGACTCGTCGCTTCACATGACTAGTCAGGTGAATGCGACGGTCAGGAGTGCCTGTATCAGCTTTGGCTGATACGCCAGCTGCGCCCTTTCCTGGAGATGAAGGATCTGGAAACTGTGGTACATGCCTTGGTCATCTCACATTTAGATTACTGCAATGCACTCTATATGGGGCTGCCCTTGTGCCTAACCCGGAAACTTCAACTGGTTCAAAACATGGCAGCCAGATTAGTCACCGGAACATCCAGGAGAAAGCGCATAACACTTGGCTGCTGTTTTGTTTCCAGGCACAGTACAAGGTGCTGGTTTTGATCTTTAAAGCCCTTCATGGCTCAGGTCCATCCTATCTTAGGGACTGCCTCTCCCCATATGACCCCCCTCGCACTCTTCAGTCCTCTGGGAGGAACTTGTTACAACGTAAGAAAACTAGGCTGGCGTAGACCTCCCAGAGGGCCTTTTCTGCCATTGCTCCCAGGCTATGGAATGGCCTGCTGGATGAGAAGCGCCTTATTACAACTTTGGATTGCTTTAAGAGAGCCACCAAGATGCATCTCTTCCAGCAGACCTTCCCAGAAAACGATTAAACTATCTGTCAACTACAGTCCCTTCTGCCTCACCCATTGAGACATGTGATACTCTCGAGGCCACCCACTTATCAAATCTTAGCTAGAGCCATTTAATGTTTTTATGTCCCAGTGTCTTAATGTTTTATTCTCACTTTCAGTTTAATTCATTTTTAAGGGGTGGGAGGGAGACCGAATTGTTATATTTTAATTGTATGAACTTTTAATTGCTGTTCTCCACCCCGATTGCTCACCCAGAGGGACGGAAAATAAATAAATAAATAAATAAATAAAAATTATTATTATTATTATTATTATTGTCAATATCACAGAAATTCAACATGGGGTTCTGAGAAAAAAATCATGACAGACTAATCTGACCTCCTTTTTGGATAAAATCACCTACTTGATAGACAAAGAGAATGCTGCAGATATAGCATATCTGGATTTCAGTAAGGCCTTTCACAAAGTCCCCCATGACATTCTTGCAAACAAGGAAGTTTATCGCATTCACTTTTTCTACCATTATGGGGATGGGAAGGGGACTCTCAGGAGCACTCCTGAACAGATTTTATCACACTGTCAAGGGTCTGCAAACAGGTCCCATTCCATCACCCGTCCACGTTCAGTGCTGAGAAGCGTCATTTTTGTCCGATGGAAGTTTTCCATTTTCCAAAAATGATGCTTCCCAGCACTGAACGGGGATGGGTGACAGAATGGGACGTGTTTGTGGATGCTTGGCAGTGCGATAAAATCCGTTCAGACACGCTCCTGAGAGTCCCATTCCCGTCCCCATAACAGAGGAAAAAGTGAACGCGATAAACTTCAAGCTTGTAAAATGTGGGCTAGACAAGGTAACTGATACAGGGACTGATTTGGTTGACCAGCCAAACCCAAAGGGTGCTGAACAATGGCTCATCTTCATTCTGGAGAGAAGTGACAAGTGGGGTGCCACAGGGTTCTGTCCTGGGCCCAGTGTAATTCAACATCTTTATTAGTGACATGGATGAAGGAATAGAAGGCATGTTTATCAAATCTGAAGATGGATTAGTAGGAGTAGCTAATTCCCCAGAGGACAGGATCAAAATTCAAGAAGAGCTGAATAGATTAGAAAGCTAGGCCAAAGCTAACAAAATGAATTTCAGCACAGAGAACTGTAAGGTACTGCGCTTAGGGTAGAAAAATGAAATGTATGGATATAGGATAGAGGACATCTGACTTAAGGAGACTATGTGTGAAAGGGATCTAGGAGTCCTATTAGACTACAAGTTGAACATGAACATGAGTCAACAGTGTGATGTGGCAGCCTAAAAGGCCAATGCTTTTCTAGGCTGCATTAATACAAGTATAGTGTCTAGATCAAGGGAAATGATAGTGCCACTCTATTGTGCTTTGGTCAGGTCCCACCTGGAATACTGTCCCCACCTGTCCAGTTCTGGGCACCACAATTCAAAAAGGATGTGGAAAAACTGGAGTGTTTCCAAAGGAGGGTGACTAAAATAGTGAAGGGCCTGAAAACTATGCCTTATGAGGAAAGACTTAGGGAGCTTGGTATGTTTAGCCTGGAGAAGAGAAGGTTAAGAGGTGATATGATAGCCTTGTTTAAATATTTGAAGGTATGTCACATTTGAAGGTATGCTATCTGTCAGGGATGCTTTGATTGAGAGTTCCTGCATGGCAAGGGGTGGGACTGGATGGCCCTTGTGGTCTCTTCTGACTCTATGTCATATGGTTGGGTATGGGTCGTGTATATTTTATCTTGTATTTTTTAATTGATGTAACCCGCTCCGATTGGATACAGAGGAGCGGGCTATAAATAAATAAATAAATAATAAATAATAATAATAATAATTATTATTATTCTATGATGCTACAAATGAAAGATGAGAGGCACTAAGATAGAAATAGCTTTCAGCTTACCTTCCTGCATGCCCATGAAGCACTTCCATTCTATTCTTAACAGAGATTATTGTAAAATATTCCTTTAGTCCTGCTGAGAAAATCCACTTGGCAAAAGGCACGGTTTTTACAAGCAGCTTCCTCTGGAGGAATAACAAAAGTACTATGAGATCATGCAGAAAGGTAAACTGAAAGCAGCTTTTATCTCTCTGCCTCTTGTCTTTCTTTTGTAATGTGATAAGGCCAAATTTCAGATAGCCTGGACTCATACACAAAACAGACATAAACATGTGAATTAAGAGTTAGAATGCAGTCAGTCTTAAACTTCTGAGCAGATGTTTGTGGGATAAAGAGAAAATAACTGAGTACTTCTCATTTAGAGCTTACCAAAGCAGAGGTGAAGGGCCAGGGGTCCTTTAGCACTACACAGTTACTGTAGTTACAATGGAGTTTCCTTTCAAAACCCAATATTTTTTGCAGTATAGTAAACTTAAAGCTTCTGCTGAGCTTTTAGAAATACCGGCTGGAATTTACTTGGGAAGTTAGACTGTCACAAATGGACTTAGGTCTGTGATATATAAAACTGAGCCTTTTTGCAATATCCATTAAGCAAATGGCTACTGTTAGGTTACTAGCTAGAGGAGAAGCCAGATATAGGACTCTTTCAAACGGGGAGGAATTTCTCCCAACTCCGAATGGAGCCAATGCGGATTTATGTAAATTCGCTTGTTTAGCGAATTTACATGAACCCCTGCTCCGTTCGGAATTACTTCCCATTACCCGAAAATAACCCCCTCCTGCCCGAATTTGCATGCGAAGCTTTAATTCGCAATAACGTAAAACCCATGATTGCATTCGAATTGGCTTCCCTCTTGCCCGAATTTGCATGTGAAGAGTTAATTTGCAATAACATAAAACCCATGATTGCATTCGAATTGACCTTAAATTATACTTCCAATTTAGCCTTGTATGAAAGAGTCCCTAGTCACACATGCATTCTAGACCTTAGGAGAGCTGACTTTAGTAAACTTAGGGAAATACTGGGAGTGAACCCCTGGTCAGGAATGGTAAAAGAGAAGGGAGTTGAGGATGGATGGGAGTTTTGCAAAAGGGAGACACTGAAGGCACAATTTCAGACTGTTCCAACAAGGAGGAAAAATGGGAGGTGACTCAAGAAACCAGGATTGATGACAAAGGAATTTTCAACTGAGCTAAGTTTTAAACTGGGTATGTATAAGATATGGAAAAAGGGGGAAATGACCAAGGAAGAATTCAAGCAAATAGCTATCACATGTAGGGGGAAAGTCAGAAAAGCAAAGGCACAGAATGAGCTCAGGCTTGCTAGAGAGGTTAAGAACAATAAAAAGGGCTTTTTTGGGGTGTGGCTGTAGCAAAAGAAAGAAAAAGAAAACGGTAGAGCCACTGCATGGAGAAGATGGCAAAATGCTAACAGGGGACAGAGACAAGGAAGAATTACTCAAAACCTTCTTTGCCTCAGTGTTCCTCAGAAAAGGCAAAGGGTGTTCAACCTGAGGAAAATGGAGCAGAGGACAAAATTTTATTTTATTTAATTTTAATCCCACCTTTCTCCCAAGTAGGGACTCAAGGCGGCTTACAACACACACACACACACACACACACACACACACAATTAAAACAGCATTTTAAAAACAATTAAAATAATCCAATTAAAACAGTGAAACATTTTAAAACATACATAATTTTAAATATACAATGTTAAAATAATCTAAACCAACCCTCCATCCTCTGATAAAACTAGCCCTCCATGATTTTAAAAACCTTGCTGGAATAAAAACATCTTTGTTTGCTGGCAAAAGGCCAGCAGGGAGGGAGCCAGCCTAGTCTCCCCTGGAAGAGAGTTCCTCAGGGTGGGAGCAGCCACTGAGAAGGCTCTCTCTCGTGTCCTCACCAGGCGAGCCTGGGATGGTGGTGGGACCAAGAGAAAGCCTTCTCTTGAGGATCTTAGGGCTCTAGGTGGTTCATATGGGGAGATACAATCTCTCAAATAGTCTGGACCTAAGCTGTGTAGGGCTTTATAAGTCACGACCAGCACTTTGAATTGTGCTCGGAAATGAACCGCTAGCCAGTGAAGTTGTTTGAATACAGGAGTTATGCGCTCCCTATAACTGACTCCGGTCACCATTCTAGGCACAGCATTTTGGACCCACTGAAGTTTCCTATGATACCACAGATGACATCACAATAAGAAAGATGACACCACAATAGGAAAAATGACACCAGAATAGGAAAAATGCAGCCGTCCCTTTCCTTGCTGGACCGGTGTCATGATAACATCATGCCATGTCCCTGATCCAGCCTTTTGAGGGAGCAAAATGTAGCCACAAAAAGCGGCTCCTTTTTGCGCCCTTCAAAGGGGACCATAGCCATGCCAGTGCCACTCTATGGCATCCTTTCAGCACTGCACATTTGGACACAGCACCAGAGGTGCGTCATGATGGCGAGCACCATCTGGAGCAGCATGTGCCATTCTGGCACCCTGGGGTGGAGTTAGAGCAAGCATCATCAGGACACTGTGCCCTGACTTTGCCCACAGGCCAGCCTTTCAGCTGGTCTGTACAGGCCCTAAGTCTCCAGGAGCAGATGAACTACATCCAAGGGTATTAAAAGAACTGACAAATGTAATCTCAGAGCCATTGACAAGGATTTTTGAGAACTCCTGTAGAACAGTAGTAGTCCCAGCAGACTGGAGAAGGACAAATGTTGTCCCCATGTTCAAAAAGGGGAAAAAAGAGGATCCTAATTCTAGGCTGCATCAATAGATGTATAGTGTCTTGATCAAGGAAAGTAGTAGTGCCACACAATTCAAAAAGGATGTTGATTAACTGGAGCATGTCCAGAGGAGGGTGACCAAAATGGTAAAGGATCTGGAAACCATGTCCTATGAGGAACAAGTTAGGGAACTGGGTATGTTTAGCTTGGAGAAGAGATGGTTGAAATGATAGCCCTGTTTAAGTATTTGAAAAGGTGTCACATTGAGGATGAAGGAAGCTTATTTTCTGCTGCTCCAGAGAACATGGGACAATGGATGCAAACTACAGAGCCCTCCCTTCAACCACCATCTTGAGGGGAGAGAAAGGCAAGCCAGCTGCAACAGGCCTTGCCTGAAGGGAATAAGAGCCCTCCCTCCAGTCCATCTGCCTTGGTCCAGGCCTCTGAGGGAGAGAAGAGCTGCTGGACTTTGCCCCTTCCCCACCACCATTCCCTTCTCCTTTTGTGTGGTGTGTTTTTAGATTGTAAGCCTGAGGGCAGGGAAATGTCTAATTAACAAATTGTAAGCCACTCTGATAGCTTTGGCTGAAGAGCGGGGTATAAATAAAATTTATTATTATTATTATTATTACAGGAAATGAGATTCCAGCTCAACATTAGGAGGATCTTCCTGATGGTAAGAGCTGTTTGACACTGGAACACACTCCCTTGGAGACTGGTGGAGTCGTCTTCCTTGGAGTTCTTTAAACAGAGGCTGGATTGCTATCAGTTGAGGTTTGTTTGGTTGTGACTTACTGCATGGTAGGGGGTTAGACTGGATGGCCCTTGTGATCTCTTCCAACTCTATGATTCTAGGAGCCAGCAAAGTGACTGTTGTACATCAGGACTGATGCACAATGGGACCCAATGCTCTTTGAGACACCTGATAGGATGTGCCAATGAGTAGATAGTACAGTCCATCCTGCCCTCAGGGAAGAAGGATGCCTACCTCCAACACCTCCCTCACCACTCCAGCCAGCTCAATGTCTCTATTCATCCCAGCTCTATAAATAGTGGAAACTTCCCCAATTCTTACCCAGATTCATTGTTACTTTGCCTCAGAGCTCCTTCTCTCAATCAGCAGCCTTGAGTCCTCCAAAGAAGCTTCCATCATGAAGTTCCTTATTCTTTTCATTTTGGTTGGCCTGTTCTTTTCCCAGATTGCTGAAGGTAAGCAAGGAACCCAAGATGACTACTGGAAAATTGAGATAGAAAGACAGAGACAGAGACAGAAAAACAGGCAGACATGCTGGCATCCTGTTAGTGGCATGCAGGTGTAAAGTCACGCTACACACGAGGGGTGAATTATTCACCATGGTACAATAGATATATTCTCTAGATAAAGGTAGAAGTGGAGTTGTGCATACAACAATGTTATGTATCATAATTCTGCACTGTGGTTGCTCATTGTATATTTCACATTGTACATTTCAGGTTCACATTGCACATTGCAATTTTACGTTGCATTGCAATTATGCGTAACACAATTGAGCACTGTAGTTAAGCAATGACACCCAGTCTATGTGATTTGCACAGAGTTGCTGTTCCACATGGGGACTGTGTAGCTGGTGTAGCATATCTTCACCTGCAAGTATTTCAGTGACACTGAGAGGATTTTGTATCACAGTCATTGGGGAAGAAAGCTCATTGACCCTCTCTCCCCTGGGTTCCCTGTTAGAGTTCAGGGAGTTTAACAAATGAGAAAATGTATGCGAGATTTTAATCTTGCATCATTCTGCTCTGATCTCAAGTACAGTCAAAAAAATTAAGGTTCTATGGAAATGCTGAGCAGGAATGGAAATAATGCCTTTACATATTCTTGCTCTTATGAAAAATGGATGTCTTGACATACCAAGACACCCCACTGAGAAACTCGGCAACTGTTGCAAGATTTGTTTGCATCTTGGGTTTTTTTTTCCTTCAGTTTTTTTTAAAATTAACATGTTTGTGTTCAAATATTGGTGGTTTTTTTATTTTTAGTACAGGAAACATTCTGTTAAAGATCGACAGCATATCAAATGTGTGTGTGTGTGGGGGGGTGAGGAGTATGATGACAAAAGCTGCTGCTCTTTATGGCAGCTGGCAATTTCCATATCTGTGGAGTGGTGAATCCATTTTAGGTTAGTGTGACCTTTAATGGAAGTATTCAAGATGCTGAGCTCTATTTTCAAAACACGGCCAGCACCTGGGATATTGCCTTTAAATCAGGGTTGGACAAAGTGCAGTACATGGGCCACACATAGCTGGGGTGTTTCTGTGGTCACCAGTACTCTCAGGTGTCAACATTAATGTTTTGAATTTTGAAATATTTTTGCCTCCAAATGCCCTTAGGGGAATAGGGTATTTTCTTTACATTTCTTGTCTCCTTTGGGTCATTTTAGATCCTGGGGAGGCTGGGGGTGTGTGTGTGTGAGAAAAACATGAAGTGACATCTCACTCATTGGGTGCTGGTGAAAATGCTTCCTGTGATCTTTTTAGAAGGGAAAAAAACATTTTTTTTGGTGGTGTGGTTGTGGGGAGTGCTGCCCTCCATATGTTTAATGTGGTCCTCTAGTCTCCCACAGTTGTTCAAACCTCCTTTAAAGTTGGACTAAAACCAGAGTAGATTCTTGTCTCCAACTAAGGAAGCCACCATCAGCCACCAGCTTTTTGGGAAATTTGGCATCACTCAAAAGGCTGTCATTCATACAAATTTTTCCCTCCCATGTTCACCTTTCAAAATATGTATCCATCTTTTCTCCCCTCTAGATTAGACATCCAATAATGACAACATTTTCTGTTTCATTCAAGGGGACAAGGGGATGCTCTGCAAGGAAAATGGCGGCTACTGTATTCCGAAAATTGTACGTTGTCTCTCCAATCAGATACTTCAATTCCATTGTGGAGGAGAAGGTGTACAATGCTGTAAGAAATAAGGAGGCCTAGGTCCATGCAAGTGAATGTTGGCGACTCTTGTTTCCTGATTAAGGAGAAGGACTTTCACTTGATCAACTAACATGTGCCAAGCAGAAAGAGATAAAGAAATGCAATCTAATCATTAAAAGCATGCTTTAAAAAGTGGAATGTGTGTGTATGTGTGATTTAAAATGTTTGTCTGACCAATTCCAAGATATTTTGTTACTTTGACAACATGCCCACAGTTATAGCATGATGATTTCACTTTAACTGCCACACTGACACCCTTATTCTTATTCTGTGTGATTCATAAAAGGAGCCCTTGCTAGTGCAAATTCCAACCAGATTTGGTGAATGAGATCTGAGAGAATATGGCTTATACCAGATCTGCAATGTCACTTTAAGTTCTAGGAATTATTGATTTGCAACCCAGGTCTGCATAGGCCAAAAGACAACCCCTCTCCATTCTGGGATTGTCCTGTTCAGACAATGTATGTCCCAAATCTCTCTTCTGATGCAAGCAATATGCACAATGTCCAGCCCATTCCGCACCAGAACTGGGCTATCCTTCCCTTTTGTTGCTGTATACCTTCAATTCATGTTTAACTTATGATTACCATTAGGTGAATCTATCATGGGGTTTCTTGGCAAGATAAGTTCAGAGGAGATTTGTCATTGCCTTCCCTTGAGGCTGAGAGCCCGAGATCACCAGGGCATTTCATGGTTCAGCTGGGTATTGAACCTTGATCTCCACGTGTAGTCAAACCATAATGCTACACAGGCTTCCTTTATCCCCACTTAACACATATTTAAAAAGGGTGTGTGTGTGTGTGTGTTTTTTTTTTTTTTTTTGGGTTACTCCAGATCTTCTGGGAAGATCCAGAGTGCTCTGTTCCCAGGCCATTCTCATACCAAGAAAGATAAAAGAGCAGATTATTAAACACAAAGTCTCTGAACATTTAGAAAGCAACATCAGTATAATAGAAATTCAACATGGATTTCCGAGAAACAAATCATGACAGACTAAACTGACCTCCTTTTTTGATAAAATGACCTGGTTGGTAAACAAAGGGAATACTGTAGATATAGCACATCTGGATTTCAGTAAGGCCTTTCACGAAGTCCCCCATGACATTCTTGCAAACAAGCTTGTAAAATGTGGGGTAGACAAGGCAACTGTTACATGGACGTATTTGGTTGACCGGCTGAACCCAAAGGGTGCTCATCAATGGCTCATCTTCATCCTGAAGAGTAGTGACAAGTGGATTGCCACAGGGTTCTGTCCTGGGTCCAATGCTATTCATAATATTTATCAATGACAATAAAGGATTAGAAGGCATCTTTATCAAATCAGGTGGAAAGGTTAAATATAGGATGAGGGACACCTGGCTTTATGAAACTACATATGTAAAGGATCTAGGAGTCCTAGTGGACCACAAGTTGAACATGAATCAATAGTCTGATGTAGCAGCTAAAAAGGCCAATACTATTTTAGGCTGCATCAATACAAGTATAGTTTCTATACTATAGTTTCAAGGAAAGTAATAGTGCTTTGGTCAGGCCTCACCTGGAATACTGTGTCCACTGCTGGGCACCACAATCCAAAAAGGATGTTGACAAATTGGAGTGTGTCCAGGGCCACCAAAATAGTAAAGGGTCTGGTAACCATGCCTTATGAGGAAAGACTTAGGGAGCTCGGTATGTTTAGCCTGGAGAAGAGATGGCTAATGGGTCTGTTTTCTGCTGCTCCAGAGACCTAGAATGTAGAACAATGTATACAAGCTCTGGGAATAGAGATTCCACCTCAATATTAGCAGGAACATCTTGATAGTAAGGCCTGTTTGACTGTGGAACACACTCCCTTGGAGGGTGGTGAAGCCTCCTTCCTTGGAGATCTTTAAACAGGGGCTGGATGGATCTGTCGGGAGTGCCTTGATTGAGAGTTCCTGCATGGCAGCAGGTTGGACTGGATGGATCTTGTGGTCTCTTCTGATTCTATGGGGCTTTACAGACTGCTCAAAAAGGGTGGTCTGGTGCCACCTCTTTTTCGTCCACACCTTCATTGCAGCAACCACATGGAGCAGCGAAGGTCTGGATGAAAAAAGGAGCCTGAAGAACCAGCTCCTTTTTGTGTCACGCTGCAATGAGAAAAAATATAAAAGGTGCCATAAAGTGCCTCTATGACGTCGCAGCTGCACATCGCCATATAGAATCTGCACAGTTACGATGTCGTCGCTGCATACACCATGTGTATGGCGCTGCACAGCAATGATGCCCTCATCATGTGCTAGGGTTGTGGGGCGTGTATACACTCTGCAGTGGCAACTGCAGCATGTGATGCAGGTGCCTCTTAGTGCCTATTTCGGACCTATAATTCTATGTTTCTATGCTTCTACAAACGAAAAAACAAAAAAACAAAAAACAGGCAGTAAGAGAAGTGGCTTTCAGCTTTCCTTCCTGCATGTCCACGAAACACTTTCACTTTATTCTCAACAGAGATAATGGTTAAACCATCCCTTTAGTCCTGTTGAGAAAATCCATTTGGCCAAAGGCACCGTTTTTACAACCAGCTTCCTCTGGAGGAATAACCAAAGCACTATGACATCATGCAGGAAAGTAAGCTGAAAGCAACTTCTATCTTGCTGCCTCTTGTCTTTCCTTTGTAATGTGATATGGTCCACTATCTTTCAGATAGCCTGGAGTCATTCACACAATATCCATAAACATGTGACTTAGGACTTAGAATGCAGTCAGCCTTACTTCTGAGCAGACGTTTGTGAGTTAAAGAGAAAATATCTGAGCATTGCTCATTTAGAGCATACCAAAGCAGAGGTGAAGGACCAGGGGTCCTTTCGCACTACACAGTTACAATGCTATTATTCCACTTTAACTTCCACAACATCCTCCAATGGAATCCTGGGATGTATAGTTTTGGGAGGGGCATTTAGATTTGTAAGCCAAAGAGCTCTAGCACTTCCCCAAACTACAAACCTCAGAATCTCACAGGATGTTGCCATGGTAGCTAAAGTGGTATAATTGTTCTATAACTGTGTATTGTGAAAGGGTGCTAGGAATAGTAAAACAGTGGCTGGCATCCTTTTAATGATCTTATGACTGTATAACTCACTTTAATGACCACCCTGTACCCATTCTACTTTTTATCACTGCAATCCAAAATATGTTCACCTAAAAGCCAGTGGAGAACAGTAGAAGAGTGGAAACGTACAGCTAGATACCTAGAGCTCCAAGGTGAGCACATGCAGTCCCCAGAACTCTTTCGATGCCCTTGTCTGCATGGGCCATTGTACCTCACCTCATTCTCACGTCAGAGAATGAACTTCTCAAAAGATCAAAGCCTGACCTATTCATGAGAGAAATGCAGCCTTTGCAAGGCAAGTTAAGATGGATTGAAGCCCTCGGGCTGAAAAAAAGATGCTTCCTGTTTTCTCAAAATCTTGATGGAATTTAGCTTTTTGGAGAACAGTTCCCAGAATCCCCAAGGAGTTCTCATCCAAAAAGTTAACTTCCCTACATTTTTTGGAAACAGGAGGCACCTTTCAGAGGATGCATTTTGCTCTGGCTTTGATCTTCTGAGAAACTAATTCTCTGACGTCTTTGCTTCCCTAGGAAATATTTGCTCATTTCATCAGTATAGGCAGTAAACACCTTGAGCTGCTCATGGTGCTGTAGTTCACATTTACTGAAAAGGGTAGCTTTTCTCCAGCAGTGTCTGGGGAGTGTCCGCTTCAACAGTGATAGCTTATGGTGGGAGTGGTGGGCAAAGAGGAATCCGATCTGGGTTTTAGTCCAAACCTGACAGGAGGTATTTATGCACCTCTCCTCAAAATAGGTTCAGAATTTGTCTCTGCATCTTTAAAGTTCACAAGAAAATGTGAAGCACATCCATCATGCCACTGACATGGAAACTAGTAGTCATCACTTCTTCCTCAGGCAAATGTGATTTTTGGCTGGTTTCATTCCCAAAAGGAATAATGGGTAACCTTCACACTTTTCTTCCCATTGTGAGAAGGTTATTTGAAATTTGGGACTTATTGGCTCGATCTAGATGGGCAAAATGTGGTGCCTTTAGGGCGAAAAAGGGCGTGAATACGATTAGGGAGAATGCAGTGTCCGTACCCTCCCTAACCCTAAAGTGTATGGGCGCTGCCATTTTAAAATGGTGGCATCCATATGGGTGCGCCATAAGAATGTCAAAAACAGAGCTCCTTTTTTGTGCCGGGTCCTTGGCGCGGCCTTTAAACAGCCATGCCAAGGACACAGGAGGGAAAAGGCTGTGGCGGCAGCCCCTTTAGCCCCTCGCCTATGCCAGGGAGAGTGGGGTGCAGCGGGCCGCTTCCCCGCAGCCTTCAGAAGTGGCGGGATGGGGCTCTGAGGCTGCCGGTGCAGCAGCCTTGGCTTCATCTTGCCACTTCTTGGGACAAATGCAGACTGCCCCTTTTGGGCGGTCTGTACTGCTCCATAGTGTGCAAAATTTGGTACTGAGGCCAGGGTTCATAGGATCATAGAATCAGAGTTGGAAGAGACCACCATGGCCATCCAGTTCAACCCCTTGCCATGCAGGGACTCTCGATCAAAGCATACTCGACAGATGGCCATCCAGTCTGAAATCTGAAGATGGATTAGGAGGAGTAGCTAATTCCCCAGAGGACAGGATCAAAATTAAAGAAGTCCTGAATAGATTAGAAATCTTGTCCAAAACTAACAAATTGAATTTCAACATGAATAAATGTAAGGTACTGCACTTCAGGTGGCCATCCAGTTCAACCCCCTGCCATGCAGGGACTCTCGATCAAAGCATACCCGACAGATGGCCATCCAGTCTCTGCTTAAAAACCTTCAAAGAAGGAAACTCCACCACTCTCTGAGGGAGTGTGTTCCACTGTTGAACAGCCCTTACTGTCAGGAAGTTCTTCCTAATGTTGAGGTGGAATCTCTTTTCCTGCAGTTTGCATCCATTGTTCTGTGTTCTGTTCTCAGGAACAGCAGGAAACAAGCTTGCTCCATCCACAATGTGACATCTCTTCCAATACTTAAACAGGGCTATCATATCCCCTCTTAGCCATCTCCTTTCCAGGCTAAACCTGGACCAGTTTCTGCTGGAGAGAAGGAGAAGGAGAAGGAGAGCAGCTCCTGAGTGGCCACTTTTAAGTGGGCGAGTGTTGAATTTTTGAAAACACTTGGGAGAGTGTGTTGTTGCTGGGGGGCTGGAGCTTCTGTGAGTCATACTTGTGAGTCACTAAGGGGTGGAGCTAGCACTCTAGCTCTCAGAGCCGTTCTAGACCTTTCTAGACCTTTCTAAACAGTTCCTGCTGGGGATGAGCTTCTGCAAGTCATTAGGGGGTGGGGCTAGCAGTCTAGCTCTATATAACTCCTTCCAGAGCCACACACCTAATGGCGTGTAAATTTTATCACTAGTAGTGATTAAGTAAAAGTCCAGGTCACCAGGGGCTTTTAACGTTGGTGTTTACTGAGGGTTTTTTTTTTTTTTAAGATGGAAGCCCATAATTCTGTTTCAGGGACTAATTAAGACTTCTCAGTAGGGACACTGAGGGAACTGCCACAGGCACCATTCTGTCACCCATGCTTTTAAACATTTACACGAAGTCACTTGGAGAGGTCATCCAGAAGCATAGAGCGTGGTGTTATCAGTACACTTGTAAAGGTAAAAAGCCAATAAAGCCATTGATAACCACATTAATAACCAATAGTTTACATAGAATAGAATTGGCTAGCTAGAGCACACTTTGAAATTGGCCTGACTATGGGCAATCAGTAACCCCCACCCCTTGTCTTGTTCCAGCAGACACAGCATTTCTTTCTCAAATGTGTCTCTAAGCTCAAGGTCACATCTAGCCGACCAGAGATAGCACCTTTGTATGTAGTCTATTCATAAATGTTGCATTTTGCTTGCTAGAGGAGATTCATGCCAACAAGTTACTGTCCGGTTAGAACCAGCCAAACCATGTGGAAATAGAGAAAGAAAACTTAAGTTTGTAAGAGATGTTTTCTGCGCATGTCATAAATCTGTAGAGAAGTTATAAAACTGTCTTTCAAATGGGAGGAGCTCAGTCTTTGGAGGACACATCCCCAGAGGCTCAACTATTGCATGCAATTAAGCTGTTTGGAGAATAAAAGGCTGAATTTGTTTTTTGGAATTCTTCTCACCTTGCCTCTTTTTACACAATTGACTGTGAATGGGTTTATTGACCTTGATTACCTTAACACACTGATGACACACAAAATCCATTTCTCCATGTCTCCGACTGAAGCAGTGACCAAGGATGGCATCTCCACTCTGAACACCTGCCTTAAGTCGATAATGGGCTGGATGAGGGAAAACAAGCTCTATACACCTTTAAGAAGGCACTTAAGACGGATCTCTTCCGGAGGGCTTACCCTTCTGATCTATCTTAATGGACTGAGAGAACAACTCCTCACTTGGACGATTTGAAATACTGTACTGTAAGATGGTAATTGTGGTTTTGGCTATTGATCGATTGATTTTTTTTTGGTTTTAGGATTTTATATTGATTGTAATATTGACTTTTATGTTGCTCTCCTGCCTCAATCCATAGGGAGAGGCGGGATATATAAATAAACATTTTATTTGACCTCCACAGACAAAATAATCTCACAATGTGATTTTTCAAAGAGGTACAGTTTACTCTCTCCCCAGACTTGCAAAAGAATCATAGAATTATAGAGTTGGAAGAGACCTCAATGGCCATCCAGTCCAACCCCATTCTGCCATGCAGGAATACACAATCAAAGCACTCCTGACACATGGCCAGCCTCTATTTAGAAACCTCCAAAGAAGGATACTCCACCAGTCTCCAAGGCATCATCTCCCACTGTCAAACAACTCTTACTGTGAAGAAGTTCTTCCTAACGTTGAGGTAGAATCTCTTTTCCTGTAGTTTGAATCCATTGCTCTGTGTTCTATCTCTGAAGCAGCAGAAAACAACCATGTGCTATCCTCAATATGACATCTTTTCATGCCCATAAATCATGTCCATAAATCCATAAATGGATTTCTTAAATAGGAAAAAAATGTTTTTCCAGGGTTTTTATTTTATCCAATTCTAATTTCCAGAGTAATTATATCTCTTTAAAGGCCACAGGATCAGCATTAAGTTGTTCTACCTGTTAATATAAAATATCTATCTCCAGCATAATGAAAAAAGTTGGTGAGAATGTGATGGGGCGGGCACTTATCTGCACACATGGTGTTTTTGCTCTTCTTTAACAGTGCCATATTTTGGAGGGGTATCTGCTGAACTACATAAAATAACTGGGCAACAATTGGAAACTTCACCTATATTGACTATCAGTTTTCTTGGATGTTTCCACCCCCTCCACAAATGCAATGGGCCCTTTGTATCCACTGGGATTTGGTATCAGGACACCTCATGAATACCAAAACTGATGGATACTCCAACCCCATTATATACAGTGGGGTAGTAAAATAGTGTCCCTTATATAAAATGGCAAAATCAAGGTTTGCTTTTTGGATTTTTCTGGGGGGGTGGGTGGGTGGGAATATTTTCAAGCTGTGGGTGTACAGTTTTCAAAGAATCCTAGAGCTGGAAGAGACCACAAGGGCCATCCAGTCCAACCCCCTGCCATGCAGGAACTCCCAATCAAAGCATCCCCGACAGATGGCCATCCAGCCTCTGCTTAAAGACCTCCAAGGAAGGAGACTCCACTACACTCCAAGGGAGTGTGTTCCACGGGAGTGTGTTTTCAACTCACGGATGCAGATAACGAGGCCCTGTGGATAACGAGGGCCAACTTCACAAATATAAATATTTTTTAGTCTCTTTCTGTTTAGCTGCTTAAATGGAAATAGGAAAGGCACTGAGCTCACCCTGACTTTCCTTCCCCAGAGAAGAGGGGCCAGTCCTTGTTTTTTTTGAAACCCTAGTAATAGCACTTTTCAGCATGAAAGTTTTGTGGTGGCAGGTTGATTCCTTTGAGGACACCCTACAATTTTGTAGCACTGGAATTCGTTTAGAGCACAGAGAATTGCTTTTCAGCAGTCATTTCTTGTTGCAGTGGCCATGATCTCAAGGACTTCATTGTGAGCTAATATGATATAAGGTGAGGCTACTTCCCATCTGGAAGTAAATCCCATTATATTGAATGGGAATAGCTTTAAAACAGAAATGGAATTGCTCCAGAGAAGAAAACTATACAATTGTCTGGTTAGTGATGATTTTGTAGTGATGATTTTGTACATTTTTGTTGTTGTTGGTCTTTCCACACAATAATGACACAATTAAATTAGTCTCAGTTAAGCCCTGAAGTATCTCAGATTGTTGCTCCTGCTTTACAATAGAATTGTTCACCTACTCCATTCATTTGTTTGAAACCATGAAGTATGCGTCAATATTCCATTGTTTCTGCAATCTTATAAATAGAAGGAAAGCTCCTTTTTGATCCAGATTTCAATGCAGATCTTCTTTAGAGCGGTTCCCTCTCTCTGAGCCTGAGCATTTACAACATGGGGTCACCATATCTTCTCTTTGCTGCATTTGCTTTCCTCTTCTATATGGCCTCAGGTAAGAGGGCAGCTCAGCCTGCTGCCCTATATAGGGAGAGACTGAATCAGGCACACATTATGGCCTGAATCCTAACAGTAGTCTCAGGGTGCATCTACACTGTAGAAATAATGCAGTTTGATACCATTTTAAGTGCTGTAGCACCATCCAATAGAAACCTGGGATTTGCAGTTTACAAGGTCTTTACCCTTCTCTACCAAACTCCTTGTGCCTTACAAAACTACAAGTCCCAGCATTCTGTAGGATGGACCCCTGGCTTTGCTTCTATAGTGTAGATGCACCCACAGGTAGAATAGATATACTGAAAGTCCTGAAAGTGGGGAAAGTGTGGCTAGTAGGACAAGGTTAATTTTTTTGTACAAGGCGCTGGAATACAGTGGTCCCCCGGGTTACGAAAGGTAATCCGTTCCGGATTACCTTTCGTAACCCGGAAGTATTCGTTTCCCAGGGGACCGCTAATTCTGCCGGACCACGCAGCAGATTTAAAGGGGCCGCGCGGTTTTTCTTGTTCGTATCCCAGGGGATCCTTCGGATCCCGGGGGATATTTTTTGGTCCCGCCGGTTTCGGATCCCGGGGATCTCGTTCCCAGGGGGATTCGTAAACCGGGGGACCACTGTATTTTTAGTTTTTGTGTGTGTATATATATATATATATATATATATTGTCCCCCAAATGCCTTGAAACATCCCTTAGGGGATGTTTATGACACTTTTTCGCAAGGGCTGTTTTAGGCCAAGGACAGTAACCCAGAAGTTGACTTGGGGGACATTATCACATGAGGTTATATAGTGGAATTTCAACAGAATAAAGGTGTCCTTGGCCAGTACTTATTGCATGATGTTGTCCTGCTGCTGCCTTGCATTCCATTTGTTACTGTAGTGCACATTTTCACTAACAGAAAAAACCTGTCAATGGGTTCTCAATCTCGCTACTATTGCACAACTTCCTTTGTGCAATAGGTCCCTTCTGCTGCAGTTCCACTTCCCAGGCACTCACATGGTGTGAGTGGGCATGAATCTGCTCATCTCACACACCCTCTCACAGCCATTGCTTCCTTCTGCAGCTTCCCAAAGTTGGCTTCTGTGGGCACATTCACACAGCAGCCAGTTTTGCAAGGCAGTTGATGGCTGGGGCAGCTTACATGGGACTGCAGTGTGCATGGGCACACAGAAGCCCTTTGCTTTAGGAAGCACCTCCTTTCCCCACTCACCCTTGCTATTTCCAGGCAGACTGTTTCCCTTTCCCATTTTTTTCTTTTGTACTTGTTTTAATTCTATCCCATTACCATAATTCTGCAATTGTGGTAAAAATAAAAATAATAAAACTCAAAGGCATGATGGTTAGGGCATAAAGCAGGTTTATGGAGGCTGCATGAAAGAGAGAGGGGGGGGGCATAGATTCCTAAAGCAATGCCTTAACTCTACTGCAGAGAAGTGTGATAATGAATGTTTCTAAGCCAATATGTTTTCAATTCCTTAAATTAATGCAATTGCAGTGAGACAATAGGCTTGGTGCGATAAAGTCCTGAAAAAGCAGATCCATACACCTGAGGAACACTTATACATACAAATGCCTACCTGAAATCCAGCTATTCACTCAGCAGTTGACTCAAATGACTCAAATGTCAGGACAAAATGACAAGATGTAAACCAATATTATGGGTCTACTCTTGTCAGGACAAAATGATAGGATATAAACCAATATTATGTTTAATGTGTGGGATCTGAATACTTTAGAAGCATTCTGTTCATGAAACATTGTATTCATGCTATATAGAACTTGGGCAAGTTTGGAAAACTTACTTTGATTTTTATTTTTTGGGGTGTCTATAGCTTCTGGACTGAACTTCCCAGCCATAACAATGATGGAAAGGTTTGCAGTGCTGTAGAAAGCATATTCATATCCAGTCAACATTTGATCAGAAAATGGCTAAAAAAAATAACCAAAATAATAATAATAATAATAATAATAATAATAATAATAATACCCACAAGCAATGTCTGGATGCCAGCAGGAGGGGATGATCATGGGTTTTTGAGGAGAAGTACTCCCCAGCTTTCATACTTTGCCCTCCTGGTGTGTAATATGACTACCTTTCTTAGGCTATAACCCTCACAGTATGTGTAACTGATTCAGAGACCAGTACTTTAAATGGAAATGAAACAGGTGCCAAGTGGGGAGAATCATAATGAAATTAAGCCACCTACTACCACACTGACACACCAATAAAACCACCCACTGGTTCAGTATGGTAGTCAACTTAGGACTTGAGATCCAAGGAAGGATTTTGGGGGCAAAAGGGCAAGGTGAGAGACAGAAGCCCAAGGGCAGGAACTGTGAGGCAAATGGTGTTTTTTGTAGTGCATACCTCGACAGTTCTGATTTTTTTAAAAAATAGCACATATTTCTGCACAGAATAGTTTCTACAATCATGACACTCAGATATATTTCTCCATGACCAGATCATCTGCTCAGACCTCAGATGGCGTCTCTCCTCTCAATGACTGTCACATCTGGATTACTGTAATGCACTCTACATGGGGCTACCCTTGTGCCTAACTTGGAAACTTTAACTGGTTCAAAACATGGCAGCCAGGCTAGTCGCTGGAACATAGAGGAGAGAGCATATAACACCTGTGCTCAAATCTCTCCACTGGTTGCCGATCAGTTTCCAGGCACAGTACAAGGTGTTGATTTTGACTTTTAAAGCTCTACATGGCTTGGGTCCAACTTATCTCAGAGACCCCCTTCTCCCATATGAGCCCCCTCGCACACTTTGGTCCTCTGGGGGGAACCTGGTTCAGACTGTAAAAACTAGGCTGTCGCAGACCTCCCAGAGGGCCTTTTCTGCTATTGCTCCCAGGCTGTGGAATGACCTGCCGGATGAGATGCGTCTTATTACAAACTTGGAAGGCTTTAAAAAAGCGACCAAGATGCATCTTTTCCAGCAGGCCTCCCTGGATAGTGGCTAGTTCTCCCACCGCCTGATGGCTCCTTGCTCCCTCCCCTTCCCCCCATCCAGCCGCCTACACTGGACCTTGAAAGGTTATGTTTTTTAGATTTGAATTGCTTTAACTATGATCAGTTTAATTCTGTTTTAAGGGGAGGGAGGTGGGTATGTTTTGTATAGTCTGGAAGATTTTAACTGTATATATTTTTAACATGTTGTACCCCACCCCGATTGCTCACTCAGAGGAGCAGGTTAAATATCTATTATTATTATTATTATTATTATTATTATTATTACTACTACTACTACTACTACTACAAAACTTTAGGATGTGTGAATATCACACAAGAGATGGGCAGAAATATTAATCTTCTCTGTAGTGAGGAGTACATGATAACACTTACATTTATTCATCCATATTTTCAAGGACACAATAATCATTACTGGGAAAGGCTGCATCTGCACTGCACTGCACCGTTTTAACTGCCAAGCTCAATGCTATGCAATCTTGGGATTTGTAATTTGTTATAGTACCACATCTCTCTGACATAGAAGCCTAATACTTCACAAAAGTGCAAACCCCAGATTGATACAAGGCAGTTAGCATGGTCCCAAACTGCATTATTTCTGCAGTGCAGATGCAGCCCCAGAGAAAGGTTCTGTCACAGGTCCATCAACACTTAAGTACATTGTGGAGTCGAAGGCTTTCATGGCTGGCATCCATTGTTTTTTGTGCAGCTTTCGGGCTATGTCGCCATATTCTAGAAGAGTTCCTTTCTGATGTTTCGCCAGCATCTGTGGCTGGCATCTTCATTCTCAGAAGATGCCAGCCACAGATGCTGGCAAAACATCAGAAAGGAACTCTTCTAGAACATGGCCACATAGCCTGAAAGCTCCACAAAAAACTATTTAAGTAAGTTACATCAACTCAATGTGTCTACTGTAGTTGGGATTACCAACTGGAGTGAGGCTACTGATAGCAAAATCTCTTTTTGTATAGGGCAGTCAAGTCAAACTTCTGGAAGTGAAGAATGCTCCACCAGTGAAGATGGTTCCAGTGGTTGTGATAATAATGGTAAGCAACACTAAGACCTGAACGTTTTTAGTCCTGACTAAAGCATCAAATGTCATCTTTACAGATAATGTATGTACAGCACTGTGTTTTATGTACAGCACTGTGTAAATTTACAGCACTATATAAATAAAGGTTAATAATAATAATAATATCAGTTTAAATGACTACCGATGTAAAATAAAGAACTATTCTTATCTTTATTTTTATTATTGTTATTAATATGCCATCTTTCTCCCAATATAGGGACTCAATGTGGATAGCAACCAAATTTAAATCAGTGCAAATTAAAAACAATGCAAAAGCACTAAATGTATAAAAACAATTAAACAATGCATAAAGGGAAAAATTACACATTAAAATATTAAAATGTATTAAAAACTGTATACAAACCTTGACATCTGAATCACACAGCTTTTAAAAGTCCAATCCTTGTCAGTTTGAAAAACAAATGAAGGCACAAAAGTGCATGCCACCCAAAGCAGAGCAGGGATGGGGCCATCCTGGCCTCTCTAGGGAGCTGGTTGCAGAATATACATGGAATCATATGAACGCTTGAGGAGTATTATATTCATTTGTTTCTGGTGCAATTTGCTCAAGTAAACATGCACATTAGGAGATGGGATCATTGGTGTGGAAAACATGACCTGTGGAGAAAATTTGATGAAAATAGATAACATTTATTTCATTTGTATGCCATCTTTCTCCCAGGAGGAACCCAAGGTGGCTCACAGGTTTAAAAAGAATTCAAGAAGATAAATTTATAGGTCATGGGAATATTCTTTAAAGACTCAAGGAGCTGTCTCATATGATTTTCTGCTGCCCATGAGATCTGGTCTAAATTTAATAGTCACAGTGTACAGGAGGGTAATTAATATATCATCATGTCAGCGTGGCTTTTATTCAGAATGTGTGCTCTAGCTATGTTTTTTTTTTTTAAAAAAAACGCTTATATGTTTAATGTAATTTTATACTGCTTTTAGCTAGATTATTTTCTTTGTTTTTAATTTTTATCATCAAGCTTTTAAAATTGTTTTATCTGTAGTCACCTTTGGTCCCTTTCTTGGAGAAAGGAGGCATATAAATGAAATGAATAAATTAGCTAAATTGAATTAATTTGGATTAAAGGGGTTAATTAGAAATCAAGTGAGATATTTCTGGGTAAAGTGAGCTGTTAACAATCAGGGAAAACTGACAGTAGAAATGGAAGCCTCTTCTTCATAGGTGAATTTTAAGAAGAGGATGGGAATATCATAGGTTGGAGACAGTCCAGGATTTCTTGTACCAAGGTAGAACTTGGATTTGAAGTTTTGTTGCAAACTCTATGCTGCAGTGTCCAATTTTTCATGTAAACAGAGGAGACAACTTAAATCTAGGGGACATTTATTTCTGATTTGGATAGCTCCTATGTCTCAGAAGGAGATGTGCCAGAAGCTATTTTTAAAAAAGATGGTCTAGAGATTTGAAACTTTCCAGTAGCCGATCCCTGCTGATCTATAAATATTAGATAACCAGACAGTATTTAACCTAAACGTGTTGCTGTTCTTTTGGTAACCTTTCATAAGTTTTTCCACATCTTTTAAAATCTGTATACCTGGATCTCTTTCACAAGTCAAAATTTACTTTCTCATTGATAACCAATTTTGATTTTAAATAAAGGCTTTGAAGGGGAAAAAATGGAGTCTCCACTTCTTGGAGAGGAAGAAACTGATGGAGACAATGGTCCTGAACCCACTCAACTCAAAGACAGAGAGCCTGGTGGGGCCAATGAAACTGACCCAACTCAACCCAAAGACAGAGAGCCTGATGGAGACAATGGAACTGATCCCACTCAACCCAAAGACAGAGAGCCTGATGGAGACAATGGAACTGACCCCACTCAACCCAAAGACGGAGAGCCTGGTGGAGACAATGGAACTGATCCCACTCAACCCAAAGACAGAGAGCCTGATGGAGACAATGGAACTGACCCCACTCAACCCAAAGACGGAGAGCCTGGTGGAGACAATGGAACTGACCCCACTCAACCCAAAGATAGAGAGCCTGGTGGGGACAATGGAACTGATCCCACTCAACCCAAAGACAGAGAGCCTGGAGGAGACAATGGAACTGATCCCACTCAACCCAAAGACAGAGAGCCTGATGGAGACAATGGAACTGACCCCACTCAACCCAAAGACAGAGAGCCTGATGGAGACAATGGAACTTACCCCACTCAACCCAAAGACAGAGAGCCTGGAGGAGACAATGGAACTGATCCCACACAACCCAAAGACAGAGAGCCTGGAGGAGAGAATGGAAGTGACCCCACTCAACCCAAAGACAGAGAGCCTGATGGAGACAATGGAACTGATCCCACTCAACCCAAAGATAGAGAGCCTGGTGGAGACAATGGAACTGACCCCACTCAACCCAAAGACAGAGAGCCTGGAGGAGACAATGGAACTGACCCCCCTCAACCCAAGCCTGGAGGAGACAATGAAACTGACCCCACTCAACCCAAAGACAGATTGCCTGATGGAGACAATGGAACTGACCCCACTGAACCCAAAGACAGAGAGCCTGGTGGAGACAATGGAACTGAACCCACTCAACCCAAAGACAGAGAGCCTGGTGGAGACAATGGAACTGACTCCACTCAACCCAAAGACAGAGAGCCTGGTGGAGACAATGGAACTGACCCCACTCAGCCCAAAGACAGAGAGCCTGGTGGAGACAATGGAACTGACTCCACTCAACCTAAAGACAGAGAGCCTGGAGGAGACAATGGAACTGACCCCACTCAACCCAAGCCTGGAGGAGACAATGGAACTGACCCCACTCAACCCAAAGACAGAGAGCCTGGTGGAGACAATGGAACTGACCCCACTCAACCCAAGCCTGGAGGAGACAATGGAACAGACCCCACTCAACCCAAAGACAGAGAGCCTGGAGGAGACAATGGAACTGACTCCACTCAACCCAAAGACAGAGAGCCTGGTGGAGACAATGGAACTGACCCCACTCAACCCAAGCCTGGAGGAGACAATGGAACAGACCCCACTCAACCCAAAGACAGAGAGCCTAGTGGGGACAATGGAACTGACCCCACTCAACCCAAAGACAGAGAGTCTGATGGAAACAATGGAACTGACCCCACTCAACCCAATGATAGAGAGCCTGGTGGAGACAATGGAACTGACCCCACTCAACCCAAAGACAGAGAGCCTGGTGCAGAAAATGGAACTGACCCCACTCAGCCCAAAGACAGAGAGCCTGGTGCAGAAAATGGAACTGACCCCACTCAACCCAAAGATGGAGAGCCTGATGGAGACAATGGAACTGAACCTACCCAACCCGAAGAAGAACAAAATGCTGGGGAGAAATTCCCTGAACCTCATCGTCTCCAAGAAAAATCTCCTTGGGAGAATCACCCTGAATCTCCCACTCCCACAGTGGATGAACCTTCTGAAAAAAAAGACTCCTAGTCTGCCCATTTGCAGTAGAAACAACACAATGGTGAGAAAATCCTATGGTCTTCCTCTTCTAAGTGGAGCAAAATCTGAAGAGAATGTTCCTCAATTTCAATCCCCTCAATGAAATTTGCCCACTAAATTCAAACACAAACCCAGTTTGCCCATGAGAAAGACCCTGAGTCTCTCACCATCCAATAGATCTACCAATAGAAAAAATCTCCCCCCCCCCTTTGTGTGTGTGTGCATAGAATCCATTTCTAAAATGAAAGATTCTGATTCAGCCTCCCATATAAGAGGAATAATCCAACTGTGAGAAGGGAGTTTATCACATGGGAGGAATTTCTCCCAATTTTGAATGGAGCCAATTCGAATTCATGTAAATTGTCTAGTTTAGCAAATTTACGTGAATTCTAATTGCGTTTGGAATGCTTTCAGAATGACTTCCCATTTTCCGAAAATGACCCCCCCATTGCCCGAAATTGTGTGACATACTTTAATATGCAATTTCTTGAAACCCCATGATTGCATTCGGAATGACTTCCCATTGCCTGAAATTGCATGAGATACTTTAATACATAATACCATGAAACCCCTTGATTGCATTTGGATTGCCATTGCATTATACCCCCAAAATCCGTCGTATGATAAACTCCAAAGTGTCTCATTACCTATGAAAATCCATTCAATAAAGAGAAAGGACATTGTATTCCCCCACCTGACAGTCAGCTGAAAAGAAACCTGAGTCTTTACCCTCCCCAAGATGAACAATTCACTCTGGAGAAGGATTTTGAACCCTTTTTCACATAAAGAACAACTCACGGAAGAGAAAAACCATGAACCCACCAAACCCCACCAGAAACTACTTCCTCAAGAGAAAGATTTCTCTTCTTCCCAAATGTGGGTTCCTCCATATGGGGTAAATGTGTTGGGAGACTGATGGAAGTTGTAGCATTTGTTACTGTATCCAAACAACATTTTTGTTGTCCTCTTTCTCTGAAGTGCCCACTGCAACTTTTTTTCTCTCCACTTAAATGGATTTCTTTTAAATTCTGAGACATATTAGAATGAATTAAGTTTTCTGTTCTCCTCCTTGCTCCCCTTTTGTTAAATAATAATAATAATAATAATAATAATAATAAATTAGAAGTGTTATGTTTTTTTCTGTGGCACCTACTCTTCAGTAGGAGGGAAGGACACCAGTTTTCTCGTTGCTGCCAGCACCCACTAAAACCGGCTCCCCCAAGTTTCATGACGTAATAGAAAATCACGGATGGGTTTAGCTTGTCCTGTTTCCCTTGGCTTCCTCATCCACTGGCCAGGGTACTCCAGGGCAGCCTAGACTATTCTGGCCCTGCAGCTGCTCAACATGCCCCTTGGTCTCCATTCTCACATTGTGGCTGCTGTCTGTACAGGTGTCCCACTAGGCCACAAGGCACATCTACTGCCATTGTGGGTCACATACTTCTGAGGTCAGAACAAGGTGATCAGTGATGGCTGAATGCAGGGCACCTTGTTCTGAACTCAAAACAACTAACCCGTGGTGGTAGTGGGCATGCCAGGTGGCCCAGCAGGGTCACCATGCATGAATGCAAGGCTCCGGATCTTCCCAGAAGATCCAGAGCCTTGCAGTCCCAGAAGATCCTGAGTAAGAGGTAAAGGTATTTTTAAAACTCTATTTTAAATGTGTTATACCCCAGTTATACCCTGGTAGTCAGTGTGGTGTAGTGCTTTGAGTGTTAGACTATAACTCTGGAGACCAGGGTTTGATTCCCATCTTGGCCATGAAACTAACTGGGTGACCCTGGGTGAGTTATACTCTCTCAACCTCAGAATATGGCAATGGCACGCCCCCACTGAAGAAACATGCCATGAAAACCCCATTCCACGTTATCCTTAGGGTCACCATAAGTCAGAAAAGACTTGAAGGCACATAACAACAACCACAACCAGTTCTGCAGTGGAATGTGATGGACATCGTCTGTACTATAGCTTTTTGTGGGGCTTTTGGGCTATGTGGCCATGTTCTAGAAGAGTTCTCTTCTAGACTCTTTTAGAACATGGCCACATAGCCCGAAAGCCCCACAAAAAACTATGGATGCCGGCCATGAAAGCCTTTGACTCCATATCGTTTGGAGTTTGGAGGGTTTGGGTCTAATGCCAGAATGGTCCTTTTGGTCCCTGCAGGCAAACTAGAATAACCTGCAAAAAGGGAGATAGACAGAGAAAACAAAATTCAAACCACTTGAATGAAATGACTTACAATCACAAAAGGGTCTGATTGACCTTTTTTTAACCTTTTGTTTTGAAGCAATGATGTGGCTACTTCACAGAGAATGAGTTCAAATGTAAATGTTTTCTTATGTCTGAACTCATAGGAAGGTGGAAAAGTATGTGTAGTAAATGGAAAGATTGCAGTCAGTACAAGATGTGGAGAAAAATCTTGTATTGCAACACGGAGCATGGATAGAGCTTCCAGACTAAAAACTGGGGAACACTTCTGTAACATTAATGGTTGTTTATAGCATCAGCAGGTGTTGCTTGTCATGCAACTAGGTAACAGGCAACACCTGCTGCAATGCCCTTTACACAACCCTTAAAGGTATAGGAGTCTTCCCAAGCTTTCACTCTGGCAGCCATAAGCATGAAAGCCACAGTTAAAACAGAATGTGACATGTACATTCTGGGTTTGGATGGAAATCTACTGAACAAGCAGATATGGTGAGTAAGGAACAAGCAGATATGGTGAGCTGCTTTTCAAATGTAGATTGTCTTGAACTAGGACACAGAACATTTGGACACCATGAGCTGAATGGCAAATGTAACTTGGAAAGAAAGAATTTAGGAAAAAGTATAAAGATACAATATATAATACTTGCAAAAATAACTGTATAAAATTCAAAAAATAGAAAGCACCAGGCCATCAATTCCTAAAGACTGAAAAGCTGTCTGAACAGCTACTAGACCTAGTTCACACTAATCTGTATGGACTCAGTCAGAAACTTTCAAACCAAGGAACCATTATTTACTGACTTTTGTAGATGATTATTTCAGATACTGTTAGAATATCTTGATGAAAAAGTAAAACTCATCCAAGAAATTTGGCATGAAACCTGTTTCTTTGGGCATGCAATTGGGTGATGGCCTCTTGAATCACACTAAAGCATACAGTAGAGCAAAGCACAGAGAGACACAATATCATATTCTCCCGTAAGTAAGTAACTGAGATTGGAAGGATGTCCTTGCCTATAGACAGCCTCCCAATCTGAAATGGTTGCTTTTAGTTACTTACAGGATGCACAACACAGACTGGGAGATAGGCAAAAGACCTTGCCATCAATCCAGATGCCAACTCTCTCCACACTTCTACTCAAGAAATATCATCACAGGATCTAATCACATCACCCACAATATTAGAGGCACTTTCACTTGCTCATCTTCTAACATGATATATGTCATCCTCTGTCAACAATGCTCTTCAGCACTCTACACTGGGGAAATAGACCAGTCTTTGTGCCAGAGGAGAAATGGACATAAATTAGACATTAGGAATGGGAATGAACAAAAACATGTTGCAGAACACTTCAGTATTCCTGGGCATTCCATCCCTGACCCCAGGACAGTTGCCCTGAAACTAAAAACCTAGAAAGAAAGATTGGAAAAAGAAACAGCTGAATGAGAATACTGTCATGGCCAACCCAGTGGAGGGTTCGAAGAACGAGGAGGAGGTCGTGGCTACTCAGGTGCAGGAGCAACTTGAGGCCATGCCAGGTCCCAGTTCTGCTCTGCCAGATCCCAGCTCTGTTCCTTCAGCCCCAGTGATTGTGGATCAGCAAGGCCTGAGCTCTATGGGGTATCCCCCAGAGGCTCAGCAGCCTAGGGTTGCTCCAGAAGAAGAACCAAACACGCAGGTCCCTTCCTTCAGCCAAAGGAGGGCTGAAAAGGCTTGCTTGTGGAGAGCTAAGAGACTGGCAGACAAGCATGCTGCAGACAAGGAACAGCTGGGATAAGGGAGGGCTTCGCTGATTTAAGGTACCTGGAGAATGCTGATTCTTTCCCAGAGTTTATTGCAGATCCATCGTATTTGGGTGCTGTCGGTGCTGGAGCCAAAATCCTGTGCTTCTTTTGCTTCTTGAACCTTTGTTGGACTTAAACATATGGCCCTGGAACAGACTTGACTAATCCAAACCTTCTGGCTCCCCTGACCTTGGCTTGTTTGACTTTTGTGACTTCTGGTATCCTGACCCTGGCTTTTGTTTGTGGTTTGCTACTCTCAGACTCTTGAAAGGTCTGTAGACTGCTTACTAGCTGCCTACTTGGCTTGCCTCGCTGAGCCATCACTATCAGCGTTTGTGTGTGGGTGCTGGCAGCATTCCCGGACAAATATATCCACAAACTCCAAACCATCAGCACTGGAATGACTAGAGGCAATGGCTTCCTGGCACACTACAAATACAGTCGGCCCTCCATATCCACAGATTCTGCATCCATGGATTCAAGCTTTCATAGCTATATATATATATAAACTCTGATTCTTGCATTTTATATAAGAGGCACTATGTTACTTAGCCATTGTGTATGGTAAGACATGAGCACCCACAAATCAGGTCCTGGAACCACACCTGAGAAGATACAAATGATCCACTGTATTACAACACTTGTTAACACTCCAGCTTCATGAGGGTGTTCTTAGCCAGTTTAACATATCACCTCCACACACATTCCCAGCCTGTATACACCACCATTCATTGTCTATCAGCCCATCTTGGGCTTAGGCAACACCTTTCCTCCTGCTTTTGTCCCTCAATGACCATCATTAAAACTGAACTTGTCACTTCATCACCACATACAGGATGATTATAGGCTGGACACCAGTTCGCTCCATGCATCTGAGGACATACACTGAGTCAGTGAAAGTTTATGCTATATCTTTTGCTCAGTTCTCAAAGGTGCTACAGTTGGCTTGCCATCCGCAGACTGAAGCATCTTCTGATGGCCCTCTGTTCTCCCCAATGGTGGCATGTGCACATGGCCTCAGGCTGCCATAGCAAACAGTAGGACTTGAGCCCCCCCTCCCCCGGTCCAGAATGGAACCAGCATGGATACAAAGAGCCAAGTGTACAACATCTATTTGGGTGGCATGCTAATCAGTACCTCTTAAGTGTTCCCCATTCACATTTATGATCATGTACCAAAGCCACAGTTGCAAATGCTGCCATAAGTCACCATAAACTCCAGCCAGCCTTATCAAAGAATGGAGGTCTGCAATGCTGGCAAGTGGGGCAAGTCCCCTCCAACTAGCCAGATGGAGGTCTGCAGTGCAAGAAAACAGGGAGATGTCCGATGATGTGTCCAGCCCCAGGAGCCAGCCAGAGAAGGTACACCAAATTTCACAAGGGTCCTTGCATCTGCTCAGTGCATGAGACTGGCTAGTGGTAGGAGGTTTGATATGTCATCCCTTAGCACCCTGCTCAGCAGCACTGCAGGCCTCTGTCACTTGGTAAGACTGGCTGAAGTTTAAAGTGAGTTACAGGAGGTCAGCCTAGAAGACAAATCGCAGCCATGACACCATGGCCATGTGTTTGATGCAGGATCTCGGTCTTTATTATTTTATTTTTATTTATTTATCCCACCTTCTCTTACAGCATTGGTGAAAAAACAAAATTCAGGAAAAACAATTTGTAGCATAAAAGTTTTTTAAAATCCCAAATCCCATTTAAAACATTAGCATTAGTTGTGTGGGTATGGGCCTTCAAGTCACCTGTAGACTAGTGGTGACTCCATGGATTTCATAAGGTTTCCTCAGGCAAGGAATTCTCTTAGGAAATGCTAGTTCCTGTCTCTGAGATATAGCCTACAGTACTTGGTATTTGTTGGTGGTCTCTCATCCAACTGCTAACCAGTTGCTGACCATGCTTAGCTTCCAAGATCACATAGGATCTTGTACCTTAAGGGCCCCTAAGTTATAACTCATCTAAATAATTGTTGATGTATAATAATTTTTGATGCACAATGATTACATTGTACATCAATGTCATGTTTTTATTTCAAGAAGTGTATTTATTATCCTAGAATGTTTCTTTTATTAATTTATACAAGCAAAAGATTACCCACTAGTTGAGAATTCTTGCCATTTTATTTGGTGAACTGAATTGGTTATCTGATGACGTGTGGCTTCCTGTAGACTAAAACTACAAACAGACAACATGAATAAAGTTAAAATAATGACATTTACTCTTCTCATCTTGGCTCGAGCCTTACTTGTTACCCGGTAACAATAAGCAATGAACAATGCAATGAACAATAAGCAATGAACAACAAGCGGATGACCCCTCCCTTTGCCATCTACATCATCAGAGGGATGATGTAGATGATGTAGACATCATAGAGAGAGGCCTGCCAGCTCCATCAGGCTTGGCCTGGACTAAGAAGCAGAGCCCTCCCTCCAGTCCATTTGCCTTGGTCCTGGCCTCAGAGGGAGAGAAGAACTGCTGGACCTGATCCCCTTCCCCTCCACCATTCCCTTCTCCTTTTGTGTTGTGTCTTGTGTTGTAAGCTTGAGGGCAGGGAACTGTCTAATTAAGAATAATAATGGTAAGCTGCTCTAATAGCATTTAAGGCTGAAGGGCGGGATATAAATACTCTAATAAATAATAAATAAAAATGTCTACAGTTCTGTTTTGTTAGTCTCAAGTTCTGTGTTAAGATCAGAGAAGTAAAATTAGCCCAAGTGGATGGGCAGCTATTATGGTTTCCAGGTTTCAAAGCCATGGCCATGTTATATTTTCTTTTATACTACTCTCCAGATGAAGAAATATGTAGTTTTCCTTTTTTTTTTTCTATTTGAATGTATTAATTCCGTAAATCCCATTCTTTCTAAAAGCTTTGTAGTGAGTCTAACTTCAATAAAGTGGTTAGTTTGTCCATCTCATACATATCCATTCCTTTTAATCTCCACTCTTCAACAGTAGGAATATCTTTTGTTTTCCAGTGTCTTGCAAAGACCATCTTTTCTGCAACAAGTATATAGAATAGTGATTTCTCCTTCCCGTTTTCCATTTTAATAGTATTTATAATAGTCAAGAGATACATTTTGGGGTCGGCTCATACCTTAAAATTATTATTTTTTCTTCAATTCACCATGTATATTTCTCCAAACCTTTATTATTATTATTGACAATTCCACCAACAATATAATAATAATAATAATAATAATAATAATAATAATCTTTATTTCTATACCGCCCCTCCAAGGATCAGGGTGGTGTACATGTACAAAAATTTAAAACATATACAAAAGTTAAAACACAGTGGAACGAAGAACAACATTACAATTTTGGCCTAAGGGGTAGTGATATTCCAGTCCGAGTTGTAATGGGGGAAGGATAGCAGTGGGGAAACATCAGGGGTAGGCCTGTTCAAATAAATAAGTTTTTAACCCCTTCTTAAACTGGGTAAGGGAGGCAGTCAGGTGGAGCTCCATGGGCAGTGAGTTCCAGAGGCTCGGGGCAGCGATAGAAAATGCCCTCTTGCTAGTAGCTGACAGTCTGGCCTCTGGAACTTTAAGTAATAGTTGCCCGGTAGATCTAAGTGTGTGGGGCGGATTATGTGAGGAGAGACGGTCCTTCAAGTACTCTGGGCCCAAGCCATTTAGGGCTTTATAGGTAATAACCAGCACTTTGTACTGAGCCCGGAAGCGAATAGGCAGCCAATGAAGATCTTTTAATACTGGTGTTATATGGCAGGCCCTGGGAGCCCCAGTGACCAGCCGTGCTGCCATATTCTGCACAAGTTGTAGCTTCCGAGTGTGGTACAGAGGCTGCCCCATGTAGAGCGCATTGCAGAAACCCAATCGAGAGGTTACCAGAGCATGTACTACAGTTTCAAGGTCCCTCCGGTCCAGGAAGGGACGCAGCTGGCGTATCAGCTGAAGCTGAAAG
Source organism: Urosaurus nigricauda (assembly GCA_034509955.1). Classification (NCBI taxonomy): domain Eukaryota; kingdom Metazoa; phylum Chordata; class Lepidosauria; order Squamata; family Phrynosomatidae; genus Urosaurus; species Urosaurus nigricauda. The sequence continues at coordinate 372,887,414 of JAOEGL010000001.1, read as the reverse complement.
CAGGTGCTCCTGACCGTTGCATCCACCTGAGAATCTCATGTTTTGACCTTGAAATTTCAGGCCTAAAATAATACTGATCTGGCAATCCTAGAGTTATTATTCTGTCTGCTGAGTATATGGATAGGCATTGTTACAGCATTTTTCATTGTGGCATTTATGGCAGAATGCTTCATTTTAGAGCCACTAACAATTTTACAACAGCTTCACAGCACTAGATTCAGTAAGCTTTCACAGTGTCATGAATCCCTTAGTTCTTAATTAGTTAGGGATTCATGCGATGATGGTTCTAGGTTGGAGGTTGGAAATATAGACATAGTCAGGGGATGATGGTTTATAAAATCACATATTATTCTGGGCCTGGAAGTAGAGAGGGAGGATAATGTCTATGGAAGGTAGCTCATTAGCAAGGCTTGTTAGCAAGGAAAGTAAGGGAGTAGCTAGGCTTGTATTTCAAAGGAAGCTTGGGTGGATGGAGGGGTAGTAAACCATATAGGCATGAGTGTATGTTTGTAATATATGAATAGTGGGGTCTGGGGGTTTAAGTTTAATACTGCTTATGCACAATGTTATATTCAGGAATGAATAGCTAGTTATGGTTATGTCTTATACTAATTTAGTAAACATAGAAAAGCACAGTTCTAAATGAGATGGGCTATGGTACATCAAGGTCACAGGTGCCTGATAAGGTGGATGGGAACTCAGTTGTTTTCCATAGTTTGTGCCAAGCTCACCGGACCAGAAGACATTGGCATTACAGCATGGACATACCCCGCGGATGGGAAGAGGGATCCAATCATGGATCATATTGACTCTGGGGGGAGGGATGTTGGGAAAGTCCTATAAAAGTATTGAATATGTAGTCCTTCTTCAGTCTAGTCAATGGAAGTCTGCTTTTCATCTCATATTCCTTCTTTTCAGTAAAAGCTGTTACTTTTTAAAAGTGCTGCTTGACTTGATTTTGGAGTTCATATGCTGGTGAAGTCTGACACAGATTGCTTTATGGGGGCATCTATTTCTGTGGCCATCATGTATCCAAGCAGTCCTCATTGTGTCGATATGAATAACAATCTAGGTCTACAACCTTCTTCTCACATCTGGGATTAAGACCTACTGAACTCAATGGGAAACACTTCTGAGTAAATGTGTGTGTGTGTGTGTGTGTGTGTGTGTAATTGTACTTTTAACACCTGTTCTGGATTCCACCACACTCTCTTTCTCTCTCTGATCATTGTTCTTCCAAATGGTTTTGTAACTTATGAATCTTTCCTAATCAAGCTCCAAAGTGTTTTGGTTTGTTATTGCAGTTTCACAATAGAAAATGCGTGGCTATGCAATTTGCCTGGGCAATACTGTGAACTGTGCGTCAATATCCCATTGTTTCCACAATCATAAAAAGAGAGGGATACAGATTTTAGTTCAGATCTGCATTGGAGCTGCATCCTCCTGCTGAGCTTGATTTCAAGACAACAACTATGAGATCTCTCTATTTTCTCTTTGTTGGGGCAGCTCTCTTCTTCCAATTTGCTGCAGGTAAGAATAAGAGGACAACTCAGGTGGTAGAACTGTTGAGGCAGAAATTGAGGCAGAGGAAGAAACACACACACAACACACACATGCACAGGCACACAAGTTATCTTTAATTTGAGAGAACTGAATACCATGGGGGAACAGCCATTTGATTTAAATCCTTGGGATCAGAGCAGAACAAAGATATTTGTCTGCCTGAGTTAGGGTTTCCAGGTATCCCTGTTTGTAAGGGAAGTCCATCACATGAGGGTTTGAAAGTTTGTCCCTTCTCAGAATGGCAGGTGTCTCTTATCTGAGGGTTGGGAAGTTTTTCTTTTTTGGTAAACTGGAAAAAAACAATATTTTAAACAATTCACGGATGAAAAATTTAAAAAAATAAGGCCTTTTAAAAACAGGAATATCTGGTTAAATGAATACAAGTCTCCAGGACCAGATTAACTACAACTAAGGGTATTAAAAGAACTGCAAATGTAATATCAGAACCATTGGCAATAATCTTTGAGAAATCCTGGAGAACAGGAGAAGTCCCAGCAGACTGGAGGAGGGCAAATGTTGTCCCTCATCTTCAAAAAGGGAAAAAAGAGGATCCCAACAATTATCGTCCAGTTAGTCTGACATCAATTCCAGGAAAGATTATGGAACAGATTATCAAACAGAGATTCTGTGAATATCTAGAAGATAATTTCATAATCACAAAAAGTCAACATGGGTTTCAGAGAAACAAGTCATGCCAGACAAATCTGATCTCTCTCTCTCTCTCTCTCTCTCTCTCTCTCTCTCTCTCTTTGATAAAATTACCAGTTTGGTAGATGAAGGGAATGCTGTGGATATAGTATATCTTGATTTCAGTAAGGCCTTTGACAAAGTTCTCCATGACATTCTTGCAAACAAGCTTGTAGAAAATGGGCTAGACAAGGCAACTGTTAAATGGATTTGTAATTGGTTGACCGACCAAACCCAAAGGGTGCTCAACAATGGTTCCTTTTCATCCTGGAGAGAAGTGACCAGTGGGGTGCCACAGAGTTCTGTCCTGGGCCCAGTGCTATTAAATATCTTTATTAATGACTTGGATGACAGAATTGGGGGCATACTTATCAAATTTGCAGATGACACCAAATTAGGAAGAGTAGCTAATACCCCAGAGGACAGATCAAAATTTAAAATGACCTGAATAGACTAGAAAGCTGGGCTAAAGTTAACAAAATGAAATTCAACATGGAGAAATGTAAGGTTCTGCACTTACAGCAGAAAAATGAAATGCATAGATATAGGATGGGGGACACCTGGCTGAACAAGATCACATATCACAAGTAGATCACAAGTAGACCACAAGTTGAACATGAGTCAACAATGAGATGCAGCAGCTAAAAAGGCCAATGCAATTTTAGGCTGTATCAATAGAAGTATAGTTTCTAGATCAAGGGAAGTAACAGTGCCACTCTATTCTGCCTTGGTCAGGCCCCACATGGAATACTGTGTCCAGTTCTGGGCACCATAATTCAAAAAGGATGTGGAAAAACTGGAGTGTGTCCAAAGGAGGGCAACTAAGATGGTGAAGGGTCTGGAAACCGTGCCCTATGAGGAACGACTTAGGGAGCTGGGGATGTTTAGACTGGAGAAGAGAAGGATAAGAGGTGATATGATAGCCCTGTTTAAATATCTGAAGGAATGTCACAAGGAGGAGGGAGCAATCTTGTTTTCTGCTGCTCCAGAGAACAGGACCGGGAACAATGGATGCAAGCTCCAGGAAAAGAGATTCCACCTCAACATTAGGAGGAACTTCCTGACAGTAAAGGCTGTTCGACAATAGAACACACTCCCTCGGAGTGTAGTGGAGTCTCCTTCCTTAGAGGTCTTTAAACAGAGGCTGGATGGCCATCTGTCAGGGATGCTTTGATTGGGAATAACTGGATGGCCCTTGTGGTCTCTTCCAACTCTATGATTCTATGAGTCTAAAAATAGCCCTCACTTCCTCCTCTAAAAACCCAATGAAGAGAGAGAGTGGTTTGAAACACCAAAAGGTGTTCTAACCACTTGCTGGAAGCGCAAACGAGATAAAGGCATCATAACTTCCCTTGGCAGGGAGTGCCAACGTCCAAGTGTTGCTACAGAGAAAGCTCCACCCCATGTAGTCACCAACATACCCTGTGATGTGTTAGTACATACATGCAAAAGGACCTCTTTAGACATGTACACACTCACACACAAGGATGAGAAGACATGATAGTATTGTTAATCCCCTCCACCAGCCTAAGAGTACCAAGCACTCTCCTGGACTTCCACCTTGGTGTCCATCAGCTAACGGAACTATGCAAGCTATATAAGACCTGTGAGGAGGCACTGCTCCTTATCTAGCAAATGTGATTTGAAACAGTTTGTCCCTTGTTGTCCACTTGATGGGCTCCAGAAGATGTCCATCACTTTGATCAATGATTCAAGAGGAACACGAGAGAGAAGCAGCTGCTGGAACTGTCAGTTGTCCCTACTGTGAACTAGTTTCTCATCAGCTTCTCCCTACTTATTTATCTGCACTCCTTTTGGGTTGCTATCTATCCAAGCATTTGGTTTTTGCCTTTTAGAGAATCATGTTGTTTCTTTGGATGGACTTTCTGCCTTCCTTGGCCTCATCGAGGGCTGCTGTCACACTGCAGAATTAATGCAGTTTGACATCATTTCAACTGTCACAGCCCCATCCTATATAATACTAGGATTTGTAGTTTATTGTGGCAACAGAGCTCTCTGACAGAGAAGGTTAAATATCTCAACAAAACTACAAATCCCAGTATTCCATAGCTTTGAGCCATTGTTGTATCAAACTGGATTAATCCTGCAGTGTGGCCTCAGCCCAGATCTGACCAACCCAGCCAATCATAAATTGAAACATACATCCCCCTGGGAGAGCAGGTTTGCTTAGCCAATGACTGTCAGAGGCTTCATCAGTAGTAGAACTCATCTCTTTAGTGGTTGCAACATTCATTATTGCAAGAAAATATGCTAATAAAATAGGGAGAAAATGTGCATGACATGGACTGAGCAAGAGAACAGTACTGTGCATGAAATCATCTTTTTTTGTGTGTGTGCTGTAAGTACTCTCCCAAAAAACAGCATTGTTGTATGCTTTTGCATAGGGCAGCCTAGACGGAACTGTTCAGATCAGAATGGCCACTGCATGCCCTCAAGAGCTGACGGATGCCCATTTGGTGAAATGATTTCTGGTTTATGTGCGAACGACAGAATATGTTGCGTTGTTAAGCAATACTCAGTTTTACAAGTATGGGTGTTTGGTTGTTTTGTGTGCCTTCAAGTTGCTTGAACTCCTAGCACAACAAAGCAAATATGATATAATAGGCATCACTGAAACCTGGTGGGATGAGTCTCACGATTGGAATGTAGAAATAGAGGGATATAACCTTTTAAAGAGAAACAGGCCGAACAGGAAAGGAGGAGGAATAGCATTATATGTCAGGGATATTTACACCAGTGAAGAGATCCAGGACATCAGTACTGGAAGCCAGGTGGAGAGCATCTGGATAAAAATTAAAGGGGAGGGAAACAACAGGGATGTTACTCTGGGAGTCTACTACACACCTCCAAGTCAGATGGAGGAATTGGGTGATGCCTTTCTAGAACAGATGACTACACACTCAGAAAGGAGAGATGTAGTAGTGATGGGGGACTTCAACTATCCGGATATTTGCTGGAAGTCAAACTCAGTCAAATCCTCAAGGTCTAGCAAATTCCTCACTTGCCTGGAAGACAATTTCATTGTCCAAAAGGTGGAAGAGGCAACAAGGGGATCAGCTATTTTAGATCTGATCTTAACCTATAGGGAAGACCTAGTCGATGGGGTGCAAGTGGTTGGATCCTCAGGGGGAAGTGACCATGTTCTCCTGGAGTTTGTTATACAGCAGAAAGGGGAAGCCAGGCATAGTCAGACACGCACTCTAGACTTTAGGAGAGCTGATTTCAATAAATTTAGAGAAATACTGGGGGTTATCCCATGGTCAGGAAAACTAAAAGAGAAGGGAGTTCAAGACGGATGGGAGTTTCTCAAAAAGGAGATACTTAAGGCACAATTTCAAACAGTTCCAATGAGGAAGAAAAATGGAAGATGTCTCAAGAAGCCAGGATGGATGACTAAGGAACTTTCAACTGAGCTAAGTTTTAAACAGAACATGTATAAGAAATGGAAAAATGGGGAAATCACCAAAGAGGAATTCAAACAAATAGCCAGCACATGTAGGAGTAAAGTCAGAAAAGCTAAAGTGCAGGATGAACTCAGGCTGGCTAGAGAGGTTAGGAACAATAAAAAGGGCTTTTTTGGGTATGCCCGAAGCAAAAGGAAGAAGAAGGAAACAGTAGGGCCACTGCGTGCAGAAGATGGCAAAATGCTCACAGGGGACAGAGAAAAGGCAGAATTACTCAACACCTTCTTTGCTTCAGTCTTCTCAGAAAAGGCAAAGGGTGCTCAACCTAAGGATAATGGGGAAGAAGACAGAGTAGGGGAATTTCAGCACAGAATAAGTAAAGAGATAGTACAGGAATACTTGGTTAACCTAAATGAATATAAGTCTCCAGGACCAGATGAACTACATCCAAGGGCATTAAAAGAACTGGCAAATGTAATATCGGAACCATTGGCAATAATCTTTGAGAACTCCTGGAGAACAGGAGAAGTCCCAGCAGACCGGAGGAGGGCAAATGTTGTCCCCATCTTCAAAAAGGGAAAAAAAGAGGATCCCAACAATTATCGTCCAGTTAGTCTGACATCAATCCCAGGAAAGATTCTAGAGCAGATCATTAAACAGAGAGTCTGTGAACATTTAGACGCCAATGCCATAATCGCAAAAAGCCAACATGGGTTTCAGAGAAACAAGTCTTGCCAGACAAATCTGATCTCTTTTTTTGATAAAATTACCAGTTTGGTAGATGAAGGGAATGCTGTGGATATAATATATCTTGATTTCAGTAAGGCCTTTGACAAGGTTCCCCACGACATTCTTGCAAACAAGCTTGTAAAATGTGGGCTAGACAAGGTAACTGTTACATGGATTTGTTATTGGTTGACTGGCTGAACTCAAAGGGTGCTCAACAATGGCTTCTTTTCAACCTGGAAAGAAGTGACCAGTGGGGTGCCACAGGGTTCTGTCCTGGGCCCAGTGCTATTCAATATCTTTATTATTGACTTGGATGACAGAATTGGGGGCATACAGTGGTACCCTGGGTTACGAAAGGTTACGTAACCCGGAAATCTTTTTTTCCCGGGGGACCGCTTTAGGAGACGGACCGCGCGGCAAATTTAAAAGGGCCGCGCGGTTTTTCGTCTTCAGATCCCGGGTTTTTTTTCGGATCCCGGGGGCTGTTTTGTGATCCCGGCGGTTTCGGGTCCCAGGGATTTCGTTCCCTGGGGGGTTCGTAACCCGGGGGACCACTGTAATTATCAAATTTGCAGATGACACCAAATTAGGAGGAGTAGCCAATACTCCAGAAGACAGGATTGAAATTCAGAATGACCTGAATAGACTAGAAAGCTGGGCCAACGCTAACAAAATGAAAATCAATGCGGAGAAATGTAAGGTACTGCACTTAGGACGCAAAAATGAAATGAACAGATATAGGATGGGGGACATCTGGCTGAATCAAACTACGTGTGAAAGGGATCTAGGAGTCCAAGTAGACCATAAGTTGAACATGAGTCAACAGTGTGATGCGGCAGCTAAAAAGGCCAATGCTATTTTAGGCTGCATCAATAGAAGTATAGTGTCTAGATCAAAGGAAGTAATAGTGCCGCTCTATTCTGCTTTGGTCAGGCCCCACCTGGAATACTGTGTCCAGTTCTGAGCACCGCAATTCAAAAAGGATGTGGAGAAACTGGAGCAGGTCCAAAGGAGGGCAACTAAGATGGTGAAGGGTCTGGAAACGATGCCCTATGAGGAACGACTTAGAGAGCTGGGGATGTTTAGCCTGGAAAAGTGAAGGTTAAGAGGTATATTAAAGCTCTGTTCAATTATTTGAAGGGATGTCATATTGAGGAGAGAGCAAGCTTGTTTTCTGCTGATGCAGAGACTAGAACGCGGAACAATGGATGCAAGCTGCAGGAAAAGAGATTCCACCTCAACATTAGGAGGAACTTCCTGACAGTAAGGGCTGTTCGACAGTGGAACACTCTCCCTTGGAGTTTAGTGGAGTCTCCGTCCTTGGAGGTCTTTAAGCAGAGGCTGGATGGCCATCTGTCGGGGATGCTTTGACTGGGAGTTCCTGCATGGCAGGGGGTTGGACTGGATGGCCCTTGTGGTCTCTTCCAACTCTGTGATTCTATGATTCTATGATTCTATGCTTACTACTTATTGCAATCCTATGGCAAGCCTATTGTGCAGTTGCCGTTTTTCTTTTGTGTGGCAAGATTTGTTCCAAGCTGCTTTTTGTCATTGGCTTCCTGTGAGGTTGAGAGAGATGCCCAAGGTCATCTGGTGGGTTTCCATGGAGGATTTGATCCCCAGTCCCCAGAGTTGTAGTCCAGTACTCAAACCACTATACTATGCCGGCCCTCCTGCATGTTTGATGTTTGGTTATTTGTCCTCATAACTGGTTTTAATATTGGATTTATAAATTTCATTTTACAGACACACACTTGCTTAGAAGAGCCTAGGGAGCCAATCACAAGAAAAACCAACTCCACTTCCAGGAATATCAGACATATCAGTCTGCCACAAGAAAAATGTCTTGTGTTGCTTTAAAGACTAACATGTCATATTTGCGATAAATGTTTGTGGACTTCAGCTACAACTTAATACGTGTTAATTTTTAGACAAGAATTCACACAGCTACCCGGGATGCATCTACAATGTAGGGATAATGCAGTTTGGCACCATTTTAATTGCCAAGGCTTCATCCTACAGAATCGTGGGATTTGTAGTTTGTGAGGCACCAGCATTCTTTGGCAGAGAAGGCTAAAGGCCTTGTAAAACAGCAGATTCCAGAATTCCATAGGATGAAGCTACAGCAGTTAAAGTGGTGTCAAATTACATCAGTTCCACAATCTAGATCCTCCACTGGTACCATGACTAAAACAAAGTAACTGTTTGCACCCATTTCATCAGCAACATGGATCATCACCTCTATTGGTAAATATTTATACACATATTTGGACTGGAAGAGCGATGGAAGAGCAAAGACACACATGCTGGTTATAGTCTTAAGAGTGGTAATTTCACAAACAGTCCAGGGTTGCTACTACACTGCAGAATTAATGCAATGAGACACTGCCATGGCTCCATCCTATTCAATCCTGGGATTTGTAATTAATTGTGACACCAGAGCTCTCAAAGACAGAAAGCTAAATATCTCACCAAACTGCTGACCCCAGAATTCTGTAGCATTGAGCCATGGCAGTTAAAATGATGTTACACTGCATTAATTCTGCAGTGTAGATGTAGCCCAGGAAAGGATCAACATGAAAATCCTGGAATGACGATCACCTTTTGAGGCCAACAATACATGAGAAAAATGACTGCCAATTGTCCATCCGTATTTTGGATCACTTTGGGCAACCCCTCCCTTCCTATTTATCCTTTTGGGTTGCTGCTAAGGTTGCCAGTGTCTCTCATTAGGGATATCCCTGCTTTCAGATGACCAGACTGTGCAGCAAATCTCTCCCCCCTCCCCCCAATAAATGTGCTGCAACATGATTTGAAATAACGATACTGCTATATATTTTTATATAGAGGAACCTGGACAGAACTGTTCAGATAAGAATGGCCGTTGCATGCCTCCAGGAACTCAAGAATGTGACTCTGGTGAAGTGCCTTCTGGCACCTGTGAAGACAATACACTATGTTGTACAGGTAAGCAATGCCCAGTTCTACAAGGATATATATTTGGTTATTAAACTTGATAACTGATTTAAGCAGTGGACTACAGATCCTAGAGCGACCTAGGGAGATGTGCAGGAACAGAACTGATAAATGAATTGATAAATGTTTAAAGAGGTAACTACCAGTAGTATTGAGATAAGGTGATCCTTGACCAGAGAAGCAGATTAGAATAGGGATGGAAAAATACAGCAGCTTCAGCTGGTTTCAAGCCGGCTTGGGGACATGGCATTTACACACGCCACACTCCAGTCCCCTGGAAGTTGCACCAGTGATTACATGCTGGGGGGCTTCTGGGTGACTTAAAGGCATGACGTTTAGATGCCACATACCCCAGAACCAGTGAAAAGCCTGCTCCAGAGGCAAAGGGGTGACTTTTTCCAGCCGCAAATAGGAGCAGATTTTTCTGCTCCTATTTGGGGAGGAAGCTGGCTGGATTGGTGCCGTGTGTCTGTTTGCTGCAGCCCCAGTCCATCCTTAACTGCAGCAGCTCCATGCCACCCCATTGGGGCCGTGTGTTTTGCCCCATAGTGACAAAATGTCTTTGTCCAAATCCATGCTGGTGTTATACCCAAAATGCCAGGGTCCCAAGAGGGCACCCACAATCAATATTTAACAGGGGAATTTTATTAGCTCAGTTAAATCTACTGAGGGGGCTTCGGCAACTAAAAGCACAGATCAAGCCACTGTAGTCGGGTTCTGAAACACAGAACTCCAGAGTGAAGGCTCCAAATATGATTTTATTTATAATCAAGAGGAATCACCATTCACATAAAGATACTCACTTACCCACACATCCAAGAACTAACAATATAAAAAATGGTAGCAAATAGCAACTGAAGGGATTACAGAGGGTGATACTGTACTGATTCCAGATCCAAAGCTCCGGTCAGGAATACTGTGATATAGAAGCGGCTCAGCACATCGCCTGTGTGGTCAGCAATACTGAGAAATCAAGTGAGGTACTGACAAAGTGTTTGTGTGACCTCAAATGAGACCAAATTGGGGGTGCCTTAGCGGGCATATTTATAGGGCAAAACATATCCCAGGGCAGATTTTGGGATTAAAATGAAGTTTCTAGAAGAGAAGAATGAAAAGGGAACTTGTGAATGGCCAGTGCAAATGTCTCTGTATAAATGAAGCATCTCCTTCAGAGGGAAGTGTACTTAGACCTTGCACTTACAAATGAACAGAAACCTATCACCCACCATCACTCCTATCAATGAAGGGATTAAGAAGATTCCAATTTTGATTGATTTATCCTGGCTACCTGCTTTGGCTTTTCCCTATGCTGAGTCAGTCAGATTTCCATATGTGGTCACGGGTGTCCTTGTAAGGCACTGATAGTTTCTTGCACTAAGGTGCACTCCTTGGCTATGTGCTGAAAACATATATTAAACTGATATTGAAAAGAGGGGGTGTGGAAGGAGGCTAGACTTAGGGGTAACATTGGCTCTTAGTAATTGTGTTAAAAAAAAAACCTTGGGTAATTTTTTAAGGAAGTATATAAGGATAACCTGGACCTGAATTGTGTAAGTCTGTAAAAGTCATAAGCAACATTTTGAATTGTGCCTGGAAGCAAACTATCGGCCAGTGGACTTGTTACAACAAAGGAGTTGTGTCTTCATTTTGCCCCCTTCCCCCAAGGCTTCGCCCACAGATGGAGGGAATCTTGTCTGTGTGTAATGGCAGTTTATTCTGAGAAGACCACAAACAGATAATTCCTCAAATCTTTTAATTCTAGGAATATTACAAAGTGACAAGGTATGTGAAGGATTAGTTAGCTATGTTCTTTAGGGTGTAGAAAAAACAGAAATTCACTTGGTGTTATTTGAGAGAAAATATAGTGGATGAGACACTTAGAGAATACAGTGGTCCCCCGGGGTACGAAAACCCCGGGGTACGAAAGAGCTGGGGCCGGAAAAACGGCCCCGGCTTGCGAAAAAAACCCCGGGTTCCGGGAAAAAAAAGCGCCGGCCCTTTAAATCTGCCACACGGCGCTACAAATAAAGCGGTCCCCCGGGTTACGAAGATTTCCGGGTTACGAAAGGTAAGCCGGAATGGATTACTTTCGTAACCTGGGGGACCACTGTAATGTATAAATCAATCTACCATGATTTTCTGCTCCAATCCCAAAGAAGGATAACAAGATAATTTCTCCCCAAAATACATAAATTGGTTTGCCCAGTTCCTGGGAGAACCATCATTGTTGTCTGTTGCTAACCAGCCGAGTTGATCCTGACACATGGCAACCCTATGGATGAGACATCTCCAGGAATCCCTGTCCTCTACTGGTCTGGTCAGGTCCTATAAATTCATACCCATAACCTCCTTAACTGAGTCTATCCATCTAGCATATGGTCTTCCTCTTTCTACTTCCCTCCACCTTTCCTAACATTATTTTTTTTTCTAAAGAGTTATGCTGTCTCATGATGTTATCAAAGTACAACAGCCTCAAGTTGCTTAGAAGGAGGTTTTGGGACTGATCTGTTCAAGAACCCATTTGTTTGTCTTTTGGCTGTCCATGGTATTCTCAGCACTCTTCTCTAGTACCACATCTCAAATTAATTTATTTTCTTCCTATCCACTTTCTTCACTGTCCAGATCACAAATCTGTACATGGTAATGGTGAATACAATGGCTTGGATGATTCTGAGTTTAGTGCTCAATTGTGCCTATGCTGATTCCACCCCCTTAAATGTTTTGTAGCACTAATTCTGACCTTATTATAGTGTTTTCTTGGCAAGATTTATTCAGAAAGGTTTGCCAATGTCTCCAAGAGAATATAACATGTCCAAGGTCACCTACTGGATTTCCCCAGCTGGGCAGGGATTCAAACTTTCATCTTCCAGAGTCCTAGTCCAACACTATGCTGGGTTTCTACCCTTACACATATAGTTGTACTTTTTTGACCATTGCATAACATTCATATTCAGTTCATGGTTGTATAAGTGGAGTTCTCAAATGATACATGACTTGATATATGGTTCCGTTAATATACTATTTTGAAGAGGAATCTTAACATGGCTTTGTATGGTCCAAAACACAGTGCAGAAATAAGCCAGTTTGGGCCGCTTTAACAGCCGTGGCTCAGTGCTAAGGAATCCTGGGAACTGTAGTTTATTGTAGGTCCAGAACTCTCTGACTGAGAAGGCTAAATGTCTCACAAAACTGCAGTTCCCAGAATTCCCTAGCATTGAGCCAGGGCAGTTAAAGTGGTCTCAAAATGTGTTTTCGTCCCAAGTTGGATCCTTGATGCAACAACATGGCCTGCTAATTTTTCCTCTTGTGGCTGGGAGAAGCAATTCAACTTTAGCTTGATTAATGCGGATTGATGAAACACACACATGAATAATCAGGCACATGAAAAGACCCACCACTGGTTGCAAAATTTTGGTATTCAACAGAAGGATGCGGTAGTGAAATCCTCAATTATTTGAATATAGATTTACATTATAAAAGCACAATGTAGTAGGATCTTCTTCAGTTGCTAACATTGGGCTGATACAGATGTCCACTTTGGGGCATGGGGGCGGCTGTGATACTAGGGTTAGGGACCACACACCAACTACACGCTCCCTAACCCTCATACGGAATGGCACTGGTATCATGGCAGCCTCCTGTACACACACTGCTGCTGAGCACCCAAATGGGGCACACAGGATGTGGTGTTATAACAGTGCCACTTCCCTTAACGGCACTGCAAAAAAGAAGCTGCTCTAGGCAGCTCCTTTTTTTGTGGCACCTCAAGCTCCATTCCCATGGTGGCGCCTGAGGGGATGTCCAGGGCATGAAACCCCAAGGACACCCCTTTCCCGGACCATGGGAAAGCGGCATTTTGCCGCTTCTCCATGGTTTGGGAAAACCAGGGAGGCCTGGGGAAGCTCCCTTTCGGAGCTCCTTGGGGGAGCTATGAAAGGGAGCTCCCCAAGGCCTTCCTGGAGCTTCATTTCTGGGGAGTGGATTGTTCCCGTGGCACCCAGAGTGCCATGGGAACTATCCTGAGGAGAAAGGGGCTGCCCCTTTCTCCTCAAGGCCCCCGAGGTGTCCAGGGGCATGAAGCCCAATGGATACCCCTTTTCCAGCCCAAAGAGAAGCGGCATTTTGGCGCTTCTCTTTGGGCTGGAACAAGGTGGATTGGGGCTGCAGGGGCTGCTGGTGAGGCTGCCCTGGCCCCAATCTGGCACAGAAAGGAAGGAGCGCTTCTCTGTGCTCCTTCCTTTCTGTGCAGCAGTGCTGCCTGATTTGGTTGCTACAGCAATGCTGCGCAGCAAAGAGGGGTGGGTGCTGGCCGACCCTGACGGGGTAGTCTGCAAAGCCCCATTATTTCCAAGAAAATGCTCTCTCTGGATGAAATTCTAAATGATGTTGTTGTTAACTACCCTTGAGTCAACTCCAACTCATGACAACCCTGCAGATGAAACCTTGCTTGTAGACGGATCTACATCTGTGACATCTCCAATATCTCCTATCCTTCACTCCTCTGCAAACTCAGAACCATGTCCTCTAAACTTCCAATCCTTGGATTCCTTTGGACAGAACTATGGAAGTTAAAGTGGAATAATAGTGCTGTAACTATGTAATGTGAATGGGCTTAAGGCTGTTCCTTTCTCAATGTTTTCTACAGCTTTATCTGTCTGGCTGCATTTACATTGCAGAATTAGGGGAGAATGACACTGCTTTAACCACTATGGCTCAATGCTATGGGATTCTGGGATCAGTAGTTTTGTAAGACATTTAGCCTTCTTTATCAGAGCCTTCTTTATCAGTGTCACAACTAACTATAAGTCCCAGGATTCCTATAGGATGGAGCCATGACAAGTAAAAGTGGTGTCAAACTGCATTAATTCCACAGATGGGCATCAGCCTTTCTTTTTCTCTTCCTCTCTTTCTTTTGGAAAGAGAAGAGATTCCAAAAACTAATGTGATTATTTCTTTCTTTTCCACAGGGCCACCTAAAACATGTGAACAGATGGGAGCACACTGTCATGAGCCAGCAGAAGAGGACTGTCCTTCTGGTGATCCTCTTCCAGCTAATTGTTCCCATAATAGGAAATGCTGCAAAAACGTGTGATGCGGATGAACAGTTGTGTCCTCACAAATTCAATGTTTGATCCTTGACAGGTAGACAAATCCCATTGATACAATAACCCTACTCTGACTGAGTTTAACAAGATGATTCAGGCCATAAATTGTGTTAAATCTGAGTGACTAATCAATGGAACATTCTGCAGATTTTAAATGTGGATTTGAAATCCTACTTTTACAAAATGAATTCTTTATTCTTTCCAGTTAAGTATAAATATATGAAAGGGCAAAACAAAAAAAGACTTACTGAAAATGAGATAGTACAGTTCTGTGCCATTGATATTTGTGTAGAAATTAATAAAAAGAAATTATGAGAAGGAGATCAAAGACCTGAGTGTTACTGTTTCTTTCCCTTTGTTTGCAAATAATATATTTACATAACCATAACAGCAAAATGCCATTGTTTTTTAGCTGCTCTTTTATATCAGGTTTAAAAGCTGACTCTGATATTTTACGTGAACAATTGCAGTGGCAAGAGCTAAATATGGCACTAGATTGCTATCTGTAATTGTCATCTCCCTTCAAGTTGATTCTGATTGATGGCAACCTTATCATTACATTGACAAGATATGTTCAGACAAGTTTTGGATTGCTCTCTGAGAAAGTGTGGGTTGCCCAAGGTCACAGAGTGAGTTTCCAGGGATGACTAGGGATTCAAACCCTGGTCTCCCAGAGTCCCAATCTTATGCTCAAACACATCATGCTAGCTCAAACACAGATAGCTACAAAATTGCAATTATCAACTAGATGAAATTGTTATTATCAGTTTCAACTAGATCTTAATTTAGGATGATTCTCTCATATAGAATCATAGAATCCTAGGGTTGGTGGAGACCCCAAGTGTCATCCAATCCCCCTCTTCTGCCATGCAGGAACACACATTCAAAGCAATCCCAAAAGATGGTCATCCAGCCACTTCTTAAAAATGCCAAGAGACTCCATCAAACACTGAGGCAGCATATTCCACTGTCATATGGGTTTCTTGCCATGGCTTATTCAGAAGTTTGCCATTGCCTTCCTTTGAGGCTGAGAATGGGGGAACTTGTCCAAGGTCACCTAGTCTCCCAGAGTCCTACTCCAACATTTAAACTACTCACCATGCTGGCTCTCACATTTTTGACTAATCGATTTGCTAGCGCAAGCAAACCAAACCAGTAATTGATTTGAACAAGTCACAAAATCCAGCATTTTATCTAATCTAATAAAATTCTCATCCTCCCTGCAGAGATTGTTCTACTAAATTATTGTTGTTATCATTTGCCATCTAGTCGACTTCAGCTTCTGGCAACTCTATGAATGAGAGACCTCCAAGTGCACCCCCAGGTTATCGACTGACCTGCTCAGGTCTTGCAAACACAGTGCTCTGGCTTCCTTGAATTAATCACTCAACCTGTAGCGTAGTTTTTCTTTCCCCCCACTCCCTTCCATTTTATTGAGCTTTTCTATTGAGTCACATTGGGGCTTTCTAGATTAGCAGGAAAGTGTGACATGAAGTTGCCTTTTCCTTAATGCTTAGCAGCTGCACCACAGCCTTTAGATGGAGCCGCGCTGTTCCGCAGTTTTTAAAAAAGAAGCTGGGAAAACCATCACCTTTTTAAAGGCTCTTCTTCTCCCCTAAAACGCAAAAAAAGCGTTTTCATGGCACACTTTCCCTTTTTCTCATCTAAAGGCTAGAGTTTCATGCAGCCATGAACACACTTCTTTGTGCCAATCTAGAAAGTCCCATTGTCTCTTAGTATGCCCAAAGTATGACAGCTTCAGTTTAGCCATCTTTACTACACATTATTTATTTCATTTCATTACTTAGGAAAAATTATACATCTTTCTTCTTGATCCATGGTATGGATTGTTATTGTATGCCTTCTAGTCGATTTTGACTTGTGGCATTCCTAGGGTGACCCTATCACAGGGTTTTCTGTGGCTGAAAGTGTGTGACTCCCCCAAGGTCATCCAGTGGGTTTCCATGGCTGAAAAAGGTATCAAACCCTGAACTCCACAATCCTAGTCCAATGCAAATGAATACACCATGCTGGCTCTCATGATAGGGATGCAAATATTCTATATTAGTATTCTTCATCTGTTGGTTTCTGCAAGTCAGGCTTCCCACCCAGGAGGTTTACCACCATTGAGATGAGTTGCTCACAATCTGAGGGGAAAAACTGGGGCTGGAGAAAATAAGGAGCAATAAAATTAACAGAACGTTATATATCTGGTCTCTAAAGGCCAGATTTGTATCACCTGCTTACCCTTCTGGCTTTGCTCCCTGCCTGTGGAATGTTGGTATTTCTGGTTCTGCAGAATTTTTTCCCTACTTTACGTAAATCATAAAAACACTTCCCTGGAGGCCCATACCTCCCAAGGCTATGAATGATGACCATGAACCAAAACATGGTGGAGTGGGATGCCTTGTCAGTGCAGAAGTTGAAAATGACATTTGTCCATCTACACATTTGTTGTCCCTTTTTTGAAGGAAGGTTTGAGTAGTCAAATTTTTCTTTTGGCTGAAGAATCACCACCACGACCACTATTATTATTTACATCCCCAAGGCTGGGAAGGTCAAAACTAACAAAATGAATTTCAACATGAAGAAATGTAAGGCACTGCACTTAGGCAGAAAAAATGAAATGCACAGATATAGGATGGTGGAAACCCAGCTTGACAAGAGCACATGTGGAAGAGATCTAGGAGTCTTAGTAGACCACAAGCTGAATGTGAGCCAACAGTGTAACACAGCAGCTAAAAAAAGCCAGTGCAATACTAGTTTGCATCAATAGAGGTATTGTGTCTAGATCAAAGGAAGTATAGTGTCCTTCTATTCTGCTTTGATCAGACATCACCTAGAATCCTGTGTCCAGTTCTGGTCACTACAATTCAAGAAGGATGTTTACAAGCTGGAGCATGTTCAGAGGAGGGTAACTAAAATGGTGAAGGGTCTGGAAACCATGTCTTATGAAGAGAGACTTAGGGAGCTGGTTATGTTTAACCTGCAGAAGAGAAGGTCAAGAGGTGATATGATAGCCCTGTTAAAATATTTGAAGTTTGTTTTCTGCAGATCCAGAGAATAGGACCCAGAGCAATGGATAACAACAACAACAACAACTACTACTACTACTATTTATAACCTGCCCCTTTGAATGAACAATCGGGGCAGGGTACAACATTTTAAAAACAGGTACAGTTAATATATTACAACCCAGTCCCGCCTCCCACCCCTTAAAATAAGATGAAATTAACACAGAATTAAAAACAGTATCAATAAAACCTTAAAACAATACAATGTCTCCCATGAGAATTTTTGGGCAGCCTCAGGGGAGTATCAGATGTATAGCTGGGAGAGGCTGGATAAACATTTAGGAATCGGGAAAAGTTTAACCACTATCCGGAAAGGCCTGCCAGAAGAGATGCATCTTGGCAGCTTTCTTGAAACCATCCAAGGTCGTAATAAGATGCATCTCATCTGGCAGGCCATTTCACAGCTTTGGAGCAACAGCAGAAAAGGCCCTCTGGGAGGTCTGCAACAGCCTAGTTTTCATAGGCTGTAGCAGGTTCCTCCCAGAGGACCAAAGTGTGTGAAGGGGCTCATATGGGGAGAGGCGGTCCCTGAGATAGGATGGACCTGAGCCATGTAGAGCTTTAAAGGTCAAAACCAACACCTTGTACTGTGCCCGGAAACTAATCGGCAGCCAGTGGAGAGATTTGAGCACGGGTGTTATGTGCTCTCTCCTCGATACACCAGTAACTAGCCTGGCTGCCATGTTTTGGACCAGTTGAAGTTTCTGGGTTAAGCACAAGGGTAGCAAACTACAGGAAAAGAGATTCCACCTCAAAGTTAGGAAGAACTTTCTGATGCTAAGAGCTGGTTGGCCATTGAACACACTGTCTCAGAAACTGGTGGAGGGTCTTTGGAGGTTTTTAAACAGATGCTGGATGGCTATCTGTTGAGGGTGCTTCAATTGTGTAGTCCTGCATAGTAGTTGTGCTGGTATATTATTATTATTATTATTATTATTATTATTATTATTAACCTTTATTTACACAGTGCTTTACATACAATCTTATGAATTAGACGGTTCCCTGCCCTCAGGCTTACAATCTAAGAGAGACAACAAAAAGGAGAAGGGAAAGGTGGTGGGAAAGAGGATGAGTGGTTCCTCTCTCCCTCTGGAGCCTGGACCAAGGCAGATGACTGCAGGGAGGGCTAGGTTTCTTAATACATAGTTAGTAGGAGACAACCTGGGGCAGACGGTACAATTCTGGGAACGCTTTCCTAAACAATATAGTCTTTAACTCAGTTTTGAAACTGGTTAGAGAAGTGATGAGACATGTGTGTAGGGAAAGAAGGTTCCAGGAGTGAGAAGCAGCAAGTGAGAAAGGACAAATCCAGGACGGGGCAGTGGAAATCCTCGGCTGGGACAGGAGACCTTGACTACCAGAGCGGAGGGTATGAGAAGGAGTGTAAGGAGAAAGAAGTTCAGACAAGTAAGGAGGGGCCAGTCCGTGGAGGGCTTTGAAAGTCAACAACAAAAGCTTGTACTGGATGCAGAAGGGGAAGGGAGCCAGTGAAGGGAGGATAAGAGAGAAGAAACATGGTCAAAGCGGCGAGCGGATGTGATAATACATGCAGCTGAGTTCTGGACCAAGATTAGAGGATGGAGGTGAGAGAGAGGAAGCCCTGTCAGAAGAAGGTTACAATAATCTAGTTACGCTACCACTAGGGCATGGACCAGAGTCTTGGCAGTGGAAGCTGAGAGGAAAGGACGGATTTTAGCAATGTTGTAAAGGGAGAATCTACAGGCCTATATGACAGTAATAAAGATGAACCAAACCAAGCTGCATATTAAAAGGGGGTTGGACCGGATGGTCCTTGAGGTCGCTTCCAATTCTTTGAATCTATGATTCTATGACTTAAACAGAAAGTCAATATTCAAACCAAATAAAACTATTAACCATATTACAATCATAAACTGAGATTCTACATCCTGGCCTGCATTACGTACCTTTATGAATCTTTAGATTCGTAAGGTGCAATGAAATCCTGTAATGAATTGTAGAAGTGCCTATCAGGTCACTGGCAAGACTGATCCAACGTGCATCAAGCACTTATGCTGCACAACAGACACTCTATTGTGCTCCAGCATTTTCTAGACAGTGTGTGAATGAACATTGGGTAGGACCCCAATGCGCACCGATGTCCATTGTGCATTGGGACATAATGTGTCAGTCACTACACCATTGTGGAATGGATGCTGGCACATAGTAACCTTACAGCAGCCCCTAAGTAAATACAGACAATGCAAAACTGCTGTTGTCCCCTTAAAGAGGTGTATGTCCCATTCTGAATTCCAGCCATACACTCTGAAAAAAATATTTTTTTGAGTTAATCAATACAGATTAAAGCAACACAGCACTTAACATTTCTTTGGGTAAAAGCATTCAATTCTAAAATAATAAAAAAAGTCTTTGCCTGCTGATGGAAGGGTAGAAGGGAGGGGGGCATTCTATATTCACTAAGGAGGGAGTGCCAGAGTTTAGGGACAGCCACCAAGAATGGGACAGCCCTCTTTTGTACTCCCACCAGCCATGCCTGGGATGGTGTTGGGTCTGAGAGGAGGGCCTCTCTTGTGGATCACAAGGTTTGGGTAGGCTCATATGGGGAGATAAGGTCTGCCTGATGGCCCTGCAAAATATGCAAGACAATGTGGAAAGCAGGGTGTCAGATTTTGTAGAATCATGAGGAGATGGGTGGTGAATGTTTTGGGGGCTGATTTCCTTTTCTGGCCCAAACCCAAAAAATCAGGATCCATTCGGGCAAGCTACAGCCCTTCCCAGGGTTACTTTCCATGCTAGTGGGATAGTAAATCTGCTTTGGATTTAGCCCAATTTTAGTCCAAAAGCCAAGGTGTTGAACACTGATGATCCTTTAAAGTTTTAATTGAAACCTGAATATACTTACCACTCAAGTGATGAGGCTGTTGAGACCCAGCAGTGTCTACATCTGTAACTTTCAGGCCTTTGTTAGAAAAAACAAACAATGTATTTTCCTGTGGAGCTGGTCTGGTCAGTTAGAAATGTGAGTGAAGTTTGTCCCTCTCTCAAGAATGTCCCAATGTAAAGAAATGAAGTTTATACAGATGCAGAGACAGACATAGTCTTCAATCGAACATCCTCTCTGTGTAGTGTAAGTAGCCACATGTGGACATATGCCACAGCAGCACTACACAACACAACCCCTATGCAAATAGCAACATTATACAACACATGTCAATGACTAAGTGCCAATGACAATGTCATTGGCCATTAGTCAATAATCAATTACTAATGTGCACAATCTGCAATGCATGATGCACAACCACAATGCCAAGTATAAGCTGTGAAAACACAATGGAAAATATAGATTGTGCAATTGCAATGCACAACAGAGGATGTACAAGCAGTGCAAAGTATAGAATGTACAACCACAATGCAAAATATATGTTGGGCAGCCAAAATGCACAACTTGCAAAGACAAGACACAGATGAACACATCGTCAGCAGATTAGGTTTGTTGTGCTATCTGCAAAGTATGATGATGACACTCCATGTCAGTCACCATGCTGCAACCTTTCACTTATGTTGTATCATCCAACAGCCTACCCTGTTTCCCCGAAAATAAGACATCCCTTGAAAATAAGACCTAGTAGAGGTTTTGCTGAATTGCTAAATAATAAGGCCTCCCTTGAAGGTAAGACCTAGCAAGGTTTTGGATATAAATATATATACAATATATAATAATTGTTCTTTTTTTTGTTCAACAATAAATGTGAATTCTTCTTCATGGAAAAATAAGACATTCCCTGAAAATAAGACATAGCGCATCTTTGGGAGCAAAAATTAAAATAAGATACTGTCTTATTTTTAGGGAAACACGGTACCAGTGAAATTCAATTCCATTTTTACATACACTGACACCCCTCCAATTTCACAGGACTGAATATTCATAGAATTTGCATTTTATGTTTCACCACTCCCAGCTTCTCAGACATCTCTTGATGCTTTGCTGCATACAATGGTTTAGTCATGGCATCTGCTAAATTGTATGCTGATTCACAATATGTTAAACAAATCAAACTTCCACTTTTTGGCTGTTTTACATTATAGTATTTAATGTCCACATGCTTTCTTCTAGCATTTACTCTCTCAGCCTTGGCAATTTGTGTATATGTTTGTGAATTCTCAAACACCATAACACTTTGTCAATTGGTATTCCTAAATCCATCAACATTTGTTTGTACCATACCAACTCATTGCACATTTCAGACAATGATCCCAGTTGTGGACTTCCTATCCCATGTAGGATATCCACAAATCATTGGATATCTTGTGAACTCTGGCAATTTAATTCCAAACACATCAATTGTATTTTTGTGATACTCTAGAACATATTTCACTCCTCACCAAGCATTTAAAGTAGGTTTTGACACAAGTCTACTCAAAATGCTCACTACATTTGCAATATTAGGATGTGTCCATTGTGACAGATACAATAAACTACCTATCGCAGAGTGATACAACTCTTGATCCTGAAATACTATATCTTCATCTGCAAATTGTGGAAGCATCATTGGGCATATGGTGCCATTGTACATGCAGAGGGATACACAATGTGCATATATGTCTGGATAAGTGTGCACATTAGGGAGTAGAGTACAGTGGACCCAGGTTTCTGTACTTAATTGAAAAGGAAAGAGCAAAAGGAGAAGAACTTTAAAGTAGCATGGGTGAGCATCTCTTGCAGAAAGTATCAGAAAAATTATTGACTCTTC
This sequence comes from Urosaurus nigricauda, assembly GCA_034509955.1. Taxonomy (NCBI): domain Eukaryota; kingdom Metazoa; phylum Chordata; class Lepidosauria; order Squamata; family Phrynosomatidae; genus Urosaurus; species Urosaurus nigricauda. Next base: position 372,865,125 of record JAOEGL010000001.1, on the reverse strand, counting down.
CAATAACTATTCAGCCAAGCAAATACTGTATGTTAAATTTTAAAAAAGAAGATGTTGAGCATTCAACTGGTGCAAAACTGGTAGATACTAGAAAAGTCTATGTACTATTTGCGTAGACAGCCCACCAACCTATGGAGTTATCCTACAACATTCCATTGACTGCACAACTTGTTAAATAGAAGAAACCTCCTGGATGGATCTTGAATTGCCCTCCTTCAGTTTTGCAGCTGCCTCCCAAGTCCTGGGATCTCAAAAAGAAATGCCAGCCACGAGGTTTTCCTTTCTCTGTGCTGTACTCTTCATCTTTTCCCAAGGTGGTACAGGTAAGAAGACATCTTAGCATGCGTGTAGGTGTACATGTATGCAAAAGGGTACATACATGTGTGCATCTGTATACGAGTCATTAAGTCAAAAGGATAGTGATTCAGAGATATTGCATTCAAATTGAAATAACATTGTTGATTCATTTATATTTTTGGAGAAACCAAAATATATAATTTTTCTAAACAAGTAACATGGAATATTGTGGTTTCCAGGTTTCTAGTTTAAAAAGTGGCCCATATTCATTCTCTCTCTCATTCTTTCCTTCTGGATTTATTCACACTGCACAGTTACAACACTGTTATTCCACTTTAATTACCATGGTTCCATTTCACAGAATCATGGGGTTTGTAGTTTGTAGTGTGGTGTGGCACTAGAACTCTCTGGCTGAGATTTTTAAATGATCCTCCCTACAATGCAAATCCAAGGATTCCATGGGAAGTTGCCATGGCAGTAAAGGTGGAGTATAACACAATAACTATATAACAAACACTATATGCTTCTCTCTTCTTTGCAGAGGGGGAGAACAGACAGAGATAATGTAGTCCTTTGCATCTGGGGCTATTAATTGCCTTCAAGCTGACTTTGCCTTTTGGCAACCCAATGAATGAGAGAACTCCATGAGCCCTAGTCACCAAAAGTCCTGCTCAGGTCTTGCAAACTTAAGGAAGCTGTGGCTATTTTTTTTTATTGTGCCTATCTACCTGTAATACTGTCTTTCTCTTTTCCTACTGCTTTCTACCCTCTAATCATTATTGTCTTTTCTAATGAGTCATGTCTTCTCATAGTTTGACTAAAGCGTGATAGCCTCAGTTTGATCATTTTGCCTTCAAGAAAGAGTTCAGGATTGATTTGCTCTAAGACTAATTTACTGGTACTTTTGGCAGTATCTACAGAACTCTTCTCCAGTACCATTTTCAAATGAATTAATTATTTTTTTCTTATCAGTTTTCTTCACTGTCTAGCTTTCAGCACCATCCATAGTTATCAGAAACCCTATGTCATGGATAATTATTACTTTAGTATTTAATGATCCAGTTCCTTCATAGAATCCTTTGTATACTTGAGGTTAGTGGGATTTACTCCCAAGTAAATGTATTAATGAATCAATGAAATTAAACAGTGACCCAGAAATGTGTGAAGGAATAATAATAATAATAATAATAATAATAATAATATTTATTTGTATCCCACCTCTCCCTTTGTTGGATTGAGTTCTCCTGAACTCACTGGTTATTTCAAGAATTTTCTTCAGTCAGTTCATCTCCAACACCCACACCCACACCCACACATCAGGTTAAAGAAACTGTGATTGATTTTACATTAAGATTGCAATTCTTACCATATTTAATTGGTGATTGCATTGTAGTCAGTTTTAATCTGCCTTTGTCTGATGTTTTGCATAGTTGAATGTGTTTTTAGTTCTTCAAAATCATATTATGGCTTACATTGTTTTAAGTCAGTCAGGCTGATTTTATTGAAAGCATCTCTGAGATCTAGAGATAGAGAATGCTGTGTGCGTAATAAATGAATATTTACTAAGAAAGAAAAGCCTAACCAGCAATAGAAAGTTAGAATATCAATCATGCCTGTGAATGAATTAACATGAAAATATAGGGAAGGGGTTGTGTATATTGTCTGGCAGAAAGAAGTGATTGGTAGAAGTTTTAACCTTTGCTCCTTTCTAAAAACATTGGCAACATTTCTTGCAACTGCTATTAAGGAGCAAGACAAGTCACAGGCTGGAATCCTGTTGGCAAACTGCAACAGATGCCACATGAGTTCTAGAGTCTTTGTCAGCATGATAGCCAAATGGTAATCATTGTCCCGTGGCATAGAAACTTTAATTTCCAAGTTATTTTTATTTAGTAGCCTCTGCTAGATTATTTCATTTTGTCTTGGAAATTAAAGTTTGGAAACAGACTAGGGAAGTGAACTGCATTTATACTGTTATCATAGCTACTGGATGGAAGATTGCCCACAACTCTCAGATCAATTTCCTTTGTGTGGTTATGCCCTATATAATCCCAGGCATCCATACTCCAGCTGGTCCTCAGGGGACACCCATTGAGATGGGAATGTTGACCCCAGGATAGTGTTTAGGCTTAATACCTGTTGCAAGAGGAGGCTGGATTGCATCAGATAAAGAGCTATGACGCTTTTCTTTGTTTTCCTCTGTTTACCAAAAATGTTTATCTGGCACTTTTTGACATCACACAATTTCAGTACTCTGATTCCCTCATAGTGTGGTGGAGTCCCCTTCCTTGGAGGTCTTTAAGCAGAGGCTGGATGGCCATCTGTTGGGGATGCTTTGATGGAGAGTTCCTGCATGGCAGGGGGTTGGACTGGATGGCCCTTGTGGTCTCTTCCAAGTCTACGATTCTATGATTCTATGATTTTACTTGAACTGCCATGCTCAGTACTATGAAACTATTGGATTTGCATCTTAGGGAGGGCCATTTAGAATTCTTAGTAAGAGAACCCCATTTTAGTGAATTACACAACTTCAAACCCCAGGATTCCATAGGATGCAGCCTGTCCTTTTCCTGGTGCTTCCCCAGACAGGAGGATGTAGCAGAATGGTCAGGTCAGACTGAGCCAAACACAGTCAACCAATCAATCCAAAAAAAAAAAAAAATCCAGAAGGGAGATCTAAAGGAGCAGTCTGTAAATGGGACAGGTTCTGAGGTTATCAGGCAATATGAATCAGGAACCTGAGCCAGGAAGGCTGCATCCATGAGGAAATGCTGGTTGTGAGCAACAAGGTGCCTAGGAGTGTTGATGGAATTTTAATGCAGCTGTTATCTGATTAATGAGAATCTGATGCTTAAACACTCCAATCTACCAAAGGCTTTTCTCTCTACCTGTTGAATAGCTAGAGTAGGTATGATGAGTTCTGAGTGTTGCACTTCTGAAACTGCTATGCTTTCTTAACTTTCTGTCTCACTAGCAGGAGCCCTGTTCTGAGTGTCAGGGTCCCCTGTTTCACTCTTTGGCCACTCTGCCTGATTTTGCTCCATTGTATTGCTGTCTGAATCAAGTCCTGGAAGTGTGTGTGTCTGGGGGGAGGGGTATGGCACAACACAACCAGGGTTGTTAATGTGGAATTCCATTCCTACAATTGCTGTGGTGTGAAAGATCTACAGTACTTAAAGCTCCTGTTTTGCACGCATTGGCAGCAAACAAATTACAAAGTGTTCCATTTCAATTTAAAATAATATGGAGAAGCAACTGAGGCAGAGCAGAGAAAGCCACTCCCACCCCCCAGTGCTGAAATGAGTGACTGTGAAAGTAAAATCCGCCACCAATAGGACAGAAAGTTGCCTTGCCAGGTCTCAAACTGTTATTTCTATGGAGAGAGAATATCACTTTTGCAGTACACAGGGCTCTTTCAGCACTATGATTCAAGTTTCTCAGCCATGGCAACCTTGAATGAAATAGTAGGATCTGAAGTTCAGAAAAGAGTTTTTAGGATGCCTGATGTCCAAATGAACAACAACTCCCAGGATTCCATAGGATGTAACCATGGCAGTTAGTGGAATCACAGTATTATCCAGTGATGTATTCAAGTCTTTTACTCAAAGTTTCAAACCAAGTTTCGGGTTTCTACCTTCAAGTATAAAGCCAAGTCTCGCATCCTTGTAAGATACCTTCAGGATATTTTATATACTCATGTACAAATCTAGAAATTTAAGTCAAAAATTGACCCCAAAACACAGGAGTCGATTTATCTACTGTTTAATGTAAGTACTGTAATTTAACTCTTATTTTAAAAAAATAAACCCTCCTAGGTGAGGGTAATCTGTCCTGAAAAAACAGACCTCTTCTACTTTGTCTTCCATCCAGCCTGTAGTGTGAGCACAAACACCTAATGGAAATTTTTGGGAAATGTTTTCCTTTGCTTGATCCTTTAGATCCTGTGTTACATGTCCCTATGTTTTATCCTCAATCAAAATCAATAGCTGCCCTCGATTAGTACATGAGATCAATTTATTGTCGAGTTTATACAGAATATATACATTTCTCTGAAAATGCTAGCCACAGATGCTGGCGAAACGTCAGAAAGGAACTCTTCTAGAATGTGGCCACTTACCCGAAAGCCCTACAAAAACCTATATACAGAAGGTCAACTTGACTTAACTTAAGTCTCAAGTCTGGAAGCCAACTTGGGCAAAAAAGGAATCAGGGTACATTTCATGGAGGTGATGGGTTTAGGTCTGCTCAGCAGTCAGTTTCCACTGCAAATCAGAGGAGCCTTCTAAAGCATTTCAAAAGTTTTAGAAGGATGCTTCCAACTCTAACCTGTAGCTGAATACATTTTCTCTTGTCCTCCAAGCAATGTGCCCCACATTCTGGGGCCACGTTTGCCTGATGATTGAAATAAAAGGCATAAGCAAGACAGTCACGAAAAATATACAAATTTCGGGTAGAATCAAGTAAGTGAATGAGTTATTGCTGAGTTGAGTCCAAGCCAAGTCGAAAGTGAGCCCAAGTTAATCAACTTGACATTACGTCACTGGTGCTATCAGTGTGGAGTGTGCAAGTTGCCAAAATTGGAAACATTTAATATAGCTTTAAAGATAATGAATCTATCTGTTCTGAAGTGAGGGGAGTGGGAGGTAGAATCATAGAATCATAGAGTTGGAGGAGACTACAAGGGCCATCCAGTCCAACCCCCTGCCATGCAGGAACTCCAAATCAAAGCATCCCTGACAGATGGCCATCCAGCCTCTGCTTAAAGACCCCTAAGGAAGGAGACTCCACCACACTCCGAGGGAGTGTGTTCCACTGTCGAATAGCCCTTACCGTCAGGAATTTCCTCCTAATGTTGAGGTGGAATCTCTTTTCCTGCAGTTTGCATCCATTGTGAATGCAATAATGTGAAAGAATAACCAGAAAGAATACTTAAAAAGCATTAAAAAACTAAACAGTTTAACTGAAAATTTCAGGTGAGCAAGCCCTACAGCAGCAAGATACAGTAACCCCTCCGGCCCAACAGGAGCAAGCACCACAGCAACAAGCCACAGCAGCCCCTCCGGCCCAACGGGAACCAGAACCACAGCAGCAAGCAACGGCAGCCACTACTGCCCAACAGGAGCAAACACCACAGCAGCAAGCCACGGCAGCCCCTCTGACCCAGCAGGAGCCTGCACCACAGCAGCAAGCCACAGCAGCCCCTCCGGCCCAGCAGGAACCAGCACCACAGTTGCAAGCCACGGCAGCCCCACCGGCCCAGCAGGAGCCAGCACAACAGCAGCAAGCCACGGAAGCCCCTCCTGCACAACAGCACGAAGCACCACAGAAGCAAGCCACGGAAGCCCCTCCAGCCCAACAGGAGCCAGCACCACAGCAGCAAGCCACGGCAGACCCTCCGGCACAACAGGGGGCAGCACCACAGCAGCAAGCCACGGCAGCCCCTCCAGCCCAACAGGAGCAAGCACCACAGCAGCAAGCCACAGCAGCCCCTCCGGCCCAGCACGAGCCAGCACCACAGCAGCAAGCCACGGCAGCCCCTCCGGCCCAGCAGGAGCCATCACCACAGCAGCAAGACACGGCATCCCCTCCCGCACAACAGGAGCAAACACCACAGCAGCAAGCAACGGCAGCCCCTCCGGCCCAACAGGAGGCAGCACCACAGCAGCAAGCAACGGCAGCCCCTCCCGCACAACAGGAGCAAACACCACAGCAGCAAGCCACGGCAGCCCCTCCGGCCCAGCAGGAGCCAGCACCACAGCAGCAAGCCACGGCAGCCCCTCCTGCACAACAGGAGCAAGCAGCACAGCAGCAAGCCCCTGCAGCCCCTCCGGCCGAACAGGAGCCAGCACCACAGCAGCAAGCGACGGCAGCCCCTCCCGCACAACAGGAGCAAACACCACAGCAGCAAGCCACAGCAGCCCCTCCGGCCCAACAGGAGGCAGCACCACAGCAGCAAGCCACGGAAGCCCCTCCTGCACAACAGCACGAAGCACCACAGAAGCAAGCCACGGAAGCCCCTCCAGCCCAACAGGAACCAGCACCACAGCAGCAAGCCACAGCAGCCCCTCCGGCGCAGCAGGAGCCAGCACCACAGCTGCAAGCCACGGCAGCCCCTCCGGCCCAGCAGGAGCCAGCACCACAGCAGCAAGCCACGGCAGCCCCTCCTGCACAACAGGAGCAAGCACCACAGCAGCAAGCCACTGCAGCCTCTCGGGCCGAACAAGAGCCAGCACCACAGCAGCAAGCGACGGCAGCCCCTCCCGCACAACATGAGCAAACACCACAGCAGCAAGCCACGGCAGCCCCTCCGGCCAAACAGGAGCAAGCACCACAGCAGCAAGCCACGGCAGCCCCTCCGACCCAGCAGGAGCCTGCACCACAGCAGCAAGCCACGGCAGCCCCTCAGACAAGGCAGGAGCCTGCACCACAGCAGCAAGCCACAGCAGCCCCTCCGGCCCAGCAGGAACCAGCACCACAGCAGCAAGCCACGGCAGCCCCTCTGACCCAGCAGGAGCCAGCACCACAGCAGCAAGCCACGGCAGCCCCTCCGGTCCAACAGGAGCAAACACCACAGCAGCAAGCCACGGCAGCCCCCCCAGTCCAACAGGAGCAAGCAGCACAGCAGCAAGCCACTGCAGTCCCTCTGGCCGAACAGGAGCCAGCACCACAGCAGCAAGCGACGGCAGCCCCTCCTGCACAACAGGAGCAAACACCACAGCAGCAAGCCACGGCAGCCCCTCCAGCCAAACAGGAGCAAGCACCACAGCAGCAACCCACGGCAGCCCCTCCGACCCAGCAGGAGCCTGCACCACAGCAGCAAGCCACGGCAGCCCCTCCAGCCCAGCAGGAGCCACCACCACAGCAGCAAGCCACGGCAGCCCCTCCTGCACAACAGGAGCAAACACCACAGCAGCAAGCAACGGCAGCCCCTCCGGTCCAACAGGAGCAAGCACCACAGCAGCAAGCCACTGCAGCCCCTCCGGCCGAACAGGAGCCAGCACCACAGCAGCAAGTGACGGCAGCCCCTCCCGCACAACATGAGCAAACACCACAGCAGCAAGCCACGGCAGCCCCTCCGGCCAAACAGGAGCAAGCACCACAGCAGCAAGCCACGGCAGCCCCTCCGACCCAGCAGGAGCCTGCACCACAGCAGCAAGCCACAGCAGCCCCTCAGACAAGGCAGGAGCCTGCACCACAGCAGCAAGCCACAGCAGCCCCTCCGGCCCAGCAGGAACCAGCACCACAGCAGCAAGCCACGGCAGCCCCTCCGACCCAGCAGGACCCAGCACCACAGCAGCAAGCCACGGCAGCCCCTCCGGTCCAACAGGAGCAAACACCACAGCAGCAAGCCATGGCAGCCCCCCCAGTCCAACAGGAGCAAGCAGCACAGCAGCAAGCCACTGCAGTCCCTCCGGCCGAACAGGAGGCAGCACCACAGCAGCAAGCGACGGCAGCCCCTCCTGCACAACAGGAGCAAACACCACAGCAGCAAGCCACGGCAGCCCCTCCAGCCAAACAGGAGCAAGCACCACAGCAGCAACCCACGGCAGCCCCTCCGACCCAGCAGGAGCCTGCACCACAGCAGCAAGCCACGGCAGCCCCTCCAGCCCAGCAGGAGCCACCACCACAGCAGCAAGCCACGGCAGCCCCTCCGGTCCAACAGGAGCAACCACCACAGCAGCAAGCCACAGTAGCCCCTCCGGCCAAACAGGAACCAGCACCACAGCAGCAAGTGACGGCAGCCCCTCCCGCACAACAGGAGCAAACACCACAGCAGCAAGCCACGGGAGCCCCTCCGGCCCAACAGGAGCCAGCACCACAGCAGCAAGCAACAGCAGGCCCTCCCGCACAACAGGAGCAAACACCACAGCAGCAAGCCACGGCAGCCCCTCTGGCCCAGCAGGAGCAAGCACAAAAGCAGCAAGCGACTGCAGCCCCTCCTGCACAACAGGAGCAAACACCACAGCAGCAAGCCACGGCAGCCCCTCCAGTCCAACAGGAGCAAGCACCACAGCAGCAAGCCACTGCAGCCCCTCCGGCCGAACAGGAACCAGCACCACAGCAGCAAGTGACGGCAGCCCCTCCCGCACAACAGGAGCAAACACCACAGCAGCAAGCCACGGGAGCCCCTCCAGCCCAACAGGAGCCAGCACCACAGCAGCAAGCAACAGCAGGCCCTCCCGCACAACAGGAGCAAACACCACAGCAGCAAGCCACGGCAGCCCCTCTGGCCCAGCAGGAGCAAGCACAAAAGCAGCAAGCGACTGCAGCCCCTCCTGCACAACAGGAGCAAACACCACAGCAGCAAGCCACGGCAGCCCCTCCAGTCCAACAGGAGCAAGCACCACAGCAGCAAGCCACTGCAGCCCCTCCGGCCGAACAGGAGCCAGCACCACAGCAGCAAGCGACGGCAGCACCTCCCGCACAACAGGAGCAAACACCACAGCCTCAAGCAACGGCAGGCCCTCCGGCCAAACAGGAGCCAGCACCACAGCAGCAAGCCACGGCAGCCCCTCCAGCAGAACAGGAGGCAGCACCACAGCAGCAAGCCACGGTAGCCCCTCCGGCCCAGCAGGATCAAGCACCACAGCTGCAAGCCACGGCAGCCCCTCCGGCCCAGCAGGAGCAATCACCACAGCAGCAAGCCACGGCAGCCCCTCCGGCCCAGCAGGAGCCAGCACCACAGCAGCAAGCCACGGCAGCCCCTCCGGTCCAACAGGAGCAAGCACCACAGCAGCAAGCCACTGCAGCCCCTTCGGCTGAACAGGAGCCAGCACCACAGCAGCAAGCGACGGCAGCCCCTCCCGCACAACAGGAGCAAACACCACAGCAGCAAGCCACGGCAGCCCCTCGTGCACAACAGGAGCAAACACCACAGCAGCAAGCCACGGCAGCCCCTCCGACCCAGCAGGAACCAGCACCACAGCAACAAGGCACAGCAGCCCCTCCGGCCCAGCAGGAGCCAGCACCACAGCAGCAAGCCACGGCAGCCCCTCCGGCCCAACAGGAGCCAGCACCACAGAAGCAAGCCACGGCAGCCCCTCTAGCAGAACAGGAGGCAGCACCACAGCAGCAAGCCACGGTAGCCCCTCCGGCCAAGCAGGATCAAGCACCACAGCAGGAAGCCACGGCAGCCCCTCCCGCCCAACAGGAGCCAGCACCACAGCAGCAAGCCACGGCAGCCCCTCCGGCCCAACAGGAGCCAGCACCACAGAAGCAAGCCACGGCAGCCCCTCCAGCAGAACAGGAGGCAGCACCACAGCAGCAAGCCACGGTAGCCCCTCCGGCCAAGCAGGATCAAGCACCACAGCAGGAAGCCACGGCAGCCCCTCCCGCCCAACAGGAGCCAGCACCACAGCAGCAAGCCACGGCAGCCCCTCCGGCCCAGCAGGAGCAAGCACCACAGCAGCAAGCCACAGTAACCCCTTTGGCCCAAAAGGAGCAAGCAGCCCAGCAGCAAGCCACGGCAGCCCCTCCAGCCAAAAAGGAACAAACACCCCATCATGGCACAATTGAGCCTGGGAAGAACAATCTAATTTTTTCAGAAGAAGAAATAGACTATGAGGTGGCAGATGATTCATCTTCAGGAGGAGAAGAAAGCACTGAGGCAGAAGGCAATGGAGTTTATATTTCTGAAGAAAACAAATCTTTTGAGAATGAATTCACACAGTCTGTTCTTCTCAGAGAACTATTGGCTCGTATCAAACATCAACACATTTCTAGCCAGATAGGTGAGTATTTTTATTTTCTTTGCTCTCGGACTTTTGCATAGCTTAGAAAAATATTTCTTTTTGACCTAACAATGACAACAACAACAATACCAACAACAATTATAATATTTATTTGTAGCCCGCCCAATCACTAGGAATCCGGGTGGGTTACAACAGATTAAAATACATAAAATAAAATAAAATCAGATTAGTCCCTTCCCACCCCCCTTCTGAAGTTAAAAAACAATCAGATCGTCTGAATTAAAACAATAAAATTACAGTGGGGTTTAAATTAGGGGAAAAGCTTGGTAAACAGGGCAATAGGATCACGGTATCACGGTTGTGGTATGCAGGGAGAGAAATCAGGTTGGGAATTCCTGCCCGAAGAGATCCATTTTAAGGGCCTTCTTAAAGGCTGTAAGAGTGGAAATATGGCAGATCTCTTCTGGCAGGTCGTTCCATGTCTCTGAATTCATGCTATTATTCCTGTGACTTATGTTCCCAACCCCCACCTGTGAGTGATCTCCTTTATGATAGGCAAAATTAGAGCTCCTGCCTTAAACCCCTTGCTCATACTGGAGATCACTTGCACGAGTGAATCATCAGTCATATGTTTCACAATCAACAATAGAATGTATCCTCATCAATCACAGTGGCTGCTTCTCAGCAGGTGAGGTTTCAGGGACTTTTACTGGCAATACACACTTCTACACTAGGGGAATATGTAGGGATTGTGAATAGCAAACAGTTACAAATGCATAACTGTAGGTTACATTTGTAACTCATTAGATGGATACCATCCATTACAGTGGTCCCCCGGGTTACGAAAGTAATCTGTTCCGGATTACCTTTCGTAACCCGAAAATTTTCGTAACCCGGGGGACCCCCAGGCGTTGGAGGGGAAGAGACGGCCTTCCCGCGGGTCCGCGGGAAGGCTGTCCCTTCTCCTCCGAGGCCTGGCCGGCAGAGGAGAAGGGACGGAAGGCGTCCCTTTTCCTCCGAGGCCTGGCCGGCAGAGGAGAAGGGACGGAAGGCCGTCCCTTTTCCTCCGAGGCCTGGCCTCGGAGGAGAAGGGACGAAAGGCCGTCCCTTTTCCTCCGAAGCCTGGCCTCGGAGGAAAAGGGACGAAAGGCCGTCCCTTCTCTTCCGAAGCCTGGCCTCGGAGGAGAAGGGACGAAAGGTCGTCCCTTTTCCTCCGAAGCCTGGCCTCGGAGGAGAAGGGACGAAAGGCCGTCCCTTTTCCTCCGAAGCCTGGCCTCGGAGGAGAAGGGACGAAAGGCCGTCCCTTCTCTTCCGAAGCCTGGCCTCGGAGAAGAAGGGACGAAAGGCCGTCCCTTTTCCTCCGAAGCCTGGCCTCGGAGGAAAAGGGACGAAAGGCCGCCCCTTCTCTTCCGAATCCTGGCCTCGGAAGAAAAGGGACGAAAGGCCGCCCCTTCTCTTCCGAAGCCTGGCCTCGGAGGAAAAGGGACGAAAGGCCGTCCCTTCTCTTCCGAAGCCTGGCCTCGGAGGAAAAGGGACGAAAGGCCGTCCCTTCTCTTCCGAATCCTGGCCTCGGAGGAGAAGGGACGAAAGGCCGTCCCTTCTCTTCCGAATCCTGGCCTCGGAAGAGAAGGGAGGAAAGGCCGTCCCTTCTCTTCCGAATCCTGGCCTCGGAAGAGAAGGGAGGAAAGGCCGTCCCTTCTCTTCCGAATCCTGGCCTCGGAAGAGAAGGGACGACAGGCCGTCCCTTCTCTTCCGAATCCTGGCCTCGGAGGAGAAGGGACGACAGGCCGTCCCTTTTCCTCCGAATCCTGGCCTCAGAGGAAAAGGGACGAAAGGCCGTCTCTTCTCTTCCGAAGCCTGGCCTCGGAGGAAAAGGGACGAAAGGCCGTCCCTTTTCCTCCGAAGCCTGGCCTCGGAGGAAAAGGCACGAAAGGCCGTCCCTTCTCTTCCGAAGCCTGGCCTCGGAGGAGAAGGGACAAAAGGCCGTTCCTTCTCTTCCGAAGCCTGGCCTCGGAGGAGAAGGGACAAAAGGCCGTCCCTTTTCCTCCGAAGCCTGGCCTCGGAGGAAAAGGGACGAAAGGCCGTCCCTTCTCTTCCGAAGCCTGGCCTCGGAGGAAAAGGGACGAAAGGCCATCCCTTTTCCTCCGAAGCCTGGCCTCGGAGGAGAAGGGACGGCCCGCGGGAAGGCCGTCCCTTCTCCTCCGAGGCCTGGGCGCCAGGGGATCTTTCTTTTTTTTTCCGGATCCCGGGGGATACACTCGCGGTCCCACTGGTTTCGGATCCCGGGGTTTTCTTAACCCGGGGGATTCGTATCCCGGGGGACCACTGTATTTCCTTACAGGAAACACCATCATCATTTTCTGCAGAAGAAAAGTGCACATTTCTTCCTCCCCATCCTCTTTTCTTCCTCCTTTCTCCTCTCCCTTCTTCCCCTCCCTCTCCTCCATCCATCCTATTCTTCCATCTTCTCCTCCCATTCCCTCCTCTTCTCCTTCCTTATTCTCCTTTTTACTCACTTTCCTCCTGCTTCCTCTTCCCTTCTTCTCCTCCCTCCTCTTAACCTTTCATTCTACTTCTCTCATTTTCCTCTTTCTTCATCTCCTTGTCTTCTTAACCTCTCCTTCTCCTCCCTTTCTTCTCTTCCTCGTCCTCCCGCTCTTCTTAGCTTCTTCCCCTCCTCCTGCAGACATGTTTCTAATAATGACATTATATGTTTTATTTTCATGCAGGATCCTTTCTTTGTCGAACACTGGGAGGTGTCATTAGGCCACAAAGAGTAACATGCCATTCCAGGGTAATCATCCAAATCTACTGTGGTCCTGGTCGACAATGTTGCCTACGCCAGTAATCTGAAAAGCAACCCAACTCTAAAATGTGAAACTGTTATTAAACTCAACAGTTTGGTAACAGAGAGAGATCCTTTGTGATTTAAAAGAGGCAGGATTGTGCACATGTGGAGAATACGTAGACAAACCCTTGTGATCAACTCATTGAGTTCATATTGAAATAAAATGTGGTTTTGAGATCTGCTTCTTCTTCTTCTTCAAATGTTTGTTGCAACTTCAAGAAACAGGATGGACATTTTTGGTGATGAAGATGGAAAGAATACTAAAATAGATTAGAAAAATCATTGAAAAGCATTTTTGAGTGCCAAGAAAACCTGTTGAGAAGAATCTTAGAGTGTTTTCTCTCTGCAAAACAACCATGTGTGAATATCATGCAGAATTGCAAATAGGCTTTCAGAGCCTTATGATTTTGATAAACTTTCTTGTAGTAAGAAGAAAATTGCCAAACTTACCTGTTGTTTCTTTCAAGAAAAAAAAGTAATGAAGACTTACATCCCTAGTTGTTGGCAGGGACTTGAGAAGCCTTTTTTGACAAACTAGATCACTGCACTACACTCTTACAGTATAGTGCTGCTGTTCTACTTTAACTGCTCTGGCTGCCTTCTGTTGCATTCTGGGATTTGCAGTTTCAGAAGGGGCATTTAGAATTCTCTGCCAGAGAGCTCACTTTACTAATCTCACTGAACTACAAATCCCAAAATGCAACAGGAGACAGCCAGAGCAGTAAAAGTGGAATAGCAGCATTATAACAGTGGAGTGCTGTAATATAGTAGAGCCCTGTTCACATCATTTTGTAAACTGCAGCAGGGTTCTTTCTAAGTCATGATGAAAAGGATGAGTCTCCCTTATCTGGAATTCTGAAATGCAAAATGTTGCAAAATCCCAAATTGTTCACATGGCTGGCTAGGATAGTGACAACTATGCCGTGATTCAGTGTACACAAACTTTGTTTCGTGCACAAAATTACTAAAAAAATATTGTGTATAAAATTACCTTCCGTCTATATGTATAAGGTGTATATGAAACATAAATGAATTTCATGTTTAGACTTGAATCCCATCTCCAAAATTTTGAATATGCAAATATTCTAAAATCTGAAAAACTCCAAAAACTTCTGGTCCAAAAACATTTCAAATATAAGGGCGACTCAATCTGTAGTACTGCCTGAGCAAACAGTTCATCCTGACCTCAACTTACATTGTTAAGATTTGAAGCCATGATCTAATGATATAGAGGCTGAATAAAGAACCCCCCTCTTTGTTGTGGATCTCAGTCATGAAATATTGACTAAGGTGACAGAATGTAATGTAAAAGTTGCAAGTTTCAACCCCTCCACAACTCATTGTTCAATCACTGCAGTCCTCTCATGGCTGCTCAGTGGTTGGTAGAGAGTGGAGGGATTAGAAAAACATATGGCTATGTCCCCCTTATGTCATCATCTGAAATCCACTTGGAAGTTCAAGAGGTCTCAGTGGATCATAGAAACACAGAATCACAGAGTTGGAAGAGACCACAAGGGCCACCCAGTCCAGACCCCTGTCATGCAGGAACTCACAATCAATGCACCCCTAACAGATGGCCATCCAGCCTCTGTTTAAAGACCTCCAAAGGAGACTCCACCAGAATCTAAGGGAATGAACCTCTTTGGAATCACATGGGAGAAATTTCTCTCGATTGCAAATGAAGCCAATTCGCAATTACGTGAATTCACTAGTTTAGCGAATTTACGTGAAATCTGATTGCATTCAGAATGGGAGGAATTTCTCTCGATTGCGAATGAAGCCAATTCGCAATTACGTGAATTCACTAGTTTAGCGAATTTACGTGAAATCTGATTGCATTCAGAATGCGTTCAGAATGACTTTCCATTTCCAGAAAATGACCCCCCCCATTGTGTGAGATACTCTAATACGCAATTACGTGAAACCCATGTTTGCGTTCAGAATGACTTCCCTTTTGCCTGAAATTACGTGAAATACACTCATACGCAATAACGTGAAACCAATGTTTGCGTTCGGGATGACTTCTGTTTTGCCTGAAATTGCGTGAGATACACTCATACGCAATAACTTGAAACCCCATGATTGCATTCTGATTGCCATTGCATTATACCCCAAATTCCGTCGTATGATAAACTCCTTTCTGTCAGGAAGGTCCTCTTAATGTTGAGGGAGAACCTGTTCCTGCAGCTTGCTTCCATTGTTCCGTGTCCTGTTCTGTGGGACAGCAGAAAACAAGCTTGCTTCCTCCTCAATATGACAACCTTTCAAATACTTAAACAGAGCTATCACATCACCTCTTAACCTTCTCTTCTCCAGGCTAATCATCCCCAGCTTCCTAAGGCATTCCTCATAGGGCACGGTTTCCAGACCCTTCACCATCTTAGTTGCTCTCCTTTGGACATGCTCCAGTTTCTCCACATCCTTTTTGAATTGTGGTGCCCAGAACTGGACACAGTATTCCAGGTGGGGCCTGACCAAAGCAGAATAGAGTGGGACTATTACTTCCCTTGATCAAGACACTATACTTCCTATTGATGCAGCCTAGAATCACATTGGCCTTTTTAACTGCCTCATTACACTGTTGACTCACCAGACTCCTAGATCCCTTTCACATGTAGTCTTGTTAAGCCAAGTGTCCCACATCCTATATCTATGCATTTCATTTTTTATGACTAAGTGCGTACCTTACATGTCTCCATGTTGAAATTCATTTTGTCAGTTTTGGCCCAGTTTTCTAACCTATTAAGGTTGTTTTGAATTTTGATCCTCTCCTCTGGGGTATTAGCTATTCCTCCTCATTTGGAATCATACTGAATCATCTGCAAATCTGATAAGCATGCTCTCTATTCCTTCATCCAAGTCATTGATAAAGATGTTGAATAGCGCTAGGCCCAGGACAGAACTCTGTGGCACCCCAGTGGTCACTTCTCTCCAAGATTAAGAGGAGCCATTGCTGAGCCATGTACAAGAGCCACCATAAGTCAGAATTGACTGAAAGATACAAACAACTTAAAAATCGCAGTTTGGCACATTACTTTATTGATGAACAAATATAAAATGAAGTTATCCATAATGGAGGCTGCTGCCACACTGTGGAATTAATGCAATTAGACACTGCTTTAACTTTCCTGGGTCCAACCTATGAAATCATAGTGGTATTTGTTTGTTGTGGCACAAGAGCTCTCCGAGAGATAAGGCTAAACATTTCACAAAATTACAAAGCCCAGAATTCCATAGCATTGAGCCATGGCAACGACAGAGTTGTCAGAGTGTATTAATTCTGCAGTGTAGATGCAGCACCATTACTCAGTTATGAGAGGCTTCTTCACCCCATTGCATTTTTCTTCTAAAAGTGACTCCAAAACCTGATTTAAAGTAAAGAGGAACTACATGTTAGACTGAGCTGTTTGACATGTGGTTTAGGCATAGAACCAGTATAGCCAGAAAAGCTGGCTTATAGAGCTGTATTTCCAAAATGGATTAGATTGTGATGCAAACAGGGAAGAAGGTTTATTTTCCTCACCCTATTTTCACACTGAACATTTCCCATGGGTTTTGGTTGGTGGCTTAAGTGTTACCAGACCAGTAAATTCACTCCAGGTTAAAGCCTAAAGTTTAAAGAAGCTATCCAGATGAAGAACTTTATCACCATGTTCAGTACCTTGGATAGCTCCTTAAACTTCAGGCTTAAACCTAGAGTGAATCCACCGCTCCTACTGAAGCCATGAGTTACTGTTTCCACCAGATACCATTTCATCCATATCTGAAGTGTTCTTTACAATTTGAATAGTATCAAAATAAGGACATTGGCCACAGCAAGTCTATCTGGTCCAGCCACCTGTTTTCCACAGTAGCCAAACACCTAGAATCATAGAATTGTATTGCTGGAAGGGGCCATAAGGCCAATCCCGTGCTATACAAGAATACAGAACTAAAGGTTTCCTGGAAAATGATCATCCAACCTCTATTTAAAGACCACCAGAGATGGCAAGTCCATCATTGGTCATTTATTTATTTATGGTTATGGCAAACAAGATAGATGTGACAGCAAGCCTTGGAGTTAATTTTTGAAATAGAAAAAATAAACTTCCTACTTCCTAACCTGTGGCTGAGAAAGAGATTCTAATGTTTTTAAACAGTGGACATAATGGAACAATAACAACTAGGGGTTTTTCTGTCATTGGGACAGTGAATGCAATCCAGGTTTTAGCCCAAATTTTGAAGCAGTTACCCAGTGCAGAAACTTGGATGGTACCTTTAAAGCTTGAATTAATTCCCTCTTGTACAACAATAAAATAATACTGGGAAATGCCCAGAAAAAAAAACAACAACAGGTACATCGCACTGGGCAAGTCACATTCTCTCAGCCTCAGAAGAAAGCAAAGAAAACCCCTCTCTGAACAAATCTTGCCAAGAAATCCCAGTGATAAATTCAGTTTAGGGTTGTCATGAGTCAAAAATGACTGGAACAAACATCCTAAAGCTTTTGCCCCTATGATTTTAGGAGCCACTTTCACACTACACACCTATAGCATTGTGATTCCAGTTTCACTGCCACGGCAACATTGTATAGCATTCTGGAGTTTGTGTGGCATCCTGGAGTGAGGCCCTAGAACTCTCAGGCTGAAACTCAAAACTGGGGTATGTAAACCTGCTACCAATATCCCACCTTATTCACCAAAACCCCTCTCTTTTTGAAGGAGGAGCAGAAAGAAATAAAGTAATGGTAGAGAGATCATAAACTGACTGTCTGACTTCAAATGGAAAAAGCATTTCCTGATAGGACCATTGGCTTTAGCTTTGAGGTTTTCTGTGCCCTGCTGTCATGAATTCTGAAAGATGAGAAAACTACAATCCCCATAAGTCTAGCAGGAAATGATGTTGCTAAGCTCGTTCCAGAGAGTCATTTTCAGCTTTCAGTCAGACAAATGAAGGACTTGTCCTTGAGAGTTTTCCTAAAGCCAGTTCCTTCTTCCTGACTGAATGGAAAGGTAAGGAATGTGTTTTTTGTTTTGCTCTTGCAAAATAGGAACATATATGGGAGACAAGTCAGACTGGCAGGCTATGCAGAAATGGTTTAGATCCTCTAAAACTTCCTTTGCTTTTTTTTTTTTAAATGTAAATCACCCTGATCATACTGAAACCATATTATGGTGATGAAATCTAAAGGAAAATTCAAAGAGCCAAAATCAGTTTCCCAGGTGAGCAGCAGAGATACAGACAGGGCTTTTCACACTGCTAATTGTGAACATTATTTGCAAAAGATGATAAAGATATAGCAGCAACCCTTCCATGCCATTTGGTTATGCAAAAAACCTTTTCATAGATGCAAGGCACCAATGAATATTGATTGCTGCAATTATGCAATCATAGAATCATAGAGTTGGAAGAGACCACAAAAGCCATCCAGTCCAACCCCCTGCCATGCAGGAAGTCCCAATCAAAGCATCCCTGACAGATGGCCATCCACCCTCTGCTTAAAGACCTCCAAGGAAGGAGACTCCACTACACTCCGAGGGAGTGTGTTCCTCTGTTGAACAGCCCTTCAGGAAGTTCCTTGTAATGTTGAGTTGGAATCTCTTCTCCTCCTGCAGTTTGCATCCATTGTTCCGGGTCCTGTTCTCTGGAAATGTCTCAATATGACATTTCTTCAAGCATTTAGACAGGGCTATCATATCACCTCTTAACCTTCTCTTCTCCAGGCTTCACATCCCCAGCTCCCTAAGGCGTTCTTCATAGGGCGTAGTTTCCAGACCCTTCACCATTTTAGTCGCCCTCCTTTGGACACACTCCAGTTTCTCAATGTCCTTAATAAATTATGGTGCCCAGAACTGGGCACAATATTCCAGATGGGGCCTGACGAAAGCAGAATAGAGTGGCACTATTACTTCCCTTGATCTAGACACTATGCTTCTATTGATGCAGCCTAAAATTGCATTGGCCTTTTTAGCTGCCGCATCGCACTGTTGACTCATGTTCAACTTGTGGTGTACTTGGAGTCCTAGATCCCTTTCACACGTAGTTTCTTTCAGCCAGGTGTCCCCCATCCTGTATCTATGCATTTTGTTTTTCCACCCTAAGTGCAGTACCTTACATTTCTCTGTATTGAATTTCATTTTGTTAGCTTTGGCACAGCTTTCTAATCTATTCGGGTCATTTTGAATTTTGATCCTGTGTTCTGGGGTATTAGCTACTCCTCTTAATCTGGTGTCATCTGCAAATTTGATATGTATGCCCCCAATTCTGTTATCCAAGGCATTGATAATTATGTTGAATAGCACTGCGCCCAGGACACAACCCTGAGGGACTCCACTTGTCACTTCTTTCCAGGATGAAAAGGAGCCATTTTTTTAAAGCACTTTTTGGGTTCAGCCTGTCAATCGATTACAAATCTATGTAACAGTTACTTTGTCTCACCCACATTTTACAAGCTTATTTGCAAGAATGCTATGGGGGAACTTGTCAAAAGCCTTACTGAAATCAAGATATACTGACCCAATACATACAGGCACTTTAGGGTGCCCCCATCTTATGGTAGGGTTGCCCGGGAGTGGAGCCAATAGATGCTCTGCAACCCTAGCACGTGGTGAGGGCGTCCTGGCTCCACAGCACCATACACACAGTGCGTGGAGTGATGATGTTGCAAGTGTGCAGCACCTAAATGGAGCTGCTCACCTGCGATGGGGCTTTTTGCATCTTTTTGAATTGCAGCTGTGAACCAGAAAGGAGTCACATTTTTTTGGCTTCTTTTTCCACCACACTTTCATCGCTTCATCTGGTTGCTCCGGTGAAGGTGCACCAGAAAAGGAGGCAGCTTCAGACCACTCTTATTGGGTGGTCTGTAAAGCCCCACTATATCCACAACATTCCCTTCATCTATCAAGCAACCCATATCTGCTTTGTTAGGGTATATCCATTACTTAAAAACAAACAAGCAGACATTTCATAAACATTCTTCATAAATGTACAAATTACACTCAAGATGTATGTGCACTTTGAACCATTTTGAATATCTCATCCTAGGGTTTTAAAGATAAAAGTCTTCAGGAATAGTGTGCCGTTGTCTCCTTCTGTTCAGTATAGTCAGTCTTCTATATCCACAGTTTATGTATCCATAGATCAAAAATCCTCATTTTGAATATATATGTGTATATATATATATATATATAGAGAGAGAGAGAGAGAGAGGTGTAATGGTTTGAGCATTGGACTAAGACTTTGGAGAACTCCCTTCAAATATTTAAACCTTCTCTTCTCCAGACTAAACTTTCCCAGCTCCCCAGTCTCTCCTGATAAGGAATGGTTTCCAGACCCTTCACCATTTTAGTTGCCCTCCTTTGGACATGCTCCAGCTTCTCAACATCCTTTTTGAATTCTGGTGCCCAGAACTGGACATAATATTACATATGAGGTCTGACTAAAACAGAATAAAGTGGTACCATTACTTCCCTCAATCTAGACACTATATAATGTTTACATGTTACAATAAATGGCCCCTGGTACTCCATTTAGCATTACACATTATGTATGGGATACAGTTAAACAGAATATGCCATTCAAGTAAAACCACCACATTTAACAGATTAGAACACACACACTTCTAAAGTCAGCAGAATAACCCTGGGATTCCTCAATTTTACTCTGAGAAACAGAAAAGAGGGGCTTGAACCTGAGATCTGGCAACTCTCGGTGGGAGAGGCTTTATCTTCCCTTCTTGTTCTAAATGCACAGGGAGGAGAAGATTAAACTTCCATATTTCTGCAAATGTCTGTGTGAAAGAAATAGCTTTTTCTGTGTACATGTGCTAATATCACATGGATCACAACTTTTTGCTTAACTTTGACACAGAGAAATTGTTGTTAACTATTGTTAGTTTCAATGAGAGCATACATATTGGGGCGATCTAGACCGCCCAAAAGGGGCAGTCTCTACCCACCCTAGGAAGCAGCGGGATGGGGCCAAGGCTGCCACACCGGCAGCCTCTGCGGCCCCATCCTGCCGCTTCCAGAGGCTATGGGGACATGGCAAACTGCTGCTTCCCTGCTGCCTCCAATGGGGGTGTAGCGGGCGCCCTGGGCGCCCGCTGCACCCCGCTTCCCTTGGCGGGGCTGAAGGGAGAAAGGGGCCACCACTGTGGCCCCTTTCTCCCTGGGTATTTACCACGACCATTTAAAGGGTGTGGCAAACACCCGCTGCAAAAAAGCTTCGTTTGGAGCTCTTTTTTTGTGCTGTGGAAAGGGAGCACTTGGCGCCCTCCCACAGCGCAAAGGCATCATGGCGTGCGCAGTGTGTCTAAACGCTGCGCACGCCATGACGCCATCATGGCACATCCATATGGACACTGCCATTTAATAATGGCAGCGCCCATATGCGCTACGGTTCGGGAGGGTGTAGAAGCTATGCCCTCCCGAACCCTATTCGCGCCTTTTTCAGCTCTAGATGCACCTCTTTTGGTGCGTCTAGATCAGCCCATTGAATCAGTTGATTAATCATATTCCCTTTGAGTCAATGGGCCTCATTTAGTTGGGATGTACAGCTGAAGTTAGGACAAAGGCTCTGCCTTGCATAACTAACTGCATTTTTTTTTTGTTACAACTTTTTGAAGCAAGGATTTCATTTACATGCATCCTCAACTCCAGGACCTGGAATCTGTGGTACATGCTTTGGTAACCTCACGCTTGGACTTCTGTAATGCACTCTACATGGGGCTACCCTTGTGCTTAACCTGGAAACTTCAGCTGGTTGTAAATATGGCAGCCAGGCTTGTCACCAGAACATCCAGGAGAGAGCACATAATACCTGTGCTTAAGTCTCTCCACTGGCTGCCAAATAGTTTCCGGCCACAGTACAAGGTGTTTGTTTTAACCTTTAAAGCCCTATATGGCTCGGGTCCATCTTATTTCCGGGACCACCTCTCCTCGTATAACCCCCCCCCCCACACACACACTTCGGTCCTCTGGGAGGAACCTGCTACATCCTATGAAAACTAGGTTGTCGCAGACCTCCCAGAGGGCCTTCTCTGCTACCGCTCCCAGACTATGAAATGGCCTGCTGGATGAGATGCGTCTTATTACGTCTCTTGACTCCTTTAAAAAAGCTATAAAGACACATCTCTTCCAGCAGGCCTTCCCTGAAACTTCTTAATTTCCCAGCTCCGAAACCAGGTTTATGATCTCCCCGCCAGTTCCCCTGATGCTATAGTCTGTACCGCTCAAGGAAGAGTTGTTTTTATGATGTTGTATTATGTTTAAATTGTTTGCTTGGTTTTAATTTATTGTTAGTTTAATTTAATTTTAAGGGGTGGGAGGTTAGGTAGTGGGTTATTGGAATTGTTTTAGCTTGTGACTTTTTAACTTTGCTGTACCCCGCTCCGATTGTCTGGACAGAGGAGCGGGCTATGAATAAAATTTATTAATTATTATTGTTAGCATCATCATCATAATCAAAACCTTAATAAATTTTCCCTGTGACCCTTTCTTTCTTACCGGGTCACCTCTCTTCCCAGGGTGTCTTCTTTGGAAGGATAGTGAAATCCTGGATGAACATTAACCATGAAGATCCTTCACTGTCTCGCAGTTGTTATCTTTTTCTTATTTCAGACTCTTCAAGGTGAGTGCTGATTAAACATAAGTATGGTGGGAAATGAACCTTATGAACCTTAAGGTTTTGTTGAGAATACTACATTCTTGCAAGTTGAAAGTTCCACAAAATAGGAGTGGAACTTGAAATAGTGTGGATGAACATCAATGTTAGAAGTGGAGAATTTATGGGTTGATTTGAGTGTGTATGGAGAGACAGCAGAGCCATATAGAGTGTCTTATCCCAGGTTAACAAGCCTATTGAGCTCTTTTTGGGCAAAGATAGGGCAAAGTGATTGGCGATGAGTCTGGTGCCAGGCAATGATTTCCCCATTCCCTCCCAGACCCCATAGGAAGAAAGCAATACTGCTACTACTACTACTACTACTAAAAAAATTAAAAAATTAAAAAAAAAATCTCTCATACTCTGAAGGCAGCAATAGTTGCAAATCTCCTCTGAACAAATCTTGCCAAGAAAATTGCATGATAGCTTCACTTTAGGGTTGCCATAAGTCAGAAACGACTTGAAGATGCACAACAACATGCAATAAACCCTCCATACAGATTTGTAATGCAGATCTGTGTATAGGCAGCTGAAATTCCTTGCAGTTCTTGATGTATAATTCACATTTTCCTCACTCTCCCTTCTTCCACTGTCCTGTTTGCTTGCAATCTCTCCTTCAGGTCATTTGTGTTTAGCTCTAGGCCACCCAGAATGGGGATTTCTAATCATGACTTCTCCCAAAAAAGTCCATGTAGAATGGGAAAATAAATGCAGTGAGAACATATGTAGTAAACATCTCAAGAACTATTTGTTATCTCTATTATCTCTACAGAGGAGAGCCCTGCAGAAGCGATGCTGCTTACCTGTGCCTCTGTGGGTGGATACTGTCTCCTGCTACCCAATGAGACTTGCCCCTCAGGTCTTACTCTGGATATTCCTTGTCATTTTCAAAGAAGATGTTGCGCAAAGACAGCTGCTTAACCTGGATTTTTCTGGATTAAATCTGTTCAGAAATACCTTTGTGCAGGTTCCATCCATTTTATTGTAATCTGCAGCTGAACTGAACTACAGTGAACTCAACAGGCAGGGCTTTCCTCTCTATTCTGTGAATGACCAGTAGTGATGGTTCACAAACCTCCTGTGATTTATCTGGCATTTAAGGGGGCTAGGTGAAATACAAGACAAGGGTCTTAAACCTTTGGGTAGAGGAAGGTATTTCAGCAGGTGTTGCTTGTCAAGCAACCAGGTAACAAGCAACACCTGCTGAAATTTTCTCTTCTGACCAACTATTAAAGGTACAACAGTTTTGATGTGTGTTTCACCTGGCAACCCCAATTTTCATCCTTATTTTTATGCTATTACACTTAGCAAACAAATTTTCCACCAAGATTCTAAAATGAGTTAGGATTTTTGGAATACTTAGTACTTTAGATACTTAATATTTACACAATCTCACATGGATCATCTAGACTGCTCTGTAGATCAGTATTAGTATAGGTGTTATCAACCTCATCTATGGTTCAAGGCACTACAATTCAGGAGGTAAAGCACATTGGAACCATTCCACTAATATATGCACAGCATAATTTATTGGCGAACCAGCACAAGGATGTGGTTTGTGCATTGGATTATGAGTCTGACGTTTTATTTCTTGCTTGGCCACAGAAACCTACTGGGTGACCTTAATCGAGTCACACACTCTCAGCCCCTGAAGAAGCTGTGATAAGATTGCCTTAAAGTTGCCAACAGCATTGGAGGGCTGCATAATTCACATCTCTGGCATAAAAATAACAGTGACTCCATCATGTAGCAATGTGGCCATCGTAGTCAGCAGATCTAGGGGTGCCATTAGTGACAACATTTGTGTCAGAATGAAAGATCATTTGACTACTGGAAGATTTGTCTGTGCATTCTGAAATTAAAACAGTCTCCTCTTATTATTATTGTGGCTTGTAGATGAGATTTTTCCAATAAAGTGTTTGTTGTTGTTGTTGTTGTTGTTGTTGCTGTTGTTGTGTGCTTTCAAGCCATTTTTGACTTATGGCAACCCTAAGGTGAACCTATCAGGGTTTTTCTTGGCAGAATTTGTTCAGAGGTTTTTTTTTTGCAACTCTATGCCTCTGAAGCCAAGAGAGTGTGTCTTGCCCAAAGTTACCCATGGGTTTCCTATGGCTGAGCAGGGATTTGAACACTGGTTTTCCATTTTTCTAGTCCAACACTCAAATGAACCTCTACACCATATTGGCTTTCTGGTCTCCTTTAAGCATCTAGCAGTACAGCATTCCTCACCATTGACTGTGCTGGTTTAAGACTGTGGAACTTCCACTCTGACAAAATCAAGAGTAGCACATGATTCCCAATCCCCACCCACATTATACATTGGTCAGACAAAGAAATGAGTAGACTAGAAGGGTCCACCTGACAGTGTTTATGGCCCAATGTCTGAAGGTTCTTGCAAGGATGTAGCTATGAGGAGGAGGCAAAAGGAGGGCATTGACCCCCTCCCCCCCCCCCCCAAATAAGAAGTCTTCCCTAGATTTCTAGCATTTGGAAATACAGTTTAGGATTCCAAAGAAAAGGGACAAGCAAAGTTACCAAGGGAACATAAACACAGAAGATCAGAGTTCTAGGTGTAAAAATGTGTCTCTGAAAATCATTGAAATAGTTATGTTCAGTTCTCACTCTGAGGAATGCTAGAAATTTCAGGACTGCAGAGAAATTTGATGGGGGAGGGTGGTTAAATTTTTATTTGGGGACAATGCACTCAACTCACAACCTCCACAGTTGCACCAATAAGATCTCCCATCATTTGGGGGGGGGGGGGCACATTAGCCCCATACCTCTTTCTTTTTAAAGTTTGGATAATTCATTTGGCTGGAATCCTATCCTATCATATGGCAATGAAGAGAAGAAACAGGATCTTCAGATTTAATTACAGAAAAGAAAGACGTCCACCAAAAGAAGAAAGACCCCAGCAAGTGATCTTCATCTCTGAAGAACAGAAATGCTGAAAACCTTGTTCTTCCAAAACACAATATTGTGCATATGTGTGTGTGTGTGTGTGTGTGTGCTTGTTGTTGCAAACCCTGACAGCAGCTCTATTCAGGAAGGACATTTTGCTCTCAGTAAGAAAAGATTTCATCTTTTGTCCTGGAACCAAGAAAGTACTGCCAGTGCTCATCCCATTAAGCCTCTGCACAATTGTTGCCTGATGGCATTTGTTCATAGTCCAGGTACACATTGGCTGCACCTGCAATGCAAAAATAAAGGCGTTTGACACCATTTTAACAGCCCCCAGCTCAATGCTTTGGAATTTGGGGATTTGTAGTTTTGCGAGATATTTAGCATTCTCTGTAAGAGAGCTCTGGTGCCACACCAAACTACCAATCCCTGGTTTCCATAGGATGGAATCATGGTAATTAAAGTGTTGTCAAATAGCATTATTTCTACAGTGAAAATGCAGCCATTGACATCAGGACAATTTGGAGGTACCTTCAGTGCCCACCTGGTCTGTTTCAAGTTGGAAGTGTTCCCAAAACAACAATTTTAACAAGGGGATAAGAATTAACTTTTAGGAAGGGCTAAACATTTAAGCAGGTATTTAAATTGGTAAATTGGTATTCCCCTCAATGAAAAATTTTACGTGGGGGTTCACAATTTACTTCCTATATACTCCTTCAGGATTAATATCATCAATGTTTCATTGGTACAGGTGGAAAATAGTCAGTGAAGGAATATAATGACATTGTGAAGTTATCCATAACTAAATAGTGGTGTGATAATACTCTCGATCCTACATTACCATCCTACCACTGCACAGTTACGGAAGGCTTCAGCATTTCATTGTTTACATTCATTTAAAAGTAGTCCGAAGAGCCCAATGCATCTCCCCAATAGAGATAACTTGCTTTAATTGGGTTATACCCAATCTCACAGCTGCCCTTTCTTAAATCAATGTGAAATTATTTTGTTTAATTTAATTCCATGAATTACAATTGGATATTAAAACAAGGAGTGGGTCGAGTCCAGTGGTGGGAGTCTGACCAAGATCAGATCAGACTCTAAAACATGCAGAAAAGATATTATTCCTGAGTACAGAAAGTGTAATGTCTCCTTCATCACACTTAAATAAACTCTGCTGGGTTTCAGTCTACATTTCCATATGAATTTAATGACTTGATCCATTAGCCACACTGATTTGTTACAGTCTACCTTTGGTGAGGTATGGTCTTCCTTCCCTCAAATGGAAATCCATATTAAACTTAAAACAAACCAACAGCCGTCATGGATCCAAACTGAGCATCACTGTTGCTTAGGCATGCAGTCATGTCATTTTATGCTGAAACCATTCTTTACGGGATGAGTTGCACTGGGGGGCATTCGACAGCTAGGACTGTAAAACATTATCTAGCACTGTAAAACAAAAAGAAGAGAGAGAGCATTGTGTCATGATTCCTCTCCTGCAAAAAAATTACCTAAATCCTATTCTTAGGCTGTGTCTATACTCACTGAAAAATTAAAGCAGTTTGATATCACTTTAACTGTTATGGCTTAATGCTATGGAATTCTGAGATTTGTAGCTTTGTCAGATATTTGGTCTTCTCTGTCAGAGAATTCTGGTGCCACAACAAACAACAAATCTCAGGATTCCATGGGATGGAGTCATGAGAATTAAAACAATGTCAATCTGCATTGATTCTGCAGTGTGGCAGCAGCCAAATTTTTGACTAGAGTAAAACTACAATCCACCTGCCCCATATGCAGGCTTGCTGTATATGGACTTGAGCCCATGTGGATGGCAAGCCCGGAGAGGGTTTTAGCCCATGTAGGGCTTTAAAGGTTAAAACCAACACCTTGTGCTGTGCCCGGAAACTGATCGGCAGCCAGCGGAGAGATTTAAGCACAGGTGTTATGTGTTCTCTCCTAGATGTTCCTGTAACTAACCTGGCTGCCATGTTTTGTACTAATTGAAGTTTCCAGGTTAAGCACAGGGGTAGCCCCATGTAAATTATATTACAGTAATCCAAGCGTGAGGTTACCAGAGCATGTACCACAGTTTCCAAATCCTTCATAGACCACCTGAATAGACTAGAAAGCTGGGCCAATACTAACAAAATGAAATTCAACGCAGAGAAATGTAAGGTTCTGCACTTAGGGTGGAAAAATGAAA
Organism: Urosaurus nigricauda; assembly: GCA_034509955.1. Taxonomy (NCBI): domain Eukaryota; kingdom Metazoa; phylum Chordata; class Lepidosauria; order Squamata; family Phrynosomatidae; genus Urosaurus; species Urosaurus nigricauda. The sequence continues at coordinate 372,837,536 of JAOEGL010000001.1, read as the reverse complement.
TGCACAGATATAAAATGGGGGACACCTGGCTGAATGAAACTATGTGTGAAAGGGATCTAGGAGTCCAAGTAGACCATAAGCTGAACATGAGTCAACAGTGCAATGCGGCAGCTAAAAAGGCCAATGCAATTTTAGGCTACATCAATAGAAGTATAGTGTCTAGATCAAGGGAAGTAATAGTGCCAATCTATTCTGCTTTGGTCAGGTCCCACCTGGAATACTGTGTCCAGTTCTAAGCACCACAATTCAAAAAAGATGTGGAGAAACTGGAGCATGTCCAAAGGAGGGCAACTAAGATGGTGAAGGGTCTCGAAACCATGTCCTATGAAGAATGCCTTAGGGAACTGGGGATGTTTAGCCTGGAGAAGAGAAGGTTAAGAGGTGATATGATAGCCCTGTTTAAATATTTGAAGGGATGTCATATTGAGGAGGGAGCAAGCTTGTTTTCTGCTGCTCCAGAGACTAGAACACGGAACAATGGATACAAATTGCAGGAAAAGAGATTCCACCTCAACATTAGTGACTGTAAGGGCTGTTTGACAGTGGAACACACTCCCTCAAAGTGTGGTGGAGTCTCCTTTCTTAGAGGTCTTTAAGCAGAGGCTGGATGGCCATCTGTCAGGGATGCTTTGATTGGGAATTCCTGCTTGGCAGGGGGTTGGACTGGATGGCCTTTTGGTCTCTTCCAACTCTATGATTCTATGATTCTATGATTCTGGTGTATCAGAAGAAGCTGATAACAGGCACTCCTGATGGTCTCATTCACCTGATTAGTCAAGTGAAGCGATGAATCTAGAAGTACCCTCAGACTGCAAACAGAGTCCTTCAAGGAGAGTGTGACTCCGTCTAGGACTGGGAGTTGTATTCTCAAGCCTGGTTTCTGGCCCGTAACTGTCAGTACCTCCATTTTTTCTGGATTCAGCTTCAATCTGTTTTTCCTCCTGCAATCCATTATCACCTCAAGACAGTCATTGAGAGGAGAGACACCATCTGAAGTTTGAACCAACAATCTGGTCATGGAGAAATATATCTGAGTGTCATTATCGTACTGATGACACCACACTCCAAGCCTCTGAATGATTTCACCCAGCGGCTTCATATAGATGCTAAATAGTATCGGGGACAGAATGGCACCCTGGGGGATGCCACAATTAAGCTCAGTTTTGGAGGAGCAACTGTCCCTGAGCCTCACCCTTTGGGATCTGTCCAAGAGAAAGGAACTGAATCACTGCAATGCAGTGCCTCCAATTCCCAATTCCCTCAGCCAATCCAAAAAGATGGAATGATCTATTGTATCAAAAGCCACTGAGAGGCCCAAGAGCACCAGCAGGGTCACACCACCCCTGTCAATGTCCAAGTAGAGGTCATCGGCCAAAGTGACCATGGCAGTCTCAACTCCATATCCTGTCCTGAAGCTGGTTTGAAATGGATCAAGAGAACACTACATGAACAAACTTATCACATTATAGAACATCCTTTTCTTCTCTCTCCCCTCTGGTGCACATAACAGTAATCTATTCTACCAATTATATCCATTTTTTTTATAAAAAAAATTACCCGAAAGATTTATAGAGAAGAATCTATAAAGTAATGCATTAAGGAATTTTCTGGCGATACAAATTGTTTAACTGTACTGTCATGAGAAGGTTACAATATATAGAAGAGATTTGTATTTTTTCTTAGATCAGAGTCAAATGATGTGTTGTTTTGTTGTTGTTTGCAAGTTCCTCAAGTGCTAATAGATCTCTGCCTGTTATAGTGTATACTCAAGCCCACCTTCCTATTTTGCACTCAACAAGTTTTGTTTTATGTTTAGTCACTGAAAGATAAACATGGAGTAAATTTGCAAGTCCAATGGCTGAAGTACATACCTCTGCAAAATTTTGTTGTTAAGACACAAAACAGGTTCATTGAAAAAATATGCATACACCTTCACATATGCATACCTCTTCACATCTTGTTTGACCCTCAGTACCTTTACCTGGCCTGACAGTAGAAGTAGAAATCTCTTGTGTGTCTACCATCCAGGCAGAAATGACTCCATTATCCTCTTGATTTCATCCAGTTGCAGAGGTCTGCAGATTAGGCATGGATATTTCTTATGGTCAACAGTCAGTCAGTGGCGTCATTAGAAGGTACAGAGGGTGCGGACCACACTGGGTGACACTTCAGAAGAGGGGTGACACCCAATTGGTCCCTCCTTCCACAGTGGGGTGAGAACGGTCAAGGGTGCCCCTCCTGAAGGCCACCACCACAGCAAAGGAGAAGGTTGAGCACACCCTTTTGGCCACCGCTATCATCCAGGCAATACTCATTGGTAGCACCAGGTGACACCAGGTGTGGGGACACCCCTCACCAGATGACACCAGATGTGGGGATGCTACTACAGTCAGTTCTTTGGTGCATAAATAAGAGTATTCAGGTTACTTTCCATGCTTCTTGATTTCCAAGCTGTGCTTTGTTTCTCCCAGTATTTTTATTTTCCTAACTTCTGAACCATGCCTGAGCTTGACATTGCTAGGCTTGCCTCTCCCTCTGAATGCTGCTTCCATTCTCCTAGACAACAGTGTATTAGAGCCAGGGCTCCTAGCCATGAAGCACCAGACATTTTTTATTCAAAAAGGGAATGATATCACTGGTCACCATATTCAAGTTTCCCAGTTCCTCTCGTGTGAATTTTATGCATGAGTCCTGAACTTCAAATAGGCTGCGAGAACTGCACAGTTCCCAGAGCAGAAAGAAATTTGCTATGATTACTTGTTGCCTCTTACAAGAATAAAATTAGTGATGAACCACTTCCTTAGACATAACTAGGAATGGAAAATTATTAACATGTCAAAATGCCCCTGGCAAAGAGAAGAATGGATTCAGAGAATTGTACACAAGGATTTGGCTGATGAGTACTTGCAGCTCTTTTTTGGTTCCAGGACAGAAAGTTCAAAAGTTATCTTGTTCTGAAGATGCTATCAGTGTTTTTAAGCTTTTTAAAAAAGAATTATTTGAATGAAACAAGGATTTTGTTCCTGGAACAGCCTTACTGGTGAGGATGGAATCTAAAAAAGTGCTCCAGAGGTGTAGACACAGGATGTAGCAAGCATTCTGGAAACCTCAGGAAACCCCAGGAGCTTTTACTGTGGTTCTGGACATACTTCTTCTTTGCCTATACTTCTCCTTTTGCACAGGCAAAACCAAATTGGCCTAAATCTGATTGTGAGGCCCAACTACAGTAAATCCAGTCCATTCATGAAAATTACTTATGGATCAACTTATCATGGGGCAATTGAGTCAATGAATATAATCAAGTTGGGACAAACTAAAAAGATTCCAGCCACAGATTTTTGGCTTCACATGCTTGTGGTCTAACACTCAAACCAATAGACCCTGCTGGCAACAATATGCATGTGTGTGTGTATGTCTTCAAGTTGCCTGTTGACTTATAGTGATCCCATGAATTTTGGAGGGTTTTCTTAGGCAAGGAATACTCAGACTGGCCCCTTCTTGGGGTTGCCCTCATGCTCTAGAACTTCCTTCCCTGATATGTTAGACAGGCACCCTGCTTATTTTTTCTGCAGACAGGCAGAAGGTCTTCCTATTTTCACAGGCCATCAAAAGCTGATTGTCCAAGGTCTGTCTTACCTAAATAATGTGTTATATTTTCCCTTTTACTTTTGTTGTTCTGTTTTCTCATAGTTTAAGTTTTTAACTGCTTTTAATTTTAATTTTTCAATAGTTTAATCACTTTTCACTTTTGCATTTTATAGACCATGTTTATTTACTCTGTTGCAAGCTTCCTTGCTTTCCAAACTGAGAAAAAGGAAAGAAAATAATCACAATCATAATCATAATAATTTCAAATGCAGAATGTGACTATGCATTTAAGATGCTGATTGGGCTTTTGTACACTGTTTTGCTTTCCTCAGTCCAGTTCTCTGTGGGATAAAGCAATGCCATATCAAGATAGCTAAGCGGATCATTCATGCTCAAGCTACTAGTGAGCAACACTTACCCTTGCGACATATTGCATTGACACCACAGCTGACTGGGAGATTTTCTTCCGAATCACAATCATCTTGTGAAACCCGGCAGTAGCCGCCCATTTTATAACACTCATGGAGTCCTGTAGACATGAATCAGAAATAATGGTGGTTGTTTGGTGGGAAAAATCATCCAAAGAGAACCCCCCCCTCCCCATTCTGGTGTCATCCTATGTGGATGGTGCATGGCCCAAATTCCAGTTCTGGTGTGAGTAGTCCAGATAAAGTCAGACATCCTCCTTTTCCAGGCCTTTCCTCCATTTCAGCCTTGCAGGAAATGTGGTGGGGGAATATTTTCTCCAGTCCTATAATTCCTCTCAAAACTGCTTTCTTACCTGCAACCTCTTGGAAGAGGATGACCAGGCTGAGAAGAAAGGGAAGAAACCTCATGGCTGAAGGTCTGTCTGAGGTCTTGAGGCTGCTGTAGGAATGCAGGCCTAAGGCCAATCTGGATAAAACCAAACGTTCCCCTCTATTTATAGAAATTCAGAGACAATAGAATGTCCTGATATGTATTCCTTGCATCAGAGTGGAGCAAATTGCAGAGAGATTGTACTTTCCACTATGTATGTGTGAACCTGAGATAATTCAATGCTCAGCTGAAGCTATTCATCCCAAAATGTCTCAGCAATCCAGTGCAAAAGGCAAAACTTGTGGTCCAAGACCGTCTCATAATTACCTTGACATTCAGCTTCACTGATCTTTGAGATGATGAAGGGAACAAAAAGCTATAGCCTGAAAGAAATCACTTTGAATGGATATTCACACTATTAAGCTATTTGAATTCAGCCGCTCTAGCATTAAAGAGCCAGAGGGATATAGTGGTTTGAGTGGTGGAATGGGACTCTGGGAGGCCATAGTTCAAATCTCCAAATAGGCATGAAAACCTGCTGGGTGACCCAGGGAAAGTCACAATCTCCCAGCCTCAGAAGAAAGCAATGGCAAGCACCCTATAAAATAACCCTGCTAAGAAAATCATGCAATAGATTCACTTTAAATCTCTGTAGGTTGAAAATGGCTTGAAAGGAAACAAAAACAAAACACAGAGTTTGGTCAGTCTGCCATACATTACGATTTCTGAATAAGTCAGCTATGTGTCTTCAATTATCAGAACTTGAGAAAGTGACTTTTGTGGACTACAACATGTAAAAGCAATAACAATAACCTCCTCCTCCTCCTCCTCCTTCTTTTGGTATCCCACCTTTATCCTAGATCAGGACTGAAAGTAGTTTACAATTAGTTTTAAAAAAACACTGTTAAAATCCACAAAATACAAAAGTTAAAACATTATTAAACAATCAGATGCCAGGTTAAAACACATAATATTTAAACACACATATCTCAATAAAAAACACAAACACACACCTCGGTAAGCAATTAGCAATATCCAGCACATTGGCTATCCAGCAATATCCAGTGCAACTCATGACCAGGTGTAGTCCAAAAGAGTAACATATCCAAGCTCGGTCTATTGTCCTGACAGTCGGTAAATTCAGAGTGTCTGCCTCCATGACAGAATAGATGTCCCTTGTGGTCTCATCCGATTCTCTGATTCTCTGATTCTATGGAGATTTTGCATTGAACATGGGTTTAGATTTGATGGCCCATGACACCCTTCCAACTGTATGATTTTATGACTCTTTGACTCTAGGAACAGATTCACTGCCCACTGACATTGGAGCCAATCAGGTACACTGACCTCCCCAGCATTTTCAGAAGGACTTAGCAAACTGGAGGAGAGCAAACGTTGTCCCCATCTTCAAAAAGGTGGGGGGGGGGGAAGAGAATTCCAATAATTATAGTCCAGTTAGTTTGACATCAATACCAGGAAGGATTCTAGAGCAGATGAGTAAACAGAGAGTCTGTGAACATCTAGAAGGCAACACCATAATCACAAAAAGTCAACATGGGTTTCAGAGGAACATGTCATGCTAGACAAATCTGATCTCTTTTTTTAAAATAAAATTACCAGCTTGGTAGATGAAGGGAATGCTGTGGATATAGAATATCTTGATTTGAGTAAGGTCTTTGACAAGGTTCCCCATGACATTCTTGCAAACAAGCTTGTAAAATGTGGGCTGGACAAGGCAACTGTTACATAAATTTGTAATTGGTTGACCAACCAAACCCAAAGGGTGCTCAATAATGGCTCCTTTTCATCCTGGAGGAAAGTGACAAGTGGGGTGCCACAGGGTTCTGTCCTGGGCCCAGTGCTATTCAATATCTTTATTAATGATTTGTATGACAGTATTGGGAGCATAGTTGTCAAATTTGCAGATGACACCAAATTAGGAGTAGCTAATACACCAGAGGACAGGATCAAAATGCAAAATGACTTGAATAAATTGGAGAGCTGAGTCAAAGATAACAAAATAAAATTCAACACAGAGAAATGTAAGGTACTGCACTTAGGATGAAAAAATGAAATGCACAGATATAGGATGGGGGACATCTGGCTGAATGAAACTACGTGTGAAAGGGATCTGGGAGTCCAAGTAGACCATAAGTTGAACATGAGTCAACAGTGTGATGCAGCAGCTAAAAAGGCCAATGCAATTTTAGGCTACATCAATAGAAGCATAGGCCCGATCTAGAAGGGCACTAAAAGGCACCTGGTCGGCACCATTAGGGTTCGGGAGTGCGCAGCGTTCACATGTTCCCGAACCCTAGCACATAATGGCGGCGCCACCATTACGTAACGCCTTTTAGACGGCGTACGTAATGGCGGCGCTGCAGCTTCCGCATGGAGCTGCACAGTTGTGGCGCCGCAAAGATGCCAAATGGTGCCTTTTTTAAAAATCAGCGCAGTTGCACCGCAAAAAGGGGTGGCGCCAGACAGCCCCATGGTGTCCAGATCAAGGGAAGTAATAGTGCTACTTTGCTTTGATGGAGAGTTGAGGCATGCAGAATGGGGTTGGACTGGATGGCCCTTGAGGTCTCTTCCAACTCTAGAATTCTATGATTCTATGATTCTAAGTGGAACATAATTATTTGACAATCTCTATCAAGGTAGCACAGCACCAGGATGTGATGATGGAAGCCAAGGAATAAGTGGAATAGCAATTTTCACAGAAGGCTGCCTGTTTCAATACACTGTAGAAAAAGTATTTCAGTGGTGAATTTGTGCCTCAGAGTTGCTTAGCATAGATCACCTTATGCAGAGTAATCACAGTGCATATTACCCTATGCAGAACTGGGAATTAAGCGTGCTACCCAATGGTTGTGTTGAATGCAACATTGTGCAATTGGACCAGGGCACAACAATGCACAACCAAATGTCTATATACCTCCATGTACATTGAACACTGTGCACCCAGGTCCAAGGCTGCTTCAACAATCTTGAACTGTATGCAGGCATTTCTCATTAGAGATGTAATTATTCATTAAGCTTCTTTTGGAAGGAAGCCATGAATAATCATAAGTATTTTCTCTTTACTTTGATAAAGTCTTCAAAAACCACAAAGTTTTTGAAATCTATTCACAATTTGGGATTTATTCTGCACAAAATTCACATGTGGTTGCACAGGAACCTGCATTCTTTTCAGAGGTAAAAGCATTTTCTGCACAAAACAGATTATTTTTGCGTAGAAATATTATTTTCAGTGCAGAAAATGAGGTTTCCTACACAAATGAACCTGATGCAAATTTTGTGCAGAAGACGTTCCTAACTAAAAAGATTTTTATCAGTCCAAAATTCTTCTCATCCAGGGTTTCATAACATTCAAAAACATTTTTTTAGTATTTCCCAAACATTTCCAAATATTATTTTCATTTTAATTTATTTTTTGCATTGGACAAAAATATCCAATGACTTCTGTATGGGAACTTAAGCATGAATTAGACATTGACCAGATTCCAGTCAATGCCTTGCCCCTTTTTTTTCTGGGCATAAGCCCAAGGAATAAGGATTTGAATGACTGCTTAACTTGTTATCAGCAGAATCATGCTTCAAGAGACCGCAATCCAGCCTCAGTGTATTTATTAAACCTATTAAAGAACAATGTCTCATATCACCGCCTCCCTCTCCCTGTATTGAAATGCTGCCAGGATATATCCTCTGAAGTGCTGGAACAGATCCAAACCAAAGAGAAGTGGCACATTTTTGTGGTATTAGTAGGAGACATTAAAGCAACCAAGAAATACTGTATATCAGGTGATCAGGGGTGTAGTTACAAGAGGGTGAAATAAGAGTAGGTCTTCCCGAATAAGAATTCTGCCTCCATGAAACTTCCTTCAATCTTCCAGTTTCTAGCATTACAGTAACTTAAAACTACAGTCGTACCTTGAGAAACACAGTTTAAGCATCAAAAATAAAGGGGTGGGGAAACAAACCAAGTGAATGCAAACACAGCAAATAGAACCCCTGAAAAATTTTCACACACACACACATATAATTTTGAATAAAAAGTACACAAATTAAAAGAGTAATAGAACTATAGGTTGAATCTCCTTTGTCTAGAATTCTGAAATCCAGTTATTATAAAATTCAAAACTATCCACATAGATGGCTGAGCTAGTGACACTTTTGCTTCCTGATGGCCAGTGTACACAAATTTTTTCCATGCACAAAATTATTAGAAATACTATGTATAAAATTGCCTTTATGTTTATAAGGTGTATATGAAGCATGAATGAATTTCATTCTTATACTTGATCATTTTTAATGATGTTTCATTATTCCAAAATATTCCAAATATTCCAAAATCTGAAAAAAACAAAACACAAAACCAAATCTGAAATCCAAACACTTATAAAATCATAGAATCATAGAGTTGCAAGAGACCACAAGGACCATCTAGTCCAATTCCCTGCTATGCAGGAACTCTTATGGTCCCAGGCAGTTGAGATAAAGGAAACTCAACCAGTAACAATTACAAACTACTAATTATATATATAAAAAACTAACAACAGAAACTATAACTATCAAAACAACATAAAAGAGAGATGACTCCCAGCTATCTGTTCTGTAGGTACAATACCGTATAGGCTCCACTCATTTTGGTCTCTCCATATATCTAAATATTATCTAAATAATTACCTTATATTGATTAATAAAACTAATAACCATCAAATTACCTTCCTTGTTGTAAAATAATCATCATATCACTGTCATCATCTAAACTGAAGGATTCAGCAGAGATGGGTAAGCTGTTGGTTCTGGTTAAAAAAAAATGCATTGGCAAGATTTTGGAGAGACTCGGAGTTGTTAATTGACTTCATAGAATCATAGAATCATAGAATCATAGAGTTGGAAGAGACCCCAAGGGCCATCCAGTCCAACCCCCTGCCATGCAGGAACTCCAAATCAAAGCATCCCCAACAGATGGCCATCGAGCCTCTGCTTAAAGACCTCCAAGGAAGGAGATTCCACTAAACTCCGAGGGAGTGTGTTCCACCATTGAACAGCCCTTACTGTCAGGAAGTTCCTCCTAATGTTGAGGTGGAATCTCTTTTCCTGCAGTTTGCATCCATTGTTCCACGTTCTAGTCTCTGCAGCAGCAGAAAACAAGCTTGCTTCCTCCTCAATATGACATCACTTCATATATTTAAACAGGGCTATCATATCACCACTTAACCTTCTCTTCTACAGGCTAAACATCCCCAGCTCCCTAAGTCGTTCCTCATAGGGCATGGTTTCCAGACCCTTCACCATCTTAGTTGCCCTCCTTTGGACACGCTCCAGTTTCTCCACATCCGTTTTGAATTGTGGTGCCCAGAACTGGACACAATATTCCAGGTGGGGCCTGACCAAAGCGGAATAGAGTGGCACTATTACTTCCCTTGATCTAGATGCTATACTTCTATTGATGCAGCCTAAAATAGCATTGGCCTTTTTAGCTGCTGCATCGCACTGTTGACTCATGTTCAACTTGTGGTCTACTTGGACTCCTAGATCGTAGTTTCATTCAGCCAGGTGTCCCCCATCCTATATCTCTGCATTTCATTTTTCCACCCTAAGTGCAGGACCTTACATTTCTCCGTGTTGAATTTCATGTTGTTAGCATTGGCCCAGCTTTCTAGTCAATTCAGGTCACTTTGAATTTTGATCCTGTCCTCTGGAGTATTAGCTACTCCTCCTAATTTGGTGTCATCTGCAAATTTGATAAGTATGCCCCCAATTCTGTCATCCAAGTCATTAATAAATATGTCGAATAAGACCGGGCCCAGGACAGAGCCCTGTGGCACCCCACTTGTCACATCTTTCCAGGTTGAAAAGAAGCCATTGTTGAGCACCCTTTGAGTTCGGCCAGTCAACCAATTACAAATCCATGTAACAGTTAACTTGTCTATCCCACATTTTGCAAGCTTGTTTGCAAGAATGTCATGGGGAACCTTGTCAAAGGCCTTACTGAAATCGAGGTATACTATATCCACAGCGTTCCCTTCATCTACCAAGCTGGTAATTTTATCAAAAAAAGAGATCAGGTTTGTTTGGCATGACCTGTTTCTCTGAAACCCATGTTGACTTTTTGTGATTATGGCATTGCCTTCTAAATGTTAACAGACTCTCTGTTTAATGATCTGCTCCAGAATCTTTCCTGGTATTGATGTCAGACTAACTGGACGATAATTGTTGGGATCCTCTTTTTTTTCTTTTTGAAGATGGGGAGAATGTTTGCCCTCCTCCAGTCTGCTGGGACTTCTCCTGTTCTCCAGGAGTTCTCAAAGATTATTGCCAGTGGTTCTGATATTACATTTGCCAGTTCTTCCAACACCCTTGGATGTAGTTCATCTGGTCCTGGAGACTTATATTCATTTAGGTTAACCAGGTATTCCTGTACTATCTCTTTACTTATACTGTGCTGAAATTCCCCTATTCTGTCTTCTGCTCCATTATCCTTAGGTTGAGCACCCTTTGCCCTTTGTGAGAAGACTGAAGCAAAGAAGGTGTTGAGTAATTCTGCCTTTTCTGCCATCTTTTGCACACAGTGGCCCTACCGTTTTCTTCTTCTTCCTTTTACTGCGGACATATCCAAAAAAGCCCCTTTTATTGTTCTTAACCTCTCTAGCAAGCCTGTTCATTCTGCACTTTAGCTTTTCTGACTTTATCCCTACACGTGCTGGCTATTTATTTGAATTCCTTTTTGGTAATCTCCCCATTTTTCCATTTCCATTTTTCCATTTCTTATAGTTTCCATTTCTTTATAGTTGTTAATTCTGACACTAGCAAGGGTCAGACTAGATGACCTGGCAGGTCCTTTCAACTTTGTAATTCTGTGGCTGCCATCCTGTTATTGATATACATGGCAAAAGTTGTACTATGTATGTGGAGTGATTTTTTTTTTTTTGCCATGTGCAATAATTGTATCCTGCTGGCGGTTGCACATGTGTACTTGTGGATATAGGACAACTGTACATGCAACAGGATATTAAAGTACAGAGTAGTATGTGAAAAATTATTGCCCCTATTTATGGCTTTTGTGCATCCCACGTTGTAAAATCTTAACACCATAGAGTTGGGAGAGACCTCAAAGGCCATCCAGTCTAACTCTCTGCCATACAGGAACATGCCGTCAAAGCATAGTGAACAGATGGCCATTCAGACTCTGCTCAAAAACTTCCAAAGAAGGGGACGCCACCACACTTCAAGGCAGCATATTCCACTTATTGTCAGGAAGTTCTTCCTAATGTTTAGGTGGAATTTTAAGTGTACTCCATCCTTAATGTGCGCACTTTCCAATATTAAAATATAGCTATAATGTCACCTCTTTACCTTGTCTTCTCTAGGTTAAACATGCCAAGTGCTTAAACCACTCCTCACAGGGCATGGTTTCTTGACCTTTCACTGTTTTGGTCATCCTCCTCTAGACATGCTCTCTCTTGTCAATATCCTTTTTGAATTGTGGTGCCCAGAATTGGACACAGTATTCCAAGTGGGGGCTGACCAAAGCAGAATAGAGTGGTACTATCACTTCCTTTGATCTAGACACTATACATCCATTGATGCAGCCTAGTATAGCATTGGCATTTTTAGCTGCCGCATCACACTATTGACTCATGTTCAATTTGTGGTCTACTAGGACTCCTAGATCCCTTTCACACTAAGAGGTTAAACAGACCACACCTTTGGAGCAGCCTGCCGCCACACCTTTCAGCTCCAAATCAGGGCTGCAGCAACTACACATTGTGCCCCCCATCCAGCAGTTGTCTGGTACTAAAAGGAATGGCAAAACGATACTCTTTTTAGCGTCAGCAAAAAGGTGCCCTTGCCGCCTTAGTGACAACTTTTCATCACTCCTTTGGTGCAGCGCGCTTAAAAGCTGTGCCAATGGAGCACCGTGATGCCCCGCCATGCAGTTGGGCACGCAACACAACACTGATGTGGGGGCAGCATGGTGGCGGCCAGCATGCATACACCAAGCCTCCATGCCACCCCCACACTGGCAGATAATGCCAGTCTGTTTAGCTCCTTAGTTTCGTTAAGCCATATGTCCCATCCTATATCTATGCATTTCATTTTTCCACCCTAAGTGCAATACCTTACATTTCTCCCTGTTGAAATGATTTTTGATCTATTAAGGTCATTTTGAATTTTGATCCTCTCTTCTGGGGTATTAGCTACTCCTCGTAATCTGGTGTCATCTGCAAATTTGATAAGCATTCTCTATATTCTTTCATCCAGGTCATTGATAAAGATGTTGAATAGCACTGGGACCAGGACAGAACTCTGTGGCACCCCACTGGTCACTTCTCTCCAGGTTGAAAAGGAGCCATTGTTGAGCACCCTTTGGGTTCGGCCAGTCAACCAAGTACAAATCCATCTAACAGTAGCATTGTTTAGCCTGCATTTTACTAGCTTGTTTGCAACTATTTTATGGGGAACCTTGTCAAGGGCCTTAAAGCGGTGTCAAACTCCATTATTTCTAAAGTGTACATGCACCCTAGGAAAGCCAACATTTTTAGAAATTGCTAATGTTGAGAACTGGGGAAGACACAGACAGCTTGGAAAATGACTTCCCCTCTCAATTTAAGGGGAGAAAATACTTGCAGTTGTAAAGCTGGAAGATGGACAGATTTGATAGCATCTACCACTAGATCAGGGAGTCTTCACTCACAAAGAACAGTTACTTCCTGGAAAGTAGGAAGAAATTGCTGTAAAGAGGAACAAATTACTATTTGTTCCTCTTTCCAGGAAAGGAAGTAACTGTTCTTTGTGAGTGATGACTCCCTGATCTAGTGGTATATGCTATCAAATCTGCCCATATTCCAGTTTTACAACTGCTTAGGTTACATTTACAGTCATTATTTTGTTCTCTGGGTATACGCTGAATTATTGCCCAGTTTGATGGTAGTGCCCTGGATCATAGGAGTTCTTTTCAGGATTACATGGTACAGGTCTATTTCAAACCAGGAGGTGGGATTTTGTGAAATAATTGACTTTCAAGAACTAAAGACATAAACTGATTTAGTTGACATTCCATGTCATAAGGCATCTGCATAAACATATATCATGAACAAGACCATTTGTTACATTTGGCACCATAACTTCCATTGCTTTGATACAGCTCTATATAACCAGGGTTGCTGATTGATTTACAACTGGAGTACCTCTATCTTGTCTGGATTATTGGATTCAAACTGGCCTTAAATACATTTTTTGAGGATCTGGGGCTTCTGGAGAGGTAGCAAGGGCTGAACATCAGGGTCTCAAGGATTGCATGTAGCCTGTGGGTTGTACTTTGCTCACCCATAACTTTCAGAACAAAAGACACAAATATGCCCACAATCCTGTTAATGACATACAGGGTCTGTTTCCATGCATATGCATAGAACGTGTGCAGCTGAACTCTTATTTGGAGGAGAGAATGCCCTCTTTTTGCTCCCCTCTATTAAGCTCCCTATAATGTTATCACTGTCTCACATCAGTTCTCCTTTCACCTTGCATATTGAAGGAGTTTTAGGAGAATAAGAGCTCTTAAGCTACCACCACCTCCAGTTTCCCGAGCCTTTCTTACCAAGTTTAAATACAAGATTATTATTATAATTATATTATATAAATACAAGAGGCTATTAACTCACCTACTTAGCCAAAATAAATACACCTTTCCTACTCGTAAATGATGACTAAACATCCCTCCCCATCATTGATTTTGACAACAACTTCCTTATTGCTTGTACAAAAGAGTCTTACGGGAAACTTCATGTTTGCTAACTTCAAGTTAGGTATATAAGTACTGCCATAAATAGGATGAAATGAACCAGTCCAATATTGCCTTGAAATCAGAACTCAAGTAAGATTTGAGATACCTTTGGTGTACTTTAGGCAAAATATTTACCATTTGTGATACCTCTTTACCTTTCTTTTAAAACTAGTGAGAGGATAATAAAAATTGTACTGAGCTTTGGATCTTGTGGTTGTGTGTGTGTGTGTGGGGTGTGTGTGAAATATGATGGAGAGGATCACACATGTGCACACATGCATGCACAGACACACACACAATCTTGAAATAGTGCAGTTTGACAGGATTTTAATGATATAGTTCCATCCTATAGAATCCCGAGATCTGTAGTTTAGTCATCTCTACCAAAGAGTGCTGGTGCCTCACACAACTACAAATCCCAGGATTCTATAGTATGGAGGCATGGCAATTAAAATTGTGTCAAACAGCTTTATTTATACAACGTAGGTGCAACCTAAAAAGGGAGCAAATAGCAGCTTTTGGAGAGGTAGGAAACTTACATTGAGAAGATAGCGTACAGACAGGGAAAAGCTTCAGCCTGCTGTCCCAATGTTTCCCTCATCCCCAAATTGGCACAAATTTCCATGATAAAAACAGTCACCTCACTCTCCTTAGGTGCATGTGCACCAAGCAGGTATATCAGTTTTGTACCACTTAAACTTCCATGGCTCCATCCTAAGGGATCCTTCAGTTTCTAATTTGATGAGATACATAGAATTCCTATGTTTTACTCCCTAAACTATAATTTGAGTTCCATGAACTTCTGAATACTTTACAGCCTTAAACTGATTTAATTGTAAATTCTTCTCTTTGCAAGGGACTTTGGGAACTATTGTTGTGGAGGGCAGATTACAACACTCTGTCATTAAATTTAAGCTGCCAGGATTATGTGATAATTAAAGGGGCATGAAATGAATAAAACAATGAAGTGCAATTTCACCACAAGTTCCATGAAAGGTACATGAGATTCTAGAATGTTTTTGGTGCAAAAATGAGAGATTTTTTTTTTTTTTTTGCACAAAGCAGTGGGATTTTTGCCCGTAAATTTTTCACCCCAAAGTCCTGAAATGTGAAAAAAATTCATGATACTGGACCATTTTTTCCAATAGCATCTCTCACCAAGGACAAGAACATGTGTGAAGTTTTTTGACATCCACAAGGTTGTGAGTTCAATCCCAGGGCTCCAACGTTGACTCAGCCTTATATCCTTTTGTAGATCAGTAAAATGGGTACACAACTTGTTAGGGGCACTTGATTTATAGACTATAAACTGCTTAGAAAGTTTTTTTGTGGGTTTTTCGGGCTATGAGGCCATGTTCTAGAAGAGTTTATTCCTGCTTAGAACGTGCTGCATTCACTATTAAAAGGTATAGAAATGTAAATGCTATTGCTATTACACACCAGGGCAGAGATTTTGCCTACAAGGGTACTGAATACCTTCTTGCTCAATGCCTAAAAATGCTGATGTGCCTCCCCTCCCCTCATCAGTGTGGGGGGATGTAAGAAGCATGAAACATTAGGAAACAGAAGGCTGAATGGCCATCAAGGTCATCATACACACATCACTATATTTAGAAGTCATGAACATCTGTTTTCCTAGTATAGGAAGGCTTTCATATTTTATCCAGTCAACAGAGAATCAAGCTTGCCATACGTAGACAGTACATAAGAGTTCTCACTTCTTATAATTATTTGCTACAGGGTGTGCTTGATGTTCAAGAAAAGAGGAAAGTCAACTTGCAATACAGCACTAAGAAAACCCAATGAAATTAATGGGGTTGCCACAAGTCTACAGGCAACTTGAATGCACATGTATACATATACACAAAGGGTGTATCTACATAGTAGAAACAATGGCACAACTTTAGTGGCCATGCCTCCATTCTAAAGAATCCTGGGATTTGTAATAAAGTGAGACACCAGCACTCTTTGTCAGAGAAGGCTAAAGACCTTGTAAAACTACAGATCCTAGGATTCTTTAGGATGGAACTACAGTACTTAAAGTGGTATCAAACTGCATCATTGTAGAGGTAGCACTGGAAACAGCTAAGATTCCAGGAAGTCCTTATACATCCTTGGAAGAACACCCTGGATTATTATTCAAGTGGGCAGTGAAGGAGTACTTCATCTGCTGGTAAGAATTTTCTCATAATATTTTGAGGAATCACGTTTATTTTTTGTAAGTGTCCTATTTGTAAGAGTGGAGTGACAAGTGAAATCAGATGATAATTTACAAAAATGAGGAAGCAATGGGGGAACCTGTAATCTTCATGGGTGAGAAGCCACCCCAAACAATACATTAGCCAGATCTGTTCTATGCTGGGTTTTATTTTATTTTATAGTGTTACAGTTTTGAAACTGAAAGCAAGACAGGCTGTTTTCAGAAAGGGTAATGCCCATGAACCACTAAAATACCAAATGAATAACATCAGAATGGAATCTATAGAAACTGACCTTTTTAGCAAAATAAGACCTAACGGGCTGATCTAGACTGGCAAAAAGGGGTGTGTTCATGCCTGCATGAAAGTGTAGCCTTTAGATGACCCACACTGAAAGTTTGGCATGAACGCACTTCTTTTGCATTTTAGTGGGGAAAAAGTAGCTTTAAAAAGGACCTGCTTTTCCCTGCTTCTTTTTAAAAAGGGTGTAACAGCACAGCTGCGTCTAAATGCTGCAGTGCAACTGTGCAGTTTTTTAAAGCTCCCAAACCCTAGCTCCAGCTCTAATCCGAACCCTAGACATGTGCAGTAGGGACTCTGGGATGCAATGTCAATTCATTCTCAATTAAATACTCACAGGGGACAGAGAAAAGGCAGAATTACTCAACACCTTCTTTGCTTCAGTCTTCTCAGAAAAGGCAAAGGGTGCTCAACCTAAGGATAATGGAGACAGAATAGAGGAAATTCAGCACAGAATAAGTAAAGAGGTAGTACAGGAATACCTGGTTAACCTAAATGAATATAAATCTCCAGGACCAGATGAACTACATCCTAGAGTATTAAAAGAACTGGCAAATGTAATATCAGAGCCACTGGCAATAATCTTTGAGAACTCCTGGAGAACAGGAGAAGTCCCAGCAGACTGGAGGAGGGCAAACGTTGTCCCCATCTTCAAAAAGGGAAAAAAAGAGGATCCCAACAATTATCGACCAGTCAGTCTGACATCAATTCCAGGAAAGGTTCTAGAGCAGATCATTAAGCAGAGAGTCTGTGAACACTTAGAGGCCAATGCCATAATCACAAAAAGCCAACATGGGTTTCAGAGAAACAAGTCATGCCAAACGAACCTGATCTCTTTTTTTGATAAAATTACCAGCTTGGTAGATGAAGGGAATGCTGTGGATATAGTATACCTCGATTTCAGTAAGGCCTTTGACAAGGTTCCCCATGACATTCTTGCAAACAAGCTTGCAAAATGTGGGATAGACAAGTTAACTGTTACATGGATTTGCAATTGGTTGACTGGCCGAAC
This sequence comes from Urosaurus nigricauda, assembly GCA_034509955.1. Lineage (NCBI taxonomy): Eukaryota > Metazoa > Chordata > Lepidosauria > Squamata > Phrynosomatidae > Urosaurus > Urosaurus nigricauda. The sequence goes on along the minus strand of JAOEGL010000001.1, from coordinate 372,819,850 downwards.
TCAAAGGGTGCTCAACAATGGCTCCTTTTCATCCTGGAGAGAAGTGACCAGTGGGGTCCCACAGGGTTCTGTCCTGGGCCCAGTGCTATTCAACATCTTTATTAATGATTTGGATGACAGAATTGGGGGCATACGTATCAAATTTGCAGATGACACTAAACTGGGAGGAGTAGCTAATACCCCAGAGGACAGGATCAAAATTCAAAATGACCTGAATAGACTAGAAAGCTGGGCCAGTGCTAACAAAATGAAATTCAATGCGGAGAAATGTAAGGTTCTGCACTTAGGGAGGAAAAATGAAATGCAGAGATATAGGATGGGGGACACCTGGCTGAATGAGACCACATGTGAAAGGGATCTAGGAGTCCAAGTAGACCATAAGCTGAACATGAGTCAACAGTGTGATGCGGCAGCTAAAAAAGCCAATGCAATTTTAGGCTGCATCAATAGAAGTATAGTTTCTAGATCAAGGGAAGTTATAGTGCCACTCTATTCTGCTTTGGTCAGGCCCCACCTGGAATACTGTGTCCAGTTCTGGGCACCACAATTCAAAAAAGATGTGGAGAAACTGGAGCATGTCCAAAGGAGGGCAACTAAGATGGTGAAGGGTCTGGAAACCTTGCCCTATGAAGAACGCCTTAGGGAGCTGGGGATGTTTAGCCTGGAGAAGAGAAGGTTAAGAGGTGATATGATAGCCCTGTTTAAATATTTGAAGGGATGTCATATTGAGGAGGGAGCAAGCTTGTTTTCTGCTGCTGCAGAGACTAGGACGCGGAATAATGGATGCAAACTGCAGGAAAAGAGATTCCACCTCAACATTAGGAGGAACTTCCTGACAGTAAGGGCTGTTCGACAGTGGAACACACTCCCTCGGAGTGTAGTGGAGTCTCCTTCCTTAGGGGTCTTTAAGCAGAGGCTGGATGGCCATCTGTCAGGGATGCTTTGATTTGGAGTTCCTGCATGGCAGGGGGTTGGACTGGATGGCCCTTGGGGTCTCTTCCAACTCTATGATTCTATGATTCTATGATTCATTCATAAAATAAAGAAGTTTATTCATAAACTTAAATTGTAACAGATTTAATATCTTTTTAAGGGGGGAGGGATGCAGTTTGTTTTATTGATGTAATAGTATTTTAATGTGTAAGCCACCTTAATTGATCTCAAAGGTGTGGGGTATTAATAATAATAATAATAATAACGATTATTATAAAATAAAGGGGTTTATTCATGGTGCATGGATGCAACTGCGCACTTTAAAAAGGGAAGCGAAACCACCATGGTAATTTGACAGATCTTCATAACTGTACAGTTCATGTGTGATGTACCTGCACAACTGCACAGTTCGCAGCTGGCAATACAATTGCCTGTATGATGTAGCGGTGCAACTGTGCAGTTCGCAGCCGGCAGCAACAACAACAACAACAAATTAAAGGTTCAGTGCAGCCAAAAGGCCCGTCCATTGCCACCTGTGCAGCTGCTCCGCCTGTGTTTCTAGCATCCTGACAGCTTCCAATGTAGTTGCTGAGCAACAGAAAAGACTTCAGATAAGTTGTCTTCAGCGTGTAGGTGCTCTATGCCTTTTTATTACACACCTGGGGCTTGCAGTGTAGCTGCTAAGCATTAAGGAAAAGACAACTTCATGTCACCCTTTCCTGCCAATCTAGAAAGCCCCATTAATAACATATGCACACCAAAACAAAAATTGGTATCAACCTCACATGATGGACTACAGCTCTGATCACCCTGGCTCTCTATGGCTGTTGATGACAGAATTGTACTACAATAACAACCCAACACAAGGAATGAACATAGTAATGTCTATTTGGCATCCTGTTGGTGATGTACCTAGATGTAACAGGGTTCTACATCCATGTGTGTAGTTTTTCAGACTTTGAGGAAGAAGGTATCCATTACCTGCTTCTATAAATCACCACCTTGGAGTGCAACAGAGCCATTTCTGTCTGTTCACTGCTTGACTGGAGAACCAAGGGGTGAAGGAGGAAACTTTTGCTGAGCATGGAGGCTTTTCCTTCTTCCATCCATGCTCAAGAGCAGCTGAAAGAAGTCTGGACATCAATCAGTGACCAGGGTAACTGACCAGTGGCTGTGAAAATAGAGCTATGCCTTCAAGTAGAAGAAACCAATTTTGTTGCCTCTTACACCTGTAAGTACACTGGTAGAGATTTAGGAGATTATTGCACTTGCTTTTCTCCTGAGCTGGGCACAGGCTGAGTATGGGGAGAAATATTCAGTATGGGGGAAAATGGATCATTTGTAGCCGATCTGGCCTTTGCGCAGAACGGGAAAGTGCAATAATCTCCTTGCTCTCTGCTAGCACAATGTGGTCTTGTGCTCAAGAATGTGGAGAAAATAGTCTAAATAATTTCCACTGAATACCATAAGTGAAACCTGAGAAGGAATACATTCTGTAGAATATTCATGTATAGTTAGAACTGGGCTTTTTTTAATACCACTGGAAATAGGAAAGAAAGAAAGAAAGAAAGAAAGAAAGAAAGAGGTGAGAAACTGTCTAAAGTAGGGGGCCATGCAGGCCAACATGAAAATCTGGAGGTCACACCACCAGGCACAAACCTTTATAAAACATTTTTTTTGACCCCATGTGTCCCAAATCCTGCTAGGGAACATTTTGGCATAGGACTGGCCATGTTTTGCCACCCCAGTCCATTTTTGTCCCAGACAAGGTTTGTTGATTTGTTTGTTTTTACAACTGGAAGTGACCGGGTAGTGTTACTTCTTGCTGCTTATTCCTTGCTTCAAACAGGCCTTAAAATAACCCAGAGGGGCAAATAACCCAGAGGGGCAAATAGATGGAAAATGCCAGCACTAAAGGACAACACTAAAATTCCAACACTAAAGGAAATTGGAGGGAAACGATTATTTCACAAAAATTAATTTTGGGGCCCAGGGAGGGGGCACATGCAGCTCCCGGATGCATTTTGCTCACCCTGCCATAAAATGGTAAAACATTGATAGTGGGTAACATGATGAATCCTGGAATATGGTTTGAGTTTTTTCCCCTGCTCCCTCCCTGGCTTCTTCATTAAGCAAAGATGTTAAAAGTCATGCAAGTGAAGAACAGTGATAATGAGCAACGTCAGCAGCAGTATCAATGGAATATATTTTGCTGTTGATAACAGAGTTGAAGTTTTATCTCTTCTGTTTCACTCTTCTTTGTCCTTGGTCCCCACATGGTCAAGAAGGGGAGTGGTCTCACTGTGCATTGAGATCCCTGCAGACCACCTTAATTGACAGCAGAAGTAAAGGCCTGCGACATCATCACTTTTCTCCACCTGTATGATTTTAACATCTTTGCATGATGAAGAAATCAGTGAAACTTTAAAAGTATGCATGATGTATTTTGTGAATCTGGTTGGTGCAATAAAGGTATATCTGCTTTGTGAATTGGTATTTTGATGTATTTTACTGCATGGCCAAGACAGCTACACCTAAATATGTTCCATGGATCTGGAGCAACTAGTAGTTTCTGTCCATGGTTTTACACTGGAATCTTTCCCAGCCCTATCTGATGATACAGCGAATCTTCTATGAGATTTTTTTTTTGCCTGCTTGTGCACTATAGGCAGCAGTGACATCTTTAAAGCAAATTTGCTGCTCACACAGAATATGCAGAAACAGAACTTGTTTATCTTCCATTTGCTCCATTTGTTCAGAAAACCTGTTATCAGAGCAGAGAGTGCTTTCATTTATTTGGAAGGCTTTTAATTTGCCTCCATCGTACCAGCTGTAATGAATACAAATATGGCCATCAGCATAAAACATGCAAACTAGAACATTGGTCTGCAGTCAGTACAGTGATGCAGCATGATAAGTAAGGAACAATATAATGTGTGGTCTTACACTTGTCCAGCTTGAATGGCTTCCACTCAGTGGACTGAATCCCATAGGCCTTATCTACACTGGCCAGAGGACTCTAGAGGCAGTCAGGGGGATCGTGGCCCCACAGCTGCTCCAAAACTGCCTGCATTACCTGGCCCTCAATTTCCACAGTGCAATGGCAGTCTGCATCAGATATTCCACGGGATTGGCTGGTGTGTCTGCCACCATCATGGGTTACTTGCTTCTTATAAGGCACCAAGTGATAGTCACATGCTGGGCACCTTCTTTTGACATCAGAACAAGTGAGTTGTGGTGGCCAGGCAACCCAGTCAGATTCCAAGCAAATAGTCATTGTAGTACAGGAACAGAGACATTGAGATCTTCCTAGAAGATCTTCCTGGAAGATTTGGAACAATAGGTAAGTTATTGCAATTTGTTTTAACCTAGTTTTGACCTGATTCAGTTGTAGGATGTGCTGGACACCATCTAGATTGCTCACACCAGAAACAGGGCTTGGAGTGTGTGGCGTCCAACTAGAACAATGCTGGAACAGGGAGCAGGAGCAGGTTTTTTGGCCAGTGCAATCAAGGTCAAAATTAGACCTGAGTAGAGTGGATCAATGGAAATGAGATTTTTAATACAAAGAAGGGCTGTGTGAACTGTAAACAGAAAGTATTTCAAATAGTTTCAAGTGGCCACTAAAAACATAGTTTTAATTATTAGCTGTAGTGTCAAGGATGGGGGGAAAATCCCCCTAGGTAATTTCCTGAGCATTTTGCCAAGAGAAAAATTCTATAAATATGAAGGGTTTTGAAAATTCTTTCTAACGATTTCTGGAACTTCATCTCTTGAGGGCTTCTTTTACTTTAATTGGCATTTAGGCTGTAGACAAACTTTGGCCATGAAGACTTTCTACCCTCTCATTCTTCTTTCTTTCTTGGCTTTCCAGGTACAGAGCAATCCAGATCCATCAAATAAGTTTGGACTAAAACTTGAGAAGAAACCTGAGCTTTCTGCTCTGCAAGCAGATGGTAAGTTGGCCTGAAAAAAATACTCACTGGAAGAAATGTCATATGTCAGCTAAGTTTCAGGATCAACTATAGAGGGAAAGATGATGAAACATTGTTTCAGGTGGCAGTGTTTCCAGGAAAAGAAAAAGGAAGGTACTGATACAGTGAAACTTACTGAAATGTTGATGCTAATGTGAACAGTCATTTATGAGCTCCATTAGAGAGCTTGTTATATGTTCCAGTACTGAGATGTTGAGGGGAATTGATACCTAAGACAAAACGTCTTCAGTAACACTAGTAGCATGCCTATTGTAGAATTATTTCCGGAAAGTAATGGAATGAGTTCCTCTTTCACTTTATTTTTAATTTTTAAAATGGCAGCAAAGATTGTTCAGTTTTTTTTCAATCAATTTTTTTTCAGTGCTGCCCTTTATGATTATTGCTATTATAATGTAACAATAGCAACCGCTATTGTTGTTTTTGTTGTTGGCCAAGATCCTGCACCAGGGGAAGGCAATGGCAAATCTCCTCTGAACAAATCGTGGAAAGAAAAACCCATTATGGGGTTGCCATCAATTGGAAACTAAATGCAGAGAGGAGAGAGAGGAGTTTATCACACAAGGGAATGTGGCGGTGTATTCCAAAGGCAATCCGAAAGCAATCATGGAGTTTCACATTATTACGAATTAGTGTATCTCACGCAATTTCGGGCAATGGGAAGTCATTCTGAATGCAATCATAGGGTTCCACATTATTGTGTATTAGAGTATCTCATGCAATTTTGGGCAATGGGGGGTCATTTTCATAAGATGGGAAGTCATTCCAAATGCAATGGGAATTCACGTGAATTTGCTAAACTAGCGAATTCAAGTGAATTTGAATTGGCTCCATTCGAAATTGGGAGAAATTCCTCCCATGTTTGTCAGACAAGCCAGTTCATCCTGGAGGGGAAGGGAGAGGAAAAAAGGATGGGGCTTGGGGTTGGCTTTTTCAACAACACCCAAACCCTTCCGATGCTGCCTTGTTTTTTTTTTTTCTCCCTCTTTCTCCGCCTCCCCTCCAAAACCTAACCAAACCAGCAGCCCTTCTTTTCCCCTTCACCTCCTTTGGCTCCTTCTCTGTAAAGAAACCCTGCCTCCCTGCCCGAGTCCCAGGAGAGCGGGGCACCTTTCCCTTTAGAGACAGCAGCAGGAGCAAAGGACCGAGGCTGCCTCCTCCTGGGCAGCTAAAAGCTCCTTCTTGGGGTGCCCAGCCCAGGGTCTGTATGCTCAGAAGAGAAAGGCCCCTCTGCTGGTGACGCCGGGGAAGGTGGGAGCAGCCAAGACTCCTTCTTAACTCCCTCCCTCCTTCATCGTCTGCCTGACTCCGCAGTAAGGTTGCTGCCTGCTCCTTACTGATTATCTGTCACCGGGGGGGGGGGGGAGATGTCAAATCACGTTAATTCGCAAGAGGTATATGATAATTTCATTTGTATTGCCTTTGCTTTCTCCTTTGGGTGGAAGCTATTTCTCTTTGCATGTGATGAGTTATCACGTAATGGCATTTATTTCCGAATTGGCCTCACTTTCTTTTATTTTTTTGAAATTGATAGACATTCCATCCCATGTGATAAGGTCCAGAGAGAGAGAGAGAGAGAGAGAGAGAGAGAGAGAATGAGTGTGTTGATTGGAGTAGGCAAATTCACCTCTCCAGATGGTGGATGCATCTCCCAGCATTCCTTCAGTTCAATAAATAGCAACCTTACTGTTCTCCATTCCCCCACTGCCTTTTAAAAATGGAAGAAAGCATTCCCCTCCCTATATTTTGGGAGAGATGGTGAGAAACGTCATTATGATCAATGTTGCCTTTTTTATACAGATAAAGGATTGAAGGAGGAAGCTGAGTTTCGTGGATTTAGACAGTCTTGCTTTGGTGGGAAGGGATATTGCCTGCCCTGGAATTTGGCCTGTTCTTCAGGCTTTATGTTCAAGAAGCAGTTCAACACCTGCCCAGGAAAGAGAGAGAAATGCTGTCTTGCCTGAAACACTCCAAAGGATTCTGAAATCCCAGGACAGAATATTCTGCAATCATTGAGAATAATTTCTTACATAACTTTCAATAAATTGTCTGCTGATCAAATTCTCCTGACTTTTTTTTTTTAGCTTTGTGTTATCTGTTTGCATAAAAGGGTGGTCATAACACTGGGAAATCTGAGACCATCACAAAATTTTTACAGATAGAATTAGCATAAGGCAGTGTGATTATGGATATAATTCCTCACTAATTTTGTCCTTGAAAGAAACAATTAGTAATTTTAAACATTTTCTCCCCACTCTTTTGGAACTGATTCTGTACAAATATTGTATGTAATATTTTTATAAAGGAAAGAGTACAGTGGTCCCCCGGGTTACGAAGGTAATCCGTTCCGGATTACCTTTCGTAACCCGGAAGCTTTCGCTTCCCGGGGGACCGCTATAATCAACGGACCGCGCGGCCATTTAAAGGGTCCGCGCGGCTTTTTTCGTTTCGTATCCCGGGGGATATTTCGTATCCCGGGGGATACATTGCAGGTCCGCCGCCTTTCGGATCCTGGGGTTTTCGTAACCCGGGGGATTCGTAAGGCGGGGGACCACTGTATTTTCTTTGCAGATCACAACATCATCTGCACCAAAAATAATTTTTGTCTTTCTTGGGCAGAAAATGCTGTATTGGGGAGCTTATTCTATTCTGCAACCAAATTTATACATGGATTTGGTTTTGGGGGGTGTGAACAGAAAACAGCCTTTTCTGTCCAGGGAACAGCATTTTCTCTGCTGAAAATAATATTTTCTTGCAAAAATGCTAGTTTCTGTGCAATAAATAATTAAATAAATAAACGCATGTGTGAATGTTGCACAGAATAAGTCCCAAACTCAGAAGATTTTTATCAGTCCAGGATTCACCTTGTCAGTGTTTTTCTGGTATTTGATAAACATTTTATGTATCTGGACAGCTGTTAACATTTTGCCATGATGCTGACAAGGATTCTATGGTTACAGACTGACTAGGTGCTATAACTGCAAAGGAAAGCAAGTCACTGCAAAATATAGGACATTCAGTAAAATGTAGGACATTACAAAATTAACAGGCAAAAGCACTAATCTAAATATAAATTCATTTCATATAGCTTATTTACAGATATATTACATATATTCCATTTTATTCTGTATGTACTCAACCATATTTCTCTGATGAACTTATCTTTGGTAAAATGCCTTGTTGGCTTACAATATACTTCCAGAACTCAGAGCAAGAGAAATGAATAAAATTGTACTTCTAGCGACAGACCCTTGACTGAATCTACTTTTAAATTATTCTTTTCATATATCCATTGTGCTAAAATTAAGAGAGAGAAAAAAACCTGAGAAAAACATGTCCTCTGAGCTCTGGGGACAGGTCTTATCTGCTGCTGCTACTCCTAGGAAAAAAGAGAACATTATAAGGATCCATCCTATCCTCCTGTTTGCAGTTAGATCAGGCTGCCAAGATGACAAATTTTTGGAAAGGGAACAGCAAATGTGGTGTTACTCAATTCCTTTTAAGTCATGCTCAAAATCAAGGACATTTGGGAAATCCTCCTGGAAAGAAGGACATTCTCTGGAACATGTCTTGAGGGGGGCAACAAAAATGGTGAAAGGTCTGGAACTATTCCCTTTGAGGAGAGATGCAGGAGCTGGGTATGTTTATCCTGAGAAGAGCAGGTTAAAAGGTGTAATGATAGCCCTGTTTAAATATTTGAAGGGAAGTCCTATTGAGGATGGGGCAAGTTTGTTTTCTGCTGCTCCAGAGAATAGGAACCAGAGCAATGGATTCAAAGACAGGAAAAGAGATTCTACCTCACCTACAACTACCTCCATCCTATCCCCTTATTTGCAGTGAGGACAGGTTGCCAAGTAGACAATTTTTCGGAATGGGAACAGCAAACATGGTGTTACTCAATGGACCTCTTAGTCATGCTCAAAATCAAGGACATTTTGGAAATCCTTCTGGAAAGAAGGTTGGAATATTTTCCAACATCTGCCAGTGAAGACTGGCTGAGAGAGTGTATGTTTGCCCCATTCTACCTGGGCTCCTCCCATGCCTGGGCTCCTGGACTTAAGGAGGAGGAATGGCCCTCTTTCTCTCCTTTCCAACATCTGCCAGTGAAGACTGACGAAGAAAGGCTTGCCTGGAAAAGGGTTGGGTATATATTTCCTGTGTGACCCTGGAGTCACACAGGAAGTATATAACCAACCTTTTTCTAGGCAAGTATTCTCTGAAGATGCCAGCTACAGACGCTGGTGAAAGTTCAGGAAGAAACTCTTCTAGAACATGGCCACATAGCCTGAAAGCTCCACAAAAAACTATGGATGCCGGCCATGAAAGCCTTCGACTCCATATATTAATGAATTTTGATATTTTCAGTTTTAATGTTTTAACTTCATAAATTGTCAATTTTTTTAAAATCTTACATTTATCTTTTTGGTAACACTTTTGTGCTGTTTTTGGTTTGTATTGTTTTCAATATGGTGTTATCCACCATATCCTGTTATTGTGAAGAGGATGGGATATAAATGAATAAAAGAACAACAGCAAAAACAACAAGGATGTGTTATTTCCATGTACAATGTTTCATTGATTTCAAGTTTGCACGCCTGAATAAGATATCTGATAAAATCTTATATGCCAGAAAATACTGCTTTATTGCAAAGAAATGAGTTTTCTTTGATATTGCCCCATGTATGCATTTCCCCATGATCACAAACTCTATTTACACTGTCACTTTTGCTAATAACTTGCTGCTTCTCAGCTGTTTATCCTCCTATCTAGCAGCTGGAACACCCTCAACATAATCATATCATTATTTACTGAAAGGATTTGCTGAAAGTAATATAATTACCTTTTCTAATTGATTTCAAAGGCTCTGCACCACAGGTGGAACAGTGTGGCTTTCCATTCCGGTCCAACTTACATCTGGGTCAGATTTTTTATTTTGTTCCTTTCTCCTGCCTGAGTGTCACACTTTTTTTTACTATATTTATTTTTCCTCCCTTTCTGATCCTGCCGTCACCTGATCAGTGCTGCATTGTCTTTGTTGTCAATTCCATGAATGGAGCTCATGCATTCCCTCTTCCCTCAATCCCCCCATCATTTGCTCGCTTGCTTGTGCAGAAATCTCATGCATTCCCTCTCTCCTCCTAATCTTTCTCATACTTAGGGCTTTATCACATGGGGAAAATCAGGGATTTAAATGTCATTATCCTGTGAAAATCGTGCGATCGCAGTGAAGATTTTCACTCAACTTTGCAGTTAAAGAGGTCTTATCCTGGAAATAACCAGGCAACAAATCATTCCCAGGAACATCCCACAAATGATTTGTTGCTGGTTATTGCTGGTATAAGTCCTCTTTACTCGTGATGTGTGTAGAAATTTTCCCATAATCATGCGACTTTTACTGTATATTGTCAGTTTAAATCCCTGATCCAACACCCCCCCCCCGATTTCCCCCCATGTGATAAACTCCATGCATTGAAGATCTCCCCATGAGCAAGCAAGTGAATTATGGGGATTTTGGGTATTGATTTTTTAATTATTTTTATTTTTTTCATTTATATCATTTATATCCCCCCTTTCTCCCTGGAGGGACCCAAAGTGGCTCACAGATAAAACCTTTAAAATTATTATAAAATTGAACAATTAAAACATCTTTATGAACCAGGGGACCTGGAAATTGTGGTACATGCAATGATGACTTCAAACTTCTTGACTTGACTACTACAATGCGCTCTACATGGGGCTACCCTTGTTCTTAATCCAGAAACTTCAATTAATACAGACTATGGCAGACAGATTGGTCACCGGAAAAACCAGAAGTGACCACATAACACCTATTTTGAAATCACTCCACTGGCTCCCTATTGGTTTCCAGGTGCAGTACAAGTTGTTGGTTTTGTCCTTTAAAGTCCTACATGGCTTGGGCCCAACCTATTTATGGGATGGCCTTCTTCTGTATAATCCACCCCTTGCACTCAGGTCCTCTGGGAAGAATTTGTTGCAGCCTATAAAGACCAGACTGACTACAACTTCCCTGAGAACATTCTCTTTAATCGCTCCCGGATTATAGAATGGCCTGCCAGAGGAGATCCATCAGATTACCATTTTAGATAGCTCCAATAAGGCTGTCAAGATGGATCTCTTCTGGCAGGCCTTTCCCAAATAGAAAAACCTGGCCATAAATTGAGTTCTCACATGTTTGCGTCTCCCGCAGCCCCTTTGCCCAGTCTGATAAATTGTTAATTTTATGGATAATTTTATTTTATGGATTGTTTAATATATTATTTTAATCATAGGTTTAATTGTCATTTTAATGGGGTGAGGGGAGATTGGGTTATTATATGGTGCATTATTGGAATTTTAAATTGTAAACTGCTCTGGTTGTCTTTGTAACAGAGAAGCGGGATATAAATAAAGCTTATTGCTTTTGTTGTTGTTGATATTATTACTATATATAAAATCATATACAATAAAATATAATATAAAATCACATAAAACATAGTTAAGTTAAAAACAGACTAAAAACCCACCTGCTCCATAAAAACGCTCTGCTATACATTATGTACAAAAACGTTCTGACATAAAACTGTTTCTACCTGGTGGGGAAAGGCTAGGAAGGAGGGGGACAGCCTAGCCCCCCGAGGAAGGGCATCATTCTAGAGGATGGAGCAGCCACTGAGAAGGCTCGCTCTCTTGGACTGTGATCTTGATGGGACTGAGAGAAAGCCTTCTCCTGCAGATCTTAGGGCTCATGAAGATTCATATAGGGAGATACAGCCTCTCAAATAATCTGGACCCACGCTGGGTAAGAGGGAATGTGTGCACTCCATTCACTGAAGTGAGAACAACGATGGTACAACACTGATGGGAGAGAGAATCTGAGAGGGAAAGAGTAAAAACAGTAGAAAAACAAACACGATCATTGAAGTCAAGGCTGAACATTTTCATAAATAAAAGATACATCAAATACTATTCTATTTTATCTGGTGTGTGTGTGTGTGTTTGTGCATTTAAAATTCCCCCAGTCACTCATTGGGGTGTCAAAGGGGTCAAGGGGATTGAATGGGGAAGGTCAGAGTGCATGCAATGGATTGACAGGCAAACAATAATGGCTATTGGCTGATAGGTTGATGCATGCTGGGAAAGCGATCTGGCTATGCCTTTTTACCTCACTATGTCTATGAGTGTGTGGCCTTAACTGGGTTGTTATGGGGCATCTGTTGTTGTTGTGTGACTTCAAATTATTTCTGATTTATGGCAATCCTAAGGCCAATCTATCCTGGTGTGTGTGTGTGTGTGTGTGTGTGTTTGGGGGGGGGGGGCAAGACTTGTTTAGAGGAGGTTTGCCATTGCCTTCCCTTAAGGCTAAGAGTATGTGATTTCCCCAAGGTCACCCAGTACGTTTCATGGCTGAGGTAGGAATCAAACCCCAGTCTCCAGAGTTATAGTCCAACACTTAAAATACTACACCACGCTTGATCATTGCAGACCAGAAAAATGCAAAGTGAAGTCAGTTTTTTTAAAAATCAGTCTAGATGCACCGCAATTCTGTAGGCACATAATACCACATTACTTACTTGCTAATAAAGAGAAAAATATGACATGTGGACAGTAATGAAGTTGTACAGTATTTTGTTAAAAGAATCTCACCCAGGAGATGGTTAAGAATACCTCTATTTATTTAAGCACCACCCAAGTTTATTATTTTGTGACCACCCAGAAAAAGAAAGGAAGCTTTGTCAATACTCCTAATGAGCATTAACCAAAAATTTAACAGTATATCTGCTTCTGTGAATAATACTTCCCACCTGTTTCAAAACCTTCCCACTACATAAGGATCAGTTAGCTGTGTTATTATGTTTGCAGTGTGTCTGCTGTCTGATGGAGAATTAAAGAGCCCAGCAGATGAGGAGCCTGGGATTTATCAGTAATTGCACAAGGGTAAACAGATATACTGCAATATTGATAAAAGTTTAGAGAAAGTGTGGACAACATCAAAGAGAGTTCATTCCTCAAAAATAACATGATCAGAAATGAAATATTAAATCTTATCTTGTGCCTTTGTCAAATGTATGAATACAAAGCAGCAAAACATGGTCCATCAAGAGGCCGTGTTGGCTTTGCTCCAGTTTACCATCTTTATATATGAGCATCTACACTTCCCTTGAAGGTCTCACTGTTGTTAGTCCATCCTTGTGACTCTTCAAAGTGAGGCTGCCCTAAACTCTCCCAAACATGAAATTCCTTTGTCTTCTCTTTGCAGTTGCCATCTTTAGTGGTGTCCAGGCTGATGATGCAGGAATAGATCAAGAGGCCAAGCAAGAAGCCTTGCAAAATTTGGATGAATTTCAGAATGATGACCAAGCTGTTCCAGCTGCTTATGAAGATGCTGTGAAGGACGTCAGTGGTATGCATTCATTTCATTCTCCTACATTTTCCATGTGGGAAAGGGATAACTGTAGCCTGCCTTCATTTGATGACCAACTCATAGAATAATGAGACCTGGCACTGGGTTATACAATGGGCAAGTTTATTTAACTCAACTTATTTAAACTTATTTCTTTGAGAACTGCAAGGAGGGTGAACCTCTTGGGGGAAGAGCTGGCAGATAGTCTTTTCTTAGACCTATTCCCCAGCTTTCTCTGGGCAAAAACACCTGAGCCCCAAGGGCAATCCATAAGTGGGCTGCTCCTTGTCCGGTCTGCATCCAGAAGGCCAACCCAAGACTCCCCCACTTAACTCACAAGACTTAAGTGAGGGTTTAAATCTCAGGAGTTCTGTATGTGTCCTAAGTCCTTCATTTCTCTACTCTAACCCTAACTGTTTTTATCTGACTCTAACTGTCACCAATGAACCCAATTATCCCCTCCAGCCTCGAATTTGATCAGCTGGCTCCAGAGCTCTCCCTGTTGGTTGTTGCTAGGCTGGCCAAACTCTCTCTTCTTGCCACACTTCCAACTCTAGGTTTCCTTGTTTGGACTACAACCAAACCAGAAGTGCTTGTTGTTGTTATTGTTGTTTATGTGCCTTCCAACTCTTAAGATAAGGAGAGTTCTTTATTTGGACTTCTGGCAAACTTCTTTTTGCCATGCTATTCTGGTCACTTTTTGCTTTGAAAGAAGGGTGGAGGAAAGCCTTCAAAGGAAACTCTGTAATGTAAATTACATGAGAATCCATACACATAATGTCTGGCTTGTCCTTTTATCATTCCGCACACTGCAATCCCAATCTGGTTTTTTTCCAGTGCCAAAACGAATGGTAGAAAGCTGCTCTTTTTTGAGCTGGGGAAAGGGCACCCCTTGAAGCTGCCATGGCTCTTCTCTGCTCCTGTGGCATATGGCATCTAATTGTGGCACTGTAGGAGCGTTCCCTTGCTACCCCCTGTCTAGTTGTGTGGGTGGCATGACTCTGGCTTGGGGACAGAGCCAGGATGGTTGGTGGTCAGTCGCCATGCCACCCCCAATCCAGCTTCTATTGCTGGTCTCTTTTGCCCCAGAGTCTCCCTCTTCTCTGAAAGGGAGAGACAAAATCCTTAAAAGAAAAACCCAGTCTTTAGAAAAAAAACCCCACCTCACCTGGCTCTTCAGGAATGAGATGAGAAAACTGATTTGACACAACACTACCCTGCACATTATATTTGCAGTCATATTTCCAAATTCAGTTCAATAATTTGCAACCATACTGTTCCTTATCCTCCCACCCCCTTTAAAAAGTGGAAGAAAGCATCCCCCTCCCTGTTTTATGGGTAGATGGTGAGAAACATCATTATGATTAATGTTGCGTTTTTTACACAGATAAAGGAATGAAGAATGAAGCTCAGTTTCGTGGATATAGACAGCTTTGCTATCGTAGGATGGGATATTGCCTGCCCCGGCATATCGCCTGTTTTTCAGGCTATGTGTTCAAGGAGCAGTTCAACACCTGCCCAGGAAAGAGAGAGAAATGCTGTCTTGCCTGAAACACTCAAAAGGATTCTGAAATCCCAGGACAGAATATTCTGCAATCATTGAGAAAAAATTCTTACATAAATTTCAATAAATTGTCTGTTGATCACAATCTCCTGCCCTTTTTTTTTTTTAGCTTTGTGTTATCTGTTTGCATGAAAGGGTGGTCATAAAACTGGGGAAACTGAGACCATCACATCACTTTTACAGGTAGAATTTTATCTTGGATTGGCAGAAAGCTGGTACTATCATAAGGCAGAGTGATTATGGATATAATTCTTTACTAATTTTTTCCTTGAAAGAAACAATTAGTAATTTTAAACATTTTCTCCTCATTGGAGGTTTTGAAGATTATTTGCTTTTGGAACTGATTTTGTGCAAAAATTGTATGTGATTTTTTTAAATAAAAGAAACAGTATTTTCTCGGCAGGTCACAACATCATCAGCACAGAAAATAATTTTTGTCTTTCTTTTGCAGAAAATGCTGTATTGGGGAGCTTATTTTGCACCAAATTTACACATGAGGTGTGAACAGAAAACAGCCTTTTTTGTGCAAGGAACAGCATTTTCTCTGCTGAAAATAATATTTTCATGCAAAAATGCTGGTTTCAGTGAAATAAATAAATAAATAAATGCATGTGTGAATGTTGCACAGAATAAGTCCCAAACTCAGAAGATTTTTATCAGTCCAGGATTCACCTTGTCAGTGATTTCTGGTATTTGATAAACATTTTATGTATCTGGACAGCTGTTAACATTTTGCCATGATGCTGACAAAGATTCTATGGTTACAGAGTGACTAGATGCCATAACTGCAAAGAAGGGCAGGACATTAGAAATTAACAGCAAAAACACTAAACTAAATATAAATTCATTTCATATAGATTATTTACAGATATATTACATATACTGTATTTTATTATGTACTCAACCATATTTCTCTAAAGAACCTATCTTTGTTAAAATGCCTTGCTTGCTTACAATATACTTCCAGAACTCAGAGCAAGAGAAACAAATAAAATTGTACTTCTAGCAACAGACCATTGACTGAATCTACTTTTAAATTATTCCTTTCATATATCCATTGTGCTAAAATTAAGAGAGAGAGAAAAACCTGAGAAAAACATGTCCTCTGAGCTCTTGGGACAGGTCTTATCTGTTTCTACTCCTAGGAAAAAAGGGAACCTTATAAGGATCCATCCTATCCCACTATTTGCAGTGAGGACACACTGCCAAGTAGGCAAAATTTTGGAAAGGAACAGCAAACGTGGTGTTACTCAATGGACTTCTTAGTCATGTTCAAAATCAAGGACATTTTGGAAATCCTCCTGGAAAGAAGGTTGGAATGTAGGACATTCTCTGGAGCATGTCTTGAGGGGGGCAACAAACAAGGGGAAAGGTCTGGAACAATGCCCTATGAGGACAGATGCAGGTGCTGGGTACGTTTAGCCTGAGAAGAGAAGGTTAAAAGGTGATATGAAAGCCCTGTGTATATATTTGAAGGGGTGGCATATTGAGGATGGGGCAAGTTTGTTTTCTGCTGCTCCAGAGAATAGGACCACGAAAAATGGATGCAAGCTCCACCTCAACATTAGGAAGAACTTCCCGACAGTAAGAGCTGTTCAACAATAGAATAAAGCCCCCCAGAGTATGGTGGAATCTCCTTCTTTGGGAATTTTACAATACAGACTGGATGGCCATCAGCCAGGAATGCTTCGATTGTGTATATTTAACTCAACTTATTTAAACTTATTTCTTTGAGAACTGCAAAGAGGGTGAACCTCTTGTGGGAAGAGCTGGCAGATAGTCTTTTCTTAGACCTATTCCCCAGCTTTCTCTGGGCGAAAACACCTGAGCCCCAAGGGCAATCCATAAGTGGGCTGCTCCTCATCCGGTCTGCATCCAGAAGGCCAACCCAAGACTCCCCCACTTAACTCACAAGACTTAAGTGAGGGTTTAAATCTCAGGAGTTCTGTATGTGTCCTAAGTCTCTCACTTCTTGACACTAACCCTAACTGTCCCTATCTGACTCTGTCACCAATGAACCTAATTATTCTCTCCAGCCTTGAATTTGATCCGTTGGCCCCAATGCTCTACCCATTGGTTGTTGCTACTCTGGCCAAACTCTGCCTTCTCTTCACACTTCCAATTCTAGGTTTCCTTGTTTTGACCACAACCAAACCAGAAGTGCTTGTGGTTGTTGTTGTTGTTGTTTATGTGCCTCCCAACTGTTTTAAGCTATGGAAAGTTCTTTATTTGGACTTCTGGCAAACTTCCTTTTGCCATGCTATTCTGGTCACTTTTTGCTTTGAAAGAAGGGTGGAGGAAAGCCTGCAAAAGAAACTGTAATTAGCATCTATACATGTAATGTCTGGCTTGTCCTCTTTTTTCACTCAGCAAATTTGTCAACAATGTCCAAAAACAAATGGCCCTAATATACTTTGCATAGTATGCCAGATCGGGGCCATAGCACCCGCACACTGCAGTCCCAATCTAACCTTTCTCCCAGTGTGAAAAGGAATGGCAGAAAGCTGCTCTTTTTTCATGTTGCATAGCTCTGCTCTGCTCCTGTGGCATGCGACATCTAATTGCTGCACCGCAGGAGCATTCCCTTGCACCCCACTGTCTAAGTGTGTGTGTGGCATGACTCTGGCTTGGGACTCAGGGTAGTTACTGGTCAGTCACCATGCCCCAATGTCACCCCCAGGCCAGCTATTATTGCTGGTGTCTTTTGCCCCAGAGTCTCTCTCTCTTACCTGAAAGGGAGTGACAAAACAGTCTTTAGGAGAAAAAAACAACAACAACCCCACATCACCTGGCTTTTCAGGAATGAGATAAGAAAATTGATTTCATAGAATCATAGAATCATAGAGTTGGAAGAGACCACAAGGGCTATCCAGTCCAACCCCCTGCCATGCAGGAACTCCCAATCAAAGCATCCCTGACAGATGGTCATCCAGCATTTGCTTAAAGATCTCTAAGGAAGGAGACTCCACTACACTCAGAGGGAGTGTGTTCCATTGTTGAACAGCTCTTACTGTCAGGAAGTTTCTCCTAATGTTGAGGTGGAATTTATTTTCCAGCAGTTTGCATCCATTGTTCCGCATTCTAGTCTCTTGCTCCCTCCTCAATATGATATCCCTTCAGATATTTAAACAGGGCTTTCATATCACCTCTTAACCTTCTCTTCTCCAGGCTAAACATCCCCAGCTCCCTAAGGCGTTCCTCATAGGGCATGGTTTCCAGACCCATCATCATTTTAGTTGCCCTTCTTTGGACCTGCTCCAGTTTCTCCACATCCTTTTTGAATTGTGGGGCCCAGAACTGGACACAGTATTCCATGTGGGGCCTGACCAAAGCAGAATAGAGCGGCACTATTACTTCCTTTGATCTAGACACTATACTTCTATTGATGCAACCTAAAATTGCATTGGCCTTTTTAGCTGCTGTATCGCATTGTTGACTCATATTCAATTTATGGTCTACTTGTAATCCTAGGTCTCTTTCGCACATAATTTCATTCAGCCAGGTGTCCCTTCTGCCCAAAGTACAGAACCTTACATTTCTCTGTGTTGAATTTCATTTTGTTAGCTTTGACCCAGCTTTCTAGTCTATTCAGGTCATTTTGAATTTTGATCCTGTCCTTTGGGGTATTAGCTACCCCTCCTAATTTGGTGTCGTCTGCAAATTTGATAACTAGGCTCTCAATTCTGTCATCCAAGTCATTAATAAAGATATTGAATAGAACTGGGCCCCCCACAGAACCCTGTGGGACCCCACTGGTCACTTCTCTCCAGGATGAAAAGGAACCATTGCTGAGCACCCTTTGGGTGCGGCGAGTCAACCAGTTGCAAATCCATGTAACAGTTAACTTGTCTATCCCTCATTTTACAAGCTTGTTTGCAAGAATGTCATGGGGAACCTTGTCAAAGGCCGTACTGAAATCAAGATATACTATATCCACAGCATTCCCTTCATCTACCATGCTGGTAATTTTATTTTAAAGAGAGAGAGAGAGAGAGAGAGAGAGAGAGAGAGAGAGAGAAAGAGATCAGATTTGTCTGACATGACTTGTTTTTCTGAAACCCATGTTGACTTTTTTATTTTATTTTTTTAAATTTATTTATTTATTTATACCCCGCTCTTCAGCTCTAAAAGCTATCAGAGCAGTTTACAATCATTATTTCAACTAGATGATTCCCTGCCCTTAGTCTTACGTTCTAAGAAGACACAACACAAAAGGAGAAGAGAATGGTGTTGGGGAAGGGGATCAGGTCCAAAAGTTCTTCTCTCCCTCTGACGCCCGGACCAAGGCAGATGGGAGGGAGGGCTCAGCTTCTTAATTCAGGAAAGGCCTTATGGAGTCCCTTCACTCCCTCCTGGGTAAGCTGGTGTAGGAGGGAGGGCTCTTCTACTAATAAAAAAAATTAAATAAATACTGTCTCTTTACTTATTCTGCGCTGGAATTCTCCTATTCCATCCCCTGCTGCATTGTTCTCAGGTTGAACCCCCATCCCTGTTGTTTCCCTCTCCTTTCATTTTTATCCAGATGCTCTCCACTTGGCCTCCAGTATTGATGTCCTGGATCTCTTCACTGGTGTAAATATCCCTGACATATAATGCTATTCCTCCTCCTTTCCTGTTTGGCCTGTTTCTCTTAAAAAGGTTATATCCCTTTATTTCTACATTCCAATCATGAGACTCATCCCACCAGGTTTCAGTGCTGCCTATTATATCGTATTTCCCTTGATATGCTAGGAGTTCAAGTTCATCTTGCTTATTTCCCATGCTTTGTGCATTAGTGTAGAGACATCTGAGACTATGTGTTCCCTTTACTTGCTGCCTGTGCACTTTTTTTCCCTCATACTGTTGGGTCCTTGCACTGTTTGCCTTGTTCCCTTTATGTCAGTTTGACTATTTTTTTCCAGCCCTTTTGCCTTCCAGAATGCTGTCTTCCTTCCCCACATAACTCAGTTTAAAGCCCTCCTAATCAGATTCTTCAGGCTGTTGGCAAAAACGTTTCTGCCAATTGGCGTGAGATGCAGCCCATCCCTTGCCATAAGTCCCTCCTCATGGAACCACAGCCCATGATCTAAGAATCCAAATCATTCTAGGTGACCACCATCTGCAGAGCCAGTTGTTGACATCTGCTATTTTCTTCTCCCTTCCTGGACCATGCCCTTCTACTGGCAGAAGAGATGAGATGACAATCTGTGCGATTTGACACAACACTGCCCTGCATATTATATTTGCAGCCATATTTCCAAATCCAGTTGAAGAAATAGCAAACTACTGTTCTGCATCCCCCACCCCCTTTTACAAATGGGTGTGTGTGTGTGGGGGTGGATGAGATAGTTAGAATCATCATTATAATAAATGTTGCCTTTTTTACACAGATAAAGCATTAAAGACGAAGCTCATTTTCATGGATATAGATGGCCTTGCCAAAGGGGAATGGGATACTGCCTGGCCCGGCATTTCGTCTGTTTTTCAGGCTTCAAGCTCAATGAGGAGTTCAATACCTGCCCAGAAAAGAGAAATAAATGCTGTATTGCCTTAAATGCTCAAAAGGCTGCTGAAATCTCAGGAGAAAATAGTCTGCAATCATTGAGAATAATTTCTTACATAACTTTCAATAAATTATCTGTTGATCATATTCTCCTGACTTTTTTTTTTTTAGTTTTGTGTTATCTGTTTGCATTAAAAAATTGGGGAATATGAGACTATCACACCCTTTTTACAGGTAGAATTTTATCTTAGATTGGCAGAGAGCCGGTACTAGCATAAGGCAGAGTGATTATGGATATAATTCTTCACTAATTTTGTCCTTGAAAGAAACAATTAGTAATTTTAAACATTTTCTCCTCACTGCAGGTTTTGAAGACTATTTGCTTTTGGAACTGATTCTGTGCAAAAATTATATATGTGATATTTTTTATAAAAGAAGGAGTGTTTTCTCTGCAGGTCGCAAGATCATGTGCACCGAAAATATTTCCCTTCAACCACCATCTTGAGGGGGAGAAAGGCAGGCCACCTCCTGCTGGAAGCAAGAAGAGCCCTCCCTTCAACCACCATCTTGAGGGGGAGAGAAAGGCAGGCCACCTCCTGCTGGAAGCAAGAAGAGCCCTCCCTTCAACCACCATCTTGAGGGGGAGAGAAAGGCAGGCCACCTCCTGCTGGAAGCAAGAAGAGCCCTCCCTTCAACCACCATCTTGAGGGGAGAGAAAGGCAGGCCACCTCCTGCTGCAAGCAAGAAGAGCCCTCCCTTCAACCACCATCTTGAGGGGACTTAATTGTCTAATTAACAAATTGTAAGCCGCTCTGATAGCTTTGGCTGAAGAGCGGGGTATAAATAAAATGTATTATTATTATTATTATTATTATTATTATTATTTTCTTTCTTGTGCAGAAAATGCTGTATTGGGGAACTTATTCTGCACCAAATTTATATATGGATTTGGTTTTTGGGGGTGCGAGCAGAAAACAGCCTTTTCTGTGCAGGGAACAGCATTTTCTCTGCTGAAAATAATATTTTCATGCAAAAATGCTGGTGTCTGTGCAATAAATAATTAAATAAACAAATGCATGTGTGAATGTTGCACAGAATAAGTTCCAAACTCAGAAGATTTTCATCAATCCAGGATTCACCTTGTCAGTGTTTTTCTGGTGTTTGATAAACATTTTATGTATCTGGACAGCTGTTAACATTTTGCCATGATGCTGACAAGGATTCTATGGTTAGAATCATAGAATCATAGAGTTGGAAGAGACCACAAGGGCCATCCAGTCCAACCCCCTGCCATGCAGGAACTCTCCATCAAAGCATCTCCGACAGATGGCCATCCAGCCTCTGCTTAAAGACCTCTAAGGAAGGAGACTCCACCACTCTCCGAGGGAGTGTGTTCCACTGTCGAACAGCCCTTACTGTCAGGAAGTTCCTCCTAATGTTGATGTGGAATCTCTTTTCCTGCAGTTTGCATCCATTATTCCGGGTCCTGTTCTCTGGAGCAGCAGAAAACAAGCTTGCTTCCTCCTCAATGTGACATCCCTTCAACTATTTAAACAGGGCTATCATATCACCTCTTAACCTTCTCTTCTCTAGGCTAAACATTTCCACCTCCCTAAGTCGTTCTTCGTAGGACATGGTTTCCAGACCCTTCACCATTTTAGTTGCCCTCCTTTGGATAATAAAGAGACTGACTAGAGGCCATAACTACAAAGGAGGGCAAGTCACTGCAGAATGGATGACATTACAAATTAACAGGCAAAAACACTAAACTAAATATAAATTAATTTCTTATAGTTTATTTACAGATATGCTACATATACTGTATTTTATTATGTACACACCCATATTTCTCTGACGAACCTATTTTTGTTAAAATGCATTGTTGGCTTACAGTATACTTACAGAACTTAGATCAAGACAAATGCTTAACATTTTACTTTACTAGAAACCGACCCATGACTGAATCTATATTTTAATTATTCCTTTCATTTGTCCATTATGCTGAAATTAAGAGGAAAAAAAACTGAGAAAAACACATGCTCTGAGCTGTGGGGACAGGTCTTATCTGTTGATACTCCTAGGAAAAAAGAGAACCTTATAAGGATCCATCCTATCACCTTATTTGCAGTGAGGACAGGTTGCCAAGTAGACAATTTTTCAGAATGGGAACAGCAAACATGGTGTTACTCAATGGACCTCTTAGTCATGCTCAAAATCAAGGACATTTTGGAAATCCTTCTGGAAAGAAGGTTGGAATATTTTCCAACATCTGCCAGTGAAGACTGACTGAGAGAGTGTTAGTTTGCCCTCCTTCTACCTGGGCTCCTCCCATGCCTTGGCACCTGGACTTAAGGAGGAGACTTGTCTTGTCATTTGCGCCAGCGCCGGAACATCTGCCTGCCACCTGCGGAGTTCTTCTGAGGGGTGGGACACCGGTGGGAGCAGCATCCTATAAGCCGGCCCGTTTTAAACACTAGAGACCTAGTTTTCGTCCTGCCCACTTTGGAGAGGAAGGGTTTGATATCTATGTTGTATCTGTATTATAATTGATTGATGTTATCTATATTGTATCTCTTATGTAATCGATTGACTTAATGTATTATGTTTGTACTGTGGATTGCTTCATTGATATATGTTCAATTTGATGTTAATGTACTAGGTGATATTACAAACTGTTTTATTGAAATTGTATTGTATGTACTTAATTTGATGTTAATGCATTACTTTTATATTTTGCATAGGATTATTGATATTGTACTATGTATAGTTAATATGTTGTAATCCCACCTTGATCTGAAGGAGAGGCAGGACATAGAAATAAATCTTATTATTATGTATGACATTCTCTGGAGCATGACTTGAGGGGTGCAACAAAAATGGTGAAAGGTCTGGAACCATGGCCTTTGAGGAGAGACGCGGGAGCTGGGTATGTTTAACCTGAGAAGAGAAGGCTAAAAGGTGATACGATAGTCCTGTGTAAATATTTGAAGGGGTGTCATACTGAGGATGGAGCAAGTTTGTTTTCCGTTGCTCCAGAGAATAGGAACCAGAGCAATGGATTCAAACTACAGGAAAAGAGATTCCACCTCAACATTAGGAAGAACTTTCTGAGAGCAAGATCAGTTCAACAATAGAATAAAGTCTTCCAGAATATGGTGAAGTCTCCTTCATTTGGGGTTTTTAAATACAGGCTGAATGACCATCAGTCAGGAGTACTTTGATTGTGTATTCCTGCATCACCAGTATTGCAGCCAATATTGTAGTATTGCAGGTTGTGAGTTCAATACCAGCCAGGGATTCAGGGTCAACTCAGCCTGGCATCCTTCTGAGGTCACTAAAATGAGTACCCAGTTTGTTGGGGGCAATTAGATTACATTGTGTAAACCGCTTAGCACATTAGTAAGCAGTCTAGAAATTTACTTGCTATTGCTAACTCTATGATTCTATGTTTCTACATTTTAGAAAAAGAAGGACATCTGGTCAACCTGTGGTAGGATCTGTCTCTCTGATGGCAGAGGGCATATTCACATTACCTGTCCTTTTTCTCTTTCACCTGATCTTACAGAGAGAAAATTGCATTCATCTCCAGAGGCCCAAAGCTGTCATTTTCAGGAGCATACCTATACAAGTAGACAAGACACAGGATTTGCCCCACTCTCACTCTTTGCTCAGCCATCAACATCTCTGCCAGAATTGTGTATTTAGTACACTCCTTTTCCATTCATTGCTACTCCTAATGTGCCCTCATCCCTTCTCCACCTTATCTTCAACCAGGACTGTGGAGTTGGGCCCCAAATCTTTGACTCTAACTCTGATTTACACTCCATTTTTCTAAAGTCCAACTCTGAATCTTTCACACATGGCAAAGGTATATTAATTAGCAATGGCAAATTTGCTGTAGGAAAATAGTAGCACAAAGCATTTCATCACCACTGCATGAACCACCAGACTACTTAGACAGAGGGAGCATAAAATAGACTGATTTGATTAAAAGTTCTATGAAGAAAACTTGCCTACATTCCTACAAAACAAAAAACAAAAAAACAAAAAACAAAAAAACTAGACATTTAGACATTATATTTAATATAATATTTTACATTAAAAAGGTAAAATATAAAATGATATATTCACCATATATTGTTTTAATATTATAGGTTTTCATTTTGAAGCCACAGTTAATCCTGTTCTACTAATTCTGCCTCCACTGAAAATGCTTTCTAATTTTCTGACTGTGTCCATCATTCTGATTTCCTGGATTCCAATTCCATGGATCTAACAATTAGATTATTAGCATAATCTAATAATATTCAAAGGTCCACTTGTATAGATAGTGCAGATGGCAACTCCAGACATTTCTGAGAACTAAATAGCCCCTGAAGAAAGTCAATTGGTGATAGGGCTGAAATGTGCTGGGCTTTTTTGGAAATAAAAGTTTTTGACCATCGTATAGTGCATGTGACTTTATTTTCTTTCGTTCTCTCATTAATCATGGCACAGACATGGTATTATGAGTAGGGGATAAACTCATTTGAGCTACAACAGGAAGTTGTACTTTGGCTCAACTGAGCACAATACTCCTGCAAAGTTAGTTTTCTGTTGTGGAGTGTATGTGCAAATAACTTCTTGCTGGTTGGTGGTAACAGAACAGATCAAACAAATAAACTTTTGAATACAGAAGTAGGGGCACTGTGGACTTTAAACAAGTACCATTTCCAGCTCAAAACCCAAGGTGTAATACCTTTTTCTGGAAATGTCAGAACAGATCAAGCAATTAACCTTTCGAATACAGAGGTAGGGGCACTATGGACTTTAAACAAACAGATCAAAACCCAAGGTGTAATACCTTTTTCTGGAAATGGTACTTCCTGGTTGCTTTTGATGCCAGTGCCTTGACAGCTATTCAGAGGGCATGATGTTCTGGAAGGTCATAGGAAAATGCTTCTTTTTCCTCTCCTGTCTGTTTGGATTGGTGTAATGTGCTCCACATGGGGCTCCATTTGAAAAGGGCTCAGAAACTTCAGTTGGCTCAAAGAGATGTATCTAGGTTGCTAACTGGTGATGACCATACCACTCCTTGTGTCAGCTCCATTGGCTGCCAGTCCATTTCTAATTCAAAGTGCTGGTTTTGACTTATAAAACCCCATACGGCTTGGGTCCAGGCAAATTGAAGCACCATATTTCCCTTTACAATCTCACTAGATCACTGATGTCACCGGGAGAGGCCTTCCTCTCTGTCCCACCACTTTCTCAGGCTCTTTTGGTGGAAATAACAGAGAGGGCCTTCTCAGTGGCTGCTCCCAAGCTTTGGAACTCCCTCCCTAGAGAGGCCAAGAAGGCCCCATCCCTGCTCTCCTTTCAGCAACAAACATTTTAGGCCACCAGGCTTTCTCAGACTGACCAGGGTTGGATTTTAAATGCTGTGTAAGGTTTGTATAGAGTTTTCATAGAATCATAGAGTTGGAAAAGGACTCATCCAGTCCAGCCTTCTGCCATGCAGGAAGATATAACCAAATCGGCCCCGACAGATGGCCATCCAGCCTCTGTTAAAAAAAAAATTAAAGAAGGAGACTCCACTACACTATTTCAATTTTTAATATGTAATGTTTTTAAATTTTAAAAATTGTTTCATTGTTTTTTAAACTTTGTATCTACATTTTAATGCTTTGTATTGTTTTTAACTTGTATTGTTTTAAATTTTGCTCGCTGCCTTGAGTCTCAATACTGGGAGAAAGGCAGGCGATAAATAAATAAATAAATAAATGATCCAAAGACTCCTCCAGTTCCCCTCATTTTGCGAATGAGGGGCTACTCTGGAGGGCTGTTGCACAGGCCCAGAAATAGTCAGTATATATATATATATATATATAGAAAGAAGGAAGGAAGGAAGGAAGGAAGGAAGAAAGAAGAGGCCAGATAGTTGTTTTGTTTTGGTTAGGGAAGGCCTAGGTTTCTGCCAGACTGCTGAATTAATACAGTTTGACACCCCTTTAACTGTCATGGTTCCATCCTATGGAATCCTGGGATTTGTAGTTTGTTGTGGTACAGACCTCTCTGACAGAGAAGGTTTAAATCTCACAAAACTACAAATCCCAGCATTCCATAGCATTGAACCATGACAGTTAAAGGGGTGTCAAACTGTCTTATTTCTGCAGTGCAGATGCAGCCATTGTCTTATTTGCAAAATTCACAAACTGTCTTTCCATTGTGAGTTGAGTCTATGTCTTTAGCTGCTGTTGAAAAGACTCACTGTCTTTCAAATACTTTCCACTTGCTTTGCCAGCTTGAAGGTGAGACGATGCATAAAACACTCTGAGAAGTGTCAGAAATCACCTTCAACCTGGCAAGTCTGAAAGCTAGTTTTGGCTTCTTGAGAGCACAGTTCATTAGGAAGGCCTGAACCAATGTTGCTTTGGAAAACTGATTTTGTAATTCCTGTAAATTTGTAAAACAAGGCATTTTTAGATTCTGGACCAATCAAACGATCATTTCTTTGACTGAAAGCTGAAGGCTCAGGGTAGGAAATGTACATTATAGAATCACTGAGTTTAAAGGAATGCCAACCACCTTCCAGCCCAACTCTTGCTAGGGCAGGAATCTGCCACTAAAGTATCTCTGAGAGGTGAAGTCTGTTTAAAACCCTGGAAAGAAAGGAGTTTATCACATGGGAGGAATTTCTCCTAATTTCGAATGGAGCCAATTCGAATTAACGTAAATTCGCTAGTATAGTGAATTTACATGAATTCTAATTGTGTTCGTAATGTGTTCAGAATGACTTCCCATTTCACAAAAATGACCCCCCCATTGCCTGAAATTGCATGAGATACTCTAATATGCAATTATGTGAAACCCCATGATTGCATTTGGAATGACTTCCCATTGCCCAAAATTACATGAGATGCTCTAATACGCAATTATGTGAAACCCCATGATTGCGTTCGCATTGCCATTGCATTATACCCCTAAATTCTGTCGTATGATAAACTCCAAGGAGAGTTTCTACCTTCTCAAGGAGTCTAGTCTATGGATGAACAGTTCTTCCCTTAAGATGTTCTTCCTAGTGTTTAGCAGCAATCTCTTGTAATTTTAAGCCATTGATTCATATTCTACTATCTGGAATACAGATTGAGTCTCCCTTATCTGAAGTGCTTGGGACCAGAAGTGTTTTGGATTTTAGATATTTGCATACACAGAATGAGATGTCTTGGAGGTGGGACAAAAATCTAAACATGAAATTCATTTATGTTTCATATACATCTTATACATATAGCCTGAAGGTAATTTTAGACACAATGGGCCTATTTAGACCTCCCCCTTTGGGGCGGTCTCCACCCGCCTCCAGATGCAGCGGGATAGGGCCGAGGCTGCCATACCAACAGCCTCTGCGGCCCAATCGTGCCACTTCTGGAGGCCGCGGGGAAGCGGCAAACTGCCGCTTCCCTGCGGCCCCTAAGTGGGGTGCAGGGGGTGCCCTGAGTGCCCGCTGCACCCTGCTTGCAGAGGTGGGGCAGAAGGGAGGAAGGGGCTGCCACCGCGGCCCCTTCCTCCCTTGGTCTTTGCCGCGGCTGTCTAAAAGCCGTGGCAAAGACGCGCCACCCAAAAGGAGCTCCGTTCAGAGCTCCTTTTTTGCACCGTGGAAAGGGCACGATTTGTGCCCTCCTGCGGCGCAAAGGCGTCATTATGTGCGCAGTGTGTCTAGCAGCTGCTCACATGATGACGCTCTTGCGGCGCGTCCATATGGATGCTGCCATCTTAAAATGGCGGCTTCCATACGCTTTAGGGTTAGGGAGGGTGTAGACGCCACGGCCATGGAGAGAATGGATGGAGGAGGAGGAGGAAAGGAAAGGGGGAAAAAACCTTCCCTCTATCCTCCTCCATCCTCCCCTTCCTCTCTTTCCCTCCCTCTCCCTTCCCTCCACTGGCCTACCTGGCAGGGGTTGGTGGTGCAGCAGCAGCAGCAGCAGCAGCAGTCCTCCCCTCTGGTCTTCCTCCTCCTCCTCCTCCTCCCTCCATCCTCCTCCCTCCATCCTCATCTCCACTCTCTCCCCCCTCCAGTGGCCTACCTGGCAGGGGGCTGGTGGTCTCCAATCTTCCTCCTCCTCCTCCTCCTCCTCCTCCTCCAGGCCAGACCTTCCTCCACTGCCAGCCCAGCCTCCTTCTCCAAGTTCTCTGCCCTGGGAGGTCTCCTTAGAAGGAGGCCTGGGCAGAGGGAGAGAAGCAGGCAGTCAGGCAGGAACCGAGGACACAGGGCCGGAGGACTGGAGGGCTGGAGGATGTGCCTCCATTTAGGAGGACACAGGCACGCACACCATAGAGGCAGGGATGCACTTCCTCCAGTCCTCCAGTTCTGCAGCCCTGTGTCCTCCATGCTTCCTGCCTGCTTCCCTCCTTTTGCCCAGGCCTCCTTCTAAGGAGGCCTCTCGGGGCAGAGATCTTGGAGAAGGAGGCTGGACTGGCAGCGGGGGAAGGTCCGGCTTGGAGGAGGAGGAGGAAGACTGGAGACCACCAGCCCCCTGCCAGGTAGGCCACTGGAAGGAGGGAGGGAGGGGAGGGGGAGGAACCCATGGAGTCCCTCTGGGGCCACTGCTACCCGTGGATCATGCAATCCAAGGGTGGCAGTGGGGAGGGAGAGTGAGGGAGGAGGAGGAAGGGGAGGGAGGGAGGCCAGTGACTGGGAGAAGGCAAGGGCCATTGCAGCTGCCCCTGTCATCTCCCGGTCACCAGCAGTTCCCACTGGGCTGAATTTATTTATTCTCAAATAAATCGATTCAGCCCAAAAAGGAGCGGTAAAAACCAGCTCCTTTTTGAGGTGGGTTTAATGAGGGAAAACCCCAACCTCCCTTGGCGAATCGATTCCAAATCCATTTGCCAATGGGAACTAGACTGGTTTAAACCAGATCATGCTTCCACATGATCCGATTTAAATCTCAGTGGGAATGGGCCCGAAAACAAGCTTGCTCCATCTTACATGTGGCTACTTTTCAGATATTTGAATATTATATCTCCTCTCAGACCTGACATACCAAACTCTCTCAACCCTTCCCCATATGGCTTGGCTTCCAGACCTTTTACTATTTTGGTTGCCCTCCTCTGGACAATATCCTTAAACTGTGGTGTCCAGAACTGGAAACAGTAATCCCAGTAAGAAAACCTGGATGAAGTGGTACTTTTTCTTCCCTGATCCAAACACAATTGTTCAGTTGATGTAGCTCTCATCCAAATTACACTACTAGATCGTGGTCTTTACCTCTGAACACCTGGTATTTAAAAAAACTAGGCAATGTTCCAACTCAGGTCTTGGTGAGTTTCTGTGAAATAGAATTGTATAACTGAATAGACCACCTGAAAACAAAACAAATCAAAGGAATGCTAATCCCAGAAAATGCTGGGGAATCCATAATGAAAGAGGTGTGAATGGTTCCACTTTCAATCTGTCATTAATAGCTGACAGTTGACATCTGATGTTGGCATAGGTCCTGGAAAAGTAACATAACTCCAGCTAGTTTCCTGGAAACATAACTTTATAAATGGTATAAATATCAGTTACCAGCAAACCATTCTACACATTCTCTAGCATCCTCTTCCTTGAGCCTTTACCTCCTTGAGCTACTATTGAGATTGGGGCTGAGATTCAATCATGAAGACTCTTTGCCTTCTCCTTGCTATTGCCTTCCTGGTTTTCCAGGTTCAAGCTACTCCAGCTCCACCATCTGAGAAAACTACTAGGGCTCCTGAACCTTCTGATTACCAAGAAGATGGTAAGTTGGGGTGAACAACCGTTTACTTCAGGTTGTTGTGGGTATGCAAAAAATCTCATAATTATGACTCAGCTCAGTGACGGTGTTGCAAAAAACCAGTATTTTCAGGGTACATTTACACTGTAGAAATAATGCAGCTTGACACCTCTTTAAATGCTGTAGCTATATCGTATAGAATCTTGGTATATGTAGTTTTTCAAGGTCTTTAGCCTTCTCTACATATCCCTGCATTTTGTAGGATAGAGCCATGGATGTTAAAGTGGTGTCAAGCTGCATTATTTCAACAATGAACATGCTCCACTAGAAAAAGAGAACAAAATGCTAATTGATTTCTCGAAGAAGGAAGAAATAAAGACACGAGAGAGAGATTTTCTGGTAACTGTTTCCAAACTGTGGAATTCCCTTCCATGAAAAACTAAACTGGTCCACCCCAGATCTCCTTTCATCAACAGGCAAAATACCTTTCTTATCAAACAGATCTTTAATGATTGATGGGAGGGAATCATTTTTATGGGGTGTCTGTTTTGTATTTTTAATTTCAATATTCTGTCTTTAAAATTTTTTAAATATTTAACTTTTTAAAAAATCAGAGGCATTTTAGGATGTTAAATTGGTAAGATGTTAAATGTGTTTTTAACTTTTTCTTATCAGGTTTTTAGCTTTAATAAATAATAAAATAAATAAATAACAATAAATGGTGCTGTGCTGATGTCTAATAAAAGAAATGCATGGGTACATGCAGATCTACCTCTCCATGACATCGGCTCAGTCTTCAGATGGCGCCTCCCCTCTCAATGACTGTCTTGCGGCAGTAATGGATTGGATGAGGGAAAACAGATTGAAGCTAAATCCAGACAAAACAGAGGTACTAACAGTTACGGGTCCGAAACCAGGTTTGGGAATACAGTCTCCAGTCCTGGATGGAGTCACACTCTCCTCCAACGACTGTGTTCACAGTCTGGGGGTACTCCTTGACTCTTCGCTTCACATGACTAGTCAGGTGAATGCGACAGTCAGGAATGCCTGCTATCAGCTTCGGCTGATACGCCAGCTGCGCCCTTTCCTGGACACGAAAGACCTGGAATCTGTGGTACACGCTCTAGTAACCTCACGTCTGGATTTCTGCAACGCGCTCTACATGGGGCTACCCTTGTGTCTAACCCGGAAACTTCAATTAGTTCAGAATATGGCAGCCAGGCTTATCACTGGAACATCAAGGAGAGAGCACGTAACACCAATGCTCAAAGCTCTCCATTGGCTGCACATTAGTTTCTGGGCACAGTACAAGGTGTTGGTACTAACCTTCAAAGCCCTGCATGGCTCAGGCCCATCCTACCTTATGAACCACCCCGCACACTTCGGTTCTCTGGGAGGAACCTGCTGCAGCCTATGAAAACTAGGCTGTCCCAGATCTCCTAGAGGGCCTTTTCAGCTACCGCCCCTAAGCTTTGGAACGGCCTGCCGGACGAGATGCGTCTCATTATATCACTGGCTAGTTTCAAAAAGGCTTTAAAGATGCATCTTTTCCGGCAGGCCTTTCCCTGAAAAAGGAAATAAATGGAACATCTACTCCCTGCTCTGAAAACATAGATGGAACCAGGAATTATCTCAGCTGCCCTTTGCCCAAACCTGCTGAGTTCACTTAATGCGGATTTGCACGTGGAGAGTTCATGAGACTGCACTGGTTTTAATAATTGTTGACCAATTTTAATTGTACTATTTTTAATTTGCCTTGGTTTAATTCAGTTTTAAGGGGGGGGCGGTTGGTGAGGGATATGATTGTTGTTTTTACTCTGTATCCTTTTAATCTATTGTACCCCGCGCCAAGTATTTTATTAGAGGAGCGGGCTATAAATAAACATTATTATTATTATTATTACTACAAATCCTACTAATTGTCCCAAATAAAATAGACTCATTGAATCAGTTGTTAAAAGGTGAGTCAACCCTTACGTCAATCTCATTGATTCAATACATCTTCTCTAGTTGGGAGTACCAACAGAATATAGATCATGATGTGACATTTTTCCACCTTACATGTCTCTGTCTGCACTCCAGTTCATTCCCTGATTCTCACAGAGACAAGGATACCCCACTGTAATGTTATCAAATCTCAATTTCCTTTATTAGACATCCCCATATAACCAGCTAGGAGAAAGATGTGTTGGGAAAATGTCCAATGAGGACAATTCTTGATGGTGGATCTTTTCTCAGTTATCATCTTTGGAACTGTGGCGATTTTGTCAGTATTTGATACTAGCTAGTATTTGATACTGGTATAAATACTGTCAAATACATAGCTGTAATTTGTAGGAAGTAGTATACTGAACAGGCCTGTACAAGTAGCACAACCATTTTGCAACAGACAAGATTAAATCAGTGGCAACCACTGCACAGTTGCATGAGTGATGTGATCTGGTACATCTCCAATGTAGCATATCTCCATCATAGGTACGCTGGCGTACATTTACAAGACACAACTTATCAACAGAATTTCACTATGAACCCAGTCATTCCTCCCCTCCATCTATTGCTAGGTTCCTCTCCTTGTTCCCCACCACAGCAAAAGAAAAATGGGAACCCCCTAAATGAAAACCTCCCCTTCTTCACTTCTTTCTGTTCATGTTTCTCTAATGATAACTCATGCAACAATATTTGGTGTCTAGATAAAGTAAAATGCAGCAGGGCTAGTACAATATGAGCTTGTGGTGGAGATAGGGGTAATGACTCAAGATGCTCTCGCAATGTGAAAAAGAAAACTTATGTTTAATGTTTTAGGCAATCAACCCATCTTTGAATAGGAAAAAAGACAGACAAACGATGTTGCCTTATACGTTGTTGCAAGAGCCCCTAAGGCCCATCATATGTGAATGTAAGCTAGCCACTATTGTTGAGGTTGGAGCTCCACTGATTATTTCTTCCTAGATTAAGGGTGCATCTAGTTTTAGAATTAACGTAATGTAACACCACTTTGTCATAGCTCCACCCTATGGAACCCTGGGATTTGTAGTTTGTTGTGGCACCAGGAGTCTTTGACAGAGGAGGAGAAATATCTCACAGACCTGCTGATCCCAGAATTCCGTAACTGAGCCATGGCAGTTACAGTAGTATCAAACTGCTTTAATTCTGCATTGTAGATGCAGCCTACACTATTAGAAATAATATAATCTGACACCACTGTAACTACTCTAACTCCATCCTATGGACACCTGGAATTTGTAGTTTTACAAGTCTTCTCTGCAGAGTGTTGGTGACTTGCAAAACTATACATTCCTAGATTCTGTAGGATGAAACCATAGCACATGAAGTGGTGAAGTGGTGTCAACATTAATTATTTATGCAGTGTAGATGCACACAAAGAAGCTAACTGACTTCTCAAAGAAGGGAGAATGTGACCTTAAGAGGTAACAATGAATCAGAGGCTTGAGTACATAAAGAGAGATAGAAAGATATGAAATAATGAGCATGTGTTACCTAGACATCCGTCTCTCACTAGTCACTTTATATAAGCATTGATGCTTATTTGCTTCCAAGTCAAAAGATCATGAATGTCTCCTCCACCTTTTTTTTTCTTGCACAGACCATCAACTGAAGAAAAACCCAGCTCTTTCTTCACGGTTCGTCACCTTATCATGCTTTGGGCCTTTTGGGTACTGCCTGCCCCGAGACTTGCCGTGCCTCTCCGGGTTAGTGTTCTACGAGGAACACAACGATTGTCCATTGACTATGTTCAAGTGCTGCGTTCTGTGAAGAACCGGGCCAAATTCTTCTGGGCAAAATTCCCCTCCGAATGTTCTAATCAACGAGAAGAATGATATCTCCAAATCTTTCTCATAAATTTTCTGTCAATTGGCTCTATCACTTTCAGTAAAGCAACTGTAAACTGCAGAATCCCTTTGACTTGTCTGTTTTGTGTTCCTTGTTTGAATCCAAGAAAGATTGGGGCTCTTTCTCACTACACAATTATAGCAGGATGATTCCATTTAACTGCCATGGCAACATCCCGTGGCATCCTAGGGTTTGTAGTCTGGTGAGACACCAAGTCTCTCTGGCAGAGAATTCTAAATACATCTCCTTAAACAGAAGATCTCAGGATTTCACAGAATGTTGCCATGATAATTCAAGTGGAATCCATAGTGTAATCATATAGGGCAAAACAGCCCCTAGCGTGAAATTTTAGGACAGGTGAGAATTTTATTTCACTTTCTTTTCTAATTATAGGAATTTGTCAGAATTCAAACATGGGGTGAACTCCTATTGTTACTCCTTACTAGAGCAGGACCACTGAATCAGTTAGTCTTACCTTGATGTTGATGCAACAATGGAGTGAATGGCTTTACTCTAGTATTCCAGCCACAATATTTGGAATAAAAAGAAATTTGAGATTTATTTATTTATTTTAAAATAGACAACTTCATTAGTTCTTAAAAACTGCCTTTCAGTCCCTAGGTATTCAACCATGTTAGTACTCCACTGGGGTTGTCCTTTCTTTTTTTTGTCAGAAGATCCTCCTCATTAACACCTACATGGCAGGCTTGTACAACATGGTTCTCTCCATTCCGGGTAGTAATCTAGACTCACATTAAATGACTTGGACTCAAGTTGGAGTCAAGTCATTTTAATGACATGACTTGGACTTGATTTGGCAAAAAGGTCACAGGCTGCCCCTTTTAGTGCCAGATCAGGGCCGCAGCAACCACATGCCACAGATCCAATCTCACCTTTCTATGGTGCAAAAAGAAGCCACAAAAGTGGCTCCTTCCTGTGCTATGGAAAGTGTGCCAAAGCTGCGGCCCTGCGGCTTATCCATGCTCCTTTGGAGCTGCATCATGTAGACGCAGAGCCAGAGGAGCACCATGATGCTGTCTGCCATGCAGTGTGGTGCATGGCATTATGCCGGCTAGGAGGCATTGTGTAGACCCCACGCCTCAACTCCACCTACCAATCTGTGAGACCTGTCAGAATGTGGGATGCATTTCTTGGAAGGGAACAGAAAATCCATTGGGCAATGGGCTTGTGGGGAAAGGATCCTCCAGAAGTTTTTGAAAAGCTTTAGGAGGTTTCTCTGATGTGCAGTGGGAACAGGATGCCAAGTAGTTCTCAGCCCCCAACTCAAGCTCACTGCCTTCCGGGTACTCGGTGAAGGACCAGAGCAGGTTAGGTGGGCGGGGGGGGGGTGTTGCCTTGGTGCATAAAAACACCCTGTCTCTAACCAGGAACCATGTCCGTCAGACTACCTATATCGAGTGTATTTACCTGACCCTGAAGGCTAGAGACAGTCTAGGGATTCTGTTGGTCTACCGGCCACCCCGTGCGCTAACAGACTCCCTTAACGAGCTGACACAGTTGGTCTCGGAGCTGATGTTGGAGTCCCCCAGGCTTCTAGTCCTGGGAGACTTCAACATCCCCTTCGCGGTCAACAATGTTCCATCTGGTGCGGCTCGGGAATTCATGGATACCATGACAGCCATGGGCCTGTCTCAGTTGGTTTCGGGTCCAACGCATTTCGCGGGGAATACACTCGATTTGGTCTTCTGTACGGACATGGAAACTCCGTGGGCGGAAATTACCAACATCTCCGCCCTGTCATGGACGGATCATTTTCTGGTAGAGGCAAGCATCAAGGCATCAACCCAGATCCCCTCCGGGGGTGGCGGACCTATTAGAATGGTCCACCCTCGAAGGCTGATGGAACCGGATAGGTTCCAAGAAGCCCTAGAGGGGCTTATGGTTGGAAGTGACGGCGACACTGTTGATGCCCTAGTTAACACCTGGGATACTGATCTCTCCAGGGCTATACACAGTATCGCTCCCAAGCGCCCTCTCAGGCCTGCTTCCAAAAGGAAGCCCTGGTACATGGAAGATCTCCGGGCAAGGAAGCGGGTCCTGCGACGGCTAGAGTATGCCTGGCGGAAACACCAGCGTTTATCCGACAAGGCTCTCCTAGACCTTCATTTGAAGGACTATGGAGAGGCGATACAAGCAGCTAAGAACTCGTTCTTTGCTGCTCGTATCGCGTCCGCGGAGTCACGTCCAACAGAGCTGTTCAGGGTAGTGAGGGAGCTAACTCAGCTCCCCCCTGCCCCGAACCAGATCCTTGAACCAACCAAGGCTTGCTGTGACCAATTTAACAACTTCTTCGCGGATAAAATCTCTCGGATAAACGAAGGTCTGGACGCCAGAATTGAAGCAGAACCCAGAATAGAGGCGTCTAGAGCTTCCGTGGACTCTGTTGTACTGGATCAGTTTGAGTCTGTCGGTACCGAGGATGTGGACAAGATCCTTAGAAGTGTTCGGAAGACAACCTGCTCTCTCGATCCCTGCCCCTCGTGGCTAGTGGCCCAGGGGGGATCGGTAGTAACCTTGCTGTTACGCCAAATTATTAACACATCTCTGAGGGAGGGACAATTTCCTGACCATCTCAAATTGGCCATAGTAAGACCATTATTGAAAAAGCCCTCCCTCGACCCTCTGGTTCATAATAATTATCGGCCAGTCTCGCTGCTGCCATTTCTGGGGAAGGTGATCGAGAGGGCGGTTGCACTCCAACTTCAATCAATCTTGGATGAAACGGATTTTCTAGATCCATTTCAAACCGGTTTTTGGGCGGGCTATAGGGTGGAGACGGCCATGGTCGCCCTGGTCGATGATCTCCGTCTGGGCATTGACAGGGGTAGCGTGTCCCTGCTGGTGCTCTTGGACATCTCAGCGGCTTTCGATACCATCGACCATGGTATCCTTCTGGAATGCCTGGTAGAGGTGGGAATCCGGGGCACTGCGCTCCAGTGGTTCCGGTCCTACCTCTCTGGGAGGTTCCAGATGGTGCAGCTGGGGGACGTGTGCTCCGATAAGAGGGCCCTCACTTCTGGGGTCCCTCAAGGAGCCATTCTGTCCCCCATGCTCTTTAACATTTACATGAAACCGCTGGGAGAGATCATCCGGAGGCATGGGGCGCGGTGTTATCAGTACACTGATGACACCCAAATAGTTTTCTCTATGTCTCCGACTGATGCAGTGACCAGGGATGGCATCGCTCCTGTCTGGAATTGGTAATGGACTGGATGAGGGAAAATAGACTCAGCCTGAATCCAGAGAAAACGGAAGTACTGGTGATAGGTTCTCCCGGTCCAGGGATGGAGGTGGTTCCACCTGTCCTGAACGGGGTCACGCTCCCCGTGAAGGACACAGTACGCAGTCTGGGGGTGCTCCTTGATTCGTCGCTCCATCTGACCTCTCAGGTGGATGCGACAGTCAGGAGCACCTGTTATCAGCTTCGGCTGATTCGCCAGCTGCGTCCCTACCTGGACCGGAGGGACCTTGAAACCGTAGTACATGCTCTAGTAACCTCTCGGTTGGACTTCTGCAATGCGCTCTACATGGGGCAGCCTTTGTATCATACTCGGAAGCTACAACTGGTACAAAATATGGCAGCGCGGGTGGTCACTGGTGCCCCCAGGGCCGCCCATATAACACCAATTCTGAAGGATCTTCACTGGCTGCCGATTCGCTTCCGGGCTCAGTACAAAGTGCTGGTTATTACCTATAAAGCCCTATATGGCTTGGGTCCAGGGTACCTGAAGGACCGTCTCTCCCCATATAATCCGCCCCGCACACTTAGATCTTCTGGACAGCGGTTACTGAGAGTTCCAGAGACCAGATTAGCGAGTACGATGAAGAGGGCATATTCCATCTCTGCCCCCTGTCTCTGGAACTCTCTACCTATCGATCTCCGCTTGTCCCCCTCCCTTGCTCAATATAAAAGGGACTTAAAGACCTACTTATTTAACCAGGCATATCGCTGAATGGACTTTTTATTTATTAGCCTGTTGTAATGCTGCCCACTGTTCTGCTGCCGCATATGCACTAGCACTTGTACTGAGATTTGTGATTTTATTGATTTTACTGCTTTACTGTTTTATTGTATTTGGCTTGTTTTTAATGGTTTTTATGTCTTATTGTTTTTACATGCTGTACACCGCCCTGATCTATGGAAGGGCGGTATAGAAATAAAACATATTATTATTATTATTATTATTATTATTATTATTGCATTCGCTGTTTCTCGCTGAGAAATCCCCCCCCCATTCTTTTTTCTCTCTTTTAAAAATTGGCTCTTGAGACTTGAAACTTGACTTGGAAGTATCTTGCAAGGACTTGAGACTTGACAAGGGACTTGAAGGTAGAGACTTAAGACTTGGGCCTAAAGACTTGAATACATCACTGATTCTAGGACTAACTATACCTATTGGGCTGAATCCAGCTAAATTCAGAGGCTACATCTACACACCACAATTGATGCAATTTGACACCACTTGAACTGCCATGGCTCCATGTGATGGAATTCTTGGATTTGTATTGTGTAAGATATGTTGCCTTCTCTGTCAGAGACTTAACGGCGCGCGAATTTTGATTCTTCTTATCTAGTCAAGGAGGTTTTTAGAGAATAGAAGAGGAGCCGGCCTGAAGCATCAGAGGAAGTGAATCAGAGACTTGCCTTGGGAAGGAGCTTTTAGCCAGGAGCTCTCTACCTAACTATAGGCCCCGTGACTTGAACTCAGTGACAGAGCTTGGGAATAAAGGCCAAGTCTAGCAAGGGAAGCCCACAGTCTTGTTTCAGTGCCTCCTTAAGACTTCTCAGTATGGACACTGAAGGCCGTGCTGCAGTCACCTGCAACACCTGTGGGATGTTTGTCTTCTTGCCTACAGATGTGGGGAACTACACCTGCCACAAGTGCAAGTTGGTAGCCCTCTTGGAAGAGAAAGTACAGCAGCTAGAGGAGCAGATATCTGCACTCCAGCATCATAGAGAGCAGGAGATTCTCCTGAACAGATCAGACCAGAATGTCTTGGGTGGGAAACAGAGAGAGGAAGTTGTTGGGGTGGAGGAGGTCACTCCACACACAACAGAGGTAGATGCTTGGAGGAAGGTCACACACAGAAGTAAGGAAACCAGGGAACGTTCTGTGAGCAGCTTGCAGCTACAGAATCGCTTTGAATCTCTCTCTGTTGTCAGAGATGATGAGGAAAAGCATCAGGGACAGACATCAGGGACAGAGCAGGGGAGCCTGAGAGTATCACGAAAAGGAACAGCCACTGCTAAGCCTCAGAGGAGGCACGTGGTGGTGGTGGGGGACTCCTTGCTGAGGGGTACCGAAGTAGTGGTTTGTGGGCCTGACAAGATGTCTTGGGAGGTGTGTTGTCTCCCTGGGGCAAAGATCCATCATGTGACGGAGAGGCTGACAAGACTTGTCAAGCCTACTGACCGTTATCCCCTTCTTTTGGTTCATGTGGGAACCAATGATACTGCAAGGCACAGCCTTCAGAATATCAAAAGGGATTATGAGGCTCTGGGAAGGAAGCTGAAAGAGATGGATGCACAGGTTGTCATCTCATCTCTACTCCCAGTAGAAGGGCATGGTCCAGGAAGGGAGAGGAAAATAGCAGAGGTGAATAACTGGCTCCGTAGATGGTGCCGCCAAGAACAGTTTGGATTCTTGGATTATGGGCTGCGGTTCCATGAGGAGGGACTTCTGGCAAGGGATGGACTGCATCTCACGCCAGTTGGCAAAAACGTTTTTGCCAACAGTCTGAAGAATCTGATCAGGAGGGCTTTAAACTGAGTTATGTGGGGGAGGGAGACATTATTCTGGAAGGCAAAAGGGATGGAGAGAATAGTCAAAGTGGCATAGAGGGAACAAGGCAAACAGTGCAAGGACCCAACAGTAGGAGGCAAAAAAATGTGCAAAAGCAGCAAGTAAAGAGGACACATGGTCTTAAATGTCTCTACACTAATGCACAGAGTATGGGAAATAAGCAGGATGAACTTGAGCTCCTAGCACAACAAGGGAAATGTGATATAATAGGCATCACTGAAACCTGGTGGGATAAGTCTCATGATTGGAACGTAGAAATAGAGGGATATAACCTTTTTAAGAGAAACAGGCCAAGCAGGAAAGGAGGAGGAATAGCATTATATGTCAGGGATATTTACACCAGTGAAGAGATCCAGGAAGTCAATACTGGAAGCCAGGTGGAGAGCATCTGGATAAAAATTAAAGGAGAGGGAAATAACAGGGATGTTACTGTGGGAGTCTACTACAGACCCCCGACTCAGGCAGAGGAATTGGATGATGCCTTTCTAGAACAGATAAACACATACTCAGAAAGGAGAGATGTAGTAGTGATGGGTGACTTCAACTATCCTGATATTTGCTGGAAGTCAAACTCAGCCAAATCCTCAAAGTCTAGCAAATTCCTCACTTGCCTGGAAGACAATTTAATTGTCCAAAAGGTGGAAGAGGCAACAAGGGGATCAGCCATTTTAGATCTTATCTTAACCAACAGGGAAGACCTAGTTGATGGGGTGCAAGTGGTTGGATCCTTAGGTGGAAGTGACCATGTTCTCCTGGAGTTTGTAATACAGTGGAAGGGAGAAGCTAGGCACTCTAGACTTTAGGAGAGCTGATTTCAATAAACTTAGAGAAATACTGGGAGTGATCCCATGGTCAGGAATACTAGAAGAGAAGGGAGTTCAAGACGGATGGGAGTTTCTCAAAAGGGAGATATTGAAGGCACAATTTCAAACAGTTCCAATGAGGAAGAAAAATGGAAGATGTCTCAAGAAGCCAGGATGGATGACTAAGGAACTTTCAACTGAGCTAAGTTTTAAACGGAACATGTATAAGAAATGGAAAAATGGGGAAATCACGAAAGAGGAATTCAAACAAATAGCCAGCACATGTAGGGGTAAAGTCAGAAAAGCTAAAGTGCAGAATGAACTCAGGCTGGCTAGAGAGGTTAAGAACAATAAAAAGGGCTTTTTTGGATATGTCCGCAGCAAAAGGAAGAAGAAGGAAATGGTAGGACCACTGCGTGCAGAAGATGGCAAAATGCTAACAGGGGACAGAGAAAAGGCAGAATTACTCAACACCTTCTTTGCTTCAGTCTTCTCAGAAAATAATAATAATAATAATAATAGTTTATTTATAGCCCGCTCCTCTAATAAATACTCGGAGCGGGGTACAGCAGAATAAAAAGATACAGAGTAAAAACAACAATCACATCCCACCCCAACCACCCCCTTTAAAACTGAATTAAATCTAGACAGTTTAAAATTAACATAGTTAAAATTGGTCGGCAGTTATTAAAACAAAGTGCATTTTCATGAACAATCCGTGTGCAAGGCCGCATTAAATCGATTCAAGTAAGTATTAAGTAAAAGAATCGCTAATAATTTCCAATGCTGTTTATATTTTCAGAGCAGGGAGCAAGGGTTTCACTTATTCTCTCCTTCAGGGAAAGGCCTGCCGGAAAAGATGCGTCTTTAAAGCCTTTTTGAAACTAGCCAGTGATGTAATTAGACGCATCTCGTCCGGCAGGCCGTTCCAGAGCTTAGGGGCAGTAGCTGAAAAGGCCCTCTGAGAGGTCTGGGACAGCCTGGTTTTCATCGGCTGCAGTAGGTTTCTCCCAGAGGACCGAAGTGTGCGGGGAGGTTCATACGGGAAGAGGCGGTCCTTAAGGTAGGATGGGCCTGAGCCATGCAGGGCTTTAAAGGTTAGTACCAACACCTTGTACTGTGCCCGGAAACTAATGGGCAGCCAGTGGAGAGCTTTGAGCACTGGCGTTATATGCTCTCTTCTAGATGTTCCTGTGATAAGCCTGGCTGCCATATTCTGAACCAGTTGAAGTTTCCGGGTTAGGCACAAGGGTAGCCCCATGTAGAGCGCGTTACAGAAATCCAGACGTGAGGTTACTAGAGCATGTACCACAGTCTCCAGGTCTTTCGTATCCAGGAAAGGGCGCAGCTGGCGTATCAGCCGAAGCTGATAGCAGGCGCTCCTGACTACCGCATTCACCTGGCTAGTCATGTGAAGCGAAGAGTCAAGGAGTACCCCCAGACTGCGAACTGAGTCCCTAGGGGAGAGTGTGACTCCGTCTAGGACTGGGGACTGTATTCCCAATCCTGGTTTCGGACCGGTAACTGTTAGTACCTCCGTTTTGTCTGGATTTAGTTT
Organism: Urosaurus nigricauda; assembly: GCA_034509955.1. Lineage (NCBI taxonomy): Eukaryota > Metazoa > Chordata > Lepidosauria > Squamata > Phrynosomatidae > Urosaurus > Urosaurus nigricauda. The sequence continues at coordinate 372,777,709 of JAOEGL010000001.1, read as the reverse complement.
CAATCTGTTTTCCCTCATCCAATCCATTACCGCCGCAAGACAGTCATTAAGAGGGGAGGCGCCATCTGAAGACTGAGCCGATGATCTAGTCATGGAGAGGTATATCTGAGTGTCATCAGCGTACTGAAGACACTGAGCTCCATGCCTCCGAATGATCTCACCCAACGGCTTCATATAAATATTAAATAGCATCGGGGACAGGATGGCGCCCTGAGGGACGCCACAATTAAGCTCGATTTTGGAGGAGCAACTGTCCCCGAGCCTCACCCTTTGGGATCTGTCAGAGAGAAAGGATCGGAACCACTGAAGAGCAGTGCCTCCGATTCCTAACTTTCTCAACCGACCCAAAAGGATGGAGTGATCTACAGTGTCAAAGGCCGCTGAGAGATCCAAGAGCACTAACAGGGTCACACTACCCCTGTCGATACTCAAGCGGAGGTCATCGGTCAGAGCAACCATGGCAGTCTCCACTCCATGTCCTGTCCTGAAGCCGGTTTGAAATGGATCGAAGTAATCGGCTTCATCCAAGACTGCTTGGAGTTGGGTGGCAACTGCCCTCTCGATGACCTTGCTTAAAAATGGAAGCAAGGACACTGGTCTATAGTTGTTTCTGTCCAGGGGGTCAAGGGAGGGCTTTTTCAGGATGGGCTTAACCGCCGCCTCCTTAAGACAGGATGGTAAAATGCCCTCCCTAAGGGACGCATTGATCGTATTCTGAAGAAATATTCTCAGTGCGTCTCCTCCCTGGACGACCAGCCAAGATGGACAAGGATCGAGGGGGCAGGTTGTCTTCCGCATACTTCCAAGTAGCTTGTCCACGTCATCAGTACTTACAGATTGAAACTCATCCAGTAATGTGACAACAACGGAGTCGCTAGACACTTCACCTATAGGATCTGGAGAAAAGGTGGCTTCCAAGTCGGCTCTTATCCGAGAGATTTTATCTGCAAAGAAGGTGTTAAACGCATCACAGCAGGCCGTCGTAGGGTTAAGTAGGGGATTTGGCGCAGGGGGAACCTGCGTCAGCTCCCCTACCACCCTAAACAGTTCTGCTGGGCGAGACTCTGCAGACGCAATGCGTGCAGAGCAGAAAGATTTTCGCGCTGCACGCAAAGCCTCCCGATAGGCGCGAAGATGCTGCCTATGGCGAGTCTTGTCGGATAGGAGTCGAGTCTTCCGCCACTTGCGCTCTAGTCGTCGTCCAACCTGCTTCATCTCCCTGAGCTCTTCTGTATACCAGGGTTTGTGCTTTGAAGCGGGTTGGAGAGGACGCTCAGGGGCAATCGTGTCAATAGCCTTGGGAAGGCAAAGGGTGCTCAACCTAAGGATAATGGAGCAGAAGACAGAATAGAGGAATCTCAGCACAGAATAAGTAAAGAGGTAGTACAGGAATACCTAGTTAACCTAAATGAATATAAATCTCCAGGACCAGATGAACTACATCCTAGAGTATTAAAAGAACTGGCAAATGTAATATCGGAACCACTGGTAATAATCTTTGAGAACTCCTGGAGAACAGGAGAAGTCCCAGCAGACTGGAGGAGGGCAAACGTTGTCCCCATCTTCAAAAAGGGAAAAAAAGAGGATCCCAACAATTATCGCCCAGTTAGTCTGACATCAATTCCAGGAAAGGTTCTATAGCAGATCATTAAGCAGAGAGTCTGTGAACACTTACAGGCCAATGCCATAATCACAAAAAGTCAACATGGGTTTCAGAGAAACAAGTCATGCCAAACGAACTTGATCTCTTTTTTTGATAAAATTACCAGCTTGGTAGATGAAGGGAATGCTGTGGATATAGTTTACCTCGATTTCAGTAAGGCCTTTGACAAGGTTCCCCATGACATTCTTGCAAACAAGCTTGCAAAATGTGGGATAGACAAGTTAACTGTTACATGGATTTGTAATTGGTTGACTGGCCGAACTCAAAGGGTGCTCAACAATGGCTCCTTTTCATCCTGGAAAGAAGTGACCAGTGGGGTCCCACAGGGTTCTGTCCTGGGCCCAGTGCTATTCAATGTCTTTATTAATGATTTGGATGACAGAATTGGGGGCATACTTATCAAATCTGCAGATGACACAAAACTGGGAGGAGTAGCTAATACCCCAGAGGACAGGATCAAAATTCAAAATGACCTGAATAAACTAGATAGCTGGGCCGATGCTAACAAGATGAAATTCAATGCAGAGAAATGTAAGGTTCTGCACTTAGGGCGGAAAAATGAAATGCACAGATATAGGATGGGGGACACCTGGCTGAATGAGACCACATGTGAAAGGGATCTAGGAGTCCAAGTAGACCATAAGCTGAACATGAGTCAACAGTGCGATGCGGCAGCCAAAAAAGCCAATGCAGTTTTAGGCTGCATCAATAGAAGTATAGTTTCTAGATCAAGGGAAGTTATAGTGCCACTCTATTCTGCTTTGGTCAGGCCCCATCTGGAATACTGTGTCCAGTTCTGGGCACCACAATTCAAAAAAGATGTGGAGAAACTGGAGCATGTCCAAAGGAGGGCAACTAAGATGGTGAAGGGTCTGGAAACCATGCCCTATGAGGAACGACTTAGGGAACTGGGGATGTTTAGCCTGGAGAAGAGAAGGTTAAGAGGTGATATGATAGCCCTGTTTAAATATTTGAAGGGATGTCATATTGAGGAGGGAGCAAGCTTGTTTTTCTGCTGCTGCAGAGACTAGAACGCGGAACAATGGATGCAAACTGCAGGAAAAGAGATTCCACCTCAACATTAGGAGGAACTTCCTGACAGTAAGGGCCATTCGACAGTGGAACACACTCCCTCGGAGTGTGGTGGAGTCTCCTTCCTTAGGGGTCTTTAAGCAGAGGCTGGATGGCCATCTGTCAGGGATGCTTTGATTTGGAGTTCCTGCATGGCAGGGGGTTGGACTGGATGGCCCTTGTGGTATCTTCCAACTCTATGATTCTATGACTTCTGGTGTCATAACAAACTACAAATCTCAGAATTCCATAGGATGGAACCATGATAACTAAAACAGTGCCAAACTGCATTATTTCTGGAGTGTGGCAGCAGTCTGAGCCCCATCAGTGGAAACGTGGGGATCAGTACTTAGGAAATCTCACTATGGACTCTTTCAGACGTCGGGAATTGGAAGTATAATCTAGGGTCAATCCGAACGCAATCATAGGGTTTGACGTTACTGCAAATTAAAGCTTCGCATGCAATTTCGGGCAAAAGGGAAGTCAATTCGAACGCAATCATGGGTTTGACGTTATTGCAAATTAAAGTTTTGCATGCAATTTCGGGCAAAGGGGGGTCATTTCCGAGAAATGGAACATTACTCCGAATGCAATGGGGATTCCTGTGAATTCGCTAAACAAGTGAATTTACAGGGATTTGCATTGGCTCCATTCGAAGTTTGGGAGAAATTCCTCCCGTGTGAAAGAGTCCTGAGTAAATATGTGCTCTAGCTGGGACTGAGAACTCAATTCAGTTCTAGTGAATTTGGCCAGAACAGATATAGACAAATATCACTTCAGTTAAAAGAACTTTGCACTCTCTCCAGTTTACAAAATAATCTGAAAATTGGACATTTTATACTTCACATTTAGGCCTGAAATCCTGTTTGTACATTGCACTGGCACAGGAAACAATGGTAAGAGAATGCCTATTTACCCTCTTATCATCTGACATGCACTTTGTCAGATGACTAGTAACTATGGCTTTTCTCATGCCAAGGCTACGAGCCTTGTTGCATGAGAAAAGAAAGCAGTAATGGAGCGGGAGAATAGCAGTTTTCTCCATGCCTCTCTGCATGACATACTAGCAACAACAACAACAACAACAACAATAATAATAGTAAAGCTTTATTTATATAGCACTGTAAATTTACACAGCACTGTACATACAATTAAAATTGATAAAATAAGCCTTCCTCTGGCATACATTCTACAAAAATAATTAAATATAATACATATTAATACATGTTGACATTCAAATTGTAAAATGTAGCAGACAAAAAAATTAAAATAACATTAGATAGCAATCATGTCAGCATTTCTGTTTTCTTCCTGAAGATGGTCATAAATGTGTCCTTTTGTCGAACAAAATTTTTCAGCATAGCAAAAGACAACAAATAGTAGGGGAAACACAATAAATAGTCATTCTCTTATCAATATAGTATATATAGTTTAGATAATGAAATGTAACTATCTGGCATAGCACTGGGATGGTTTGGGGGAGTGGAATGGTGGTAGATAGTCCAATATGGCTTTGTCTATAACCTTCCCCCTATAGAATTGGGCAAGGGAAGCTCAGTGAATAATAATAAATAAATAAATTTTATTTTTGTATCCTGCCTTTCTGGGCAATCAAGGTGGCTTACATGAAATAAAACAGATTTACACAAAACATTGCCTGAATAAAAAGATTGACCCCCCTCAAAAGAGAATTAAATATAATATTATTTAAAAGATAAAACTCACTTGTTAAAAACAACAACATAATATTAAAACAGCGACTTTCATTTAAATAATGTTGGATGAAGTGGGGAGAGCTCACCAAGATGGCTGGAATGGATGTTGCATAATGATGGCCAGAGGAATCTCATGTTGACCACTAAGACCCTAAGCTGTAGATCCACCCTTAGTCTGAACTTTAGTGTTGGCCCTTCACATTCTCTGGGGTTAGGAGTTCAACAGCACCACTGCCCCATGAAAACATTTCTTTAAGAATCTCTAGGTCCTCTAGCACAACTCTATGGGTAACATCCGACAGAGGTTGACCATAGACTTACACTGAAGGATCTACAAGTGCCTAGAAAATGATTTCCCATAGGAATCTCTCAGTCCTCCAGCTTGACTCTATGGTCAATGTCCAGTAGAGTTGTGCTAGATGACCTAGAGATTCCTAGAGAGAACTTATTAATTAATTGCATAAATAATCAAATCTGCAAAACTTGAAGCTGCAAATGTGGAGGGCCATCTGTATTCATTCATTCATGTCTATCCTACCTCCTGAATTGAGGCCTCAAGGCTTACAACAAATTTTTTAAAAATCCATATTGTTAAAATCCCAGAATAAAATATCAGAATAAAAATATCATTAGTCATACATCATTCTATGTACTTAGAAGTGGCTTGACTGTAAGCAGGAAAGAATTCAAATGGTTTCAAGTGGCCACTTTGCCCACTTGTGACTCAATTCCACAATTGGATTTCCTGGTGATTTCCCAGGAGGAAAAAAAAAAAGAATAAATACCTAGGACTCTTCACATTTCCCCAGAGTTTGTGAAGACCTTGAAGCCTTTTCTTTCTAATGGCACTGAGTTTATAACCAGTATTCATAACTATGAGGATCCTTCACCTTGCCTTCATTGTCATCTTTTCAATTTTCTTCTCTGAGACCAAGCAAAATCCCTGCTTCACTGAGAAACTGAAAACCATGGAAGGTTCTCAGCATGCAGCTTTTCGGGCAGATGGTAAGCTGGAGTTAAGAATCCTATTTGCTTAGAGATTGTGGGGTGTGCTAAAATTGCGGTACAAATTACAATTGGAAGAATTATTTTTGGTTAGCTGGATCATGATGACATTGCAGCTGCCTCCACACTGCAGAAATAATGCAGTCCAACAGTGTTTTATGCTGGGATTTGTGGTTTTGTGATATATTTAGCCTTCTCTGTGGAAAACCTCTGGTGCCACAACAAACTACAAATGTCAAGATTCCATAGGATGGAGATATGGCATTTAAAACATTGTCAAACTGCATTATTGTCAGTGAAATGTTTCTTTAGATTTGCAAACTTTAATGAACATGGATTTGGAAAGATGCCCATTGACTATCAGTTAGTCTCTTCTAGAGTATACACATTGACTTACTTTGAATAGTGAGTCACTGAACTACCCAATTTTTTTTTTTTTATTCAATGGTTGACTCTGGATCTAAGACCCAGGCATCTCTGTCTTTTTAAGACTACAATTAATTGTGCTTTGTGACTGCTGGAACCTATTCCTTCTTACTCTTCTACTGATGCAGATTCATTTTCTTGCTTCTTTCAGTATTTTAACACTTGGCATAAAATTAATTTGCTCCATAAACTCTTCTGGAAGATCTCCCATGTGAAGGTTCAGCAAGATGGTACAGGTGGTTGCCTATACAACCATGGGTTCCTCATGTGTCTCTTCTGTCATGTTTCATATAAAGACATATGTAATACCTGAAGGCTTAGGGTTGCCACAACGAAAACTGGATAGGAGTCCCGTTCCTTTAATGGATGTATAGAAGAAGTAAATTCAGCAGGTACTGCTTGTTATACAACCAGATAACACACAAAACCTGATGAAATGTCCTCTTCTATACAATCATTAAACCACCTCAATGCAATACCCTCCATTTACAAGTGGCAAACTGAAGGAGCCATTTTCCATTTGTATGGGAAGAGTAATTGGCTTGTATCATACAGGCATCTGTAGCATTTTATAAAGTCACCAACCTGCATTTTAAAAATATTTTATTAACTCGCCTTTCCTTCCATATGCAGATTAAATATATTCTGCCCTCCTTATCCACGGATTTAAGCATCCACAGCTTCAAAATATTTAAAAAAATATTATAAATTCCAAATAGCAAACCTTGACTTTCCATTTTATACCCTTTTGCTATGCCACTGTATTTAATGGGACTCAAGGATCCACAGATTTAATTATCCATGGAGGGTCCTGGAACCCAACCCCAGTGGATTTCAATGACCTACTGTAATATAAATAGAGCTATAAATACTGTCTTATAAATAGGGGCATACTTTATTTATTTATTTATTTATTTAGAGTTTACCTGTATCGCCTTTCAGCCCACAAGGTCTCTCAAGGGGATGGACAAAGAAAAACCCATTAAAACAATACATGGGAGCTAGGATTTTTTGTTAGGAATTTCAAGATGAATGAATTCACAGAGTTTCTTTTCTCTTTTCTCTTTCACCCCATCTCACTCCACCCCACCCACCCACCCTACTCTGGCAGGCAATTTTATCTGTTATTTTGAGTTCTCCAAGTATTTATTATTAGAATTTATATCCTTCTTTTCTTCTAAAGGGGACCCAAAGTGGTTCACACCATATGTTAAAACAGTGCAGCTAAAAACAATTTGGGATAAAAAATAATAATAAAAAGAAATTAAATGCAATCATCTTAAATAAGACATTAGTTGGAAAGCATTACAAGCATTTTGAAAATCAATTTTGCTTTCTTCCTAGTAAAAGCAAGTTAAGAAGGCAGGAAATATGTTTAGGTGTGTGTGCTGTCCCATGAAGATCTCATTTTCAGTTGTTGTGCTTGTGTTTTACTTGATGAAATGAATAAAAATGTTGCCTTTCTTTTTCTTTTTCTATAATAATGATTTGGTATACAGAGAAGGGACTGATGGCCACAGCTCGAGTGGGAAAAATCTCTTGCCTTAGCCCTTGGGGATACTGCTTATTACGAAAATACCAGTGCTCTTCAGGCTTTGTGATGAAGGAGAGGTTCAACAACTGTCCAAATACCCGTACCCTCAAATGCTGTGTTCTGTGAAGACCTGGACAAAAGACCGACCTATTCTTCAGTCATCCCGAAGAAGGATTTCTTTTGCTCCTTTCCATAAATGACTGGATGGAATTTCTCATTAGCACATAAAGGCTCTCTCAAACTCCTTTGATTTACACTCTATGCTCAATGAATGCAAGAGAGAAATCGTTCCTTTCTTGGATGAAGTTACGTCCTTCAAAGATATAATTTCTTCAGTCCATTCATTCCAGGCGATCATTTCAGCAGATCTTGAATTACAGCCGTATATTATGTTTAGAAGCCTTAAAAAAGGTGAAGGGCCTCCCAATATAATGCTCTCCAATTTTTTTGGGAGGAACCCATAACCATTTTGGAGGGGAATATTTCCTCCATTTTTTGAGGAGGTGAGGAGAAGCAGAGGAACTTTGGAGGTCGTACAAATTACCTGTACTCCAAACCCACACTTTTGTCCTACCTGTTGTGTTATAGGGATGCAAGCAGGCCTTGAAAAGCTGGCATCAAGTTATCCAAGAATTGTTTCCATTGCCCAGAATCATATCCCACCAACTGTCCTGATTTGGCACAGAATGTATTGATTAATCCTCTATCATCTAATGTTTTTTCAAATGTTTTCATCTGTCCTGAGGTGCATCTACCCTGTAAAAATAATGCTATTTGACATCACTTTAACCGTTGTGGCCCCATCCTACAGAACAACTCTGTAGTTGTGTGAGGCACTATCATTCATTGGCAGAGAAGGCTAAAGTCCTAGTAAAATTACAAATCCCATTAGATCAGGGTGACCAGATGTCCTCTTTTTCCATGACATGTCCCACATTCCAGCCTTCTTCCCAAATGTCTTCCATTTTGAGAGTGATTAAGAAGCATGAATTTATATCTATAGTAGTATTTTTAGCTTTTATTTTGTAATGCACTACATTTTGTCCTAATTTCTGCAATGCCTCATCCTCCTTTGTGGTTAGCATATGGGGTCATCTTGCACAGGATGGATCTACAACACTTAAAGTGGTGTCAAATTCTGTTATTTCTACAGTGCAGACACAGCCCTGGTTTCTTTCCCCTCTGTTAATGTTCCCTCTTTGTCCCCAGCTTTTTTAATTTGCTGCGAACTGAGTTTAAAGTGCAAAAGTAATTTGCATTAATTAATGCAATGCAGAGGGAGGAGAGATGTATGTAGAATTTTGCCCTTCCCAGGAGGTTCAGGCAAAAGCAAACTGCTGCAAATTCTCCTAGCTTATGAACACTTCCTCATTAACAAGTTATTAAGTTACTAACGGTTGTATGGAATGCTTGCATGAGTAGACTGGGGGTACTTTGGGGGTGTTTTCTTGGTTTTAGGTGAATTTCTGTTATTTGAGAGAAAATTGCCCCCCAAAATCACACCATGTTTTAAAATGAGGGGTTTGGGGGGCATTGGAGGAGTAGTGGCAGACTTCAAGGACTAAATAAGTAGAGCCCAACATCCACTTTTGATCTGTATTTTTTAAAACATTACTTCTAGCCTGAAGCAGAGTTCTGAAAGTTTGTTGATAAAGCTATAATTGTCTGGGTCCCAATAACACTATTATCCTCTCACACATGGGCAACAGTGCTTGATTTTTTCAAAAATCTCTTTCACTAAATGTATTTTCATTTCATAAATACTATCAATTGTCAATAACATCATGGCACTATTAGAATTTTAGAATTTAGAATTCAAACTTAGAAGGAATGAATTAATTCAAAAATTAACTGTAGATTATTGTAAAATTAACATTAAGCAGACCCAAATACCCTAAAGGCATGAGACCCCATCTGATCTTGGAAGCTAAGCAAGGCCACCACTAGTTAGTACTTAGATGGTGGACCACCAAGGAGTACCAGGTGCTGTAGGCTATATTTTAGTGGAAGAAAATAGCAAAAATACATAAATATTGAAAACCCTATGAAATTCATGAAGTTGCCATAAGCTGACAGGTTACTTGAAGGAACACAGACATGCATACATGCATGTTAAATTAAAAAAAATACTTTGTGATTTTAAAATTAATTCAACTTACTTGATCATGTTGGTACACATACTCATTGACAGAGAATGTATCCACACTGCAGAATTAAAGCAATTTGACACCACTTTAACTGCCATGACTCTAACCCACAGACTCATGGGATTTGTAGTCTGAGGAGGTATTTAGCTTCTGAATGTCGTTGACCACACTTTAATCTTACCTGGCCACATGTGTCTGGATTTTCTTATGTGAAATGTTAGAGGGCATGTGGATAGGATTAGTTGGTCACATCTAACCTTTGTTCCATTGCTTTCAGTAGTGCTCTTCTAGGTAGGATCGATTTTGGATTTAGGCCCAAGGATACTATCTTGGATATACCTACCCGGGAGAAAAGCCAACTGTACTCAATAGGATGTACACCTATGCACTCATTGAAGGAACTGCTTTGCATTTCACTTGGTAATGAAATAATTTTTACCTTGCTTTTATCTGCCTTCCTGGTGTATTGCCTGAACCACATTACAATAAGATTTTGCCTGTTTTGAAAAACTGGAAGATTGCTTTCTTGTGGCATCACTCCCCCTCCCCCACCCCCACTCCCACCCCTTTGTTTATTCTACTGAGGTTTCTGGCTATCTGGTTTGTATTTGCAGACAGGTAAGGTGGCATTGTGTGTCTGTGTGCCAGACACTGGCGGAGTAATGCCAATGTTAAGGACTAATGGTCCTCTTATCACTCTCCTACCACCCTGCATGCCGTTCCTAGTACTACAGTTTCTACTCCTCCATATTCCTGAGCTCCTCTCTAAGAGCAGGCTCCAAGCAGATTAACTCATTATGACATATACTTTTCTTCAGCCCATCCTCCCCATCAATCCAATCGTTCCTACAATACATTCTCCCCAACAATAACACCAACATTACAGAACCAGTATTGGAATCCGACACAATCAATGGGCCTTGGAACAAATCAAGTCTGGCTCTTCAGAAGCCAAAATGATCAAAACTGAGTGCTTGTTCTTCGGACATATCACAAGAAGACAAGAGGGAACTACTGGATAAAATGGAAGGCAGAAGGAAAAAAAAAAAAGCAAGTTCACATCACAGGAGGGTCAACTCTATCGAAGAAGCCACAGCCGTGAGATCTGAGAAGGGCTTTTAATAACAGAGTGTCTCAGAGGTCTCTAATTCATAAGGTGGCCATTGTTGATGTGTGACTTCAAGTTGTTTCTGACTTATGGCAACCATGTCCTCCAAAGGTTGGCTCCCCATCCTCCAAAGGTGGTCCTGGATACACTAATACACTAAAGGTGCCAGATCCTGTGTCATCTTCAAAGTTAAGGAAGGTCAGCCTTGGTTAGTATTTGGATGGGAGAAGACCACCAAAGACTGCATGATGTAGGCTCTTTTTCAGAGGAAACAATAGACAAAACCACTCCTCAAGATTCCTTACCTCAGAAAACCCAAAGAAATTTGTAGGGTCACCACAGTTTGTCAGGCAATATGAGGGCACATACACACACATAGTGGTCAAAGAAGGCCCTCAAGGTAGCATACAATATTAATATGGTTTGTAGCTAATATGTTGAGCAGTATATATGTAGAATAGAGTTCTGAGACATTACTGTCAGGGAAACAGGATAAGGGGTGGTAATATCCTGTCAGTCCCAATATATTCCTTGCCATTCACCCATTATCAGCACTACTGATAATAAGAGGAGGAAAGAGACCTTGGAATATATCAGCTAGATCATTGGTCCCCAGATTTTGGTCTTCCAGACATTTGTGACTTGAGCTCCCATTATTGCCAACTGTTGACAAAGTTGACTGAGGCTTCTGGAAGTTGAAGTTCAAAACAGCTGGAATGGCAAAATTTAGAAACCACTGAGCTAGATTAACATTGAATCTTCTCTATGTTTAATGGAGTGAAGAAGAGACCAGTTGTCTAGCTCCTTCTCTTCCTCCTGCACAGTTGGGCTCAGTGGGGTGATCTAGACCGCCCAAAAGGGGCGGTCCGTGACTGCCCCTTTAAGCGCCGGGATGGGGCCGAGACTACCTCACCGGCAGCCTCCGCAGCCCCATCCTGCCGCTTGTGGAGACCACGGGGAAGCGGCAAACTGCATGGACGTGGACCAAAAGGAAGGGATATTTGTCAGTAGGTTTGTCAGCCTCTCCGTCACATCACAGATCTTTGCCCCAGGCAGACAACACACCTCCCGAGACATCCAGGCCCACAAATCACTGCTTCTGTACCTCTGAGCAAGGAGTCCCCCACCACAACCACGCGCCTCCTCTGAGGCTTAGCAGTGACTGATGGAACTCGCAGGCTCTCCTGCTCTGTCCCTGAAGTCTGTCCATGCCATACCTCATCCTCCTTGATAAGTGAAAGGGCTTCAAAACAATTCTGTAGCTGAAAGCTCCCACAGCTATCCCTGATTTCCCTGTTTCTCTGTGTGACATTCCTCCAGCTGTCTGCCTCCTGTGTACATGAAGTGACCTTCTCACCCCCAGCGACTTCCTCTGTGTGGTCCCCTTCCAAGATCATTTCTTCAGTTCTGTCCAGCAAAACGTCTTGCTCCCTGATATGCTGAAGTGTCGCTACCCTGGATTCCAGCTGCTGTACTTTCTCCTCCAAGAGGGCTACCAACTTGCACTTGGGGTATGTGAAATTCCCCATATCTGTAGGCAAGAAGACAAACATCCCACAAGTGTTGCAGGTGACTGCAGCCGTTCCCTCAGTGCCCATACCGAGAAGTGTTAAGGAATCACTAAAACAGGACTGTGGGCTTCCTCCTCAAAGAATATCCCCTGGTAAACACCAATGTCAAAGGCCCCTGATGTCCTGGCCTATTTCACCAATCTCTGTCAGTGATCTCAATCTACTGGGAATATAATGTTACAGAGATCTCCTGGTTGCTAACTTGTATTCACTTCTTCTGCAGTGGAGGGGAACCCCTCAAAAGCACTTTTAAAAAGAGATTTAAAGGAGAACCTCTAAAACAAAGTTTATAGCTCCCCTGCTCCTTATATAGTACTTTCGCCTGTTTTTTTTGGGGGGGGGGGAATTAACAGCGAGCAGCTCTCCGAGCAGTTTTATAAAGCTAGTTTCCTAGCTCCTCCCACTTGTGACTCACAGATGAGACTCACAGAAGCTCCTCCTCCTCCTCTGCAACAAGACACACTCCCACAAGAGATTTTAAAAATCCACACACTTACCACTTAAAATGGCTGCCAAGAAGCCACTCTTCCTTCTTCTCTCTCTGTCTCCAACTGGTCTGCAACTGGCTCTCGGAGAAGTTCTATATAGCTAGTCTCCTAGCTCCTCCCACTTGTGACTCACAGATGTGACTCACAGAAGCTCCTCCTCCTCTGCAACAGATACACTCCCCCAAGAGATTTTAAAAATCCACACACTTACCACTTAAAATAGCTGCCAAGAAGCTGCTTCCTTTTTCTCTCTCTAGCTCCAACTGGCCCATTCAAACCCCAGTTGGGCAGCAAGGAAGACAGTTGAAGACTTTCTACCTAACCTACCTCAGAGGATTGTTGACAGAATAAAAATGAAGGCAGTGCAAAATTGTGTACAACACCTTCAGGTCCAGGAGATAAATGGAAGAATGAAAGAGTCAAAATACACATATTTGGAGGGGGAAAACATATAGAAATCTATGCATCCCAAAAGCCTTTAGGATCTCGTGTTTGTAGTTGTTAGTGTCTTAAAGTTGTTTCCTTCCAACCTATGGTGACCCTATGGTGAATCTATCTTGGGGTTTTTTTGTTCATCAGATTTGTTGTCCAGTGGTCAAACCATTACACTGTTCTGGCTCTCCCAACTTAAACTACAATCCCATATCCATTCACCTGGGAATACAATCAATTTGAATGAGCATATTGGGGCTTTCCCCTGAGTAGATATATATAATTGCCTACTTATTGTAAATTGAATACTGTCAGGTAATGGTAAACTCCAGTATCTCTCCTTTCTCTCTTGCATGCAGATACAACAGGCATACACACACCCCTCACAGAAATGTAGGAACACAGTTTCCTTTGTCTTTCACAAAGGAGTTTATCACATGATGGGAATTGAAAGTATAATCCAATGGCAATCTGAATGCAATCATGGGGTTTCGCATGATTGCGTGAAAGCTGATCACACACATTTTTGGGTAAAGGGAAGTCCTTCCGAACGCAATTGTGGGGTTTCATGATATTGCGTGAGAAACGATCACACGCAATTTGGGGCAATGGGAGGCAATTTTGGGCAGTTCTGAACGCAATGCAGTATCAATACGGAATCACATAAATTCTCTGAACTAGTGAATTTACTCAGTTCCGAACTGGCCTCACTTCCATTTCTTTCGAAATTGAGAGAAATTCCTCCCGTGTGATAAACTCCACAGATATATACACATGTTATTTCTCTCTCCTTCCCATCTATCTTTCACATACACACACACACACATGCACAAAGAAGTACACATTCAAGCACACACACAGTCCACCCTCATACAGAAACACACACACAACTTCTTTCTCATTCTCTTTCACACAAATATACATATGCAAAGACTCCTATTCACAAATGTGAACATCACCTCTCACATACACACAAATAGACAGACACACACATCACTCCTCTGATGATATTTTCCTACCTCTCACAAACAAAAATGCCCTTCCTTCCTTCCTTCCTTCCTTCCTTCCTCAAATTTAGTTTCTTCCTCAGTTGGAAGATATTGATTGCCCACAAGAGGGCAAGCTAGAATAAGAGAGACAAACAAAACAAAAAGCTTCATTTATATACCGCTTCATACCCTTAAGGAGTGTCTAAGTGGTTTACAATTGTAAGCTATTTGCCCCCCAACAATCTGGGTACTCATTTTAGCGACCTCGGAAGGATGCAAGCCTGAGTCAAGCTTCAGCCCTTTGCTGGTCTTGAACTTGCCACCTTCTGGTTTTGAGTGAGTGGCTGCAGTACAGGCATTTAACCACTGTGCCACCAGGGCTGATTGGTGACGCAATGGACTGGGCCTTAATTTTTTGCAGTTTCCAATATCTGCATAATAGACAGGAATCTGTAAAATTAAATGTTGACTGATTCATTTTGTTTTAATAATGATAACAGAATAATCTATTTGAGGCTTCTCACACCCAAGCAAGTTGAAATTCTTTAATTTGGACTACAATTGGCAAGTTTTACCTATATAGCACATAAATGTTTTTCCAGATGTAATAATACAGTGACTGCTTGAGAAATTCAATGTTGTTAACATACCCAACACTGCCCCCACCCCTGTATATTGGATTTTGTATTTACATATTTTCTTGTCTAGACCCAACCAAGTTTTAAAAGATCACAGTAACTTTTTGAACACTAGGAAGTTTCCCATGGAAAAAGCACTTTGACCCAAAGACATGTGAAGGATCTAGGTCCCTGATGGCAAACCTATGACATGCGTGTCAGAACTGACACACATAGCTATTTGTGATGACATGCAGCCGCTAAGGCAGCCGCATGCCGAGAAGGATGTTTCATCCTCAGCTCCTGCACTGACAAGTGCCATAGCCGAGGATGAATAAGAATCTCGCAAATGTTTCATCCTCTGCTTCTGCACTTGGCCGTGCTGCATTCCTCTGCTCCCTGCTCTACCTAAGAAATGGACAGTTCTCAACCTAAGAAATGGGCACTGCCAGGAACAGCCTGGATAGGAATAAGGACAGCCTGGATCTCCAGGGAAGTTACTTTTTTATTGCTAATAAAGTTGAAATTTTATTACCAACATGATGGATTGTCTGCACTGGCCAGGATACTCCATGAGCAGCCTGGATCATCTTGTCCTGGCAGATGCTCTGTATACCCTTGGCCTCTGTTTTTGCAATACAGCAGCTGTCTAAGGGATGTGGAGAAACTGGAGCGGGTCCAAAGGAGGGTGACTAAAATGGTTAAGGGTCTGAAAACCATGCCCTATGAGGAACGCCTTAGGGAACTGGGGGTGTTTAGCCTATAGAAGAGGTTTAAGAGGTGATATGATAGCCCTGTTAAAATATTTGAAGGGATGTCATATTGAGGAGGGCGCAAGCTTGTTTTCTGCTGCTCCAGAGACTAGGATCCGGAACAATGGATGCAAGCTACAGGAAAAGAGATTCCACTTCAACATTAGGAGAAACCTCCTGACAGTAAGAGCTGTTCGACAGTGGAACACACTCCCTCGGAGTGTGGTGGAGTCTCCTTCCTTGGAGGTCTTTAAGCAGAGGTTGGATGGCCATCTGTCGGGAATACTTTGAATGGGAGTTCCTGCACGGCAGGGGTTGGACTGGATGGCCCTTATGGTCTCTTCCAACTCTATGATTCTATGATTCTACATGCGCATTCCACTGGGCCGCCTAACACATCTGCCGCTGCCATGGGTCACTCTCTTTTTAGGTCAGAATAAGGCACCTAGTAACAGTCCCATGCTGGGTTCCTTGTTCTAACCTCAGAACGAGCAACCTGTGACATCTGTCCCAAGCAATCGAGAATGCAGACACCTGCTTTGTTTACAGGAATGGAGGACTCTGGATCTTTCCAGAAGATCCAGAAGAACAGGTATGTTTTTTAATGGACTGTAAACTTGTTTATTTGAGACCCAAGTGCTGTGTGATGGAGTGAGCTCCCTTCACTAGACCCAGCTTCTGCTAACCTCGCAGTTTGAAAGCATGTAAAAGTGCAAGTAGATAAACAGGTAGTTCTTTGGTGGGAAGGTAACAGCGTTCCATGCAGATGTGCTGACCACATGACCACAGAGCTGTCTTTGTCATTGCTGGCTCCCTTGGCTTAGTAACAGATATGAGCACTGCCCTCTGCAGTTGGACACAGCTTGACGATCTTGGTCAAAGGGGAACCCTTTATCTTTATCTTTAACCTTGATTTGTTCTGCCATGGGACATACTGGATGCCGTCCTGACTGCCTGCACCATAACCATGGTTTGGGCCATTCATCATCCAAACAGAATGACACCAGAACCAGGCTAAGGAGGGTGGGTAGATGGGGCCTCAATCAGCAGTCTGTCTCCAACATTTTGTACCCAGTGAAGTTTTCAAATAGTTTCTAAAGGCAGCCCCACATAAAATGTGTTAAGAGTAACCTAAATGCAATTATTTGCACATGCATGGACCTATGTGCATTCACTCTTCACTCTCTCTTTCTCTTCTAGTACCCCAGAAGCTTTAATTATACAATGAATGTATTAAGTCCCCTCTCATATTGCTCTTTCCCTTTCTTCTTGAGAACTAAATGCTACTGGGCAGTAGCAAGCTCAGATTTTTCTCAGTTGTACTTACAGTACATATGAATGCATGCAAAACCTTATCTTGCTCACTCAGCGAAAGTTAATCATGTTCTCCTTCCAGGATAGCAACCTTATAACTCTCTAAACATACCAGTAATGTTTTTTTTTTTACTTTTACCATTACAAAGTTTATTTAAAGGCTGGTGTCTGAGGCCACATTAAAAATAAAGACACTCTGTACTCTACTCCTTCCCCCACAGTGGTTTTCTTCATTTTCATGCTTTTTCATCAAATGCTTATTTTTTAAAAAACTATTGGCATCATAAATAATGAGGGGAAAACAGAGAGACGGAAAGAGCACACATAAGTGATCTTACTGCATAGTAAGAGAGACACATTCCATCTGTCCAAGCCCTCTCCTGTGTCATCACTCCAAAGGGCAAAATTCTGAGTTGGAGAGTCTTCTGAGGATGTGGCTCATGAAGAAGAAACAATTTATGAAAATGAAGGCTTCTGACCATACATAGAAGATGCTCTGTCAAGTAAAGAATCTAGTGGAGATTCAGATTCCCAAAGAAGTTTATCACTGTCTTTGATCCAAAGGAGTTCTCCGTGCTCTGTTTCTCCAAGTCTTCTCTTCCAAAGCCCAAATGTGAGAAAAGCATTCAGCCAAATTTTGGGAAGCCTCACTGTTCCCAGAATGAAGAGACAAAGCCAAGGTCAACCTCTGATGTTGGCTTAGGTATTATGCCCAAATCTGGCATAAAAAAAGATAGAGGGGAGACCCTGTCTGGTAAAGCAAAACCAATGGTGAGACCCAAACCTTTCCTGAACAAATCAGATTCTCAAAGCCAGGACAGAATGGACATCAGCACTTTACATCACCAACTGAGACCAACTGGGCAGTTCAAAGGTGGACTTAAAGGTTCACGAAGTGAAGAGTCTGAAAGTCCACTTCACACTGCTTCTGGAAATCTAGATGAGTCCTTCAGAAGAAGTTCAGCAGATCTCATTACATCTCCTTCCCAAGTTATATTCTATTCCAGCCAGCCAACCAAAGCAGAGATTGAAAGCAATTCATCAAAATGTCTCTATGTAACTATTGATTCCTACCAGAAGGTTCAAGATTCTGAAATCAGATTCCCAGCAGGAGTAATAGTAGAAGTGCTGGAAAAACAAACAAGTGGGTGGTGGTATTTGAAGTATGGAGAAACAGAAGGTTGGGCTCCATCTCACTATCCGGCATCCTCTGATAACCAGCATCGAAAAACCATTTCCAGTGAGACAAACGTCTCACTGGCCAAAAACAAAAAAAATGAAAACAAATCCAACAGCTTGGAGAAGATAGAGAAGAAGGTCCAAGCACTGAAAACTATCAACCAGAGCAAAAGAACAACACCTCCTATTCCCAGTAAACCACCTGATGGCTTCTCCAAAACATCAGGGCCAGTCAAATTATGAAATGGCATTAGGCAGTTAGCAGTGAGGCCACAATCAGTGTTTGTCTCCCCACCAGCTAAGGATAATAATTTACCTTGTTCTCTCGGTCGAAATGAGTCTCTTACTGCCACTGACCACTTGAGGGCAGTATGACACAATTCTTCCTTCAGTTCTGCTCAGTCCCAGATAAGTGATACAAAGATCAAACATGCTGATCGGTTAGGCTCTGAGAGTTCTGACAGCACCACATACCTGTCAGTGGAGCGTAATGGAATTCCAGTTTCCACAGTCTGGCCTAAGCCCATTGAAAAATCCCAGTTCATTCACAATATCCTGAAGGATATATATATCTCCATTGCAGATTATGAAGGTGATGAAGAAACTGCTGGATTTCCAGAAGGTGTCTGCATGGAGATCCTGGAAAGGATCCCCAATGGTTGCTGGTATTGTCAAATCATGGATGGAGGGAAACCTTTTAAAGGCTGGGTACCCTCAAATTATTTGGAGAAAAAGAATAAGTTCCAATGTCTTCAGTACCCTAATTTATACTTTCCTACTATGTACATATGAGGAAAAATGGGAAAGATAAATATTTTTTTTGTTCTGTCATGGATACAAGTGATGTTTGAACTTTGTTAAGACCAGCAGGTCTGCCATCATTGAGGGTTTGTTTGAAGAAACTGGCTTATTCAGGAAAATATCAAGAAAAGGCAGCTGGTATTGGCATCCTTGAGACATTTGTTGCTGATGATATTTGATGAAGCCTTTCACATTTCCTTTAAGGAGGAGAAAGAAAAGGAGGAGGCTGTAGTCCATGTGCTTGGGTGAGATCTAATTTAATTTACACTTGAGCCATTGCATTCTGGGAGCCAGTGCTGGGAGGCTACTTAAGGCTACTCAAGGCTAGCAGAAGCTTCATTTCCTTTAAGGAGGAGAAAGAAAAGGAGGAGGCTGTAGTCCATGTGCTTGGGTGAGATCTAATTTAATTTACACTTGAGCCATTGCATTCTGGGAGCCAGTGCTGGGAGACTACTTAAGGCTACTCAAGGCTAGCAGAAGCTTCATTTCCTTTAAGGAGGAGAAAGAAAAGGAGGAGGCTGTAGTCCATGTGCTTGGGTGAGATCTAATTTAATTTACACTTGAGCCATTGCATTCTGGGAGCCAGTGCTGGGAGGCTACTTAAGGCTACTCAAGGCTAGCAGAAGCGCGCACCAATTTTGGATTTTTTTATCTAGTCAAGGAGGTGTTTAGAGAATAGAAGAGGAGCCGGCCTGAAGCATCAGAGGAAGTGAATCAGAGACTTGCCTTTGGAAGGAGCTTTTAGCCAGGAGCTCTCTACCTAACTATAGGCCCCGTGACTTGAACTCAGTGACAGAGCTTGGGAATAAAGGCCAAGTCTAGCAAGGGAAGCCCACAGTCTTGTTTCAGTGCCTCCTTAAGACTTCTCAGTATGGACACTGAAGGCCCTGCAGCAGTCACCTGCAACACCTGTGGGATGTTTGTCTTCTTGCCTAGGGATGTGGCGAACTACACCTGCCACAAGTGCAAGTTGGTAGCCCTCTTGGAAGAGAAAGTACAGCAGCTAGAGGAGCAGATATCTGCACTCCAGCATCATAGAGAGCAGGAGAATCTCCTGAACAGATCAGACCCGAATGTCTTGGGTGGGAAACAGAGAGAGGAAGTTGTTGGGGTGGAGGAGGTCACTCCACATACAACAGAGGTAGATGCTTGGAGGAAGGTCACACACAGAAGTAAGGAGACCAGGGAATGTTCTGTGAGCGGCTTGCAGCTACAGAATCGCTTTGAATCTCTCTCTATTGTCAGAGATGATGAGGAAAAGCAGGAGGGACAGACATCAGGGACAGAGCAGGAGAGCCTGAGAGTATCACGAAAAGGAACAGCCACTGCTAAGCCTCGGAGGAGGCGTGTAGTCGTGGTGGGGGACTCCTTGCTGAGGGGTACAGAAGCAGTGGTTTGTGGGCCTGACAAGATGTCTCGGGAGGTGTGTTGTCTCCCCGGGGCAAAGATCCATCATGTGACAGAGAGGCTGACAAGACTTGTCAAGCCTACTGACCGTTATCCCCTTCTTTTGGTTCATGTGGGAACCAATGATACTGCAAGGCACAGCCTTCAGAATATCAAAAGGGATTATGAGGCTCTGGGAAGGAAGCTGAAAGAGATGGATGCACAGGTTGTCATCTCATCTCTACTCCCAGTAGAAGGGCATGGTCCAGGAAGGGAGAGGAAAATAGCAGAGGTGAATAACTGGCTCCGTAGATGGTGCCGCCAAGAACAGTTTGGATTCTTGGATCATGGGCTGCGGTTCCATGAGGAGGGACTTCTGGCAAGGGATGGACTGCATCTCACGCCAGTTGGCAAAAACGTTTTTGCCAACAGTCTGAAGAATCTGATCAGGAGGGCTTTAAACTGAGTTATGTGGGGGAGGGAGACATTATACTGGAAGGCAAAAGGGATGGAGAGAATAGTCCAAGTGGCATAGAGGGAACAAGGCAAACAGTGCAAGGACCCAACAGTAGGAGGCAAAAAAATGTGCAAAAGCAGCAAGAGGACACATGGTCTTAAATGCCTCTCCACTAATGCACAGAGTATGGGAAATAAGCAGGATGAACTTGAACTCCTAGCACAACAAGGGAAATATGATATAATAGGCATCACTGAAACCTGGTGGGATGAGTCTCATGATTGGAATGTAGAAATAGAGGGGTATAACCTTTTTAAGAGAAACAGGCCAAGCAGGAAAGGAGGAGGAATAGCATTATATGTCAGGGATATTTACACCAGTGAAGAGATGCAGGAAGTCAATACTGGAAGCCAGGTGGAGAGCATCTGGATAAAAATTAAAGGAGAGGGAAATAACAGGGATGTTACTGTGGGAGTCTACTACAGACCCCCGACTCAGGCAGAGGAATTGGATGATGCCTTTCTAGAACAGATAATCACATACTCAGAAAAGAGAGATGTAGTAGTGATGGGTGACTTCAACTATCCTGATATTTGCTGGAAGTCAAACTCAGCCAAATCCTCAAAGTCTAGCAAATTCCTCACTTGCCTGGAAGACAATTTCATTGTCCAAAAGGTGGAAGAGGCAACAAGGGGATCAGCCATTTTAGATCTGATCTTAACCAACAGGGAAGACCTAGTTGATGGGGTGCAAGTGGTTGGATCCTTAGGTGGAAGTGACCATGTTCTCCTGGAGTTTGTAATACAGTGGAAGGGAGAAGCTAGGCATAGTCAGACACGCACTCTAGACTTTAGGAGAGCTAATTTCAATAAACTTAGAGAAATACTGGGAGTGATCCCATGGACAGGAATACTAAAAGAAAAGGGAGTTCAAGACGGATGGGAGTTTCTCAAAAGGGAGATATTGAAGGCACAATTTCAAACAGTTCCAATGAGGAAGAAAAATGGAAGATGTCTCAAGAAGCCAGGATGGATGACTAAGGAACTTTCAACTGAGCTAAGTTTTAAACGGAACATGTATAAGAAATGGAAAAATGGAGAAATCACGAAAGAGGAATTCAAACAAATAGCCAGCACATGTAGGGGTAAAGTCAGAAAAGCTAAAGCGCAGAATGAACTCAGGCTTGCTAGAGAGGTTAAGAACAATAAAAAGGGCTTTTTTGGATATGTCCGCAGCGAAAGGAAGAAGAAAGAAACAGTGGGGCCACTGCGTGCAGAAGATGGCAAAATGCTAACAGGGGACAGAGAAAAGGCAGAATTACTCAACACCTTCTTTGCTTCAGTCTTCTCAGAAAAGGCAAAGGGTGCTCAACCTAAGGATAATGGAACAGGAGACAGAATAGAGCAAATTCAGCACAGAATAAGTAAAGAGGTAGTACAGGAATACCTGGTTAACCTAAATGAATATAAATCTCCAGGACCAGATGAACTACATCCTAGAGTATTAAAAGAACTGGCAAATGTAATATCAGAGCCATTGGCAATAATCTTTGAGAACTCCTGGAGAACAGGAGAAGTCCCAGCAGACTGGAGGAGGGCAAACGTTGTCTCCATCTTCAAAAAGGGAAAAAAAGAGGATCCCAACAATTATCGTCCAGTTAGTCTGACATCAGTTCCAGGAAAGGTTCTAGAGCAGATCATTAAGCAGAGAGTCTGTGAACACTTAGAGGCCAATGCCATAATCACAAAAAGCCAACATGGGTTTCAGAGAAACAAGTCATGCCAAACGAACCTGATCTCTTTTTTTGATAAAATTACCAGCTTGGTAGATGAAGGGAATGCTGTGGATATAGTATACCTCGATTTCAGTAAGGCCTTTGACAAGGTTCCCCATGACATTCTTGCAAACAAGCTTGCAAAATGTGGGATAGACAAGTTAACTGTTACATGGATTTGTAATTGGTTGACTGGCCGAACTCAAAGGGTGCTCAACAATGGCCCCTTTTCATCCTGGAGAGAAGTGACCAGTGGGGTCCCACAGGGTTCTGTCCTGGGCCCAGTGCTATTCAACATCTTTATTAACGATTTGGATGACAGAATTGGGGGCATACTTATCAAATTTGCAGATGACACTAAACTGGGAGGAGTAGCTAATACCCCAGAGGACAGGATCAAAATTCAAAATGACCTGAATAGACTAGAAAGCTGGGCCAGTGCTAACAAAATGAAATTCAATGCAGAGAAATGTAAGGTTCTGCACTTAGGGCGGAAAAATGAAATGCACAGATATAGGATGGGGGACACCTGGCTGAATGAGACCACATGTGAAAGGGATCTAGGAGTCCAAGTAGACCATAACCTGAACATGAGTCAACAGTGTGATGCGGCAGCTAAAAAAGCCAATGCAATTTTAGGCTGCATCAATAGAAGTATAGTTTCTAGATAAAGGGAAGTTATAGTGCCACTCTATTCTGCTTTGGTCAGGCCCCACCTGGAATACTGTGTCCAGTTCTGGGCACCACATTTCAAAAAAGATGTGGAGAAACTGGAGCATGTCCAAAGGAGGGCAACTAAGATGGTGAAGGGTCTGGAAACCTTGCCCTATGAAGAACGCCTTAGGGAGCTGGGGATGTTTAGCCTGGAGAAGAGAAGGTTAAGAGGTGATATGATAGCCCTGTTTAAATATTTGAAGGGATGTCATATTGAGGAGGGAGCAAGCTTGTTTTCTGCTGCTGCAGAGACTAGAACGCGGAACAATGGATGCAAACTGCAGGAAAAGAGATTCCACCTCAACATTAGGAGGAACTTCCTGACAGTAAGGGCTGTTCGACAGTGGAACACACTCCCTCGGAGTGTAGTGGAGTCTCCTTCCTTAGGGGTCTTTAAGCAGAGGCTGGATGGCCATCTGTCAGGGATGCTTTGACTTGGAGTTCCTGCATGGCAGGGGGTTGGACTGGATGGCCCTTGTGGTCTCTTCCAACTCTATGATTCTATGATTCTATGATTCTACAATTTGAGTGCAACAGGGTTCATTATACCATCATCCTGGTTGGAATAATAGGAAACCAAATCTGTGCCTTTCATTATATAGCTTGAATCCATGCACCAGCTTGGGAATGGTAAGGAGTTTGATGCCAAACTGGACATGTTTAAGCATATATATCAGCTTGTTCATTCCTTCCACATGGAATGTGTATAAGCTGTGCGTGACTCTCTTCTTAAAGCATCTTTCAAGTGAGGAAACGTCTCTGAGGAATCTAGCACCAGCCCTTGGCTATTGCATTTTTACCTGGCTGGGCCTATTGCATTTTACTGGCTGGGCCAGTGCTAACAAAATGAAATTCAATGCGGAGAAATGTAAGGTTCTGCACTTAGGGCGGAAAAATGAAATGCACAGATATAGGATGGGGGACACCTGGCTGAATGAGACCACATGTGAAAGGGATCTAGGAGTCCAAGTAGACCATAAGCTGAACATGAGTCAACAGTGTGATGCGGCAGCTAAAAAAGCCAATGCAATTTTAGGCTTCATCAATAGAAGTATAGTTTCTAGATCAAGGGAAGTTATAGTGCCACTCTATTCTGCTTTGGTCAGGCCCCACCTGGAATACTGTGTCCAGTTCTGGGCACCACAATTCAAAAAAGATGTGGAGAAACTGGAGCATGTCCAAAGGAGGGCAACTAAGATGGTGAAGGGTCTGGAAACCTTGCCCTATGAAGAACGCCTTAGGGAGCTGGGGATGTTTAGCCTGGAGAAGAGAAGGTTAAGAGGTGATATGATAGCCCTGTTTAAATATTTGAAGGGATGTCATATTGAGGAGGGAGCAAGCTTGTTTTCTGCTGCTGCAGAGACTAGAACGCGGAACAATGGATGCAAACTGCAGGAAAAGAGATTCCACCTCAACATTAGGAGGAACTTCCTGACAGTAAGGGCTGTCCGACAGTGGAACACACTCCCTCGGAGTGTAGTGGAGTCTCCTTCCTTAGGGGTCTTTAAGCAGAGGCTGGATGGCCATCTGTCAGGGATGCTTTGACTTGGAGTTCCTGCATGGCAGGGGGTTGGACTGGATGGCCCTTGTGGTCTATTCCAACTCTATGATTCTATGATTCTATGATTCTATGATTCTACCTCCCAATTGTGTTAGGACTCAAGAGCCTTTTCACTATGCATTGTTGGTTTCAGACTCCATGCACCTATCGTTCCATTTTCCCTAATGGCATCCTTCATGGTTTTTTCTCCTGTGATGTTCACTATGTGTCAACAGTTTCATGAAGGGGTTGTTTTTAAAAGAAATTATTTAGGTAAACTTGATGCTGTTCATAGTTGCAAACACACTTAAAAAGATGCATTGCACACACTTCTTGTGAACACTGATTGGTCTCTAATGTTATGCATAGGTCTTCTAAAACCTATACTGAATTCTACTTTTTGACAGTCTTTGTCACACAACCCTGCTATTCAAAGCTCCATATTTGGACTGTGAAGTTGCAGAGTTTTACCTGTGCACAAGAAACATTACGTGCATGTAGCTGAGACGAGGAAGCCACTGTTAACATGGATTGTTTTCCTTTTTTACTAGTTCATGGCCTGTCAGGGATTGGTTGCCTGGCCAGGTGGAAGGAAAGGGTTTTTCAAATAATTTTATCCTTCTCTTCCTCCCTTTTTTTTGCCATCTGCCCAGGGCAAAGCCTTTGTGCATTTGTCCTGTCTGTTTCCATCAGTGCTATACAGCTAATGTTATGGAGGGTTCCTTCTCCCATCCCAAAGCCCCACAAGACTTCCAGTTGCAGTGGAGGCATCCATCCCCAAGAAGACAGGAAACAGATTGGCATGAAAAAAGGCCACAACTTTATTAACAGCAAAACAAAGGTAGGGTTGGCACCAAAAGCACGAGGTCTGGATCTGCACATCACTGACACCAAGGTTGGACTGATGTGAGGTTGCTTGTACGCCAAGCGTCGGGATGACTTGAGGCAATGCCACGCCCCTGCGCAATTACGCAATTGCGCAACAACCATAAGAAAGCCTCTCGTCACCGGGATATACTCCATGTGACCCACGGTTGGCCACATTACACCTGATGTTTCCCAGGTCCAAAGGACTCCCGATCCAGTGCTAGTGATCACTGGGAACCAGCCCACCAGATCCAGAACCTGTGCTGCCGCCCACAAACGAAAGTTGTGACAAGCAACACCAATCCCAGGAAGGGAGGGTAGGGAGCCGAGCAAATCAGGAAGGCGCGGGGGCCAGGTGCGCCGCTCCTTAAATAGGCCTGGTGAGGCCTGCCCAAAGCTCCTCCTCCCCCAGCCGATCAGCCAATGGGGAGAGGAGGCGGGAAAGGCAGCCAATCACCGCACTGCCCACCCAGGCACAGGAGCACGAGAGCTGGGTGAGCGCACAAGGGGGGGAGCACGCGCTCTAGTGCCTCTTCCCACCGGCGGGAAGCCAGCGGGCGTGCAGGCTTCCCGCTGGCAGGAAGCAGGGCTCTGCCGGCCATCTTGGGGCTCGGAGCCCCGCAGCATCTGCGCCTGCCGGTGGGAGGCGGGAGGCGCCATTTGCAGCAGAGGCATCTATCCCCAAGGAAGACAGGAAACAGATTGGCATGAAAAAAGGCCACAACTTTATTAACAGCAAAACAAAGGTAGGGTTGGCACCAAAAGCATGAGGTCTGGATCTGCACATCACCAAGGTTGGACTGATGTGAAGTTGCTTGTACGCCAAGCATCGGGATGACTCAAGGCAATGCCACGCCCCTGCGCAATTACGCAATTGCGCAACAACCATAAGAAAGCCTCTTGTCACCGGGATATACTCCATGTGACCCACAGTTGGCCACATTACACCTGATGTTTCCCGGGTCCAAAGGACTCCCGATCCAGTGCTAGTGATCACTGGGAACTAGCCCACCAGATCCAGAACCTGTGCTGCCCCCACCAAGGCCACACCGCAGGCCGACCGCCAACCCTACCGACCAGCAGCTAATGCCCCAGGCACGAATCCTTGTCAGGGCGAAGGTAGCCAGCATAGGCTCATGATCTCCACCTGCCCACCTCTTTGATAGCCCCAGCGTGCAGCCCAATCTCAGCCGCCGATGTTGCGGCTCTGATACGGATAGAATGGCTACCAAAGTCATGTGGTGGAAGTCCCAATCTGCGCAGAATCAAACGAAGAACAGCAGTGAATTGGAATTGAGTAAGCGGTAAGCCGTCGCTGTGGCAAAACAGTGGACCAGGGCCGAAAGAACGGTAGTCCACGAACTTCCGCAAAATCTGCACTGGGCACAGTCTAGATCCTCGAAAGCGCCTCAGGGTGACCGTTGACCCATGACCAACTTGATCACATTTGGACTGGCGAACGAATAGCAAAACAGCATTGTTTACAAAAGACAGATCCCCAACCTGAAGGGCCCGAGAAACCTTGGTTTTTGAAGCAGCGACCAGTTCCCCAACCCTGAAAGCCCCAAAAAAGGCAGTGACAAAAGCAGCACTGAACAATTTGGTTTCATAGCGAGAAGCGCAAACAAACTTGAGTTGCCCCACAATCTGACCGAGAAGAGAAAAGCAAATAGGGTGTCGTGCATCAGGCGCAGCTGGGCAAGAACGCCTCCATCCCTCAAGGGTCCGTTTTACCTGGAAGGAGGAACAAGGATCAGCAACCCCCCCACCCCCCGGCTTTTGCAAAAAAGGAAACACCAGCGAGGATACATGACATGTATCTAGGAGAAAGACCTTTTCGTTTTAACCAAACCATAAACTGTAATACAATATCAGAACATATAGGCCAATGTGCAGGAATATTGACAGCTTCAAAAAATGACCCAGTTTTGCCATCGCCCTCTCATAGGCTCTGAGGGTAGAAGGGGCCACAGAAGAAAGGATGCCCTGGGTCACATCGGACATCCAATCTCCCAGAGGTCCTCCGGGAACTGAACAGGGAGAGGGTCCATATCTGGAGCCAACTGCCGAAACCGTTCCACCTGGAAACGAGAAAGTGAATCGGCGATTTCATTTTGGAGTCCAGGAACAAAACGAGGTGTGAAGGAAATATTGTTAATCAAGCAACAGAACAAATCGTCGAACAAGGAACATGACCCTCTCTGACATGGAGGTCTGGTTGTTAACCACACTGACAACCGACTGGTTGTCACACCAAAAACAAACTTGTTTATTTGCAAAATCCTGCTTCCAGATAAAAGCAGCAGCCACAATGGGGAAAAGCTCCAAGAAGGTAAGGTCACGCAGGGTGTCCTGAGATCACGAGGCAGGCCAAGGAAGGGAGCACCAGTGGCCCTGAAAATAAATGCCAAAGCCAAGACTCCCAGCAGCATCTGAGTGGACTTGAAGTCCATCACCAAGGAGCCAGGTCCTCTGCCAGAAAGCCGAGCCATTAAAATTGTCGAGAAACCAGAGCCAGACTTGGAGGTCATCCTTAAGACCCTTGGACAATCGAACCATGTGGTGGGGATGCCGGATACCGGCAGTTGCCCTGGCCAATCTGGCGCAAAAGGCATGTCCAGGCGAAACCACCCGGCAGGCGAAATTAAGGTGGCCTAAAAGTGACTGGATTTGCCGAAGGGTAGCCTTGGGGCTGGCAACTACCTGGGCAATAAGTGTCCTGAGGGAGACCAGCTTAGCCTCAGGGAGACGGGACATGCAGGAAACTGCATCTAACTGGATGCCCAGGAAAGTGAGGGCGGAAACAGGGCCCTCGGTCTTTTCATTGGCCAGGGGAAGCCCAATATCGAGGGCTAAAGCCTGGAAGGTAGCCAGCAGGCGTGTGCACCCAGGGTCATTAGCCGGCCCAACAAACAGGAAGTCGTCGAGGTAATATGTAACCAAAGGAGAGCTGGCCCGACACTTCACTTCCCACTCAAGGAAAGTACTGAAGGTTTCGAAGGCTGCACAGCTAATCGAGAAGCCCATGGGCATAGCCTTGTCAAAAAACCAAGACAGGCCAATCTTGAAACCTAAGAGGTGGAAATCAGCTGGGTGTACCAGGAGCAAGCGGAATGCAGACTTGATGTCGCACTTGGCCATGAGCGTGCCCTTCCCACACGATCTCACAAGGCGAACTGCATGGTCAAAGGAAGCATACTTAACAGAGCAAAGTTCAGGGGGAATGGCATCATTGACGGATGCCCCGGGAAGGTGAGACAGATGTTGAATAAGCCTGAACTCACCAGGGGATTTCTTTGGGATGACTCCCAATGGGGAGACATGAAGGTCTGGGAAAGGGGGGGGGGAAGAGAAGGGGCTGGCCATACGGCCTGCAGAAATCTCCTTGTAGAGCTTCTTCAGGAGAACATGGGGCATATCCCTGGCAGACTTAAGGTTCCGTGGTTCGGACAGTGAAAGAGGGCCAGCAGTAGGGATACGAAAACCTTGTGAGAAACCAGAGGACAGGAAAGAAGCCGCATCTCGGTCAGGATAAGCTTCCAAGAGAGGGGCAAGGGCCGATACCATAATAGGAGTGTGGGCAAGGGACACCAGAGAACAGTGGGCAGCCTTATTCAGATTTTGCGACACCTGCACCTCCAACCCTGGAAGGAGCTCCCTTCCGGCCAGGGGCTGCTTGGGCGGGGCGCGCACTTCGAAAGGGCTGTTGGGAACCAGAGGACCGATTACAGGCACCCTTTTGGTGAGGACCCTTGCAGATTTCACAGCAATGTTCAAATTTACAATGGAGCCTAGTACACTTGTCCACATTAAAGTCCCAACAAACATAACGCCGATCCTTTCTAAAGGCTGGCTTCAGAGCAACCTTTTGTTTTCCATGCATGCCAACCTCCTCTAACCAGATGGCATTATGCACCAAGTCCCACCGCTCCCTAGAGCTCTGGGAGGCATGCTGACGGAAAGCCGCATCATATGCTATAGAGGCAGCGTCCCCCGCAAAAGACCTGGCACTCAAAACATTGAGAAAATGACTATCAAAATGCCAAGATCTCTCCGGAAACGCCATACAGACAACAGCCCGGAAAATGGTGAAACCTTCCAGCCAATTTGAAAAAATTTTCTCTGCTGGAGCCACCTTAGGATGTTTCTTATGCCCCTTTGTCGATGTCACAGCAACAGCCTCTTGACCTTTTGGCCGCAGCAAGGTGAACACATCAACATAGCATCCCCAAAGGATGAGCTTCCGGACTCTTTTTGACTCTTTTTGACAGATGAGAGCCAAGGGGGAACTCTCCAGGGGCATAAACGGGGATCTCGGCTGCCTTAGTGTCTATCCAGACCCCTTGAAAACCTGGACGCCAAGAGCAACGCCTAATGGCCCACCTAGGCAAGCCTTGTGAAAGGGCATGTTCAAGCCAAAACCCCTCCCGCCCCACTGGCACATTTGAGCACATACCACTCATGCTCGGCAAACTTTGATGTGAATTGACACAGGCTTGACGCTCTTTTCTCCTAGCGTGCTTCCTTTTCCGCTTCTTCCTCTTCAACGATGATCTTGCCGTCCCAGAGTGGGCCTCCTCGTCGGAACTGGATGCGGAATGCGACAAACTGGAGCTAGAAGATGAACTGGAATTGGTGCCGACCAACTCGATGGTGCCGACCGCTGTAGAAGCCAATGCAGGAGCCACTGGGTGAGCCAACTGGGAAGCAGACGAGGCAGGGATCCCTGAAGAAGGAGACTGCAAAGCGACAGAAGCCTGTGTAACTGAAGCCGAAGACTGGGTGGCTGAGGTGGCTTTTGCTACCTGTTCAGCAATATACTTGCAGATTGCAGCCGACAGTGACTGCTCAAACGATGATGCCGGGGAGCCGCCCACCCCACCTGTCGAAGGTGAAGACTGTCTGCGAGAACCAGGAGATAAACTGGCCCAAGATCTCCAAAGTGCACCAGCAAGACCCCGTGTAGAAGGGCGTGAGGAACGGCCCTTGGTGCGTGTGGAAGTCATATTGAACAGTTTCGACAACACCGTCCTGGTGCAACCAGTCCCTGCGGACAGCTCACCCTGGGCGAAGAAACCAGCCAACCAAGACAGTGCCAAAGCCAGTAGTCAGCAGGTTGAAATGGAGAGAGGTGGGTTGAGCGCCCTAGGCAACTGCAGCAGGGGCCGCAGAATACACAAGACCAACAGGAGCAGCGCTGAAAATTAACTAGCACTGTAAAAATGGAATCCAGGAACCTGGGTAAAAAAGCAGGGGAGGAGGGGAATGCCAAGTGCGGGTCTACACTGGGCAAACCAACGACCACCTCCAAGGTGGCACGAAGCAAATCGAGGGAAAAAAGAGCAAGAGCAACTGAATCAGAGGCAGGCCTGAAGCACCAGAGCCCAAACTTATTATTTAAAGACAATTATCTAATTATTATTATTATTATTATTGTTATATTGTTATTATTGGTGCTCCAAAACAAATGGACCAATTGGCCCAAAACATGACTCTGCTCTTGTGGATGCAAGGCAAAGGGAACACACCAACCCTGCAGAGCAGTCCCAGGCCTCAACATAGGCAGAGGTGAAGAAAAAAAGGGGGGGCACAGAGCCAAACCCCCTCGGGTGCGAGAGGGACCTCCTAGGCTCCTGGCCCACCCTAAGAACCCCCGGTCGACACCTCCATGGAGGTGGAGAGGGATGCTCGGCTCGGCTTGCTTTTAGCCAAGCAAATCAGGAAGGCGCGGGGGCCAGCCGCGCCACTCCTTAAATAGGCCTGGTGAGGCCTGCCCAAAGCTCCTCCTCCCCCGGCCGATCAGCCAATGGGGAGAGGAGGCAGGAAAGGCAGCCAATCACCGCGCCGCCCGCCCAGGCACAGGAGCCCGGGAGCCTGGGAGCCGGGCGAGCGCGCGTGGGGGGAAGGGCACGCTCCAGTGCCTCTTCCCACTGGCGGGAAGCCCACGGGCGTGCAGGCTTCCCGCCGGCGGGAAGCAGGGCTCCGCCGGCCATCTTGGGGCTCGGAGCCCCGCAGCAATTGCGTCTGCCCCCAGGAGGCGGGAGGCGCCATTTCATGTGGACATGTGGGCCATAGAGTAGCCCCTTCACAGATAGCAGTGTAACTCTAGATTTTGATTGCCACATGTGTCCATTATCTGAAAGGGAGGGCTGGTTCAGCAAACCAGAATTTCTTTGTACAATGGATCCTGACAATGAGGATTCATTATACAGAGAGGAAAAAAGTAAGATTTAAGAAATGGTATTTACCTGCAGATAATGAGCCTTTGTTTTGCAAGAGTTTGCCATTCTTTCCTATGAAGGGAAGCATTTTTGCATGTACCCAGAGATTGAATTTCATTGCTTATGCACAAAAAAACAAAACCAAAAAAAACAAAAACAAAAAAAACAAAAACCAAAAACCAATAGAAAGCTCATACTTGTAAGGAGTATCCTAGCTATCTTGAAGCCTCTTCATCCAGTTGCCTAGTTTGTCTGCTCCTTCAGGTGTATGTGGAGTTTATCACACAAATTTTCCCTGACACAGTACTGCGAGAGGGCAATGGCTCATGTGCATCTCCAGGGCACATGTCATGGTTCTTTCTCGCATTCAAATAACAGAAAGAATGCCAGTGTTGGAGTTGTATGTGCACTTCACATTGGCCACGTGGTTTAGGATCAAAGGCAAAAGTGTTTAGGCATAATATAACAAAGTAAAATATTACATGTGCTCATGTCACAAACACATGAAAAGGAGAAAGAGCCCAAGAGTTCTTATTTAAGTGTCATTTCCAAACAGTATCCAGTCTCAGCTGGCAAAGATGCATTAGTGTTTACAAAGTTGAATGAGAGAGAAAAAGCCATGGATTTTACTATCTGCACAAATGTTTTTAGTTTGTATATTGAGGGGGGGGGGGAGGGGGTGATTCTTATTTGAGAACAACTAGGTTCTAAACAGATTTTTTTCCTTTTAAGAGCAAGTAGAAAATCACTCTTCTGTTGTATCCACTTGAACATGACTTGTATTGGGGGAGAAACACTTGAACTTTTCAAACTCAAGGAGCAAATGAGTAAGAGCACTATTAGGCTGAGAATGTTAATATGCAGTAATATTCTTAATGAGTGCCAGCGTTTGAATATTGGTCTAGGATTCTGGAACAGCCATGTCTGAACTTTAGTATTGCTTTGTAAGAAGTGTTTTGCAGAAAATCCTTATGTTGTTAATGCCAATGCAACATTAAAATATGTTCTTAAGACAGGATTTTTTTTTTAAAAAAATTATATTTGTTTTTTTATGGCGGCAGCGGAGGGAGCGCTGAGTGTCGGCGTGAACCTGGAGGCCTTCGCCCAGGCCATCGCCGCCATCCAGGCCCTGCGCTCCAGCGTCACCCGCGTCTTCGACTGCCTGAAGGACGGGCGGCGGAACAAGGAGGCCCTGGAGGGCCGCGAGAAGGGCTTCGTCCTTACTTTCCAGGAGTGCCTCCACTCCGTCAACCGGGACCTCGGTGAATTGGAACGTCTTAGTAATCTTGTAGGCAAGCCATCTGAAAATCATCCTCTTCACAACAGTGGATTGTTGAGCTTAGATCCTGTGCAGGACAAGACACCTCTCTACAGTCAACTGCTTCAGGCCTATAAATGGTCAAACAAGCAACCCACCTTCACTTCTGAAGGCCTTCCTGAATGAATAGTATCTTTGTCTACCAGTGGAAGGACAACAGGAAGGAAGATAGCCTGTCCATCCCCTCC
The DNA here is from genome assembly GCA_034509955.1 of Urosaurus nigricauda. NCBI lineage: Eukaryota > Metazoa > Chordata > Lepidosauria > Squamata > Phrynosomatidae > Urosaurus > Urosaurus nigricauda. The sequence goes on along the minus strand of JAOEGL010000001.1, from coordinate 372,744,432 downwards.
TATGAGTAAAGTATCAGAAAGCAACCACAAACAACCACGGGGTACAAACAACCACCAGCGCCGGAGAGGAACATCACCAGCTGCGCAGCTGAGGCCCTGAGTGGGGGCGGGGACGCTGGTGGGAGCGGCTCCCTTCTTCAGCCGGCCTGCCGGGCCCCGGACTAGCGCCAGCGCCAGCACCGGAGAGGAACATCACCAGCCGCGCAGCTGAGGCCCTGAGTGGGGGCGGGGACGCCGGTGGGAGCGGCTCCCTTCTTCAGCCGGCCTGCCGGGCCCTGGACTAGTGCCAGCGCCAGCGCCGGAGAGGAACATCACCAGCTGTGCAGCTGAGGCCCTGAGTGGGGGCGGGGACGCCGGTGGGAGTGGCTCCCTTCTTCAGCCGGCCTGCCGGGCCCCGGACTAGCGCCAGCGCCAGCGCCGGAGAGGAACATCACCAGCAGCTCAGCTGAGGCACTGAGTGGGGGCGGGGACGCCGGTGGGAGCGGCTCCCTTCTTCAGCCGGCCTGCTGGGCCCCGGACTAACTGCTGAGCTTGATGGCAGAAAGAACTGCGGAACTGCGCAATTGCGCAAGAGCGCCAAAGCACCCTCACTCGGCTCCTGGCCCTCCTCCTCCCTTCAGAAGTGCTCTAGCGCTGAACATTATCAAACTGAGAGGCGGAGTTGCTCGGCAGAACGCTGCTCCGTCCAGAACTGTGTTAGTAGGCCTTGTGATTGGCCTTTACATCCATCAATCCCTATTTTATTATTGCTGGTTGGGGAGGGAAGGGGGTGGTGAGGACAGGCTGAGGTGGTTAACTGGTAGGGTAGGTAGAGAGTATAATTCTTGACATGAGCGGGGCCCCTATCCCAGTTGTGTGGGGCAAGGGGAGGTATGGCAGTCGGAGTAAGGACCAGCATTACAGGGGAAGGCGGGATCGATGCTTAATATCTATCCCTCCTTCCAGTCCTTCTCCTAACCAAAGGGACCTGAGGGTCACTCCAGCCGTACCACAAACCCTGTCTCTGCTCCTGTGCAATGCCAGGTCCATTAAAAACAAGACCCACATCCTTCAAGAGCTAATAGAGGACAACAACTGTGACCTGGCATGCATAACCGAGACCTGGCTTGGGCCTGAAGGTGACTCTGTGTGGGCTCAGGTCCTCCCATCCGGGTACTCGGTGAAGGACCAGAACAGGTTAGGTGGGCGGGGGGGGGGGTGTTGCCTTGGTGCATAAAAACACCTTGTCTCTAACCAGGAACCATGTCCGTCCGACTTCCTATATTGAGTGCATTTACTTGACCCTGAAGGCTAGAGACAGTCTAGGGATTCTGTTGGTCTACCGGCCACCCCGTGCGCTAACAGACTCCCTTAACAAGCTGACACAGTTGGTCTCGGAGCTGGTGCTGGAGTCTCCCAGGCTTTTAGTCCTGGGAGACTTCAATATCCCTTCGCGGCCAACAACTTTCCATCTGGTGCAGCTCAGGAATTCATGGACACCATGACAGCCATGGGCCTGTCTCAGCTACTTCCTATGCATTTTGCGGGGAATACACTCGATTTGGTTTTCTGTACAGACATGGAAACTCCGTGGGCGGAAATTACCAACATTTCCGCCCTGTCATGGACAGATCATTTCTTGGTAGAGGCAAGCATCAAGGCATCAACCCAGATCCCCCCCGGGGGTGACGGACCTATTAGGATGGTCCACCCTCGAAGGCTGATGGAACCTGATAGGTTCCAAGAAGCCCTAGAGGGGTATATGGTTGGAAGTGACGGCGATACTGTTGATGCCCTAGTTAACACCTGGGATACCGATCTCTCCAGGGCTATACACAGTATCGCTCCCAAGCGCCCTCTCAGGCCTGCTTCCAAAAGGAAGCCCTGGTATACGGAAGATCTCCGGGCAAGGAAGCGGGTCCTGCGACGGCTAGAGCACGCCTGGCGGAAACACCAGCGTTTATCCGACAAGGCTCTCCTAGACCATCTTTTGAAGGACTATGGAGAGGCGATACAAGCAGCTAAGAATTCGTTCTATGCTGCTCGTGTCACGTCCGCGGAGTCGCGTCCAGCAGAGTTGTTCAGGGTAGTGAGGGAGCTAACTCAGCTCCCCCCTGCCCCGAACCAGATCCTTGAACCTACTAAGGCCTGCTGCGACAAATTTAACAACTTCTTCGTGGATAAAATCTCTCGGCTAAACGAAGGTCTGGACGCCAGGGTTGAAACAGAAACCAGAATAGAGGTGTCGAGAGCTTCCGCGGACTCAGTTGTACTGGATCAGTTTGAGTCTGTCAGTACCGAGGATGTGGACAAGATCCTTAGAAGTCTTAGGAAGACAACCTGCTCTCTCGATCCCTGTCCCTCGTGGCTAGTGGCACAGGGGGGACCGGTTGTAACTTCATTGTTACACCAGATCATTAATTCATCCTTGAGGGAAGGGCAGTTCCCTGAAGATCTTAAATTGGCCATTATAAAACCTATATTGAAAAAGCCCTCCCTCGACCCCCTGGTTTATAATAATTATCGGCCAGTTTCGCTACTGCCATTTTTGGGGAAGGCGATCGAGAGGGCGGTTGCACTCCAACTTTAATCGATCTTGGATGATATGGATTTTCTAGATCCATTTCAAACCGGTTTTCGGGCGGGTTACGGGGTTGAGACTGCCATGGTCGCCCTGGTCGATGATCTCCGTCTGGGCATCGACAGGGGTAGCGTGTCCCTGTTGGTGCTCTTGGACATCTCGGCGGCTTTCGATACCATCGACCATGGTATCCTTCTGGAGCACCTGGCAGAGGTGGGAATCAGGGGCTCTGCGCTCCAGTGGTTCCGGTCCTACCTCTCCGGGAGGTTCCAGATGGTGCAGCTGGGGGACGTGTGCTCCGATAAGAGGGCCCTCACCTCTGGGGTCCCTCAAGGAGCCATTCTGTCCCCCATGCTCTTTAACATCTACATGAAACTGCTGGGAGAGATCATCCGGAGGCATGGGGCGCGGGGTTATCAGTACGCTGATGACACCCAAATAGTCTTCTCTATGTCTCCGACTGATGCAGTGACCAGGGATGGCGTCGCTCCTCTCGTGGCCTGTCTGGAATCGGTAATGGACTGGATGAGGGAAAATAGACTCAGCCTGAATCCAGAGAAAATGGAAGTACTCGTTATAGGTTCCCCCGGCCCAGGGTTGGAGGTGGTTCCACCAGTCCTGAACGGGGTCACGCTCCCCGTGAAGGACACTGTACGCAGTCTGGGGGTGCTCCTTGATTCGTCGCTCCATCTTACTTCCCAGGTGGATGCGACGGTCAGGAGCACCTGCTTTCAGCTTGGGCTGATAACGCCAGCTGCGTCCCTACCTGGACCGGAGGGACCTTGAAACAGTAGTACATGCCCTCGTAACCTCTCGGTTGGATTTCTGTAATGCGCTCTACATGGGGCAGCCTTTGTATCACACTCGGAAGCTACAATTAGTGCAAAATATTGCAGCTCGGGTGGTCACTGGTGCTCCCAGGACCGCCCATATAACACCTATATTGAAAGACCTTCATTGGCTGCCTATTCGCTTCCGAGCTCAGTACAAAGTGCTGGTCGTTACCTATAAAGCCCTAAATGGCCTGGGCCCAGAGTACCTAATGGACCGCCTCTCCCCACACAATCCGCTCCGCACACTTAGATCCACGGGGCAACAGTTACTTAGAGTTCCTGAGGCTAAATTATCAACAACTTCAAAGAGAGCCTTCTCCATCTCGGCCCCTAGCCTCTGGAACTCCCTACCCACTGAGCTCCGTTTGGCCGCCTCCCTCAGTGTATTTAAAAGGGGTTTAAAAACATACTTGTTTGACCATGCATACCCCTGACATCTTCCCACATGTGATTCCCCTCCCATATTGGTTTCATGCCCTGACACACTGCTACTGCAACTGTTACATTGTTTTAATACTGTTTTAATGTTTTAATAATTTTTATTGTTTTATATTGTTTATTCTTATGCTGTGCACCGCCCTGATCGCAGGAAGGCCGGTATACAAATAAAATATTATTATTATTATTATTATTATTATTAGTTATTTATTGTGGCCTGGAGGTCAAATTTCAATTTGAAACAGTATTACTTATAGCAGAGCATACATACAAAGGCTAATGAAGACACTACATTGTCTTTTCACATGGGGATGGAAGCTTCAATTAGTGTGAGTTCACATTTTTCTTCCTACGTAAATATAAGAACACAGAACCACAGTACTGAAGGGGCATTGCCTTTCCCAGTAATTCCAGGAGTAATTACATAGCATTACTGGTAAATCAAGGACTCAGTTTTATTGAAAAGAATGCATTTCTGTCCCACATTCTCACAGACTGCAATATGAACAGAATGGGCACCTGAGTTTATCACCCATGTGTGTTGTGTGACTTCAAGTTGTTTCTGATGTAAGGAACCTATCATGAGGTTTTCTTGGCAAGAGGCTTAGTTTAAATGGTGTCAGGTCATTTTATACCCTTCATGTGTTGCGGTAACCTTCTGATGAGATAGCAGAATACATTCACTTGGAGTGTGGTGGAGTCCTGTTCTTTGGAGGTTTTTAAATAGAGGCTGGATGGTCATCTGTTGGGGGTACTTTGATTATGTATTCCTGCATGGCAAGGAGTTAGACTGGATGGCCCCTGAGGTCTCTGCCAACTCTATGATTCTATGTTCTGCATATATATATATATATATATATATATATATAATTCTAATACAAAGTAACCATCTTGCAAGGCGGCATACAGTCAGAAAAGCAGTGACCCATCCCACCCCAGACTTTCCTGCATAGTACATAGAAATAAAATTGAATTTTGTCCATTTCCACCAGATTTTATAGATGGTATTGGCTATACACACACACACACACACACACACACACACATATATATATGAGAAGTAAGTTAAAACTTTGAAGCCAGGAGTGTCTGAATCAACCCAAAAGGGCTGGTCAGCATATGGGCACCAAATCTTCTTGATTTCTACATTAGTTGGCAATTTGGAGCCAAAATGGGGTCCACCATTTGAGGGAGCAGAAGAGTGAAGCTCCAAAGGCTGTGAGTTCAATGACCATACTTAACATAACAATTTGAGGCTTTTCTTTATGAAGAGTTCAAAGTTATAGCTATGTTAGTCTGTAGAATCAATATGTAGAGAGATATTGTAGCACCTTTGAGACTAACTGAAAGAAATAAATTGGCATCATGAGGTTTCATAGACTTCAATCTACTCCTCGAAATGCATCTGAGGAAGCAGATTGAAGTCAATGAAAGCTCATGCTGCCAATTTATTTCTTTCAGTTCAAAGGTCCTACAAGAGCTCTCTACATATTGGTTCTTTATGAAGAGTGAGGCATTTCCCTGAATGAAATGAAAAATGAGTTGGACTGCCAGGAAGTTCCAGAGAACTGAAGGAGTTCCACAGAACTCTTCTCTCTGTCAAGATTTGGAGGAGTACCTATGAGTAGGGGTGCCTCATAAACTACAAGGTTGAGCCAAACAACAATGAGTAGCAATTATTCTTAACTGGCAGAACATTGTGTTGACTATCTGGGTTTTTCTACTCATGAAATTACAAGGGGAAAAAAAGCTAGAAAGATGTCAGGTATGATTAATCCCCCCCGCCCCCAAAAGATATCTCCTTCTTTAAATATTGCTATTTACACAATTCTTAGGAAAGGGTAAACAGCAAATACAGATATACTGAAGTGAAGAAAGTTGACTAAAAGACTAAGATATCTGGAAAGCACTCCATAATTCTTCAGAAGAGCACAGTAAAGAAGTGATGAATGCCAACCTGAAGGAATTAACTCTGAGAGTGCTCTGCTCAAACCACATTTTCAAGGATGTTTCAACCATGCAAAGAGCCATACAGTATTAATTATGGCTAAACTGCTGTTTCTTTAATATTTAGTCAATTATCAATCAGGAACATTTTCATTAGAAGGAACTTAGGAAGCCTTCTTCCCTCAATTCCCTTCAAAGCCCAACGTCCCATAACCAATATTGCTATTTTGAAGAAAGTATGGTGATATGGGTGGTGGTGATGGCAGAACACTCTGCTCTGTTCCTAACCTGAATGCACAGCAGCACCATCATTCTCTGGGACCTTTTCAGGAACCACAGGAGGTCATAGCGAAGGCCTGGTGATTTGGACTGAGGTACAGCTACAAAGTGGGATGCTTCTTTTCTGCTGCCTAAATCCATCCTTAATTGAACCTTGACAACCTGGGTAGCTGGGCTTCAGCAGTGGTCCAGAGTACATTTGCACAGACAAGCATGTCAGCAACAAAACCATGCATGGATGGAATGGAATGAATCACAGGCAAGATTGCCAGCTCTTGCATCTTTAGTGGTTTTGTAGAAGAAGGAATTCATCAGCTTTCTCTTGTGATGCAAACAGGTCACAAGCAACACTTGGTGAATGTCCCACCTCTACGCAATTATGAAAGGTTCAGTAACCTTGTCTAGTTTTCACTGGGATTTACACACATGCACCACTTTCCCACCCATGTATATGTCTCCACAATTTATCCTGATGTTTCTTTAGGATGACAGTTGGAGGGTCATGATAGCATCCTTCCTGAAGGTATGTGTGGAAAAGATGGGAAATGTGGTGTTTGCTCAAACCCTTGTACTTGGGACCAGGTGAAATGTGACTCCAGGCATATTATAGTAACAATTCCAAGGATACATTTTGAAAGAAGAGAGAGAAAGAAGCCCATGTGCCTTTCAGGAATCCTTGCAGAGGGTTTCTGCTGATTTTATCTATCATTCTGTTCCTTTTTATCTCAGACTCTATTAGATTTTTCTGACTATGGACTCTTTCAAACGGGGAGGAATTTCTCCCAACTCCGAATGGAGCCAATGCGGATTTATGTAAATTCGCTTGTTTAGCGAATTTACATGAACCCCTGCTCCGTTCGGAATTACTTCCCATTACCCGAAATTAACCCCCTCCTGCCCGAATTTGCATGCGAAGCTTTAATTCGCAATAAGGTAAAACCCATGATTGCATTCGAATTGGCTTCCCTCCTGCCCGAATTTGCATGTGAAGAGTTAATTTGCAATAACATAAAACCCATGATTGCATTCGAATTGACCTTAAATTATACTTCCAATTTAGCCTTGTATGAAAGAGTCCTATTAGATTTAACAGTTCTTCTTCTGTCATCTGCCTTCAGCATGGCAAACTGAACAAGTATATTATCAGCATTTGATCCTGTTTTCCAAACTCTCCTGAGTGCTGCACTTAAGAACCTCTAATCCTGTTTGTAGTTTTACCCTTATGAGAAAAAGGAATTTCTATTTATCAATATTCGTCTGGGTAGGTCTCTTCCTAATCTTGATTATTTTTCCTATGAATGCCTAATTATGAAAGAAAATGGGTGATTCTATTCTTGGAAACCACAACAGAGGTCTGCTAAAGTTTCTTTTTAAACATATGTTTCAAGATTAGATCATAGCCCTAGGTATACTAAGAAAAAATGATGCTAGATAGTGCCATCATGAAGATTTAGAACAGGCTGGACAAACTGGTCCCAGGGGGCAGAGGTGTACCTTAGGCTGGTTTTGAGGTTTTCAGTTTCTCCAGATTCAACAGATCATAATTTTTCTATTAAAAAAGAAGGGTAAATTCCCTCCCTGGAAAGCCTCCAAGAAAAGCAGTTTATCCCTTCTTCAGTTTAACATTTTGAAAACATTTCCATTTTTTAAAACCAGAGCTGGAATTCTGAGCGCTTTTGGTTGCCCCCATAACTTAGGATTTTCTATAGTTCTGAAAGGGGAAAGAGTTTGTGTGATATACTGTAGAGCTGAGGCTCTGAATAAATTTCCATTCCATTGCTGATCCATCCCAGAGGAGGAGATTTTCAGGAACTGTTCAGAAGCATTCCTGAAAATCTCCTCCTCTGGGATGGATCAGGAACGGAATGGGAACTTCCAGTGGTGGCATTCTGCTGTGTGTTAAAATGCATTGTTTGCCCCATTCTGTTTCCATCCCACTCCCTTTTGTTCTACCCCCATCACATCCCTGGGGCAGTGCAATAAGCTCCTATGTTCCCAGAAGGAAGTGTTTCTACAGGATCTTACCATCAGCAGACCATAGTGAACACACAGTTTCGCTATAAATATTTGCCATCAGTGAGGGTAGATGGGGATAGATGTGGCCAGAGCAGATCATGGGCCCTGCTCTCTGGTCCTAGACAACCCATTTCAAAAATGTGGAAAATGCCTAAATTGGGGGGTGGGCAGCTACAGACCAGCAAGGACCAATGGTCTCTCTGTAGGGATCTCCAGGGACTACAAAAACTCCACAAATATATATTAAAAAACCAAGACAGAAGTGTTTGGAATTTCAGTTCTGGGTTTGAAAAATGGCTATGTTTTCAAAATGTTATACTAGATGGGGAATGAATTGCCTGCTTCCAAGAGAGGGGATTGTATACTCTTTTTATTTTTTTATTATTATTTTTGGCAGAAATATGGTGATCTGGTGGCTTGGGATGGGTTGCAAGGTTAGCAGCCTTAGGTCCTTCATGTGGCCACAGGATGACACTATGCCCCTTCCTGGTGTAAATCTACACGGTGACTCTGCCCATCATGCTTACAGTTACGTTTAGGACTATGGTCTCAGGCACAATCTTGAAATATGTATTTCAAAAGTAAACATTAGCATGCACACACATATAATTTCAATCAAACCTCTGTTGTGCTTCCCCAGAATAGTATCTCTCCCTCCCTCATTTTCTTACATAATCAGTCCATTTGTAGGAAAGATTATCAAGATTAGGAAGAGACCTGTCTGGAAGAAGTTTGACACAGATAAATCTCTTTTTCTGGGAAGTGCAAAACTTAAACAGGATGAGAGGTTATTAAATGCAGACCTGCAGTATTTAGAAAAAGAGGCTGGAAAACAGCATTCAGTTACTGATGATGTTCATGTGCACTTTGCCCTGGCTATATTCTGAAAAGAAAATGCATCTTCTCACCACCACCACCCCACTCTCCTTTCCTTTCTTCCTTTATCTGACCATATCCAGATATGTTGAACTAGCAAGACCATTATCTCCAGGTGATCTTGGGGGAATGCAAGTTTCAGCTTATTTTTTGGTACAGGAGTATTTGGAAAACTATGGAGAAGCAGGGCTGAAGTTGAGACAGATTCCTCCTTTAAATGACCACCCATTCCAAACTCAGATTTGCTACTTTCTTGTTTGAATGTGAGAGTGTATGAGAGAGTTAAGTCCTGGGCAAACTGGCAAAAAGAGGATAAAGTATCTCAAATTGGCTGGATACAGAGAAGAGTAAAAGAGGAATGAAAGAAAAACAGGCATAAAGCAGAGGACAGAAACAGAACTTTTAATTCCAATAGTCAGAAAAATTCAAAGGTAAAAGGGAACAGATAATGGCTAAAATAGGCAGAAGCCCTCTGTAAGAATTCCTAAAAGGGAGGAGGTCTTGACTCTTTTTCTCAGTCTCTCAACGGGCAACTATGGGTTTGTGACCTATAAGGTGCCTGAAGGCACATTTCACTTGGATGCAACTAGAAGAATTTCAGTAGACAACACACTTCCCATCCTTTCCATCCACATACTTTTTCGGGAAGGATGCAGTCATGACAGTGTCTACTCTTTCATACAAGGCTAAATTGGAAGTATAATTTAAGGTCAATTCGAATGCAATCATGGGTTTTATGTTATTGCAAATTAACTCTTCGCACGCAAATTCGGGCAAGAGGGAAGCCAATTCGAATGCAATCATGGATTTTACTTTATTGCGAATTAAAGCTTCGCATGCAAATTCGGGCAGGAGGGGGTTATTTTCGGGTAATGGAAAGTAATTCCGAACGGAGCAGGGGTTCTTCCAAATGGAGCAGGGGTTCATGTAAATTAGCTAAACAAGCGAATTTACATGAATCCGCATTGGCTCCATTCGGAGTTGGGAGAAATTCCTCCCATTTGAAAGAGTCCTGTGATGTGGCAGCTAAAAAAGCCAATGTGATTCTAGGCTGCATCAATAAAAGTACAGTGTCTAGATCAAGGGAAGTAATAGTGCCACTCTATTCTGCTTTGGTCAGGCCTAACCTGGAATACTGTGTCCAGTTCTGGACATCACAATTGAAAAAGGATGTTGACAAATTGGAGCGTATCCAGAGAAAGGTGACTAAAATGGTGAAGGGTCTGGAAACCATGCCTTATGGGGAGAGACTTAGGGACCTGGGTATGTATGTAGCCCTGGAAAAGAGATGTTTAAGGGTGATATGATAGCCCTGTTCAAATATTTGAAGGGACGTCACACTGAGATGGAACAAGCTTGTTTTCTGGTGCTCTAGACAATAGGAACTGGAGCAATGGCTTCAAACTACAGGAAAAGGTATTCCACCTCAACATTAGGAGGAACTCCCTGACAGTAAGGGCTGTTTGACAGTGGAACTCACTTCCTTGGAGAGTGGTGGAGTTTCCTTCTTTGGAGGTCTTTAAACAGAGGCTGGATGGCCATCTCTTGCAGGTGCTTTGATTGTGTATTCCTTCACGGCACTGAGTTGGACTGGATGGACCTTGAGGTCTCTTCCACCTCTATGATTATATGAGTCTATGATTCTATGACCCTCCAACTATCGGCCTAAAGAAATATCAGGAGAAACTATGGAGAGACATAAACGAGTAGGGATGTAATCTCTGTCTGTGTGCAAGAGTGAAAATTGATGAGTGCTGCCTTTGTTGGTTACATAAATGAGGAAAATTCACCAAGTGTTGTGATCTGCTTATATGGCAAGCAGTAGCTGCTGAAAACCATTATTCTACACCACCACTAAAGGTGCAGCAGCAACCATAGGTGCAGTTTTCACTCTGACATCCCTAGTATATGTGTGGTACTTTCCATCCCATCAATACATGGTTTTGTTGCTGGCATGCCAGTGCAAATGCACTCTGGACCACTGCTGAAGCCCAACCATCCATGTTTACAAGGCTGAATTTCAGAAGAAGGATTCTGAAGCAGAAGAGAAGCATTCCCACTTTGTAGCTGTAGCTCAGTCCACAGCAACAGGCATTTCCTTTGACCTGAAGAGGCCCCAGCGAATGATGTCACTGCTGTGCATCCATCCAAGGTGGATACTGAAAAGATTTTGGTGTCCCCATATATACCTAATTCAAAATATCTGAATTACTGTAACCCCCCCCCCCATCTTGCTACACTGTACTGAGTGCCACTGCACTCATTCTCAGTGGGCAACTGAATGGGGCTGCCAACATCACCAAGACAAGAATGATCATGTGAGCCTTGGTGACCCATGTGGCACTTTACCAGTTATTAGATTCTTGCATTCCCAAGATTATGTCATTAACCTCTATTATTGCTATTTTATTATATATTATATGTAATACTGTATATTATAGGAATCCCATTTTGGGAGAAAGGTGACATATAAATTTCATAAATAAGTACAACAAAATGGTTTATTATTATTATTATTATTATTATTATTATTATTATTGTGTGTGTTTGTGTGTTTGTGTGTAATTTTATATTTATTATTGTGGAACCCATTTTAGCTTGCACCATATTGCCCATGGTAAATCTGGCAATGGAAAATTTCTATGGTGCCCCTTTCCTTGATGCCCTAAGATCATGCTTATTTTGCTTAATGGTTAATCCAGCCCTGTATCCAGGAACAGAGCAAAGGCCTTTTCTGCCACCTCCACCCACCACCATACTTTCTTCCAGTCCATAAATAGCCATGTTGGGGGCAGTACTGCATCAGATTAAAGGTGGGCTTTCGGGTGGAATGAGGGAAGAAGGGTTCGGCAGTTCTTCCTGATGGAAACCTTCCTGATTGACAAACTCACTAAATATTAAAACAACAAAAGCTTCACCCTCTTTGCATGGTTGAAACATACTTGCAGTGGTGTTTGAAGCTAAAGGGTGTCAGAATGAATTCTTGCATGCATTACTGTGCCCTTCTGAAGAGTTATGAGGTGCTTTCCAGATAGCTTAGTCTGTTTGTGAATTTTCTTCCAAGAGGATTCTTCTCACCCTGCTACACTGGCTGTTTACCCTTTTGTAAGAATGGCATGTATAAAATTACTTAAAGAAGATAAGGACCAGATCTCTTCTTGAAAAAACTCATCATGCCTGACATCTTTTTACTTTTGTTCCTTGTAAATTCATGACTGCAAAAGCCCAGTTGCTCAACACATTGTTTTGCCACCTTAAGAATAATTGCTAGTCATGGTTGTTTGGATCAACATTGCATTTTATGGTGCACCCCTACTCATAGGTACTCCACTGAATTTTGATAAATGAAGGAGTTCTATGGAACTCCTTCAGTTCTCTGGAACTGCTTAGAAGTTCAACTCATTGTTCATTTGCCAGGGAAATGAACACTCTGCATAAAACATAGTCTGAAACTGTTTTGTTAAGAATGGTCATTGAACTCACAATCTTTGGAGCTTCATTGTCTTGGCCCCTCAGATGGTAGTCCCTATCTTTGCTTCAGATAACTAGCTAATATAGATGTCATGCAATCCATATGTTCTTTACCATCCAGCAATATCTAGGAATACAAGAAGATTTAGAGCCCGTATTCCTCGGATACTCCGGTGTTGGAAACATTAACTGCATTCTCAGAGAAATAAAATAAATAAATAAAGTATTTATTCATTTAAAAATATTGGTGAAAATGAATAAAATTTATTTTTTTTCTGCAAGCTAGGCAAGCACATCCAGGGGTAACTCCCTTTCTGTTTGGATGTCTTACAACATGACTAATTTTTATTAGAAAAGTATTTCATATTTTCTGATATTTATGTACCTTTAAACTATTTTCCTGCAAATTGGAAACTCTGACATCCCTTTAATCCTTTTCAGACTACATGTGAAAGAGATCTAGGAGTCCAAGTAGACCACAAGTTGAACATGAGCCAACAGTGTGATGTGGCAGCTAAAAAGGCCAATGCTATTTTAGGCTGCATCAATAGAAGTATAGTGTCTAGATCCAGGGAAGTAATAGTGCCACTCTACTCTGCTTTGGTCAGACCCCACCTGGAATACTGTGTCCAGTTCTGGGCAACACAATTCAAAAAGGATGTGGAGAAACTGGAGTGTGTCCAAAGGAGGGTGACTAAAATGGTGAAGGGTCTGGAAGCCATGCCCTATGAGGAGAGACTTAGGGAACTGGAAATGTTTAGTATGGAGAAAAGAACGTTAAGAGGTGATATGAAAGCCCTGTTTAAATATCTGAAGGGATATCATATTGAGGAGGGAGCAAGCTTGTTTTCTGCTGCTGCAGAGACTAGAACGCGGAACAATGGATGCAAGCTGCAGGAAAAGAGATTCCACCTCAACATTAGGAGGAACGTCCTGACAGTAAGGGCTGTTCGACAGTGGAACACACTCCCTCGAAGAGTGGTGGAGTCTCCGTCCTTAGAGGTCTTTAAGCAAAGGCTGGATGGCCATCTGTAGGGGATGCTTTGATTGGGAGTTCCTGCATGGCAGGGGGTTGGACTGGGTGGCCCTTGTGGTCTCTTCCAACTCTATGATTCTATGACTCTATGATTCTATGACTTGGATGAACCGTCAGCATGGTTGGATCTGGTGTGTCTTCTCTGTACTTATTTATACTGTGTGGTTGGAAAGACAAAATATTCCTCATCTATCATCATTAAAGATTAGGAGGTCAATATGGCTTTTCAACCCATGAATGTATATTCTGGGGTCACCTATTCCAAGCAGAACATTTGTTTAGCTAACTGGGTATTTCTGGCAATATGGCCAGCTTCTCCTAACTTTTTGTCATACCCTACATTCTCACCCAGTGTCCCTTTCTTCCCCTTCTCTTTTACATTTTTGCTTTGTGTTTATATTTAAAAATCCAACTCAAAATGTAAGTACTTTTAATTCAACATGAATCATATAATGTCTCAATTTGCTTCTCTTTGACAATATTTCATGGCTCCTTTTCCAGTCTCCTCAAGTTCTCTTCTGACCTGGGGGCAGGATTTGTTAGCTGTTAAGAATTCAGTCACCTTCAAACCTCAGCACTGGGAAAAACAAGGGATAATTTAGGAATAGGCACTGAGCAATAACAAGTTCCGTTTAGGAATAGGCACTGAGCAAAAACAAGTGGGAAACTATGAAGAACCATTACCCTTCTAGTTTTGTGAGTCATCACCAACTTTGAGGCTTCGGTGCAAATTCTCCAGTTTGGCTGGGTTCATCTCTAGGGAAGAGGAAAAGCCTTTTTGCAAATCTCTAGTTCAGTTAGTAAAGCAGTTAGTAGAGCAGCAACTTGACACAGTTTACCAAACATAATTCATTTGTTGCTGCACCTTGCAAAGTTTCTTCAGGAGGTCTATGTCTTTACATAGATATGAGCTTCCCTCACAGTCATTGTAATGTTGGGGCTCATCTTCTGCTCTTCTCTTCCTCTATCATCTGTCTAGCAGAATGTAGGCTCGACTTAATGTCCCTTATCTTGTCTCCCAAAGAACCGCCGCTGGAGCTAAGATTTCTGTTTTAATTTACAAATAGGTAAAAGAATGTGGGGGTTTTTTTTGGCTGTGTGTTTGAATGACAAAGGGTGAGCAAATCTAGTTGGCACTTAAAACATAAGTCTTCATATCATCATCAGGGCCCATCCTTAGATCTCAGTTTTGGGTCTGAAAACCTCAGGGCTTGTAATGCTCCCCAACTGAGAAGCCTAAGGGGCTATACAGATGAGAGGTTAAACACTGCCTCTGCATGCCCCAGGTCAGAGCTGCAGAAGCTGCACGTTGTGGCACTGATCCACTCCCTAAAAGAAGCTGCTCTGAGCAGCTTTCTAGAAGGGGAGTCACTGGCATGTTTGTGCACCATGATGATGCTTGTTCCAGCCAGCGCCGTTTGGGTGCTGTGTGCCACAGATGTCATCATGGCACACACCATATGGTCGGGTGCATGCCATGATGGCAGCCAGGCAGCAAAACTAGGGCCTGGCACATGTGGACAGTCAGCCCTAGTTCACCTACAGGCCGGCGTAAACTGCTGGTCTGCATGGGGCTTAAATTCCAGGCATTCCAGACACTACCCTGATAAAAATTGTGTGTGTTTTTTAAAACAAATCTGAAAAAGAGATGCTATGATTCTATGATTCTATAATTTATTCTGAAATCTCCATTGCGTTAGTAATGGATCAACATTACTGTCTGCAAAATTCTGGGTCTGGAATTGATAGTAAGGACTGAGGTTGCTCAGCTGGATCAAAAATGGCTATGATAAATTTCTTCTTGTTTTACTGACCACAAAATGAGATATACATGCAGGTGGGGAAGGAAGGATTTTGAATTATCTCAGCCCTTAAGTTTGTTTTTCTCCTGTCTCCCTGTTAGGGGTGATTTCTTTGCTTTTTCACAGTCCAGTTGTGGTCCACAGACTGGAGTTTCCTCACTCCAAGGATAAAGGTTGACTTTGATGACAGACTATCAGTAAGTGTTCAGTATTTTTATATTTTCTACTCTGTATTGTTTTGTCACTTACTCAGGCATGGATAAATGGATAAATTGAGAAAATCTGCTCAAGAAATAATTACACACCTGGAGAATATTAGTAGCACCATGCTATTTATTTGTTTATTTATTTATTTATTTAAAAATCTGGTTGTATTTTCTCTTCTCATACATTTGTTGGAACTGAAATTCAAAAGGGAAGAAATTTTTTTTTTGGGGGGGGGTTCAAATTCTCTTGAATGTGGTGTGAGGTTCTTGCCTCAGTTATGAAGTCCCTGAGTTATGCCTTGTGCCCTTTATTTTGAGCTAGAATCATATAGTTATCACCTGCATCTTTCTGAACTTCCTGAGTATTAGTAGCACCATGCAAAAAACTTTTCTGGTTCTGTTTTCTGAGTTATTCTTGATGTCTTTTATTTTGACCTAGAATCATATCCTTCATTACCTGCATCTTGCTGAGTTTCCTGAACTCCAGGGAAAAACATGAGTTTTCTCATAGTGAGCTAAAACTTCCCACAGGGCTTTTCAATCTCAAGAAATGGAGGGGCAGAGTAAAGGGGAGAGATGCCACCAAAATGTTTGAAGAGAGTCTATGCTGGCCAGGGGCACCTTGCAGTGAAAGGCAAAAGCTCAGAAGCCCTAATTGTGGATATTCAGAAGAAGCTGAAACCTCTGAAGGAATCAGCAAAATAACCCTCTGTCAAAAGAAGAACAATCAATCAAAAAATTGGATGACAGATTACGACACAGCACTGACCTTGCTGATTCCTGGGTAACAAGTGGAATGCTTACTTCATAAATTAACCTCTTTGAAGATGTGCCAGGTCCAAATATGTTTGCACTGTATCCACTCCCCCCCCCCCAAAAAAAAACAACTGATGTAAACTATTGACAAGCCCAATTCCCCAACTCTGCCAAAAAAATGGTATAAATGCATGGTTTCCAGAGTCAATTCCTTCAGTGGTTCTCTAGCTTTACCAGTGTTACAGCTGACACAGATTTCCATGCAATATTTCATCATGAAATCCATTCTCATGCTCTTTGCTCTTGCTTTCTTGGTTTTCCAGGTGCAGTCCAAGGCTAAACCAGAGGCTCTTGATATTTCTAATGGACATGATTCCCACGGGTTTGAAGGTAAGTGGAACTTCGCAACTGTCCCTGGTATAGATTGACCTGTGGCACAGTCATCATCCTGTAATTCAGTAATAGGTTGCATCTGCACTGCAGAAAAGTGCCATGGCTCAATACTATGAAATTCTGTGATCTGAAGTTTTGTGAGATATTTAGCCTCATCTGCCAGACAGCTCAGCTCAGCTCTCTCTCTCTCTCTCTCTCACACACACAATCCTATGATTTCGTAGCACTAATGAAAATTGTGATTTTTTAACTAAATCTGAAAAGCTGAACTTTTTAATAAAAAGAAGTGAACAACTGCTCATTTCTCAATTTAGTTATTAGCCCAACTTTGCATTTACTATTGATTATAGAAATGCAGATATGACTAAGATGACTAAACCAAAGCTCTCATTCCTTAGCCATCTCATGGGATGTTATGACTTATTGGAAAAGAGGATAATTGTGCTGTTACTCTGACTTCCAGGCCAAGCTGAAACTAGAGGCTCTTGACCTTTCCAATGGCCATGATTCCCATGAGTCAGGAGGTGTGTGGAACTCAGCAAATGTCCTGCTGTAGATTGGCCCACAGTACAGGGATCATCCCAAGTGTTCAGCAGTACAGTAGTGCTAGGCTCAGACTTTTCCATCGTGAACTTAGGTTGTTCCTCCACTGCAGAAATAATGCAATTTGACATCATGGGATCTGCTATGGTTCAATTTTATGAAATTTTAGGGTTTGTAGGTTCGTGGGATATTTATCCTTATTTGCCAGACAACAAACTGTAAATCCCATGATTCTGTAACATTATGCTATGTTAGTTAAATTGGTGTCAAACTGCATTATTTCTAAATCAGTGTAGCCTTAGATGAACCCTCTTTGTTTCTCTTCCTGAATCCTCAAGCTGTGACACAACCTTTTTCCCCCCACTTCTAAATATATTTTTCTCATCCAGGCCCTTCAGATGAAAATGATTCCAGGGATTCAAAAGACAATTCCAGAGATGACTCCCAAAAGACAAGAGGTGAGTGGAATTTGGCAACTATACTTGTCCTCTATCTAACAGTGGTATAACTCAGAAATCCCATCTCTGTACTTGATGAATGGAATGGTCCTCCTCCTCCTCCTCCTCCTCCTCCTCCTCCTCCTCCTCCTCCTGCTACATTAAAATATATAACTATAAAATTTAAAAACAATTTTAAGAGTTAAAACAATAATAAATTAAAATGTACCTTGTTAAAAATACAAACCTTAAAATATATATTGCAGGACAAAACAAATAGAGAAAACAATCAGTTTCATGCTTTTGATTCTGTTTCCATATCATAAGAACATAAAGAGCAATCATAGATGAAACCCCCTCATTGGTCCAACTATCAGAGTATGGTCAATTCCAACCGATAGTGGATCTCCCTGGTTTCAGGCAGGACTCCTTCCCGCTCTTCTGAGAGATCCCTGGCATTTCTTTGAGGGTTTCTATCCAAGTACTAACCAGGACTGACTCTGCCTCTCTTCCAAAATTAGTGAAGACTGGAGGTGTTGGGTGTTGGGTTGACACTGTCTAGCTCTGGAATGTATATATTTCTTAACCCAGATTCACAGAAAGGCTAAAGACTAATGCAAAGACCCATTGAATCCATTCTATTTACCTTGGTTTTAACATACTTTTTATAGAAGCATAGAATGTTAGAGCTAGAAGTAATCCAGTCCAACTCCATTCTGCCATGCACGAATTCACAATAAAACACTCCTGAACAGGTAGCACTCCAGGTTCTGTTTAAAAACCTCCACAGAAGGAGACTCCACCACACTATGAAAATAATAATAATAATAATAATAATAGTAATAATAATAATAATTTATTTCTAGCCCACCCCTCTGAATGAGCAATCGTAGCGGGTTACAACAAGGTTAAAAAACAATACAATTAAAATATGCCATCCCATCACCCAACTCCCCCCCTTAAAACAGGATTAAATCACAACAACATTAAAATCAATAAATGAGCATATAAAAATAAAATAAAAACAGCGACAGAAGTTCCAAGTGCATATGATTGTTGAACAGGTCTCACTGTCAGGAAGTTCTTCCTGATATTTAGGTGGGATCTTTTTTCCTTTAGTTTTGAATCCATTCAATTGATTGAATGGGTCTAAATTCTAGTTGGGGCTGATCAAAAGATTCCAAACATTGTGGGTTTTTATTAAAGGACATTAGACACTTCAGCTAAAATAATGCCCAAAGGGTGAATGGGATGGCATGAACAACATTCAAAATAATAGGGATGAGATTCTTTGTTTATTTGGTCTCTAAGAATGCAACAAATAATTTTAGCAATTTTCTTCCCACCAGAAAGAAAATTTTTGAAAATTGATTAGCTTCCAAAAGCTATATGCAGTTTAGGGCTTATTCTACCCAAAATTTGCAGATGGCATTTTTGTAGAGAAAAAGAAATGTTCTGCATAGAAAAAAAAGTTTCTGCACAAAATGCTATATTTGCAAATTTCAATTTTTGTTTGTTTGTTTGCTTGAATCATAGGATAATAGTATCCCTGATTCGGTAGAGAACACAAGGGCCATCCAGTCCAACCCCATTCTGCCATGCAGGAACTCCAAATCAAACCATCCCTGACAGATGGCTGTCCAGCCTCTGCTTAAAGACCTCCAAAGAAGAAGACTACCCTCTGAGGGAGTGTGTTTCACTGTCGAAAAGCCCTTACTGTCAGGAAGTTCCTCCTAATGTTGAGATGGAATCTCTTTTCTTGTAGTTTACATTCATTGTTCTGGGTCCTGTTCTTTGGACTCTTGGCTCCTTTTTAGCACAGAAAACAGAATTTTCTGGAAGGGAATCTCTAGGGAGGGCTGGAGCAGAAAGCAATATTTCTTTGTAGAAGTAATGATTTTGGACAAAAAATGCTGCTTCCTTCAAAAGAAACATTTCATACAGATTTTACACAGAATACATCTGGAACAATGAAGATTTTCATCAGTCCAGGAATTATTAAGATTTCCTGACAATTGAGAAACCAAATTGTCATCAATTTTGCAGGATTTTTTCCAGTTTACTGGGAGAGAAAGCAGCTAACAAGCTTGCAGACCTCAAACAGGCAGACAGCAATCCTCTTTCCTGATGAGGTGGAGGTGATTGTGTTCCTCTTGTCTTTCCCACATCCTCACTTCCTTCAGTCCCAGAGTATTATTTAAGATCTGAAAAGCAACATATTTTTGAAAAAGGGTTTAGGTTTCTTTCTATAATGATTCAGAGTAGTAAATGTGCTGCATTGTATTTCACAGATTATATGCCTCCTTCTATATTACCTGCTTCGTACAGTCTGGTTGTATGTGGGGGACATTTACTTCAAGTGGCCAGGACCAGACTGGCAACTGTCATGCAGAGGACTTTTTCATCAACTGCCCCTAAACAGTAGAATGACTTGCCAGGAGAGATTTGACAGCTAAACATGAGTTCTGAATTCAAAACAGATTAAAGATCTTTTCTTTTCTGGCAGGCCTAACCAGTTAATTTTTAACTATGAATTTTAAATTTATGATGGATTATTTTAATATGTACTATGCTTGTGTGGTTTAACTTTAACTTAATCTGTTTAAATGGTCTTTTGTATTTTAACCTGTGTTGTACTCTGCTTCGAGCATGTGTTTCTCTCAAAGTAAATAAAGTAAATAAATAAATTAAAGAAAGAAAGTAACTGGATAAATAATTGGAGGAACCAGGTAAATGGTGTGAATGGAGAGAAGCATATTGCCCCTCAGAATGCAGCTCTGCCTAGGAGCAGGGAAGGTGATATTCTTCTGGTTTGCATTGTAATATTTGTGGATAGTATGTGCTTTCAAGTCAGCCATCTGCTAGTGATTTCTTGGAAAGACTTAGGCAGGTGTCTCCCATTGCCTATCTTTAAGGATGAGAGAGTGTGACTCTTCTGAAATTCCCAATTGGGTTTCTATCGCTGAGTGGGGATTTGAACTCTGCTCTCCTAGAGTCAAACTACCACACCACTCTGATATTTCAACACAAAGCACAAAAGTCCATTTTGCAGGAAGAAAGAGTTTATTTGCTTGCTAGGGAGAAGCCAATCTAAAATACAAGTGATCTAAACTATAGAGCAAATCAATAGAAGGCATGCAAACATTTATTTCTGGTTTTATTTCTCTAGAAATCATCCATCCAAGGAGTCGTATTTTCTGCACTGCTTCTGGAGGGAACTGCCGATCTAGGTGTAAACGCGGTGAAGTTATTGGTGGAAACTGTCTCACACGCATTTATTGCTGTCTGAAATACAAGTAAATAACAAACCCAGTGGAGACTCGGGATATAGCAAACAACCTGTCCTTATAACAGAAATGAAATCATCCACCAATCAAGATGAATGATTACTCAGCTCTACCCTCATCTGCTTTCTTTTTGATTAAAATTAAATTTCTCTCAATGTATCCTGACAGAGAATATTTCATTCTTCTCCTAGGCTACACTATCATGTTGTTCTTAACTGCCATCAACTTGTCTTTGACTGTATTATATAATAGACTCTGTGTCCAAAAGAAGCTGGCCTTTGGACCCATGAGTCCATCAGAATGGAGTTGTGGACCACATTGTCCAATTCTTTCAAACAGGTCTCTGACTGGTTGAGAGACTCTTTGTCAGCCAAGCCTCAAAAGAGTGTAGGGAAAAAAGAGGAGAGGATCTGGGAACCCATTTGGGCTGTGACCTACACCAACAATGGGCCTCAATTTCTCCTCCACTCATGGTGTGATGGAGATGTGAACCCATTTCCTCCTATTGACACTTCAAGGCAGAGAAACACAGCCAGAGCTCCTTCTGGAGGATCTTGTTCAGCCCACCAGGTCTCCAGTCAGGAAATGAGGCACTTCTGGGGAAAGCTGAACACTCCTTCAGAGTGTGGTAGAATCTCTTTCTTTGAAGGTCTTTAATCAGAGGCTTGGATGGCTGCCGGGTATGCTTTGATTGTGAGTTCCTGCATGGCAAAGATTGGCCTGGATGACTCTTGTGGTCTTTTCCAAC
Source organism: Urosaurus nigricauda (assembly GCA_034509955.1). Classification (NCBI taxonomy): domain Eukaryota; kingdom Metazoa; phylum Chordata; class Lepidosauria; order Squamata; family Phrynosomatidae; genus Urosaurus; species Urosaurus nigricauda. The sequence continues at coordinate 372,722,804 of JAOEGL010000001.1, read as the reverse complement.
TCTATGATTCTATGGTTCTATGATTCTATTATTCTTTGAAATGACCCAATTTGAGTTGAAGCCCGCAAGTGAGTTGCTGGATGCTCTCCTTAGCACCTATAACAATAGAGAGGGATCTCTCATGGTGGTAACCATGGCCACAGATTACTACTGTTACCCAAATTTGCAAGGGTCCCAGGAGGGAAGCCACAATTAATATTTATGGGAGGAATTTATTTAGCTCAATGTAAGAGGAGCAAGAAGATTTAGGTAACTTAAACTGGAGGATCAAGCCTATGTATACTGGTACTGAAACACAGAATTCTAGAGTGAGGTTTAAAATTACCTTTATTTATTGATCAGAAGAAGGCAACACTCATGCAAAGACACTCTCTCATGTACACATACAAGAACTAGCAATATTAAAGGTGGTAGCAGAAAGGGACTTAGAGGGTTGCAGAGGGCAATACTGTATTGATTCCAGAAGTGGAGCTGTGAAATGAATATGGCCCAGCAAGCTGACTTAGGATCATGGCATGACCATGCTAGGGAGTCAATGAGAATCGGAAGGAGTGTTTGTCTGGCCTCAAGTTAGACTGCATAGGTGGTTCCCAGATGAGCATATTTATAAGGTAAAATGTGTCCTATGGAAGAATTCAGGACCTAAATTTTTCAGGAGGGAAGAATGAGAAGGGAAGTTGGGAATGGGTGGACTATCAGTACAAATGTCCCTTAACAAAAACAGTATCATTCCATGATGGAGGTAACTTATGTTTCTGTTTGATTGTAAACAAGGAGCTTATCACTAAAATTATACCCATCAATGACAGGATTATGCAAATTCCAGGCTTGATTATTCACTTCCCAGCTAACTGCTCTGCAGCTCACCAGGCTGACCTTTCCAGAACCCAAACATTGTCCCAGATACCTTTATATGGTCTTTGCACTGGGAATGCCTTTATGGGGGGGGGGGGGGTTTGCACTACCCCAACAGATGGTGTCACAGTTTTAGGAATCAGCAATAGGAATGCCAAAGGATTGTGGCAAGGCTTGTTTAAAGCTTGTTTAAAGCAGGCAGGGACAGAAATTCCTGGTGTACCACCAGACATCCTGAGAGTCTAATCAGGCTCCCAGGACCCTAAAACTCCCACAACCACAGTTGCAGTCCCCATTATGGCAGCTTGCCATCTCTGTTCCTAGTGTTCCCACTGAAATCATACCAATTTCAGGAAAGGTATGAAGATTGGAATTATTTTGTCCACATTCACAGCTGTCAGATTAAGTAAAATTGCTGTTAGGATGAGTTGAATATTTGAAGAAGTGAGCACTCTGTATAATGTTAGTCCTTTTAAAATATAATGGTGAAGGCATTAGGAGGAAAATTGGAGTGTATGGACACATCATCCTATGACAAGATACCTCACATTTGGCTGAGGTTTTAGTCACCTCTTGACATAAGAATAACCTTGTCATCCACTTCTACATCAAGTGACAGTCTTTTATGGAAAACTCAGTCCTGAATTCTATGATTCTATTCTATGATCCTATGAATGCTGACTGAATGGGAGATCCTGAAGGTTAAAATGTACTCTGAGTTCATGTCTGGGCGTGAAATGTGAAGCTCCTTGTATTTACTTGCATCCATTGGTCCTAGTATTGTTTAGGTGGAAATTATATGATCTCAAGAGGATATGCTTTTCCTCTCGATTCCATTAATGGGCATTTTCCAGTTATACTAGGACCTCACTTTCATTGTATCCAAGTTCTCATAAACATCATCACTGGCCCTTGACTTTAATGTTGAACTTCCGCTTGGAGATGAACTGGGTAGGGTAGTCCTGTGTTTGTGCTTCTTCAGTGGGACTTCAGTAAAACAGCTGAAAGAACCACACTGGTGCCACTGACATCTCACTTCCCTGTGGAGGGTCATGAGGAACAGAGATTGGTGGGTGTACTTGTATTTGGGCACTGACAAAGATAATTGACTTAAGGACTCTGAAATCAGTTGTCATACACAATGTGACTCCATCTGCCATAAGGATGGGCCAAAGGGGGAAATTGCAACTGCATGGTGGTGATTACATCCCACTTCAGCAGACTTTTGATAGTTTTCCCTATTCCCCAGTCTCCTCGGTATCTGTACTGGTGCTCTGGTGGTCTCATCCTTGCCCTCAATGAATACACAGGCATCCTTCACATTACCACACTCTGCCTTATTCCTAATCCAAACCTCAGAAGATTCTGCCTCCACCCCCCCCCCCAAGGGTCGCTAGTCACTGGGTTAAGGGGCACTGGAGCTTTTACACTGTTCCACAGTGGATGGCTAGGATGTGTGGTAGCCCATCTTCCCACTGCTACAGGAACCCATTTGCCAAACCAACAGTTAGTGTGTGTTTCCTACAGAACCCTACTCCTAAGATCCCCTTGTCCTAATCTTGGTTCTCACAAGCCTAAAATCAATCCGTCATGATTTCCACAGTTAACAGGATCCCATTCCAAATTTTGTCATGGTGAGACTTTCTCCCATAGCCTGTCAGTGCAATGGAGTATGATGAGAACTCCCTAGCCTGGACATGTTTAGAGCCTATGACATTTAATGCTGTGCCAGAATCAACTAGCAGTCTGGCAGAAACCTGGCGTGTCTCTAGCTCTACATTAGCTGTGATCAGTGGCCTTCCCCACTGGTTGGGCTTCAAAGGAGCAACCATCTTCTGGGGAAGTCATCTCTGGCTGTCAGGAAGGTTGGACTTACATCTGACAGAGAGGCCAGAGAAGCCATAATGGGGACTGCAACTGTGGTTGTGGGAGTTTTAGGGTCCTGGGAGCCTGATTAGACTCTCAGGATGTCTGAAGAACTGTGGTTAAAAAAAAAATCCACCTCTTACCCAATACTCCCTGATATGAAGGGATCCTAGAATCATAGAAGAGATCACAAGGGCCAACCAGTCCAACCTCCTGCCATGCAGGAACTCTCAATCAAAGCAGATGGCCATCCAGCCTCTGTTTAAAGATCTCCAAAGAAGGAGACTCCACCATAATTCAATGCAGTGTGTTCCAATGTCAAACAACCCTTACTATCAGGAGGTTCCCCCTAATGTTTAGGTGAAATCTCTTTTTCTGTAGCTTCCATCCATTGTTCTGAGTCCTATTCTCTGGAGCAGCAGAAAATAAATGCTATGTCACTACCTGCTTTTTAATTCTACAAAGTACTATACACTGGTATATTATATTATATTATAACATAATATTATTTTTTGTTGTTGTTATGGGCCTTTAGGTCAACTCTGACTTACAGTGAAGCTGTGATTACTGTGACCTTATCACAGGATTTTCTTGGCAAGATTTATTCAGAGGGGTTTGTTGTCATTGCCTTCTTCCAAGACCCAAGCAGGTCTAGCCATTGTGCTATGTTGGTTAGACCAGCAGCAGATGAAATCCCCAAATCTTTTTTCTTGGCTCCAATTAAACCTAATTTATTAGCAAGGACTTTGAATTTAATTGCCTTCAGAACTATCCCTCCAGCTCTGACACTTCCTATTACAGTGCCTAAAACATATTGTCTAGACCTATGAAGTGAGTGGATGACAGCCATAAGGATGGGCCAAAGGGGGAAATTGCAACTGCATGGTGGTGATTACATCCCACTTCAGCAGACTTTTGATAGTTTTCCCTATTCCCCAGTCTCCTCGGTATCTGTACTGGTCATGGCATGTACTGGTCATTCTTCAGATGTGTGTAATCAGGCCTATTTCTTCTACAGAACAAATATTGCCGGATTGTTTTTCACCAAGGATACTCTGGCTCTCTGCCACAAATATCTGTATAAAGGCCCAGCTTCTGCTCCCAAAACCATTCTTCAGGCATACTCCACTCTCCAGTAGCCCTCAGATCTCAGCTAACCATACACCATGAAATCTCCTTTCCTGCTCTTTGCTTTTGCTTTCTTGGTTTTCCAACTAAAATCCAATACAGAAGCAGGTCCTGTGCTTTGTCTTTCACCTGAAAATGCCGCCAAGACAGCAGGAGGTGAGTGGAATCCAAGTAGACTCATGCAGTTGATTTGCATACAACAAAGCACAGCACTCTATAATAGAGAAAGGAGCAATTTCTTTTCTCATTGTAGCTTTTGAAAGCATATCCTGGCTTACAGGGTTGTTAGCCTTGGCTTCCAAAAAGAAAGGCTACTGCTTGCTTTGTTCTCAGGATTCACCAAATACCCAGAATCTGTCACATGAGCACTTGCAGAACAAAAGATCTCAACTATCCCTTCTATTGTTTAATTCTCCTTTAGATTTAATGTTTTAAATCTTATATGTGGGGGGGGGGGGGAGGGGAAGGGGATTTTAATTTCATTGTGATTTTATACTATCCTGTTTTAATACCTGTTGTAATCTGCTTTGATTCCCCACCTGGAAAAGGCAGAATAGAATTATTATTATTATTATTATTATTATTATTATTATTATTATTAATCTTTTGCCTGGCTATTTCCAAATTTGATGCATTTCTTTAAACATATTGATTTTAATAGTTTCCTGTGCCTGCTCTATCCTACTGAACAAAGGTATCATTTTTATGCACTGTTGCTGCATTTTAAGCATTCCATAGTTTGTTGTATCTTACCTTAGTTTTTATAAGGGGCTGAGTAATTTGATCAAACAAAGAAATGGGCAAATGACAGCTCTTTCCTATAAACCACCTAAGCATTACAAAGCCATGTGTTCAGGTTTTCTGTTGTTTAGGTTTCTATCCTTTATAGTTGTTCAGAGAGGGTGGCTTAAATGCTATGTGTGTGTGTTCCTTATCTCCAGCAGGCATTTTCCAAACCAAGGGGATTGTTTTCTACTGGAGATCATTTTATGCTATTGGGAGAAAAAGGGTGTGTGAGAGAAAACAAGACACCTAGGATAAATATATGTTGAAGGCTGTGTCACAGGAATGGAATAAATCTAAACAGCCATTTGATCAGAGAATCAATAACCTGAGAGGAATTGGGCAGGACTTCTGATACTTGGAGGGATTGACACAGATGCTGGAGAGCCACTACTTTCTTCTGGGAGTGTTTCAGTTCTTGACTTCCTTCTCTGAGCAGAAAAATTTAGGACTAAATTTGCCTCTGCATTATTTTACCTAACTCAGAGGCTGTGCAGACTGCCCCTAAGGGACAGCATGCAGCAGCATTCAGTTGTGCCAGACTGAGGCTGCAACAACTGCATGCTGTGGCCCTGATCTGGCCTTTCCAGGGTGCAAAAAGGAGCAGCAAAAAAGTGGCACTGCATCTTTAAGGCACTCCTTTGACAGTGTGTTGTGTGGATGAAGCGCCAGAGGAGTGCTGTGAGGCTGCACACCATGTTGAGCAGCACACATCATCATGCTGCCCTGGGGGTGGAGTCTGGGCATGCATCATGTGGACGCCATGCCCTGACTCTGCCTCCAGGCTGGCCTTAATGGCTGGTATGCACAGCCCCTCAGGTTCCAAGCAGAGCATGAAAATACTGGTATATGGGTATTGATGACCTATTTCTGGCTTATTTTGCAGAAACAATCCACCTGAATATCAATGTGCGTGGTCGCATTCTGTGCACTGCTGTTGGAGGAGACTGCCGACCCTCTTGCTATGACAATGAAATCTCTGGTGGAAAGTGCTTGACAAACATTCAGTGCTGTCTGGCTTACTCTTGAAGGAGAAGCCCAAGGAGAACTGAAACCCAAGGAAGACTGAAACCCAATAGACAATGATCAGGGAATCACCTGATGATCAAAACTACTTCCCTACAAAACTCTTCCCACATTTATTCCCCTCCCTTTTTTTCATTAAAATAGATTTTGAATCATTTCATGGGTTATTCTTTTCTTTGGATGAGATCTGAGGAATCTAGGGTTCTCTTTGGATGAGTAGCCAACATCCTAACACACACATACAGCTCTCATGGTGCCAATTGTGGTAGCAGCTATTCCTTTGAACCCAGACAGATGGGAGAAGCCAATTTGCCAATAGAGGTGGAGTAGGTCACAAACGCCAGGTCCCATGACCCTATGGGAGATTAATCACCCAACCACACGTTAAGAAGAATAATTCCATGCTTCACTCATGAACATTCCTTCCCAGTCCAAATTTCCCATATCTCCTTCCTTCCTTCCTTCCTTCCTCCCTTCCTTCCTTCCTTAAATGTAATTTTAAGAAGGTAGATGTCTTTAGGAAGGCATTTACCTATCGCTGGGCAGTATGCAGCCCACATGCAACCCATTCTTGAAAAGATGCAGGAGAAGCCTGGTTTGCATATGGGCTGTGTACTGTCCTGCCATGGGGAAATGTGACAAAATCCACCTTCTTAGTTACATCCCACGTCTATTGTGGGAGCAAGGGCAATGTGATAAAACTCCTCTTTCTTTCTTTCTCTCTTTCTTTCTTTCTTTCTTTCTTTCTCTTTTCTTTTCTTTCTTTCTTTCTTTCTTTTTTCTTTTTTCTTTTTTTACCAAAGTGGGTTGCTTCTCTGTGAGGTCAGAATGAAGCACCCAGGCTTGATCTCGTGGCTAGGTACCTCATTCTGACCTCAAAGCAAGCGACTTGTGGGTGTTGTTGTTGTTGTTGTGTTTGTTGTTAGCATTTCCCACCATTTCCCCAAAATTGGGATTCAAGAGTGACTTACAAGGTTAAAACAGTGGAAACATTTCAAATAGCTGCCTGGCATCCTAACAGAGGTCTCCATATCTTCCAGAAAGATCCAGAGCAAACAACTTCTTATTTTATTGCATGTTAAGAGGGTTATAGAATCATAGAATCGGAATAGACCACAAGGACCATCCAGTCCAACCCCCTGCCATGCAGGAACTCTCAATCAAACCATACCCGACAGAAGGTCATCCAGGCTAAGCTGAAAGACCTCCAAGGAAGGAGACTCTGCCACACTCTGAGGGAGCATGTTCCACTGTCAAACAGCCCTTACTGTCAGGAAGTTCCTCCTAATATTGAGCTGGAATCTCTTCTGCAGTTTGCATCCATTGTTCTGGGTCCTAGTTTCTGAAGCAGCAGAAAACAAGCTTGCTCCCTCCTCAATATGACATCCCTTCAAATATTTAAACAGGGCTATCATATCACCTCTTAATCTTCTCTTCTCCAGGTTAAACATCCCCATCTCCCTAAGTCGTTCCTCATATTGCATGGTTTCCAGAACCTTCACCATTTTAGTCACTTCCTTTTGGACACGCTCGTTTCTCAATATCCTTTTTGAAATGTAGTGCCCATAACTGGACACAGTATTCCAGGTGGGGCCTGATCAATGCAAAATAGAGTGCCACTATTGATCTAGACACTATACTTCTATTGATGCAGTCTAAAATTGCATTAGCCTTTTTAACTGCTGTGTCGCACTGTTGACTCATGTTCAACTTGTGGTCTACTTGGGCTCCTAGATCCCTTTCACATGTAGTCTTGTTAAGCCAGGTGTCCCCTATTCCATATATATATATATATATATATATACACCTTTCATTTTTTTGCCTTAAGTGCAGTACCTTACATTTTTCTGTGATGAATATCATTTTGTTAGCTTTGGCCCAGCTTTCCAGTTGATTTGGGTCACTTTGAATTTTGTTCCTTTCCTCTGGGGTGTTAGCTACTCCTCCTAATTTGGTGTCATCTGCAAATTTGCTAAGTATGCACCCAATTCTGTTATCCAAATCATTAATAAAGATGTTGAATAGCACTGAGCCCAGGACAGAACCCTGTGGCACCCCACTGGTCACTTCTCTCCAGGATAAAAAGGAGCCACTGTTGAGCACCCTTTGTGTTCAGCTGGTCAACCAATTACAAATCCATGTAACAGTTGCCTTTTCTACCCACATTTTACCAGCTTATTTGCAAGAATGTCATGGGGAACCTTGTCAAAGGCCTTAATGAAATCAAAATATGCCATATCCACAGCATTCTCTTCATCTACCAAGTTGGTAATTTTATCAAAACAGCTGCCTTGAGGTGTCAGAAGGACAGAAAGGGTTCACAACTCCATCTCACCATGAGTGGAGGAGAAATTGAGGCCAATTGTTGGTGTATGTCACATCCTAAATGGGTTCCCAGGCCCTCTCCTCTTTTTCCCCCCTACAATCTTTTGGGTGTTAGCTGACCAAGAGTCTCTCAACCAGTCAGAGACCTGTCTCAGAGAATTGGACAACATGGTCCACATCTCCATTCTGATGGGCTCATGGGTCCAAAGGCCAGCTTCTTTTGGACACAGAGTCCATTATATAATAGTCAAAGACAAGTTGATGGCAGTTAAGAACAACAGGATACAGTGGTCCCCCGGGATACGAAGCCCGCGGGGAACGAAATCCCCAGGACCCGAAATGGCCGGGGCCGAAAAAAAGCCCCCGGGATCCGAAAAAATCCCCGGGTTGCGAAAGAAAAAAACAACCCGGGCCCTTTAAAACAGCGCGCTCCGGCGTGCTGTGCACCAAAAAAAAGCGATCCCCCAGGTTACGAACAGTTCCGGGTTACGAAAGTAATCCCGGAACGGATTACTTTCGTAACCCGGGGGACCACTGTAGTGTACTCTAGGAGAAGAATGAAACATTCCCTGTAGGGATACATTAATAGAAATTTAATTTTAATCAAAAAGTAAGCAGAGGAGGATAGAGCTGAGTAATCGTTCATCTTGATTGGTGGATGATTTCATTTCTGTTACAAGGAGTGCTTGTCTGCTATGTCCTCAGTCTCCACTGGGTTTGTTTACTAGTATCCTATACAGCAGTGAATGCCTGTGAGACAGTATCCGGCAGGCTCTTCAAATGAATAACAATGTTTTCGGCAGTGTCCTCCAGAAGCAGTGCAGAAAATACGACTCCTTGGATGGATAATTTCTACAGAAACAAAACCAGAAATAAATGTTTGCATGCCTTCTATTGATTTGCTCTATAGTTTAGATTACTTGTAGTTTAGATTGGCTTCTCCTTAGCATGTAAATAAACTCTTTCTTCTTGCAAAATGGGCTTTGGGGTTAGAGTGCTTTGAGTTGAAATACCAGAGTGGTGTGGTAGTTTGACTCTAGGAAACCAGAGTTCAAATCCCCACTCAGCCATAGAAACCCAATTGGGAATTCTAGAAGAGTCACACTCTCTCATCCTTAAAGATAGGCAATGGCAAACACCCGCCTAAGTCTTTCCAAGAAACCCCTAGCAGAGGGCTGCCATAAGTCAGAGCTGTCTTGAAAGCACATACTATCCACAAATATTACAATGCTCGAAGCAGAGTACAACATAGGTTAAAACACAAAAGACCATTTAAACAGATTAAGTTAAAGTTAAACCTCACAAGCATAGTACATATTAAAATAATCCATCATAAATTTAAAATTCATAGTTAAAAATTAACTGGTTAGGCCTGCCAGAAAAGAAAAGATCTTTAATCTGTTTTGAATTCAGAACTCATGTTTAGCTGTCAAATCTCTCCTGGCAAGTCATTCTACTGTTTAGGGGCAGCTGATGAAAAAGTCCTCTGCATGACAGTTGCCAGTCTAGTCCTGGCCACTTGAAGTAAATGTCCCCCACATACAACCAGACTGTACGAAGCAGGTAATATAGAAGGAGGCATATAATCTGTAAAATACAATGCAGCACATTTACTAGCATCATTATAGAAAGAAACCTAAACCCTTTTTCAAAAATATGTTGCTTTTCAGATCTTAAATAATACTCTGGGACTGAAGGAAGTGAGGATGTGGGAAAGACAAGAGGAACACAATCACCTCCACCTCATCAGGAAAGAGGATTGCTGTCTGCCTGTTTGAGGTCTGCAAGCTTGTTAGCTGCTTTTATCTCTCCCAGTAAACTGGAAAGAATCTTGCAAAATTGATGACAATTTGGTTACCCAAGTGTCAGGAAATCTTAATAATTCCTGGACTGATGAAAATCTTCATCTTTCCAGATATTAAAATCCGCATGAAATATTTTTGTGAAGGAAGCAGCATTTTTTCCCCCAAAAATCATTACTTCTGCAAAGAAATATTGCTTTCTGTTCCAGCCCTCCCTTGAGACTCCCTTGCAGAAAATTCTGTTTTCTGTGCTAAAAAGGAGCCAAGAGTCCAAAGAACAGGACCCAGAACAATGAATGTAAACCACAAGGGCCATCCAGTCCAACCCAAGGGCCATCCAGTCCAACCTCCTGTCATGCAGGAACTCCCAGTCAAAGCATCCCCGACAGATGGCCATCCAGCCTCTGCTTAAAGACCTCCAAGGACGGAGACTCCACTACACTCAGAGGGAGTGTGTTCCACTGTCAAACAGCCCTAACTGTCAGGAAGTTCCTCCTAATGTTGAGGTGGAATCTCTTTTCCTGCAGCTTGCATCCATTGTTCCGCATTCTAGTCTCTGCATCAGCAGAAAACAAGCTTGCTCCCTCCTCAATATGACATCCCTTCAAATATTTGAACAGGGCTATCATATCACCTCTTAACCTTCTCTTCTCCAGGCTAAACATCCCCAGTTCCCTAAGTCGTCCTCATAGGGCAGGGTTTCCAGACCCTTCACCATCTTAGTTGCCCTCCTTTGGACATGCTCCAGTTTCTCCGCATCCTTTTTGAATTGTGGTGCCCAGAACTGGACACAGTATTCCATGTGGGGCCTGACCAAAGCAGAATAGAGCAGCACTATTACTTCCTTTGATCTAGACACTATACTTCTATTGATGCAGCCTAAAATAGCATTGGCCTTTTTAGGTGCTGCATCGCACTGTTGACTCATGTTAACAGTGCGATGCGGCAGCTAAAAAGGCCAATGCTATTTTAGGCTGCATCAATAGAAGTATAGTGTCTAGATCAATTGAAGTAATAGTGCCGCTTGGACAGAAACCCTCAAAGAAATACCAGGGATCTCTCAGAAGAGCTGAAACCAGGGAGATCCACTATCAGTTGGAATTGACCATACTCTGATAGTTGGACCAATGAGGGGGTTTCATCTAAGATTGCTCTTTATGTTCTTATGATATGGAAACAGAATCAAAAGCATGAAGCTGACTGTTTCCTCTATTTGTTTTGTCCTGCAATATAAATTTTAAGGTTTGCATTTTTAACATGTTACATTTTCATTTATAAATGTTTTAACTCCTAAAATTATTTGTTTTTTTAAATTTTATGTTTACATATTTTAATATTGCTATATTGTTTTAAATTTTATTGTTCTATACCTATATTCATTGTTCGCACACTTTGAGCCCCTTTATTGAGACGAAGGTGAGATATGAGAAAATAACAATAACATTAAAATTAAAAATTATATACACCATTCAATTTACCAGGTACAGAGATGGGATTGAATTATACTGCTAGTAGATGGAGAACAAATATAGTTGCCAAATTCCACTCACCTCTTGTCTTTTGGGAGTCATCTCTGGAATTTTCATCTGACGGGCCTAGATGAGAAAAATATATTTAGAATCAGTGGGAAGAAAAGGTTGTGTCACAGCTTGAGGATTCAGGAAGAGAAACAAAGAGGGTTCATCTAAGGCTACTCTGAACAAACCCTAGAATTTCATAAAATTGAACCATGGCAGTTTCCATGGTGTCAAAATGCATTATTTATGCAGTGGAGGCACAAACTTAGTTCACAATGGAAGACTCTGAGCATAGCACTACTGTACTGCTGAACACCTGGGATGATCCCTGTACTGTGGGCCAATCTACAGCAGGACATTTGCTGAGTTCCACACACCTCCTGACTCATGGGAATCATGGCCATCAGAAATGTCAAGAGCCTCTAGTTTCAACTTGGCCTGGAAGTCTGAGTAACACCATCATTATCCTCTTTTCCAATAAGTCATAACATCCCATGAGATGTCCAAGGAATGAGAGCTTTAGTTTAGTCATGTTAGTCATCTCTTCATTTCTATAATCAATAGTAAATGCAAAGCTGGGCTAATAACTAAATTGAGAAATTAGCAGTTGTTCACTTCTTGTTGTAATTTTATTTAACTATGTTTGAATTGTTTATGTAAATTTTAATCGTAATTTGTTTAATTCTTTTTTAAGGGGGGTATTTAAATATATTGTTGTATGGTTTTAAATATTGTAAGCCACTTTGATTGCTATGGCAAAAAGTGGGGTATAAATAAAAGTATTATTATTATTATTATTCCTACAATTTTCTGCGTTTCAGATTTAGTTAAACATCACAATTTTCATTAGTGCTATGAAATCATGGGATGATGGGTGTGTGTGAGAGAGAGACACCTGAGTTGTCGGATAGAGAAGGCTAAATATCTCACAAAACTACAAATCACAGTAATGAGCCATGGCACTTAACATGGTTTTAATCTGCATTATTTCCACAGTGCAGATGCAACCCTTTACTGAACACCTGGGGTGATGGCTGTTCCACAGGTCAATCTATACCAGAGACATTTGCAGAGTTCTACTCATGGGAATTATAACCATCAGAAATGTCAAGAGCCTCTGGTCATTTCAACATCTGCACATGAGATCACTATCATTCTACATTCCATTTTATGGTATAATCCGTCACACTTAATTTCAGACAGACAGACAGACAGACAGACAATTGTTTATGCAATTCCTGACAGGTACTAGGAACAGGGGTAGAACATCTGCCCAGTAAAACACTATATCACAAATTACAACTAATGACTATGGCGGGATGCATTGCACCACTGAAATTGTCAGCTTGACAAAGAGAAGCTTTGTTTCTTGATTTCTGTGACAATTAAGAAAGAAAGAAAAAAGAATGAAGTGAAATCTCTGAAACCATCAGAAACTCAATATACAGATTCTGTGTTTATACTTTGTAGAGCTCTTTCCTAGTATTTAATACATTTCTAATGATGTGATAGGCTAGACCTATTCCTTTCCAACATGGAAGATGTAGGAGAATGAAATGAGTGCATACCACTGAAGTCCTCCACACCATCATCAGAAGCAGCTGGAAGGGCTTGGTCATCATTCTGAAACTCAGCCAAAGATTTCAAGGCCTCTTGCTTGGCCCTTTGACCCAATCCTGCATCATCAGCCTGGACACCACAAATGATGGCAACTGCAAAGAGAAGGCCAAGGAATTTCATGTTTCGGAGAGTTTGGGACAGTCTCACTTCAAAGAGTCACAAGGATGGACTAACAACAGTGAGACCTTCAAGGAAAGAGGAGATGCTCATATATAAAGGCGGTGAACTGGAGCAAAGCCAACACGGCCTCTTGATGGACCATGTTTTACTGCATTGTATTCATACATTTGATAAAGGTACAAGATAAGATTTAATATTTCATTTCTGATCATGCTATTCTTAAGGAATGAACTCTCTTTGATGTTGTCCACACTTTCTCTGAACTTTTATCAATATTGCAGTATTCTCTGTTTACACTTGTGCAATTGCTGATAATTCCCTGGCTCCTCATCTGTTGACAGCAAACACACAGCAAACAAAATAACCTAACTGATCTTTATGTAGTGGGAAGGTTCTGAAACAAGTAGGAAGCATTATTCACATAAGCAGATATACTGTTAAATTTCAGTTAATACTCATTAAGAGTATTCACAAAGCTTCCACTCTTTTCCTGCATGGTCAAAAATAATAATCTGGGGTTGTGTTTAAACAAACAGAGGTACCATCCCCTAGGAGACATTCTTTTAACAAAATACTGTACAACTTCATTATTGTCTGTATGTTCATGTTTTTGTCATTATTAGCAAGTAAGTAATGTGGTATCATGTGCCTAATGACACTGATTAAAAAAAAACCTGGCCTAACCTCGCATTTTTCAGGTCTGCAGTGACCCTGCAATGATCAAGTGTGGTGTAGTAGTTTAAGTGTTGGATTATAACTCTGGAGACTGGGGTTTGATTCCTACCTCAGCCATGAAACACACTGGGTGACATTGGGGAAGTCAAATACTCTCAGCCTCAAGGGAAGGCAATGCCAAACCTCCTTGGAATAAATCTTGCCCCCCCCCCCCAAAATAAAACAGGATAGAGTTGCCTCAAGGTCACCGTAAATCAGAAACAATTTGAAGTCACACAACAACAACAGGTGCCCCATAACAATCCAGTTAAGGCCACACACTCATAGACATAGTGAGGTAAAAAGGCATAGCCAGCCACGTATTTTCCCCTGGCAAATTTGTTTTTTCCCCTTTCCCAGCATGCATCAACCTATTAGCCAATAGCCATTATTGTTTGCCTGTCAATCCATTTTATACACTCTGACCTTCCCCATCCAATCCCCTTTCCCCCTTTGCCACCCCAATGAGTGAATAAGGGAATGCACACACACACACACACACACCGGGGGGGGGGGGGGAGAGAAACACACAGAAAAATAAAATTGAATTTGATTCATCTTTTATTTATGAAAATGTTCAGTCTTGATATGAATGATTATTCTCCCCCCTCTCTGATTCTCCCTCCCATCAGTGTTGGGCCTTCATTGTTCTCACTTTAGTGAATGGAGTGCACAGAGTGAGAGGGAACAGTACAAATTAAAAATATTACGAAACTGTTACCGAAAATATAAATGTAAGATTTAAAAACAAACAAACAATTGAACAGTTCTTGACCTTAAAACATTATACCTTAAAATATTAAAATTCATTAAAATATTATATTAAAAACCTCAAATACTGGATCTTTGATTCAAGCCATCCCTCTTGCCTAATTTGATGTTTTGCAGGAATGTTGAGAAATCTTCTGTGGGTAAGTGGGGTTAATGATGCAATGGATCAAGAAAGGATGCGGCAACCTGGGGAGGCTTTAGAAACTTTGACTGAGCTTTGGAACAATTACATATGTATTGCATATGGGAGTGATGTAGCAACCAAACAGAATTCAATTGACATTGAAACACTAATCTTCTGACATGTCTCAGTTATGTACAGATAAATTCAGTAGGCAGTGGGACTGCATAACCAGTCAGCAAAACTAACACTGGAATCCACACAAGAGCTCTAAGGTTACAGTGGTTTTGAAATTGTCTATAGCTTAATACAGAGTCTCCCATCTTCCATTGTCTTCCTGGTGATTTCTACTTATCCTTCTCTGGTATCTCCTCCATCTTGCCTAAGATGGCTGTAGGGACTTGATTGTCAGCCTGCTAACACCTAAGCTTGGTATTCAGGACTGAGGATGTAGTATAGTAAAAAATGTCAAAATTATTATCTTTAGTGATTGTGACTATGGAGTCGTTGTTTATATACTCATTCATAACATTCCATAAAAAGAGCACTATTTAGTCAGGATTTTGACACTAATGCCACTATCTTTAACTATCACACCTACTTGACCAGACATTAGCTGCATGAAGAAGTGTTCCATTCTGCTAGAAATTGGTCATGGCCAAGCTATGGGATGACATAGGGCAACCGCTTAAACACCCTTCAGTAACTCAGGTAACCGGCTGTTCACATGTTTGTTTATCTGCCACTAGTCACTGGCAGATACTGAATCGGTGCTGTCCCTGCAATGGCAAAACTGCATGCTCCCAGTGCTACCAAGTCGCTGAAGGACTCCTGATCCAGTGCTATGCAGCCCTGGAAACCATTTTCACCTGATCCAAGAACTATGCTACTGCTGCCCCCACCTACAGGGGTATGCCTTCCACCAACCATATGCAGCTGTGCTCCCACCCTAAAGTCTGGTGCAAGAGTCCACTCTTGGACAAATGTAGCTAGCATAAGCCCCTGATTTCCACCTGTCCAGACTTTTTATAGAGTCCACCAGCATGTGGTACTCTGCTGCCGAAATACCTGCACCAATACAGAATGAGTAATCTCCAAAGACTTCTGGTGGGAGCCCCAGGCACCAAAGGGCCATGTGCAGCACTGACATCACCTGAAACCACATCAGTGGGGACCCGTTGATATGGCTGAAGAGAGGGCATCTGTCTTGAGGGAGAGTTGACATGTATTTGTACAAAGTTTGTACTGGGCACAGGTGGGAGCCATGGAGCCTTCTCAGCACAATAGATGATACTCGGCCCTACTTGGATCTGCAAAGAACTAAACAAATGGCATCTCCAACAAATGAAACATCCCCTTCCAACAGTGCCTGCTCAGAACTGTCTTACTTGGATGATGGCACGAGCTCATCCACCCTCAATGCCCCAAAGAAAGCAATGACAAAAACAGCTCTAAATAGTCTAGACTTAGCTTTGGAAGTGCAGACCTGGTCAAGCTGCTCACAGATCTTAACTAGCAACTTGAAGCATATGGGTCTCCTGTCATTCCCCCCCCCCAGCCTCTATGTGTTCTTCTCCAACCCTCCAGTGCCCTCCCCACCAAGAAGGATGAACAAAGATCCCTGTAACCTCCAGCCTTGGAAAAGAAGGATATCTCAGTCAAGTGGACCAACATGGTCCGGGGTGGGGGTGGGGGGCAATCCAAGCCCTTCTCAATGAAACCAGAAAGTGAAGCACAGTGCTGGACCATATCAGCCAATGGGCTTGGAGGCCAGTAGCTTGCAAGCTTTCAACAAGTATATTGTGCATTTCAGTTGCCCAATAAAGGTATCACTGTTTGATGGGTTTTTGTTTCAATTTGCTAAATGGGCAATACAGCTACCCCTGCATGTTTTAATTATATTCCAATTATTTTAATTTGTAAACCGCTGTGAGTCCCAGTCAAGGAATAATAATAAGAAGAATAAGAATAAGAATAAGAAGAAGAAAGCAGGAAACTGCAGGAGAATCTCACAAAAACACATTGTAAAGTCCCCCAAATTTCCATTCTTTCCTGGTATGCTTCTCCCATCTGTCTTACAAACCTCCAGATAAATAAAGATTAGTAGATTGTGTTTGGAATGGTCCAGCTGTCCAATGCGAAGATAAACATCCCAGCAGATGGAAAGCAATTGATGTATTTGCAACAGCACCAGGATAAATAGAGAGGTGGCAATGCTGCTGAAAGTATATGGAAATTGTAGGCAAGATCAAAGAGGGTTCAGACAGAAAGAATAAATTAATCTCTGATGCTATAATATATCTGTGCTCTTATCAAGGATATAGATTCAAAGCCAATGGAACATTGTCTATGAGAAGACCATATTGGTTTCACTTCAAACTGATTACTAAATATACATAGAAGCACTGAGATCTTCCTGGAAGGCATTGCTGCTGTTGCTAAAGTGATTGTTGTGACTCTTCATAGCAACAACAAATCTTACAACCATGAGATTCCTCTATCTTCTCTTTGCAGTTATGTTCTTTTGCAGGGGCCAAGCTGATGATTCAGGGATGGATCAAGAGGAGAAGCCACAAGGAGAGATTGTGGAAGCTTTGGCTAAGCTTCAGCTACAAGACAATCCTGTTCTAGTTGCAGTTGCTGAAACTGTGGAAGACCAAGGTAATTATGAAATATGAAAAACATTTTAAGCTTGTTAATTTTCTCCAGGGACAGAGGTGTACATTAGTGCTTCTCTCAGTCCCACCATATTCAGAGGCACAGTTAGTGGGAATTCAGGAGAAGGGATTTCTTGTATGCCTTAGTTCCATGCGGTTTTATTTCTACTTCTATCTAACTTGTAAACTGTTTTTAGTCTGGTCTTGGAGTCATGTGGTGTAGTGGTTTGAGCATTGGACTATTAAAATCTTGTGATTGCTTTAAACCAGGAGAAATAGAGGTGGCAGAATCAGGAGAAATAAAAAAGAGATGCCATCCTCATAATCACAGATAGTGCAGTTTAATGGAGATTAACAGACATGGCACATCATTAAAAGGACTATCATGTTAGCCATCATAAGAAAAATAATGCTATCATAGTTTCTGGAGTATGACTCAATGAGCTTGTCCATGCCAAGATAGTAGTGTAACACTGAAAATTTCTACCAGGACCTCTTACAGTTGGACATTTTATTTCCCTCTTAGTAATTCCACAGTAATTGTTCCTCACATCTGTGTCCCACCAGTGGGGACAATATATTTTGGCAGGACATGGGAGAAGTCCTTTTCTGCTGTAGCATCTTGGTTATGGAATATCCTCCCCTTAGAGGCCCAATTGACCTTAACACTGGTGTCATACTGGCATCAATCATGATTTTTTAAAAGTAATGTTTTTGGAGCATAGTTGATTTTATCCACTTAGCAAATGTGCTATGGGCAGTATCATTTTAAGTTGTTTTAATTTTAAATTCTCTGATTTTGAGTAATAAATGATTTGATATACTTTTACCCTTTCAAAAGCATTTCTATTAGTATTTATTGTCTTCAGTTGATTTTATTGCATCCAAACAATTTCAAATATTGCACCCCAATAATCTCAGGTATGGCGTGAAATATAAATATTTTAGTTGTAGAGAGATCTTATAGCACTTTTGAGACTAAATGAAAGAAAGAAATTGGCAGCATGAGCTTTCATAGCTTAAAGTCTACTTTCTGAGGTGCATTTTAAAAATAAACATGCATCTGAGAAAGTAGATTGAAGTCTGCAAAAGCTCATGCTGCCAATTTCTTTCTTTCAGGTAGTCTCAAAGGTGTTACAAGATCTCTCTCCAACTGGTTCTACTGACTAACATGGCTATATCTTTAAATAAATATTTTAATTAATAAATTGTACATCTACAGCTCTGAATATGACCAAACCTGTCTTAGCAGCAGAGTAGGTGGTACACCACCAAAATCCTTATTCTGTCCCAAGCACTCACCTTCAAAAATACAGACTCAGTTCCAGACTTTCGGACAGGACAATTGGTGAGGGAGATGGAATCCTGGTAGACCATGGCAACTCTGTGATAATGGAAGGAATATTCAAAAGTACTGTGTATATACTCAACTATAAATTGACCTCATCTATAAGTCAAGGGCAAATCTGGGGGCCAAAATTATAGATTTTGACATGACCTGTGGATATGTTGAGGGAAAAAAATTACATGCGTGTAAGAGAACATCTAAAGGATGAAGCAAAGAAAAATAATGCCAAAAACCTACAAATTCCAGCAGGTGTAACTGTGCTCACCCTAAAGGCTGGATGGATGAGGGGGTGGGGTGTCAGTGTTTTCAGGACAGATTACACACTAGATTTTCACCAGATGATGGTTCCTTTCTTAATTGTTCTTTTGGAATATAACAGAATATTATAGTAGCTATAGCTACTTATATTTTCATGTAGTCGCACAATTGGGCTGTAATGATAGCATAAAAATGGAAGAGAAAAGCTAATGTATTCTGCCTACATCCATTAATGTATTGTTATTACATTATGATAGAACATTTTGCACATGGGCCATTTTGGCATTACAGCACATGTCTGAAAATCATGTTTCTGCCCTGAACAGAATAAAATAAAATCTATATACTTCACAACATTATTTTTTTAGTGCAAATAAAATCATGGCCTACACTTCAAAGCAAGACTGAAATCCACTAAAAAAACTGATCCTAGCAACGAGAACCAAATGTTTGTATTGTAATGCAGTCTGAGTAAAGGTCCCAGACTGCTTCACCAATAGCATGAATGAAATATTATTAATTTCTGCACCTTCACGATCGCACTTCATTGAGGCTATTGGCAAGCTATTCATGGCACTTCCCCATGAATGAGAATTTGCGGGAGCATTCCATTGTGTGCACAGGAGGATTACTGGATCAGTGTGATGCCATCTGAAAATCTTCACACAATTGTACAATTATATTGGGAGTGTTCCTTTGCCTCTTATTTCTTTTCACCATCTGACAGTCTTCAGAATTAAAGTACAATACTTACATTGACCTGTGAATCAGCTGACTCAGGTTTTTTTTAGTCAATATTTTGATTAATTTTTTTGGACATTCACATGATTTTATACAGCACTGGTTCAAGAGATGGAAAAGGATTACCCTACAACAAGCATTTTTTTGTAGTTGAGGACTTTCTTGACAGAGAAAAATTACATGAATGTGGGTATGTACAAAAACAGCATTTACTAGGGATTAACTCATTTTTAGAGCAGAAAATATCTCAAATCATGAAATGTCCTTCAAAATTTCAGTTTTTGAGGATTTACTTGCAAAAGAGAGAAATAAAGTAAAATCATGTGTAGTCTATTTGGTAATCAAATGTAAAAACAATACATCTTTAGTTTTAAATTGGTGTATGGTGTATTTTTTTTTCCAATAAAAAAGAGGATCTAGGGTTTTTGTGAAGCTTTTGGGCTATATGGCCATTTTCTAGAAGAGTTCCTTTCTGACGTTTCACCAGCATCTGTGGCTGGCATCTTCAACTCCACATAGGAACTAGGGGATCTGAGGGGCATTCTGGATGGCTTTGGCATGTCAAGTGCTGTGTGTGGCCCAAAGGCCATATTTTGTCCACAACTGTTCGAAATACCCCTTCTCCCAAGTTCAACATTATACAATTTCATCTCCAAATCATATTGATTCACTTTGACTTCCCTGCACTCTTTTCAGTAATGTAACCTGGACTTTTTCTTTGTGAAGGAGACTTTGAACTTCAGAGTGGTTTCAGTCAATGTAGGAGGAAACATGGCAGCTGCTACAGGGGTCTTTGCCCTCTTGACACTACAGGCATTGGGAACTGTAACTTTTTTTATCACTGCTGTAAATGGTAAGATACATTCCCTATGAAAATATTTAAATTTGTTTGTTGGTGTCTATTATAAGCAAAAAATAAAAACAAAACAGGAGGCATGTTGCTCTTAGGTCATGAGCCAGTACTCTTTGCCAATGTGCCTTTCCTGTAGGAGTTGTTGGCCAGTGGAAGAGACTACTTCAGAAAGTCATTTTCAGGCAGAGGTTGGATGGCCATTTCTAAGGAATGTTTTATGTGTGCATACAGTAGCAGCAGACTGGATTACAGGGTCCTTGCAGTCCCTTCTATAATAGAAGTCTACAATTTTCATCAGATGTGAAGTAGAACATGTTTCATGTATTCTTTTCCAAGTCTAATTTACGATTTTATGTACAGCACTGTGTAAATTTACAGCACTATATAAATAAAATTAATAATAATAATAATAATAATAATAATAATTCCTCCTCAATGAAAATTACACAGAATTACACAGAAAGCACTTTGTTCATTCCAACATTATTATTTCTCATTGACTGATTCATGTTGCAGACATTTTTTCAGCCTTGTCTATGACCTCAAGCCCAATTTCGTTTCCTCCTTGTAAAAATGGGAAAGAAAATATGCTAGAACTGTACATGTAGATGCATATCATGTCAATTTATCATATTTTCTTTTCTCCTTTTCTTTAACAGAGAGAAGACATGTTGTGGATCACAAAATTGTTCGATTGGTGTGTCAAGAGAAATGTTCTGTCATGAAAAATGAGAAATTTGGTTAGTTTAGGTTTCACAGGATCTGTCATGGCTTAATGTATAAAATGCTAACTGAATATGCTATCTTTTCATAAGAGTGGTGATCAAAATAATAATAGTAAAAAAAAAAAAAAGTTATTGCACAGCCAGGTTTTCAATATATGTATGTCCATATTTCTCCATAAATTTTTTTGTTTCATTTTATTCTAAGAACTCTTCGCCATTATTGTCATAATAACCACCATCATCACACTTTCTATTAAAAAATACAACATAACATAAAGCAAATGGACAAATATATATAATCAAATATATCCTACTCTGAGTAGGAGGTACACTTGGAGTAAGATATCCTATCTGTATTCAGGTTTGCCAGCAGCCTACCAGTGATACTCCAAAATCTAGTGAGGCACATCATTTACATCTTCAACTCAAAGTGATACAAACTGAGGTGTCTGACCCATTTTTAACTAGCAAAATCCTTCATCATTAGCAAAAACCCTTTGAACATAGCAAAGATATTGCTTCCATTAGAGTTATATTTTCTACTTCCCACTGAGGAGAAATATGGTGAGGGGAATATATTGTTTGTTTGTTTTCTTTTGCATTGAGAGCTCAATAAAAAAGAAGATAATTCTGAAGATAATGGAGGGGTGAAAAGTAAATAAAAAAGGGTAGGCAGGAATTGGGCTAGTTGGACAGTGAGATTCCTGACCTATAAGGGTGTTGTGCAAATCAAATATCCCAGGAAAGGCTATTTGATGAAATATCTAGAAATAATATTCAAGTAGAATATGCTCGGTTGGGCTGGGTCGGGTTGGCTCTGATATGACTAATGTTTCTGTTTAAGGGACACTTTTGATCTGTTCTCTAGTTAGGAGGATAGGAACTTTAAAGCTTTCGATGCAATTCATTCTTACTGTCTGTGCATTCCCAGGTGAAAAGACTGACGCAAGAGGGAAGAGGCATGGGTCTATTGATTCATCCCCTCTCTCTTGACTGTCCCTAAGAAGGCATCTGGGGAGGTTCCCCATATCCGCATTCTCTTTTACGTGGTTAAGATGACCACATCTTCTGCACTATGCCAAAACTGACCAGTGTCAGCCGAAGTAGCTGCACCAATACAGAATAAGTAATCTCCAAAGACTTCTGGTGGGAGCCCCAGGCACCGAATGGCCATGTGCAGCACTGACATCACCTGAAACCACATCAGTGTCAGATTGGTGCTTAACTTCTTTGGGGAGTCACCTATAAAAATGTGGCTTGTGTTTGGGCTTTGAGAAGACTTTACAGCTTCAGGGCCACCCTTCGGGATATTGTTTCACCCTGATCATGTCTACTTTCCAGTTTGCACAGTATTGGAAAAAAAATCACTGGCTCAGTTGTGTTTGGAGAAAGTGTACTTTGGCATACATTCCTTCCACATAGAAGCAGCTTCTACAGCACCACCTGCATGGGTGCTTTCTGCTGTTATTTGGGCTTTGGGATGTTGGCACTTAAAAACATTTTGCTCTTATATCCATTCTTCTGGTAATTCCACTTACAGTAATTAGGTTATTATTCTGTTTTCAATTAGAGGAGTTCCATCAGGCGAGGAGCATTTAGTCACATTTTCATATTTGGGGCCAGCCACAGAACTATGGAATTGAGTATTGGTGTCCTCCTGTTGGCCTTGCCCATGCTGGCAGCTTTTAAGTGGGTGGAGACACATTGCATGAAATGGGCATCCTTTCTCCTGACATAGCTTTGTGTTGCCTTAAAATTGGGAATACAATAGCTGTGTATGCATAGGTACAATGTCAGGTGCATGTGAAACTCATAAGCTATGATTTTATAAATTGTTTTCTTTTTCCAAAAATATTAATATTTTAACATAACACATACAAAACATTAAACATAAAAACACAAATAATCATTCTATTCATAATTTCTATTTTCGATTATTTCAACCTACTTTACTTATAACTAAAACTATTACTGAAAACTAAAACTATTTTGTTGAAATAAATCTTTGGATTCTCCCCCCCACCACCACCACCAATTTCTTTCTTATTTAAACTTCCTTTTTCTCTTTCCTTCCACTCTAGCCATTCCTATTTTTTTTCTCATTTCCCTTCTACTTACTCTTGTCCATCCATCCCCTTCTATGTTTTATGAACCCTTTTGAATCTTTCCAGATTCCCCCTTTTCTCCTGGATTTTTCTCACATCTCTTCCATATCTTCCTTCAACTCTCTTTTGCACTTGCCCTTGCCTCCCTTCACTTACAAATTTCCCTGTACATTCATTCTTCCCCTGGGGATTGATTTGAAAGTTATATTGACCTGTCTTAAATAAACCTATTTAACTTATGTTACAGTTTCATTCACAAGATATCCCAATTTCTTTTGTTCAAATAATGGAATACTTTTCTCTGATTTTGTGGAGTATTTAAACCCTTTATATTCCATGAAATAATTTTTTGACTAATATTATTTTATGTGCCTTTCTTACTCTTGTTTTAGACACACACCTCTTAATTTAGTAGTTAGAGTTCATTTGTTTTCTCTTCTCCTTCTTCTTCACTGTCCTCATGATAGCTTGATTATTTCTCTTCGGCGTGGTCATCTTCTTCTACTGAGGACTGATTTTGTTCTCTCTCAGTTCATCTCCTCATAATTTGTTTCTTCTACTGTGGATTCTCAGTTTTTCCTATTTATTCTCCAAAACACCTTTGCTTGCTAACTAAGTTAAACCTTATTCTTTTTTCTTGAAGTTAAATGAGATTCCCTCTGGAATTTCCCATCTGTATGCAATCTTGTGCCTTTTCAAAGATGCAGTTAAGAATCTATAGTCTGTTCTTTTCTTCAGAATTTGAGATGGGATTTCCTTAAGTATCATAAATTCTTTCTTATCAACTAGTAGTCTTGTCTTGTAACCTTTCTTCAAGACTAGCTCCATTGTTTTGGTTCTCACAAAATATTTTGTAATAGCCTTTGAAAGATTCATTTCCTTGGTCACTCTGGAATTAATCCTAAACAATTTGGCAGTTTCTCTTTAGAAGGCACTGTGTGATTCACCCACAAAGTATTGGCACCAAGTAGCTATATAAATTTTTATTTTGTATCTCTCTTAGTCCTATAATCTTTAAACAGAAACTTCTCATTTTCATGTCTGAGATTGTTCTTAGGTCCCGTTCTTTGTCTTTTTCTAGTGACAATTTTAATATCCTGTATTCCAATTCTTCTGTTTTCACTTCCAGTGTATCCACTTTGGTATCTGTTGCTTTTAAGTCTTTTGTTACATTTTCTATTGTTTGTTTGGGACTTTTTATTTCTGTTTTAAAATCTTGTTTCAATTCAGATTTTAAGTATTTCATCTCTTGCACCATGTCTTTCATTCCTTGATTTAGTTTCTTAATCTCCTCCAAAACAATATTCTGTTCCATTTGTCTTGTATTATACTCCAAAGATGGTCTTCTTTGTATTTGTGATTGCACTGCTATATGTTTCCTAAGGAAGATTGTCATTTTTTTAATGTGTTATTGTTGTTTGTTTGTTGTTTTTCAGTTTTCTTATTGGTTGTCTTTTGTTGTAGAAACTTTTTTGATTATTTTTAAGTTTTTATTTTTAAATATACTTTGCAATGTTCTCTTTTCTCCACTAGATTGTGCTCTTGGCTACTGTTCTTATCTTACTCTGTTGAGTTCTGATAATTTCCGTTTTAATTCTGTTGTAGTGTCTATTTCACACTAGGTGTCACTTTTGTTTACCTCTGGTAACTTTTCTTTTATAATATTTCTCTTCATCCTTGAGTTTTCCCTCTCCCACATTTGTTTTGGCTATCTCCTTTAATCTGTAGTCTCCACTGTGTC
Source organism: Urosaurus nigricauda (assembly GCA_034509955.1). Taxonomy (NCBI): domain Eukaryota; kingdom Metazoa; phylum Chordata; class Lepidosauria; order Squamata; family Phrynosomatidae; genus Urosaurus; species Urosaurus nigricauda. Next base: position 372,697,728 of record JAOEGL010000001.1, on the reverse strand, counting down.
TCTTTCACTTTTAAGTTGCTTTCCATTTAATCCAATTTCTTCTAATTCAAAATTCATTAAAGTCCATCAAATTTCATTCAAGTTATTTAAAAGTATTAAGATACCCTGAGGAATGGCATTTTTTTAATTTTCAATTAATACAGTCTTTTTATTTATGTGGTCAGTGAATTTCAGGGTTACAGTGAATCAGTGAATCTCAATTAATTTCTTTTTATTTGATTTAGTGTATTGCTAGAAGCAAGCTGATTTGAACTGTCCTTTGGATAAGTTAATCTGTTCATTCTTAGAGCAGAATTAACTTTATTTTCCAACAGATTGAATGCTATCTAGAATCACAGAATCATAGAGTTTGAAGACACCACAAGGGCCACCCAGTCCAACCACCTGTCATGCATCTACTACTTTCCAATCCAGAGAAAACTAGGTACATTGTGAGGTTCATGTTGAGCAGTCTTGTTCACTATACACTCTGTACCAAAGGACCAAGATCTGACATTTTATCATGTTCATTAATCCAGAGGACTGGTATGAAAGTATAATGCATACTCCTATAAAATGGTAGGCATTCAACTTTCAAAAGACACAGAAGTGTGTCTTCAAACTCTACGGGCCCATTCCCACTGTAGGAATGACCTGCATTCAATCCCAGGTCTGCCATAGGTAAAACCCCGATTCCAAAAGGCCCCTTGTTCACACTCTGAAAGGGGGCATGTTTGGAATGGGGTTTTTTCCTTGGCATGCTTGTCTTTCTCATTGGAAAAGACAACCACTCATCCCTTTCCTTCTCCCTCTCCCCCTTCCTTGGGGAAGCAGCAGAAGCAGGCAGGGAGGACAGATGTTCTCCCTCCCCACCGACACCCATGGATCCAGGGATTCATGGGTGGCAGTAGCCCCAGATGGACCCTCCTCCTCCTTCTCCCCATCTTCTTCCTGACAGTAAGGGCTGTTCGACAGTGGAACTGGATGGCCATCTGTCAGGGATGCTTTGTTTGGGAGTTCCTGCATGGCAGGGGGTTGGACTGGATCGCCCTTGTGGTCTCTTCCAACTCTATGATTCTATGATTCACTCCCTCCCTCTGCTGACCTACCTGGGTCCTGCTTGCCCGGTGGCTGCAGGTGCACTCCTCCTCCTCCATCTGGACTGCTCTCATTCTCTGCCCTGGCAGGCTTACATTAGTAGGAGGCTTGGGCAGAAGGAGAGAGGCAGGCAGGGAAAATGGAGGACAGGGCATGGAGGACTTGTGTGTATGCATGCCTCTGTACTCCCGTCCTGGCCTGCTTAGCCTGGGCCTCCATAAAGGAAGAGAGAGGAGGAGGAGGAGGAGGAGTGCTGCTGCTGCTGCTGCTGCTGCTACCACTGCTGGGCCAGCAGCACCAGGTGGGCTGGCAGAGGGAGGGAAGAAAGATGGGGGGAGGAGGAGGAGGAACCCATGGGGTCCCTCTGGGGCCACTGCCACCCTTGGATCCCTGGATCCATGGTGGCAGAGAATAGGGAGACTGGCAGAGGAGGAGGAAGGAGGGGAAAAGCCAGTGACCGGGAGATGGCAAAGGCCATTGCAGCTGCCGCTGCCATGTCCCTGTCCCCAGCAGCGGAGGTGAATCTGTCACTGTGGTTTCCATTGGGGTAAATAGATTTATTTTAGAATAAATAGATTCATCCCAAAAAACACACTTCGGAAGTGGTGTCAGGAAACTTCGGGGTATTTGGTTTACCCTGCATTATCCCCTTTGGAATCGATCTGATAAGGATCGGAATCAATTCCAAATGGGAACTAAAGTCATATACATTGCATCCTGCTGCAATGTATATCATAGTGGGGATGGGGCCTATGATTCTGTGATTCTGGTCTCTTCAAACTCTATGATTCTGTGTTTCTAGATAGCATTCAATCTGTTAGAAAATATAAAGCCACACCTTAGTTGGTTCCCTGTCTCGCATCAATCCATTAAGTCAATGGCAAAACACTTAATCTGGATGCAGAGCACTGCAGCTTTATCATTCTTGACCACTGTAGCTATCTTTTCCTTGGGAGTCAAAAGCAAATGAAAATGACTGAATTTCATTTTCAAAAATGAAAATGACTGAGTTATTCTGTGGTGGCAAAAGCATCCAGGAACAGGAATTTGATATCATCATCCCATCTACTAGTAACTAACCAGGGATGCTCTTCTGGTTGATACAATTAACATTGACTTACTCTATCAAATGTGATCATTTTGACAGGCATTTTTAAGGACAAAGATGTTCACAGCAATTCATAATAACTTCATAGCAATGCTTTTGCTACTGTTGTAGAACATTTGAAAGAGTTGCCAAAAGCCCTGTCTTCTCCTGTTGCATTAAATGGAGCTGGAAGAACCTAAGGATGTGAAGAAAATACTTGGTGAATAACTTGGCCAATATCTTCTGCCATTCCTTGCTTATTTTAGTGTCCTCAAGCTAGACAGGGGATTATGACTCCCCTGAATCAGAGAAAGAGAGTGGGCAGAGTAGGTTCATGGCGTCCTCAACACATCATTAAATTTGTCGAGAGTGGTATAACGAATGCTGAAGTAATGAATTTCCCTATTGAAGAACTGTCTTTTCAAAGGTGCGAGTAGCTAGCATGTTCAATTTAAATATGTTTAGCATATTTTTTTCTTTGAATGATATGGGACATATTTGGTCAGAAGATCTGTTCTAGTCTCTGTAACTCCAAATTTTACTTCCAGGGAATTTATTCCTCCCTTTTCAAATGAACAGATATTTGTAACATCCAGAAATTCACCTGTTGTTTATTAAATATTATTTATTTTTCCTTCAATAAAATACAGTAGTTCTTTTTAAGATAGGACTTATTGATTGATTGAGAGAGTGAGTGAGTGAGTGAGTGAGTACACAGGAAGGAGTACACAGGAAGTTAACTAGAACTGGAAGTTCAACTACCACGAAAATCTTCATATTGGGGGATTCCATCTGAGTTGAGTGTGGGAAGCAGTCTAGAGGGAGAAAGGTTTGCAGCTTTCTCTTTGAGTTCAGAGACTACAACACTTTTAGGAATGGTAGCAAAAATAACTCATTGGAGTTATGAAACACTGAGGCTGCATCTGCACTCCAAAAATAATCCAGGTTGACACCACTTTAACTGCAATTGCTCAAAGCTATGGAATTCTGGAAATTGTAGTTTGTTGTGTTGCCAAAACTCTCTGACAGAGAAAGCTAAATGTCTCATAAAGCTACAGTTTCCAGAATTCTATAGTGTTGAGCCATGACAGTCAACGTGGTGTCAACCTGGATTATTTCTGCAGTGTGGATGCAGCCTGAGTAGATGGATATTTGGTCGTGAGATGAAATATTCCACTAGCTCTAACAGTGAGTACTTACTGGGGTGTGAATATCTATTTAGTTATTTAGTTATTTTATGACCCATCTTCCTCCCAATATGGAACCATTAGTGGCTCATAAATCTGAGTTAAAACAAAATACAATTACAACTATAGATGGTAAAAGAGTAAAACAACAGCAACAACAACAACATTGAAAATATTAATTTAACACATTTTTCAAAGGCACTTAAAATATATTAGTGCTACAGAAAAAATACAAATGAAAAACACTGGAATTAAGAAATCTTTTAATATATGTTCATAGACAGCAAAACTGAGATGATGTTTTTAACATTTCCACCAGAAAGCAATAATCATTCCATTATTAGGCCTGAACTAATCCATGGTAGGTTTGGTCATGTTTGTTCCTTTGTTTTGGAGTAGCATCCATGGATACAAGAAAAAGGATTCCTCATTTTTAAACATTGTGTAGATGAACATCTGGTTGCTATGTGATGTAAATTCGCCCAATCCAAGATTGAGTTGTTACTGGCATATCACTATATTTTAATAAGATTAACTACTGTGCCTTTTTGAGATCCAAAGAACCTGTGGGAGAGAACCTGGGTCATCATCTACAGCCACAGGTTTTGTTCTGTATTACTCACTTGGCATGGCAGCCAGTATGTAGGTTCAAGTGAAAACATATACCAAAAATTTCTCCACCAATGGAGGGTTTCATTGGTGTGGGTTCTTAACACATTAAAACAATGTTTCTTATTAAACAGGATCATAGAATCATAGAATCATAGAATCATTGAGTTGGAAGAGACCACAAGGGCCATCCAGTCCAACCCCCTGCCATGCAGGACCTCCAAATCAAAGCATCCCCGACAGATGGCCATCCAGCCTCTGCTTAAAGACCTCCAAGGAAGGAGACTCCACTACGCTCCGAGGGAGTGTGTTCCACTGTCGAACAGCCCTTACTGTCAGGAAGTTCTTCCTAATGTTGAGGTGGAATCTCTTTTCCTGCAATTTATATCCATTGTTCCGCGTTCTAATCTCTGCAGCAGCAGAAAACAAGCTTGCTCCCTTCTCAATATGACATCCCTTCAAATATTTAAACAGGGCTATCATATCACCTCTTAACCTTCTCTTCTCCAGGCTAAACATCCCCAGTTCCCTAAGGCGTTCTTCATAGGGCATGGTTTCCAGACCCTTCACCATCTTAGTTGCCCTCCTTTGGACCCGCTCCAGTTTCTCCACATCCTTTTTGAATTGTGGTGCCCAGAACTGGACACAGTATTCCAGGTGGGGCCTGACCAAAGCAGAATAGAGTGGCACCATTACTTCCCTTGACCTAGACACTATACTTCTATTGATGCAGCCTAAAATTGCATTGGCCTTTTTAGCTGCTGCATCGCACTGTTGACTCATGTTCAGTTTATGGTCTACTTGGACTCCTAGATCCCTTTCACATGTGGTCTGTTCATATTGTTGATATCCTTGGTCTTTGATTACTTCAAGGGCTCCTATTGTTGTTATGTGCTGCTCCCTACAGACCTGGAAAGCTCTGTTGGAGCTTTTCATGCATCCCACATCTTGGTATACCCAAAAGTTCTTGAAACCGCACCTGTGCTGCCACATGAAACAAGAGAAGCTCATCCTCTGATGCATCTGAATCTTCATGGTAATAAGTGACAATGGCCCCTTAACAGTACTGAGGCCATAGTATAACCTCCAACAATCTTCTCCTGCAGGTAGTAAGAGGACAAATTCATGCCTTCAACTACCTACAGATTACATGACACTGGGGTGAAGGGTGAAGAATGTAACTCCTGTAAGCATGTGCTGTGTTTTTATCCCTAACACTGTGTCTGACTGAGCAAAGACAATGATGAGGATGTCATGATGGGGCTGAAAATTCTGTATGCAACCAAAGGGAAGCATTATTAGTGCACTTCATTTGGAAAACAAGACATGCCTTGTATCTCTACCACCCAAACAGTAGTGATTTCTCCATGGCTAGTTGTAGTTGTTAGGTCTTGGTCATTCATCTGAAATGGGGCTGAGAGTAGGAGAAGATCCCCTGGCATACTGATAGGCAGCTACTTTCCAGGATTTTACAAGGATTTTACAAGCATGTTTTTTCAGCCAGCTAGAATTCTGTTGGCTAGTCTCAATTAGAGTAGACTCAACAAAGAAAGAAATCCAATAGACTCCACTCTTCTACTCTACTAGGAAAGGTTTAAGATGATGTCCATTGGCAATGTCAGGAACTGAACCAGGGCTTGTTCTTATCCAAAACATTTGCTTTACCATAGACCTATAATGGTGCCCATAGCAGCAACATCCTTGGGTTCATCCTGTTTCTTTCCAAGTGGCTGATTGTCATCTAAGAGTCTAAACCCATTATTTCCATCCAGTGAATTCAGGATATTTACTGGATCAATGTTCTGTAGAGTTGTTTCTTTGTATTGTACAGTGTGTCTCCTGGAGTAGGTGTCCCTTATGAGAACAGAAAGTTGCCCACCAAGATCTAAATACATTACATGCAGCTGCTTGTACTGTATAACAATAATTCATGCATAGGCATTGTATGTCAGTACATCTCTGTGCCCTATAAATAAGTGAACATTTAGCTTTTTAGAATTTGCATAATCTTCTTCTCATGCTCTGCAATTTAAGAGCCTCACTAACATTCAGCAATGAAGGTGGTCTGGATTTTCATTGCTGTCCTTGCAGCTATACCCTTGGTTGACTGTATTTTTGGTAAGTCCTTTCCTGCATTTATGAGAAATGTCTAGACATATAGAACTCATATTTCTTTCTCTGTTTGGCCATTTTTATTCCATTCACTCTAAGCCTTTCAAATCTTTTGGCACTAGGCCCATCCAGATACCCAGCCTCACATCTAGTTTTTGTCCTATCTTGAAATTTGGCCCCATCATATTTGACAGAGGATTGTCAGGTTGGATATTGAGACTCCTGCAACATTTGTCCAACATAGATTGAGAAGCTGTATCAGGTATAATTAAAACCCATCAAGAAACATGAAGGGTCCTGTCTTTCCATGTCTTTCAAAGGGGAACTTTCAGCTGCAGCCATTCCTTCCTGGTGGGGGGCAGAAGGGCAGTACAGTAATGACAACCATGGCATCATTGCCTCTGTCCCCCCTCCTCCCTTTCTCATCAGGGAAGTTGTTTTATGGTTGCTGTTGTTGTGTGTCTACAAGTTCCTCTGACTAATGGAAACTGTATGACAAATCTAGTGCAGGGTTTTCTTGGCAAGATTCAGTGGCATCACTCAGATTGGTGTCATCCAGTGTAATAATTCCTGGTGTCACACACACACACACACAAGCAGTGACTATAAAAGCACAGGTAGCAATACAAATAACAGTGCATACTTGTAACATGAAGGTGAAACCACATGATTTGAAGCATCATTGTAGTTGAGTAATAATGGCAACTCTGATCAGAGCATATGCCATTAGAAGGTTCAAAAAGTAAATTAGAATAATGTTTTAGGACTTTGTCACAGCACCTCTGGTGCCCAATTTACCTCTTCCAAACGTCTGAGGACTACAAACCCAAACATCTGAGAGCAAAAATAATAAATTGGCTCAAATTCCCTCAAAGCCGTTCTGAGGGAAAAGTCAGTGTGATAAAATCAGCATAACTTTTTAAATTTGGCTCAAATTTGGAAAAGGTAAGTCAGACACCAGAGGCAGTGCAATAAAGTCCTTAGTTTTGTCTGTGTATTGCTACTGTATAGCAGGCCTGCACAACTTGGCAGTAGGTAGGGGCCAAAATTAAAATAGACTAAACTTCTTTGGGCTGCAGATAGGTTTTAATTAAAGATTGATTAATTGATAATATTAGGAAAGAATACTTAATAATATTAATTATTAATTAATATCAATTGCCTTCTCCTCCTCCTCTGCCTGGCCCTCTCCTCAGGAGAAAGCTGAGCAGCAGGAGAGCCGTTCCTGTCATTCTCCTCTTCCATCCACATATCTCCTCAGGCTCCTCCACTGCTCAGTTTTCTCCCAAGGAGAAGGCCAGGTAGTGGAGGTGGAGGAGAACAGGCATATTCTTGCCCCTGAAGGCTCTTCCATTGCCTGGTTGTCTCCCAAGGAGAAGGCCAGGTGACAGAGGAGGAGGACAGGCAAATGCTTGCCCTGAAAGACTCCTCCCCTACACAAGAGAAAGCTGGGCAAAGGAGGAGCCTTGTAGGGTGAGTGTTTGCATGTCTTCCTCCACCTGTACTTCTCCTTAGCAGAAAGCTGAGCAGCAGAGGAGCCTTGCAGTGCAGGTATTCACCCATCCTCCTCCTATGCCACCTGGCCTTCTTGTCGGGAGAAAGCCAGGCAGTGGAGGAGCATTTAGGGGCAAACATTTGCCTGTCCTCTTCCTCCACCTCCTGGCCTTCTCCTCAGGAGAAAGCCAGGTGTTGTAGGAGCCTTGCAGAGTGAGCATTCCTCCTCTGTATGGCTCTCTTCTTAGGAGAAAGCCAAGAGACAGAGAAGCCTTGAATGAAGTCATTCCATATCACTGTGGATCACCCAAAATCCTTTGGTGGTCCACATGCGGTCTGCAGTACAGAGTAGGGTTACAAAAATGTTTTTGTGGTTAACTATCTATGGGTTTTTAAAAAAAAAAAACAATAAATTTCTTCTGAAACACTGCACAAAAATTTTATAGACAGTAATTTTCTATTGAACTCAGCAGATATATCACTACAGCACACGTTACTGCATTTAAGAAACAATCAGATATATGTACTGAGTCCTAGTCAACTCTAGTGTCCAGGGTGACCAGATGCCCTAACCACAAATGTAAACAAAACATGGCATGATGTAGGACATTAAAGAAAAATGTAGGACATTACAAACTAGAAACTAGAAACACTACAATAAATATAAATTTAGGCTTCTTTGTCATGCTCAAAATGGAGGACATTTTGGAATTCCTTCTGGACAGAAGGTTGAAATGTAGGACATGTCCTGGAAAAAGATGATGTCTGTTCACTCTGCCAGTGACACAACAGTCCTAACAGTGCCATGATAGCATTTAAAAAAACAACTCCAGTGTACTAACAGGACACCAGAGACCAGAATCTACACTGTTCACTTTCTGCTACAAGTATAGGCTGCCAGGTTTTGACACACATAGGTAACAAGACTCTGAAATTTAATTAATGGGAGGTGACTAACATTCTGCTTATTTTATGCAATGACTGTCTGTCAAAACACCTGTGTCACTGCTTGAAGACTATCTATTCTCATAAGGGACACCTACTCTTTCCTATTTGCAAGTTGGTCTTGTTTAAACTTTTAGGAAGGAAAGCTCTAGAATAGGAGTTGGTATAGGGTAGATCAGCATCTATTACTAGATATCTAGCTAACTTACAAAATGTTGGTAAGAATTCTGAGACCCAAACATCTGAGAGCAACAATAATAAATTGATTTCTTACTATCCAAGCTGATTCTGAAAACAAAAAAAAAGGGGGGGGGGGAGCTCACAGTAGCCAAGAATAGCTTATAAAAAGGCAGCAATCCATTTGAAATCTGTTGCTGTGTTGTGAGCCCCTGCTTTGAACACAAGGGGACTGCTGAGATTGCTGCTATCTGCAGAATTAACAAAACTGAGTTTGATGGTCCCAAAGGGCCTAGAACCTTAGAATCATAGAATCACAGAATTGGAAAAAACCTCAAGGACTATCCAGTCCAACCCCCTGCCATGCAGGAACTCACGGATAAAGCACCCCTGAAAGATGGCCATCCAGCCTTTGTTTAAACACTTCCAAAGAAGGAAAGTCCACCACACTCCAAGGGAATATGTTCCACTGCCAAACAGCTCTTACTATCAGGAAGTTCCTCCTAAATGTTTAGGTGAAAGCTCTTTCCCTGTAGTTTGAATCCATTGTTCTGGGGCAACACCAAACTAACTTGTTCAATCCTCACTATGACAACCTTTCAAACATGTAAACAGGGCTATCATATCACCTCTTAACTTTCTCTTCTCCAGACTAAACATACCCCACTCCCTAAATCTCTCCTCATAAGGCAATAGTTTTCAGAAGGCAATAGTGCCCTCCTCTGGATACATTCCAGGATCAGAACAAGCCGGTCTCTCAGGTTACTGGATAAACCAAGTGTTTATTTAGAACCCTGAGGATGAGAAAATTAGTTTGACTTTACTCAGTGGCAGAGCCCTGTTTCACTTGTAGAAACTCCCAGCACCACTCACCCAACATCTACAAGTAAAGCTCAGAGAGTTTGCCTTAAGGTCACCATAAGTCAGAAATGATTTGAAGGCAGCATAAGTAGGCTGGCTCCCTCTCCAGCCCTGCTTCTCCTTTGGCCCAGAGGCAGAGGATGAGGCCCAGGCAGAAGGTGTTGGGAGGCAGTAAAAGACAGGTCCATTCAGTCTCCAGCCAAAAACATCGTCCCTGCCCTACATGGATACAAATGACACACTGAGATGGGACCTTCTTAAGTGACTTCCTGGGTTGGTTTAACTTTCAACTACCTTAGAAGGTTCCCTCTCACTAACACCAGAACTGCTTTAACCTTTTCAACACTTTCTAGGGCAAGGAGGCAAGTTTAAGGAGCAGTCTCAGAGAGTGTGGGGCCACTGATGGCACCCACAGCCCCAGTTCCACAGTTGAAGAGGTGTGATAAGCACTTCTCTCAAAGCTTTAAGTATATGATTGTGGTAAGAAAAGGGCTCATGTGATAATCTGCTAGGACACAGAGCAATGGATTCAAACTACAGAAAAAGAGATTCCATTGAAACAGGAGGAAGAGATGCCTGACAGTGAAATAAGTTTCCTCAGAGTGTGGTGGAGGTTTTGAAACAGAGGCTGGATGGCCATCTGTCGAGAGTGCTTTGAATGTGTCTTTAGAACTGTGGTCTAGAATTATTATTTTTTTTAGGAGCAGAGTGTCCAAAAATCCATCATAAAATCTTGCGTTCCTGTGGACAGTAGATTATAAGCAATGGTAACATTACTGATGTCAGGAATGTATGAAAGAAAAGCATCATTTTAATATATATAATAGCCTACACTTATAAACCGCTTAGACACTGCTTAGGCGGTATGAAGCAGTATATAAATGGAGCTTGTTTGTTTAACAAATTGTAAGCCGCTCTGATAACCTTGGCTGAAGAGCGGGGTTTAAATAAATAAAACATTATATATTCACATCTTTCACTTCTTTTTCTAGAACTTTCTGATGAAGCTGTGGCGAAGTGTAGTAGCCTAGGTGGTACCTGTGTGGCTATGTGTGATACATTTGGAGTGGTAGTACGACAGTTCAAAAGATGCAGTTTCTTCTATACTTGCTGCAAATATACGAAGTAAGAGCTCTCCTTTTTTAACACGGTGCCCTTATGAAACAGGCATTCAATGTGTTCACCTCAGGATTTTCTATGATCTCATTCAAGATAGTGCACCTTAACCTTTTGTCTCAACTTTCACTACAGACATTTCTCAGTTGTGGTTCTTTTCAGAAGCAACCTCTAAACTTTGCATTATTTTTATTTCCCTATAGGTCTATTCATATTCTAGATATAAATAGTAGGAAAATAACAGCCTACGTGTATGCTATGAATTTGCAGCTCTACTTATTTATTTATTTAAAGGGGGGTAGTTGAAGCCTTTTGGCACAGATGGTGTGTCCATCAGTTAGAGTGGCTCCACCTAGAGAGATAAAGGCAGAGGATGCTCTGAGTGGAACTTTGGAAATGGTCATATTTCATCTGAGCATCCCCTTCCCTCAAAAGCAGTTGGTTGCTTTCAGGTGTGGTGGGACAGAAGTGACTGTATCTACATTGGGATTTAACTTCTAGTCTAACTGCTTTATCACACTATATGCGAGTTAAACAGGAAATCCCTGATGTTTATCATAGGACATTTCCTGTTTAACTCTTGTTTAAATCCTGTTTGCCCCCTAGTGTGATAAAGCAGCAAGTGGATGTATTTTATGAAATAAAACAGAGAAGGAACGATTTATGGATTTTTTTTTTTTTTTTTTTAGATTGGTTGCTGAGAAGACACAGGCAAAGTTTGGACATTTCTTTAGGAATTCAATGAATAACTCCCATTGATTTGTTTGAAAAAAATCTTTGTGGACAAAAATGAAAGCTGATTATAACAGCAGATAATTGTAACCTTTTTATCTGAAAATAATACAGTAGTTCAGGATCATTGGGAGTTGTTAAATTCACTATCTCTGTGAGAACCTATCCAGTCTTTTTAAGGTCCCTGATGACTGTTCTGGCTCCTGTACATTGTGCAACTTTCCCTGCATTGTTTTTGAAAAAGTGGTTTGTTATTGTCTCCAAGAACAAAAAGCACATTTAATCAATTATCACTTTTGTTTGTTTTACAGGAAATGAGAAACCAAGTCCACTCTTCTCCTCAACTAATGATCTAAGATCATCTCATTAGACCACAGGAAAATTGTCCAACATAACTCATTGAGGAGCCTGGTTTTCTCTTTATTTTTTAACATATCATGTTTTCAAGGGATGTATGACATTATCACAATGGCAAAACTCCCATAAATAAATATGAATCTTAAAAACATTTTAAAACAATGATTTGAAATCAGTAAATTTATTAAAGTAAATAGATACCTTTGGAAAACTCACAGAATGTTGTCACAACAGGGCAGGAAGAGGTAGGATTGAAGAGCTAGAAAAGAGCCTAACCAACTAGCTAAAACAGACTTGTGTAGGATCTCTACCTCCAGAGCACATCTAACATGATCTTTTATTTGGATTGAACAACTTCATCCTCTGTTAACGAAATGCAAAGGGTTCCAGGAGGGCACCCACAATTAATATTCAAAGATGCAATTTTTAATAGGTCAAAGAAAGCAAAGAGAGGTTTTTGGCAACTCACAGTGGGGATCAAAATAGTGTATAAGGGTTCTGCAGAATAGAGAACTCCAGAGTGCAGAGTACTTCATTTTATTTATTAATAAAAGGGGAGGGGTCAACAGTCACACAGAGACACAGCGTCAGGCACACATTCAAGAACTAATGATATAAAAAGTGGTAAAACACAGCAAAATTGAGGGGTTGCAGAAGGTAATACTGTATTGTACTGATCTAGAAGTGGAACTCCAATTAAGGGACACTGTGATTTGAAAGTAGATCAGCAAGCTGCCCAGGGTTCATGGCATGGCTAGCACTGATAAGTGGTCATTTCTATAATAAGAAAAAAGGGAATGGGAAAACATCACCGTTGCTCCCCTTTGTATTCATGCAGTAGCTGGAAATTGAAAGTGGAAGCAGCAAAGCAGATAAGGGGTGACCTGGCTGGCTTCCAAGAATGCTGGGAGCTCATTTGCTTATGCAGAACAGGTTCTTTTGGGACAAAAATCCACAAATTAAATCCAAATAGGACATTTAGTGGTATCACCAACTGCAATTCACAAACCTCTCGATGGGAATGAGCCAGTTTTGACAACTGATACTGGATCACCATACTTGTGGAGGCTGAAGAAAATAATGGAATATGACAGAAAATTGCCAGAAGGGTATCTGCAGGACCATTCTTGCACTTGGAGTACAGGCTTAAGTATAGTTGAGAATGAGAATCTGTGGCAATGTCATTCCTTTCATGGTAGCCGCTGTCTCAAACTGTCACAAACACAGTCCAGGCAACCAGCCAAATGCTGATGGCTGCACAGCTGATAGCCATCAGCTAATGAGTACCCACAGAAAAGCTTACAGTTCAGAATGTACTTTACTTTATTAGATATTAGCCTTAAGTCACAAAGAGAGTTCATCAATGTTCAAGTCAGGTAAATGGCACTCCCAGAGTAAACAAACACAGTCCAGGTCAAGCACAGAGTTCAGAAACACACCAGGAAGCCAATTAGGTCAGATAATCTCCAACAACTTCTTGAGGGCAAGGCTGGGAATTTATAGATTAGCAGCTTAATGCAACAGCTGTTTAATTAATTGCTGCTTCCTATAAATTCTCTGAGACTAGGGTTGCCATTTTCCAATTTTTCCTGAGGCAATAATGGATTGGAGTGTCTTAAAAAATGTCCTATCCGGCTGGGTATGTTTGAAGCCACAAATCCTACATTCCTGCTTTACGGTGCTCCTTTGGCACTGCATCATCTAAACGCAGCATCAGAAGATAATAATAATAATAATAATAATAATAATAATAATGTTTATTTGTATTTCCCGCCTCTCCCATTGGATCTAGGCAGGATTCCAACAGTTAAAATATATACAGTTCAATTCAAAACAATTTTAAAAGAATAAAACAATTATAAAATCAATAAAACTTGCCACGTGGTTTTGATCATTAATCTGACAGTTGTTACTGTATCTAGTATAGATCCAGTGATGCCTATCATTCCTACTGGATTAAAGTATGTCAGATGGGTAAACCCGCCAGAAGAGATCCGTCTTAAGAGCCTTCTTAAAAGCATCCAAGGAGGTAATAAGACGGATCTCCTCCAGCAAGTTGTTCCAAAGCTTCGGGGCTACTGCAGAGAATGCCTTGTGGGAAGTTGATACCAGTTGTGTATGGATGGGATCTAACAGATTTTTCCCCGATGTTCTGAGTGTACAGGGCGGATTATGTAGGGAGAGGCGTTCCTTTAAGTAACTCGGACCAGAACCATTTAGGGCTTTAAAGGTAACGACCAACACTTTGTATTGTGCCTGGAAGCTAATTGGCAGCCAGTGTAAGGATTTTAATATAGGGGTGATATGCTCAGATCTTGATGCCCCTGTAAGTAATCTGGCTGCTGCGTTCTGAATTAACTGAAGCTTCCGGACTTGGTACAAAGGTAGCCCCATGTAATGCTCATTGCAGAAATCTAAACGAGAGGTTACCAGTGCATGTATCAATGTTTCAAGGTCCCTCTTACCCAGGTAGGGGCACAGCTGGTGTATCAGCCTAAGCTGGTACCACGCATTCCTGGCTGTCGCTTCCAGCTGAGATGTCAGCTGGAGCGACGAATCCAGGAGTACGCCCAGACTGCGAACTTTGTCCTTTAGGGGAAGTGTGACCCCGTCTAGGACAGGTTGACAAATCTCCATCCCTGGGCTGGGGGTGCCTGTCACAAGTACCTCCATTTTCTCTGGATTCAGCTTGAGTTTATTTCCCCTCATCCAGCCCATTACCGACTCCAGGCAGGCGTTTAGAGGAGAGATGCTGCGACAGTCGGAGACATGGAGAAATATATTTGTGTGTCATCAGCATATTGATAACACGCGCCCCGTGTCTCCGGATGATCTCTCCCAGCAGCTTCATTTAAATGTTAAATAGCATGGGAGACAGAATGGCACCCTGAGGGACGCCAGATGTCAGCTCTCTTTTACGAGAGCAGCTGTCTCCCAGCTTCACCATCTGGAATCTGCCCGAGAGGTAGGAACAGAACCACTGGAGTACAGTGCCTCCAATTTCCATTCCCCTCAGGCATTCCAGAAGGATACCGTGGTCTCGTCTCTCGCTTCATCCTCCGAAGATCTTGTGTGTACCACGGTTGTTTATTCGAAGCAAGTTGGAGAGGACGTTCGGGAGCGATGCTGTTTATAGCCCTGGAGAGGTCGGTATTCCAGGTATTAACCAGGGCATCAACAGAATCACCATCATTCCCAACCATATATCCCTCTAGGGCTTCTTGGAACCTTTTGGGTTCCATCAGCCTTTGAGGGCGGACCATTCTAATAGGTCCTTCACCTCCAAGGGGATATGGGTAATGGCCTTTAGTTCCGCCTTGACCAGAAAATGATATGTCCATGACAGGGCAGTAGTATCGATGACCTCTGCCCAAGGATTTTCCTGATCCATGCAAAAGATCACATTGAGTGTGTTACCCACACAATGTGTCAGCCCTGAGACCAGTTGGGACAGGCCCATGGATGTCATGGAATCCATGAACTCCCGAGCTGCACCTGTCAGTTCTGAAAGGCCGGCCTCATGCATAACAAGATTGATATGCATCAGACTGATATACAAAAGGGTGGATACACACTGATCTTGTTGCACACTGGTGTCTATGCTCAGCAGTCACTTTGCTGGCTCTCCTGTATAGTAAAGTGACAGAAGCCCCTAACTGGAGATGGACGTTACAGAAACTGCCCAGTTCTAATTCTTCCAGATGTGAGGGCCAGAACAGACCAGCAAGTTAAGCCGCTTTCTGGGTGGTTTCAGAGTATATTGTTTACATGACACATGCTCCCAAGATGCCCAGAAGCCACCCAGAGGCAGCCTAGCCAATCACACAGGGGCAGCTTCAGGACACTGTGGGGGCACGGCATTTACATGCTGCATGCTGCCAAAGTTCTCAGAAACTGCCCTGGGGTTGTGGCTGGGCTGCTCAAGGTGGCTTTTGGGCTCACAGCATGTGGTTGCTGTGGCTCTGGAGCAAACCAGCTGCAGAGATCCTCCAATCCACTCTTATCAGGCCATCTGTTTCAGCCCTTAGTCCACTTACAAAGACATAAATCCCCAATAGGATTCTGGCCAGTAGTTTTAAATGAACATGACAGCTGTCTGCATTCTTGAAAACAGCCACATGTCCTTCCAAAGGCTCCCAATAGTATAAAAAGAATACAACAATGAACCAGTAAATTATTATAGCACCAGTTTTTTAAAAGCATCTTTCTCAGTTGCCTGTTAAATGCCCAAAGGAAATGTTAACAAACCTGCCAGGCAGTAGTCTTGACCAGACCAGACCGGCCTTTCATGGAAGCAAGACCCCCAGCCTGGACACAGACACCAAGGAGACTACTGTTCTGCACTCATGAACCATGGCTGTGAGGGTGATGGGATAAAGTGAAAAATTCTCAAAATCTCACAGCCCAGATAAGCTCATTTGGAAGGAAATCATCCTTCAGACACCATGGGTAGGGGCTAGCTTGGATGCTACTTCAGCTGAACACATCTACAAATGCACATCAGACCTTCACAGTGAGCATGGAAAGGACAGAAAAGCATTTTTGATGGTGGAAGTAGGGCTTCTCCTCTTCCAATCTTCTCTCTTTTGCAAATGAATGTTGCTGATTGTGACATATGAATCACATAGCCCTCAAGGAAAGAGAAAAATCCAGGATGTACTAGAACTGTCTAATGTCTACAGTTAAACACCTTTCCCTTTGTGTTCCAGGATATAATGAATCTCCAGCTACTGATGAAGACTGTGGAAAATGGTATGCAGATGGTGCAGTGATCATCCATGTGAACATTATTCAGAAAAGACTGGAACTTGTGACAGCAATATTGTTTGCTGTGCACTAAAAGGAGTTGGAAGAGGCCACAAGGACCATCCAATCCAACTCTCTGCCATGCAGGAAGACAAAATCAAAGCACTCTTGACAGATGGCCATCCAGCCTCTGTTTAGAAACCTCCAAAGAAGGATGCTCCACCACCCTCCAAGGCAGCACATTCCACTGTCAAACAACCCTTACCATCAGGAACTTATTCCTAATATTTCATTGGAATCTCTTTTCCTGTAGTTTGTGTCCATTGCTCCATGTCTTAGTCCCCCTTTCATTCCATGATAAATTATAAATGATGGAATCCATGATAAATGATGTAATCCTCATCAATAGGATTGCATTTTTGCACATCAGCAAGATTGCCTTTTTGGAGAAAGGTCGATCATATCCCTCTCTCCATAAAACTAAGGCAAGCAACATGCAGTCCCTAGATATACTTGGACTCCAGATGTCCAAATTCCTCATCATTCAAAAAAAGTGCTCTTGTTTTGTTTTGTTTTGTGTTTAGGACAACTAAGGCTGCATCCACACAGCAGAAATAATCCAGTTTGCTGCTACTTTAACTGCCCTGGCTCAATGCTGTGGAATTCTGGGAAGTGTATTTTTGTGAGACATTTAGCCTTCTCTGTTAGAGAGCTCTGGTGCCACAACAACCTACAATTTCCAGAATTCCATAGCACTGAGCCATGACAGTTAAAGTGGTGTTGGACTGGATTGTTTCTGCCATGTGGATGCAGTGTAAGGCTCATCAATGCTGTTATTTTTCAGAGAATAAGAATGCCCAGAGCATAGAAGAAGCAATCTCACTATTTTCCCTCAAAATTGTCCTATTGGAAGTATATGACTTTTTAACATGGAAGTTTACTTCATGACTATTTAACATGAATCATATTTTGGTTACCTTGTCTTCCCTTCCCATACTATGTGATAACCCAAATAATTGATTGGCTTCTATATATTCTTGCAATGACTTTCAGATACATGTCCAAATTGTATACGAGAATGAGCTAGCTTTCCTTGTGTCTCCATAAATGTAAAAATATTTAGCTATTTATTTAAATATCCTTTTTGCAGATTAATACTACAGAGTCCAACTTTTGGTCCAATTGAATCTGGTAAGAGACATTTCCCCCAAAAATCTGTCAATTGCCAAAAATGCATCTGACAAATACATTAGGCAATGTAGTCTTTGCCTGCTTCCCCAAAGTCAATAGAGTGTGGCTCATTGTGTGGCCAGTGTGACATCTTGGAAGCAGAAATTGAGGGTAGCAGTGACAGTGCAGTGATAAAGAAGATTGACCCAAAGTAGATATCTTGAAGATGCTGTTGGCTTTCCCCTGGGATAACTTAACTCTTAATTGCCAGCCATCTGCTTTTATTCAAATTCAAGACTGTGTCATAGAAAAGCCCCCAGCTGTGATGTCATCAGGTTTGGTGTCATTGCAAAGCCGTATTTCATGCTGTTACTCCCAGGCTCAGTGTCATCAGGCCAACAGTCCCTCAGCAGATCAGGTTACTAAGAGAAACACTGCAGCCTTTTTGCCATCAATGGCTGGTGGACCAGGATACCTAAAAGACCTGTCCATGTTCAAGATTGTTCTGGTCTGTTTGCCTTGTTCACAAGTCCTGAAGGGATCCAGGTGCCATTTGGTGATGGGAGAGGCTTCCAAGACTTTTCTGTGGTGTTCTGACAGTATTCCTTGGCCTCCTTGCCATCTCCAGGCAGGTGTAGCAGGTCTTTCTCTAGGACCTTCAGTCTCTAGCAGTTCCAGTCTACCTGTGAAGAAGTGCAGTGGTACACTCCATACCAGAAGGCAGACACTCCTTCTGAGGTGTCACCTGGTGCAGTCCATATCCCCTGTACCTTCATGGCATCTAGCCCCCATACATTCTCAGTATTCCAGATTCACCACTCTCCTTTGGTAAGCACTGCTTCATTCATGTATTAAAACCACATGGTTTCTGGTTTTCTTACAGAGATATCATAAGACATCACACAAGATGTCTAGTGTTGCAAGAGGTGGATAATTAGGATTTTATTTCAAATTACCATACCCTAAAGGAAGAGAACAGGACCACTGAATTTCTGCAAAAATTCTCATTTTTCTTCTTATTCTAGGTATAAAAATCAAACAAGAGTGTTTTGACCAGTTTAGTGAATGTTTCATGGGTCCTTGTGAAGGATTCCTTGTGGAGATTGGAACATGTTTGGAAAATGTCAAGTGCTGCCGGCCAATGTAAGATTTTGCTTTTTCTTTTTCAGTCTAAAGCAACAAATTAAGCACTCCTCTGAACTTTTCACATCATGATTTTCTCCACAATAACACATATATACATAGTTCTGTCCTTTCTGTGTTCAAGTGTATGTCTAAAATGTCTGACTTTCTCTAAGCTCATAAGACTGTTTAAATGGAACAAATAACACAGCAGACTATCAAAAATTGTTTTTTCCCCTCATGGACTCCCATTTATGAAACAAAATTGTCCATTCTCAAACACTTATCCTAGAACAGAAATGGTCACTCTGTGATTGTCCCATGAAATGTGCTTTCATCACCATGAGTGAGCCTGCTGCCTTATCTTATCTTTTTGGATTTTTGATTTCCTGCTATCAGAAGACAATTTTCTGCAAAAATACAGTTCTTTGTATAATACATATACAGTTCTTTGTATAATAATCCCAATGGTGAGAAGTTGAAATGGCTGGAAGATCAAGGGCAAATAGATTCATAGGGGACATATGAAGCCATTTGACAACATCAAATATTTGCTAAATATTTTAAATGTGGAGCCATTTAGTAGATTTGAACAGGGCTGGGAAGAAGAATGAGCAACTGAAATGCTACAGAAACATGTAGAGAGATTTTGTAGCACCTTTGACATTAAGTGAAAGAAAGGTCAGTGATCCACTAAACCTACAGGAACAAGGCCCCCAGAAAGATCAGAACCAGCTTGAAAGGTCTTTTTAAATCACATACTACAAAGATACATCATTTTCTTTTTCTCACCTTCTGTTATTGTGTCTTCTTTGTTTATTGTGCATAGCTTTTGTATTATTCCTTTGCAATCCTTCTTTGAAATCTGAAGGAGCTTTAAAGAAACATTCTCCACCATCATCAGAATGTTGTATTTTACAATGGATGACAGAACGTTGGTAGAATCACCCAGCAGTGGACAAAGTGCAGCCCTCCAACTTCAGTACATAGTGGGGTGCTATTTGTTCTCAGGTCTTGGCCATTGACATTGTATGACTTTTCCATATGTAAATTCCATTTATGACTGTTTGTCTTTGATAGTACTATCTGTGGGTCCTGTACTGGCAAAAAGGTGGGATATAAATTGAGTGAATGAATTAATGAATGAACTGACATGTTCTTCCAAACATTTTGGAAAACATGCCTGGTATAAGGACCCACCGACACCTTATGCTTTTTCTTTCAGTGGTTTCCAAATATATATTCTGTATTCTATTTGAAAAAGAAATACTCTTCATTGAATATACCCTATTCTTTTTGCAGCGATCCCTACATTTTATGGATGAATGCAAGGAAGGATCACCGATCAAAAAATAAACACATTATCTATTGCTGTGGGTCTTTATGTATATGCCATTATGCTATGAATATCACCGGGGGGGGGGGGGAGATTGTGCTGCAGTTGTGGCTAGGGTGGGCCTTTCCACTTCATTTCAGGGGGTGGGGGAAAAATAACATCCATAATTTGTCCAGCCAATGTGAAAGAGGAATGGAATACCTCATATGGCAGCATCACAGGTTTCCATTCTGCATAGCACTCGCCTACCTATGAATAATAATAATAATAATAATAATAATAATAATAATTCTTTATTTCTAGCCCGCTCCTCTGTAGAGCACAATCGGAGCGGGGTACAGCAAAGTGGGAGGTTATTTTATGTATGTACATATGCATTAGTTAATGTCTTCCTGTTCAACAGCTGATTGGGACTCACTCTCAAGCTCAATGAATGAAAGCATCACATTGATGTTTCTCCAAAGGGTTTCCATTAGTGATGTAAAGAACATTCATCAAAATTACATAAAAAGAAGAAATATCTGTTATTCAAAGATTTCGAAAGCTTTTTAAAGAGAAGAAATTATGACCACTTCTTGATCAATAAGTAAGAATTTCAATTTTAATTCTATGGCCAGGATCTGAATATTTTGCACAAGCAAAGCTACCATTCATATGCAATTTTTCTAGCAGAGGAATCTTCTTTAAACTTTCTTTTGACATGCTAATTGAGTTTGAAATACCAGGTAATTTGTGTAAATGTTCGCCTCGTCTTTTATTTTCATTTGAGAAATCTGTGAAAAATACTTCAGGGAGAGAAAAAATAATCTTTTGAAGGGGGGCTTTCGAAAAGAATATTTAAAAAAAAATCACATCTAGAAGAAAAAAATGGTTTGTCAGAACACTAATTTCCATTTACACGGTGAATTTTACAGAGCTCCTTAATGCTTCAGCCCCTAATTTCTCCCTTTTAAGAACTTTCTGATGATAAGAGTGTTAGTGTTTGAGTAGCGCAGTCCGTGATGAGGTACCGCAGCTACGTTTGGTGCTAGGGTCACCTTTGCCGCTGTAATGTAGGCATGTGAATTGGAGAACTACCTCTCCTCTTCCAGAATAACTGAAGAGACACTGTAGACAAAGGTCTCTACCATGAGGCTTTTATTCTTAGAAGAAGTTACACTATGTACAGAGCTATTTATAAACATCGATACAGTCCACCATCTATCTACAGAACAAGCCACTCAATCAACTAACTCTAACGTAACCTTCAGCCCAATTGTCAAAACCCAACTGCCAAACCCAACTGTCAACGAAATGTTCAAATTCCCCCAGCCAGCATCTGAGTGGCCAATGTTCATGAATGGTCTTTGGCCATCACACATCGTACATTTTCTTTGGGACAACAAAGAGCTGTTCTTCAATGGAATACACTGCCTTAGAGTGTGGTGGAGATTTTAAACAAAGGTTAGATGGCCATCTATCTGGGGTGCTTTGATTGCGTCTTTCTAAGTAGTAAATTGTTGGACTGAATGGCCCTTGAGGTCTCTTCCAACTATGATTCTATGATTCTATGCCAATCCCCATTCTTCTCGTCACCAGCCTGAACATGCCAGCTACCTCAACATTTCCTCATATATTATGCTCTCCATATCTCTTATCATACTGGCTGCCCTTCTCGGAACCTCTTCCAATTTGTCTATATCCTTCTTTAAAAAGAGGCACATAAGATTAATGTGCTGTACAGTACTTCCTCTCTTTGGCATACTAAGAATTCTGGAACTGTGTCAACCTAAAACTTGGATGTACTACTTAGCCCAAAATACATTGCACTAGGAACATAAGCCAAATGTAGACAAGTAAAAGGGAAGTGAATTCATGTGCAAGACACTTTACTCTCCCAGGAAGTCATTGGTTAAGAAAAGCATGCAAAGAGGAATAAATCCCTTTCATGTTCTTCCTTGTTTTGCAGTAGGTAAAGCAATGAATAATTTTAGTAATGTTCTTCCTGCTGCATTAACATCTTCAAAAACTGTGATATTTTCAAAGATTATGCATGGTTTAGAACTTATTCTGTGCAAATTTGCACATTGTGTGTGTGTGTGTGTTTGTATGTGCACATGCAGAAAACAACAAAATGTTTCCTATACAGAAAGCGCTGGTTTCTGTGAAATAAAACATCCACAAGTAGAGATTTTGTGCAGAATGAATCCCAACTGTAAAAGATTTCCAACAGTCCTGGAGTCTCCTCTTTAGGATTTTTTGGCATTCACGAAATACATTTTTCAAATATTTTTGAATATTCTTTCCATCTCTATTCTGTGATCACTTGGAACAAGCACCTTACTGTGGTAGTGACACTGTGGATGGGAAGATATTCTCTCTATATTCCAATGCACACAGAGACAGCACTTTCAGTTCAGACACATATCATCAATTTATTTATTTAATGAACTAGGTTGTGTGTGTGTTGTGTGTGTGTGTGTTTTAAGGAGACTAATTGTATTGTTGTGCCATGATGACTGATTTCATTCAAACAGTAGAGTTCTTTAGGATGGACAAGACAATATTGGCTGCTGAAAATGGAGTTGGTCCTACTCACCCAAAAAAATAACAGAATTTTAAATTAAATTACCCAAATAGAGGCACAAAAGGATCTTTTCTTTTGACTGTTTTATATTGTACAAGCAGAGTATAACACTCCGCTTGCACAGGTCTGTATTCCTACAGCTCCCAGCCTTATCTGCACAGGTAATGAGGTAGATTGGGGCAGATCTGGGACCAGGATAGAATTATAGTATCATAGAACCCCTGACAGATGACCATCCAGCCTCTGTTTAGAAAAGTTTAAAGAAGGAAGAGTCTTCTGTCTCCGAAACAGTGTATTCCTCTATTGAACAGCTCAGACTGTCAGGAAGTTCTTCCTAATGTTGAGATGGAATCTCTTTTCCTTTAGTTTGAATCAATTTCTCCAAGTCCTATTCTCTGGAGCAGCAGAAAACAAGCTTGCTCCATCCTCAGTATGACACCCCATCAGATATTTAAACAGGGCAATCATGTCACCTCTTAACCTTATCTTCTCTCTGCTAAACATACCCAGCTCCTTAAGTTTCTTCTCATATGGCATGGTTGTTCCTGGAGTATCCTGGCCCATGCAGACATGGCCTCTGAATGAAGATCTGGAGCATGCTACAATGGTCATTTACTGGTGGGAGTGGGATGGGAGAGAGGGAGCAAGTAGACAACAAGGCACCCATTATCTGGATCTTCCAGCTGTGAGAAGAAATCTGAGATCCTCCCAGATCTTCAGACCTCACTGGGGATATCCATGGTATTAGATTCTGGCTCTGCCTGGGGCTTCCTCAAAAGAGGGCAAGAAAGAAAAAAGTATGTTTTTTTTTTAAATCCACAGATTTAAGCACCCATGGCTTGAAAATATTTTTTCAAAAGTATAATGAACTTTCAACTGAGCTAAGTTTTAAACTGGGTGTATATAAGAAATGGAAAAAGGGGGAAATCACTAAAGAAGTATTCAAACAAACAGCTAGCACATGCAGGTGTAAAATCAGAAATGCTAAAGCAAAGAATGAGCTCAGGCTTGCTAGAGAGGTTAAGCACAACAAAAAAGACCTGGCAAAAAGAAGAAGAAGGAAATGGTAGGGCCACAACATGGAGAAGATGGTGAAATGCTAACCAGGGACAGAGTAAAGGTAGAACTGATCAACACCTTCTTTGCCCCAGTCTTCTTAGAAAAGGAAGAGGGTGCTCAACCTGAGGAAAATGGGCAGAAGACACAATAAGGAAAATGCAGCACAGAATAAGTAGAGGTGGTACAGGAATAGCTGGTTAATCTAAATAAAATTGAGGGGTGAACAGGTCATGCTGAAGGAGTGGCTCTGCACCACCCCTTTGCCTGCTGGATTGGGGCCACATGCAACTGCACACTACAGCACCAATTTGACATTTTTCCACAACAAAATGCCACTTCTTTTAGGAACGGAAAAGAAAAACAAAAACAAAAAAACAGCCAGTCTGTTCAGCCCCAAATCTCCAGTACATGATGGACTACATCCAAGAAGGGCAACCAAAATGGTGAAAGGTCTGTTAACCATGCCCTATGAGAAGAGACTTAGGGAGCTGGGTATGTTTAGCCTGGAGAAGGTTAAGAGGTGATATGACAGCCTTGTTTAAATATTGAAAGGATGTCGTATTGAGGATGGAGCAAGCTTGTTTTCTGCTGCTCCACAGTATAGGACTCGGAACAATGGGCACAAGCTACAAGAAAAGAGATTCATTTGATGATATCGTATCACTGGATTGCAACAATGAATTCATACACTTGGAGTATAACAAGTTGGTTGGAGAAAACAAGTTGGTTGGGATGGGAGGCTGCTGTTCAATGCAGAGTAATCATTCTGTTGTAGAGTATATGTTTGGAAAAATGTTAGAACAAAGTAAGTTTATCAGCTCTGATTGGATATATGGTGAGTTAGTGAGTGCTGCTTGGGCTTCATACACTTGCACAACCAACTGGTTGCCAAAGAAATAGGACCACACATTTTGGCCTGTGAAGACATGACTCTCTTGAAAAGCAATTATAGGGCTTTCTAGATTGGCAAAAAGAAGAGTGTTCAAGGCTGCATGAAACTCTAGCCTTTAGATGAGAAAAAGGGAAAGTGTGCCATGAAAACGCTTTTTTTGTGTTTTAGGGGAGAAGAAGCGCCTTTAAAAAGGTGCTGGTTTTCCCAGCTTCTTATTTAAAAACTGCGGAACAGAGCAGCTCCATCTAAAGGCTGTGGTGCAGCTGCTAAGCATTAAGGAAAAGGCAACTTCATGTCACACTTTCCTGCCAATCTAGAAAGCCCCTATATTTGGTAAGGTAGAAGGCAGTTAAAAAAAGAAAAGAAAAGAGGAAGACCATATTTCAGATAGAGAGACTCTGTTGTTTACTGCAGGGTATCATCCTTTGCTTTTGCTGCCATACTCCAAGAGAAACCCAAGGGAAAGGGAGTGGGAATCATGATGACACATAATAAGTGGCTCACTGCCCCAGGTGACAGAGGATGAGTGGTATGAAAACATCATTTTGAACACCGCTATCCTGCCAGAAGTCATCACCTCCCAAAACACTCTGTGATGCACATTTACTGAACATTCCCTGCTCTCACAGATGACATTATCTATGACCCTGTCCTGTCCTTGCCTGGTGATGAATGGCACCATACAGGGACTGCCTTTCCTCCATCCTGTTCAGATCACTTGTCTGCACCCTGTGGTTGGCACTGGTATAGTTGCAATTACCTTCGAATTGACAACAGGTGACAGGGGTAATTTTTCACAGGCTTTGGCTAGGGAATCTCAGCAGACTGGGATAGTAGCCACCCTGGTTGACAATGGGTATACTCACCAGAGGATGGTCTGAGCTCCTCTATCTGTTCCTCCTCCACACCAGGGACCCCTCCTGGGAACTGAGACAGAATAAATTGCCAGCCTCATCTGCTCCCCAGGGTGGCCCTGTTCAGGGGTGCCTGCAAACCCCTAGTCAACAGAAACAAAAGACTTGGTAATTACATGTGGTATCAAACAGCTGCTAGGAAGTGGCAAGCAGGGAGCGATATTCAGCTCTAAACAATTGCCTTTGATGTGTTTGTCACTGACGCAGTGGGTGGTGATTGTACTAGCTTGGCAACCCTGCCATCTCTTACAAGGTGTGCATCTGGTCAAAGAAGAGCAGACACTGACCTCCAAGGGGAGCACCACCATAGGGCCTTAAAAATGACTCTCCAGGACCTTGAACTTTGTTGTATACCTGTTGAACCCCTAGTGCCTCTGGGCATAGCCAGCTGCAAATTTTGTTTCCATGAAAACAGCTGAAATTCCAGATTGTTGACATTATAGTAATCAAACAGCTGAACTTTAAGTTATTTACACAGAACTGCATAAGAGTCTATTTTGTAATATACTGTGGCCCCCTCTTATACTCATGGGATCTCTTCTGGAGTCCGCCTGCCTCCCCCATGGGAAAAAAAACTGGCTATGCTGGAATCCTATTGATTCCTACGGCAGTGCACTCCCATGCCCAGTGGCACACACGTGCCTGCAGTGCCCGCATCATTTTGTCCATTGGAGCTTGCTGTCTGTGTAGATTGTTTTGAATTATTGTTATTTTTATTTTAGAATACATTTTACTTCCACTGATTGCACCATGCTAGTGGCTTGACCTTTGTAGCAAATGTTGCTGAAGTGCTACGAAAGCGTCATCACGTGCGCAGCATTTAGAAATGCTGCACATGTTGTGATGCTTTTGTGCCATGGGAGGGCTCCAAGAATTGTGCCCTTCCTGCGGCACAAAAAAAGAGCTCCAGAATGAACCTCTTTTTTTGTGGCAGTTGTTTGCAGCGGCCTTTAAACAGCCGTGGCAAAGACCCGGGGAGAAAGGAGCCGCAGCGGCGGCCCCTTTCTCCCTTCCCCACCGCCAAGGGAAGTGGGGTGCAACGGGCACCCAGTCGCCTGCTGCACACTGCTTTGAGGGAACTGGCAATTTGCCGCTTCTCAGCGGCCTCTGGAAGCGGTGGGATGGGGCCGCCGAGGCTGCTGGAAGCGGCGGGATGGGCCACCGAGGCTGCTGGTGTGGCAGCCTTGGCCCCATCCCGCTGCTTCTCAGGGTGGGTAGAGACTGCCCCTTTTTGGGCAGTCTAAAAAGCCCCAAGATTCCCCTTCTTGCTCTTGTCCTTCTCTCAGCTGGGAACCTTAATTCTTATCCCAAGTTTGTGATTTGCCAGAGTGCTATGGTCATATACATAAGAACTTTCCCCATTCTTATTTTGATGTTCTCATTTTTTTTCCAGCCTCCACATTGTAGCTCAGCAGCAGGAGTAGGCCCGATCTGCAACTAGAAGGGCTGAGACTATGTGTGAAAGGGATCTTGGAGTCCAAGTAGACCATAAGTTGAACATGAGTTAAAAGTGCAATGTGGCAGCTTAAAAGGCCAATGCGATTTTAGGCTGCATCAACAGAAGTATAGTGTCTAGATCAAGGGAAGTAATAGTGCTAGTAGTCTGGAGAATGAAGGTTAAGTGGTGATATGATAGCCCTGTTTAAATATTTGAAGGGATGCCATATTGAGGAGGGAGCAAACATGTTTTCTGCTGCTCCAGAGCACAGGACCTAGAACAATGGATGCAAGGCAGGCATCACACTTTTGACTCATGTTCAACTTGTGGTCTACTTGGACTCCTAGATCCCTTTCACACGATATATATATATATATATATTCAGTTCCTTTTGGAGAGAAATGTGGGATAGAAATCAAATAAATAAATAATAAATAAATATTTCTATAAGACCTCTCCTGCCTAAACAATCCCCTCAATTTTTTTTTTTGGTCTCTCTCTCTCTCTCTCCTCTCTCTTTCTGTTTTAACATGTATATTTTGTGAATTTTTTACTAAAGGTAAATTCCCCTTTGACATGATTGTCTTTAGTCATATCCTACTGTAGGGGGCAGTACTGATCCCTGTTACTAAGTGGAGGGAGCCAGCATTGTCAAAGATGGGTAAGCTGCCAGCCTCATCTGCTCCCCAGGGTGGCCCTGCTCAATGGTGCCTGCAACCCCTAGTCAACAGAAACAATAGAATTGATAATTCATGTGGCATCAGACAGCTGCTAGGAAGTGGAAAGAAAGGGGGGGGGGAGAGAATTCAGCTCTAAATAATTGCCTTTGCTGGAGTTTGTTACTCACCCAGTGGATGGTGATTGTACCAGCTTGGCAACCCTGCCATCTCCCACAAGGTGTGCATCTGGTCAAAGAAGAGCAGAAGGTGACCTCCAAGGGAAGCACCACCATAGGCCCTTAAATAATGATTCTTCATTATTTTTTGTATACCTGGCTGCCGATCTGTAGATCCCCTAACACTTCTGGGCATAGCCAGCTGCAAATTTTGCGCAGTTTCTGTGAAATTCCATCTGAAATTCCAGATGGAAAGCTCTGGTTGTTGACATTATAGTAATCAAACAGCTGGACTTTCCCAAGGAAAAAAGCCCAGGAGGAAAGAGGAGGAGTTTGCGATGACTTTGGAGATGACTTTGTGAATAATCAAAACCCCAAGTGCCAAAACCACATCATCATCATCATCATCATCATCATCATCATCATCATCAATGTCCTCATGTGTATTGATCCATGGTTCAAACCTGAGGAATCCAGAATCTGCTGTCAGGTTGATGTACCGTCCCAATAACTTCCTCATGTATTGCACACTGTGCCCTCTTCAGGATTATTAAATCAATCGGTGAACAAACTGACATTATGTCATTATCATTGCTGAAAAAGACTTACGTGTCACTGTTTCACAACGGCTTATATACAGCTGGGCTTTCAGCCTTTAAGAAGACACAGAACCTTCCTCTCTTACTGTCCAACTTGAGTTCCTGTTGAGTCCCAGCTTACCTTCAACAATGCAGATAAGCTGGCTGTCCATCATTGTCCTTTCTGGAATGTTCTTACTTTGTACAGGTAAGGCATTTCAAAGACTGAAAGTCAACTGAGAGAATTCCAGAGTGATAGGAGCATCTACTGTTTCTTTGCTCAATGAGACAGAATCCTTCAGAACTAATCTGAAGACCTTCAGAAGAATTTTCTCCCCACTCCACTCAAAGTGGACCTCTAATTTACTTTTGTTAAGGTCTAGAAAGGTCTTTTCTTTTTCTCTGCCACTTGAAGGTGGGAGGAAAATATCCCTAGCTAACTTTACTTGTGACAGAAATTACCTGCAAGGTGAATGACTCGCCCTCATCTGGCAATGTGAACAGTGATGAAGCAGAACCTAAATGTTTTGAATATTTTTATGAATAATAGAAACTGAAGAGGAGAGAAGAATTTTCATACAAAGTTGCAGTTGCAGTTGTGTCAGAATCATGGAAGGTCTTTTTTTTAAAATATCCCATCTTGATCTTTTCAGGAAATTTTACTCCCAAAACACGCAAGGAGTGTGAGGGGAGAATGAGGGGTTACTGCATGAAAGGGAAATGTGATTCGGGGGCAGAGGTCGGATTATGCGAGAAGAAAGTAGTTGGGAAGAATATTGTTTGCTGTAAGCCAACAGGGTATGTTTTTAACTTTCTGGTTGATTGTTGCTGTTGATAAATGCCATTGAATTGACTTTGACATGTGGTATCTGAATGAATGAGAGACTTCGAAGACCTCAATTGGGGCAGTGACTTCCTTGGTTAAGTCTATCCACCTTGAATGCAGTCTCCCTCTTTCCCTACTGCTTTCTACCTTGCCAAGCATTATTTTCTTTTAGAGTGTGTCATCTCTACTTCTAATGATATGTCCAAAGTATGACAGACTTAATGTAACCTTGGAGTTTGGGAAGAGTTTGTGCTCAGTTTCCTCTAGAGCCCACATATTTGTCTTTTTTGGTGCATCTACACTTTAGAAAGAATATAGTGTGACACTACTTTAAGTGCTATACCTCCATCCTATTGTATCCTGGAATTTATAGTTTTACAGAGTCTTTGGCCTTCTCTGGCAAAGAGTACTGGTGTCTCTTAATATTCTATAGGATGGAGCCATGGTAGGTAAAGTGGTGTCAAACTCCATTATTTCTATAGTGTAGATGTACCCTTTGGCAGTTCATGGTATCTCCTCCACCACCACAGTCCACATGAGCTGAATCTCTGTGTCAACTTTCTTCACTGCCCAGCTTTCACAAGCATATATAAAATTTGTAAATAAAAAGGCATGGGCAATCCTGACCTTGATTTTCAATTATACATCTTTGTCTTTGTTCGGAAAGTTCTCGGCTGTAAAGATGTGTATATTGCCAAAGTTATATCTTTCTCAATGCTTTCCTATAATAATTAATGACAATTCCTTTCAAGAGTTGCAGTATCAACTGTTATACATCGACGTAAATAAACCGAGGATCAAGTTGAAGTTGCTAGAGGATGAAACAAGAAGAAGAGGTATGGGGTTACCTAACTTGAGATTATATTATTTTGTGTCATGTCTAGAATGGCTAGGACTGGATAACAGAAGGCTGTTACAGTTGGAAGGAATTAACAATTTCCTACCTGTTTTATGATAAGATAAAGATAAATAAGGATATAAAGAACCATTTTGTAAGAAAGGCATGATGGAGAGTATGGGTGTGTGTATGTATACACACACACACACACACACTTGACAAATGAGGCATTTCATTACAAGGAAGAAATTATGGAAAATAAATTGCTGAAATATGAAGACATTTTGGTTTTAGAGAATATAAATACAGAATTAAATCAAGCGAGGAATAAAATATGGAGGGCATATATTGTAGTTGATTCCAAAGTTGGGAACTAAAAGAAAGGTTTGTGAATGACTAAAAGATTTTGGATTTGTGATAGAAGAAAAATAAATAGAAAAATATTACTGAAAGAAAGCTATCATTTATTATTTAAGTTGTAGAACATATTACTTAAATGGGATATGGAGGACAAAAAAGTTAAATATTGCATGGTTAGCTGTGCTCAAGTTATAGGGAGTCCAATACAACTGAAAGATTGGGAGGGGAGATATGAAAGTATAATCTGAAATATATAATAATGAAATACATATAAACTATGATTTGAAAAGAAATTATTATAAACTCCAGTATAGATGGTACCTAATATCAGAAAAGATGAATAAGAAAATGAACAGTAACTGCTGGAAGTGGAATGTAGATAAAGGCACATATTTTTTCAGATGTGGGTGAAGTGCAGAAAGGCTAAGCTGTACTGAAAATAAGTACATGAAGCGACAGAAAAGATCTTAAAGACAGAAATCAGGAAAGTACCCAAAATGTATGTATTGGGGCATCTAAACAAAGATCTTGATTGCTCATTTGGGAAAATGCTTTTTTATTTAATTACCACTGTCGGGTGATTTTTGCAAAAAGATGAAAAGTAGGGGGGGGGGACCCAAGATATCAGAGTGGTATTGGAAATATTATATAGAAATGGACAGATTAACTATTCTGATTAGAAATAAATCAATAGATAAATTTGAAGAATGCTCAGTATTAACAGAAGAGATCCAGCTATTGCTGAACAATGAGAAATTTAAAAAAAAAACACCTGTCCAGATATCATTACTGAAAAGGAGAATAAGATAAAATAAGGAAGAAACTGGACTAGGGACCTTATCACTTCCCAAGAGTAAAAAGATGCCATCTTTGTCCCCTCTAAGTCTGCTTTATTTTCGAGTTACTTTTGGTCTGGCAAAACATCATGTGATAAACGTCCCACATTTGTGGGCTTTTTAAAATTTAAAGCTACTTTAAATCCCATTTCTCACTAGTGTGATAATGTCCTAAGAGAAATTAAGCAAAATAACATGGATGGTGAAACATGGTAGTTATATAGTTGTAGTAGATAGATAAGAAGAGCACAGAAAAACAGGTAATGAAAAGCAACTAAGAGATGGAGTATAAAGAGAAAATATTCAGAAAGTAGTTACTAGGGAGTCATTTTAGTTTTGTTTAATTGTATGTAACGTATGTATTTAATATAATGAATTTAAAATTGTAGTTTGTAGTCTGTATTGTTTGTGTTAACATGCTCAATTTTTAATTCTCAAAATTAATAAAGATTATATATTTAACTGTTTCAATGGGGTTACTCTAACAATTTAAAATATTACGTGTAGTAGGTATCTATAGAAGAGTACATATTCTTCATTGACTGAGATAGTGAGATACTTATATTTGAATGACAGGTAGAAAACTTTCATCTTTCCAATCTTGGAGGAGTATGGGTCTTTTAGCTAGAAGAAGAGCATGCAATATCCATCCAAGCTGATCACCTAGATATTAGGTTGTAAGTCCCAGGGATCTAATTCCAAAGTCCTCATGCACCTGCAAATAGCCACTGTTTTTCTGAAGACCAAAATAATTTGTTCAATAGAGCCAGATAAAAAAAGAGCAACTACCTAAGACATGACTATTATCTGCCATATGGAAGTGTTATCAGGAGCAAATCACCCACATTTAGCTGAAATGGCCAATTTCTTTCTACAATGACAATGTGACATTACTCTGATCATCAGTTGTTGCTAAAGAAGATATAGATTTAAATAAAATAAAATATTTTAGATATTTAGGCTAGGATGGTTTTTCATTGGTTTGTTTGTTTGTCTTTATTCTGCTCAATCCGCGTATTTTATGGTGATTTTATTTAACAGAGATATTGTTTCTAGTGTACAATACTGATTACTTATGTTTAATTACTGTAATCTGAGGAAAAACTAAAAAAAGTGTGACTATGTCACTACCTTTCCTCAGTATTTTGCTATAGGAGATATAATGCCTTTATCAAGGGAGGTTCCATTCATGCAAGGGAGGTTCCATTCATGCATTATGGCTACTGGACAGTGCTAGTGGTGATGGCATTATATACCAATATCAGATATGCCAATATAAGGACCACTTCCACTGACTCTTGAATTTCCTTTTCAAAACCCAGCTATATTTTAGAATTCTGGAAAAATCACCATGTAGTGATTTCAAACAGTATTTTCCACATAAAGTATGAAGAAATTACTTCCCTTGTTTATTTATGTGTCCAGTTTAACTTTTTAAAAGCCTCTTATCTTGTTACAGAGCTATAGAATGCTGAACCAAAATTGCTAACTACTGGAGTCAGATCGAAAATCAAGGATCAATCAAGCTGTCCTTTTTCTTTATAGCACTCTCAGAGCCTTTCTGGATAAAGAGTGGGGGATTAACATAGTAAATCAATAAATACATTATAATAGTCACAATGATTTGAATAAATATCTGATTTGTAGCCAGAGTTTTATGCGCCTATGTTTATCACGATGGATGAAATCTATAATGCCCAACTCACTCCCTAACATAAACACACATGCAATACTCTCACATGATCTGTCATGACCACAAATCTCTGCTCATCTTACTGCATTGTAGAACAAAGAGGACACAGTGGATTTCTTTTTTTCTTATGCAACTTCCTCAGACATTTAATAAGAAGGTCAAGAGGCCATGTAAGTGGAAATAACAGAGGAAGTGAGTCAAAAACTTTCCTATAGAATAAGCTAGCAAACTGGAGATCTCTATAAAGTTATATCCCCAGTAGATTGAGCTCACTCACAGAGATTGGTGAATAAGTCAAGTCATCAGAGGCCTTGTACGTTGGTGTTTACTGGGGGATTTTTTGAGAAGGAAGCCCACAGTCCTGTTTCCTACTGTTCCTTACTTAAGTGGAACACACTCCCTCGGAGTGTGGTGGAGTCTCCTTCATTAGAGGTCTTTAAGCAGAGGCTGAATGGCCATCTGTCGGAGGATGCTTTGATGGAGAGTTCCTGCATGGCAAGGGGTTGGACTGGATGGCCCTTGTGGTCTCTTCCAACTCTGTGATTCTATGATGCTATGATTCTACGATTCTTAGTATGGACACTGAGGGAACTGTTGCAGTCACCTGCAACACTTGTGGGTTGTCTTCTTGCCTACAGATGTGGTGAACTTCACATGCACCAAGTGCAAGTTGGTAGCCTTCTTGGAGGAGAAAGTCCAGCGGCTGGAGGTCCGGGTAGCTGCACTTCAGCATATTAGGGAGCGAGAAGTTTTCCTGGGGGTAGACAGCTTGAGGAATGTCACACACAGAAGGAGGGAAACCAGGGATCGTTCTGGGAGCTTGCAGCTACAGAATCAATTTGAAGCTCTTTCTCTTATCAGGGATGATGAGGAACAGCAGCAAAGACAGATTCAAGGACAGATCAGGGGAGCCTGATGGTACCACTACAGGGAATAGTCACTGCTAAGACTCAGAGGAGGTGCATGGTGGTGGTGGGGGACTCCTTGATGAGAGATACAGAAGCAGTGGTTTGTGGGCCTGACAAGATGTCTCAGGAGGTGTGTTGTCCTCCTAGGGCAACGATCCGTGATGTGGTGGAGAAGCTGACAAGACCTTTCAAGCCCACTGATCATCACCTCTTCCTTTTGGTCCATGTGGGAACCAATGATACTTGAAGTTTCAGACTTCAAAACATCAGAAGGAATTATGAGCCTCTGAGGAGGAAACTGAAAGAGATGGGTGCACAGTTTATCATCTCATCTCTTCTCCTAGTTGAAGGGCATGGTCTGGGAAGGGAAAGGAACATAGCAGATGTAAACAAGAACAATTTGGATTCTTGGATCATGGGCTGTGGTTCCAGTGAGGGGGAGGGGCTTCTGGCAAGGGAATTGGCAGAAACATTTTTGCCAACAGTCTCAAGAATTTGATCAAGAGGGCTTTAAACTGAGTTATGTGGGGGAAGGAGCCAGTTGTCTGGAAAGCAAAAGGGCTGGAGAAAATTGTTAAAGTGTGACAGAGGGAACGAGGTAAATGCAAGGATCCAACAGTGGGAGGCAAAAAATCTTGCACAGGCAGCAGGTAAATGGAACACATGGTTTTAAATGTCTCTACACTAATGCACAGAATATGAGAAAAAGCAAGATGAACTTGAATTCCTAGCACAACAAAGCAAATATGATATAATAGGCACCACTGAAACCTGATGGGATGAGCCTCATGATTGGAATGTAGAAGTAGAGGAGTAGAGCCAAACAGGAATGGAGGAGGAATAGCGTTATATGTCAGGGATATTTACACCAGTGAAGTGATCCAGGACATCAGTCCTTGAAGCCAGGTGGAGAGCCTCTGGATAAAAATTGAATGGGAGGAAAATAACATGGTTGTCATTTGGGGGGTCTACTACAGACCCCCAAGTCAGATGGAGGAATTAGATGATGCCTTTGTAACACAGATGACCACACTCTCAGAAAGGAGATATGTGGTAGTGATGGGTGATTTCAGCTCTCCTTATATTTGCTGGAAGTCAAACTCAGCCAAATCTAGCAAATTCCTTACTTGCCTTGAAGACAATTTCATTGTCCAAAAGGTGGAAGAAGCAACAAGGGAGGCAGTTATTTTAGATGTGAACCTAACAGACAGGGATGACCTAGGTAATGAGGTGCAAATGTGTGGATCCTAAGGTGGGGGTGATCATGTTCTCCTGGAGTTTGTTATACAGTGAAAAGGATAAGCCAGGCATAGTCAGACACACATTCTAGACTTTAGGAGAGCGAATTTGAGTAAACATAGAGAAATATTGGGGGTGATCCCATAGTCAGGAATACTAAAAGAGAAGGGAGTTCAAGACAGATGGAAGCTTCTCAAAAGCGAGATACTGTAGGCACAATTTCAAAGAGTTCCAATGAGGAAGAAAAAATGGGAAGTGTTTCAAGAAACCAAGATGGATGATTAAATGCTAACAGGGGATAGAGAAAAAGCAGAATTACTCAACACCTCCTTTGTTTCAGTCTTCTCAGAAAAAGCAGAAGCTGCTCAACATGAGGATAATGGAGCACAGGACAGAATAGGGGAATTTCAGCATAAAATAAGTAAGGAGATACTACAGGAGTACCTGGTTAATGTAAATAAATACAAGTCTTCAGGACCAGATGAACTACATCCAAGGGTATTAAAGGAATTGGCAATTGTAATATCTGAACCATTGGCAATAATCTTTGAGAACTCCTGGAGAACAGAAGAAGTCCCAACAGACTGGAGGAGGGCAAAAGTGGTCCCAATCTTCATAAAGGGAAAAAAGAGGATTCCAACAATTATTGTCCAGTTAGTCTGCATCAATACCAGGAAAGATTCTAGAGCAGACCAAGCAAGCAAGCAAGCAAGAAGAGCCCTCCCTTCATCCACCATCTTGAGGAGGAGAGAAAGGCAGGCCAGCTCCAACAGGCCTTGCCTGGAAGCAAGAAGAGCCGTTCCTCCATCCACCATCTTGAGGGAGAGAAAGGCAAGCCAGCTCCAACAGGCCTTGCCTAAAAAGAAGAAGAGCCCTCCCTCTGTCCATCTGCCTTGGTCCGGGCCACAGAGGGAGAGAAGATCTGCTGGAATTTCCCCCTTCCCCACCACCTCTTCCTTCTCCTTTTGTATTGTGTCTTTTTAGATTGTAAGCCTGAGGGCAGGGAAATGTCTAATTAACAAATTGTAAGCCGCTCTGATAGCCTTGGCTGAAGAGCGGGGTATAAATAAAACATCATCATCATCCTCAGCAGCAGCAATAGCAGTATTAAACAGAGAGTCTTTGAACATCTCAAAGGCAATGTCATAATCACAAAATGTTAACATGGGTTTCAGAGAAACAAGTCATGCCAGACAAATCTGATTTCTTCTTTTAATAATAATATTTAATAATAAAATAAAATAAAATTTACCAGCTTGATAGATGAAGGAAATGTCATAGATATAATATATCTTTATTTCAGTAGGCTTTTGACAGGGTTCCCCATGACATTCTTGCAAACAAGCTTGTAAAATGTGGGCTAGATGTAACTGGTTGACTGGCCAAAGCCAAAGGGTGCTCAATAATGGTTCCTTTTCATCCTGGAGGAAGTGACAAGTGGGATGCCACAGGTTTCTGTCCTGGGCCCAGTGCTATTCAATATCTTTATTAATAACTTGGATGACAGTATTGAGGGCCTAGTTATCAAATTTGTAGATGACACCATATTAGAAGGAGTAGTTAATACACCAGAGGACAGGATCAAAATTCAAAATGAGCTGAATAGACTAGAAAGCTGGGCCAAAACTAACAAAATGAAATTCAACACGGAAAAATGTAAGGTACTTCACTTAGGACAGAAAAATGAAATGCACAGATATAGGATGGGGGAAACTTGGATGAATGAGATTACATGTGAAAGGAACTAGGAGTCCAAGTAGACCACAAGTTGAACATGAATCAATATTGTGATGCAGCAGCTATAAAGGCCAATGCAAGTTTAGCTGCATCAATAGAGGTATAGTGTCTAGATCAAGGGAAGGCCTCACTCATCAAGGGAAGTAATAGTGCCACTCTATTCTGCTTTGATCAGGCCTCACCTGGAATATTGTGTCCAGTTCTGGGCACCCCAATTCAAAAAGGATGTGGAGAAACTGGAGCGGGTCCAAAGGAGGGTGACTAAAATGGTGGGGAGAACGTTTGTCCTCCTCCAGTCTGCTGGAACTTCTCCCATTCTCCAGGAGTTCTCAAAGGTTATTGCCAGTGGTTCTGATATTACATTTGCCAGTTCTTTTAATACCCTGCCTGATGAAAAAGCCGATGGAGCTTGCAACAAGTATACTGTGCATTTTGATTGGCCAATAAAGGATTTTTGTTTGTACTCATTGGAGGGTTGAACTAAGACTTATTGGAATGGTCTGTCCTTTTGTCTGTCCATTGGCTGTCCATGGAATAGTGGATGTACATCCTATATAATACATATTGGTGTCTCTTATTCGAAATCTGAAATCTGAAATACAGCCTGCCTGCCTGCCTGAGTTGAGCATCTGCGGGTGACAGGCCCCATTGATTTCAATGGCCACACACTTGAGGTCCCACAGTTTTCACCAACCCTTGGGGGGGGGGGCACAGAATGGAACATATGCAAGTAAGAAGAACCCACTGTCCTCCAAAAATCCCAACTTTTTCCACAGGCAGCTGAGATAGTGACAGATTTGCTTTACAGTTTTTAAATATATCCAAAATTTGCTTCATGCACAAAATTATTTAAAAGATTGTATAAAATTACCTTCTGGCTGTATGTATGAGGTCTATATGAAACACATATAATTTTGGTCTTTACGCTTGTTTCATTTCCTAGGTATCTCATGATTATATGTGCAAATACAGGCATTTAAAATCCAATCTATATCTTATATCTATATGACCTGAAATTCCAAACACTATTGATCCAGAGCATTTTGGGGAAGAGAGACTGTTGCATTGTTGTGAAAAATTTCAACTGAGTCTTAAAGGGGTATTGTGTATGAAATATTCAATTATACCTTACAACACAGTAACTAGAAAAAAATAAGGATCTGGTATGTGCATCTGATCTTAGCACAAAAGACTGTTGTATTGTGAAAAATATCATAGAATCATAGGAGTTTATCACATGAGGGAATTTGGGAGTATACTCCAAAGGCAATCCAAATGCAATCATGGGGTTTCACGTTATTGCATGATAACTTATCTCACGTAATTTCGGGCAATGGGAAATCATTCCGAAATCAATCATGGGGTTTCACGTAATTGCGTAATAACTTATTTCACGCAATTTCAGACAATGGAGGGTCATTTTCAGGGAATGGGAAGTCACTCTGAATGCATTCCGAATGCAACTAGAACTCACGTAAATTTGCTAAACTAGCGAATTTACGTGAATTCGAATTGATTCCATTCGAAATTGGGAGAAATTCCTCCCCATGTGATAAACTCCATAGAATCATAGAGACCCCAAGGGCCATCCAGTCCAACCCTCTGCCATACAGGAACTCCCTGACAGATGGCCATCCAGCCTCTGCTTAAAGACCTCCAAGGAAGGAGACTCCACTACAATCCGAGGGAGTGTGTTCCACTGTCGAACAGCCCTTACTGTCAGAAACTTCCTCCTAATTTCTAGGTGGAATCTCTTTTCCTTCAGTTTGTATCCATTGTTCTCAACTGAGTGTTAAAAGGTGATTGTGTGTGGAATATACAATTATGCCTTACAACACAGAAATTAAAAAAAGATGCATCTGATATGTGCATCTGATCCTAGAACAACACAATAATTGCTGCTAAAGATGAAGTCTTTAACAATAACCAGCAAAACCTACTGCTTTTGCAAAATCTGCAAAAAAAAAAAAAAAAAAAGGGGGGCGATGGCAAAACAATAACTTTCTTAGCAGATTCAC
This sequence comes from Urosaurus nigricauda, assembly GCA_034509955.1. NCBI lineage: Eukaryota > Metazoa > Chordata > Lepidosauria > Squamata > Phrynosomatidae > Urosaurus > Urosaurus nigricauda. The sequence continues at coordinate 372,658,863 of JAOEGL010000001.1, read as the reverse complement.
AGTGAAAGGACACCTGCTTCACATGCTATGTGAAACACGCTTTCAAAAGTCACTACAAGGACATAGGATGTGTAAAGTTTAGATGGGGTTTCATAAATAAAAGGAAGAGTACATGGGAGACAGTTCTGCTGTGATTCTTGCCATAATGTCTATTTCTCATGATATCTAAAAGGATGCGAAAGGTTTATAGGTAATGCACCTCCAATGGCTAACTATCCAAAATAAGCTGCTGAAAATACACAACCCTCTTAGCTTTGGTCACCATCCCTTGTCACTTCTTCACATTAGGATGCAGCTCTCCTTACATACAGTATCTGAATATAAAGAAATAGCCCTAGAACTCTGTCAGTCACTGGTGCTGCCATGATAATCATTAAACTGAAAGAACATATGAAGACATCCATCTTGAATGTAAAGAAACAACAACAGCCAAAGTTTCCCGTGTTGTTTTGGGAGCCCTTGGCCAGGCCATGCACTCAACACACTATACATGAATCCTCAAGAGGAAAGAGAGTGTGAGAAAGAAGAAGTTCTGTACACTACATTAACCTAATGATAAGTTCTGAGTGCACTGGCTTTGAATAGCCTGAGCTGAAATAGTGAATAGAAGGGGGAATGTTGTAAGTGAAGAGTCTTTTTCCATTATAGTATGTGTATTATTAGAGATTAAGAACTCAGTAACCAATTTTGCCTATCAATGAAAATATGCACTACAGTAACAGAGCAGCAGCAGGATGGCCACGATAAGCACCAGCCCAAAACATTACTATCCTTTTCAAAGTCCCACTTTCTTGTCTCCTATTTTAAAATGCTTAGATTTTCTAGAGCAAAGAATCGAGAAGCAGAAAGCACCAGGAACCTCACCAGTTGAAGTGGTGGAGCAAGTGCCACCATCAGCACCACCATTGGCCATTTTCCTTTTCTCATCCATCGATACCTAACCTAAGGGTATCGGTCCTAGAGGCGGCTCTAAAAATGTTGTCTGGGAAACTTGTCCTATCCATCAAGTGAATCAGTTCTGGGGCTTTACATTATCTGTTACAAACTGTTTCATGCAACTGAGGCAAGAGAGACAAAGGGAGAGTGTCTTGCCCTTTCTCATCCATCGGTACCTAACCTAAGAGTAGTGGCCCTTGGGGCAGTTCTTAAAATGTTGCCTGGGGAATACAGTTCTATTCACCATTTGATCTATCCTAAAAGTTAATCAGTGGTGGGGTTTTGTACTGTCTGTTAAAAATTGTTTCATGCATCAATAAAGTAGATATGCAGGAAATGCATAAGTAAGGAACTGAAATCTGTCATTAAGTCTGAAATCCATCTTTTGGGCATTTACTCTAATGATTTTGAGCTGCTGGGCTTTACATTTGATTTCCTGTTTGACATAGATCAGGCTCTTCCCACCCACACTCGCTGTCATTTAGTATGTTCAAAAGGTTCAGTATGTTCCCTGAGTGGACCTTCAAGCAGAAAATGAGAGAGAGTAAGCTAATTCATCATATAGTTTATTTTATCTTTCTTGGTCAATTATGTACTTATCATTGAACAAGCTTTATGGTAGAAGTTGTTTCAATGCCAAAGGAGACAGGCATACTCTTCCCCAAAGAAAAAAAATCAAGCCACTAGTCGGTATATTGGGCAAACAAATACAGCCATGTAATTTGAAGGAGACTGTTTCTCATTTTCAAGAACAGAGGAGGGACATGCTAAAGGAACATCAGGAACTTTAGGAAATTCACCTAAATATGCCTTTCTAGTGGTAGCTCATGACAGGGCATTTTTAAAGTAGCATCAGAAAACTTCATCATAGGAACAGAATTACTCAAGAGATAAAGGCTAAGGGTCTATTTCCAACCTATCAATCAACTTCTGAGTAACTTTCTCTTTGATTCTGGGTTATTTGGGTGCCTCAAATAACCCAGAAATGGTAAAATATAATCAAAAACTAAGCATTCTGGTGGAGGAGAATACAAAAATTTGTCTCCATCAAGGAGGTGCTGAAAGGGGGTGCATGACCCTACTAGTTCTTCTTGGTGCAGCCAAGGAAACACCCTCATGACCCACTCATGTGCTTGAGAAGGTGTAAGCGCTGCTCCTTTCATAGAATCATAGAATCATAGAATCACAGAGTTGGAAGAGACCACAAGGGCCATCCAGTACAACACCCTGCCATGCAGGAACTCTCCATCATAGCATCCCCGACAGATGGCCATCTAGCCTCTGCTTGAAGACCTCTAAGGAAGGAGATTCCATCACACTCCGAGGGATTGTGTTCCACTGTTGAACAGCCCCTACTGTCAGGAAGTTCCTCCTAATGTTGAGGTGGAATCTCTTTCCCTGGAGCTTGCATCCATTGTTCCAGGTCCTGTTCTCTGGAGCAGCAGAAAACAACCTTGCTCCCTCTTCAATGTGACATCCCTTCAAGTATTTAAACAGGGCGATCTTATCACCTCTTAACGTTCTCAAAACAAAACAAACAAAACAAACAAGGAATAATAATAATAATAATAATAATAATAATAGTTTATTTATAGCCCGCTCCTCTAATAAATACTCGGAGCGGGGTACAGCAGAATAAAAAGATACAGAGTAAAAACAACAATCACATCCCACCCCAACCACCCCCTTTAAAACTGAATTAAATCTAGACAGTTTAAAATTAACATAGTTAAAATTGGTCGGCAGTTATTAAAACAAAGTGCATTTTCATGAACAATCCGTGTTCAAAGCCGCATTAAATCGATTCAAGTAAGTATTAAGTAAAAGGATCGCTAATAATTTCCAGTGCTGTTTATATTTTCAGGTAGTTATGATTCAAACAAACAAAAACAAACAGCTTCATTTATATACCACTTCATACCCTCAAGGAGTGTCTAAGCAGTTTACAATTGTAAGCTATTTGCCTCCCAACAATCTGGGTACTCATTTTAGCGACCTCGGAAGGATGCAAGCCTGAGTCAAGCTTCAGCCCTTTGCTGGTCTTGAACTCGCCACCTTATGGTTTTGAGTGAGTGGCTGCAGTACAGACATTTAACCACTGCGCCATCAGGGCTGTTCTCTTCTCCAGGCTAAACATTCCTAGCTCCCTTAGTCATTCCTCATAGGGCATGGTTTCCAGACCCTTCACCATTTTAGTCGCCCTCCTTTGGACCCGCTCCAGTTTCTCTGCATCCTTTTTGAATCGTGGTGCCCAGAACTGGACACAGTATTCCAAGTGGGGCCTGACCAAAGCAGAACAGAGTGGCACTATTACTTCCCTTCATCGAGACACTATACTTCTATTGATGCAGCCTAAAATAGCATTGGCCTTTTTAGCTGCTGCATCACATTGTTGACTCATGTTCAACTTGTGGTCTTTTTGGACTCCTAGATCCTTTTCACATGTTGTCTCATTCAGCCAGGTATCCCCCATCCTATATCTGTGCATTTCATTTTTTCCTCCCTAAGTGCAGAAACGTACATTTCTCTGTGTTGAATTTCATTTTGTTAGCTTTGGCCCAGCTTTCTAGTCAATTCAGGTCATTTTGAATTTTGATCCTGTCCTCTGCTTTCAACTAAGCTGGACAGAAAATAGAGAGGAAGAGTGGTAAATTGTTCTTCATATCTGGTTCTTCATGGGAATGACTGTTTCCTAGATATACTGAACTATTTCAGCTTTTCTTTGAAATGGCAAGGACTGAATCTCAGCTTGTCCTCAGCAAAGAAATGTGATCAACTGCATTGCTGTGCGCCTGTACATATAATTAGACCTGGTTGGTTAGTCACTGATTAGTACTTTGGGCAAGAAAATACAGTACAGAAGTGTAACCTCCCTCGGAGGGTTATAATAGATTTGAGGGAGACAATTTCTGGTTTCCTCGAACAGCAAAAGACCATGCTTAAGAAATGTCAGAACTCAAAATTCACATGAATTTCCCTTTCTAGTGGTTGCTCATGGCAGGGCATTTTTTCAGCATTTCAGCATGTGCAAATTTCAGCATAGGATCAGAATCACTCAAAAGATCAGGGTTTAAGGGCTATTTCTTACGATAAATTGACTTCTGAGTCAATTGCACATGGCATAAAGGGCTCCTGGGTGCCTCTTGGGTGGCAATAGCACACCTCATGGCCCACTTTTATTCAATGTGCTTGATAAGGTGCAATGGCCACATCATTCATGGTTTCATGGAAACTGGACAGAAAATAGAGAGCAAGAGTGGTGAATCATGTTTCATATGCAGTTCTTCCAGGGAATGCCAGTTTTCTAGATACAATGAACTATTTTACTTTATTTTGGAGATGTCGAGGATTGATTCTCAGCCTATTATCAGCAAAGAAATGTGCTCAACTGCATAGTTTTGCTCCTGTACATATGATTAACTCTCTAGTGTTGTCCCTCTTCCATTCAAATCTTTGTTTAATAATGTGAAGCTATTATTCCTACCCAGGGAATGTACCAGGTTAATGTAGTGTACAGGACTTCATCTGTTTCACACTCTGTGAGATTTCATACATGATGTGTTTTATGCATGGCATGGTCATGAGCATATTACTTTGGGATTAATGCCAAGGGCTTACGTGTCAGTGTAGCCCACAGCCCTTAAATAGCTGTGTATCAAGTGGTGAAAGGATGCAGATCCTTCCATTGAAGTCTTCCAAAACAAGATCCCAGTCAATCTTCAAAATGTCAAGTAGCCAACTTGTCTTTCTTCTCTTTTTAGGGATGATTTTGTTTTCTGGAGGTAAGGCAAGATAAAAATCTAAGATATTAAAATGTCATTGAAAGTACAACTATGAAATGTAACATTTGTTAGACGTGTAGTGTTCGACCTTGGTTAATTAGTTGAAGCTGTTATTGCTCACAACATTCTAAATAATATGAGTGCTAAAATTCTAACTTCAGTAAATGGAGTGTAGTAGCCTTTTTTTCTTTTTTAAAGAAAATTTACAACTACAGGAATTTTTTCTTGCTTGTTGCCAGATTGAATACCCTGTGTTGTACAGTAGTATTTTTCTATGCCATTCAGGCTGACTTGTACCACACACTAGATTTGGGTTTGAAAAGGCAACAGGGAGAAGAAGCTCCCTCTTGTGATACAGCCAGTGGTTGGATTAAACCATAAATCGATTCCATATTAGGTTGCTTGAAGCCAGTTATTGAATCCCTCAGTTTTAACATTACTTCTGCAGTAAAGTCACTCAACATGTAATGTCATAACCTATGGTCATGAACAGAGAGTTCATAGTTGAGTTTATAATCCCTCCATAGCTGGTAAAAGAAACACAGGAAAAAACTAAGTCCTGACATGTGAGTTATATAGATTTATTTTTTAAAAGACCAAACCCTGATGGAAGTGAAGAATATTGAGCAAGGGTTACAGTCCTAGACTGGTAGAACAGAGTATGTAGAGCTCATTATAGCCTCAGTGTCTACCTCAAATTTATTATTTTCTTATTTTATGAATAGAATGTTATGGACGTAAACGACCAACAACTGCAGAAGAGTGTCGAGAGTTCCATGGTACATGTGCAAAAAAGCGTCCACGTAATACCAGGCCTGTTGGTTTTTGTGGATTAGAGTTAATATGCTTTAAGGCTACATGGTAAGATTTCTACTCCTCCATCTTTGTCATCTAATGAGCACCATGATCGTGTCATGGATTTTGTGGACAATTGATTGTTTTGGATGCTCTTGCCGAACTTGAAGTTGTGAAAGTATTTTGAGGTCGAATCATAACTACCTTTTCAGTTCATTTTCAGGGAGCCATTGTTGTCCTCATAACACACAAACAGAGTCTCTCTCTCTTACACATACATAAATAGATTGAGAAAGAAAGTCACCAGTAAAAAAGATAAAGTAAAAGTGAAGTAAAAGTAAAGTAAAAGTAAAAAAGATAACCCAATAATCAAGAATTTATCAGTAGAGTTGGAAAGTTGTATACTCCCTCAGCAAAATATGCCTCTCCCTTTACACCATTTTTGTAATAGAGGGGTTGTGTGCCTTCTACTTTGACCTCACCATCAGAGTGGGCACCTATTACCTCAATGGTCCCAAATACCATTACATCCCTCTAATCTTCTTTCAGGTAAGTGATTAACCTCTTTGAGGACAGGGAATGAATATGGAGGAACTTCCTGACAGTAAGGGCTATTAAACAGTGGAACACACTCCCTCGGAGAGAGTCTCTTTCTTTGGAGATCTTTAAACAGAGGCTGGGTCGCCATTTATCTGGGATGATTTGTTTGGACTGGATGGCCCTTGTGGTCTCTTCCAGCTCTATGAGTTTATGATGTTGTGGTAAATTTTATTTGAGATACACATTATCTAAACCACCTTGGTGTACTGGATTCAGTGTTTGATATGACTCTGGAGACCAGGTTTGAATCCCTGCTCTGCCAGGGAAACCCATGTTGTGATGTTTGGCATGTCACACACACTCAAAAAACCCTAAAAATTAATGATCAGATAATTCAGGTCTTTAGAGACCGACCCTCAGAGATATTGAGATTGAGGAAAAAATACACTTTACTAAGATGAAAATTAAGAGAGGCAGAAATTCACTATAGGTGGTTTTCTCAATATGCTTCATATTTTGTGGGGTTTTTGGGGGGAGAATTACAATTAAGGGCAAAGAACAAGGGTTTCCTTGAAAATATCAGAAGGAACTATAAAAATTATAATTCACAAAATTCTCAAAGCCACAGAAGCAGAATTTAAACAGAGAGTCAGTGAATATCTCGAAGATAATTCCATAATCACAGAATGCCAACATGAGTTTCAGAGAAACAAGTCATGCCAGACAAATCTGATCTCTTTTTTTGATAAAATTAACAGCTTGGTAGATGAAGGGAATGCTGTGGATATAGTATATCGTGAATTCAGTAAGGATTTTGATAAGGTTCCCCACGACATCCTTGCAAACAAGCTTACAAAAAGTGGACTAGACAAGGTAACCTTTACATGGTAACCTTCCCCACGACATCCTTGCAAACAAGCTTACAAAAAGTGGACTAGACAAGGTAACCTTTACATGGATTTGTAACTGGTTGACCGACCGAACCCAAAGGCTGCTCAACAATGGTTCCTTTTCAACCTGAGGAGAAGTGACCAGTGGGGTCCCACAGGGTTCTGTCCTTGGCCCAATGCTATTCAATATCTTTATTAATGACTTGGATGACAGTATGGAAGACCTAGTTATCAAATTTGCAGATGACACCAAATTACTAGGAGTAGTTAATACCCCAGAGGACAGGATCAAAATTCAAAATGACCTGAATAGACTGGAAAGCTGGGCCAAAGCTAACAAAATGAAATTTAACGGAGAGAAGTGTAAGGTTCTGCAATTGTGGAGGAAAAATAAAATGCACATATATAGGATGGGAGACACCTGGCTGAATGAGACCACATGTTTAAAGAATCTAGGAGTCCAAGTAGACCACAAGTTGAACATGAGTCAACAGTGCGATGTAGCAGCTTAAAATGCTAATGCAATTTTAGGCTGCATCAACAGAAGTATAGTGTCCAGATCAAGGGAAGTAATAGTGCCGCTCTATTCTGCTTTGGTCAGGCCCCCCGTGGAATACTGTGTCCAGTTGTGGGCACAATTAAAAAAGGATGTGGAGAAACTGAAGTGTGTCCAAAGAAGGGCAACTAAGATGTCAAGGGCCTGGAAGAAATGCTCTGTGAGGAACGACTTAAGGAACTGGTGATGTTTAGCTTGGAGAAGAGAAGGTTAAGAGGTGATATGATCGCCCTGTTTAAATACTTGAAGGGATGTCATATTGAGGAGGGAGCAAGCTTGTTTTCTGCTGCTCCAGAGAACAGAACTCGGAACAATGGATGCAAGCTCCAGAAAAAGAGATTCCACCTCAACATTAGGAAGAACTTCCTGACAGTAAGGGCTGTTCGACAGTGGAACACACTCCCTCGAAGTGTGGTGGAGTTTCCTTCTTTGGAGGTCTTTAAGCAGAGGCTGGATGGCCATCTGTTGGGTATGCTTTGATTGAGAGTTCCTGCATGGTAGGGGGGTTGGACTGGATGGCTCTTGTGGTCTCTTCCAACTCTATGATGCTATGATTCTATGAAATGTAAAAAAAAAACCAACAACACAATAAGGAAGAACTTCTAGACTGTAATTCTGAAAGAAGCCTGGAGAGGAAAGATGAGAGACATACAGAATAGTTTGATTGGTCACAGTATGTTCCATAAGCAGGATAAGTACTGGAACTAAAAACAACTCTTACAGGGCAGAAGAAATGGGGTGTGGGGAGGAACATTTTTTAAATTAAACTCTTTATTTCTATTAAAAAATATAACATTAGTAAAGACAAAGTATATACCCATTCCGGTATCATTTTTACACTGTTCATTAAATCATTACATTTTCTTATTTCAACGAAATACAGCTTTCCTCTTGAGTTCATTTGTTCTTCATTAGACTTAATTAACCAGCACCAAGTTAAAAAAATTAATCAAAGATATAATGTGCAAAGACATCCTTATATATTTGGTTACCATTTTTATATGTTAATATTTTCTCTTTTCACCATTTTTTCTTCTCTCATTTCTAAAAGTTTCCTTAGCCATTCTTCTATTGTTGGTATTTGTGCTGATTTCCATCTTTGCACATGTTGGCCTGATCTGGATTGGCAAAAAGAGGTGTGCTCATGGCTGCATGAAAGTGTAGCCTTTAGATGAGAAAAAGGGAAAGTGTGCCATGAAAATGCTTTTTTTTTTTTTTTTTTTTGCGTTTTAGGGGAGAAGAAGCACCTTTAAAAAGGTGCTGCTTTTCCTAGCTTCTTATTTAAAAATGGCAAAACAGCGCAGCTGCATCTAAAGGCTGCGGTGTAGCTGCTAAGCATTAAGGAAATGGCAACATCATGTCACACTTTCCTGCCAATCTAGAAAGCCCCCTAATATTGTTGCAGTTGTTAACATGGACAATATCAGCTTTAAGTATTTTTTTTCCATTTTTCTAATGTCACTGTCATATTTAATAAATATATATCTGGTTTCATTTCAAAGTGTATACCTAATATTTCTTTAATTGCTGCATGTATTGTAAATATCAGCCCTGGTGGCGCAGTGGTTAAATGCCTGTACTGCAGCCGCTCACTCAAAACCATAAGGTGGCGAGTTCAAGACCAGCAAAGGGCTGAAGCTCGACTCAGGCTTGCATCCTTCCGAGGTCGCTAAAATGAGTACCCAGATTGTTGGGGGGCAAATAGCTTACAGTTGTAAACCGCTTAGACACTCCTTAAGGGTATGAAGTGGTATATAAATGAAGCTGTTTGTTTGTTTGTTTGTTTGTTTAAATTATTGTTCCAATAATTTTTTTTTTCTTTACAATTCCACCAAAAGTAGGAACAAGTTCCTTCTTTCAATTTACATTTCCAGCATCTTGTATTGATGTTCTTATACATTTTAGCTAGTTTTGTCGGTGTCAGGTGCCACATGTATATCATTTTATAATAATTTTCTTTCAAATTTTAGGTCAAGGTAAACTTATTGGTATTGAACCATGATTTTTCCCAGTTGTCTAAGTCTATACTGTACTGAAAATATTTATTCCACTTGATCGTTGTCGCTTTGATTCTTTCCTCCTCTAACTCTCTTTCTAATAATATTTAATTTTATCTTTGATATTTTTCTTGTCAGTATCTAGCATTATTCTATCTAGATCATTTTTTCCTGATAAAGAAAATACTAAAAGTTATTTGGAGAATCTGGAGGTAACCCCATTTACAAAGGAGCAAAGGGAGAACTTAAATAGATCAATTGCTATAATTAAAGTCAAGGAAACAATTTAAAAAAGCAAAATCAGGAAAAATGCCTGGAACAGATGGTTTCCCAAGTAGTTACTACAAGACCATTGAACAACATTTTGCAGATCCCCTCTGTAACACTATGAACCATATTCTTAAAGGGCATATTTCTACCACTTGTTTAGAAGCACAAATTTCTCTGTTACCTAAAGAAGGTGAAGATACCACAGACCAAAATAATTTCACACCTATCTCCCTTCTTAACAATGGCCCATTTTAGATTGGCAAAAAGAGGTGTGATGAAGGCTGCATCAAAGTCCAGCCTTTAGATGAGAAAAAGGGAAAGTGTGCCATGAAAACGCTATTTTGGCGTTTTAAGGGAGAAGAAGCACTTTTAAAAAGGAGCTTGATTTCCCCACTCCTTTTTTAAAAAGGGCGCAACATCGCTACTGCATCTAAAAACTAAGGTGTAGTTGTGCAGTTAAATGGGGCTCTGTCTCTTTAAGGCACCCATTTAAAGGCAGCGCTCCAGGTGCGGAGCATAATGGATCGTGGGTTGGGAGCATGCGTGGTGTGGAGTTCACTTCTAATTAAAACGCTCAATGCCCTGCAGGTGTAAAAGCTGGGGTTTAACGGCGAAATTTTTTAAAGCTCCCAAACCCTAGCTCCAGCCCTAATCCGAACCCTAGACATGCACAGTAGGGACTCTGGGATGCCGTTACTGTTATTCTACTGTGGATAACATGTCAATTCATTCACAAAATAAGGGGTTTCATTCATGATGCACCAGTGCAACTGCACAGTTTTAAAAAGGCAGAGAAACCGCAATGATGATTCCTTTCTTTCTTTCCCTTGTTCTTAAGTTGATTCAATTTAATTTTCCAGTCTTTCTCACTGCTTCTTATTTTCTTTTATTTTTTATTTTCAGTTTCTTCCCGCTCCTGTTAGTCTTTCCTGCGACTCCTCCACTTCCACTCCAACCTTCACTTCAATTCTGATCTGTCCTTTTATTTAGATTTAGATCTCCAGCCGAATTTTTCTTGTCCACTACAAATTTCCCCTCCTTTTCCGACCTTCCTTCCGTCTCTTACAATCCGGCTCTTTTCGTCTATACCTTCTCAGTCTTTCTTTTATATTTTTCTAACTCCAATTTATCTTTGGCTTCTCTTAGTCCCTTCCCAGCAAAAGTTGCGAAAAAGAAAAAGTCCTCTACCACCAAAGAGTAGCGCTTTCTCTCCTCCTCCGTTGCGGTTTTCTCTCTCTCTCCTTCATCTCCACCTCCTTCTACCTTCTCTCTATTTCTTCCAGGACGATCTTTCCTTTTCTCATTTATTTATTTATTTATTTATTTATTTTTCTCTTTTATTTTTTCACTCAGGCCTTTCTTCCTTCTCCTCTTCGCTCTAATCTTTCCCCCGTCTCCACCAGACTGGCTCTTCTCTTCCACTCACTCATGCACACTCACACACCTCTCTGGATCTCCTCTCTGCTCAATTCACTTCAGTCACGGGTCTGTCCTTCTTTCAGTGCTTCCCTCTCAACTTTTCCGTTCTGGGCTTTCCTCTTTTACTTTTTCCCCCTCTTTGTATCGCTTCAGTCTCCCTCCGTAACTTCGAATCCAATTTCTCTTCTCCTTATATGCTCTCCGCTTTCTCTCTCTCTCTCTCTCCTCTGTATCAATTTTTCTTCACCGCTGCCACACTCTAGCCTTCTTTTACCTCCTTTCTCCTTCGGTTTCGCCCCAGAGTCTCTGATTTCTCTCCATCCCTTCCAACAGACTCCTCTTTTCCACTCACCGTCCCAAGCCTTTCTTTGCTCTTTTCCCTTTTTTTTTCTTACTCCTGTCCTTCCGCTTTCTCTTCCAAATTAACTTCTGTTTTCCACTCTCCCACTTCGGACTCTCCTTGCCTTATTCTCTCACCATTCCACGCCAACCTTCCCCACATTGCATCCGAATCATCACTTCCACTCCTCTGACACACTCTCACACCCCGGCCTTTCCTCTTTCTCCACTCTCACCCGGTCGCTGGGATCGTTTGAGTCAGGGCTCCGTTTCTTTTCAAACCGGTTTCTCTTCTCCACTCACACACTCTAGCCTCTTTTACTTTTACTCTTTTACTTTCTTTCTCCTCTGTTTTTTCTCCAATCTTCCCTCTGTCTCTTCCAAATTAATAATTTTTTTCTTCTCACACTTTCCAACCTCTCTTCAGTCTTTCCTCCCCCAATTCACTCTAGTCTCCTCTTTGTACCTTTAACTGTATGGCGTACCTGCGCAATTGCGCAATTGCGGAGTTCGCAGCCGGCAAGGAAAAAGAAGCCGCGTTCATTGCCGCCCATGTAGCTGCTCTGCCTGTGTTTGTAGCGTTCTGACAGCTTCCCATGTAGCTGCTGAGCCACAGAAAAGACCTCAGATAAGTTGTTCCCAAACCCCTCAGTCTAGCAGCCCTGTACCTTTTCAATGCACACCTAGGGCTTGCAGTGTAGCTGCTAGGCATTAAGGAAAGGGCAACTTCATGTCACACTTTCCTGCCAATCTAAAAAGTCCCAATGACTACAAATGTTTTGCTTCCATCCTAGCAGATAGGCTCAAAATAGTCCTGTCCTCATGGATAGGTCATGAGCAGAGAGGCCTTTTACCTTATAGGCCTGGTCATCAACAACAGAACAATCCCTCAGGCCAGGGAAGACAAAGAAACCAGCACCATTCAGAGGCTTGCTTGGCTTTAAATGTCTTCCACCACATGATCATCGAGCCTTCTTTCTTCGCTTCACACCCATCTCCTGTGAAATCTCAAATCTATACTTGCAGTACCAAATGAGACCTTTCCCCCTTATTATTGAATCTGGTTTTGGAGACCTTACTAATTAGACTTAGACATAATAAACAAGGGTTTAAAACCAAATCTATGGAACTTAAAGTGTGTACATGTGCGGGTGATCTGCTTCTGAAGTAGTCAGCATAGGCTCTGTATTAAAAGAAGTGGATGAATATGCAATTGTCTCAGGACTGACTGTGAAAAGAAACAAATCCTCAATCTTTGCTTTAAACATCAGTAAAGAGGAAATTCAAGATCTAGAGAATAAATCCGGCATGATCACTCAATGAAAAATAAGATCTGTAGGCAGATATATCTCATCTAAAAATGTAGATCTTTTTAGAAACAACTGGGGCTTTCTAGATTGGCAGGAAAGTGTGACATGAAGTTGCCTTTTCCTTAATGCTTAGCAGCTGCACCACAGCCTTTAGATGGAGCTGTGCTGTTCCGCAGTTTTTAAAAAAGAAGCTGGGAAAACCAGCACCTTTTTAAAAGCGCTTCTTCTCCCCTAAAACGCAAAAAAAGCATTTTCATGGCACACTTTCCCTTTTGCTCATATAAAGGCTACACATTCATGCAGCCATGAACACACCTCTTTTTGCCAATCTAGATCAGGCCAACTATGACAAAATATAGCTGGAGACAAAAAAAAAAAAAAAAAAAAAAAAAAAAAATGACCAGGTGCAATAACTTGAATTTATCTCTTTCTGGTAAGATTACGACAATTAAAATGAACATCCTTCCCAATTTATCTTTCTTTTCCAGAATATTCTAATTTTTAAAAAGCAATATCACTTTTAAAATTTGGCTAATGGATATAATGTGAACTCTTTCTCTTGATGCTAAATTTAATGCTGATTTTGCACTACAGGTCTTTAAACTTACACTTTTTGATTTAACTTAAGGGACTGGAGGAAGAACTTTAGTTTTAAAGAATATCATGAAGAACTCCAGGGAGTCACTTTAATATATAATTCTGTTGTGTAATATTTGTTTACTCTTTTTATCATATATATAATTTTTGTCCTTTTTTTACCACTAATAAACTTTAATTTAAAAAAAAAATCCCTATGAGAGGCACGCCTTAGTTTAGCCATATGTCAGAAACAACGTAAAGCCACAAAACAAGAAAAACTATCTCATCTTACTTCCTTTTTTCATATGGTCTTTTCCAGATATGTAGAGGCTTAGGATATTTTAGGAATTGCTTCATCACTCAGTTTTGCACACTAATTGGAGAATATATTGGCAACATTAGGCAGGTACATCAGAGAGTGAGTGTCGGAAACACATCATCCTAGTCAGCACTTGGTATGAGCTAGGAGATGAAGGAGATTCACCACTATTTCCTGTCCAGCTTAGATCAGCCCAAGGGTGAAACATCCCTTGGGCCTTATAAGCCACAGTGGATATACGATAGTGGGCCATGAGGTTGTGACACTGGGACAACGAAGAGGACCTTAGGGGTCTTACAAGCCTTTCTAAATCCTTGTGCCTAGTCCAGAAGTGTCAACTAGTACAGAATGTGGCAGCCAGGTTGATTACAGGAACAACTAGGCGTTACCATTTTACACCAATATTGAAGTCACTCCCCTGGCTGCCTGTTAATTTCTGGGCATAGTACAAGGTGTTGGTGATCACCTATAAAGCCCTTCATGGCTTAGGCCAAGCTATCTAAGCAATTGCCTGCTTCCATATAATCCATCCTGTACACTCAGATCCTCTGGAAGGAATTTATTACAACCAATGAGGACTAGATGGCTCGCAACCTCCCAGAGGACCTTTTCCACTATTGCTCCCACTCTATGAAATGGCCTGCCGAATGAGATTAGTCAAATATCCAATTTAGACAGCTTCAAGAAAGCTCTTAAGATGGATCTCTTCTGGTAGGCCTTCCCAAAACAGCCCTCAGGCACATAACAATCCCCTCACCTTTTGCACTGGTGTAATGCTGGTTGTGGTAAGAGTAGAACTGTCTTCCATGAACTCTTCCATTCCTTTCTGAAACTGCACCTAATCCTACAACTACTATCATAGCTTCTTGACATGACTTTCCAAAACTGTGTTCTACATAACATATGAAGGAGATATAGGGGCTTTCTAGATTGGCAGGAAAGTGTGACATGAAGTTGTCTTTTCCTTAATGCTTAGCAGCTACACCGCAGCCTTTAGATGCAGCTGCGCTGTTTCACTGTTTTTAAAAAAGAAGCTGGGAAAACCAGCACCTTTTTAAAGGCGCATCTTCTCCCCTAAAACGCAAAAAGTGGCACACTTTCCCTTTTTCTCATCTAAAGGCTACACTTTCGTGCAGCCATGAACACACCTCTTTTTGCCAATCTAGATCAGGCCATTGTTTGTTTATAAATATGCTGATTTAATTTATGTTTTATCTTTTTTTTTTTTTATCTTTTTGCAGATTGGGTTCTAGGTGTTAAAGACAGAATGTTCCCATTAACTTCAGCAGCAACTACTGTGTCATGCAGCAGGCTCTTCTTTAGAAATTGCAATCTGCCTTTGCCTATACTCAAGGCAATTGCTTAATGTTAGAAAATTGCAATGATACCCCCACCCACTATAACCTAATAATTGAGAAAAGATAGTTATTGTTTTAATGTTAATATAATAAATTGTATATAGTATTTTGAAAAATAAATAAATAAAAAGATTATCACCTATATGTGATGACAAAGAAAAATAGTTGATCAGGATTAATTGTATGTGTTTTGTTTAATAGGCATGAGAATGAAAATATCACTAACCAACCACCACAGAGACAGTGTTATTCAACCCCATTAGTGTGGAGTAATGTAAGAGCCTGCCTCTTTGTACAGTTTGTTTAGCATGTTCAGATGGAGGCTTACCTCTTTCAAGGTGACCAACAGGAATTGGATATTGCAAAGACAGTTGCCTTTTAAGACTCCATAGATATTTCTCACAGCTGTATAACAGTTGATAGATTGAGTCTCCTTTTTCCAAAATACTTGAGTAAAGAAGTATTTTGGATTTTAGATTATAATTGTTATTATTTTGGAATACCCGCATTTGCCTATACGTTCCTAATGAGATATGAGCCAGCATGGTGAAGTAGTTGTAGCTCTGGGCTATGATTCTAGAAACCAAGTTTCTATTCCCAGCTTGGTCAAGGAACCCCTGAACATCTTGTGAAGAAGCATTCTCTCAGCCTCAGTGGATGCCAATGGCAAATTTAATCTGAATAGATCTTACCCAGAATGCCCCATGTCAGAAACAACTTGATTGCACACAACACACACACATAAATACCAAATGAAATCTCTTGGAGATGGGAACCAAGTCAAAACTGAAAGATCATATACATCTGATGCATATAGCCTGAAGGTAATCATATACAATAGTTTAACATAATTTTGTTCATCAAGCACAATTTGTATACCTTGAATTTTCAGAAAGAAAAGTGTTGTTCTCTCAGCAGTACATGAAAAAAAAAAGTTTGAGTTTTTGGAATATTTCAAATTTGAATATTCTGGTTTCAAAATCATGGATACCCAACAAGGATACATTAGAATGAATACACATGCACTGTCCCAAAAGTTTGTCTCAATAGTTCTCAGTGCAGGACTCATTGGCCTTTGCTGCTCAGCATTTCTGCAGTATTTGTTGCAAACCTAAAACTCTAAATTGAAAATAGAAAACAGAAAGAAAATACTATGTTGAAAATATGTTACAAATATACCCCTATGATCTCTCCTAAATACACAACTAAGATACACTGCCATTTTCAAGGTGGAATAGGCATATTCCTTAGCCCTGGCAACTACAGCTCCTCTCCACCTCCATATCTCACTCACTTTCTCAAATCAGTCAGCCAGCAGAGTCTACTACTTAGACTTTCCTAATAGTGTCTCTCCGGAAGTAAGGTGCAGGGGGTGTGGGCTGCACCAGGTGACACCATTAGGGGGGAGACACAATGATGCCACCCATCCCCTCAGGACATTCCATCCTTCTTTCCCCCACCTCTGCCATCAGGTGCAGCCATTCCCTTGAACACCCCCTGCTCTTCCAGCCCTCCTCCCTTATCTCTTTCAACCATTCCCCACCCCCACCCACCACTCTTCCAGCCTTCCTTGCCTTGAAGACAATTTCATTGCCCAAAAGGTGGATGAGGCAACAGGAGAGTCAGCTATTTTGGATTTGATCCTAACTTGAAAGAAGAGGGCCCTCCCTCTATCCACCATCATCCAGAGGGAGAGAAAGGCAAGCCAGATTCATCAGGTCTTGCCTGACAGAAGAAGGCCCTCCCTCCATCCACCATCGTCCGGGGGAGAGAAAGGCAAGCCAGCACCATGAGGCCCAATCAAAGTAAGAAGGGGACCCTCCCTCCAGTCCATCTGCCATGGTCCAGACCTCCGAGGGAGAGAAGATCTACTGGATTTCCCCTTCCCCACTGCCATTCCCTTTTCCTTTTGAGTCTTGTCTCTTTAAATTGTAAGCCTGAGGGCAGGGAAGTGTCTAATTAACAATTTGTAAGCTGCTCTGATAGCCTTTTGTCTGAAGAGTGTGGTATAAATAAATAAATGAATAAATAAATATTGTTATTATTATATATTAACCAACAAAAAAGACCTAGTTAATGAAGTGTAAGTGATGGGGTCCTTAGGTGGGAGTGATCATGGAGTTTGTTATATAGTGCAAAGGAGAAGCCAGGCATAGTCAGATGCACATTCTAGACTCTAGGAAAGCTGATTTTAGTAAACTTAGAGAAATACTGTGGGTGATACCATGGCCAGGAATACTAAAAGAGAAGGGAGTTCAAGATGGTTGGAAGTTTCTCAAAAAGGAGATATTGAAGGTACAATTTCAAACATTTCCAATGAGGAAGCAAAATGGGAGATGTCTCAAGAACCAAGGATGGATGACTGAGGAAATTTCAACTGACCTAAGTTTTCAATGGAACATATATAAGAAATGGAAAAATGAGGAAATCAACAAAAAGGAATTCAAATAAATAGTGAGCATGGGTAGGGGTAATGTCAGAATGAACTCAGGCTTCCTAGAGAGATTAAGAAAAATAAAAAGGGCTTTTTGGGAGTATGTCCATAGCAAAAGGAGGAAGAAGAAATTGGTAGGGCCACTGTGTGAAGAAGATGGCAAAATGCTAACAGGGAAGAGAGAAAAGGCAGAATTACTCAACACCTTCTTTGCTTCAGTCTTCTCAGAAAGGTCAAATGGTTCCCAATGTAAGCATAAAGGAGAAGGGGACAGAATAGGGGAAATTCAACACAGATAGGTACACGAATACCTGGTTAATCTAAATGAATACAAGTGGGGGGCCACAGGGTTCTACTCTGGGCCCAGTGATATTCAATATCTTTCTTAATGACTTGAATGACTATATTGGGATCTGCCACTGTGTTAAATCAAAATCATTTTTCTCTCCACCCAGTTCTAAAAAAAACCTTTTGAATTATGCAATAATCTAGAGGATTGGCTTGCACCAAATCAGGGTGTTTGTGACAATGGCAATAGCAATAGCAAAAAAGAAAAAAAGAAAAAAAAGAAAAAAGAAAGAACAAAAGGAGTTCTTCTTCTGCTGAACTTTGTACTCTGTTGTTATGCCAGTAGGCTATAGTTGTCCTCTCTATGGACGACCCCTTGTCATGGGGGAGAGGCTTACGTACCCTAATGAATTTGTGAGCTATGCTGGTGGTGGCATAAACAGCCACTGGCAGGGCCTCCCATGCCAGACAAGTCACAACCGAAGGATCTGACCAAGAGTGCCAAAGGGAAGAATTGGCTCTTTAGCTTTATGGCAACCATCCTAGGAGAAGATAAACTCCAATCCCAAACCCGGGCAGATGGTGCTCATCCAACCCTGCAGGGTAAACCATCTAAGAGAAGGAAACTCTAATCAAACTTACAACCTAAGGATCTCACTGCTACCACCATCCTTGATTGCTAGGCCTCAGCAGGCGAACCTTTGGTTTAAAGTGTGAGGCCAGTTCTGTGCATGCTCCGCTCCATCAGAAAAATCCATTGCAGGAAAATTCCATTTTCCTGCTCGCTCTGGAACTGTCGCTCTGCCGCTCCAAAAGCTACAGCAATTCATGATCTTTTTCTTTCCATCTCTTTTAATCTTGCTCTTACTGAAACTTGGCTCCCGGCCTATGATACTGCTACCTCTGCTGCCCTCTCTTTTGGCGGCCTTTCTTTCACCCACACAAGCCGCCCTGAAGGTTGAGGAGGTGGGGTTGGTATCTTATTGTCTAAGTCTTGCCAGTTTCAACCCCTTTCTGTTCTCACTAATTATAGTTTTTCTTCATTTGAGTCTCATTCTATTAGACTCTTTTCTCCTTTGCAGCTTTGGGTTGCTGTCATTTATCGCCCTCCTGGTTCTACTAACCAATTCCTTTCAAAATTTGAGTCATGGCTCACCTTTTTTCTCTCAGACTCAGTTCCCTCTCTCATTCTATCCACCTTGATGATCCTAAGAACCCTTCAACATCTCACTTTAGCTCCCTCTTAGCTTCTTTTGATCTTCAACCCCACTCCAACTCTTCAACCCATTCTTCTGGTCACTGTCTGGACCTAGTTGTCGCTACTAAGTCTGTCATTTCTGACTACTTGGCATCTGACTATCCATTGTCAGATTATCATCTAATTTCATTTCCTCTTACTTATATCCCACCTCCTTGTCATGTTGTTCAACGCACCTTTCGTAATCTTCAGTCTGTTAATACCGATCATCTCAGTCAGACCTTGGTGTCTTCTCTCTCTTCTTTAAATCTTGGGGACTCTGCTGACTCAACAATGTCTTTATTCAACTCCACTCTTTCTTCAACCCTTGACAGCTTTGCCCCTATATCTGTTCGCATGTCCTCCTCTATGTCTAGGCCTCAGCCCTGGCTCTCTCCCACAGTTAGGTTTCTCCAGTCCTGCTCTTGAGCAGCCGAACTCCTTTGGAAAAAGTCCAGGGACTGGGCTGATTTTATTCATTATAAATTTGTTCTTTTATCCTTCTCTCGTGCCTTATCTGTGGCAAAACAGAATTGCTATAAATCATTGATCTGCACAAATGAGAGGTGCCCAGAGCGTTTGTTCTCCTGCTTCAATACACTGCTAAAACCTTCTTCTCCCCCTGTCTTCTCATCATTTTCCCCAACTGACTTCGCCAACTACTTCCTCACAAAAGTCACCACTATTCGATCTGAAATTGTTCCTCCTGATTTTCCCCCTACCATTAATCTCCTGGTACCTTCTACTAATAAACTCTCTGTGTTTCCACCAGTTTCTCTGGATGAACTCTACGCTGCTACCTTCTTCGAAACCTACAACTTGTTCTCTTGATCCTATCCCCTCCCATCTTCTAATCTCTATAACCCCTTCTTTTCTGCCCTCACTCCTCTATATGTTTAATCTCTCTCTCTCTTCGGGTTCCTTCCCTTCGGACTTCAAACATGCTCTCGTTTCCCCAGTTCTGAAGAAACCTTCTCTCGACCCCTCTTCTTTGTCTAGCTACAGTCCAATCTCTCTTCTTCCTTTCCTTTCTAAGGTTCTGGAATGGGTTGTTTATTTTTGCTGTCTTGAGTTTCTCGAGGCCAATTCAATTCTGGACCCTTTTCAGTCTGGTTTCCACCCACGGCACTCTACAGAGACAGCCCTCACCAAGATCTCAAATGACCTCTTGCAGGCCAAGGCGAATGGCCTCTACTCTATTCTCATCCTTCTTGATCTGTCTGCAGCCTTCGACACAGTGGATCACTGTTTCTTGCTTGACTTACTTTCTAACCTCGGGTTCTCTGACTCTGTTCTCAACTGGTTTAAATCTTTAAATCAGACAGATCTTTTGCAGTGGTCACAGATGGCCAGATCTCTTCTTCTGTCCCCTTATCTGTTGGAGTTCCTCAGGGCTCTCTTGGGTCCCCTTCTGTTCTCTATTTACACACTGTCCCTAGGCAATCTCATCAGTTCTTTTGGTTTCTCCTATCATCTGTATGCCGATGACACTCAGCTGTATCTCTCAACCCCTGACCTTTCACTGGGGCTTGAACAGCAAGTTTCATCTTGTCTGGCTGCCATTTCTCAGTGGATGCGGCATCGGCACTTGAAGCTCAATATGTCTAAGACAGAGCTTCTTGTCTTCCCACCTAAGCCCACTCTTCAATACTCCTTTTCTGTTTCTGTTGACGGCACTTCTATTCAACCAGTTCAGCAAGCCCACAGTCTTGGTTTCATCTTTGATTCCTCTCTGTCATTTATCCCCTGATTCAGGCCACTGCCAAGACCTGTAGATTCTCCCTTTACAATATTGCTAAAATCCATCCATTCCTCTCAGCCTCCACTGCCAAGACTCTGGTCCATGCCCTGGTGGTCTCACGACTTGATTTTTGTAACCTTCTTCTGATAGGGCTTCCTCTCTCTCACCTCCATCCTTTAATCTCTGTCCAGAACTCAGCTGCACGTATTATCACATCCGCTCGCCACTTTGACCATGTTTCTCCTCTCTTCTCCTCCCTTCATTAGCTCCCCTTCCCCTTCCGCATCCAGTACAAGCTTTTGTTGTTGACTTTCAAAGCCCTCCACGGACTGGCCCCTCCTTACTTGTCAGAACTTCTTTCTCCTCACACTCCTTCTCTTCCCCTCCATTCTGGTAGTCAAGGTCTCCTGTCCCAGCCGAGAATTTCCATTGCCCTGTCCCGGATTCGTCCTTTCTCACTTGCTGCCCCTCACTTCTGGAACCTTCTTCCTCTACATGCACGCCTCATCACATCTCTAACCAGTTTCAAAACTGAGTTAAAGACTATATTGTTTAGAGAAGCGATCCCAGATGTGTGACTTTGTCTGGCCTGTTTTAACTGTGCATTATGAAGCTGAGCCCTCCCTCTAGTCCATCTGCCTTGGTCCAGGCCTCAGAGGGAGAGAAGAATCACCGGACCTGATACCCTTCCCCATTACCTTTCCCTTCTCCTTTTGTGTTGTGTCTTTTAGATTGTAAGCCTGAGGGCAGGGAACAGTCTAATTATAAGTTTATATGTACAGCACTGTGTAAACCTACAGCGCTATATAAATAAAGGATAATAATAATAATAATAATAATAATAATAATAATAATAATTGCACAGGCTCGAAAGATACATCCAATCCGCCCCTTCCCCCTCCCCCCAAAAAGTCCTGTAGCAATAGGTGAGGGATGAAATGGCAGGTGAAAGATGCACTGGAAGCCACAGACCCAACCCTGCATGCAGGTGCTTCAGGACTTTTGTTGCTTGAGATTGACTGAGAGATGACAGTCTTGTTCAGCAGCCTCTTTTAAGGAGACCACTGCTTGCTCCATATGGGGTGGGGCCTAGAAAAGGTGGCCTAAAGAAAGCTCACAGACATCTTCTGATATGGTCAAACAGAAACAAAGATAGAAAGGCACAAACTGGTCTCCAAAGGTGCAAACAGACTGATGCTTGCATGCTGGAACATCAGAACCATGCACGATTCTGCAGATAGTGGATGTTCTGAGTGTCGTTCTGCTATAATAGCCCATAAACTATCATGACTTAATATTGACATCGCTGCTCTTAGTGAAGTTTGTCTCCATGAGGAAGGCAGCCTTAAAAACCACGGTGCTGGCTATACACTCTACTGGTCTGGCAAACCTAAAACTGAAAAACATCTTTCAGGAGAAGGCTTTATTAAATAAAAATAAAACTTTAATTTTTACCCCACTTTTTGTGAGAACAAAGGGGCTTACAAAGATAAAATACAGATACAAATATACACCATATACACTATATCCTCCCCCCCCTCCTTTATGATAAAAAAAAAAATCCAATACTTCCAAACTTGAAACCCTGCCCACAGGTCACTCTGATCACATTATCTCTTATGCTTCCCACATGTTTTCATCTTCAGGATATATGTCCCAACTATGCAAACCGACCTTGTGGAGAAGGACAATTTCTACTCAGACCTATGCCACCTCATGCAAAAAGTCCCTGCAGAAGATAAAATCATTATCCTTGGTCATTTCAAAGCCAGAGTAGGAAAGAACTTCAAAGCCTGGAAAGGTGTTCTAGGCAAGCATGGTGTTGGAAACTGTAATGATAATGGACGTCCCCTGCTTGAGTTTTGTGCAGAACAGCAGCAGACTATTACAAACACTATCTTTCAGCAGAAAGATAGCTTGAAGACAACCTGGATGCATCTCTGATCCAAACACTGGCACCTCATTCACTATGTTCTAGTGCACCAGAGAGACATTCAAGATATCCATCATACTCGAGTGATGCCCAGTGTAGGAATGCCAAACAGATCATTGCCTTGTAAGAGCCAAACTAAATCTTCATCTTAAACTCAAACCTAAGAGGGATGGAATCTTAAAGAGGAGTCTCCAAGAAAACAATCTTCAACAAGCTGCCATGAGAGAAAACTTCCAGGCAAATCTGCAATCAAAACTTGAAGACTATCCTTTAGATTCTTCTCCTATAACAATATGCTGCAGTCTGCGGAAGAATCCCTCGGGTTCTCCTGCAAGAAAAACCAAGATTGGTTTGATGAAAACAATGAAAAGATCCAGGAGCTATTGGCAAAGAAGAGAACTGTTCATCAAGCACACCTCGCTCATCCATCTTGCCATGTGAGAAAAGCAGCCTTCCGTCTCGCATGTAGTAAACTCCAACAAAAACTCTGAGATATTCAGAACAAGTGGTAGATCAATTTAGCAGAAAAAACACAACGTTGTGCAGATCTGGGTTATTCCAGAGGATTCTACGAAGCTATTAAAGCAGTGTTTGGACCTACTTATCAGGTCCAAAGCTCCTTATATGGTACAGATGGTCAAACACTAATCACAGACAAAGCCACCATCCTGAATCAAAGGTCTAAACATTTTCAAAATCTCTTCAGTGCCAATCAAGTAGTCCAAGGCTCAGCTATCCAACATTTGATACAACAACCAATGAAAAATGAACTTAATGTAGCTCCCACTTTGGAAGAAACTATTAAGGTCATACAGCATATGAAAAATGGCAAGGCAGCCAGAATTGATGGAATCCCACTTGAAGCTTGGAAACACGGAGGTCATGTACTCCATGCTAAATTCCACGAGCTCCTTGTGAGTTGCTGGGAAAAAGATAAACTGCCATCAGATCTTTGAGATCACCCTGCATATGAAAAAAGAAGCGAAATTTGATTGCTCAAACTATCGAGATATAACAATGCTCTCCATTGCTGTAAAAATCCTTGCAAGGATACTCCTGAACAGATTAATTCCTGCTATTGCAGGAGAACTTCTCCCCGACAGCCAATGCAGATTCAGAATTAATAGGAGCACTACAGATATGGTATTTGATCTTAGACAACTGCAAGAGAAATGTAGAGAGCAAAACAAAGGACTCTATCTAACATTTGTTGACCTTACCAAAGCCTTCGACACTGTGAGTAGAAAAGGTCTGTGGTAGATCCTGGAATGACTAGGATGTCCCCACCAAATTCCTCAAAATGATTATCTTGCTACTTGAGTGCCAGCACAGTTAAGTCAGATATGGCGATGCTCTTTCAGAGCCCTTTCTAATAACTAACGGTGTGAAAAAAGGTTGTGTTCTTGCTCCAACTCTTTTTACAATCTTCTTCAGCATGATGCTCCAAAGGGCTACGGTAGATCTTGAAGAAGATTACAGCATCTATATACGATGGTAGCTTGTTTAACTTGAGCCATTTAAGCAGTCTGAGGGCTTGCACAAAGATTCTAAACTATTTACTGATGATGCTGCCCTTGTTGTCTATACAGAAGCAGCTCGATTACAGATTAGCAAAGGCATATAGTGCATTCAGAAGGCTTCACAAAAGAGTCAGGCGTAACAAACACCTGAGATGAAGCACAAAAATCTGTGCATACAGAGCCATTGTACTGTCTATTCTCCTCTATGGGTCTGAATACCTGAATACCTCTATCCTTCCTCGAACTCTTTCATCCTCGCTGTATACACACAATCATAAATATACACTGGACTTCTCAAGCTCAGCCAAATTGATCACCAACAATGGTCTGCCCGGCCTCATATCATGATACATGGAGACGCATTATCCACAATGGTGCAGCATCTTTTGAGAACTCATGTTGAACGAGTCTCGAAGAGAAACAACAACGTAGAAAGAACTACACCTTGAAAACATCACCCAAGGAGACTTTTTGCTGTGCTTTCTGTAACCGGACTTGTTTATCTCAGATCAGACTTTTTAGTCATCAACGAGCTTCTAGAAAGTGTGGGATGAGTCCTTCCTGAATCTTCATTAGTGAAGAAAAGCCAGAGAGAGAAAGGCTATAGTTGTGAATATGAGCTATCTTTTGTTCACTTGTAAGGGTTAAATATACATAAACCTTTAGCTAATGGAACATTGTTTAATTAAAATTTAAGCCATCTATGTGAAATCAAAAGCTTTCATGGCTGGCATCCATAGTTTCTTGTGGGTTTTTTGGGCTATGTGGCCATATTCTTGAAGAATTTATTTCTGACATTTCAATAGCATATGTGGCTGGCATCTTCAGAGAAAGCTTTCATGGCTGGCATCCATAGTTTCTTGTGGGTTTTTTGGGCTATGTGGCCATATTCTTGAAGAGTTTATTTCTGACATTTCAATAGCATATGTGGCTAGCATCTTCAGAGAATGCTGGTATGGAGAAGTTTTGGGATATATATATATATATATATACACACACACACACATATATATACATACTGTTTGACCCTGGATAGGGAGGAGTGATTTTGATGTTCATCTGTGTATTGTTCTGTTGTTGATGACTAGTATGCAGCAAACTTCTCCTGCTGTGAGAAGGTCTCTCTTGTCCTTCACTAAGCTTAGCATTTTCTGGATTCCTGCTGCCTTCTATCTTGCCAAACATTATTATCTTTTTGAGTGTGTCATGTCTTCTTCTAATGATATGTCCAGAGTGTGACAGACTTAACTTAACCTTGGGTTTTCGGGAATGTTTGTGCTTGGTTTCGCCGAGGGTCCATTTATTTATCTTTCTGGGTGCATCTACACTTTAGAAATAATGTAGTGTGACACTACGTAAACTGTTTTACCTTTATCCTGGTATTTACAGTTTTACAAATCTTTGGCATAGAGAAATATTGGGGATGACCCCATAGTCAGGAATACTAAAAGAGAAGGGAGTTCAAGATGGATGGGAATTTCTCAAAAGCGAGATACTGTAGGCAAAATTTCAAAGAGTTCCAGTGAGGAAGAAAAATGGGAAGTGTTTCAAGAAACCAAGATGGATGACTAAATGCTAACAGGGAAAAGAGAAAAGGCAGAATTACTCAACACCTTCTTTGCTTCAGTCTTCTCAGAAAAGGCAAAAGGTGCTCAACATGAGGATAATGGAAGAGAGGACAGAATAGGGGAATTTCAGCACAGAATAAGTAAAGAGATAGTACAGGAATACCTGGTTAATCTAAATGAATACAAGTCAACAGGACCAGATGAACTACATCCAAGGGTATTAAAGGAACTGGCAATTGTAATATCTGAACCATTGGCAATAATCTTTGAGAACTCCTGGAGAACAGGAGAAGACCCAGAAGACTGGAGGAGGACAAAAGTGGTCCCCATATTCAAAAAAGGGAAAAAAGAGAATTCCAACAATTATTGTCCAGTTAGTCTGACATCAATACTAGGAAAGATTCTACAGCAGACCATTAAACAGATTGTCTTACAACATTTCAAAGGCAATGCCATAATCACAAAAAGTCAACATGGATTTCAGAGAAATAAGTCATGCCAGACAAATCTGATCTCTCTCTCTCTCTCTCTCTCTCTCTCTCTTTTTTTTTTTTTTTTGATAAAATTACCAGCATGAAAGATGAAGGAAATGCTGTAGATATAGTTTATCTTGATTTCAGTAGGCCTTTGACAGGGTTCACCATGACATTCTTGCAAACAAGCTTGTAAAATGTGGGCTTGACAAGTTAAATGTTACATGGATTTGTAACTGGTTGACCGGCTGTACCCAAAGGGTGCTCAACAATGGCTCCTTTTCATCCTGGAAAGAAGTGACAAGTGGGATGCCACAGGTTTCTGTCCTGGGCCCAGTGCTATTCAATATCTTTTATTAATAACTTGGATGACAATATTGGGGGCATACTTATCACATTTTCAGATGACAATAAATTAAGAGGGGTAGCCAGAGGACTGAATCTCCATTCAAAATGACATTAATAGAATAGAAATCTGTGCCAAAGCTAACAAAATGAAATTCAACGTGGAGAAATATAAGGTACTGCACTTAGGGAAGAAAAATGAAATGCACAGATATAGGATGTGGGAAACATGGATGAATGAAATTACATGTGAAAGGGATCTAGAAGTCCTAGTAGACCACAAGTTGAACATGAAACAGCAGTGTGATGAAGCAGCTAAAAAAGCCAATGCAAATTTAGGCTGCATCAATAGACATATAGTGTCTAGATTAAGGGAAGTAATAGTGCCACTCTATTCTGCTTTGATCAGGCCTCATCTGGAATATTGTGTCCCCCACCACAAATTCAAAAAGGATGTGGAGAAACTGGAGAGTTTATAAAGGAGGGTGACTAAAATGCTGAAGGATCTGGAAACCATGCCCTATGAGGAGAGACTTACAGAGCTGGGTATGTTTAGCCTGGAGAAGAGAAGGTTAAGAGGTGATGTGATAGGCCTGTTTAAATACAGTGGTCCCCCGGGTTACGAATCCCCCGGGGAACAAAATCCCCGGGGTCCAAAACCGGCGGGACCGCAAAAATTCCCCCGGGATCCGAAGGATCCCCCGGGGAACGAAACGGAAAAACCGTGCGGCCCCTTTAAATCGGCCGCGCAGTCCGTCTGCTAAAGCGGTCCCCTGGGATACGGTCATTTCCGGGTTACGAAAGGTAATCCAGAACGGATTACCTTCGTAACCCGGGGGACCACTGTATCTGGAGGGATGTCACATTGAGGAGGGAGCAAGCTTGTTTTCTGCTGCTCCAGAGAACAGGACCTGGAACAATGGATTCAAGTTCCAGGAAAAGAGATTCCACCTCAACATTAGGTAGAACTTTCTGACCTGAAATTGACCTGACCTGATCTGAAATATGGCCTGAAATTCAAAACACTATCGGTTCAGAGCATTTTGGAGAAGTTGCATTGTCGTGAAAAATTTCAACTGAGTCTTAAAAGGGGATTGTGTGTAAAATATTCAATTACACCATACAACACAGAAACTAGAAAAAAGATAAGGATCTGGTATGTGCATCTGATCTTAGCACAAAAGACTGTTGTATTGTTGTGAGAAGTATCAACTGAGTCTTAAAGGGGGGAGATGGCAAAAACAATAGCAGATTCACAGTGCAAGGACATCTCCTTCATATGCTATCTGAAACACACTTTCAAATGTCACTAAAAGGAGATTGGATGTATAACGTTTCAATGGGGTTTCATAAATAAAAGGAAGAGTACATAGAAGACAGTTCTGCTCTGATTCTTGCATTAATGTCTATTTCTAATAATATCTAAAAGGACGCTAAAGGTCTATAGGCAATGCACCTCCAACGGCTAATTATCCATGACAAATTATGTGATGTATGCTGCTTTCATGTCCTGCTGAAAATACACAACCCTGGCGGTCACCATCCTTTGCCACTTCTTCACATTAGGATGCAGCTTACATAAAGTATCTGAATATAAAGAAATAGCCCTAGAACTCTGTCAGTCACCAGTGCTGCCATGATAATCATTAAACTGAAATAACATGTGAAGACCTGCATCCTGAATGTAAAGAAACAACAACAGCCAAAGTTTCCTGTGTTGTTTTGGGAGCCCATGGCCAGGCTATGCACTCAACACACTATACGTGAATCCTCAAGAGGAAAGAGAGTGTGAGAAAGAAAAATTCTGAACACTTCATTAACCTAATGATAAGTTCTGAGTGCACTGGCTTGGAATAGCCTGCACTGGAATAGTGAATAGAAGGGGGAATACGGGAAGTGAAGAGTCTTTTTCAATAATAATAATAATAATAATAATAATAATAATAATATATTTATATCTCCTGCCTCTCCCTGCGGATCGAGGTGAGATTACAACATAGCTAGATACAATACAATACAATACAATACAATATAACAATACAACAGATTAAAATCAATAAATTACATCAACAACATATTCTGGGGGGTAGTTCTGGTTCAATGGGGGAATTAGATAAGGTCAGGTGGGTATGCCTGCCGGAAGTGCTTTTTTGAACACCTCCAATGTAGGTATCTCTTCCGGCAGGTCATTCCATAATTTTGGAGCCACAGCTGAGAATGCTGAACGAGATGTGGATGTTAATCTCGTTTGCTTGTAATTTTGCAATTTCTTATCAGTAGTTCTTAGGGTGCGGGGCGGATTTTGTAGGGAGAGGCGTCCCCTCAAGTAACCTGGGCCTGAGCCATATAGGGCTTTAAAGAAAACAACCAACACTTTGTATTGCGCCATATAGGGCTTTAAAGGTAACGACCAACACTTTGTATTGCACCCGGAAGCAGATCAGCAGCCAGTGTAAAGATTTCAAGATGGGGGTGATGTGATCCATCCTTGATGCCTCCATTACCAATCTGGCTGCTGCATTTTGGATCATTTGAAGCTTCCGAACCTGGTACAAAGGTAGCCCCATGTAGAGTGCATTACAGAAATCGAAACGAGAGGTTGTCAGTGCATGTACTACTGTGTCTAGGTCCCCCTTGCCCAAGTAGGGACATAGCTGGCATATCAGCCGAAGCTGATACCAGGCACTCCTGGCAATCGCCTCCACCTGTGATGGCAATTGTGGGGAGGAGTCCAGGAGCACCTCCAGGCTACGAACCTCATCCGTTAGGGGAAGTGTGACCCCGTCCAGGTCTGGTTGATGAATCTCCATCCCCGGACCTGGGGAACCTATTACGAGCACCTTCGTTTTCTCTGGATTCAGCCTGAGCTTGTTTTTCCTCATCCAGCCCGTTACCGAGTCAAGGCAGGCATTCAGAAGAGAGATGCCATCCTCAATCACTGCAGCAGTCGGAGACACAAAGAAATAGATTTGGTTGTCATCAGCGTACTGGTAACACCGTGCCCCATGTCCCCGGATGACCTCTCCCAGCGGCTTCGTGTAAATGTTAAATAGCATGTGAGACAGAATGGCACCTTGAGGGATGCCAGGTGTCAGCTCTCTTTTACGAGAGCAGCTGTCTCCCAGCCTCACCATCTGAAACCTACCTGAGAGATAGGACTGGAACCACTGGAGTGCAGTTCCTCCGATACCTAACTCTCCCAGGCGTTCCAGAAGGATACCATGGTCAATGGTATCGGAGGCTGCTGAGATGTCCAAGAGCAATAACAGGGTCACACTTCCCCTGTCCATGCCCAGACGGGGGTCATCAACTAAGGTGACCATGGCTTTCTCAACTCCGTAGCCCGTCCTGAACCCGGTTTGAAATGGGTCTAGATAATCGGCTTCATCCAAGACTGCCTGGAGTTGGTGGGCGACTGCCCTCTCGATCACCTTGCCCAGGAATGGTAATAGGGAGACCGGTCTGTAGTTGTCTCTTAACTGGGGGTCAAGGGAGGGTTTCTTCAATAGAGGTTTAACCACAGCCTGCTTGAGTTGAGGTGGAAATTTCCCTTCCCTAACGGATGTATTGATGACACGTTGAAGTAGTGTCACCACAGCATTCCCTCCCAGTGTGGTCAACCAAGATGGGAATTGAATATTTAATATAATATGTGTATTACAATAGTGAGTTTGAGAACTCAGTAACCAGTTTTGCCTATCGATGAAAAGATGCACTACAGTAAAAGAGCAGCAGTAGGATGGCCACAATAAACACTGGCCCAAAACATTACTATCCTTTTCAAAGTCCCACTTTCTTGTCTCCTATTTTAAAGTGCTTAGATTTTTTAGAACAAAGAATCAAGAAGCAGAAAGCACCAGGAACCTCACCAGTGGAAGTGGTGGAGCAAGTGCCACCATCAGCACCACCATCGGCCATTTTCCTTTTCTCATCCATCGATACCTAACCTAAGGGTATTGGCCCTAGAGGCAGCTCTTTAAATGTTGTCTGGGGAACTTGTCCTATCCATCAAGTGAATCAGTTCTGGGGCTTTGCATTATCTGTTACAAACTATTTCCTGCACCTTGAGGCAGGAGAGTCAAAGGGAGAGTGTCTTGCCCTTTCTCATCCATCGGTACCTAATCTAAGGGTAGTGGCCCTAGAGTCAGCTCTTAAAATGTTATCTGGGGAAGACAGTCCTATACACCATTTGTCCTATCCATCAAGTGAATCAGTGGTGGGGCTTTGTACTATCTGTTACAAACTGTTTCATGCATCAATAAGGTAGATATGCAAGAAATGCATAAGTAAGGAACTGAAATAGGTCATTCAGTCTGAATTCCACCTTTTGGGGGTTTGCTCTGATGATTTTGAGTTCCTGGGCTTTTCATTTGATCTTCTATTTGACATGGATCAGGCGCTTCCCACCCACACTCGCTGTCATTTAGTATGTTCAAAAGGTTCAGTACCTTCCTTGAGTGGACCTTCACGCAGAAAATGAGAGAGAGTAGGCTAATTCATTATGTAGTTTACCTTATCTTTCTTGGTCAATTATGTACTTGTCATTGAACACGCTTTATGGTAGAAGTTGTTTGAATGCCAAAGGAGACAGGCATACTCTTCCCCAAAGAAAAAAAATCAAGCCACTAGTCGGTATGTTGGGCAAACAAATACAGCCATGTAATTTGAAGGAGACTGTTTCTCATTTTCTAGAACAGAGAAGGGACATGCTAAAGGAACATCAGGAACTCAAAATTCACCTAAATATGCCTTTCTAGTGGTAGCTCATGACAGGTCATTTTTTAAGTAGCATCAGCAAACGTCACCATGGGAAAAGAATTACTCAAGAGATAAAGGATTCCCAACCTGTCAATCAACTTCTGAGTAACTTCCTCTTTGATTAAAGGGTTCTTGGGTGCCACAAATAACCCAGAAATGGTAAAATATAACCAAAAACTAAGCATTCTGGTGGAGGAGAATACAAAACTTTGTCTCCATCAAGGAGGGGCAGCAGGGGTGCATGGTCCTACAAGTTCTTCTTCGTGGAAGTGTGGTAAATCATTCTTCATATCTGGTTCTTCTTGGGAATACCTGTTTCCTAGATATACTGGTCTATTTTAGCTTCTCTTTGAAATGGCAGGCAAGGACTGACTCTCAGCTTGTCCTCAGCAAAGAAATGTGGTCAACTGCATAGCTTTGCTCCTGTACATATAACTAGACCTGATTAGTTAGTCACCAATTGGTACTTTGGGCAAGGAAATACACTAGTGTAATCTCCCTCTGAGGGTAATAATAGATTTGAGGGAGACAGTTTCGGGATTCCTAGAACAGGGAAAGGCCATATTTAAGAAACATCAGGAACTGAAAATTCACATCCCCTTTCCACCACCTTCCCCTTTTCCTTTTGTGTTGTCTCTTCTAGATTGTAAGCCTGAGGGCAGGGATCCGTCTATGTATAAGATTGTATGTACAGCACTCTGCAAATTTACAGAGCTATATAAATAAATAAAGTGCTTGATAAGGTGCAATAGCCATGTCATGCATGGTTTCATAGAAACTGGACAGAAAATAGAGAGCAAGGGTGGCAAATCATGTTTCATATGCAGTTCTTCCTGGGAATGCCAGTTTTCTAGATACAATGAACTATTTTAGCTTATTTTGGAGATGTCGAGGATTGATTCTCAGCCTATTGTCAGCAAAGAAATGTGCTCAACTGCATAGTTTTGCTCCTGTACATATGATTAGCTCTCTAGTGTTGTCCCTCTTCCATTCAACTCTTTGTTTAACAACGTGAAGCTATTATTCCTACCCAGGGAATGTACCAGGTTAATGTAGTGTACAGGACTTCATCTGTTTCACACTCTGTGAGATTTCATACATGATGTGTTTTATGCATGGCATGGTCATGAGCATATTACTTTGGGATTAATGCCAAGGGCTTACGTGTCAGTGTAGCCCACAGCCCTTAAATAGCTGTGTATCAAGTGGTGAAAGGATGCAGATCCTTCCATTGAAGTCTTCCAAAACAAGATCCCAGTCAATCTTCAAAATGTCAAGTGGCCAGCTTGTCTTTCTTCTCTTTTTAGGGATGATTTTGTTTTCTGGAGGTAAGGCAAGATAGAAATCTAAGATATTAAAATGTCATTGAAAGTACAACTAAGAAATGTAACATTTGTTAGACATGTAGTGTTCGACCTTGGTTAATTAGTTGAAGCTATTATTGCTCACAACATTCTAAATAATATGAATGCTAAAATTCTAACTTCAGTAAATGGAGTGTAGTAGCCTTTTTTCTTTTTTAAAGGAAATGTACAACTACAGGATTTTTTTCTTGCTTGTTATCAGATTGAATACCCTGTGTTGTACAGTAGTATTTTTCTATGCCATTCATGCTGACTTGTACCACACACTAGATTTGGGTTTGAAAAGGCAACAACGGGGAGAAGCTCCCCATTGGGGTACATCCCATGGTTGGATTAAACCATAAATCCTTTCGATATTAGGGTGATTGAAGCCAGTTCTCGAATCCTTCAGTTTGAACATTGCTTCTGCAGTAAACTCACGCAACATGTAATGTCAGAAGCTATGGTCATGAAGAGAGAGTTCATAGATGAGTTTATAATCCCTCCATAGCTGGTATAAGAAGCACAGGAAAAAACTAGGTGTGACCTGTGAGTTATATAGAGTTCCTTTTTAAAAGGCCCAACCTTGATGGAAGTGAAGAATATTGAGCAATGGATACAGTCCTAGATTGGCAGAATAGAGGATGTAGAGCTCATTATAGCCTCAGTGTTTACCTCAAATGTATGATTTTCTTATTTGATGAACAGAATGTTATGGATGGAAACGACCAACAACTGCAGAAGAGTGTCGAGACTTCCCTGGTACATGTGCAAAAGAGCGTCCATGTCACTACAGCCGTGTTGGTTCTTGTGGAGGAGACCTAGGGTGCTTTAGGGCTACAGGGTAAGAGTTCTACTTCTCTGTCTTTGTCATCTAATGGGCACCATGTTTATGGCATGGATTTTGAAGATTTTCACACTTACCTGAATCAGTTCTAAATCATCCTCCAAATGTCCTGCAAAGGTCACTGAAAGAGAAAAAAAAGCCTCTGTGTCTGAAAGCCAGGAAGTGTTTCTGAATCGTCATGGAAACAGATTTAGTAGAAGGTTTGTAAATCATCAGAGTAAAAGCAGGGAAAACTCCTTTAAATGCTGACTCATTGTCAACAGGGAAAGGGAAAAAAAAACCTATTTTCCTGCTTTTTCTCTGACAATTTACAAACCCTTCTGCTAAATCTGTTTCCATGACGAATCAGAAATACTTCCTGGCTTTCAGACACAGAGGCTTTTTTACTCTTTCAGCCACCTTTGCAGGACGTTTGGAGGATGATTTACAAGTGATTCAGGTAAGTGTGAATATCTTCTTTGTGGACAATTGTCTTAGATACTCTTGTCCAACTTGAAATTGGGAAATGACTTTGAGGTCGAACCTGGTGGCGCAGTGGTTAAATGCCTGCACTGCAGCCACTCACTCAAAACCATAAGGTGGCGAGTTCAAGACCAGCAAAGGGCTGAAGCACGACTCAGGCTTGCATCCTTCCGTGGTTGATAAAATGAGTACCCAGATTGTTGGGGGGCAAATAGCTTACAATTGTAAACTGCTTAGACACTCCTTAAGGGTATGAAGCGGTATATAAATGAATCTGTTTGTTTTTGTTTGTTTGAATCATAACTACCTTTTCAGATCATTTTCAGGAAGTCATTGTTGTCCTCATAATACACAAAGAGTCTCTCTCTCTTACACACACATGAATAGATTGAGAAAGAAACTCACCAGTAAAAAAGATAAAGTAAAAGTAAAGTAAAAGTAAAAAAGATGACCCAATAATCAAGAATTTGTCAGTAGAGGTGGAAAGATGTATACTCCCTCAGCAAAGTATGCCTGTCCCCTTGCAACCTTTTTGTACTAAAGGAGTTGTGTGCCTTCTACTTTGACCTCACCATCAGAGTGGGCACCTATTACCTCAATGGTCCCAAATACCATTACATCCCTCTAATCTTCTTTCAGGTAAGTGATTAACCTCTTTGAGGACAGGGAATGAATATGGAGGAACTTCCTGACAGTAAGGGCTATTAAACAGTGGAACACACTCCCTCGGAGAGAGTCTCTTTCTTTGGAGATCTTTAAACAGAGGCTGGGTCGCCATTTATCCGGGATGATTTGATTGGACTGGATGGCCTTTGCGGTCTCTTCCAGCTCTATGAGTTTATGATGTTGTGGTAAATTTTGTTTGAGATACACATTATCTAAACCACCTTGGTGTACTGGATTCAGTGTTTGATATGACTCTGGAGACCAAGTTTGAATCCCTGCTCTGCCAGGAAAACCCATGTTGTGATGTTTGGCATGTCACACACACTCAAAAAACCCTAAAAATTAATGATCAGATAATTCAAGTCTTTAGAGACCGACCCTCAGAGATATTGAGATTGAGGAAAGAATACACTTTACTCACATGAAAATTAAGAGAGGCAGAAATTCAATATAGGTGGCTTTTCTCAATATGCTTCATATTTTGTGGGGTTTTTGGGGGGAGAATTACAATTAAGGGCAAAGAACAAGGGTTTCCTTGAAAACCTCAGAAGGAACTATAAAGATTATAATTCACAAAATTCTCAAAGCCATTAAAAAAAGAAATAAAAAAACCACAATAAGGAAGAACTTCTAGACTTTAATTCTGAAAGAAGTCTGGAGAGGAAACATGAGAAACATACAGGACAGTTTGGTCAGTATATTCCATAAGCAGGATAAGTACTGGAAGTAAAAAACAGCTCTAACAGGGCAGAAGAAATGAGGGGAGGGACATTTTTAAAATTAAAGTCTTTATTTCGATTAAAAATATAACACTAGTAAAGCCAAAGTATATACCCATTCCGGTATCATTTTTACATTGTTCATTAAATCGTTACATTTTCTTATTTCATTGAAATACAGCTTTCCTCTTGAGTCCATTTGTTCTTCAATGTTAGACTTAATCAACCAGCACCAAATAAAAAATTTAATCAAAGTTATAATGTATATAGACATCCTTCTATATTTGTTTACCATTATTATATGTTAACATCTTCTTTTTTTGACACTTTTTCTTGATTTTGGATTTTCTTCTTTTGTACTTTTTTTTACACTCACCACCATTAATAGTACTTTTTCTTTGTTTATATAATAATCACTACCTCATTTTCCTTTTATATCTTTTTCCATTTTTTCCTCCCAAAATTTATAACTAGTACCCATTCATCCTCTATTTTTTTGAATTACTTCCTTTTATTTTCCCTGACAATCTATCCACATCTCTCATTTCTAAAAGTTTCCTTAGCCATTCTTCTATTGTCAGTATTTGTGCTGATTTCCATCTTTGCACATATAATATTCTTGCATTTGTTACCATGCTACCATGTCAGCTTTAAGTATTTTTTTTTCCATTTTTCTAACATCATTGGGGCTATCTACATTGGCAAATAGAAGTGTGTTCATGGCTGCATGAAACTCTAGCCTTTAGATGAGAAAAAGGGAAAGTGTGCCATGAAAATGCTTTTTTTGTGTTTTAGGGGAGAAGAAGCGCCTTTAAAAAGGTGCTGGTTTTCCCAGCTTCTTTTTTAAAAACTGCGGAACAGCGCAGGTCCATCTAAAGGTTGTGGTGCAGCTGCTAAGCATTAAGGAAAAGGCAACTTCATGTCACGCTTTCCTGCCAATCTAGAAAGCCCCATTGTCATCTTTAATAAATATATCTCTGGTTTCATTTCAAAGTGTACACCTAATATTTCTTTAATTGCTGCATGTTTTTGGTTCCAATAATTTTTTTGCTTTTTTACAATTCCACCAAAAGTGGAAAAAAGATCTTTTTTTCAATTTACATTTCCAGCATCTTGTATTGA
The DNA here is from genome assembly GCA_034509955.1 of Urosaurus nigricauda. Classification (NCBI taxonomy): domain Eukaryota; kingdom Metazoa; phylum Chordata; class Lepidosauria; order Squamata; family Phrynosomatidae; genus Urosaurus; species Urosaurus nigricauda. Next base: position 372,622,317 of record JAOEGL010000001.1, on the reverse strand, counting down.
TGTTCTTATATATGTTATCTAGTTTTGTCATTGTCAGTTGCCACATGTATAACATTTTGTAATAATTTTCTTTCAAATTTTAGGTCATTGAACCATGATTTTTCCTAGTTATCTATGTCTATACTGTACTGAAAATATTTACCCCACTTGATCATTGTCTCTTTAATTCTTTCCTGCTCCAACTCTCCTTTTAATAATACTTCATAATATCTTTGATATTCTTCTTGTCAGTATATAGCATTATTCTATCTAGATTTTTTTTCTGATAAAGAAAATACTAAAAATTATTTGGAGAATCTGGAGCTTAGGCCATTTATAAAGAAGCGAAAGGAGATCTTAAATAGACTAATCGCCATAATGAAAGTCAAGGAAATAATTTAAAAAAGCAAAACCAGGAAAAATGCCTGGAACAGATGCTTTCCCAAGTAGTTACTACAAAACCACTGAACAACACTTTGCAGATCCCCTCTGTAACACTATGAACCATATTCTTAAAGGGCATAATCCTAACACTTGGTTAGAAGCACGAATTGCCCTGTTACCTAAAGGAATGTAACTTAGGAATGACTACAAACGTTTTGCTTCCATCCTAGCAGATAGACTCAGAATAGTTCTGTCCTCATGGATAGGTCAAGAGCAGAGAGTCTTTTTACCTAATAGGCCTGGTCATCAACAACAGAACAATCCCTTGGGCCAGGAAATACAAAGAAACCATCACCATCAAGAGGCTTGCTTGGCTTTAAATGTCTTCCACCACATGGTCAGGGAGCCTTCTTTCTTTGCTTTGTACCCATCTTCTGAGTAGTCTCAAGTCTATATTTGCAGTACCAAATGAGACTTCAAAGTTGCCCTCTTTCCCCCTTATTACTGAATCTGGTTTTGAAGACCTTACAAATTAGACTTAGACTTAATAAACAAATTCAAGGGTTTAAAATGAAATGCACAGAACTTAAAGTGAGTGTATATGCAGATGATCTGCTTCTGACTCTTGTAAATCCAGTAGTCAGCATAGGCCCTGTATTAAAAGAACTAGATGAATATGCAATGGTCTCAGGACTGACTGTGAATAGAAACAAATCCTCAATCTTGCCTTTAAACATCAGTAAAGAGGAAATTAAAGATCTAGAGAATAAATCCAGCATGATCACTCAACGAAAAATAAGATCTGTAGGCATATATATCTTCTAAAAATTAGAAACAACTATGACAAAATATGGCTGGAGAAAAAAAAAAGATATCACCAGGTGGAATCATTTGAATTTATCTCTTTCTGATAAGATTACCACAATTAAAATGAACATCCTCCCCAAGTTATTTTTCTTTTTCAGAATATCCTGATTATTTTTAATAATAGCACTTATAAAATCTGGCTAATGGATATAATGTGAACTCTTTCTCTTGATGCTAAATTTAATGCTGATTTTGCACTACAGGTCTTTAAACTTAAATTATCAATTTAATTTAAGGGATTGGAGGAAGAACTGTAGTTTTAAAGAAGATCACAAAGTGATGAGAAATAGCCATTCATACAAGACTCAGAGTAGAATTGTCTTCCATGAACTCCCTATTCCTTTCTGAAACTGCATCTTATCCTAAAACTACCATCGTATCTTCTTGATGTGACCTACATAACATATGAAGGAGATATTGTTTGCTTATAAATCTGCTGATTTAATTTATGTTTTATCTTGTCTTATCTTTTTGCAGATTGGGTCATGAATGTTAAAGACAAAATGTTCCCATTTACTTCAGCAGCAACTACTGTGTCATGCAAAAGATTATCACCTATACGTGATGACAAATAAAAATATTCGATCAGGATGAATTGCTTGTGTTATGTTTAATAGGCATGAGAATGAAAATATCACTAACCAACCACCACAGAGACAGGGTTATTCAACCCCATTAAGTGGGGTAATGTAAGAGCCTGCCCCTTTGCACAGTTTGTCTAGCATGATCAGAAGGAGGCTTACCTCTTTCAAGGTGGCCAACAGGAATTGAATATTGCAAAGACAGTTGCTTTTTAAGACTCCGTAGCTGTTTCTCACAACTGTATAACAAGTGATTGGTTGAGTCATCTTTTTCCAAAACGCTTGCGTCAAGAAGTGTTTGGGATTTTAGATTATAATTTTTATTATTTTGTAATACCTGTATTTGCCCATACATTCCTAATGAGATATGACCCAGCATGGTGAAGTAGTTGTAGCACTGGGCTATGATTCTAGAAACCAAGTTTCTATTCCCAGCTATTCCCCTGGGCCACCTTGTGAAGACACATTCTCTCGGCCTCGGTGGATGCCAATAGCAAATTTAATCTGAATAGATCTTGCCCATAATACCCCATGTCAGAAACAACTTGATTGCACACAACACACACACACAAATACAAAATGAAATATCTTGGCGATGAGACCAAAGTCAAAACTCAATGTTCATTAATAATAATAATAATAATAATTATTATTATTATTATTATTATTATTATTTCTAGCCCACCTGTTTCATATACATCTGATGCATATAGCCTGAAGGTAAACCTATACAATAATTTAACTTAATTTTGTTCATCAAGCAAAATTTGTATACATTGAATTTTCAGAAAGAAAAATGGTGTTCTCTCAGCAGTACATGTAAAAAAAAAAAGTTTGGGTTTTTCCAATATTTCTGATTTCAGTATTCTGGTTTCAAAATAATACCCAACAAGGATACATTAGAATGAATACACATGCACTGTCCCAAAAGTTTGTCTCAATAGTTCTCAGTGCAGGACTCATTGGCCTTTGCTGCTCAGTGTTTCTGCAGTATTTGTTGCAAACCTAAAACTCTAAATTAAAAATAGAAAACAGAAAGAAAATACTATGTTGAAAATATGTTACCAATATACCCCTATGATCTCTCCTAAATACACAACTAAGATACACTGCCATTTTCAAGGTGGAATAGGCATATTCCTTAGCCCTGGCAACTACAGCTCCTCTCCACCTCCATATCTCACTCACTTTCTCAAATCAGTCAGCCAGCAGAGTCTACTACTTAGACTTTCCTAATAGTGTCTCTCCGGAAGTAAGGTGCAGGGGGTGTGGGCTGCACCAGGTGACACCATTAGGGGGGAGACACAATGATGCCACCCATCCCCTCAGGACATTCCATCCTTCTTTCCCCCACCTCTGCCATCAGGTGCAGCCATTCCCTTGAACACCCCCTGCTCTTCCAGCCCTCCTCCCTTATCTCTTTCAACCATTCCCCACCCCCACCCACCACTCTTCCAGCCTTCCTTGCCTTGAAGACAATTTCATTGCCCAAAAGGTGGATGAGGAGAAAGGAGAAAGAAAAGGAGGAGGCTCTAGTCCATGTGCTTGGGTGAGAATTTTAATTTTTCTTATCTAGTTAAGGAGGTTTTTAGAGAATAGAAGAGAAGCTGGCCTGAAGCACCAGAGGAAGTGAGTCAGAGACTTGGCTTTGGAGGGAGCTAGTAGCCAGGAGCTCTCTACATACCTATAGGCATTGGGACTTGAACTCAGTGACAGAGCTTGGGAACAAAGGCCAAGTCTAGCAAGGGAAGCCCACAGCCTTGTTTCAGTGCCTCCTTAAAACTTCTCAGTATGGACACTGAAGGCCCTGCAGCAGTCACCTGCAACACCTGTGGGGTGTTTGTCTTCTTGCCTACAGATGTGGGGAACTACACCTGACCCAAGTGCAAGTTAGTAGCCCTCTTGGAAGAGAAAGGACAGCAGCTAGAGGAGCAGGTATCTGCACTCCAGCATCATAGAGAGCAGGAGATTCTCCTGAACAGAACAGACCAGAATGTCTTGGGTGGAAAACACAAAGAGGAAGTTGCTGGGGTGGAGGAGGTCACTCGACATACAAGGTACATGCTTGGATGAAGGTCACACACAGAAGTAAGGAAACCAGGGAACGTTCTCTGAGTGGCTTGCAGCTACAGAATCACTTTGAATCTCTCTCTGGTATCAAAGATGAGGAAAAGCAGCAGGGACAGACGTCAGGGACAGAGCAGGGGAGCCTGAGAGTATCACGAAATGAACAGACACTGCTAAGCCTCGGAGGAGGCACGTAGTGGTGGTGGGGGACTCCTTGCTGAGGGGTACCGAAGCAGTGGTTTGTGGGCCTGACAAGATGTCTCAGGAGGTGTGTCGTCTCCCTGGGGCAAAGATCCATGATGTGATGGAGAGGCTGACAAGACTTGTCAAGCCTACTGATCAATACCCCTTTCTTTTGGTTCACTGCAAGGCACAGCCTTCAGAATATCATAAGGGGTTATGAGGCTCTGTGAAGGAAGCTGAAAGAGATGGATGCACAGGTTGTCATCTCATCTCTACTCCCGGTAGAAGGGCATGGTCCAGGAAGGGAGAGGAAAATAGCAGAGATGAATAACTGGCTCCGTAGATGGTGCCGCCAAGAACGATTTGGATTCTTGGATCATGGGCTGTGGTTCCATGAGGAGGGACTTCTGGCAAGGGATGGGCTGCATCTCACGCCAGTTGGCAGAAACTTTTTTGCCAACAGTCTGAAGAATCTGATCAGGAGGGCTTTAAACTGAGTTTTGTGGGGAAGGGAGACAGCATTCTGGAAGGCAAAAGGGCTGGAAACAATAGTCAAACTGAAATAGAGGGAACAAGGCAAACAGTGCAAGGACCCAACATTAGGAGGCAATAAAAACATGCAAAAGCAGCAAGTAAAGAGGACACATGTTCTTTGATGTATCTACACTAATGCACAGAGTATGGGAAATAAACAGGATGAACTTGAACTCGTAGCACAACAAAGCAAATATGATATAATAGGCATCACTGAAACCTGGTGGGATGAGTCTCTCGATTGGAATGTAGAAATAGAGGGATATAACCTTTTTAAGAGGAACACGCAAAACAGGAAAGGAGGAGGAATAGCATTATATGTCAGGGATATTTACACCAGTGAAGAGATCCAGGACATCAGTACTGGAAGCCAGGTGGAGAGCATCTGGATAAAAATTAAAGGAGAGGGAAACAACAGGGATGTTACTGTGGGAGTCTACTATAGACCCCCGACTCAGGCAGAGGAATTGGATGATGCCTTTCTAGAACAGATGACCACACACTCAGAAAGGAGAGATGTAGTAGTGATGGGGGACTTCAACTATCCGGATATTTGCTGGAAGTCAAACTCAGCCAAATCCTCAAGGTCGAGCAAATTCCTCACTTGCCTGGAAGACAATTTCATGGTCCAAAAGGTGGAAGAGGCAACAAGGGGATCAGCTATTTTAGATCTGATCTTAACCAACAGGGATGACATAGTCAATGGAGTGCAAGTGGTTGGATCCTTAGGTGGAAGTGACCATGTTCTACTGGAGTTTGTTATACAGTGGAAAGGGGAAGCCAGTCATAGTCAGACACACACTGTAGACTTTAGGAGAGCTGATTTCAATAAACTTAGAGAAATACTGGCGGTGATCCCATGGTCAGGAAAACTAAAAGAGAAGGGAGTTCAAGACGGATGGGAGTTTCTCAAAAAGGAGATACTGAAGGCGCAATTTCAAACAGTTCCAATGAGGAAGAAAAATGGAAGATATCTCAAGAAGGAACTTTCAACTGAGCTAAGTTTCAAGCGGAACATGTTTAAGAAATGGAAAAATGGGAAATCACGAAAGAGGAATACAAACAAATAGCCAGCACATGTAGGGGTAAAGTCAGGAAAGCTAAAGCGCCTAATGAACTCAGGTTAAGAGAGGTTAAGAACAATAAAAAGGGCTTTTTTGGGTATGTCTGAAGCAAAAGGAAGAAGAAGGAAACAGTAGGGCCACTGTGTGCAGAAGATGGCAAAATGCTCACAGGGGACAGAAAAAAGGCAGAATTACTCAACACCTTCTTTTCTTCAGTATTCTCATAAAAGGCAAAGGGTGCTCAACCTAAGGATAATGGGGAAGAAGACAGAATAGGAGAATTTCAGCACAAAATAAGTAACGAGATAGTACAGGAATACTTGGTTAACCTAAATGAATATAAGTCTCCAGGACCAGATGAACTACATCCAAGGGTATTAAAAGAACTGGCAAATGTAATATCGGAACCATTGGCAATAATCTTTGAGAACTCCTGGAGAACAGGAGAAATCCCAAAAGACTGGAGGAGGGCAAACGTTGTCCCCATCTTCAAAAAGGGGAAAAAGAGGATCCCAACAATTATCATCCAGTTAGTCTGACATCAATACCAGGAAAGATTCTAGAGCAGATAATTAAACAGAGAGTCTGTGAACATTTAGAAGGGAATGCCATAATCACAAAAAGCCAACATGGGTTTCAGAGAAACAAGTCATGCCAGACAAATCTGATCGCTTTTTTTGATAAAATTACCAGTTTGGTAGATGAAGGGAATGCTGTGGATATAGTATATCTTGATTTCAGTAAGGCCTTTGACAAGATTCCGCATGACATTCTTGCAAACAAGCTTGTAAAATGTGGGCTAGACACGTTAACTGTTACATGGATTTGTAACTGGTTGACTGGCAGAACTCAAAGGGTGCTCAACAATGGCTCCTTTTCATCCTGGAGAGAAGTGACCAGTGGGGTCCCACAGGGTTCTGTCCTGGGCCCAGTGCTATTCAATATCTTTATTAATGACTTGGATGACAGAACTGGGGGCATACTTATCAAATTTGCAGATGACACCAAATTAGGAGGAGTAGCCAATACTCCAGAAGACAGGATTGACATTCAGAATGACCTGAATAGACTAGAAAGCTGGGCCAACGCTAACAAAATGAAATTCAATGCGGAGAAATGTAAGCTACAGCACTTAAGATGCAAAAATGAAATGCACAGATATATGGTGGGGGGCATCTTGCTGAATGAAACTATGTGTGAAAGTGATCTAGGAGTCCAAGTAGACCACAAGTTGAACATGAGTCAACAGTGCGATGCAGCAGCTAAAAAGGCCAATGCTATTTTAGGCTGTATCAATAGAAGTATAGTGTCTAGATCAAAGGAAGTAATAGTGCCGCTCTATTCTGCTTTGGTGAGGCCCCACCTGGAATATTGTGTCCAGTTCTGAGCACCACCATTCAAAAAGGATGTGGCGAAACTGGAGCGGGTCCAAAGGGGGGTAACCAAGATGGTGAAGGGTCTGGAAACCATGCCCTATGAGGAACGACTTAGAGAACTGGGGATGTTTAGCCTGGAAAAGAGAAGGTTAAGATGTGATATGATAGCCCTGTTCAAATATTTGAAGGGATGTCATATTGAAGAGGGAGCAAGCTTGTTTTCTGCTGCTGCAGAGACTAGAATGCGGAACAATGGATGCAAGCTGCAGGAAAAGAGATTCCACCTCAACATTAGGAGGAACTTCCTGACAGTAAGGGCTGTTCGACAGTGGAACCCTCGGAGTGTAGTGGAGTCTCCGTCCTTGGAGGTCTTTAAGCAGAGGCTGGATGGCCATCTGTTGGGGATGCTTTGACTGGGAGTTCCTGCATGACAGGAGGTTGGACTGGATGGCCCTTGTAGTCTCTTCCAACTCTATGATTCTACGATTCTATGATTCTATGATTCTATGATCACTCATTTTAAAGCCCTCCTGATCGGGTTCTTCAGACTGTTGGCTAAAACGTTTTTGCCAACTGGTGTGAGATGCAGCCCATCCCTTGCCAGAAGTCCCTCCTCATGGAACCGCAGCCCATGATTCAAGAATCCAAACTGTTCTTGGTGGCACCATCTACGGAGCCAGTTATTTACCTCTGCTATTTTCCTCTCCCTTCCTGTACCATGCCCTTCCACCGGGAGAAGAGATGAGATGACAACCTTTGCATCCATCTCAGGTTGTCATCTCATCTCCTCTCCCGGTGGAAGGGCATGGTACAGGAAGGGAGAGGAAAATAGCAGAGGTAAATAACTGGCTCCGTAGATGTAACTGGTTGACTGGCCGCACCCAAAGGGTTGTCAACAATGGCTTGTTTTTGTTGGGGTTTGTACTGAGACAACAAAAACAGCAGAGTTTTGGAGGAACATAAACAGCTTTATTCAGCAAAAATAATGCAGTTGAGGCAAAAAACCCAAAATAGTACAGAAGATGGAACAGTACATAGCAATATCACTGCAGCAGTGTAAACGACAGCATTACCTGCGAAGTCAGAGACAGCATATAGTGTACATTCAAAGTGCCACAAAACAGTATGGACAGCACATAGCACCCAACAACATGAAGAGCATGTACAAAGAGCCTAGCAAACATTGCACTGCAACTATACCTTCATAATTGGCCAATACCTTCACCTGGCCTAATTGGCTGGCAACTTCTGTTCCATGGTTTACACCTGCCAGTTTGTTACACTCTTATCCTGTCACAAGTTATAACTAGCATACCCTGACCCCCCCTCCCTCTGCACTGGATGAAGAGCATAACCAACTTATACAGTACATCCCTTTGAGTTAAACCAAGTCTGTGTTTTAAAGCAGCTAATGGCTTAGTAAACATGTCAGCAACAATACCTTGCAATGCACAATATATTAGTTTTATTGCATTGTTTTATACAGCACCTTTAACATTATGGTATTGTACATCAACATGTTTAGTGCAATTTTTTACTCTTTCTGTTGTTGCCATCTCGATGCATGCTGGAGAATCTTTGTATACAGGCACAGGTTTCTCTGTTTCAATCTCTAAATCTTTCAGGAGTTGCATAAACCATACTAATTCACAACATAAATCAGATAAAGCAGCATACTCTGCTTGACACAAAACTTTGCTTCTTAGATTTCCATATTAAAGGAACTTTGGCAAAAAAAAATTAATAACAATGCCTGTTGTAGACTTCCTGTCTTGTACATCATTGGCAAAATCACTGTCTACACAACAGTATAATCTACTTGACATAGAAGATGAAATTAACAAACTACAATTCATTGTTTCCTTTAAATATTTCAGTGCATGTTTCACAGCTTGCCAGGCTGCATTAGTTGGCTTTGAACGAAAAAGACTTAGTGGCCCATTTTAGATTGGCAAAAAGAGGTGTGTTGTTAGCTGCATGAAAGCCCAGCCTTTAGATGAGAAAAAGGGAAAGTGTGCCATGAAAACACTATTTTGGAGTTTTAAGGGAGAAGAAGTGCCTTTAAAAAGGAGCTGGCCCATTTTAGATTGGCAAAAAGAGGTGTGTTGATGGCTGCATGAAAGCCCAGCCTTTAGATGAGAAAAAGGGAAAGTGTGCCATGAAAACACTATTTTGGAGTTTTAGGGGAGAAGAAGTGCCTTTAAAAAGTAATTTGATTTCCCCACTACTTTTTAAAAAAGGGTGCAACATTGCTATTGCATCTAAAGGCTAAGGTGTAGTTGCATGGTTAAATGAGGCTCTGTATCTTTAAAGCGCCCATTTAAAGGCAGCGATACAAGTGCGGAGGGAGGGAAGGTGCCAAGACAAGAAGAGACCTTCAGAGCCCGGCCAGAGTGTGCCTGCACCTTCCTTCACCTCCTCCCTTTGGCTGAGAGAGTGTGACTTCTAGGGAGACAGCAGGGCACTGGAGGTGCTCAGCCAGGCCAGGGCAAGCTGGCAAGAGGAGGAGGAGAAGGGGAGGGACCTGGAGCACCTCTGCTGCCCTGCTTCCCTGCAAGTCACACTCTCTCAGCCGAAGGGGGAGGAGAAGGCAGGCCCAGGCACACTCTGGCCAGGCTCCAGGGCTCTCTCCTGGCTGCCTTCCTCCTCCCTTTGGCTGAGAGAGTGTGACTTGCAGGGAGGCAGGGCAGCAGAGGGGCCCCATGTCCCTCTCCTCCTCCTCCTCCTCCTCCTCCTCCTCCTCCTCCTCCTCCTCCTCCTGTTTCCAGCTTGCCCTGGCCCAGCATCAGGAGGACCTGGAGCACCACCGCTGCCCTTCCTCCCTGCAAGTCACACTCTCTCAGCCAAAGGGAGGAGGAAGGCAGCGGGGATGGATGGAGGGAGGGAGGGAGGGAAGGAGCCAGGAAGAGACCCCCAGAGCCTGGCCAGAGCATGCCTGGCCCTCCTGCTTCCTCTTCAAAAAGAAGGCTGGAAAAGTAGGACGTGTCCTGGCAAAGGAGGATGTGCCTGGTCAACTTGGAAAAGGGGGGCCTCTGCTCAAGAATGGAGGACATATGGGAATCCCTCCTGGACAGAGGGCTGAAACCTCAAGACAACTCAATACTGTATAATGCTCTGACAGAACACTGACTACAACTCCCATGAGCCTTTGCTACCATTTCCCAAGATGCCTTAATTTGCAACAGAAAGCCGACCAGTATGTTCACATCTGATGAATTCTTTCGTATTGACTCTGCATTTTCTTTTTGTGTAGATGCTCTCTTGTCTTGTGTGTGATGAGCTTGTGCGTAATCACGTGCATTTCCGAACTGACCTCACTTTCTCCCTCTTTTGGAATGGTCCTGTACTCCCCCATGTGATAAGCTCCGACTGTATGATGTACCTGCGCAATTGCGCAATTCGCAGCCAGCAAGGGAAAAAAAATGTTTAAAGTGCGGCTAAAAGCCGCGTTCCTTGCCGCCCATGTAGCTGCTCCGCCTGTGTTTGTAGCGTTGACAGCTTCCCATGTAGTTGCTGAGCCACAGAAAAAACCTCAGTCTAGCTGCCCTGTACTTTTTAAATGCACACCTGGGGCTTGCTGTCTAGCTGCTAAGCATTAAGGAAAGTGCAACTTCATGTCACACTTTCCTGCCAATCTAAAAAGCCCCAGTATATTTGCAATTACAGATAAATCTGGCCAACTCCTGTGTGAGATACAATAAACTCCCCACTGCTGATTGATATAGTTTTATATCATCAAATACTATATCACACTCATTTTTTTAAACAAAATGTACCACAATGGGACATATGGAATCTCTGCAACAACTGCTCAATTTTTTCCTTTTGACTGATTAGAAAACTTCCATTTGCTATTCTTTCTATTTCCACACCTAAATTTCTGGATACTTCCCAAATGTTTTATTTGGAATTTCTCTCAGCTCTGCTGCAAATTTCTTTACATCGTCTATAGATGGTGCCAAAAAACAAATATCATCTACAAAAGCAAGTACAGTGGTACCCCGGGTTACGAAAGAGCCGGGGCCGCAAAAACGGCCCCGGCTTACGAAAAAAAACCCGGGGTATAAAAAAAAAAAACCCGCATGGCCCCTTTAAATTTGCCACACGATCCGGCAAACAAAGTGGCCCCCCGAGTTACGAAGACTTCCGGGTTACGAAAGGTAATCCGGAACAGATTACTTTCGTAACCCGGGGGACCACTGTACTATTTGTAAATCTTTACCTGACCCTTTGGTAAAGACACAGGGATCAGCAACACCTTGTTTGAAACCATGTCTCAGTAACTCAGCTTCAAGGCATTTTTACCAGCTTCTAGCTGACTGCTTTAACCCATAGATAGCCTTATTTAGATTCCAAACCATATCTGGGTTACTTGTTTTAGAACCAAGTGGTTATGCCATGAATAGTGACTCTTCCAGCTCTGCATTTAAAAAAACTGTACTGATATCATAACAGTGAACTAATGCACCTATTTGTGCAGCAGTAGTTAGAATGAACCTCAGACTCTCAGCTTTAGAGGTAGGTGAAAAAACTTCATCATAGCTCTCAAACTTTCTTGAGAGTTTATCAGAGGGGAGGAATTTCTCTTTATTTTGAATGGAGCCAATTGGAGCCAATTCGAATTCACGTGAATTCGCCAGTTTAGTGAATTTACGTGAATTCCAATTGTGTTCGGAATGCATTCAGAATGACTTCCCATTTCCCAAAAATGACCCCCCCCCCCCAATTGCCTGAAATTGCATGAGATGCTTTAATTCGTAATAATGTAAAACCCATGATTGTGTTCGGAATGACTTCCCTTTTGCCCAAAATTGTGTGAGATACTTTAATTTGCAATAATGTGAAACCCCATGATTGCGTTCAGATTGCCATTAGATTTTACTTCCAATTTCCATCATCTGATAAACTCCTTTGCAAAAAACCTTGAGCCACAAGTCTAGCTTTGTACTTTATTTCTCCTAAGCTAGAGTGTTTGATCTTGTAAACTCAGCGACACCCTACAGGTTTTTTAATCTGCTGGCAAACTCACAACAATGGGGCTTTTTACATTGGCTGAAAGGGGCGGTCCAAACTCGCCCCTTTCAGCGGCGGGATGACGCCGAGGCTGCCGCACGGGCAGCATCTAGGCCTCCTCCCGCTGCTTTTGGAGGCCGCGGGGAACCGGCAAACTGCCGGTTCCTCGCGGCCTCCAAGCGGGGTGCAGCGGGTGCTCTGGGCACCCACTGCACCCCGCTTCCCTTGATGGGGCTCAAGGGAGGAAGGGGCTGCCACCGCGGCCCCTTTCTCCCTGGGTCTTTGCCGCGGCCATCTAAAGGCCGCGGGAAAGACCCGCCGCAAGAAAAGAGCTCCGAGAAGGAGCTCTTTTTTTGCGCCACAGGAAGGGCACGTTAGGCGCCCTCCCGCGGCGCAAAAGCGTCATAACGTGCGCAGCGCGTCAAAACGCTGCGCACGTGATGACGCTTGTACGGCGCCTCCGTGTAGAAGCCGCCATCTTTAAATGGCGGCTTCCACGCGGTTTAGGCTTAGGGAGGGTGTAAAAGCTATGCCCTCCCTAACCCTAAAGCGGGCTTTTTAGCCCTAAACGCGCCTTTTTTTGCCCGTCTAAAACGGGCCAGTGTATACTTTGTGGTCATTCATAGATTTCATTTCAGCTTGCATAGCTTTGTCCCACTTTGCCTTTTTACTTGGAGACAAACTCAAAACTTCCTCATAACTTTGAGGTTCTAACATAATATTACACACTCTAATAACATCTGGAACTGAAAATCTTTCAGGTGGAACCCCTTTATTTTCTCTCAGAGACCTCCTTGGCTGATTATTAGTGCCTGAATCAACAGAAACCTGTGGACTTTCCTGCCCCTCCATTTTAACACTCCCAGGGCTTTTCTCAGGGCTTTTTACCATTTGTCCACTAGATGGAGTGATTTCACTGACAGAAGATTGAGGTGGTGAGAGTGTAGCATCAGTACTGTCAGTCCCATCACTCCCATTAATGGGCAAAAGAATTTCTGAATTTGCATGAATATGTTTCGAATTGGTCTCAATAAAGGTTGTATTTTGGGATATTACCACATTACCATAGCCTGAATCAAACCTGTAGCCTTTACACTCTGTATCATAGCCCAAGAATCTTAGCTTTGCAGCTTTAGCTTGCCTTTTTTCTTCTTTGTGCCTTTGGAACAATAGTGAATCTTTTACTACTTGAAGCATTCTCCCATGGCATTCTGCTGTGCTATTTTCCCAAGGGAAAAAGGATTAGAAAGTCTGTGCAGAATGCCTTTCCTTTTCAGCCACTGCTTAAAAAAAGCTTGACATATATTTTCCTCCTCGGTCTGCTTGCAATTGTGCGACCTTGTGGCCAAATTGCCTTTCTACATAGGCAACCCTATTTTTAAATATTTAAAAAACCTCCCCTTTGTTTTTCATAGCATAAACCCAGGAATAGCGACTGTAGTCATTCACAAAAGTAACAAAATATGTAGCCTCTAAGCTGGCTTGTAATGGTCCAATAACATCAGTGTACTAACTGAAATAGCCTTTCAGTCACCCTGTTGTTTTTCCTTCTTATGGGTTGTATTTTGCTCTTTGACTGTTTGCATATGGCACAGTCAAGAAATATCTTGCATTGTTTCACCTTGTTATCCCCATACAGAGACCTCATTTTATCTATTACTTGGAAACTAGTGTGGCCTAAACGCCTATGCAACAAATGAATGCATTTATCATTAACATTGTTATAAAATTTAGCGATCAATATTTAGTTTGGTTTTTCCCCCTGGGCTTTGATCTATTTTAATTGTTTTTTATTGTAATTGTGAAGAATTCTGTTTTACAAGGTTTGTAAGAGTGTATGGACTATAGTTCTTATAGCAGCACCATTGCTGCCTTAATATTTTAGTGTTTTTTTCCCTCTAGGGTAGAGTTGATTATTGATAATTGATTATATGCCATGTTATACTTTAATTAGTACTATGTTATGTATTGTATTTTGTATTTTTCATATTTTTTCTTCTTCTACCTTTGTATTAGATTATAAATCTGTTGTATATGTTGTGTATTAGATATTTAATTTATTTGTTATGTAAATCATTTATGTAGTTTGTATATTTGTTTATCTACTTTTGTAAACCGCTTTGATCTATTTGGAAAGGCAGTATATAAATATCATCATCATCATCATCATCATCATCATCATCATCATGTGGAGGGCTATTGTCATAAACTGCATCCACAGAACTCTGTTCACTGGGTGTCATATAGTAAAGTCCAACCTTTTTAACCCCTTTAGCACAGAGTTCCCCTCCAGACCTTACCTTACAACTTGTGTCTGCAAAAGATACCTGATAGCCTTCTGCAGTTATACAGGCTACACTCAAAAAACAAAATTTTAACGCTGGCATGTAAAATACATTTTTCAGTGTTGTGGATAAGCAAGGAACATAGCATTCTCTCATTCCTTCAATGGAAACTTAAAGACCATTTCCCAACTTGACATGATCCATACTAGCTGGCTTCAAAAACATAAAAAAGTGTCTTTGGTTCGCAATGTGGCACACATGACCAGAATCCATCAACCAGTTCCCTTCTTCCTAGCTCGAACAAAATGTAGCAGTAACAACCTGCGACTTGACTCCCTGCTTCTTCTTCTCTACACGTGTCTTTGCATAGCTGGACAGAAGCATTGAAGATGTTGCATGGAACCACGGCTGTAGGATTTTCTTACAGCAAATACGCCTTCTCCGCTGTTTGCTTCACCAGCTGAGACTGAGCCGAAGAGTTGAAATGCTGTTTTGAAATTGCCCGCTCCACTCGGCGTTCCTTCCTTCTAGCTTCTTCCTCTAAGATATGGCCAGATTGGGGCAACAGCAACTACACACTGCAGCCCCAATCTCATCTTTCTGCAGCCCAAAAAGAAGCTGCTATACATCTCCCCTCAAGTTGGTCAGCAATGAGTGAGTGAATTATTTCACTTTGCAGTGCTACCAAAAGCCTTCCAAGAAAGCAAAATTGATGCAAGGTCCCCGCACCTGGCTGTTATGACATAAAAGCAATGTACAACCAGTCAAATAGAAAACTGTAGCAAACGATCTTGATCAAGCTGGAAATCAACAACAATAACAACAGAAACAGCAACAAATGTGTCACCAGCCCATTGTAGCATTTAAAAAAAATCCCTACTTAAACCCAAAAAGGCAATTGGAAATATCCATACTATATAGAAGTGGGTAGTTTGAGAACAGAAATAGCAAAGTGACAGAGTCAGGGAAGCACTGCTTTAAGTAACCTAACACATCCCTGCATGATACCAGTGTGAAAGCACACTCTGGTGTGCCATTTGGCTACGGGGTGGGCAAAACTACTTACATCTGAAAGCTCAGGGAGTGTGCTTCTCAGCATTATTAGGAAACACTAGAGATTATGTCCTAGCTGTAACTGAACCATGAATAAGAAAGAGACATGGTGCTGCACACTCCAGCAACCTGCACTCCCCAGTGTTCCCTATTTCCTTCAACTGGTTGGGTGTCTCTCTGTCCCACCATCACAAAGGTGCATGTGGTGGGAACAAGGGGAGGGCATTCTCAGTGGCTGCCTCTAGCCTCTGGAGCTCCATTCTCAGTGCAGTTAAACTGGCACCCTTCCTATGCCCTTTTTTCAAACCAGCGAAGGCCTTTCTGTATGAAAAAGACTTGTAAGATTAATTGTATAAGGTCTACCCTGCCTAAACAATGTGCTTGAACAATTTTCTATTTGTTATCCCCCTTCTCTGTGTATGTATGCATTTAAAATTTATATTTTAACTGTTTTTAATTTTAATTTTTTTTACTTGTGTTTTTTTAATCTGTAGTAAGCAGCTTTGCCTATGAATGTGGGTTGTAGGTTATATTTCAGGAAAAGGAACCGGCTAAACCACCTCTTTAATAATAAACTCTCTGAGTATTGATTGCCTATGAAAACATAAATCGACAGGTGACTTGAAGGCATACCAAAGCTACTCTGAGTCCCAAACTGAGGGAAAGGATACATACCTCTGCACACTCCTCTTTACCCTTGTTGTTCCAAACTGATGAATCCAGAATCTAACATCAGTTTAATGTACTGTCCAGATTACTTCCTCTTGTCTTGCACACTGTGTCCTCTTGAGGATTACCACATCAAGAAATGAACAAACTGACATCAGATCAAGATCATTACTGAAAAGAGCTTACGTGTCATTGTATCACAAGGATCTATATATATCTGGACTTTCAACCTTTAGAGAGACACAGAACTTTTCTCTTTTATTATTCAAGTTCCTGGTCAGCTTTAAACAATGAATATCAGCTGGCTGTCCATCACTGTCCTTTCAGGAATCCTCTTGCTTTGTACAGGTAAGGCATGCCAAAGACTGAAAATCAACTGAGAAAACTCCAGAGTGATAGAAGCATCTAGTCAACCCACTGAAACAGAATCATTTGCTCATCTTTCTTTCTGCAACTCTTCAGTAGGATTTATCCAACTCAACTCAAGTAGGATTTCTCCAACTCAACTCAAAAATTATTAGTGTTAGTTTGAAACAAATTTACTTTATTCAGGTCTACAAAGAACTCCTCTCTCTGTCACATTATGGTGGGTGGAAGATATCCCTACTTAGTATTACTAGTAAAGTACAATATAGTCCAAAATCCACCAAACACTGATACCTTTATTACACTAACCAAAACATGCATTACAGATGTTGCAAGTTTTCAAAGTTCCACTGACTTTTCATCAGGCAAAGGCATTAAAAATCATATAGGAGAAAGAAGAAAAGAATTGATGATGTTAGTCACATGCCTCCATTTTGCCAAGATGTTGTGGTTGTTGTCCAGATGATATCATATGGAAGGGTATTCATGCAGGTAGGCCCCTCCTCCTTCTGGCCATGTGAATCCTGGGAGATTCAGTTCAGGAAATAAACCTTAAAGTCAGTTAGCAAGACGAAAAGTTTCTGTCTTTGAGATCCAGTTTGTCTCAACTCATTTGTGAAGCTAAAAGCCCTTTTGTACTTATTTTACTTTTTAAATAACAGTAATATATTATTTGAAGTTTCTACCTCCAACAAAGGTAAAAAAAAACACCTTTCTTTTAAACAGGGACTGCATTGACATGTTTTACCTCAACAACACTTAAATGTTTTCCTAATGCAAAATCATGGAGGCTTCCTGAGAAATTCAGTTTTCTCTTCCTAATAAACTGTAAAGGTACTTGTGCAAAAGGGAAATGTACTAGTGTTTCTGCAAACAAAACATTTGGGAAGAATAGCACCTGAATTAATGAGCAGGATATGATTTCTACTTTTTGGTTGATTGTTGCTGTTGTTTGTTGTTTGTTGTTGTTAACTGCCTTTGCGTCAATATCGACCCCATGGATGAGACATCTCCGGAGCACCCTTGTCCTCTACTGCTCTGCCCAGCTCCTGCAGACTCATATTTGTGCTCTCTTTAATTAAGTTCATCCATCTAGCATGTGGCCCTCTTCTCTTTTTCTTTTCCTCCACCTTCCCTAACATTATTGTCTTTTCCAATGATTCATGCCTTCTCATGACATGTCCAAACTCTAAGTCTTGTCATCTTGGCTTCTAGGGATATTTCTGGCTTGATCTGCTCTAGGACCCATTTGTTTGTCTTTTTGGCTGTTCATGGAATCCTCAGCACTCTTCTGCAGCACCATATCTCAAATGGGTTGATTTTGGTAACTGTCATCAGGTTGACTTTGACTTATTGCAACTCTATGAATGAGAGACATCCAAGACCACAATCAAGTCTGTGGCTTCCTTCGTTGAGTCTATCCACTTGGAATTCAGTCTGATGGGAAACTTTCATCTTTCCAATCTTGGGAAGTATAGGTCTTTCAACTAAAAGAACATGCAATATCTAACTAAGCTGATCATCTATTAGGTTGTAAATCCCAGGGATTTGCTTTAAAAGTCATTCATTCATGCATTCAGGATATTTGCATTCTGCTCGTCTGCCACAAAGGCTCTCTGAATAGCTTACAAATTGTTAGATCATTCCGTGCCCTCAGTTTTACAAACTAAAAAAGACATGACACAAAAGGAAAAGGGAATGGCAGCGGAGAAAGGGATCAAGGCACTGCTGGTTCTTCTCTCCCTCTGAGTCCAAGGCAGTGGCAGTTGGGCTAGGCATGGTGGAGCTGTGCCTGCCTCTTCTTTCCCTGTGAGGCCAGGGTGGTGGCATCAAAGGGGATTAGAATAGAATTATAAAATAGAATCTAGATGTAGTGTATATCCAAAGAAAAAAGTATTTCACGGCCCATTTTAGATGGGCAAAAAGAGGCGTGAATAGGGCTAGAAAGCCCGTCTTTAGGGTTAGGGAGGGCGTAGCTTTCACACCCTCCCTAACCCTGAAGTGTATGGACGCCGCCATTTAAAGATGGCGGCGTCCATACGGAGGCGCCACAAAGGCGTCATCACGTGTGCAGCGTTTTGACACGCTGCGCACGTTTTGATGCTTTTGCGGTGCGGGAGGGCACCAATCGCGCCCTTCCCGCGCCGCAAAAAAAGAGCTCCAACGTGGAGCTCTTTTTTTGCAGCGGGTCTTTGCTGTGGCCTTTAAATGGCCGCGGCAAAGACCCAGGGAGAAAGGGGCCGCAGCGGCGGCCCCTTTCCCCCTTCAGCCCCGCCAAGGGAAGTGGGGTGCAGCGGGCGCCCAGAGCGCCTGCTGCACCCTGCTTGGAGGCCGCGGGGAACCGGCAGTTTGTCGGTTCCCCGCGGCCTCCAAAAGCGGCGGGATGAGGCCTCTGGAGCTGCCGGTGCGGCAGCCTCGGCTTCATCTCGCCGCTTGAAGGGGCGACTATGGACCACCCCTTTTGGGCGGTCTAAAAAGCCCCCAAGTGTTCATTTTATCTCCAGTGTGAACTTTCTGATGCTTCAAAGGGGTTAGATTTAGAGCAAAATAGCAAATTTAATCACAGTTAAAAAAAAATTATGTTGACAAGCTGGAGTGTGTCCAGAGGAGGGCAACCAAAATGATCAAAGGTTCGAAAACCATGCCTTATGAGGAGAGACTTGGGGAGCTGGGTATGTTTAGCCTGGGGAAGATGATAGCCCTGTTCAAGTATTTGAAGGGGTATCATACTGAGGATGGAGCAAGCTTGTTTTCTGCTATTGCAGAAAATAGGCAGTTAAGAAGTGATATGATAGCCCTGTTCAAGTATTTGAAGGGGTGTCATATTGCGGATCAAGCAAGCTTGCTTTCTGCTGCTGCATAGAATAAGACCTGGAACAATGGATTCAGGCTACAGTAAAAGAGATTCCACCTCAACATTAGGAGGAACTTCCTGACAGTAAGGGCTGTTCCACAGTGGAACACACTGCCTCAGAAGGTGGTGGAGTCTCCTTCTTTGGAGGTCTTTAAACAGAGGATGGATTGCCATCTGTTGGGGGAGTGTTTGGGTTGTGTGTCCCTGCATTGCAGGGGGTTGGACCTGATGGCCCTTGAGGTCTCTTCCAATGCTATGATTCTATGAAAACATTTCCCATATTTTTGGCAATTTTATGGTTTCTCTGCTGTATGGCTTCTCTGATGTATCACAAGGACTGACTTGTAAAAGTCCACAGGTATCAACAAATATCCATGATTATTTCTAAGATAGAAATCATTTGTTCCAATAGGTCCATGCAAAAAAGAGTAACCAACACAACACTCAACACATGCATATTATATGCCAGAATGAAAGTATTGTCTGTATCATATCACCAGTATTTAGCTTAAATACTACTACTACTACTAATAATAAATATTTATTTATATCTATATTTATTTATATTTATATTTATTTATTTATAAATGATCAATTTCTTTCCAAAAGGACAAGATGACACTATTCTCATTATCACTTTTTGCATAGGAACGTATAGTTTTAAATAAATAACCAAATAAATGTGGTTGTGAATAGTAGCAATAGCAATACTAATACCAAGTACATTTCTATACCACTTATTAGTGCATTTAAGCACTCCCTAAGCAGTTTACCTCCTTATCTGATGACAAATACCTCAACATTAGGAGGAACTTCCTGACAGTAAGGGCTGTTCTACAGTGGAACACTTAGATTGGTAGAATCATGGAATGTGTATAGCTAAACATAGCTCAAACGTGTATCTCAAGTGTATAATTTTCTGATTCTAGGACAAGTAGCAAGTAACAGTTGTGCTGAGCCAAAGACTGAAAAAGAGTGTTCTCCGAATGGTGAATGTTTTTAAAAAGAGTGTCCAATGGGAACTAAACGGTTTGGAAATTGTGGGGGAACTGCAAATTGTTGTATGTTGTTAGGGTAAGTTTTCTTCTTTTCAGTCCTTCAGAGCTAACAAGTTGTATGTTCAAAATGTTCATGTCATGGATTTGGGATGCTATAAACTGATCAGAAGGCACAAATTAAAACAGTTCCAATGAGGAAGAAAAATGAGAGGTGTCTCAAGAAACCAGGATTGATGACTAATGAACTGTCAACTGAGCTAGGTTTTAAATGGAACATGTATAAGAAATGGAAAAATGGGGAGATTACGAAAGAAAAATTCAAACAAATAGCCAGCACATGTAGGGATAAAGTCAGAAAAGCTAAAGCGCAGAATGAACTCAGGCTCGCTAGAGAGGTTAAGAACAATAAAAAGGGCTTTTTTGAATATGTTCACAGCAAAAGGAAGACAGGAGACAGAGAAAAGGCAGAATTACTCAACAGCTTTTTTGCTTCAGTCTTCTCAGAAAAGGCAAAAGGTGCTCAACATGAGGATAATGGAGCAGAAGACAGAATAGGGGAATTTCAGCACAGAATAAGTAAAGAGATAGTACAGGAATACTTGGTTAATCTAAATGAATACAAATCTCCAGGACCAGATGAACTACATCCTAGAGTATTAAAAGAACTGGCAAATGTAATATCAGAGCCATTGGCAATAATCTTTGAGAACTCCTGGAGAACAGGAGAAGTCCCAGCAGACTGGAGGAGGGCAAAAGTGGTCCCCATATTCAAAAAGGGGGAAAAAAGAGAATTCCAACAATTATTGGCCAGTTAGTCTGACATCAATACCAGGAAAGATTCTAGAGCAGACCATTAAACAGAGAGTCTGTGAACATCTAGAAGGCAATGCCATAATCACAAAAAGTCAACATGGGTTTCAGAGAAACAAGTCATGCCAGAAAAATCTGATCTCCCTCCCTCCCTCTTTGATAAAATTACCAGCTTAATAGATGAAGGGAATGCTGTGGATATAGTATATCTTGATTTCAGTAAGGCCTTTGCCAAGGTTCTCCATGTTATTTTTGCAAACAAGCTTGTAAATTGTGGGCTAGACAAGGAAACTATTATTTGGATTTGTAATTGGTTGACTGGTCGAACCTAAAGGGTGCTCAACAAATGGTTCCTTTTCCTCCTGGAGAGAAGTGAGGTGCCACAGGGTTCTGTCCTGGGCTCAAACCCTTATGTTGACATAATTTACACTTTGCCATTTCTTTTCTTTTTTCAGAGAAACTCCTCGTTGTTGAGGTCAAGTGTCCCCATTTCTGCAGGACCATTTACAGTGTCCTGCAGAAGACTGATGACTCCAATTTATCACCTATAAGTGCTTTGAAATAAACATGTAGTTTCTAGATGATTTGCTTGTGTTTTGGTTAATACTCATGATGATGAGAATATCACCAAACAACCACCACAGGGGCAGGGTATATCACCCCTTTTATGTGGGAGATGTAAGACTCTGTCCCTTTGCAGTTTGTTCCACATGATGAGATGGAGGTTCACCTCTTTCTGGATTCTGTGTGACCAACTATAAATGAATATCGCAAATACAATCACCTTGTAAGATTCAGTAGATATTTTTTCACAACAATGGCAAAAGTTACAGGTTGAATCCCTATTATCCAGAATGCTTGGGACCACAATTGTTCTGGGTTTTAGATCACCATTTAAGTCTCAATAGAAATTTTTCATAATAAAATGAATTATATATTAGATTGGATGCACACACTGACTCAAAAGTTCATCCCACAATGTGTCACAGCAGGACTCTTAACCCTGTTTTTTCTAACATTTGATGGCAATTTTCTAACTAATAATAATAATAATAATAATAATGTTTTATTTATACCCCGCTCCTCAGCCAAGGCTATCATTTGATTTTTCTAAAATTTCTAACAGACTGCCCCTTTCAGTGCCAGATCAGGGCCGTGCCAACTACATGTTGCGGCCCTGATCTGGCATTTCCTCAGCCCAAAAAGGTGCAGCAGCACCTTCTGGTGCTCCTTTTTGTATTGCATCATTTGGATGCAGCAGCAAAGGAGTGCTGTGAGGCTGCCCACCATGTGGCACATGGTGTGACGGCAGCATCAGGACAGCACTGCCATGTGCATCACATGGATGCTATACCCCCCACTCTCCCCTGAGGCTGGTGTATAATGCTGGTCTGTATAGGCTATTATGTCCTAAATGAAAAAATACAAAATAGAAGCAAATGTAATATAGAAATTACACTACAAATAATTTACCCTTTTGTACCTTCTTAAAACACTTACAGAAGACAGCTGAAACCATTCAGCAGGTGTATCCTCTTTCTAATTAGGTGAGTGAGATATGAGAGTTGCTAATCTTCTGGTTACTTGAATAGATCTGAGTAAAGCATTTTCAATTGGTATTATACTTCTCACAGGCCTCATTTTCATTGCTGCATTTGCCCTGGGTAGATCTGGTCTGGATTTTGCTAAGATGGTACTGAATCTCCCCAGAAAGAAGTTCCCACTACCTTTGCCTCAATCGAAGGCACTGCCTGGTGCACTGTGTCCCATTGATGTTCACATTGTCAGAAGGAGCGCTTCAAGATGGAGCCTCCTTGTTGTCGATCAAATTCACTTCCACTGTCATCAATGGTGACATGTCATGCAGCCATTCACCTAAGAAATGGGTGCTTTCCCCCTCCTTTTAGAAAAAAATGTAGTGGCAACATTAGCATATTGTGTCAACTTATTAAATTTAAAAACCTCCATATCTCTCTCTCTGTGTGTGTGTGTGTATGTGTGTGGTGTTCATTTGGGTCATTTCAGATAATGGCAACCCTACGGCGACCCTATTCTGGGGTTTTCTTGTCAAGAGTGGTTCTGAGGAGATTTGTCATTGTCTTCCCCTGAGGCTGAGAGAGCGTGACTCCCGATCCTCTTGCCCTGCCTCGATTTTTCACTCAAAATGTCATCTCTCCTTCCCTCCTCTTTGGATCCGCTTGCCCTGCCTCCATTTTTCACTCTAAAATGCCACCTCTCCTTCCCTCCTCTTGGGATCCTCTTGCCCTGCTTCCGTTTTCCACCCCAAAATGCCACCTCTTCTTCCCTCCTCTTTGGATCCTCTTGCATAAGCATCCACATATTCTGTCACACACACACACACAAATAATACTTTTAAAAATGCCGCTTGCAAAGCAGCCGATGTGAGAGGGGAGACATGTTCCACCCACTGCCCAAACTCTGACCTTTATCTCTCCCCCTGAACTTGACCCAATCATCACCAGGGCCAAGTTAACATTTGCTTGCCCCGGGTTTTCTGAAAACAAATGGGGAATACCCACCCGGATTCCTTGTGATTGGGTGGGCTATAAATAAATAATTTATTATTATTATTATTATTATTATTATTAACGACTTTCGGAAAACCCACACTGAGGGGGATTTGCCCTGGATCAGGTGTGCAAAATCCAGATCTGGGTGTGCAAAACACAGCACCAGTGGGAACTTCCCACTTTTAATCTGGGTTGCAATTTGGGGCAAAAGATAGTGTGAATGGCCCCATAGTGCAATGCTCTGTCTCAATCTAATACAATGAACATATTTTTGAATGAAATCAGAAAGAGTTTATTGGTGAGTTCAGCAGAGAAGCAAACCCTTTGGCAGATCTAAAGTAACAAGCAAAGTTTTAACTTTAATAACTTACATAGGCCTGATCTATATTGGCAAAAAGAAGTGTGTTCATGGCTGCATGAAACTCTAGCCTTTAGATGAGAAAAAGGGAAAGTGTGCCATGAAAACACTTTTTTTTGTGTTTTAGGGGAGAAGAAGTGTCTTTAAAAAGGTGCTGGTTTTCCCAGCTTCTTTTTTAAAAACTGCAGAACAGTGCAGCTCCATCTAAAGGCTGCGGTGCAGCTGCTAAGCATTAAGGAAAAGGCAACTTCATGTCACACTTTCCTGCCAATCTAGAAAGCCCCATAGATTCTCCTCCCATTTCCCTTCCACATTCTTTCCAACAGAGTACCAGGCAGTTATATGAGCATTCACACCCAAAAATCTCACACATCTGCTCACCCCTTCCTTACATACTCATATTCCCAACATGGCTACAATATGGTTAAGCAAACCTAATGTAATATGGCAGAAAGCCAGGAGGGGCGACTCTGACATCACCTATCCCTGCCAAGATAAGTTCTCCTCTCCCCCAAAGCAAAGCAGAAAATGCAAATCAACAGCAATGAAATGAGAAACAGCTAGAATTACATTAAACCAGAAAATTCAACCCTCCATCAAGCAGAATACAGTGGTCCCCCGGCTTACGAATCCCCCGGGTTGTGAAAACCCCGAGATCCGAAACTGGCGGGACCATTACTGTATCCCTCGGGATCCGAAATATCCCCCAGGATATGGAAAAAAAACCCCGTGCGGCCCCTTTAAATTGGCCGCGTGGTCCATTGGTGAAAGCAGTCCCCCGGGAAACGAAAGCTTCCGGGTTACGAAGGTAATCCCGGAACGGATTACCTTCGTAACCTGGGGGACGAATGTACATTGGTCAGGCCCAGACGTCAGATTATATCTTACGGAAATTCTGAACAGATTCAGAGACTTGAATATGAATGTCCATCATCCACTTCAAATGCCAAGGGAAAATCTTTCCAATGCACAAAACATTGAGGACAGCTCTTATGTCACCCGGAGATCTAAATTTGTTGGTCTTGGAGTAGTGTTTGTCATCAGTCATGGTGCAGCAGGTGCTTGATGCTGGTGGTGCAGCAGGTGGTGCAGCAGGTGCTTGATGCTATAGGTTTGATGTATTCACACACTTTTAACTAGCTTGAATGAAACACAGGATGTAGGTGACTAAAGGTTTTAGGCAGGTCTAATTCAAACATCACAACATTAATTATTCTTTTTATGTGGAAAGGACCAAGGAACTTAGGCCCCAGTTTCTTTCTTTTTCTTTTCTTTAAAAATATTTTGTATTGAATATAATGACAAAAATACAAATTACAAATACAATTACAAATAATAATAATAATAATAGTATTTATTTGTATACCGCCCTTCCTTCGATCAGGGCGGTGTACAGCATTTTTACAATTAAAAAACATTCCAACCAGTACAATAAAAACATTACAATAAAATAACAGATAAAAACATTATCGTCCCAATGTAGTGTACAGTGGTTTGTTCCAATGGCTTATCGAGAGGGGTAACGATAACAATTAGCAATAAAGGATAAGCCTGATTAAATAAATATGTTTTCAGCTCCGTTTTAAAGTGGGGGAGGGAAGCAGTCAGGCGGAGCTCAGCAGGCAATGAGTTCCAGAGGCTCGGGGCAGATATTGAAAACGTTCTCTTGGCAGTTGTCGATAGCCTAGCCCTTGGGACTTTTAACAAATGTTGCCCGCTTGATCTAAGTGTGCGGGGCGGATTATGTGGGGAGAGACGGTCCTTTAGGTACTCTGGGCCCAAGCCATTTAGGGCTTTATAGGTAACGACCAGCACTTTGTATTGGGCCCGGAAGCGAATAGGCAGCCAATGAAGGTCTTTTAAGATCGGTGTTATGTGGTGGGTTCTGGATGCCCCCGTGACCAATCGTGCTGCCATATTCTGGATTAGTTGTAGCTTCCGGGTGTGGTACAAAGGCTGCCCCATGTAGAGTGCATTGCAGAAATCCAACCGAGAGGTTACCAGGGCGTGTACTACAGTTTCAAGGTCCCTCCGGGCCAAGTAGGGACGCAGCTGGCGTATCCGCCGAAGCTGAAAACAGGTGCTCCTGACCGTCGCATCCACCTGAGAAGTAAGATGGAGCGACGAATCAAGGAGCACCCCCAAGCTACGTACGGTGTCCTTGACGGGAAGCGTGAGCCCATCCAGGACAGGTGGAACCACCTCCATCCCTGGGCCGGGAGGACCTATCACAAGTACTTCCGTTTTCTCTGGATTCAGGCTGAGTCTGTTTTCCCTCATCCAGTCCATTACCGATTCCAGACAGGCCACGAGAGGAGCGACGCCATCCCTGGTCACTGCATCAGTCGGAGACATAGAGAAAACTATTTGGGTGTCATCAGCATACTGATAACCCCGCGCCCCATGCCTCCGGATGATCTCTCCCAGCGGTTTCATGTAAATGTTAAAGAGTATGGGGGACAGAATGACTCCTTGAGGGACCCCAGAGCTGAGGGCCCTCTTATCGGAGCACACGTCCCCTAGCTGCACCATCTGGAACCTCCCAAAGAGGTAGGACCGGAACCACTGGAGTGCAGTGCCTCCAATTCCCACCTCTGCCAGGCGTTCCAGAAGGATACCATGGTCTATGGTATCGAAAGCCGCTGAGATGTCCAAGAGCACCAACAGGGACACGTTACCCCTGTCGATGCCCAGACGGAGATCATCGACCAGGGCAACCATGGTAGTCTCAACCCCATGGCCCGCCCGAAAACCGGTTTGAAATGGATCTAGAAAATCCGTTTCATCCAAGATCGATTGAAGCTGGATTGCAACCGCCCTCTCGATCACCTTCCCCAGAAATGGCAGTAGCGAAACTGGCCGATAATTATTATGAACCAGGGGGTCGAGGGAGGGCTTCTTCAATATTGGTTTAAGATGGTCAGGGAACTGTCCCTCCCTCAATGATGTGTTGATAATCCGGTGCAACAAAGAAGTTACTACCGGTCCCCCCTGTGCCACTAGCCACGAGGGACAGGGATCGAGAGAGCAGGTTCATTACAATATCATTACACAACGCGTGCGCGCACACACACACACACATGCACCATCAATATTTAAGCTCATTATCTCTAAATACATTAAATAACTTCTTTTTCTCTGTATCTTTCTGTTCATCTTCCATCTTTCTTTATTTCTTTCTTTTCTTCCATTTAACATACCTACTCATATGCATATCCATCCCTATTTTATCTTCCATCTCTAATTTTAATAATATTTTTTCATCAAGATATTCTTAATCCTTCTTAATCAATATAATTTACTCATTACATCCTATCATATTACTTCCCATGAATGAATGCATGAATAACTTTATTACGGTCAATGACCAACAAGTCCATTAAATAAAACAACAACAACAACAACAACAATAATAGTTCACACAGCATAAAAATAGAATAACATATAGAAAAACTGTTTTGGTTTAAAATAACAGGGGGATAAAAACCTACTGACTAAGAAAAAATGAATAGCAATAAAAAAGCATTTTCATTTGCTGAAAAATAATTTCAGATAGGATAATAGAATAAAGTACAATTGTATCCAGATGAATGAAAACAAAGGTAAACACGTTTAGAGACATATCCTAAAACAATTCTGCTATCTTTGGTTTAATTTGCTTTTCCTGCAAGTGATAGCAGATGTGCAGAATTGTGCTACTTTATGAGAGATATAAGAATTCCTATCAGACAACAGATATTCTAAATAAAAGTTTCCGATCTCTCTAGTTTATTTTTAAAAAAATAATAGCAGTGATCAGGTCTTTATGAGAATCACAGTAAAAGGGACAGTGGAACAGTACATGATTAACAGTTTCTACATTTCCTTTGCTGCAGAGACATAGTCGTTCATCAACTGGAATTTTGCTGTATCTGCCCTTCAGTAGTGCTGATGGTAAAACATTTAACCTGGCTAGGGTAAAAGCTTTTCTGTGATAGGGGATAGAAAGGTTCATCATGTAATTTAGTACCGTAAATGGTTCCCCACAACCCAATAGTTGAGATAGCTATAGATACCGACTTCGATGATGTTGGTATTCTGTATCTTTTATACGGTGAATTATGGCTGTTTTGGCTTTACAATACCCCATGGACCAGAGGGTGTCAGCCGGGAGTCCAAAATTTTGTAGCTTTGTTAACAGTGATTTCCATTTAGATTGAAAAATATCTGTCAAAATTAGTGGTGCGAGTCCGACAGGGAAAAAAGTCAACTTTAATCACAAATTTACTGTAGGCATCAGAATTCGTGTTTCCAAACAAATTTGTCCAGTCTCCAACCACAGTATTACATTTGGGACACAGGAAGGAATTCCTGTAATAGCTCTTAAGAATTTTGTCTGTATGATCTTCAAGCCCATTTTCTCTCCTACTCAAGAGCATATAACAGGACCTATTTGTACTATTTTTATATTGGCCAATGACAACAGTTTATTTTGTTGTTGTTGTTGTTGTTGTTGTTGTTGTTGTACAACAGGACCAGGGAACCCATTGCACAGGGGTAGTGGGACCCTGTCATAGCTGCACACCTGTTACAACCTGCGTTTTTAGGGGAGGCTCTCCATCTCAAAACTTCTAGACACCCCAAAACAGCTTGAGAAATGGCTAAAATTAGTACCTTGGCAATTCTATGAACCGAAAACAATAGCCACAGAGCTCAGTAGAAACAAAAATTGGGTGATGTTGCTCTCTAGGCTCCAGACCATGTCCACCTGTGAACTAGGCCATGAATAGTTACAGGGGCATAAAATAATTGGAGGAGTGATGGGGCCTATACTTTTGCGGCACCATTTTGCCACAAAAGTATTGGTGTGATCAGTTATTGCCAGTATTTTGCCAATGTGTTGGCTGGGCAGGTGAGTACAGAGCTGGGTCCATCTGGAGAGAAATCCCAGCAATCTGTCTCCACTTTGGATTTCTTTCCCAAATGTATATGTAGGGAATTTTGCTGGCACTACTAAGATGAAGGAGAAGTAGGCCAAGGATGGGGGAAAACACAAGAATCAAGACATAGCTACTTAGACTTCATTTCATGCTGTGACCTACCTGTTAGCGTGGTGGGCAACATTAATAGACATCTGATTCTACTCACCCTCAGAGTTAGACATGTTTCTAGGAAGCATCACTTTTTTGGAGTGGGAAGTGATAATGTTGTTCTGAGAGAGTCAGCATCAGCTGGTGTTGTTGCTTCTTCACACTCAGGACGCCAGCTCTCCCTATATACGTTTGAATATAAATGGATTATGATTGAAACACTGTCAGTCTTCACTACTGTTTTCATTGATGCATACATATTTGGTGGGGTTATGAGAACATCTGGTGCTTCCAATTAGTAGCATAGCAGATGTTAATTCACTGTCTTGTAGTGGATTATCCTTTGACCCCACAAATCTTCTGTACTCTGCATGGAGATAATTTGATGGAAAACCTCTACTTGAAATGTTGTGCCTTGCATCCCTTGCACTGCAGCATGTTTATACTGCTCTATAAGGAATATCACTTATCTCTCTCTCTCTCTCTCTCTCTCTCTGACACTCTCTCTGACAAATCTTTGACACTTCCAAAATGTGCACACATCTTCATTTAGGTTTACAATGCTTGGTGGAAAAAGTATAACTGAAAAACCTTTCCCTCTAATAATCTCTTGCCCAGCTTCTCATCACTTCTGGATCTGGCTCCCCTTCAACCATTGTCAAATGTCTGCCCCGAAGAATGAGGACTTACCTAAAACAGCAAGTTACATCTGAATTGCAGGTCCCATATTCACCAAAGCACCAGGGACACTTGAGGGCATGATAACAGAAACCTCCATTAATCTCACAGCTGACGGTATCATGTGGAGTATCAGGAGATGAACCTGCACAAAGTAAAAGGCTAAACATTTACCATGTACAATATTAATTACTGTATATACTCATGTATAAGTCTAGAAATTTTAGTCAAAACTGACCCAAAAAACCTTAGTTGACTTATCCACTAGTCAATTTAAGTACTGCATGTTAACTCTTTATTTAAAAAGGAACCATCCCCTGGCAAAAGGAAAAGCATAATCTGTCCTGGAAGCACTGAAAACTCCTCCTTTTACTTTCTCATCCATCCAACCTTTAGTATGAGCACATACTCATTTTCCTTTAGATCCTTTGTTACATGCTTCTAAATTACATCCTTGACTTATCCCCGGGTCATATCAAAATCGATAATTTAAAGCAAATGTAAAGTTATGTAAGTTTCAGAATATGTGAGTGTACCTTGCATTACAATCAATCTTTTGACAACATGGTTACAATCCATGGAACAACAACTGAGCTAAGTATAAGAAAACTGAGCATATAAGGAGAACAACGATCACGAACAATGTGTTTTTTTAAACAGAGAAGCAATTTACAATTTTAATCATTAAAATGTCTGGCTATATATTCAAGACATACAGGGTTTTTCCAAATAAAGTGTGTCTGTCAGATACGTGAACAACAGATTACTACTTAGGTGTAAACAAACAAGTGCAATACAGAAGAATGTTCAACAGTTGTATTGTTTAAAGTTTTATTTATATTTGATGCAACTAAAAATCACATTGGCCTGTTCTAGATGGGCACAAAGCGGCGTCTTAAGGGCTAGAAAGCCCACCTTTAGGGTTAGGGGGGGGGCGTAAGTTTTATACCCTCCCTAGGCCTAAAGCGTATTGATGCCGCCATTTTAAAATGGTGGCGTCCATACGGACACACTTTCAGACCGTCATCATGTGTGCAGCTGCTAGACACGCTGCGCACATGATGACACCTTTGTGCTGTGGGAGGGCGCAGATCGCGCCCTTTCCACCGTGCAAAAAAGGAGCTCTGAACGGAGCTCCTTTTTGGCATCAGGTCTTTGCTGCGGCTTTTCCACAGCCATGGTAAAGACCCAGGGAGGAAGGGGCTGTGGCGGTGGCCCCTTCCTCCCTTCAGCCCCACTAAGGGAAGTGGGGTGCAGCAAGCGCCCAGGGCGCCTGCTGCACCCCGCTTAGAGGCCACGGGGAACCAGCAATTTGCCGCTTCCTCGCAGCTTCTGGAAGCAGTGGGATGGGGGCGCGGAGGCTGCCGGTGTGGCAGCCTTGATCCCATCCCAGTGCTTCCTGGGGTGATTGCGGACCGCCCCTTTTGGGTGGTCTAGATTGCCCCATTGACTTTCTTGGCTACCGTATCATATTGCTGACTCAAGTTCAGCTTGTTGTCAACTAAGGGGCTCAACAGACTTGGTGGCATGCAGCTGTCCCTTTTAGGTGGCATGCAGCTGTCCCTTTTAGTGCCAGATCAAGGCCGCAGCAATGACATGCTACAGCCCCAATCTCTCCTTTCCACAGTGCAAAAAGGAGGCTCAAAAAGTGGTTTTTTTTTGTATCCTGGAAAGGGCACTATAGCCACCAGCACATAACTTTTTTGTGCTCCTTTGGTATTGCATCATGTAGTGATAAAGGCTGGGCACTGATCTGGGTTTTTGTATGTGAAATTTAAGATCCAGAAGTTTAACCACTATGATTTTAAAGCATAAAATATAAAGTAGAAAGCTTGCTTTGTGTATTGTGAAATGTGTGTGATGTCACACAGAGAGCTGGCAAGTTCCAGCCTAACAAAAACAGAAAGAAAAGCTGGTAAGAAAAAATAAGCAGAAAATTGTTCCATAAAGAACCATTAAAGAACTTCAGTAAAGAAATATCAGTTGATGCAGTCAGAAGGGAGATGCAATATGATGGAAAGCAGCCAAAACTATGGGCCACCACAGCCTGCACACCATACAATATCTACTCTTGGCTTAGGCCTAAGATACAGATATAGATATATAGATATAGTCCAGTGGCATCACTATGGCTGGGTCAACCAATGTTGGTGCCCAGAAAGGCCTACTGAGGATTTACGGAATACTGCCTCATCCTACCATTCTCCTTCTGGCCACCAGCCAGCACCCACCACCTGGCCAGAAACCAGCTGGGGGTCTTCTGCAGTCTCCAGACAACTAGTTCAGGATCTGGTATGGCTGCTCACTCAGTAGCCTCACCATACTTAGAATGAAAGTCACCATGTCCAAATAGCAGCTGATGATGGGGCCTCTGGGCAGACCATTCTGGGTCTAGCATGGCTGCTGTGTATGTGAGAAAGGACAGCTATGTACCCCATCATTAGGAAATGATGCCCCTGATATGGACTAAAGCCTTCTAGATGTCTCTTCTTCCTTTCCATTTAAATCCTTGTGAAAAACAGGGGAAGGTTTTCCAATGAGTTCAGAGGGTCATGCCAAATGGATATGTATCCTCAAAACTAGTTTGAAAAAGTAAATTGGCTTCCAGAGAGAAAGATAAAAAGCTCCTGATTCAACAGATCCTGGTCTGTCAAAAGATGACTTATTTTGTGTTTCTTTTTCAGTGAGCCACATCATGGCAATCATTCTGTTTTCTCTATACACACTGTTCCTTAGTAAACTCATCAGTTCTTTTGGTTTCTCCTATCATCTGTATGCCGATGACACTCAGCTGTATCTTTCAACCCCTGACCTTTCGTCGGGGCTTGAACAGCAAATCTCCTCTTGTCTGGCTGCCATCTCTCAGTAGATGCAGCATTGGCACTTGAAGCTCAACATGTCTAAGGTAGAGCTTCTTGTCTTCCCACCTAAGCCCACCCTTCAATACTCCTTTTCTGTTGCTGTTGACGGCATTTCTATTCAACCGGTTCAGCAAGCCCGCAGTCTTGGCTTCATTTTTTATTCCTCTCTGTCATTTACTCCCCAGATTCAGGCCACTGCCAAGACCTGTAGATTCTCTCTTTACAACATTGCAAAAATCCGTCCTTTCCTCTCAGCCTCCACCGCCAAGACTCTGGTCCATGCCCTAGTGGTATCGCAACTAGATTATTGTAACCTCCTTCTGACAGGGCTTCCTCTCTCTCATCTCCATCCTTTGATCTCTGTCCAGAACTCAGCTGCACATATTATCACATCCGCTCGCCGCTTTGACCATGTTTCTCCTCTTTTATCCTCCCTTCACTGGCTCCCCTTCCCCTTCCGCATCCAATACAAGCTTTTGTTGTTGACTTTCAAAGCCCTCCATGGACTGGCCCCTCCTACCTTTCTGAACTTCTTTCTCTTCACACTCCTTCTCGTACCCTCTGTTCTGGTAGTCAAGGTCTCCTGTCCCAGCCAAGGATTTCCACTGCCCTGTCCTGGATTCATCCCTTCTCACTTGCTGCCCCTCACTCCTGGAACCTTCTTCCCCCACATATATGCCTCATCACTTCTCTAACCAGGTTCAAAATTGAGTTAAAGACTATATTATTTAGGGAAGCATTCCCAGGACTGTGCCATCTGCCCCAGGATGCCTCCTTTTAACTTTGTATTAAGAAGCCATGCCCTCCCTCCAGTCCATCTGCCTTGGTCCTGGGCCCAGAGGGAGAGAAGAACCACCGGACCTCACCCCCTTTCCCATCACCTTCCCCTCTTCCTTTTGTGTTGTCTCTTTTAGACTGTAAGCCTGAGGGCAGGGATCCATCTAATTTAAGATTGTATTTACAGCACTGTGTAAATTTACAGCGCTATATAAATAAAGGATAATAATAATAATAATAATAATAATAATAATAATGGCAATAAATGATAGTTACTCATTAAGCAACAAACCAAATTACTTGAGAAGCCAAAAGGTCATTTTTCCTCATTTCTTTCGCATTGTTCCTGAATTTATTTATGTATTTATACCTGGAGTCACCATGAGTATTGTGAAGAAGGCAGTCAAGAGAAGGTGATTACTCTTCATTGCTGATGGATGGACAGGAGTTACAGTTCTGTATGGGAAATACACAGTATATCCATTCATAGGTGTTTAATCCTAAATCAAGCTGTTGAAATGTCTGGCAATCTTACTGACCGCTTCTAGGGATATGACAAATATTCACAAATGTTCTTGTCTTTAACAAGAAAAGCAGTCTTAATACAATTTTATTTTGTTTTTTCTTTATTCTGAGTGAAAGTGAAAAGATCAGTGTCTTCTCATTTTCCATTTGTATACAAGGTTAAGAGGGCCAGGGTGGCATAGTGGTTTGAGTGTTGGATGGTGACTCTGGAGATCAGGTTCAATTGTCTGCTTGGCCATGAAACCCACTGGGTGACTTTGAGCAAGTCACATGCTCTCTGCTTCAGGGGAAGGCAAAGGCAAACCTCCTTTGAACAAATCTTGCCAAGAAAACCCTACAATAGGTTCACCTTGGGTTCACCATAAGTTGGAAACAACTTGAAAGCACACGATAACAACAAATGTTATTTGCATGCTAGTGTGTTGTAATAGCTTGAGGGTTGGAGTATGACTATAGGGACCAGGTTTTGAATGCCCACTCAGCCATGGAAACCCACTGGCTGATCTTGGGCAAGTCACACTCTCTCATTCAAATAAAATAAAATAAAATAAAATAAATAAAAGCAACCCCGAGTTGAACAAAACTTGTCAAGAAAAAACTGTGATAGGTTCATCTTAGGGCTGCCGTAAGTAGAAATGACTTCAAGGCACACAGCAACAAAAATATTATTCTAAGAACAAAAAGCTTATTTGTGTGTTTGTGCATACATGTGCTTTCATATTGCTTCCTGTCTTATGAAGACTATAAATTTCATAGAGTTTTCTTTGGCAATAAACACTCAGAGGTTGTTTGTCATTGTCCTGCTTTGAAATATAGCCTGCACACTGCTATCTTTTGACGGGCTCCCATCCAAGTACTAACCAGGGCTCACCATGATTAGCTCCCAAGATCAGATGGGATTTGGCTCTTTCAGGGTATTTAAGCTTAATGGTTGTGGTTTTAATCATAGTTGTTGTTGCTGTTGTTGTTGTTGTTGTTGTTGTCATATGCCTTCAAGTTATTTACAACTAATGGCAACCCTAAGGTGAGCCTATCATGGGGGTTTCTTGGCAAGATTTGTTCAGAGGAGGTTTGTCATTGCCTTCACCTGAGGCTGAGAGCATGTGACTCACCTGCTGGGTTGCCATGAATGAGGTAGGATTAAAACCCTAATCTGCAGAGTTATAGTGCAATGCCAAAACCACTACATTATACTGGGTCTCACTGTAATCATTACTGGAATCTGATTTGTTTTTAAACAGTGTACAGTCAGTATAAATGACGAGGACGTGGGCAGAGGAATGCAATTGTTTTACAGATTCATGTGCTCATGCATGCACAAGGTTCATACATGCACATTCATCATATTCTAAACCATTTGTTGTTGTTCAGGGGTATATGCAGCCTCTAAAGCTAGAAGGGTCATTTGCCTTTTCCCCTTCATGGATCATTTGGGTTGCATGGTGGAGTAATTTGAGCAGATATCTGGTTTTAATCATCGTTGTTGCTGTTTAATCATAGTTGTAGCTTTAGAGGCTGCATATACCCCTGACCAACAACAAATGTTTTAGAATGTCCCAAGCTTTGGAACTTGGAACTGTCAGATGAGATGCGTCTCATGACATCTTTAGACTGCTTTAAAAAAAGCTCTAAAGACGCATCTCTTCCAGCAGGCCTTCCTTGAAATTCTCTAAATCCCTGGCTCCAAAGCCAGATTTTGATCTCTTCGCTTACTCCCAATGTTCTGACCCTGTGGCCACTTAAGGAAGGGTTTCTGGGTGGTATGTAATGTGCTTTTAATTATGTGTTCAGTTTTAATCTATTGTTGGTTTAATTCATTTTTAAGGGATGGGAGGTTAGGTAGTGAGTAATGGGATTCATTTTAATTTGTGGGTTTATTTTTTAACCTGTAGTACCCCCGCTCCGATTGTTGCACAGGGGAGCGGGTTATAAATAAAATTTTATTATTTTTTTATTATATATATCCATTGATATCAGATTACTCCAGCATGCAACCCAAATGATCCATTGGGCTGAAGGGGAAAAGGAAAATGAGCCTTCTAGCTTTAGAGGCTGCATATACCCCTGACCAACAACAAATGGTTTAGAATATGAAGAATGTGCATGTAAGAACCATTGATATTTGCTTGAAGATTTTCCCTTTCACCCATCAATCAACAGGTCATTTTATTTATACCTTGCCTTCCACTGTCTCCCCATGTTTTGTTGTTGTGTGTCTCCAAGTCATTTTGACATATGGTGACCCTAAGGCAAATCTATCATGGGATTTTCTTGGTAAATGTTTTTAGAAGATGTTTGCCATTACCCTCCTCTGAGGTTGAGAGACTGTGATGTGCCCAAGGTTACTCAGTCTGTTTTTGTGCCTGAACAGGGAATCATACCCTCATATCCAGAGTCATAGTCCAATGCTCAAACCACTACACCACATGACTCCAAGACCAGACTAAAACAGTTTACAAGTTAGATAGAAGTAGAAATAAAACCGCATGGAACTAAGGCATACAAGAAATCCCTTCTCCTGAATTCCCACTAACTGTGCCTCTGAATATGGTGGGACTGAGAGAAGCACTAATGATTTCTAGAATAAACAGTTGGAAATGGGAGGTTTAAACTCCCAATCACTGCATACTAAGATGGTGCAAAATGTGCAACCCCAATATAGAATGAGTTGAGGATTTGTTTTACTAAAGCTAAGCAATTCAATAAATGTGCCCATAACAGAAAGAACATAAAAGCATCCAGACTCACCAACAAGATAGAATCCTTTCCACTGAAAAGTCAGTGATCAAACAGACTGTGCACAAGTGCAAAAGCAGAACTTGTTTAGTAAACAGTCTTTCAATGGAAAATTTGACAAGTGTCAAATATGCAGTAAAGCAAACTATTTAAAGCCAGCTTGGTCTGGATTGGGTCAATGTCTACTAAGAGATTGCTGGGGAAACTCCCTGGAGAGGAAGTTGGCAAATAAGCCTTTCCTAATGTTATCACAAGAACAAGCAAAACTTGTTTCCAAGTATCTTGATATCCTGTTTCTTTATCACTGAGTTGGTGTCAAATGGATTACTTCTGTGACAAGAAGTCCCTCCCCCCCCCCCTTTTTTTCTGGGGCAGAGGTCAAATCTCAAGGGATACAATCCAACAGTCTTCCTGAAGCAAAACATGTTCATCTTTGACTAGGAGTGGAAAAAAATACTGAAGAATATTTGGGGGGAAAATGTGTTTTTCAAGTGCTGAGAAACCCTGAAGAGAGGAATTGTGGATTGATGAGAATTTTTTGCAGCTGGGGACTGATACTACACAAAATTCACACAGAAATCTCTGTTTCCTATGCCAAAACTGGTTTCTACAAAACAAAAAAAAAAAATGCAAATTTGACACAGAACAAATCCTAAAGTAGCTCTCAAAAATGTTACCATTTTTAAAGATTTTCTTGTGGAAGGAAGGAAACTGCTAAAATTAATTGTTGCTTCTTTCAAGAAGAAAAGTAACAAGGAATTACATCCCTAAAGATGGTCTGGGCTGAACACAAGAAAGAGGTAAACTCTGTGCCCTTTTAGGTTCCTCTTATCTTCTTTGGACATGTAACATCCATGCAATGAACAGTTGTGGAACAGTTTCCATAAAAAGAGGGTGACTTATAGGAAGGTCATTTAGAGGACAATACATAGCAAAGTCAGCAGTGTGACACAAGTTTTTTTACTGTAGATTACTGTTAGAGAAGATTCTGTCACCTCCATTTGGCAGGTTCTATCTTTTCTTCTATGTGTTAATTTTCAGACTATTGCCATCAGCCAACCCACTTGGAAAAATAGGGCTGTTGTATGTTGATTGTTATAAATTATTCATGTTTTGTGTTATGACAGCCTTAACCTGTTTGATATGGGGTATCAGCTCCAGCAAAGGAGAATATATGTGTGGATAAAGTGGGTAAAATTAAGTGCAAGGCAGGCAACAAATCATGACCACTCCAGTGGGAAGAAAACTACATACTAGACAAGGGCAAAGAAGTAACAGTACCAATCTGTTCTGCTTTGGTCAGAGCTCACCTCGTATATTGTATCCAGATCTGCACAACAGAAATCAAGAAATATGTTAACAAGCTGGAGCATGTTCAGAAAAGGGCAATCAAAATGGTGAAAAGTCTAGAAACCATTCCCTATAAAGAGTGGCTTGGGGTGTTGAGTGTGTTTAGCCCAGAGAAGATTAAGAAGGTTAAGAGGTGGCATGTATAAATATTTGAAGGGATGTCATATTGAGGATGGAACAAGCTTGTTTTCTGCGGCTCCAGAAACTAGGACACAAAGCAATTGATTCAAACTCCAGAAAAAGAGATTCTACCTAAACATTAGGAAGACCTTCTTGATGGTAAGATCTGTTTGGCAGTGAAGCACGCGGCCTTGCAGTGTGGTGCAGACATCATCTTTGGATGTTTTTAAACAGAGTCTGGATGGCTATCTGTAGGGAGTGCTTTGATGGTGTCTTTCTGCATGGCAAAGCCTTTGGAGTCTCTTCCAACTCTAGGATTCTGTGATTCTATGACTCCTTAATCAAGAATACTGAGGAAGAGAAGATAGATCAGAATTTAAGAAAGGCAAGCAAAATCTGCATATGGTTTCTTTTGGACACTCATAATTCACCATACGGGGGAACATGTATTGAGTCTGGTTAGATTGTCAGGATGTGCAAGTCAGCACAGTAAGTTGTGAATGGATGAAGGTATAGCAAATGGCAGGTGTAACCAGGATAAGGTAAGCCTGAAATTAGTAGTTAAGAGAGCAATTGGCCAATTTGACCAGGTGGCTATGATAGCCTATCTGCAGACTATAACTGCTTTGGAAGTCTGCTAGGAGTTTGGGAGCATACTGGTATTGTATGCTTTTCATGCTGGGGGAGTACTATTGTTCTCCATGCTGCTTGAGCATACAGGGATCTGTAGTGCTCTCCATGCTGGCTGGCTGGCTGGCTCTGCTCTGCTCTCCATGATGGTACATGCTACTGTTCATACTGAGTTAGTATGCTGATGTACTACACACTATGGTATGTTTCTTTTTGCTGTTTTGTACTGAGCCATTCTACTATGACTAATGAGCTTGATTCCCACCATTCTTTGTGCTTTTAATTTCCTGTCTTTATTATACTGGAAAATTATAGTAAGTAATTGAGAACCTTGTATTTGTATTGTGCGTTAAGTTTGAATAAACATCATATCCCTTGATCCAGCGAACACACTGAAAATTTGGAAATGTGAGAAATCAGAACGATAATTTCATTCTGTTCCATATGTTAGGCCAAGATGTGCAGATCAGGTCAGTTAGTCTTGCAATTCATAACAGTGGGATTTTTTTTCCAAGTACTTGGATGTCCAAGTACCAATGACATCCAAATGGACTCACTAATTAAAGAATGACTTAACTATAGGGATGATTTGAATTCAGAGCCACATAAGAATACAAATAATGCCTTGTTCATTCTTACACCTGAGAAAAAGGGGGGAAAGGGTCAGAGTTCCCTCTCTGAATGAGATAAAAATTTTTTTTTCATTTTTTTAAAAGATATTTTTCAGTGTTGGGGAATTCTTGTTGGGGATTTTGCAATATTTATGTATTCCAGAGAACACAAGTCTTACTGTTGGGAAAAACCTCTGGTAATTTTGCTCTAACCAATGGAAAACATGAGATATGGAGCTTGTGATGTCCCTCATGGAATTCAATTTCATATGTTCTTTAAAAAGATGGAGTTATGCCAGTGTCCAATAAATTATTCCCAAGTCAGTCACTACTAGACAATTACATCAAATGGGAAACCTTTAGTTTTTATAATCATAAATTACTTAATTCATCCTCATTCACCCACTCTCACAAGTTAATATTTAATGTCCTACTCTTGCAAAGATCTTTACTCAGTTTGCCAATAGTTCCCACTGTTTGGAAGTCCTCTTGACCATAGCCCTGGGAGCTGACTGCCTCCTTGTGTCCAGTCCACTGTATTGCAGGTGTATGAACTTTGTCCTTATTTATTTAGCTGAACTTTACTTTTTTTCTTAGAGATTCAAAATGCTCCTGTAACAAATAAGTAATTGCACAATGAAGTCATTTCTTTTCTATTTTTTTTACTACTTAAACTATACATTTTGAATTACCTTTTAATTCTTTCAACTCCTCTGCCAGATTGTTTATTTTCCCTCCCTAGTATTGAAAAACAGGATTCAAACTTGCTCCCAATTCACTTTTCCCATGATTCCTTTGAGCCACACATTTTCTTTTTTAACAAATATTTATATTCTCTTCTTAATACTTACATTGTTTCATTAACAGAATTAGGTGTCCTTCTCTGACACATTGCCTGTTTCCTTCTGCCCTTGGTTACAGCTGTATTTTCTCGTTCTCTTTTAGTTCTCTTGAAAATAGCAGAATTTCTTTTGAGAAAACATTGGCCCAAAACAGACGGGCCTGAAGATGCCCCTGGGTGGTGCCATTAGGGTTTGGGAGTGCACAGCATTCACATGCTCCTGAACCCTATTACATAATGGTGTCAGCGCCATTACGTGATGCCATTTAGAAGGCATATGTAATGACGCTGGCGCAACTGCGCAGCTTCCACATGGAGCTGAGCAGTTGCAGCAGTACAAAGGTGCCAAATGGCACTTTTTTACTCAATTGCACTGAAACTGCGCATCTAAAAAGGAGCGCAGTTTCCCCACTCCTTTTTAGGTGCGCAGTTTCGGCGCAATTGAGTAAAAAGGTGCCAATTTCCCCACTCCTTTTTAGGTGTGCAACTGTGCTGCAGCATCTAGCTGCTGTAGCACAGTTGCAGCGCTAAATGAGGTGGTGCCCTTTTTGGGCAGTCTGTACCTCCCCATTGTGTTTAATTCTGGCAAATGCAAAACTGAACGTTCTGCAGATTTTTATTCTGAGTACAT
The DNA here is from genome assembly GCA_034509955.1 of Urosaurus nigricauda. Taxonomy (NCBI): domain Eukaryota; kingdom Metazoa; phylum Chordata; class Lepidosauria; order Squamata; family Phrynosomatidae; genus Urosaurus; species Urosaurus nigricauda. The sequence goes on along the minus strand of JAOEGL010000001.1, from coordinate 372,581,516 downwards.
ATCTGAGAAGTTTTTCTTTTTCTACATCCGCCTACCCTGCACAAAACAACAACAGGGTACTTTCTGGGAACATTTAATTAGAATATTCTCTAGTACTTCTCCCTGTTTCCACCCCCATATCTTTCCCATAGTAGTTAAGATTCTTGTTTTTCATCCAGGTGACCAAGGTTGAACTCCAGGTATTTGAAGGCTTGTGTTTTACTTGATGAATAACTTTTATTCTGAGAGATAGTACTGGAAGGACAGAGTGTGAATCCCCACTCAATTGTGGAAATGCAGATTTGACCTCTGCCCCAGAAAAAAAAGGGGGGGGGACTTCTTGTCACAGAAGTAATCCATGGACCCTGGGCAAATCACATACTCTCAGCATCAGAGGAAGGCAAGGGTAACTCCACACAACAAGTTCTGCCAAAAGAACCTTGTGATAGGATTGCTTTAGGGTTGCCATAAATGAGAAATGATTTGAAGTCAAAGAAACAACAACAAACAAGGACCACCATTGCAAACGCTTTGAAGCAACACACAGTGTAGGACATTGTAGAGGATGAAAAATCATTTCCAGGTTGCTGTGGCTCAGGGCTGCTTTTCCATGAGGATCCATTTGATAGCAAGCAAGTTGTCCACCAGTGACCTGATTATGCTTGGTCTCTCTATTGTTATCAGGATTTCCGAAAACACAGCAGAAGGTATGTTGTGGCTGGGCTTCCATTTAACCCAAATAAAGGCCATTAGCTTGGGACTGTCTCAAAGCAAAAGAAAGGTATTTTTCCTCAAGCATTGATATATTCCCTTTTCCCTGGCTTCTGGGAGTCTCTTTCTTCCCCCCTCCCCAACTGTGGACAATTGGGAGTGATAAATGTGTTGTTTTTCTTCCCCAACTCCTCTTATGTGATCTAACCACCTCAATTTTTTTAACCCTTTGCTATCTGGGAAGACCTCTACCTGCGGGTCTCATAATGGATTTTTGGTTTTTTCAATGTTTATTTAGCTCAAGTATTTATGAGCTCCAAAATTTGTCAGCTGCTCAAGAATTTACTTAAGAATATGCAAATATTTCAATAGCAAATGAAGTAATGGGGTGAGAAATTTAACATTCTGGACATTGTAGTCACTTTGCTTAAATAGTAAGAGTGCCTCAGTGAAGACAATATGAAGGGAGCAGCAGAAGGAATTCAATTCTAAAGATAAATTACGGATCCTCCCACATAAGAGGAATTCTGTGCATGCTTATGCCCAATTGTAAACAATGGGGCACATGCTTGTAGTGTATTGTGGTGCATGCACCATAGGTGTGTGTGCCATTTGTTTACTTATCACGCAACTTCAGCATAAGCTTGAAGATGTGTATAGTGCACCCACGTATGGTGCTGGTGCACTGTATTTGCCTTGCTCTTCTATGGATAATGAGAAATTTCTACTTGGTTATCCTTCATGGACAGGCAAACTATTCCTAATATGTTCCCAGAAAATAAGAGCAATAAAACACTCAGCTGACTTTCCTTCCCTAACTCTTCTTTCAATTAGTGGTGTGAAATATCTGACTCTGTTAGTCTCAACTAAGTCTCAACTTGTTAGACAATGTGGAAGGGAATGATATCTGAATGTTTTATGATGTTCCCCCAACACCACCAAAAGATCCATTACAACTTCAGATCATAAAAGAATATTTCGCATTCACCTAACATTGTACATAAGAATACACACCTACAATAAGATCTTCATGATCCTATTACAGGTGTATATTCTTATGTACAATGTCTTGATATTCCCAGTTTTAATTGTGTTAGTCTTAGTTGAGAGAATTTTAATTACTCCACTGGGCTGCAGGAAGGAAGATGAAGAGGGAGGAATTCACTTCTAAAGATAAACACAAGCTATCCTTCCTTGTTAGGCACTGTGAACAGAGTCTTCATCATCATTGAAATGGCTGTCTTGAGGGGATGCACACTGAAAAGTGGCATTTGAGGAAATTTCAGTCATTGTATGAATGGAACAGAATTTTGACCTCTGCAGTTAATATAAAAGTGGATCGCAATAGAGTAAGGATTTTATCACACAAAGGTTTTAAACAGCCATAAAAGCATCTTTGGCTATACTTATTGCACAAACCTGTCTCCTCTTTATTGCTGCCTTGTCTTGGAAGCATGGTTAGCCCGTACTTTGCCATTGATGGGAAAACCCATCAATAAGCTTCCAATAGTGCCATAAAGCACTAGTCCTGAGGTGCAGTTAATTACTCCTTTGGCAGTTCCAGGATTATGCAGTTACATGGTATCAGTTTCTCCTCCTCTCCCCCATGCCTCTTCACCTTTCTTGTTCCATAATAGACATCTACCCCTCACTTATTTTGTTGTCAGTTTACTGGAGGGGGTTTCAATCGGTGAGTATCGATGACATGGACAAGCTCCTTGGATGCGTGAGGAAGACAACCTGCTCTCTCAATCCCTGTCCATCATGGCTAGTCATCCAGGGAGGGGATGCATTGAGAACATTCCTTCAGGATGTGATCAATGCGTCCCTTAGGAAAGGCAATGTTCCATCCTCTCTGAAGGAGGTGGCCGTCAAGCCTCTCCTGAAGAAACCTTCCCTTGATCCTCTGGACAGGAACAACTATAGACCAGTGTCCTTGCTGCCTTTTCTCAGCAAGGTGACCGAGAGAGCAGTCGCCTCCCAACTCCAAGCTGTCTTGGATGAAACCGATTATCTTGATCCATTTCAAACCGGCTTCAGGGCAGGATATGGAGTGGAGACTGCCATGGTCGCTCTGACCGACGACCTCCGCTTGAGCATTGACAGGGGTAGTGTGACCCTGTTAGTGCTCTTGGATCTCTCAGCAGCTTTTGATACGGTAGACCATTCCATCCTTTTGGGTCGGCTGAGGGAGTTGGGAATCGAGGGCACTGCTCTTCAGTGGTTCCAGTCCTTTCTCTCTGGCAAATCGCAAAGGGTGAGACTCGGGGACAGTTGCTCTTCTAAAATCAAGCTCAGTTGTGGCGTCCCTCAGGGTGCCATCCTGTCCACGATGTTATTCAACATTTATATGAAGCCGCTAGGCGACATCATTCGGAGGCATGGAGCTCAGTGTCATCAGTACGCTGATGACATTCAGATATATTTCTCCATGACCAGATCGTCCGCTCAGACCTCAGATGGTGTCTCTCCACTCAATGACTGTCTTGCAATGGTAATGGTTTGGATGAGGGAAAACAAATTGAAACTCAGTCCAAACAAGACGGAGGTACTCACAGTTACTGGCCCGAAACCGGGTCTGGGAATACAAACTCCAGTCCTCGATGGAGTCACACGCTCCTCGAAGGACTCTGTTCACAGTCTGGTGGTACTCCTCGACCCGTCGCTCCACATGACTAGTCAGGTGAATGCGACGGTCAGGAGTGCCTGTTACCAGCTTCGGCTGGTACGCCAGCTGCGCCCTGTTCTGGATATGAGGGACCTGGAAACTGTGGTACATGCACTGGTAACCTCACGCTTGAACTACTGTAATGCGCCTCTACATGGGGCTACCCTTGTGCCTAACCCGGAAACTGCAACTGTTAGGGGCATGGGGGAGAGAAGGAGACACTGATACCATGTAACTGCATAATCCAGACTTATTGCAGGAACATCCAGGAGAGAACATATAACACCTGTGCTTAAATCTTTCGACTGGCTGCCAATCAGTTTCTGGGCACAGTACAAGGTGTTGGTTTTAACCTTTAAAGCCCTACATGGCTTGGGTCCATCTTATCTTAAGGACTGCCTCTTCCCATATGAACCTCCCCACACACTTCAGTCCTCTGAGAGGAACCTGCTACAGCCCATGAAGACCAGGCTGGTGCAGACCTCCCAGAGGGCCTTTTCAGCAGTTGCCCCCAAGCTGTGGAATGACCTGCCAGATGAGATGCGTCTTATTTCATCTATTGATGGTTTCAAAAAAGCCTTAAAGAGGCATCTCTTCCAGCAGGCCTTCCCAGAAAATGGTTAACGTCTCCCGGCTCCAGGCCTAGGCTGTAGAGTTCCCCCAGCCTCTTTCCCTACTCTCTCCACCCTTTCATATAGCTTAGGATTTTTAGGCCTGGAATCCTTGATGTTGTTTTTAATTTGTATATTATGTTTTAATTCATTATTGATTTAATCCTTTTTAGGGGGAGAGGTGGGGATGGGATTGGATATTTTAACTGTTGCTGTTTTAACCTTTTGCTGTAACCCACCCCGATTGCTCATTCAGAGGGGCAGGCTAGAAATAAAATTATTATTATTATTATTATTATTATTATTCAACTGCATTTAACTAATTCAAGAGTTGCATTAAAAAAACACCCACAAAAATGAAAGCCATTCTAGGTAGAGCAGATGGCAGGGTGGCAATGTTAAGGATAAGGGTGGAAAAGACCATTAGAGGCCAGAAACACCATAACAAGTTACACATATATACATATACAGATATCTCCTTTAAACCTGGCCAAAATTTATTTTCAAAATGTACCATGTGGGAGGCAAATAATTGTGTTTCTCAATTATATTCACTGTTTCCCAATTAATCCAGGAGTGGTTTATTAAAACAGAAGGCACCCAATATATCATTACTTTGCCAAGTTCTCACCAATCCACATGGGCAGAGATGTTTTCTTTCTTAACTGGAATTAAGGAATTATGCATGAACTATTGACATACACTTAGAGGACTTTGCTCAGCTCTTCCTAACTAGCCACTTGGTTGCTAAGGCAATGAAGACCAGCGTGGGAAGCTTGTTGTCCAGTGTCAAATGAACCATAGCAAATAGGAATAGTTGATGGTCTGTGGCCTGTGACGACTCCAGTTGTGAGTTTCTGAACTGTGACAAATGTAACAATGAGTCTTACTTTTCTGGATAACAGCACATTTGTCCTCTGAGAGCTGCAGTGATCAACAGGTCACACTGTCTTTCCCCAATGATGGGCTAAGCTGATGTAAATGGGCCAGGAAGTTTTTTCTCTGACATGGTCAAAAATTTGAAATCCACAAGTATTACACAAAAATACAAATGGATAAAAATGTACATTTGGAAATAGAAAGAAAGCTAGAATTGATCTTGCAAGAACATCAGACCTACCCGATTAGATCACATTGTGGTTTCTGTCTAGTTTAGCTCTCTCTCCTCAAGAGGAACCAGCCATTTACCTTTAGAGAGCTCATAAACAAACCAAGATAGAAGCAGACATATGGGGGAAAACTGATTGGCAGGAAGGGGCCTTCCAAAGACAGATTGGGCTGCAACAAACACACACCATGGTCCTAATCTGCCTTGAAGTCGTCTGAAAAAAGAGCTGTAAAGAACAGCTCCTTTTTTGGCCAGTGAAAAGCCACTTTTTCCCGCTGTGCCAGGGCCCCATGGCAGCTTCAAGCTGCTCCAGACGTGTGCGGCACGTAAATACTGTGTTGTGAGAGCACCTTGAAACCACCCACATCTAGGCAGCCACCTGACTTCTGAGCAGCTTCAGAGCAGCTTCGTGATATGTGGCATCTAAACACCACACTCCAAAACCAACCAGACACTGGGTTAAAAGGGCCATCTATTCAGGCCCATACTCTGTTGCTGGGCTTTGGTAGAAGGATGTGCATAACATCCAAAGACAGACAGGGTTTTTGGGCTAATGCACATGGCCACATAGCCTGCAAAACCCACAAAAAACTATGGATGCCAGCCATGAAAGCCTTTGACTTCACAATTCAATAGCTGCTGTGAAGAGGAGTCATAAATAGATCCATATTTAATATTATAACATTATTTTGTAGATTTCTCTGTCTCCCTTCAGCATAAATGTTCTCTGAATGGCTCACAACAATAAGAGAAAGTCCATGAAAAAAGATGACACAATTCTGAAGCACCACATTAAAACAATTATATACACCTTCCATGAATGTGTCCAATAGTTAAATAAACCAACCAACCAATCAATCAAACAAACAGCATGTTATTCACCAATCATTATTATGTTTTTGGTAGTCACTTAAAAGACAATCTTGTACTGTGCTGAGAAATACACTAAGAAATTGTGAAAGCTCGACAGTGAAGAAAGCTGATAGGAATAGAATCAACTCATTTTTAAATCTGGTGCTGGAGAAGACTTCTATAGATGGTGTGGACTGCTAAAAAGACCAGTCCAACAGCAATTCAAGCCTGAATTCTCTCTAAAAGCCAAGATGACTAAACTGAGGTTGTTGTATTCTGGACATATCATGAGAAGGCATGACTCACTAGAAAAGGCAATAATTAAGATAAAGTGAAGGGAGGTAAGAGAAGAGAAAGACTGTTTTCTATATGGATATACTCAGGGGATATACAGACTGCCCTTTTCGTGTATGGATTGGGGCTGTGGCACCTCATGCTGCGGCAACCTCACACTGCTGCTCCGATCCAGACTTTGGAGGGTGCCATAGCCATGGCAGAGCAGCTGTATGATGCCCCTTAGGCTCTGCTTCATCTGGATGCAGCACCGGAGTTGTGCCATGATGCCATGTGCCATCTGGAATGGCATACAGCATCTTGACACCCTGGGGGTGGAGTCAGGGCATCCAGCGTCAGGATGCTGTGCCCTGCCTCTGCCCACAAGCTTGCACAAATAAGGTCACCATAAGTCAAAGACAACTTGATGGCAATTAATAACAGTAGAAATAAATACTTTAAATGTATTCACAGAAGAAGGGTGCATCTCCTCTACTCCTTTTATGAATCGACCAAATAGCCTCTATCAAGTAGTAGCATTGTTACTGCTGCTGCTTCGGTGATGATGTTGAAAATGATTGGAGAACCACACAATCCACAACTCGGGTCACCACCAGCAGCTCTCCAGGGTTTCAGGTGCTATTGTTTCCTAAGATCTTCGTGAAAGTCCAGGCATTTACTCAGCTTCCAAAATCAGAGGCTACCTTGTGTAGTCATGGTTGTATGGTGGATTGGGATCAATATGGTGGGTTTGCAATCAATTCATTCATTTCTTTAAATATTAGAACCAACACTATAGCCAAAGGGGTTTATCAGTGCAGTTTCTTCAGGTATCATTTTCTACTTATTCATCAGAAGAAAAATAAAATAAACCATCCTTGTGGCTTATTTCTAGTGGTTTTCAAAAGAAATGCCTTTCTGTTTCCTGGAGGCCAAAGGTCTCAACATACAAAATTAATCAATATGTTTTCCCATCACAAAGCAATTAATAAAGCACCAGGAAATAACAAAAGACTTAGCATGTATTTTGAAATGTTACTCAACATCCAAGTGCTCTAAAATATTATTATGCAATTGGTTGAGACATTTAGATTAAACTTTAGCTCAGTTTGTATCTTTCCATGCTTACTTAGAAAATAGATTTATGATAAAATGAAATATAAAAAATACTGTTTGCCAGTCCAAAGCATGTGCAAATAAACTCTTATTTACATGAAAAAATATAGGCACTTGACTATCATACCTCTTAATCTGTGTGTCATAACTTAACTAATAAAGATTATTTTAATGGGAGATTGATACAGAGAATTTTGTAGAATTTCAGTTGCCAGACAATTCTGGGACATGGTTGAAGACAGAGAAAATTGAAAGTTAGGAATGAAAGCTTAAAACACTTTGCCCATCACTAGAAACTCTGATTTCATCCCTTTGGATTGTGCTAAGGTCCTATGTCAACTCAAATTTGTGTTGGTTTCAGAGATGAGGATAAGATTTTGGATACTTTAAGAAAATTTACATAATAGTAGATAATATACACGTGTATATAAGTCCTAAATCCTTCATCCTTACCATTATCACAAACATCATCACCATCATCTTTTTTCCTATCTTTTCTTTGGTTTATGCAATATGCTACATAGTTCCCATCAGAACAATGGATCATCACCAACAATGTTATATATTAATTAGTTATTGGTCTGATTCTTATGTATGAATTCATGAAAAGTTCTTTAAGCTTCAAGCAAGGGAAACTGGCACCAAGCTCCCCCATGCCTTTAGGTGGAAGGTTGCCACTTCTCAATTTCTTCAATTTGATCTGAAATTTCAGAATATTTTATTCATTTTACCTACTCCAAAATGACACATGAGATGCAGAATTTGTGGATGCCAACTTCCATACTGAAAAGATAGGTTGATAGTAGCTGTGAGGGGATGGGAAATGCTCTTTTGATTGTCTGTGGAGTGCTTGAGAGGGGGCTTAAGGTTCCTTTCATGCTCTTTTACTAATTAAAATCTATCCATGCTTTCTGTTTGCCCCACAGGATCAAAAAATGCAAGTGTGGAAAGAAAAGAGCAACCTGACCTTCCCTAGTGATCATGTGGAAAACAATATAGGCCCCCTTGCTTTATTACTTTTTAAAATATGTTTACCTTTAAAATAAATTCAGAGTCATAGCCATGTTAGTCTGGAATATCAGTACGCAAAGAGCTATTGTAGCACCTTTGAAACTAACTTTGAGAAAGAAGTTGTAGCATAAGGTTTTGTAGGCTTGGACTACTTCCTCAGTTTCAAGTAGACCATATCAACAAAACCTTATGCTACAACTTCTTTTGCTCAATTGGTCTCAAAGGTGATACAAGATCCCTTGGCATACTTTAAAATAAATATTACACCAATTCTCTCTCTCTCTCTCTCTCTCTCTCTCTCTCACACACACACACACACACACACTGAAAAGCTCCTGCTGACTATAAATGGGGGTGGGACGTTTATATATTTTACAGTAGAAGTACTTAGTTTTATGGAATACAGTGCAGTCATGGATCTGTAACTCAAAGTTACAAATCTGTAACAGCAATACAGAATGTCAGCCATTGTCCTTTCCATAAAACCTGCAATTTTTGAGCAGAAAAGGAGCATATTTCTGCATAGAATAAAACATTTTGGTATGTGTGAATTTCAGGCAAAAACTGCACAGGAATATTCCTTTTCTCCAAAAGTGTGAACCAAGGAGATGATTTATCATCACATTTGAGACTGAGAGATTCAAAGATTTACACCCCTGTTGAAGAATTCAGTTTCTAACCACCAGATCTTCATTTCCTAGACTAAAGTCCATATTGCAACACAACTAACCACTGGAATTCCCTCTTCTTCAAATATTGCCATGCTGTTCTCACCTCAAAAAAATAAAAATAAAAATGTCAAAGCAAGATATAGTATAGCACTGGTAGAGAGAGAAGAAAGCCCTACTGGCATACATAACACTGCATCTCTGGCTCACAGGAAAGGGAGGGTGCAGAGGGATCCAGCAGCAGACAGAAAAATCAATACCCAAAGAGATCTTGGAGCACCTTTGAGACTAATTGTGGGCAAAAAGTTGTACCTAAACTTTAGTAGACCAGGGCTGTGGCCAAACTGCAGAATTAATGCAATTTGACACCAGTCCTTCCTATGACAGAGAAGCCCAAATAGCTCATAAATTACAAATCCCAGAATTCTAAAGCATTAAAACTTTGTCAAACTCTATTGATTCTGCAATGTAGATGTAGCTTGGGTCCATTTTCTCTGATGCAGGGAGTGAACTGGTGCCCTGGAAGGACCTTTATAATCAGACTGTATAAATAGCAATAGAAATGTAAAACTTGTGGGCATGGTGATGAGGTGACAAGTTCAGTTTTCATGATGGTCGTTGAGGAACAAAGTGAAAACTGAACTTGCCACTTCATCACCATACTAGTTTTGCATTTCAATGGCTATTCATACAGTCTGGTTATAAAGGTCCTTTCTGATTCACTCCATGCACCTAAGAAAGTAGTCTAAGGGGCTGAACTAATCACCCCTAAGGGGCAACCTGCAGCCACCTCTGTCTTCGTGGGTCAGGGCTGCAGCAACTACATATTGCAGCCCTGATCTGGTCTTTCCACAGTGTAAAAAGCCAAAGAAAGCTGTGGAAAAGGTGCCATAGCTGCTGATGCTGCAGCTTTTTGGCGCTCCTTTGGCACTGCGTCATCTTGGTGCAGTGCCAGAGGAGCATCATGATGCCGCCTGCCAAGTGGTGTGGAGTTACACTGGCATAGGGGGTAGAGTCTTGGCATGCGTCGTACACTTTGATGGCAGTCTGTCAAGGCTGTCAGTCTATAAAAGCTTATGCTACAACTTCTTTCAAACAGTTTCAATAGCTATGTCTCTGAATTCAGAAAAAAATGATAGGGTATTACATAGGGTATTACAGTATGCACAAAGCCAACTGGGATCTTATGGCTTCCCCGTCTGGAACAGTCTGGAACTATGTCAGCTTATGGATGGGAGCAAAGCTGCACCCAACTGTCCTTAAGTGTCATTTTCTATATTCTGAGTGGAACAAAAAGAAAATTCTGGGCATGCCCTGAGGTTTCTGGTAAAATGAAACTTTAATTCACAAATGCTATGAAGTTATAGGTGACATAAATAAACTATGAAAATATGTCCTTGTTGTTGATATAAACTATGGAAATATGTCCTTGAGGATGATATAGGGGTATCAAATGGTAAGAGTGTTATGATTGTTGTAAGAGACTTTTCAGATTGGTTAATGAGAATTTTGTGGAGATGAGAAAGCACTTGTAGAGTCCCAGTTAAAAATAAAAGCTCATCTCTGAAGTGTCCACCTCTGTCTGACCATAAACTACAATCTCAATTGCTCTTCTTAGGTATATAAAGGGTATTCATATATTTAGCCATCCTTGACAGATTTGAACATGTTGTGAGAGTTTTTGAGACTTTTTCAATGAGTTCTGGCATTTCAGAAACTTTGGCCAAAAATTGTTTCCATAAAACTCAGTGTTTTTTCTGCAATAATTTCCACAGTTAAGTTCCCCAAATATAAAAACCAATTAGTGAAAGTGTGCAAAAATATCTCTTAATTTTTGTCAAGCAGTGGTGAAAATTTGAACTTTTTTGTTCCCCTGATAACAATAGAACTACATGCTATTGTTTTCTCACAGTCATGTTACATCTGCCTCCTGATCAGAGTGTTATGGGGATCCTGGTAACTAGTCTCATCTAACCATCATCTCAACCTTCAGTTCACATGGACAGATATTGCTGGAACATCATGAACTATCAACACTGGTTGTAACTATCAACACTGGTTTTAAGCAGAGGCTGGATGGCCATCTGTCGGGGATGCTTTGACTGGGAGTTCCTGCATGGCAGGGGGTTGGACTGGATGGCCCTTGTGGTCTCTTCCAACTCTGATTCTATGATTCTATGTAATGTCAATGCCAGTTATTATCTGAAGCCAACTTAATGGTTGAGATCTTATACTGGAAAATTGTATATCTGGTATATAACTATATATTCATAGGGATGTTTCCTGGTGCTTTTCCTTCTGCAAATATTTACCTAAGTGTCCTATCCCTCCCCACATCCATTTCCATGTTGTCTGAGTGTGTGTGTGTGTGGGGGGGGGAATCAGTGGAGATATGTAGAAATATTTTTCTGTAGCTGAATATGCATCAAGTAGCACCCATAAGGTCCATAAGGGTCCTTGAGATGTTCTTGCAGATGATGTCCTTTGAGTACAATCTTTTAAGGAAAATAGCTGGACACATTTCTGCTTATCTTCCCTCCCCCCCCCCCCCCCGCCCGGCATAGTTTCCAATGACACAAAAATGTCTGTGTTGGAGTAGAGGTTGCAGTTTAAAAGATGGTTTGGGGAAGATTTTGGTTGTTGCATAAATAGTAAATTTGTAAAAACACTCTGACCTCTGTGATGAGAAAAAGTAGGTTTCAATGGCATAAATTGGATGTACACTATTGTAATTCACTGACAGGATCCTAGTTATTTATTAGCCACTTTTCAGAACTACATTCTTCCTAGTTCTGCAACTTATTCCAAGAAATCTTATAATAAACTGATAAGAATGCTCTCCCATTTTGACACTGTCTTTACGTGTTGGTGAGACTGTGGTGAGATATATCAGTAGATACCAAAGTCAGAATCAGCCATGTCTCAGTACTTCTGATTTCTATGTAAGGCTGTGGATGCTGGACTTGGAAGACAAGTGATAGAAATTAAATCAGCTCATTGGCAGTGCAGTCCAGGAGGAAAGTTCTGCAGATAGCACAGCTTGGCAAAGAGACAAAAGAACAGGTCCCAGAGCAAACAGAAACTCTTCTTAGAAGCCAAGATGACTAAACTGAAGCTGTCTTACCTTGGACATATCATGAGACTATGAGCATATCTACATGGTCTCATTTCCACTGGTTTCCATATAAAACCCTGATTTGGGTGCAGACTGTTTTACATGGGAAGGCCAGTCCTGCACTGAATCCAGGCCATTCCTCCCTTAAATCAAATTTTATACACCTAACCAGGAAAATTTGGAGCACTCCACAATGATGCTGGGTGGAACCACTGGTGCAAGTTGTCACAACAAGCCACCCAGCCATGTGATAGACACTTGCCTCAGAGAAGAGACTCATGCCAGCAGCAGTGGCACCAGCAATACCAGAAGGACACATATATAGACAGACTCTCGGTAATGGGGGGAATTTGGAGCATCTTTGGGTCCAGAATGTTCTGTGAGCAGTGTGGACTATTCTGGCCAATGTAGACTCACCCTATGAGACTATATAGAAAAGACTATGATGCTTGGTTAAGTGGAAGGCAATAGGAAAAGAGGAAGACTACATTACAGGTGGGTTGATTCAATTAAAGAAACAATAGCCTTGTGTGTTCATGCACTGAATGGTCCAGTAGAAGGCCAGGGCTCTTGGAAGTTTCTCATTCATATGATCATCAAGAATAAGAATACCCTAGCTGAGAGTTTACATGCATGATCATAATAAACTAAAGCGTTTGCTAGCATTTGACAAAAAAAGGAATGTCAGTTTGTTAAATTTTGGGAGACTGGAAATATGATAATCACTCAAAAAACTCAGCATGGTGAGCAGTCATTTCTTATACGGATGTGCAGCTGAGCTGCAGAATCAGTCCAGAAACCAAGCTTCACCTTGAATACTTGGAAGATTTCTCATAGGTGATGGAGCTTGACTGGGGTATGTGTTCTTTTATTGACAGCATTTTACTGATCTGGAATTCATTTCCCCTCTGTCAACTTTGCACTTGAGTGCCAATTTTGCTCGCTCCTGCAAAGGAACACAAATAGCTGGAGGTTAAATTAGCAGTATTGTTCATAGAAGGGAACATTTAGGTAATAACTACATTCTTGCCTGAGAAGATTGCGGTATTAATGGATTAACTTTTCATAATCAGTGTTGTTGTTCCCGTTGATGATTAAAAATGACTGTTATACGTATTCAGCAATGGATTCAATCATCCACATAAACTTTCCTAAGACACAGGCATGGAATTTTCCTACTACTTCAAGAGGAGTTTCCCCATCCATAGTTTTCATGCAAACATTGTGACTTAACTTTCTCAACAAACCTGAATTTTAAAGAAACAACCCTACTCTGTTTGCTGTCATCCTATTTTTCTTCTTTTCTGACATCCAAATCCATTTTCACATATTTTGAGCCTTTTTTTAAAGAGAAGGTTGGCCACAGAGTTCTGGGGGCTACAATTAAATCATTTTCCAACTTCCCAGCCTCTAGTAGGAAGCATCCCTCCTTTTTTGGTCAAAACAAAAGTAGCCAGAGCATAACTTCAAGGTCATGGTTTCCTTGATTTGAATAAACCTATCTGTAACATATCTCTTGTTTACATCGGTTATTTATTTTAAATTCCCCCTGCACTGTCCCTCTGCCTAGATTCACAACTGCCCAGAATCACAATGAAGGGCCCAAGGAAAAGGGCAAGATATTGGAGCAGCTTTGGGACCAAGATACTCCAAGCTGCTCCAAAGGTATTCTAGTCCTTGCAGACACCACTTTTAGCAAAAAATATTCAAAGATGATTTGACATTGTCTTCCTCTGAAGTTTGGCCTACAGCACTGGCATTCCTTGGTGGTTCCCTTTCCTGGTACTAATCAGTTCTACCACTGCCTGGTTTCCAAAGTCAGATGGCATCTGGTGCCCTTTTAAGGTGCCTCAGCCTTTGTGACTTCTTCAGCCAGTCTTTCAGTAGGCTTTTGTTGGTCACACTAAGGCCAGATAGGAATTTTGGTCTCTCTTTTCTGGAAGGGTTTTTCCCTGTCCCCTGCACTAGATCCTGAAGAGCTATAGGATATTGATTTTAGCTGTTGCTGTGTTAATTAGCTAGTTCTCAAGAAGTGGATGAAAATGTATCATGGGATACACAAATCCATCATTCACTTTTAGATGCAGTGCTCTTGTTCATGGTTGCACCAAGCCATCTATCACAATCTCCCATGAGATGTCAGGTTATTTCTTCACCTCCAGCCTTTTACATCCTGCTCGCAGTTATTCAGCGCCCCTGGAACATAGTCTGACTCAAATACTGTTGCTGGCTGCACTGGCATAATCCTTGGTTAGACCAGCATAAGCTATTTTCTTGGGCATTGTAGAAGGAGGTTCCAGTAACTCCTTCTTGTCAGGTATTCAAGGACAGTTAGATGTTCCCAGGTGCAGCTTCGGGCCTCCTGGATATTGCTTGGTATCAGGTTGCTGTGGAGGGAAGCGGAGAAATACAACGGACAACGAATTGGCAAAGAAAAGGCCACAACTTTATTGAAAACAGCAAACAGTGAAATGAGGGTTGGCCTGAAAGCAAGAGGTCTGGATCTGCCATCTCCCAACCCGTGTTGGCCGATGAACCGAAATGCTTGGTCACGGCCAGACTTCGGGATGACAGAGGGGTAACCGGCCAAAGCGTGCATTTCACTTAACGACCCGGCCATGCGCATAAGCGCATCTTCGACCCATGTCACTGAACGCTGAATTGATGTCGCCCCCGCACTGGCGCCATCACTACCCACAGCACCCCCCGTGTCCCAGTGGGACTCCCGATCCAATGCTCCGCAGCACCACAAAACCACGCCCATCAGATCCGAGACCTCTGCTGCCGCCTCCCTAAAAAAAGTTGTGACAAAGCATGAGCAAGGACAAGGGAGGGAGGGTGGGGAGCCGGCATGGCAGTGGCGCTGGAGCCAGGGCACCCAGGGCCAGGAACGGCCTCTCAACCAATGAGAGGCCAGGAAACCGGGGAAGGCCCTCCCTCCCTAGCCTCCTGGCCTATCCAGGGTGGCACCAGGCAGCAACCAATGAGAGGCCACTTCCGCCCCCCCCCCCGTGGGAGGCTGGGAGTTGGAGTCCTCCCAGCCTGGAAGCAGCCCCAGCATCTTGGCGCCTCCTCCCAGCCCCTAGAGGAGTCTGGGAGCAGTAGTCCACATGCATGGACAGGAAGCGTCACCTCCAGCCTCCTCCCAGCAGCAACCTGACCAGCCCGGTAAGTTGGGTGGTCACATTAATCATCTGGTTGGCTTTGCCTACCCTGAAATGGAGGTGAGGTTCTTGTTCCTTTCCAAGAGTGAAGTCTGCCGCCTCTTCCTCAGTTTCACAAGGGCAGTTGGATAGTCTCCAAGTGTCCTGAATTGAAACTAGCTTTAATTCCAGGCCATCTCAAACCTTTGTTTGGTACTGAAAACTTAACCACATCACTGCAATAATTTAAATTTCATTGGTGACAAATCAGTCCTGCAGGTAGTCTACTACTGAGGAAAGTATGACAGGCCTTTAGCTTTAGTTCCAACATCTCCTCGAAACAGACAATAGAATCAGGTCTTTAAGCAATTAATTATACCCATACCATTCCAGGGCAAATACTACAATTCTTTGTAGCTGGATTAAGAGATCTGAAAGAGACCCTATAACAGATCCCCACACTGAATTAAAGCAACCAAAACATGACTTCCTAGTGTTACATAGAGTAGAACCAAAGGAAACAGAACTGCATGGGCATGACCCATCTCCTATCCTAATAGATATATGAACACTGCAAGCAAGTTACTAACATGAAAATTTACTTTCATTGTCTGTTCTCTGCTATCTCTTTATTCTTGAACAGGGAGGATAAAGCATAAACTATTTAAAAGGGCCAATTGAATTAAAATGTCATTGGAAAGCTAATGACATTTGGCCTTCAGGCTTATAAAGATTCCTCAAAATCATAAATATGTGAGTTCAATACCAGCAAAAGGTCTCAAGTTTAACTCAGGCTTGCATCCTTCTGAAGTCGCTAAAATGAGTGCCCAGATAGTTGGGGGCAAGAAGCTTACAGTTGTAAACTGCTTAGACACTGCTTAGGTAGTATGAAGTGGTATATACATGAAGCTGTTTGTTTGTTTTGTTTATGGTATTAAAATATTTTTAAATGGTCTAACATCCCAGCCTGTCTTTATAGCAATTCCTTAAATGCCTGTGTGAACAGGTAGGTCTTCACCTGCCAGGGGAAGGCTATCAAGGAGGGATCCATTCTGATCTCCCTGGGCAGGGAGTTCCAGAGTCTAGAAGCAGCCACTGAGAAGGCCCTCTCTCTTGTCCCTACCCACTGTGTTTGGGATGGAGAGAAGGGCTTCTCCAGAGGATCTCAGAGTCCAGACTGGTTCTTACCAGGAAGTATGAAAAATTGGAGGTCTGGTGGGCTTTGCACAGAACTGATGGGAGGGAGCTTCAGGATTGACAAAAGTAGGACCTGGGGTTGAACATTGTCCATCTTAGACATAACTGAGGGCCAATTTGGAATCCAATATTTTATTAAATACATTGTCAAGCTGGTTGACAATGACAGAGCAGCACTATGCTGAAAAGCTGGGAAATCATCCAGGGTAGGTTCTTCAGGACTCTATATAGAGGGCATTTCTCTAATTTCAAAAGGGTTTTACCACCACCACCACCACCACCTCTGGTTTGTCTCAACTGATGGGGGAAGAAGGAATTTGCTATGATTTGGAAGTGATTCAAGTTATATAATAAGTAAAGGTCAATGGATTTGTTACCCTGCATTTTGCACCATCGCTTTACTGCTCACGTCACTTGAAATTTACAGTTAACAGGCTCTAGCCAACAAATTTTCCAAATGTTTAAGGGCAGTTACTTATTGACAACTACCTGAACACCTCCATTTCACAATCATTTCAACCCTATAAATAGGCAAGCTTTCTCTTCGCTTGTCCACCTCAAAACTTCTGGCCTGACAATCCTTCTGTTCACTGAAACTCAGAGCTCACCAGATCATTCATCATGAAGATCCTTTACCTCGTTTTTGCTGTGGTTGTCCTCCTCTTCCAGATTTGCCCAGGTAAGAGGGCGAAAAAGAACCTTGAGTAGAAGAACTCTTTCAGTCTTCACAGGAAGTTGCATGGTCTAGTAGAAAGACAAAAGGGAGACCCGAGATTTCTTAGTGATAGTTCTAACCTGTCTCATCTCAAAAGTTCAGTGCGGTTAGTTCAGGATATTGCTTGGTACCAAATTAAATCATTGGTTCAGATTACTCAGACTGCAGTCATAGTGCAGAATTAATGCAGTTAAACACCACTTTAATTGTCATGGCTCCATTCTATGGAATCCTGGAATTTGTAGTTTGTTGTGGCACTAAAGCTCCCTGACAGAGAAGGCAAAAATATCTCACAAATAACAGAAGAGAAAGCTCACAAAACAACAAATAACAGATTTCCACAGCATTGGGCCATGGCAGTTAAAGTTGTGTTAAACTGCATTAATTCTGCAATGTAGATGTTATTTCATTATTTGTTGATTGTCAGTACCCTTCAGGGTTCTCCAATCCCAAAGTCTGCTTCTTTTAGTGCATCTGCTGTGTAGGATCAGTGCAGTTTGACACCACTTTAATGGCTATAGCTGCATCCTGTGGAATTTTAGGATTTGTAGTTTTACAATATCTTTAGCATTCTCTGCCAAAGTGTACTGGTGCCTCACCAAATTACAAATCCCGGGATTCTGTAGGATGAAGCCATGACAGTTAAAGTTGAATCAAACATCATTAATTCTATTGTATAGGTGCATCTGTGGAGAAGTCAGGGATAGAACAAAAGACATTTATAATGCAGTGTTCGATCATAGAATCATAGAGTTGGAAGAGACCACAAGGGCCATCCAGTCCAACCCCCTGCCATGCAGGAACTCTCCATCATAACATCCCTGACAGATGGCCATCCAGCCTCTGCTTAAAGACCTCCAAGGAAGGAGACTCCACTACACTCCGAGGGAGTGTGTTCCACTGTTGAACAGCCCTTACTGTCAGGAAGTTCCTCCTAATGTTAAGCTGGAATCTCTTTTCCTGCAGTTTGCATCCATTGTTCCGAGTCCTAGTATCTAGAGCAGCAGAAAACAAGCTTGCTCCCTCCTCAATATGATATCCCTTCAAATATTTAAACAGGGCTATCATATCACCTCTTAACCTTCTCTTCTAGAGGCTAAACATTCCCAGTTCCCTAAGGCATTCCTCATAGGGCATGGTTTCCAGACCCTTCAACATCTTAGTTGCCCTCCTTTGGACATGGTCCAGTTTCTCCACATCCTTTTTGAATTGTGGTGCCCAGAACTGGACACAGTATTCCAGGTGGGGCCTGACCAAAGCAGAATAGAGTGGCACTATTACTTCCCTTGATCTGAACACTATACTTCTATTGATGCAACCTCAAATTGCATTGGCCTTTTTAGCTGCTGCATCGCACTGTTGACTCATGTTCAACTTGTGGTCTACTTGGACTCCTAGATCCCTTTCACATGTGGTCTCATTCAGCTAGGTGTCCCCCATTTAATATCTGTGCATTTCATTTTTTTCACCCTAAGTGCAGAACCTTACATTTCTCTGTGTTGAATTTCGTTTTGTTAGCATTGGCCCAGCTTTCTAGTCTATTCAGGTCATTTTGAATTTTAATCCTGTCCTCTGGGGTATTAGCTACTCCTCCTAATTTGGTGTCATCTGCAAATTTGATAACTAGGCTCTCAATACTGTCATCCAAGTCATTAATAAAAATATTGAATAGCACTGGGCCCAGGACAGAACCCTGTGGGACCCCACTGGTCACTTCTCTCCAGGATGAAAAGGAGCCTTTGTTGAGCACCCTTTGAGTTCGGCCAGTCAACTAATTACAAATCCATGTAACAGCGAACTAGTCTATCCCATATTTTGCAAGCTTGTTTGCAAGAATGTCATGGGGCTCGTGAAATATGTGATGAAGAATTACTACATGATAAGTAATACAATAGTATTTCAGGGTGGAATTATATATGTTCTCCTACTGACTTCACTGTGATAGATTTCAGTGACACTATTCATGCTCAAAACACAATTATCAACAGGTTGAAGAGAACATCCAAGTCTTCTTCACACTACACAATTATGACACTTTTGATAACATTTTAATTATCATGGCTTAAGTCTTTGGACTCCTGGGATTTGTAGTTTGAAAGGCACTAAAACTCTCTGGCAGAGAATTGTAAATACCTCTCAAAATACTATGAGCTTTATTCATTCAATCAGTATATATGAGGACTGGATGGTCTCTTCCAGCTCTATGATTCAAAATATATAGAATCATAGAATCATATAGTTGGAAGAGACCACAAGGCCCATCCAGTCCAAACCCCTGCCATGCATGAACTCCCAGTCAAAGCATCCCTGACAGATGGCCATCCAGCCTCTTCTTAAAGACCTCCAACGAAGGAGACTCCACTACTCTCCGAGGGAGTGTGTTCCACTGTCAAACAGCCCTTACTGTCAGGAAGTTTCTCCTAATGTTGAGGTGGAATCTCTTTTCCTGTAGCTTGAATCCATTGTTCCGGGTCCTAGTCTCTGGAGTAGCAGAAACCAAACTTGCTCCCTCATTAATATGACATCCCTTCAAATATTTAAATAAGGCTATCATATCACCTCTTAACTTTCTCTTCTCCAGGCTAAATGTCCCTAAGGTGTTCCTCATAGGGCATGGTTTCCAGACCCTTCACCATTTTAGTTGCCCTCCTTTGGACCCGCTCCAGTTTCTCCACATCTTTTTTAAAGTATGGTGCCCAGAACTGGACACAATATTCCAGGTGGGGCCTGACCAAAGCAGTATAGAGTGGCACTATTACTTCCCTTGATCTAGACACTATACTTCTATTGATGTGGCCTAAAATAGCATTGGCCTTTTTAGCTGCTGCATCACATTGTTGACTCATGTTCAACTTGTGGTCTACTTGGACTCCTAGATCCCTTTCACATGTGGTCTGGTTCAGCCAGATGTCCCCCATCTTATATCTGTGCATTTCATTTTTCTGCCCTAAGTGCAGTATCTTACATTTCTCTGTGTTGAATATCATTTTGTTAGCTTTGGCCCAGCTTTCTAGACTGTTCAGGTCATTTTGAATTTTGATCCTGTCCTCTGGCGTATTAACTACTCCTACTAATTTGGTGTCATCTGCAAATTTGATAACTAGGCTCTCAATACTGTCATCTAAGTCATTAATAAAGATATTGAATAGCACTGGGCCCAGGACACAGCCCTGTGGCACCCCACTGGTCACTTCTCTCCAGGATGAAAAGGAGCCTTTGTTGAGCAGCCTTTGGGTTCGGTCAGTCAACCAGTTACAAATCCATGTAACAGTTAACTTGTCTAGTCCATATTTTACAAGCTTATTTGAAAGAATGTCATGGGAAACCTTGTCAAAGGCCTTACTGAAATCAAGATATGCTATATCCACAGCATTCCCTTCGTCTACCAAGCTGGTAATTTTATCAAAAAAAGAGATCAGATTTGTCTGACATTACTTGTTTCTCTGAAACTCATATTGACTTTTTGTGATTGTGGAATTTTCTTCTAGATATTCACAAACTCTCTGTTTAATGATCTGATCCAGAATCTTTCCTGGAATTGATGTCAGACTAACTGGGCGATAATTGTTGGGATCCTCTTTTTTCCCCTTTTTGAAGATGGGGACAACGTTTGCCCTCCTCCAGTCTGCTGGGACTACTCCTGTTCTCCAGGAGTTCTCAAGGATTATTGCCAGTGGTTCCGATGTTACATTTGCCAGTTCTTTTAATACTGTAGGATGTAGTTCATCTGGTCCTGGAGATTTATATTCATTTAGGTTAACCAGGTATTCCTGTACTATCACTTTACTTATTCTGTGCTGAAATTCCCCTATTCTGTCCCCTGCTCCACTGTACTCAGGTTGAACACCCTTTGCCTTTTCTGAAAAGACTGAAGCAAAAAAAGGTGTTGAGTAATTCTGCCTTTTCTCTGTTAGTATTTTGCCATCTTCTCCACACAGTGGCCCTATCATTTTCTTCTTCTTCCTTTTGCTGCGGACATACCCATAGAAGCCCTTTTTATTGTCTTAACCTCTCTAGCAAGCCTGACTTCATTCTGTGCTTTAGCTTTTCTGACTTTATCCCTACATGTGCTTGCTATTTGTTTGAATTCCTCATTGTTGATTATCCCATTTTTCCATTTCTTATACATGTTCCATTTAAAACTTAGTTCAGTTGAAAGTTCCTTTGTCATCAATCCTGGTTTCTTGTGACATCTCCTATTTTTCTTCCTCATTGGAACTGTTTGAAATTGTCCTTTTAGTATCTCCCTTTTGAGGAACTCCCATTCGCTTTGAACTCCCTTCCCTTTTTGTATTCCTGGCCATGGGATCACCCCCAGTATTTCTCTAAGTATTCTAAAATCAGCTTTCCTAAAATCTAGAATTTGTGTCTGACTATATATGTGTCTGTGTGATATTTTATTCAGGCTGGTGCATAGTTCTATGATGGAATAATGGCAGAGGACAAGACTGTTATTATTATTAGTAGTAGTAGTAGGAGGAGGAGGAGTAGGAGTAGTAGTAGTAGCAGCAGCAGCAGCATTTATTTATATAGCGCTGTAAGGTTTGTGTGGCACTTTACACCATCACCCAAACTACATAATACCTGCCTATGGCATACAATCTAAAAGTCGTTAAGATATAAAACAACATACAATAAACAACCAATTTATCTCATTAAAATACAACCATACAACTATGAAACTATAGACAAATAACAAACATTAGTCTGGATTATTAGAGAATATCAAACTGCAGTTTGAAAAACTTTGGAAAACAGAAAAATCTTTAGTTAAGACTTGAAATTAGTTAAAGTGATAACCCGCAAGTGTTTGGGGAGACGCATAGCCCCACCGTGTGCTCTTTCAGAATTAATGTATGTCACTAGAACTGCAGATAAAGAGGTATCAGGTTGCACCTGGTCCATCGTAATAACTCATGAGTTGGAATTCTGTTGGTAATCTTACACATACAGAAATGGTTGGATACTTTTGGCCAATACTGAAGGATCAAATTCAGTTCACGATTGCAAAAGCAGAGTTGTTCATGAAACACTAGTGTACATTGATGCAGATTGATTCAAATTTTGCATTCTACATGGGTGTATATGCATATTTGGCAGTGCTTTTTGGAGTCCTAGTTCAGTTGTGCAATGTTGCCATTCATTACCAGGGTTGTAAAGCATAATTAATCTGTTATCCTATATACAGAGATTTACAGTACACAACCACAATGTAGGCTGTCAGACTTAGAATGTGCATTTGTGTGTCATGTGCCTTCAACATTTGTGGTTCTTGTATGCCTTCAAGTCATTTCCTCCTAAGGCAAACCTATCAAGGGATTTTCTTGGTAAGATTTGTTTAGAGGTGTTTTGCCATTACCTTCCTCTTAGGCTTGTCCAAAGTCACACAGTGGGTTACAAAATCACGCAGTGGGTTTCATGGTCTATTATTATTATTATTATTATTATTATTATTATTATTATTACTATTATTATTATTATTATTATTATTAATTACCTCACTCTTCAGCCAAAAGACTATCAGAGCGGCTTGCAAATTGTTAACTAGAGATTTTCCTGCCCTCAGGATTACAATCTAAAGTGGCAAGACACAAAAGGAGAAGGGAATGGCAGTAAGGAAGGGCAAAATGTTCAGCAGATCTTCTCTCCCTCAGAGGCCTGGACCAAGGCAGATGGACTGGAGGGAGGGCTCTTCTTTTTAGGCAAGGCCTGTTGGAGCTGGCCTGCCCCTCTCTCGCTCAAGATGGTGGATGGAGGGAGGGCTCTTCTTCCTTTCAGGCAAAGCCTGTTGGAGCTGGCTTGCCTTCCTCTCCTTCAGGATGGTGGATGGAGGGAGGGCTCTTCAAGCCAGGAATCAAATCCTGGTCTCTAGAGTCATAGTCCAACATTCAAACCAATATACCATGCTGTCTCTCCAGACTTAGTATAATTTACCTCAGACCAAGAAACAATTATTATGTTTCCTCTTTGTGAATGCTCATACTTACTACTAATTTATTTTTTGCTTGTGAAAGAAAATAACTCTATATTTTGCGGATAGGTTACACTCAGCCGCCTCCTCTTGAAGATACTATACAATGCAGAAGTTTTGCTGGCTTCTGCAGAACTGGGGCATGCCCACCACCTTTTGCAGAATCTGGAACTTGCCATGGAGGAGCAATGGTCTGCTGTAGAAAGTAAGTAGACTGCCTCAGAAGGCTTTAAATCTCTTTGCTGTTCTTGCATAATTTCTTTGAGACAATTTACCTATAGTGCCTCTCTATCCTTTACCCTTAGATATGCATGTTATGTGAGAAGATGTGTGACTCCATCCAATGCAGACTTTATCTTTTGAAACATATCTCATGATGTCTCTGAGGATCTCAAGACAGTGTACAAAAAGCATTAATTTAGAACAGTTAAAAATGAAAAGAACATTTAAAAAAAATTATAATGTAAACCATGACACATGAGCAAATTGAATAAAGTCTATTAGTCCCTGACAGTTTAAAATTAAAAGCCATGTTTTGTCTTGGTGCTGGGCTGACATAAGGTTTGCTTCCAATCAAGCCTCTAAGGCAGTATCTAAACTACAGAATTAATGTAGTTTTACATCACTTTAATTGTCATGGCCCCATGCTATGGATTTCTGAAAATTGTAGTTCTGTGAGATATTTAACTTTCTTTGTCAGAGATACCTGGTGGCACATCAAACTATAAATCCCAGGTCTCCATAGAATGGAGCCATGGCAGTTAAAGTGCTGTCAAATTGCATTAGTTCTGCAGTGTGGCAACAGCCTTGGGGGCGGGGGGGGGGGGAGGGCAAATATGCCAAACCCAGGTTATACCTCCCTTATGGCAGATTTTAAAAATTCACCTTTGCACCAGAACTTCTCAGAATATACAGAGTCCTCTGTTCTAATGCCAGGCAGCAGTTTAAAATGTGTTCTACTCTGTAACCTGGCAGTACTACCTTTTTCCCAATATTGGTGGTGAAAATAATAATTGCAAAATAGGGTCATTGGTGATACTTATCACACAACAGCACCTCTGACCCATAGCTGCTGTCTTCCAGGCATGTTAAGGATGTCCCTTTTCATTGATAGGGGACATTCATCAATAAGCTCCCAACTGCATTAATGCTCAAGTGTCTGCCACAACAATTACAATATTGGCAATCACATGGCATCACAGCTTCTTCCTCTCCCTCTGTCCCCCCTTCCCCTAGTTATTCCCAAGCAGCCTAATTTCCTTTATTTTTTTCATATTTCTTTTCTTTTAAAAACTTAAAACATATTAACATAACTCCAGAATTGTAGAAAAAAATAAAGTAAAATAAAACCTAAAGGCAATCTGGGTAGGGCATAGCGCAGTGAGGCAAGGTCAAGGGGGAGTGTGGAAAAGACCATGATGGCAAAAACAGCCTCAGTTACACTGTTGGAAAGACATGTGATAGTAGCTACTTTTAAACCATTATGTTTCCATTTTCTAGCACAACTGTGGCAAAAATAGTGCTTGTGTGATAATGTCTAGTGTCATGCATTGTATCACATTGTATACCACAGCAAAGCTAATGTATCCATTTTGAATTTTTATAGGATTTTTGGTTAAGGATGCCTCTGTGCCATGATCGCTCTACTTTCAGCACTAAACCCATCCTTGAAGCAAATCCATTCCATTATCTTCTTCTTCAATACTCCAGAGATGTTTCTGATGAATCAATCACAAAATCTACAGTTTGATTGCAATGCTTTTCTCTTTTGGTGGCATTTCATTTAGCTGCCCATGTTCTTTTCACTAGTGCAGGAGCCAAACTCAGATCTTGCATGGCCCCCACCACTTTAACTGACAAGAATGCTCTTTTTTTTAAAAAACAAACACTGGCTAATTTTTGTCATGCACATGTCTCTGAAGCACATCATAAAGGGCCAGTTCATGTTATAGTATTCTTCATATTTAAACAAATAACAATAAACATCAGATGAGCATCATTCCTGTGTTGGTCTTTCATTTTAAGTGCATTGCAACAGGGCGGCAGATCAGGTCAAATAAATGGTGGCAAAGGCAACAATCTATACATACAATAGCAAGCATAACTATGTTGGCCATTTAAAAAATACATCCTACAGTCTACATCGTGGTAATATATTTATTAGGTCTATCAAAAAAAGTATATAATTTTGTGTAGTAGCTTTCAAAATTACACATTTCTTCATCAGGTCAAGAGGGCTATAAAAAGCATTCAGGGAAGCCTGAGCGCTTCACACTGGATAGAGATATATTTGAGCTTTGAAAGGGTTATTTTGTATTCTCAAATGGAGAATCATATTGTTACTGCTCCGCCCTAATTTGTTCAGTTCAGTTTTGCCCTAATATGCCTTGTTTAATAATGTGCATACTCTTGCTCCATAGTATCTCAAAGCAACATGCAAACTATGTGGCTTTGCCATTGTCACTTCCCTCTTTTTCCCCTGTGTGCACTCCCCCCCCCCCCTTTAAGCTCTCTTTGACTGGAGCCCTGTCTTCATGAGCCAAATATACTATCTCACCAGTTGCTCCATATCTTCCCATAAGACTCAGAGCCCTATATTCCAATACTGGGCAGTTGGTTAAAATGTGTCTCAGTCAGCCACCCAGCACATCTACTGCTACCACCATTCACTCTCTATGAGATCACAACAAGGTGCCCAGACAACTGGTCGAGGCTGGGCACATCATTCTGATCTCAGAGTGAAGTGACTCACTGTGTTGGCAGATGTGCCAGGTAGCTCAGTGGGACACATGTGCAATCTGCTGGCTGGCATTAGAACTGTGGGTCTTTGCAACAGGGCGGCAGATCAGGGCATCCCTGGAGCCTGCCCCGATCTGCCCCCCCTGTTGCAAAGACCCACACTGCCCCATGCCAGTGTAGACAGGATTGGAGAAACATGAGATTTTAAATACTTACTCAGAAATCACTATTCATATATTTTACTTGTGCATATAACATTGTGGCCTCCAGTTAGCCCTAACCATACTGGAAATATTGAATCAAATGGCTTTATCTACATGTTGACTCAGCATTCAAGAACTGATCTACTTTAGTTGGGTCTAACCAACCTGATTCCACCCAGTAAAGCATCATCACCTGTTTGAAATGGTCCTTAAAATACAGGTATAGACAAGAATTGTATCAGCCAGCATAACTAGGGGGTGAAGCAGATGGGCAAAATTGAGCAATCTGCAGCTGCTCTGAGTGCAATTGCTCCAGGACTGCAACAACCGGCTTGTCCTTTCCCCAAGCAGGCTGTCACCAGCAGTCTCAAGCCACCAGTGGCAGGAGCAGTTTTTCCCCATTTCTTTTCCAGCCAGGCTTGGGCTGCCTTAGGTGACCTCAGCATGGCTTCCATTTGCTTTGGGGGCATACATTATCTAAATGCCACACCCCCAAAGTGGATGGAAGCTGCTTTATTTGGTCAGTCTGCTTCAGGTCTAGGACAGTGGAGGATGAGGTGATGACATGCTGATAGAATAGCATGGAAGCATCACAGAGATTTTAGGGTGGTTGCAAGTAGCTTTATTTTAGGGATAGGAGCTCTGGTGAGGCAATGCTTAAATGCCAGTCCTGCAATGACAAGGTTGTGAGTTTGATCCCAGGGGCTCTAAGGTTCACTCAGCCTTCCACCCTTTTGCAGGTCAGTAAAATGAGTTCCCAGCTTGTTGGAGGCAATTAGCTTATACTATAGATTGTAAATTGCTTAGAGAGTGCTGAGTGCACTGATAAGCAGTATAGAAATGAACATGCTATTGCTGTTGCTATTAGGAGAAGCAGTGGTATTCCTAGCATTGGTGTCACCCAGTGTGGGTGCAGGGGGTGGGTGTCCGAGCTAGCCAACACAATGGGAAAGGTGTGTGTGTGTGTGGGGGGGTGAGTTTGAGCTTGAAATAGCCAAAGCAATGGGGAATATGGGGGTGAGATACCTGTGCATGCTTCCCCCATACTACTGGAAGGAGTAGGATGGGGGGAAAAACATAAAATTAGTTTGTTTGCTGATGATGCACTATTAAGGATTTAAAGGATAAAATGGGAAAAATAAAAGAACACTTGAATCTATTTGGAAAGGTGACAAGACTTCAAATTAATTGGAACAAATCAGAAATGATGTTATTTAACTATACAAAAGAAGAGGAATTAGAATTAACAAAACAAAAAGATTTAGAGATACAATTAAAGATAAGATATTTAGGAATAAATATTACAAAAGATTTAAAAGAAATGGATGTGAAAAATTTAGTGGTATTACGAGAAGAAGTTGAAAAAAATTGTAGAATATAAGAAGATTCAGTTATCATGGTTCGGAAGAATTGCATTAGTTAAAATGAAAATCCTACCAAAATTATTATTTTTTATTTAGAATGATACCATTAAAAATATCAGAATCTGAAATAAATAAATGGTAACAGTAAATTCATATTGTAATGGAGGTAAAAGAGTTAGATTAAATAAACAAATTTAGTATAGATCTCAGAAAAAGGGAGGGTTAGGCCTCCCTAATATAAAGGGATACTATGAGGCCAACCACTTAAAATATGTAATAGAAGGTATGTTAAATATATCAGATCTAGACTGGTTAGAAATGGAAAAAGAAGAAATAGATATGAAAATAGATAAATTTTTCTTCAAAGATTTTAGTAGGAGGGAAATTAAGGAGATTGAAAACCCATTCATGAAAAATATATTAGAGATATGGAACAAATATAAAAAAAGAAGAATGAAAACTCAATGATAACACCAATAATAATGGAAAAGTCATTCCCAAAAAATTTAAGAGATTTACTAGATAAGGAATTAAAGGAAAGGAAAATGGATAAAATAGAAAATTGAATAGAGTTAAAGATAGGAAAAGAAAGTATAAAAGAAAAGCTTAGCGGAATAAAAATGTCTTGGTTTCACTACATGCAAATAGAACAATGGTTTAAAAATTGGGAAAAAAAGAATATAATAAAGGAAAAATATACACAATTTGAACAAATAATTCAGCAAGGGAAAGAAAGGGAAGAAAATGAAAATATGAAAGGAAAACAAGTAAAATGTATAAAATATTAATGGAGAGCAAAAGGGAAAAATTAGATCAAAATATTTTGAAAGAAATATGGGAAGATGAATTAGGATATAAAATTTGTGAAAATGAATGGAATAGAATTTGGGAGCAAAGACATTTGAAAAACATATCGATACGAATTAAAGAAATTTATTATATACTGGTTTGGAAATGGTATTTAACACCATTAAGATTACATAATATAAATAAAAATAACTCAAAATATTGTTGGAGAGGTTGTAATGAGGTAGGATCATATATACATATGTGGTGGCAATGTAAATATGTTCAAAATTTTTGGCAAATAGTAATATTAGAAATAGAAAATATTTTGAATATAAAAATAGATAGAAAACCAAACATAGTATTATTATCAGTAGTAGAAGTAAAAGAGAAAAAAGAAGAGAAAAACCTTATAACAAATTTATTTACAGCTGCGAGATTAATTATAGCAAGAAATTGGAAAAATGTAGAATTGGAAGATTGGTATAAAGAAGCTTGGAAATTAGCAATTAATGATAAATTAACATGTAAATTGAGGGTAAAGAAGGGATTATGGAAAAGAAATTATTTTGATGAAATTAGGAAAAAATTTATTGAAAATGTTCTAGCAAAAGAAGGTGGGAAATTACTTCCGCGGGATGAATTAAAATTTTGGATGGAATATAAAGATGGGAATAACTCTGGGGGAGGGGTGCACTGAGGTGATATACAGGGAAAAAAACAAGCAAAATGTTAAAGTATATAAGTATGAAAGAATGTTATAATTTGTTTTTATGTTATTTTTTGTAAAATTTCAAAAATACTAAATAAAAAAATTAAGAATTTTTGTTTTTAAAAAAGATCAGTACAAGTTATATAGCTATGCTGCAGGTGTCTTACTATACAATGTGTAATGTACATTCCACATCTGTGTTCAGTAGTAAACAGCAAGCATCAATTAGCTAGGACAATACAGCAACATATACCCTTTTTTTTTACTACCAGTACTTCTCCAGGGTGCACCTATACAGTAGAAATAATGCAGTTTGACAGCACTTTAACTGCCATGGCTCCAACCTGCGGAATCCTGGGATTTGTAGTTTGGTGAGACACCAGCACTCTTTGGCGGGAGTAGCAAGAATTTCAGAAGGATAAATACTTTGTAAAACTGCAAATCTCAGGATTTCATAGAATGGAACTACACCACTTAAAGTGGTGTCAAATTACATTATTTGTACAGTGTAGATGCAGCCCCTGGTTGATTAAAGTATTTTATTCTTGTCTTTGCCAGGTGTTTGCTTTTTAACCACAGCAGACTCAGGGGGGAAGTGTTACACAGTATTTTTGAACACAGAGAATCATATTTACAGCGGAAAGATGTTTCTCAGAGTTATTCTTTAGCTTTTGAAGCCCAGCAGTTGTTAAGAGACCCACCCTTTTGCTGACCTAGAATACCGCAGTGATGTGAACAAATCTATAGCCCTAAATAAAGTAGTAGCCTCAGTTTAGACAAACACTGGGTCTTGGTTTTGTCTCTTTCTTCCTAGGAAGTATGAGAAACACCTGCAAACTGGGTACATTGTGAGGTATTTGTTTTTGTTTTGTTTTTTGGATACAGGGTTATTGGAAAGCAACAAAGCAAATTTTTGAATGAATAATCATGATGGCCTTCCTGTCTCACTTTCAAAAACAGAGGGGCATATTGCTCATCCTTGCACTTCTCTGATATCTTTATTAAAGAAAGAGGTTTCAAAACAGCCATGTGATAAGAGACATTTTAGCTTTTTTAGCTGGTGAAAGGAACATAGTAGAAAATTTGTACGGATGACATCAAAGCAGGAGATGATGGTTCCTCTAGCAGACATGTCATAGGACAAGATGTCCTACTTTCACCCTGGCAAACTGGATTCTCATCTAATATTAACAAAGACAAGAAAACAATTCACTGAATCAGTGTTCTTTCCAGAGCAGATATCTTCTCATTATCTACAATGACTTCATTATCTCTCTCTGTGTGTTATTTTTCTGTGAAAAAAGTACATGTTGGAGCTATTACTTTCTCTTTTCAGGACCATACACTGTTAGGGATGGAAAGAATATTAAGAAATACTTGGAAAATGGCCAAAAAGCATGTTTGTTGTTGAATGTTGAGAAACCCTGATGAGAGGAATGCTGGACAGAAGAAGATCTTCACAGTTAAGAACTTATTCTGAGCAAAAGTCAAACTTGGTTATTTTGTGCAGAAATGTTCTGTACAAGAAACAGCAGTATATGTGTGGAAAATAGGTTTCAATGCAGAAATACTGTTTGGTGCTCTTTTCTGCACAGAAAATGCTGTAACTGTAATTACTCTGCATAAAATTTGCACGTGGTTCATTTGCATGAAAACAGTATTTTCTTTGCATTTTTTTGGTCAGAAATTAACATTTCTGCCTTGAAACATTATCTTCCAGGCAGAAAATGCTGTTTTTGCACAGAAAATTGTTCAAATTTTGTGCAGAAAATTCCAAATCATGGGTAGCCTTCAAAAAGGCATAATTTTAAAAGTCATTCTTGCAGTAGGAAGAAAATTGCTGAAATTACTCATTGCTACCTTTGAGAAGAAACTTACTGGGAAATTATATTCCTACTCTGTGTCTGTTAAGCTGCCTCTTCACCTTATTTCTTTTTCTATTTACAATTCACTTCTTTATTAAGATTGTCTGAATGAGACAAAAGTCCAGTTCCTTTCAAAACATCATTGGTGAGTTAAATTTATGTAGTGCTTCCCTAATTTTCTTTCTTCAAGCAGTTTGAAGACAATTTTCAATAAAGCTACAAAAGCAATGACCTTAAACCTGACAAATAGTCCATTTTAAAAAAAAAAACCCGTAGGTTGCATCTGCACTGCAGAAATAATGCAGTTTGAAACCACATGAACTGTCATGGCTCAATGCTATGAAATTGTGGGATTTGTAATTTTGTGAAAAGTTTAGCATTTACTTTGAGGTAGCTATGGTGCTACAACAAACTACAAATCCCAGAATTTCATAGTAGAGATCCATGACCCTTAAAGTCAGTGCAGAAGCAGCTGTTGAATCACCATCAGTAATTCTTTGATCATATTTCTGTTTCATTGTTGTTTTTTTTACATGCAAGCAAGTATGCATTTCTAATATTCTAATGCAAAATGTTTGTTCTTACCCCTTGCAGCAAGAAAAAGTAGCATCACAGCTTCCAATGATCGACAAGGCAGGAGGGCAACTAAACATTATACAGTACCCCCCGGAACTCATACACTGTTCTTGATTCGTTATAGTAGCCAATCCTGTATACACACATTTGGGGGGAAAATGAATTTAGTTCATCTATCTCCCTGCCTTTTTGGTATAAACATTGACATCTAGACCTGAATCCTATAGGCTAGCATCAGCCAGAGGAGACTCACTGAATCAAATATTTAGAGAATTAGAGATCAATATGTAGCTAATTCAAAGTGATTCAATAGGGTACTCTAGCTGGGATTACTAATTGGATTCAAGCCATATAATTTAGAAACGTGAAAATTTTCAAAGTAGGTGAATTCTTCCAGGCCTACTGCAATTCCTTGAAACAAACTCCTCATTCCTCTTGCTTCAGCCTTCTCTCAAGTGATACCCCCTTCTACCTAGAACACATTATAAAACCAAGTGATTTGTCACTTTAAACTAGTATGTCTAATTAAATTAAATTAAATTAAATTTGAACAATAAATATATTTATAATTTAACAAATGGGTTTTCAACAATTTCTCAAATGTGGTCAGAATTCAGTATTCCAGAGCACTTGGGAAAACACTGGCAAGGAAAAAAAGCAGCAATTGCAAAGTTCTTGCAACTTGAAGATTTTTTTTTTCTCCCCAGCAGAGCAAAGCAACTCAAATCTGTCAACTCTATGCAGCCTTCAAAAAATGCCCCATATTTGAAGGTTAGAAAGCATCTCCAATCTTCCATTTTTGGGCAAGGTTCTGGAGCATGTGGCGGCTTCCCAACTCCAGGCGTTCCTATACGAGATGGATTATCTAGATCAATGTCAGTCTGTTTTTAGGCCTGATTATGGGACAGAAACAGCTTTGGTCACCTTGCTGAATGACCTATACAGAGAACTGGACAAAGGGAGTGTGTTGGTTTTGCTGGACCACTCAATGGCTTTTGATATCATTGACCATGGTATCCTTCTGAGCCTCTGGGATGGGGCTTGGAGGTACTGTTCTATGGTGGCTCTGCTCTTTCCTGGAGGGGCGCTCTCAGAAGGTGGTGCTGGGGGATACATGTTCGACTCCTTGGCCATTGATTGGTAAAATTACCCAGTTTGTTGGATCAATTAGTTTACAGATTGCAAACTGCTTAGAGAGTGCTGAGTTCACTGATGAGTGGTATATAAATGTACATGTTATTGCTATTGCTTTCCATGATTCCTCTGCAGTACTAGTAAAAATCACCCTCTCTACAACCCTAAGCTTCCACTATCCAATTTCTATGCCTCTATTTCTGGTAGCCTTGTGTGATGTCTTAGATTGAATTGTCACTGTGTGTTTGTGTACTCTCTTGCATATTTCTAAATAAATTCCTTTTTTTAAAATCCAGTAAACTTGGAGTCCTCCTATAGTTTGTAGTGGTATACCCAGGTGAAAATGATCCTTAAAGTTATCCAGCTTCTCGCAGGCCTCCTGCTGAGCTAATATATTCTCCCAGATCAGATATCAATGTTAGTGGGTACCCCAATCCCTCACCTTTCTGGGCAACACTGATTCCTCATTGTCAACTCTGCATATCATGAATTTGACAGTCCTTTCTTGCTAGTTCAGAAACCCGGATACTAAGTGAATCTAAATGTCACACAATACTCTTAGGTCATTATGAAAATAAACCATTACGTTTTATGAGTGGCATTATACCTTGACATTGGAAAGGGAGAGTGTAGGAAGGAGAATAAAAGAATGATAATAAAATCATAAAAAAGAAGAGGCCCAAAGGATCATCTAATCCAATATCTTGTCAGTGGAGGAATCTACTATTAAAGCACCCCTGAGAGGTAGCTATGTAACTACCATTAAAAAAAAACACAAAAAACACCTTCTGAGTTTGGTGGACATTCCCATATAAGCATTGCTCCCAAACTATGCATTTCTAGGTAATGCCCTCTCCAAGATTTCAGGAATTGCTTACCTGAATTAGGAAGTAGCATCAAGGTAAGAATAATTGAGAAAACATAACAGGTCTTCATAGCTATGGATAGCAAAGTTGCGATTTTTTCTACTCCTCTAAGAAAACTCAAAATGATTGGTAGGAGATAGCATTACAGTTTCTTTTGTACTAGGTGTTCAGGCAATAGGAACTGTACATAACGTTACAAATGTTAAACCTGCCGCTGTATCAACCCCCTAGAAATGTATGATGCATTACAAATGTGTACCTGAAAATCACTTGGGCAATTTGCCATGCTGTTATTTTGGAAGAAGTACATGTTCATTTTAGTAGGAACACCAGGGCACACAAAATTCCACTAAAGCTCTTAGCAGTTGGGTAGTTTCGGAAGAAAAAAGTAAAATAGTTTTAACAACAATAGAGCAGGACAGCCAGCATCATATAATTATTTGAGAGTTGAACAAGACTTTGGGAGACCAGGGTTCAAATCCCTATTCTGCCATGAAAATGCACTGGCTGACCATGGACAAGTCACAGCCTCTCAGCCTCAGTGAAGAGCAAAGGTTAAAAAAAAATTGCCCACAAAATCCTATGATAGGGTCACAGCGTAGGTTAGAATCAACTTGACTCATTTCTTCTATTAACAAATTCTCTGTTTTTCCTCCAGTTTCCCTGGAAGAACTCTCTTCGCTACTCAACTCATCCAAACCTGCCACCTGCTCTCTTGACCCAATTCCTTCTCGTCTTCTAATCTCTATAGCCCCCTCTTTTTTATGCTCCCTCCTCTATATCTTTAATCTCTCCCTCTTTTTGGGTTCCTTCTCTTCGGTCTTAGTCTCCCCTATTCTGAAAAAACCCTCTCTCTACCCTTCTTCCCTGGCTAGCTATCATCCAATCTCTCTTCTTCCTTTTCTTTCTAAGGTGTTGGAACGAGTTGTCTATTCACGCTGTCTTGAGTTTCTCGAAACCAACTCCAGTCTGCTTTTCGCCCACGGCACTCCACAGAGACAGCCCTCACTAAGATCTCGAATGGCCTTTATTCTATCCTTGTTCTTCTCAATTTGTCTGCGGCCTTCAACACCATGGACCACTGTCTCCTGACAGACTTACTCTCTGACCTTGGTTTCTCGGGCCTTGTTCTCGACTGGTTCACATCCTACTTGTCAGATAGATCTTTCTCAGTGGTCTCAGGTGGTCAGACCTCATCCTCTGTCCTCTTATCTGATGGAGTTCCTCAGGGCTCTGTTTTGGGTCCCCTATTGTTTTCTTTATACACACTCTCCCTTGGCAGACTAATCAGTTCCTTCGGTTTCTCCTACCATTTGTACGCTGATGACACCCAGCTGTACCTTTCTACTCCTAATGTTTCGCTGGAATTAGAACAGCAAATGTCATCCTGTTCAACAGCTGTCTCTCATTGGCGTCTGAAGCTCAATATGTCTAAGACCGAGCTTCTGGTTTTCCCGCCTAAGCCCACCCTTCACTACTCCTTTTCTATTTCTGTCAATAACATCTCTATTCAGCCGGTCCAGGAAGCCCGCAGTCTTGGTTTCATTTTTGACTCCTCTTTGTCATTTATTCCCCAGATCCAGACCACAGCCAAGGTCTGTAGTTTTTTTCTCTCTAATATTACCAAAATCCATCCATATCTCTCAGTTTCTACTGCAAAAACACTGGTCCACACCCTAGTGGTCTCACGACTAGACTACTGTAATCTCCTCCTGGCTGGGCTTCCTCTCTCTCACCTCCACCCATTAATTTCTGTTCAGCATTCAGCTGCACGCATTATTTCACTTGCTCGCAGTTATGATCATGTCTCTCCTCTGTTGTCTTCCCTTCACTGGCTCCCTCTTCCTTTCCACATCAGGTACAAACTTTTGTTACTCACCTTCAAAGCCCTGCATGGGCTGGCCCCTCCTTATCTAGCTGATCTTCTCTCCCCCCTACGTCCCTACTCGTACCCTCCGCTCTGGTAACCAAGGTCTCCTCTCCCAACCCAGGTTTTCCTCTGCCCCCTCCCGGATCCGTCCCTTTTCTCTTGCTGCCCCTCATTTCTGGAACCTTCTCCCTCTGCATGCTCGTCTCATCACTTCCCTAGCCAGTTTTAAGGTGGAGCTGCAAACCTTTGTGTTTAGGGAAGCGTTCTCAGGGAACTTATGATTGTCATCTGGCTGTCTGATATCGTTTGATGTGACTTGCTTTTATGTCTGATGTTTTCACTTGTCTTTCCTTCCCTTTTGTAATTTTATCTAATTGTTACTATCATAGAGTGTACGCATCCAGCAGGCTTTTATATATTTCTTAAGTTTTACCAATTTTGTACAGCGCTGAGTATCATTACAGCGCTTTAGAAATAAAGTTTAATAATAATAATAATAAGGCTCATAACAAAAGCAACTGTAGATCCACTGAATTAATTGTTGAATAGTGAGTCAGTAGCTCAATAGTAGCTAAATGTCATTGATTTAATGGTAGAATTGAAAGATATAGCCATGTTAGTCTGTAGAATCAGTATGTAGAGAGAACTTGTGGCACCCTGAAGACTAACTAAAGAAAGAAGTTGGCAACATGAGCTTTTGTAGACTGAGGTCTACTTCCTCCTCAATATGACATCCCTTCAAATATTTAAACAGGGCTATCATATCACCTCTTAACCTTCTCTTCTCCAGGCTAAACATCCCCAATTCCCTAAAACTTTCCTCATAAGGCATGGTTTCCAGACCCTTCACCATTTTAGTCACCCTCATTTAGACAAGCTCCAGTTTCTCAACGTGATGCCCAGAACTAGATACAGTATTCCAGATGGGGCCTGACCAAAGCAGAATATAGTAGTACTATTACTTCCCTTAATCTAGACACTATATTTCTATTGATGCAGCCTAAAATTGCATTAGCCTTTTTAGCTGCTGATCAAACAGTTGACTAATGTTCAACTCATAGTCTACTTGACTCCTAGATCCCTTCCATCATATATCTATGCATTTTGCTGGAAACAAAGGGCTACTGCAACTGCAGTCCCATGGCACTCAAATACAGGACCATTGTTCTCACTTTTGGATAGGATACAATGTCAGGTAGCAGTAACATTTGAATGCAGAACACTTTCCTTTTTTCTTTTTTTTTTCTTTTTTCTTTTTTTTTTTTGGTTAGGAACACACACACACACACACACACAAAAGATGGCAGACCAAACCCATGCAAGCACACTCTGCTTCATTTTTTGCATAGAAATCTGTTCCGTCAAAACAGACAGAATGATGGACACACAAAACTGAATAATATGTTGTAAATAATACCATTACCTGATTGCAAACCAACATTTTTGGTTCCATTAGAATTTAAATTACCATTCTCCCACAATATTGAGACCTGTCACTAGGTCTGGAGAGCCCTTGAGGAATGTTGCTCCTTGGAAATGACATGGTTTGGATAGAGAAGTGGTGAGGAAAGCATGACCCATATCCAAAGCACCGCAAATGTCCAAAATTCTTATTTTGCAATGTTTTAGCCCCTTGCCCTCACCTAATAATAATAATAATAATAATAATAATAGCAAAGTAATTGGAGTGGGGTACAACAAGATAAAAAGTAAAGGCTAAAACAACTATCATGCCCCTTCCCGACCACCACCCCTCCAGACTCAAAATTAAACCAGCAAATATTAAAATCGACAACAGTTAAAAACAAAGTGCAGTCTCATGAACAATTCTTGTGCAAATAAGCAATAGATGAATTCAAAAAAGTTAAATAGAGGAGGCAACCAAGGTTATCTACCCAATTTCAGTTTCAGAGCCAGGAATTGATTTTTCCCCCCAGGGGAAGGCCTGCCAGAAGAGATGCTTCTTTAAAGCTTTTATGAAACTAGCCAGTGATATAATAAGACACATCTCATCTGGCAGGTCGTTCCAAAGCTTGGGAGCGGTAGCTCAAAAACTCCTCTGGGAGGTCTGCGACAGCCTAGTTTTCATAGGATGTAACAGGTTCCTCCCAGAGGACCGGAGTGTGAGGGGGGGGGGGGTTGGTTATACAGGAAGAGGTGGTCCCTGAGGTAAGATGGGCCTGGGCCATGTAGGGCTTTAAAGGTTAAAACCAACACCTTGTACTGTTCCCAGAAACTAATCGGCAGCCAGTGGAGAGCTTTAAGCACTGGTGTTATGTGCTCTCTCCTTGATGTTCCAGTAATAATCCTGGCTACCATGTTCTGAACTAGTTGAAGTTTCTGGGTTAGGCACAAGGGTAACCCCATGTAGAGCACATTGCAGAAATCCAGACATGAGGTTACCAGAGCGTGTACCACAGATTCCAGGTCTTTCATGTTCAGGGAAGGGCACAGCTGGCATATCAGCTGAAGCTGATAACAGGCACTCCTGACCACCGCATTCACCTGACTAGTCAAGATGTCAATGATGAGTCAAGGAGTACCCCCAGACTGCAAACAGAGTTCTTCGAGGAGAGTGTGACTCCATCTAGGACGGGTAGCTGTATTCCCAAACCTGGTTTCAGGCCTGTAACTGTTAGTACCTCCGTTTTGTCTGGATTTAGCTTTAATCTGTTTCCCCTCATCCAATCCATTACCACCATAAGACAGTCATTAAGAGGGGAGAAGCCATCTGACGTCTGAGCTGATGATCTGGTCATGGAGAGATATATCTGAGTGTCGTCAGTGTACTGAAGACACTGAGCTCCATGTCTCTGAATGATCTCACCCAGCTGGCTTCATGTAGATATTGAATAGCATCGGGGACAGGATGGCACCCTGAGGGACACCGCAATTAAGCTCGATTTTGGAGGAGCAACTGTCCCCGAGCCTCACCCTTTGGGATCTGCCAGAGAGGAAGGATCGGAACGACCGGAGAGCAGTGCCTCCGATCCCCAGCTCCCTCAGCCGACCCAAAAGGATGGAATGATTTACAGTGTTGAAGGTCACTGAGAGACCCAAGAGCACCAGCAGGGTCACTCTACCCCTGTTGATGCTCAGGTACAGCTAAGAAACTACAGCCAATCCTCCACATTTGTAGGTTTGACTTTTGCAGATTTGATTCCTCATGGGTTATCTGCTGCTTATTATTTTTTGAAATACTTATAGACTGTTAAACAATTTGTTCTAGAATCTTTCTTGGTATTGATGTCAGTCTAGCTGGGAGGTAATTGTTTGGGTCCTGTTTTTCCCTTTTTGAAGATGGAGACAACATTTGCCCTCCTCTTGTCCATTGAGACCTCTCCTATTCTCCAGGAATTCTCAAAGATTATTGCCAGTGGCTCTGGGATTACTTCTGTCAGTTCTTTTAATACCCTTAGATGAAGTTCATCTGTCCTTGGAGACATGAATACATTTAAATAAGCCACTACTTCCACTTTATCTTTCAGCTGCTGCATTTCCCCTGCTACACCATCTGCTCCATTTTCCCCAGGTTGAATACTCTTATCTTCATGAGAGAAGATTAGAAAAGAAAGTTCTTCAGTAGTTATACCTTTTCTATTTCCCTGTTAGCATTTTGCCATGTTCTTCATGCAGTGTCTCTGGGCATTAAAATGGAAGAATGTGAAAAGAAGGATAAAAAGCCCAGAAGAAATTTTGGGGCAAGGCTCTCCTGTGATGCTGCAGTGGTGTTGCATGATACAACTCTGTATAGATGCATGCACAATGAAGCACAATGCATGGTACAACTCTGTATAGGATGCACAACTCCTGTTCCACAACCTTGAATTGAAAGGAGGCATTCCATATCAGAGACAAATATCAAGCTGCTTCTGTAGAGGAATTTATATATGTGTAAAATACTAGTGGGATGCTGTGGCTTAAGTGGTAAAGATGCTGCCTCTGTTGATTGCAAGATCAGCAGATTGGCAGTTCGAGGCCCGGGTGCCACATGATGGAGTGAGCTCCCATCACTAGCCCCAGCTTCTGCTAACCTAGCAGTTTGAGAGCATACAAATACAAGTAGATAGATAGGTACCACTTTGGTGGGAAGGTAAACAGTGTTCTGTGCAATAATGCTGGCCACATGATTACAGAGTAGTCTCTCACAAAGCTGGCTCTTTGGCTTAGTAATGGAGATGAGCACCACCCCTAGTATTGCCTTGCCACCCTGAACATACTGATCTTATCTAATTTAGGAGAGGCTGGTTTCACTTAATACATGAACAGGTAATTGCTAAGTTACACCAGGGAACACTAAGTAAGGCTAGGAAAGAATCTTCCTTGAAACTCTGGCAAATGGCTGTCAGTCAGAGCTAGCAATAATGAGATAGGTGGACCAATCATATGATTCTATATAAAGCAACCTGTTGTGTTTTTGTGATAAATACCAAAAGAAAGAGGGGACACATTGTTAAGTTCATTGGCAATATTTTTGAAATTAATTTTTGATTTTCATTTATTTTTACGCAGGCACATCACAAGATTTCTTTTTCATTCTTCAGCTGGTGAAAAGACTGCAATGCAGTAGAATTGTTGAGGTTTTGCAGGAAAGCTGCAACAGGGATTAGATGCCCTTCCATTAATCTGATCTATAAGGGAGAGATCTGGGGACTCCCATTGAATATTGACAAATAAAGAGCACCAATTTATATTCACAATTTATCAGTTTGACACATCTTCCAAAGCAGATGGATTCTGATCATCAGACTTGCTCTCATTGTGTCTCATTCGGCACCTCTTCACCCACGACTACAAGAAAAAAAGAGATGCAGGAATACTGGGTCACTAAGGGCTGCTTTATTAACTGCAGTAGGGTAACTTCAGAGCTGGGTGTCTCCTCCTGGCCTGACCCAAGGTGCAAATGGCCCCAGAGAGGAGGTGGAAATTGGAGATGCAAACCAAGTCTTACTTGCCTATCCCTCTTCTCTCTCGGATATTCCCTTGTTCAAATCTCAAACAGCAACCACAATGGCAATCTCTGCAAGAAGTAAAGACTACCACAATTGCTGTCCCATCACCCTCAGATTTAAGATCATTGTACTTACTTTTTGTCATACATGGGATGAAGCCAAGTTGGTATGCAGCAATATTTGAATTTTTTACACTTTCCTTTGTATTTGTAGCTCAAAGCAGGACAAAAGAAAAGCTTGCAGTGTCCACCCTTATTATGACATTCAACTTCAGTTCTTGAAAAGGTGTCTGTTCCCTCAAAACAGAAAGAGACTGATAAAACTGAATAATGGTGAAAACATTACCAAGGCAACTGTTCTGGTTCTATTAAAATTGGAAATATTGCTCTCACACAATACTGAGAAGTGGTTCAAATGGAGAGATCTTGAAAAACTATTGCTCCTAATAGTTAGCATGTTATGGAAAGGCAGGTCATATGGAAAGTCTGATCCATGGTCACAGAGCAACTTTTGCTCCCCCCCCCCTCTCGGTTTCTTTGAATTACTGTTTCTGAAAAACACCTCAAATGTCCAAAATATATTCTAGGGAGCAGGGCTGATTTTGCCAAGTGTTAGCCCCTTCTCTTCAACATTTTAAGCTAAGAAAATATCTTTCCTTCAACAGGTTAATGGGAATTATCTGTTACAAGCAGAGTTTTGAGGGGAAAACCCTGTCTTTTAACTTGGACAAGTTTCTTTTCTGGTCGCATTGACTTCCAGAGAGTCTCAGGAAAGAGGGGAAAACAACCCTCTGCAGGCCCATTGATGAGAGATGGACTGCTAACAGTACTTTTCAATCCTACTGTCTATAATTTTTTATAAATTTTTTATTTAATTTTAAAAAGAAAAAAAATTATATACAGTGAGTGTTCTTAACATCATAACTGTAACAGAATAGGTGCTTAGTTAACTAGGTAAGAACAAGGGGAAGAGAAATAAATAATACTAGGGAGAGTAATGAAAGAAGAGGAAGAAAAGGAAGAGAAAGAGGAAAAGAAAGAGACGAGAGAGAAAAAAAGAGAAAGAAAAGGGAACATGTGCGGTGGGCGACATTTATAAGTAGCTACAACGAAATTAAAATATTATAAACATATTTACATAGTATTACAAACTTCCTTCGGTACTTCATTATGACGTTCTGATATAACAAATTAGTATCTACCTTAAAAAAAAATTATTCTTAACATAGTCTCAAATTTTTATCAATTCATAAAGAAAAGCCTAAGGAGTACATACAGCGAATTTTCCCTGTAAAATTAAATATTCCATTTATTCCTACAAAAATTCACGAATAGTTGCCAGTCTTCTTTTGTTTGGTAATAGCAATTACCATCATTATAGCTTTGTGAACTATCCAATTCCATAGTGTCGATCATTTTACAAATCCATTCGTCTAGACCAGGTACATCTGGTTTTTTCCATTTACAGGCCAGCAAAATTCTAGCATTTGTGACCGTATATAGAATTAGTTTCCTTGCTTTATTTTGTCTTAAACTTTGTATTTCTTGTGTCATGTTTAACAAATAAATTTCTGGTAAGCGATCAAAAGTAAAACCAAGAATTTCACAAACAAGTTTATGTAAGTCTAACCAAAATTTTTCAACAATTGGGCAGGTCCACCACATATGAAACCATGATCCATAAACTTTGTTGCACTTCCAACATAGAGGGTTCAGATTTTTGTAGATTTTAGCTAGCCTAAGTGGAGTAAGGTGCCATCTGGTCTCCATTTTAAAAAAATTCTCCCTCAATGCTTGATTTTTGTCTACTGTCTATAATTTAAAAAAGAAAGAAAGAAAGAAAGAAAGAAAGAAAGAAAGAAATCCTAGAAATCAAAATAGTGAGAGGTCTCAGTGAAAAACGTGGGGAGTATGTTAGGATTCTGCAGTTCATATGGGCTCAATATACTGAGGATGAACATTCAGGACCAACTAGTGGATATGTGAAGAATGCAAGACTTGCAGAAGAGTAAAATTACAGCTCAGATTCTTAGCTACTATGCTATTAAAACTTTATTTAGGTGTCATACAGAGTCCTTAGTTTATTGTAAAATGTATGCAATACATTTTCTATGTACTGTGTATTTTGCAACTCAGACAAAACAACAAATATGCAACTGAATGCACAACCAAATATTGCATGTATATCCATGCACAATGCACAATGCATGGTATGAATTTATGTGCTGTTTGTGAAATAACAGAACATGAAAAACTCCTGTTCTACATCCTTGAACTGAAACTAGGCTTTCCATATCAGAGAAAAGTATCCAACTGCTTTTGTAATGGAATTAAACATGGGTGAAACACTAGTGGGATTCTGGCCACAATGTGCAATCAACATCTGCAACAACTAATACTACACATACAACTCCAGTGCTACAACCATGATCTTTGAACTTGTATCTCTAAGTAATACCTCCTCCAGGAGATCAGAGATTACTTACCTGAAGTAATAATGATGCCAAAGTAAGAATGATGCCAAATACATAGCAGGTCTTCATACCAATGTAAAAGGAAAGCATTTACTCTCTCTCTACAAGAAAAAATATGATGAGTGGATGGAGACAGTGTTGCTGTGTCTTTTGTACTGCTCTGTGGATTTCCACATCTTTGGCTTCTTAAGCCCTTAGAAAGCCCTTGCTCTTCCATGCAAAACCACCCCCTCTGCTCAGAATTGTTGTGGAGTTCTTTGTTCTTATAAAAGGAACACCACATTCTTCAAAAAGCACAACATAACATAGCCCACAATGGGCTTTTCTGGTGATGATGTTGATGACAATGATTCCCTGACAAATTTTTAACAAGGAGGAAGACAGAAAACTGTTAATTCATTGTACACCTGTCTTTATTTTTATTGGAGAAAGAATAGCCAAGTCATAAGATTCTTTTTTAAAAAATATTTTATTAT
The DNA here is from genome assembly GCA_034509955.1 of Urosaurus nigricauda. Taxonomy (NCBI): domain Eukaryota; kingdom Metazoa; phylum Chordata; class Lepidosauria; order Squamata; family Phrynosomatidae; genus Urosaurus; species Urosaurus nigricauda. The sequence continues at coordinate 372,538,362 of JAOEGL010000001.1, read as the reverse complement.
ATAAACCACAATAAAACAGACAAATAGGCAAATTATTACAGATGTAGACAGACAAAACACGTACACAAACCATACTATCGGTATTGAATTACTTACAAAAAGCTAGAATACAGATACAGTATCGTAAAACATCTATTTTTGCTTCTTGCATAGTCAGGTAAAATATATCTTAATATTGACTTCCTTACATAACTTCATCACTGCCATACTTTAATTTTGCAAACTTACTTAATTTGGATTGGCTATTTACCTTAATTTAGGTGGACTATCTACTCTTATCATTTACATAATTTAATAGTTTAATTTAATTCTAAGGGGTGGGAGGGGGGATTGGGTTGTTACATTTTAATTGTGCTTTTTTTTTTTAAATGTTGTACCCTGCCTCTATTGCTCACCCATAAGGGTGGGATATAAATAAATAAATTATTATTATTATTATTACAGTAAGTATTCATATTCAATAATAGCTGTTAAATATAACAATAAAGTATAGTTGTCTATTTAACATTTGTTGTACAGATTACACCAATTTCCAACTTTTTTCGTACCAAAATCTGTGAGGCATTTCCATTCAGTTAGGGTTTCTTTACTCCTTAAACTAGCTATGAGAGTGTCCATATCCATTCCCTCTCTAATTTTGACCAACCATTCTTCTCCCGTAGGTATTCTTTCAGTTTTCCATACTTGTGCATATAAAATTCTAGCCATTGTTATACTATACAATAATGTCATAAGATTCTTTTGTGTTTTTTTCAGTGGGAGAAAAGACTATAATATAGATTTTATAGGCCGGCGGCGGCGCAGCAGCAGCAGAGGAGGAACAAGGCCAGACCAACTGGGCCTAGAAATGGCCCCAGAAGCCTCTCTGACCCTGGCGACGGCGCAGCAGCAGGTGGTGGCGCGGCGGCAGCAGCAACAGCAGTCATAGCCAGGACAGCTGCATAGCCGAATCTGTTGAAGAGCCCTGTTTAAACTCTGATACTGATATTAACAGGTAGATTATAAATTTTACTCATACCTATTTTCATTTTATGTCTGATTACTGCCCATTTAGCTAATTCAATTTTAACAAAACCATATAGAAGACACTTCATTATAACCAATTGACTGGTAGAACATTAGGAAGATAATGAAGAGCAACCATAAAAGGAAGAGGAAAATCACAAAACAAGATGTACACACAAATACATTGAGAAGTAAAAGACCAAAGGGAAATTTACATAAGAGATCTGAAAACTCAGAAATATTAAAGGCTGCATCCACTTTAAAACAACTAAGAATGGAGGATCTATTCCAACATAGGACTCTTTCAAACGGGAGGAATTTCTCCCAAATCCGAATGGAGTCCATTCGGATTCATGTAAATTCGCTAGTTTAGCGAATTTACATAAATCCCCATTGCGTTCGGAAGGCGTTCGGAATGTCTTCCTAGTACCCGAAAATAACCCCCCCTTGCCCGAAATTGCGTGAGAACCTTTAATGCGCAATAACGCAAAACCCACTATTGCATTCGGAGTGACTCCCCTTTCGCCCGAATTTGCGTGAGAAGAATTAATTCGCAATAACGTGAAACCCCAGGATTGTGTTTGGATTGCCTTTGCATTATACTTCCAATTTCCCACATCTGAAAGAGTCCATAAAGATGTACCAAATACCTCTATTGATCACTCACATGACCCTCTTATTAGTCTTTCTCTACCCTCTTATGAAGAGGAAAGCATTCTATTAAATGAAGACTGTCAACATGAAGCGAACCCCACAACTAAGATTATAAATAATAACATGACAGACTTAAATTTAGATTTAGTTGCCAAAAACTGTCTACTGACAGCTAAAACAGTAATAGCAATCTTTGATCAGCTTATGAGCATCAATCAGAAAATAGATGGAATAAAGACTTTTCTGCTTAATTCAAAACCAATAACCAAAAGTGAAAAAATTAAGGATTCAAACGAACATTCTAAACCAGAACATACTCAGCTTAAAAATGCCAAACATAATTTAGTTCAAAAGATACCAACGAAAGATAAGCTAATCTTACAGGAAAACAAGATTGCTCTCTATATAGCAAGCAACCAACATAATAATGGAAGATGGCACAACAAAAGACTAGTTCTCCATTCTCTTTCTCTCCTCCTTCAAAGGAAACTGTCTAATAATGAACTAATAGAAATTTTTTGGCTCCCCACAAGAAATAGATCCATGAGAATTGTTCTGACTTTTAAAAATTCTAATATCCCTGCCTTGATCTTTAAAAGTAGAAGACTGCTTAAAAGATTTGCAATTATTCCAACACAGATTTTACTTAATACAAATGTACAACTCCTACTGAAACCTAAGCTTAGAAAAGATTATAGGAAAACGAAGAAGAATTGTAACAGTAGGGAAGAGATCAAGGAGTTGACACAATTATCTAACAATTCCCTGGAAGATGAAGAAGAACTTGTTCAAATGTTCACCACACTGACTCCAGAAGAACAACAACATATATTATGTAAACTAGAAACTGTTAAGTCAACACTCTGTTTAGTCACAAATACTGCAAAAACTTCCACACATCCTACATCTGAATTGCAACCTTTATCAAAAAAGACTATTAGTCATCTAACTGAAAATCAAGAAGGACTCCCAAAACAACTAAGGCCTGCTAACTCCTATTCATTTACCGGATGATTCAAACCATCCTATGCTACCATTAATTCAATTATCTCCAATTCATAAAGAAAACTGTTTGAGCAAACCCTTGACACCATCATTGACGCCATGTAGACCAACTCATCACAAGAAGAGGAGAAGAAGACAATCTAGCCCACTCACTCCAACTGTATTCGATCGGGAATCAATTAAAAAGATTAGAAGCACAGGAGATTTAAGAACAGACATCTGGAATACTACAAAGAACGAGCTAAAAAATGTTGATTTAACAACCCATCCTGTATCAGGAATAGCCAATCTTGACAGCCCTACTATAGGAACTGGGAGAGCTTGGAAAAATGCCTCACAAAAGTCCAACATCTCAACATCGCCTTTGTCTCTATGTGATTGACAACCACCTCCTAGGGCCATCACCTCTCTGACTCTCATCTCCTGGAACATCGCTAGATGGAAAGCCAGAAGTAGAGATCCCTCTTTTATATCATTTATTACCCGCCATGATATCACGTTTCTTCAAGAGACATGGTTAGCGGAAGAATTATATGTGGATGGTTACAAAGCACTAGTATTGGATGCAGTTTGTGGGAAAGGTCAAGGGAGGTTATGTGGAGGGTTAAGTGTTCTAATATCTACTGCACTACAAACAGAGATAGTCAAATTATCCACCTTAGAACAATATGCCATAGCAATTTTACTTCAATTTAAAAACAGTCTATTGTGTCTAATTAATGTCTATATACCCCCATTAGAAGGACAAGCAAAGATAAAAAAAGTTTGGGATAAAGTGAATTGCTTTGTTAAAAATATTATGGACTTAAATCCGGCTTCCCATCTTATACTTGCGGGTGATTTCAACGCAAGAATTGGAGCCAATGATATGTCAATCTCTTCTAAATTTGACTGTCAATTACCTTCACATATTCCCCTATCTCCATTGTTAGTACGTCAATCTAATGACACATGTTGTGACTATAAAGGGTTGTGTTTGGTAAGAACCTTTGCGGAGCTAAATTTGGTAATTTTGAACGGTTCTACAAATGATGATTATCCTGCTGAATATACCCACTGGTCGGGGGAATAGACCCTCAATTTTAGATTATGTTGGGATTATCTTAGACCTAGTTCCATACGTACACAAATTTACTGTAATCAGTCGCCCAGAAAGTGATCATTTCCCTTTATTACTAAGTATCAGCCCATTTGACAATATGTTTCTACCTACAAGTCAGATTTCGATTATGCCTGCTGAATTAGGCCCCTCCCTACTAAAATGGACCCCTCAAATAGCTAAGGCCCTTACTACGCTCCTTGATAAGGCAGTATTTAAAACCCTTCATAAGGAAATGATATGCAGTAAGAAGGATGTTGATTTAATGACCAGATTTAATAACTTAATTAGCCCCATTCGATCATTATTAACTGCGCCAATAAATAAAAACAAAAATGGCATTATTAAACACAGATCAAAAAATCATCAAAACTGGTTTGATTCGGAATGCAGACAAGCATGGACTGCACTGAAAGAGAAGTTCAAGCAACATAAATTAAATCCCTCCTCCTGTTCTGTATTAGACCTTCTGAATCTAAAGAAACAATATAATAAAACTGATCAGACTAAAAAAAAGGAATGATATACAAGTTTCTTGGGAAAAATTAATAACAGCAACAAGCGCAAATAACCCTTCCTTATTTTGGAAGGAGATAAATCTATCCTGTCCGAGAAGTTTAAACAATCCCCTGTTTCAGATTCCAGCTGATACCTGGGAAAATTACTTCGCAAATCGGTATGACAGTACTGACAACCCACATACTGATCTTGGATTGAATGCCTCTACCCTACCCTGTTGGCCCCCTGTCTCGTATTCAGAAATAAAGTCTCTGATCAACCAACTCAAACCTGCAAGGGCCCCTGGGGTGAATCTTATCACCTGCGAAGTATTAAAAAATAATTTGGATTGGTGGATTCCTGTGCTATCCACACTCTTTACACCAATAGATAAATCAGCAATGATACCTTCGGATTGGGGCCTTGCAATTGTAATTCCAATTTACAAAAAAGGTAAAAGAGATGATCCATCTAATTTTAGACCTATTAGCTTATTAAGCCAGATTAGCAAAATGTATGCCAAACACCTACAAACCAAATTAATGGACTGGCTAGAATCAGAGGAAATATTGAAAGCTGAACAGGCAGGCTTCAGGGCTGGAAGATCAACAATTGACCATGCCCTGGTCTTACAACATCTGGCAGAGAAATATCTACACATGGGTACCCCGCTACATGCAGCCTTTATAGACTTCAAAGCTGCATTTGATTCCATTTCTAGATCTAGATTATGGGACAAACTCATGAACAGCACGATTGACAAACGGCTCCTTTTATTACTTATTAAAATACACGAAAACAATCGTCTGAGGGTGAGATGTAGCTTTCGAGGACATATATCTAAAGAAATCCGAGTCAGAAATGGAGTTAGACAAGGATGCGTTCTGGCCCCAATTTTGTTCAATTATTACATAAACTGGCTTATTTCTTTTTTGAACAGTTCTTCTTTTCATCCACCCAAAATCTCTAATAGACACATCAATCTATTGCTTTATGCAGATGATGTGGTTATATTATCATTGACCCCAATAGGTCTTAATAGAGCCTTAAAATCTTTAACTCATTATTGTTCTGAAGAAAAGCTAGTAATAAATTACTCCAAAACTAAAATCATTACCTTTTCTAAGCAATTGAGGAAGAGAAATTGGAAGCTAGGAAAACAATCCATAGAACAGGTTAAAACTTTTAGATATTTGGGGATTGTACTCCAACAAACAGGGAGTAGAAATGCCCATCGGGATTTTGTTACAAAAAATGCCCAAAAAACAGCAAATGCCATACAAAAAATCTTCTTCTCCAAAGGAACCCAGTTTATTCCTGCCGCGATAAAACTTTTCCTAGCTAAGGTAAAGCCACAATTGTTATACGGTGCTCAGCTAGGACCTTATAGAGACATGCTGCCCTTAGAACGAATACAAACAAACTTTCTAAGGAAAATCTTCCAAGTAAACCGTAGTGTGCCAAATGCAGTATTGAGAAGAGAAGCTGGAGTTAGCAAAATTAATACAAGTATGTGGATCACCATCTTCACTTATTGGCTCAAACTAAATAAAAATTCAGGTGGCTTAGCTAAATTTATTTTGGCTGACACCTATAAATCTTCTTGGGAAGTAGTCATAAATAAGAAATTGAAAACATTGGGACTACCAAGGGATTCTGTTTTGACTTTAAATTTGGATCAGGCTAAGTCGACCATAAAACAAAGACTGTTGGATATAGAAGGTCAGACAGAAGTTGCAGCTATTCCTGATTACATTCTAATTAATAGACAAATTTTGGTTTCTTCACCTGCATTTTATTTATTTCAAATCACAATACCTAAACTTAGGAGAGCTTTTTCCTTAGCTCGATTTAATGTCTTCCCCACGGCAGTCTTGGAGGGGAAATTCAAAAAAACACCCTTCGAAGCTCGGCTATGCCCTTGTGATGAAAGTGCTATTGAAACCTTAGAACATATCTTTCTGTATTGTCAATTTTATAAAGACATTCACTTGCAATTGATTACCCCTTTACTAGGAAAGCTCTCTGGTTGCTCGGATACTTTTTATGTTCGTTACCTTCTAAATCGTCAGGTTCCCAGCATTATCTATAAAGTCGCAAAATTTTGCTATATTGTCTATAAAATACGCCCTCTAATGGCAAAAGGAACTGATTTACTTGTAGACAACTGAGGGTAGATAAGAGTACATTGCCATGGATTTTAATGCCTTGATTTGTTAGAAGTTTTATTATGATGTCAATGCCTTGTATGATATATGATGTTTCGATTGTTTTATCTATGCTGGTCAATGACCGAATAAAATTTAATAATAATAATAATAGATTTTATAGCAGAAATGGGAACAGTAAAGCAGGTAATGATGATTCTTCAGGTCAATGCAGGATGTTGTTCCATATACCAGAGAGCTTCATTTTTCCACCTCATCTGGCATTGAGAAAAAGATGAGGTGGAGGTGGGGAAACCCCACACATTTAGTATTTCTTCCAAAATAAGTGTCTTCTTCTTTAGTACATCACTTTTGCTGCTCGGTCCCATTGTCTCGTACCTTCAGCAGGGTGTATTTTTGGGGAGGGGCAAAATAAGGGCATTGCCCACTGAAATAAACAATTTTGCATAGAAATAATTTTTTTCCTTCTGTCTCCAAATAGCTAATATTGCAATAATTTAAAACTTCACTTGAGCCATAACATAATTGGTCAGTATTCTTACCTCTGGTGTCATCATTCTTCTCCTGGAAAAGGAGGAGTAATAGCATTATATGTGAGGGATATTTACAACAGTGAAGAGATCCAGGACATCAGTACTGGAAGCCAGGTGGAGAGCGTCTGGATAAAAATCAAAGGAAAGCGAAATAACAGGGATGTTACTGTGGAAGTCTACTACAGACCCCCGACTCAGGCAGAGGAACTGGATGATGCCTTTCTAGAACAAATTACCTCACACTCAGATAGGAGAAACATAGTAACTTCAACTATCCTGATATTTGCTGGAATTCAAATTCTACCAAATCCTCAAGGTCTAGCAAATTCCTCACTTGCCTCGAAGACAATTTCATTGTCAAAAGGGGAAGAGGCAACAAGGGGATCAGCAATTTTGGATCTGATCCTAACCAACAGGGAAGACCTAGTTGATGGGGTGCAAGTGGTGGGATCCTTAGGGGGAAGTCACCATGTTCTCCTGGACTTTGTTATGCAGTGGAAAGGAGAAGCCAGACATAATCAGACACACGTTCTAGACTTTAGGAGAGCTGATTTCAATAAACTTAGAGAAATATTGGGGGTGATGCCATGGTCAGGAATATTAAAAGAGAAGGGAGTTAAAGACGGGTGGGAGTTTCTCAAAAGGGAGATACTTGATGGCACAATTTCAAACAGTTCCAATGAGGAAGAAAAATGGAACTGGTTCCTTGAGATGACTAAAGAACTTACAACTGAGCTAAATTTTAAACGGAACATGTATAAGAAATGGAAAAATGGGGAAATCACTAAAGAGGAATTCAAACAAATAGCCAGCATGTATAGGGATAAAGTCAGAAAAACTAAAGCGCAGAATGAACTCCGGCTTGCTAGAGAGGTTAAGAACAATAAAAAGGGCTTATTTTGAAATGTCCGCAGCAAAAGGAAGAAGAAGGAAATGGTAGGGCCACTGCATGCAGAAGATGGTGAAATGCCCACAGGAGACAGAGAAAAGGCAGAATTGCTCAACACCTTCTTTGCTTCAGTCTTTTCAAAAAAGGCAAAAGGTGTTCAATGAATGGATAGTGGAGCAGGGGACAGAATAGGAGAATTTCCACACAGAATAAGTAAAGAGATAGTACAGGAATACCTGGTTAATCTAAGTGAATACAAGTCTCTAGGACCAGATGAACTACATCCAAGAGTATTAAAAGAACTGGCAAATGTAATATCGGAACCATTGGCAATAATCTTTGAGAACTCCTGGAGAACAGAAGAAGTTCCAGCAGACTGGAGGAGGGCAGACTTTGTCCCCATCTTCAAAAAGGGGAAAAAAGAGGATCCCAACAATTATCATCCAGTTAGTCTGACATCAGTACCAGGAAAAAGATTCTAGAGCAGATCATTAAGCAGAGAGTCTGTGAATATCTAGAAGAAAATTCCATAATCACAAAAAGTCAACATGGGTTTCAGAGAAACAAGACGTGCCAGACAAATATGATCTCTCTCTCTCTCTCTCTCTCTCTCTCTCTCTCTCTCTCTCTCTCTTTTGATAAAATTACCATCTTGGTAGATGAAGGGAGTGCTGTGGATATAGTATATCTTGATTTCAGTAAGACCTTTGACAGAGTTCTTCATGACATTCTTGCAAACAAGCTTGTAAAATGTGGGATAGACAAGGCAACTATTAGGTGGATTTGTAATTGTTTGACTGGCCGCACCCAAAGAGTGCTCAACAATGGTTCCTTTCATCCAGGAGGGAAGTGACAAGTGGGGTGCCACAGGATTCTGTCCTGGGCCCAGTGCTAATCAATATCTTTATTAATGATTGGGATGACAGTATTGGGGGCCTAGTTATCAAATTTGTAGATGACACCAAATTAGGAATAGTAGCTAATACCCCAGAGGACAGGATCAAAATTCAAAATGACCTGAAAAGACTAGAAAGCTGGTCCAAAGCTAACAAAATGAAATTCAACATGGAGAAATGTAAGGTACTGCACTTAGGGTAGAAAAATGAAATTCACAGATATAGGATGGGGGACACCTGGCTGAACGAGACCACATGTGAAAGGGATCTAGGAGTCCAAGCAGACCCCAAGTTGAACATGAGTCAACAGTGTGATGCAGCAGCTAAAAAGGCCAATGCTATTTTAGGCTGCATCAAAAGAAGTATAGTGCCCCTTTATTCTGATTTGGTCAATCCCCACCTGGAATACTTTGTCCAGTTCTGGGCACCACAATTCAAAAAGGATGTGGAGAAACTGGAGCAGGTCCAAAGGAAGGCGACTAAAATGGTGAAGAGCCTGGAAACCATGCCCTATGAGGAAGAACTTAGGGAGCTGGGTATGTTTAGCCTGGAGTAGGGAAGGTAAAGAGTTGATATGATAGCCTTGTTTAAATATCTGAAGTGATGTTACATTGAGGCAGGAGCAAGCTTGTTTTCTGCTGCTCAAGAGAACAGGATCCGGAACAATGGATGCAAGCTCCAGGAAAAGAGATTCCACCTCAACATTAGGAGGAACTTCCTGACAGTAAGGGCTGTTCGACGGTGGAACACACTCCCTCGGAGTGTAGTGGAGTCTTCTTCCTTGGAGGTTTTTAAGCAGAGGCTGGAAGGCCATCTGTCGGAGATGCTTTGATTGGGAGTTCCTGCACGGCAGGGGGTTGGACTGGATGGCCCTTGTGATCTCTTCCAACTGTATGATTCTATGATTCATCCTTCCCAACCCTGCTCAAAATGGAGGTGCTTTTGGAATCCTTCCTGTACAGGAGGCTGAAATGGAGGACAGGTCTTGCAAAGAAGGAAGACCAAGTCTGGTCACCCTGACCTAAAAACACTAATATGGATATAAAATAAATCCATGCTTCTCAGTCTTGCTCGAAATGGAGGATGTTTTGGAATCCCCCCTGGACAAGAGGTTTAAAGGGAGGACATATCCAGAAAAGGGAGGACTAAGGACTTTAGAAGCATTCCTGAAAATCGTCTCCTGGAGAATGAATCCGGAACGGAATGGGAACTTCTGGCAACAGCAGCAGCGTTCTCCTGTGCTTCCCATTCTCATCCCACTCCCTTTCATAACGCGCCAGGCCTTTTCCAGGGCCTGTGCAATAAACTATCAAATCTGGTCCCCCTGAGTCAAAACCACTCATATAGATATAAATCCATGCTGCTAGGTCCTGCTCCAAATGGAGGACTTTTTGGAATCTCTCCTGGACAGGGGACTGGAACAGAACACACACACACACACACACACACACACACATGATTCACCTCCACTATACATGTGTTGGTCTTTACAGGAAACAACAAAACAAGTTTTCTAAAGCAAGGCTCTTCTGGTCAATATTTCTTTGTTTAAAACATTTTTAAAACCCCCTTTTTAACCTGAAAAGCTCTCAGAGCACCTTATCAATCAAAAAGGGGGCAAGCAAGATGATAGCTGGCATCTTTTCAGCCATTCAGAGTGTCATATGGGAGAAAAGCCACATATAAATAAAATACAAATAAATAAATTCCTGTTGGTTATTTATCTCCTCCTCCTCCTCCTCCTCCTCCTCCTCCTCCTCCTCCTCCTCCTCCTTCCCCACTGGCATTCCACAGCCTCTTCCCTCCTACTCCTCTTCTTCATTCTTCCTCCTCCTCCTCATCTATACCTGCCTCCATTTCCCTCCAGCTCTTCCTCTTCCTTTCTCTCTTTCCTCCACTATTCCCACTGCCATACCACCACCACTTCCCTCCTGTTCTTCCTCCTCTTTCCTGAAACTTAGCATCGTCATTCTCACCTGTCATCGGATAGATTGGCAGCAAAAATACCACGATGAACAGTGTCCAAGAGTTCTGTGGATCAGACGACAAGTAATTAGTCTGCAGAAGCCACCTCTGTGAGTACACTCGGCTGAACTGCTTACACGTTGTGCTCCTATAAAACAAGACAGACAGATAGACAGACTAAACTGAGTAAAATGGTTGAAGTATTAATAGTGCCTCATCACAAAACAACATTCTCAGTTTCATTACAATAGGCATTATAATTATCACACAAAGCTGAGATTTGCCTTTAATGCTGGAAACATCTTGAGGAGAAACTGCTTCTTGGAGTAAACAGAGTTTGGGAAGATCAGGCAACTGCAACCCATAGGCATGAGGCCCACGCCGGACCTCATCTTCTTCAACTTCTTCTTCGTCATCTTCTCCTTCTCCTATTCTTTCTTCAAAAATCCCCATCCTCCAAAATGTTTTCAGGAGGAGAGGGGTTGATTTTAGCGCACACACTCTTTAGGCCAAAGAAAAGCCTTTTCTTTCAACAAATCATAACCCACAAGTTGACTGTTACCTTGTTTGCACTGGCCAGGATACTCCAGGAGCAGCCTAAATATCTCACAAAACTATAAATCTCAGAATTCCATACCACTGAGCCCTGACAGTTAAAGCAGTGTTAATCTGCATTCCATCTGCACTAGGAATGCAGTCCCTGAATCTGAAGATGTTCCTTTAAACTGTGTAGAGCATCAAATAGGAATTTATTCAATAAAATGGGGAAAATATAACGAGTACAGTGGCAATTGGTAAAATTTGGAATTCAAGAGAGAGCTGAGGATGTAAAGAGCCCTGGTAGCGCAGTGGTTAAATGCCCGTACTGCAACCACTCACTCAAAACCATAAAGTGGCGAGTTCAATACCAGCAAAAGGGCTCAATCTCGACTCAAGCTTGCATCCTTATGAGGTAGCTAAAATGAGTACACAGATTGTTGGGGGCAAGTGTTTTACAGTTGTAAACCACTTAAACACTGTTTAGGAGGTATAAAGCCATATATAAATAAAGCTGTTTGCTTGACTGCTGTAATCCGCTTTGATTCCTCACTGGGAAAAGGCGGAATAGGAATAAATCATAATTTCACACTGCAAGGTACAGGGGGTCCTTCATATTTGAAGCTTTGACTATTGCAAATTTGATTATTCATGGATTTGATTAATATGTTCTCTCTAGTAATCTCCAGTATGATTATATTGTGAACTTCCACCAGAGGTTGTGCTGGAGGACCTAGAGATTCCTAGAGAGAAACCTTCCCTAGGAATTTATACGTCCTCCAGCACAATTCTATGGTCACCTTCTGGCAGATGTTGGCTATAGAGGATCTAAAGATTCCTAGAGTGGTATTTTCTCAGTTAAAAATAAATAAAATTGTTGTATTGTTGTTTTAATTTGTGTTTTTTTTTTATTGTCATGGGAGTCCTGTGCCACTAACTCCAGCAAATGTGGAGGGCCCATTGTACATCCAAGAGAGATAATTCATTTCAGTGAAGGACCAGGGGGAAAAGCCGTGTAGGGTTGGGGGTGAAAGGACACAAAACAACCCCAAAGATGCACTTTGACAACCCCTCCATAATGACTTGTAAAGGGGGAATGAAGCATCACATGTGCTAACTGTAAAATGTTTGAAATGATTCTCTGGGGGCAACTTGTTCTGATCTCAGAGCAAGCGATTCACGGCAGCACCAAGCAGCACTGTAGAACTCAGCTGCTTGGCATCATAATGGAGAGCTCTGGATTTTCTGGAAAGATATGGAGGGAAGAAGGAGGCTTTTAAAAAATATTTTAACCAGGAATCGGGCTCTGTATTGGCTGGACATCTTTGCTGTGAGAACAGGGGGAGGGCATTTTATCTGGCTTGTGCAGAAAGGCCTGAATCTCAGTTATTTATGCATCCTGGTATGGGGGGAATTATTATTTTTTTCTAAAAGAACAAACTTGGTAAGGCATGCTGGGAGAAAATGGTAAAATACTGTGAGATACCATTATGAAATACTAGTAGAAAATATCATGCCAACATTTCAGGCATGATTCATAGATCCTTCTGGAAAAAAATTGGAGAAATAGCCTTTTTTTTCTCTCAGAACCAAATCCTCCTCAGCATACAGAATGATGGGGGGATTTCAACATCCTTTGAAACAGAAATGTTTAAATCTTCCCTCCAGGGATAAGTGACACTATGAAGATTAAATAGCATGATTTGTTATGGTACAACATTAAGAAACTGGGGAATGGTTTCTGTAACAGGGCTGGAGAATGGCTGTTTAACCTTACAAGATGCAACTGACATCTAGAAGTTTTGATTGCTTGGAATTAGAAGACTGTTGGTAGCCCAATTCCTTAGCTTCATGGAATTGTCTAAGGACTTGCCCTTTGCAAAAGTGACTTGGCAATCAATACACACTATATTACAATTTCAGAGCTCAGGGTTTGGGGCTTCCATTCTCTCTTGATTCTGGTCAGTCATGATGAGGGACAGAAATGCATTTCTTTCCTAAAATAAAATTGGCTCTTTTATTCCCTCAGTTCTGGTTTTCTAACTTCTCCTATAGTTACAGGGGGGAAAATCTCCTTCAATTGCTTCAGAAGAGATGTGTGTAAATATCCTGCTTTTCAACAGATGTGCCTACATTAATAGTTTACTAAACAGATGTTACACTAAGACGAAATCGTCTGAATTTTGTTTCCTTATGGCCCCAAACAGACACTGTACTCTGGGAGGCCATGATTCCCGAGGCATGGGAGCATGTCCACACTATCCCATTTACACATCAAACAGAATAGTCTGGAAGTGGCAAGTGAGAAACTGTAGCACCTCCCAAAGTCAGGAAGACAGGCAATTGAGCCACGATATTTTGCTGGACAAGCCCGATAAGGCTTATTTACAACTCCATTCTCAACCTGACATTGTCAGACCAAGCCATCCTTTACAATGCAGATTTGATTTCCTTTGATGTAGGACAAACACCTTTGCCTTCAGGCTAGTTTTTGCTTACAAAAGATTTGTAGGACAAATTCTTTGTCAGTGGTCTAGTTGGAAGGCACAGGGACACTCTGTCACTGTGAACAATGACTAGTCCCGGTACATCAATTCTCTCCTCCACTCCCCTGAATGGTTGTATCCAATGCTACCTCTCTCACAATTGGATCTGGAGTCAAGCCTCATCTTGCATAAGTATCACCATTAGTTCAGCCTCCAACTATTCCAAGCTAACTCCTGATTTCCTTAGTCCTAGCATGTAAGAGTGAGTGAAGGTGGATTGTTGTGTGATTTCCCCCCTTAATAAAAGAAACACTTCATTCAGAGAATTCTTCCTCTGCTATATTCCTTTGATCTCTTTTCTTTCAGTATACACAAGGGAAATGGTCTTAGGGGTCCTTGTAGCCAACCCAATAAAGTGAACTAATCAAAATTCCCCTAGAAGAGAGACCCTTGGCTACACAGATGTGCATACATTGTGATGGCTTTCCTTGCTTCTGTTGCTCTGCCATTATCATTGCAATTGTGATTATCAAAATAACCGTTGCTGTAATTCTCATAGTCATTATAATTATCATTGCAACTTTCCTTATTATGATGAAGATTTTTTTAAAAAATGGTAAAGGAAAATATCACAGCCTCTGATGAGTGTCTCTTTTTAACAGGGCTATCTGTAAAGCAGAGTGTGGAAAAATCTTTTTGCCTGGGAAAATTTCGTTGGATGTCCTACAACATTCATGTGCTAACATTCCTTCTTTGAAAAATGTACGTTCTTACTTTCTAAGATTGTGATTATTTATAATTATGTTTATCTTGAAATTATAAGGAAAGGTTCTACAGTATGACTGTAACAGAGAAAGGGGATAAATGACTGGTGTGAAAAACTGGTTAATGAGAACTATTTGTTAAAATCATAGCTTTTGAGAGGGGGGAAGCCCTGTCATTTAGCTTGGAAAGGTTTCTTTGATTGTACTGACTTTGGTTGCACTCATGGATTGAGAACAATGCTGTATTTTTCAATCCTACTGCATATAATTTCAAAAAAGAAATCCTAGAAATTACAAAAGAAAAAAGAAAAGGCTTAAGGGGACATATGAGGAATGTGCCTGGATTCTCTGATTTGTGTAGATACTATGTACTGAGGATTAACATACAGAACCATAAAGTGGATAAATTAAATATGCAAATTTTGAAGGAGAGGAAATTGCAGCTCAGATTCTAAGCTGCAGTGCTATAAAAACATAAAGTAGATGACATACAGAATCCTTAGTCCATTATAAAATGTAGGCATGATATTATATGTGTGCTCTCTCTCTCTCTCTGGCTTTTCTTCACTAACGAAGATTCAGGAAGGACTCATCCCATGTTTACTGCAAGTGCGTTGATGACTAAAAAGGCTGATCTGAGATAAACAAGTCCGGTTACAGAAAGCGCAGCAGAAAGTCTCCTTGGATGATGTTACTAAGTTGTGGTTCTTTCTGCGTTGTCGTTTCTCTTCAAGACTTGTTCAGCGTGAGTTCTTGAACAAGGCTGCAGCATTGTGGATAGTGCATCTCCATGCCTCCTGATGTGAGGCCAGGGCAGACTATTGTTGGTGATCAATTTGGCCAAGTTTGAGAAGTTGTTTCAGGGAGTCCTTGTATCTCTTCTTTGGGGCGCCCCTCTTATGCTGACCCATGGCGAGTTCACTGTGGAGTACTATTTTGGGGAGGTGGTGATCCTCCATCCTAGAAACATGCCCAGCCCAGCGCAGCTGCGTTTTCAATAGCATGGCCTCAATGCTAGTGATCTCTGCTTGTTCCAGGACAGCAACATTTGTCACATAGTCAGTCCAGTGTATGTTTAGGATTGAGCGTAGACAGCGCTGATGAAAGCGTTCAAGGAGTCGTAGATGTTGGCGATAGGTGACCCATGATTCAGACCCATAGAGGAGAATGGACAGTACAATGGCTCTGTACACACTGATTTTGGTGCTTCGCCTTAGGTGTTTGTTACTCCAGACTCTTTTGTGAAACCTTCCGAATGCACTATATGCCTTTGCTAATCTGTGATCAATCTCTTTGTCGATCTTGGCAGCTGAGGAGATGATACTTCCCAGGTAGGTGAACTGCTGGGTGGAGTTAAGCACAGATTTGCCTATGGTGACATGGGGGTGATAGTGCTCTTCCTGTGATGCAGGCTGGTAGAGAACTTCCGTTTTCTTTCTTCAGGCTGACTTCCAGCCCAAACAGCTCTGCAGCTGTTGCAAAGGAGGATGTTAGGTGCTGCAGAGCTGCTTCTGTATGGGCAACAAGGGCAGCATTGCCAGCGAAAAGCAGCTCATGGACTAGATAGTTTAGAGTCTTTGTGTGAGCCTTCAGACGGCTTAAGTTAAACAAGCTACCATCAGTATGGTAACGTATATAGATGCCGTCTTTTTCTTCGATATCTGCATACAGAAATCTTAGTACATTTTAAAATGTCGGCATGATATTATACGTATGCTAGTTTTTAAATAAATAGCCATTTTACTCTCTTGCAATATAAAGGGAAGGCATGAGCTTTTGTTGAATTTAAACCACATCTTCAGATGCAGTATTAAGTGGTTTTAAGGCCTCAGCTGTTATACATGGGCATTGGAAAGGAAGAATGCAAAATAAAAGATAACAAAAGAGTCAGAAACCTGCAAATATTTTATGTCCAAGGGCGTGACACATTCTATAGTGGTACTGCATTATGTAGATCTCCAAATGGAAAATTAAGTATTAATTTTATCATACAACCTTTATGCTCAACAGTAACATTGAGCAATTCAAATAGGATACCAAATGTGCAACTGATTAAACAACCAAACATTCATGTACATACATGTAAAATGTGTAATATACAGTCTTTGGAACAATGAAAACAGGTGCAACTCCATAGTGGTAGAGTTCAAAGATATAGCCTTGTTAGTCTGTAGAATCCGTATGTAGAGAGATCATGTAACACCTTTGAGATTAATTGATAGAATGAAAATGGCATCTGAGGAAGTAGACTGGTCTAAGAAAGCTCATGCTGCCAATTTCTTTCTTTCAGTTAGTCTCAAATGTGCTATAAGGTCTCTCTATGTTCAGGTACAACTCCATTTTCACTATTTTGAACTAAATAAATGTATAATAACAGACCACATATAACTCATCTTCTGCAAACTTAACCTAAACAGAGACATTCCACATCAGATAAAAATGTTCAACTGCTTCTGTATAATAATCTAGACATGTGTGAAATACTGGCAGGATACTGGCCATAATGTGAACAGTACATCTACGAATGACAAAATACAAAGAAAACTATTTCTGCAACCTGACCCTTCACCATATCTTTCTAAGTAATTCCTCTTCCAAGATACCAGGGATTACTTGCCTGAAGAAGTAAGTACTGCCAAGGTAAGAAGAATGCAGAAAATATAGCTGGTCTTCATAGCAATGCAAAGGGGGAAAGGAGCATTTGCTCAGTCTCTACAAGAAAATACAAGGTGATTGACTGGCGATGGTATCACTGCGTCTTTTGTACTTGTCTGGGGACATCACATGTACACCATGTGAAAATGTATTTGCAAGACAAACCCACTAGCTCCACACCATGTTACTATTTTTCAACCATCAGGTGTTCCTTGTAACAGGAACAACGGATTCCACCACAACTCTGAGCACAGTCTTGCATGGAAAAACAAAACTGTTTAGGCAATGGATGGTGTAAAGCAGTACTTCTTAAGCTGTCTGACATGTGGAATATCAGTTTTGCTTCCTAATATGTCAGGAATCAGTAACAGATCTGTGCCATCTTATAAGCATGTCCACCTACTTTTTTTGGAAAGTAATCATGGAGTGGGAGCTGATGAATTACAGCCTGTGCCAGTCAATGGACTACCAAAGTGGGTAGCTATCATGTACAACACACCTCCGCACTCAGCCTTCTGATTTTGAAGTTTCCAACTGAGTAAGTTATGTTTAGTTAAAAATGTGAGATAAAGAGAAAGGGAGCCACACCATTTTTCTTGGACTAATGATCAAAATGACAGGATGTTGATTCTCCTTTGGTAGGGAGCCCTACCTCACCTTTCTTTTAGTTCATGAACTCATACAGATCAAAAGGCTGTAGACCCATCTTTCCACCTTCCTATGTTTATAGAAGTGGACTTTAAGCAAGTCAAGCCTCCCCAAAGGCCATGTTACACTAAAGTATTTTTTAAATAATAATAATAATAATAATAAAAGTTTATTTGTATACTGCCCTTCCTGCGATCAGGGCAGTGAACAATACACAATAAAATTCACATAGAAATTAAAACATATCAATAAAACAGTATAAATATAAAATCAATCCAACAACAATAATATATCAAAACAGTCAACAAGGGGGTGAGTCAGGGATAAGCCTGCTCAAACAAATGAGTTTTTAATCCTTTTTTGAACAGGTTCAGGGAGGCAGCCAGGCGGAGCTCTGTTGGCAACGAATTCCAGAGGATCGGGGCTGCAGCAGAAAAGGCCCTCTTCGTTGTAAGCGACAATCTAGCCTCTGGGACTCTTAATGAATGTTGCCCAGTAGATCTAAGTGTGCGGGGCAGATTGTATGGGGAGAGACGGTCCATCAGGTACTCTGGGCCCAAGCCATTTAGGGATTTATAGGTAATAACCAGCACTTTGTATTGAGCCCGGAAGCGAATAGGCAGCCAATGTAGATCTTTCAATATTGGTGTTATATGGGCGGCCCTGGGTGCACCAGTGACCACCCGGGCTGCCATGTTTTGCACTAGTTGTAGCTTCCGAGTGTGGTACAAAGGCTGCCCCATGTAGAGCTCGTTGCAGAAATCCAACCGAGAGGTTACGAGAGCATGTACTACAGTTTCAAGGTCCCCCCGGTCCAGGTAGGGACACAGCTGGCATATCAGCTGAACCTGATAACAGGTGCTCCTGACCGTCGCATCCACCTGAGAAGTAAGATGGAGTGACGAATCAAGGAGCACCCCCAGACTGCGTACAGTGTCCTTCATGGGGAGCGTGACCCCATTCAGGACAGGTGGAACCACCTCCATCCCGGGGCCGGGAGAACCTATCACGAGTACTTCCGTTTTCTCTGGATTCAGACTGAGTCTATTTTCCCTCATCCAGTCCATTACCGATTCCAGACAGGCCACGAGAGGAGCAACACCATCCCTGGTCACTGCATCAGTCGGAGACATAGAGAAGACTATTTGGGTGTCATCAGCGTACTGATAACCCCGCGCCCCATGCCTCCAGATGATCTCTCCCAGCGGTTTCATGTAAATGTTAAAGAGCATGGGGGACAGAATGGCTCCTTGAAGGACCCCGGAGGTGAGGGCCCTCTTATCGGAGCAAACGTCCCCCAGCTGCACCATCTGGAACCTCCCAGAGAGGTAGGACCGGAACCACTGGAGCGCAGTGCCCCCGATCCCCACTTCGGCCAGGCGTTCCAGAAGGATACCATGGTCGATGGTATCGAAAGCCACTGAGATGTCCAAGAGCACCAACAGGGACACGCTACCCCCGTTGATGCCCAGACGGAGATCATCGACCAGGGCGACCATGGCCGTCTCAACCCCGTAGCCCGCCCGAAAACCGGTTTGAAATGGATCTAGAAAATCCGTTTCATCCAAGACCGATTGAAGTTGGAATGCAACCACCCTCTCGATCGCCTTCCCCAAAAATGGCAGTAGCGAGACTGGCCAATAGTTATTGTGTAACAGGGGGTCGAGGGAGGGCTTTTTTAATATAGGTTTTATAATGGCCAATTTTAGAGTGTCAGGGAATTGCCCTTCCCTCAGAGATGAATTGATGATCCGGTGCAACAATGTGGTTACAACCGGTCCCCCCTGTGCCACTAGCCATGAGGGACAGGGATCGAGGGAGCAGGTTGTCTTCCTGAGACTTCTAAGGATCTTGTCCACATCCTCGGTACTGATAGACTCAAACTGATCCAGTACAACAGAGTCCACGGAAGCTCTGGACACCTCTATTCTGGATTCTGCTTCAACACTGGTGTTCAGACCCTCGTTTTTCCGAGAGATTTTATCCGCGAAGAAGTTGTTAAATTGGTCGCAGCAGGCCTTGGTGGGTTCAAGGATCTGGTTCGGGGCAGGAGGGAGCTGAGTTAGCTCTCTCACTACCCTGAACAACTCTGCTGGACGCGACTCCGCGGACGCGACACGAGCAGCATAGAACGAATTCTTAGCTGCTAGTATCTCCTCTCCATAGTCCTCCAAATGGTGGTCTAGGAGAGCCTTGTCAGATAAACGGTGGTGTTTCCGCCAGGCATGCTCTAGCCGTCGCAGAACCCGCTTCCTTGCCCGGAGATCTTCCGTGTACCAGGGCTTCTTTTTGGAAGCAGGCCTGAGAGGGCGCTTGGGAGCGATACTGTGTATAGCCCTGGAGAGATCCGTGTCCCAGGTGTTAACTAGGGCATCAACAGTGTCGCCATCACTTCCAACCATATAACCCTCTAGGGCTTCTTGGAACCTATCTGGTTCCATCAGCCTTCGAGGGTGGACCATTCTAATAGGTCTGCCACCCCCGGAGGGGATCTGGGTTGATGCCTTGATGCTTGCCTCTACCAGAAAATGATCCGTCCATGACAGGGCGGAGATGTTGGTAATTTCCGCCCACGGAGTTTCCGTGTCCGTACAGAAGACCAAATCGAGTGTATTCCCCGCGAAATGCGTTGGACCCGAAACCAGCTGAGACAGGCCCATGGCTGTCATGAGTTGAACCATAGAGTTGGAATGAGTTGCTCTCCTCTAGAGATAGACACACTAGGGCAATACAGACCGCCCAAAAGGGGTAGTTGGGCACCACTTTTTTATTTTATTTTATTTTATTTTATTTTATTTTATTTGTGGAGGAACTGTGCTGCAGCAGCTAGATGCTGCAGCGCAGTTGCGCTGCAAAAAGGAGTGGGAAAACCATGCTCTGCAATTTTTTAAAAGGTGCCATTTGGCGCCTTTGTGCCACCGCAACTGTGCAGCTCCATGCAGAAGCTGCACAGTTGTGGCGTTGCCATTATGTACATCGTGTAAACGGCGTTATGTAATAGCACCAGTACCATTACGTGCTAGGGTATGGGAGTGTGTATACGATGCGCACTCCTGAACCCTAATGGTGCCGTGATGGCACCTCTTCATGCCCATCTAGATCGGGCCAGTGTTTGAAAATATGAGACACCTGCCTCAACCTAACTTTACAGAGTGGGGAGGTCTAACAGTAGACTTTTTGAAAATAAAGTTCTGAATCTACTTTACTCACCATTTTTATGCCCAGCCAGTCTGAGGACTCAGAAGAGGACAAGGAGGCTGAGCCAGAGCCTCAGTTTGAACCTGGGCCTGAACCTGAGCCTGGCCCTAGTTTTCCCCTACCACCTCAAGCACAGTCTGTGGCCTCCAAGGAGGTTCCGCAACTAAGCCTCCTGGCAGCAGAGCCTTCAGGCATGGAAGAACATACCATAAAGAGAACATACCTAATCAACCAGCAAAGAGCTGAAAGGGCATGCCTCTGGCTTTCGAGGAGACTTTATAAAAAAAATGCCAATTAATCATCAAACAGCTGAGCTCATGCAAGTTGGTAATATAAACAAGGATACCAGGCCAGTTGTCAGGGATTATCTGGGTTTGTTTGTGAAAGCACACTTGATCCTTGTGTTCTCAGTCCAGACCTTTCACTATCTGACTGCCTAATCATCTTGCATCTCTGGAACCCTTGACCATGGACTGCCTGATCATCTTGTCTCACTGGAATTCTGGACCTCAGATTCTTGACTACTCTCTGGTTTCTCCCTTGGACTTGGCTTTATATTTTCTTTGTGTACATGAGACTTTGCAGTTTCCTTTATATATTTTTTTTGAAAGTTGAGCTATCAGCATTCTTGGGTCAGAGATTATTCCATGTTGGAAAGCAGCCAAGCCTAGTGATGCCGTTCATTCAGTCTATTACACCACACTGGCTCTCCTTTCCCTATTAACAGTTTTGCAATATGTTTTTGCATAGGCCAAAATCCTGTAGCAGTCACACTCCTTCAGCCTCAGAGGAAGGTAATGGCAAAGCCCCTCTGAACAAATCCTGCCAAGAAATATCTGCAATAGGTTTGCATTAAAAAGGTAAAGGTTTCTCCTTTGACAAGATTGCCAAGTTGAATCTGACTGTAGTGGCTGGTTATCTCCAGTACTAAGCTGAAGAGCCAACATTTTTAAAGGCAACTCTATGGTCATGTGGCCCGCATGAATGCACAGAATGTTGTTACCTTCTCACTGAGGTGGTACCTATTTATCTACTTGCACTTTTACATGCTTTCAAACTGCTAGGTTGGCAGAAGATGGGACTATAGAAATCCCCCCCCCCCCCAATACACGTGAGAGATGAAACATTTTAATTTTCTCATACTTCAACTCTGGGAAGAACAACATACATATTTCCCACCCTTATCCAGGGATGAGAAGAATTTTGATAGTTATTTCCATTCCTATGTACAAGAGAGGCAGTCCTCAAGTGGTGATACCCTCGGAGGGTGTACACCAGGTGAGCAGTACAAACAGAGGGATTGATGTGGCTACTGAGTGAGCAAGAAAGGGCATTGCCTCCATTTCTTTTTTACCCAACATCCATACCAGACCCCAATTGGGCCCTCTGGAGAGTGATGTGCCACCTCCCTCAGCAGCAGCCACTACTGAAGTTCCTGCATGGCAGGGGGTTGGACTGGATGGCCCTTGTGGTCTCTTCCAACTCTATGGTTCTACGATTCTATGATTCTATGAAGTGTCCTTTCTGTTTGGACTTTGGTGTGGCTGCTAGTTGAACAACTATGCCAGACCCTGAACAGTTGCTGTTGGGGTCACAGTCCCTTCCTTTGGAATCTTGTGCAGATGCTGGACCAGCGGCTGTGCCAGAACCCAAATGGGATCTCCAGAGTCTGAAGTGCTGCCACCCTTCAGCAGATGCCACTGTTGGGAGGCAATGCCTTCTTTTCATGATCTGGTGAGGCTGCTCAAACAAACAAACAAACAGCTTCATTTATATACCGCTTCATACCCTTAAGAAGTGTCTAAGCGGTTTACAATTGTAAGCTATTTGCCCCCCAACAATCTGGGTACTCATTTTAGTGACCTCGGAAGGATGCAAGCCTGAGTCGAGCTTCAGCCCTTTGCTGGTCTTGAACTCGTCACCTTATGGTTTTGAGTGAGTGGCTGCAGTACAGGCATTTAACCACTGCGCCACCAGGTGCTAAGTGAGTGTTCACACCAGATCGCAAAAGACCTTCCAGAAGTTGCTAAGGTGACCCTGACAGCCATGTGGTACCATGTTTGTAAGCAACATTTTAAACAATCTTGTTTAAAGGGGCAAGCAAGTGAGGCAGAGGGAGAGAAAGTCCACACACCCCATAGCCATTACAGGATCTCCACTGGTTGACATCAACCTCAGTGACATCATTGATGCTTGGGTTAATCAAGGACTTATGAGCCAAGATACCTTTTCCAAATAAAACACTGCTGATTATTATCAAATTTTAAACATATGGGACCCCTGCTTCAACCTAACCTTACAAAGCAGGAATGTCTAAGGACAGGCTTTTCCAAATAATGTTCTGATCCAACATTATTCACCATGAATCAGCGTGAGCCTAGTTCCCCCCCCCTTTTTTTTTGCAAGCAGGTGTCCAAAATGCAAATGCATAGGATAGGTTTACTGTACAAAATCGTTTAAAATGTTGCTTACAAACATGGTACCACATGGCTGTCGGGGCCCCCTTCAGGTTCCCTGTCATTGGTTATTGGTTATGATGGTTTGGGTTCTAGAATGTATGGAATAGTAATGCTATAACTGGGGAATTATTATTATTGAAACAGTTTCAGTTTAATGGCTGGCAGGAGGAGGCCAGGAAGGGATGAGGCAGAAATGTTATTTGAGTCCCAAGGTCACTGTCCTAGAGAAGGAATGAGAGGAAATGGGCAGAAAATGGAGAGCTAAGTCTGAAGGGGTATGTTTGTATTTAGCTCTTCACAGCCAGTTCTGGCAAAGCTTGTCTACCATGCTGAGCTACCCAATAATTCCTTTTTTTCCCCATCCATGGAGTCTGGTTATTGAGTTAGGGGCTAAACAGACTGGCACTAAATGCCAGCATTGGGTTGCGGTGGGGGCATGGCAACTGTACGCCAGCCACCTCACCTCCTTTCCAATACCACTGTCACATCACATGCTCGATTGCATGGCAGGTGGTGTCATGCCATTTCTTTGGTGCAGCGTTTAGACATGCTGCACCAAAGAGTTAGAGAAAAGCTGCTGCTATTGCAGCAAAGGTCCCTTTTTGCCATTCTAAAAAGGAGTGGCATTTTGCTGGTTCTCTTTAGAGTGGCAAACTGCCAGATTGGGGCCTTGGCATATAGTTGCTGCAGCCCCAATCCAGTGCTAAATGGGGCACCGGGGTGCCGCTCTATCTGTTCTGCCCCTTAGTTAAAGACAGGGTCAACAAAATGACATACAAACACCACAATGAAGAATGACCCATGATGATGTTGATGACAATGACCTTCCTGTTAAATTTTTAACAAAGAGAGAGACAGAAGCTGTTAATCCACTGCACACTTCTTTTTATTGTTATTGAAGGAAGAGAGAAGTTGTAAGATTCTTTTGTGTTTCTTCAGTGGGTGAAAAAATTATTATACAGATTTTGTAGCAGGCTTGGAGACAGTAAAACAGGCTATGATGATTCTTCAGGTGAAGGCAGGATGTCCTTCCAGATATTCAACTTTTTCGCCTTATCTAGCATTGAGAAATATCTGGGATGGAGGCAGGTAAACCACAACCATTTAGTATTTCATCCAAAATGAGTGTCTTCTGCTTATGCACATCACTTTTGCATCTTTCTCGCATTGCTCCCTCCCACCAGCAGTGTGTAGCTTCTGTTGTGGGTGGCAAAATAAGGGCATAGTGCACTGCCACAACAATTTGGATTCAAATGATTTTTCCCCCCTGCAATCCTAAAATGAGTAACATTGCAGTAATTTAAGGCTTCACTTGGGCCATAAAGATATCTGGTCAGTATTCTTACCTGTGGTGTTATCAGTCTTATCCTGGCAACTGAACCCTGCAGCATGGACTGAATGTTGAACACCTTCCAATAGAGATGAAACCCTGTGGGAAAAGATGTAGAAAATCTCTCAGGCTTGATTGTGCCAAGTTTCCCAGCTGCATTTTCCTCCCATCCTTCATTTAGATTGGGCCTAAATTCTACTAATATTTCTTCTTGGGGTTACAACCAAAATTTATTTGTTGAGATTGGGGTTTTTTCCCCCCTTTTTTGTGCGCCTTCAACTTTTTGCAAGCTGAGGAATGCTCTCTAAACCTCTGCCGAACTTCCTTTTGACATGCTAATTGAAATGCAAATTAAATTAGAACCACCATATGTCATTATCATAAATGTTCACCTTGTCTTTTATTGTCATTCGGTAAATCTGTAAAAAATACTTCTCTCACCACTGTCAGAAACAGACAAAATAAGCTTTTGAAATTGGAACTTTTGAAACAATTTTTTTTAATAAAAATGTATCTAGTTGTCAATGGACAACAAGAAGAAAAAAATGATTTGTTAACATCATTCTTGAATTGTGGAGACCAGAGCTGGACACAGTATTCCAGATGAAGTCTGATCCAAGTAGAATAATAATACTATCATTTCCCTCCGTTTAGACACGATACTCCTATTAATTTTGTCTAAAATTGCATTGACTTTTTAAACTGTCATACCATATTGCTGACTCCTGTTCAGCATGTTGGCCCCTAAGACTTGTAGATCCCTTCTCCTGTACCGCCATCAATGTCACCCATCCTAAATTTGTGCATATCATCTTTGCTGCCCAAGTGTAGTATCTTATATTTCTCCATGCCTTCAAGCAACTGAAAGATAGTAATGCTGCTTGGACACCTTCTACTCTTTTCAACCCAAAAAAGGCCGCAGATGACACCAAGGTGCCATGATAGTAAATGATGTTCATGGGGAAAGAGGGAAGAAGCAGAACTATGCCTGGTGGAGTTTTACAATCTTTTGGCCCATATAAGATCCAAGGAAATTGCTGAAGTCCTCCTGGTTAGTCCTCCTAGAGTAGACCCATTGAAACCACTTTTGTATGATAAGTTGACATGTAGGCAAAATAGCTAAATGAAAAGTTCTTTAGATAGAATTAACAGTTTTTTGGGTATATGGTTTCCATTTTTGTTTCATCTTGCTTTATTTAAAGAATATTCTCCCATAGATTAATGCACACTTCTATTTTCTTATTCTTTTTCTGTAAGACTCATGCAAAAATTAGAATGTTGCTTTGTAAAGAATGCATATTGCTTGTCTTGATGTTCATAAATGCTATGTAAGCCTCACTACTGCATCGTTCACGAAGACCCAAGGTGTGTTTTCTCACAGCAAGTGTTGGGAAGAGGACAGAAAACATTGCAAGTGCAGTGAAATTCTTTGATATCCTTACCCCAGGGCATTTGATAACAGTACAAGCACCTTTGAAATTACGGCATTGTGTACGATTACGGATGGGGCCCAATTCTCCTGTTCAAAAGAACAAAAGAAATATGCAAGATGAAGTAAAATATGGAAAACAGTACTAATACCTTTTCATAAACAAACAGTGCTCGACCTATTACCATTGGTAACATGCCTATTTGACAGAACAGAGCTGAGCAAGTCATTTCTGCAGGGCTGGAAAGGCTGTGGGGAATGACTAGTTGACATAGACACAAAATGATGGAATGAAATAAACTTTGCATTAAATTGTACATTTGTAATATATTTGTTTAGTCATTTTGCCTAACCCTTTGGTTTCTACTTTTGGGTTGAATGTATTATAAAATATCCATAGAATAATGGAATTATTAAACAGAGGTCTTCAAACAGAGGCTGGATGGCCATCAGTCGGGGGTGTTTTAATGGTCTCGTCCTGCATGACAGAAAAGGTTTGGATTTGATTGCCTTCTGTGGTCCCTTCAACTCAATGAATCTGTTATTGTATGAATAATTTATAATACATTCAACTCAAAAGTAGTAACCAAAAGTTTAGGCAAAATGAGACTACATGTGAAAGGGATCAAGGAGTCTTACTAAACCAGAAGTTGAAAATGAAGCAACAGTTTAATGTGGCAACTCAAAAGACCAATATATTTTTAGGCTGCATTAATAGAAGTATACTGTCTAGATAGTGGTCCCAAAACTGTGCCCTTTAAGAGATTTTGGACTTCAGCTCCCAGAGGACTCAGCCATGTTGGCCAATAGTTTGGGATTCTGAGAGTTGAAGTCCAAAATCCTTTAAAGAGCACAGTTTGTGGACTGCTTCTCTTGATCAAGGAAAGTAATAGTGCCACTCTATTCTGTTTTGGTTAGGCCTCACCTGGAATACTCTGTATTCTATTTTCTGTATAGAGAATAGAGTGACACTATTACTTCCCTTGATCTAGACACTATACTTCTATTGATGCAGCCTAAAATTGCATTGGCCTTTTTAGCTGCCACATCTCACTGTTGACTCATGTTCAACTTGTGGTCTACTTGGACTCCTAGATCCCTTTCACACGTACTTTCGTTCAGCCAGGTGTCCCCCATCCTATATCTGTGCATTTCATTTTTCCGCCCTAAGTGCAGTACCTTATATTTCTCCGTATTGAATTTCATGTTGTTAGCATTGGCACAGCTTTCTAGCCTGTTCAGGTCACTTTGAATTTTGATCCTGTCCTCTGGAGTATTAGCTACTGCTCATAATTTGGTGTCATCTGCAAATTTGATAAGTATGCCTCTGATTCTGTCATCCAAGTCATTAATAAAGATGTTGAATAGCACTGGGCCCAGGACAGAGCCTTGTGGGACCCCACTGGTCACTTCTTTCCAAGTTGAAAAGGAGCCATTGTTGAGCACTCTTTGAGTTTGGCCAGTCAACCAATTACAAATCAATGTAACAGTTAACTTGTCTATCCCACATTTTACAAGCTTGTTTGAAAAAATGTTATTGTTTGCAACAATGGGGAATCTTGTCAAAGGCCTTACTGAAATCAAGATATACTCTATCCACAGCATTCCCTTCATCTACCAAGCTGGTAATTTTATTTTTAAAAAAAAAGAGAGAGAGAGATCAGGTTTGTCTGTCATGACTTGTTTCTCTGAAACCCATGTTGACTTTTTGTGATTATGGCATTGCCTTCTAAATGTTCACAGACTCTCTGTTTAATGATCTGCTCTAGAATCTTTCCTGGAATTGATGTCAGACTAACTGGACGATAATTGTTGGGATCCTCTTTTTTTCCCTTTTTGAAGATGGGGACAACGTTTGCCCTCCTCCAGTCTGCTGGGACTTCTCCTGTTCTCCTGGAGTTCTCAAAGATTATTGCCAGTGGTTCTGATATTACATTTGCCAGTACTTTTAATACCCTTGGATGTAGTTCATCTGGTCCTGGAGACTTATATTCTTCTAGGTTAACCAGGTATTCCTGTACTATCTCTTTACTTATTCTGTGCGGAAATTTCCCTATTCTGTCCTCTGCTCCATTATCCTTAGGTTGAGTACCCTTTGCCTTTTCTGAGAAGACTCAAGCAAAGAACTTGTTGCTTTTTCTGCTTTTTCTCTGTCTCCTGTTATCATTTTGCCATCTTCTGCACTGCACCATTTCCTTCTTCTTCCTTTTTCTGCAGACATATCCAAAAAAGCCCTTTTTATTGTTCTTAACCTCTCTAGCCAGCTTGAGTTTGTTCTGCACTTTAGCTTTTCTGACTTTATCCCTACATGTGCTGGCTATTTGTTTGAATTCCTCTTTGGTAATCTCCCCATTTTTCCATTTCTTATACATGTTCGTTTTAAAACTTAGCTCAGTTGAAAGTTCCTTAGTCATCCATCCTGGCTTCTTGAGACATCTTCCATTTTTCTTCCTCATTGGAACTGTTTGAAATTGCACCTTCACTATCTCCTTTTTGAGAAACTCCCATCCACCTTGAACTCCCTTCTCTTTTAGTATTCCTGACCATGGGATCACCCCCAGTATTTCTCTAAGTTTATTGAAATTAGCTCTCCTAAAGTCTAGAGTGCTTGTCTGACTATGCCTAGCTTCTCCCTTCCACTGTATAACAAACTCCAGGAGAACATGGTCACTTCCACCTAAGGATCCCACCACTTGCACCCCATCAACTAGGTTTTCCCTGATGTTTAAGATAAGATCTAAAATGGCTGATCCCCTTGTTACCTCTTCCACCTTTTGGACAATGAAATTGTCTTGCAGGCAAGTGAGGAATTTGCTAGACCTTAAGGATTTTACTTCCAGCAAATATCAGGATAGTTGAAGTCACACATCACTACTATATCTCTCCTTTCTACCATCAGGCTTAAAATCAAAAAATATATGACACAATATGGTAAGGGAATGGTGGTGGGAAATAATTAATTAGAATTAATTAATCAATTGATTAAATTATAAATAATTAAATAATATGGTTTACAGTATATGCAGGGCTGAAGATAAATAAAAAAGATAATAATGTTTAAGATGAATATGACAAAGGCCAAAAAATAGAAATTGACAGAAATATTAGAATTTGAAATAGGAAAAAAAAAATATTTTTGAATAAGTATTATGATGAAAAATTCCAAATTATTCAAAAACAATCATGGTCTAGTATGGTAGGAGATAAAAAAGGTCTACAGAGCTGGTCCAATATGAATTTATTACGGTTAGGAAGAATATCAAAGATACAGATGAATGTGACACCTAAATTATTATTTCTCTTCCAAGCTATACTACTTATAACTAATGACACCCCCTTTAAAGAATGGGAGAAAGAAATATCGACATTTATTTGGAATAAAAGAAAACCTAGGATTAAGATGAAAATTATGCAAGATTAAAAAGATAAAGGTGAACTGGGAATACCAAATTTAAAAATATAATAATAATAATAATAATAATAATAATAATAATAATTTCTAGTCCGCCCCTCTGAACAAGCAATCGGGGCAGATTACAACAAGGATTAAAACAATATCAAGTAAAATATCCCATCCTTTCCCTTACCACCACCACCCCTTAAAAAGAGATTAAATCACAATTGAATTAAAACAGTAACTAGCTATTATTTCAGCTATAATTTAGAATGGATGAAATAATGGCTTAGAATAAAAAATGAGAGGCTATTACAACTAGAATGTACAGAGATTATATTTGGTTGGCACACATACTTAATATACAATAAAATAAAAACAAACAAGGAATTTAATAATCATTACATAAAACAATCTCTATTAAGAGTGTGGCACAAATATAAACCACAGCTTATACAGAAAATACCAAAATGGACTTCAACAAATGAAACATTTTATGTGAGAGAAAGAATGAAAGAGTGAGAATGGATAACATATGAAGGACTTTTATTAATGGGAAAAGGAAAATACAGAATGAAAACTACAGAAGCGTTGATGAAGGAAGGTTTAAAATGTAATTGGTTTTTATATAAACAAATTACAGAGAGGTTTAAAATGGATGAAAGACTGTGTCAGATAGAAAAAGAAGAAATAATTTGGAAACATATAATATCAAAATTTTATCAATTTCTATTATGTATGGAAATGGAAGAAGGCACAGTGAAGCAATATATGATAAATTGGGCTCGAGATATAGAAAGACATATAATGTTAGAACAATGGGAGGAAAAACTGGAAAAGAAGAATCAAATACACATTAAGTTATGATATAAAAGAAAACAATTTTAAAATACAATATAGATGGTACTTAAGAAATTATCAAAATTATACAAAAATAAGAAAGCCAAATGTTGGAATTGTTCAGAAAAACAGGGTACACTAATTCATATGTGGTAGGAGTTTAAAAGAGCTAAAAATACTTGAAATAAATAAATATAGAAATAGAAAAAATATTAGAAATTAAAATGAAAATGGACCCAACAACCTATTTATTGGGGATGATCAACAAAGAATTAGAGAAAAAACATGGAAAAATCATTTTTGTATGATAATAGCAGCAAGGATAATATTTGTGAAAAAATGGAAAAACAAAGAAGAACCAGCTATAGAAGAATGTGAAGTTGAAGGCTGTGCGGCCATGTTCTAGAAGAGTTTATTCCTGATCTGTGACTGGCATCTTCACTATGCTTACGTCATGTGTGCACGCCACATATGGATGATGCCAAGTAAAGATGATGCTGCCCATATGTGTTAAGGTTCCAGAGCTTGCAGTTGCTGCGTGCTCTGGAACCCTAATATCGGCAGTGGCACGCTGCTTTTGGGCCATCTGTCTTGGCCCAAAGACTCTTTTTTCCTGCTTTAATCTTAGTTTAAAAGCTGTATGTGATAATCTCCTTCATTTCTAAATGCTTCTGGATCACAGATCTGTGATAGCTTCTTCAAGTTGTTAAAAATCCTTCTCAATTTAATAGTGGCCATTTGGTTAACCATCGCCCAGGGGCAGGGGGTTCCTGCCCAACATCCAGGCTGTCCTCCTGCCCAAGAAGACTGAGAGCCACAAAGCCAAGGGGAAATAGGCACTGGACACTTTCCATTGCTTCTGGAACTTCAAACCCGTCTAATTTAAAAGATTGTATGTACAGGGTTGTGTAAATTTACAGTGCTATGTAAATAAAGGTTAATAATAATAATAATAATAATAATAATAATAATAACCCTTCCTGAAACCTGTGTGTCTTCCAGTCTTCCTTCAGCAGTCTGGTGCAGTCTTCTAGTGTGGTCTATGGGAAATAGTGTTCCCTTACAAAACAGCCTTAAACATTTTCTCTGTATGGATAGGACCCTTTTAAAGTCTGTGTTACTGCACTTTGCACATTCTAATGAAAAACATGAAGACACAAGATTGTATATAAGGCAGCAGCATCTGGAGAGCAAGGAAGCACCCAGGATGCCTGAGGGGCCCTGAAAAGGGCCAGGAAGAGCAGCCTCCTTCGCAGCAGCGTTTGGAGAGCAAGGCAGCGCCCACGACGCCTGAGGGACCCTGAAAAGACCCACCAACACCTGCCTGCCACTTGCGGTGGCCTGCGAGAGGGCGGAGCGCTGGTGAGAGGAGCGCCCTGAAGAGCCCGGCCCGCCGGACTTCCTACGACCCACTAACACCTGCCTGCTGCTTGAGGTGGCCTGGGAGAGGGCAGAGCACTGATGAGAGGAGCGCCCTGAAAAGCCCGGCCCGCTGGACTTCCCCCGACCCACTAACACCTGCGTGCCGCTTGCGGTGGCCTGGAAGAGGGCGGAGCACTGGTGAGAGGAGCGCCCTGAAGAGCCCGGCCCGCTGGACTTCCCCCAACCCACTAACACCTGCCTGCCGCTTGAAGTGGCCTGGGAGAGGGCCGAGCGCTGGTGAGCGCTGGTGAGAGGAGCGCCCTGAAGAGCCTGGCCCGCCAGACTTCGCCCGACCCATCAACACCTGACATCTCCTAGCGACTGAGATTTGTATGATCTCCGACCACTCGCAACTGCGCAATTGCGCAGTTGCGCAGATGTGCGGCCGTACGGTTGTGCAGCCACTCGGCCAAGCTGTCATACTGTGACCTAGTCATGTTTTGCACAGACGCGCAATTATGTAGCTGCGCAACTATGTAATTTTTAATTTTACCATCAATCGGCTGGGGAACTCTGCAATTGTATAGTGGATTCCTTGGAATTGGGGAGATAAGGTATTGAGCAGATTGCACATGTATTGCATTAGTTTGATATCCTTTTTCCATCTTTAATTTAACATCTGTATAAATCCCCCTTTACTATCCCTGTTTTTTATTTTGTTTTGTTTTGTTTTTTGGAGGGAAGTAGGGTTATGAATATGGATGGGGGAGGAGGTTTGGTGAGGGAGGTAGAGGGTAATCCCCACGATATGAGCGGATCCCCTATTCCAGTTGTGTGGGGCAAGGGGAGGTACGACGGTAGGAGTATGGACATCTGGAATAAGAGAAGGCGAGATCGATGTCTAATATCTATCTCCCCTTCCAGTCCTACTCCTAACCAAAGGGACCTGAGGGTCACTCCAGCCGTACCACAAACCCTGTCTCTGCTCCTGTGCAACGCCAGGTCTATTAATAACAAGACCCATATTCTGTATGATCTGATAGAGGACAACAACTGTGACCTGGCATGCATAACTGAGACCTGTCTTGGGCCTGAAGGGGATGCTGTGTGGGCTCAGGCCCTCCCATCCGGGTACTTGGTGAAGGACCAGAACAGGTTAGGTGGGTGGGTGAGGGTGTTGCCTTGGTGCATAAAAACACCTTGTCCCTAACCAGGAACCATGTCCATCAGACTACCTATTTCGAGTGTATTTATCTGACCCTGAAGGCTAGAGACAGTCTAGGAATTCTGTTGGTCTACTGGTCACCCCGTGCGCTAACTGACTCCCTTAACGAGCTGACACAGTTGGTCTCGGAGCTGGTGCTGGAGTCTCCCAGGCTTTTAGTCCTGGGAGACTTCAACATCCCCTTCACGGCCAACGATGTTCCATCTGGTGCAGCTTGGGAATTCATGGACACCATGACAGCCATGGGCCTGTCTCAGCTGGTTATGGGACCAACGCATTTTGTGGGGAATACGCTCGATTTGGTCTTCTGAACGGACACGGAAATTCCGTGGGTGGAAATTACTAATATTTCCGCCCTGTAATGGACGGATCATTTCTTGGTAGAGGCAAGCATTAAGGCATCAACCCAGATCCCCTCCGGGGGTGGCGGACCTATTAGAATGGTCCACCCTCGAAGGCTGATGGAACCTGGTAGGTTCCAAGAAGCCTTAGAGGGATATATGGTTGGAAGTGATGGCGACACTGTTGACGCCCTAGTTAACATCTGGGATACAGATCTCTCCAGGGCTATACACAGTATCGCTCCCAAGCGCCCTCTCAGGCCTGCTTTGAAAAAGAAGCCCTGGTATACGGAAGACCTCCGGACCAGGAAGCGGGTTCTGCGACGGCTAGAGCATGCCTGGCGGAAACATCAGCATTTACCCGACAAGGCTCTTCTAGACCACCTCTTGGAGGACTACAGAGAGGCGATACGAGCAGCTAAGAATTCATTCTATGCTGCCCGTGTCGCGTCTGCGGAGTTGCGTCCAGCAGAGTTGTTCAGGGTAGTGAGGGAGCAAACTCAGCTCCCTCCTGCCCTGAACCAGATCCTTGAACCTACTAAGGCCTGCTGTGACCAGTTTAACAACTTCTTCGCGGATAAAATCTCTCGGATAAACGAAGATCTGGATGCCAGTGTTAAGGCAGAATCCAGAACAGAGGCGTCCAGAACTTCCATGGACTCTTTTGTACTGGATCAGTTCGAGTCTGTCAGTACTGAGGATGTGGACAAGATCCTTAGAAGTGTTAGGAAAACAACTTGCTCCCTCGATCCCTGTCCCTCGTGGCTAGTGGCACAGGGGGGACCGGCTATAACATCATTGTTACCCCGGATTATCAACACATCCTTGAGGGAGGGGCGGTTTCCAGAAAATCTTAAATTGGCCATTATAAAACCTATATTAAAAAAGCCCTCCCTCGACCCCCTGGTTTATAACAACTATCGGCCAGTTTCGCTGCTGCCATTTTTGGGGAAGGTGATTGAGAGGGCGGTTGCAACCCAGCTTCAATCGATCTTGGATGAAACGGATTTTCTAGATCCATTTCAAACCGGTTTCCGGGCAGGCTACAGGGTTGAGACTGCCATGGTCGCCCTGGTTGATGATCTCCGTCTGGGCATCGACAGGGGTAGCGTGTCCCTGCTGGTGCTCTTGGACATCTCAGTAGCTTTCGATACCATCGACCATGGTATCCTTCTGGAGCGCCTGGCTGAGGTGGGAATCGGAGGCACTGTGCTCCAGTGGTTCCGGTCCTACCTCTCTGGGAGGTTCCAGATGGTGCAGCTGGGGGACGTTTGCTCCGACAAGAGGGCCCTCAGATCTAGGGTCATCTCAAGGAGCCATCCTGTCCCCCATGCTTTTTAACATTTACATGAAACCGCTGGGAGAGATCATCCGGAGACATGGGGCGCGGGGTTATCAGTACGCTGATGACACCCAAATAGTTTTCTCTATGTCTCCGACTGATGCAGTGATCAGGGATGGCATCGCTCCTCTAGTGGCCTGTCTGGAATCAGTAATGGACTGGATGAGGGAAAACAGACTCAGCCTGAATCCAGAGAAAACGGAAGTACTCGTGATAGGTTCTCCCGGCCCAGGGATGGAGGTGGTTCCACCTGTCCTGGATGGGCTCAAGCTTCCCTTTAAGGACACCGTACGCAGCTTGGGGGTGCTTCTTGATTCGTCGCTCCATCTTACTTCTCAGGTGGATGCGACGGTCAGGAGCACCTGCTTTCAGCTGTGGCTGATACGCCAGCTGCGTCCCTACTTGGACCGGAGGGACCTTGAAACTGTAGTACATGCTCTGGTAACCTTTCGATTAGACTTCTGCAATGTGTTCTACATGGGGCAGCCTTTGTATCACACTCGGAAGCTATAACTACTGCAGAATATGGCAGCACAGCTGGTCACTGGGGTTCCCAGGACCTGCCATATAACACCGGTATTAAAAGATCTCCATTGGCTGCCTATTCACTTCCGGGCTCAGCACAAAGTGCTGGTTATTGCCTATAAAGCCCTAAATGGCTTGGCCCCAGAGTACTTGAAGGACCGTCTCTCCTCACATAATCCGCCCCACACACTTAGATCTTCTGGGCAATTATTACTTAACGTTCCAGAGGCCAGATTGTCAATAACTAGGAAGAGGGCGTTTTCTATCGCTGCCCCGAGCCTCTGGAACTCACTGCCCATGGAGCTCCGCCTGGCGGCCTCCCTTACCCAATTTAAGAAGGTGTTAAAAACGTATTTATTTGAGCAGGCTTACCCCTGACTTTCCCCCGCCGTTATTCTTCCCCCACCATGGCTCGGATCGGAATACTGCCACCCCTTGGCCAAAATTGTTAAATTGTTTTCTGATTAATTGTTTTTAACTTTTGTATATGTTTTAATTTTTGTATGTGTACACCACTCTGATTGTTGGAAGAGCGGTATATAAATAAAGATGATGATGATGATGATGATGATGATGATGATGATGATGATGTACATCCATTTCTGAATATATCTGGCTGAAAGGATTAAAATTCCAAAATGGTCCACATCATCAAATGACCCAACAATTTATTTATTTGTTATTAAAATATTTTTACCCCTCCCAATAGCAGGAGATCTCAGGGTAGCTTACAAATAGCATTAAAATACTGGTTAAAAATAGCAAGAAAGTATAAATAAACTATAACCGTATCAAACAACATAATGAGTTAAAAAAATAAATTTGAAAATTTTGAAAAGCTTTTTAAAAACCCTATAAAGAACAGTCTTCGGTTGAATTACTTTTAACTTGGTTCCTAAAGGGACCTTTCTAAGGATGTCTAAAGGATGTCTAAGAATGTCCATTATAGTGGTGAACTAACAGGTGAAATATGCTACTCAGTCCCAAAGCCTTTGGACCATTGACCATGGGTCCCTTGGACCTTTGCCCTAGAGGGAGTTTACCCTCTAACACCCCCCCCCCCAAATTTCCTTTGTTCCATGGATTACTTGGTTCGCAGGCAGCCATTCTCAACCCTGCCAGACCGGGCTCATTGTTGCCACTCTGAGTGTTCAGGAAAGACCGAGTCCCACATCCAATCTACCAAACTGCATCTACTGGAGCAACCTCTCTGCTGGTAAATATCACCATTAGTGAAGCCTCATTTCTATTCCAATCTAACACCTTTGATTCTTAGCATCTTGTGTGCCTGTGTGAGAGGGTGTGTGTTTCGTGTATGTGTTTAATTCATTTAATAAAATATAATTAATAGAGGAATTCTGCCTCTGCTGTCCCTTGTTTCCCCACCTTCACAAACATAGACAAAATCTCAAGGCTGTTTGTAACTCAGCCATAATTTGAGCTAGTATAAAAATTCCCTAAACTTCATCATTCCAAATACATGAGGATACAACACTGTATATAATGGCATACATCTCTGAATGAATCTGGTTGGGAGGACTGACATGCCAAGACAAGTCTACTTTCTAGCAACATCCACTCTAATGATAAACTAACAACTTACCTGGTTCAGGAAGGAGCACCAGAAGAAGAGAAAGCAAGAGAACTTGTCTGGTCTTCATACTATGGCAGACATAGATGTTTGGGTGTGTACTCTGTATTCCTAGAGGAAAGGCATGGGATGGTGATATTCACATCCTTGAAGAAAGACATAAAGACCTATCTCACAAATGAGGACTTCTAGAGGGCACCTCTTCTATCTCCCACCAGTGAGGGTAATATGAGGATGTAGAAGACAATAGAAATAACAATGGGAATGAGAGAGGAAGGAATTTGGAAGAACACCAATTAATATGAGTAACTGTGATAATGGGTTTTATAGCAGATAGCCTTTTTCCCAGGTCACAAAGGGTTAAATGATGTGGGGAGGCTGGGTCACATTTTAATGTGGCTCATCATTGCAGAGGTTATGGGATAGCAATTGCCCAATGAGATGCCCAGTTGGGCAGAAGCACTAACTTTCAAGATTGTTCTCTGCTGAGATTACAAAAAGCCTTAAGTGACCATGATCCAAGACACCCCAGAAAAGGACATTCTAACAAAGGGATCTTGGGGCAGGGACTCCTGTCCCACCTGGAGAAGCTGGTTGAGGCTGGACAAAAGGAATCCATACTCATAGCTATCCTCGTGAACATCAAGGATTACAGATGCCATCTGATTTGTGAGTAGACTAGGAGACTGTTTAGCCAATTTGCATCAGGGATTATTTTTTCTGGCTGAAATAATCTATTCTGTCTGTAACTAGAACTTTTAAGTGTGCATGAAGGGAAAGTAGTCCTTCACATAGAGACATCAGTTTGCAGAGGAGATTTCTTATTTAGAATATTTTTTCCCTTTAAAGTACTTCTATCTGCCTCACTCCCTTCATATGTTAGGGGATCCTGACCTGCTCAGGCAGGAGCACAATCCACTCCTAGACTCTGTAATGATCTGCCCAATGAGATCCAACATATTACCACCTTGGAAACATTTAAGAAGGCCATTAAGATGAATCTCTTCTGCAAGGCCTTTCCAGATTAGAACACCCCTTTCAACCTGCCTCCCCTCCCCTCCCCTCTCCCTTTATCCTCCATCCTTTATTTTTACCCTACCCAGACTCCACTTGGATTTTTTATCTCATGTTAGTCTATTTGTATATTAATGCTTTTAACTTTTGGTTTAATCTCAT
This sequence comes from Urosaurus nigricauda, assembly GCA_034509955.1. Lineage (NCBI taxonomy): Eukaryota > Metazoa > Chordata > Lepidosauria > Squamata > Phrynosomatidae > Urosaurus > Urosaurus nigricauda. The sequence goes on along the minus strand of JAOEGL010000001.1, from coordinate 372,500,348 downwards.
CTTAGAGTTTGATCATGTTTTTATGTTTAGGGGGAAGGTTGAGGATCTTGGAATTTTAATGCATCTCTTTTTATCTGCATGTTCTTTTACTGTTGTAATCTGCTTGGTGTCCCTGAGATTAAGCATCATAATAATAATAATAATAATAATAATAATAATAATAATGTGGGCCAAGATCTGCTTGTTATAAGATTCTTAATTTTTTCATATGTACTTAGTTGATGAGCTGCCAAAGGAAAAGAAGGAGTGTGTACTGCAGATAGGTATAATGTGGACAGCTCATGGTTTTCTTCTTCTTCTGAAGTTTGCACATTAAGGAGGAAAATAATCAGTGATTTCAAAGGAGGCCAATTGTGATGTACACATTATTCTGAAAATAATGGGTTCAATACTCAAAACTTACCAACTTTGAAGTATGTGAACAGCACGGATCAGAATGAAATATTAAGCCTCCAGTTCTATCCAGACTTAACTAGCCCATAGCCTGAAGGAAGACCAAAAGATTATTAAAAAGGGAGGGGAAGTAAGAAATAAGCAGCAAAACAAACCAATAGAAGATCCAACACACACACAGAGAAACACACATAGATCTCCTGCCCTGCTTGTGTAAAGGCAGAAACACTGGTAGTGTACCAACTTCCCCCAACTCTGCAGAATTTCTCCCACTCTGCTGCAGAATTTCTTTGCCCTACACAACCAAATATAAAAAGCAGCAGGGATACAGAATACTTTGGCCTGAATCCTATCTATTTGTTCCAACTTCATTAGACCAACTAATCAATTCTTGAATGGTAAGTCATAAGTAGAACAAGGGTTTTTGTACCCTATACAATTATAGCAATTATTATACCATTCTAACTGCTATGTCAATATCCTATGGAATCATGGAATTTGCAGTTTAGGGAGGAGGGTTTAGATTTCTCACCCTGAGAGCTTTAATTCCTCATCAAATTACCAACCCAGGGATTCCATAAGATGTTCCCATTCCAGTTGGAGTGTAATCATAGTGTTGTCTGAGTAGTTAATTGAGGGCCCCATAATTCAAGCCTTTATTTTATTTGATTATAGAGAGACAAATGAAGGAAGAGTTACTACCTCAAAGAAGGTAGTGTTACCTATTTTTTAAAGGTGTCTATAGATCAGGATGGAAAGTGTGTGTGTGTTCACGCCTTCAAGGTCCCTTTTGATTTATGGTGATCCCATGAATTTCATAGGGTTTTCTTAGGCAAAGAAAAAGAGGTGGTTTTCTCATTTCTTTCCTCTGAAATAGAGCCTACAGCATCTAGTACTCATTGGCAATCTCCCATCCAAGTACTAGCCACAGCTGACCCTGTTTGACTCCCAAGATTCAACAGGACCTGGTGCATTTATGATATTTAGGCACTGTGGGAATTGTACACCCCTGCATATGTTGATGAACTTGAACACCCCCTGGTTCCTCACCATCATCAATTTAGGTCAGGGCTGCTGGGATTCAAAAGGTCTGGAGGGCTACACTACTCCCACTGTTGCTATAGATACAAATTGACTGGATTGGTGAACACTGAGGAAAGAGATTTTTGATTGTTTCTCTCCTCTCCACACCATAAAACCTCACATTGGGCTGAAATAGATGGCCTGTTTAGTCCCACTTGGCGCTGGCTTGGTGGTTTAGCATTTACATGTGCCATGCCCCCAGCCAGAAACTGGGCTGGCAATTACACACTGGTGGACTTCTCTCCTGCTTGGGAGCATGGTATTTAGATGCCACTTTCCCCAGAGCTAGCTTTTTGGGAGGAAAAGCTGGCTCTTTGGGAGAAGGGGCAGGTTTTTTTCCACCTCCAAAAGGAGAGGATCCTATCTGCTCCTTTTTGGGGAGGAATATGGCTGGATTGGGCCGGGCAATTGTTTGCCCTAGCCCCAATCCAGTTTAAAAGAGGTGGCTCTCAGATGCCCCTTTTGGGCTGTCTGTACCCACCATTGTGAGATTCTCAGTATTACAAAATGTAATTCTCATCAGTCATATGCTCCACATCCCCAGAATGCATTTTCCCCATTGCACAAATAGTTGTCAACTTGGTCCATGACTGAGTGGGGACTGAAACCCTGGTCTCTCAGAGTCCTAGTTCAGCACTGAAATCAGTGCACCACATTAGCTTTCTCAGACTTTGATTAGCTACATTGAAAAAGAGGTTTGTAATTTTGGAAGCTAAGCAGGTCAGCTCTGGTTAGCACTTGGATGGGAGACCATCAATGTATACCAGGTGTTGTGGACTACGGGGCTTTCTAGATTGGCAGGAAAGTGTGACATGAAGTTGCCTTTTCCTTAATGCTTAGCAGCTGCACCACAGCCTTTAGATGGAGCTGCGCTGTTCCGCAGTTTTTAAAAAAGAAGCTGGGAAAACCAGCACCTTTTTAAAGGTGCTTCTTCTCCCCTAAAATGCAAAAAAAGCGTTTTCATGGCACACTTTCCCTTTTTCTCATCTAAAGGCTAGAGTTTCATGCAGCCATGAACACACTTCTTTTTGCCAATCTAGAAAGCCCCAACATTTCAGATGAAGGAACTAGCAGAACCACCTCTGGGCATTCTTTGCCTAAGAAAACCTTGTGAAATTCATGGGATCACCGTAAGTTAAAAGGCAACAGTTGGGATTTCTAGATGAAACAAATTATCTAGAATCTTTTCAATCTGGCTTCAGGCCTGACTATGGAACAGAGATGGCTTTGGTTGCCTTGGTGGATGACCTTCTCAGGGAACTGGACAGGGGGAGTGTGTCCCTGTTGGTCCTATTAGATCTCTCACTGGCTTTCGATACCATCCACCATGGTATTCTTCTGAGCCGCCTCTCTGGGATGGTACTTGGGGGCACTGCTATGCAGTGGCTTGGAGGGGCGGACCCAGAAGCTGGTGTTGGGAGACTCCTATTCTTGTCTGCTGGCCTGCGGGGTCCCACGGGGTTCTGTTTTGTCCTCCATGTTGTTTAACATCTACTTGAAACCTTTGAGAGAGGTCATCCAGAGTTCTGGGGTGCGGAGTCATCAGTATGTGGATGACTCCCAGCTCTATCTCTCCTTTCTATCTGACTCCAAGGAAGCTGTCTCTGTGCTGAATCAGTGTCTGCTGTCAGTAATGGACTGGATGAGGGCAAACAAATTGAAAATTAATCCAGACAAGACAGAGGTGCTCCTGGTCGGTCGTAAGGCAGATCAGGGAATTGGGGCAGTGTCTGAGCTGGATGGGGTTACACTCCCTCTGAAATCTCAGGTTCACAGCTTGGGTGTGCTCCTGGACTCCACTCTGAGCCTGGATGCCCAGGTTTCAAAAGTGACCTGGAGTACATTTGCACAATTAAAACTTGTGTGTCAGCAGCACTCATTCCTTGAGACATTAGATCTGTCCTCAGTGACACTTGCTTTGGTTACATCCAATCTGGGGCTGCCTTTGGAAACTTTTTGGAAACTTCAGTGGGTCTAGAATGCCACAGCTAGGAGGCTGGCTGGAGCCAGTTACAGAGAATGTACAACTCCTGTATTGAAACAGCTTCACTGGCTACCGGTCCATTTCCGAGGGCAATTAAAAGTGCTAATCATGACCAATAAAGCCCTACATGGCTTAGGTCCAGACTATTTGAGGGACGGTATCTCCACATACAAACCATCTAGAGCCCTAAGATCCTCAGGAGAAGGTTTTCTCTCGGTCCCAGGCCTGCCTGGTAAGGACACAAGAGAGAGCCTGCTCAGTGGCTGACCCCACCCTGTGGAACTGCCTTCCATGGAAGACTAGGTTAGCCCCCTCACTGCTAGTCTTTCGCTGACAGGTGAAGACATTTTTTTATTTTAGCAGGCCTTTTAAAATTTTGCATGCTTCGTTTTATTGGGGGATGAGGGGGTTGGGTTTAGATTATTATTTTTAACTTTGTATTAATATAAAATTTAAATGTGTAATTTTTATAGTTTTTATTATTTTAATTGTTGTCTTAATGTGTTTTATATATGTTGTTAGCCGCCTTGGGTCCCACTTTGGGAGAAAGGTGGGATGAAAATAAAATTAATAACAGTAACAATAACAACTTGAAGGCACACGCACACACACATACACTTTAAAAAAAACCAAATAGTCAAAAAATAGTATCACTCACCACTTTGATCACAAATCTCAGTACCTACTGGAGAAGATCAGAACTGATTTTTTTCAAGGAAGACTTTGATATGGATGCTTTTAAAAAGTAGACTCCTGCTTTCCCTCTAAAAACAAAACTTGATGAAAGAAGAAATGTTTCTCCTTGAGCAGGTACAATGCTTGTTTTTCTACTTCTGTGAAGCAAGCACTAGTAATCTCCAGAGGGGTGGTGACTCTGTGCCTTTGAAGAGCTTCCTAACAGAAGAAAATGATTACTTGAATATTTCCCCATTGCTCAAGGAATCTGATGACCCTTTAGGCAAGACACACTTTGTGCCCTGTACAGAGTTCTCCACACTGATACTTCTCCTGTGTTGATTCTAATCTTTATGAGTGATTCATGGAATGTAAGAAGGATACTGCTTTTATTCAAGCAGAGCCTAAGAAATTTTGGACCATCTTCTTAAAGCTGAGATGGAAACACTCATTTCTTTCATGCCAATGCATATGGAAATAAAATCAAATTTGAGAGATCGTAAGAATTTATGCACATTCTGGATGAATCCATTATTGTACTTGAAAGTGATTTTTATGACTTTCCTCACCTTAAAAATAGGATGGGCTTTATACATGAAAATGCCAACAGATTATGTAACACAAGATACCATTTTTATGTGAACATATTGTTTTTAACAATGCTTTTAACAATATGAGAACCAGCATGGTTTGAATGTTGGACTATGACTCTAGAGTTCAAATCCCACTTTGGCCATGAAACCCACTGGGTGACCTTGGGAAAGCCACACTCTCTCAACTTCAGAAAATAGCAATGGCAAACCTCCTCTGAATCAATCTTGCCAAGAAACCCCCTAGATAGATGTGCCCTAGCATTGCTGTAAATTCTGAAGACATCCTTTTTTGTGGGAAATGGTGAAAAAAAATCTTTTCATATCCTTCACTGCTGTGTAAGACCTCTCTCTCACACACACTCACTCATTCTCTGTATACACACCAGATCCTTTACTATGTCCAGTGTTATTCTTTTAAGCAGGGTAGCTCTTTTTTCCAAGGATTGATGTTTGTGCACACACACATGGAGTGCACAGTAAAAGGGACATTACATAAACATGAGTGCATCACTTGCATACTTCTCCTACAGTCAGGTATGAAGAAAGACCAGCTGAATCTTGTTGACCATACAGTTTTTTATTATAATCCCCATTGACATCAATAGCTAAACTTTGAATTGATATGAGCTGGATTACAAGCCACCCATTCAGGTTCAATATTCAGCTACATCAACTTTATCTCTCTCTCTCTCTCTCTCTCTCTCATTTACAAAAAAAAAAAAAAAAAAAACCATTGTGGGCCATTTGAAGCAGCAAGGAAAAGCCCACTTCCTGACCTATATCTTAAAGAGTACTTTGCTATTCTCCTTCTCCTCCGCTGAGCTCATATTAACATGGTATAGTGGTTTCGTTTTTGGACTAGGATTATGTGAGATAAGGATTCAGATCTCTGTACAGACATGAATTTTTTAGATTGTTGGCAAAAATGTTACTGCCTACTGGTGTGAAGTGCAACCCATTCCTTGCCAAAAGTTCCCCCCATGGAACCACAAGCCATGACCCAAGAATCCAAATCGTTCTTGTCAGCACCATCTGCAGAGCCAGCTGTTTACATCCACTATTTTTCTCTCTCTTCCTGGACCATGCCCTTCAACCAAAAGAAGAGATGAGATGACAACCTGTGCACCCCACTCTTTCAGCTTCCTACCTAGAGCCTCATAATCCCTTCTAACATTCTGAAAGCTGTGCTTTGCAGTATCATTGATTCCCACATAGATCAAAAGGGAGGGGTAATGGTCAGCGGGCTTGACATGTCTTGTCAACCTCACTGGCACATCACAATTTTTTTTTCTCCAGGGAGACAACACACTTCCTGAGACATCTTGTCATTTTGTACTCCTCAGCAAGGAATCCACCACAACAACCACAGGCCTCCACCAAAGCTCAGCAATGGCTTTTTCCTGTGGTAGTTCTCCCAAGGTCCTCTGCACATTCCCTAATGAGTGGCCCTTCTGCTCTTCCTTGTCATCTCTAATAAGGGAGAAAGCTTCAAAATAATTATGTAGCTGCAAGCTCAAGGAACGATCTCTGGCTTCTCTATTTGTAATTGTCAGATTCCTCCACCTGGGGCCCATTCCCACTTGTGGAAAATCCTGCATTGGAACTGGGCTGTGATCCACTTATGAAAGTGATTCCAAAAGGCCCCTCGTTCACACTATGAAAAGGGACCTTTTTTGGAACTGCTTTCTTAGCCGGGAACGCTTGTCTTTCCCACTGGAGCTGCCATGTAAGGTGACAACCCTTAATGCCCCATCCCCTTCCTGCAGGGTAATTTTTTTTATTGGGGGCGTAATGATTGTAAAGTCAATCTTGTGCATTTGTGATCTTGTGCATTTGTGATCTTGTGCATTTGTGATCAGTATAATGAAGAAAAAGAGAAAAAAAGGAAGGAAGGGGGGAAGGAAGGAAGGAAGGACGGAAGAAAGGACCCCTCAGGAGCAAGTGTGTGTGTGTGTGTGTTTTCTTTTTCTTCATTATACTGATCACAAATGCACAAGATTGCAAATGCACAAGATCACAAATGCACAAGATTGATTTTGCGATCAATACCCCCCTCCAAAAAAAAAAAAAAAAAAAAAAAAACCACAAAAAAACCCCCATGATTCTGACCACCGTTCCCACTTACTGGAAACCCTTCAGAATCGTGTTTTCCGAAAAAGACCACTTTAAAACTAGTGTCAGGAAAGCCCGGGGTATTTGCTTTTAACCCGGTCCTTTCCTCCACTAATCGATCTGATGAGGATTGGAAGTTGATTTGAGTGTGAATGAGGGTCATCTATTCCATGTCACCCTTTGAATCAAAATGTAGTGGGAATGGGGCCCTGGTTACCTCCTATGTGTGTGAAGTGACTTCCTCCCCAGAAACTTCCTCTGTGTGTTCCTCATCCAGGACTGTCCATTTTGTTCTGGCCAGGAAAACCTCTTGCTCTCTAATATGCTGAAGTGTAGATACCTGGGCCTCCAAATGCTGGACCGTCTCTTCCAACAGAGATACCAACCTACACTTGGTGCAGGTGAAGTTACACAAATTTACCACAACTGTTACAAGCAACTGCAGAAGCTCACTCACTGTCTATATTCAGAAATCTTAAGTAGTCATAGAAACAGGACTTGGGGCTTCCTCCTCAAAAACTCCCCCAGTAAGGCTTGGGGAAAATGAATCCAATATCTAAAAGTGGGGAAAAGGGGAAGGAAACAAGAGAAATTCTAATTAATTTAATTGCTAATATGCAATGGAAATAGAGCCATAAGTATTATTAGGGTAAAGAATAGAATGAATACAACATTCAAGGAATGAAATGAATTGATGAATAATCAAGTATCTAATTGAAAAAGTAGACATATTGCATGCTCAGAGAAAACAGAAGAATTTAAAGAAGATAAAGGAAGCTTAGAAATAACTGAGAAATAATAATGAATTATTATATTATACTTAATTATCATATCTTTATTGTTTCCTCTGCTTGTTGGGTTCAAGTGAGCAATGATATTTATTAAATAGAATGTACAGGGGATAAATGCAATAAATTGGGCTCTTCAGGCTTTACTTGAAGAAGAATACTTCCATCAAAGTAAACTCCATCAAAGAAAGAGTTATTGAAATTATAAAATTATATTATATTAAATATTGATTGAATAGGGAAAGGTGTGCTAACAAATAGACTAAGAAAAACATGTTAAATATATGCACAACCAAATCATTAATGGAATAAATCAACAAAGTTTGAAGAAAGTCGTATAATAAGAAGTAATTTTAAGAGAAGTAAATATCAACAGCATTACAAGGACAAACTTTGGAATTTTGGAACTCAAAAAAGACAGGAAAGAAGAAAAGGGAAAGAGAAAAGCAGGGAGAAGAGGGGAAAAGAATGAGGGGGGGGGGGAGAAAAGAAAAAAGAATAAGGAAAGCAAGGGAAGAACAAAGAAATAGAAGAAAAGGAAAAGAGAGAAGAAAAACATAAGTCTACCAAAGGAAAAGAAAAAGGAAGAAGAAAAAGAAGAAGATAAGTACTATGGCACCCAGTCACATTACCAGGACAAGGGTAAATAAAGGCAGTCATCCTTTGAGGCCATAAAGAATATAGATTCTAACCTACTTTTTCTAGAAGAAATTTTAAAAATAAGATATGAAATAAAAGATGCAATAAGAGAAGAAACAGGGGGGAAATGAAATGAAAAAGGAAAAATTAGAGCTGACATTAAAAAAAAATGGCCAACTTCAGACAAGAACTACAAACAAGACAGAAGAAATAAAGACAATCAACTCAAAAATAAAAATACAAGAAAAATCTGAACATCTTGGGAAAAAAATGCAAGAACTAGAATTAGCAAAACAACAAAGAATAACACAGAAAATCCTAACTGAAATTAAATTCCAAGAAACTGAAATCCTAACTGAAATTAAATTCCAAGAGGACCGGAAGAGCAATCTAAAGAACATTTAAGTACTAGAATTATTCCTCCATTGGCACAATTTATTGGTTGGCCAGCAGAGTAACTAGATTCTGAAATCTATTGAACAAAAGGAGACATTTTTGAAACTGGAAGTGAGCAGGACATGACTTATATTCACTTCCTGTAATTTTAAAAAAGACCTCCTTGGGTCTAAAATGGCCTGGGAGAACCAAAAACATGGCAAAAATGGCCCCATGCCTCTTAGATGGGTTTGGGGCACCTTGTGGCAAAACATTGTTGAAAGCATGCTTAATGCTGAACTATAAACCTGTTGTTTGATGGAGCACCATGCCGGTAAGCTTGTTTTAGGGACACCCATAGCATCAATGGAAGCTCTCCATGATACTACTTTATTTATGTTCCTCTAGGAAACCTGACTTCTGCATGATTACTGTCCAAGTGAACATGAACCTTTCCCTAAGGCTTCCATATGAACCAGAAGCAAAGGGGATACCCTTAACATGGACCTCACAGTGCCATGCTACACCATCTTACCCAGGAGGGAGTGAAAGGACAGGCCAAACTCCATTGGGCCTGTCCTAGAGTATGAAGCAGAGCCCTCCCTCCAGTCCACCTGCCTTGGTCCAGGCATCAGAGGGAGAGAACCTTTGGACCTGATCCCCTTCCCCACCACCATTCCCTTCCCCTTTTGTGTCATGTCTTCTAAGATTGTAAAATTAAAATTAAAATAATATCTGTAAGTTGCTCTGATAGCCTTTAGGGCTGAAGAGCAGGGTAAAAATAAATAAATAAATAAATAAAATAAAATAATATTAAATGATGCTGGTCCGGATTAAGAGCTCAAAGACATGAGAGGATACGTGGGAGAAACTAGAATAGTACTACAAAATGTGATTCACAGTCCACAAGAAACTTTGATATGCCCAGTTCACTCTAAGAGGACAAATCAAACCCAGCACATATTCCACTGTTTCAGAAAGTTTTATTTTATTCGTGGATATGAATAGCCTAGGAAGGAATCCATCTCCATGTCATGGATGTTTCTGGAAGCATTTCCATCCTATTCAGTATGTGATCCATCTTCTGCAATGGTCATTATGTCCTAAGTTTGTGAAGAAAAGAAAACAATGTCTTACTCCATTAAAACTTTGATGAACACCAAAAGGGGAGCTTCTCTGTTGGTGGGGTCAACTTCAAATTGTCACAGCTCAAGTTGGGTCAAGAGTCCAACCGGCAGATGTATGCCCATACTTAATATCCTTGCCAGTCCAATCATTTGGTCCTTCCTATAATTCTACTGAAACTACTGTATGCTTCAATATCTTAACTTGGACTTCATTTAGCAATAAATGGGGAATATACTTGATTCAACTTGCATATTTTAGTGATCAACATGCTGGCAACATTCACTTCAAGCAGCATGCAAGACCCTCCCATAAAGTGTAGGATGCATTTCTCTGAGAGGGGAACAACAAATATGCTAGGCAATGGGCTTGAGCTGGAAGGATCCTTCGAAAACTTTCCAAAAGCATTAGAAGGCTTTTATGATGTGCAGCAGAGACAGGCTGCCAAGCATTCCTCAACCCCTGCCTCAAGCCCATGGCTTCACATACTTGCTATTCTCTGAGAAACACACTCTGACTCTTTTTTTTTTCCTTTAAAAGTTAGCTCCCAGATTTGAGACTCAGCTTCAGATCTGAGCTAAAAATATCATGCTAGTACTTGAGACAGCTTGAGACTTGAGGATAGAAACTTGAGACTTGACTTTAGACTTGGGGATTGTTTGCACAGGTCAAAAGGCTTTTGTTTCCCTCACCCTCATGTTTAAAGGACACAGGCCAAAACCCCAGGGTAGAACAGATATGGATCTGGTGGATCTGGCCCAATCCCAGGGTAAACAGTCTTTACCTCAGGATAATTTGGCCCCTGGTTTGCCGCAGAGCTTCCTGGAAAATTTGCAGCAAACTCCAGCTGTTTATATACCCACCCACCCCCACCCCCGCAATACTCCTTAACTTTCTGTGCCATTCCATTTACTTAAAAGGCCCCCATTACTATATTTGATGTGGAAAGGGGTTACCTGGCCATGTGGATGCAACCGGGTACCCCATTTCCACATCAGACATGGTAATGGGGGGGGGGCTTCTGAGTATGAGCAATGGTGCAAAAAGGTAAGGAATGCACACCAGTTGCAGATCTCAAGTCGGCAAAGGATGGGTGTGTATACACCTGTCCACCCCCGCGCCAACCCAATGACCAATCTAGGTGAGCATCAGGGGCAGAACTGAGCCCAAGCTATCCTGGTCCATCTGCTCAACCCCTTGGAGTAAAGGACTGGAATACATCACTGTCTGGTAGTCAGAATAATTCTTTTGAAACTGATGTTAGGTGATTCTGTGTGGCATTCCACAATCCCAGTGCAGCAACTTGGTCTATGTATATATTCATTTCAACATGCAAACAAATATATATTCATGAAATAATAATTATTTTTTGGTGGGGGGTGGCTAGCATTCTCACCTTAAGCAACAAGCAACCATTGGCTGACACCATCCAATATGCACTTGGGTTGGGTGGCAGTGCTGTGGTTGGCAAATGCCATCAAAATACTGACATTTGGCTTTAGCCAATTGAAGAAGAAGTTCTGAAAAAGTTATAACCAATAACTCATCATAATCTAAAATATGTAGCTCCCTAACTACTGACTCCCACCCCAGATTACAGCATACTCTCCAACATTTCACAATAAAAACTGGGGCACAGGTGGCCAAGTAACAGTAGAATGTGGTCATGATGACAAACATTATTAAGGAGGAAGAACACATAAAGTGAGAGAGGCTGCAACAGTATCTTTTTCCTTCAGTCTACAGGGAAGTGCATGATCCCATCCCAACACTCATCTTTCCATTGTTGTGTTAATGGAGTGCAAGCTAGTTTTGCACTTTGAACTCATCCTGCATCAATGGAAGTAAACTGAGGATGAAGGCAGGAAGGGGGAGGAAGAGAGAGAAATATGATGGCAGAGCAAATTAGGACTGTCTCTGCCAAAACAGGACAGTTGGAGTGTATATTACAGTGACAGATAGATACTATGAAGACATAGGGGCTGAACAGACCGCCCCTTTGGAGTGGCCTGCAGCTGCCCCTTTCCTTGCCAGATCAGGGCTGCAGCAACTACATGCTGTGGGCCTTGATCTGGCCTTTCTGTAGTGAAAAAAGAAGCTGCAAAAAGTGGTTCCTTTTTGCACCACAAAAACTGTGCCCTTGCTGCCATGGTGGCAGCTTTTTGCTGCTTCTTCAGTGCAGTGCATAGAAACACTGTGCCAAAGACGCAGCATGATGCTGCCTGCCATCTGGTCAGGTGAGCAGTCTGGGGGCAGCATAGGGGCAGAGTCACTGCAAACAGCATGCGGTCGCCACTTGCCCCCATTCTGCCCACACACCAGCTCTTTATGCGGGTCTGTAGAGGGCCACAGTCTGCACATGGCCATTATTCTTAAGAACTGAGAAGGCAAGAAAAATGGGAAGAGGAATTACAGCCATATGTAATCATTTAACCTAGCAATCAACAATTCTTGAATGGTTTTCATTGGATATGAACATACCTGCATTTGAAAGAAGACTCACAGCAAATACAACAAATAAAAGATAGCAAATCCCCATAATGATGATGAGGAAAAGGCAGGTTTGAAAATGTTCAGCTGGTAATTCTGTATCCCTAAAATGAAAGACACTGAGAGTCATACTGTACAGGAGACAATATTTTCTATGTCCTTTATAACTACTCTACTGTTTTCTACGTATTCTATTATTTAACTTGAAGCAAAAGTTATGATGTGTACAGTGCTGGACTTGGGACAACCCAATAAAGAGTCCTCTATCCCGTCTTGGCGTTTATCAGCTGGCCTTTGGGCACAACAATGGAATGGTTATTGGATTTATTTATTTTTCACATACTACAAAGTTAGCATCCATCAGTTTTTATATGTCAATCAATTATCTAAATTTTTACAATATTTATAATTCCTTTCCTCACCCTCACCCCCATTACAATCAATATAATACAATCCTGGTGAGTGCATCCTTTTAATTTGAGCTAAACTATATTTATTTCCTTTACTTTCAAATTCTGTTATAGCACATTCCACTGCACACACATACATATACATATACACACACATACATATACATATATGCATATAGTGGGACCTTGTTATCCACTGAAGTTTGGTTCCAGGACCCCCTCTGGATAGCAAAATCTTTGGATATTGAAGTCCCATTAAATATAATTGCACAGCAAAATGGTCTCCCTTATATCATATGGAAAAATCAAGGTTTGCTTTTTGGAATTTATATTTTTAGGAATATTTTCAAGCCATGGATAATTGAATCCAATTGTTCTTTAGTTTATATTAAACTTCTAGTTTTTTTTCTTCTAAGTCACATAATTAATTCATTCCTGTGTACAATAATTACTTTAATAATTTAATAATTACTCTTAATGAAGTTTGTAGAAAAGGGCATTGAGTTTTCCACACTATACCCATTGTTTTAGAATAATGTGCTCATCATAATTCCCTTTTCATTGAAATCACACAAGTGAGCAACATAAAGTTTGTGAATTGTCTTTTCCTTGTTTGTGACAGCTCTACAGTAAAAGGGAATAAAACTATCTTGTAGTACTACAAGTGCTTTTTATGGTTACTTCCTACCCTTTCCAGATAGGTTGAACAGGGCCTTTTGATTTTTTTAAAGTTCTACCTGTTTTAATATTTGTATGGACTTCAGGATATTTTTTAAAAAGTAAGAGGACTTAATAATGTCATGTACTGCTTTTTAACTTCTTTATTTTTATTTTTATAATTTATGTATTTAAATATTTTTCTCCTAAAATGTAAAGGTATAGGTAGTCCTGTGACATGAATGTGTAGGCATAACCAATTGTAGGGGGCAGCCCTAATCTCCGTTATAAAGCCAAAGAGCCAGGGTTGTCTGAGGATTGCTCTGGTAGTCATATGGCCAGCAAGACCACACCAAAACCTGTTACCTTCCCATTGAAGTGGTCCCTATTTATCTACTTGCATTTGCATGCATTTTAAACTGCTAGGTTGGTAGAAGCTGGGACGAGTGACAGGAGCAAACCCCATCATGCAGCACTCAGGTCTCAAACTGCTGACCTTCTGAGGAAGGGAGTTCCACAAGGTGGGAATAGCCACTAAGAAGTCTTGGTATCTCATGTCCTCATTAGAAAGACCTGTAGTGGTGGTGAAGCCAAGAGAAAATCCTCCCCTGAGCCTCTTAGTACTCTGGGAAGTTTGCATAAGGAGATAGAGGGAGCAAGCTTCTTTTCTGCTGCTCCAGAGACTAGGATGCGGAACAATGGATGCAAACTGCAGGAAAAGAGATTCCACCTTAACATTAGGAGGAACTTCCTAACAATAAGGGCTGTTCGACAGTGAAACACACCCCCTCGGAGTGTAGTGGAGTCTCCTTCCTTGGAGGTCTTTAAGCAGAGGCTGGATGGCCATCTGTCAGGTATGCTTTGATTGGGAGTTCCTGCATGGCAGGGGGTTGGACTGGATGGCCCTTGTGATCTCTTCCAACTCTACGATTCTATGATTCTATGATTCTATGTTTCTATGATATGATCTTTCAGACAGAAAGAAACCTAAGTGGGGATTATGTTATGCACTTACATTATAAGAAAGAAAGTAAAATTCATTATCTGCTAAAGAGACAGCATGGCATGGTTGTTTGAGCATTGGATGATGACTCTGAAGACCAGGGTTTCCATCCTGGTTTGGCCATAGAAACCTGTTGGGTAACCCTGGGCAAGTCACACCCTCAGCCTCAGAAGATGATAATGGCAAACCATTTCTGAAGAAACTTACCAAAACATGATAGGTTCACCTTAGGGTTGCCATAAATGGGAAATGACTTGAAGGTAAACAACAACAACAACAACAACAACAACAACATACTGTCTTGGATTAAACCTCCCACAAAATGATTTCTGTTTATTTCCCTTTGCTTCTCTGTTTCAGCCTTCCACTGATGTAAAGTGTAGGCAATTGAAACCTGGATGAACATAGTTAAACCTTCAAAGACATAGCTGTTAAACCTCAATATTGTCCCACAATAAAGATATCAATGAGAAGCAACCAAAAAGAAAGCAGAGCTGTTGAAATTCCACTCACTCACCAGCTTGTCTATAAGTCCTACTCTTTAGTAGAGGAGATCAAATTGGCTGTTATCAGAATTCATGTAAAATCTGGGAAGAAGGTATAATATCAGATCTTGTCTACAAAGGAACCAATGTACACACTCTCTCTTTATAAGCGTTCCATAGCTGTTCCATCCTTCTATGAATATATTCAGTGTAACCCAATCATCTTTCAGGAAGTATTTTCCCTGCACATTGCAGCTTCCAAAAATTGGCTCTGAAACACGCATTGTGTGTATCTGGATATTAACTTTCCTTTATAAGAATGGAAATAGCTGCAAAAATTCTTCTTGGCTATGGAAAAACATGAGAAATATGTTTACTCTTCTCCTCACAGGTGAAGTATGAGAAAATTAAAATGTTTTGTCTCTCACACTAGGATGGTGGGAATTTCCATCTGAAATTTGATGTCATGGATGGTTTTATTGCAACCAGTGCTAAGCTGAGCAATTAAACAGTTAGCGGGGGCTGGTGGGTTGCAATTGCCTTTTGTTGTTGCATGCTTTCAAGTCATTTCTGACTTTTTCTTACCCTAATGCAAACCTTCTACAGGGTTTTCTTGGCAGGATTTGTTCAGAGGGGCTTTGCCATTGCCTTCCTCTGAGACTGACAGAGTGTGACATCTTAGATCATAAGCAATAAAGGCAGACTAGTACATACATATTGACAACGGGATGCTGAAATTCTGTGGTGGTGGTGTTTTTGCAAGTGACTGGATTCAAATTTATCAAGACTAAAACAGAAAATGTTACAGAAAGAAGGGGGAAGGTATCTTTTATGGGAAGGTATAGTTTTTAAGAATATAGTAAAGACAAACTGGGATCCGTTTTCCGTTTTGGCTCCTTACATATTGCATTCTAACCAAAACGATCTGTTGAAGAAGCACTCTGTGTAGCTCAAGAAAAACACACACACTGTCGTTCTCAGAGACAGCTCCCAGAAGGGACTACAAATTTTCATTCAGTTGCATTGTTTCTTATCTGTTAAAGCTTGGAAATATTGCTTTTTTTGGACTGCAGATCCTATAGCTGGATGGGAGATTATAGGAGCTGTTGTCCAAAGCTTTCCCAAGTTCTCAATCTCTCTCTCCACCCCTTCTCTCCAGTGAATACTGCAATGCCCAACTTATTTTGATCAGCTAACACACATAGAAAGTGCACTCAAGTGTAGTGTTTAGCATGTTGCATTTTAAGTGGAAAGGTTTGGGTTCCCATCCTTGATGCAACTTAGATTTACATTGTGTCTTTATGACAGTCAATATCAGAGTTTCTTAATCCAAGCCCATATATTTATCTCTGAACTCAACAGAGAATACAGACATCCCATTCAATTATTCACCTATTCCTTTGTTTAATGTTACTTCTGGGTCACTGTGTTATTTTATCATAACATATGGCCCACCAGCTTTTGTTGGACTACAAATTTCAGCATCCCCCAACTGGTGTAGCCAATGCTGAGAAATCCTAGGAGCTGCTGTCAGCTGGATCATGGAAGCTGTGCTATTTGAGGGCACAGACAAATACACTTTGCAGTCTGTAGCCCCTAGAGCTTATGGTCTAAGAGGCACTAAAAAGCATCAGGCAAGCTAGACCTTGGTGACTTTAGCAAAGTCAGACTCTCTCAGACTCAGTGGAAGGCAAATCAGCCAGCTGAGTGTGACTTCTAGATGGACGTTATCAGGGCTGCACTTGGCTGGCAGCATTGGTGGCATTTTGAGAATGGCCCAGTATAGACTGGCGAAAAGTACCAGCCTGGGGCCAAATTTAGGGCTCAGTAGACCTGGGCATCCAGATGCATCCAGCCCTACTTTCACCATATGTGTGTGCATCTTCCAGATGGTGGGCAGCATAGCTGCATGTGTGCGATGCAGCACTCAAACGGTGCTGGCCAGAAGGGGTACGGTCATGGCGCACGAATGTGACAATTATGCCCCTTCCAGGAAGCTGCGTTCAGCAGCTTCTTTTTGCTCCTGAGAGGGAGCAGATCATTGCCATGGCATGTGGTTGCTACGACACCAATTAGGGGCATACAGGGTCGGCTTTTAGCCACCTGTCTGTACTGCCCCTATGATAATAACTGGCTGCATCCCAAATTAATATTCAAATCAGGAAAGATAAAATGAGTTTTTTTAGCAATGTGGTAAACTCCTCAGTTTCACCATTTACCCACTTTGAATTCATTTCTCCTCATCATAAAGCAAAAGTGTATTGTTTAATATTTGCTATATCCTCATGTAACTACTGTGGACATCTAGATTCTGTATATTCAATAAAATTCATTTTTAACAAGTCCTTTTTTAAAGCTCTATTTGCCTAAAGACATATTATTGCCATGTCTACTCACATCATATTAATACATCCTTTTCCCTCAGACATTTCTGGTAATATCATGCTATAGCCAGTTCAACACTGACTCAATCCACGACTGCTAAAATAGACTAAAGGGAAATAGCTCCAGTCAATTCGTTGGAATAAGAAGTCTAAAGGAAACTAAAGATACATGTAATGTTCAGCCATGATATTCTACTTGCTGGATCAGTGTACAGTGTCTCTTATCCATCCTAAGCATATCTCAGAGCTCTTCTTGGTGCTGTTTTGTTCCTCTTCCTTCCAGATAAATGTGACATCCAGATAATTAGAATCTAACTTGCCTTAAATGTGAAAAATGATTCCCACCCACCCTAGTCTCCATAGGACATACTGTATAAGAAAAACAAGAATAGTACCACTATGCAGAGGGATCTTGAAGAACCATTGAGTCTAACTGAGATGAATAAGTTGATAACATGAGCTTTCATAGACATTGGTTCACTTGGTCAGATGCATCTGAGGAAACAGACTCAAGTCTATGAAAGCTCGTGCTACTACCTTCTTTCTTTGTTAGTCTCAAAGTTGCTACAAGATCCCCTTGAATATGGATTTTCCAAACTAACATGGCTATATCTTTCATTGATACCAGAATAATATAATTTTTTCTAACACATAAATCTCATCATGCAAAGTAAAAAAACTAAACCCATAATCAGGGCCTCTGGCTGCCAGTTTGTTTCTGGAGACAATTCAAGGTGATGGTTTCTCATCTGAGGCTGTTCAAGCTCTGAGATCATAAGAAAAGGCCCTTCTTTCAGTTCCACCACCATCACAAGTATCATTAGTGGGGTCACAAGACGCTACCTATCCTGATGACTGCCTCTCGACTCTGGAACTTCTCTCCAAGGGAGAGCCCTGGTGGTTAAGTGCCTGTACTGCAGCCACTCACTCAAAACCATAAGGTTGCAAGTTCAATACCAGCAAAAAGGCTCAAGCTTGACTCAGGCTTGCATCCTTCCGAGGTCGCTAAAATGAGTACTCAGATTGTTGGGGGCAAGTAGCTTACAGTTATAAACTGCTTAGACACTGTTTAGGAGGTATGAAGCGGTATATAAATGAAGCTGTTGGTTTTGTTTGTTTGAGACTGCAATGGCTCCCTCTTTGTTGTTTTTCCATCAGCAGGCAAATCCTATCTATTTGAACAGGATTTTAATAGAGAAAATTTTGAAAAACAGGCTAAGAGGTGCTGTATTGTTTTGGACTCAATCGGGGGTTGGTTTTTTTTAAATTGAATCACATTCTATTCTTTTAAGTGCAGATCTGAACTATTTTGATACTGTGATTGGTTTAGTTCCATTTTAATGTTTACTTTTTAATGTTTTTAGTTGTATGGTTATTTTTTAAATTGTAAGCGGCCTTGAGTCTCAGTTTTGGGAGAAATGTGGAATGCCATTTTTGTATGCCTTAAAATTGTTTCTGACTTATGGTGACCCCAAGATGGAAATAGTCCATCTTGGCATGATTTGTCCAGAGAAGGGTTGCCACTGTCTTCCTGTAAGTCTGAAAGATGGAATACAAATAAATATAAACACTGGGAAGAACCTCCTGGTGTTAAGAGCTGTTTGACAGTGGAATATTCTGCCCTGTAGATTGGCAGCATCTCCTTCTCTGGAGGTTTTAAACAGAGGCTGAATGGCCATCTGTCAGAGGTGCTTTCATTGTGTCTTCCTGCATGGCAGAAGGGGGTTGACTGGATGGCCCTTGGAGTCTCTTCCCACTCTATGATTCTTTAACAAAAACTACAACAACACAATTTTCATTGCTTGCCAAAAGTTTTATTTTCTTCATAAATTTGAGTTGGATAGGAAAAATGTCATCTCAGTATCATGGACATTTCTGGAAGCTTCTCCACTCTATTCACTTTGATGTGTTCTCATTTTTACCTCCTCCCTAAGTTTGTTAAGGAAAAAGAACAATGTTTACCATTAAAACTTTCAATCCTGATATTATTACTACAACAAGAAGTACTACGACTAAAAATTATGATCATCATGGCCCTTAAGGTCCCTTTCAACTCGGTGATTCTATAGTTCAATTAAGTATCCCCCAGTAAAACCCATTTTGGGCCAGTTAGTCTACAAACAACCACAACATCTCAATTGGATACTCCAGTGGTCCTTGCTAATGTTCATGCTATTTCCCCACACCAGGAATAGTAGCCAATGCATGTCTTCAGATGATACAAACCAATAAAACAGTACAGAACACCATTCTAGGCCCCAAAGCCCATCATAGTGTACACTTTTAGTTCTTTCACACTAGCCAAATCTGTGATTTTCAAATTTAGGGCTCCAAGGCTTGTGAGCTATTATTAGTGCATACCAGGGCCAATTTTGTCTAATCAAATTTTACTATTTATTGCACTTCAGAAATTCAGCAGTCAATGCAGAGGATGCTGATTCAAATAAAGTATTTTGTATCCTGCCACCAAAATGTTAGCAAGCCCACTCCTAGCCATCTAAAGAAAACATTTGCTTATTTTAAATAGTGTTTTCCTTAAACTGCAGGGGCAAATATCTATAAGGCATTTTGATACCTATAAGGCCTTTTTGAAATCATCATGCTCCCTCTTCGTGATTAATTTTGGTGGCAAACTGCTATAACGCATTTAAGGTAATCAAAATGCAAGCAAACACTTACTTTGAATTTTGCTTGTTTTACATTTTTGGCTGCCTCTGAATTTCAGATGTGCTCTCCATTGCTCTGGAAGTTGGTTGATATCATGTTTTCCAACATTTTACAGATGAAAATTGGAAGACATCTGGCCAAACGACTTCAGTGTGTGGTCAAGATTGCAAAAATTATTAATGAAGGAGAAGACAAAAACTAGGAGAGGTTGCACCTATTTTGTTTTGCCTGAGCTGAGTGGGAATGGCAGGATACTACCCCTTTCTCTCGTTTCCTCTCCCTGCCCTAGTATTTTCAACTCACTTTGCATCAATTGGACAAAATTGAGAATGAAAGGAAAAAGGAGAGACAAACTGGGGCATTTTTAAAATAGATGAAAAGTGGTATTACCAAGGATTAATTAAAATTGTCCTTACCATATCAGGACATTTGGAGGGTATATGATATATGATGGAAAATTTGAGAGATAATAGTGGAACTCTACAAGCAGAGTAATTATTTAGAAAAGCAGAAGCTCAACAATTTTAGCAGTCCCACACCCACACATGATCTAGCTAGGGAAGAAATCAATTTAGCCATCTTTATAAGGCATGTGTTATTTATTTATTTATTTAAATATATGATGTTGAAAAATACAAATCCATTAGAAACATACAAAAGCAAATGTCCCACTAAGAAGCCTTTGCCGTTACATAAAGTAAACTGTGTCTTTATAAAACTTTACTTCTGTCTTTATGTATCTTTATAAATATCTTTATAAAGTAAAAGAATACCAGTGCACAATTAGCAAAGGACCATCTTCTTGAGGAAAATAAGAAATAGGAAAGTACTGGAGCATGTCACTGGGAAAGGTTCTTATCACATATATTCTCATGGAGTAGCGAGATAGAGGAAGACATAAGGTGAGTGCAGATGAGACCCCAGAGATAACAGGAAAAACACATGAACAGGTGTGGAAAAACACACAGGAGGCTCTTATAAATGTGCTGTGCCTAAACTTCTAGAGTGTGACATGAAAACTAGCAACTAGTGAGTATGAGCATAAGAAAGTTGCTGACTCAAACACTATAACCCCAAGATTTTGATACCTACCTCCTTGCCTTCACCCTCTATGGCCCGCTCTTCTCTTGGGACGAATTTGAGGGGAGTTAACTTAAATGGTTTAAAATCACTATGACTCCTTGCTGTAAGAACAGAGGAAGAGGATCCCATGAAGCAACAAGGGTTTCCATTTGAAAGATGGCACAAAACAACTTAACTACACACACAGGCATTTAGGTCAAGAAGAGGCCAGTTGATACAGTGGGCCCCTCCCTGTCAAGGAGATATTGCCTACAACAGGAGGTTACCTTTTTTTGCTCTTTATAGCCAACAAATACTGATTAGAGTGATGGGCTGGTACTTAGGAAGATCTGGTTCACATATGGCCATTACTCTCAAGAAACAGAAAACGACAGATTTTTAAAAGATGAATTTTAAATGTGGATTGTTTTTAGAATGTGTGTTTTATTTGTCCTTTCAAATGGTTGAATGTTTTTGTTATGATTATGAGAAACTATAGACCCATGTACCTGAGTGTGTACCTACCTGTGTCAGTAAGAAGAATTATTGCAACTGCAAAAAGAAGAAGGTAACAAGTCTTCATGGTTATGCCAAAGGCAGGCGTACAGATGTTTGCCTGGTATTTATGTGTGCCTAAGAGGACAGACAGCAAGAGTCACCTCATACATTGTTCATGAATTATTTAGATGTAATCTAAAATTGAATTCTGCACCATTGTGCGAACAGGACTGAAGACAAAAATTCACCAGTGCTGTATTCTGACTATCTCTTCTAGGAAATATGAAACTGTACTAGACTGATGCTGACTAGACGGACACACAATGCCAATGAATTTTCTCCTTTGTGTTCATAACAACTGATGGGGACATTATTCAGAACACCACTTTGAGGCATGAGAAAAATAGGAGGCAGAAGGAGGTATTTAGTTTCATAATGGAGAGCAATGAAGCAAACATTGCCTGTTCTTTCAGATGATTTTTAAAAAATACTTCTTTATTTTTGTCTTCCAAATTTTCTCCCTTGGTGGTCAACAATGTATAATATAGGGGTTGCTTCCTAAAAACACTGTGGCAAACTCCATTTGCTTTGATCACCCCCCCCCATGCCCCTTACCTTGCTGTACTCAGAAGCCCCACATTGCCACATCTGCTGTGAAAACAGGGTGCCTGACCATATGGGTGCTGCCAGGCACCCCACTTCCATGTCAGAAGCCCCCAGAGTATAAGCAACATGTGTGGGAAGGTAAGGAGTACGCACCCATAGTGAGTGCTGGGTTGGCACAGGGATAGGTATCTAAACACCCATTTGTCCTCATGACAACCCAGGGGCCAACCTAGGTGAGCACTGGGGCCAGAACAGCCTGGGCCCAGCCCAAACTATCCTGTCCCACCTACTCAGCCCCATAGTATGCCCAACCAGGAACAGCACATCTGTGAGCTGGTTAAGGTTCAGCAAATCTGCACCACGGCCTCAGACCACTGAAACAGTCTGAAAGTGAATTGTCTTGGGAATGACGACAGAAGCATCACAGAAGCAGAATATTCTTTAATTAATACAGTGTTGATAGTTTCTTCTGAATCTCATAGTTTGCAAGGTCTTTCTAGATCTCTAGATGAAAAGCTGATTCAGTACTGAATCTCCTCTCTCTCCACCATGCTTCATGGATCCTGGTTTGGGGAAATGTATGGCTTTCCTTCAACCACCACTAGGGTTGATGTTATCCAATGCAGTAATTCATGGTGTTACCGCCACCACCCTTGACCTTCTCCTATACCACACCATACAGAATCCTTAGTCATATTTTTATACTAACATTACTCATAAATCAAAATTCCCATATATCACCAAATGTAATGGTAATAGTTGTGACATAAACAACTGGCACAGTTAAAATTATACTTTTAAACTACAATATCATACATACAGCCTAAATATATTTACATATACATAGTTTCATGTGCTTAAAGTGAACATTTGGTAAAATGTGATGTTCTACAAGAATTTATTTTACTTTTTAAACTTTTTATTTTTTAAATTAAAATTAAATTTTGGAAATTTGATATATTAATTTAAAAAAAAAAACTTGGGGCCTCTTCTTTCACCTGCCAGTGAACCTTGCCCCACTCACACATCCCTTCAGCCTTTTAATGAGACACAGATTAATGCCACAGCCTGTTTCTGTCAAAAGGCAGATGCTTGATGAGAAGTGGTGCCACTCTCGTGTGGTCTGCAACCTCCCCTTGCACCCCCTAGTAATGTCACCGCCCTCAACACAACCTGAAGTTCAGTTTTCTTCCATTTATAATCATAATTAATATTATCACCTGTCTTTTGGGTACTGAATGTTACTCATATTCTTTCGCAGTAATATGGCATAGAATGATTCAATGAAACCTATTTTAAAGAGTCATCATGGTGTAGTAGTTTAAGTGCTGGACTAGGATTCCCAGGATTGTGCCATCTGCCCCAGGATGCTTCCTCTTAACTATGTATTAAGAACCCAAGCCCTCCCTCCAGTCCATCTGCCTTGGTCCAGGCCCCAGAGGGAGAGAAGAACCTTCCCCTTTTCCTTTTGTGTTGTCTTTTAGACTGTAAGCCTGAGGGCAGGGATCTGTCTAACTATAAGATTGTATGTACAGCACTGTGTAAACTTACAGCACTATATAAATACTACTACTACTACTACTACTACTACTACTATTGGTTTTTGGTGACTTGTGACAAACTTTTCATAGTTTTTTTCTGACTTGCCCAAAATCACCCAATGGGTTTCCGTCGCTGAATAGGGATTCAGACCTTAGGCACCTGGAATCCTAGGGTGTATCCACACAGTGGAAATAAAGCAGCTTGAAAGCACTTTAAGTGTTATTACTTGATGCTTTGGAATTCTAGGATTTGAAGCCATGTTAGATATTTAGCTTTCCCTGTCAGAGAGCTCAGATGCCCCGCAAAACTACAGATCCCAGAATTCCATAGCATTGAGCATGGAAGTTCACATGATGTGAAACTGCTTTATTTCAGCCTTAGCCCAATACTCAGACTACTACACCATACTGGCTCATCCCACATAGAGTAAACAAAATTGGATTAATTGTTGAATGGTGAGTCAATACACAAGATAATTTTGAGAACGCACTCACTTGTTTTGTTGAAGTAGAAGAGATCAGTTTGGTTCTTCTCAGGATAGAATGAAATCTAGGAAGAACAGTTCTCTTTATAAGAAAACCATATTGACAATCATGTTAATTCTTGCCCAATCATCGTCAAGGCTGATTGAAGCATTGTGCCTTTAGATAACATCAGTTGCTACAATAGATATATTAGCTGCCAATCTGTTATTGAGCACAATCCAAAGTGCTGATTATGATCTTTAAAGCTCTATATGACTCATATCCAGCCTGTTGAAAAGACTCTGTCTTCCCATATGAGCCTTCTTGATCTTTAAAATCAAACCAACAAAGCTTCTTCTTTGTTTTTTGTTTTTTAAAAAACCTAAGTATGATAGCAGCAAACTAATTCAGGGGCCCTAACTATAACAGTATTGCTTTCCAAATGCAATTTTTAAAGTTCTACTTTTATTGACCCTTAAGTGGGATGCCCCAACTCCGCCCCCAGGGCAGTGTGATGCCACATGCCCCTCCACATGGTGCATCGCATCACGGCACTCCTCTGGTGCAGCGTCTGCACAATGCAACACTGAAGGAGTGCCATAAAACTGTAGCACAGCAGTTATCACACCCTTTGCAGGGCACAAAAACAGCTGCTTTTTGTGGCTCATTTTTGTACCCTGCAAAGGCCAGATTGAGACCATGGTGCGTTGTCATAGACCATGGTGTCTATGATTCTATGATTCTATGTTGCCATGATCTGGTTGTAAAAGGTGTGGCTGCAGGGCACCCCTTAGGGGCGGTCTGCAGAGCCCCCGAGCAGTCTTTTATCTGTGGTTCCAAGATTCTAATGGTTCTTAACAGGGGAGCTACCAACATCCATAACCCAGACAAGATTAATCAAGTATGCCAATATTTCCAGAATGACAAATGTTAATTTCTTATTTCCTTAGGAGCAACCTGAGTTTGGAACATTGCCCCAAAATATCTTTCCAGGTAGCACATTTTAACACCAAAATTACCTTCTGGTTTTTCAAAACAGGAATTGCTTCAGACATTTCTGGTTCCATTTGGATGGTGATGATGATGATGATGATGATGATGATGATGATGATGATGATGATTTCATTCCATGAGGCTTCCAAAAAGTTTTATGGATAGAAATGTATGGTTACCCAATTATAGCTTTAATATCACATGCCAACAAAATAATGCTCAAAATACTGCAGCATAGATTCCAAGAAATTCCAGAGGTACAGGCAGAAATTAAAGAAAGGAAGCAGCACTAGAGACCACATAGCAATGATTAACATAAGCCAA
Source organism: Urosaurus nigricauda (assembly GCA_034509955.1). Lineage (NCBI taxonomy): Eukaryota > Metazoa > Chordata > Lepidosauria > Squamata > Phrynosomatidae > Urosaurus > Urosaurus nigricauda. Next base: position 372,474,996 of record JAOEGL010000001.1, on the reverse strand, counting down.
CATAAGATGGCTAATGGAGCACATAAAGGAATTCCAGTCAATGGTCCCTAAACTTTTTTGGGCTACTGCCCCTTTTCTCTTGAGTGACAATCCTAGCACCCCACCCCCTGGCATATTTTTTGATATGAGGTCTGCTGTTCTACTGCAAATTCAAAACAGCCATATTTCAGCCACTGTTCCCTTTGCACCAAGTCATCTTGGGAGCAGCAACTGAGCAGCTTGCTGAGCAGCAACCAAGAAGCTTCTTGGTTGTCAGTCCAGCAGCAAAGGCCAGTACGGGAGAGAATCTTTTTGTCACTGTTTGACTGGCTGCTCGGTCACTGCTCCCTGTGCACCCTGTCATCCTGGGAGCAGCAACTGAGCAGCTGGTGGTTTTTTGAGGACCCTGAAAAGAAGTTTCATGCAATCCTCATCCTAAAGACCACTGGTTCCTCTTGTCTTTCTTGCACATTAATACTTTGACCGAAGGCCCCCTGATGCCCTTCTTTCCTCTCACTAGGATTGATGTCTCCATGGAAATTATATTACCTTGTGCCACTTTTGATGGCACACAAAATGTCATCTTATACGTAGGAAGAATGAGATTAACTGTGGGGATAAGGGGAGAGAAGGGATGTGTTGCTTCCTGAATTACCCTCATGAAATTTTATTTCAGTCCCCAAATTTTAGCATAGCAATAATTTAAAACTTCAGTTGAGCACTCAGAATCACATGAAGAGTGAAAAGCCTTAATACTCTGATGGCAGCAGAGCCTCCTCCTGTCTGAAACTGAAAGTTAAACAGGATTAGTTTTGATTAATACTTGGATAGTGGACACCAGATGCCGTAGGTTACATTTCAGAGAAAGGCAATGACAAAACAATTCTAAATATTCCTTGCCTAAGAAAACTCTATAGAAGTGATGGGATCAGCATACTTTGACTTGGAACATGGAGGCACATACATGCCTGAGGCACCAAGCTATCTTTCTGGGGGAAATATAGGAACTTCTACAAAACTGGGAAATGTATTGTATTTCTTCTAATATGCACTGAATAAATAAAGCAGTTTGACACTGCTTTAACTTTCATGGCTCCTGGGATATGTAATTTGTAGCTTGTTGTGGCACCAGAACATTGTGACAGAGAAGACTAAATATCTCACAAAACTACAAATCCCAGAATTCTATAGCACTGAGGTATGGCAGTTAAAGCAATGTCAAACAGCTTCAGTTTTGTAGTGCACATTAGACTGAGTACATAACTCCACTTTGGAGACAGACATTTACTTTTCCTCTGGCCTGTGATATTCAAATTATCAGATCACTCAGTTTGCATTGTTCATTATCTGAACTCTGCAAAAGCAGTAGAAGATTTTTTTTTCCAAGCAAGAGCTGACATATCTACACAAGGAAAAGCTGATTCAGTGAAAGGCATAACCCCAAGAGCAGATTCAAAAGATTCATTATGCTCCCTTCTCGCATGAGAAAAAAACAATGCATTTCTGGTACTGTCGGAACTCTTGGTACCTCTCTCAGAACAGCATGCCCTCCAATATTTCACCCGTAAAATCCAGACCATGGGTAACTGAACAACATCAGAATATGGTCCAATGGGTGTGGCCAGGTAACAAAACAAATGGTTATGAATGAGGACATATATAAAACAAGCATTACAAGCAAAACAAACAACAAACAAAAAACACCACCCTGAAATTTATATACTCAGTATAGGAAAGCTGGAGGGAGCAAATGAGCCTACTGGGAATGTCAAACTTCTATCTCTCCTCTCCTTCTAGCTGCCATAATTGAAAGGAAAATAATTTTTCCCCTTTGAATTCAGTTTGTAGCAAATGAAGTAAAGTGAAGACAAAGGGAGACAGATGAGAGATAAACAGGAGACAGATGAGAGATAAACTGGGACATTTTAAAGCAGAGAAAGTGGAACAGCAAAGGATTGATTGGGACTGTCCTTTCTAAACTAAGGTTGTTGCACTGTAGCTGAAGATTCTGGAAGCTGAAGTCCAATAAATTTCCCCAGACTTTGCTTCTTGATGTCCTCAGATGATCTAAACCCTCTCCTCCTTGGGAAATGCTTCTAAGTGAATGGACAAGAGAGACTTGAAATACCACAACAATGGAATCTCATCTTATGGCTGCTGAAAGAGACCAGTGATCACAAAGGGGGACTGCTCCAATTACTAAGGAATTTGGGCTAACCAGTTTCAAGGAAATCCACTGATTAGCTATGTTTATTGCTTGCGGGAGCAATATAATGGAAAGCTTTTCTGGCATTCACTGCTGACACTACCTGGTGTTATGCATTAGGGATGTTATGAAACCTTGTTGCTGATCATATAAATTTTTGCAGTTTCTCTTTGCTGAACTCAAGTACTTTATATTGTATTTTATAATCTCTGAAATTTGGCACCTGCTTGACCAAAGTATGAGAATTTGCAAACACTTAATTTTAAGCTACAGGGCGGGCACATGTAAGCAGGGAGTTGTGTGGAGTCGAAGGCTTTCATGGCCGGCATCCATAGTTTTTTGTGGCACTTTCGGGCTATGTGGCCATGTTCTAGAAGAGTTCCTTTCTGACGTTTCGCCAGCATCTGTGGCTGGCATCTTCAGAGAATGATAGCCTGGAAAAGGATTGGAGATATATATCCTGTGTGACCCTGGGAAGGAAGGAGTAATTTGCAAATGTATTGTTCTGTTGCTAATGGCAGACCTCAGGGTGAGAGGATATGCAAACAAGGATTAATGTCTGCTAATTGGTGCTCATTATCTGCTGGGAATCCCCTGGACTTAGGCTGTTTCTCATTTGCATAGGTTGAGTCTTGACCTTGCTGTCCTTCAGGACTGGTAGCCTCTCAGGGTTACCTCTTTCCTGTGGAAATTGTCCAGGTGTTTATCGATTTCAATGGCCTCCCTGTGCATTCTGACATGGTAGTTGTTGGCATGGTCCAGAATTGCAGTGCTTTCAAACAGCATTTTATGCCCAGGATGGTTTATAGCATGCTCTGCTACTGCTGATTTTTCCGGTTGACCCAGTCTGCATTGTCTCTCATGTTCCTTGATTCTTGTCTGCACACTGCGTTTGGTGGTCCCTATGTAGACCTGTCTGCAGTGGCATGGAATGAGGTAGACTCCTGCGGCTCTGAGAGGGTCTCTCTTGTCCTTGGCTGAGCAAAGCATTTGCTGGATTTTCTTCGTCGGTTTGTAAACCATTTGAAGGTTGAATAAAAACACTGGTAGACCAGGCAAAACATATCTGTGAACCCCACTTCTTGGAAGATGACCTGAAACACCTGGACCAGGCTCTACAGGGCAATGGTTACTCCAGCGCAGACATCAGAAGGGCTGCCAGCCCCAGAAAAACCTAGAAGACTCAAGACAAGCAACCACCCAAAGGGAAGATATTTTTACCATATATCAAAGGAGTGACAGACAGAATAGGGAAAGTGGTGAAGAAACACAACCTTCATGGATCATCTGGAAATTGAACCCTGGCCTCCAAAGTCATAGTCCAACATTCAGACCACTACACCAATTTAGGTAAAACATGACTCTGCCTTGTTTTATTGAAGCATTGACTACTCCCTTTACCCACATATGGGTACAGCCAGAAACATTTTCCCAAAATGCATTTGTCATTCTGCACAAGCAGAGGAGAGCAATTGAATAAATTGAATTTATCTATGTGTTGACTCACTGAATCAACAATTAATTCAAAGGACCTACCACTGTTCTTCAGCTGTGTCTTCAAGTCTTCTGCAAGATTTATTCAGAAGAGGTTTGCCATTTTTTTCCTCTAAGGGTGAGCAAAAGTGACTTCACCAAAGTAACCCAAAGGCTTCTATTACCAATGGGGATTAAAACTTTGGTTCCCCAGAGTGCTAAGCCAACATTGAAAGCACTATACCATGCTGGCTTCGTGGTCAACTGCACTTGGGCCTAACCAAGAGGATTCAGGCTCTTACTCCATATGACCAACAGATATATGAATTTGTAATAATAATAATAATAATAATAATAATAATAATAATTTATTTATAGCCTGCTCCTCTGCCAAGACAGTCAGAGCGGGTTACAGCAATAAAAAATAACAAAGTAAAACAATATTAATATTGCTCTACCCAACCTCTCACCCCTTAAAATTAAATTAAACTATAGCAGATTAAAACCAAGAACAATTAAAACATGAACAATATTAAAAGCAAACTAACATTCAGTGGGCAGCGTAAGTTGTAGCATCATAGATGGTAATGTGATAGAAAGAAGCATTACTGAATTCTAGAGCTGGGAATTAAGAGATTTCTGGGAAGGCCTGCCGGAAGTGATGCATCTTTATAGCTTTTTTAAAGCATTCAAGAGATGTAACACAACACATCTCATCCGGCAGGCCATTCCATAGCCTGGGAGCAGCAGCAGAAAAGGTCCTCTGGGAGGTCTGTGACAGCCTAGTTTTCATTGGCTATAGCAGATTCTTCCCAGAGGACCGGAGTGTGCGGGGGAATCATACGGGGAGAGGTGGTCCCTAAGATAAGATGGACCCAAGCCATGTAGGGCTTTAAAGGTTAAAACCAACACCTTGTACTGTGCTCGGAAATTAATTGGCAGCCAATGGAGAGCCTTAAGCACAGGTGTTATGTGCTCTCTCCTGGATGTTCCAGTGATGAGCTTGTTGTTGTTGTTGTTGTCATGTGCATTCAAGTCATTTCCGACTCATGATGACCCGAAGGCAAACCTATCATGAGGTTTTCTTGGCAAGATTTGTTCAGAGGAGGTTTGTCTTTGCCTTTTCCTGAGGTTGAGAGAGTTTGATATGCCCAAGGTCACCCAGTGGGTTTCTATGGCTGAGCCAAGATTTGAGCCCTCATCTCCAGAGTTGCAGTTCAACTATCAAAGCACTACGCCATGCTGGCTCACAAAAATATATGGATGCAATCTTCAGTTTTTTAAATATGTAATGAGGCCACAAAGAGTGTAGTTATGAAGAACCAAGGTAACATCCTACTTTGTTCTACCCCAAACCTCTTCCTTGTAGCTTTCTTTTCTCTTTCATTCTTCAAATCTTCAAACTGTCCCCATCATGCTAAAGTTTATGGTGGAATGATGTGTGCCTAGATGTTCCTATTAAAATGAACACATAAACTTTCTAAAATAGCAACATGGCACATTGCCCAAGAGTTTTTCGAGGAACACATTTTTTCACAGAATGTACATTTCCGGGGACTTGAATGGCTGAAGATTGAACATTGGTAACAGAATGTACATTTCCTAGTGCTTAAATAGCTAGTACAAAAGAAACTGGAATTTTTCTTGGAGGAAAAGGGGAAACACACACACACACACACAAAACTTCATCTACTCTTAGCTATGAAGACCTGTTATATTTTTTGTATTGTTCTTACCTTGATGTCATTTCCAAATTCAGGTAAGCAACTCCTGCAGTCTTGGAGGAGATGTTACTTTGGCATTGCCTACATAGTTTAGGAAGAAAGCAGATGCCAGAAAGTCCATCTTCCTGATGGTAAAATCTGTGCAGCAATGAAACAGAATGCTAAAGATGGTTATGGACACTCTGTAATTGGAGGATATTAAGTAGAGCTTACATGAATACCACTTTATGTACTTTAACAGTAGATTCCTGCACTGATGGGAGGTTGGACTAGATTACTAATGGGGCATCTTCAGCTTTTATTATTTTATTACATCAGTTCCCAAACTTTAGTCTTCTATTTGTTTTGGCTTTCAGCTCCCATGAGTCTCAGCCAGCTTGGCCAACAGTCTGAATTTCTGGGAGCCAAAGTTCAAAACATCTGGAGGACCAAAGTCTGGGAACCACTATTCTGTCATTTACCTCTTAGGGTGCATCTCCACTGCAGAATTAAAGCAGTTTGACACCACTTTAACTGCCATGGCTCCATCCTACAGAATCCTGGGATTTGTGGTTTTGTGAGGTAACAGTACTCTTTGGCAGAGAAGGCTAAAGCCCTTGTAAAACTACAAATCCTGCATTATTTCTACAGTGTAGCTACACTCTTATTCTTCTCCCATGTTCTCCCTTTCCAATGTCAAGGTATTACACCACTGACATAAGGTAATCATTTCTCTGAGTAAAGAACTCAGGGCATTTTGTGACATTTAGCTTCAGTTAATATTAATTTTGCCAGGCATTCAGAATAGCAGTAAGAGACATCCAAAACTCATGGCATGCATAGTTGACAAGCTGGTAGTAGCTTTTAATAAGTTTGAATCCTCCCTAAATACCAGTGAAAATATTGATTTTTGTCAGATTTTCTATGTGTTTTGCTGTAAAATTAACACATTGTTTGTATTTATAAGTTGCATGATGCACACATTTTTGACTTTATGAAAGGCCTACAATATAGAATTTTTTTGGGGGGGGGCATTTGGTTCAGTCTATATGAATGGAAAAGCTTTTCAACCCTCAATTAGGGGACATGCCTTATAATAAGGGGCGCTTGGCAACCCTAGTCATAATGGTGTGGCCTTCTCATACATGCACAGCTACCATATTTCTCTGTCACCTCCCCCCACTACTTCCTAAATTCATATCTGAGGTGTCGAATGAAAGGAAATTGAAAATCTCTTTCATCCATTTTTTAATGGATTTTTACTCAAAATATTCAGAGGGTTCAAAATTTTAACTGCCATTTCGTCCATTAGTACTGCCAGGCACTTGTTTGTTACTGAAGCATCTTCTTTAGATTGAGATAAAAGAAGTAAAAGTGAGGTGTCATTAGCATACTGATGGAAACCCCCCCTCCCCAAAGTCTGGATAATTTTCCCCATGGTTATAATAATAATAATAATAATAATAATAATAATAATAATAAATAATAATTAGTTTATTTATATCCCACCCCTCTGTTCATGACAACCAGGGTGGTTTACAAGTTAAAACAGTACAGTCCCAAATCCCAGTATCCCACCCCCCCCCCCCCCCAAAATAGCAATTAGACAATTCACAGTTTAAAACATACCTTAAAATAAGGTACCATTGTTTTATTAAATAACAATTTCTTTTTTCTTGTTATACTTGCCAGTAGACCTTCTGTTTTATCTACAATTCATTGGAATGCAGACAGAATACCATGTTTTGCTGCAGTTTGCTGAGATACTACCCTGAAAATTATTTGGAGAAATATCCTAGAAAGCTTGACAAAGCCACATTTTCTGCCTTCCTTTTGTTTTTGTAATATTTTTGCATAAAATATATCCTTCTCCATTCTTGACCTTTGTTTTGTTTTGTTTTATTTTTATTTCAATATTTCTTTTCCTAAACAGATGACTCACTGGAAAACTGTACACAGTTTTGAGTAGACAATGAAGCAAGTGGTCCATCAAAATGGATGAGGAAATAGGCTTAGTTTTATCAAACAGAAAACTTCGTGCCGGACTGACTGCGTCCACATGGCCTCAGCCCTAGTTCTGACATGAGGCCACCATCTTGGCATGCGCCCAACCAACAACAAGTGAAGGTAACATCTTAGTAATCTTAATGTTTTATGTTACCACTGTTTAGAGTCTTAGGGCAGCCAAGTCTACTCTAATTGAAGAGTGACAAGTATAGAATCATAGAATCATAGAGCTGGAAAAGAACACAAGAGTCACCCAATCCAGCTTCCTGCCATGCAGGACTATACAATCAAAGCACTCCCGACAGATGGTCATCCAGCTTTCATTTGCAAATTTCCAAAGGAGGACACTCCAAGGCAGCACACTCCACTGTCAAACATTTCTCACTGTGAAATGGTTGAATAACTATATGAAATAACTCCATGTGGTTTTTTTTTGTTTTTTGGTCTACTTAGGATTTCTTCCACACTTTCCTTGTTAACTTTGTGTGTGGAGAACTTTTGAAGAATCTTTAAGCATGAGATGTTACATTGGATTATCCTATGATACCAAGTTATTTGGACTTTTGTAACATACATTTGAGTTCTGTCCATAATATTCTGTTGTTCTGTTATTTGAGATTTTGTAACTGAGGTGAATTCTGAATTTTGTGGTGGGGGGTGGGGGTTAGCAGCTGTAGCCATGGGTCTTGCTGGTGGGATTTTATTTAGATCAGTTTACTGGCTTGGCTAAAAGGTCCCTCAAGACCGTTTCCCTTATTTATATCAAGAGAAAATAGATCAAGGGAATATTGCAGAGGCAGAATTCTCTGAATGAAGTGTTTCTTTTATTAAGGGGGATCACACACCAATCCACATTCACTTACACATACACTCCAGGACTAAGGAAATCAGAATTTAACTTGGAATAGATGGAGGCTGAACTAATGGCAATGCTTACACAAGATGAGGCTTTACTCCGGATCCAATTGTGAAGAGAATAGTGGGGGACACAGCCATTCTTGACCCTGATGTCTATGCAATGGGTTGCTGTTTTAAATTGTAATTTTTACTATATTGTTTTAATTGATGTTAGTTTAATTCAATTTTAAGGGGCGGGTGGTTGGGTATGGGTCGTGTATATTTTATCTTGTATTTTTTAATTGATGTAACCCGCTCCGATTGGATACAGAGGAGTGGGCTATAAATAAAACATTATTATTATTATTATTATTATTATTATTATTATTCTGGTGAGTGGAGGGAGACCAGACATACAGAGATTGGTCAGAGTTCACAGCAAACGTCCAACTATCCCACTAACAAACGATTTTGAAGATCTTTTTCAGGAAAAAATAAAAGCCTGAAGGCAAAGGTGTTTGTCCTACATCAAAGCAAATCAAATCTACATTGTAAAGGATTGCTTGATTTGACAATGCCCAGGTTAAGAATGAAGTTTTACATCAGCCTTATTGGACTTATCCTGCCTCAATTGCCTGTTTTCCTGACTTTGGAGGTGTTAAAGTTTCTCATTTGAAACTCCCAAACTTTTCTGTTTGATGTGTACATGGGGTAGTGTGGATGTGCTCCCATGCTTCAAGTATCATAGCTGCCCAGAATACAACATGAATTTAGGTGGAATGTCTTTTGCTGTAGTTTGAATCCATTGCTCTGTGTTCTAGTCTCTGGATCAGCAGAAAACAAGCTTGCTCTTCAATATGATATCCCTTCAAATATTTAAACATGGCTGTAATGTCATCTTAACCTTCTCTTCCTCAGACTAAGAATACCCAGCACCTTAAGGTATTTATAATAGGGCATGTTTCAAAACTTTTCACTATTTTAGTCACCTTTCTCTGGACATGTTTGTCAACATTTTTCTTGAACTGTGGTGCTCAAAATTGTACACAGTATTCCAGGTGAGGTCTTACCAAAGAATAAATTGGCACTATTATAGAATCATAGGCCTGATCTAGATTGGCAAAAAGAGGTGTGTTGATGGCTGCATGAAAGTCCAGCCTTTAGATGAGAAGAAGGGAAAGTGTGCCATGAAAACGCTATTTTGCCATTTTAAGGGAGAAGAAGCGCCTTTAAAAAGGAGCTTGATTTCCCCACTCCTTTTTTTAAAAAGGGCGCAACATCGCTACTGCATCTAAAGGCTAAGGTGTAGTTGCACAGTTAAATGGGGCTCTGTATCTTTAAAGCGCCCATTTAAAGGCAGCGATACAAGTGCGGAGCATAATGGATCGTGGGTTGGGAGCATGCGTGGTGTGGAGTTCACTTCTAATTAAAACGCTCAATGCCCTGCAGGTGTAAAAGCTGGGGTTTAACCGCACAGTTTTTTAAAGCTCCCAAACCCTAGCTCCAGCCCTAATCCGAACCCTAGACATGCGCAGTAGGGACTCTGGGATGCCATTACTGTTATTCTACTGTAAATAACATGTCAATTCATTCACAAAATAAGGGGGTTCATACATGATGCACCAGTGCAACGGCACAGTTTAAAAAGGCAGAGGAACTGCAATGATAATTTGACGGATCCCGCAGATTTGCCGGCTGCCGGCTGCGAACTGCGCAATTGCGCAGTTCCCAGCCGGCAATGAAAATTTGACTGTATGGTGTACCTTTGCAATTGCGGAATTGCGCAATTCGCAGCCGGCAAGGGAAAAAAAATTAAAGGTTCAGCACAGCTAAAAGCCGCGTTCCTTGCCGCCCATGTAGCTGCTCCGCCTGTGTTTGTAGCGTTCTGACAGCTTCCCATGTAGCTGCTGAGCCACAGAAAAGACTTCAGGTAAGTCGTTGCCACACCCCTCAGTCTAGCTGCCCTGTAACTTTTAAATGCACACCTGGGGCTTGCAATGTAGCTGCTAAGCATTACGGTAAAGGCAACTTCATGTCACACTTTCCTGCCAATCTAGAAAGCCCTCTAGAATCATAGAGTTGGAATAGACCCCAAGGGCCATCCAGTCCAACTCCCTGACATACAGGAACTCTCCGTCAAAGCATCCCTGACAGATGGCCATCCAGCCTCTGCTTAAAGACTGCTCCAATTTGATGCCAACCTCTTCTTCAACTAAGGTTAGAATCAGAAGCAGTGTCTAGAAAATCCTGAGGGAAATTGGTCTCCCCATTGAGCATGCTGAAAAAAGGAACACATGACTATAACTTACATGCAACATGTTATACTTTCTGCTCCAACCTAGTTTCAACACTATAGAATGGAAATTGAAAACTAGTAAATTATGAAATCATGAAGAAAAGGATGTGTTTACCTGGGGTGTTTATGAGGGCCAGATCCAACAGCCAGGGCTTCAGCTTCTTCACCTTGTTGGAAGACATGTCTATGCAGGTCAATGACACCAGTTTCCTCTCACCCTCACCATGACTTATGTACACAATGCAGGGCCAAAGCCCTGCTTCAAGGTTGGACTGTTTTCATGAGGGAAGGATAGTGCCACACTAAATTTGCCCTATGCTTGGCAAAACAAACAAACAAACAAAAAACCCTCACCTTTTGTGCCAGAATTTTCAAGAGCAAACATGGGGTAGCTGACTACACACATGTCCTACTGTGCTACCTGGTACTGCTCTGATCTCAGAGGAAGTGACTTGTGCCAGTAGTGGTGGTGCCATGTGTAGACAGCCACCCAGAGTCATTGTGGAGTGCATAATTAAAGGGGGGGGGGCAATCTGGGGCATCTTTGGGGTAGAAGCAAAAGGAATTCCATCTTGAGAAGTAAGTTCCCAAGGTAGTTCCCAAGAGAAGTTCCCAAGGTATTGGGACTGACTTTCGGATATTACAAAGGAGTGACAATGCAGAGCAAATTATGACAAATTATGGAAGAGCAGAGGAGAATGTCATTATCCACTTCCTTACTACCTAAGCCATAATATTTGTTGTTAATTGCTACCAGGTTGACTTCAACTTATGGTGACCATATAAATGAGAGGCCTCCAACTATCCCTGTTGTCAATTCTTGCAAATTCAGGACTGCAGAATTCTTGAGTGAATCTGTTCACCTGTAATGCAGTCTTCCTCTTTTGCTACTGCCTTCTACCATACCAAGCATTATTGTCTAAAGGTATGACAGTAACCCCAATGAAAAATGGTAGGGAAAAGATTACTCATTTGACAGACCTGTCTTCTATATATTATCAAAATTTTCAAATTATTTCTATCCTTGGGCCAATAGAACTTGCATTTAATTCACAGTAGGGTTGTGATTAATGCTTGCACATTTCCTTGACATGGAAAGAATCCCATGTAAATTGCTAACCATAAGAAAGTCTTTTATCTTTTGCTTTTATGTTCAAATGAAAAGATAAGAATATTCTTCTTCCGTCAGTTGCAACAATGATTAATCTAAATCCATCTAGAGTAGACCACAGAATCAATGGAAACTTAGTGCTTGTCTGCACTGGTCAGAATACTTCGAGAACAATTTGGAGTATACTGGTCCTGCAGGTGCACCAATTTCTGCATGTTACTCTGTCCTCTGTTCCCATGTCACAGAGGCTGTCTGCAACTATGCCCTACTTAGCTGCCTGGAGCATTCAATGCCACCACAGGTGATTTGCTTCTCAAGTCAGAATGAAGTGCCCAGCTATGGTCGCATGGCTAAGTGCCTAGTTCTGACCTTAGAACGAGTGACCCACAGCAATGACCTACATACTGGGTGGCTCAGTCCACACATGCCATGCTTATAATAACAGCAATTTTCCAAAGAAACGGCTAAAGTTTGCTAACTGGTACCATACTTGCACAAAATATTCCAGATACCTTTCTAAGATGATGTTCTTCAATACTTAAGCCAATTGTATTCCTACTTCCTTGACTACATCTCACCAGAATGGAGTGGGAGAGATTGAATTTTGGAAGATTCTGCCACATTGATAATCCCTTTCCAAATGCCAGTAAAGGATGCATTGAAACTACATGCCAGAACTAAAATTGACATATCATGCCCAAGTGTCCCTTGTCTTCTTGGTTTTAAACTTACATCTTAAATATTTTCATTGCTCATTTGCTGGTTTTCCCATTGTATAATTGTTTGGAATACTGCCACTTTTTCCTCCTACTCATTTCAAACACAGTAGAATGCACAAGAAATATTTGGCTTCGATAATATGATACTGTTTTTTATTAACAGAGGATTGTCAAATGATTCAGAGCAAAGATACTTCTGTGGCCCATCAGGTCTTCAAAAACTATGTATGGTACTAAATCAGGAACTTATGAATCCTCAGTTGGAGAACTGCCAGAGAGGATGGTTCTATCTGTAACTCAGAAGAAAAACTGAGACATTGAAAGGTTAAAAATTAATATTGGCACAGAAAAGAACACTGGCATTAACACAGTCCCAGTTTCAGAACATTCCAACCTAGTCTCCTGTGATAGTCACTATCTCCTCCCTCTTCTTCTATTTGACATCTATAAATAATTTTTCAAGTATTTCTGATAATGCTTCATATACTTCCATACTGGTTGCCCTATTTGTCTTACATTGCATCTTCAGCCTCTTTCTTTGCCTGTGACTCCTTAAGATCCACTTCTTTAGTAACTCTTTCCTAAGGCCTAAACCTTAAGAGCGTTCCAAAAATATTCACTTTAATGGAACACCAAAGGAATCTATCCACAGCTACATTTATTTTTCTTGACTGCAAGTGTTCTGTTGCACTGCTTCTCATTAATTATTGGAAACAGTCTCCTTGTTTCTATGACATAGGATCATGGCATCATAGAGTTGGAACAGATTTGAATGGCCATCTGTCAGGGATGCTTTGATGGAGAGTTCCTGCATGGCAGGGAGTTGGACTGGATGGCCCTTGTGGTCTCTTCCAACTCTATGATTCTATGATTCTATGATTCTATCAAGTTCAGCCTACTGCCATGGAGAAAGACGCAAAGCAGCCCCAACAGATGTAATATTTTACACGCTCTCTCAATTATTTTAGGCGTTGCAATGTGGTAGTGGTTGGAGGACAAATCATCGTGTGTGATCATCCTATGGGTGTCTTGTTATTGACATTGCTCCATCAGATCATCATGATAGTCAAGCTCCATGATGCCTTACTAGGCTGATGTAATACTTCTAATCTATTTTTTATTTTTTATTTTTTGCATATCTTTGATTTAAAGTTTAAGTGAGATGCATAGAATGCATTGGGAATGTATGCCAGCACTCTTGTTGGAACTTTGAGTTATTGGATACGTGGGGTTCACTCTCCCCTTGTGAAAGGAAAGGAAAAAGCCAATTTTCTTCATCTTGTTCATTTCTATATTTCTTTCTTCTTCTATTTAGTTACCTATTTATTAAGTTATATATAAACAATATATATATATATATATATATATATATATATATGGGCTTTCTAGATTGGCAGGAAAGTGTGACATGAAGTTGCCTTTTCCTTAATGGTTAGCAGCTGCACCACAACCTTTAGATGGAGCTGCGCTGTTCCGCAGTTTTTAAAAAAGAAGCTGGGAAAACCAGCACCTTTTTAAAAGCGCTTCTTCTCCCCTAAAACACAAAAAAAGCATTTTCATGGCACACTTTCCCTTTTTCTCATCTAAAGGCTAGAGTTTCATGCAGCCATGAACACACTTCTTTTTGCCAATCTAGAAAGCCCCATTGTTGCTTTTGTTGTTGTTGTTGTTGTTGTTGAGTGCCTTCAAGTCTTTTCCCTGATGTAGACTAACTTACACCAAGCCTTTATTGGCAAAATTTGTTCAGAAGGGAGTTTGCCATTTCTATCTTCTGAGGCTGAGACTGTGACTTGCTCAGGGTCATCCAGTGGGTTTTCATGGCCATGCCAATATTTCAATGCTGGCCTCCAGATTATGGCACGGACAGTGAAGTAGAAGGACAGGGTAGCATGCCTTGTTCCTGAGACCTAGGTTCAGACTACAACACAGACAGGGAAACAAAAGGATAGGGGGATGTACCAGTACTTGAAACAGATAGTGACACCCACCAGCAGCCACAGCACAGAGACATGGACTCAACAGTACCTACCGCAGTTGAATGCAGATGTGAAACGGAGAGGCTATGATGCTAAGACTGTTTAAACATGAAATGCTCAATTATCAGGCAACAGCTGTGGGAGGCTGCCAGACCATCAATATTCCAGCATCTCCCTTAGGAAGTTGTTGTTGACAACCAGCCATTCTGGAAGAAGCAACATTTTCACCTCTAGATTGGGTGACCTTGGGCAAGTCACATGCTCTCAGCTTCAGAGAAAGGGAATGGCAAACATCCTCTGAACATAACTTGCCGTGAAAACCTCATGGTAAAGGCTTTGCCATAAGTCAAAGGTACACAACACACAAACACACAAGCACCAAATGTATTCAGGCTTTAGAACTATCTTGAAACGAACTATGTAAGGTGTTAAACAAGATTAATGAAATAGGTTCAGCATCTTCGCTAATTCCTTTGAATTAAAGATGACTGGCTGGAAGGAATTTACCTTATTACTGATATAGAAGCTGTTAACTACTATGCCTTATTATTATTATTATTATTATTATTATTATTATTATTTGCTAATTTATTACATCCTTGTTGCCCAACAAGTGACAAGTCACAGTTACTTACTGTTTCATTACAATTCCTTCTAACTTTTTACATTCATTAAAGCCTTTTCCAACAAGACTACATTATCTGAACACTCTCACCTTTGCATACACTTACTGGAACTTTGAAATCTTCTTCATTCAGCTGGTGTGGGGATAATGGGTGGCTTGTCAATGGTGCCATAGACCAGTTTATTCTTTCTGTGGAATAGAAGAGAAGAAATTATTTGCCTAAAAGAAGTGTAGTAGATGATTTAATTTCCCACATGAGTCTGAGAGTGTTCTCATTTTTCTTGGGATAATAATAATAGTAATAGTAATAGTAATAGTAATAATAATAATAATAATAATAATAATAATAATTTATATCTCGCCTCTCTGTACTCAGGCAACCAGGGTGGCTTACAACATTTAAAAAATATACATATCATATCCCCCCAACCCTCCTCCCATTAAAATAGAATTAAACAATTTGCAATCTAAAACATAGTAATATAAAAGACAATTTAAAACAATTAATAACTATACAAGCAAACATCAATATATAAACTAATTGGACAGGAAACAAGATCAATACCTTACTTATTCTTTCTGGTGGCCTGGCATCTATTCAGGAAAGGCCTGCCAGAAGAGATCCGTCTTAACAGCTTTTTTGAAGCTATTTAAGGTGGTCATATGACGGATCTTGTCCAGCAGGCTGTTCAACAAACTGGGAACAACAGCCGAGAAGGTCCTCTGGGCAGTTGTAAACAACCTTGTTTTTATTGGTTGTAACAGATTTCTGCCAGAGGACCTGAGTGTGAAGGGAGGATTATATGGAGGAGGCGGTCTCAGAGATAGGTTGGACCCAAGTCACTTAGGGCTTTAAAGGTAATGACCAACACCTTGTACTGGGACCAGAAACTGATGGGCAGCCAGTGGAGAGATCTTAGGATTGGAGTAATATGGTCTCTTCTAGATGTGCCCGAGACCAGTCTGGCTGCCATATTCTGTATTAATTGCAGTTTCCAGACCAAGCATGAGGGTAGCCCCATGTAGAGTGCATTACAGAAATCCAGACAGGAGGTTACCAGTGCGTGCACTATGGTCTCAAGGTCCCTGACAGGAAAGGGCGCAGCTGGTGTTATCAGCTGGAGCTAATAACAGGCACTGCTAACATTTACCTGATTTGTCATCTGAAGCGACTTAGAAGGTGTAAAACTTCATAAAAGCAAATTAAAATTAAATAACCAACCCAATATTAATGGCAATTTCAAAAACAAAGAACAACAATTAATTAATGTAAAATTTTATTTACATTTCCCTGTTTCCTTAACATTGAAATCCCTCTTCCCCTTCCTTCCCACTCCAAAACCTAGTTAATAAGGCAAATAGGTTGTCAACCCCTACCCAAAAAAATCTACTGAAGAAGGCAAATAGATTGTCATTGTCTATCACTGTAAATCTAACACATCTTCAGGGTATTGACTAATGGGTTGTATGTTGTTCTTAAAACTTAACATACACTTTTCCAAGGGGAAAAAAAGTTTGATCAGACGGTGGATTAAATGCAGAGTTTGCAAGAGCGAAAGCTATAATTAATTGAAACATTCAATAATGGCATGGGGGGGGGGGAGTAACTATTCAAAAATTATCGAGTGAGGATATATACGGAAGAGATTCCTGCATTCAGGATGCCACTACTGGGAAGGCATTGATTCATGCTTCCTCATTTTAATTTCTCTTGACAATTAAGAAAACAGTTTCCAAACAAAGAGCAACTGTTTCTGCACTGTAAAGAAAGGTTTGCCATTGATCAATTCATAAACTATGTTTAATTTGCAAGAAGGGGAGAAAGTGGAGAAACCACTCAAAAGCAGGAAGACATTCTGTCCTGTTACCTTCACTTCAGCAGCTGACTTCATCTTATTTTCTGACACCACTTTCTCAGCTCTCATGAATGTCATTTGCTCCTCTTGCTGCCAGAGACTTTTGTTATATTCCATGTTAATGGGGCAATAAATTCCACATATTAGTCTGATCTTTAAAGGAGATCAGTAGTGTCCCCAGGGTTGGTGTCACCCGGTACAGTAACTTTAGGAGGGCAACAACAGCAATCTCTCTACCCAAAACCTCCTGACTCCTGGGCCTTCCTTTCCCAAGGGTGGGAAGGACGGCAGCTCATGGAGTACATGGTGGAGGGGCTTGGCTGGGGGTCACCTGGAAGAGGAAACAGTGAGGGTCTCTTCTGTGAAAGAGAGGGCACTGTGAGAGAGAGTACCATAGTATGGGTCCAACCTATCTAGGGGATTGCCTACTTCCGTACAATCCACCCTGCACTCTCAGGTCCTCTGGGAGGAATTTATTGCAACCCATAAAAACCAGATTAAAGGCAACCTCCCAGAAGACGTTCTCTGCTGCTGCTCCCAGACTATGTAATGCCTTGCCAGAGGAGATCTGTCAAATAACCAGCCTAGACAGCTACTTCTCTTCCAGCAGGCCTTCCCAGAATAGTTCAATCTAATTTCTGTACTCTGCCTACTTTATGTAACCACTGCCTCTACTAGAAAATTGTTGTCATTTTAACAGGTTGAATTTTTAAACTGTATTGTATTTAATCCTGTTTTAAAGGGGGGATGTGTCAATGTATTTATTGAGAATATGTATTATTCCCATATATTCTAGACATATAAGCCACCTTGATTGCCGCAGCAGAAAGGCAGGGTCTAAGAATAAAATTTATTTATTTATTTATTTATTTATTTATTTAACTCTTCTTCCCACCTGTCTACCTCTACAGTGTTCAGCCAAGCCACCTTGCTACTGCTGTCACCAAAATACTGAACGAAGAGGATCTGCTGGCCAAGCAAGAGAGAGAGGAGACACCTTTTTCTGCCCAGGCACCAAAATCACCAGACCTATAACTTTGGCACCTGCTCCTGGCACCCAGCAGCCTTTTAGGATCTGATGGAAATGCAGGCAGGGCAGGAAAAGAAAGAGATCCCCTTTCCCACCCCACCAGCAAAGACCCCAGATTTGGAACTTTGGCACCCCTTCCCATTAGTATACTGGGTGACAGCCCACTCCAAGGTGTTGCTCAGTGTTCTCCACATTTGCTGCAGTCCCCTAATGATATCATTGAAGGAGGTTCCAGCCACATTATGGATAGCTTTGTCTGTAGACTTTACAAAATCCAAAGTGGATTCATAGCCTCATGAACACAGAAGTTACCAGCTGCCACTGCTTGATGTCTTTGTGCTCCATCTTAGCACTCTCATTTGGGACACAGAGAAAGGAGGACTTCTTTAATTTTCCTTTCTTTCAATGAATTTGCATGAGGCTGGGTTTGCATGCGTGACTAATCTTTCTCACTTTCCTCTGAATTACTGTACATCCTTGCTTGTGATTTCCCGATACTGCTTGGCATCGCAGTGTTTCTCTTCTCTTGAACATGAAAAAATTGGCTTTTTGACTGTGCTCCTTCTTCATTTAAAGTGAATCTTAGATACTCATCTGGAGTCAATTTCTTGCACATCCCCCAGTATATAGTAGATTAACCAATTCAGTTCATTCAATTCATGTACTCCTTTTGACAGGCAAATGGAAAGTTAAATGAAGTGGGAAAGGTTTTATCCTTACCTCATACAACATACCCAGCCTCTATCACAAAGTCCAACAGATGTGTGTGTTGAAGGACATTCCTTAGGTTCACAGTAGCCATCAAAAATGACACACAGTGCATGATTTGCTATATATGCAAAGCCTGTTCCAACAAAAAGACAAACTAAAATGAAAAAAGTGGAGAACAATTGGGAGCATAACAGTAAAGGGCAAAGTGCACCTTGCATTTTAGTGAGCCCATGGCTCCCCAGGCATTAAAAAATTGACATTGTAAAAACAAACATACAAACAAACACACATTGACCTCAAATGCTCTTACAAAATCCTCTGGAGGCATAGAGTATTTTTGCCATATTATGCCTCTTGATATCATTTTGGGCCTGAAAGTGGTCTTACAAAAAAAGAAAAGGAAGGAAAAAGTGAAAAGAAAAAGAAACCAAGTCACAGACATGAAGTGACCCTTGGCTACTTCTTGTTGCAAAAAAGACCTCTCTTGGCCTAACATGGGGAGAGAAAACAGGGCAAAAATCTCCCCTATAGCCCACAGAGTGCATTTGGGTTCATTTGACTGATGACCAGTTAGAAAATCTTCAGTACAGCATTTATTTCAGTGTTTTGTTTTTCTTGAGTATATGAATTAGATAGCTGAGGGTGCATGGTTGTGTCTAGGTTGTGTGGTTTGATGCAATATCCAGTGTTTGCTCAGTGGGCCTAGATTTGGTGTTAGCAGTCCAAGTATGGTCAAGAGCTTTGTCTTTGTTATCATTTGCCTGGATAATATAATCACAAGGGGATAGTGTCTGGATCTTCCACACATAGAGCACAGCATAGCCCCAAAGGGCTGACACAAGAGTGCATTGCATATAAGTCATGATTTCAGGTGTAGAAAGTTACACTTTGCATAGAGAAAGTTCCCTACAAAGATATTTTCTGCTTGGATTTTTTTTTTCTGCATAAAAGTAAAGACAAAGTTTCCCCCTTCACATGAATGTTTAGTCGTAACTGACTATAGGGGCGAAGCCTATTTCCATTACTAAGCAGAAGGGCCAGTGTTGTCCTAAGACTACTCCAGTGATCATGTGGACAGCATGACTGCATGGAATGCTGTTACCTTCCCACCAAAGTGGTACCTATTTATCTACTTATATTTGCAAGTAGGTTGGCTAGGTTGCAAGTAAGTTGGTAGGTTGGCAGAAGCTGGGACTTATGATGGGAGCTCACCCCATTATGTGGTGCTTGGACCTCAAACTGCCTGCCTTCTGACCTTAGGATTGTCAGAACTGGCATCTTAATATTTTTTTTCCTGTTTTTCTAGATAGAAAATGTCATTTTCTGTGAAACAACCTACACTTCCTAGAATAAATCCTAGGCTGTGGGGTTTTAATGGCTTTATCACAGTGGAGAGAAAAACAAGAAAAATATGCATTCTAACCTAAGAAAATGAAATCTATTCAGATTTACATGCCTGTATACTACATATAAAGATACATACAGTGTGTTTGTGGTAAGAAAAGCTGCACCATCTTTACTTCTGAGACCAGCCACTTCACTCGAAGGAAGCACCAGTGTGTTGGTGGTGGTAAGAAGAGCTAAACCATACTTACTTCTGAGCCCATCCACATTACTCAGAGGAAGCACCAGCTGCCTGCAGAGGTATCAGCAGCAGAAAGCCAAGGCAGTGTTAGTGATGGCAAGAGAGAGGCTCCCGCTTGGCCCCAGGGATTCCACCTCTCCCCACACCACCGGAAGGAAGAGAGGCCAGCGGGGTGGAGCCAGCTCGGGGCATAAAAAGCCCCAGGAAGAACTCCCCCCACGAGCGCTTGGACTGCAGTGGCGGTGGCGGCTCCTGCTTGGCCCCAGGGACCCCACCTCTCCCCATGCCACCGGGAGGAAGAGAGGCCAGTGGGGCGGAGCCAGCTCAGGGCATAAAAAGCCCCAGGAAGAACTCCCCCCCACCAGCGCTTGGACTGCAGCGGTGGCGGCGGCTCCCGCTTGGCCCCAGGGACCCCACCTCTCCCCTTGCCACCAGGAGGAAGAGAGGCCAGTGGGGCGGAGCCAGCTCAGGGCATAAAAAAACCCAGGAAGAACTCCCCCCCAACCAGCACTTGGACTGCGGCGGCAGTGGTTCTTGCCTGGCCCCAGGGACTCCACCTCTCCCCACGCCACCAGGAGGAAGAGAGGCCAGCGGGGCGGAGCCAGCTTGGGGCATAAAAAGCCCCAGGAAGAACTCCCCCTCCCACCAGTGCTTGGACTGCGGCGGGGCTCTCGCTTGGCCCCAGGGACTCCACCTCTCCCCATGCCACCAGGAGGAAGAGAGGCCAGCGGGGCGGAGTCAGAACGGGACTTAAAAAGCTGAGAACTCTCTACTGTAATTCCCTGAGCTTTTTTTTTTTATGAGACTAGGCTTAGCTTTCTGCAGGATTCCCTCACTTTCCTTTTGTCTAGCGGTCTATCTGGACCCTTCTCAGCATTCTGTTGGTGATGGAACTGGTTTGGGTCAGGGGGCCAATATTGAGGTGGTGTGGGGGCAGGGAAGATATGGTGGCAACAGAGTGGGGAAATATTACAAAAGAAGAAGGGATTGATGTTGGTACCTATCCCTTCTTCAGCCCACTCTGTTTCCCAGGATAGGATGGAGAGCGCACCAACCGCACCACAATCCCTTAATCTGCTCCTTTGTAATTTCAGGTCGGCCAAAGGTAAGACTCATATTATCCACGACCTTCTAGTGGATGAACCCGCCAACCTGCCATGTTTTACTGAGACCTGGCTTGGTGATGCCAGCACTGCCACGTGGGCTCAGGCTCTCCCAGCCGGTTACACAGTTAGTGAGCAGATAAGGGAAAGTGGGCGGTGTGTGTGTGTGTGGCCATAGTCCATAAAACCAACTTGACTTTGATCAGGAAACCTGTCCAGAAAACAGCCCAAATCGAGTGTGTGTACCTGAGCCTGAAGACCAGGGATAGTTTGGAGATTCTGCTACTGACCACCCCGTTATCTAGCAGTCTCCCTAACTGAGTTGACTCAGCTGGTTTCTGAGTTGCTGTTGGAGTCACCCAGACTTCTGGTTCTGGGCGACTTCAACATCCCCCTTGAAACCAGCTTATTTGAACTATCTGGAGCAACTCAGGAGTTCATGGATTCCATGGCAGCCATGAACCTTTCCCAATTGGTCAATGGGCCTACCCATTGTGCAGGTCATACACTCATGGGGTTTTTAGTACAGAACAGGAGTATCCATGGGCAGAGGTAATTTTGACCTCTGCACTGCCGTGGATGGACCATTTCCTAGTCAAACTGGAACTAAAAGCCACTGTCCGTCCCCCCGCGGGTGGTGGACCTATTAAAATGGTCCGCCCTTGATGGCTCATGGAACCAATTTGTTTCCAGAAAGCCCTAGAGGGTTTGCTGGTTGAGAACGCCGGTGATTCTGCTGAAGCCTTGGTTGACACATGGAACCTTGATGTCTCCAGGGCTATCAACAAAATCGCTCCCGAGTGTCCTTTCCAACCCGCTTCGAACTGAAAACCCTGGTACATGGAAGATCTCAGGAAGATGAAGCGGATTGGACAACGACTAGAGTGCGATTGGTGAAAGACTCGCCTCCCATCTGACAGAGTTTGCTATAGACTGCACCTTCGCAGCTATGGGAAGGCCTTAAGTACAGCGTGGAGATCTCTCTGCTCTACACGTATCATGTCTGCAGAGTCTCGCCCAGCAGAGGTGTTTAGGGTGGTGGGGGAGCTGATGCAGGTATCCCCGTGCCAAATCCCTTACTAGAACCCACGACAGCCTGCTGTGAGGTGTTTAATATCCACTTTGCAGGCAAAATCTCTCAGATCAGAGCTGACTTGGACGCCAATATTTGTTCAGTGCCCATTGGTGAGGTCAGTTTACTGCTGTCAGTTTATTGGATGAATTTCAATCAGTGAGTGCAGATGACGTGGACAAGCTCCTTGGACATGTGAGGAAGACAACTTCTCTCTCGATCTGGGACCATCTTGGCTGGTCGTCCAGAGAGGGGAAGCATTGAAAACATTCCTTCAGGATGTGATCAATGCATCTCTCAGGGAAGGCATTGTTCCACCCTCTCTCAAGGAGGTGGCCATGAAGCCCCTCCTGAAGAAATCTTCTTTTGATCCCCTGGACAGGAACAACTATAGACCAGTGTCCTTGCTGCCTTTTCTCAGCAAGGTGATCAAGAGAGCGGTCGCCTCCCAACTCCAAGCCATCTTGGATGTAGCCAATTATCTAGATCCATTTCTAACCAGTTTCAGGGCAGGATTTGCAGTGGAGACAGCCATGGTTGCTCTGACTGATGACCTCCACCTGAGCATGGACAGGGGTAGTGTGACCCTGTTAGTGCTCCTGGACCTCTCAGCAGCCTTTGACACAATCGATCATGCCATCCTTTTGAAGTGACTAAGAGAGTTGGGGATCGGTGGCACCGTGCTCCGGTGGTTCCAGTCCTTCCTCTCTGGTAGGTCCCAAAGGCTGAGGCTCAGGGACAGTTGCTCTTCCAAAACTGAGCTTAATTGTGGCATCCCTCAAGGCGCCATCCTGTCCCCAATGCTATTTAATATCTATATGAAGCCGCTGGGTGAGGTCATTCGGAGACATGGAGCTCAGTGTCTTCAGTACACTGATGACACTCAGATATATCTCTCCATGACCAGATCGTCTACCCAGACCACAGATGGAGTCTCTCCTCTCAATGACTGCCTTGCGGCGGTAATGGACTGGATGAGGTAAAACAAATTGAAATTAAATCCATACAAAACGGAGGTACTCACAGTCACAGGACCGAAGACGGGATTGGGAATACACCTCCCGGTCCTAGATGGGGTCACACTCTCCTTGAAGGACCCTGCTCGCAGTCTGGGGGTACTCCTTGATTCGTCGCTTCATATGACTAGTCAGGTGAATGCGACGGTCAGGAGTGCCTGTTATCAGCTTCGGCTGATACGCCAGCTGTGCCCTTTCCTAGAGATGAGGGACCTGGAAACTGTGGTACATGCTCTGGTAACCTCACGGATGGAATCATAGAATCATAGAATCATAGAGTTGGAAGAGACCACAAGGGCCATCCAGTCCAACCCCCTGCCATGCAGGAACTCCAAGTCAAAGCATCCCTGACAGATGGCCATCCAGCCTCTGCTTAAAGACCCCTAAGGAAGGAGACTCCACTACACTCCGAGGGAGTGTGTTCCACTGTCGAACAGCCCTTACTGTCAGGAAGTTCTTCCTAATGTTGAGGTGGAATCTCTTTTCCTGCAGTTTGCATCCATTGTTCCGCGTTCTAGTCTCTGCAGCAGCAGAAAACAAGCTTGCTCCCTCCTCAATATGACATCCCTTCAAATATTTAAACAGGGCTATCATATCACCTCTTAACCTTCTCTTCTCCAGGCTAAACATCCCCAGCTCCCTAAGGCGTTCTTCATAGGGCAAGGTTTCCAGACCCTTCACCATCTTAGTTGCCCTCCTTTGGACATGCTCCAGTTTCTCCACATCTTTTTTGAAATGTGGTGCCCAGAACTGGACACAGTATTCCAGGTGGGGCCTGACCAAAGCAGAATAGAGTGGCACTATAACTTCCCTTGATCTAGAAACTATACTTCTATTGATGCAGCCTAAAATTGCATTGGCTTTTTTAGCTGCCGCATCACACTGTTGACTCATGTTCAGCTTATGGTCTACTTGGACTCCTAGATCCCTTTCACATGTGGTCTCATTCAGCCAGGTGTCCCCCATCCTATATCTGTGCATTTCATTTTTCCGCCCTAGGTGCAGAACCTTACATTTCTCTGTGTTAAATTTCATTTTGTTAGCGCTGGCCCAGCTTTCTAGTCTATTCAGGTCATTTTGAATTTTGATCCTGTCCTCTGGGGTATTAGCTACTCCTCCCAGTTTAGTGTCATCTGCAAATTTGATAAGTATGCCCCCAATTCTGTCATCCAAATCGTTAATAAAGATGTTGAATAGCACTGGGCCCAGGACAGAACCCTGTGGGACCCCACTGGTCACTTCTCTCCAGGATGAAAAGGAGCCATTGTTGAGCACCCTTTGAGTTCGGCCAGTCAACCAATTACAAATCCATGTAACAGTTAACTTGTCTATCCCACATTTTGCAAGCTTGTTTGCAAGAATGTCATGGGGAACCTTGTCAAAGGCCTTACTGAAATCGAGGTATACTATATCCACAGCATTCCCTTCATCTACCAAGCTGGTAATTTTATCAAAAAAAGAGATCAGATCCGTTTGGCATGACTTCTTTTTCTGAAACCCATGTTGGCTTTTTGTGATTATGGCATTGGCTTCTAAATGTTCACAGACTCTCTGCTTAATGATCTGCTCTAGAATCTTTCCTGGAATTGATGTCAGACTAACTGGACGATAATTGTTGGGATCCTCTTTTTTTCCCTTTTTGAAGATGGGGACAACGTTTGCCCTCCTCCAGTCTGCTGGGACTTCTCCTGTTCTCCAGGAGTTCTCAAAGATTATTGCCAATGGCTCCGATATCACCTTTGCCAGTTCTTTTAATACCCTTGGATGTAGTTCATCTGGTCCTGGAGATTTATATTCATTTAGGTTAACCAGGTATTCCTGTACTACCTCTTTACTTATTCTGTGCTGAATTTCCTCTATTCTGTCTCCTGTTCCATTATCCTTAGGTTGAGCACCCTTTGCCTTTTCTGAGAAGACTGAAGCAAAGAAGGTGTTGAGTAATTCTGCCTTTTCTCTGTCCCCTGTTAGCATTTTGCCATCTTCTGCACGCAGTGGCCCCACTGTTTCCTTCTTCTTCCTTTTGCTGCGGACATATCCAAAAAAGCCCTTTTTATTGTTCTTAACCTCTCTAGCAAGCCTGAGTTCATTCTGCGCTTTAGCTTTTCTGACTTTACCCCTACATGTGCTGGCTATTTGTTTGAATTCCTCTTTCGTGATTTCTCAATTTTTCCATTTCTTATACATGTTCTGTTTAAAACTTCACTCAGTTGAAAGTTCCTTAGTCATCCATCCTGGCTTCTTGAGACATCTTCCATTTTTCTTCCTCATTGGAACTGTTTGAAATTGTGCCTTCAATATCTCCCTTTTGAGAAACTCCCATCCGTCTTGAACTCCCTTTTCTTTTAGTATTCCTGACCATGGGATCACTCCCAGTATTTCTCTAAGTTTATTGAAATTAGCTCTCCTAAAGTCTAGAGTGCGTGTCTGACTATGCCTTGCTTCTCCCTTCCACTGTATTATAAACTCCAGGAGAACATGGTCACTTCCACCTAAGGATCCAACCACTTGCGCCCCATCAACTAGGTCTTCCCTGTTGGTTAAGATCAGATCTAAAATGGCTGATCCCCTTGTTGCCTCTTCCACCTTTTGGACAATGAAATTGTCTTCCAGGCAAGTGAGGAATTTGCTAGACTTTGAGGATTTGGCTGAGTTTGACTTCCAGCAAATATCAGGATAGTTGAAGTCACCCATCACTACTACATCTCTCTTTTCTGAGTATGTGATTATCTGTTCTAGAAAGGCATCATCCAATTCCTCTGCCTGAGTCGGGGGTCTGTAGTAGACTCCCACAGTAACATCCCTGTTATTTCCCTCTCCTTTAATTTTTATCCAGATGCTCTCCACCTGGCTTCCAGTATTGACTTCCTGCATCTCTTCACTGGTGTAAATATCCCTGACATATAATGCTATTCCTCCTCCTTTCCTGCTTGGCCTGTTTCTCTTAAAAAGGTTATACCCCTCTATTTCTACATTCCAATCATGAGACTCATCCCACCAGGTTTCAGTGATGCCTATTATATCATATTTCCCTTGTTGTGCTAGGAGTTCAAGTCCTTCCTGCTTATTTCCCATACTCTGTGCATTAGTGTAGAGACATTTAAGACCATGTGTCCTCTTTACTTGCTGCTTTTGCACATTTTTTTGCCTCCTACTGTTGGGTCCTTGCACTGTTTGCCTTGTTCCCTCTATGCCACTTGGACTATTCTCTCCATCCCTTTTGCCTTCCAGTATAATGTCTCCCTCCCCCACATAACTCAGTTTAAAGCCCTCCTGATCAGATTCTTCAGACTGTTGGCAAAAACGTTTTTGCCAACTGGCGTGAGATGCAGTCCATCCCTTGCCAGAAGTCCCTCCTCATGGAACCGCAGCCCATGATCCAAGAATCCAAACTGTTCTTGGCGGCACCATCTACGGAGCCAGTTATTCACCTCTGCTATTTTCCTCTCCCTTCCTGGACCATGCCCTTCTACGGGGAGTAGAGATGAGATGACAACCTGTGCATCCATCTCTTTCAGCTTCCTTCCCAGAGCCTCATAATCCCTTTTGATATTCTGAAGGCTGTGCCTTGCAGTATCATTGGTTCCCACATGAACCAAAAGAAGGGGGTATTGATCAGTAGGCTTGACAAGTCTTGTCAGCCTCTCCGTCACATGATGATCTTTGCCCCAGGGAGACAGCACACCTCCCAAGACATCTTGTCAGGCCCACAAACCACTGCTTCTGTACCCCTCAGCAAGGAGTCCCCCACCACGACCACGCGCCTCCTCCGAGGCTTAGCAGTGGCCGTTCCTTTTCGTGATACTCTCAGGCTCTCCTGCTCTGTCCCTGATGTCTGTCCCTGCTGCTTTTCCTCATCATCTCTGACAACAGAGAGAGATTCAAAGCGATTCTGTAGCTGCAAGCCGCTCACAGAACGTTCCCTGGTTTCCTTACTTCTGTGTGTGACCTTCCTCCAAGCATCTACCTCTGTTGTATGTGGAGTGACCTCCTCCGCCCCAACAACTTCCTCTATCTGTTTCTCACCCAAGACATTCTGGTCTAATCTGTTCAGGAGAATCTCCTGCTCTCTATGATGCTGGAGTGCAGATATCTGCTCCTCTAGCTGCTGTACTTTCTCTTCCAAGAGGGCTACCAACTTGCACTTGGGGCAGGTGTAGTTCGCCACCTCTGTAGGCAAGAAGACAAACATCCCACAGGTGTTGCAGGTGACTGCAGCAGGGCCTTCAGTGTCCATACTGAGAAGTCTTAAGGAGGCACTGAAACAAGACTGTGGGCTTCCCTTGCTAGACTTGGCCTTTATTCCCAAGCTCTGTCACTGAGTTCAAGTCACGGGGCCTATAGTTATGGACTATTGCAATGCACTCTACATGGAAACTACAACTGGTCCAGAATATGGCAGCCAGGCTCATCTCAGGAACATCCAGGAGAGAGCTCATAACACCTGTGCTTAAAGCTCTTCACTGGATTCCAATTAGTTTCCTGGCACAGTACAAGGTGTTGGTTTTAACCGTTAAAGCCCTACATGGCTTGGGTCCATCTTATCTCAGGGACTGCTTCCTCCCGTATGAACCCCCCCTCCCCCACACGCTTCAGTCCTCTGGGAGGAACCTGCTACAGCCCATGAAGACCAGGCTGGTGAAGAACTCCCAGAGGGCCTTTTCAGCAGTTGCCCCCCATCTGTGAAATGACCTGCCCGATGAGATGTGTCTTATAACTTCCATTGACGGCTTCAAGAAAGCCTTAAAGACGCACCTTGTCTGGCATGCCTTCCCAGATACTAGCTAAAACCCCTGGCTCCAAATCAGGGTACATACCTTCCCAACCTCCACCTTACACTCTTTCCTGTTTAGAGCTAGAAATCCTTGTTTCAGGCATTTTTGGCCTAATTCATTGCACATGTTTTATTGTATATGTTTTTAATCTATAGTTGATTTAATCCTTTTTTAAGGGGAGGGATGGGGATGGATGGGAATATTTTAATCTGTTATGTTTTAACTCCTGTTGTAATCCGCCCCAATTGCTTTGCTCAGAGGGGCAGACTAGAAATAAAATAACAACAACAACAACAACAACAACAACAACAACGGCCTTGCCTCTGAGACCAGCTATTTTACTCAT
This sequence comes from Urosaurus nigricauda, assembly GCA_034509955.1. NCBI lineage: Eukaryota > Metazoa > Chordata > Lepidosauria > Squamata > Phrynosomatidae > Urosaurus > Urosaurus nigricauda. The sequence continues at coordinate 372,446,573 of JAOEGL010000001.1, read as the reverse complement.
AGGAAACATCAGCTGCCTGCAGAGTCATGGTCTGCAGGCTATATTAGCAGCAGAATCCCAGTGGCCAAAGTGTGGTGCCAAAGGGCATCGCCTGTTTGGTGCATGTTTGGTTTCTGGATGGTATTTTATGATAGCTGGAAAGACTAAGTGATGGAATTGGCTAGCTGAGAGTTTTAGATTTTATCTAATTAAAATAATAATTGAAAGCTGCTCTGATAACCGCAGGGTATAAATAGATTATTATTATTATTATTATTATTATTATTATTAACAAACCCCTGGCTGAGCTCACAGAACAGGTCTTGGAATTGGTTTTGGAGTTGCCTACACTTTTGATTTTGGGCAATTTCAACATTCAATACGAGATCAGTTTGTCAGGTGCAGATTGAGACTTTGTGGCATCCATGACAAACATGGGCCTATACCAACTGATTTCAGAACCCACATATGCAGGAGGTAACACCCTTGATGCTGTCTTCATATCTGAGCATACAGATCTGTGGGCGGAGGTTACTAATATCTCTGAGCTGTTAGGGAGAAGATAATTTTTTTTAGTCAGAGTTAGTATAATGGCTACTATCTACCCCTGCTGGGGTCATGGACCTATTAAAATGGTCTGCCCTCAAAGGCTAATGGAGCCTTTAGGATTTCAGAAAGCCTTAGAGGGTCATATGGCTGGTATCACCGGTGATCCCATTGAAGTCCTGGCCAATAGATGAAATCAAGACATGACTAGGGCTACTGACATCATTAGTCAAAAAGGCCCTTTCTAATCTGTTACTAATCGGGCCCCAGGGGATGTCAGAGGTCTGAAACAGGAAGAATGATGACTGAAGCATAGATGAAGGGAAACTCAACTTCTATCCAGCAAGACATGCTATAAAGAAAATCTTTGTTCCTTTAAGGTGGCATTGCATGCAGGGAAGAAAGCTTTCTATCCTGCACATATTGCATCTGTGAATTCGTATTCAGCTGAACTGTTCAGGTGGTAAGAGGTTTAACTCAGACATCCTCTTCCCTGAATGCAGTCCTAGAACCTTCAGCAATTCACTGTGATGCTTTTAATGATCATTTCATAATTAAAATCTCTCAGATAAGAGCCAACTTAAATGTTGTCATTGTAGTGGAGGTCGACATTGGGGTCTCCAGTGACTCTGTGAGTAGGATTACACTGAATGAATGCCTGGAGTAGATAATGGGCTGGATGAATAAAAACAAAGTGAAGCAGAATCCTGACAAAACAAGGGTGCTTACTGTCAAAGGTCCAAATCTGGACCTGGAGGTGTGTCAACCAGTCCTGGATGGGGTTACACTCCCCCTGAAAGACTGTGTTTGCAGCTTGTGGATGGTTTCTGGAACTCTCACTCCAAATAAGCTCAGATAGATGTAAAGTGCTTCCTATCAGCTTCGGCTGTGCCAGCTATGCTCCTCTCTAGAGCTGGAGGACATAAAGATGGTAGTGCACACAGTAGTAACCTCAAGGCTGGACATCTGCAATGCACTTTACATTCAGCTACCTCTGTACCATATTCAGAAAGTTCAAAACACAGCATCCTGATTGATTACTGGGACACTGAACAGTGATGATAATTAAATCAATATTTAAAATCACTCCATTGGCTGCCAGTTAGCTTCTTGGCAAGTTACAAAATGTTGATTATTACCTTTAAAGCCCTAAATAGTTTGAGTCCAGGTTATTTTAAGGATCACCTCCTTCAATATAATCTGCCTCATATGCTCAGGTCCTCTGGTGTACATTTACTTCAGTAAGACAGGACTAAATTGGCAACTGTCAGTTGGAGGACTTTTTCTTCAGCCACCCCTAGACTGTGGAATGTCTTGCCAGAAGAGATTTGACAGTTGAATATACTGTCTGAATTTAAAAGAGCACTGAAGATTAGCATCGTCCAGCAGGCTTATCCAGATGATTTTGAAACTGTGAATTTTAAATGATGAATTTTTGATGTGGATTATTTTAATATGTGCACATCTTATTTGTCCTTTTAAATTGATGTGTGTTTTAACTGATGTTGTTTGTTAATTGTTGTTGTCCCCTGCCTCAATCCATGGAGAGAGGTGGGAAGTAAATAAATAAATTATTTATTTATTTTTATATTTGTAAACCAAAAGGAGGTCTTTTTAAGTTAGGTAGCTAAAAGCAAATTAACCAGGACACTTAGAGGCAAATTCATAGAGAAACATTAGGGGGAGAAACATCAGAATAGAAAAAATCTCCTAAGAAAGGACATAATATTGCTCAGAAATATTGATAAATTTTCTCTTTGTCTGTCGCAAAGGGTGTTCTGATATGTTTTGACATAATATGAGGGTATTTGTATGTTTCTCAATGACTTTTCACATTCCAAGACTAATTTAATGAATATTTCAGTTTTGCATAAACATCAATATTTAGGGCAAGAATATAATTTTGAGGACAAGCTCAGTGTTCTTGGTACAAAACATTATAGGTGTTGTGCACCAAATGAAACATTTTGTGTAAACAAATAATTTATAAAAGAGTCTTGAAAAGGGGGGGGGGGTAGATCTTCCATAATCTTGCCCAGTTGAGCAGAAAACCTTTGAAAATATTCATGTGCAAGAACAAAATAAGATTTGTGTCCTGTTTATTGGGGATGAAAGACAATTTACCTGGATCAGGAAGGGCAATCAAGGCAATGAACAGAAGAAGATAACAGGTCTTCATATCTAGGAAACAGGAAAGGCAGATATTTCACTGGTAGTTCTGTATCTCAAAGACCCTAACAGAGATACAGGAACTATGTACTACTCTATGAACTTTATACCACTCTGTGGATTTAAAGACGTTAATTTATTTAAACAACAGAAATATGTCCTAGTAAATGTTTAAACCAACATCAGACAATAGAAAGACACCTTGGACATAGAACACCTCCATACAGAGAATTTCTTCATGGCCCTGAGCATAGTGGGTGTACTTGGAAAGGAAAGGACACCCACTATGCCCAGGTGTCATGTCACACAACACAATTATAGCCCTGTTAGTCCACTTTAAGTTCCATTTTTCTATCCTATGGAATGCTTGGTTTGTAGATTGTGAAGGTGTAATTCTGGTTAAATATTTAAAATGTTCCTCCTTAAACTGCAACTACTAGGATCCCATGGGATGTTGCCATGGTATTTAAAGTGAAATACAGAACTAATGTGAATGCCACCACCCACCCCCCAAAAATATGAGGGGGTTCTCCAAGAAGGAAAGTATTATGGGTATTATGGGTATGGGTAAAGCACAGCTTAATTAGTAGGAAACATAGTAGTTGTACTCATTGAAAATTAAATGGAGAACAAGACAGTTATTGTGAAGTTGAAGTTTTTCATGGCTGGTATCCATTGCTTTTTTGTGGGTTTTTCAGGCTATATGGCCATTTTTTAAAAGAGTTTATTCCTAAAATGGATTTCCTACAGTTTTTCTGGAAACACAGTTTTTCCCTGCAATCCCCCCCCCACAGTTTTTCAAAACCACTGGTTTTTAATATAAAATGTGGGTTTCTTGAGTGTTTGGCACACAGATGCATTTTCACATACAAAAGAAATTTATACTTCCGTGCAAAAATGTCACAGGTATTCCTGCATAGAATACCCCAGGATATATACATCTGGTCAAAACTACAAAGAATTTGTGCTATACTATACTAATGCTCATCCATTTTGACGCACAATAAAACTAAAAAGAAAAAGAAAGAAAGAAAGAAAGAAAGAAAGAAAGAAAGCTCATTAATGGTAGAATCATGATTATGTCATATTAGCAGCCTACAAAAGGAAATAACACCCCTTAGTTTGGGCTAAAATTCCCACAGATTACTAGACATGAGCACAAAAGAAGCCTTGGCTCTGAGTCTGCAAGAAGAGTCTGCAGGGCTATTGATGATAGTTTCACTTGGAGGTCTCTCATTTATATAGGCCCAAAATACAAAGGCCAGAAGAATGTGCTTCCAGCCCCCAAAGACATCCTAAAGCCACCACACAAAGGAGCTGTTTAAATCTGGCTCCTGGTTGTAGCTGCCTTGGGAATGCAGTGCCAGCCTACTTTGGGATCAAGCCATACATTACAGTCCCAGGAGTGGCTGCTCTTTATCAGCTGTGTGTACTTCACCCCATAGCCACCATAAGTCTATCTAATTAAGAGACCCCAGTTAATCAAAGTAGAGAATTCTGTCAATACCAAACATTTGCAATGTTTTGAACCCAGAGTAAATTGCAAGTTTTAATTAACATAGACCCACTGCATCAATGAGATTTACATAAATGTTGCCTTCAGTGATTCACCCAAAGATCTATTCTTCTTGGGCTAGGTATTCAATTTCTGCTTCTAATTACTAAGGAAATGCTCATTTTAAAAAGCTTGAAAATTATATGTATGTATATATATATAGGTCTTAATTTAACCAAGTTGGCCAAGCCACCTGGGAAGGCTATTTTGGAAAGGGTAGGAAAAGGGTAGGTTTGGGGATGAATCAGAGTGTTTTGTTTTGCTTTTTAAAAATCAGTTACAAAATACTGAGTGCTATTTCTACTGTTATAGGGATGCAGTTGCTCAGTGGTTAAGACACTCACTCTGAGAATCGCAAGGTCAGCAGTTTGTGGCGCAAGTGCTGCATGATGGGGTGAGTTCCCATCACTAGTTCCAGCTTCTAACTACTGCCAACCTAGTAGTTCAAAAGCATGTAAAAATGCAAGTAGATAAATAGGTACCACTTTTGTGGGACAGTAACAGTATTCTGTGCAGGTGTGCTGGCCACTTGACCATGGAGTCATCTTCACAAATGCTGGCTCCCTCAGTTTCGTAATGGGGATGATCACTCCCCCTTACAGTTGGATACAACTTAACAATCACGCCAAAGTGGAAACCTTTACCTTTAAAAAAATTTCTAAAGTAATGAAATTTCTCCATCTCTCTATCCATATGGAAAAGACATTATATGTTGCTTTTAAGAACATTCCCGGAGGCAGCATATGAACATTAGTATTATTATTATTATTAAATGGAAGTTTTTGGTGGCAAATGATAGTCTGATGTCAGGCAGAAGAAGCTTGTTTTTTTGTGCTGCTCCAGAAGTGGACATGGATTAAAATAGCAGGGAACAAGATTCCACCTAAACATGAGGAAGGACTTCTTATACACAAGATCTGACTTACAGTGAAATAGACTGCTTTGGAAGGTAATGGCTTCTCCTTCCTTGGAAGCCTTTAAAGAGAGGTTGGATGGCCATCTTTTGTGAGTGCTTTAATTTTCTGCATGGAAGAATGATAGACTAGGTGAGTCTTGCGGTCCATTATGATTCTATGATTATAAGACATGAGCACTTCACTTCAAACACCATGGCATTTTTGAGCTTTTTAAAACGAAGACAAAGGTCCAAAACACACTGCAGAAATAATCCAATTTGAGACCACTTTGACTGCCCTGGCTCAATGCTAGAGAATTCTTTGAACTGTAGTATTGTGAGACATTTAGCCTTCACTGTCAGAGAGTTCTGGTGCCACAGCAAACTTCAGTTCCCAGGATTCCCTAGCACTGAGCCAGGGCAGATAAAACAATCTCAAACTGGATTATTTCTGCAGTGTATTTTGGAATAAAGATAACCAGTAACAACAACAACCCATATGTTTACTGTATTCCAGGTCTCACCCCTTTTTAAACTCATACCTTCCATCATGTTTTTGCCCGCAAACTACATGAAATGTAAAGTGTGGCTGAAAACAGACTAGCCCATGGGAAATCACTGCAAGAGAAAGGGTAGAACTACTTTAATCCAATGTGCTCACCAGTTTGCCTACAAGTTCCAGTCTTTGCTAGATGAGATCAGTTTGATTTCAAAGGAAGATGGTATTGTCTCCTCAGGCAACCACAGGATGTCCTTTAAAATAATAATAATAATAATAATAATAATAATAATAATAATAATAATTGATCAGCTTTCCCTCTGAAATTTATGCTCAGCCTCATGCAATCATTTCCAGAGAGGGACTGGGCTCCTTGCCTATAAAGCAATAATCTGCAGGTGACTGTTTCCTGTTGTAAGTAGGTGGTGGTAATAGATCCTTTTATGCCTTACTTCATCGTAAAGTCTAACCAGTAGCAGAAAAAGAAGGAGAAGCGGGAAAAGGTTGGGGGTTATGGAGGAGACATGTCTGTTTTGGGGCATTATGTAAAGAGCTATTCATCAGCTCCTTGTGCAATATTGACTACCATGCCAGCAGCTGGCAAAGCCTGGGGGCTTTGTCACAGCTGTTTATTGGTTGGAGAAGAGGATGGGGGCAATCATCATCATCATCATCATCGTCATCATCATCATCATCATCCTGCCCCTCTGCGCAACACAACCGGGGTGGCTTACTACATTAAACTGAAACTTGCTCTAACTGAAACTTGGTTCCCGGCCCATGATACGGCTACCTCCGCTACCCTCTCTTTTGGTGGTCTTTCTTTCACCCACACAAGCTGCCTCGAGGGTCGAGGAGGTGGGGTTGTTATCTTATTGTCTAACTCCTGCCAGTTTCAATCCCTTTCTCTTCCCCCTAGCTACTCTTTTTCTTCATTTGGCACTCATTCTATTAGACTCTTTTCTCCTTTGCAGCTTATCGCCCTCCTGGTTCTGCTAACCAATTCCTTTCGGAATTTGAGTCATGGCTCACATTTTTTCTTTCAGACTCAGTTCCCTCTCTAATTCTAGGAGACTTTAATATCCACCTTGATGATCCTAAGAATCCTTCAACATCTCACCTTAGCTCTCTCTTAGCTTCTTTCGATCTTCAACCTCATTCGAACTCTTCAATCCATTTTTCACAGTCTTGACCTAGTTCTCGCGACTAAGTGTGTCATCTCTGACTACTTGGCGTCTGACTATCCATTGTCAGATTATCATCTAATTTCTTTTACTCTTACTTATATCCCACCTCCTCGTCATGTTGTTCTGCACTTGTTGTAATCTTCAATCTGTTAATTCTGACCATCTTAGTCAGACCTTGGATTCTTCTCTCTTTTCTTTAAGTCTTGGGGACTCTGCCGACTCAGCAATGTCTTTATTCAACTTCACTCTCTCTTCAACCCTTGACCCCTTTGCCCCTGTATCTGTTCTCAAGTCCTCCTCTATGTCTAGGCCTCAGCCCTGGCTCTCTCCCACAGCTAGGTTTCTCTGGTCCTGCTCTCAAGCAGCCGAACACCTTTGGAAAAAGTCCAGGGACTGGGCTGATTTCATTCACTATAAATTTGTTCTTTTATCCTTCTCACATGCCTTGTGCCAGATGGATAGACTCAATCAGGGAAAGCACAGACCTGAGCCTACACAACCTGAGCAGAGAGATAGAGGACAGGGGGGCTTGGAGATGCCTCATTCTCCAGATTATCAAAAGTCAAGTCCACTTGAAGGCAGCTAACAACAACAAAGGGAAAACCTATCATGGGATTTTCTTGGTAAGATTTGTTCAGAAGGGGATTACTATTGCTGTCCCCTGATGCTGTGAGAGTGTGACCTGCCCAAGGTCATCCAGTGGTTTTCACGGTCACGCTGGCAGTTGAATCATGATCTGTATGTCACTGTCCAACACATAAAAGAGTATGTCATGCTGGCTCTCTAGGAGATGATGCAAAAATATAATCAATCAATCAATCAAATTGTTCCCCAGGTGCAGAACTGCTGCTGGGTGCTGGCTGGTTGTCTCTTTTTCTGTTCCTCTCATCAACTAGATGGGTATATCTGGGGCTTGACATCTGAGTGAGAGAAACACAAAGTCTAACTGTTTTATGTATTTGTGTATTTATTTAATTCATGATCTTCATTTTAGTGATAAACCCTTTTTATCTCCTTGCATTTGTTTGGTGCAAGTCCTTTTTTAAAGTTCTCATCTTTGGACCAGACTTCCATTTCTAAAAGAAGACTTCTTTTCTTTAACAGTTTCTTCACAGTGCAGTTAACCTTATTGATCAACTCTTGGATGATGCAGTACAGTTTCTGGGGAGGGGTAAAGGCCACAACTTTATTAGCACAGCACAAAGGTAGGGTTGGCCCTGGGGTGTTGGAGCATCAAACAACACCCCGGTTGAATCATGCTAAGTTGCTTGGCCCTCCAAGCATCAGGATGACGTAGGGGCAAACGAAACGCTCTTACGCAATTCTGCAATTTTGCAATTCCGCATTCCAATGGTGGTATCTGTTAATGCCCCTAGTCACAGGGAGCTAAGCAATGTGGTCCCCGCAATGGCCACATCGCATGCACTAAGTGCTCCCGGGTCCAAAGGGCTCCCGATCCAGTGCCACAGAGCCCTGGAAACCATTCCCACCAGATCCAGGATCTATGCTGCTGCCACAAAAGGCAGTTCTGCAAGAACGCTTCCGCCAAAGCCTTACATAGACCTGTCTGCCTGTCTGCCAATAGGGAGCCTGGAAAGATGGTGGCACCACCCTCAAGGCTCCCTACACCAATGGGCTGTAACCCATCTGACTGGGCCAACAATCAGCTACCAATGCTGGCAACAAGGCAGGCTGGGAGATGTAGCTTCAGCTGCCAGCGAAAAGGCCACCTCGGACAGCCAACACCAGGCCATCCCACCAGCAAATGGGCTTCTGGGGCAGAAGGCCCCGCCAGCGGAGTCATTGGGGCCCTCCCACCACAGCAACAGCACCGGCCCGATGATTTGGGCAGCACCATTTTGTGGATATTTTAACTGAGCTGCTTTGCTCATGGTTTTGGGTAGACAAATATTGAATATAAATTCAAATGGAAAAAAAAATAAGCCTTTGAGAGACACTTGAGCCTCTTTGCATTCCCTTTTAAGTTTCTCCCTGCAGTCTTTTTTTTTCCTGGAAAAGAAAAAAAACTTTTATATTTCTAAACTGAAAACCTAGATGTATTTCTGCAGGAAAACTTTTTTTTTTTCTGCACAGAAAACCCACATGCATATCTGCATATAAAATATATTTTCTGCTCAGAAAATTTATTTTTTGCACAAAGAACAACAACAAAACTCTATTTATTTATGCACAGGAAAGATTTATTCACTCTTGCCTTGAAGCATACGTAGGTTTATCTCCTTAATACAAAGGCATAGGAGCAAAACTGAAAGACTAGATATACGCAAGAACCATGATTTAATGAAGCACATTTCAGTGAAAGAGAAGGCAGCTCACATGGTTCCAGTTTTGCAATCATGCATGCATAAAGAAATCCATTTGCAATCATAATGCCAAACAAACATTCTTTTTTGTGAACCTCCAATCATTGCCTGTATAATGTATATCTTTTCAGAGCAGAGCTTTGTCAGTACTTTTAATGTTTAATAAACAATATCTTCCTCTACTTTCAAAGAGGAAGAGAGATACAATATTGTGAACTTCTAACCACTGCCTGTGCAATGTGGGCATCATCTGTCTTTGGAGCAGACTTTTGTCAGTACTTGGATTGTTTAATAAACCATACAACAATTTCTGCCCTCTGCTTTCAAAGAGGAAGAGAAAGACAATCTTTTGCTTATATACATTAATGTTATTAATGAAAAGGCTTTGAAGTATGGAGCACCAATGTGGTGGTCTTTTAGCCCTTGAAAAGTTTATATATTTTTGTATAATTTTATTTTATTGGATTTATGCCAAGTTCATGATCTGATATAAAGCTGGCATAAATGCACAAGGGAGGCAAGATATCTTCCCGTCCCATTCATAGCAAATGTTCGAAACTTTGGGGATTTTACATTAGGGTTAAGAAACATTCAAAAACACGCCAACTATTTATTTAATGAACAGCTTTGAAAACATTCAAAAGCAAAGGGACTTTTCTGTTTCTTCAACTTTTTGGAGGATGATCAAGTATGGGGTGTAAAAATTCATTTTAAACCTGAATTGATTTTTTCATTTCAAAACTCCACCAGCAGAAATGCAAAAGAAATAAGATGTCTTCATATTATGCAATGATGCGCCTGTAAAATATGCAAATTATAAATTATTACTGACAAATATTGGAAAACAATTCAGATACATAGCCTTTCTTTCACAATATTGCGTTCCTAACACCTACAAATATATGTGTAACACAATTGTCTCTTTGGCACCATTTGGATCTACTGAATACCCCATCAGCAGTTACTACTCTTAGGACTTTATCAAATGGGGAAAATTGGAAGTGTGACCCTGTTGGTGCTTTTAGATCTCTCAGCGGCATTTTACACAATAAATCATGACATCGTCTTGGTACTCCTGAGAGAGTTAGTAATTGGAGGCATTATAGTGGTTCCATTCCTTCCTCTCAGGCAGATTCCAGAGGGTGATGCTTGGGGACAGTTGCTCCTCAAAAATGGAGCTGATTTGTGGCTTCCCTCAGGACACCATCCTATCCCCGATGCTATTAAATATTTATATGAAGCTGCTGGGAGAAATCATCTGTAGACATGGGGCAGGGTGTTATCAGTAAGCTGAACATGAGTCAACAGTGCAATGCGGCAGCTAAAAAAGCCAATGCAATTTTAGGCTGCATCAATAGAAGTATAGTTTCTAGATCAAGGGAAGTTATAGTGCCACTCTATTCGGCTTTGGTCAGGCCCCACCTGGAATACTGTGTCCAGTTCTGGGCACCACAATTCAAAAAGGATGTGGAGAAACTGGAGCAGGTCCAAAGGAGGGCAACTAAGATGGTGAAGGGTCTGGAAACCATGCCCTATGAGGAACGCCTCAGGGAACTGGGGATGTTTAGCCTGGAGAAGAGAAGGTTAAGAGGTGATATGATAGCCCTGTTTAAATATTTGAAGGGACGTCATATTGAGGAGGGAGCAAGCTTGTTTTCTGCTGCTGCAGAGACTAGAACACGGAACAATGGATGCAAACTGCAGGAAAAGAGATTCCACCTCAACATTAGGAGGAACTTCCTGACAGTAAGGGCTATTCGACAGTGGAACACACTCCCTCGGAGTGTGGTGGAGTCTCCTTCCTTGGAGGTCTTTAAGCAGAGGCTGGATGGCCATCTGTCAGGGATGCTTTGATTTGGAGTTCCTGCATGGCAGGGGGTTGGACTGGATGGCCCTTGTGGTCTCTTCCAACTCTATGATTCTATGATTCTATGATTCTATGATTCTATGAGTATGCTGATGACACCCAAATATATTTCTCCATGATGACAGATGATATTTTTCCCCGCAATCAATGTCTTGAAGCGGTAATGGACTGAATGAGGAAAAACTGACTCAAGCTGAATCCAGACAAAACAGAGGTACTTACAGTAGGAATCCCCAAACCAAGTATTGGGTTGCAACCTTCAGTCCTGGATGGGGTCACACTCTCCTCTAAATACAGGGTTCACAGTCTAGGGATGCTCCTAGACCCATCACTTCAGATGATAAACCAGGTGAATGTGATAGTCAGGAGCACCTGTTATCAGCTCCAGATGATATCAGAGGGCTGCACCCTTTCCTGGAAGTAAGGGACCTAGAAACTGTAGTGCATGCAGAGGTAACCTCACAACTCGATTTCTGCAATGCACTAACATGTACCTAATCTGGAAACTACAGTTAGTACAAAACATGGCAGCCAGGCTGATCACTGGTAAAACTAGAAGTGATCATATTACACCTATTCTGAAATCTCTTCACTGGCTGCCTATTGGTTTCTGGGGGCAGTACAAGGTGTTGGTGATTACCTTTAAAGCCCTACATGGCTTTGGTCCAACCTATCTAAGGGATCGCCTACTTCTGTTCAAAAAAGCTCTCAAGGTGGCAGGCCTTCCCAGAATAGTTGAATCCAATTTCTGTATTCTCCCTGCTTTATGTAACCACTGCCTCTACTAGAAAATTGTTGTCATTTTAACAGTTTGAATTTTTAAACTGTATTGTATTTAATCCTGTTTTAAAGGGGATTTCAATTTATTTATTGAGAGCATGTATTATTCCAATATATTCTAGTCTTGTAAGCCGCATTGATTGCTGCAACAGAAAAGCAGGGTATAAGAATAAAAGTTTATTTTATTATTATATTACACACACACACACAAACACACACACACACACACACACACTTCTTTCCCTCGTGTGGCTGGTCTCCTCCTCCTGAAGCCAAGCCTTAAGTCTGAGGGAACAGCTGGTGGGAAAGCAAGAGAGAGAACATTTTGGAATTCCTCTTTTACAGGAAGGAGAAATGGAAGATATGTCCTGTAAAAGGTGGGCATCTGGGAGTTTCAGCTCTTGCTGAAATCAGGCATATTTATGGACCAGCCCCATCCTCTTTCTGTTTGTGTGTGGGTGTGTGGTTTTATGTGAGTTAGCAAAGAAAAACCTCGGCTTCCTTTGAAAAAGCTCCCTGGTTTCCCTTCCTTCTCTGGAGCATTTGTGTGTGTGTACAGTTGTGGAAACGATAGTTTGGAGCATGCAAAAAAAAGTTATTTCCACTCTAGAAAAGGGATTTGTCCTCATCTGTCTGAAACCCAAATTTGCTTTCTACCCATTTTCTTCCCTAAGTAATGTGCTTTTAACTCTTTGTTGTGCTCTGCGTGCTACAATCATTAGCAAATTTGCCTGCTTTTTTGAGATGTCAACACTGACCATTGTGAAGTTGAAGGCATTCATGGCCATCATCCATAGTTTCTTGTGGTTTTGTTTTTTGTTTGTTTGTTTTTGGGCTATGTGGCCATGTTCTAGAAGAGTTTATTCCTGCTGTTTTGCCAGCATCTGTGGCTGGCATCTTCATCTCTGAACATGCCAGTCAGAGATGCTGGGAAAATGTCAGCAATAAAGTCTTCTAAAACTTGGCCATATGGCCCAAGAAATCCACAAGAAACTTACATTTTTTTGGGATGGAAGCCCACAGGTCCCCGTGTGAAAAAGTCCTTAGTTAATTTTGGATTTTCTCATCATAGTTTAACAGAGTCAATCAAGGAAACCATAATCCCAAACTTCCAAGGCCTTATCTGTCAGGGATATAATTCTCCAATTTAATGGGTTGTATGCATGGGCCAAAAAGCACATGTTTTTCCCATCCAGGCATTATCCCCTTTAGACAATGAATGGCAACAGCCTGAGGCAGGAGACAGTTAGACTGGATGCCATTCTGACAGATCCAACCCAAGCCAAGTCCAACCGGCTCTTAGGCTAGTCTAAAAAGACCAGCTTTTTGCAACAGAACTTCCAGGAATCTCTGCCTCCAAAAGCAGTAGACAGGATGGCCATGTGGCACCTTACATGCCACTCGTGCCACATTTCTATCTGTCATGGCCTGTGATACTGGAAGAAGGAAACCATGTGGGTGAAGCCCGGTGCTCCCTTCTCACCCCTATGGGCCATGGCAGGGTTTGCAATAAGAATGGTGGCAATGGGCAAAGTGGCAGCAGTGGTTCTACACTACAGTGGTAGGCAGGAGTTTGGACACAAAGCCAGTGCCATGCTGGACTAGGTAGGTGCCAGGTATAAGAATCAGCCACAACTGGGAGCATGATACAATGGGGCCAGCCCATCACATCCTGACTGTGCATTCAGAACCTATATTTCTTCTCAAAGGAAAAATGTTGGTGAAATATAGTACTGTACTATGTAGGTGCTAGCGGTGGGAATGGGCCAAATACGCAGGTGGGATACAATGGAGTTGGCCCATCATATTCTGCCTCTGCATTCAAGCCCTAAGTTTCTTCTCAAAGGAATCAATGAATATTTTAAGCAATTTTTTTCTCCTATGAGAAAGGCTTCAAAAGCCACACCGTTTTTGATGCCTATTCACAGTTTAGGATTTATCATTTGGAATATTTGCACTCAGTTGTTTTTCACAGAAATTCTTTCCTTGGTGCTGAAGATAATATTTCTGCATTTAATTAATATTTCATGTGCAGAAAGGGCTGTTTTCTCTGCAAATCAACTATATGGTAATTTTGCACAGAATAAAATCCCAACTGCAGATTTTCTCCAAAATACTCTAAAAGAAGTAGCATTTTTTTCTATGGAAATAATATTTCTGTGTATAATTGATACTTTGTATAATTGGTACTTTGCACAGAATAAGTCTCAGATTGTAAAGCTTCTCATCAGTCTTTTCATCATGGGTTTCTCATCTTTCAAAAAACATATTTTTCAATTATTTTTCAAATATTTGGGAACATTTTCTTTTCTTAAATATTGCTAGGGAAATGTAACCACAGGGACCTGGGGAAATTATAGTATCATCTTAGAGAGGTAGCACTGTCTAGTCACTGGGTTACACAGCCATGGAATCTTTTATTGTGTGTATAACAAGATCTGAGGCAGACACAGAACTCCAGAGGCAGATTCTCCATGAAATTCATTTTATTTAGGAGGTGAAATCAACACACACAGAGACCTAGAAGTTAGACTGAGGATAGAATTGGGTTGAGGCAGAAAAATGACCTGAAGGATCACAGCTTTGGTTGCTGGGGGTCTAAGCTGGCAATCAAAGGAAAGGATTTCGTATTTCAATGAAATTTGTGCCATAGGGCAAAAACCATAGGCTTTATATGCCCGAATGGTCTAAATCTTTGATATGTTTACATTCCGCTTTGATGTTTGGTCCTCCAGGGAAGTAACATGGGGTGCAATGGGTGCATTCCACTCCATTCTGATGGAGCTGCTGGCTGGGTGGGAGAGGGGGAAGACTTCTTTCCTACCCAACCAGCAAAGACACTAGATTTTGAATTTTGGCACCCCTCCCCACTAACAGGATGGTTGACAGCCCCCTCTGAGGTGCCCGCCAGTGTGGCCCACCCCAATGTATGGCCGTAATGCTGTCCCTGAAAGAACTAGCAAGGCACTGAACCTAATTCATGGGATAAGGTTCCAACCACATTGGGGCTTTCTAGATCGGCAGGAAAGGGCGACATGAAGTTGCCTTTTCCTTAATGCTTAGCAGCTGCACTGCAAGTCACAGGTGTGTAATAAAAAGGCATAGGGCAGCTAGACTGAGGAGGTGTGGGGACAACTTATCTGAAGTCTTTTCTGTTGCTCAGCCACTACATAGGAAGCTGTCAGGATGCTAGAAACACAGGTGGAGCAGCGGCACAGGTGGCAATGAATGGGGCTTTTGGCCGCACTGAACTTTTAAATTTTTTTTGTTGTTGCCGGCTGCGAACTGCGCAGTTGCGCAGGTACATCACACACGAACTGTGCAGTTATGAAGATCTGTCAAATTACCATTGTGGTTTTGCATCCCTTTTTTAAATGTGCAGTTGCATTGGTGCACCATGAATGAACCCCTTATTATTATTATTATTATTATTATTATTATTATTATTAC
This sequence comes from Urosaurus nigricauda, assembly GCA_034509955.1. NCBI lineage: Eukaryota > Metazoa > Chordata > Lepidosauria > Squamata > Phrynosomatidae > Urosaurus > Urosaurus nigricauda. The sequence goes on along the minus strand of JAOEGL010000001.1, from coordinate 372,431,322 downwards.
CCCATCCCTTTGAGATCAATTAAGGCGGCTTACACATTAAAATACTGTTAATAAAACAAACTGCATCCCTTCCCCCTTAAAAAAATATTAAATCAGTTACAATTTAAGTTTATGAATAAACTTCTTTATTTTATGAATGAATTGACATTTTATGCACAGTTGCATAACAGTTACAGCATCTCAGAGTCCCTACTGCACATGTCTAGGGTTTGGATTAGAGCTGGAGCTAGGGTTTGGGAGCTTAAAAAAACTGCACAGTTGCACTGCAGCATTTAGACGCAGCTGTGCTGTTACACCCTTTTTAAAAAGAAGCGGGGAAAAGCAGGTCCTTTTTAAAACTGCTTTTTCCCCACTAAAATGCAAAAGAAGTGTGTTCATGCCAAACTTTCAGTGTGGGTCATCTAAAGGCTACACTTTCATGCAGGCATGAACACACCCCTTTTTGCTAGTCTAGATCACCCCATCATGGATAGCTCATCTATAAACTCTTCAAAATTCAGAGTGGATTCCTAGCCACATGAACATAAAAGCTGCCAGCTGTCACTGCTTGATGTCTTTGTGCTCCATCTTAGCACTCTCATTTGGAACACAGAGAGAAGGCGGAACTTCTTTAATTTTCCTTCCTTTCAATTATTTTGCATGAGCCTGGGTTTGCATGTATCTCTTCATGTGGTTCAGACCAGTCTTTTCTACTTTCCTCTGAATTACTGTATTCCCATGCTAGTGCTTTCCTGATACTTCTCGGGGTCACAGTTTTTCTTTGCTCTTGACCCTGGAAAAATGTGACTCTTTGACTGTGCTCCTTCTTTATCAAAGTGACTTTTAGAGATTGAGCTGGAGTTAATTTCTTGCACATCCCCCAGTCTATAGTACATCAACCAATTCAATTCATTCATTTCATGCATTCCTTTTGACAGGCAAATGTAAATTTAAATCAGGTGGACATGGCTTTGTTCTTACCGTACACAACATTTGCTCCAGTCATCACAAAAATTGAAAAATATGTGTGTTGAAGGACATTTTCTATTTCCACAGAATCCACCATACTGGGAACACCATTCTTTGAGTAAATAAGCAAAGCCTGTTCCAAAAATAAAATAAAATAAAGTAAAAATAAAATGCAGAAAGTAGAAAATAACAGGAGCATAACAGTAAACTATTTATCAGCCCTGGTGGCGCAGTGGTTAAATGCCTGTACTGCAGCCACTCACTCAAAACCAGAAGGTGGCGAGTTCAAGACCAGCAAAGGGCTGAAGCTCGAATCAGGCTTGCATCCTTCCGAGGTCGCTAAAATGAGTACCCAGATTGTTGGGGGGCAAATAGCTTACAATTGTAAACCGCTTAGACACTCCTTAAGGGTATGAAGCGGTATATAAATGAAGCTGTTTGTTTTTGTTTTGTTTTTAAACCCAGGTGTGCTGCCTGCTGTTTAGTGACCTCATGGCTCCACAGACATAAAAAAAAAAATTTTTTAGAAAGAAAAAAAAACCCATGTTGGCCACTAATACGCTCATAACAGCCTTGGGGGCATGAAGTTATTCTTGCCATGTTTTGCCTTTAGAGCCCATTATGGGCCTTTCCTTTAAAAAAAAAGGAATAGAAAAGGAAAAGAGAAAGGAAGAAATACATGGAAGGAGGTTTTTCTACTATAGAAAGGTGTTTCTTGGCCTAAAATGGGGACAGAAAGCATTGCAACAATCTCTTCTAAAGCCTAAAAAGTGCATTTGGAATCATTTGACTGAAGACCAGGCAGAGAATCTTCAGTAAAGTAGTATTTATTCCAGTGTGTGTGTTTTTCTTCTTCAGTATATAAAACAGACATCCAGGGATATGTAATTGTGCCTTAGGTGGTTCTGCAATGTGATCCAGGGTCCAGTGGTTGCTGAGTGGTGCCCAGGTTAGGTTCTGAAGTCCTAGTATGGTATTTGTTATCAATTGCCTGGCTGATAGGGATTATTCTAAGGATCTAGTGTGTGTGTCTTCCACATATATAGCACAGCATAATAGGCTCAAGGAGTTTACAGGCTTTCAGGTGCTGAAAATAACACTTTGCACAGAGAATATTCCTGTTCAGAAAATATTTTCTATTCAGATAACTCCTACATAGAAAATGCCATTTTCTTTGAAAATGCCTACTTTTGAGTAAAACAAGACAAAACAAAACAAAAAACAGAATTTCTCAACAGAATTAGAGATGACTCAACAATAAGTGGCATTCAAATTAAAAGTTACAACTGCAAATTGAAAGTGTACGCAGATGATGTTTTGATTGTAATAAGGGACCCAATAAAGCAAGTACAACAGCTGTTTGAAGTGATTGAGGAATACAGGAAAATATCAGGTTTTAAAGTAAACTATCAAAAAACTATTATGATCACGCAGAAGTTAATGAGTAAAGAAAAACAAGATCTAGTAAGGATTACTGATTGCCAGGTGACGAAGAAGACGAAATACTTAGGAGTTTGGATAACTGATAAAAACATGGAACTTTTGGAGAACAACCATAAATTAAGATCGAAAGAAATTTAAAAAGATATGGAAAAATGGTCAAAATTGAATTTGTCTTTGTTTGGACGTATTGAGGGAGTTAAGATGATGATCCTACCGAAAATAAATTTCCTATTTCAAACCATTCCCATTCTAATTAATGAGAAAATATTTAAAGAATGGCAGAAAGATTTAAATAATGGCAGGAATAACAAAAAGCCACGTGTGAATGGGAAGATAATGACATACCAGAAAGAAGTTGGTGGAGGAGGAGTTTTTACTATGAGGCAAGTGTATTAAATTGGATTACTGAATGGATCAAGCTGAAAAATGAAAAACTCCTTAACTTAGAAGGATTTGATAACAGATTTGGTTGGCACACGTACTTATGGTATGATAAAGCAGCTATACATAAAGACTTTTCACACCACTTGATTAGGAGATCCTTACTTAAAACATGGGAAAAAATTAAGAAGAAAACATTTCGAGAAATACCTTTGTGGGTATCTTCTCAAGAAGCATTTTTTGGAAGGTGGAAGGATCTCGACACTTGGCTGACTTACAAAGACATTTTAATCAAATCAAGTAATAATACATATGAAATGAAACCAATCGAAAACTTAAAACAACTTGACCCTGAAGTACATTGGTATCCTTATATGCAGATTAAAGAAAGGTTTAAAATAGACCAAAAATTACAAGACTTTGAAAAAGAAACTTCGGGTTTGTCAAAAAATTTATTAAATAGAGTTGACAAAAAGACTGCTATATTACATAAATTTCTTAGAAAACTTGAACAAGAAAAGGAACCTGTTTTGGATACAATGATAAAATGGGCTTCAGATCTACAAAATACTATAGATATGGATAGTTGGAAGAACACAAGAGAAAGGACTAAAAAATTCACTAAATGTCACAACCTCCGAGAAAATTATTGGAAAATGGAACACAGATGGTACTTAACACCGAGCAAAATAACAAAAAATTATAAAACAGGTCTGGGTCTATGTTGGAAATGTGAAAAGGCACCAGGAACTTGATTTCATGTTTGGTGGAAATGTCCAAAACTAAAGTTATATTTGAAAAGAATACATAGAGAAATTGAAAGCATTTTTCAACTGAATTTTGAAATGAGACCAGAAATGTACTTATTGAATATGCTAGACAAAGCTCCTGCGCAAATCAAAATTAAACATGGGAGAACAATATTATATTTAATTATATTAGCTCAATATTGGAAAAATCAAATAATACCCGATTTGGACCTTTGGTGGGTAAAAATTCATGAATTTCGAGAGATAGACATTGTCACTGGCCATTTATCTAATAAAGACGCTACACTAATAGAGAAAGAGTGGGACCAGATAGTGAAAAATTGCAGGTTAGAGATATAAGAATGCAGACACAATAACCTATAAGCAACTTATTTGTAATATAACATTTAATAAATTATACGATTTGGGGGTATATACTTTGAGGCAACAGGAAGTAAAAAGAGAAAGTGACATAAAAAAAGAGAGAATAATGAAATGTATGGGTATAGTGTTTGGGAATTGTTTTTAAAGTGACTTTGGAAGTATTGATCTGTAAACTGCAATATATTTTCTGATAATATGTGTAACTTGAAGCTTTTTAATTGTTTTTGTATATAAAATGCTTCTATAAATAAAAAAAGATTTAATAAAAAAAAAGGAAATGCCTACTTTTCATAGTATACATCCTAGTATGTGTGATTTTCAATGGCCTTCTCACAGTGATCTCTCTCTCTCTCTCTCTCTCTCTCTCTCTCTCTCTCTCTCACACACACACACAGAGATGCATTGTACACTTAAAAATGAAATCTATAATGCCTATATAGTACATATATTGATTGTTTGTTTTGACATTTGTAAACCTGAAGGAGGTCTTTGCCAAATTAGGTAGTTAGAAGCAAATTAATTTGTGTACTAAGAAGCAAATACAAAGAGAAAGAAACATCAGAGTAGAAATATCCTTCTATGTTCCAAACCATGTTGAGAAGGACATAATATTGACAAGGAATATTGACAATCTTCCTCTTTCTCAGTGAGAAGGGGTGTCCTGGTGTGTCTTGACATACCATGAGACTGTTTATACATTTCTCATTTATTTTTCCTATTTCAAGGCTAATTTAAAGAATATTGAAATTATGTGCAAAAATCATGTTTAGGCCAAGAATGCACTTTTTGGAGGGAACAAACTCAATGTACCATACTTGTACAAAACATTGTAGTTTTTCTGCCCAAAATGAAACTTTTGTGTAAAAAAATTATTTACAAAAGAGTCTTGAAATACAAATACAGTGGTCCCCCGGGATCCGAATCCCCAGGGGAACGAAATCCCCGGGACCTGAAACCGCCGGGGCTGCAAAAAAGCCCCCGGGATCCGAAGAAAACCCCGGGTTGCGAAACGGAAAAACCGTGCATCCCCTTTAAATTTGCCGCGCAGTCCTTCCACTAAAGCGGTCCCCCGGGAAACGAAAATTTCCGGGTTACGAAAAGTAATCCAGAACGGATTACTTTCGTAACCCAGGGGACCACTGTAAATCCTCAAAAAAGGACAATAGATCTCCCATAAACATGCCCACTTTGGGGAAAAAAACCTTTGAAAATATCTATCTGCAAGAACAAAATAAGATTTATGTCCTCTTTATTGGGGATAAAAGACAATTTACCTGGATCAAGAAGAGCAACTAAGGCAATGAACAGAAGAAGATAACAGATCTTCATACCTAGGAAACAGAAAAGGCAAATATTTTGCTTGCAATTCTGGATCTCAAAGACCCTAACAGAGATATAGGAAGTATATACTACTCTATAAACTTTATACCGCTCTGTGGATTTAAAGACATTAATTTATTTAAACTACATAAATATATCCTAGCAAATGTTTAAGCCAACATCAAACAATAGAAGGACACCATGGATTCAGAACACCTTCATACAGAGAATTTCTTCATGGCCCTGAGCATAGTGGGTGTTCTTGGAAAGGAAAGGACATCCACTCTGCCCAGGTGTCCAGTCACAGAATACAAGTACAGTACTGTTAGTCCACTTTAAGTTCCATTTTTCTATCCTATGGAATCCTGGGTTTTTTAATTGTGAAGGTGTAATTCTGGTTGAGAATTCTAAATATCCCGCCCTAAACTGCAACTCCTCAGATCCCATGGGATGGTGCCATGGCAAATAAAGTGAAATATAGCACTAATGTGAACGGGGCCCCAAATATGAAGGAATTTTCCCGGAATACTAAGGAAATGATAACAGGAATGAATTTACAGCAAAGAACAGCTTAATTAGTAAGAAATATAGCAGCTATACCCATTGAAAATTAAGTGGAGAAAAACACAGTGTTTGATTATATAATCTATGTCCTCAATCGAAAATGCTTAGGAAAATCATCCAATATTTATTATATCAAAGTATGTAATGCCAGCCAATCTTTATATTTTAAATTATTTTAAAGGAAGATAGTTTTTATTCCATTATGACCCTAAATATTGTTCTCAACAAGTATGATGGAAGGAATATGTTGCATTATTCCTTTCCCAGATCTGAAATATCTAGGAGAAAAACTCAGTGGAAAGGATTTTTGACAAATTCTTTTGACAAATTCTTCTTTTTCTCATTCCAACATGTTTTGAAAAGTGTTAATCATAGGTATACACATAGGGTCATTGTTGTTTGGATGAAAATTATGGGTGTTTTTGTAAAGAAACAATATTCTTCACACAAAATCTACATTTCCCCCCCTGGAAAACACAGGGTTTTTTCTTGTTAAAAAAAAATAGTTTTTTTCCAAAACCTATGTTTCTTTTACACAAAATCTGGGTTTCTTGGGTGTTTGGCACACAGATGTATTTTCACAAAAATTACACTTTCATGCAACAATGCAAAAATGCAACAGCTATTTCTGCACTGGGCTGTGTACATCTAGACAATACTTCAAAGAAATTGTACTATACCACACTAATGCCAATACATTTTTATATACAGGAAAATAAAATAAAAAAAAATTATTAACAGTATTCACATAACTGAGTGAATCAATGATTCACTCAAAGATTGTATTCTTCTTTGGCTTGGAATTCAAATTATTCTTCTAATTACTAAGAAAATTCTCATTTTATGAGGCTTGCAAGTGTAATTTGGGGGAAAAAAAGTAATTCAACAGTAGATTTTTACAATAATAATAATAATAATAATAATAATAATACTTTATTTATATACCACCCTTCCAACGATAAGGGCAGTGCACAACATATATAACATATACATAGTTCAAAACATTCCAGTAAAAACAAAACAATATAATATAACAATACTATATAAAAAATATGCCAGGCCAGCTTGCAATGCGGGGAGGGGAGGGGGGGGAGGGGAGGATCACAGTAGGCGGGAAGGAAATCGGGGGTATGCTTGTCCAAATAAGTATGTTTTTAACCCCTTTTTGAACAAGGTAAGGGAGGCGGCCAGAAGGAGCTCAATGGGCAACGAGTTCCAAAGGCTGGGGGCCGAGATGGAAAACGCCCTCTTCATGGTGGTTGATAATTTAGCCTTTGGAACTCTAAGTAGCTGTTGCCCGGAAGATCTAAGTGTGCGGGGCGGATTATGTGGGGAGAGGCGGTCCTTCAGGTACCCTGGGCCCAAGCCATTTAGGGCTTTATAGGTAATAACCAGCACTTTGTACTGAGCCTGGAAGCGAATAGGCAGCCAGTGAAGATCTTTCAATATCGGGGTTATATGGGAGGCCCTGGGAGCACCAGTGACCACCCGTGCTGCCATATTCTGCTCTAATTGCAGCTTCTGAGTGTGATACAAAGGCTGCCCCATGTAGAGCGCATTTCAGAAATCTAATCGAGAGGTTACCAGAGCATATACTATAGTTTCAAGGTCCCTCCGGTCCAGGTAGGGAGGCAGCTGGCGTATCAGCCGAAGCTGAAAGCAGGTGCTCCTGACCGTCGCATCCACCTGAGAAGTAAGATGGAGTGACGAGTCAAGGAGCACCCCCAAGCTGCGTACAGTGTCCTTTACGGGAAGCGTGATCCTGTTGAGGACAGGTGGAACCACCACCGTCCCTGGGCCAGGAGAACCTATCACAAGTACTTCCGTTTTCTCTGGATTCAGGCTGAGTCTGTTTTCCCTCATCCAGTCCATTACCGATTCCAGACAGGCCACGAGAGGAGTGACGCCATCCCTGGTCACTGCATCAGTTGGAGACATAGAGAAGACTATTTGGGTGTCATCAGCGTACTGATAACCCCGCGCCCCATGTCTCCGGATGATCTCTCCCAGCGGTTTCATGTAAATGTTAAAGAGCATGGGGGACAGAATGGCTCCTTGAGGGACCCCAGAGCTGAGGGCCCTCTTATCGGAGCACACGTCCCCCAGCTGCACCATCTGCACCAGCTGCACTAAACCTTGATTGCCAAGACCAATTGCAGGGAGGAAAATAGGGAGGCTATTTTGGAGTCAGTGAGACACAAGGATTTGGGGAGGTTTTTTTCCCTTTTTTAATCTGTTATAAAATACTGACGGCTATTTCTACAGTAGTGAAACCACTTCATTCTTACTATCCCTCCTTTTAATTTTTTTTAAAAAATCTCAGTTGGCTATTGAGGTGTACAGACTATGTTCCTTTCAAGAAAATTTCAGGAGGAAGCATCTGAATAGATGGTTGTTGTTCTTGTTGTTTTAAAATTGAAGAGTCCGGCTGATTGTGATAGTCTAATGAAATGTCATGCAGGAGACAAAGTGAGCTTCATTTGTGCTGCTCCAGATAATGGAACATGAACAATAGATTAAAATAGCAAGAAAAGACATTCTTTTCAAGTCATCTCCAACTCATGGCAATCCTTCACTTCATCATAAAACCTCATCAGTAGTTCAATTCTATTTCAATGCTTCAATTTTTGAAGTAGAAGACGTAAGAAAGAAGGAAATAAGGAGTGGTAGAAAGTTGATGGAACTGTAAGGGGAAAGTATTAGAGAGCAATTGTTGCCAACTATTTAAATTTATAGAATATTATTGGGAGTGAGTATGTTTGAAATTATATGTTAGCAGAAAATATCTGCTTGTGTATAGCATGATCAGAAAACGTCAATATTACTTGGTATGTTTTTATCATTTAAAAATCTTTAATAAAAATATATTTTTAAAATACCTCATTTGTAGCAGAAGAAGGAGAAGGGGGTAGGCAGAGAGAAACTCATGTCTGTTTGTATATTTGTTCTGGGGAATTGTGCAAAGAGCTATTAATCAGTTCCTTGTGCAACACTGAATACAATGCCAGCAGCTGGCAAACACTAGGTGCTTTGCCACAGCTGGTTACTGGTGACTGCTTGGAGAAGAGAATGGAGGCAAAATGAAAAGGAATGCCCACTTCAGCTGCGGATCTGCAGTTGAGAAAGAAATCATAAGTTTCCTCTAGTGCAGATATTCCTAACCTGGGGGTCTAGTGCAGATATTCCCCAGGGGGGTACAAGATGGGATTTCAGGGTGTGTGACAAAAACTGTCTTGTGTCCTTGAGTGATGAGTCACAAGCCATCCCGTATTTTTTTTCTTGAGCAAAATAGAATTTAGTTGCTCAATTCAGATGTGAGTTTTATGCACTGAGTTCAACTCTTATTCTTTTTAAGTCCCATTTGTTCACCCTCAGCATTGTTCGTTGTTCAATTTATGGTTCAAAAATTAGAAATTAGACTTCATCTTCAAATGTGAAGATGTAGGGGGTGTAAACATAAAAAAAATTCATAAAATGCTTCAAAAACTTGTTTTTTTGGGTTGCCAAGAAATCCAAGAAATCCTGACAAAAATAATTCTGGACTTACAGGACTCTTCACAGCTCAGGAATTATTCTGGGCAAAATTTGCACATGGTTATTTTATTCAGAAAACAACATTGTCTACATGAAAAAGAATATCTCAACACACACAAAAAAATATTAATTTCTGTGAGGAAAATGCTGTTTCCTCTGCAGAAAATGCTGTCGTTAGGGATTTATTCTGTGTAAAATTCTCACATGGTGGATTTGCATAGAAAATAATATTTTGGTGCATAAAACAGCATTTTCTATATTTTCAAGGCTAAGAATGTTGCAATTATGTGCAAACACTATGTTTAGGCCAAGAATGTGGTTTTTTTGGGGGGGGGAGGGGGGAACAAACTCAATGAGAAAAAACAGATTGAAACTGAATCCAGACAAGACAGAGGTGCTCACTGTAGCGGCCCCAAAACCAAGAATTAGGTTGCAACCTCCAGTCCTGAATGGGGTCACACTCTCCTCCAGTGACTATGTTCACAGTCTGGGGGGTGGACCTTAATTCGTCGCTCCTGATGATAAATCAGGTAAATGCAACTGTCAGGAGCGCCCGTTATCAGCTTCGGCTGATACACCAGCTGCACCCTTTTCTGGAAGCAAAGGACCTTGAGACTGTTGTTCACGTGCTGGTAACCTCACGACTGGATTTCTGTAATGCGCTCTACATGGGGCTACCCTCATGCTTGGTCTGGAAAGTACAATTAGTACAGAATATGGTGGCCAGAGTAGTGTCGGGAACACCGAGGAGGAATCATATTACTCCAGTATTGAGATCCCTCCGCTGGCTGCCTATTAGTTTCCAGGCCCAGTACAAGGTGTTGGTTATCTACTTTAAAGCCCTAAATGGCTTGGGTCCAAACTATCTCAGGGACCGCCTTCTCCCATATAATCCTCCCCATGCACTCAGATCCTCTGGGAGGAATTTGCTGCAGCCTCAAAAATCTAGACTCTCAGCTACCTCCCAGAGGGCTTTTTCTGGTGTCGCCCCCAGATCGTGAAACGACTTGCTGGATGAGATCCGTCAATTGACATCTCTAGACAGCTTTTTAAAAGCTGTCAAGACAGAGCTCTTCCGGAAGGCTTTTCCAGGATAGATTATCCCGACCTCAGGAACTCCTTCTTTAGGAGAGTCCCAAATGTCTTCCCGGAATTTTATCTATGTTGCTGCCATAGTCGTATTGTTACTGAGTAATGTGATATTTATTGTTGTTGTTTAAATTGTTGATATTAATCCTATAATTGATTTAATAGCTTTTTAAATGGGGGAGGGAGGTAAATTTCGATGTATTATGTATTGCATTTTTATTATTGTTAGCAGCCCCGATTGTTCTCAAAGGGGCGGGATATAAATAAATGTTGTTGTTGTTGTTGTTGTTGTAGTTTTCTGCCCAAACTGCAATATTTCAATATCATTTTTGCAATATGATTTTCCATGTTTCCTTCACATGTATGAATTTGGCACAGAATAAGCCCCAAATTGTGAATAGCCTTTGAATACGGTGTGATTCTTGAATGTTGCTGAAATTGCTGATCACTATCTTCTAGATGAAAATCAGTAAAGCATTACATATTTACTTAAAAATATTTTTATCTTTGCACTCTTTATTTTGTTGTTGTTCATTGACTTGGGAGCCCTTCTGGGCTAGGAGGTGCTGTTGTCGTTATTGTTGTTGTTGTTGTGTGCTTTTAAGCTGCGTCTGACTTATGGCAACCTTAAATTGAGGCTGTCATATTTTGGAGACATCTCATTCACTTTGTTGCCAAGAGTCATGGTCAACCTGAAAGCAGCTAACAACATCAAAAGGCAAACCTATCATGGGGTTTTCTTGGTAAGATTTGTTTGGAGTGGTTCACCATTGTTTTCTCTCGAGGCTGAGAGAGTGTAATTTGCCCAATGTCACCCAGTGGTTTTCATGGCCAATCTGAGAACTGAACCCTGATCTCCAGAATCACAGTCCAACACAAAAAAGACTATGCCATATTGTCTCTGTAGGAGGTGATACAAATATATAACAAACAAACAAACAATAAATAAAATTATTCCCCAGCTCCAGAACTGATGCTGGATGCTTGCTGATTGCCTTTTCTCCTATTTCTCCCAAACACTAGATGGCCATGTTGGGTATGTCTAGGGCTTTACATCAGTCTGGGGGAGAGAAGCACAAAGTACAGCTCCACATCACCTACAATGAGCCAATTAGTTCCATGCCTGCTTTCCTGAAGAAATGTGTTTATTTGTTTTTGTTTTTGCGGTTTTGGGGGGCTGAGGCCATGATCTTGAAGAGTTTATTCCTGATGTTTCACAAGCAGCTGTGGCTGGCATCTTCAGAGAATGCTGGCATGGAAGTGAGTGGGGTCTATATACTGTCTGACCCTTGGTTGAGAGGAAGTGATTTACATATTAATCTCTGTGTTGGTGTATTGCTGAATGGCAAGGCCCAAGAGTGCCTATTTAATTTGTTATTCATTTTCTGCTACAGGGCATGGCGTTAAGAGAAAGCATGCACCACCGAGAAGCCGCTTAACTAACTGCATTTGCTTCAGTTTCATGGCATTTCAGTGACATGGCATTTACAGAGATGCTGAAAAGCCACTATCACTGTGGCAAAACAGCTTTTCCCAGCTCAAAAAGGAGTGGCTTTCTGCTGCTTCTTTTTTAGCTGGGAAAAGGCCAGGTTGGGGCATGGTGTGCAGTTGCTGTGACCCCAACCTAGTAATCAACAGGGTGGTGTGACACCGCTCCTTCAAAGCCATCTGTGGTATCTTTCCACCCCTGACCTTTCTCCAAGGCTCGAGCAGCAAGTCTCATCTTGTCTGACAGCTGTCTCCCACTGGATGCGCCATCGGCGCTTGAAGCTCAACATGTCCAAGACGGAGCTTCTTGTTTTCCCTCCTAAGCCCTCTGTCGACAATATCTCTATTCAGCCGGTTCAGGAAGCCTGCGGTCTTGGTTTCATTTTTGACTCCTCTCTGTCATTTATCCTTCAGATCCAGGCCACAGCCAAGGTCTGCAGATTTTTTTCTCTACAATATCTCCAAGATCCATCCATATCTCTTAGCTTCTACTGCAAAGACTTTGGTCCAAGCCCTAGTGGTCTCACAATTAGACTACAGCAACCTTCTCTTGGCAGGTCTTTCTCTCTCCCACCTCCACCCATTAATTTCTGTTCAGCACTCAGCTGCTTGGGGCTCCCCCCTTTTGTCATCCCATCACTGGCTCCCCTTTCCCTTCCATATTCAGTACAAGCTTCTTCTGCTTACTTTCAAATCACTGCATGGGCTGGCCCCTCCTCTCTGAACGTTTTTCTCGCTACATTCCCACCCATTCCCTCTGTTCTGGTAGCCAAGGTCTCCTGTCCCAGCCCAGGATTTCCACTGCCCCATCCCGGATTTGTTTCTTCTTGCTTGCTGTCCCTCACTCGTAGAACCTCCCCCCTCCTTACAAGCAAGGCTCAACACATCTCTAACCAGTTTTAAAACTGAGTTAAAGACCATATTGTTTAGGGAAGCATTCCCAGGGAGTTTGTGATTGTGACCTGGTTGTTTTGATGCTTGATTCAATATTTGATATCTGCTGTTTTAACTTGTTTTCTTATCATGTTGTTAACTTGTTGTTTTAACCTCTAGGTTGTATGCCATAGGCAGGCTTTTTACATATTCTTGATTTTATTGGCTTTTGTACAGCACTGCTTACACTTACGGCTCTTTATAAATAAAGCTAATAATAATAATCTGTTTTGTGGATTTCAATGGTTTCTCTGTGCATTCCTACCTGAGAGTTGTTGGCATTTTATGCCTTGGATGATTTTGTTGGTGAATAAATCAAAGGAATGCAGGGGTTACTATAGGTCACCTGCTGACTGTGCATTTGGACTGTGCTGAGTCACAGGATGTGGCATCATCTTGGCTGGAAAGTGCAGAGTCCCCCTGCAAAGGGGAATTGAATATATGTGACACACACCAGGAAGAGGCTGGGCTAAGTGGCCACATGTTGCACATGTATATAAGGGAGGAGCCTCATTGTACATTGTGGGTTGTTGGATGTTGATGGCGGATGGTGTGTCAGAGTGTCGTTGCTGTATTTGATGAGTTTGGGTTTGTTGGAGAAGACAAGCTTGTGCAGATTGAAACTTCAAGTAAAGAGCCATGTTAAGAGATAACTGTCTTGAGTCTCTTTTGTCTGCTTCTGGAAGGGGAGAGGAGTTTCTCTAGCCTGCACACAGTTCTGTGCCACTTTTCAGGTGGTCATCCTGGTGCTACACTTCAGTGTGGTACCATGCATCCTGTGCTACAATGCTAACAGATTTATAATGTGTTCTGCTACTGCTTTTTCTGGCTTACTCATTCTGCAGTGTCTCTCGTGTTCCTTGATTCACATTTGATCACTTTTTGGTGGTCCCTGTGTAGACTTGTCCATATCTGCACAGTATGCGATAAACGCCTGTGGCTTTCTGTTGGCTGTCGCTAGGGGTGGTTCTGTCTGTTCTCCACCCTTAGCACTCCCTTTCAAGTTTCTCTCTACAGTCTTTGTTATCATCACAGGATAAAAATCTTTGTGTATTTCTCCAAAGAAAAACCTTATGCATTTCTGCAGGAAAACATATTCTCCACACAGAAAACCCACATGCATGTCTGCAGATAAAATGTGGCTTCTGCTCAGAACAGATGAATTCACTCTTGCCTTGAAGCATATGTTTATCTCTTTAATAGCATTAACAATAGCAAGAATATTTCTGTACCACTTATCAGTGCACTTAACCACTCCTTAAGGCCCGATCTAGACACGCCTGAAGAGGTGCGTTTAGGGCTCTTTGGGGCGTCTTTAGGGTTAAGGAGGGTGCAGCGTCCACACCCTCCCTAACCCTGAAGCGTATGGGCACCACCATATAAAAATGGCAGCATCGATATGGGCACACCATGATGCTGTCATGGCACGCACATCATTTAGAAACACTACATGTGCCATGACAACATTGTGCTGTGGGAGGGTGCCAAGCGCGCCCTTCCTGTGTCGCAAAAAGGAGCTCTGAAATTGAGTTCCTTTTTTGTGGTGGGTCCTTATTGCAGCCTTTAAACGGCCATGCCAAGGACCCAGGGGGGAAAAGGGCTGCAGCGGTGGCCCCTTTCTCCCCTCAACAGCGCCGAGGAAAGTGGGGTGCAGCGGGTGGCCAGGGCACTCACTGCACCCTGCTTTAGGCAGTGGGGAAGCGGCAGTTTGCCGCTTCCCCACAGCCTTAGGAAGCAGCGGGATGGGGCCTCTGAGGCTGTCGGTGTGGCAGCCTTGGCCCCATCTCGCCACTTCTTGGGGCGGCTACAGACTGCCCAAAAAGGGTGGTCTGTACCGCCCATAAGTGTTTTACAATATGAAAGCTAATTGTCCCCAACAAATTGATTACACATTTTAGCGACAACAGAAGGATCTGAAGTTGAGTTGACCCTAAGCACCTGGTGGTATTGAACTCACAACCCTATGGCTTTTTGAATGAGTGGCTGCAGTTCCGACATTTAACCATTGCACCACTAGGACTCCTCAGTACATTTAGTCTTTCGATACAAATGCACAAGAGCAGAAGCCAAAGACATGGGGCCCGAACAGACAGGCCAAAATAAAGCTGCTTTGGGTCACTTTGGAAGTATGCTGTTTAAATGACACAAACAAGAGTCCAGAAGCTGCACCAAAGCTGGCTCCCATCCTTAGGGCTGGAGCATGGCGTTGGTGTGGCTTCTGGCCTCTTAGGACACATGCATCATTTTAAAAAGCAGACCTTTGAAGTGACCCAAAGCAGCTTTATTTTGACATGTCTGTTCGGGCCCCTACTAGATGTACTGAGAAACCTTCCTCTTATGAAACACTTTTCAATGAAATAGAAGGTAGATCACATGGTTCCATTCACAATCATAAAGCATAAAGAAATGAATTTCGAATCACAATGCCAAGGAAACAAAAAATTGTGTGAACTTCTAACCACTGCCTGTGCAATGTGGGCATCATCTGTCTTTGGAGCAGACTTTTGTCAGTACTTGGATTGTTTAATAAACCATACAACAATTTCTGCCCTCTGCTTTCAAAGAGGAAGAGAAAGACAATCTTTTGCTTATATACATTAATGTTATTAATGAAAAGCTTTGAGGTATGGAGCACCAACGTGGTGGCCTTTTAGCCCTTGAAAAGTTTATATATTTTTGTATAATTTTATTTTATTGGATTTATGCCAAGTTCATGATCTGATATAAGGCTGGCATAAATGCACAAGAGAGGCAAGACATCTTCCCATCCCATTCATGGAAAATGTTGAAAACTTTGGGGATTTTAAATTACAGTTGAGAAACTTTCAAAAACATGTCAACTGTTTATTTAATGAACAGCTTTGAAAGCATTAAAAAGCAAAGGAAATTTTCTGATTCTTCAGCTTTTTAGCTTTTTTGGAGGGTGATCACGTATGGGCTGTAAAAATCCAATTTAAACTTGGAATTAATTTTTTCATTTCACAACTCCATCAGCAGAAATGCAATAGAAATAAGATGTCTTCATATTATTCAGTGGTATGCCTGTAAAATATGCAGATTAGTAATTATTACTGACAATTATTGGGAAACGATTCAGATACCTAGCCTTTCTTTCACAATATTGCATTCCTATCACCTACAAATATATCTGTAACCTCAATTGTCCATTTGGCATCTTGTACATCTACTGAATACTCCATCAGCAGTTACTACTCTTACTTAATTTTGGATTTTCTCATCATAGGTTAAGAAAGTCGATCATGAAAACAACACTCCAGTGGCGGAAAACTCGACTCCTATCTGACAGAACTCGCCATAGGCAGCATCTTCGTGCCTATCGGGAGGCTTTGCGTGCAGCGCGAAGAGCCTTCTGCTCTGCACGCATTGCGTCTGCAGAGTCCCGCCCAGCAGAGCTATTTAGGGTGGTGGGGGAGCTAACACAGGTCCCTCCTGTGTCAAATCCCCTACTTGACCCTACGACGGCCTGCTGTGACGCGTTTAATACCTACTTTGCAGATAAAATCTCTCGGATAAGGGCCGACTTAGATGTCAATTTTCCACCAGAACCAATAGATGAGGCGTCCAACAACTCCGTTGATGTCATTTTGCTGGATGAGTTCCAACCTGTGAGTACCGATGACGTGGACAAGCTTCTTGGAAGTATGAAAAAGACGACCTGCTCTCTCGATCCCTGTCCATCTTGGCTGGTCGTCCAGGGAGGGGACACACTGAGGGTATTCCTTCGGGATACAATCAATGCGTCCCTCAGAGAAGGCTGTTTACCATCCTGTCTGAAGGAGGCAGCTGTTAAGCCCCTCCTGAAGAAGCCTTCTCTTGATCCCCTGGACAGGAACAACTATAGACCAGTGTCCTTGCTCCCTTTTTTGAGCAAGGTGATCGAGAGAGCAGTTGCCTCTCAACTTCAGGTTGTCTTGGATGAAACCGATTATCTCGATCCATTTCAAACCGGCTTCAGGACAGGACATGGAGTGGAGACTGCCATGGTCGCTCTGACCGATGACCTCCGCCTGAGTATCGACAGGGGTAGTGTGACCCTGCTGGTGCTCCTGGATCTCTCGGCAGCTTTTGATACTGTAGATCACTCCCTCCTCTTGAGTCGACTGAGGGAGTTGGGGATCGGGGGCACCGCACTCCGGTGGCTCCGGTCCTTTCTCTCTGGGAGATCTCAAAGGGTGAGGCTCGGGGACAGTTGTTCCTCCAAGATTGAGCTTAACTGTGGTGTCCCTCAGGGCGCCATTCTGTCCCCGATGCTATTTAATGTCTACATGAAGCCGCTGGGTGAGATCATTCGGAGGCATGGAGCTCAGTGTCTTCAGTACGCTGATGACACTCAGATATACCTCTCCATGACCAGATTGTCGGTTCGAACTTCAGATGGCGTCTCTCCTCTTAATGACTGCCTTGCAGCGGTAATGGATTGGATGAGGAAAAACAGGCTGAAACTCAATCCAGACAAAACGGAGGTACTAGCTGTTACAGGCCCGAAACCAGGTTCGGGAATACATCTTCCAGTCCTAGATGGAGTCACACTCTCCTCGAAGGACCCTGTTCGCAGTCTGGGGGTGCTCCTTGACTCGTCGCTTCACATGACTAGTCAGGTGAATGCGGCAGTCAGGAGTGCCTGTTATCAGCTTCGGCTGATACGCCAGCTGCGCCCCTACCTGGATCAGAGGGACCTGGAAACAGTGGTGCACGCTTTGGTAACCTCACGCTTGGATTTCTGTAACACGCTCTACATGGGGCTACCCTTGTGCCTAACCCGGAAACTCCAACTAGTTCAAAATATGGCAGCCAGGCTTGTTAGCGGTACACCTAGGAGAGAACACATTACACCTGTGCTTAAAGCTCTCCACTGGCTGCCGATTAGTTTCCGGGCGCAGTACAAGGTGTTGGTTTTAACCTTTAAAGCCCTACATGGCTTGGGTCCATCTTATCTCAGGGACCGCCTCTCCCCATATGAACCCCCCCGCACGCTTCGGTCCTCTGGGAGAAATCTGTTGCAGCCCATGAAGACTAGGTTAGCGCAGACCTCCCAGAGGGCCTTTTCTGCTTCTGCTCCCAGGCTATGGAATGGCCTGCCGGACAAGATGCGTCTCATTACATCACTAGACTGTTTTAAAACAGCCTTAAAGACGCATCTCTTCCGGCAGGCCTTCCCTGAAACTGTATAATCTACCTGGCTCCTAAAATCTTTCAGCCAATTCTCAACTCCTTATCCCCCCCCCCTCTGTATTTTATTGCTACCCATGCTGTGGCCAGCATTGCGGTTTTGTGTACTATGTTTTATTGTACTTTTATTGTTAGTAATTTAATTTTAAACTTAACTAATTTAATCCTATTTTAAGGGGGGGAGGTTGGGATGGAATTCTTGAATTATTTTAATCTGCAATCTGTTTTTAACCTTGTTGTACCCCGCCTCGATTGTTTTACAGAGGGGCGGGTAAGAAATTATTATTATTATTATTATTATTATTATTATTACTTCCAAGACCTTATCAGTCAGGCATATAATTCTTGGGTTGTGCACACAGGCCAAAAAGCACATGTTTTCCCCATCCAGGCATTATCTCCTTTAGATAATGCATGGCAAAAGCCTGAGGTTGGGGACAGACAGACTGGATGCCATTCTGACAGATCTAACCCAAGCCAAATCCAACCAGCTCTTAGGCTAGTCTAAAAAGACCAGCTGTTGGCAACAGAGCTTCCAGGAATCTCCGCCTCCACTACCAGTAGACTTGATGGCCATGTGGTCCCTCACCTGCCACTCATGCCACATTTCTACCTGTCATGGTTTGTGATACTGGAAGAAGTAAACCATGTGGGTGAAGCCCGGTGCCCCCTTCTCACCCCTATGGGCCATGGCAGGGTTTGCAATAAGAATGGTGGCAATGGGCAAAGTGGCAGCAGTGGTTCCACACTACAGTGGCAAGCAGGAGTTTTGACACAAAGCCAGTGTCATGCTGGACTAGGTAGGTGCCGGGTATAAGAATCAGCCAGAACTGGGGGCATGATACAATGGGGCCAGCCCATCACATCCTGACTGTGCATTCAGACCCTATGTTTCTTCTCAAAGGAAAAATGTTGGTGAAATATAGTACTGTACCATGTAGGTGCTAGCGGTGGGAATGGGCCAAATACGCAGGTATTATTATTATTATCAGTATTATTATTATTATTATTATTATTATCCTTTATTTATATAGCGCTGTAAATTTACACAGTGCTGTACATACAATCTTGAATTCGACGGATCCCTGCCCTCAGGCTTACAGTCTAAAAGAGACAACACAAAAGGAAGAGGGGAAGGTGATGGGAAAGGGGGTGAGGTCCTGTGGTTCTTCTCTCCCTCTGGGGCCAGGACCAAGGCAGGACAGGAGGGAGGGCATGGGTTCTTAATACAAAGTTAAAAGGAGGCATCCTGGGGCAGATGGCACAGTCCTGGGAAAGCTTCCCTAAATAATATAGTCTTTAACTCAGTTTTGAACCTGGTTAGGGAAGTGATGAGGCATGCATGTGGGGGAAGAAGGTTCCAGGAGTGAGGGGCAGCAAGTGAGAAGGGACGAATCCGGGACGGGGCAGTGGAAATCCTCGGCTGGGACAGGCGACCTTGACTACCAGAACGGAGGGTACGAGAAGGAGTGTGAGGAGAAAGAAGGTCAGACAAGTAAGGAGGGGCCAGTCTGTGGAGGGCTTTGAAAGTCAACAACAAAAGCTTGTACTGGATGCGGAAGGGGAAGGGGAGCCAATGAAAGGAGGAGAAGAGAGGAGAAACATGGTCAAAGCGGTGAGCAGATGTGATAATACGTGCAGCTGAGTTCTGGACAGAGATTAAAGGATGGAGATGAGAGAGAGGAAGCCCTGTCAGAAGGAGGTTACAATAATCTAGTCGCGATACCACTAGGGCATGGACCAGAGTCTTGGCGGTGGAGGCTGAGAGGAAAGGACGGATTTTAGCAATGTTGTAGAGAGAGAATCTACAGGTCTTGGCAGTGGCCTGAATCTGGGGAGTAAATGACAGCGAGGAATCAAAAATGAAGCCAAGACTGCGGGCTTGCTGAACCGGCTGAATAGAAATGCCGTCAACAGAAACAGAAAAGGAGTATTGAAGGGTGGGCTTAAGTGGGAACACGAGAAGCTCTGTCTTAGACATGTTGAGCTTCAAGCGCCGATGCCGCATCCACTGAGAGATGGCAGCCAGACAAGAGGAGACTTGCTGTTCGAGCCCCGGCGAAAGGTCAGGGGTTGAAAGATACAGCTGAGTGTCATCGGCATACAGATGATAGGAGAAACCAAAAGAACTGATGAGTTTACCAAGGGACAGTGTGTAAAGAGAGAACAGAAGGGGACCCAAGACAGAGCCCTGAGGAACTCCAACAGATGAGGGGACAGAGGAGGAAGTCTGACCGCCTGTGACCACGGCAAAGGATCGGTCTGACAAGTAAGATTTGAACCAGTTGAGAACAGAGTCGGAGAACCCGAGGTCAGAAAGTAAGTCAAGCAAGAGACAGTGGTCCACGGTGTCAAAGGCCGCAGACAGATCTAGAAGAATGAGAATAGAGTAGAGGCCATTTGCCTTGGCCTGCAAGAGATCATTTGAGATACAATGGGGTTGGCCCATCATATTCTGCCTCTGCATTCAAGCCCTAAGTTTCTTCTCAAAAGAATCAATTATTGAATATTTTAAGCATTTTTTTTCCTCCTTCTATGAGAAAGGCTTCAAAAGCCACACACTTTTTGATGCCTATTCACAGTTTAGGATTTATCATTTGGAATATTTGGAATTTGGATTTATCATTTGGAATTCTTTCCTCGGTGCTGAAGATAATATTTCTGCATTTAATTAATATTCCATGTGGAGAAAGTTATGTTTTCTCTGCAAATCAACTATATGGTAGTTTTGCACAGAATAAAATCCCACCTACAGCATTTTCTCCAAAATACTCTAAAAGAAGTAGCATTTTTTTCTATGGAAATAATATTTCTGTGTATAATTGGTACTTTGTGCACAAAAATGCTTGTTTTCAGTGGGAAATGACTGTGTGATTTTTACACAGAATAAGTCTCAAATTGTAAAGCTTCTTATCAGTCTTTTCATCATGGGTTTCTCATCTTTCAAAAAACATGTTTTTCAATTATTTTTCAAATATTTGGGAACATTCTTTTCTTTTCTTAAATATTGCTAGGAAAATGTAACCACAGGGACCTGGGGAAATTATAGTATCATCTTAGAGAGGTAGCACTGTCTAGTGACTGCGTTACACAGCCATGGAATTTTTTATTATGTGTATAACAAGATCTGAGCAGACACAGAATGTCAGAGGCAGATTATCCATGAAATAAATTTTATTTAGAAGTGGAAATGAACAGATATATACACACACACATACACACACACACACACACACACACACAAACTAGAGAAATTAAGGGTCGGTACAGACCGGCCCATTGAGGCACCCCTGTCATGTGCTAGGGTTGCCTCAGGGCAGGGCTTACTCATGCCTTGCAACCCTAGCATGTGACCGGGGTGTTGTCGCTATGTAGCACCGTTTAAATGGCGTATGTAGCAATGCCATCACAGCTGTGCAGTGTCCATACAGCGCTGTGCAGTTGCGATGGCACAAAGGCACCCTATTGCCCCTTTTACATTTTGAGCGTCACAATTGCGATGAAAAAAAGGAACAGGGTTTCCCTTCTCCTTTTTAGCTGCACACCTTCGCAGCAGAGTCTAGCTGCTGCTGCAAAGATCTGAGGTAATAAAAGATGGTGCCAGACCACCCTTTTTGGGCAGACTGTACAGCCCCAAAGAGGTTAGACTGAGAGAGATATTGCCTGAAGGATCACAGCTTCAGTTGCTAAGGGTTCTGGGAAAATGCAAGACTCAAAGGCTCCCACTGGGCAGCAGGGTTTCGTTGAGCCATTAAGGAGCTTGGCCAGACTAGTAGCATTTTGCCTGCTGAAAGACTAAGCTGATGAACAAAGGAAAGGATCCCATAGTTGAAGGAAATTTGTGCCCTGGGGCAAAAACCAGGAAATTGATATGCCCAAATGGTCTAAATCTTTGATATGTTTATATGCTACTTTGATTTTTGGTCTTCCAGGGAAGTAGCATGGGGGTGTCAATGGGTACATCCCATATGAGAGAGGGAAAGGAAATTTGAAGTAAATTAGCAATGCAAGAACTTGAATGTATGAAGATAGATGTTTTTGTAATGTATTTTAACTCAAATAAAATTTAATTAATAAAATAAAATGATTTGAAGGCACATGACACACACTCACAAACAGACAGACACACACCAGTGGTCAATGCACTTTGGGCTTTAGTATGATCTTGACAGGAATTATACAAGATGCTGCATGTCATCAATGAAATAAGTTTAGCACCTTGGGGGGTTCAGAACAGAGCAGATTCCCCCATGTAAGACAAGGGTCCACTGTATTTGTTAAATACTAGTTTGTTACATCCTTGTTGCCCAGCAAGTAACAAATCACAGTTACATACAGTTCCATTACAATTCCTTGTAACTTGTTACATCCAGCAACCTCTGATTTATTTTGTTTATTAAAGCCTTTTCTAGCAAATCTATATTATCTGAACAATCTCATTTTTGTGTTCACTTACTGGAACATTGAAATCTTCCTCTTCTTCAGTCAGCTGGTGCGGGCCCAATAGGTGGATTACGGTAGATGCCATATTCAATAGCACCACTGTGGAATAGAGTAGAATAAATTATTTGCCAAAAAGAATCCTGATCCATGATTTAATTTCTTACATGAGTCTGAAAGTGTTCTCATTTTTGTTGGAATGGACCGTTGGTTACCATGAAGAAAGAACAAGCTGCATGACAATGGACCAGTGGGAAGGAGTTGCAAAGAGGATACTTCAGAAGCTGTAGGCTCAGAGTTGTTTTTTTACCCCTCAAAGTTTCCTCAAGATGACTTATAAGACTTAAAAGTTTATAACAGCAAATTGAAAACAAAAACAAAAAACAATATTAACAGCAATTTAATAAACAGAGAGCAGAAATTAATTAATGTAAAATTTTATTTACATTTCCCTATTTCCTTAACATTCAGTTTCCTCATCCCAAAACCTAGTTAATAAGACCAATAGGTTTTGATTTTTATCACTGTAAATCTAGAACATCTTTAGAGTATTGATAAATGGTTTGTGTATTGTTTTTAAAATTCAAAATATACTTTTCCAAAAAAAAGTTTGATCAGATGGTGGATTAAATCTAGATTTTTCATGAGTGTGATCTATAATTAATTGAAATACTTAAAAATGACTGGTGTGGTGGAGGAAACTGGTGGAGGAAAATGACATTGGTGTGGTGGAGGAAACTAACTGTCCAAAATTTAGCAAGTGAGCAGCCAGTCTGACTTTATTTATTTATATATTTAGAGTCCTGATTCATGTTTCCTGAATTTACCTTCCCTTGAAATCCCAAGACAAAGGGTAACTATTTTTGTACTTTAAAGAAAGACTTGTCACTTATCTCTACATAAACAATTTAAATTTGAAAGAAGGAGAGAAATCATTCGGAAGCAAGAAGAGTATCAACATTGCATTAATCCTGTCATAGGTTTTCATTACCTGTTATTATAAAATATGATGTTTTATAAGGGCTATATTATATGTTAGACAATTTAGAGTGCTTGCTGGGCTTTGCAGTATGGGATCTGGAGTTATGTGATATATTAGATATTAAGGGAAGGTGGGCGTTGGTTTTATATAAATTGTTAGTGGGGACAGTTAGGGGCTATGCAAACTGTCTCTAGGGGTTGCCTGGAGCTGCCTCCATCTTCACCAGATTGGGGCCACAGCAACTGCACTCCATGGCCCCCATCTGCCCTTTCCAGGGCGCAAAAAGGAGCTGCAAAAAGCATGTCTTTTTTTGCACCCTGGAAAGATCGCTGTAGCACTGGAGCCATGGCTTTACTGCACTCCTTTGGTAATGCATCATGAGGATGCAGCGCCAGAGGGTTACTGAGACACCACATGTTGTGTGATGCTGTGCATGGCATTATGCTGCCATGAGGGCAGAGTTGGGGTGTGTATTGTGCAGATGCCTTAATGGCTGGTCTGCATAGCCCCTAATATTTGTTGTTGTTGCTAACCATCCTCGAGTCAATCTTCACCCATGGTGACCCTATGGATGAGACTTCTCCAATACTTTCTGTCCTCCACTGCAATGTGATTTTAGGCTGCATCAATAGATCAAGGCAAGTAATAGTGCCATTCTGTTCTGCTTTGGTCAGGCCTCGCCTGGAATATTGTGTCCAGTTCTGGGCAGCACAATTCAAAAAAGATGTTAAAAAGCTAGAAGGGAACTTCTTTAATTTTCCTTCCTTTATCACAGTCTCGTCATGTGGTTCTGACAAATTGTTTCATGTGATTCTGACTGTGGAAAATGCAACACATGCAAACCCAAGCTCATGCAAAATAATTGAAAGGATTGAAAATTAAAGAAGTTCCCCTCTGTGTGTCCAAAATGAGAGTGCTAAGCTGGCGCACAAAGACATCCAGCAGTAGCAACTGGTACCTTCTATGTTCATGGGGCTAGGAATTCACTCTGAATTTTGAAGAGTGTATTGACGAGCTATGCATAACGTGGTTGGAACCTTATCACTCAAATTAGGTTCAGTGCCTTCAGGGACAGCATTAAGGGGGTACATCGGGGTGGGCCACACTGGGTGGCACCTCACAAGGGACTGTCACCCATTCCATTAGTGGGGAGGGGTGCCAGAATTCAAAATCTAGTGTCTTTGCTGACTGTGTGGGAAAGGAAGTCTTCTCCCTCTCCCACGCATGCTGGTGCTTTCCTCATCACAGTTTTACTTTTCTCTTCAACCTGGAAAAATGTGGCTCTTTCACTGTGCTCCTTCTTCATCAAAATGACTTTTAGAGTTTGAGCTGGAGTCAATTTCTTGCACATCCCCTAGGCTATAGTAGATCGACCAAGTCAATTCATTCAATTCATGTATTCCTTTTGACAGGCAAATGGAAGTTTAAATCAGGTGGACATGGCTTTGTTCTTACCGTACACAACAATTCGTCCCGTCATCACAAGCATTGAAACGTGTGTGTGTTGAAGGACATCTGCCATCTGTACAGTAGCCATCAAAATAGGAACACCATTCTTTGGGTATATAAGCAAAGCCTGTTCCAAAAAAAGAAAGAAAGAAAGAAAGAAAGAAAGAGAAAGAAAGAAAGAAAGAAAGAAAGCCAAAGTAAAATGTAGAAAGTAGAAAACAACTGGGAGTACAAAGGTAAACTATTTAAACCCAGGTGTGGGCAAAGTGCAGCCTGCATTTTAGTGGCCTTTTGGCTCCCCAGGCATAAAAATGATTTTTTTACCATGAACAAAAAAAAAAAAAACCATGTTGGCCACAAATGCCCTCATAACAACCTCTGGGGGCATGAAATTATTATTGCCATGTTTTGCCTTTAGAAATCATTTTAGGCCTGAATGTGGCCTTTAAAAAAAAAAAGAATGGAAAATGAAAATGAAAAAGAAGAAAGACATGGATAGAGTCTACTATAGAAAGACTTCTCTTGGCCTAAAACAGAGAGAAAACATTGCAAAAATCTCTCCTAAAGTCTACAGAATGCATTTGGGTTCATTTAACTGAAGAGCAAGGAGAGAATCTTCAGAAGAGCAGTATTTCACTCTTACCATTTCTAAGCAAGGTAATTGAGAAGGTGGTCGCCATTCAACTCTAAGCAGTCTTGGAAGAAACTAGATCCATTTCAAACCGTCTTTAGGGTGGGTTACAGAGTAGAGACAGCCATGGTCGTCTTAGTTGATGATCTCTATCTGGGCACTGACAGGGGAAGTGTGACCCTGTTGGTGCTCTTGGACCTCTCTGCAGTTTTCAATACCATTGACAATGGTATCCTTCTGGAATGACTGGGAGAGTTGGGAAAGGGGGCACTGCTTTGCAGTGTTTCCATTTCTGCCTCTCAGGCAGATTCCAGATGGTGACACTGGGAGAGAGTTGTGCTTCCAAGAGAGAGCTAAAATTTGGCATCCCTCAGGGCGCCATCCTGTCTCCCATACTGTTTAACATTTAAATGAAGCCGTTGGGTGAGATCATCTGGAGACACGGGGTGGGCTGTTATTAGTATGCTGATGACACCCAAATATATTTTTCTATGTCTTGGGCTGATGCAACGACTACAGACATCAGGGACAGAGCAGGGGAGCCTGAGAGTATCACGAAAAGGAACAGCCACTGCTAAGCCTCGGAGGAGGCGCGTGGTCGTGGTGGGGGACTCCTTGCTGAGGGGTACAGAAGCAGTGGTTTGTGGGCCTGACAAGATGTCTCGGGAGGTGTGTTGTCTCCCTGGGGCAAAGATCCATCATGTGACGGAGAGGCTGACAAGACTTGTCAAGCCTACTGACCGTTATCCCCTTCTTTTGGTTCATGTGGGAACCAATGATACTGCAAGGCACAGCCTTCAGAATATCAAAAGGGATTATGAGGCTCTGGGAAGGAAGCTGAAAGAGATGGATGCACAGGTTGTCATCTCATCTCTACTCCCGGTAGAAGGGCATGGTCCAGGAAGGGAGAGGAAAATAGCAGAGGTGAATAACTGGCTCCGTAGATGGTGCCGCCAAGAACAGTTTGGATTCTTGGATCATGGGCTGCGGTTCCATGAGGAGGGATTTCTGGCAAGGGATGGACTGCATCTCACGCCAGTTGGCAAAAACGTTTTTGCCAACAGTCTGAAGAATCTGATCAGGAGGGCTTTAAACTGAGTTATGTGGGGGAGGGAGACATTATACTGGAAGACAAAAGGGATGGAGAGAATAGTCCAAGTGGCATAGAGGGAACAAGGCAAACAGTGCAAGGACCCAACAGTAGGAGGCAAAAAAATGTGCAAAAGCAGCAAGTAAAGAGGACACATGGTCTTAAATGTCTCTACACTAATGCACAGAGTATGGGAAATAAGCAGGATGAACTTGAACTCCTAGCACAACAAGGGAAATATGATATAATAGGCATCACTGAAACCTGGTGGGATGAGTCTCATGATTGGAATGTAGAAATAGAGGGGTATAACCTTTTTAAGAGAAACAGGCCAAGCAGGAAAGGAGGAGGAATAGCATTATATGTCAGGGATGTATACACCAGTGAAGAGATGCAGGAAGTCAATACTGGAAGCCAGGTGGAGAGCATCTGGATAAAAATTAAAGGAGAGGGAAATAACAGGGATGTTACTGTGGGAGTCTACTACAGACCCCCAACTCAGGCAGAGGAATTGGATGATGCCTTTCTAGAACAGATGACCACACAATCAGGAAGGAGAGATGTAGTAGTGATGGGGGACTTCAACTATCCGGATATTTGCTGGAAGTCAAACTCAGCCAAATCCTCAAAGTCTAGCAAATTTCTCACTTGCCTGGAAGACAACTTCATTGTCCAAAAGGTGGAAGAGGCAACAAGGGGATCAGCCATTTTAGATCTGATCTTAACCAACAGGGAAGACCTAGTTGATGGGGTGCAAGTGGTTGGATCCTTAGGTGGAAGTGACCATGTTCTCCTGGAGTTTGTTATGCAGTGGAAGGGAGAAGCTAGGCATAGTCAGACATGCACTCTAGACTTTAGGAGAGCTGATTTCAATAAACTTAGAGAAATACTGGGAGTGATCCCATGGTCAGGAATACTAAAAGAAAAGGGAGTTCAAGACGGATGGGAGTTTCTCAAAAGGGAGATATTGAAGGCACAATTTCAAACAGTTCCAATGAGGAAGAAAAATGGAAGATGTCTCAAGAAGCCAGGATGGATGACTAAGGAACTTTCAAATGAGCTAAGTTTTAAACGGAACATGTATAAGAAATGGAAAAATTGAGAAATCACGAAAGAGGAATTTAAACAAATAGCCAGCACATGTAGGGGTAAAGTCAGAAAAGCTAAAGCGCAGAATGAACTCAGGCTTGCTAGAGAGGTTAAGAACAATAAAAAGGGCTTTTTTGGATATGTCCGCAGCAAAAGGAAGAAGAAGGAAACAGTAGGGCCACTGCGTGCAGAAGATGGCAAAATGCTCACAGGAGACAGAGAAAAGGCAGAATTACTCAACACCTTCTTTGCTTCAGTCTTCTCAGAAAAGGCAAAGGGTGCTCAACCTAAGGATAATGGAACAGGAGACAGAATAGAGGAAATTCAGCACAGAATAAGTAAAGAGGTAGTACAGGAATACCTGGTTAACCTAAATGAATATAAATCTCCAGGACCAGATGAACTACATCCTAGAGTATTAAAAGAACTAGCAAATGTAATATCAGAGCCATTGGCAATAATCTTTGAGAACTCCTGGAGAACAGGAGAAGTCCCAGAAGACTGGAGGAGGGCAAACGTTGTCCCCATCTTCAAAAAGGGAAAAAAAAGAGGATCCCAACAATTATCGTCCAGTTAGTCTGACATCAATTCCAGGAAAGGTTCTAGAGCAGATCATTAAGCAGAGAGTCTGCGAACATTTAGAAGCCAATGCCATAATCACAAAAAGCCAACATGGGTTTCAGAAAAAGAAGTCATGCCAAACGAACCTGATCTCTTTTTTTGATAAAATTACCAGCTTGGTAGATGAAGGGAATGCTGTGGATATAGTATACCTCGATTTCAGTAAGGCCTTTGACAAGGTTCCCCATGACATTCTTGCAAACAAGCTTGAAGAATGTGGGCTAGACAAGTTAACTGTTACATGGATTTGTAATTGGTTGACTGGCCGAACTCAAAGGGTGCTCAACAATGGCTCCTTTTCATCCTGGAGAGAAGTGACCAGTGGGGTCCCACAGGGTTCTGTCCTGGGCCCAGTGCTATTCAACATCTTTATTAATGATTTGGATGACAGAATTGGTGGCATACTTATCAAATTTGCAGATGACACTAAACTGGGAGGAGTAGCTAATACCCCAGAGGACAGGATCAAAATTCAAAATGACCTGAATAGACTAGAAAGCTGGGCCAGTGCTAACAAAATGAAATTCAATACGGAGAAATGTAAGGTTCTGCACTTAGGGCGGAAAAATGAAATGCACAGATATAGGATGGGGGACACCTGGCTGAACGAGACCACATGTGAAAGTGATCCAGGAGTCCAAGTAGACCATAAGCTGAACATGAGTCAACAGTGTGATGCGGCAGCTAAAAAAGCCAATGCAATTTTAGGCTGCATCAATAGAAGTATAGTTTCTAGATCAAGGGAAGTTATAGTGCCACTCTATTCTGCTTTGGTCAGGCCCCACCTGGAATACTGTGTCCAGTTCTGGGCACCACAATTCAAAAAAGATGTGGAGAAACTGGAGCATGTCCAAAGGAGGGCAACTAAGATGGTGAAGGGTCTGGAAACCTTGCCCTATGAAGAACGCCTTAGGGAGCTGGGGATGTTTAGCCTGGAGAAGAGAAGGTTAAGAGGTGATATGATAGCCCTGTTTAAATATTTGAAGGGATGTCATATTGAGGAGGGAGCAAGCTTGTTTTCTGCTGCTGCAGAGACTAGAACGCGGAACAATGGATGCAAACTGCAGGAAAAGAGATTCCACCTCAACATTAGGAGGAACTTCCTGACAGTAAGGGCTGTTCGACAGTGGAACGCACTCCCTCGGAGTGTAGTGGAGTCTCCTTCCTTAGGGGTCTTTAAGCAGAGGCTGGATGGCCATCTGTCAGGGATGCTTTGACTTGGAGTTCCTGCATGGCAGGGGGTTGGACTGGATGGCCCTTGTGGTCTCTTCCAACTCTATGATTCTATGATTCTATGATTCTATGGTTGACATCTCTGTCTTAGGTTGGTAATGGACTGGATGAGGGAAAACAAATTCAAACTCAATCCAGGTAAGATGGAGGTACTTGCAATAGGGACCCCCAATCCGGGAATGGAGTTATGTCAGCCAGTACTGGATGGGGTGACACTTCCCCTGAAAGAGTCTGTCTGCAGCCTGGGGGTGCTCCTCGACTCATCGCTTCAACTGACAGCACAGGTAGATGCAAAGGTCAAGAGCAACTGTTATCAGCTTTGGCTGATACGCCAGTTGCGCCCCTTCCTGGAAAGGGGAGTCCTAGAAACAGTTGTGCATGCACTGGTAACCTCTCAGCTTTATTTCTGCAATGTGCTTTACATGGGGTTACCCTTGTGCCAAGTTTGGAAACTTCAACTCATACAAAATATGGGCAGCCAGGTTGGTTATGGGCACGCCTAGAACTGCCCATATTACACCAAAATCCAGTCACTGGCTGCCTATTAGTTTCTGGGCAAGATACAAAGTGCTGGCTTTAACCTTTAAAGCCCTACATGACTTGGGTCCAGACTACTTGTGGGAGTGCCACCTTCCACATAATCCACTCCGCACATTTCGGTCCTCTGGGAAGAACCTGCTACAACCTTAGCAGACCAGATTGGCTGAGGTGATCCAGAAGACTTTTTCATTTACCACTCCTAGGCTCTGGAACTAACTGCTGAACAAGATCCTTCATATTACCACCTTGGATGTGTTCAAAAAGGCTATCAAGACAGATCTCTTCAGGCAGTCCTTTCCAGATTAATTTTGCTGGACCTGCCTCCCTCTACTACTGCTACAGCTGCTAATGATGCTGCTACCAATATCGGCATTGATGTCATCACCCCTGTCCCCCCCTTACAGGAAGACATCTTTTGCACAATCTTCCCACAATTTCATTATTTTATTATTTATGTATTAGTATGCTTTTCTCTTTTTTGTTTAATCTCTTTTTAGGGTTTGATTCAATTTTTTTTATGATTGGGAGAGGGTTGAGTTTTGGGTTTGTTTCTTTTAAATTGTAATTTTACTGTACAATCCGCTATTTTATATTGATGTGAATCTCTTTGATTCCTTTGAGAAAAAGTGGAATAATAAATAAATAAATAAATAAATTCCAGTGTGTGTTTTTCTTCTTTAGTATATAAAACAGACAGCCAGGGGTATGTAATTGCACTTTAGGTTAGTCCACAATGTGATCCAATGTCCAGTTGTTGCCAAGTGGTGCCCAGATTTGGTTCTGCAGTCCTAATATAGTCTTTGTTATCAATTGCCTGGGTGAAAGGGAGGATTGTAAGGAGCTAGTGTGTGTGTCTTCCACATATATAGCACAGCATATTTCAGGTGCTGAAAATAACACTGCACAGAGAATATTTCTGTAAAGAAAATATTTTCTACTCAGGAAATTCCTACATAGAAAATTCCATTTTCTGTGAAAATGCCTACTTTTCATAGCATACATATGTGTGGTTTTCAATGGCTTTCTCACAGTGAAGGCACACACACACACACACACACACACACACGAAGATGTATCCTCAAACAATGAAATCTATTATGCATTGCGTGCCTATATAATACATATATTGATTATTTGTTTTTACATTTCTAAACCAAAAGGAGGTCTTTGCCAATTAGGTATTTAGAAGCAAATTAATTTGTGTACTTAGAAGCAAATGCAAAGAGAAAAAAACATCAGAGTAGAAATATCCCTCTATGTTCCAAACCTTGTTGAGGACAAAATGTTGACAAGCAATATTGATAATTTCCCTCTTTCTCAGTGATAAAGGGTGTCTTGGTGTGTCTTGACATACCATGAGACTGTTTATATATTTCTCAGTGGTTTTTCATATTTCAAGGCTAACTAAAAGAACATTGCAATTATGTGCAAACAGCATATTTAGGGCAAGTATGAAGTTTTTGGGGGGACAAACTCAATGTACTTGTACAAAACATTGTTTTTCTGCCCTAAATGAAACATTTGGTGTCAACAAATTATTTACAAAAGAATCTTGAAGCACAAATTATATCCTCAAAAAAGGAGGATAGATTAAAATAATAATAATAATAATAATAATAATAATAATATCTCCCATACACATGCCCACTTGGGGGGGGGGAACCTTTGAAAATATCCACGTGCAAGAAGAAAATAAGACTTACGTCCGTTTATTGGGAATAAAAGACAATTTACCTGGATCAGGAAGGGCAACCAAGGCAATGAACAGAAGAAGACAACAGGTCTTCATATCTTGGAAACAGGAAAGGCAGATATTTCACTGGCAATTCTGTATCTAAAAGACCCTAACAGAGATACAGGAAGTATATACTACTCTATGAACTTTATACCACTCCTTAGATTTAAAGATGTTAATTTATTCAAACTACAGAAATATGTCCTAGCAAATGTTTAAGCCAACATCAAACAATAGAAGGACACCTTGGACTTAGTACACCTCTACCATACAGAGAATTTCTTCATGGCCCTGAGCATAGTGGGTGTTCTTGGAAATGAAAGGACACTCACTGTGTCCAGGTGTCATGTCACACAATACAAGTAAAGCACTGTTAGTCCACTTTAAGTTCCATTTTTATATCCTATGGAATCCTGGTTTTTTAAATTGTTAAGGTGTAAATCTGGTTGAGAATTCTAAATGTCGCTCCCTAAACTCCAGCTCTTAGGATTCCATGGTGAGGTTCATCATAAAATCTCATCAATATCAGGAGAAGTAGGAGAAAGGGGTGGGGGTGGGTAGGAGAAGACATACTCATGTCTGTTTGTATATTTGTTTGGGGGCATTGTGCAAAGTGATATTCATCGGCTCCTGGTGCAACATTGACTACTGTGCCCTGGGTGCTTTGCCATAGCTGGTTACTGGTTACTGGCTGGAGAAGAGAATGGATGCAAGATGAAAAGGCAATACCCACCTCAGCTGCAGTTCTGCAGTTGAGAAAGAAGGCAAAAGTTTCCTCTAGTGCAGATATTCCTAACCTGGGGGTCTAGTGCAGGTATTCCCCAGGGGGTACAAGATGGGATTTCAGGGGGTGTGACAAAAACTGCCTTGTGTCCTTGAGTGATGAGTCACAAACCATCTCTCATTTGTGGAGTTGGAGGCTTTCATGGCCGGCATCCATAATTTTTTGTGGAGCTTTCGGGCTATGTGGCCATGTTCTAGAAGAGTTCCTTTCTGACGTTTCGCCAGCATCTGTGGCTGGCATCTTCAGAAAATCTTCTCTGAAGAGATCTTCTCTGAAGATGCCAGCCAGAGATCTTGTCTGAAGATGCCAATCACAGATGCTTGTGAAATGTCAGAAAGGAACTCTTCTAGAACATGGCCAGATAGTCCGAAAACTCTACAAAAAACCATCTCTCTTTTTTTCTGAATAAAATAGACTAGTTGCTCAATTTAAATGTCAGTTTTATGCACTGAATTAAAAACGTTGTTTGTTCACCTGCAGCATTGTATGTTGATCAATTTATGGTTCAAAAATTTGAAATTAGACTTCTTCATCCTCAAATGTGAAGATGTAGAGGGTGTGAACATGAAAATATTCATAAAATGCTTGAAAACCATTTTTGGGAACTGTCAAGAAATTCTGACAAAAAGAATTCTGGACGTAAAGGCATCTTCGCAGCTCAGAAATTATTGTGTACATGTAGTTATTTTTCATAGAAAACAGCATTTTCTACATGGAAAATAATATCTCAACATAGAAATATTAATTCCTCTGAGGAAAATGCTGTTTTCTGTGCAGAAAATGCTGTTAGGGGTTTATAATGTGTAAAATTATGGATTTGCATAGAAAAAAGTATTTTGGTGCCAAAAACAGCATTTTCTACACAGGAATTAATATTCCTTTTGCAATATTATTTTCCATACGGAAAATGATGTTTCCCCCATATGTATAAATTTCAGACAGAATAAGTCCTGAATTGAGAATAGCCTTTGAAAATGGGGTGATTCTTGAACGTTGCTGAAATTGCTTATCACTATCTTCAAGACGAAACTCGGTAAAGCATTACATACCTACTTTAAAAATATTTTTTATCTTTGTGACTTTTTATTTGTTCATTCACTTGGAAGCCCTTATGGGCTGGGAGGTGTGGTTGTTGATGTGTTGTTGTTGTTGTTGTTGTTGTTGTTGTTGTGTGCTTTTAAGCTGTATCTGACTTATGGCAACCTTAAATTTAGGCTGTCATGTTTTGGCCACATCATGAGACAGCATGATTCATTAAAAAAGACAATGAAGATGGAGAAGGTATTGAAACAAAATGAGACCAGATACCAGATGGATCAACTCAGTCAGGAAGACCATGGGACCTGAGTCTATAACACCTGAACTGAGAGGTAGAAGATAGGGAGGGGAGGGGGCTTGGAGACATCTCATTCACTGGGTCACAAGCGTCATGGTCGACTTGGCAAATCAGTCATGGAGTTTTCTTGGCAAGATTTGTTTGGAGTGGCTCACCATTGTTTTCCCCTAGACACAAAGAGAGTGTGACTTGATCAATGTCACCCAATGGTTTTCATGGACAATCTGAGAATTGATCCCTGATCTCCAGAATCAAAGTCACACAAACAAAAGACTATGCCATGTTGGCTGTCTAGGAGGTGATACAAAATATAACAAAGAGACTTCAGCCCTTGAGATATTTATTTTTTATTTTTATTTTTTATTTATTTTTATTTTATTTTATTTTATTGGATTTATCCCAAGTTCACGATGCAGATATAAGGCTGGCATAAATGCTGCTTTCAAGAGAGGCAAGACATCTTCCTATCCCTTCATGGCAAATGTTGAAATGAATAGATTTTTAAAGCAATCAAAAGCAAAGGAACTTTTCAGTTTCTTTAATTTTTTGGAAGGTGATCAAGCATGGGCTGTAAAGATCCAATTTAAACTTGGAATTGATTTTTTTCATTTCACAACTCCACCATCAGAAAGGCAAAAGAAATGAGATATCTTCATATTATGCAGGGAGAGGCCTGTAAAATATGCAGATTATGCATTATTACTGACAAAGAATAGAAAAAAAAAAAAACAGAAACACAGCCTTTCATTCACAATATTGTGTTCCTATCTCCAACAAATATATGTGTAACCTCAATTGTGTATTTCGCAGCTTCTGAATATACTGAATATTCCATCAGCAGTTATTACTCTTGCTTCCTTTTGGATTATCTAATCATAGGTAAGAGAGTCACTCAAGGAAAACACACTTGTTAATTTTCAAGACTGTCAGGCATATAATTCTTCATTTATGGGATGTAAACACACGGCAAAAGACACATATTGACCCCAAACTGGCGTCATTCTGTTTAGATGATGCAGTCCAACCGCCCAAAGGTGGGGACAGACAGACTGGATGCCATTCTGCAAGATCTAACCTAAGCCCAGTTCAACTGGCTCTTAGATTATTTCATTCCAAGGATCTCTATAACTCAAATTCCACTTCATGGCAATTACCAACAAAAACAAGGATAAGACGGTATACTTTTCATCTATTATTAAATGCTTCCTAAGGAATTTTCTGAGGGAAAGGCTAGGCAACTTCTTCAACCTGTTTCTGGTATAACAAAACCAATGCAACCGTGGGTAACCATGTTGCGATTATTTGTTTATTATATATTTAGCTGAATATTTTAATGTTTCTAGCCTCCCCTATAGCTAAAGAGAGATGGGTAGTATACAAAGATGTAACCACATTCAAACACATTAGAAGAATTAAAAATAAGTTGATTAAGCTAAAAGCATATTAAACCATTTGACATTTTGGAACAAGAGGTTTTCAAAACAGTTAAAACAATTTAAGACATTTTAAATCCATGGATGTGAGCAGATTTGGATAAAATCAATTAGTCTCCAAGGGCTAGAGGGGAGGAAAGGTTTGTTTTCTTCTTTGGCACTGGTATAACACCAGCTTTGAGGACAGTTGCACATCTATAATCAACCAAGGCACTACAGCCTAGAAGACTCTCCCTTCTATTCTCTCGAGGTGTAATTCTTCCTCTGTGGGATCCCTCTGTTGGATCTTACTACTTGGGCAAACATCTAAAAAAGAGATCCTCCCTCAGGTATGATGGCCCTAAGCTGTTTTTGACTGTCATTATCTAAATTCAGGTGGGAAATGATCAGATCACTCTTGCCTTACCTTATGCAGCAAAACCAACTTGGACGGCAGAGTCCAAGGGTATCATATCCACTAGGACATCTCATCCAGTTGCAAATGCCACTGAAAGAACGACAAAGTGCTTCCTCCACAATATTACCCCCCAAGAGCTGAACTGGAGAGGCAATCAAAAATAAGTCTCAACATCAGTAAATCAACATTTGTCATCTTGTGGCAACTAAATAATCAGCCAGAATAAATCCATTGAAACAATTATTAAAATAGGAACCAATATGAAAGTAAATCCTATTGATTCAAATGGATTTAATCTAGTTAAGAACAACTATTAGAATTCAGAACATTCTCTTTGGGGTTGCTGGGTTTCGCTTGAGATGCAAAGGAACAAAATATCTTATACAAGTTCTTCTTTAAAATATTTTTTTTAAAATTGCAGCCCTTCCTCTGTTACACCTCAGATTCCTAGGTATACTTCAGATCCATAAGGCTCCATCTACACTGTAGAAATAATGCTATGGATTTCTAGGATTTGTAGTTGTGTGAGACATTTAGCTTTCACTGTTAAAGAGCCCTGGTGCCAAAACAAGCTACAAATTGCAAAATTCCATAGTACAGTGGGCCCTTGGTATCCACTGGGGTTGGGTTAGAGGACCTGCTATGGATATCAAAATGTGTTGATGATGAACTCCCATTTAATGCAGTGATGTTGTAAAATAGTGTCCCTTACATAAAATGGAAAAATCAAGGCCTGTTTTTGGTATACATATGCACCTATATATTCCAAAAAGCAGACCTTGATTTTGCCATTTTATATAAGGGACACCATTTTACAACACCACTGTATTAAATGGCAGTTCAGCATCTATGGATTTTGATATCCATGGGGCATCCTCTAATCGTGTGTGTGTGTGTGTGTGTATAATTCTTTTAGCCCTGGATGGCTGAATCCACGGATAAGGAATCTTAGGATATGGAGAGCTTACTGTATTCAGCCATGGCAGTTAAAATGGTGTTAAAGTGGATTGTTTCTTTGTTTCTTGTTTAAAAATTTATTATAAGTAAACAACTATTTACAAAACATACCACAATAAAGCCAAATTAAACAATACATCTCACAACTTTGAATTGTGTTTCCTTCTTGGGTTCTGTTCAATTTAAGTGGTCATTTTAAACTCCAGTGCTGTAAATGTAGTCCAGAATGTCTTACCAAAGGTTCAGATGAGATGGAGGTTATCTTTGCTTGTTTCTGTCTTCATTTATAAAGTCAGTGAGTGGGAACTATTTGTCTATGAAAGGTCCTTCATAACTTGCCATTCTGTCACACCGGTTTTCCAGTAACCACAGGTCCCATACCCTTTCCCACCACTTATCTAAAGATACCTCCCTGTTTCCCAGCATCTGGCAATTTCTACATGGGCTGCTGTAATGAATAAATCTATGAGGTTTTTATGTTTCAAATTTGAGTTTGTGTCTCTCTATATATATTAGCACTAATCACACATATATAAATGAAGCTGTTTGTTTGTTTGTTTGTTTGATGTAAGTAAAATAATGCTCAAAATTCTGCAACATAGACTCAGAAAAGGAAGGGGGACTAGAGACCACATTACAAACATGTGATTGCTAATGGAGCACACCAAAAAATTCCAAAAAAAGAATCAGCATGTGTTTTATAGACTACACCAAAGCATTTGATTGTACAGATCATGAAAAGCTATGGAATGCAGTCAAAGACATGGGAGTGCCGCTACATCTCATAGTTCTGATGAGGAACCTGTACCAAGGACTAGAGGCCACTGTCAGAACAGAATTCGGGGAAACAGAGTGGTTCCCAATAGGCAAAGGAGGATGCATCCTATCACTTTATTTGTTTAGGATGCATCCTATCACCTTACTTGTTTAATTTATCTGCTGAAAACATCATAAGAAAAGCAGAATAAGAATCAGAAAAAAGAGGAGTGAAGATAGGAGGAATAACCTTAACAGACTAAGATATACAGACGACAGCATAATATTAACAGAAGACATTCAGGAATTGGAACAATTAATAAGGAAGGTCAAAGATGAAAGTGTAAAGGCAGGTCTAATGCTGAACATAAAGAAAACAAAAATAATGACCATAAAAGAAATACAAAAATTCAATCTAGACGAGGAATCTGAAATACTCAAAGAATTCCTGTGTCTAGGATCAAATATTGACCAGAATGGAGACTGCAGTCAAGAAATAAGAAGAAGACTAAGAATGGGAAGGGCAGTTATGAAAAAACTGGAAAAGACACTGAAGAGCAAAGACATACAACTGAGCACTAAAGTCAGAGTTGTTCAGGCCATTGTATTCCCAATTACCATGTACACATGTGAGAGCTGGGCAGTGAAGGAAGCAAATAGAAAGAAAAGCAAAGATGATCAAGTTGAGACTATCATACTTTGGCCACATAATGAGAAGGCACAGAGCACTAGGGGAAAAAATGCTAGGAAAGGCAGAGGGTAGAAGAAAGAGAGGAAGACCACAAACCAGATGGGTTGACTCAATCAGGGGGGATTATGGGCAAGGGTTTACAGGATATGGGCAGGGGCAGTGGAGGACAGGGATTCTTGGAGATGTCTCATCCACAGGGTTGTCATAAGTCAGAACTGACCCACGGGCAGCTAACAACAACAGTATTGACAACAAAAGCATTTCTGGACATAATTTTAGTTCTTGGTTAGTAATCAATGAAATGTATTCAAGTACCAATTGCCAATTGCTTATTTTGGGGCAGTTTAGACATGTGTGTAGAAATGTTCCATTATCATTACAACCATGACAACATTTGGAGCAAACATTTTTAACCATTCTGGCTAGCTTCACTGAAGCCAAATACCACATGTGTATAATTTTCAAGGTTTTTTCCTCTAATCAATACTGATCTGGATTTAAAAGAGGTAGAAGACCAAACTGTAGTCCATTTTGAAATGGGAATTGGAAGATTCAAATCTGTTTCCCAAGTTAGTTCTATGCCACAGATGTTTTGGTAAGAATGGTCAATCGAACAGCTGTAGATTAAGGATGTTAGTCCTTTGGTGTTTTTGGGAGGGGGGGAACACAACTAACATAAGTGATCTAGGTGGCCCTTCTACTTGTGTGTAAAAGCAATTATCTCACGGAGATGACAGCAAGTAGCTTTTAATGGCTCTAAATCTAAAGCTTTATTGTTTTTGGTCTGCCATTATGAAAAAAGTCTCATACAAAATATGAACTTTATTGTTCCCATCTCTGGAATTGATTGAATTTATCAAGGGAATATAAATATTTGTGGACAAGGAAAGGGCAAATAGGTGAGGGGTCTGGTGCTGGAACTCGCTTCCATCTTGACCATATCTTTACTAATGTTTGTAGCCATGTGTTTTTAATATTTTTTTTAATTACTTGCAGAGTGGATTTGTTAAAGAACAAAGCAAAATCAATTGATGGGGGCCCATTCATTTCCATGTTAACCCAGTGTACACTCTGATCATTTTTTTAATTAAATGAGAGAGATGTCTAATAGTTTTTTGTGGAGCTTTCAGGCTATGTGGCCATGTTCTAGAAGAATTCCTTTCTGATGTTTCGCCAGCATCCTCTGAAGATGCCAGCCACAGATGCTGGCGAAACATCAGAACATGGCCACATAGCCTGAAAGCTCCACAAAAAACTATGGATGCTGGCCATGAAAGCCTTCGACTCCAGATTTGATTAAGTTGGTATGCTGCAAAATATAGTTCAAAATGAAGCATTGCTAACCCCCCTTTTTCTTGAAAAGAGGTGTTGTTTGGATTTCCTGAATCTGGGTCTCTATGATATTGATTAGATTTTGCCAAAGTTTGAGTTTTATCTGTGGTGGTTGAAGTGGGATAGTTTGGAATAGAAAGGGAAGGTGCGGGACAATAAACATTCCGCCTAGAATAGAGTTTCAATCTATTCTATTCTAGTGAAGATTAACCATTTAGTTATTTGTTGTAATTTCTGGGGATTATCTGATTGAAATCTTTTGTAACGGTAATTACTAGGTGGGTAAATCCTGAGGGTTTTAATTGGAGATTAGTAGCTTTTGTTGAGACACAGCAATATAGATTTTGAATTGTTAATTAAAAAACCTGCAAAAGTACCAAGGAGTTTAATATGGTGCGTAAGGTAGGGAAGCACTGTTTGGGATTTTTTAGAAAGATGATCATATCATCTGCGAAGAGATTTAATCTATGGGTTATTCCTCCTATTTTGGGTTCCCTTATGTTTTCCTTTTCCTTGACTGAGGTGGCCAAGTTTTTGAAGTTCAGTAGCCAAAATGGTGCACGAAAGTGACGCTTGCTTGTGCAGGAACACAAGCCTCAAGATGGCGGCTGCAAAGTCCTTTCAAAGCACTGAGGATCCTCACCGATGAATTTCCAGGGATTTGCAGGATGCCTACACTGAAACTGGAGGGTACATTGAACTTCTTTTTTCTTTTTCTTCCCTGCACCATCTACCATTGTGTTTCTTGACAGCTATTGCCTTTGGGGGTCTCATTAGGTCTAATTGAGCAGGTCTTTTTTTCAGGATCTGTGGGTATTGTGATGCCAAGTGTCTCAAAACTTTGTATCCTTTGGGCTTGTATCATTTGTATCATTTGGACCCAAGCAGCTAGGGTCTCATTGCCAAGGAAGATAATGAGCTTGAAGGGGAATCCCCATCTGTATTGCTTGGCTTGTTTTTAATGGTTTTTATGTCTTATTGTTTTTACATGCTGTACACCGCCCTGATCTATGGAAGGGCGGTATAGAAATAAATCATATTATTATTATTATTATTATTATTATTATTAATTCCATTGTAGAGCAGAACAGCTGTAAAGGGCTTGAGGAATTGTCTTTTCCTTAGTGTCTCCACTAAAATATCTTGGTACACTGACACTTTATGCCCCTCATAATTAAGTTCTGCAACTTTCAAAAAAGTGTTCAAACTAAAGTTTTCTTTGGAAATTTTGCAAATTGCATGATAATATCCCTGGAGGCCTTGTTAGCTGGCCGTTGTGGAGATGGATGCATACAGTCTGATGGCAATAGATTTAGCTCAGGATTTATTTTATTCATCCATGCAAGTATTGAATTTTGTAGGGAGGAGGGGGGGGTCACTGATTCTGGAATACCTTTCAGAAGAAGGTTTACCAGTCTTTCTCTGTTTTCCAAATCCTCCAGCTTATTTTGTAGTTGAGAATATGCTTCTTCTAAGGTGCAAATTCTCTTTGTTATGAGATCCCTGTTGGAAGTCAGCATTTGCCATTTCCTCTACATCTTGGATTTTATTTGAAATCAGAGAGATTTTCAAACTAAGTGGCTCTAAAGCAAGTCACCAGTCTCTCTGTAAGATCTCTGACCAAATTTACATATAACCTTTCCAGTAATTCTTTAAAGGTAAGGCCTGAGACAAGAGGACATCCAGGTTTCCCCATTCTACTTGCCTTATTAGAGCCATGCGTCATGTTGGTAATTATCAGGCCTCTGTCTTCTAGTTGTGGTTTCCCTTGTTTTGCAGGTGTGCAAAAATCCATATTAAGTTGACATTCTTGCTTTTATTTATAATTAATCATCAGGACTAAGGTGAGCTCATCAACTATGTGTCCGTCATGTTTGATGGCTGGCCATGCCCTCTCCCAACTGGATTATTTCTGTAGTGCAGATGCAGCCCAAGTATGCCAGGCAAAGCCTTAGCAAACCCAATTCCAAATTGCCGCATAATCATGAAGCTCACTATTTCTTTGCTTTAGCTACTCCACAGATTCATCATGATGATATAATAGGTAGAATGGGGACACTGCATACTACCTTGAGGTTTGGTAAGGAAAGGAAATGTCCATGGCCACTTTAAGGAAATTAATGAAGACATTCGCACTTGCTAAAATAATTTCTGCTTAGGTTTTTCCCTAAAAGCCATGAAGTTGATATATGCTACCATCATAAATTGAGAGGCTGGAAAAAAGGTGAAAGGAGGGCTGATTCATGAAAGAAAGAAATATAGTATCAGTATTGTTATTGTTATTGTTGTTGTGGTGATTGTTTATTTATATAGCTCCATCCATGTACATGGCACTTTACAAATAGTTGTAGAATAATACATTTCTATGCTATTTAATAATACAAAATATTAAAATACAATATTGAAAACACACGCACAGCATTTTAAATTTTTTGGCGATGCCTTGAGTCAAGCTTACCTGGATCAGGAAGCCATGTTAAGGCAAAGAGGAGAAGAAAAAAGAACCAGGTCTTCATGACAATGATACACCAAAGACAGAGAGAACTGGAAACTTAAAAATAGGTAAATAAAAATGATATGGGGCAGTAGGATTCCCCTCTTCCAACATCTGTTTTTATCATAGACTGCAAGATAAACTGAATATGCATGCTGTTGGACACAAGAAAATAGTGTGAGGACTGAGATGTTCTTACATTGGAACACTTTGAAACAGAATCTAATTATTTCGCTGAGTATCGTGCTTGGTCTTAAGATGGAATTGATGGAAAGGTGATAGTGAGGAGATGGTGGTGATAGCAAAGAACTTGTAGTAAAGCAGATAAGATAGCTTTCATCCCATTTCTCATTATGCCTCTGAATGATGGT
This sequence comes from Urosaurus nigricauda, assembly GCA_034509955.1. Lineage (NCBI taxonomy): Eukaryota > Metazoa > Chordata > Lepidosauria > Squamata > Phrynosomatidae > Urosaurus > Urosaurus nigricauda. The sequence goes on along the minus strand of JAOEGL010000001.1, from coordinate 372,388,938 downwards.
TAAGGGTAGGGTTATCATGCTGTTTTTGTTGTTGTTGTGCCTTCAAGTCATTTCAATCTTATGACAACCCTAAGGTGAACTATAGTGATCAGTTTTGGGTTTTTTGCAAGATTTTTTCAGAGGAGGTTTGTCATTGCCTTCCCCTGAGACAAGTAAAAACAATCATGTCGATTACATCCATCTTCTACACATATACCATATCTACCACTACTCTAAATACATTCATACATATCCTAATCAAAAGACATTGACACACTACTATTTACAAAATTTCCTATTTCATTTACCCTTAATGAATCTGATCATAAGTTTTTCTTGTAATATTAATGATTAAACTGAAATATTTACCATATAAATCCACTCTTGAAGTGGGCCACTGCCTCATCCCTGAATGGGCTGCCGGCAGCAGCTGATTAAATATGCTTCTTTTGCCAGCAACTATGATTAATTTAGACTCTAATTTAGACTCTAAATGCCATGTGCCTGAAGTGGGCAGAAGCCACTCTATTTGGCCCATTTTAGGTCAAAAAAATGGTGAAGGGTCTTGAAACCATGCCCTATGAGGAACGACTTAGGGAGCTGGGGGTGTTTAGCCTGGAGAAGAGAAGGTTAAGAGGTGGTATGATAACCTTCTTTAAATATTTGAAGGGATGCCATATTGAGGAGGGAGCAAGCTTGTTTTCTGCTGCTCCAGAAAACAGGAGCCTGAACAATGGATGCGAACTGCAGGAAAAGAGATTCAACCTCAACATTAGGAGGAACTTCCTGACAGTCAGGGCTGTTTGGCAGTGGAACACATTCCCTTGGAGTGTAGTGGAGTCTCCTTCCTTGGAGGCCTTTAAACAGAGGCTGAATGGCCATCTGTCGGGTATGCTTTGATTGAGAGTTCCTGAATGGCAGGGGGTTGGACTGGATGGCCCTTGTAGTCAGTTCCAACTCTACGATTTTATGATTCTATGATTCTATGAAATGACAATTCAGAACAGTGATGCCATGATTGCCTCTTCGGTTATTTCTGTCATCCTAGCCATCTTGTCCAGGATCTAAAAACATCCAAGTTTCCAATGGTTTAGGACACAGGAATAGACACACTGCAGGCTCTTCTGAACTCTGTGTACCCATGGAGTTTAAACTGGCTAAATTCAAATGACTTATGTTGCCAGTAAGCTAACTGATCAAGATGTCCCCTCTCCACAATGCTCAGAAATATCTTAGTCAGATGCCATTACCACCGGAAGTCTCCCTGGTGCTAGACCCATTTAAACCATTTCTTCCAGATCTGCTAAGTTCCCCATGTCTTTTGCGATAATCAATTCAGCACTAGTGTGAAGGGGTTGTGGATTGGAATCAGTTCCCGTAGCATGGTCACCCTAAAGGCAACTCCATGTTAAGTTGATCCATCGCTGAATGTGAATGTGAAGTGCATTAAACTGAAATGGGTAGGTAAATCAAAGGCTCAAATAGTGTGTGTGTGTGTGCAAATCTATATACCTTTTTTGTTTCCCCCTTTGGATCTGACTTTCATTTCTAAAAGAAGCCTGTGATCCACACTTTGGCCAGCACTGGCATGGATAACTATGCCAGTAGATAAATGTTGTGCAAATTGGTTCCCCTTCCTGACCATGTTTCTTTATCACTACATCCCCAACTCCCATAAAACTGAATGTTTCACTACAGAGATTATTGCATGGGATTTCCACCCAGTCCCAGAGCAGACTGAAATTTCTTCAGATCGGATGTTAATGCACACCTCCATTATCAGATTGGGTTCATTGCAACCTGATTTTAGTTATCCCATCCCTGATCCGTACTAAACCCATCCTTTCCAAGGAATGGTAAAATTCCATTCTTTGCAAAGGACGGGATTAGGACAGATCGGGGATGGGTGGCCAAAATTGGGTCATGATGCCTCTGGTCTGACCATGAAAGTGTGAGTCCACTCTGGAGCTGGGCTAAAAGCTTGTTCAAGATTCTCCTACATTAGACAGTATGATGTGTAGGATGTGAAATTTGATAGGGTTGGTGGACAATTTTTCTGATTATTCTCAGGGAAATATAGCATCAGAATAATCCAGAGACTACAACATGAACCAATGGGGTCAAATGGCAAGAGAAGTGATTTCACCTAAACATTTGGAGGAATTTGTTTGCTCTAAAAGCCATTCAACAGCGGAATAGACTACCTTTGATGGTGGTGGACTGTTCTTCTCTGGAGGTCTTTAACTAGAGGTTGGCTAGGCATTTTTCAGGACTCATGTATTCAGGCATGGCAGGAGGGTGGGTTAGAAACTCTATGACTTCTGCCTGCTAAAAGATGTCCATTCTTGGAAAGGTATATATCAGGAGAGATACTCCTTTAAGTATGAAAATCGCAAACCATTAAGGGCTGTGACTATCATTAGGACCTTAAATTCTAATGGAAAGTGATTAGAGAATTTTCAACTCCTGTCCTCCTTTTGATGTGCAAAAATGTACAAGGGTGATTTCTGTTGTCTATTTGGAGGTCACTGTTCTCTCTGCATACAACAAAGTCAACTTGAACAACAGAATTCAAGGGTTTCATGTGTTGAAGGGCATCTCATCCAATTGCAAATCCACTGGAAGCACAGCACTGTGTTTGATCCACAAGGTTATTTCTCTGGAGAAGAACTGGTTAAACAATTGAAAAGTAACACAATAAGTTATTTTTTTAATAAACCTCATTACAACTATAACTGGTTTAGAGTGATCTGAATGTTGTTGGTCTGTCGCAGCTATATTCAACTCATTGAATCAATTATTGAATGATGAGCCAAGATGAAAGTAAATGCTGTTAATTCTGTAGATCTGCTCTAGTTTGGACTAACTAGTATAATTCAATTCATTCTGTTTTCTTTGGTGCCATTCCTGTTATTCAATTGCTGGGTTTATGTAGTTATTTATTTATTTATTTATTATCGTTTATTTATATAGCGCTGTAAATTTACACAGCGCTGTACATACAATCTTTTATACATTGCTTATTGGCCCGATACAGACAGGCACGAACAGGTACCTGGGCTGCACCATTAGGGTTCTTACAGTTCTCTCACGAACTGTAAGGTGTAATTGCGCCACTGCCATTACAAAATGCTGTTTAGACAGTGTTCGTAATGGCGTCGCTGCAACTGTGCAACTGCTAGATGCAGCTGCACAGTTGCAGTGAACTAAAGGTGCCAAACGGCATCTTTTTTCTTAATCGCGCCACAACTGTGGCACAAAAAAGGAGCAGGATTTGCCCTCTCCTTTTTTGCTGCGCAGCTTCACCACAGTGTCTAGCTGCTGTGGTGAACCTGTGCAGCAAAAAAAAGTGGTGACAGGCCACCCTTTTGGGGCAGTCTGTATTACCCCCATGATTCATTTCATGTGTGAAGTTTGTTAGGTTTTTTGGGGGGTGGGGGGAGTTTGCTGAAAAAAGGTTGAACATCTTTTTTTGTTGTTGTTGCATATGACCTTAGGAGCCAGCATGGTGTAGTAGCTTGAGTGTTGAACTATGACTTGAGATCAGGGTTCAATTCTCAGTTTGGCCATGAAATGCACTGGGTGACCCTGGGCAAGTCACATGCTCTCAGCCTCAGGGAAAGAGCAGACCTTCTCTGAACAATTCTTGCCAAGAAAACCCCATGATAGGGTCACCATGATAGGCTTAGGGTCACCATGTCAAAAATGATTTGAAAGGTGCACCTAACAACCACCACCACCACCACTACCTGATCCCTATTCTCTCCATATTATTTCTGACTATTTCTGCTTTTATCTACTGTTACAGAAGTAATGTTCAGGGATACTTTATTTATTTATTTATTTATATCCCATTCTTTTCCCAGAAATCAGAACAATTCACACTATTAAAAGAACAGTACAATTAAACACATAGAAAAATGACACTTTGTTAACTGAGGCATACACATATCGGGGAAAAATGCTGTGAAGAAAATGTTTAGAGCAGCCCCTCTCCTGCTTTTAGTAAGAGTCCTCATGGTCTGAGGGTTACAGACAGTCATTTCCTTCAGGATGAATATTCCACACACTCCCTCCACCTCACACATTGGCCAAGATTTTGCACCAAGGAGACTGAGTCTAACTTCATGCTCATGGATTTATGCAGAAGTTTGATGACAGGTCTTTAGTGAGTTGCAATGCTGTGCAGCCAACGGTGCAATCTAACATCCCCTGGGTCTAGTGTAAATACTTGCATGTGAAGATGTGCTGCACCAGCACTCTGCAACCTTTTGCAGAATAGTAACACATTTCAGTGACTTTGTGCCATTGTATAATGCACAATATATTTTTTGTTGGACTGTAAGACCCTTGTGGTCTCTTCCAGCTCTGATTCTATGAATCACAAACTGCAATGCACAATGCGCAACTTCCAAACACAATGTGCCATGCCCATTGCATAAACACAATGCACAACATTACTGTTTAAACAAATCTCTTCTGTTGTGATCAGTAGAATATGACTGTTATGGTATGGAAAATAATTTGCTCTCCATGCACACACAGATTTTCACATGTTTATATCACTAAAAAGATGGCCCTATACAGATGGCAGAGCAATTAGACACTCTGCAACCCCGGAGAGCCCGAGAGCAGAGCAATTAGATGCTCCACAACCCTAGCACATGGCCAGGTCGTCGCCGCTCCATGACACTGTACGGACGTCTTGTGGAGTGATGACATCACAGGTGTGCAGCAAACAAATGGCGCTGCACATGTGCAACATCATGGATGTGCCCTATGGCACTTGTTGCATCACAGATGCAACACAAAAAGGAGCCAGTCTTCGATGCTCTTTTTGGGTGGTTTGTAGAGCCCTGATGCTAGCCAATATGTGGAAGCAAATGTACACACACACACACATCTACATGTTCATGTGCATCTGTGCACATAATATGCATGTAGAATGGTACCACATATACAATTCTGGCTTTTCAACCTTGAAATGAATGCATACATTTAGCATTGGAGCAAAATGCCTGTCCACTTCACTTCACATGTCTTCAGTTTTATGTGTCCTTCCCATGGGAAAGTCTCCTGGTGTTACAAAGATCATCATGACCTCTTAAAAACATTCCATGCTCTAGATATGAAAATATGGAAACCTAAAATACAATGCAGGGTATGTTGGACATGCTAATACCCAATCAAGATTGCTACATTATCATGAAACTCACTATTTCTTGGTATGAGCTAATCCACAGATTCATTGATGACATTGCATGTGGAGTTAGAAAACTGCAAACTATCTGAAACTTCTGTCAAGAAGAGTAGGATGCACATTAACAGAGGAATAAATTAACACATCAGCATAAAAGTATGTTTAGTTAGGGGGGTTGCCCTAAAAGCTATCATATTGCTATCAGAAACTGAGAAGCTAGGAAGACTAAGCAAGGGCTGATTCTCTAGTACTATATAAGAATTTGTCCCAACACCCATTTGTCCTAACATCCTTGGGGATGTTGTGCCTACATGGATCAGGAAGCAGCACCAAGCTGAGAAAAACAAAGAACTTGATCTTCAAAGCAATACTACACCAAAGCTAAACAGTCAGCAAATTTGAAAATGGAGAGCAGTAGGGTTCCCCACATTTAAACTTCTGTTTTTACCACATACTGTAAGATTAGTTAGGTATACAAACCGGAGAAGACTAGAAAATATTGTGAATGTTAATATATTCTTGTACTTGGAACACCTTGAAAGATAGAATTATATGAACCCCCTGGACATACAGTAGTAGTTAGCCTTTAGATGGAAATGATGGAATGGTGGTGTTGAGGAGATAGTGGTAATAAAAAGAACTTTGTAGAGAATGTAGTTTTCATCCCAGTTAACCTCTGAACAAGAGAAAAGAGGCAAGTAACAAACAACTGATGAGGGCTATTGTTTGCATTTTTTTCCCTGTTGGACTTGACAGTATCAGCAGTTCTTTGCCTGATGAAGAAGCCAGTAGAGCTTTGAAAGCTTGTGACATGTATTTTGTGCATTTTGTTTGGCTTTATAAAGGTATCACTATTTTTTTGTGTTTGGGATGTTATTGTACTTTGATATACAGTGGGCCCTTGATATCTGCAGGGATTTGGTTCCAAGACCCCCCGTGGATACCAAAATCATGGAAGCTCAAGTCCCATTAAATACAATGGTATAGTAAAATGGTGTCCCTTATATGAAATGGCAAAATCAAAGTTTGCTTTTGGGTATATATCCCAAGCTGTGTACATTGTTTTTGTTATTGTCACTGTTGTTGTTAATACCACTTAGGTCATCATAAACAAAGCACCCCAAAGAAAAAGTAGCAAAATGGAGGTTTGGCTTTTGGAATTTATATTTCATTTTTAATATTTTCAAACCATGGATGCTTGAATCCATGGACAACCCCCCCCCCCCACAAAAAAAAATAATAATCATGGATATGGAAGGTTGACTGTATGGTCAACACGGCTACTCCTGGAAATGTTTCCTAGCCTTGAGTGGTCATTGATATAAGCGAGTAAAACGGTTCAGTTTTGTAGTTTATACTATACTATAGTATAATGCTATGGATGCTGGCCATGAAAGCCTTCGACTCTACATTGTTCAGTTTTGTTATCCATGACCATTCCTGCTAATCAATCAGAGGAAAGGCTTTTTGTAAAAGAGATGCAGTAAGAGGTTTTCTGTGTCCAGGACAGGCTTTTGTAAGAAGAGAAAATAACCCAGACTTCAACTTACAGCTCAGTTCCCTTTAGAGGACATGCCTGCCATCTCCCAACTCCTATAGCAGACATTCTTAACCAGGGAGCCATAGGCTTCTAAGGGATGGCTCCATGAACTAGGTGTGATTACCTTCCTTATACTTTGAAGTTTCCCTCTCATTCTGAATGTTCAGACAAAAGAAGAAGCCAGCTACAGATGCTGGTGAAATACCAGGAATAAACTCTTCTAGAACATGGCCACATAGTCCGAAAAAACCACAAAAAACAAAAGATTTTTTTTTGCAGTCTTTTCAATTGTTTGCTGCATAAAAATATGTTCTGTTTCTTCAACTTGTTTTCAACTTACAGTGACTCCAAGGCAAACCTATCACAGAGTTTTCTTGGGAAGATTTGTTCAGAGGGGGGTTGCAAATGCCTTCCTATAAGACAGAGACTGTGTGACTTGCTCAAGATCATCTAGTGGGTGTTCATAGATGAGTAGAGATTTGAACTCTGGTCTCCAGAGTCATTGTCCACTGTTTAAACCACTACACCACACTGGCTTTTTTTCCTTGGAAGATTTCAGGGCAGTTTTCGTTAGGGCTATCCATTTTATCCGTACATGTACTACACAAAGATGGATAGGCCAAGAAATAGTTTTCAGTCATTAACTTCAACTAATTTCTGTTATTTACAGTCTAACCAGCTTCACATGGTTTTCATGAGGTTAAAGACAGATACACTAATTCAGAATGACCTGGGCATACTTGTCCACACTCTTACAACTTCTCAAGGAGATTACCGCATTGAGCTCTACCAGGTACTCTGCTTGAAGATTTAATGTAATTTTCTTAATCTATTTCCTTTACATTTTAATTTTGTCATGGTAAGGGATCCAGGGCAGCTAATAAGAATGCTAAAACTTTACTACGCTAAAGTTTAAAAAATAATGAGCAAAAATATTATAAGTAAAAAGGGGAAAAGGTCTAAAACACGTTTAAAACATAGCAAAAATAAGAAAGATGTCATAGCACACCCCATTAAGATATTCTGCCACTTGTTAAGAGCTAAACATCCAAAATAAAAAGCCTTTCTGCAGAAACTCCATAACTCCAAAATCCAGAAAATATAGAATGGCAGTTAAAATGGAATAATACTGCTATAAATTGTGCTGTATGAATGAACCCCAGCTGATACATTTTTAGCAGCTTTTAAAAAACATTTAGGGAAGGTAGCATAATTTTTTTTTCCATGCTGGAGCCAGCTGTACAATTAAATGTGCCTAATGAAACCTGGAGGTGAGAGGTTTCATGTCATTTTTGAAATATTTCACAAAATTCACAAATTTCAGAGGAAGAAATGGGCAAAACCTTTTCTGAGTATTATTTGCCTAAGAAAACTTCATGAAATTCATGTGCTCACCATAAGTCAACAGACGACTTGAAGGCACATACATAGTTTTTCAATGGTTTTATATCATATAGTAGCAGGATTTTTAATTGTGTTAAAAATAAGCAATTTTCTTTGGAACCTGCCTTGGCAGAAATGTGCCCTGGCAGAAATGTGGTATATAAATGAAATGAAATGAATGAATGAATGAATGAATTCAGTTATCTTCACTTCTAATAAGAGTTCAGGCTTGATTTTCCCCAAAACTCATTTGTTTGTCTTTTCAGCAGTCTATAGTGTCTGGAAAACTTTTTGAGCCCTTCATTTCAAATGAACAGATTCTCTTCTTGTCATCTTTCTTTGCTTTCCAACTTTCAAAACCATACAGACAGATTCCTACTTGGCCCAGTCTATGATCATCACCTGCCTGCACTTCATAGTACTTAAGATGTAAATATAAATATAAGGTGTAAAAACAAATATGCAGTATGTGATTTCATATGTGCTGAATGTATTTTTCTTTATTTAAAATGAATGTATTAATTGGATTGATCATTTAATGTTCGTTTAATATTTGTGTGATATATTATTGTAGCTGTTTTGCTTTAACTTACAAGGACTCGATACATACGGGCATGAAAAGGTGCCCTTGCATTGAATTTAGTGTTCGGGAGGGCACAGCATTTAGTCCCTCCCAACCCCTAGTGTGTATGGACGGCGCCATCTTATTTCCTTGTGTCCATACACATGTGCCGCAAATACGTCATGGTGCGTGTTGCAGTTAGATGTGCAGCGCACGCCATGATGTAATGGTGCCGTGGAAGGCCTTTCTGCAACGCTAAAAGGAGCTTGAAAACTGAGCTCCTTTTTTGCGCCTGGTCCTTGGCGCGACCTTTAGACAGCTGCCCCAAGGACCCTGAGGGGAAAGGGGCCGCGACAGTGGCCCCTTTTTCCCCTCAGAACCACCGTCGGTTGTGGGGCCTGGAGAAGCAGCGAAATGGGGCCTCTGAGGCTGCCGGTGAGGCAGTCCTGGCCCCATCCTGCTGCTTAAAGGGGTGGCTGCAGACCTCCCCAAAAGGGCGGTCTATAAAGCCCCATGGTTAGCTGTTTTAGGTCCCTTATTAGGAGAAAGGCAGGATATATCTGCAATTCAGTAAAGGAACACTGGAAATAAACCTAATGAGCTATGTTGTGTACAAATATGGAACTTATTATTATTAATAATAAACCTTATTATTATTATTACTTCCTTTTATCATATTCAAACAGACAGCAACACAGAAATAATGATCTGAGCTGTTTTTATTTAAAGAAGCATGGAGATTGTTTTCAGCCCCTGATTCCATGCCTGTAAGGGACAGAGAAGGTTCTTGGTAAATAAGGATAACAATAAAGCAGTCCAGCCCTAACTATAGAGATGATTATTGTGCCCATGCTATATCCTGCCTAGGCTGAAAGTGTTATCTGTTACACTAGTGGAAACTGGACAAGGTTTGCGTCCGCACTGCAAAAATACTCTGGTTTGATACCAGGTTAACTCAATGCTCTGGAACTCAGGGAACTGTAGTTTTGTGAGATGTTTAGCCTTCTTTGTCAGAGAGCTCTTGTGACCCAACAAATTACAGTTCCTAAAATTCCATAGCACTGAGCTTTGACAGTGTGGCATCAAACTGGGCTATTTATACAGTTTGGAGGCGGACTGTGTTATGTATAATTATGCCCTTCCTGACACTGTGTTAAAATGCACAGGCATGTAGAACTAATAATTTGGTGTCAAATATATTTTGATTAAGAAGGGGAAATGATTTCAGTCTGTTATCTATTGTACTTATAAGTCTTAAGATGAATCTGTGCTGTAGAAATAGTGCAGTTTGACACAACTTTAAGTGCTGTAGTTCCATCCTGATGTTTGTAGTTTTCTAAAGGTCCTCAGTTTTTTCTGCCAAAGAATGCTGTTGCCTCACAAAACTGCAAGGGTTGAGTAGGATAATAATAATAATAATAATAATAATAAGTAGTAGTAGTAGTAGTAGTAGTAGTAGTTTATTTATAGCCCGCTCCTCTGTCATCATAGCAGTTAAAGTGATGTGAAATTGAATTATTTCTACAGGGCAAATACATCCTTAGACAAATTTCCCAGTTAATATTAGCCTTAACCTTGCTGTCTTTCCATCAAGTGACAAAGATTTTCTTATTCAGTCAGGTTTTTAGGACTGGAGGCTTTTGAGGGAAAGGCTAGAAGAGCTGTATTATTTTAAAACGAGTTGATCAACATTTAAAAATCTTTTTAAAGTGTATGCTTTTTAATAAGGTTAATACACACTGACTATCCTTTCTCCAAAATGCTTGCAATAAAAAATGTTTCGGACTTTGGAATATTTGCATATACAAAATGAGACATCTTGGAGATGGGACCCAAATCTAAGCACAAAATTCATCAGTGTTTCATATTCACCTTATTCACCTAGCCTGAAAGTAACTTTGCACAGTAGTTTTAATAATGCTGTGTATGAAACAAAGTTTGGATACACCAAATAATCATAAAGCAAATGCGTTGCTCCCCCAGCTAAAATTTCAGATTTCAGATTTTCAAATCAGTGATGTTCCACCTGTAGTTTACACTTCTCTTTTTACACATAATTCCAGCATATATGTTCAAACAACTTAATCTATGTTTAGCTTTATTTTTCTACCAGTCCTCTGAGATTATCGCACTGCACTCTTAAAACATTGCTATTTCACTTTAACTTCTCTGGCTGCCTCCTGTTACATTCTGGGACTTGTAATTTAGGAAGGGGCATTTAGAATATTCAGCCAGAGAGCTCTTTTGGCCTCACTGAACAACAAACCCCAAAATTCAACAGGAAGCAGTCAGAGCAGTTAAAGCAGAATAGCAATGTTTTAAGAGTGTAATGTGATAATCTACCTTCTTTAGCTCTAGATTTAATACTACTGCTCACTTTTGTCACATAGGGTCTGTCTCTGAAGCTGCCTCCCTCTTCACCAGATCGGGGCAGTGGCAACTGCATGACACGGCCCCAATCTAGCCTCCCAGGGCACAAAAAGGAGCTGCACAAAGCTGCTCCTTTTTGCACCCTCAAAAGGGCACCATAGCTGCCACACCATGGCTTTACAGTGCTCCTTTGGCATTCTGTCATATGGACACAGTGCCAAAGGAGCATCATGATGCCATGCAGCATGTGGTGTGGCATACGGCGTCACACCACCATGGCAGTGGAGTCGGGCTGTGTGTCATATGGACACCACACCACACCTCCACCCCCAGGACAGCTTTAATGGCCAGTTTGCATAGCCCCAAAGTTTCCTTTATCACTTTTAGTTTATTCTTTAGGAATGCCAGAAGGTTTCCTGAACTGAAAACATTTCCTTCACAGGGGGAAAGAATAATTTTGGCACAGAAAGAAACATTTCTGTACAGAAAATGTTACTTACTGTGAAAATAACATACATTTTTGTTTTAGGATAGACGTCAAACATCAAATAAAATAATAGAATCCTAGAACTGGAAGAGACCTCAACGGCTATCTAGTCCTATCCTATTCTGCCATGCAGGAAGCGTTAATCCATACACTCCTGACAGATGACCATCGAGCCTCTATTTGAAAATCTCCAAAGAAGGAGAGTCCACCACTCTCTAAGGCAGCATCTTCCACTGTCTAACAGCTCTTACTGTCAAGGCGTTCCTCCTAACGTTTAGGTGGAATCTCTTTTCCTGTAGCTTGATTCCATCATATCCTATTCTCTGGAGCATCAGAAAATAAACTTGCTCCATCTTCAATATGATACCCTTTCAAATATTTAAACAGGGCTGTCATATCATCTCTTAACCTTCTTTTCTCCAGGTTAAATATACTCAGTTTTCTAAGACACTCCTTGTAGACATACCTTTTAACATTTCAGTCACCCTCCTTGATAAACATTCTAGTTTGTCAATCTTCTTCTTAAACTGTGGTGCCCAGAACTGGATACAGTATTCGAAGTGATGTTTGATCAAAGCAGAACAGAGTGTTACTATTACTTCCCTTGATCTGGATACTATACTCCTGTTGATGCAGTCTAGAATCACATTGGATTTTCTAGCTGCTGTATCAAACTGTTGGCTCATATTCATATTTGTGGTCTACTGAGGATGTACACACAGTGCATAAATAAAGCAGTTTGACACCACTTTAACTACCACCACTCTATCCTATAGAATCCTGCCATGACTCCATCCTGTGCAATCCTGGGATTTCTAGTTTGGTTAGGTATTCAGCCTGGTCTGTCAAAAGGCTCTGGTGTCTCACCAAACTACAGATCCCAGACTCTGTAACACAGAGTCATGACAGTTAACGTGGTGTCAAACTGCTTTAATTATGCAGTGTGGATCCCTTTCACATATACTGTTGTCAAGCCAGATGTCACCATTCTCATATCTGTACATTTTTTCCCCTACGTAAGTGTAGTACCACACATTTCTCCCTCTTGAATTTCATTTTGTTAGTTTTGATTTAGCACCGTTTCTCACAAGAGAGAGAAAACATTTGTTGAGAAAAAATTTGTTGAGAACAAACTTTATGAAACTGTACATCCTTTGTTATGGTTGTTTGCTTTCAAGTAGTTTCTGACATGTGGTAACTATCATGTGAAGCTATTACAGGGATTTTTGGGGGGGGGGAGGAGTTGCAAGATTTGTTCAGAGGGTGTCTCTGCCTTCCTCAGAGAGTGAGAGAGTGAAACTGATCTAAGTCCACCCTTTGGGTTTCAATGGCTGGGCAGGCATTCAAACCCTGGTCTCCAAAGTCTTAATCCACTGTTCAGACCATTACATCCCACTGGGAACTGGGGATGTTTAGCCTGGAGAAGAGAAGGTTAAGAGGTGATATGATAGCCCTGTTCAAATATTTGAAGGGATGTCATATTGAAGAGGGAGCAAGCTTGTTTTCTGCTGCTGCAGAGACTAGAACGCGGAACAATGGATGCAAGCTGCAGGAAAAGAGATTCCACCTCAACATTAGGAGGAACTTCCTGACAGTAAGGGCTGTTCGACAGTGGAACACACTCCCTCGGAGTGTAGTGGAGTCTCCATCCTTGGAGGTCTTTAAGCAGAGGCTGGATGGCCATCTGTCGGGGATGCTTTGACTGGGAGTTCCTGCATGGCAGAGGGTTGGACTGGATGGCCCTTGTGGTCTCTTCCAACTCTATGATTCTATGATTCTATGATTCTATGACATCCCTACATATGTCTGAGTCATCTGCAGTCCCAGCTTCTCAGTGAAAGTGAGGAGTAAATAAATTCATAGAGCAAACACACACAACAGATTTACTTAACCCAGTCTAAAATGAGCATGATTTTGTAGATGTCATTCTGACTATGCTTACCTTACACAGCATATTAAATGGTTATTACAGGAACCATATGACATATACTTAAAAGGACAAGGACAACGCTGTCGTCTGCAAATTCCAATCATACGTCGACATTGTTCGTCTCCACCTCTCCAAAACTGTCCTGTCCCAGTAAAAATAAACAAAGAAGCAGAATTTGAAAAAATCAAAAATAAAAAGTCTCAACGATGATGTCTATTTTTAAGTTCATTGTGCTGGGCAGAAACTCATGACCTCATGAAATTATGTCCCAGGTTTTGTGTGGTGAAAGATGATGCGAAGGAGGGCATTTTATTTGATGGCATGCATGATCAGAGACCAGGGTTTATCACACTAGAGGGCAAACAGGATTTAAACAGGAATTAAACAAGAATTAAACAGGAAATGCCTTATGTTTAACATAGGGCATTTCCTGTTCCCTTATGTTTAACATAGGGCATTTCCTGTTCAATTCCTGTTTAATTCCTGTTTAAATCCTGTTTGCCCTCTAGTGTGATAAACCAGAGTCTGTGGCACCTGGAACTAGAATATGGCACATAATGAGGGCAGGGGGTAGGCTATTTAAAACCTGGCTACCCCCACCATACCTCTTGGGATCATCACAGTGTAGTCCATGCTCCCACCCTCATAAAAGTGTGAGTTTTCTGGTCACTTTGGGGCCTTAGAGGAGTTTCTTCCCCTTTGTTGTTATTGTTGTGCCTTGAAGTTATTTCTGATTCATGCTGACCCTTAAGAGGGCCTATGATAAGTTTTTGTGGGGCTGAGAGGGTGTGACTTGCATTTCTGGGGTTTTTGTCTACTCCATACTGTACCTGAGAGATTTTTGACAATTGACACTCTGCTTAGCATCTTTAAATATGCTGTCATTTGGCAGGCAGCTGAGGGGAGAATTTAAAAATTTGGCAAACATTTGGGACCCTTTTGGTGAAGGACAGAGCTCTGGAACAGTCTCTACAGGCCCGGAACCCAGGGTTGGAGAAGGAGTCTTATGCTGGGGATGGGTGGGTTGCTCTCACTTATAAGATGTTCTAGAACTTGGATAAGAACATATAGGTTACCTTCCACTAACTGGCCAGATGTGGAGCACCCCATCTATTCAGGGTTCAGGTATTTCATCAAACAGAAGGCTGAGGAGATAGATGTATAGGATAGACATCTAGCCTCAGATGGATCCACATCAGGTTGCTCCTTTCTCTTGTTCCTTTCAGGTCTAATTCACTTAAATAGGATGTAAATGAAAGGAAATGGCCCTTATTTAACCCATCTTTCTGTGTCTGGTCTTGTTATTCCATAATTGGTCACCAAACACGCGCTTCAGAAAGTGAAAGGATGCAATAGCAACTGAAATAAAAGGAGACTGCACAGTCTTGTTGTTGTTTTGGTATCAAGTTGGATTCATCCTAAGGCAACCCTATGCATAAGAGACCTCCAAGATCACAATGAACAGCTTCTGTGCTCAGGTCTTGCAAAGCTCAGGACTGTGTTTCAGTTCCTTTATGGAATCAATCCATCTGTAATGTGATCCTCATCCTTTCCTACTCCCTCCCACTTTTCTGAATGTCATTGCTTTTTCCATTGAGTCACATTGATCCATGATACAATAGCCTCCCCTTAGTCATCTTGGCTTCTAGGAAGAATTCAGTCTTGATTTGCTCTTGGACCCTTTTATTTGTCTCTTTGTGGCCCATAATATCTGACAAACTCTCCTCCTGTAACACATTTCAAACAACTTACAATATCTTCCTGTCAACTTTCTTCACACTTCAGCTCTCACAACCACACAACAACAACAACAACAACAACAACCTGATATGAATGATTCTGACTTTTCACTTGAATTGCCAACAATTCAAACACAAGGTTGTTTTCTCTAGAGAGTAGCTAATGACTTACCTGGATCAGGAAGGAGCATCAAGGCAAGAAGAAGGAGGAGAAAATAACTAGTTCTCATACCTGTGTAAAAGCAAAGGGAAGAAAAAAAAGTCATAGCTTCAATGAACACAAAATTGAGCTAGGTGCATTCTTCTGAAAAGAATGGGTACATTGTGCAAACTCATATGCGTATATGGGAAGAATAAGATTTAGAATGAAAGGTTCTAATCTGAAATGAAGTTTAGCCTTCAATGCATAATCTGTATTTTTTTTTAAAAAAAAAAATAAATTCTTAAAATTTCTTTATTATAGAATCTCAGAATCATGCCAACATAGGTACCACAAGGGCTATCTAATCCATAACCCTGCCTTGCAGGAAAGCACAACTAAAACACTCTCAAAAATGGCTATCCAATCTATTCCAGTGTCAAAAAGCTCTTACAGTAAAAAAAAAAAAAAAAAAAAAAAAAAGTTTATCCTAATTCTTAAGTGGAATTGCTTCTTGTAATTTGAATCAATTGGTTTATGTCCCAGTCTGTATCTACACTGCAGGGTTAATGCAGATTGACACAGCTTCAAATGTCATGACTCAATGCTACAGAGATTTGTAGTTCTGTGAGATATTGAATTTTCTTTGTCAGAGAACTCTGGTGCCATTGTTTTTGGTATTGTTGTATGCCTTCAAGTCATTTCTCACGTATGGTGACCTATTCTAGGATTTCCTTGGTAAGTTTCTTCAGAGAGAGTTTGCCATTGCCATCTTCTAAGGCTCAGAGACTATGGCCCAAAACAGATGGGCAATAAGAGGCAGGCATCACATGCTAGGGTTACCTCGGTATGGAGCTTACACATGCCCCACAACCCTAGCATGTGACAGGGGCCTCATTGCTGCACAGCGCCATTTAAACTGTGCACACAGCGATGATGTTGCAGCTGCTCAGCGTCTATATGGTGCTGAGCAGGTGCAACATTCCAAAAGTGCTGGCAGTGCTTTTTGTGTCGCAACTGTGACACAAAAAGGAGCTGGGTTTCAGCACTCCTTTTCTTTATT
This sequence comes from Urosaurus nigricauda, assembly GCA_034509955.1. Lineage (NCBI taxonomy): Eukaryota > Metazoa > Chordata > Lepidosauria > Squamata > Phrynosomatidae > Urosaurus > Urosaurus nigricauda. The sequence goes on along the minus strand of JAOEGL010000001.1, from coordinate 372,372,546 downwards.
GTGCACCTTCGCGGCTCCATGTAGTTGCTGCAGCGATGGTGCACAGTAAAAAGACAAGGCTACAGACCACACCCTTTTTGGGCAGTCTGTAAAGCCCCTATTACTTGCCCAAAGTCACTAACTGGGCATCAATAGCCAAGCTGGGCTTTGAACCCTAGTTTCCAGTGTCCCAGTCCAGTGCTCAAACCAAATAACAAGTAACAAAGTGTGTGCCATAACAAGAATGGTGCCATAACAAATTCCAGATCCCAGTTTTCCACAGAAAGGAGCCATGACAGTTAAGGTTTTGTCAAAGTGCATTGATTCTGCAGTGTGGCAGCAGCCCTAGTCTCTGGGGCAGCAGAAAACAAGATCACTCCATCTTCTATTCAGGTATTTAATGATGGCTATATCTCCTTTCATTCTTCTCTTCACCAGGCTACATGCTCCCAGCATCTTAGGCTATATGTCATAGGGTTGAGTTTCCAAACATTTTACCATCTTGTTCATCATCCTCATAGTATGCTATATGCTAATTTTTCCCCAAGGAAGAAATTATTTTGTGCACACATTTTATCAAGGACGAAGGTAGGCAACTTGTGGCCTCTACATGCAAGACTATGGTACATAGAACATGAAACTGGATTGTTTCTCCTGCCTTACTGACAAAGGTGCAAGGTAGGCTGGCTGACTCCTTGAATAATAATAATAATAATAATAATAATAATAGTAATACTTCAGATGTGTTTCCTTTCAATGTCATTTTCATCTTAATCAGCAAGGACACTTGTACATATTTAATATTATAATTATAATATACTTTCTGTAGGAAAGTGTGTTTCTAGTTATGTTCCCTAAACTCTCTTTCAAGGTTTTGCTTTGGGAAACTCATTCTCCTGCAATAAAAAAAGCTTGTGAAAAAAGGAGAAAGGAAAAAAATACCCAACCATCTCCCACCACTCACCACTTTGGTTATCCATGTCTCAGTACCTTTGGAAGAAGATCAGAGCTGGTTTCTCAAGGGAGCCCTTTCCTTACATATGGTCTTAGCCTCAAAGCAGACCTGTGTAAAAAGTGCCAGCAATGGCTTTTCCTTTCTTTTTTTAAATAGCAAACCAAGGTTTCCTGAAGTGGATCAGCAAATGGACACCTCCTCCTTGATGTATACATGATGCACCCAACCCAACGAAGTTATAATGTTAGTTGAGGCATAAAATTCAAGAAGTACATTTTCCACTGCTTGCCAGTAAATATTCATTAAAATATATACTTGACTAGAAGTTGAGCTCATGTATAAGTCCAGGGCAGATTATGAGGCCGAAATTATGGATTTTGATATTACCTGTGGATAGGTCAGGGGTAAAACTTAGGGGTGTGTAATGAAGGATGTAAATGACAAAGCAAAGAAAAACAATGCCAACAAACTTATAAAATTCCAGTAGCAAAATCTGTTTGTGCCCATACTAAAGGCTGGACGGATGAGAAAGTAGAAGGGGGTTCAGTGCTTCCAAGGCAGATTAGACTCTTGCCTTTCACCAGGAGATGGGGTGTGTGTGTGTGTGTGTGTATGAATGATTTAAAGTACAGTACTTACATTGATCTGTAGATAAGTCGACTCTGGTTTTTGGGGTCAATTTTTAAACCTAAATTTCTAGACCTATACATGAGTATATACAGTAACTATGACTTATATAAATAGCATTTTGCTGCTTTTTTAAAAAAAAAATCTAGACTTTACCATTCACCTGAAGTAGCTGCCTCATTGTCTTGAATAAAATTTCTATGCTGTTTTATTTTTTATTGCATTTTTTTTTCTGGACACATGTTTATTCTGGCCCAATGAACTTCCATGATTGTTGGTGTGATGGGTGCCTCTTTAGCTGCCACCAATAAGCAATGCTCTGTGTGTTTTCACTCCAAACCCTCTGGTTAGTGTTTTCTTATTGGCATCAAATTGCAGGGCAAGACCCTTGATATTGTAACTCTTGCTTGAGTTCCTTCCACACCTTTCCTTTCTCAGGTGACACTCTTTAGGGAGACAGAGCACTCACTATTTTGAGTGCTCTCAGCAATAAAAGTATTATTAATCCCTAGTAGCTTTTTATTTATATTTTCGTAAAATACTTCAAGTGACCACGTGTTGAACCAAAAAGAGACAACTTTATTTACAAGATGGTTGGTTACAGCATCTTTCTTATGGATGGTATTCAGAATTGATATGGTGCTTATTTGCTTTAACAGTGAAAACGTTTTACAGTATCTGTTCCTGTATTCTATAAGTGGTCTCTAGGTTACAGTTTTACATAAAACTGTCGACTAGACTGAGCTTTAAAACTTTGTTGATACTGTATGACTTTCTTAGCCACACCAATTCAGTTTCCACAATTGATTGGGGGCCATTTTAAGTGTGGAAGGAGCTAGGAGACCAGCTACATAGAACTCTTCTCAGAGCCAGTTACAGACCAGTTGCAGCTAGAGAGAGAAGAGGGAAGAACAGCTTCTCGGTGGCCATTTTAAGTGTGCATTTGTTGCAGAGGAGAAGGAGGAGCTTGTGTGAGTCACATATGTGAGTAAATTGTGGGAGGAGCTAGGAAACCAGCTACATAGAACTCCTCTCAAAGTCACACCTCAGAGGAAAGTGACTATAACTTAGCAGCCAGGACATCTGTGTAAAGTTATAGTCCCAGTAAATTGAGCTCACTGACAGAGATTGGTGAAATAGGACAGGCTATCAGGGGGTTTTGACCTTGCTGTTTACCAGGGGATTTTCTTTGAGGAGGAAGCCCTCAGTCTTGTTTCAGTGCCTCCTTAAGACTTCTCACAATGGGCACTGAATGAACTGCTGCAGTCACCTGCAACACTTGTGGGATGTTTGTCTTCTTGCCTACAGATGTGGGGAGCTTCACATGCCCCAAGTGCAAGTTGGTAGCATTCTTGGAGGAGAAAGCACAGCAGCTGGAATCCAGGTTAGCAACACTTCAGCATATCATGGAGCAAGACGTTTTCCTGGACAGAACTGAAGAAATTATCTTGGAAGGGGACCACACAGAGGAAATTTCTGGGGATGAGAATGTCATTTCATGTACACAAGAGGCAGACAGTTGGAGGAATATCACACAGAGAAGCAGGAAAATCAGGGATAGCTGTGGGAGCTTACAGCTACATAATTGTTTTGAAGCCCTTTCCCTTATCAAGGAGGATGAGGTAGACCAGCATGGATAGACTTCAGGGACAGAGCAGGGGAGCCTGGAAGTTCCATCACAGGGAACAGTCTCTGCTAAGCCTCGGAGGAGGCGCATGGTCGTGGTGGGGGACTCCTTGCTCAGAGGTACAGAAGCAGTGATTTGTTGGCCTGACAAGATGTCTCAGGAGGTGTGTTGTCTCCCTGGGGCAAAGATCCGTGATGTGACGGAGAGGCTGACAAGACTGGTGAAACCTACTGACAAATATCCCTTCCTTTTGATCCACTTGGGAATGAATGACACAGCAAGACACAACCTTTAGAATATCAGAAGGGATTATGAGGCTCTGGGAAAGAAGCTAAAAGAAACGGTTGCACAGATTGTCATCTCGTCTCTTCTGCCAGTTGAAGGGCATGGTCCAGGAAGAGAGAGGAAAATAGCAGATGTCAATAACTGGCTCCGCAGATGGTGTCACTGAGAACAATTTGGATTCTTAGATCATGGGCTGCGGTTCCATGAAGAGGGACTTCTGGCAAAGGATGGACTGCATCTCACGCCAGTTGGCAGAAATGTTTTTGCCAACTGTCTGAAGAATCTGATCAGGAGGGCTTTAAACTGAGTTATGTGGGGAAAGAAGACAGTATTTTGGAAGGCAAAAGGGCTGGTATAAATACTGAAACTGACATAGAGGGAACAAGGCAAACAGTGCAAGGACCCAACAGTAGGAGGCAAAAAAAAAAAAAACTGTGCACAGGCATCAAGCAAAGGGAACACATGGTCTTCGATGTCTCTACAATAATGCACAGATTATGGGAAATAAGCAAGATGAACTTGAAATCCTAGCACAGCAGGGGAAATATGATATAATAGGCATCACTGAAACCTGGTGGGATGAGTCTCATGATTGGAATGTAGAAATAGAAGGGTATAATCTTTTTAAGAAAAACAGGCCAAACAAGAAAGGAGGAGGAAAAGGATGGGGGATACCTGGCTGAATGAGACAACATGTGAAAAGGATCTAGGAGTCCAGGTAGACCACAAGTTGAACATGAATCAACAGTGTGATGCAGCAGCTAAAAAGGCCAATGCTATTTTAGGCTGCATCAATAGAAGTATAGTGTATCGATCAAGGGAAGTAATAGTGCCACTCTATTCTGCTTTGGTCAGGCCTCACCTGGAATACTGTGTCCAGTTCTGGGTACCACAATTCAAAGAGGATGTGGAGAAACTGGAGCAGGTCCAAAGGAGGGCAATTAAAACGGTGAAGAGTCTGGAAACCATGCCCTATGAGAAATGACTTAGGGAGCTAGGAATGTTTAGCCTGGAGAAGAGAAGGTTAAGAAGTGATATGATAGCCTGTTCAAATACTTGAAGGGATGTCACATTGAGGAGGGAGCAAGCTTGTTTTCTGCTGCTCCAGAGAACAGGACCCGGAACAAAGGATGCAAGCTCCAGGAAAAGATATTTCACCTCAACATTAACAGGAACTTCCTGACAGTAAGGGCTGTTCGACAGTGGAACACACTCCCTCGGAGTGTAGTAGAGTCTCCATCCTTGGAGGTATTTAAGCAGAGGCTGGATGGCCATCTGTTGGGGATGCTTTGATGGAGAGTTCCTGAATGGCAGGGGGTTGGACTGGATTGCCCTTGTGGTCTCTTCCAACTCTCTGATTCTATGATTCTATCTCTTCCACAAAGTGTTTGTTGCAGGTCTATAATCCCTAAGGACTTTTCTAGACAACATTTACCAAGGACTCTCCTAGTCCTTAACCTAGATACTCAAAATTCCCAATCCAATGGCTCCTCTCAGCAATCTACCTCAGACTCCTTGTTTGATAAAACACCCTCATGATCAAATAAACCTTCTTCATCGAGTTCTACGCTTGGTCTGTATCTCACTCCATTCAATTCCCTATCTATCCACACACACCTCACTCAGTCTATTTATACCTCCAAGAAAAAAATGCAGAATTTCAGATATGTCACCTCAACAATTTTGCTGTTTAATTCCTCTGCATGTTTTTTCTGACCTATCTTTAGCTGATGAAGAAACCAATGAGCTTCAAAAGTTAGCATAATGGGGTTTTTTAATTAATTATTTTTCACTCCTTCTGATTGTCCTAACGAATATATTTCTAATGTGTATTTTGGATGTTCTTGCACTAGGAAGTAGAATAGTGTAGAAATAATTCAGTTTGACACCCTTTTAGATGCTGTAGCTCCATATTATACAATCCTGGGATCTGAATTTTTGCAAAGTCTTTATTTAGCCTTCTCTGCCAAAGCATGATGGTTCCTTGCAAAATTACAAATCCCAGGAGCCAGGCAGTTAAAGTGGTATCTAACTGCATTAATTCTTCAGTGAGGATACACCCTTGGTAGGCAACAGCTGTTGTGAATGCTGTGGATAGGAACAGGCAGGCCACTCATTTATTACATGGAACAGGTTTCAGTTGTAGAGGATGTGGTAAATATAAATTGGCCAGATGATAGTTGTGAGAGATGTGATGGGAGAGGTGTGTGTGTGTTGTTTTTGTTGTTGCGTGTTTCCAGGGCATTTCCATCCTCTGGCAACCTTAATGTGACCCTATCATGTAGTTTCCTTGGCGAGATTTGTTTCACAGGAGATTGCCACTGTCTTTCCCCTGAAGATGAGAGTGTCTGACTTGCCCAAGGTCACCCAGTGGGTTTCATGGCAGAGTTGGGATTCAAACCCCAGTCTCCAGTGTTGTAGTCCAACATGCACTATGTCATGTTGGCTCTTAAGGGTATGTTACTTAGCAGCATCTCCCTGGAACAATAGCATAGTGTTTTCCTCCATTTCACAGTAATGCTAAATTTTAAGACACTTGTTTGAAGGGAAATGGAAAGAAAAATACTTCAGGAGTCCTGGTGGAACAGTGGTTAAATGCTAGTACTGCAGCCACTCACTTACAAACCATAAGGTTGAGTTCAGTCCCAGACAGGGGCTCAAGGTCGACTCAGCCTTGCATCCTTCCAAGGTTCCTAAAATGATGGTATGAAGCTGCTATTGCTATCAGGACATAGAAAATTTACTTCTGCTACAATTTCCTACCAATCATGGACACTTGCTGAGAATTTAAAGAGCTGTACTTTTAGCTTCCCAAAATGACTTTATAAAACTTGAGTATTGCTATATGTTCTTTCTACATATCCTAGAAACCTTGGTAAAAGCAAAGAGGAATATAAGATAGAAAGGAAAACAGAGGTGTAGTCCACTGGCAAAGGAGATCTCCAATAGTAGGGCCATGAACACACAATGGAGTCTCCTGGGTCCTTTACAGAAAACTCTGTGGATAGAAGTTGACAATAAGACCAAAGTAAGGTAGTGCCATTCTAAAGGAAAAATATTCTGAATGAAAGAAAAAAAATATAAGATACAGAGTTACTTGGTGCTTAGACTCGTAGAATCCTTGAGTTGGAAGATACCCCAAGAGCCATCCAGTCCAACCTCTTCTGCCATGCATGAACTCACAACCAAAGTATCCCCGACAGACAGCTATCTAGTCTCTGTTTAAAAACCTTCAAAGAAAGAGACTCCACCACATCCTGAGGATCACTCAATCCTTTTTCATTACGGCTTAATTAATGCTGTTTCATAATTGGTTAAGATATCTACAGTATCCCTCTCTCAATTAATATACAGTGTTTGTATCTACAGATACTGTATCCATGAATTCAAGCATCCATGACTTGAAAATATTTTTTTTAAAAAACCTAAATTCTCAAAAGAAAGCATTGTTTTCACAATGTTACTACTCAATTGTATATAATGGGACTAGAGCATCCATGGATGTTTGTAATAGTAATAGCAGCTTCATTTATATACCACTTCATACCACCTATGCAGTCTCTAAGTGGTTTACAACTGTAAGCTAATGACCCCCAACAAACTGGGTACTCATTTTAGTGACCTTGGAAGCATGCAAGCATGAGTCAAGCCTGGGGGGGGGGGCATCAGAAGAAGAAGAGGGGGAGGCGAAGGGGGAGGAGGGGGAGGAGGAAGAAAACAGGGGGCAGCAGCAGCAGCAGCAGGGAAAGAGGGGGAGGAGAGGGGGAGGGGGAGGGGGAGAAGGAAGAAGAGGAAGAGGAGGAATAATCTTTGAGAACTCCTGGAGAACAGGAGAAGTCCCAGCAGACTGGAGGAGGGCAAACGTTGCCCCCATCTTCAAAAAGGGAAAAAAAGAGGATCCCAACAATTATCGTCCAGTTAGTCTGACATCAATTCCAGGAAAGATTCTAGAGCAGATCATTAAGCAGAGAGTCTGTGAACATTTAGAAGCCAATGCCATAATCACAAAAAGCCAACATGGGTTTCAGAAAAAGAAGTCATGCCAAACGAACCTGATCTCTTTTTTTGATAAAATTACCAGCTTGGTAGATGAAGGGAATGCTGTGGATATAGTATACCTCGATTTCAGTAAGGCCTTTGACAAGGTTCCCCATGACATTCTTGCAAACAAGCTTGCAAAATGTGGGATAGACAAGTTAACTGTTACATGGATTTGTAATTGGTTGACTGGCCGAACTCAAAGGGTGCTCAACAATGGCTCCTTTTCATCCTGGAGAGAAGTGACCAGTGGGGTCCCACAGGGTTCTGTCCTGGGCCCAGTGCTATTCAACATCTTTATTAACGATTTGGATGACAGAATTGGGGGCATACTTATCAAATTTGCAGATGACACTAAACTGGGAGGAGTAGCTAATACCCCAGAGGACAGGATCAAAATTCAAAATGACCTGAATAGACTAGAAAGCTGGGCCAGCGCTAACAAAATGAAATTTAACACAGAGAAATGTAAGGTTCTGCACCTAGGGCGGAAAAATGAAATGCACAGATATAGGATGGGGGACACCTGGCTGAATGAGACCACATGTGAAAGGGATCTAGGAGTCCAAGTAGACCATAAGCTGAACATGAGTCAACAGTGTGATGCGGCAGCTAAAAAAGCCAATGCAATTTTAGGCTGCATCAATAGAAGTATAGTTTCTAGATCAAGGGAAGTTATAGTGCCACTCTATTCTGCTTTGGTCAGGCCCCACCTGGAATACTGTGTCCAGTTCTGGGCACCACAATTCAAAAAAGATGTGGAGAAACTGGAGCATGTCCAAAGGAGGGCAACTAAGATGGTGAAGGGTCTGGAAACCTTGCCCTATGAAGAACGCCTTAGGGAGCTGGGGATGTTTAGCCTGGAGAAGAGAAGGTTAAGAGGTGATATGATAGCCCTGTTTAAATATTTGAAGGGATGTCATATTGAGGAGGGAGCAAGCTTGTTTTCTGCTGCTGCAGAGACTAGAACACGGAACAATGGATGCAAACTGCAGGAAAAGAGATTCCACCTCAACATTAGGAGGAACTTCCTGACAGTAAGGGCTGTTCGACAGTGGAACACACTCCCTCGGAGTGTAGTGGAGTCTCCTTCCTTAGGGGTCTTTAAGCAGAGGCTGGATGGCCATCTGTCAGGGATGCTTTGACTTGGAGTTCCTGCATGGCAGGGGGTTGGACTGGATGGCCCTTGTGGTCTCTTCCAACTCTATGATTCTATGATTCTATGATTCTAGGAAGAGGAAGAGGAGGACGAGGAGGAGGGAGCAGTTCAAAAAGGTGCTAAAATGGAGCTCTTTCGGCAGGCATATTCACCAGATTGTGTATAAGACTTTATTGAACCCCTGTTTGAGAACCCCTCTATTAGACCACATAGTTGATTTTAATTTATTTTAATTAGATAATTTTAAATTGTTGTATTGTGATTGTTGTATTGGTTATACTGTATTGCTGTTTTATATGCTGTAATCCCGCCTCGATCCGTAGGGAGAGGCAGGAAATATAAATAAAAATTATTATTATTTATTTATTTATTTATTTTCCCCAATGATTCACAGAAGTGGTTCACATTTTAAAAGTTTAAAAGTTTAAAACCTCACCCAACCAAAATGGACACTGAGGACTAGCCTTTTCTCTTGCTGCATGCCTTCAAATTGTATCTGACTTAAGGTAACCCAAAGGTGAACCTGACATGGGGCTTTCTCAGCAGAATTTGTGCAGAGAGAATTTGCTTTTTTCTTCCTCTGAGGCTGAGTGAGTGTGAACTTCCCAGAGTCACCCAGTGGGTTTCTCTGGCTGAGCCAAGAGCTGTCATGCAGTTCTATTGACAGCCATTTCTCCAACAAAGGAATAGGAGTAGTAGAAAGAGAATTAGGAAAGAGCATCAGGAGAATACATTTATGCTTCTCCCTCTATCAATTGCAACCCTCCCCCACTGGTGCAGATCACTTGCTATCATTTGGATTCTATTTCAACAGAAGTGAGGTCAGGGATAGAAGGCTAGCTTGGGGACACCAAGACAGGCTACATAGTCAAGAGTTCTCTCCAAAACATCTTTCTATTACTCCTTGGCATCTGAAGTCTGCAGGGCTGTCTAATGGGAATGTCAGTCTCAGAACTGGCTTTGCGTGATCTTCCATACCAAAAGAGTGGGTATAAATGAATGAGAACACAGTGTAGGTTTTATGGAATGTTTGTAAATCCTACTTGAGAAGTTTACATCTGGATGGATGGATGGATGGATTTAAAGTACTTGTATCTCCTCCCTTTCAGGTCTATACACATCCAAGATTGGTTTCATACATATAGGAAAGAGATGTGTGTTCTCAAATTATTTATCGTACATTTCTTTTGTGGTGCTTCTGGTCCAGGCCCCTAGAGTTCTCATTTATCCCTGATCCATGGTTTCATCTCTGTTTTCAAAGGAAGTCTACAGCTGTAATATCTTCACTGGCTTCACATCCTTTCTTGGATGGTCCAATGTCTTATTTTGTTCTAACGATAGAAAGATACAGTGGTCCCCTGGGTTACGAAAGTAATCCGTAACCCGGAAATTTTCGCAACCCGGGGGACCGCTTTCTTTGCCGGACCGTGCGGCAAATTTAAAGGGGCCGCACGTTTTTTTTTCCCGGATCCTGGGGTTTTATTTGCAAGCCGGGGCCATTTTTGCGGCCCCAGCTCTTTCGTACCCCGGGGGTTTCGTACCCCGGGGTATTTGTAACCCGGGGGACCACTGTATTAGAATTTGTAGAACACTTCCTTTTAGATTAGACTCTTGGCTTTCAGTTCTGTAAAGTTGTTTGGAGTTGTTGAATTACTGTCTGCCACAGAAATGCAAAAAGCACTATGGATTGATTGGTTCTGTTTTTCCTACTAGTTGTTGGTAGCAAGATGAAGCGCTGTGAAGACTCAAATGAAGGACATCTTATACTACTGCTCTCACCTCCTAACTACATCAGGAACTGCTTAATTTTGAGACAGACCCTTGGTCCTTCTTGCTCACTGGTGGTGGACCTGTGCCAGAGGCTGCATTAAACAGTAACATGGAGTATGCAAGGTTAGCAGGCAAATTCCAATGATTCAGTGAATGAACAGTGCCCATCAATGGTCATTGCTGACTTCCACACCAGTGGGTCAGTGGATCTGCTCAAGGTTTTAATTTATACTCCACTTTTGAATATATTTGTGGGATTAAGGTTCACCAATTTAGAGAACTGCTAGATAGTTTGGAAGCAAACTCAGAAGTTCACACTCCCCAACTGACAAGGATGCTACAAGCTGCTCCAGGTGTGCATTTGAAAATCAGGTTGTTATATAAAAAACAATGATGAGAATATCTCTAGGTTTGAAAGTTTGGACAAAAGTTGTATTATACGAAATAATATCAACACTTCTTCAGGGTATTTTTGTGACAGAAGGATACACACACACACATTATTTGGAGTGGAGTTGTCAAGGATCCATCAGTAGATAATGGTGAAAAAATAATCATCTATAGAGCTGAAGCCTGGCAGTAATGTCCAATGTGAAGATTCTTCAAACCCTGAAAAATTTAAAGGTCTCCTATTAATATTACACTGTATAACCAGTCAGAGAAACATTCAATCCAAGTTTCAAAATTCTACATCTCTACCTAGAGCCTTCAATTTCTCCTCACTTCTGTTTGTACCAATTATCAGTGGTATCAGACTCATTTCACTCAATGGGGCTATTGTTTTTGGCACTAGTAACTGGATATAGACCGAAGATCTTTTATTATGGGGCATGTTTTCATGGACAATGGAATGAATGAATGAATGAATGGGTGAGTAGATAATTTCCTTAACTGTAACCATTGACAGTGTCTTTGAAAGGAGAGGAAACTTTTTCTTACACTACATATATGAAAAAGCTCATCAGCAAAAAGATGACTGCCTTACCACCCAACTACTGTTTTGTTAATGAACACCTTTAAGGTAATTACTAGTGCTCATGCTTCTCGTATTTCATTTACAGTTATGATACAAACTTTTTATTTAAAATTCTCTTTCCTAAAAATGATACTATCAAATGAGAGACAATGTGGTGTAATGGTTTGAGCATTGGACTATCACTCCAGAGACCAATGTTCAAATCCCTGCTCTGTCATGAAAACTCATTAAGTGACCTAGGGCAAGTCACATTCTCTCAGCCTCAGAGGATAGCAAAGGCAAAGCCCCTTAATAAATTTTGACAATAAAGCCTTGTGATAGGTTCACTTTAGGGTCAACATAAGTTGGAAATGACTTGAAAGCATACAACAATAACATGACCTGGAGCATTAATATATTAGTGAATGTTTATCTCTTTTATTTCTGCTGTTTTGTCCACTTATTGAACTTTTGGTAGGAATAATGTCAGTAATATGTGAAAGTAAGAAAAGCTGGTGAAAAGCTTCACAAATCAGGACTAATTCTATGCAAAATTCACATTTCTTAATCTAGGAATATTGCCAGTTTCTTTCATTTGTTGCTGTTGATTTTGCTTTTGTTGTTGTTGTGTGTTTTCAAGTAATTTCTGACTTATGACGGCCCTCATAAGGTTTTCTTAGCAAGATTTGTTCAGAGGAGGTTTACCATTGCTATTGCCATTGCCATTGCCATTGAGAGAGTGTAATCTGCCCAAAGTCACCCAGGGAGTTTCCATGGCTGAGCTGGAATTTGAAACCTGGTCTCCAGAGTCATAGTGCAATGCTCAAACCACTATATCCCACTGGCTTATATCATAAACTATCCAGTCTAAAAAGTGGAGCTAAAATTCCCATTTATTCATGGGATAATTGCGGGATAATCATGACATTGTGCAACGTCATGTGATAATCTTTGCAAAATTGTGTTATATTGACGGGAGCATCCTACTATGCTCCCATCTTTGTTCCCAGTGTGAGAAAGTCCATAGTATAAAGCTCTCTGTAACATTAGGGTTATATAGAATTCTTAATCACAGCACAGTAAATACAATTATCTCATCCATTCTGGGGCTTGCGAACAACCCACAGCTGAACAGAGTTGAATAAAAACAACAACAACAACAACAAAACAGGTTCTTTTGGCACAGACATGATATGACTGCCCACATTTGCTGGTTTTCTCTCTTTTATATATATATTGATCATAAATCTTTGTTGAACTATTTTTGTCTCAAATAATACTATAGTTTTATGTGTACAATACTCGGAGTCTAAACTTAAAAGTTATTGGGCCAATTAAAAGATTTTCCCTTTTGTTTGACATGAGAAGGAACTGAGAACTAAGCTGAATGGTTGCAGTTTTTACTCCTTTTTAAGTAGCAGTATTAAAATCACTTTCTTGAATGTTTTTGAAAATAATATATCTTTGCTTATATTTTTCACCTTAGTGTGTCTAGAAGAGAAAAAATATTAGAGAGCAATGACTCACAAACTCTGGCTCTTTCCCTTGGCTTCCTTATTTGATCACACCTTCTTGGCTTATGGCATGCCTATACTTTTCCAGCTTTTCTGAGTCTGTTTCACTTGTCATATTCTATTTGTTTACCTCTAGGACTGTATGTTTTATTCATTCTTTGTCCCGTTACCCAGGTCCACTTCTTAGTAAAGGAAAACTGTAATGACCAGCATAAAACTTTTGTCTTAGCTATTTTTTATTACCCACTGGAGGTCTGGAAACTGGCAAAACAGGCATAGAAAATATAGCACTATCCTTCATCACCATACAGTCCATGACCAGTGGGGAGTAGAGGATGGTTAAGAAGTGGCTGCCTGTGTGACTACAATCAGATCCAAAATGACAACAACAACTTCCTGATCTCCAAAGGATTCACAGGCGGTCCCACAGCAAGCATTCATTGTTGTATGTCTGTGTCTTGTCACATAGCTGAACATTTGTCAGTCATCCTCCACTTTTCACCAGCCACTTCATGCCCATTATGGACAATCACAGGAGAAGATGAGTCCAGCAAGGGGCAGCTCTTCTGTAATTCCACCTTGGCATCGCTTTGCAATATGTTTTCCAATGCAGCATCACAGCCTACTCTATTCCTCCTTCCTCCTCTTTTGTGTAACTACTCTGGGAAATTGATGAAGGGCAGAATCAATATATATTATATATAAGAGCACCTCCCATTTTTCTGTGATCAAAGAGTAAAATTGAAAATGTCATGAAACGTTTTTATCTAGATATATTTCTGAGACAAATGTAGCAATCATATCAAGGAAAAAATTGGTTGATTACCTCGTTGCTAGTATACAGTGGAAATCTGCTACTCACTTTTTGCAGCACGCCTTTCTCGGAGCACAGCGCCCAAGTACTAAATATGATCGAGGACATTTCAGCCGCCTGCAAATGCCTCCAATGTGATGACATGTTCCTGGATCCTTTATACTGATAGTAGTGTTAGTATATCCTATTTTCACCAAAAGAGAAGAAAGTGGAGTAGAAAAGTGGCATTAAGTAAGAGTGTAAACATTCTCCTGACTCAATATTAAAAGGCAAATGTCACTTCTCAACAGAATGGTTTTATTTGTCTCTTCACTTACAATGCTCATCACTTTGGGATACGGAGCCCTGGTAGCATTGTGGTTTAATGCCAGTCTTGCAGCCACAAGTTTGTGAGCTTGATCCAAGGGGCTTCAAGGTCCACTCAGCTTTCCATCATTTCATAGGTTGGTAAAATGAGTACCCAGCTAGCTGTGGGCAATTAGCTTACATATTGTAAACTGCTTAGAGAGTGCTGAGTTCACTGATATGTGGTATAGAAATAAGGTGCTATTGCTATTATAATGGGCTGGAGATGTGTGTTTTATGCACGCATGCATGTCATTTTGGATGAGGCATGAGAAACTATTCTTGACCTTCACTCTCTGCACTGCTGCTGCTGCTTAGCACTGGAGCATGGGAAGCAACTCAGAAGAGGAACATGTGATGAGTCTTGACTTGGATGGGAAAAAAGTAGAATACGCTCCATAAGAGAAGAAGATATCCTCATTTCTTTCCCTTTCAAGCTGAGCTGCATTTTCTTATTCTCAGATCTTTTGCCCTCCCTCCTTCTCTTCCTCCTTTTCCTGTGGTAAGCCTTTCCACAGGTTGAGAAGTGCTGAGGCAATGGGCAGTCATGAAACTGGATGGGCAGAGGATTTTACTCCATCTCCTTGATCTAAGATAGCACCTATAATCTTCTTTTGTTGGTCACTAGCAGAAATATAAATACCCAGTTATATCATTCTCATAGTTTCCAAAATTGTATTTTTTAATCTCCCCCTCCCATTTTTCAACAAGCAAAAGTTCCCTGAATGCCACCCCCATGTGTATGTGCATGCAAACACACACAGAGACACCAAGAATCAGTTTTGTTCAGAAATTGTTGTTTTCTACACCAAACAAACATGTGCAAATGTTGTACAGAAAATGTCTCAAACTTTTGACTATCTTTAAATATTGCATAGTTCTCAAAGACTTCCTTACAATAGGAAAAAATTGCCAAAGTTATTTATTACTTCTTTTGAGAAGAAACATGGTGAAGAATTGAATCCCCTTTCAACAATTTATTCCATATCTCTACTGCAGTTGGGATGAACTCATAGGATTCAGACTTGATGCTCACAGGTTTTCTCAAATTTAGTATTAAAAAAGGCCTCACTCTTCAATACACACCCTGTGGAGTTCTGCAAAATGCAGGATAAAGGTAAGGCAAAGGTAGTCCTATGACATAACTGCCTAGTTGTAACTGACTGTAGGGAATGGTGCTCATCAGTGAGCAGAAGAGCCAGCATGGTCTGAGGACTACTCATGACTGCCCCAAAGACTGTTACCTTCCCACCAAAGTGTTACCTATCTATCTATTTGCATTTGCATTCTTTCAAACTGCTTGGTTGGCAGAAGCTGGGACTAGTGAAAGGGGCTCCTTTCCCATCATCCAGCAATCAGGCCTTGGACTGCCAACTCTTTGATCACCAGAACAGGTGTCTTAAACACTAAGCCACTGCATCCAAATGAAGGATTGAAGTCCCATAAATGAATGAACAAGTAGGTTGGAAAATGGAGAAAGAAAAGAGAAAGGAAAGCTCAGTGTAAAAATTCTTGCATGGACTCAAAACGTTTAGGTGCTCCTCTGACTAGAACTGAATTAACAACTTACCAGGATCAGGAAGGAGAAGCAAGGTAAAAATCAGAAAGAGGTAACAGCTCTTCATAGCTTTGACAAGGCAAAAGAAGATACGTCTCCTGGAAGTTTGTGTACCTAGGACTAGAGACACCAATAGCAATATAGGATACGTAATTTCTCTGTGCCATACATATGTATTGTGTACACTGATGTACTGTGGACTGAAAGTTCAATTACACTCATCTAAACAAGAGAAGACAGAGGTACCACTGAATGATGGTTCATCTTTCCAGCAAGATAGATGAACAAGTATGATTTTGTAATCTATGTTGTATTTAATCTATGTTCCTTGAAGTCACAACATCAAAATACCGGGCCATAAGAACCACATGTACATATTTCCCCTATTAAATAGCACCCACTCTAACACACCATTAAATTCAGGATACTGTAAAACTTACCAAGATATCAAAGTACTTCACTTTTATCAAAGTGCTACACCCTTGAACAAATTTGAAGATTCCCCCCCCCCCCAATGATTTAAAATCCCCAAATCAATATATCAACATTGTTAAACCCATTAAACAGAGTTCCACTTTCCCAAAATTCATGTATTCCCCTTTAGAAATCTTGAATGTTGAGAGAGAAGATTTATTATGACTTAAAGTGCCAAGGACTACTAAGGCTGGCAGAGGATTGAAATCCTATTTTATTGTGTGCAGTGTACTCCTCCTATGTCAAAATGTCAGTGAGTCAGTTTTGACTGTTTTTTTTTTTTTTAGAAAACTCACCTGATGTCCAGTTATACCAAGGATAAGAGTTGCTCCTTTGGATAACCTTATCTTGTTTTGCTTTGGTTTTTCAATATTGAAAGAGACTTAAGATAAAATTGCTGATGAAGATCCTCCTTATGAATGAAACAATTGGGAACACAGTGCCTCCTTATAGAGACAATCAATAACTCTTCCTTCTTTTAGTTTGTTATATGTTCACGCATGCATGCTTATATTTCTTGAGAAGGCCAAGGTCATAAGTCCAGAGAAATTATTTGCCTTGAGAACTACCTGGCAGGCAAAATCTTTCTCCATTACAGATGTCTTCCAGGCATCTTACTAACTGCATTTCAATAACTCAAAATGATCAAACTGTTAGCCATAATAATAATAATAATAATAATAATGTTTTATTTCTAGCCCGCCCCTCTGAACGAGGAATCGGGGTGGAGTACAGAAGAGAATTAAAACAACAGCAGTTAAAATATCCGATCCCATCCCCACCCCACCCCCAAAGGATTAAATCAAACAACAAGTTAAAACATAGCATAAAATAAACAATATCAACAGTATCAAACTGAAGTCCTTGAGCAGTGTGGGTGGGCAAAGGCTGGAACACACTACAACCAAAGTTTGGAGTCGAGGGAAGGCCTGCCAGAAGAGATGCGTCTTTAGAGCTTTTTAAAAGCCATCAATGTATGAAATAAGACACATCTCATCCGGCAGGTTGTTCCAGAGCTCAGGGGTGACCACTGAAAAGGCCCTCTGGGAAGTCTGCACCAACCTGGTTTTAATAGGTTGTAGCAGATTCCTCCCAGAGGATTGCAGTGTGCGGGGGAGGGGGGGTTTCATACGGGAAGAGGCGGTCCCTAAGATAGGATGGACCCAAGCCATGTAGGGATTTATAGGTTAAAACCAACACCTTTTACTGTGTCCAAAATCTGATCAGCAGCCAGTGGAAAGACTTAAGCACAGGTGTCATATGTTCTCTCCTGGATGTACCAGTAAGAAGACTGGATACCATGTTCTGAAACAGTTGTAGCTGTAGTCCAAATGTGAGGTTACCAGCACATGTATCACAGTTTCCAAATCCCTCATATCCAGGAAAGGGCACAGCTGGCATATCAGCCGAAGCTGATAACTGATGCCAAGTATAATGCCATATGCTACCATATCTCCCTGATGACATCAATCTCAATTGTTTGCAGAAGCTAAGTAAGGTTAGGCTTGGTTAATACCTGAATAGGAAACCATCAGGTAATAACAAGAATTTCCAGGTAGTGTTGGGAAGTACTCCATCCTCAAGACTTGGATAACTATTGCTGCTAATCAGAGTCAGCTTCCTATGCTCCTATGTAACATGCAAGTTAAGTGACTTATTTTATTTTATATGATGGATTCATTTCTATATATCCTATGCTGACCTATAGGCTCAGAAATGGTGCTTACATTTCATACTGACAACGATAAATTTGATGTCCAAAGCTCATGCTTTAGCTTCATGGGGACAGTATGCCAAGCAATGAAAGATTAAAGAATTTTAAATAGAGTGCAATGGTGCAGACAAAACCATGTTCTTTTCAAAGACTGTATAGATTATATCTTACTTATCTTCCAATTAGTTAAAAATCATAAACTGAAGGGTCCTGGTTATGAAACTGACTGAATCCATCTTTGCTTATCTTGGTCCCAAGCTACAAATTCTGGTGTTTTCAAAGTACTTTCTGAGCTGACTACTACAATTCTGTTCTTTACACTTAGGGTAAATGTAATGCAGTTCACCTGTGGTTGCCTTTGTACAGTGTCCAAAATGCTGCGTCCAGATTATTGTCTAGCATATTAGGTGGAACACAGCGTACCAGCAGCAGTTCCAATTACTGGTCATGTAAGATCTTTAGCAATGAGTTGGATAAAAGAATAGGGGGCATGCTGATCAAATTTGTGGCTGACACCAAATTAAGAGGAGTAGCAAAAACCCCAGAGGACAGGATCAAAATTCAAAATAAACTTAATTGATTATAAAACTGGGCCAAAACTAACACTGGCCATGGTCAAAGTGTTGCCTATGAGCTGCTTGCATTCTGCTTTTGTGCTGTCCCAGACCTCTGGAAACATCCGGGACAACAATCCTACCCCAACACATGTTGGTCAAAAGTAGCCAATGACTTTCCAGGGTCATACATTTTCTGAGTTAGGCCCACATCTCTTGGGGGGGGGGGTGTCCTTCAGTAGGTACAATGCAGATGTGACCCTCTAGTGTCCATGATAGGTATCCATAGGCAGCATCCTGGGCACTGCACATTGCCAACTTCTAGAATCATAGAATCAAAGAGTTGGAAGAGACCACAAGGGCCATCCAGTCCTACCCCCTGCCATGCAGGAACTCTCCATCAAAGCATACCCGACAGATGGCCATCCAGCCTCTGCTTAAATACCTCCAAGGAAGGAGACTCCACCACCCTCCGAGGGAGTGTGTTCCACTGTCAAACAGCCCTTACTGTAAGAAAGTTCCTCCTAATGTTGAGGTGGAATCTCTTTTCCTGGAGCTTGCATCCATTATTCCGAGTCCTGTTCTCTGGAGCAGCAGAAAACAAGCTTGCTCCCTCCTCAATATGACATCCCTTCAAATATTTAAACAGGACT
Source organism: Urosaurus nigricauda (assembly GCA_034509955.1). NCBI lineage: Eukaryota > Metazoa > Chordata > Lepidosauria > Squamata > Phrynosomatidae > Urosaurus > Urosaurus nigricauda. The sequence goes on along the minus strand of JAOEGL010000001.1, from coordinate 372,353,525 downwards.
ATCATATCACCTCTTAACCTTCTCTTCTCCAGGCTAAACATTCCCAGATCCCTAAGGCGTTCCTCATAGGGCATGGTTTTCAGGCCCTTCACCATTTTAGTCACCCTCCTTTGACCTGCTCCAGTTTCTCCACATCCTTTTTGAATTGTGGTGCCCAGAACTGGTGGGGCCTAACCAAAGCAGAATAGAGTGGCACTATGATTTCCCTCGATCTAGACACTATACTTCTATTGATGCAGCCTAAAATTGCATTGTCCTTTTTAGCTGCTGCATCGCACTGTTGACTCATGTTCAACTTGTGGTCTACTTGGACTCCTAGATCCCTTTCACATGTGGTCTGATTCAGCCAGATGTCCCCCATCCTATATCTGTGCATTTCATTTTTCTGCCCTAAGTGCAGAACCTTACATTTCTCTGCGTTGAATTTCATTTTGTTAGCTTTGACCCAGCTTTCTAGTCTATTCAGATCATTTTGAATTTTGATCCTGTCCTCTGAAGTATTAGCTACTCCTCCTAATTTGGTGTCATCTGCAAATTTGATAACTAGGATCTCAATTCTGTCATCCAAGTCATTAATAAAGATATTGAATAGAACTAGGCCCAGGACAGAACCCTGTGGGACCCCACTGGTCACTTCTGTCCAGGATGAAAAGAAACCATTGTTGAGCACCCTTTGAGTCTGGCCAGTCAACCAGTTACAAATCTATGTAACGTTTACCTTGTTTAGTCCACTTTTTACAAGCTTGTTTGCAAGAATATCATGGGGAAACTTGTCAAAGGCCTTACTGAAATCAAGATATACTATATCCACAGCATTCCCTTCATCTACCAAGCTGGTAATTTTTATCAAAAAAGAGATCAGATTTGTCTGGCAAGACTTGTTTCTCTGAAACCCATGTTGGCTTTTTGTGATTATGGAATTATCTTCTAGATATTCATAGACTCTCTGTTTAATGATCTGCTCCAGAATCTTTCCTGGTATTGATGTCAGACTAACCGGATGAAAATTGTTGGGATCCTCTTTTTTCCCCTTTTTGAAGATTGGGACATTTGCCCTCCTCCAGTCTGCTGGGACTTCTCCTGTTCTCCAGGAGTTCTCAAAGATTATTGCCAATGGTTCCAATATTACATTTGCCAGTTCTTTTAATACTCCTGTCTTCCACAGTTTTGATTTTGTTGTGCATTTAAATCATTACGCTTTTGTCCAATACTTAATGTTTGTTAATGAAAAATGCCACAAATTCACCCCATTCCTGGGCATTGCTGCATTGTTTCTAAGTATGTTAATTTGTAAATTTGTTTTAAAATCAAAATTGACAGGTATCCTGCCAGTTTTTTTATCTTGTTCACAATTGTGTATGCAGAGTTCTGCAGGTGTTACTTTTTGTCCATATAGTTGAGCATTCTTGGATGATATGTAACTGTTTGCGAGTGCCTTGAATGTATGAATTGACTCATTGGAGGGGCAGAAACAGGAAACACATTTACAGATATGCAATGTTGGCATTCAGATGAAGAATGGAATGGTCCTTGAAAGGGGAAATGGTCCTTGGAATGGTCCTTGAAAGGGGAAATGGGCTCCTCCTCAAAGGGACCAGAACTACATCTAGAACCACATGAAACTTTGTGATGATTTAGGTTTTGGGAAAGTAGATCACCTCTAAAACACAGAATCCTTTAGAGTTTTCTTCTCAACGTACAGGATGGGGAAAAGGATGGAGGGAGTTGATTTGAGTGACTGACAGATCCAGCGACTGCTCTTAAAGCATATTTTTTTCCAGGGACTCTGCAGTCACCATGCCTTGAAAGAAAAACTGTGCATCTGTAAAACTGTTGATTCTGGCTTCCTGTACTTTCTTGCTAAGTTATTATCTCTGTGTAAGCAAGCATTTAGCAACTCTGCAGCTCCAGCTCTGTGTTGCTAGCTTATCATAACCCTGAGAAATTACATACAGAACATGGCAGTAGGTCAGACAGGCCAGCATAGATGACCTATGTCAAGGAAGGGATTGTAAAATGGCCATTCATTTAAATACCCACATCAGTATTTTGAAAAGAAACTAGTACTCAGTCATCATAATTGCCTAGCCAATGGAAATTTTATATATAATCTCTTAATGCCATTACAAAGAGAAAAGTTGCTTATGTAGTTCTTTATAGTCCAGCAAGAACCATTCATTCAAATTGGCCCTCACATGGTTTGTCTCACTAGAGTGGAGTCATGATAAAGATTATTGGGCTTCTTTTTATTTCTTCATTCATCATGAAGAAATATTGAAAAGCAATCAATACACATAGTAAATTCCATTCATTCAATAGGTCTAACCTAGTTAGAATTAACAAAACAATGCAGGTCTGGAAGCAATTGTAATCTAGAAGAACATTCACTTGGGGTATGGGGCACTGGATATGGCCTTATGTTCATTACTCTCTACAGATAATACATATTTTCTATCTTTAAACATTCATGTATATCCTCAGCAGTTGCCACAAACATTTTTTGTTTTCTGGAATGATCTCTGAATGAGTTCTCAGTGGATTAGTCATTTCAGTTGAACAATGGGCAGTAATGGAAATATTACTTCTTCTTTCGCACACAAATGAATGCACCATTAATGGTATAACTGCATTGATTTTTATTAATATTAAGAACTCTGTCATTTTCAAAGCACAGGTTATTTAGAAGTTCTTGAACTCTTTAAAAAGTCATGGCACAGAATTGGTCAGGCTGGCATTAAAACGAGATGAGATTCCTTTTCTGGCTGAGAAGCAATAGAAATGAAATGTCTTAATGTACAAATAGTATGTGCTAAATACAAAACATTTTCAGATTCTCAAGTTAGTAAAGATAACAGATAAGGAAACAATACATCCAGTTCTAGTTTCTGTCTGCTCTGTCCCTGTGCTTCTACTTTATATGCTAACTTTACATATCTTATCATCCTTCATCTAAGCTTCTGTCTAGTTTTGGCCTTCTGTATACCCCCCAACTGTCCTGATTTGTCAGAGACTGTCCCTGTTAACCCTTCATTGTTCACTTTTTTTATCTGCTTTTAAAACATCCTAGGTTTTTTTCTCTTTCTCTCATCCCCTTTCATCCTACTTTTGCTTCAGTTTCTGCAAACTCAGGATATGTGTATGTAGGCTGCTTAATCCATTATGACCTGGAATGGCTGAGGACCAACCACAATGATGATCACATGCACCAAGTTCAATCAGATGTGATGTCACATTGTTGTGCACACAGACCAGTTGGGCTTATGCCCTAACAGTCCTGCTGACCCATCTCCTTGTCCCTGGTGTGGCCACTACCTCTGCAGCCTCACCAACTAAACAGCTCCCTGTGAGATCCTGGCTGGAGCCATCACTTCTGCTGAGGTCATATTTGGGTGCCTACTATGGGGCTTTCTAGATGGGCAGGAAAGTGTGACATGAAGTTGCCTTTTCTTTAATGCTTAGCAGCTGCACCACAGCCTTTAGATGGAGCTGCGCTGTTCCACAGTTTTTAAAAAAGAAGCTCGGAAAACCAGCACCTTTTTAAAGGAGCTTCTTCTCCCCTAAAATGCAAAAAAAAAAAAAAAAAAAAAAAAAAAGCAAAAGCGTTTTCATGGCACACTTTTCCTTTTTCTCATCTAAAGACTAGAGTTTCATGCAGCCATGAACACACTTCTTTTTGCCAATCTAGAAAGCCCATATGTGATCAACAAGGAGGTTATTAGTCTACCCCCTCTTCATTGATCATACCCAGTCTGACCTCAGTAGAAGTGGTGGCCTGACTTCAAAGTGAAAAACTAGTTTGCACTCCATTAACTCAGTAGGAAGGAGATGAGAAGAGAGGGCAGACTCTAGGTCTTTCTGAACTCAAAGCTTAAATTCCAGGTTTTTTCTGCTTAAAATACTAGTTTTGTGTTTTCTTACTTAGTGATACCTTTTGCACTCTTGTTGCCTAGACACGTCCTTTTGACCACACTCTGATGTTGCTCGGCCATACAATATCCCAGGTTTCAACTATGAACTATTGGAGCATATGCTTCTGTGTATCTCTCTTCTAGTTCTATCTTTGCGAAGTCTAAATCTCACAAAGTGAAGCAACCTCCCAATCTACATTTGTCTAGGAGGCCTTCTGTTCTCATAACTTAGCTCAGGGATAGGGAGTGTTCAGGCTGGTTGGACCTATTTACTTTTCTATGAGAATCCAGAAATCCATTACTTACTTTCTTATCTGAATCATCTTAAGTATGGGACATTCTCGCTCCATGCTCATCTGTGATCCAAAACAAACAAATATGTCCATCATGCATCATAAATGTTGATAAAACCTCTGACTAGATCAGGTGTGGGAAAAGTGTGGCCTGTGGGCTCAGATAGACTGCCACTTTTTCACTCACCAAAGCTTCTCATGAGTCGCCCCAAGTTTCTCAAACCCCCTCAAAAAAAAGCTTCGGCAAAAATTGTCTGAAACATCAACCCAAGTCTCTCAAATGGGCACCTCCTTGCCAACCCCAATGCCCTCAGATCCCCCCACCCCCATTCTCAAATACATTCTGTTCCTCCTAGAACCTCACACAGTCACTCACCCCTGGACTAGACTATAGCAGCACAAATATTACCTTTGGTCTGGGATTCTCCATTACAATGGCCTGGGTCATAGGACTAGGGCATTGTGAGCAGTACCAAATGTCTGCTAACATACTGGCTATCGTGGCCAGATGCAAAGACAGCAGGAACAGAACAGAAACGTGTTTCAGTGGGGATATAAACATACCACATGATAATGGGAAGCCCCATACCACAAAACTTAAGAATTTCTTCACTACCCAGAGAAATTTGGTAAATTTACCTCCCCAAGTTCTCTGCCCACAAATGCAGAGGAAAATTTTAAGAGTTGAGTAGAGCTCAACTTTAGCTTGGGCATGTAATAGTCAAAGAACAGCCATGTTAGTCTGGAAAATCAGTATGCATAGAAAGAAGTTGGTAGCATAAGCTTTCATAGACTTAAGTCTACTTGAGTCTATGTGCTTCTAAGGAAGTAGGCTCAAGTCTAGAAAAACTAATGCTACCAACCTCTCTCTTTCAGTTGTCTGAAAGGTATTACAAGATCCCTTTCCATATTGGATAGGTAATTAAAACATAATTCATTAGGCAATTTATTCTTACCCTCTACAGCAAGAGATCTCTTTACTACATCTTCCAATCTCATAAAAATTTGGAGGACAGCTCATCAGTACGCAGTACCCATTGCTTTTTGTACATGAAGATGGATTGTAGATTGATTCTGCAGATGCTTTGCATACAGGAAAGCAAAATGGGTGAGAAATGGCAAGTAATACCTGATAGGTCATCATAAGCCAGTGTTTTTTATTTACTTATTTATTTCATTGTAATTAGACTGGAATTCCTCTGAAATTCTCCTGGAATTACATTTTTTCTGAGAACAAGTAAGCAAAGAAGTTCTGATTGTAAATCAAATTAAACTCCTGTTCTTGCTAGCAGGGATGCTTGTTTCTCTTTCACATGCAAAAACTAGAATTTCAAAAGTCTTCTCTCCACTAAGTGAAATTACGATCAAGATCCAACAAATGGATTGTGTAGTAAATCTCTGTATTGTGCTACACAAACCTTGCATTGAATGGAAATATTAGTCCTCTGAACTATGACCCCAAATGCTCAAATGAATGCATAACAAAACATAAGTGGACATTTATGCACAATGAACATGAGTGTTCATGCACAATATGGATCAGGTCCAGGTAATTTGAAGGACATTATTCTCCCATACAAACCTGCCTATATTTTGAGATATTCTGGGGAGACAATTTTCTCTTTCCCACCACCCTCATTTATACATTTGGTGGCAGCCTAAAATTGCATTGGCCTTTTTAGCTGTTGCATCGCACTGTTGACTTATGTTCAGCCTATGGTCCACTTGGACTACTAGATCCCTTTCACACATACTTTCATTCAGCCAGGTGTCCCCCATTTTATATCTATGCATTTCATTTTTCCGCCCTAAGTGCAGAACCTTACATTTCTCTGCGTTGAATTTCATTTTGTTAGCATTGGCCCAGCTTTCTAGTCTATTCATTAGATCCTTCATTATCAAAATCCTTCATTAGTATGAGGGTTTCAAGGGCATTTGTAGTTGTGGAAAAGGTGCCATAATCATATATGCAAAACAGTTGTGAGGTCATAGGTCTAGCTTCTGTCAACATAACCACTTACCAAGATGACAACTAATGTGTACTAACTTTAATAGTGGCATTTCCCATTTGCAACTGGGCAAGTGTTCCCTGTGAACTTTGGGAGTGAGACTGCAAACAAGGCTCACACGAGACTGCATTACTTGTCTGAAAGGAAAATGGGGCCGTGAAAGCTCAAGCACTGCTTTTCTGTTGCATTTTTCACAGCAGTGGCAAGGGATAAAAGACAGTAAGAGGGGAAAGTGAAGGCTATAAAAAATGGGCAGGGAGCTGTGTGTGGCCTGTAGGCTTTAGTTGAGTTTCTGGACATTCAAAAATGAGAAGGAGAGAGACTGAGAAGGCAAATAATATATAAATATTATAAATAATAACAGACCAGTTAGGGCTGCCAGTTTGGACACAGGATAGTGCTTTTGTATCTTTAAGTTGAAACAAAAGCATGCTGAGGTACCATAAAACTTCCTGAATTTGGGTGAAGGTTCTTGTCTTCCCTTCCCTTTCAGTCTCAAATGTTAACTGCAGCCATTTGTTCTAAACATAGATCTTTGGAGAACGTGGCAAGGAGGTCCCAGTGACAAGTATAGAGCTTGGTACTTTTCTTCTCTCCTCCTTATTTTCTCCACTTGGAAGTCAAGAAAGTCATGCACCTGAAAGTTTGAGGTTGAATTAAATGACCAGACAGGTAAGTTTGACTTGCTTCACCAAGCTGTAGTGTAATTCATCCTGCTTCTCAATGTGTTTTGATCTAAGATTACCCGAGCCCCATCCCATATCAAAGCTGAAGAATTACCTGAGCGCCCAAAATTTTTAGGCTGTTCTGTTTAGAGCTGAAACACAAATACCTATTTACCAGTGCCAGAAAGAAGAGTCCAGATAAGGAGGATGCAGAGAAGGTAATGGCTCTTCATCTCTTTCTCAGTGTAGTGCTAAATGGTTGCCTGGAATCTCAGCACCCCTAAAACAGAAGCAGAAGCAGAGGCAAGAGATTCTGCTCCAATATCTTTTAGATGTCACCTTGCAGAGAGTGGCAGGTTGAGTTATGATACTTGGAATGCTATGTACAGTTCTATCACTGCATATGGGAAAGGACAAATAACTCAAAAAAGAAGGATATACTTTTTTTTTTTTTTTTGCAAATTCTATTCTAACAAGCAAAAGTGGATAATTTTATCATTTTTTTGATTTCTAGAAGAAAATGGTAAAACATGCAGTTTTCAGAGTATTCGCAGTTTGGGACGTATTCAGTGAAAACACAGAGGCGATTTTTTGGTGTGTGTGTCCATAGAATGACATTTTGTGAACTGAAAACAGAATTTTCTGAGCAGAATCTTCCAAGCAGAAATAATTTTCTTGATTATAAAGCTATGTTTTGTGCAGGAATATTATTTTTTGAATTCAAAATTCTGCATTTGAAGAGAAAAGGGTTTCCTCAACAGAAAACATTTTTATGTTGAAAAGTCTTTTTTACTTTGCAGAGAACCATGTTTTATCTGCTGGAAACCTTCTTGTCTGTTCATAGAAATACCACTTTCTGTGCAAAAAGGGGGGAAAGGTGCATAAAAGGGACCTCCCCCCCCAAAAAAAAACATACATGTTTCATACAGCGCCCTTCTTATGTTATGATACAAAGAGTGGAGAGTACTCAATTTGAGTGTGCTCTGTTTCCTGGAAGCATCTTACTGGCCAATGATAAAAAACAGTATGCTTAACTAATGTGTCTTTCTTGATCCATGCCTAATCTTTATATGTTCTTAAACATGATCCCAACTACTCAGAAGTTATTAGAATGAAAAGATGTTAAAAGAAAATTCAGATAGGATATAATATATAAACACATACAGGCATGCAAAGTACACACTTGGATTTTTCAGCCAAGAATTTTTTTTTTAAAAAAAAAGGGAGGGGAGAATCAGAATTTTGATTAAGCTGAAACAGTGCGCAAACACTATTCTGGAAACAAAAGGTACAATGTACATAAAGGGCTGAAACAGTCTGTCTCCCAAAGCTGATTTCCCAATGGCTTGGGGGTGTGCTGTCCTAAAGCTGCCTGGCTGCCCTGATATGGGCCAGCTTCTGGATATTCCATCAGCATGATGTTTACATATCACACTCTACCAGAGCATCTTAAAGCCAACTTCTGTCCTCAACAGGGCAGGAAAAACCCACTTTTTGCTGGCTCAAAAAAGAGCAGTGCTGGTAAAAGGCAGATTGGGCAAGGTTGCTGCAGGTCCAAACCATCTTGAAACTGTAGTACACGCTCTGGTAACCTCTCGGTTGGATTTCAGCAAAGCGCTCTACATGGGGCAGCCTTTGTACCACAGTCAGAAGCTACAACTAATCCAGAATATGGCAGCATGGTTGGTCACGGGGACATCCAGGACCCACCATATAACACCGATCTTAAAAGACCTTCATTGGCTGCCTATTCGCTTCCGGGCCCAATACAAAGTGCTGGTCGTTACCTATAAAGCCCTAAATGGCTGGGGCCCAGAGTACCTAAAGGACCATCTCTCCCCACATAATCCGCCCCGCACACTTAGATCAAGTGGGCAACATTTGTTAAGAGTTCCAGAGGCTAGGCTATCGACAACTGCCAAGAGAACGTTTTCTATATCTGCTCCTAGCCTCTGGAACTCACTACCTACTGAGCTCCACCTGATTACTTCCCTCCCTCAATTTAAAAAGGAGCTGAAAACGTACTTATTTAACCAGGCTTATCCTTGATTGCTGTTTGCTACTACTACCCCCCCAGATAAGCCGTTTGAATACACCATTGTACGTCGCACTGGGACGATAATGTTTTTACCTGTTGTTTTATTGTAATGTTTTTACTGTATTACTTGGAATGTTTTTAATTGTAAAAATGCTGTACACCGCCCTGATCGTAGGAAGGGCGGTATACAAATAAAGACTATTATTATTATTATCTTCATAAGGGACAGCTTCAAACCGCCTCTTCAAGGTGGTCTGTTCATGAGACTTGTCAAATGAGAACAACAAGAGAAAATAGAAATGAAAAAGTAATGATGCAATGGCAATGCAGTTGTAGACCAATAGAACTCCCTTTACCCTTCCTCCTGCCACATTCAAGGCCTTCTGCAAATTGGCTCCATAAAGCTTCCCAGGCTGTGGGATCAGATTTTAAGGTGAATGAGGTGCTGCAGTGGGGAAAGGGTATGGCCTACGTCTGATCCCACTGGATTCAACTGTTCTGACTGCGGAAGTCAAATGCTACATATTAGTCCAATAATTTTATTTAAGTTCAAAGATGAGGCATTGGCTGAGATACTGTATTGAAGAGATGGAGTATGTCTTTACATTTAGTGAAGTACATTTATGTCTTCATTCTTGCTTATCTTTGGAGAATGAGATATTTCAACTTGGTTGCCCCTCACAGACAAGTGAACCATTCCTGGCAAATTTCTGAAGAATGAGCACTATAAAATACTCAGCTGGCTCCCCGCCCCCAACTCTTCTTGCAATTGCCAGTGTAAAGCATAAAACTCAGTTTGTAGTATCTAACAAGGAAGAATGGACTGCATTCAGTGGAATGTCTTCTCCCCTCTCACATGACCACCAGGGCAGTCCTTGGAAAATGCTGGCTCTTCAGCTTAGAAATGGAGATGAGCACTATATTATTTGTTTAATTTATATCCCACTTTTCTTCCATAAGGGACCCAAAGCAGCTTGCATCCTACATTAAAATAACACATTTATGAAAACATTTATCTAAGTGTTCACTTAAAGTGGAATCATAGGACTATAATTGTGCATTATAAAAAGGCCCAGTGTTTGTAGTCTTAGCTGTATGCTAGCTAGTGTTTTGTAAAATTACAAACTGGGTAAGAGAATTCCCATCCTTTTTATGTAATTTGGCTAAAACATTGAAAGATCTGCTATGCATTTTTTTTTTGATCTGACTGCTGACAACCACAGCAATTTTGGGTGAACTAAACCAAGCCCATGCACTCACCAGTTATGACCCAAATTCCAGTCTTTGTAGTAGGAGATTAAAGCTAGTTCTCTGTACAAGCCCACTGGTTTAGTACTCTTTGGCTCCAAGATTAGCAAAGGAGATCCTCCTTTTTTCCTCTGTACAAGAGGAAGTCTGGTTCTCTTCCTGCTTATGTAGGCACTGCCTATCTAGCCTTGCCATCATCATGGATTCATGCTCACCTTAACCCAATAAACACTGAGGAAAGATGGTGTTAGAGCTTTACAAGCCTTTACATTACTCCTTCATATTAAAACAAAACAAAACACAAGAGGTGACATATCCAAGGTTCCTAGTGTTGCTAGGTCTCATCCATGCTGAGCTCCTCAGTTTGTCAGTGCTGTCCCCATTACTTTCCATTTCCCCACTGGGTTGCAAGCCATCTTTTCCTAGCATGGACATTAGTGAATATTTCTGTGACCAGTTTCTGGGCATTTTCTAATATACACATTGGTTATATACATTTTATTAATGTGACAGCCAGTATGGCATAGTGGTTTAAGCATTGGATGAGAGCTCTGGAGACAAGGGTTTCTGCTCAGCCATGGAAACCCACTGGGTCATCTTGCACAAGCCACACACTCTCAGCTTCAAAGGCAGGCAAAGGCAATCCTCCCCTGAACAAATCTTGCCAAGAAAACCCAGTGATAGGTTTGTCACTAGGGTTGCCATAAGTTGGAACCATCTTGAAGGCACACAACAATAGCAATATTTTCCATGCTTTTGGTGCACATTTTTGTATCCGTTTTTTTATGGTGTGTATATTTCTGTATGCCTTTTTATAACATAGACATTTATATAATTTTTCATAAAATGTGTTTGTGCATGTTTCCCCAGGGTACACATTTGCTGACCAACCCAGAAAGTAATGAAACCAGACATAGAAAGATGGCTTTCAAAATGGGCCACTCTGTTTAAATCTATCCTTTTTATTGATTCCCTCTTGAGAGCTACAAAGGGATGGAGCAACCTAGTGCAGGAGCAGCTGAAGCAGGTGGTCTTTTCCTAAACAAACTTCAAACAAGCTTCATTTATATACCACTTCATACCACCTAAGCAGTGGTTTACAACTGTAAGCTAATTTGCCCCCAACAATCTGGGTACTCATTTTAGTGACCTTGGAAGGATGCAAGCCTGAATCAAGCTTGAGCCCTTTTGCTGGTCTTGAACTCGCAACCTTATGGTTTTGAGTGAGTGGCTGCAGTACAGGCATTTAACCACTGCACCACCAGGGCTCTGTGTAGACCTTCTCTGAGGCTTCCTCTGGGTGAAACACCTGAGCTCTGAGGTAAGTCCAAAAGATGGGTTACTTCCTGGTCAGCCTGCAAGTTGGAAGCCTACTCAAGGCTCCCTCCCTCAAGTCACAGGACTTAAAGTAAGGGTTTAGGACTCAGCCTAACACCAAGGAAAGTCTCTTCTCCCCACCCCTCTTGTCAGAAAACCTAAAGAGGCAATTCCAGAGGCACCAAAAGAGGTGTCATAAATGTTCACCAAAATCCTACATCTCCATTACTTGTCACAAATATGGAACAAGCATCCACTTAACCTATCCCGATCAATGTATAGGTTGATTTAGCCTATCAAAATCAGCCTATCCAAATCAACAGGGCTGGGCCCATTTTGGAGGTGGTGGGAGACTTCCTGAGCCGTGGGCCCCTATAGTTTCATCCTTGCCTCTGACCCTTGGAACAATTATTAAAGGAATGAACCCACTGACCCCTTCACTGATGCTTGCATCCATGGAACTAAAATCGCCAATATAACAGTCTTTGCGCCTCCCTGGTGCTTCGTGCTGACCAAAAAGAACCACTTTCAGCAGACCTTTGAACCAAATGACACTGTGCAACCACTTGCCTGGTGTCATTTGAGTGAGGGCCATGAGCTGCATCCACAGCAGCAAATGCATCATGTCCCATCTGAGGGTCAGGTAGATAGCTGCCCTCATGCAGAAAACCTTGCCCTACAACAGCTTGAATATCTGACATAGGCCCTGTGAATAATGTCCATGTACTGAAAAAGTGATGGACTACACCTTGGATCACACCATTATAAGAAAACCAGACAAACAACTAGACCAATTCCTCTGAACCCTCCTTCTCTTTAATTTTTCCTTTTCCTTCACATCAAGTTCAACCTTATCCTTCTTTTCCATATCTCTATATAAAAAAGCATAAATGCATCAAAATATTCACATTTTTAAATCTTCTATCTAGTTGACAGCAATAAATGATCACCCAAAGGGAGCACCAGTTCACCATATGGAGTGGCATCATATCCCATACTATGAGAAAACTAGGCATACCTGCTTCCACTCCCCACCAAACCTGAGGGGATGTTTTAGCTGGATTCCCACCCCAAGGTGTCCTCTGAGGTGGAGCCCAAGACCACATCCAATGAGTAATAGGTGTCATGCCAGGCATCCCAGTGAAACTAACAGGGCCTTGCCTTCCAGCACAGGATGAAGGTGCCCCTTGATCTCCAAAAGCAACTGTAAGCTGCAATTGTGCTTGTGTGTGCATCTCTTAGCTCACCTGCTCCTGGTGACCTGGTTGAATTTCCAGCTGGCTGCTGACATCATCTGGAGCTCCAGACACCTCTTTTTCCATTTGAGCAACTGTAGTTGGCTTAGATGACTTTCCATTTTGGCATCACTTTTCTAGGGGATTGAGATGTGTCAAGATCTCCTTAGCTACCCTCCTCTTTTTAGAAGCTCTAGAAGATCTCCTCGGAGGCAGGAAAAGCTGTCTAGGAGGCAACTCTAGGCTCTAACCCTATTCAGTTTGTCCTCCCATGGAATCTCTTCCTCCCCCTCATCTGAAAAGGAGGAATCTCAACTGGTGGGCATTTGGGAGGCTGCTTCTCGTAAGGTCCTTTGCTCTTGGAACCATTTCCTTCCTTGGGGCCCATCCTGGCAAGTACACAAGTCCTATTGGAAAGAAAGAATTGGAGAAAGAAGTAACACAAGAAACACAAGAAAATGGTGTGTGGGTGTGTAGAGGGAGGGAGGGGAATTTGGAGAAATGTGACAAAAATGAGACTGGGAAATTTTCACATCCCTAGCTCTACCTTTTCAGATATTTAGTGTATAAAGTACAAAGAGAAATATGATGTCCTTAGGATGGTTTATCTTTGCTAATCTGAGGCTCTAAAAATACTTGACCTCATTGTGCTTTGGGTTGGGGTTTGGGCTGGTTGGGACAGGCTTTAAGGGCCAGAAAGCAGGTGTTTGGGGACCATGTATAATCTGTGGGTTCAACCTTTTCCATCTCTGATTTAAAGGCATTGCACATAAAAAGCTAGAATTCCTCTTTGAGAAGCAGAAGTCCGAAAAGACTTCATTTTCTGCTTCCCAGCCTTTGGATGTCAGGCTCCCTCCGTCACATTTCACCAATCTGTTTGCTATTGTGACATTCCCCATCATTCAGAACATTAGCAACATGTACTGTTTGAGAAACCAAAAAGAGATCTGTGCTCAGCTTCCATGGTCTCTTCTGGTGTTTTGTAACAAAATGGTCACAGAACAACTCCACGGGAGGTGAAACCGGAGCCATGGACCATTGACTTTGCAATGATTCATGTCTAAGGGGTGCTGGTTTCAATGTTCCTGGACAAATGGAGTAGGAGTGAAACTTGGCAATGACTGAGTATAAAGGGTAAAGTTTATCTGGACAGAAATTTTTCCAAGCCTTTTTGCAAATCCTTCTTCATTCTTTATTCTTTTTTGAAAAATCTATTTGGTTTATGTTGGAACTAAGGATTTCTTACCAAAATGCCAGAGATGACGAAGAGGTTTAGGGAGAATCCAATGGAACATATCAGAAAAAAAGCTGAGAGACATCTTAAGAACTCAAAAGGGTTTCCTAGATGATATGAATTATCTACATCCATGTCAGTCTGGCTTCAGGCCTGGTTATGGGATGGAGACAGCTTTAATCACCTTGACAGATGACTTCTGCAGGGAACTGGATAGGGGGAGTATGTCCCTGTTGGCTCTGCTGGACTGCTCAGTGGTTTTTGATACCATTGACCATGGTATCCTTCAGACCAACCTTTCTGGGATGGGTCTTGAGGGTACCTCACTACAGTGGCTCTGTTCTTTCCTGGAAGGGTGCTCTCAGAAGGAGGTGCTGGGGGATTCCTGTCCGACTCCTTGCCATTAGCCTGTGGGGTCCCTCAGAGTTCAGTTTTGTCCCCTATGCTTTTTAACATCTACATAAAAACACTGGGAATTTTTTTCACATGGGGAAAACTGGAAGGTTAAACTGGTCACAATGCAGAGTCATCCAGGGCATTAGGGACAATTTCACAATTGCTTTTCAGACAATGCTGTGCACAAACCAGTCAGAATCCAGACAGAAAGTGAGGCGAATCAGGGAATAAGCATTTTTGCAAAAAATACCTTGTTTTCATTTCCAGTTCATTCACAAATTCACTTTCTTCACGTAATTGCAACAGTCTGAAAATCATGACCCCAATTCTCCCTGTTCCCAGATCTCCCATGTTTCCTTGCTGTGCCAAGGAGAGGGAGGAAGCCTTGTTCTTAAACACACACACCTCTTTCCCTCACACAGCTGGTCTCCTATTCCTGCAGCCTCTAAGAATTAAGTCTAAGGGAACAGCTGGTGGGAGAATGCAGAGAGAGAGAATGTTTTGGAATTCCTCCTGTACAGGAGGGAGAAATGAAGGATATGTCCTGAAAAAGGAGGACATCTGGGAATTTCAGCCCTCGCTGACACCAGACAGGTTTATGGACAAGCCCTGTCCTCTTTCTCTCTAGTATATATGTGTGTGTGTGTGTGGTTTTATGGGAGTTTGAAGAGGAAAATTTCAGCCTGCTTCCTTCTTCTGGTGCAAAAAGGGATTTTCCTTTCCTGTTTCCCTTCACTATCTGGAGCCTGTGTGTGCATGCACTTGAGGAAATGACAGTTTGGAATGTGCACAAGTTATTTCCAAGCTAGCAATGGGATTTGTCCTCATTTGTTTGAAACCCAAATTCACTTTCAACCCACTTTCTTGCCTAAGTAATGTTCGTTTAACCCCTTGTTGTGCTCTGTGTATGATAAGCATTAGCAAGTTTGCTTGCTTTTCCAGTATGCCAACACTTTAGCCAGTTTTGGGATGGAAGGACTTAGGTCCCCGTGTGAAAAAGTCCTGGGAGAGGTTGTCTGGAGTTTTGGAGTAAGATGGCATCAACATGCTGATGATACCCAACTCTATTACTCTTTTCAACCTAATTCCAAGGAAGCTGTTCTGGTCCTAAATCAATGTCTGATTATGGTGATAGACTGGATGAGGACAAATAAATTGAAATTTTATCCAGACTATGCAGAGGTGTTCCTGGTCAATCAAAAGACAGATCTGGGAATAGGGATTCAGCCTTTGTTGGATGGGGTTACACTCCCCCTGATAATTTGTGTTCACAGTTTGGGAGTACTCCTGGATTCAGTTTGAGCCTGTAGTCAGTTTGTTTCTGTCCCACCAACTTCTCAGGTTCTTTTGGTGGAAACAAGAAAAATAGCCTTCTCAGTGGCTGCTCCCAGGTTCTAAAACTCAAACTACATTAATTCTGCAGTATGATAGGGCCCTAGAAGGATTTGCTGCCTAATGGATAAGATGCCCCCTATTCCATGAACAGAAGTTGGTCAAGTTTGTTAGTTGGGCACTGGAGGCTCATTTGGCAGTGTCACTGGTTTCATTCCAGTATGAGATTGAAAGACAGCTTTCTACTAAAGCATTTGGGAGTCTTATAATTTTATATAGATCTTTATATATGAATGACCTTAAATTGCTTTAAACTCTTTCAATTCCTTCTAAACATTCTAGTTTTAATTTGCTGAATGGCTTAAAATGGTTTTAATCTATGTAAATTTTATTTTATTGTTTTGTACTGATCACACAGATTTTAGGTTTTTGCTATGCTGAGATCTTTTGATAAAGAGTGGGATAGAAATATTTTAATTAATATAGAAATAAAACAAAAAGGTGCTGGCTATATTAGAAAGAACTTTCTGATAGTAAGAGCTGTTTGATGGAATAAAGTGTGTCATAATGTGATGGCCTCCTTCTTTGGAGGTTGTTAAACAGGGGCTGCATGGCCATCTGTTGGGGTGCTTTGATTGTGTAATCCTGTTCAATGCTATGATGTTTCATTCCCTTTAGCATTTGCTGCCTAAGGTGGCTACCTCACTCTTCATCATGGAAAGACTTCTTGACAACAGCTCTCAAAGTCAGCAGCATTCCCACTTATACTTTAAACCAGTTTGTGATTTGCCTTCACTCTTGGTAATCAATTCCAAAAGGTCTATCATTCCCTCTATGAAAGCGGATCTTTTCATTAGCCCCATGTAATTGCTTCTTTTCTGGCACGGTTGTCATCCCCACTAGTTGCACTGCTTCAAAATGTATGTCAATAATCAGTGAAGTAAGTGGCAGCCTGAACTCTGGGGAGGGGGAGGGGACTGGCAGGTACTGGGAGTCTTGACAAGCCTCGGGGGGGGGGGAGGCAGAGGAGGAGGAGGAGGAAGAAGAGGAGGATGGCATGAGAGAGAGGAAGAGGAAGGCAAGGCATGGCATGGCATGGCATGGCATGGGGGGGAGACAAGGATGAGAATGGCACAAGGAGGAGGAAGAGGAAGGCATGGCATGGCATGGCATGGGGGGGAAGACAAGGATGAGGATGGCACAAGGAGGAGGAAGAGGAAGGCATGGCATGGCATGGCATAGGGGAAGAAGAAGATGAGGAAGGGGCTGTGCGGCACATTGCAAGAAGGAGGAAAAGGAGGAAGAGGAAGGCAAGGCATGGCATGTTGAATGTTTTTTTTTTAAAGTAAATTGATCAAAGAATCAATTCATTGTTTTAGCAACTACTTGCCTTTCCAAGTAGTTGCAAAATCAATGAATAATAATAATAATAATAATAATATAATTTTTTTATTTCTAGCCCGGCCCTCTGAATGGGAAATCGGGGCAGGGTACAAGAGAAGTTAAAAACATCACAATTAAGATATCCAATCCCATTCCCAACTCCCCCCCTCCTTAAAAAGGATTAAACCAGAACAAGTTAAAACAATTACAAATAAACAGAATCAACAATGTCAAGCTAAAAAAGACTCCCTGAGCTAGCAAGAGGTTTAGAGCCAGGAAATGTTAGACTACTACTACTACTACTTTAAAAAAAAAAAACAGGTTTCTATAGGTCACACCACAAACAAAAAAGCAGCACTGATGTGTGTGAAATCTCCCCAAAACTGAGGAGGGATGGTAAACACCCCTTTGCCATTAGTTCCTCCCCTCCAGAATAATGCAATGCCAGTCCGTCATTCCCACTTGTTGAAAACTCTTCAGAATCAATTCTTTTCAAAAGAACCACTTAGAAACCAGTGTCTGGAAAAATCGGGTTTTTTGAGTTTGCCTCGCTTTATCATGACAGTAATTGATCACATTGCAACAGGAACCTGTTTCAAATGGGAATGAGGGTCATTTAAACCTATTTGATATATATTTTGTAGTGGGAACGCATCCACAGAGAACCTGACTCAAGGATTCCATTGCTAAGACCATTGACCCCTTCTTCTAGAGTCATAGGTCTTTTACCAGAATAGTCTACCTTCAGATGAGAAAAAAAATGACCTCAACAGTTGGCTGCTTTCCAATGTGAACAGTATTACAGTCATATCTGCTTTTCATGGGGGTCAAAGGAAATGCATTCCAATGTTTGAACATCACTGGACTTTGTGGTAGGAAAGGAGAGTGACCTCCCTTTCCCAATATTCCCTAATGGTCAGAGTGTTCTCAAAAGTATGTTGCAATTCTCTGAAACCCTATATAAAGAGACCCCTTTCCTTCCAGCATCTCATCCTGACTTCAATCTCCCCTTGCAAGAATAACACAACAGACAGAGGGCATTAAGCATCAACTATGAAGATCCTTTTCCTTCTGTTTACTGTCTTTCTGCTGGTTCTCCAAACAGTTCCAGGTAAGCTATTGGTGAATGTGAGTGGAGACAATGAGCTACAGAATATCAGGATTAATGGCAATATTGTCTATAATACCGTTTGGTCAGTCTCAACTATTGTTATTTTATTTCTAGTCATTCTTCTAATATGGGACACAAGTAGCTGTTTACTGGGAGTAAATCCATTGAATCAATTGGGAGTAAACCCAATTTGATGCCTAAACTGTATTCCCTAAATGCTCAAAGGAAGTTTTACGTTACTGCAATACCAATTTCAGAACTGAATTGTTGAATTGTAAGCGAATACATGAGCAATTGTTGACTTGCAAGGCATACATGGGCAATTCTGATTCAAAGGCTTTATTCAAAGTACAGGTTATGACCTATAAAGCCCTGTATGGCTTGGGTTCACGCTTTTTGGAGGAAAGGATACTGCCTGGACTCTAAGGAGAGTATCACATTACTTTGTCGTTCAATCCAGGCATGGGACAGGATTGAGCTGGAATGGGGGAAACTAGTGTTATCGCACACAAAAATGCCACTGATACCTCTATCCTTGAGACATACTTAGTCGGCTGATTTTCAAGGTTGGCAGGATAAGCATGGCTTGGGGACAGGTGGTGGTTGGTTGGACAGTGGCACAGTGGCATTTTTCCTGTGCAATAACACCCATTTTCACATGTCCACGTGTGTCCCCAGCCCATGCCCAGCTCAGGTGAAAAATGTGTATGCGATAATCTCCTAAAACTTTTGGGAGATGATCTTCTCTAAGTTCCACTACATTCTTAGGATTGTTTTATGAGAATGAGGGAAAAGGCCTTCTCAGTGGATGCTCCCAGACATTGTAATGCCACCCCCTAAGAAGCCTGGGAATGGTTATTCTTTTTTTTATTCCACTGGCAAGTGTTTTTGGTCTGATGATGATGATGATGATGATGATGATGATGATGAAAGACTTTTTAGGACTTGATTGCAATTGTTTGTAACGGTTTGGTGTTTATGATGCTTTCTGCTGATTTTGTTCTTTTGTCTTTTTATAGATCTGCTTTAAAATGGTTTTAATTCTGGGCATTAGTTGTTTATAATTTGATAATGATTTTTTATATTCTAATGTCTCTTTTAACAACTTTTTACCTCTCTTTTTGTTTTTGATTGTTTTTATTCCAATGTTTGAAAGATGCTTTGTGGAAAAGCCACTATGTAAAGGAATACAGAGTGCCCTTGGAGTCTGGTTCCAGGACTCACCATGGATACCAAAATCCATGGATACTCAAGTTCCATTAAATACAGTGGCATAGTAAAATGGTGTCTCTTATATAAAATGGCAAAATCAAGGTTTCCTTTGGGAGATTTATATTTTTGAAAATATTTTCAATGGGCTGATACAGAGGGCCATTGTACATACTTTGTTGTTTTTGTTGTTGTCATTCTTGTTGTTAATACTGTTGAAGTGATCATAAAATGAGCACCCCAAGCATGTTTATTCATAGTTGCTTTCATATAGTTACAGATACAATTGTAGCCCCATGGATGCTGCAGTTATCCAGCACAGGCCTTACTACTAGGTATAGGGGAATGGCTAAATAGAATAATAGGATCATGGGGTTGGGAGAGACCTCAAGGGCCATGCAGTCCAAACCCATTCTGCCATGAAAGAATACACAATCAAGCACTCCCAACAGATGGCCATGCAACCTCTGTTTAAAAATCTCCAAAGAAGGAGACTCCCCCACAGACCGAGGGAGTGTGTTCCACTATTGAACAATGCTTACTATCAGGAAGTTTTTCCTAATGTTTAAATGGAATCTCTTTTCCATCAAATAGCAGATTATTATAGAAGACAGCCTTCTTTGAATAAATCATGCCAAGAATACCCTAGGATACGCTCAGCATAATTCAATTTGGACTGAAAGTACTTGATAGCAACACAAAACTGTTTGTGAGTCAACATGGCACACTGGTTTCAGCATTGGACCAGGGCTCCAGGGTTCTAGAATTTGAAGCCCTGCTCAGACATGGAAACCCATTGGGTGACCTTGGGCAAGTCACCCTCTCCCATCCTCAGATAAAGGCAAAGGCAAACCCCTTCTGAACCTATCGTGATAAGAACACCCTGTGATGGGTTTACCTTAATGGCACCATAGGTCAGAAAAGTGACTTGGATGCACACAACACCAACTGTGCCAGTGCTGCTAGTCAGAGTTGGGTTTCTTGGTTCAGTTGCACAATGCTGGCATTAGGCAAATGAGTTGAATTAGCAAAATTATTGCATAACTACTTAATGCATTCCCTTGATCACTTGCCAGCCTCTTCTCTTTCAGTGCCTAAACTATAATCCTTAGATGCCCAAAAGAAATGTAAAATTACTGCAATACCAATTTGGGGACTGAAGGAACATTTCATTTGGGGCACAAAATAATTATTGGAGGCAGCAATACCCTTATTTTGTCTACACATACCCATAGTTATAACCACGAGTTCTAACTGTTAGGACCACAGCACACCAGAAGGAGAAATACAAACCACTACTTGAACTGCTCATTTCCCCCCAAATCCCTCCCAAGCATGAAGATACAGAGAGAGAGAGAGAGAGAGAGAGAGCAACAGAATATTAGTGACACATGATCAGAACAAAAACAGAAGTTCATCTAGAACCATTTTGCATATTTCTGCAGAGTTCTTATGTAGAGAGAGGAGTGGGGAGACCATGTACCAACGAAGTTCTCACCACGGAAAAATGTCAGTTCACTTCAGCTTTTATCACTTGCAAATTTCTGATGTGAAAGAGAATGAAACTGATTATTTTACTCATCCTTAACCTCCAACACAATTCATTCCACCTATTCTACAGGGAAGCTCAAAAGGAACTCTCTCACCCTCTCTCACTTTCTCTTTTTGACTCTCTCTCTCATTTTGCTATAACAGGAAATGCTGATCCTGCACCTGATACCATGGAATGCAAGTTGAGTCGGGGGTTCTGCAAGTATGGATCATGCCCTGGGACTACCGTGGCTACAGGAGGGACATGCCAATGGGGAACCCTTGTGTGCTGTAAATCGTGAGTCAAATCTCCCTGATTTAAATACAATTGCTAGGTTCAACTAAAGTAGATCTATTCAATCAGTTGCTAAAACAGGGATGGACAATGTGGAGAACAAGAGCTGCATGGACCTTTGAATCCCATTTTTGTGTCCCCTGAAGCTGGTCCAGCCCATCCTAACCTTCAGGTTTTATTTTTTAAAAATTTGGCATGATTTTCAGACATTTATATCCTTGAGCCATGGAGAAAGTCAGCAAATTCAGCAATATATACTCCTGCATACCCTCCAACATCTTGCAGATGAAAAATGGAATTTGTGTTCCATTTTACTTTTATCCTAGCTCATTGGGAAGAGCAAGAATTCTTCCCCCTCTACTCCTCTACTTTTTGTTGAGGTAGCTGAATGTAAACTACTTTTGCACTTTGAATTCATGGTGCAGCAATTGATGTAAATGGAGGACAAAGGCCCTATACAGACTGGCAGAAAGCGCTGGCATGTGGGCAAAGTCAGGGTGCACCGTCCTGATGCTGGACACCCTAACTCTGCCACCATGGTGTCCCCATGGCACTGCCGAGTCCAGACATGTGCACCATCATGATGCATCTCTGGCACTGCATCCACATGATGCAGCACCAAAGGGTGCACTGCCTAAAGCTGCGTTGCCATGGCTATGGCACCTCTTGGAGGTGCAAAAAGGATTTTTGTGGCTCCTTTTTGTGCCCTCCAGAGGCTGGATTGGGGCCATGGCATGAGGTTGCCACGCCCCCAATCTAACCAGAAAAGAGGCAGCCTCCTGCCGCCCCTTAGCAGGAATCTGTACAGCCCCAAAGAGGGAAAGTTGGAGGAGAAAAGAGAAACTGGGACTCTTTAAAAGTAGCTGAAGAAGTGGGATGACAGAGGATTGACTGGGACTGTACCTGCTAAATCAGGTACATTATGGTATTATGGTATGGTATTAATCAGGTATGCTAAATAATAAGTCCAGGCTTATGTAAACCTCACCAATACAATGTATTTACTGTATTTAGTGTAGAATAGAAATTGGATCTAGTTCTCCATGTGGAAGGAAGAGGCTCAGTCTAAGAGAGGAATGGGTGATTGCAACAAGTTTGAGAGTTGCATACATTTTGTTTGTTTGTTTGTTTTGCTCTTGGTACCCTCCAGAACTCACACAAACTGCTTAAAATATTTAAAACCAAAGATACCCTCCCACTGCGAAAAATAGGTTTTCTTTTATTTTAAACAGTGCCAGGGAGCCTGTAACCTTTGTAGTCTGATGAGGCATTCAACCTGCTCATTCAGAGAGCTCTGGTGTATCAGCAAACTACAAACCCCAGGATTATGTAGAGTGGATTCATGGCAGTTAAGATGGTGTCAAACCATTCTGATTCTACAGTGTAGATACACTCTATATGAGTGCCACTCATGGCCTTGCTTTTAAGACTGTGACTACAAAGAAAAAAAGCAATTAGTTCTGGCTGTTATATATTGATATTTTTTCTTTCTGTAGGCCTTGGAGAAACTGAGAGAACTATAGGTGAAACGAGACCTCTGGGTTTCTGGGGAAAAAATCCTTCCTACTTCATGAAACAAGAATGAAGAATTCTCCAAAGTTTTTAAATACTGCAGAAAAGTAGTAAATGGAACACCACTCCTCACCATTCTTCTCCTTCAATTCCCCCTGCACCACATGCACACATACTTTGGCCCCATAGAGAAATGTCATAACTTCTTCTACCAGTGCATCCAGAGCATTACAGCTAACTCAGTCATAGTTTTGTACACAGAATCTTGGAAGCCAAACAACTATTTGAGAAATGATTAACTAAACTGTGGCACTGGGCTGCAAAATTAAATGTACAAATTATGTTCAGGTAAAGGTAAAAATCCGAAAAAAGATTCATCTATTCATTAGAGCCAGTTATATTTTCCATTTGTTATTTTTAAATAAAAGACATGAAATAGTATTCCTATCTGTTATGAAAATATCTAACTTTTGACAACCTCCTGGCTCATGCACCATCAAATTAACCTTCATTTCTTTGTTTTCTTTGACACACTGGCTTCTTCAAATGGTTTAGCAATGTTCTTTCTTATATGTGAATTAAGATCCTTGAATGTTTAAATTAAACTCAGATGTCTTTCTGGAAACACATGCTTGGTTTTTAAAGTATCAATAATGTGCACTGGGAACATGATTTTTTTTAATGTGATACATCATTTGCACTGAATGACCTTTACATTTGCCTGTCACAATATTTAAGTCTGTTAAAACCTTGATGAAATGGAATAAAAATACTTCTCCAGTAGCAAAAACATTGCTGTTCATACCTTCATTTGGTTGCCTCATTCCTTCTGCTTTGACTGGAAACACTTATTACAAAGTCTTCTCGTGTTTCAATTATTATTATTATTATTATTATTATTATTATTTATATAGCACTGTAAGTTTACACAGTGCTGTACATACAAACTTATAGTTAGACAGATCCCTGCCCACAGGCTTAGAGTCTAAAAGACAACACAAAAGGAAAAGGGAGGTGGTGGGGAGGGGATGAGGTGCAGTGGTTCGTCTCTCCCTCTGGGACCTGGACCAAGGCAGATGGACTGGAGGGAGGGCTTGGGTTCTTAAAACATAGTTAAGAGGAGGCGTCCTGGGGCAGATGGCACAATCCTGGGAATGCTTCCCTAAATAATATAGTCTTTAACTTACTTTTGAACCTGGATAGAGAAGTGATGAGGCGTATATGTGGGGAAAGAAGGTTCCAGGAGTGAGGGACAGCAAGTGAGAAGGGACGAATCCAGGACAGGGCAGTGGAAATCCTGAGCTGGGACAGGAGACCTTGATTACCAGAACGGAGGGTACAAGAAGGAGTGTGAGGAGAAAGAAGTTCAGACAAGTAAGGAGGGGGGCCAGTCCGTGGAGGGCTTTGAAAGTCAATAACAAAAGCTTGTATTGGATGTGGAAGGGGAGCCAGTGAAGGGAGGATAAGAGAGGAGAAACATGGTCAAAGCGGCGAGCAGATGTGATAATACGTGCAGCTGAGTTCTGGACAGAGATTAAAGGATGGAGGTGAGAAAGAGGAAGCCCTGTCAGAAGAAGATTCATGTTACAAACAGAGTTAGAAAAATTAGTTAATTCCACATTGCTCTGCCTTTCTTTGTTTATTTAATTATCAAATTAATTTGGTGTTGGTAATTTATTGGTAAATGATTGACTAACCAAACCCAAAGGCTGCTTTCCAATGGCTCCTCTTCATCCTGGAAAGAAGTGAGCAGGAGGTTGTCATGGAGTTCTGTCCTGGGCCCAGTGTTGTTCAACATCTTTATCAATGACTTGGATGATGAAACAGAGGGCATGTTTGTCAAACTTGCAGATGGTATCAAATTAGAAGAGGTGGCCAATACACCAGAGGACAGGATCAGAATTCAAATGATTGGAAATCTGAGCCAACACTAACAAAATCAAAATCAATGGAGAAATGTAGGATGCTACACTTGGGCAGTAAAAATGAACTGCACAGATATAGGATGGGTGACACCTGGCTTAACAGCAATGCATACAAAAGAAATCTAGGTGTCTTAGTGGACTGCAAGATGAACATGAATCAGCAATGTTAATGTAGCAGTTAAGAAAGCCAATACAATTTAAGGCTGCATCAATAGGAGTATAGTGTCTAGATCAAGGGTGGTAATGATATCAATCTATTCTGCTTTGATCAGACCTCACCTGGAATATATTGTCCAGTTCTAGGCACCACCATTCAAGAGTGATATGAACATGATAGAACATGTCTAGAGGAAGGTGAAAGATCTGGAAACCATAAAGGCCTATGAGGAGTGGCTTAGGGAGCTGAGTATGTCTAGCCTGGGGAAGAGGTGGTTAAGAGATGACATGATAGCCACGTTGTACAAACAGCCCCAAAGGGGCAGCCTCCAGCCCCCCCCCTTTTCAGCCAGATCAAGGTTGTGGCAACCATATGCCGCAGACCCAATCCAGCCTTTCCAGGCCCTGGAAAGGGTGTGATAGCCACAGGGCTGCAGCTATATGGTGCCCTTTTCGTGCTGCATCGTATGGACAGAGTGCTGGATGAGTGCTGTGACGCTGCATGCTAGGCATCATGCAATCCTGAGGCAGAGCTGGGGCATACATAGTGGAAACGCTACACCCCGACTCTGCCCCCTCCCTCTGGCCAGCCCTAGGTGCTGGTGTGTACAGGGCCTAAGACATGGAACAATGGATTCAAGCTACAGGAAAAGAGATTCCACTTAAACATTGGGAAAAACTTCCTGAGGGTAAGAGTTGTTCAATAGTAGAACACACTGTCTTAGAGTGTAGTGGAGCCCCTTTGAATGTTTTGAAACAGAGGCAGGAGGACCATCTTGATTGTGGCTTCCTGCATGGCAGGGAATTGGATTGGAATTGAGCCCTTATGCTCTCTTTGAACTCTATGGCCAATCTAGATAGGCAGGAGGTGGCACCTTAAGGGCTCAAAAAGGTGCATTTAGGGTTAGGGAGGGTGCAGCGTTTAGTCCCTCTCTAATCCTAAACCGTATGGACACCGCCATTTTAAAATGGTAGCGTCCATATGAGCGCGCCATCATAGTGTCATGGTGCATGCAGTGTTTAGATACTTCAAGGAGCTCCTTTTTGCTTCCTGGTGTTTGGCACGGCCTTTAAACTGCCATGCCAAGGACCTGGGGGAGAAAGGGGCCACGGCGGCGGCCCCTTTCTCCCCTCGGCACTGCCAAAGAAAGCGGGGTGCAGCGGGCACCCAGGGCACCCTGCTTTGAGGCTGCGGGGAAGCGGCAGTTCACTGCTTCCCTGTGGCCTTCGGAAGCGATGGGATGGGGCCTCTGGGGCTGCCGGTGCGGCAGCCTTGGCCCCATCTCACCACTTCTTGGGGTGGCTGCAGTATTGCCACTATGATTCTATGACCATAGTGTGCCTACTCTCCATATAGCTATAAATAAAGAGGATACCCTTAGAAAAAAATAGATGGTTACTTAACATGCATGAACGTGTAGGGATTCAAACTCCTATTTTTCCACACATGATCTTAGACAAAAGACCGAGAAGCGATGCATTTAACCAAATGAATCCAGTGAAGTAACGACAGCAGTACACTATTTTTTTGCTCCTTTCCCTAATGAGCTACAGGAGACATTGGCTGCAATAATGATGTGTCTGTCTATATGAACACATCCATTAGGAGGCATATTCTACTGGTTTAATTGAAGAACATTAATTGAACTTCAATGTTGTGTTGTTTTTTAAAATGATGATGTGAGGCACTTTAATGGAAAGCATAAAAAAGCAATATTCTTGAGATGCTAATGACCATCCAGTTGTATGAATACAATATTTTTAATCTGGACTGTAAAGCAGAGATATGATTCATTTCTTTCCAGTATATTCTGTAAAGATCACTCTCAACAATTCTGGACACTTATTTGGCTCCAATTTAGGCTTTGTTTTTTTCATTATCTTCTTTTTTGTATTATTATCTTTCATTATCTTTCTTTCTTTTTCTTTCTTTCCCTTTCTTTGGCCTTGTTTCTATAATAATAGAACTGACACTTCCTTAATAAAACAAACCTCTGAATGTAATTTTCCCTGATTATCAAGGCAACTGGCTTTTAGGAAAGGGTACTTACTGGATTCATTTGGGTAGAATGCTAAACTGTAGTTTAGTGTCATGTGAATAAACCACAGATATGTGCAGTAAAAAAAAAACCCTCCTATTTTTAAAGGTTGTATAGTCAATACATTGAATTTTTAAGCTAAAGCACAGAATGAACACAGGCTTGCTAGAGAGGCTAAGAACAATAAAAAGGGTGGATTTATATATATATATATATATATATATATATGTCAAAAGGCAGAAGAAAGAAACGGTAGGGCCACTGCGTGCAGAAGATGGCAAAATGCTGACAGGGGACAGAGAAAAAGCAGAATTACTCAAGAGCTTTTTTGCTTCAGTATTTTCAGAAAACTGGGTAGAATATATGGTTTCAGGCCTTCCCTGAAACCGTATAATCTACCTGGCTCCTAAAATCTTTCAGTCAATTCCAAACTCCCTATCCCCCCCCCCCTTGATATTTTGTTGCTACCCATGCTGTGGCCAGCATTGCAGTTTTTATTTGTGTATTATGTTGTACTGTATTTCTATTGTTAGTAATTTAATTTTAAACTTAACTAGTTTAATCCTATTTTTTTTGGGGGGGGGGAGGTTGGGATGGAATTCTTGAATTATTTTAATCTGTAATCTGTTTTTTAACTTTGTTGTACCCCGCCTCGATTGTTTTACAGAGGGTCGGGTAAGAAATAATAATAATAGTAATAATAATAATAATAATAATAATTAAAATGCAAAGGGTGCTCAACCTAAGGATAATGGAGCAGAAGACAGAATAGGGGAATTTCAGCACAGAATAAGTAAAGAGATAGTACAGGAATACCAGGTTAACCTAAATGAATATAACTCTCCAGGACCAGATGAACTACATCCAAGGGTATTAAAAGAACTGGCAAATGTAATATAAGAACCACTGGCAATAATCTTTGAGAACTCCTGGAGAACAAATTGGAGGAGGGCAAACATTGTCCCCATCTTCAAAAAGGGAAAAAAGATCATCCCAACAATTATCGTCTAGTTAGTCTGACATCAATACCAGGAAAGATTCTAGAGCAGATCATTAAGCACAGAGTCTGTGAACATTTAGAAGTCAATGTCATAATCACAAAAAGTCAACATGGGTTTCAGAGAAACAAGTCATGCCAAACAAACCTGATCTCTTTTTTTGATAAAATTACCAGCTTGGTAGATGAAGGGAACTCTGTGGATATAGTATATCTCAATTTCAGTAAGGCCTTTAACCAAGTTCCCCCTGACATTGTTGCAAACAAGTTTGTAAAATGTGGGCTAGACAAGTTAATTGTTACATGGATTTGTAATTGGTTGACTGGCCAAACCCAAAGGGTGCTCAACAATGGCTCCTTTTCACCCTGGAGAGAAGTGACCAGTGGGGTCCCACAGGGCTCTGTCCTGGGCTCAGTGCTATTCAACATCTTTATTAAAGATTTGGATGGCAGAATTGGGGGCATACTTATCAAATTTGTGGATGACACTAAACTAGGAGGAGTAGCTAATACCCCAGAGGACAGGATCAAAATTCAAGATGACCTGAATAGACTAGACAGCTGGGCCAATGCTAACAAAATGAAACTCAATGCAGAGAAATGTAAGATACTACACTTAGGGTGGAAAAATGCACAGATATAAAATGGGGGACACCTGGCTGAAAGAAACTACGTGGTGAAAGGGATCTAGGAGTCCAAGTAGACCACAAATTGAACATGAGTCAACAGTGCGATGCAGCAGCTAAAAAGGCCAATGCTATTTTAGGCTGGATCAATAGAAGTATAGTGTCTAGATCAAGGGAAGTAATAGTGCCACTCTATTCTGCTTTGGTCAGGCCCCACCTGGAATACTGTGTCCAGTTCTGGGCACCACAATTCAAAAAAGGATGTGGAGAAACTAAAGTGTGTCCAAAGGAGGGTGACTAAGATGGTGAAGGGTCTGGAAACCATGCCCTATGAGGAACGACTTAGGAAACTGGGGATGTTTAGCCTGGAGAAGAGAAGATTAAGAGGTGATATGATAGCCCTGTTCAAATATTTGAAGGGATGTCATATTGAGGAGGGAGCAAGCTTCTTTTCTGCTGCTTCAGAAACAAACGAAAACAAACAAACAGCCTCAAGTTGAAGAGCCCTCCCTTCATGACAACACTAGGAGGGAGTGACAGGAGAGGCAAAACTCCATCGGGCCTAGATTAAGAAGCCGAACCCTCCCTCCAGTCCATCTGCCTTGGTCCAGGCGTCAGAGGGAGAGAACAACTGCTGGACCTGATCCCCTTCCCCATCACCATTCCCTTCTCCTTTTGTGTTGTGTCTTTTAGATTGTAAGCCTGAGGGCAGGGAACTGTCTTAAAAAATAATAATTGTAAGCCGCTCTGATAGCTTTTAGGGCTGAAGAGCGGGATATAAATAAATAAATAAATAAATATTTATATACCGCTTCATACCGCCTGAGGAGTGTCTAAGCTGTTTACAACTGTAAGCTACTTGCCCCCAACAATCTGGGTACTTATTTTAGCAACCTTGGATGGATGCAAGCCTGAGTCAAGCTTGAGCCCTGTTGCTGGTGTTGAACTTGGAGTAGCAACCTTATGGTTTTAAGTGAGTGGCTGCAGTACAGGCATTTAACTACAGCGCCACCAGAGACTAGGATGCGGAATAATGGATGCAAATTGCAGGGAAAGAGCCCTGTTTAAATATTTGAAGGGATGTCATATTGAGGAGGGAGCAAGCTTGTTTTCTGCTGCTGCAGAAACTAGAACGCAGAACAATGGATGCAAACTGCAGGAAAAGAGATTCCACCTCAACATTAGGAGGAACTTCCTGACAGTAAGGGCTGTTCGACCGTGGAACACACTCCCTTGGAGGGTGGTGGAGTCCCCTTCCTTAAAGGTCTTTAAGCAGGAGCTGGATGGCCATCTGTCAGGGGTGCTTTGATTTGGAATTCCTGCATTGCAGGGGGTTGGACAGGATGGCCCTTGTGGCCTCTTCCAACTCTATGATTCTATGACTCTATGATTCTAAAGGTTGTATACTCAATAGGCATGGAAGACCAGATCTGTCAGTTTCAGTTTCTCCTTTTTTAAAGAAATTTCAGATATTTTTTGATCTAGTGTACAGAAAAGTTTGTGAGTCTTTGGAAAATTTGAGAAAATTATGAGAAAAATGCAAAAAAAAAAAAAAGTACCATAGTATGTAATGAGAAAAGCATGTTACTTCCTACCACTGTATAGCACACAACACATTTTTGGCAATAACCATTGGAACCATTGATAACTTCTTACTTGCATTCTACCACTGGTGAATGTACCATACTTTAAGGTGTATATATTTTGTGTAATAAATATCATACTTATCCTACCATGTACAGAGGGTGGATACCCAAGTCCCATTAAACACAGTGGCATATGACAATGGCATCACTAAGGTGTGTGGTCATGTGGACTGCACTGGGTGACACCCCAGAACTGGGGTGACACCCATTCAGGCCATCATTTCATAGGGGAGGGGAGGGTAACCTCTTTGGCCTTGGTTTCCAGCAGCAGACAAAAAATCATAGAATCATAGAATCATAGAGTTGGAAGAGACCACAAGGGCCATCCAGTCCAACCCCCTGCCATGCAGGACCTCCAAATCAAAGCATCCCTGACAGATGGCCATCCAGCCTCTGCTTAAAGACCTCCAAGGACGGAGACTCCACTACGCTCCGAGGAAGTGTGTTCCACTGTCGAACAGCCCTTACTGTCAGGAAGTTCCTCCTAATGTTGAGGTGGAATCTCTTTTCCTGCATTTTATATCCATTGTTCCGTGTCCTAGTCTCTAACATCAGACCCAGGACAGAACCCAGAAGCATGTCACTAATCACTTCTCTCCAAGACTATCTAGGTTCAGTCTTACACTCAATTACAGATCCTCCTAGCTATAACTCTGTCTAGCCTACAGTTCACCAGCTTGCCTACTTACAAGAATATTATGGGGAATTTTGTTAAACACATTTGTGTATATTTTTCAATTTACATACATTTTAGCCATTCACCTTTTTAAAATTTAGGCAAGAGTTTGAATGGGTAATATGCACCACAAGTTTCATGAATGTATGTGTTTTCTCAGTAAAGACATGTTTTGTATTGCAATCAGTTTCAGAAGGTCTGAAATGAATGATGTCAATGAGTATCTCAAAACCACGGAAATATTTTTCTATGCCTAGGCATTGTCCATTGCTGGATGTCAGCATTTGACTTCTAATATATGTGTGTTCGGCCTTCCATGCATATTCCAAAAGCCCCCCCCCCTGGTACTGGTGATACTCTGTTTGAACAATGCATGGCCCAAACCCTGTTACTGGTGCAAACAGTCCAAATGATATCTGGCATGCTGAGCACCAGAATCAGGACACATTACAACACATTTTCAAAACATACCTCCGGGAAGATCCTGAGCCATGCATTCACATGCTGGGGCAACTTTTGGAATGGGCATTCCACTGAGCTGCCTGGTATGTCTGTTGCTGTTGCCACTCATTCTGAGGTCCAAATGAAGCACCAACCATGTGATCATCACTGAGTGCCTTATTCTGACCTCAGAAGTGTATGGCCCATGGTGGCATCAGGTGGCTCAAAGGAATGCTTGTGCAGATGGCCCCCCATTGAAGAAATTGAAGACCATGTAATGAGGGAATGTTGGGGCATCATGGGATCCAGGATACTCCAGCTGCCCCCAGAATAGCCTGGTCAGTGCAGACAAGGCCCTTGTCAAGTACGTGTGTCTGCCACATCCATATAGAGTTATGGCTTTCAACTACAATATTGTGTTACCCATTACCACTAAACTGAACCTGGTGTACTGTAGCAATGTATCTTTGAATGCCAAAGAAACAATGGGGAAAGAATTACCTTCATGCCTTTCATATTACATTAGGAAAAGAATACCAGAAAAGATGACCCTTAGTCTGAGAGCTAGTCAGCCAATTCAGAGTCCACCTCTTTTCCCAACCAATCCTGAATCCTTTGGGGAACAACCCACCAGCAGCCAGGAAAAGGTAAAGTTAAATAATTGTGATACTCTGGTTTTTGGATGTAGCCCAAAAGATGAGTTTTGTAATCTGCATGTAATGTAAGACTCGTAAACCTGCCACACTGAAGTTGGGGGTGGATGCTGAGGGGTGGAATGAACTTAGCCTATGAGATGAACAGTGAAAAATCACCTTTGACTCTTGCTGTTCCCGACCATCCTTATAAATACCCTCTGCCTCAACTGCTTAATCCTACTTGGTCTGATCTTCAGATTTCTCTCTCTTCTAAGGAATTTTGCTGAGCATTAACTATGAAGGCCTTCTTCCTTGTCTTTACCATCTTCTTGCTTGCTTACCAAGCTGTTCCAGGTAAGAAGAGCTTAACTAAAATGCTCTGGAAAACTAACAAAGCTAGAACTAATTTCACTAGCAGCTAGGCAAGAGCTGGAATTCATTTGCTCCTTCTAAATGGTAAATTTTCATATCAGATATTCACCAAAAGTTAGGAAAGTGTTGGAACTAATCTGCTCCTTACGTTCTTTGTTGGATTTTTATATCCAGTGCTCTCAAACAGCTAGAGAAGCCAGAAGTATATTTCAATCCATGACAATGAGTCTAATTTACATCTAATTTTCCTAATGAGGAGGAATTTCCTGGGGTGAAATTTCAGCTAAATGTTTTGGTCTTTGGGTAGCTTGTCTTTCCAAATTCAAACTACAGTGGGCCTCCAAAATTTTCTGGACTTAGGAGTGCAGGATCCTACCTCTCTAGGAATCTTTAGGTTCTCCAGCACAACTCTATGGTCTGGAGGACCTACAAATGCCTAGAAAAGTGTTCTCTCTTGGAATCTCTAGGACTTCCAGTGCGACATGTAGTGGACATTGGCCATGGAGTCACTCTGAAAGACCTAGATATTCTTAGAGAGAACATATTAACATATCCATGAATAATCAAATCCGCAAAAGTCCAAGCTGCAAATGTGGAGGACCAACTAAACTTTCTGTTACGTACCTGCACAAAGTTTCAGGTGTGTTCATATGTGTTTCAGAGAACAGATTTTCTCTCCCATTTTGCTCTTCTCCTCTCACCCTGTGTTTCATATAGATTTCATGAATTCTTATCCCAGGAACATTGCATGTGCGCGTAACTGAAGGATTTTCAAAGAGACTTCCATAGCAGGCTGTTTCAGTATACCAAGAATCTTGTAGCACCTTTGTAGGATGTTTGTATCATAAACCTTTATAGGACTTTATCACATGGGGAAAATGGGGGATTATCATTTGAAAACCGTGATTAACTTTTTCACACACATCCTGATTAAATTGCCATTATCCCAGGAACAGGCAATAAACAGCAACAAATCATTCATGGGATTTCCCTGTGAATCATGTGTTGCTGTTTGTTGCCTGTTTATTCCAGGTGTAATGGCAATTTAATAGCAACCTTTTATGAAAATGCTAATCACAATTGTGTGAATTTCACAGGATAATTGATGTTTAAACCCCCAATTTTCCCCTTGTGATAAAGTCCATAGAGGCATCTGATGAAATAGAGCAAGCCCATGATAGAGTATGCTGCAAATCTCTTTCTCTCTGGGAATGTAAATATTCATTAATTTTATTCTTGTAGGCAAGAATGGATGACTTAATTAATTTTATTTATTCATTAATTGGATTTATATCCTGCCTTTCTCCCAACTGGGTTTCCCCCCCCAATACAAGAAAACTCTGCAGTTTTCAAGGTTTTTTACAATTCAAAATGTTAACAATAATATTTTTGAGTGCAGAAAAATTATTTTACTGTTCAGGAAACTTTTTTTTTTTTTTTTTGCTTAGAAAATTCAAATTGAAAAATAGTTTCCTGAGCAGAAAAGTCACTATGACCCAATCTAGATGGGCCTGAAGAGGCACCATCGCAGCACCATTAGGGTTCGGGAGCATGCATTGTATATACACTCCTGAACCCTAGTACTTAATGGTGCTGGCGCAATTACGTAATGCTGTTTACATAGCGTACATAATGGTGCCACCGCAACTGTGCAGCTTCCACATGGAGCTACACAGTTGTGGGGTGCAAAGGCACCAAATGGCATCTTTAAAAAAAAAATCACACTGCAACTGCGCACCTAAAAAGGAGCACGGTTTCCCCCCCCTTTTTAGGTGCACAACTGCTCAGCAGCATCTAGCAGTTACAGCGCTAAAAGGAGTGGCACCAGACTACCCTTTTGGGGAGGTCTGTAACACCCCTATGGGGCTAAACAAACAGGCAAAAAGAGGTGCTTTCAGGCTGGTTTGAAGGCATAGTGTTTAGATGACACAGGCCTTGAAGCCAGCAGAAAAGAGCACTTATGCAGAGAAAATTCATTTCAAAAAGAAGCAACTTTTTTCCTCTTCTTCCTGGCTTGAAGCCATGTAATGAGGTCATGACATGAGCACTCCATCTGCCTTGGGAGCTGGTGGTGCGGTTGGTGGGGTTTCAATGTGGCTTCAGGAAAGGTAGCTTCAAGCCACTTTTTCCTGCCCATCTGTTTCGCCCCATTGTTTCAGCCACCAGGTTTCAGTGCTGTTTAATTTTATGCAGAAAATATCTACACAATGAAAACCACTCCTTGACAGAAAATTCCAACAGCTGGTGAAAGCCAATTAAAAAAAAAAATTGAATCCATAGTGTGATGATACATTAATTCTGATGGGTTATTGCTCTTTTTCATTTACTATCACACACATTTTCCCTGAACTTGGTTAAAAAAAAAGAAATGTGATACTTACTCCAGCATATCCATCCTCACAAAAATATTGCACACATGCCTACATGTAAATCTACATACCAGTATATGTTTATGTGAATTTTCCTTAATTTACACATTTTTGCATCTTTTCAAAAAACATACACATTTGATGCAACCAATGTCCCCCAATATAATGCAATCTCCATATTAAGTTCAGCAATGAAAACTTTGGGGGACACACTTCCGAAGAAACTCATTTTATGCACACTATAAAACTGGAGAACAATATCACAAAATAAATAAAAACATAGGCTGCATCCACACTGGAGACATAACCCAGTTTGGCACTGCTTTAACTGCCTTGGCTCAAGGGTTTGGAATTCTGGGGGCTGGAGTTTGTTGTGGGCCCAGAATGGAGCAGAGCTCCACTCTGGACCCCACAACAAACTCCACTTATCAGAATTCCATAGCCTTGAGCCAAGGCAGTTAAAGCGGTGCCAAACTGGGTTATTTCTCCAGTGTGGATGCAGCCATAGATATCCAGTTACAATTGTATATCAGTTTATATTTTGGTTTCCTAGGTGAAACTGAATTAATGTCTCTCTCATCCTAACGTGAAAGTAATTCACCAAGACTTATGGAGGGTAAGGTTTATTTGAGCCAGCATACTGTAATATGTGAAGTCAAAGGCTTTCATGGCTGGCATTAATCATAGTTTTTTGTGGGTTTTTCAGCTATATGGCCATGTTCTAGAAGAGCTTGTTCCAATGTTTTGCCAGCATCTGTGGCTGGCATCTTCAGAGAATACCATCTTCTCTGAAAATGCCAGCCACTGATGATGATGAAACATCAGGAATAAATTCTTTTAGAACATGGCCACACATACTGTAATAGTTTGAGTGTTGCACTACAACTCTGGAAACTAGGGTTCAAATCCCAGCTCAGCCATGTAAACCCAATGGTTGACTTTGGGCAAGTCACACACTCTCAGCCCCAGAGAACCCTGTGATAGGTTCATCCTAGGGTCACCATAAGTGAGAAGAATGGCTTGAAGGCAAATAACAACAGCAGCAACAACAATGTTTTATTTCAACCAGTGTCATATTATGATCTAAGCATTGGACTACAACTCTGGGGAAACAGGGTTCAAATCTACACACACTCATGGAAACACACTGAGTGACACTGAGCAAGTCACACTATCTCAGCCTGAGAGGAAAGCAAAGTTAGACTTCATAGGTTCACCAAAAGTCAGAAATGATTTAAAGGTGCACAAGAACAAGGACAATAACAAAACTATTATTATTATTATTTCAGACATGGAGTGTTCATCTTCCTTTAGTTTTCAGTGCTCAGTGCTTTTTTGGCTTCTATTTCACTTTCATTGGAATCAGTTTAATGTGATTGGAAGTTTTACTCGACAGTGTTATACACTCTTGTTCTTCACATGTCCTCCCAGACCATTCTCACAACTGGATATTTTTCCCATGTAGGAAATGCTCAAGGGCATGCGGACACAATTGCTTGTGGTAGGAGTGGTGGAGCTTGCATGCCTGCTCCATGCAGGGGGACATCTGTTGAGATGGGAACCTGCCAAGGGGGAACCATGATGTGTTGTAGATGGTAAGTCATGGCACTGGATTCAGAACAAATGTCACACTTCTAGTTAATGCAGTAAAATTCAAAGCTACATCATCAGGAGTATACTGTCCAAATCAAGGGAAATAACCAATGATGTTGATGATGATGTTGATGATAATTTCATTCATTTGTACCCTGTCTTTCTTCCAAATAAGCGAGGCTCAAAGTGGCTAACAATTTATTTAAAAACAATGCAGGCTAAAAACTGCACTTAAACTTCAGAAAAGTTTTTTTTTTTTAAATTAAATAATATATAAAGTTAAAAACATTAAAATCATTTTTAAAAACCACTATATGCAAACCATAAAAAAGAGAACTGAAAGCTTTAAAAGCACGCCATATCAGTTTCTAAAAGTCTGATGGAATGCAATTTTTAAAAACCTGATGGAATGCAAGGATGGAGCCCCCCTGGTTTCCTTAGGGAATGGAGGGCCAAAGTCTGGGAGAAGCAACCAAGAAGGCCCTCTTCCTTGTTCCCACCATATGAGCCTGAGAGATTGGTGGAACTGATAGAAAGACTCTCCAGATAATCTTAAACTTATAGTAAGATACAGTCCTTCAGATAACCTGGGCCCAAGCAGTATATGGATTTAAAGGTCAGTTTTACTCTTTTTGTCTTTGCTCAGATGTCACCTACAATACAATCTCATATTCTGGCCACTGTAGATCAAGAAGTATATTTAGAAGCTGGAGGTCAAAGGTCTGGAGATCAAGCCTTATGAGGAATAGCTTAGGGAGCTGGATATATTTTTTGCTTGGGAAGAAAAGACTGAGAGGTAGCATGATAGCCATCTTTAAATGCCTGAACAAATGTCATATTGAAGATGGAGCCAGGTTGTTTTGTGCAGCTCTAAACACTAGAACACAAGCCAATGAATTTAAATTGCAAGGGGGAAAAAGATGACACCTAAACATTAGGAATAACTTTTTAAATTGTAAGAGCTATGCAACAGGCAGGCTCCTCCTGTACTGAGAACTGTTAGATCACTTTGTCAATCTGCACCTAATGTCACCAATGATTATTTAACAAATTTTCCATTACAAACAATCTTATAATACACTGTTTGAGAAAATACATATTTTAGATCCAACATGGTGTAGTGGTTTGACCATTGGACTATGACTCTGGAGACCATGGTTCCAATTCTGGCTCAGTTGTGTAAATCCACTGGCTGACCTGGGGCAAGTCACTCTCTTTCACTCTCAGTAATGGCAAATCCCCTCTGAATAAACCTGCAAAACAACAACAACAACAAAAAAAACCCCCCATGATAGGTTAACCTGAGGGTTGCTATTAGTTGGAAAAGACTTGAAAGCAGCAACAACAACAACAACATATTTTTATTTGAAAACTAAAGAGAGAGAGAGAGAGAGAGAGAGAGAGAGAGAGAGAGAGAGAGAATTAATTAGTGGATGGGTTAAAATAACAGTTGGTGTCTTGCACACATGCACATGATCCTCTACAGAAGTGGTTGGGCATTTTTGTCCAGTGCAGAATGTCCAGATTACAGAAAGAGTCAAAACTGTATGCAGATTGCAAACCCATGTCTTAGCTTGGTTGCACCACATTGCTATTCAGATAAAGGACTCTGCTAAAGCATAATCCTTAATGTTGAGGGTTATTTCCTGACATCCTAACGGTTCTATTCTATTCTCTCCACCTCTCATTGTCTGAACCTGAATCTTCTTTCTTTCTCTAGGCCACGTCCAGCATAATGTTCTGAAGAAAATGGTGAATGGTGATACCAAGACTGAGATATAAAGCCATCAACCTGGAGTGCCAACTTTTAGATGGAACAGGAAATATTATATAGTAAAGGCAACTGGTTTTGCCAATAGGATCATTTCTCTATGCAATAAAAACAAATCATCCTTGTCACCAGTACTGGTCTCTTTTCTTTTGTTCCTTTTTTTTTAAAGTTGGCTAGCATCCTTTTGGAAAGTTACATCCTCATAAACAAAATTATATTCATGCCAATTCAGTAAGGGAGTGGAGTTATAACTATGTAGTTGGACCCATTAAGCAAGCAGAACCAACAGCAAGGCCATTGCTCAATGTGTCCTATTTCACAATGTGTCCTTTGGACAATGGGAGACCCCTATTGTGAAATGGTATATCTTGTGCATCAGCACAACTCACTTGCATGATCGCATCTCATGTCAACAATGTAACTCCAATATTGTAAAGTTGCATATTATAGCCTCTGATGCAAGATTTCACTCAGTGTGTGAATACACAATCAAAACACTCCCAACAGATGGCCATCTGGCCTCTGTTGAAAATTCTCCAGACAAGGAGACTACACCACATTCCAAGGGAACATATTCCACTGTTGAACAGCTCTTACTGTCAGGAATTTCTTTCTAATGTTGAGGTGGAATCTCTTTTCCTGTAGTTTGAATCCATTGGTCCAGGTCTTATTCTCTGTAGCAGCAGAAAACAAGCTTGCTCCATCCACAATATGATATTCCTTCAAATATTTAAACAGGTCCATCATATCATATCATCTCTTAACTTTCTCTGTTCCAGGCTAAACATACTCAGCTCCCTAAGCCTCTCCTCCTAGGGCATGATTTCCCCACCTTACACCATTTATGTTACCCTCCTTTGGACGTGTTCACTCTGAGGTCACAACAAGATGTTGACATCAATGACATGTCTGGGCACCTCATTCTAATCTCAGAGCAAAACAACCCACAGTGGTGGCTGCCATGCCAGACAGCACAGTGAGACTTAACAGCCACTTGGCATCAAAATGGGGGCCTCCGAATCCTTCAGGAGGATCTGGAGCAAACAGTGGGTTTTCTACAAAAAAGAAAGAATCATTTACAAGGGTGTTATACCCTAGGTCTGAAGCTAAACAGGTCAGATACTGTCTGCACTGTTCACACCAGAACCTGGGGATTAGGCCCTGCATCATCTGGACTCTCTATTGAGAGGACGCAGGAAGGATATTTTATTTGACCCATGCAGACAGGGCCTACCTTATTTGTACCCTAGAACACAGAAAACCACTAACTTTCATTTGCCATAACTCAACAAGTCTTATGCTGACTATCTCTTATTTAAATTTGAACATTTGACACCTTATCTTCAGTTCTATCCTTAATTTCACAGGGCTCTAAAATGCCTCAACTAGACCTTTAGGAGGAAGATGAAGCAATGGTAACAAATATACCTATACTGGTCAGTACTTTTTGTGGAAATCTTCACTGTCCAAAGATTCTCTGTGAGCCAGGTATGGTTATATAACCACCACTACTATATAGTCCCAACC
This sequence comes from Urosaurus nigricauda, assembly GCA_034509955.1. NCBI lineage: Eukaryota > Metazoa > Chordata > Lepidosauria > Squamata > Phrynosomatidae > Urosaurus > Urosaurus nigricauda. Next base: position 372,314,037 of record JAOEGL010000001.1, on the reverse strand, counting down.
CAACACGTTTGGCTCATGGCAAGCTATTGATTTTTTTCTGTTGACCTTACCCTGTCTGTGGTCTGTTGTGACATTGCTTGGTGAGCATAGATCTTTGTTCCCTCTCTCTATTATGAAAATAATGGCACTGAACTTTCTTGAAAGTAGTATGGGTGTAATTCACAGGAAGAGGTAAGAACATGAGGAAATCATTTCCATATAAATGTAAGTGTCTCTAGGTAGAATAGCAATACAGTTTGTAAATATAAAGAAAAAAGGAATAGATTAAAGAGGACAAGTTCAGTCCTATATGGAATATGCAAGATAGAAGGTGACAGGGGCTGTTTTTAAATATATAAAACACAGATGATAAGAACAGATTGTTTAAGGGGTGGATGAATGGAATAATGGATGCACTTGTGTGATAGGATATTTGTGTTCTTATTTAAAATATTATATTTTTTTAGGGAAAAAATGTAAGCGTCTGTATGTGTAAGACAAATGTTCATTCTTTTCCAAGTCCAAGTTGAGAAAAGTATTTTAAAGAAAGAACTCCAGACCCTCCTCAGTTTCGGATGTGACTTTTATAGATTGGTGGTGGTGCATGCATTCAAGTAGTTTCTGACTTATGGCAACCCTAAGGTGACCCCATCATGGGGTTTTCTTTGCAAAATTTGTTCAGAGGAGGTTTGTCATTGTTTTCCCCTGAAGCTGAGAGCATGTGACTTGCCCAAGGTAACCCAGTAGGTTTCATGACCAAGCTAGGAATCAAACTCTGATCTCCAGAATCTTAATTTGACATTCAACCCACTACAACATGGTTGTTCTCATATTTTATACATCACTGTACTCTAATTTAGGTTTGAAATGTTCTCTGCCTTTATGGCACAGAATTCTATCACGAAATTGCCCTACAGCTCCTTCTAGTGGAAGAATATTGTTATGACAGTCCTTCTTTTTCAGGAATGTACAGGCTGAGCTCATACAGAACAATCAAAAAGAAGTGTGTTCATGGCTGCATGAAAGTCTAGCCTTTAGATGAGAAAAAGGGAAAGTGTGCCATGAAAACACTTTTTTTGCATTTTAGGGGAGAAGAAGCGCCTTTTAAAAGGTGCTGGTTTTCCCAGCTTCTTTTTTAAAAACTGCAGAACAGTGCAGCTCCATCTAAAGGCTGCAGTGCAGCTGTGCAGTTAAAGGGCCGCTGTATCTTTAAAACGCCCATTTAAAGACAGCGATACAGGTGCGGATCATAATGGATCATGAGTTGGGAGCATGCGTGATGTGGAGTTCACTTCTAATTAAAACGCTCAATGTCCTGCAGGTGTAAAAGCTGGGGTTTAACTGCGCAGTTTTTTAAAGCTCCCAAACCCTAGCTCCAGCCCTAATCCGAAGCCTAGACATGCACAGTAGGGACTCTGGGATGCTGTAACTGTTATTCTACTGCACATAAAATGTCAATTCATTCACAAAATAAAGGGGTTCATTCATGAGGCACCAGTGCAACTGCACAGTTTAAAAAAGCAGAGAAACTGCAATGATAATTTGACAGATCCTCATAACTGTACAATTTTCTGTATGGCGTACCTGCGCAGCTGTGCAGTTCACAGCTGGCAGCCGGCAAACCTGCACAGTTGCGCAGTTCGCAGCTGGCAAGGAAAAAAAATTAAAGGTTCAGCGCAGTTAAAAGCCGCGTTCATTGCCACTGGTGCAGCTGCTCCGCCTGTGTTTGTAGCGTTCTGACAGCTTCCAATGTAGTTGCTGAGCCACAGAAAAGACTTCAGATAAGTCGTTCCCAAACCCCTCAGTCTAGCTGCCCTGGACCTTTTAAATGCACACCTGGGGCTTGCAGTCTAGCTGCTGAGCATTAAGGTAAAGGCAACTTCATGTCACACTTTCCTGCCAATCTAGAAAGCCCCATAGGTTGATTTTCTCTTATCCTTAGCTTGGGATCAAAAGTGTTTTGCATTTTGGAGTTTTGTGTGTGTTTTTTTTTAAAAATGGAATTTTTGCATATACATAATGAGATATCTTGGAAATGGGACCCAAATTTAAACATGAAATTCATTTGTGTTTAGTACACACCTTATACACATAGCCTGAAGATCATTTTATATAGAATATTTTTTAAAATAAGTTTGTGCATGAAACAAAGTTTGTCTACACTGAACCATCAGAAAGCAAAGGGGTCACTGTCTTGGCCTTCCAGGTGGACAATTTTGTAATATTTCATATTCCAGAATTCCAGACAAGGGAGATTTGGCCTGTATTATTGATCTGACTTTTGCCAACAAAATTATAGCCACCTTGTCAGTTTGGTGAAGACAGTTCTGCTGTCTTACTCTCAAGAGAACATTGTTGAGATACCAGGTTGACCCACTGACATCACAGGTGCTTTCTGTATGTTTCTCCATTTTCTTTGCAGAAGATGCTGTTTTTGGTGTAAATCCCCGACGTACAAATTTTGCATGGAATAAATCCTGAACTGCAAAGATTCTTGTCAGAACAAGATTCATCTTTCTCTATACTCAACCAACTATTTCCCAATGCTTTTGAATATTCTTTCCATCTCTAATATGGGTAAGTTCCCTAAGCCATGTAGTTTTACAGTGAGGCTCTTTCCATGCATTAAGCAACTTTGACCATCGGTCATTTTGAGTGGGATATTTCGGGGGGGGGGGGATAGAGTTTTTCTCCTAAGAGACAGTGTGGTGTAGTAGACCAGAGTTCAATTCCCCAGTCTGCTGTGGGAATCCACTGGGTGACCTTGGGTGAATCACACACTCTCAGCCCCAGAAAACCACATGAACCACATGATACGTCTGCCTTAGTGTTGCCATTAGTTGAAAACAACTTGAAGGCACACAACAATAATGGGGTTGTTCTGGCACTTGATTTGCACAATGAGCAAATAATTCTGAAAATAATTTGTAAATGGGATTACTTGGATACAGGGTAATCTTGAGACCTTATTAGCTTCAGGAACACAGAGAGCTCGTGAGATCCTATGTGGCCCATCAATTGCTAGTGCAACACCTATTGTACTAGCATTCAGTAGTTGCACTAACAGGAGCTCTGTTGGGTCCTGGGTGTAGCAGCTGATACTTTAAAAAGAAAAGGTAAGGAAGATGTTTCCCTCTTGCTTTGATTGGTTTGAAATCCTTGATTTCTTCTTAGTTTCCTCCAATAAAAATAACAAATAATGCCCTTTAATGCATGTAGGTGGAGCTAAAAATAGATGGGCATTCTTTCCCCCGCCCTGAATCAAAGGAAAGAATCAGTCTTAAAATGTAGAGTTACATAAGCTAATAGAGATATGTAAGTTCAATGCAACTTGAATTTATTAAAGAAGAAAGATTATATGCCAGTGTCAGTAAAGATGCTCTTGGAGAGAGGCTGGAATATGAAACTGAAGCAGGATCTCATATTTCTTGAATGCAGAGTGACATCCACTGGTTAACCATTTTACCTGTTTATGAAAGAGAGAGTCAATGGTTATATATTTTTAAATGTAACTTGTCTCAGTTATAAATCAAATGGAGACTATAATCAAGAAATCAGAACACCACTAAGACATGGAAAGGCAGAAGTGAGGGAACTAGTTACAATTTGTACATGTAAAGACAAATAATTGAATATGAAAATTGGGATCATTCAGATCATAGCATGTCTACATAGGCTATTTGCAGCAATTTCCCCCCACCCTCACATCTGCAGAGACCCAAAGACCCAATTGTACATTGTCTACACATGGGAAGGGCAGTCCTACACTGAATCCAAGCCATCATCTCAATGCACTTTGAAAATACTTACCTTTTGCTCCATATCTTTCTAGAAATTTTGTAGTACTCTGGAGCAATGCCAGGCAACTATTTACACAGTAGTCTGCCGTGTTGCCCACAGAGATTGATGCTGGCATGAGTTGCTCCTCTGAGGTCCGAACAAGGCACTCAGTCATGTGATTGACACTGGACCCCTCATTTCTGGCCTAAGAGAGAACAACTTGGGCCAATGGCTGTGTAGAGAACTAACTGTCATCACTCCACAATATGTGGGTAATGAGAGAAAGACAGAGCAGCTTTGAGGCTAGAAAGCTGCAGAGGAGCCTGGAGTATTCTGTCCTATGATATTTCCCATTTCAATGTATGGATGTGAAATTTGAAAAAAACTTTCTGGGGGTGGGGAAACAAGTCCTGGATGATGTTTCAATGCTGGATAAGAGTTCTCCAGACACTGTGGACTACCAAAAAGACAGCTATGTGGGTCTAGATGGCCATCTTTTGGGAATGCTTTAGTCGTATATTCCTGCATGGCTGGGGTTAGACTAGATGATCCTTTCAACTCTATGACTGTATGATTCCATAACTTACCTCTTGCAGCAATACTGCCAAAACCCACAATTCCCAATGTGCTTCAAGCCTTTACAGCCAGAGAGAAAGGCTATGACACAAAACCCCCCATTTCTCTTACATTCCTCTTCATTCTTGACCCATTGGGTGAATCCTGTGCAAAACAATGCCATTCAGTGAGTGTAACAGTCCAAAAGACAAAATGTGCATTATGTTCAATGTCCATATGATGGGCGAGTCATGAGAACTAGTTAAAGTGCGTTGTTGCTGTGTGCCTTCAAACCATTTCCAATTTATGGTGACCCTAAGGCAAATCTATCACAGGGTTTTCTTGGTAAGATTTGTTCAAGGTGATGGTGGTTGCCTTTGTCTTCCTCTGAGGCTGAAAGAGTATGACTCACTCAAGAGCACCCAGTAGGCTTCCATGGAGAGGCAGGGATTCAAACCCTGGTCTCTAGACTTGTAGTCCAACTCTCAAACCACAGCATTACACTGGCTCTCATGACATTTTACAGTTGAGGTTTTGCAGGATTTTATGTATCATTTTCTTTGAATTCCTGTTTTTAAATGCTCAATTGCAATGTTAAAAATTTGAGGATGAAAGGAAAAATTTCATAGGAGTAGAATTCTTATTGGGGAAATAATGCCCTCCTATAGGAATGTGGTGGCTTAGTGGTTAAGATGCCAATTCTGATGATTGAAGATGGAAGATCAGAAGTTTGGCAGTTTGAGGCCTGAGTGCTGCACAATGGGGTAAGCGCCGTCACTAGTCCCAGCTTCTGCCAACCTTGCAGTTGGAAAGCATGCAAATGCAAGTAGATAGATAGGTACTACTTCTCAGTGGGAAGGTAAAAGTGTTTCATGAAGTCATGCTGCCTACATGACCACCAGAGCAGTCCTTGGACAATGCAGGCTCTTTGGCTTAGAAACGGAGATGAATACCACTCCCTACAGTCAGTTACAACTAGATATGATGCACCTTTACCTTTTAGAATTCTTATTGAGTGTTGCTACACCCTGGTTGGGAGGTGTTGCTACACCCTGGGTGTTGCTACACCCTGGTTGGGAGGAACTGTTCCTGGGACTGTAGCACATGGAAAGGAATGGTTTATCTCTACTTTTTCAGGTGACATTGCCATATTAACCTCCACCACCCCAACATGAGACCAACAAAATAATTTTTTCCATTAGTACAAGTGGCAATTTTTTAAAAATGAAGTCTTATAACTTCACTGGAGTAGGGAAATTTATTTTTTATTATTTTATTTTATTTTATTTTTAATCCTCATAGCAGATGTGTTTACCCTGGGAGAAAGAAGGTTAAGAGGTGACATGATAGTATGTTTAAATATTTAAAGGGATGTCATATTGAGAAAGAAGTATGCTTGCTTTCTGCTGCTCCATAGACTAGGACACAGAGGGGTGGTACAGACTGCCCAAAACGGGCGGTCTGGCACCACCTCTTTTAATGCTGTAACTGCTCAGCAGCAGCTAGATGATGATGATGATGATGATGATGATGATGATGATGATGATTTCTAGTCCGCCCCTCTGAATAAGCAATCGGGGCGGAGTACAAGGTTAAAAAAGTGACAAGTTAAAATATCCAATCCTTACCCTTACCACCCTCCCTTAAAAAGAAAATTACATCACAATAAAGTTAAAAGCATGAATGATTAAAACAACAGGGAAACGGACCTAAAACCTAGGTTGAATGGAGATAGAATACAAGGGAAAGGAGCTAAGAAACCCCTAAGTCCTAGGTGTGGAGCTGGGGGTGTTCATATTCTCTGGGAAGGCCTGCCAGAAAAGATGCATCTTTAGGGCTCTTTTGAAGCCTTCTAAAGATGAAATAAGACACATCTCATCTGGCAGGTCGTTCCACAACTTGCGGGGCGACAGCTGAAATAGCTCTCTGGGACGTCTGCACCAGCCTGGTCTTCATGGGCTGTAGCAGGTTCCTCCCAGAGGACTGAAGTGTGCAGGGGCGGGGGGGTTCATATGGGAAGAGGAGATCCCTCAGATAGGATGAACCCAAGCCATGTAGGGCTTTAAAGGTTAAAAACAACACCTTGTACTGTGCTCGGAAACTGATCAGCAGCCAGTGGAGGGCTTTTAGCACAGGATGCTGAGGCGCAGTTGTACACCCAAAAAGGAGCAGGGAAGCTGCTCCTTTTTAGGTGTGCAGTTGCAGCGCAATTTAGTAAAAAGGCATCATTTGGTGCCTTTGCGCCACTGCAACTGAGCAGTTCAGTGTGAAATCTGCACAGTTGCAGCGGCACCATTACGTACACCGTCTAAACGGCATTACATAATGGTGGCGGCGCTATTACGTACTAGGGTTCAGGAGCGTGTAAACAATGCGCTCTCTCAAACCCTAATGGCACCACAATGACGTCTCTTCAGGCCTATCTGTATCAGGTCAGAGTAATGGGTTCCAACTACAGAAAAAGAGATTCTGCCTCAACGTTAGGAAGAATTTCCTGACAGTGAGAGCAGTTTGCCACTGGAACACTCTGCCTTGGAGTGTAGTGGAGTCTCCTTCTTTGGAGGTTTCAAACAAAGACTGGATGGCCATCTTTCAGGAATGCTTTGATTGTGTTTTCCTGCATGGCAGAACAAGGTTGAACTGGATGGCCCTTGTGGTTTCCTCCAACTCTTTGATTCTATCTATGATCAATTTGAGCAGCTCTCTAAATCCTGGTGCCAGTACCTTAACTGTACTAAATAAGGAAGACCCAGTGTCCTTAAAAGCTTAGCTAATTAATTAATAAACTAATACATTAATTAATATAATTATACCCCTTTTGCAGAATAGAGGAGGAAGGGGGGTTGGAGATGTTTCATATACAGAGACTCCAATGAGTCAAGGCATACTTGAGAACAGCTAACAATGATAACAACCCCTTTTATTGTGGGATTTCAGGGCAACATACATATAAAACTACAGATAAGTTTTAAAAATTCCCTATTAGAACAATAAGATAGTGAAAAAAGGATAAAAAGCATTAAATACAACAACATCTTAAAACTGCTTAAAGTACAGTCACCCCTCTGTTCTTGCGGACTTGAGATCCATGGTCTCGAATATTCATGGAGGAGCGACCTCCATTAATTTCAATGGGGCATGTCCCCATGGCACAGGCCTTGCATCCGCTTGCAGGCACACACCCCATTCAAGCCTATGGGGCTTGAATATCAGTGAGTCTCCATTTTCATGGGGTATGTGTGTCTGGAATGGATTCCCCATGAAAATGGAGGGCCGATTATAGTAAAACATTAAAAAAAAAACTGTAAATACACAATTAAAGCAAGTTTGGTCCCAATAAAATGTCATTATGGGCTTGACACTAAAAAGAAACCAATATTGGTGCCCAACAAGCCTCCCAGGGGAGGGCATTCCACAATGGAGCTTCAGCAGCTGAGAAGGCTCTTCTTAGTATCTTCTTTAGAAGTGAATTAAATATTTACCTGGATCTGGAAGGAGCAGCAAAGCAAGGACAAAAAGGAAGAGGTGGCAGGGCTTCATAGCTCTGGAAAGAAAGGTAAGTGTTCTACTAGGATCTCTGTCCTTACAATGAAAGATACCAAGAGTGACTGAAGACAACAAATCTAGGTTTTTATACTACCCTAATGATTGCAACATGTTAAATTGTTTTACAAAATATGTGATGCATTTCAAAATGTGTAGGATTTCGTCCTTTCATTGGGCCTGTGGTCATGTTTGGACAGAATGATGGAATTGTGAAAATATGTCAGTCCTTCATTTTGAGCTAGAGGCAACCATACCCTTTCTTGGGGCCCTTTCACATTATAGTGCTATGATTCCACTTCAACTGCCAGGATTTTCTCCCATGGAATTCAGGTTTGCATTTAAGAGAGGACAATATAGGCTTCATTTACACTGCAGAAATAATGCAGTTTGACAGTGTTTTAAATGCCATGGCTGAATGCTATGGAATTCTGGGATTTGGAGTTTTGTGAGATATTTATCAGAAAGCTCCAGTGCACAAATCCTACCAAAAATCCAGTGCACAAAACCACAAATCCCAGGATTCTATAACATTGAGCCATGGTAGTTAAGCAGTGTCAAACTACATTATTTCTTCAGTGCAGATGTAGTTTAGAATTCTCAGACGGAGCACATTACTGCCAAGCTATTAACTCTGAAGAAACTGAATTGGTCCATTTTCCCTTGGGAAGGAGTTCCACACTCAGAGAAGTGCTACAGAGAATGCCCTGCCAAGTGTCTCCACCAGCTTACTCTCACAGAGCCAATGGGTAGTTTACTACACAGAGTAGGTAACACATGCAATAGATCCTCCATGGAGGATTTCAGACTGTGGTCAGTCAATATCAGAGGAAGTAGTCTTTCAGATATTCTGGTCCCAAGTCACTTAAAGTGATGTACGAGAGGACCACCAACTTGTACTGAGCTCAGATACAAACTGGAAGCCAGTGCAACTCTTTATCTCATATGTTTCCAAAGAGCCATGTGTTTCCAAAGCACACAACTAGCAATAGTTTAGCCACTGTATTTTGTAATAGGGGTAGCTTTTAAACAGAGTTCAAGGGCAGCCCCATGTAGGTCACATTGTTGTTGTTGTGAGCTTTCAAGTTGTTTGCAATTTATGGTGACCCTAAAGTGTATCTATCATGGGGTTTTCTTTGTTCATAGAAGGCTTTCCTTTATGTCTGGGAGAATGTGACTTGAGCAGAGTTTTGTACTTTGGTCTTCCAGAGTCTTAGTCCTAGTCCAATCTTTTTTCTAAATAAAACCCTTTTTAGTTCACTATGTTGGCTTTCACTGGTCAACACATGCAACCACACAATCAAAGAAATTTATGGTACTTGAAAGGTACTATAATCCAGCTCCTGGCAAGATAAGAAATCCCCTGTTACAGCATTCTTGATAAACAGTTATCTGGCCGCTAGTGAGAAGAGGGCACTACATGCTTAGGCAATGTGTTATAATGTTGAGGAGGGACATGAGAAGTTAATGCAAGGAAGTTATTCCCACACCGAAATCCCTTTTCTTGCAATTGAATCATAGGACCTTATCACACAAGGCAATTTGGGGGTATACTCCAAAGGCAATCCGAACGCAATCATGGGATTTCATGTTATTGCAGAGACTAGAACGCGGAACAATGGATGCAAACTGCAGGAAAAGAGATTCCACCTCAACATTAGGAGGAACTTCCTGACAGTAAGGGCTGTTTGACAGTGGAACACACTCCCTCGGAGTGTAGTGGAGTCTCCTTCCTTAGGAGTCTTTAAGCAGAGGCTGGATGGCCATCTGTCAGGGATGCTTTGACTTGGAGTTCCTGCATGGCAGGGGGTTGGACTGGATGGCCCTTGTGGTCTCTTCCAACTCTAGGATTCTATGATTCTATGATTCTAACTTATCTTACACAATTTCGGGCAATGGGAAGTCATTCCGGACACAATCATGGGGTTTCACCTAATTGCGTAATAACTTATCTCACACAATTTCGGGGAATGGGGGTTATTTTTGGTAATGGGAAGTCACTCCAGACGCATTCCAAACGCAACTAGAACTCAAGTAAATTAGCTAAACTAGCGAATTTACATGAGTTCGAATTGGCCCCATTCGAAATTGGGAGAAATTCCTCCTATGTGATAAGGTCCATAGTTCAGGAACAGGAAATACAACACAGAAAAATAAATGTGAACTTGTTTATCATTTCTATTTAATTTGCGCTCTCTCTTATATATATATATATCTGTACACCATTGATTTGAATTTATTGGATTCTTCTGTCCTGAGTACAAGTGAAGATACTTGGTATAAATCTGTTGAATAAAGCAGTAGGCAAAATGTCTGCATTTGTGGTTCTTCCATGGGTAATTTTCCAGTATTTTTTGCAATATATTGAAAAGAAAAGTAAAAGAAACAGGAGGGTCACAGTGTTAGCCTGTTGCCACAAAAGACTGGGATATATACACACACTTACATATGAGCTGTTTTGATTTATGGAAGAAATTAATTTATTGTTGCTGGTTTTGTGAGTGAAAATGAAATGTTGGGGGGAAGTTCTAAGGAAGGGGCTGTACTTGCTGTTGAATTCAAAAAGAGAGAGAAAGCTTGACAACAGAGCTACAGTTGTTACTGTTAAGGAGTATGTTAGCACCTCCTGCACCCACAGGTTATTTGGGGTCCATCTCTTAAAATTTTATTTCTTTTACATTAAGGGCTAATCATGATCCTAGGAGGTCATGGTTATTTTTGCAAAGCCAAGTGAACCTTTCATACATGGTCATGGAAGACCTGAAGGTGTATGGAATTGACTCATGTAACCTAAATGGGTGTTATAACCACACCTTCCAGCCCCCAGGCCATATGCATTTCCTCTTGTACCTCAAGACAAAGGATCTCCTTGCACCCAAGGCAATAAGCCAATTTTTCTTTTCCAGTCTAAACACACTCAGCTCCCTCTTACTTCATAAGGCATGGTTTCTAAGCCCATCACCTTTTTGTTGGCCCTCCTTTGGACAAACTCCAGCTTATCAACATCCTTTTTTAATTGTGTTGCCCAGAACTGGACACAGTATTCCAGATGAGACCTGACCAAAGCAGAATAGAATGGGACTATTACTTCCCTTGATCTAAACAGTATACCTCTATTAATACAGCTTAAAATTGAAGTGGCCTTTTTAGTTGCTGCATCACACTGTTGACTCATGTTCAACTTGTTGTCTAGTCGGACTCTTAAAAACCTTTCACGTGTAGTCTTGTTAAGCCAGGTGTCCCCCATCCTATATCTATGCATTTCATTTTTTCTACCTAAGTGCAGTATCTTACATTTCTCCCCGCTGAAGTTCATTTTGTTAGTTTTGGCCCTGATTTCTAATCTATTAAGGTCATTTTGATATATCCTGATCTGATCACTATTTTTGTGACTCTAAAGGTAAACCAATCAACCAGCCCAGAATTCCATTGACAATTCCTGGAGGGAAAACACCAAGTCTTTGTTTCCTCACAAGATAACCCATTGCTTGAGACTAAAGTTGAGGTATACGTATGGGTCCCAAAGCCCCAGTCTGCGTGCTCACAATATACATACAGTTGCCCTCCATTTGTGTTCTGTAACTGAAACTGTGCCACCCTCAGCACCCCCCCCCCGTTCAAGCCACTCCCACTTTCCATGGAAATCTCTTTAGACAGGTAATTATTCCACTCTTCAAACCCCTAAAAATTCCTGTAGCCAATATTCCCTTTTAAATTTTAATTAGCTCTGATTGCTGTGTTTGTTTGAACTGCTATTGTGTGTATGTATGGTTACACTCTGTCTTTTTCTAAATTAAAAATCAGTTTAATTCATCCAAATCTGAAGCCCTTCACAGTGCATACTGGTATACACGGGTGCCCTGATCCTAAAAATTACTTAACCTCTTGCAAGGCTAATTGTCCAAACGTTTAGATATACTTGGTGGAGACCCCCGGTCCTCCCACCTTTTTTAGGGTAACAAATATGCCTGTTTCACCTTGAATGTGGTATTCTCAGATAGTATTTAAGAAGGAACCAAAGGACAAATTATATCTGCTTTTTATCCTATACATATTGTTTTAAGATTTGCATCTAAAAATTGCACTGCATCTGAGAAGCATAGGCAGAAGAGTCCTGAAATCAAGGTCTATGATGGCACCTCATTGGATGCTTGAAGCTTTCAGGACAGTGTATATGTGTCTAATTTATTTAAAATATTCAATTATATTTGGCCCCCTGGAACCCAGAAAAAAGGTACATTTGCAATACTTAATCACACCATAGTGCCCAAAGGATTGATATAAAATTGATACCAAATAAAACATGGGAGCGATGAAGAAAGTTGTGCAAAACAATGGTATTATAACTGTAACACAAGAGATAAGCAGAAGAAGAAAAAGAATATCATTTGTATGCCAATTCCAGATTCCCAGTACTGTTTAAAAATTTCAGAGGGAATGCAAGAAGAGAAGACAATACAGGAAATGGGAGGCAATTCCTGTAGATGGAGAAGTCAAAACATTTTCTTTGAACAAGGAAGTAGGAGAATTTGCAATTGATCTTTATGCAAAAGAAAGCACCAGTGCAACAGAATTTTCTCCTGCCATGCAACAGCTCTGATTAGCTTGTATATTGCAAAGTGAAACTCTAGGCATAACTAGAACTGCAGTAGCAGATCTCAAAGTGAAGTGACCCTTAAAATGTTTTCAGGACATTATGTCCTTTAAAAATACACACCAGGAATTGCTGAGGGGTGATAAGATTCCTGGAAACATAAGAAGGAGGAAAATCATGAGAAAGCTTGCTCGTATTTGCATTCTATGGAGCTTTATGAGCAGGAAGGAAAATTACTGCAGTTTTACATAATAGAAACTGCCTCCAGTAATGGTGGCATTTTGCAAGAGTCCACCTTCTACACCCTGAGGTGGACTTCCACACCTCTTGCATAGCTGATCTGAGACATCTTGTTTACTGCTTTGTCAACCAGTGACAACCAATTGAGGGTAGCCTTGTGATCACATAGCTACCTTATCTGTGTGTTTTTTTTTTTTAGACAAAGGCCATAAAGAAAAAGGACAAGATACAATGGGCTCCTTGTATCCATGGGGTTTGGTTGCAGGACCTCCTGTGGATAACAATATCTGTAGATGTTCAAGTCCCATTATATACAATGGTGTAGTAAAAACAGTGTCCCTTATATAAAATGGTAAAGTCTAGGTTTGCTTTTGGGAATTTATATATTTAAAAAATATTTTCAATGTGTGGATGCTTGAAACCATTGATAAAGAATCTGTGGATACGGGGGGGAGGGGGGCTGCCTGTAGAAAGGAAATAGTTGAGAGCACACAAAACGGAGACACTTTGGTTCAATAGTTTAAAGCTCACAGTAACAGCATTTCAGGCTGCCACACTGCAGAAATAAAGCAGCATGACACCATTTTAAATTCCATGGCTCAGTGCTATGGAATTCTGGGATCTGTTATTTGGTGGGGCACCAGAGCTCTCTGACAGGGAAGGTTAAATATCTCACGAAACTACAAAGTCCAAAATTCTACAACATTGAGTCATGAAACTTAAAACTGCTTTATTTTTTCAATGTGGATACACCCTAAGCATTTTTGAGACAATTTTACTGAATGCAAGCTCTGACTGCGGAATTTTTATTTTATTTTATTTTATTTGAAGAAAGAAAGCTAACAGAAGATTTTTAGCAAGCAATGATAAAAGAGTTGGGCAAGGGAGCAAGGGCCATCTAATCATCCCCAGCCATGCAGGAATACACAACTAAAGCACTCCTGAAAATCACTCATCCAACCTCTGTTTTAAGACCTCCAGAGAAGGATATTTATAAGAAGCACAAAGGGGTCTCATTTGTAAAACTGCTCGAGGTTCCCATCCATCCCAATATAGCACAATAAACAGACGACCTGTTTTCATAGAATCATAGAGTTGGAAGAGACCACAAGGGCCATCCAGTCCAACCCCCTGCCATGCAGCAACTACCAATCTAAGCATCCCTCACAGATGGCCATCCAGCCTCTGCTTAAAGACCTCTAAGGAAGGAGACTTTTTCCAGCTTAGAGACACTTTGGGCCTATACAGATGGCCCAGAAGGGGTGGTCTGTATCCACCCGAGGAAACTGTGGGATGGGGCCGAGGCTGCCACACAGGCAGCCCCCGTGGCCCCATCCCACAGCTTCCAGAGGCCGCAGGGAAGCGGCAAACTGCCACTTCCCCGTGGCCTCTAAGCAGGGTGCAGCAGGCGCCCTGGGCACCCTCTGCACTTCACTTGTGGAGGCAAGGCGGAAGGGAGAAAGGGGCTGCCACCGCGGCCCCTTTCTCCCTGGGTCTTTGCCGCAGCTGTCCAAAAGCCGCGGCAAAGACCTGAGCCAAAGACCTGAGCACGATTTGCGCCCTCCTGCGGCGCAAACGCATCATGGCATCCACAGCACGTCTAACAGCTGCGCACGCCATGACGCCATCATGGCACGTCCGTATGGACACCGCCATTTAATTATGGCGGTGCCCATACGTGCTAGAATTCGGGAGGGTGTGAAAACTACACCCTCTCAAACCCTATTCACGCTCTTTTTGGCCCTAGACCTTTTTTGGCGCGTTTAGATCAGGCCTTTAAGACCTTTTGTGGATCACACAAGACACCAACACTTTACAGATGAAAAGTGAGTTTTCTGTCACCTGGCAATATCAGAAAGTGATCAATATGGCAAAAGTTACTTATGAGGAAGAACACATAAGGGAGCCTGCAGAAGTTTGCTTTTTGCCTGAGCTTATTGGGGAGTACTAGAGATAGAGTACTCAGAGATTGTTTTGCCAGTCCCTTCCACTGAAATCTAGCCTACGGAACCTTGTATTCATTGCCAGTATGCCACTCAAGTAATAACTGGAGCTCACCCTGTTTAGCTTCCAAGATCAGATAAGAAATGCAGCATCTAGGATGTTTAGCATATAATGTAAAAAGCCCTACAGCTCCCAGTACCCCCTAGCCATCATGGACATCCCTGCTATGGGAGTTTTAGTCCCAGATTCTCACATTCCAGTCTCACACTGGAGCATTTCTACTTTTAGTCTGGGATGAAGTATGAAGTGGCAGCTTCACACTGAAAGTATGGTTATTTATTGTTATACTATGCAATGATACAAATGTTTTGTGCATCCAGAATAGCTTTTATTTATTTTTATTTTTTTATTTTTGCAGAGCTAAGCTTTAACATGTGTTGAATCTATTTTAGGAAGAGGATTCAACACTTTGGTTTTGGTTTTGATTAAAATCTGGGCTAAAACGCAAATAAGACTTCCACCCACCCACTGCCCAATATAGTAGCCATAAATTCATACTTCAGGGCAACTCCCACTAGCCCTGGTCAGCATAGATAATGGAAAAGTATGATGAGAATATTAGTCCAGCAACAAGTGAAAGGATGGAAATTGTCTGTACTTAATCTGATATTGAGCTAAATCAGACGTTACAGATTCTGGAATCATCTGGTTCTCCACGTAGAATCATAGAATCATAGAGTTGGAAGAGACCGTGTTGCATCTCCCATCATTTCCCTTTTTTGGTTGTGCTGGCTGGGCCCTCAGAAACTTAGGGGCTAAAGAGATTGCCCCTTTGGAATGGCCTGCCATGGCCCCTTTCCTTGCCGGTTTGGGGCTGTGGCAACTACATACCACAACCTCAATCTGGCATTTTTCTGGCCCCAAAAGAAGTGGCAAAATGCTTCTCCTTTTGGAGCTGTGAAAAGGATGCCTTTTCCACCACCACAGCACTTTCCAGTGTTCCGTTTGGTGTGCGTCATCTGGACGCCACACTAAAGGAGTGTTGTGATGCTTTCCACCATGATGTCGGGTGCATGGTGTGACATCAGTGTTGGGGCAGCATTGGGGCATGTGTCATGCAGACACAACACCCCCACTCTGTCCCAAGGTCAGTGTTTACTGCTTGTCTGTTGAGGCCCTTACTCTCCAACAGTACTAGATTGGCCTCATGATATCCGCTTCCATTACATTCCTCCTCACTGTAGGAGAGCTGCCTTGGATTAACCCCGGTGGTGCTGGGAAGGAGGCAGACTAACTGGGGGAAAATTCTAGCCTAAATTTTTGTGGAAACTAGTCCATTTCATGAAATGCAGCTCTGGAAACTAGTTCATGAATTTTCTGGAGCAAACAAAGAGAAGCTGGAAGCTAAACCACTGATTCTGACTTATGAAATGTGACAGTTAAGTTATAGCCTAAACCATTCCAGAGGTTGCACCTATCCATACTGTATTTCACAGGTATAAATTGCTATCATAATATAATAATAAATAATAAAATTTTATTTATATCTCCCGCCTCTCCCTACAGATCGAGGCGGGATTACAACATGATAAAAATACAAAGCAATAAAATCAATAAAATCAATATAACATTACCACGATTTAAAAACAACTACATCGACAACAGGTACATCACAATAACTGGGGGGTTATTGTGATTTACCTATAGCATTCAACATGTTAACAATGTGGGTGTGTTGTAGCTTTAAAAGACATAAAGGAACCCAGTAACACCTTTGAAACTCACTAAAAACAAAAAATATTCCAGTTGCATTTGATGAAATGGACTAGTTTCCACAGCTGCATTTCATGAAATGGACTAGTTTCCACAAAAACTTAGGCTAGAATTTTTCCCCAGTTATTCTGCCTCCTTCCCAGCACCACCGGGGTTAATCCAAGGCAGCTCTCCTACAGTGAGGAGGAATGTAATGGAAGCGGAAAACTTAAAAGCAGCCCTGACTGAGACAAACATAGAAAGTATGATAATTGTTGAGATGTCTTTTCTAGGTACATGAGGTTATAAGTCTGGAAAGAGTTTTTTTTTTTCCCTCCCATATAATAGTGACAACATTATTATCTTTTCAGCATAAGATAAAGGCTGTAGAATTGTATTACCTTTTAGCTTTTGACTCAGCCTTTTCAATGTATGACTAAGGGGATCGACAGACAACCCACGAGGGGTGGCCTGCAGCTGCCCCTTTTGGCACTGGATCAGGGCCATGGCAACTACATGCCATGGCCCTGATCTCTGCTTTTTATGGCACAAAAAGTAGCTGCAAAAGTGGCTCCTTTTTGCACCCTGGAAAGGGCACCATAGCTGCTGACGCATGGCTTTTCTGCACTTCTTTGGTGCTGCATAATGTAGCAGTGCCAGAAGAGTGTTGTGACACCACGCACCATATGGAGTGATGCACAGTGTCATGCCGGCCTGGGGGCAGAGTCGGGGAGTGTGTCATGTTGATGCCATGCCCCTACTCTGCCCCCAGGCTGGCTTTTCCTGCCCATCTGAACAGCCCCTCAGCCTCTTCAATATATTAACTTTCTTAATGTGTGAATTGATCTCCAGACATATTGACAATTTTGTCAACAACAGTGCAATCAAAACTGGTTTTTATTAAATGAAGAAGAACCAGATAGATACATTAATAGGTTCTATTTTCAGAACAAGACTGAATGGAGACTGCAGCTAGGAAGGCAGTATGCAGAATAAGAAAGTCAAATCTTCAATGACTCCAACATTTTACTTTCACCTCCTAAGGGGAAAAAAAAACTTCATTTGCATCATTCATATCAATAATAATAATAATAATAATAATGTTTATTTATAACCCGCTCCTCTAATAGAATACTCGGAGCAGGGTACAGCAAATTAAAAAATACAAGAATAAAAGCAGTCAAATCCCTTCCCAACCTCCCCCCCCCCTTAAGACTAGATTAAATCAAAGCTAGTTAAAATTGACATCAGTTAAAAAATTTTAAAATAATAAAAGTAAAGTGCGGTTGATGGGCAGTACAAGTGCAATCCCCAGTGGGTGGGATCAGGTTTGAACAGAGGGACAGCTAGAGTTAATCCCCCAGTGCCATTTACATTTTCATTTGCATTATTAGGGTCGAGGGTTGGTGATATATTATTCCCTCTTCAGGGGAAGGCCTGCCGGAAGAGATGCGTCTTTAAGGCCTTTTGAAGCTGGTCAAAGATGTAATGAGACGCATCTCGTCCGGTAGGTCATTCCAAAGTTTAGGGGCGGTAGCTGAGAAAGTCCTCCACTATATCCACTATAAAAAAGTCTTTTCAGACTGTTAATACTAGAAGCACTCTTTCTATCCTAAAACTTGGAATTGCACTCCTTTCTTACAGAAATTTGGGGTTTGTTTTTCATAATGTGTGCAGCTAGGTATTATTGAAGTATAATTGAGGAGATGAGGTATGCTAACCTCAAATCCCTCAGTCATCATTTGCATTACTTTCAGAAAGATAACCTTTCTGAATAGGGGAACCTCTTCTGTCTGTGGAATCTCTCTCTCTCTCTGCACAGCCTTCTGCCTTAAGCTGAAAGTATAGTCTGTTCAAGGCTTCTGTGTTAGTGATGGTGGGGGATCTTCTCTTTGTTTTAGCCCAGACTTTAAGGGAGCTAACCAAAGTGTTGAATCCTCTGCTCAGGTGAGATTAAACACATGCTATAGATCAGTGATGACAAACCTTTTACAGTTCATGTGCCATGGGCAGGGCTTCTGTCCCCCGGGATTGGGGCTGGGTGCCAGGGGCAGGACTTCTGCCTCTGGGAGTGGGTCTTCTACCCTCCAGGGGGTGGGCTCCAGCTGTCTGGAGGGCAGGGAGCCTCTGGCTCCTCCCTCAGCATTGGGACCTTTGGGACTCTCAGATGCTGGCAAACGGGCCTTGGATCATGGCACCCAGTGGTGGGAACAGTTGGGCGCCATCCTCTGGAGTTTGCTGGCCTCTGAGGGTCCCTGTGGGGCCGTGTCCTCCTTCTTCCAGACCTTTCCCCAACCTGAGGCATCCCTAGTAGGTCACCTCAGGTCAGGGAAAGGCCTGTGAGAGGAAGGGGGAGATGGCACGCGCCACGTCCTCCTTCTCCTGGACCTTTCCTCAACCTGAGGCATCCTTGGAGGGGCACCTCAGGTTGGGCAAAGGCCTGTGGGAGGAAGGGAGAGGCGGCACATGCCGCATCCTCCTTATCCTGGACCTTTTCCTGTCCCCATCTGTCTCACTGGAGGTTGGAAAATGTGTCTGGGGATGAGCCACTGGCACGTGCCAGTCGCTCTTCCTCCCCCTCCCTTTTCCTGGCATCCAACTGTCTTGAAGAGGCAGCTGAAGGCAAGGAGAGAGCTGAAAGGAGGAACTAGAGGCACACGCCTCTGGCTTCTTCTTCAGAACGCCATTTTCTTCCTTCCGGCTGTTTCAAAGAGACAGTGGTTGCCCGAAAATGGCAGGGAGGAGGAGAAACAGGCATATGCGTGCCTCTTCCACCTTCTCCCTTGCCCGTGTCCAGCAAAAGCGCGTCGTGTGCCACCTCTGGCACGCGTGCCATAGGTTCGCCATCATGGCTATAGATTGTTGAAAGAATTTAGTAAAACTCAAAGCAGAGTCACCACCCCATTTCAGAAGACAGCAACTATGTCATCAAAAAAGATGTTTCCTAAACTCTGCCATCCTAGATGCATTAAAATATCTGTATCATTGTATATTCAAATGCGAAGCAATCGTATTTTCAATCTGAAGTTGCCATTCCATCCTCCATTCCAAACTCCCAGAACAGGGATGTTCGTGATGGCAAGGGGATTCTGGGAGCTGTAATATTAAAAAGTCTACCCACAAGCACTTTAGAATAGTTATGAATGAGGAATACATGCAAATAGTTATGAATGGGGAATAAATTTATAGAGAAAAACCTGGACACATATGACCAAACAATATCAGACTGGTAAGAGCTATTAATGAGGAAGAAAAGACAAGGTAGAAGTGGGTGCAAAAGTTTGCTTTTGGTTGAGTTTTCTGGAAAGGGCAAGATTTCATCCCTCCCCTCTTTTCCCTCTGCTGAGTTCAATGTGTGAAAACTGCTTTTGAAATTTTCAGCTCAGTTTGCAACTACTGAAATAATCTGAAGAGAATGGAGAAAAAAACTAGGACATTTTAAAAGCCTTTGAAAAAGGATCACAGAGGATTAAGCAAGACTGTCCCAGCCAAATTGGGATAGCTGGAGGATATGGGAGTGCAGTGTCAGGACTGCCAGAATGCTAAGCAGCAAGGCTGCCATGTGAAATAAATCATCTCTTGTTAATAGGAGTGTATTCTCCATCACCATGTGAGTGAGATCTGGACAGCTGAATAAGAATGTTGGGGATACCATAGATGGCCAAAAAGACAAACAAATGGGTTCTAGAACAGATCAAACTTAAATTCTCCCTGGGTGCCAAGATGACTAAATGGACATTGTCGTACTTTGGCCACATCATGAAAAGGCATGACTCATTGGAAAAGACAATACAGTTGGCCCTCCACATTTGCAGCTTTGATTTTTGCAGCCTTGATTATTTGAGGAGTTGATTATTTGAGGTTCTCTCTAGGAATCTCTAATTGCTCCAGAGCAAATCTGCTGGAAGTTGACCATAGAGTTGTACTGAAGAACCCAAAAGTTCCTAGAGAAAACATTTCTCTAGGCATTTCTAGGTCCTGCAGCATGATTCTAGAGGCTGGTACCAACTGACACTAAAAGCCACCTTTTGGGCAGTGTGGGGGCATGGCGTACACATGACACACACCCCAACACCACCCCAATGCTGCCCCAGAAGCCACTAACTAAAAGCCACCCACTTGCCCACACATGGGCTGGCTTCATGGAGCTCCAGCGGCATGGCATTTAAATGCTGCAGGAATTTCCTGACAGTAAGGGCTGTTTGACAATGGAACACACTCCCACGGAGGGAGGTGGAGTCTCCTTCCTTAGAGGTCTTTAAGCAGAGGCTGGATGGCCATCTGTCAGGGGTGCTTTGATTGGGAGTTCCTGCATGGCATAAGGGGGTTGGAATTGATGGCCCTTGTGGTCTCTTCTATGATTCTATGATTCTATGCATGCCACCCGAATGCCGCAAAGCCATGGCAGCGACAGAAAGGGCACCCTTTAGCTGGCTCAAAAAGGAGCTGCATTTTTCCTCCTCTTTTTGAGCTGGCTAACAGCCGGATCAGGGCCGTAGCATGCATTTTTTTTAGTCCCAATGCGGCTTTCAAAGAGACGGTGTGAAGCCGCCCCTTCAGGGCCATCTGTTTCAACCCTATGATCAACTTCAGGCAGATGTTGGCCACAGAGTTGCATTGGAGGACCTGAGGGTTCTTAGAGATTTGTTCTCTTAGCTAAAAAAGGATATCGTTTGTTTATTTCTAGTTTTCCCATATTCACAAGGGTCTTTCACCCCTAACCCCAGTGAATTTGGAGCGACCACTCTAATGGTATTAAAATGGAAGAGAGGAAGACAAGAAGACAAGAAGACCACATACCAGACTGATAGACTCAGTTAAAGAGACAATGATCCCACAAGACCTGGGCAGAGAAGTTGAGGACAGAGAGGTTTGGAGGTATGGCAATGACTCGAGGCTGACTCAACAACAACAGCAGGATGATAACAGGTGACAACAACAACAACAAGATGGAACTTGGCAAATGAGGAAACTTATCCAATATCCAATGCCATTCAGCAGTTCTCAAGCAACTGAGGCTGTATCTCCACTGTAGAAATAATGCGGTTTTGACATCACTTTGACTGCCAGGGCTCAATGCTATGGAATTCTGGGATTTGTAGTTTTGTGGGATATTTAGCTTTCTTTCTCAAAGTGCTCTGGTGCCACAACAAACTACAAATTCCAGGATACCATAGGATAGGGACATAACAATTAAAGTCATGTCAAATTTCATTATATCTGCAGTGCAAATGCAGTTTAAGCTATTTACTATTTACCTTTGACAGCAAGGTTTAAAGAAATGGCAACTCCCTAGGTGAGTGCCAAATGGGAATTTGCAGTTGGTATTGTAGAAAAAGGTGCAGAAGCCTCCTGCAGCTTTACATGCTTTTTCATTTGTAACTGTCTGAGCCCTGCAGTAAAAAATAAGAATAACAACAATTTGAATTGTTTCATTTATTTTAAAATGCATTCATTGTGCCTTTGTTTTTTCGGATTTCAGGTCAGAGTACAAATAGTCTGCATAACAAAAATGCAGAGGAGAAAACTATTATTAAAAGCCATAGAATTAGACTATACTGTTAAAATGGCAGAGTAAACATAACATTTTATCTGGTACTGATAAAGCTGTAGGATTGATGGCTGGTAAGCCTAGGAATGGGAATAGCTGCCAAAATTCTTCTCATCCATGAAAAAAGCATGAGAAATATAGAGATATAGCTGTGTTAGTCTGTACAATCTGTATGTGAAGAGATCTTGTAGCACCTTTGAGACTAACTAAAAGAAAGAAATTGGCAGCATGAGCTTTCGTAAACTTCATTCTACTTCCTCAGATCCATACTGTTCTCACCACAGGTAAAGTATGAGAAAATTAAAATGTCTCTCACACTGGGTGGGAATTTCCATTTGAAATTCAATATTCTGGACGGCTTTATTGCCCCAGTACTAAGCTGAGCAATTAAATGGGGCGGGGAGGGGGGTTGCAATTGCCTTTTGCCGTTGCATGTTTTCAAGTCATTTCTGACTTTTGATGACCTTAATGCAAACCTTCTACAGGGTTTTCTTGGCAGGATTTGTTCAGAGGGTGTTGCCATTGCCTTCCTCTGAGGCTGAGAGAGTGTGACTCAGTGCCATCTTAGATCATAAGAAATAAAGGCAGACTAGTATATTCATATTGACAATGGGGATGCTGAAATTCTATGGTGTTGTTTTTGCAAGTGACTGGATTCAAATTTATCAACACTAAAGCAGAAAATGTTACACAGATGAGGGAGGAAAGTATGTTTTATGGGAAGACATAGTTTTTAAGAATATAGTAAAGACAAACTGGGATCCATTTGTTACGGTAATCAAAGGTCAATAAACCCATTCACAGTCAATTGTGTAAAAAGAGGCAAGGTGAGAAGAATTCCAAAACAGATCCAGCCTTTATTATCCAAACAGTTTAGTTGCATGCAATAAATGAGCCTCTGGGGATGTGTCCTCCAAAGACTCCCCTCCTCCCATTTGAAAGACAGTTTTATAACTTCTCTACAGATTTATGACATGTGCAGAAAACATCTCTTACAAACTTAAGTTTCCTTTCTCTATTTCCACATGGTTCCGCTGGTTTTAACCGGACAGCAACTTGTTGGCATGAATCTCCTTTCTAGCCAAGCAAAATGCAACATCTATGAATAGGCTACATATAGTGACCTTATCTCAGTCTGGTCAGCTAGATGCAACCTTGAAGCTTAGACACACATTTGAGAAAGCCCTTTGTTTAAAGAAATGCTGTGTCTGCTAGAACAAGACAGGGGTGGGGGTTACTGATTGCCCACAGTCAGGCCAAATTCAAAGTGTGCTCTAGCTAGCCAATTCTATTCTATGTAAACTATTGGTTATTAATGTGGTTATCAATGGCTTTATTGGCTTTTTACCTTTACACATTTTCCATTTTGGCTCCTTATGTATTATTGCATTCTAACCAAAATGATCTGTTGAAAAAGCACTCTGAGTAGCTCAGGAAAAACATGCACACTGTGGTCCTCAGAGACAGCTCCCTGAAAGGACTACAAATATTTATTCAGTTGCATTGTTTCTTATTTGTTAAAGCTCGGAAATATTGCCCTTTTTTGGAGTGCAGATCCTATAGCTGGATGGGGGATTATAGGAGCTGTTGTCCAAAGCTTTTCCAATTTCTCATTCTCTCTCTCCACCTGCTTTTCTCCAGTGCATACTGCAATGCCCAAATTATTTCGATCAGCTAACACACATAGAAAATACAGTCCAATGTGGTGTTTTGCATGTAGAATTCAGGTGGAAAGGTTTGGATGCAACTTAAATGTACATTATGACTTTATGGCAGACAGGGTCAGAATTTAAGGCCTACCTCACAAGATTACTAGACTTAATCCAAACCCATGTATTTTTCTCTGAACTCAACAGTGAATACAGGCACCCCATTCAGTTATGCAGATATTCCCTTTTTAAAGCGACTTTTGGGTCACTGTGTTATTTTATCACAACATATGGCCCTCCAGCTATTGTTGGACTACATGTCCCAGCATCCTCTAACTGGTGTAACCAGTGCTACTTGAGGGCACAGACAAACACACTTTACAATCTCTGCAGCCCCAGGAGCTTATGATCTAACAGGCACTAAAATGCATCAGGCAAACTAGACCTTGGTGACCTTAAAAATCACACTCTCTCAGCCTCAGTGGAAGGCAAAGGCAAACGCTCTCTGACTAAATCTTGCCAAGAAAACCCTGGGATAGGTTTGCCTTAGGGTTGCCATAAATCAGAAATGACTTGAGAGCACATAACAACAACAAATTGAATTGCACCCCTGCTGCATAAGTGCTCAGCTTAGTACTGAGAGCATAAAACCATTCAGAATGAATTTCAAATGGAGATTTCTTGCCTGTCAGTTAATTGGCAAATGAACCATCTGAGGATTATCACACCTAACTCAAAGGGGTGGCAAATTTCTCATCTCATTAATAAAAATGTAAATAGGATGAGAAAAAAATAATCTGCATATTTACTAAATTGCAACAAGTGATCATCACATCACTAGGTAGGCCTCTATTCATGGATTATGTTCCAAATTTGGGTAACCATTGATAAAAATAAATGGGTATTAATGAACAAAGGCCCAAAAATGTCCTAAAAGTACCAGATCCTGATTGATCTTAAAAGCTTAGCAGAGCCAGCCCTGGTTAGTATTTAGATGGGAGACCTCCAATAAATACCAGGTTCTGGAGGTTTTATTTCAGAGGAAGGAATTGGCAAAACCACCTCTGAGTATTCCTTAACCTAAGAAAATCATATGAAATTCATGGATTTGGCATAAGCCATTAGTCAACCTTGCTGTCAAGTGTTGCTTGAATATTTTTCAAATATTATTTTCCCCTCTAACACATGCATATCACTGTTCCAGGTTTTAGTCCAAACTTCAGAGAAGATATCCAAGTTATTATACTTATTTTATTGTTAATTTTTAGCATCTCAGATATCTCCTTAGAGTTTGGACTAAGACTGAAAGCAGAGGGTATCTCCTACACACACACACACACACACACACACGGATGTGAAACCTTCCAGGGACTGCTGCTTCTCAGCATGATAATTCTACACTTATCTCCAGTGGAGACATTACTCTGTTACTGCTTTGGGAGTACCCATCCTCTGCATCTAGTGTTGCTGTTGCCTTAGATCCTTGCTAATATGTTCACTGAAGACTCTTTCATACAAGGCTAAATTGGAAGTATAATTTAAGGTCAATTCGAATGCAATCATGGGTTTTATGTTATTGCAAATTAACTCTTCACATGCAAATTCGGGCAGGAGGGAAGCCAATTCGAATGCAATCATGGGTTTTACCTTATTGCGAATTAAAGCTTCGCATGCAAATTCGGGCAGGAGGGGGTTAATTTCGGGTAATGGGAAGTAATTCCGAACGGAGCAGGGGTTCAGGTAAATTCGCTAAACAAGTGAATTTACATAAATCTGCATTGGCTCCATTCGGAGTTGGGAGAAATTCCTCCCCGTTTGAAAGAGTCCATAGTCTTGTTTCACCTTTTGCAGCAAAATCTCCATGAAAAGCCACAGTTTCCTTCCTCAACAAAAGGGAAACGGCAAGCTTCTTCACTGATTGGTCTGCAGTAGCCTCCATCTTTTTCACATGCTTTTTCATCAATTTTTTCTTTTGTCAGGCCTGCCAATAAATAAATAAATAAATAAGACAGGAGGCAAGAGAGAAAGGGAGATTGAGAAATATCACAAAGGCTGGTATCCTGCTACTGATATTTTCAGGGATACGTA
Source organism: Urosaurus nigricauda (assembly GCA_034509955.1). NCBI lineage: Eukaryota > Metazoa > Chordata > Lepidosauria > Squamata > Phrynosomatidae > Urosaurus > Urosaurus nigricauda. The sequence goes on along the minus strand of JAOEGL010000001.1, from coordinate 372,288,362 downwards.
CAACTTATACCTGCATGCAGTGGGCCTTTGTTGTCTGTTGGGGTTTAGTTCTTGGACCTGCTGTAGGTACCAAAATTCATGGATGCTCAAATCCCATTATATACAATGACATAATAAAATTATAAATAGAAAAAAATCAAGGTTTGCTATTGCGGGGAGGGGGGGGATGTGGACATATATGAAGCATGGTGATTCAGTCCATGGATACAGAATTTATGGGTGAAGAATCCATGGATACAGAGGGCCAACTATATCTGTGTGTGTGTGTGTGTGTGTGTGTGTGTTTGGGGGTCTTTGTGAAAGTTGGAATTCTCTACTTCTCTCATACAATGACTGAGCTCCCCCCTTGAAAACACCTTTTTCATGCCAGCTACACCATCCATCACAGGCATGTAGTGGCCAGTTGATGTTAGGGGATGGCTGAGGAGCACATGGCAATATTAGCCACATGCAAAGATGGAGACCTCTTTCAGGACTTCCCAGGCTCCTTCACAAATTTTTCTTTGCACTTCAGGATCTTCTCTCATTCGTTCATAGCTAACTTTCCAAGTCATACTCTTCTCCTGATTTCTTGACTGCACTTTATATTTTTATTTGCGACTTAGCTAAGATATAGAGAATGACAAATAATTAATTATTGTACAAATAATTAATTATTGTCATTAATTGCCATCAAGTCAAATTTGACTTATGGTGACTGTATGAATGAAAGCACCCCCAAGGACCTCAATTTCTCAACTGTTCTGCTCATTTTCTGAAAACTCAGAGAACCTGCAGCTTCCTTGGTAGAGTCTATCCACTTTCAATGCTATTTTCCTCATTTCCTGCTGCATCCATCCCACCTTTCCAATCATTATTGTCTTTTTTAAGTGACTCATGTCTTATCATGATGGGCTGATATAGACGCGCCAAAAGAGGTGCATCTAGGGCGCAAAAGGGCGCGAATAGGATTCAGGAGGGTGTAGCTTTTACACCCTCCTGAACCCTAGCACGTATGGGCGCCGCCATAATTAAATGGTGGTGCCCATACAGATGCTCCATGATGGCGTCATGGCAGGCGCAGCTTTTAGACGTGCTGCGCACACCATGACACCTTTACGCCGTGGAAAGACGCGAATCGTGCCCTTCCCGTGGCACAAAAAAGGAGCTCCATACGGAGCTCCTTTTTCTGGTCGGGTCTTTGCCGCGGCTTTTAGACAGGAAGACCCAGAGAGACAGGGAGACCCAGGCCCCTTTCTCCCTTCCACCCCACCTCCACCCTCCCTGGGTGCCCGTTGCACCCCACTTATAGGCCGCGGGCAAGCTGCAGTTTGCTGGTTCCCCGCGGCCTCTGGAAGCGGTGGGATGGGGCAGCGGAGGCTGCCGGTATGGCAGCCTCGGCCCCATCCCACAGCTTCCTGGGGCGGTCATGGGCCACCCCTTTTGGGCGGTCTAGATCGCCCCAATATGCCCAAAGTACATCAGACCCAGTATGGTCATCTTGGCTTTTAGGGAGAGTTCAGGCTTGGCTTGCTCTTGGTTTGTCTGGTTTGTCTTTTTTGGCAGACCATGGCAACCTTAGAATTCTCCTCCAGCATCACATTTGAAATGAGTTTATGCTCATAATTCTCAAACTCTCTTATCCTATCAAGTTTCTTCACTACCCATCTTTGACAAACAAAGATAGAAATGAAGCAAGCTTGTTTTCTGCTGCTCCAGTGATTAGAACACAGAGCAATGGATTCAAACTACAAGAAAATAAATACAATTTCAACATTAGGAAGAACTTCCTGGCAGTAAGGTGTTGTACAGTGGAAGACACTCCCTCAGAGAGTGGTGAAGTTTCCTTCTTTGGAAATTTTTAAACAGAGGCTGCATCGCCATTTGTCGGGGTGCTTTGATTGTGCGTTCCTGCATGGCAGGGGATTGGAGTGCATGGTCCTTGGGATCTCTTCCCGCTCTATAATTCTGTGATTCTATGATGGCCCTGGAAGTCTCTTACAATTCCATGATTCTATGAAATTAGGAATATGATGGCATGGACAATTCTGATTTTGTTATTTAGTGATATATCTTTATACATCAGGATCTTGTCTTGCTATTTTTTACCTGTCCTTCCAAGTCTTAGGATATTATCACACATGAAATCCTCACTGGGTTGTACAAGGGCTGTAACCATCAGCAACAGATGTTATAGCATTGCTCCGTGCCCAGGTAGTAGACAGCTCATATCCAACCCAGAGTTCTCTGTCACCTTTTCAAGAATGATAATCACCTTAATCTTTTTTTTTAATTTCTTGACTACAGTCTCTAGTTTGAATTATAACTGAGCCATGGTGTAGACAACCTTGAACTATTTCAATGTCTTCATCACCCACTTTAAAATTACTTAAATCATCTGTGACATTGCAACTACTTTTCTTATAAATTTCTACAGTAGTGTTCCTAGGCACGTTTACTTAGGAATCTCACTGACATTAATGAAATTCGCTTGTCAAAATGTGTAAAAATCCAGAAAGTTTCGCACAAGTGATTTGCATCAGTACTAAATATAATACTTTGGCTCAGCTTCACATAACATCTTAATTACATTAGCTAGACATAAATATTACAGATTTCATTCTGAAGGGACCCTTATAATGATGTACCAGTACTATTTCCTATACATCTATGCTATACATATATACTATATATCAGCTAATATTTCCCTTCAATTGCAATTTATGTACATGGTTATAAAAAGAAGTAAAGAGGCTGAAAGAGACATGAAAAGGGGGGAGATTCCCCTAGTCAAAAGGGCTGTTGTGTTTAAAGTTGGACTTAAAATGAACCAAATGCTTACCTGAATCCAGAAGGAGTATAAAGACGAGCATGTGAAAGGGATGGTAAAAATTATCCATAGTCATAGGAATGGTGGCTAGGACAAAGGAGGAGAAATATCCAAGAATGGCAGAACACAGGAACTGGAGTTTCTCTGGATTTTATTGCACACTGAGGATTGTGACATGTTCATCCGTTGAAGAATTAAGCAATGTACATTGCATTTAGAGTATATGTGACACCATTTGCAGGGTGATGTTTTTCAGGGCAGTGAACTTTTTTTTTGAAAGACATAGTACAAGAAAGCTTCAATGTGGTCCTGGTGAGCATGCACCCCTCAAGGATGTTTTTATAGTCTTCCACACCTCCAGAATCTCCAGACCAACATTTTCTGGCCAAAAAGGAAGTTACGATACTGTTTCTAGAAACCTCCAGTTGTAAAATTTTGGCTTTGAAATCATTTCAGGGCTTCCCTGTACTGGTTAACAAAAATAATACCCCTTTTGAGAACAAGAATCAGTTGTATAATCACTTCACTGTGTTTGTTAATGTTTTTTGGTTTTTTGGACCCAGAATGTCCCAGGGTCCTAAAAGTTGGAGCTGCTGCAGTTGCCCACTCCTGCATTAAATGAGTTTATGCAAGGCCAGATTCTTTGTCCTGCATTTGCAGTAGTGGGGCAAAATAAGAGCAAACCCTCCCCAATTTCCTATCCATCCACAAATTTCTAGCAGTGTAATAAATTAAAACTTCAGTTGAGCACTGAGAAATATACAATTTAGGCATCCAAAGAAAAAGGACACAGCAAATATTAGAGTTCTAGTTGTCAGTTATTTTCAATGTCTCATTCTTTTAACTGTCACAAATGTGGAGACCGAAATAAATTTTTACGGGGAGAGCAAAATTCTTATTTGAAGCACAATGACATCCTTTTGCCTCCTTCTCCTGAGTCATAGTCCAATGCTCAAACCAATCAATGCACCATACTGGCTCTCTAACTATCACATTAGAATCATAGAATCATAGAGTTGGAAGAGACCACAAGGGCCATCCAGTCCAACCCCCTGCCATGCAGGAACTCCAAATCAAAGCATCCCCGACAGATGGCCGTCCAGCCTCTGCTTAAAGACCTCCAAGGACGGAGACTCCACTACACTCCAAGGGAGTGTGTTCCACTGTCGAACAGCCCTTACTGTCAGAAAGTTCCTCCTAATGTTGAGGTGGAATCTCTTTTCCTGCAGTTTGCATCCATTGTTCCGTGTTCTAGTCTCTGCAGCAGCAGAAAACAAGCTTCCTCCCTCCTCAATATGACATCCCTTCAAATATTTGAACAGGGCTATCATATCACCTCTCAGCCTTCTCTTCTCCAGGCTAAACATCCCCAGCCCCCTAAGTCGTTCCTCATAGGGCATGGTTTCTAGACCCTTCACCATTTTAGTTGCCCTCCTTTGGACCTGCTCCAGGTTCTCCACATCTTTTTTGAATTGTGGTGCCCAGAAATGGACACAATATTCCAGGTGGGGCCTGACCAAGGCAGAATAGAGTGGCACTATTACTTCCCTTGATACCTCTATTGATGCAGCCTAAAATATCATTGGCTTTTTTAGCTGCTGCATCACACTGTTGACTCATGTTCAACTTATGGTCTACACATAGTTTCATTCAGCCAGAATTCCCCCATCCTATATCTGTGCATTTCATTTTTGCACCCTACATTGGAGGCAAGCACTCACATTCTGTGAATATATAGCCATTAAATCTGTGAATATCCCACAAGAGCAAGATTGTCTTCAAATGATGTCACCATTATCCTATCATTATCCCATGAATAAAGTGGTAAAATTATGCATCTTTTTATTCACGGGATAATGCTGGGATAATGGTGATGTTGCACTATATTGTTTGAAAACAATCCCATTCTTGCGAGATATTCACAGGATCTTTACGGGACTTAATGGCCATTTATTTATGGAATGCAGACGCTTGCCACCTGTGTGATAAAGTTCTAACTCTGGTTAGCTTGCAAAATGAAGAGACCAAAATCATTCGTGGTGATATGATAGCATTGTTGCTGTTGCTGCCACTGCATAGGATTTTGGCCATGGCAATGATGTAAACCTTGCCAAGAAAACCTCATGATAGTGGAGGACCAAATCTGAAATGTATGGTGCAGATTCCAATAACTCCCATACAATACAGTTTGCTTTTATTAAAGAGTGAAAAAATGCAGAACACATTGTAGTCCCTTAGTTTTAAAAGGTCATTGGAGCCACAGTTTGGAGAGTCTACAGTTTTCCTGAAGCAGGACCAAGTTTCAAAAGTCAACCATAGTTTTCTGGATCCTGGGAAAGTTCTTTTTCCATGATTTCAACTAAGTATTTTGCAAAGAAAAGTACAGGTATATCGTTAACCTCTAATATTAATTTTTTAATATTGTATATTTGCACACACACACACATGCATATGTGTGTGTTTGTGTGTGTGTGTAATTTTTTTCATTTATCATAGGAATTTTTTTGTGGAACCTAGTTCAGCTGCACCATTTGCATTTTTGCAGCATATGGTCCATGGTAAATCCAGCAATGGAAAATTTCTGTGGTGCTCTCTTTCTCTTGATGTCCTAAGCACATGCTTATTTAGTTATGATTAATCCAACCCTGATTGTGGCACTATTGCACAAATATAACTACGCTTCAAACATATCTTAAGAGCCAGCTGCCATGCCAAGTGATGGAAGTCTTTTCAGCAGATGATCAAGGTGCAGGAGGATGAGGTTTCCAGATTCCTCATGCCCGCAAAGCAAGGCTGTGATGAGGAATTGCTTCAGGGATCCTGGTTCTGGTGGTAGAGCTTTGATTGCTGGGGGGGGGGGGGGTTGGTGGAAACCTCCCGTTGTTTGTGTTCAAAGTGTCAGCTGAACTGACCTCTATTGTTTGGTGAGGCAATTGGACATTAAAGTGGGTTTTTTGTGGTGGGAGGAGGGGTTGGGCCAAAGGACATTACTTAGGGTGCATCTACATTGTGGAAATAATGCAGTTTGATATCACTTTAACTGCCATGGCACCATCCTATAGAATATTGGATTTGTAGTTTGTGAGGCACTAGCCACCATGGCGTAGTGATTTGAGTGATGGACTGTAACTCTGGGTTCACTTGTCCATGAAACTCACTGGGTGAACCTGGGCAAACCATATGCTCTCAGACTCAGGAGAGGACAGTGGCAAACCTCTTCTGAACAAATCTTGCTAAGAAAACCCCACAATAGGTTTGACAACCCTAGGGTTGCTGTAAGTTGGAAATGACTTGAAGGTATACAACAACAACAACAATAACAACAATGAGGCACCAACACTCTTTGGCAGAGAAGTCTAAAGACCTTGTAAAACTACAGATCCCAGGATTCCATATTATGGAGTTCCAGCACTTAAACTGGTGTTAAACTTCATTATTTCTACAGTGTAAATGCACCCTTAGCTACCTATTTATCTTTAAAAACAAGAAAGGATATACAGTCTGCCCTTTATATCCATGGTTTTTGCATCCGTGGATTTAATTAACCATGGCTTGAAAATATTTTGGTAGAGTGGGATAAAAAAAAAAAACAGACCTTGCTGTTCTCCATTTTATAGAAGGGACACATTTTCTTATGCCATTATATATAATGGGATTTGAGCAACCACAGATTTTTATATTTATATATATAAAGATTAATGCACAAATGGGATAGAATAGAATATCTCTCTATATAGTTGAAAACATGTGGAAGAGAAAAGAGGTAAAGATTACTTTGAACCTCCCTGTCCATGTCTGGGTTGCTTGAAGAAAAGAAAGCATAGATAAACTGGAGTGACTGAACTAACAGATAGATGGCAGTGTGGATCAGTATTACAGTCATCCTTCCAATATTTGACTTTTGAAGATTTGATTGTTCATGGATTTGTTAATATGTTCTCTCTGTGAATATCTAGGTACCACAGCATGCCTTCATGGTCAATGTCTGCCAGAAGTCACACTGGAAGATTCCTAGAGAACAAATCTCTAGGCTTTTGTAGGTCTTCCAGGGAAATTCATGGTCAACAAAAAACATCCCTCAGATGTTGACCATAGAGTTTCGCTGGAGGACCTAGAAATTCTTAAACGGGTATAGTACCAGGTAACATAGAATTGTTTTTTATTTGTAGTTTTCCCACTTTCAGGGAAATCCTGCACCTCTAACCGCAGTGAATGTGGAGGGCTCACTCTATATCAATTCTACATCTGCTACTCACTTTGTACAGCAGACTTTCCTAGTGCTGCACTTTCCAACAATGCAGAAAGCAAAAGTACAAGCATTTCCTGGAGAAAAAATGCAGAAGCCATCTGCACGTCTACACCGAGCTTAATTTGTAATCTTCTGGGGAGATCCTGCACAAAGAAAGAAAAGATGTGTTGTGTGGTGGGGAGGGTAATGAACAGCCTGGCATGTTTGCCAGTGAACAACAAAGTGAAATCCATTTGACTCATGTCTCAGCTCTAGAAGTCATAATACTTAGGTCAAGATCATGCAAGACCCAGAGTGGTGTAATAGTTTGAGAGTTGGACTAAGACTCTGGATACCAGCGTTCAATTCCCAGCTTGGCCATGAAACCCACTGGGTGACCTTGGCCAAGTCAGATGCTCTCAGCTTCAGGGGAAGGCAATGCCAAAGTTCCTGTGAACACATCTTGCCAAGAAAACCCCATATTAGGGTCACCTTAGGATCACTATATGTTGGAAATGACTTGACGGCACACAACAACAACATGATCCTGCATCAGGTGTGTGTAGCATGAATCTCTGAATGTGGGCTTACACATTGATTGTTCTATGCAACCCATGTGTTCAACAATGTTGTGCAATTGACTCAAGATAGTGCACATGGAACTGATTGCACAACCATAGATAGATAGATAGATAGATAGATGTACAGCCTTGTACAAAGTCTTCGTGTTGAGTAACATGTGGCTAAGACTGCATCTACCCTACAGAATGAATATAGTTTGACATCCCTTTGACTGCTATGGTTCAATGCTATGAAGTTCTGGGATTTGTAGTTTTGTGAGCTGTTTAGTTTCTATGTCAGAGAGTTCAGATTTCCCAACAAACTACAGTGGTCCCCCGGTTTGCGAATCCCCCGGGGAACGAAATCCCCGGGGTCCGAAACCGGCGGGACCGCCAAAATTCCCCCGGGATCCAAAGGATCCCCCGGGGAACGAAAGGGAAAAACCGCGCAGTCCCTTTAAATCAGCCGCGCGGTCTGTCCCTTAAAGCGGTCCCCCGGGATACACATATTTCCGGGTTACGAAAGGTAATCTGGAACAGATTACCTTTGTAACCCGGGGGACCACTGTACACATCCCAGGATTCCATAGGATGGAGCCATGAGAATTAAAGTGGTGACAAACTGCCTTAATTAAGCAGAGTGGCTGAACCCAAGGTTGGATTTCTGAATAACAAAAGCAGAGATGAAGACACCCCCCCCCATATCCTTTGCCTTCAAAAGTAGCCTTCAGAGTCTGCATGAGCAATTGAAGGCAAGATAGAGTGTGAGTAAAGTGAATGAGAACACCTTTTGTTTATTTAATTATTATCCTGCTTTTCTCCTTGTGCAAGATACTAAGTGGCTTATAAGCAATTGAAAACAGGGTACAGATGCTAGTTTGGTTCCGGGTACAATTCAAAGTGCTGGTTATGATCAAATGAGACATCTTGGAGATGGGACCCAAGTCTAAACACAAAATTCATTTGCCTTTCCTATACATCTTATACACATGATCTGAAGGTAGTCTCAATGAAACACTTTTGTGCATGAAACAAAGTTTGTGTACACTGAACAATCAGAAAGAAAAGGTATAATTGTAAGCCTGAGAGCAGGGAACCGTCTAATTAAAAATAATAATTGCAAGCCGCTCTGATAGCTTTTAAGGCTGAAGGGCGGGGTATAAATACTTTAATAAAATAAAAATAATAAATAATAAATAATATGTATATGTAACTACATCATATATATAAACATTTCTTTTTATCTATAAACATTTATTTATGAGCCGAAATAACGCCAGTATGTAAACAAATTTCTTCACTAAATCGACACTGCCATGTGTATGTATATGCGTACGTACATATACGTTTCCATCAATACTAACACATATGTATAAATATACATATAAATACACCAACAAAAGTATCTCGCTGTTATGGCCAACTTATACAACAAATGCATTTATGCTCCTCTGCATATTTTGCCGGCAGGTACACAGGAACAGCGGGGGTTCACCTACGTTCTTAACCTAACAGAAATACAGGAAGAGGATGAGGACATGACACAGCTTGTTGTTCCAGATGAAAATCCGTGTGAGATGGAAGATTGCGAAGAAGGCGCCCAAAGTTCCACCACGCCTTTGAAGGACCCGCCAGCTGGAGGCCACATTTTAACACAAGTTAGACCGTGTGGTTAGTATTTGAGGATTAGGGTATTAATTTTTGTTATAATCAAGACTTGATAAGATGGAGCATTCAATGACTACTGGTCACACATTCTTTTGTATTCAACAGAGACAGATACAGCGAGACAACTGAACACCTTGACTCCTGCAGATCCTCCCTGATCAGGAGAAAGCAGGAACGTACTTCGGCGGAAAAAATGACTGATAAGATGTTAATTAATTCATCCACCCAACTGGACCGCTTGCTCAACTATCTTTGTAGTAGGGCAAATAAGCACATGCAGTTCAAGGAGAGGTATCTCGAGAATGCCAGAACAGAATTTGGGGAGCTGATCACTCTGTTTAGGGAGCACAACACCATTATGAGGGAACTAGCCAGCAACACCTCCCACCTCACTTCTGGTCCTATGGGTAAAGGAAGGGTAATGGAGCATCCCAGGCCAGGGTTGGCCTCTGCCTCTGGCAATCCCACCTTACCTCTCGATCCATCCACACCTTTATCTGGCCTAGCACAAAATACTTCACAGGCATTGCCTGTGGAGCAATCTTTTGAAAGATCATAGGTCGGATCCACTCCACCATATAAAGCACTAATAGCTTCATTTTCACGCCCAGCCCATGACTTTTCCCCAGAGAAAAGTGAAGAAACCTGTTCACCTTTCTCCATGAATGGGCATGCCTTGAAAGTGGATGACTCAGCCATGAATTTTTAACCTTATTACTGTTGCCATATAATCCTACTATCAGTAATATGTTAGAAATTATGGTTTTACTTGCATACTAGACCCTTTCTAGGAAAGTAATTATTAAATATCCATACTTTGAACAATGCTCCATTTGTGTCCTACTAGTTATTTCAACAGAAAGGCGTTAAGTTATATCCAATACACCTGGTGTAAACCAAACAAGAAATAAAGAATTAATTACTTTTTTTTACATTAATAAATAAAATTATACTGAATAAAAATATTTTCTGTTGTTTTCACAGTTTCTGAACAGATCAATATGAACAATTAGTATTTACAAAAGCTATTTACACATCATAAGAATAAATAAAAGTAGAAATAAAAAATGGGGAAATGCAGGGTCAGAAGACACCTTTTGGACATCTTGGTGCCTCTATTGACCCCTTATTTAGGGTTAGCTATGAAATTGTACACAAGGTAGAGTGTCCACTGTGGTTAAATCACTATTGCAGGAGACTGTAGGCAGTGTAGATCCCTTTGCGATCCCACGAGTGATTTCACCATTACGTTTGCCAGCAGAACCACAGAGCATTCCCCCCCCAACAGACACACAAACTGCAGTCATGGAAAAGAAATATTTGTGTCTGGGAGGAGGCATATCTAATACCAAATGTCAAAATGTCCCTGGGGTGTGGGTGCGCCCATCATCCTACTCTTTAAATGTGTTGTTTTTCATTGGAATGGTTTCCTGGAGAAAACATTTATGCAAAGGCTGGATGACCATCTTTCAGGTATGCTTTGATTGGGAGTTCCTGCATGGCAGGGGGTGGGACTGGTTGGTCCTTGTGGTCTCTTCCAACTCCATGATTCCATGATTCTATAATTCCAAGAGATAATATCACTGTCTGATTAGTCACTTGAAGGTGTATGTGTTCCAAAGCTAAAGTACCAGGAAGGGTACACCTGTAATTTCTATTTGTGGATGCCAAAAGACATAAGACACATTTCATTATTGTCATTTTATTATTGTAAAGAATAAAAGTATTTAATTGACAGGGTCCCCATGGGATAAATTTTTGATAGAAGCTCAACAAACCGGGCATATATGATGTTCCCAAAGCTAGCGGCAACTTTACCTACATCCCTTCCAGCTGTAAGGTTCCATAAATGGAGGCAAATTAGATTTAACCTGCAGCCATGTAGTCCCTTGGGTAAATCACACTCTCTCAGCCTCAGGGGAAGGCAGTGGCAAACCTCTCTCTGAAGAAATCTTGCCAAGAAAACCCCATGATAGGGTCACCATAATTCAGAAATGACTTGAAGGTGCAGAACACACAAACAGCAGCAGCTGTTATTTAATTCTTGTTGTCCCCTGCCTTGAGCCATGGGGAGAGGGGGCTAAGGAATTATTATTATTATTATTATTATTATTACTACTACTACTACTACTACTACATAACCCAAAGCTGTTTTGGGTCCCAATCTGAGGAGAAAAGTGGGATAGATACAAAAATCACCACCACCACCACCACCACCTCTTCGTCTTCTTCTTCTTCTTCTTCTTCTTCTTCTTCTTCTTCTTCTTCTTCTTCTTCTTCTTCTTCTTCTTATATAACCCAAAGCTGTTTTAGGTCCCAATTTGAGGAGAAAGGTGGGACACAAACATCATCACCACAACCAACACAACAAAAATAATAATAACAATAGTATTTCTCCCTGGGTTGGAGCCCTCTTATTAGGAAAACCTGCCCCCCTTCCAGCCTTTAACTGACCCTCTTTCCCCTAGTCCTGCCTTGCAAAAGGGTGTGTGTGTGCTCTTCTCACCCACCCAACCCCCCCTGCAAAATGTTTGCAACCTGTTTGGTCTCTTCTCTGGGCGTTCACCCTGCAGCCATCGTTCCCCCATGATCCATCCCTGGCTTTGGAGGCAGGCACCAGAAGGGAGAGGGGTGCCTTACCTGCCCTCCCTCAATTAAAAAAAAAAAAAAGGAGAGGGAAAGAGGGAGAAAGAAAGGGAAAGAAGTTGCAGGGAGGGAGGCCCACTTCCTCTCTCTGAGCGAGCTCCTGATGGGAGGAGGAGGAAGGGGTGTGAATGCACCCCAAGTGGGAGTCTGGACCCCCCCCCCCCACCCCATCCTTGGCTACATGCCTGCTGCACTAACTGTGGGGTTCTGGGAGCCATGATGCTTTCACCACGCAGCAAAATCACTGACTGGAAAAAGACAGCAATGGAATGCCAAAGACTCACTGCCAGCAAATGATTGCCTGAACACGCCGGAAATACTCTTTTTAAATTTGCAATGGAAACGGGGAGATTACATACCCTGCTTCAAAATAAAGGGGGCTAATACACGTCACAGTGACATTTAATTGCTTTTGCGATAGATTGACAGCTTGCTAAAAAAAATAATAATGGAAAAACCAGTTTTGGGGCATCAGTGGAAATGAGAGACAGCATAATGCGAGATAAGATAATGCGAATTAAGGCTAAAGGAGTAAATTTAATGTTGAGTACTTCGTTACTCCTTTTAAATGGAAACGAAGAGGAGAAATCGATTTGCATGCAAATTAGCCATGGAGTTGGATCGCATCACATAAACTCCACAGCAAATTGACAAGTGGAAATGGGGCCTAAATATCTCACAAAACTATAAATCCCAGAATTCCATCACACTGAGTCATGGCAGTTAAAGTGGTATGAAACTGCATTATTTTTGCATTGCTCACACAGCCTCAGAATCCCCTTTTATTGCTACTGCTGCAGATTATGAAATCTTGGGATTTGTCATTTCATAAAGTAATTAGTTTACAGTTTGTCTGTTGGTGAAGCAGTAGAACTCTCTGGCTGAGAATTCTAAGTACCCAATTCTACACTGCAGATCCTAGGATTCCATCTGATGTTGCCATGGCAGTTAACATGGAATCATAGTGTTTTAATTCCTTAGTGTGAAATGGACTCAGGTCTAAGGGAAGACCTGATGTGGAAATGTGTCTGTGGCCAGATCCTCTGGTATACCTAGGTGTTTGCTCAGTACCTGCTCCCTGCTCAATACTCATATTCACTAGAAACAGTAAGCCTGTTCTCATGCTATGAGATCTCTGAAACGTGTTACATACATTCCAGCTAAATGTTGAGGGTATGGTGATATTTTGCATTTTAGGCGTAGTTTAGTTGTTTGCACAGCTGTTTTCAACCTGCATGGTTGAGACACTGCAGTCAGTGCAAGACAATGATAAATCATAGATTCATAGAATCACAGGGCTGGAAGAGACCTGCCATGCAGGAAATCACAATCAAAGCATCCCCAACCGATAACCATCCAGCCTCTGTTTAAAAACCTCCAAAGAAGGAGACTGCACCACACTTCAAAGGAGCATTTTCCACTGTTAAACAACTCTTACTGTCAGGAAGATTGTTTAAGTGGAATCTCGTTTCCTGCAGTTTGAACCCACTGCTCTGGATCCTATTCTCTGGAGCAGCAGAAAAAAAGCTTGCTCCATTATCAACATGATATCCCTTCAAATATTTATATAGGGGTATCATATCACCTCTTCACCTTCTCTTCTCCAGGTTAAACATACCCAGTTCCCTAAGTCACTCCTCATAGGGCATGGTTTCCAGATCCTTCACCATTTTAGTCACCCTCATCTGGAAACACTCCAGTTTGTTAATATCCCTCTTGATTTGTGGTGCCAGAACTGGACACCATATTCCAGGTGAGGCCTAACCAAAGCAGAATAGAGTCGTATTGTTATTTCCCTCGATCTAGACACTATACTTCTATTGATGCATCCTAGAATCACATTGGCCTTTTAAGGTGCCGCATCACACTGTTGATTCATGTTCAACTTGTGATCTGCTAGATCCTAGATCCCTTTCACATGGACTGTTGTCATGCCAGGTATCCCCCATCCTATATCTGTGCTTTTCATTTCCACTGCCCAAATGTAGTATCCTACATTTCTCTGTGTTGCAATTCATTTTGTTAGTCTTGGCTCTGCTTGCTTATCTATTATGGTCAAACAGGAACAAATTAATGTCTTCTCAGTGACACAAAGCCAACATAATGCAATTTTATTACATGATGAGAAAAGCAACTGATACTGCAATAAATTTCTATTTTTCAGAAAAGATCCTCAGGAGCATGCTCAGGCGTCTGAATGGTACTACAAAGCTGGAACATATATTTGCATTAAAACAGGAGCTGTCTTTGTCTTCTTGGAAAATGGAGTATCTCATTGTTTTAAACAGATATGCTGTGAAAGAAAATATAACAGCTCTTTTATTTATGTAGATTATCCAGAATTCCTGTCCACATTTATCAATGAAGATTCACAGATATAGTATTAAAATTATTTGTTTTATGTGTGAAGCAGCTACTTTAGAAATTACCATAAATTGGAATAGTGTTGCTAAATTATCTTTGGACCATTAGAGAGACATGTTATGGAATTTTGCTCTAGTCAAGTAATCGACAGCTTAGTCCAAGATTTCGAAAGACATGTTATTGACTGAATTATTTTTATAGTGTTTGGTTTCCTTATTCCTACTATGTCAATAGCCCTTCTTCCACAGTTCATATGTTGAAGTCACATGTAAAACTTTGAAAAGATGTATTTCACTTTTAATTTTAGATCAATAAGTATATTGTGTAATTACTTTCTTTTTATTTTCCTTTTAAATCTAGATATATAGTCCAAAGTTTTTTGTTATTGTTACAAGTGTTGTTGTTGCCTGTACAATGTATAACTCCATTATCTAAACAGAAACTATTATTAATTTTAAAATAATAAATATTTAAAAAAAATTAAAGAGAAAGAAACTCACTATCTGCAGCAAACAGTCCAAGGACTGCATTTTCCAATTGAGTTCAAAGGATGACAGCCATTTGGAAACTGGGAAGTACAGTGGCCTCGGTGACGTTCGCATTCAGCTCGAGTTGTAATCCTTCTGGTATATCCTAGCAAAATATATAGAGAAGTGGGGAACAGTTTTATGTGTTAGGAAAACTCTGAGAAGCTGAAGTAGGACTGTAGGATGAACCATTTTAGCCTCACTTAATTTATCTGGAAGGACTAATGTTTTGTGTTTACATTGTGGATTGTAATCTACCACCAAAGGGCAGGTAGTGTTTTGGCATTGGACTGTAACTCCCAGTGATCAGGAGTGCCTAGTTGATGCGACACAATTGCAGCCCAGGTTATCCTATGAAGGGGGGGGGGGGGAGGGCTACAGGAAAGAAAGGATACAAAACGGAGGCCTGGTTCTGACAGAAAGCAGATAGGGGAAAGATTGCAGAGACAAAGGGGAAATATGGCCTAGAGATTGGGGAAATATTGCACAGAGATAGAGAAAAGATCATAGAATCATAGAGTTGGAAGAGACCACAAGGGTCACCAGGTCCAACCCAATTCTGCCATGCAGGAATGCACAAAAAGGAATACCCCTCCACACAGACGGCCATCCAACCTCTGTTTTAAAAAAGAAAAGAAAATGGCAATAACAATAATAACAATAATATCCCAAGGGAATCAAGTGCAGGGAATCCTTGCATCCTGAGTGCCCAATCCTGTTTTTTTTTCAAGACAACCCATTCCTAACTGTTGTAAAAAGTATTGTGTTTATATTTATTGAAAGTTCATAATCCTGAGGATCTTTGGAATCATAGAATCATAGAATCATAGAGTTGGAAGAGACCACAAGGGCCATCCAGTCCAACCCCCTGCCATGCAGGAACTCCAAATCAAAGCATCCCTGACAGATGACCATCCAGCCTCTGCTTAAAGACCCCTAAGGAAGGAGACTCCACCACACTCTGAGGGAGTGTGTTCCACTGTCGAATAGCCCTTACTGTCAGGAAGTTCCTCCTAATGTTGAGGTGGAATCTCTTTTCCTGCAGTTTGCATCCATTGTTCCGCGTTCTAGTTTCTGCAGCAGCAGAAAACAAGCTTGCTCCCTCCTCAATATGACATCCCTTCAAATATTTAAACAGGGCTATCATATCACCTCTTAACCTTCTCTTCTCCAGGCTAAACATCCCCAGTTCCCTGAGGCGTTCCTCATAGGGCATGGTTTCCAGACCCTTCACCATCTTAGTTGCCCTCCTTTGGACATGCTCCAGTTTCTCCACATCCTTTTTGAATTGTGGTGCCCAGAACTGGACACAGTATTCCAGGTGGGGCCTGACCAAAACAGAATAGAGTGGCACTATAACTTCCCTTGATCTAGAAACTATACTTCTATTGATGCAGCCTAAAATTGCATTAGCTTTTTAGCTGCCACATCGCACTGTTGACTCATGTTCAGCTTATGGTCTACTATGGAGCCTTTGAAGTAGTCTAACGAATATGATTTTGACCCACGCCTTCTGAATCAACAGTTGAAGAGAGTTAGGGAGGGTCACTTTTGGGGCTAGGAAGCAAAAAAGGGCAAATAGACCACCCTGTGGCCTTGGTGTCCCATTCTTGATGTAAACTTGAGATTGTAATGATCCAGCCACTAAACAGGGGGTTGAATTTTTTTGTGTTTTGTTTTAGTGCAAAATATTGTTTATTGGTATTTTGTGAAATTAATTTTTTTGTCTACACCCCACAAACTGTAAAGAGGAGATGTCATTTCAGCTGACCCCAAGTTCCAGAATCCTCCATCTAAAATTATGACCTGGTGGATTCTGAGGGTTGTACTCCCCCCACCCCAAAAAAACTTATCCAGATTGTACATTTCAGCCCAATTTTAAGATATGTGAAAAAGATATCTTATATCACAAGTATCATAAGTATCACAAATATCAAAAGTTTCCTTTTTAACAAGATCGCATATCACAACCTTTACTACATTCCCTATTAGTATTAATAGTATCACTAATAATATAAAAAGTATGGATCACTCTTAAAGAATGGGTGTGTCACAACATTTGATTGAACCTGTACTCAGAGGAAGAGGTTACATAGGACAGAATATGGAGAAACACAGTGGTTTCCAGTTGGTAAAGTGTCAGAACAGGGGTCCAGAATCCCAGACAATCAACCAGTCAGCTTTAAGTTGAATAAACAGAACTTTATTGATGCTCCAGGATCAGCAGTACCACACCATTCAGCTTCTTAGCTGAGACTGACCAGTTCCCGCCCAGCACCCCTATACATCCCAAAAGGGCTGCACCTCCCCTCTTCTCACAAAAGCCCGCGAAATAGCCCATTCCAGTTATTTTCCATTAGTTTCATTTTCCCTCTGGCTCCCCCCTTATCTGTACAATTCCCACCAGAAACTGCTACATACCAAACCTAGAGCAGAGCAGCTCCAAGGTCAACTGATAAATCCTCCAGGCACCGTTATGCACTCCTCCCTCCTATCTAGCAACTAACTACATACCTATCATCCCCAACTACAACTACAAACCTATATCTGGAAGAATACTACAAGGATTCTGACATAAAGAGGTCAGGCAAGGCTGCATTTTATCACTGTTATCTGTTTATCTTGTATGCTGAACACATCATATGGAAAATAGGATTAGACTTGTAAGAAGGAAGTATGAAGATTGGAGGAAGGAACATCAACAATTTAAGATATGTAGATTATACCATTCTACTATCAAAATAACAAAAACTTGGAATGATTATCAAAGACTGTCAAGAGAGAAATTACAAAGTCAGGTCTAAGTTGAACATTTACAAAAATAATGACCACAGATGATTCCCATAACTTTAAAACAGAAGATTAAGACGTTGAAACAGTTCACGATATCCCATGACTTGGTTCAATCATTAATCTGAATCAGGACTGCAGTCAAGAAATCAGAGGAAGATTCAGACTTGGAAGTAACCAGAACACATCTTGAAGAGTAAAGATATAAGAGTGAGGTTTTTACATGCCATCATATTCCCTATTTCTATGTATTGTGAAAGCTGGACAGTAAAGAAATTGGATGGTAAGAATACAAATTCAGTTAAGATCAGTGCTGGAGATACTGCAGATACTGTGAACTTTTAAAAAGACAAATGAATAGGTCCTAGAACAAATCAAGCAGAATTTTTCCTCTTCTTAGAAGCCAAGATGACTGAATTGAGACTGTCATACACTGGCCATATAATGAGAAGACATAAATTACTAGAAAAGACAATAATGTTTGGTAAAGTGCAGGTCAATAGGTGCATTATAGGTGATCAGACTCAAGAAAAGAAGCTGTGGCTCTGAGACTGCAAGACATGAGCAAGGTGGTTCAAGGTAGGGGGATTTGGAGGCCTCCCATTCATAGGGTCACCATGAGTCAAAGTCACCTTGACAGCAGATAACAAAAAAAAACCCATCAACAATGGCCACAATCAAAATTCTAGAGGATGGATATCAGAAAATGAGTAGGTAGGAACAATACTAAAAGAGCAAGGAGATCCTTTGGGGTGAATTGACCCATTTATTTCAAAATGTTATTTTTTTCCAGATATGAGATCCACCCCAGCCCCACACCAACAAATGGATTACCTGGATCAGGAAAGAGCATCAAGAAGAGGACAAGGAAGAGAAAACTATAAATCCTCATAGTGGTGCAAAATAAATTGTTGATATTTGATTGTGAATTTCTTATGTGTGGACAAAAGAATCCAAGAATGAGAGGAGGTGACATTTCTGTGGTTTTTAAAATATCCCAGGAATTGCAACATATAGCAATGACAACACCTTGAATTGTTGAGGCCTGAGCCACAAATTCCTTAGATGGTCATGTGCAAGTCACTTTTTTCAGCTCATCATGGTACCTTCATATCCATCTATCGAAATACTAACAGAATTGCCTTTAGTGGACAATGAGGCATCACGTACTTTCTAACAAAAGAGGGGAAGGGGTGAAAAGTGGTGGTGGGGGAAAGGAGAGATGAAAAGTCACTAAATGTTCTATTGATGTTGAGACATTCATTTAGTAGTAGTGCATGAAAATTAGTCTTTTACAGAGAATCAGTATTGAAAATGCAGAAGTTTTTAAGCTCTATGAAGCCCTTAGTAAGAAAAGGGCAACTGTTCTGTCCATGATTTTGTTTTGCTTGAGCCCAATGACAGCACAGCTATGGGGTTCGCCAGAGTTCATGTTTATTTCACTCAGAATGTAGGCTTAATTTGACACTAATTTTACAGCTCAGTAAGAAAAACGGCACAAAACTACAAATCCCAAAATTCAGTAGCATGGAGACAAGGAGTTAAAGTTGGTGCTAAGCTGCAGTATTTGTACAGTGTAGATGTACCAAAGTTAAATCTGCAAACTACAAATATCTGCAAACTACAAAGACAATGGCCGGAATGAAGTTGTTTCCTCTGAATGAGAACAAATTGACTATGTGAATTTTGAAAGCTAACACATAGGTAAATACACTTAAGTCCCACCTCCATCCTTCACTCATACATATGTATACATTCATCCTACATACAACATGTGTGGGTATGAGTTATGCAGTTATGTGTTATGTGTTTATTATATGTTAGATATGTTTTATAATAAAAAGCTTTTTTTTAAAAGGAAACATAATTAAGTCAACAGCTCTACCTGAAGCATATTCCCGTCTTGATTACAGTATGAACAGTTCATGACCAGCCCCTTTGCTAGGCCTTTTGGGACCAAAAGCCTTTTTTGATCCATACCATAGTCACATCAAATAGTTTTTGAACTGGAAGAGTGAAAAATGAAAAGTGATTTTTCTCTCTGTGGATGCTGGCAGCTCTTAAATTTTTAAAGTTTCAGTCATATGGGGGAATTATTTCATCATCATCATCATCATCATCATCATCATCATCATTATTTTCTAGGAGATAAGAATAGAAAGTTCCAGGAATCACCAAATTACAGTTACAAATTGCAAATAAATATGAGAACATCATCAACCACCAAATTACAGTTGAATAAAGAAACCACAGAGTTAGTGCAAGTGTGGTTTCATAAGAAGCAACAGAAATTGCCATGTGGAAATATATAATTAAGAGGATCTAAGCAGAATTTATTCAACAGAAATTCCACCTTGGTAATTCCATGAATGCTCCAAACTAAGGACTCTTAAAGGGGTCCCAAGTTTTGATAAGGGTGCTCTTGGACTCTCAGTGAAGGCTAGTAGCTCCAATGTCAGTGGAGCAGTGACTTGCTAATGCTATACTGATTCTAGAGACTAACATGGCTATAATTTCAAATAAACTATGATGTTACAGAAACAAATTAGACAGCAACAAGAACAAAAACAGCAGAACAATAGATACATTGTGGTGTTGCTTTTGTATATCCAAAAGTAGCCTGGATCTCAAACAAAGTATATTTTTGTGTTGATGATGAAGTTTAAATTTTATTTCCTGGACTTTATAACTCTTTGTCTCCCAGAACCCACGTGGCCAAAAATAATAATAATAATAATAATAATAATAATAATAATAATATATTTCTAGCCCGCCCCTATGAACGAGCAATCGGGGCGGGTTACAACAAGGTTAAAAAACAGTACAATTAAAATATACCATCCCATCAACCAACATGAATATCCCTCCATACTGACAACTATAATGACAACATCTTCACAGAATGTAGGCCTGTAACTCTAACATTGTCATATTTTTTTCCTTCTCTTGTATAATTTTTAACACCCTTGTCAGAGGAGCTTCAAAGTTTGCATCCTGTATTTTGTGCTTTTTGGTTAGTCCAATGAAGGTATCACTGTTTTTTGGATTTTGGATGTTATTGTGCATTCTTGTATGACCAGTATAGTTACCCCTGGATATGTTATCTAGTGTATAGATAACAGATATACACTATACACTACACTATACACTACAGTGTATAGTGTATATCCATATATATCCGTATATCCATATTCTTCTTCACCTTCCTCTGGTATTTGGCCTTTGAAGGGATCCCTGACAAAAAAGAGAAAGCAAGGGAAGGACTATGCTGCTGGGATTCCAAGGCCCTGGGCCTCCTTCCCTTCCCTTCCCTTCCCTTCCCCTTCCTCTGAGTACACTTTGAAGAGGAGGCCAAAATGGAGGCCAAGGTAAGCAGCTGGACTCAGGAGGGAAGGCTTTGCATTGGAAATAGAGAGGAGACGGTGTCTATACTATGTATGCGTGTGTATATGTATATATATATATAGTATGTGTGTTTGCCTCTGTGTCCCTATGGGTAGGAATATAGGGAAGGCTCTCTGTGTGTGACTATTGGTGTGTGTTTGTGTGTGTGTATAGTGTGTATCATATTGACACCCCCTTGTCATGGGGGAGAGGGTTGCGTACCCTAATGTATGCTGGCAGTGGCATAAACAGCCACCGGTAGGGCCTCCCATGCCAGGCAGGTCACAACCAAAGGGTCTGACCAAGGGTGTCAAAGGGCAGGATGGGCTCTCTAGCTTTATGGCAACCATCCTAGGAGAAAGGAAAGTCCAATCCCAAACTCAGGCAGATGGTGCTCCTCTAACCCTGTAAGGTAAACCATCTAAGAGAAGGAAACTCTAATCAAACCTATGATCTGAGGATCTCGCTGCCACCGCCCTTGCTTGGTAGGCCTCAGCACACAAACCTCTGGTTTAAAGGGTGAGACCAGTTCTGTGCCCGCTGCACTTCACCAGAAAAATCCATTGCATAGGCTCGAAGGATACATATGACCCTCCCCCCTCCAAAAAAAAAAACAAACCCTGTAGCAATAGGTGAAGGATGAAACAGCAGGTGAAAGATACGCTGGAAGCCCCAGACCCAACCCTTCATGCAGGCGGTTGAGGACTTTGGTTGCTTGAGACTGAGCCAGGAGATGACAACCTTGTTCGGCAACATCCTGAATGACCAAGCAGCCTTTTTTTAAGGAGAGCACTGCTTGCTCCATATGGAAAGGGGCCTAGAAAAAGTGGCCTAAAGAAAGCTCATCTCCATCTACCCAGATGCCTAGCCGCAGCCAACGGGCATCTTCTAATGCAGTCAAACAATAACAAAGATAGAAAGGCACGCACTGACCTCCAAAGGTGCAAACAGACTGACACTTGCATGCTAGAACATAAGAACCATGCAAGATTCTGCAGATAGTGGACGTCCTGAGCCTCGTCCTGCTCTAATAGCCCACAAACTATCACAACTTAATATTGACATCGCTGGTCTTAGTGAAGTTCATCTCCATGAGGAAGGCAGCCTTAAAGAACATTGTGCTGGCTATACACTCTACTGGTCTGGCAAACCAAACCTGAAAAACATCTTTCAGGAGTAGGCTTTATAATTAAAAACTCTATTGCCCCCAAACTCGAAAGCCTGCCAACAGGTCATTCTGATCGCATTATCTCCTCACGCCTCCCACATGTTCTCTTCAGTATATATGCCCCAACTATGCAAGCTGACCCTGTGGAGAAAGACAAATTCTACTCAGACCTACGCCACCTCATACAAAAAGTCCCTGCAGAAGATAATATCATTATCCTTGGTGATTTCAATGCCAGAGTAGGAAAGGTGTTCTAGGCAAGCATGATGTTGGAAACTGTAATGATAATGGATGCCTCCTTCTAGAGTTTTGTGCAGAACAGCAACTGACTATTACAAACACTATCTTTCAGCAGAAAGATAGCTTGAAGACAACATGGATGCATCCCCAATCCAAACACTGGCACCTCATTGACTATGTTCTAGTGCGCCAGAGAAGCATTTGCGACGTCCATCATACTCAAGTGATGCCCAGTGCAGAATGTCAAATAGATCATCACGCTGTAAGATGCAAACTAAATCTTCATGTTAAGCTCAAACCTAAGAGGGGTGGCATCTTAAAGAGGAGACTCCAAGTTAACAATCTTCAACAAGCTGCCATGAGAGATAACTTCCAGGCAAATCTGCAATCAAAACTTGAAGACGATCCTTTAGATTCTTCTCCTACATGTTCTTCTATAAATAAAGACAAAGACAGACAAGACTGATCTCAGCATTTAGAGAGGAGGGGCCTCTGGAATCAACAATGGAACTAAGCACACTTGTAGGAAAGATACACAAGAGATAAAGAGGTTTCTGTGTCGCTTTTCTCACCCTTCATAGGCTTATGACTAATAATTGCTAAATGGAACATCTTTAAATGTCTGAAAAGGACAACTTAAGCTCATTTGCACCAGTTTACGTGAACCAGTTGATAAATTTTTCATAGTCTCATCTGCTGCACAATACTCAAGGCAGTTCTTCTGGCTCTCTTCTGGACTTTCCTAGAGTTGTCTTCCTGTCCAAAAAGAGCTAGACTATCCTCACTTTGCTCCTGCCCAGCCCTCCTCACTTCCACATTCCTGATCCCCTTCCATTTTTTCCCATTTGCTCTCAGGCCTATCTGCACTGCTTCAGCATTTCACCCTCAGCATCTCCTCCCTGCCATTCTGTTTTTCACATTCTCTCTCAGGACGTTATCACACTAGATGAATATAACAGACTATGTTTTCTCTAGTCTTTGCTCTATCCCTTTCAATTTCTAACTGCTGAAGCAAAGATAGGTTGATTCCGTCTCATTGCTCTGAATAGACAGGGAAACCAGACCCGAAGGAGTCGCCACCAGAGGGAGCAACCCCTAACATCCCTCAGTCAATATTATAGCTGAGGACAGAAAACAAACTCAGAGAGCATTAAATGGAAATATAAATATAATAAATAGAAACTATCAACTCAAACTAAGAGTAACTAATTAATAACCACCCTTGCTGAGCCAAGGGAAATAGCCTCCTCAATTCCGGGTGGGGAGGATATTTCCACCTCCATCGCTGAAAACGAACATGTCACAGGTAAGACCAATGTTCCTTTTTCCAGGGATGGAGGTGGAAACATCTTATATCATAGGACTTACCAGAGCTACCCGACCAATGGTTAGGTGAACTGAGGCATATCACTTATGTGAGAACCACAAGTTGTGTCTTCCAAGGGAAGTCTCTTTTGACCCAACAGTGGTGGCATGTAAATGTGGAAGATGAAGGCCATGTCACTGTCCTACATTTATATAAGGTGGATGTGATTGTTGGTAGTGCAGAGGAAGTAGCTGAACTGTAAATGATCAACAACTGATCACAACAGAGTTATCCCAATCTTCTTGGAGTATGTTATTACTTCCAAGACAAGCCACAATTTTATCAACTCATTGTTTTGATTGTGACAAAAAGATAATGAAATAATTTCTTGAACCAAGGAATTAGAAATGTTGGGGGTTTTTTCCCATCACTGACCTGGCTTGGGTCAATGCTTTGGTTTAAATGAACCTTTAATGTTAACTTGTCAATTTGAATCAGAATTGAGCTGCTAGTAGTTGTGGTTGAAAACAAACACTTTTGGTTGTAGCTCAAGCCAGTTTATATCACACTAGATGAATCCCACACAGAAATGGGATTTAAAGTAGATTTAAAGAAGAATTAACCAACAAATGTGGGAGGTTTTTCACACAACATTTATGCAAAACAGAAATAACACGAAAATAAAGCAAAAGTAAAGGAGGCAAAAATGATACCTTTTTACATTCGGGAAGTTCTGAAAGTAAAAAGTGTCAGTTTTGTCCTCTTTACGTTAGCTTTATTTTTGCATTATTTTTGTTTTGCAGAAACGTTTGTGAAAAACCTCCCTCATTTGCAGTTTTTTTCTACTTCTAAAATCCCATTTCTGAGCGGGATTTAGCTAGTGTGATAAGGTCCTTGCACAGACACAGACACGCAGAGAGAGTTTAGGGCATGAAACTGACATTTTCAGTCTCATTTGAAGACAAAGCTGGGATCAAAAATGTAAAAACCAATCCATAGAGAAAGGTAGGATAATTTATGTCCTTCTGTCGAAGATGCTTTGATTGTGCTTTCTTGCATGGCAGAATGGGTTTGGATTGGATGGCCCTTGTGGGCTCTTCCAGCTTTATGATTCTATGAATCTATGAATAAATATATAAATCAATCCACAGGAAAGGCTGAAGAAGGGACATTTACAATCCTGAACTAAAGAGCTTCAATGACTCACTAAACTATAAATTGCAAGGTTCCACAGGATGCTGTTATGACAATTAAAGTGGAATCATAGTGCTATGACTGTGTAACATGAAAGGAAGGACTCTCAGTCTTTAAGTTCAGGTTCCTTACCCAAGGAGGACACGTTTTCATTGTTCTCCATCATCACCACTTCAAACAAGGCTCTCTGCTTTGAGTCCAGCAGTTGCCATTCCTCTTTGGTGAAGTACACCGCGACATCTTTAAAAGTCACCTGCAACACAAAGAAGCCCTCATCCAGAGAAGGAAAAAGCAAAAGGGGAGCAAAGCACAGGGTGCATCTCAAATATTATTTTATCCCTTCCCAATACAGATGGAGGGTGGTATGTCCAAATATTCAAGAGCAATTGCATATCTATTTTCCTGAACTATGTGAATGTTGAAGTGTAGAGTGTAATGAAGGGAGATTTTTTTTAGCACATGGAAACAGTACCACGTCGATCTTCCCAAACTACATTACCAATGTGTATAAACCTAAGGCAGACTCATCCAAATTGGCAAATGTTTTGATGTCCCAACCTCCATGGTCAATTTTTTTAGCACATAAGCCAGAGAACCCCTCAATAACAATAACAGAATATAAAAATATGAGAATATTCTTCACATAAAAAATGAGAACCACAAATGATAACATTAGAAGTTACTTCATTTCAGGATTGCTCAAAACCAGTTGCCAAAGTTCCCCCCCCCCCCCAATGGTGGACCAACCCTGTCTCATAACCCTGAGCTTAGTGCAAATGTAGGCATAGAGGTCTTCCTGACAGACTCTTGAGGGAGACTCTTGAGGACCATCATTGGCAGGAAGCACCAGCCCTGGCCCTGATTTCCTGGGATTGAAAGCAAGGACAAGATTATTTCTAACCTGCCCCTCTGATCGAGCAATCATATACAGTTAAAATAGTGCAATCTATACAATCCATACTCACCTCCCACCCCTTAAAACAAGATTAAACTAAGTCATAATTAAAACAGTATCGAAGTCTAAAAACAACACATCATTTTGAGATCCAAATATAGGCAGCCTCAGAGATGGAAAGAGGCTGGGGATTCATCAGGAGACGGGAGGATTAACTACTATCCAGATAGCCAGAAGCAGGGGTCAACTGAGCCACTGAAGACAGACTTTGGACCACCCATCCCATCCAAGATGGACAAAGGAAGAAGGAAGGAAGGAAAAAAACCATCAGCCCTTAGTATCAACTGTTGGGGATCACATGTTGAGAGCCCTCCTGATGGCTGAATTTGCAAAGGAAGGGGTGAATATTCATCTTCTTCAAGGTAATCTTTCCTCTGGCTTTCTCCAGAGCTCCATCTTTCCTTCTTTTGGTGGCCATCTTGGAGAAGGAACCAATTTACATTTACACAGTTCCATGGACCACCAAAAGGGAAAATCAATGATGCGAGACAAAATTAGATGCCTGTGCCTACAAGACAATATAACTAAATTGAGGCTGTCATACTTTGAATCATAGAATCCTAGGCTCGATACAGACAGACACTAACAGGCGTCCGGGCAGTGCCATTAGGGTTAATGAGCAGACAGCATTCGCACACTCATGAACTTTAACCTGTAATGGCACCGCTGCTATTATTATGTCTATATGTTAAAGTATTATGTTTTTATTTTTATTTTATTGATGTATTGTATATTTATGTTGTATATGTTGTACACCGCCTTGATCATTGGAAGGGCGGTATAAAAATAAAGATATTATTATTATTATTATTATTATTATTATTATTTAATGCCATTTAGATGGCATTCATAATGGCAGCCTCACAGCTGCGCAGTTGCGGTGGAGGAAAGGCGCCCAATGGAGCCTTTTTTTCCCACTCGTGCTGCAACTGCGGTGCAAAAAAAGGAGCAGGGAAACTGCGCTCCTTTTTTGCTGTGCAGCTTCACCGCAGTGTCTAGCTCCTGCGGTGAAGTTGTGCTGCAAAAAAAAAAAAACTGGCGCCAGACCGCCCCTTTTGGGCAGTCTGTATCACCCCATAGAGTTGGAAGAGACCCCAAGGGCCCTGATCCAGTCTAACCCCTTCTGTCATGCACAAACTCACCATCAAAGCATCCCTGCCAGATGGCCATCCAGCCTCTGCTTCAAGACTTCCAAGGAAGGAGACTCCACCACAATCTCCGAGAAAGTGTCTTCCACTGTTGAACAGCCATTACTGTCAGGACGTTCCTCCTAATGTTGAGGTGGAATCTTTTTTCCTAGACCTTGCATCCATTGCTCCATCTCCTATTCCCTGGAGCAGCAGAAAACAAGCTTGCTCCCACCTGAATATGACATCCCTTCAAATACTTAAGTAGGGCTATCATATCACCTCTTAACCTTCTCTTCTCCAGGCTAAACATCCCCAGCTCCCTAAGTCTTTCCTCATAAGGTGTGGTTTCAAGATCCTTCACCATCTTAGTTGCCCTCCTTTGGACCTGCTCCAGTTTCTCCACATGCTTTTTGAATTGTGGTGCCCAGAACTGGACACAGCATTTTTAGCTGCTGTATTGCACTGTTGACTCATGTTCAACTTGTGGTCCACTTGGACTCCGAGATCCTTTTCACATGTGGTCTCATTCAGCCAGATGTCCCCCATCCTATATCTGTGCATTTCATTTTTCCTCCCTAAGTGCAGAACCTTACATTTCTCTGTGTTGAATTTCATTTTGTTAGCTTTGGCCCAGCTTTCTAGTCTATTCAGGTCATTTTGAATTTTGATCCTGTCCTCTGGGGTATTAGCTACTCCTGCTAATTTGGTGTCATCTGCAAATTTGAAAACTAGGCTCTCAATAATTTCATCCAAGTCATTAATAAAAATATTGAATAGCACTGGGCCCAGTACAGAACCCTGTGGGACTCCACTGGTCACTTCTTTCCAGGCTGAAAAGGAGCCATTGTTGAGCATCCTTTGAGTTCGGCCAGTCAACCAGTTACAAATCCATGTAAGAGTTACCTTGTCTAGCCCACATTTTACAAGCTTGTTTGCAAGAATGTCATGGGGAACCTTGTCAAAGGCCTTACTGAAATCAAGATATACTATATCCACAGCATTCCCTTCATCTACCAAACTGGTAATTTTATCCAAAAAAAGAGATCAGATTTGTCTGGCAAGACTTGTTTCTCTGAAACCCATGTTGGCTTTTTCTGATTATGGCATTCCCTTCTAAATGTTCACAGACTCTGTTTAATTATCTGCTCTAGAATCTTTCCTGGAATTGATGTCAGACTAACTGGGCGATAATTGTTGGGATCCTCTTTTTTCCCCTTTCTGAAGATGGGGACAATGTTTGCCCTCCTCCAGTCTGGTGGGACTTCTCCTGTTCTCCAGGAGTTCTCAAAGATTAATGTCAATGGTTCCGATATTACATTTTCCAGTTCTTTTAATACCCTTGGATGTAGTTCATCTGGTCCTGGAGACTTATATTAATTTAGGTTAACCAAGTATTCCTGTACTATCTCTTTACTTATTCTGTGCTGAAATTCCCCTGTTCTGTCTTCTTCCCCATTATCCTTAGGTTGAGCACCCTCTGCCTTTTCTGAGAAGACTGAAGCAAAGAAGGTGTTGAGCAATTCTGCCTTTTCTCTGTCCCCTGTTAGCATTTTGCCATCTTCTCCACGCAGTGGCCCAACCGTTTCCTTCTTCTTCCTTTTGCTTCGGACATACCCAAAAAAAGCCCTTTTTATTGTTCTTAACCTCTCTAGCCAGCCTGAGTTCATTCTGCGCTTTGGCTTTTCTGACTTTACCCCTATATGTGCTGGCTATTTTTTTGAATTCCTCTTTCGTTATTTCCCCATTTCTCCATTTCTTATACATGTTCCGTTTAAAACTTAGCTCAGTTGAAAGTTCCTTAGTCATCCACCCTGGCTTCTTGAGATATCTTCCATTTTTGTTCCTCATTGGAACTGTTTGAAATTGCGCCTTCAGTATCTCCTTTTTGAGAAACTCCCATCCGTCTTGAACTCCCTTCTCTTTTAGTTTTCCTGACCATGGGATCACCCCCAGTATTTCTCTAAGTTTATTGAAATCAGCTCTCCAAAAGTCTAGAGTGTGTGTCTGACTATGCCTGGCTTCCCCTTTCCACTGTATAACAAACTCCAGGAGAACATGGTCACTTCCCCCTAAGGATCCAACCATTTGCACTCCATTGACTAGGTCATCCCTGTTGGTTAAGATCAGATCTAAAATAGCTGATCCCTTTGTTGCCTCTTCCATCTTTTGGACAATGAAATTGTCTTCCAGGCAAGTGAGGAATTTGCTAGACCTTGAGGATTTGATTGAGTTTGAATTCAAGCTAATGTCAGGATAGTTGAAGTCCCCCATCACTACTACATCTCTCCTTCCTGATTGTGTGGTCATCTGTTCTAGAAAGGCATCATCCATTTCCTCTGTCTGACTTGGGGGTCTGTAGTAGACTCCCACAGTAACATCCCTGTTGTTTCTGTACCCTTTAATTTTTATCCAGATGCTGTCCACCTGGCTTCCAGTACTGATATCCTGGATCTCTTCACTGGTGTAAATATCCCTGACATTTAATGCTATGCCCCCTCCTTTCCTGTTCGGCCTGTTTCTCTTAAAAAGTTTATATCCCTCTATTTCTACATTCCAATTGTGAGACTCATCCCACCAGGTTTCAGTGATGCCTATTATATCATATTTGCTTTGTTGTGCTAGGAGTTCAAGTTCATCCTGTTTATTTCCCATACTCTGTGCATTAGTGTAGAGACATCTAAGAACATGTGTTCCCTTTACTTGCTGCCTGTGCAAATTTTTTTGCTTCTCACTGTTGGGTCCTTGCACTGTTTGCCTTGTTCCCTCTATGTCATTTTGATTATTTTCTCCAGCCCTTTTGCCTTCCATAATAATGTCTCCCTCCCCCATATAACTCAGTTTAAAGCCCTCCTTATCAGATTTTTGAGACTATTGGCAAAAACGTTTTTGCCAACTGGCGTGTTCCCTTGTCACAACTTTGGCAGTGTGACATGGCATCATATGCAGTTTGGGAGGATCCAGGTTTCTTTTGTGTTCTTCGTTCCTCCTTTGTGGTGGATCCCTCAAGATAACCTGGGATAGGCAAATAGTTTAAGACCCAGTTACAAGCTTGCTGGACATGCCTCCCTACCAGGTAGGAAGGTACATTGTAGTTTATATTCATTGTAGTATCACAGAGGTGTCATGGCTGTCACTCCAGGTTACTCGATATTCTCCCTATATTCAAATATCCCAAAGTGTTGTAGTGAGATATTTAGCCTTCCCTGTGTGAGAGTCTGAATATCACTGGACCTAATATTTTGACTTTTTCTAATTTCACTATGTGGTGAAACACTCAAAAAGCATTATTCAGGTCTATACCAGGTAAAAGAAAAAAAAAAAACTAATCAACATACTGCACATATATTTCAGCAACACCATTTATTTAAAAAGGTTAGCCCTTGGGTGATTTAAGTTATGATTCTTTGTTGGTAAGAATTTGGTGAAAGTGCAGTAGTCGAGGGTTGTACTTGGCAAATTGTTCATCAGCAAGATCAGCATCCTTATATTGCAAAAGCTCTGAAACAAAAAAAGATAGGCAATGGGGGGGGTGAGGTTTAATCTCAGATATTTAATAGGTGAAACAATAAGCAACTTGTTATTGACTTATTGACAAGCACACAATAGCTAACCTGTTGTTGTGTTTGTTTTGTTTTTTTAAAGTCAGTTTCTGCCTCATGGATTTTACTTAGTCTTTCTTACTTTTTACTTACTTACTTACTTAAAGGAATGCCTCTTCCTACATAATCTGCCCTGCATTCTCAGGACATCAGGAAAAAACGTATTAGAGCATCCTAATACTAGATTGAAAACAACTTCTAATAGAACATTTACCACTGTGGCCCCTAGACTCTGGGACAGCTTACCGGAAGAGATCTGTCTTATCTCCACCTTAGACGCCTTTAAGCAGGCAATTAAGACGGATCTCTTCCGGCAGGCCTATCCACCTGACCTCATATAGCTGATGACAGGGAATATCCCACTTCTGAATAGGACACTATGGATTAGATGATGTTTTACCATTCTACAGGTTGGCAATAATATTAAAAGATGCAATTATTTTATGATTGATTGTATTTTAATGTATTTTATCCTGTATCTCATATATTTTGTTGTAATCCCACCTCGATCCGTAGAGAGAGGTGGGAAATATAAATAAAATTATTATTATTATTATTATTATTATTATTATTATTTCCTTTTATGGCTTTTTGTCATCCAATTGGTTATTTCTGGTCCCCTATTTAACATAGACTGGTTTTGGTCTACTCTTGTATATATGGTGGTTGTTCAGTGTTTTAAATCCAATTGGTAGTCCCATCTAAAATAGATCCATTCAATTAATGCCTGAATTGGATGTTAATACTACTTGAATTTGGGTTAATTGGGACTCACAGGTGGTTTTAGACTGATGCATCCAACATCTCTACTTCTTTGTCTTCCTTGTCATCACTACCTGTCAGACCCATGTGCATGGTTCTTTCATGATGCTATGATATCATGCTGAAACAATGATATAATGCTGTGATAACCTGATGAATTATTGAGAGGATGGATATGGGGAATATCAAAGGGTATTGTATATTAATCAAGTGGACAATCTGGGCATGGGAACAAACAGAGTGGCAAACGGCACAGGATTAAAATTTATAGTTTTTATCACCCTACCTTTCCTGCAAGAGGATTTGGTTTGAAAAGGAGGGGTACTCATTTTCCTCTCTTAAGGGTGATTGAATGATAAACATGGGAGGGAGAAAAGGGGACACAAAAGGTTGCTTTGATCAGGGTCAAAGGTTGGGTGCCAACAGCCAGAAAGGTGTGGGGGCTGGATAGTTTGAATTCTAATACTATGGTAGAAGGAAGAGATCCTCAGTTTCAGCAAAGACACTCTACTTGCACCTTCTTTTCTAATGCCTGAAATAAATGTCTTTTGTTTTCTTTAAAAATTAGAGGCGTTTCTGTCCATTGGAAACTGGGTTAGCTGATTCTGACACTACCACTATGGCTGAAAATCCCTGATTATTTTGTTTTTTCATGCAAGAATCATTATTATTATTGTTGTTGTTGTTGTTGTTGTTATTATTAATAATAATTATCCTTTATTTATATAGCGCTGTAAATTTACACAGTGCTGTACATACAATCTTAAATTAGACGGATCCCTGCCCTCAGGCTTACAGTCTAAAAGAGACAACACAAAAGGAAGAGGGGAAGGTGATGGGAAAGGGGGTGAGGTGCGGTGGTTCTTCTCTCCCTTTGGAGCCAGGACCAAGGCAGATGGACTGGAGGGAGGGCATGGCTTCTTAATACAAAGTTAAAAGGAGGCATCCTGGGGCGGATGGCACAGTCCTGGGAAAGCTTCCCTAAATAATATAGTCTTTAACTCAGTTTTGAACCTGGTTAGGGAAGTGATGAGGCGTGCATGTGGGGGAAGAAGGTTCCAGGAGTGAGGGGCAGCAAGTGAGAAGGGACGAATCTGGGACAGGGCAGTGGAAATCCTTGGCTGGGACAGGAGACCTTGACTACCAGAACGGAGGGTACAAGAAGGAGTGTGAGGAGAAAGAAGTTCAGACAAGGAAGGAGGGGCCAGTCTGTGGAGGGCTTTGAAAGTCAATAACAAAAGCTTGTACTGGATGCGGAAGGGGAGGGGGAGCCAGTGAAGGGAAGATAAAAGAGGAGAAACATGGTCAAAGCGGCGAGCAGATGTGATAATACGTGCAGCTGAGTTCTGGACAGAGATTAAAGGATGGAGATGAGAGAGAGGAAGCCCTGTCAGAAGGAGGTTACAATAATCTAGTCGTGATACCACTAGGGCATGGACCAGAGTCTTGGCGGTGGAGGCTGAGAGGAAAGGACGGATTTTAGCAATGTTGTAAAGAAAGAATCTACAGGTCTTGGCAGTGGCCTGAATCTGGGGAGTAAATGACAGTGAGGAATCAAAAATGAAGCCAAGACTGCGGGCTTGCTGAACCGGCTGAATAGAAATGCCGTCAACAGAAACAGAAAAGGAGTATTGAAGGGTTGGCTTAGGTGGGAAGACGAGAAGCTCTGTCTTAGACATGTTGAGCTTCAAGCGCCGATGCCGCATCCACTGAGAGATGGCAGTCAGACAAGAGGAGACTTGCTGTTCGAGCCCCGGCGAAAGGTCAGGGGTTGAAAGATACAGCTGAGTGTCATCGGCATACAGATGATAGGAGAAACCAAAAGAACTGATGAGTTTACCAAGGGACAGTGTGTAAAGAGAGAACAGAAGGGGACCCAAGACAGAGCCCTGAGGAACTCCAACAGATAAGGGGACAGAGGAGGAAGTCTGACCACCTGTGACCACGGCAAAGGATCTGTCCGACAAGTAAGATTTAAACCAGTTGAGAACAGAGTCGGAGAACCAGAGGTCAGAAAGTAAGTCAAGCAAGAGACAGTGGTCCACGGTGTCAAAGGCCGCAGCAGACAGATCTAGAAGAATGAGAATAGAGTAGAGGCCATTATTGCTTTGATCAGGATCAAAGGTTGGGTGGGGTAGAATCATTATTACAGTTTTCTTTCTGCTACAGGAGTGTGTAATGTTTTCCATGTATCTGAGCATTCCTGGGGAAGAGAAGGTTAAGATATGACATGATAGCCCTATTTAAATATTAGAAAGGCTGTCTTATTGAGGATGGTGCAAGCTTGTTTTCTGCTGCCCAGGACTAGGACACAAAACCATCAATTCAAACTCAAGAGATTCCACCTAAGCATTAGCAAGAACTTCCTGATGGTAAGAGATGTTTGACAGTGGAATTCCCTGCTTCACAGTGTGGTTAAAGGGCTCAACAGATGGCCCCTAAGGGGTGACTCCATGCTGAGGGCCACAGCAACCATACACTGAGGCCCCGATCTGGCCTTTCCTGGGATCAAAAAGAATCCACAAAGAGTGGCTTGTTTTTGCACTGCAGAAAGGGTGCTCTAGACATGATGGTGGCAGCTTATTGCTGCTTCTTTGGCAGAGCATGTTTAAACCATATGGTAGGCCACACAGCATGATGCCAGCATTGGGGGCAGTGGGTGGGCAGCATGCACATGCCATTCCCCCATGCTGCACCCATGCCAGTGTATAACACCAGTCTGTACAGGCAGCCAGTCTCCTTCTTTGGAGGTTTTTAAACAGAGGCTGCATGACCATCTGTCAGGACACAGGAGTGATTTGATTGTATCTTTCTTTCTGGAAGAAAGGATGGACTGGATGGCCCTTGTGATCTCTCCTAGCTGTCTGATTCTATGATTCGATGTATTTGATTTTCTGTACATATTATATAGGGTTTTGCAGAGTAAAAAGCCCATTTCCTGCACATGAAACCCATTCATCCTAGAAAAATGTGACATTTGTGCAAAAAAGAGTCACATATTAGGCAGAAAAATACTCCGGAACATTTCAGGGTATTATAACACAGAGAGAAAAAAGCACAAAAGTCTTACTGCTCTCTTACTCTTCCTGGCAAGGATTACAGACTGCCAAAATACCAATTTTTCAAATAGGAAATGAATAACCAAAAATATTCTCTTAATCCCTAACCACCACCACTCTTGCTACTCTATGTGTAGCATGGAATGGTCTAGATATCTTCAAGACAGAGGAAGCTAAAATAATCAGACTGTGGAATTACCTCTCTTGGCAAAAAGTTAGTCATTCCAGTAATACAGCATTTTGCTCACATAGAGATAGACCAGCCAACACAGACAATTGTTGCTGGTTTTTTGTGTGTTTTCAAGTCATTTTCAACATATGGCATCCCTAAAATGGACCTATTGCAGTTTTCCTGGCAAGATTTATTCAGAGTGGGTTTGCTTTTCCTTTTCTCTGAGATTCATAGAGTGTTATTGCCCAAGGTCACTCAATAGGTTTCCATGGCGAAGCATAGACTTGAACCCTGGTCTCCAGAGTCATAGTCTAACATCCAAACTACTGTACTACACCACTCTAACTTTCAGCCCAGACCATGGCATGACTTATTTTTCTTAGGCAGGAAAACAAATTTCCCCAGCACATAGGACTGAGTGTGTATCTTATTTCACTTATTTTGCAATGGTGTAAACATTACCCAAAAGAATTTTGACTTACTTTTGACAGCATACCTCAGGGCAGTGACATACTCCAATTTTTCTCATGACAGGCCCAGTACATTTTTTAGGCATTACACATTTACCTCCATTCCACCTACATTGGAATGGTGTCTCTATTTCACAAAGCCCTGAAGAAAACAAGAAAGAAGACAAGTCCATTTGTCAAGAGTCACAAACAAAATGAAAAGTCAGACATCACTGGACTCTAATTTATGGTGGCACTATCACAGAGGTTTCAGAACAAGATTTATTCAGAGGAAGTTTTCCATGGTCTTCTGCTCAAGGTCATCAGTGGAATTTCATGGCTAAACAGGGATTCCTACCTTGGTCTCCCAGAGTCCTAGTCCAGCACTTAAACTATTACACCACATGGGCCCTCTAAGCATCACTATACATCTTTAAACCCAAGAGAATGTGAGCAAGAGATCATGGTGCATTGTTGTAACAAAGAGAAGCAGCCATAAAGGCTAAGTCTCCCTTATGCAAAATGCCTGGGACCAGAGGCATATTAGATTTTGGATTTTGGGGGGGTTTTGGAATATCTGTATTTGTATATAAGGTACATCATGAGATCTCTTGGAATGGGAACCAAGTCTAACACAAAGTCCATTTATGTGTCTTACACACCTTATACACATAGCCTGAAGGTAATAGTATGCAATATTTTTAATCGTTTTGTGTAAAGTCTATGTGCATTGCACCCAGGCCCATAGCTAGTCCTTTGGGGGCCCTGGGGCAGAAAGTACATTCGAGGATAATAATAATAATAATATGATTTATTTCTATACCGCCCTTCCATAGATCAGGGCGGTGTGCAGCATATAAAAAACAGTAGGACATAAAAACCATTAAAACAAGCCGGTAACAATAAAACAATAAAAGCAGTAAAACCAGTAAGACAATAAAATCACAATAAAATCACAATTCTCCATATAAGTGCTAGTGCATATGCCGCAGCAGAACAGTGGGTGGCATTACAACAGGCAGGTAAATAAAAGTCCATTCAGCGGTAAGCCTGGTTAAATAAATAGGTCTTTAAGTCCTTTTTAAATTGAGCAAGGGAGGGGGACAAGCGGAGATCGATAGGTAGAGAGTTCCAGAGACAGGGGGCAGAGATGGAATATGCCCTCTTCGTCGTACTCGCCAATCTAGTCTCCGGAACTCTCAGTAACCGCTGACCAGATGACCTAAGTGTGCGGGGCGGATTGTATGGGGAGAGACGGTCCTTCAGGTACCCTGGACCCAAGCCATATAGGGCTTTATAGGTAATAACCAGCACTTTGTACTGAGCCCGGAAGCGAATCGGCAGCCAGTGAAGGTCTTTCAGAATTGGTGTTATATGGGCGGCCCTGGGAGCACCAGTGACCACCCGCGCTGCCATATTTTGGACCAGTTGTAGCTTCCGAGTGTGATACAAAGGCTGCCCCATGTAGAGCGCATTGCAGAAGTCCAACCGAGAGGTTACCAGAGCGTGTACTACGGTTTCAAGGTCCCTCCGGTCCAGGTAGGGACGCAGCTGGCGAATCAGCCGAAGCTGA
Source organism: Urosaurus nigricauda (assembly GCA_034509955.1). Lineage (NCBI taxonomy): Eukaryota > Metazoa > Chordata > Lepidosauria > Squamata > Phrynosomatidae > Urosaurus > Urosaurus nigricauda. The sequence continues at coordinate 372,251,779 of JAOEGL010000001.1, read as the reverse complement.
TAACAGGTGCTCCTGACCGTCGCGTCCACCTGAGAAGTCAGATGGAGCGACGAATCAAGGAGCACCCCCAGACTGCGTACTGTGTCCTTCACGGGGAGCGTGACCCCGTTCAGGACAGGTGGAACCACCTCCATCCCTGGACCGGGAGAACCTATCGCCAGTACTTCCGTTTTCTCTGGATTCAGGCTGAGTCTGTTTTCCCTCATCCAGTCCATTACCGATTCCAGACAGGCCACGAGAGGAGCGACGCCATCCCTGGTCACTGCATCAGTCGGAGACATAGAGAAGACTATTTGGGTGTCATCAGCGTACTGATAACACCGCGCCCCATGCCTCCGGATGATCTCTCCCAGCGGTTTCATGTAAATGTTAAAGAGCATGGGGGACAGAATGGCTCCTTGAGGAACCCCAGATGTAAGGGCCCTCTTATCGGAGCAAACGTCCCCCAGCTGCACCATCTGGAACCTCCCAGAGAGGTAGGACCGGAACCACTGGAGCGCAGTGCCCCCGATTCCCACCTCTGCCAGGCGTTCCAGAAGGATACCATGGTCGATGGTATCGAAAGCCGCTGAGATGTCCAAGAGCACCAACAGGGACACGCTACCCCTGTCGATGCCCAGACGGAGATCATCGACCAGGGCGACCATGGCAGTCTCAACCCCATAGCCCGCCCGAAAACCGGTTTGAAATGGATCTAGAAAATCCGTTTCGTCCAAGATCGATTGAAGTTGGAATGCAACCGCCCTCTCGATCACCTTCCCCAGAAATGGCAGCAGCGAGACTGGCCGATAATTATTATGAACCAGGGGGTCGAGGGAGGGCTTTTTCAATAACGGTCTTACAATGGCCAATTTAAGATGGTCAGGAAATTGTCCCACCCTCAAAGATGTATTAATAATTTGGCGTAACAGCAAGGTTACCGCCAATCCCCCCTGGGCCACTAGCCACGAGGGGCAGGGATCGAGAGAGCAGGTTGTCTTCCGAACACTTCTAAGGATCTTGTCCACATCCTCGGTACCGACAGACTCAAACTGATCCAGTACAACAGAGTCCACGGAAGCTCTAGACGCCTCTATTCTGGGTTCTGCTTCAATTCTGGCGTCCAGACCTTCGTTTATCCGAGAGATTTTATCCGCGAAGAAGTTGTTAAATTGGTCACAGCAGGCCTTGGTTGGTTCAAGGATCTGGTTCGGGGCAGGAGGGAGCTGAGTTAGCTCCCTCACTACCCTGAACAACTCTGCTGGACGCGACTCCGCGGACGCGATACGAGCAGCGAAGAACGAGTTCTTAGCTGCTTGTATCGCCTCTCCATAGTCCACCAAAAGGAGATCTAGGAGAGCCTTGTCGGATAAACGCTGGTGTTTCCGCCAGGCGTGCTCTAGTCGTCGCAGGACCCGCTTCCTTGCCCGGAGATCTTCCGTGTACCAGGGCTTCCTTTTGGAAGCAGGCCTGAGAGGGCGCTTGGGAGCGATACTGTGTATAGCCCTAGAGAGATCCGTATCCCAGGTGTTAACTAGGGCATCAACAGTGTCGCCGTCACTTCCAACCATAAACCCCTCTAGGGCTTCTTGGAACCTATCAGGTTCCATCAGCCTTCGAGGGTGGACCATTCTAATAGGTCCGCCACCCCCGGAGGGGATCTGGGTAGATGTCTTGATGCTTGCCTCAACCAAGAAATGATCCGTCCATGACAGGGCGGAAGTGTTGGTGATTTCCGCCCACGGATTTTCCATGTCCGTACAGAAGACCAAATCGAGTGTATTCCCCGCACAATGCGTTGGACCCGAAACCAACTGAGACAGGCCCATGGCTGTCATGGTCTCCATGAATTCCCGAGCCGCACCAGATGGAACATTGTTGACCGCGAAGGGGATGTTGAAGTCTCCCAGGACTAGAAGCCTGGGGGACTCCAACATCAGCTCCGAGACCAACTGTGTCAGCTCGTTAAGGGAGTCTGTTAGCGCACGGGGTGGCCGGTAGACCAACAGAATCCCTAGACTGTCTCTAGCCTTCAGGGTCAGGTAAATACACTCGATATAGGTGGTCTGACGGACATGGATCCCATATTTTTTAATGTCAGAACATACTTGTATGGTTATGTATGTGTTTTACTATACATTGGACCTTATCAGACGTTGGAAATTGGAAGTATAATCTAATGGCAATCTGAACGCAATCATGGGGTTTCACATTATTACGAATTAAAGTATTTCACACAAATTTGGGCAAAAGGGAAGTCATTCTGAACGCAATCATGGGTTTTACCTTATTGCGAATTAAAGCATCTCACACAGTTTTGGGCAATGGGGGGGGGGTCATTTTTGGGTAATGGGAAGTCATTCTGAACACATTCTGAATGCAATAGGAATTCACGTAAATTCGCTAAACTAGCAAATTCACGTGAATTCAAATTGGCTCAATTCGCAATAAAGAGAAATTCCTCCCATCTGATAAGGTCCATTGGCAGTTAGGGATGAAGGGAAAAGCAACACGGCCTGGCAGACATCATGGGCGAGTCTATTTTTTTCAGGTATGGGGGAGGGAACTGTGAGTTATAACTGAGGAGCAGATTAATTTCTCTAAACCTCACTCGCGGTTAACTCATTAAACTCAAGAAGATTTAAACACTATTTTAACAGATGTTTTTGTGGAAAAGAAAATTGGGTGAGCCTGGGGCCAATTCTAGGGCTCAGTAGGGCAGAGTGTTCGCACATTCCCAAGTCCTACCACATGCTGTGGGTGCCATCCTTGTGCACTGTCTTTTGCACAGGGCATGTGTCAATGATGTGGCTCATGCGCCACATCCTAATGGCACGTCGCACAAGCGACATCACAGCGCCGCTCTAGGGCATTTATGGTGCCTCTGTTGTGATGGACAAAGTAGCTGTGTTTCTTTGGGGGCTCCTTTGGTTTGGGGCCCCAGAGTGGTGCCCCAGTTGCCCCAGCCTAGCTATGGGCCTGATCACCATTAGAACTCAAAGGTGTCACTATCTCAGACATCCATTAAAAAAGTTTTAGTCTTTGGACTACTTCAGATTTTGGAATTCGGGATAAAGGAGACAACCTGTACTGGAGGAGAAGGGGGAAGATGAAACATGGCCAGTGAGGTGTAGAAGATAGAGATAGAAAGAATATTCAAAGGCTTGGGAGATAAAATATACACAGACTTTCTAGCCTGTTAGGAAACTCTGACAAAGAGAATCCTTTTGAACACCCTTTTCTGGTTTTATTTTCTCCCTAAATCTTCAAATAGACTTGGAAGGACATACCTGCTACCCAATCCAATGTCACCTGCCCAGTGACTTGGTCATATGGTGACTATGATGACTTGGGAAGACCAGAAGACACTGGGGATTGTTTTAGCTATCTTTTGAGACCTGACATATAATTGTGATCCATCCTCCAGGACCTGAGGAGCACCTGAAGGAGATCTGAGAGTATGTCTCTCATCTTGGTACATTAGCTATCTGAACATAGCCAGTTGTAGTTCTCAACTGCACTTCACCCCAGCCACTGCATGTCTTTGTTGGAAGAGAAGGGATGCAGCAAAATATTATCACCAGCTGCTGCTGCTGCTGATGGTGCAGGCACTTTCCAGGAGGTCCTGAAGCATGACATAATTATCATGCACTAGGAATCAGAAAAGAGCTTGTAATAATCCACCTTCTCCCCAGCCTCTATATGGTTGTGTTGCAGGACAGGAAAAAGGTGATTGGGAGGGGAGGCTTTCTTCCCCCCTCTACCAAAACGCCTCAGTTTTCAAAAATATTCCTACAGCGGGGATAAAACTGACTCAATGAACCATTTCCCCCTGTGGGAATAAATTATTTAAGTATGCACATCCCTAAAGGAGGTAACAATTTCAACAATGCCCCCTCAAGATTTCCTAATGTCCCAATTTCCTAAAGATTCAAGCCTAGAGTATGCATGAAACCATGTGAGCCCAGACCAAGACTGGATCATCTTTGGGAGGCTCTTAATGTTTCCATGTGTTGTTATTTCTGTGACATATCTTCCTTTTGTCCCCCTCCATTGTGCTTTCATCAGATTTGAGAGACAGAGCAGAGCCTTTCTATATGATATTAGGGTTGAAGGAATCTGTTATGTTGGAAGATAGGAATTTTGTCTTACCTGGCGCAGACAGCAGAACCCAGGTAAAAAGAACGGGGAAGATTAGTCCAGTGATCTCCATGGGATTTATTTGTTTGATTGTTTATTTGTTTATTTATATATTTGGTTTTATCATTGCGGTGAATTTGATTTTCATTTCCCAGTCAATCCAGGTGAAGTGGCAGAGGTTCTCAAAAGAAGCAAGGGAAGCAGCTGAGATTTATTCCAGATAAGGCAAAGGGGCTAAACCTGATTGAGAAGGCTGGCTCCTCCCTCAGATGATCACATAGGCATTCCATGGGTGCATGGCAGGCATTGTGGAGCAAAGTTATTATTCCTTTCTTATAGGGAAACTGATTTGATGCTTCAGGACAACCTGTAGTAGCTGATAAATTCATTCAGTTATAAAATGTGATGTGCACATACAAGCCATTGTTTTTACCTTCGCTCATCACAGGCATCTTAGAATTTATTTTTTTTAAAAAAAACCCCTCTTAACAAATGGTGAAGCAATGCCACTAAAAGAAACACACACACACACACACACACACACACACTGCTGCTTCTCACTACCAGTAAGTCCCATTTCATCTGGTCCTTGGAAATAACACTAAAAATCTTAATCTTCCTCTTCAGGTTTTCAGATCAGGTCATGAACCTATGGTGGGATCTGTCATTCTTTCTAAAGAAGCACAATCCAGGTGTTGTGTTTTGAGAAGTATTCCCATGGTAACCTATCAATGGCAGGACAAATACTGTTTTCAAAGCTAGTCCAGATTGCATCTACCTACCTGAGTAGGAGCAGGTATTGAAGGTACTAACATCTTTACTGTGCTTCTCAGTTTCAAGGGCAAAGTGAAACAACAGTGGACAGCAGATGTTTGACTTCTCAGAAACATCTCATCAACCCCTTAAAAAGGAGATTCTGGGATCAGAGGCATCCCTGATGTCACTCAGTATGGAAGTAGGCTGTTGGGGATGGGTGGTGGCAGCATCTGAAAAGGCACACTGGCCCTTTGCCACTGCAGTGGCTCCCTTCTCAGGAGGAAGCTGCCATCACAGTGAAGCCAAAAGAAGCACACTTGTCCCTTCATACCCCACAGCGGGAAGGGGGCACAAATGGGTTTCATCATTCTTCTGAGGTGTCACCTGGTGTGGACCACTCTCCGTGCACCGCACCACTGCCTGGAAGGGTTAGACCATTCATCTAATCAATAAATTATTCTTCACTGCTTTTCTTTCCAAGAAGATGCTATACTATCTTCATGTGTGGAGTGACACTTTGTTTGTGGTGAACAGACTTTGTGTTGAATTGCAATGTTGCACAAGTGAATGTACAACCACATGTACATGCAAATCTGCACATCTGCACATACTTTTATTTTATTTTATTTATATCCTGTTTTTCTTCTGTCATGGGATCCAATGTGGCTCACATAAAGGCTAAAACAAGTTAAAGATACTACATGTATAACTCTGCTTCCATAACCATGAACTGAATATGAATGTGCTTTTAAACCATTTCTGAAGGGGAACATACACATGCACGAGACATCCACAGTATTCCATGTGCTATACATTAAACACAGAGTAGAAGGCACAAAGATCTTGACAAAGGAAACAAGGAAATCATAAACAGCTACTTAGAATGAACATGAGGTTCTTTGGGCACATTATTCTGAAAGTAATGAGCGCAGTATGCAAAGCCAGTGGAAAAGAGATAAGAGATAGAAACAAAGGCTGCCATTTGAGTACAGGTTGAGTCTCCCTTGTTCATAATTTCAAAATCTAAAATCTTCCAAAAACCAAAACGTTTTTCATGAATGGCTCAGATAGTGACATATTTGCTTTGTGCCAGCACAATGTTTTTCATGCAAAAAATATTTAAAATGTTGCATAAAATTACCTTTAGTGTATGTGTATATGAAACATACATGAATTTTGTGTTTAGACTTGGCTCCCATCTCCAAGATATTTCATTAATTACGTTTAAGCAAATACAAGTATTCCAAAATCCCAAACATTTCTGGTCCCAAGCATTTCAGATAAAGGATATGAACATTTTAGGATATGGAGCAAATCAAATCATATGTTCTTCTAGATTGGTGTGGAAAGGTGGATGATCCACACACACACCCACACACTGATTCCATTAAAAAGAAATACATTCTGGGTTATTCCTCCCCTTCAGGCATACACTCCAGATGGTTCAGTCACTGCATGATAAAGCATTTTGATTCCTACAAGTTCTCTACATACATGCCTTAGAAATCTTCCAGAAACCAACTTTCAAATTAGTCCTGAAGCAGCCAATAGAAAATGAGAAACATCACTTTCAGTTTCACATTTGGTTGATCTTTACCAGATTTTGGGAGTTCTGGCAAATGTCTAAGGCACAATGGAGGGCTTGGGGAAATGTTTTTCAGTAGATTTGAGTCGTTGAGGGTGGATAGCATAAATTGCCTAGAGAAATTTTTTTGGGTGGGGTGCAGGTGGAGGGCTGGGAGCTTTAAAGGTCATTCTTCACACACCTCTGATACAGATCATGTCTACAGTGACTGGCAGTATTTTTCTAGTCTTTCGGATCAGAATCTTTCTCAGCCTTATACTGTAGACTGAAGCTAGGCATTTGCCATTAAATCGGCTTAGAGTTATGGCTAACCTATGAATGAGAGACCTCCAAGAGCCTTGATCATCAATTGCTCTGTTCAGCTCCTGCAATCTTGACTGTGACTTTCTTGATTGAAGTGTTGTCTCTCTCTTTTCCTACTGCCTTCTATTGTACCACACATTATCATCTTCTGTGATTGGTCATGTCATCTCACGGAAAGTTCAACGGACTCAGTTTAGTCATCTTTGCTTCTAATCAATTCAGAACTTATTTTCACTAAGACCCATTCATTTGTTTCTAGTATTCAAAAAACTCTTCATCAGCAGCCCATTTCAAATGAGTTGATCTTTTACCTGTCAGATTTCTTAGCTATCCAGATTAGACAACCATACTGTCAGAACAAAAAATGGTTTTGGTCCTGTTATTGTGGATGAAATTGGGAAATGTATATATAAAGTTTGTATTGGTTGTGATGTGTATATGTGTGTGTGTGTGATATGTATTAGGCAAGTTTGAATTTTGGTGCCATTTTCAAAGAACATTTTGGATGAGTTTTACTGCAGTTGCCTGGCAGAAACCAAAGGCTGCATAGCAGTTATCAGGCAGAAATCAAAAGGTTACATTACAGTTAGCAGGCATAAAACAAGAGGTTGTAGTACAGTTACCAGTCAAAAGTCAAAATCTTACGTTGCAAATAGGTGGGGCTAGGTAGTTCCAGTCTATATATAGTCAAAATGGCAGGGAATGTTAGTACCAAGTTAAATGCTGGCTGATCACTATTGTCCTAACTGACCTTCTGTCCTCTTCCTCAACAAAAGAGCTGTCAACAAAACATTCTGATTCAGAACCAGTCTTGGTAATTTTCAGACTCAGATCCCTGGTTCCTTTCAAGTACCACACTATCCATTTGAGTGCTGCCCAGTCATTCCAGCTTGGTTTGGATACTCTCCTACTTAATAGACCGACATAAAAGCTAATATCTGGCCTGGTGTGGTTTTCTATGAAGAGCAGACTATCAACCAGCAAGTGATATAGTCCTGGCCTATCAAATAGTAAATCACATTCACTCTTGATGAAATCTGTGGTCATGGGTGTCTTAGCCATCTTAGCATCAGTTAAATCACATCTTGCAATCATCTGATCAATCCCTGCCTTTTGGCTTAAGAACATTTCCCCTTCTATTGTTTCAGGCATCTCAGGTCCTTTACTTTGATCTTGCTCTCTAAATATGATCTCACAGTATCAATCATAACTAGGTTTCTATCTGCAACTGCCAGATCATCAACAGAAATTATGGGTATGACTAATTAATCACCAACTTCTCTGGTGTAGACACAGGCATCAATTACACTTCTAGAAAATCCTAGCCCACACAATTCTTTATGAATGCAAAGGTTCCTATACATTCTTTCACAGCAGAAGGGGGTCCTTGGATGGTCCTTGAGGGCCCCCCCCCCCAACTCTAACATTTCTTTTTGGGGCTGCAACCAAAGTTTATTGTTGAGATTGGGGTTGTGTGTGTATGTGTGTGTGTGTGTATGTGTGTGTGCCTTCAAAGTTTTTTTCAAGCAGAGGAGTGTTCTTTAAACCTCTGCCAAACTTCCTTTTCACATGCTAACTGAGTTTGAAATACAAATTAAATTAGCACCAACACACATAATTAGTGTAAATGTTTGCCTTGTCTTTTACTGTAATTCAGGAAATCTGTGAAAAATACTTCTCTTGCCGCTGACAGGGAGAGACAACATAACCTTTTGCAAGTGGGACTTTTGAAATGATTTTTTTAAAAAAAATGCCAAACTATCCTCAGCTGAGCAATGGGGGCTTGTGGTTATATGCTGATTCTCTTCTTTCTCAGCCATTGTTGGAAAGCATCCTCAAGAAATTCTCCACCTCAGTCAGATAAGAAATAAATCACCTTATAGAAAACTTCCTTTCAACCATCACAACCCACTTTTTGAATTTGGTAAGTGCTTAATCTTTGGACTTACAATTACACAAATCCATACCTGGTGCATTGGTCCACCAACACAAACATGTACTTAGCCACTCCCTCCCTATCTCAGAAAAGTCCAGCTAGATCCCCATAAACTGTTTGGAAGGACTGGGTGGTTATTTTTTTGGCTTTGCTTAGCTGTGAGAGAGTCTGTGAGAGAGTAGGTGTGACTGTATAAATTATGAAGCCAAATTAATTCAGCCAAACCAGGAAAATAAATCCAAATCCTGTTACCCCCGACTGGTACATTTTTCCTAATCTTCCTGATATATTAGATGGGAATTGTAGTCCTGCTGGTTAGAAGACCTCCCACCCCACCTCAATGATCTACCAGGCCAGAGCTAGAGAGAAAGACAGGCAGACAGACCAAAGCCTTGCTGCTTCCATAGTCATTCTCTCAGAACCACGGGGAAGGTTCTCTCTTCTTCCCAATGGCTCATCTCATAGACAGTTGCCATCTCAACACTTGGTTCTGATAAATGGAGGGACTCCCCTTTATCACAACAGTACTTTGTGGAAGACTAGCTCAAAACATACAGTAATGTTGCCTGAGGCAAATCAGCAAATGGCATAACACTCAGTTATGTCAATGTGCATCATTCCCATACAATTCCATGATGTTTTGGACAGGTAATCTATAAGTAAGTGTTTCTGCAGATAAAACAGAACTAGGTTAAAGCTTTTTACTGTGTTCTGTTCAACTTCTGAATATCCAGAGATGAAAGTTATGAGACAGAACAATCAGTGCTCTTCATTATTACTATGAGTGCCCATCAATCACTCCTTTCTACTAGATACCATTAAAAAATATATTTCTAAAAAAATGTTATTTAAAGAAAATTTCCACAGAGCTTCTCATGTTCTAAGAAGCCCTTCTGAAATATCCTCATTTATTTCACACTGAGTGTTCTCTGGAAGATTACAAATTAAAGATGATTATCACAATCCAGTTTGCTACACTTTCTGAATCCTCAGCTAAATAACCATGAAGGTCTTTGGACTTCTCTGTTATATTTGTTCATGGACACAGCTGGTTGTTCCAGGTAAGATATATGTAGTGTGGGGGTGATTTGAGTAGGTAATTAATATTTTGTAGGATCATATATCTGATATAAGTATGAAGGCCACTAAACCAGCTGTAGTATTCAAGTGAAGAATGCAAATTGCAAGAAAACAGATTACACCTAGATATTAAGAAGAACATTTTATTTATTTATCTATTGCAAGAGCTATTCAACAGTTGAACAAATTCCCCTAGAGTGCAATGGTTTCCATCTTTAGAGGTCTTCAAGCAGAGGTTGGATGGACATCTTTTAGAAATACTGTATAGTTGGCCCTCAACTTTCATGGGGTTTAGACGTACTGCTCCCTGTAAGAGTTGAAAAACCATGAATATAGGCCTGCTATTTTTTATTATTTGTGGCTGAGAGAATACTTTTCTAGACATCCCATCTGGACTACTGTAACATACTCTGCTTGAGACTGTTTTTGGAGAGTGTTCAGAAACCTCAGCTCCACTGGCTGCCAGTTTGTTTCCAGGAACAATTTAAAGTGCTGATTATGACCTATAAAGCCATGGCTGAGCGGAGATTCAAATCCTGGTCTTTGGAGTCATAGTCCACTGGCACCATGATAGCTCTCACAGACAGACAGACAGACAGACAGATTAAAAATGTTTACCATTGTTAAATTGATAGTTGGGTGTCTTTTCCTCTCTGCTACAAATAACCCAGAATCCGACTGTTATCTCCAAGATTTTTAAAAAGCTGTTACTCTGCCTTTAACTTGACAATTCATTTAATGCAATGGAAAATTTTGCAACTAGTGACTGTCTAAACTGAATGAGATCTGAAGGCCCTCCATCTATTTTTTAAATGAATTAAGTGGGTGGTTGAACTGACTTTCCAAGCTGTGACTAGCTAGTGCTGACAGAGGTGTTCCTGGTCAACCAGAAAGCAAATCAGGAAATATGGATCCAGCCTGTGTTCAGTGGGGCTACACTCCTGCTGCAGATGCCGGTTCACAGTTTGGCAGTACTCCTAGACTCAGCTTTGAACTTGGAGGCCCAGATCTCTGCAGTAACCATAAGCGCTTTTGCACGTTTAAAAGTATGTGTCCACTGCACCTGTTCCTTGAAACGCCAGATCTGGCCTTGACTTGGTTACATCCTGTTGGACTACTGTTAACACTCTCTACTTGTGGCTGCATTTGAAGAGTGTTCAGAAACTACAGCTGGTTCAAAGAGCTGCAGCCAGGCTATTAACTGGGGCAGATTACAGAGACCACACCATGCTTTTGAAACAGCTCCACTGGCTAATAGTTTGTTTCCAGGAACAATTTAAAGTGCTAGTTACGACCTACAAAGCCCTATTTGGCTCAGGTCTAGGCTATTTGGCAGACCGTATCTCCCTATATGAGCCTGCCTGGGTTCTGAGATCTTCAGGTGGGGCCCTTCTGTTAGTCCCACCACTGTTGCAAGCACGATTGGTGGTGACACAGAGGGCCTTTTCAATGGTTGACCCTAGACTGTGGAACTCCCCTCCCAGGGAGAGCAGAATGGCCCCTTCCTTGTTGGCCTTCCATCATCAGAATAAAACCTATCTGTTCAAACAGGCTTTTAAAACAGAAAGATATTAAAGCATGGGCTGGAGTGTTGTATTGTTTTAAAGTATTTAAAACATTTTTACCTTTTTATTGTATTTTTTTCTTTTAAAGAGTAATTTGCTTTAATACTGTAATAATTTAATTCTATTTTAATGGACCATTTTTATATGCTTTTAATTGTACTGTTTTGGTTTGTTTTATTGTTGCTGCTTTTAATGTTGTGAGCTGCCCTGAGTCCCAGTTTTGGGGAAAGGGTGGGATAATAATAATAATAATAATAATAATAATAATAATAATGGCAGCAAGCTAGACTGAGTCTATCTCTACTTAAAAATTGTGATGGGAGGGGAAGTAATGATCTATCTTTCTGCAGGACTCTGCCAAATTGGTGATCCATCTTTTGGATTACAGGTATTAACCTGTTGGATGGCTAATGGCTTCTGCACCGATACCAAATGCCTCCCCTATACTAGAAAGAGTGGGCAATGTGGTAGTTCTGCAATTTGCTGCCAAAGGTAGGCCACATCATAAAATATCATTTCCAGAAATGCTAGGGATTATTCTGTTGTTTTTCTCTTCCTACAGATTTCAGACTCATTATGTCCATTTACACTTTTTGTGTCCTGTGTACCTTTGAAAGTTTCTGACTTGCCCATTCCTGATTTCTCTTCCATACATTAAGCCAGGATTTCCAGCACAGATCATGCTTGTTTGAGCATCCTCAAACTTCAGAATTTAAATCTCATCCTTCAATGCAGGCAAAGAAAAGATTACAAATTTAATTATGTTTTATTTTATTTTTTTATGAAAAGCTTAAAGGCAAAATAGAGGCAGAGGCAATGTCTGAGGAAATAGACCAAGTCTAGGAAAGCTTATACTGCAACTTCTTTTGCTTGGTTAATGTCAAAGGTGCTATAAGATCCCTTTGCATACAAGTGGTGTATAAGAAATGCTAAAATCTAAGATCACATTTTATTTTCACCTTGAATGCTTGTGTCTTCTTGATTTCTTACTTTCTATAGTAGTATTAACAATATACGGATGTGCACACTAGCTAAAGGCCATTGTGGACATATCCATTTTTCTCCCCCTCTAATTGAAGGTGGAAAATGTGACAGAACCAGTCCATGCTGTTTGAAGTTTCTGCCAACCAGTAAGGCAACCATCTCCAACGTAAGTCACAGAAAAACAAACAAACAAACACTTTGGACTAGTTTCTTTCTTTTATTTTATTTTTTTTTTACCATGTATTGAGTATTGAGACTAGTCTGAGCTTCTGGACTCTTTCAGATGTCAGAAATTGGAAGTATAATTTAATGTCAATTCGAATGCAATCATGGGTTTTACGTTATTGCTAATTAAATCTTCGCATGCAATTTCGGGTAAGAGGGAAGCCACTCCGAATGCAATCATGGGTTTTACATTATTGCGAATTAAAGCTTCGCACACAATTTCGGGCAGGAGGGGGTTATTTTCGGGTAATGGGAAGTAATTTCGAATGCCTTCCGAACGGAACAGGAGTTCATGTAAATTCGCTTAACTAGCGAATTTACATGAATCCGCATTGGCTCCATTCGGAGTTGGGAGAAATTCCTCCCATTTGAAAGAGTCCACTGACAGTAAGCCAAGAATGGTTTACTCTCCCTTTCGCTTGGAGAGAAAAGAATGCTGGGATAGCACTGAATTATGAGGTTCCTACTGTGAGAAGCTGTGTTTGCTTGATAAAGCCAATCCCTTTCTCTAACCTCTCTCTTTGTGAATGTCTCCCTCCCACCACCTCTAATAAAGCCCTTGGCCATTCCAACATCCATTCCAACATCCATTGGGAGTTATGAGTAAGGTTTTTGTTTGGGCACTGGGGCACAGATTTTTGCCTATCTCCTACTGTATTCTTGTTTGTGAATTTAGCGATTTGGAAATAGATTAGGTTACAATTGGCAGGGTGACTGCACTCAGGTAATTCATATGCTTTCCTGGTCAATTTGTCTATGCACCAGGCATTTCCTTGCCCTAAGTGGGATCTCTCTGTCAAGAGTGGTCAATCTCACTAGACTTGTAGAATCATTGAATAATAGAGTTAGAAGGGATCACAAGTTTTATCTAGTTCAACATCCTGCCCTGCAGGAATGCACAACTGAAGCGCTCCCTAAAGATGGCCATCTGATGAGTCAGAATCCATTATCCCTTAGAATCATAGAATCATAGAATCCTAGAGTGGGAAGACACCATAAGGACCATACAGTCCAATCCCCTGCCATGTAGGAACTTTCCATCAACGCACCCCTGACAGATGGCCATCCAGCCTCTGTTTAAAGACCTCAAAGGAGGGACACTCCACCACACTCTGAGGGATTGTGTTCCACTGTCAAACAGTCCTTACTGTCAGGAAGTTTCTCCGAATGTTGAGGTTCAATCTCTTTTCTTCTAGCTTGCATCCATTGTTCCGGCGTGTGTTTGTGTGTGCTGGCTGCAGTCCAGGACATTCAATATGACACCCCTTCAAATATTTAAACAGGGCTATCATATCACCTCTTAACCTTCTCTTCTTCAGGCTAAACATCCCCAGCTCCCTAAGACTTTCCTCATAAGGCACGATTTCCAGACCTTTCATCATTTTAGTTGCCCTCCTTTGGACACGGTCCAGTTTCTCAACATCCTTTTTGAATTGTGGTGCCCAAAACTGGACACAATATTCCAGGTGGGGCCTGACCAAAGCAGTAATTCAGGCAGTCCATTCTACTGGCAAACAGCCCACAACCATCAGAAGGCACACCTAACGTTTAGGTGCATTATCTTGCAATTTAAATTCATTGGTTCAGGTCCTAGTTGGAATGGAGAGAATATTTGAAAATATTTTTAAAAATCAGTGAAAAACATGTTTCTTTTTAGTGTCATGTAATATTGACTAGAAGAATCCTGTACTGATGACTGTCTTCACAACTTGGGACTTACTCTGTGCAAAATTTGCAGCATTTGCAGAAATAGCTGTGCAGAAATATTAATTCACATCAGAATTATTGTTTTCTGTGTGCAAAAAAATTCTATTTCTTAAACAATCACATGCACATTTTGCACTAAAGTAGTGCCAACATTCAAATAGTCTTTGAAATCTGTGTGGTTTTTAAAGACTTTCATGAAGTAGGAAAAAACCTGCTGAAATTACTTGATGCTTCCTGTAGGAAGATAATAAACAAAGAATTACATCCTTATGTCCTTGTCTTTGAAGCAGCAGAGAACAAATTTCCTCCATCTCCTACATGACCTCCCTTCAAGATTTAAAAATAGCTGTCATATATTCTCCGATATATTGAATTTTTTCCAAGCTAAATATACAGGGCTCTCCAACTCATACCTCAGAAGGCTTTGCTCCCTAATCTTTTGACATCCTGTTCACCATTCTCTGAGGACCCTATGTTTCCTTCAAGGGGAGTAGGTACATCTTTATTCTACTGTTCGGAGCAAGGATTAAATCACCCAATGGGAGGACTGATCTTTCTAGGCATCTCAACTGGGGGACCTGCAGGTTCCATTGGGCTGCTTTGCTGCAATTTTGTATTCCTTTTGTCGCCCTTTGGGGATGGGGAGGCATGGTGATCAATGGGTCATATTGAATAAAATAGCTATAGTTAGTACCTGGTGTACTATGAAATATTCAAGATGGAAGCAACAGAATTATGAGCGCATGAACATATTCTGTTCCAGGATAAATCATATTTTGTAGCAGATATTGATTTCATTTGATATCTTTTTCTCTTAGCAGTCTCTTAGAAGATTTCATTTAATCTCTTGTTTACAGCCCCAGAATATCTTAAGTTCATATTTTCATGTATCTGCAGTACTTATCAAATCCAAGTGTGAAGCAGTTTACTGGTATTCCAAAGGAATTTCAGAAGCCGACAAATCAATCTTGAATTAATGATAGTAAAATACATAAAATATCCTCCCTTGGAATAAATTTTGTATGCTTTGAAACTTTGTTTGCCTCTCTTTCTTTGGGTGAAGGTTGATTGTTTAAAGTTATGTTACTCCATTGTTTAGTGGTGATTTCCTTGCTACCGCAAATTCAGATTTAACAGTATATCATTGGTTTTGCAAGTTGATCTTTTCTGAATACACTCTGCCTTTGGATGGTAATGTCTGAAAATAATGACACCTTGGACAATGGTACCATTCTCTTCAAGCCACTGACGGCATTTTATTTCCCTACTTGTGCTTTCGACACAGAGAGGAAGGTATTCCTGGTTGTCATCACTATGAACAGAAAGATTGCTGACAGAAGTGAAATGTGATAAGTTTTCTCTTCAACAGCATGACTGATATCTTGATTGTTTAGGTCTGGAAGAAATATGAATACACTCAGAAATAATGAAGGAGCTTCTAGTTCATGGACTCCACAACTACATCATACATCATACATAGAACTTGGCAGAGTCATAATTTTTAAAAAACCTAGAGCTTTTCTTTTGTTTTTTTAAAGAAAGCCATACCTGACTCACTAGAAAAGACAATAATGCATAGCAAAGTAAAAGGCAAGGAGGGAGTGAAAGGAGAGGCCCAGCAACACCAAGGGGCCTGGCCTCATACTGAAGAGCCCTTCTTCATAACAACACTATCTGGCCTAGGAAGGAGTGAAAGGGCAGGCCAAACTCCATTGGGCCTGTCCTAGATTAAGAAGCAGAGCCCTCCCTCCAGTCCATCTGCCCTGGTCCAGGCGTCAAAGGGAGAGAAGAACTTTTGGACCTGATCCCCTTCCCCACACCATTCCCTTCTCCTTTCGTGTTGTGTTTTATTTAGATTGTAAGCCTGAGGGCAGGGAACCATCTAATTAAAAATAATAATTGTAAGCCGCTCTGATAGCCTTTAGGACTGAAGAGCAGGGTATAAATAAATAAATAAATAAATAAATATTATGGCAGTGGGCAAAGAGGAAGGCCACATTCCAGATAGCCTCAGTCTGCTGCCAGAGTGCAGAAATACAGCAGTTTGACACTACTTTAATTTTCATGGCTCCATGTTATGGAATTCTGGGATTTGTACTTTGGTGGGACACCAGACTTCTCTAACAGAGAAGGCTAAATATCTCAAAAAACAACAAATCCCAGAATTCCATAGCATGGAGCCATGACAGTTAAACCACATGCTATTAAACACTTTATTCCTGCAGTGTAAATGCACTCCATATCAAAGAAGCCATGACTGTGAGCCTACAAGAGCTGATCAGAGTGATTGATAATAGGGTGACTTGAATGTCTCCCACTTATACTGTGCAGTTTTCTGTCTTGTGTGTAGGCTGGAGAGAGAAAGTCCTGATTTTCTTGAAGCTGTGGGATGAAAAATTGCTTCATTGTTCTTGATAACTTTTAGGATTTACAGAAATTGAGATTTAGCATTTAGATTTAGCCCTATAAAGACATGAGCATGAAATGATCCTCTGAGGTTTTGGTTCTAGAATCTCAAGGCATGGGATACTCCTGTCTTGGCAGTTTTGTGGGTAGTCATGGGGCCCAGTGGGAGGAAGAGAGACGGCATCTACACTGCAGTAAGAATGAAGTCTGACACCATATTAACTGCCATGGCTGAGAGCTAAAAAATTTGTAAGATATTTTCCTTCTCTGTCAGAGAGTTCAAGTGCCACAACAAACTACAAATTCCAGGATTCCATGGCATTTAGCCATGGCGGTTAAAGTTGGGTCAAACTGCATTAATTCTGTGTGTAGATGCAGCCTTGGCCACCTTTCTTGGGAAATGTTCCCACTTATCAATATCTTTCTTGCACTATCGTGACCAGAACTGGACACAATATTCTAGTTTGTTAATAAAATATCTCAACACGTGGTACATTTTCCACTTTGATATGCTATATCAGCATATCAAGAAAACTCTGTCAGAAACTAGAATACCATGGTTTTCAACAGCAAATCCTATTCACAGTTTTTTATGCAGCTGCAAAAGCTCCTACAGTGTCTTTTACCAGTACTATTCTTTATTACCACTTTGTGTGCATTCTGCTGTGTGCAGTAGAAAATTCAACTTGAAGACTGACTGATCCTCAAAACCATTTTCCACATAACTTGCCTTGCACCAGTTAGATAGCAGACCAATCCAAGTTTCAACAAGTATTGTGGTTGTGGAGTTTTGCTCAATAAGGAAGATGGCAAGCATGTTAGATTTTCACTTGATCCATTCAACCGTCTAAGAATGAATAAGTATTTCCCTAAACTCTATAAATACTCAGATCTGGAATTCATCTCTCTAGCTTCCTACACTATTTGAATTTCAAGCAAACATGAAGATCTTTTGGCTTCTTTTTTCTGTTTGTTCTTGGATGCATATAACTCCTCCAGGTAAGATATGTCTGCGCCTTGACGCTGTTACTAACTTCACTGATATTAGATATAGATATTAGAATATTAGAAGAGCAGGTGGTAAATTTTGTCATTTGATTTCTGATTGGTGCATATCCCTCACATACACCAGGGTTAGAAAGACTATTCAAAAATATCCAAAAATGATTGAAAATATAAGGCCTATTTCTTCTTGTCAAATTTTTCCAACACGAAAGAGAGAGAGAGAGTTGCAAAACATTGAGAAGAAGAACTTGGACTGATTAATTCTGAACTTGGTCTGAAAAGAATCAGTTTGGTCTGTTATTTTCTGTGGTGAAAAAGCTATTTTCTGGCAGAAAATGCTTTACTTGGAAATTATTCTATGTAAAATCCCTGAACAATGGGGAGAACATTTTCTGCATAGACAAATCCGGTTCTTGAATAGAGAAAACTGCTTTCTGTACAAAGTGAACAGAATTTTTAAAATGTATTTATACATTGTATTTAAATAAAAATTTATTTTTATAAAAAAAAAAAACAAATAGTTTTTTTAAAACTGCAGTTTTAGAAGCATTTTACACTACAGGAAGACTACTCCCAGCTAAATCCATGGGGTGAAATGAGAAGAAAATAAATAAATAAATAAATAAATAAATAATCAATCTCTTTGAGACTGAAATTAGTGAAGAAATATATCCCTAGCCCCTTCTCCCTCATACACACATAGATGGTTCCAGAAGTCATTGTGGCTTGCCTGATCTAGGGTGCATCTACACTGTAGAAATAATGCAGTTTGACACTATTTTAAATGATATAGCTCCATCCCACATAAACCCGGATTCTGTAGATTTACGAGGAACCAACATGCTTTTTCAGTGTAGGCCTGGTAGACCTGGTAAAAGCTCAAATCCCAGGTTTCCATAGGATGGAGCTACTGCACTTCAAGTGAAGTCAAACTTCATTATTTCTACACAGTAGATGCACCCCTAGAATCATAAACTTGCAATCAGACTAAAGGACAGGTCTAGTAGTTCAATTTGCTAATACGGACACAGATTTGAGATATGCCAAATAAAACTTGTGAGACTTTTAAATTGCCACAGGACTCTTTTCATTTCTTGTAACAGATTAACACCGCCAACTCCAACCCTGTCTTTCTTGGTATACTCACCTCTCTATCAGCCTTCCTGTTCTCCACTTAAAGCCCAGGGGAAGATATCATATGGTAACTTCTCCACAGCAGGGCTTTTTCAGCTCAGGAAGTACAACCAACCAGACAGGAAGGCTCCAGGATGATATGCTAGGAACTTATTTTGAAGGACTGTAGAGCCCAAAAGAGGGAGAGACAGACAGACTACAGGGGGGGGCTATCATACTTTGGACATATCAAAAGGCAACATCATTCATGGGGGGCGGTGATACTGTCTGGTAAATGGAAGGCAGTAGAAGAGGAAGCCCACATTATTTGGCATGGGCCAAATAAAATGGCCTCCTCACATTCCCTTGATGAGGTGTCCTGAAAATCCCCTGTTCTGGTGTGAACTATCCTGATGATATCTGGCCAGTTCAATACTGAATTCGCAATATACTCTCCCTAAGTTTTGAAAAATCTGACCTTTTGCTCTGGAGAATGAGGTACCCAGCCATATGATCATTGGATCATGTTGGATAATAATGGATGATGCCTTTCCAGAACAGATGAACACACACTGAGAAAGGAGAGATGTAGTAGTGATGGGTGACTTCAGCTATCCTGATATTTGCTGGAAGTCAAACTCAGCCAGATCTTCAAGTCTAGCAGATTCACTTGCCTTGAAGATAATTTCATTGTCCAAAAGATGGAAGAGGCAACCAGGGGGTCAGCTATTTTAGGTCTGATACTAACTAGCAGGGATGACCTACTTAATGGGGTGTAACTGGTGGAATTCTTAGTTGGGAATGATCATGTTCTCCTGGAGTTCGTTATACAGTGGAAAAGAGAAGCCAGGCATAGCCAGACACACATTCTAGACTTTAGGAGGAAATTTAGAGAAATACTGGGGGTGATCCCATGGTCGGGAATATGAAAAAAGAAGAAAGTTCAGGATGGATGGGAGTTTCCCAAAAGGTACAGTTCCAATGAGGAAGAAAATTGGGCGGTGTCTCAAGAAACCGGGATGGATGTCTAATGAACTTTCAACTGAGCCAGGTTTTAAACAGAACATGTATAAGAAATGGGGGAAAGGGGGAGGGGGAATCACCAAAGAGGAAGTCAAACAAATAGCAAGCATGTGTAGGGGTAAAGTCAGAAAATCAAAAGCACAGAATGAGCTTGAGCTTGCTAAAGAGGTTAAGAACAACAAAAGGGGCATTTGGGGGGTATGTCCATAGCAAAAGGAAGAAAAAGGAAATGTTAGGGCCATTGTGCGGAGAAAATGGAGAAATGCTAACAAGGGATAGAGAAAAGGCAGAATTAATCAACACCTTCTTTGCTTCAGTCTTCTCAGAAAAGGAAAAGGGTGGTAAACCTGAGGAAAATGGAGCAGAGGACAGAATAGGAGAATTTCAGCACAGAATAAGTAAAGCGATAGTACAGGAATAGCTGGTTAATCTAGATGAATATAAGTCTCCAGGACCAGATGAACTACATCCAAGAGTATTAAAAGAACTGACAAATCTAATATCAGAGCCATTGACAATAATCTTTGAGAATTCCTGGAGAAAAGAAGTCTCAGCAGACGGGAGTAGGGCAAATGTCCCCATCTTCAAAAAGGGAAAAAGAGATTATCCCAACAATTATCGTCCAGTTACTCTGACATCAATAGCAGGAAATATTCTAGACCAGATCATTAAACATACGAGTCTGTGATCATTTATTTAGAAGGGAATGCCATAATCACAAAAAGTCAACATGGGTTTCAGAGAAACAAATCATGCCAGACAAATCTGATCTCTTCTTTTGAGAAAATGAGGAATTTGGTAGATTAAGGGAATGCTGTTGACATAGTATATCTTGTTTTCAGTAAGGCCTTTGACAGAGTTCCCCATGACATTCTTGCAAACAAGCTTGCAAAATGTGGGCTAGACAAGGTAAATGTTACATGGATTTGTAATTGGTTGACCAACCTAATCCAAAGGATGCTCAACAATTGCTCCTCTTCATCCTGGAAAGAAGTAACACAGGGTTGTGTCCTGGGCCCTATCTTATTCAACATCTTTATCAATGACTTAAATGAAAGAATAGAGGGAATACTTATCAAATTTGCAGATGACAACACATTAGGAGGAGTGACTAATGCCTCAGAGGACAAGATCAAAATTCAAAATGACTTGAATAAATTAGAAAGCTGGGCCAAAGCTAACAAAATGAAATTCAACATGAAGAAATGTAAAGTATTTCACTTAGGGCAAAAATTGAAATGCATTCATATAGAATGGGGGACACCTGGCTACATGTGAAAGGGATGTAGAAGTCCAAGTAGACCATAAATTGAACATGAGTCAACAGTGTGATGTGGTAGCTAAGAAGGCCAATGTGATTTTAGGCTGCATCAATAGAAGTACTGTATAGTGTTCAGGTCAAAGGAAGCAATAGTGTCACTGTATTCTGCTTTGATCAGGCCAAACATGAAATATTGTGTCAAGTTCTGGGCACCATAATTAAAAAAAGATGTTGAGAAACTGGAGTGTGTCCAAAGGAGGGCAACTAAAATGGTGAAGGGTCCAGAAACCATACAGTATAAGGAACGACTTAGGGAGCTGAGGATTTTTAGCCTGGAGAAGAGATTGTTAAGAGGTGACATGATAGCCCTGTTTAAATATTTGGAGGGATGTCATATTGAGGAAGACGCAAGCTTGTTTTCTGCTGCTCCACAGTTCAGGGCCCGAAACCATGGATGCAAGCTGCAAGAAAAGAGATTCCACCTCAACATTAAGGAGAACTTCCTGACAGTGAGGTCTGTTCAATGGTGGAACAAACTATCTCCGAGTGTGGTGGAGTCTCCTTCCTTGGAGTGCTTTAAACAGATCCTGGTTGTCCATCTGTGAGATATGCTTTGATTGAGAGTTACTGTATGGCAGTGGGTTGGACTGGATGGCCCTTGTGGTCTCTTCCAACTCAGTGATTCTATGATCAATTCTAGGTGACAAATTCTGACCTCAGAGCATGTGAGACATGGTCAGTAGCAGCAGAGCATACATGAGAACATCTGCCTGGATTTGCAAATTAGTCCCCAGGTAATGGGACTCTTGGAGTATTCTGATCTGTGCAACAAGCCACCTTAAGGAATCCATGACACTGAGTTCGCAAGACCAAAGCAGGATTATTAATAATGAGGCTTTACAGACTGCCCAAAAGGGGCAGTCTGTAGGCGCCAAAGAAGTACCGTGATGGGGTCAGGGCTGCCTCACCTGCAGCCCCAGAGGGCCCATCCTAGCACTTCTCCAGGCCACAGAGAAGCATTGAATTGCTGCTTCTCCGTGGCCTGAAAGCGGGGTGGAGCAGGCACCCTGGGCGCCCGCTGCACCCCTCCATCCCCGGCGGTTCCGAAGGGAGAAAGGGGCTACCGCCAAGGACCAGCAACAAAAAAAGAGCTCCTTTTGTCACTGTGGAAAGGGCGCCCTAGGCACCCTCCCATGGCGCCATGACGTTACCATGGCGCATGTGTATGGATGGCACCATTTTAAAATGGCACCGCTCATACACACTAGGGTTAAGGAGGGTGTGAATGCTGCGGCCTCCCTAACCCTACTCACGCCTCCCAGATGGCCCTTTGGTGCCGTCTGTATCAGGCCAATGACAGCTTGGAAACCTTTCACTCATAGCATCACCATAAGTCAAAGCCAGCTTAACAGCAATTAACAACAATTACCACAAAGGGAAACTTATTTTTCCCTTTGGAAGACAAAATGCTACTCAATGAAATGTCTCATTGTATTGAAGAGATCAAAAATATAGCTTCCTCAGAGGAAGTATACTGGTCTCTACAAAAGTTCATGCTGCCTATTTCTTTCTTTCATTTAGTCCCAAAGGTGCTACAAGATCTCTGTGCTGGTTGTATTGGAAAATCATCCCATTGCTCTTTTTGGGGTGATACAGACTGCCCAAAAAGGGTGGTCTGGTGCCACCTTTTTTTGCTGCAGAGCTTCACCGCAGCAGCTGGATACAGCGGTGAAGCTGTGCAGCAAAAAAGGAGTGGGCAAACCCCTTCGCCACAACTGTGCAGCTACATCTAGAAGCTGCACAGTTGCTTCGGCGTGCTTATGTACGCCGTCTAAAGGCCCTAGCCTGATGACACAGGCGTGATCACGTGCTAGGATTAGGGAGCATGCAAAAGCTGTGCGCTCCCCTAACCCTAATGGCACCGCCCAGGTGCCTCTTAGTGCCCGTTTGTATCGGGCCTTTTTTTTATCTTTTCAAATTTACTGACTGGGGATGTTAGGAATTGCAATTCAACATATCGGGAGGGCACCAGGCAGGACAAGGCTGATGTAAATGCATTCAGATATGTATGTGGGCTAAATTTTTGAATACTTATACTTAAAAAGGTGATATTTGAAAAGTTTGTTTGAGATAACAGGAAAGCCTTTTCAACATAGCCCCTCTGCACCAGAGATGTGAAGCTGATCATATTGCCATCTGAGATGCAGGTTTGAAAGTACAGAAGTTCTCCAAGATCTCAGATTCAAAATAAGACAGAAAAACTTTGTTGTGTATGAGAATTGATGCTCAGGAGGAGAAAAAGACTACAAAGAACTTAGCAGGCAATTAAATATACATTTTTCCAGGGCTTCATGTTCCTTAACCATTGACTTCCTTCTTTTCTAATTATAGGACTCTGTGATGATTCAATCGCATATTTGCTAGACCTCCAAACCTGTAATATCTATAATGGTATTTGTCTCCCTCAAAGAAACTGTCCTCCTTATTCCGTCATGCCTTCAATATGCGGCAACAGAGAAATTTGCTGTAAAAGGTAGGCAACAGTCTCCAATATCATTCTTGCAGACTGGAAAACTATTTTTTTAAAAAAACTTCCACATTTCAGAGTATGCCCATGCACCAATGCATTCCACTGGCACACTGCACATTGCAAAGGGTGGGAGGTACCAATGTATAGGATAATTAAGAACCAATTATGATTGTCCTGAAAATTATATTTTATAGTGAATATATACAAATCTATGATTGCTAAAGATAATTGTCTCTTCTGTTTTGCAGCCTTAACATAGATGTACAAGAAGATAACAACAGAAAAAGATTTGTCAATACATATTCAGCATAAACACATGCAGTATACTACTTTGAACACATATTCATAACACTTTAGCAAAAATGTGGCATTGTGTGAGATTGCATATGGGGATGTGACATCTGGCATTCTTATTTTTCTTATTTTGATATAGGTCCCAAAGACACTGCAGAAATGATCCAATCTGAGACTACCTCCTTCCTTCCTTCCTTCCTTCCCTCCCTCTCTCTCTCTCTCCCTCATTTTGGCCTTCCTCCTCCCTCTCTCCTTCTTGATCGAGACTTGGGGGGCGTTCACAGCACATTATAAACTGGTTTGCAATCCTGTTTAAAGGATTCACACTTGTGCCAGTTTTTCCTGGCTGAAATTCCGGGGGGGGGGGGGGAGGGGGGGCAGTGCAAATAACCATTTTTTTTCCAAGATCAAGTTTTTCCCTGTTTATTTTCCAAAACATTGGGTGCTGCCAATGCAAACTTGCTCCTGATCCAATTCAGGGCATCCAGGAGGGAGTGTTTAATGTGCAGGGGGCAGATCATGGCCACGCCTTTGCTCTCTCCCTGTCAGCCAAACACCATTATTTTTCCCTCTCAGCACTCAGTTGCAGGAATGAAAAAAGCAGCTCCAGAAATGGAGTGGATTCAAACTTCCTGAGCTTTGGAAAGTGGATTCTTTAAAGCACAGCCCATCTCCCCCCCCTTCTGCCAGTAATTTAGTGTTGGGAAATCACTCAGTCGCAGGCAGAGCTGGAGGTTGCAGGCAGGCTTCTTCCCGCCGCGTTTCAAAAACGCTCCTTTTATTGTCTTTGGTTACATCATGAGTTACATGCTACATTATTGGCTACAAGGTATGAGGTTACATGATTGGATACAAAAGTACACTTGGCGGGTGCTGATTGGGCCAGGCGGCATCACCTCAGTGAGCGGGTGTTTCAAATGTGAGTTAGCAAACCATGTATCCGGCCCACTATCAGGGCGGGGTGGTAGCCGCCTCGCGGTCTGCCAGCGAGAGCCCCACACCTCCCTCTTTTTTGTTTTTTATGAGCTGGTATACATAGCCTGCGAACTCCCTCCTCTGCGCACCCGCCGAGGCAGAAGAGGTGACCATCCGGACCAATCCGGGGAGGCACTGGATGAAGCAGCAAAGCCCAATCAAACACACCACCGCGATCATGAGATACTGCACCAAGGATCGAGCCCACCCCAGGGGGAGCCAACTCCAGAGGCCTTCCCACCAATCTCCCAGCGATGACTCTCTAATCTCTTGAGCGAGCTTCCTCAGTTGTCCTATTTGATCCTCTACCCTCTGGCTGTTATCAGTCATGTTGAAGCAACACATGCCTTCCACTGTCTCGCACCCTTTGTGGTGTAAGAGTAGCAAATAGTCAATGGCGGCTCGGTTTTGCAAGAGTCCGTGCCTCAGCTCGGTCTGCTCCTGGTTGAGCAGCCCTAAAGCCTTGGATGTGGCGTTCAAATTTTTTGTTGCCCAACATGCAAGCTCATGTATGTTCTTCGCATTCCCCACTGCTAACCCAGGAACCCCCACCAAGGAGAAGGCCAGTGACAGGTACTCGGCTTTGCTTAGCAGCTTCACTTCGGAGTCGCAGTCTGAGCTAAGCTGAACCGATCTCCTGGTTCGGATCTTGTGTTTGGGGGGTAGGATGAGGGACAATCGGCTCAAACAGCACCTTGTCCCGTGTGTGAGGTTAGCGGGGATGTAGTTGAAGGTGTACCCTGCACATGTCCAAAACCACCCAAGAGGTAGCTGAGCGAATTTATACACATATGATATGTTTACATAGCTGGAGCAATTGAGTTCATACCTGTGGCCAAGACGGACGCAATTTGCAGCAGTGCAGTTGACCATGCGAGCGCACGTCATGTTACTGCCAGCCACCCGAGGGGTTAACAAGTGTGTGGCTGAGGATGGCACCTTTTTCGTCTGAGCTCCCCAATTGTGGTATCCTCGGTACCCCTCATTGCGCAAGCGGTTGCCCTTACTTAGACCATTGTAAAACCAGGTCTCATTTTGCATATCGCGAGGATCATGGCAAACAGGTATGAGGCATGTACTTAATATCTCCCCTACTGCATGTTGGTTAGACAGGCAGAAGGAGGACTGATTAAGCGAGAGGGCGAAGGCTTCCCAAACATTAACAGGCTGGGTGGGTGACTGGGTAGTGCTCCTGCTCACAGTTCCTGGCACAAAGAGAAACAGAAAAATACATATCATGACTACAGAATTAGCATTTAGCGCCGCAATTAGCGCAACAGTAAAGTTCTCGTCAGTCTTTTGCAGGCCCTGTTGTTCTAGGAGTTTTTTGGCCTGGTTGCTCAAGGCCTTGATCTGTCCCCAGGTCACCGGGTCGTTCCGTCTCCCTGGTCCCCTCTTCCTGGTCGGGCACTCGATGGCCTGGCACTCGGTGTCCTTTATCTGTATGTTGAAGTCTGGAATTGGGTTCTTCAATCCGTCGTGCCACGACATGGGGTCGGATGTATTTTGCGGGAACCCAAACTGGGCCTGAAGGTGTTTCGACTGCACCGTAGCCTCGTCCCCACGTTATTAGCGGCACGGGTTGGCTCCAATCCCGTCCAGGTAGTATTCGATAAGTCACCAGCGGCCTGGGAAGTGGACCTGCAGAACGAAAATGTTTTTCCACTCGAGAGAAAAATTGATTAGTAGAAACATTTAATGACAAATTGAGGTGATTAATCGTATACAGAACAGCTCCCAGACGTTCCTCTGCCATGGCTACTGTTGGGATGGGGCTGAGTCCCTCTTTTTTGTTTTGTTTGGCCAAATTTTCCTTTAATGTGCGGTTTGCTCTTTCAACGACGGCTTGACCTGTGGAGTTGTAAGGGATCCCAAAGGTGTGCTTAATGGCATATTTTTGCAAGAATTCAGCAAACTGCGTAGAGCAGAAGGCAGGGGCATTGTCAGTTTTGAGACTCTTGGGAAGTCCCATGACTGCTATTGCACGCACCATATGATTTATGGCTTTGGTAGCTGACTCTGAGGTTTGTGGTGTTGCCCAGACAAATCCTGAAAAGGTGTCGACAGTGACATGGATCTTTGACCAGCGACCAAAAGGGGGGTAGTGAGTGACATCTAACTGCCACAGGTCATTTGATGCCATGCCTCGGGGATTAACCCCTATGGATGGGTGGTAGAGGCTCTGGGCACACTGAGGGCATTGTTGAACAATGGCCTGCGCCTCTGAAAGGGGAATGGAAAACTGTCGTGCCAAGGCTCGAGCATTCTGATGATGCGTGTCATGGCTCTGAATGGGGTCTAAGAGTGGGTGCAATGAAGGAGTCTTTAGACCTCGGAGGGCAAGATCCGCAGTCTCATTTCCCTCTGAGAGGAACCCTGGGAAGGGTTGATGGCTACGAATATGAGCTACGAATATTAGGGCTGTCCTTTGTTCCAATTTTTTTTTTTAAATAAATTCTTTTATTGTTATGATTACTGTTTACATACATATATATTACAGATATATTCATATAACAATACAGTTGTTACATTTAGTTACAACGTCTTGCTTATTCTTTCTGTTTAACATTATAATGATCCATCTTATCTTTTTTCTGCTTCTTTTCTAATCATCTTTTCCCAATATTGCCATATCAGTCCCCATTTCTCTTCAGATTCCTTCTCTTCTTCTCTGATGTTGTCCTCATTTATTTTCTTAGATAACCTATCTGCTTCACTCATTTCTAAAAGTTTCTTTAACCATTCTTCTAAGGTTGGTGTTTTAGCTAATTTCCATTTTTGTGCAAAGACCATTCGCGCAGCCGTTACCATATATAATATCAGATTTCTATATTTCTTTTCCATATCTTTGCCTAATGGCATGGTCATATTTAACAAGTACAATTCCGGTATTAATTGAAATTGTATATCTAAAATTTCTGTCATAGCTTTATGTATACTTCCCCAATATTCTTGAGCTAATTTGCATTTCCACCAGATATGGTAAAAAGACCCTTCCTTGCTTTTACATTTCCAACACATTGGGCTGATTTTTTTGTTGACTTTAGCTAATCTTACTGGGGTTATGTACCACATGTAAAACATCTTATAGTAATTTTCTTTCAAGTTTTGTCCCAAAGTAAATTTATTTGTATATCTCCAAGATCTTTCCCAATTCTCTAACTCTATATTATGTTGAAATAATTGACTCCATCTGATCATAGTTTCTTTGACTTGCTCTTGTTCCAAATCTCTTGCGAGTAGGGTTTCGTAAAATCTTTTAATTTTTTTCTTTTTATTAGTCATATCTAAGAGTATTTCATCTAGTTCGTTTTTGTCTTTTGCCACTCCATCTTCTTTTAGATCTTTTTCCCCTCTTTTTTCTAGTTGTTTATAAACCAACCAGTCCATTTTTAGTCCTTCTTTTTCTAACTCTTCTCTGGTTTTTATTTTAACTTCTATATTGTTTTCCCATTTTAATAAGTGTTTATATGTTATCCATTTTACTCCCTCTATTTTTTGTTTTCCATAAAAGGCTTCTTGTGAGGACGTCCACTCTGGTATTTTGATATAAAATCTTTTTTTGCATTGCAACCAGATATTTAGGAGCCCCTTCCTGATATAATGGTCACTGAACTCTTTATTTTCTTTATTTTTATTATATATCATAAAAGCGTGCCATCCCTGTTTAATGTTGTGTCCTTCTAACGTCAGTGTTCTGTCATTTTTTAATAGTACCCAGTCTGTTACCCACACAAGTCCACAGGCATAATAGTACAATTTCATATCTGGAGTTCCTAATCCTCCTCTCTTCTTTGAGTCTGTCATTAGTTTCCATTTTATTCTTGGTTTTTTATTTGTCCATATAAATTTGCTTATATCTTTTTTTAAATCCGTAAAATATTTTTCCTTTACGACTATTGGGAGACTTTGGAACAAAAATAATAGTTTAGGTAAGATATTCATTTTAGTTAAGGCAATTCTGCCCAACATTGATAATTGCAGTTTTGACCATTTTTCTAGGTCTTTTTTCATTTCTTTCCATTTCTGCAGGTAGTTATTTTCAAAGAGATCCCTGTTATTTTTTGTTATACATATTCCCAGGTACTCTATCTTTTTACTGCTTTTCCATCCTGATAGATCTTTTATAACTTGTTTTTCCTCCTTAGGTATATTTTTAAATATCATAGATGTTTTTTCTTTGTTTATTTTAAAACCTGCTACACTTCCAAAATTTTCTAAGGTTTCCAATACCTCTTTTATGTTATTCCTTGGATCCTCTAGAAACATCACTATGTCATCTGCGTAGATTTTTACTTTATATACCTGATTTTTAATCTTAACTCCTTGTATCCTATCATTTCCTCTTATTTTGTTTGCCAATATTTCCATTATCATTTAAAGAGAAGTGGGGATAGGGGACATCCCTGTCTTGTCCCCTTTTGAATCTCAATATTTTCTGTTTTTTCTCCATTTACTATTATTTTTGCTAATTGTTTTTTATATATCTGCTCAATCCAACCGACAAAGTTATCCCCTACTTGATATTGTCTCAGCAATTCTTTCAGGAATTCCCACTTTACTTTGTCAAACGCTTTTTCGGCGTCTAAAAAGACAATTGCCACTTTTTTTTCTTTATGTTTTTCAAAATATTCTAACATGTTAATTACTGTTCTGTGGTTGTCATTTAATTGCCTATCTGGGAGAAATCCATTTTGATCTGAATGTATTATTTCTTTTAGTACGTTTTTAAGTCTATTTGCTAAGATTGAAGTTAAGATTTTATAATCATTATTTGTCAATGCTATCGGCCTATAATTTTTAGGATCTAACTCACTCTTCCCTTCTTTTGGTATCAAACAGATGTTTGTCTCATTCCATGAATTTGGTTTACCTTCTGTTATGATACTGTTAAATACACTGTGCAATTGTTGGATTAGCTCTTCTTCCAGTGCTTTATAAAATCCTATTGACAAACCGTCAGGTCCCGGTGCTGTTCCTGATTTTGTTTTTATTATAACTTCTCTTATCTCTTCCATTGTTATTGGGGCGTTTAATTTTTCCCTTTGTTCCTTAGAGATTTGCTTTATTTCCTGATTTTCCAGGTATCTTTTAATTTTGCCTTGATGTTCTGTACCATTCTCTTCTTCTGTGTATAATTCTTTGTAGAAATCTCTAAATATCTTTTTTATAATCTCTTGGTCTTTATATCTTTGTCCTTTATATTCTATTTCCGTTATGTACTTTTTCCCTTTTTCTTTTCTAATTTTTTGAGCTAACCATCTTCCTGGTTTATTAGCCTCTTCAAAAAACCTCTGTTTATTCCTTTTAATTTCCAATCCTATTTCTTTATTTAATTCTTCATTCAGATCTTTTTGAAGTAGCTTAATTTCTAATTTCTAATTCTAACTTCTTATCTTTGGGGTTTTTTCTCAATTCTTTTTCTTTTTCTTGTATTTTATATGTCATATTTTTTATTTTATTTTCTTTCTTTTTCCTTTTTTCGGCTCCATATTTTATTAATATACCCCTAGCCACTGCTTTTCCCGCATCCCACAATAGATTCTTTTTTATTCCATCTTTATCATTTTCTTTAAAGTATAACTTTATTTCATTTTTTATTTTTTTAAGTGTTTCTTCCTCTCTCAGCAAATCTTCATCAATTTTCCAGTATCTTTCCTTTTTTGGTTCTTTTAGCTCTAAACTAACCGGATTATGATCGGAAATGGTTTTTGGCAAAATTTCTATATCTTTTATAGTTGGCAATAGTTCCTTTGAGATTATAAACATATCTAATCTAGACATGGATTTATATACTGGTGAGTAAAAAGTGTATCCTTTTTCCATACCACGTCTATACCTCCATGCGTCCTCCAATTGTTTTTGTAGGGTCAGCAATAGGGCAAAAAGATTGTTATCCATTTTCCAGGACAGATAGCTCTGCGGGAGACGCTGAATTAAACCCGCACAATACTGGCTATCTACGATAAGGTTTATGGGAACCTCAGGAAAGGTCTTTAGAGCTAGTATGACTGCAGCAAGCTCTGCTCTTTGGGCAGAGATCTGAGGGGGAGTAAAAAGAATTTGCCACCTGCTGGCGAACCATGTTATTACACCCCTGGTGGGACTGCCATCGGAGAAGACAGTCTGAGCAGAGGAGATTGGTGTCTGCCTCAGTGGGGTGGTAAGAACATGTGGGAATATGGAGGAGAATTGGAGGCGATGATCTTTTGGATAGTGGCAATCGATCTTACCGACAAAGTCGGCCATGGCTATCTGGAGAGATTCAGAGGTTTGCAAAAGGCTTTCCCATTGATGCAAGGGAATTGGGACAAGAATTAGGGCCGGGTCGAAACCAGCCAACTGGCGGGCCCGCAGTCGCCCCTTGTGGAGCAAGAGGGCAATTTGTTCTGGGAAGGTAGTGACAGTGTTTGGTAGATTGCTTCCCAGATACATCCATTCAAGGATGTACACTCTCCTCTCGTCCTGTTGGAACAGGGCAGCGAGAGGTTGCCTATGGGCTTGGGTCTTTAATATGGCCAAGTTAACATCTAGGCCTTCCTTTGCCCTGTCTGTCCAGGACTGGGCGAGAATTGCCCCTAGTTGTTCGACAACTGCCTGTTGCTGCGGTGACAGCGAAACCATGTCATCTGGGCCTTTATGTCCTCTTAGGGACTGAAAGAGGGGTTGCAAGAACTCTGTTGGGAGTTTAACATATGGCCGGAGCCAATTGAGGTGTCCCAGTAACTCCTGCAATTTTACATAGGAAATCCTCTCTGGGATTTGTAGTTGAGGAATCACTGGGCTAGCCATGGCATCTGTCATCCTGTGTCCTAAATACTGAAAGGGGGGGGGGGTTCTTTGAACCTTTTCCGGTGCTATTGTGAGGCCACTTCCTGCCAATACCTCCTGGAGCTCAGACAGCCAGCCCTGGGGGAGAACCTTCCCATAGATTAGGATATCATCCATATAATGGTAAAGGGTTAGCCGAGGAAACCGTCTCCTATATGGTTCCAGGGCACTATCCACAAATGTTTGACATATAGTTGGAGAGTTCAACATGCCTTGTGGCAAAACTTTCCAACAGTAACGCTTTGTAGGGAGACTGTTGTTTAGGACAGGCACCGTGAAGGCAAAGTATTTATAGTCCTTTTCCATCAATGGTATGGAAAAAAAGCAATCCTTGAGATCAATGATGGCTAACTCATTATCTTGTGGGATCATGTTCGGGTTCGGGAGTCCGCACTGGAGAGGACCCATTGGCTCAATGATAGCGTTAATGGCTCTGAGATCATGTAAAAATCGCCACTTTCCTGATTTTTTCTTGATAACGAAAACTGGTGTATTATATGGGCTGGTAGTTGGGATAATGTGGCCTGCCTGTAATTGTGCCTGCACTAACTCGTGGAGGGCTCTGAGCTTTTCGCTTGTCAATGGCCACTGGTCAACCCAGACGGGTTTATCCGTTTTCCAGCGCAGCGGAATTGGGGTGGCGGGCATTTTTAGTCAGGGATTGTTAGAACAGCATGTACCTGTTCCAGCAGGTCCCGACCCCACAAATTGAGCTGTAGTGGCAGGACATAAGGTTTGATATAACCCTTCACGTCATGTGGTTTAGCCTCAAGGGCAATGGATAGCCATTCAGCGCTTTGGCAGGCTGTTTGTTGCCCCCCAACTCCGGATACGGTGGGGGCAGATTCCAAAGGCCACGAGGCTGGCCACAGGGCTTGACTAATTACTGAGACATCTGCTCCCGTGTCCAGCAGCCCAGCAAAACTTACGCCTCTCAAAAGTACTTTCTGTGTCGGGCGGGTCTCAGGAGTCGGGTGAATGATGGCATTTAACTGGATCTGTCTAGCAGACCCGAAACCGCAGGTTCTGTCAACAGAAGAGCGGGTCGGGGGAGAGACACAGGGCAAGATGATAAGCTGTGCCCATGATTCTCCCTTGTGAGCCTTAAAGGGCATATGTGACCAGATCTGGACCTTGACCACACCCTTGTGGTCAGAATTGATAACGCTAGGGATGATGTGAAGGCCATGCTCGGAAGAAGAGGACCGAGGAAGAACCAGGCCTACTGTGCCTGGGGGCAGGGGCCCTCTAAACTGTGTTGGAGCAATTACCACCTCCCCAGGGAGAACTGACTCATGGTCCTCTACTAGCTCCAGGTTTATGCCTGCACTGCCGGAGGTGGCCGGAGCGGCAGTCGCAGAAGGCGCCCCCTTGTGTCCAAGGCTGGGGGCCTGCCCGCAAATTAGTTTCCCGCTGCCGGGGGGGCAGGCGGCACTGGTTGGCCCAATGGTAACCCTTATCACACCTCGGGCATTTCTTAGATGGCTTTTTCCTTCCCCCATCCTTTGAGGCCCCTCCCCCGGGGGCCCTGCATTCGGACCGGAAATGTCCTGGCTTCTTGCAGTTAAAGCAATTTCCGGTGGGCCTGTTTCCCTTCCTTAATGCCCCTGCCAGCAACTGCATAGCGTACGTTTGGCTCCCTATCTCAGCACAAGCCTGGATGTAGTCAGCAAGGGTGACATCAGACTTATGAATTATCCCTTGCAACACCTTTTTGCAATCTGCATTTGCATTCTCATAAGCTAGCTTCACCAATAGCTCACTCTGAGCAACCTCATTGTCCAATTGCCTCCCAATGGCCTCCTTAAGCCTATCTATAAACTGAGGGTAGGGCTCTGTTGGGCTCTGTTTAATGCTGACGAATGATTTCAATGGCTTCCCAGCCTCAGGCACCCTACGGAATGCCCTTTGGATGCATGTGCTGATAGCCGTGATAACGGCATCTGCCTGTTGCATCTGCATTTCCATTGTTGCAAACTGTCCGGACCCATAAATTTGGTCAGGAATGACTCCTTCAATCCGTATAGTAGCTGCGGACTGCTTGTACTCACTATCCCACACCAAGTACTGGGAAGGGGACAGGATCATCCGAAACAAATCTTTCCAATCCCTAGGAATCATACGGTAGCCCGTGGAAATACCTTCTATCATTCCCTGCACGTACGTGGATTTGATGCCCGTCTCCGTGATGGCTTTTCGGAGTTCCCTAATTACTGAAAACGGGAGTGGGTCCCATGCATAATTGGTGGTGCCATCGCCTTGGGGAGTGATGGTTGCAGGCAAGAGGGCTGGGTGATTTTCTGGGTCCCATTGTATGTCTCCCTCCCACATGTTGACCCCTTGCCGCCTAGCCTCCGCAATTCCGGCAGCAACGGCTCCCATCTGAGCTGGCCATGCTCGGGTGGGGTCCGTGCCTCCAGAGGTGACGGTGGCAGGTTTTTGCAGCTGGGGCAATGGGAGGGCCACCACAGGAAAATTACTTATGGCTTGTGGTGGTGTCAGCAAAGACATGGGAGAGGCATTGGGTCTTGACTCATTAAGCCTAACGACTGCGGTGTTCACTGTTTGCCATGCTACCAAATGTGGCAGCGAGGCGCGAGGCTCTGCTTTCAAGTGACTCCCTATCATTTCCCACTGATCTGTGGAGAGTCTTCCCTTCTCGGGATACCAGGGACATTGGCATGCAATTTCCAATAGGAGTGCCTCGATTTCCGCCAGGGACAATTGCCTGTCCGTTATCAGCCGTTTAACCAGCTGATGTAATTCTTTCGCGTGAGCTTTCTGCTCAGAAGATAACGATCCACCCATACTTACGGGATCCTGAGATTAGGATGAGCTAGCAGACTTTTCCAGTCGAGTAAGCAAGGCCTTATCTATCACGTCGGGGTCACCAGATGTTGGGAAATCACTCAGTCGCAGGCAGAGCTGGAGGTTGCAGGCAGGCTTCTTCCCGCCGCGTTTCAAAAACGCTCCTTTTATTGTCTTTGGTTACATCATGAGTTACATGCTACATTATTGGCTACAAGGTATGAGGTTACATGATTGGATACAAAAGTACACTTGGCGGGTGCTGATTGGGCCAGGCGGCATCACCTCAGTGAGCGGGTGTTTCAAATGTGAGTTAGCAAACCATGTATCCGGCCCACTATCAGGGCGGGGTGGTAGCCGCCTCGCGGTCTGCCAGCGAGAGCCCCACAATTTAGTCCCCTTATCTGTACCCACATCTGATTCCCAGAGCTCACCAAAGCCAGGGAGGGGGTTCTCCTGGGAACATTATTATATGATTTTTTTTAAAAAAAAATAAATTTGACAGCTTATGCACATATTTGCTATTGCATGGACTCAGTAGACAGCATCTTTAAATGCTCTTGTCATCAGTATGACAAAGGTATGCATGAATTGCTTGACTTTTAAAAAAACAAAAACAAACAACAACCTATCAGTGGGGCCATGGGTTAGGGGTCAACTTTTCTACTTTCCCAAGAAATAAAAACACAACAGACTCTGCTCCCAAGTTAGCGTGAACTAAAGCTCTCTCACACATGTTATATGGCTAAGAGATTATTTTATTATATTATTATATGGCTGAGAGAGTGTGACTCCCCCAAGGCTAACCTATCCCAGGGTTTATTGCTAAAGAGTGTTCTGAGGAGATTACCACTGCCACCCTCCAAGGCTGACTGGGGAGTGATGCAGACAGTGTGTAGCTCATCATTTGATTGACATTTTTTTAAAACAGAAAACAATAAACTTGAGAAGGATTGAAATGGTGGCTCCATTTTAAATTAATACAATTGGTAACATGAACCCCATCAGGGTTAAATTGCCCCGGGACTCTTTCAGACATGGGAAATTGGAAGTATAATCCAAGGGCAATCCAAAGGCAATCCTGGGGTTTCACGTTATTGCGAATTAATTCTTCTCACGCAAATTCGGGCAAAAGGGAAGTCACTCCGAATGCAATCATGGGTTTAACGTTATTGCGAATTTAAGCTTCTCACGCGATTTCGGGCAAGGGTGGGTTATTTTCGGGTAATGGGAAGTAATTCCGAATGCCTTCCGAACAGAGCAGGGGTTCAGGTAAATTCGCTAAACAAGTGAATTTACATGAATCCGCATTGGCTCCATTCGGAATTGGGAGAAATTCCTCCCGTTTGAAAGAGTCCACAGAGAGATTTGATCAGGGTAAACATAATGGGAACTTTGACTCAGTATTGCATCATTAAATCTTCACAGATCTACTCATCACAAAAAGGCTAGTGTGAATGGCCCCTTGAATGAGGTGTTTGCTAAGAAATAGAGAGAGAGAGAGAGAGATCAACTGCCCCCATCCCCAACTGAGAGACTGACTGTCTGCTGTCTGCGATAAAAGTCTTTTGTTTTTACTTCATCAATGACTGCATTGGGATAAGAGTACATTGGTCCTGACAGGCAACTACAAGAGGCCAATGAATTATACAGGGGTCATGGTCTTAGGTAGTAACCAAATCAACATTTTGAAATCTTGTCTCTCATTTAATTTTGTTTTGACCATCTATGTTTTCCTTCTCTCTCTAGTTTACTAGCAACTAATCAACACTGTCAATTAGCAAGAGGTATTTGTGCAAACCCAGCTCCTCCTCCTCGTTATGGATGTCCGGATGATACATTCAAATATGGAACATGTAGCAATGGTGGCGCATGTTGTGTAAGGTAGACAACCTTTCCTTCTTAAAGTTCACCATCACTTTTCCTCACTTCCATTTACGGGGTCAGTTTATGAATGATTGTCATGGTGATTTACTAACACAATCATGAACAGAATATGGACATTGTGCCATGCCTCAAAAATACAACTACATACATAAGGAAACTTAGATGTTTGTAAAAGACCAATCAGATGCCAGCCCATAGGATAATTTCTTGCAGAAGGAGAGGTCTACAAATCATGTGCTACAAAGGGTAGACAGCTTACCTGAATCCTCTAGTCTCAAAAATTTGATCCGGAGGGCTTTAAACTGAGTTATGTTGGGGAGGGAGACAGTACTTTGGAAGGCAGGAATTCATCACGGGCTGAAGATAATAGTCAAGCTGTTATTGAGGGAACAAGACAAATAGTGCAGGGACTCAACAATGTGAGGGGAAAAGTTTTGCACGACCAGCTAGGGGGGAGGTCCCAAGGTCTTAGATGTCTCTACACTAATGTACAGAGCATGGGAAACAAGCAAGATGAACTCCTAGCACAACAAAAGAAATATGATATAATAGGCATCACTGAAACCTGGTGGGATGAGTCTCATGATTGGAATGTAGTTGTAGTGGGGTATAACATTTTGAAGAGAAATAGGCCAAACAGGAAAGGAGAAGGAGTAGCATTATATGTCAGGGATGTCTACATCTGTGTAGAGACCCAGGGCTTAAATCCTCAAATCCAAGTGGAGAGCATCAGGATAAAAGGGAAAGGGAAAGGAATAATAATAATAATAATAATAATAATAATGTTTATTTATAACCCACTCCTCTAATGAAATACTCAGAGCGGAAACAACACGAATGATATTTTGGGAGTCTACTATAGACCCCCAGGTCAGACAGAGGAATTGTATGATGCCTTTCTAGAATAGATGAGCACACATTCAGAAAGGAGAGATGTAGTAGTGATGGGTGACTTCAATCCTGGTATTTGCTGGAAGTCAAACTCAGCCAAAACCTCAAGGTCTAACAAATTCCCCACTTGCCTGGAAGACAATTTCATTGTCCAAAAGGTGGAAGAGGCAACAAGAGGATCTGCTATTTTAGATCAGAACCTAACCAACAGTTAATGGGGTGCAAATGGTGGGCTCCTTAGGTGGGAGTGACCATGTTCTTTTGGAGTTTGTTATACAGTGGAAAGGAGAAGCCAGGCGTAGTCAGGCATGCATTCTAGACTTTAGGAGAGCTGATTTCAGTAAACTTAGGGAAATATTGGGGGTGATCCCATGGTCAGGAATAATAGAAGAGAAGGGATTTCAAGATGGATGGGAGAAAAATGGAGCAGAAGACACAAACAAAACAAATAAACAGCTTCATTTATATACTGCTTCATACTGCATAAGCAGTGTCTAAGCAGTTTACAACTGTAAGCTACACAATAGGGGAAATGCAGCACAGAATAAGAAAAGAGGTAGTACTGGAATACCTGGTCAATCTAAATGAATTTAAATCTCTGGGATCAGATGAGCTACATCCAAGGGTATTAAAAGAACTGGCAAAGGTAATAGCAGAGCCATTGGCAATCATCTTTTAGAACTCCTGGGGAATAGGAGAAGTCCCAGCAGACAGGAGAGTATGTGTGAAAGGGATCTAGGAGTCCTAGTAGACCACAAGTTGAACATGAGTCAACAGTATGATGCAGCAGCAAAAAGGCCAGTGGGATTTTAGACTGTATCAATACATGTATAATGTCTAGATCAAGGGAAGTAATGGTACCACTCTATTCTGCCTTGGTCAGGCTTCATCTGGAATACTGTATCCAGTTCTGGACACCACAATTAAAAAAAGATGTTAACAAATTGGAGCATGTCCAGAGGAGGGCAACCAAAATAGTGAAGGGTCTAGAAACCATAGCTTATGAGGAAAGACTTAGGGAGCTGGATATGCTTAACCTGGAGAAGAGACAGTTAAGGGGTGATACGATAGCCCTGTTTAAGTATTTGAAGGGATGTCACATTGAAGATGGAGCAAGCTTATTTTCTGCTGAACAGTGAATGCAAGCTACAGGAAAAGAGATCCCAGCTCAACATTAGGAGAAATATCTTGAATGTAAGAGCTGTTTGACAGTGGAACACACTCCATCAGATAGTGGTGGAAACTTCTTTCTTGGGGGTCTTTTAACAGAGGCTGGATGGCCATCTGTTGAGGATGCTTTGATTGGGTGTTCCTGCATGGCAGAGGTTGGACTGGATAACTCTTGTGGACTCTTCCAACTGTATTATTCTATGATTCATTAGAGTTATGTCCTCCAAGGCCAGAAAAGAAGCTAACAAAACAAACAAACAAAAAAAAAACCCTACCTATAACTCATTCTAGGTTCATTCATTAACATGTTTACCTTCCTCCTTGCTTCAGTTATAGTGTGGAATACACGTCCAATGTTGCATGCAAGTTCCACTTCTAAATTGCCTATAAAGGTAAAATAAGAGAAAAGTTTAACCTAGGGACAAGCAACACTTTCAGATGGGAAAATCTGCAGTCAAAAAAGTCTCTCTCTCTCTCTCTCTCTCTCTCTCTCTCTCTCTATATATATATATATATATATATATATACACACCATGTGAAAATCTGACCATTTCATTCTTTTTTTCCCCAGTTCATCATTTTTTTTCAACTAAATCTGCACTCTCTTTATCAGAGTGAGCAGGAAGCAATATACTTGAACTCCAACAGGACCTCATCAGAAGTAATGCATAGCTTCAAGTAGCCAGTACAGAGTGGATCTTTGCTTTATGTAAATCCTTTGAAATAAAGTGCTTTGGTGAAATGTCTGCATCTCCTTTATAGGATGGAAAGTGGACCTGGGCTGGTTATCAAAAAGCCAATTTTCCCTATTAGTATTGTCTGACATGTAGACCATTTCTTTTGAATGTTCATCATGCCATCTGTGAAATATTGTTGGAGAATGCCACCATTTTATTATAAGTATCAAAATAAGAAGTCTCTTGAAGCAATATGTGACAAATTATTGTGAGGCTGGTATCAAAAGTTTTGAAATATATGTTTGAAAGCTAAATTATGTAGTTTGTCTGAACAAAACTAGAAACTAAAATGATAAAGGTGTAAATTTTCAGTCTATACAACACCTGGAGAGCCACACATTCCCCAGGCTTACTATGTGTGTGTAGATTTTTTCCATCCGATATTATTATAATTATTAATGGTTTTTCTTTCGTTCTCACCTCTCCTCAAGGCTTGAGATGCAGTACAACAAATCAAAACATACTTAAAAACAGAAAAACCCACACTCAAAATACAATATTGTTAAACCATTAAAATATACTCATAGGAGCACATATTTAAAATAAAAAGTCATAATTTAAAATTGACTAGGTAGTCCTGTGAGAAGAGATAAGTCTTCTATGATGTCTTATATGCAATCAGTATTTTTGGCTGCCATATCCATTCCAGCAGGACCCGGAACAATGGATGCAAGCTCCAGGATAAGAGATTCCACCTCAACATTAGGAGAAACTTCCTGACAGTAAGGGCTGTTCGACAGTGGAATACACTCCCTCAGAGGATGGTGGAGTCTCCTTCTTTGGAGGTCTTTAAGCAGTGGCTGGATGGACATCTGAAGGGGATGCTTTGATGGAGAGTTCCTGCATGACAGGGGGTTGGACTGGATGGTTCTTGTGGTCTCTTCCAACTCTATGGAGTTTATCACACGAAGGGAATTGGAAGTATAATCCAATAGCAATCTGAATGCAATCATGGGGTTTCACGTAATTGCATGAAAGCTGATCACACACATTTTCAGGCAAAGGGAAGTCCTTCCGAATGCAATCGTGGGGTTTTGTGTGATTGCGTGAGAAACTATCACACACAATTTTGGGCACTGGGAGGCAATTTCAGGCAGTTCTGAACACAATGCAGTGTTTACTAGCGAATTTACTCAATTCCGAACTGGCCTCACTTCCATTTCTTTCGAAATTAAGAGAAATTCCTCCTGTGTGATAAACTCCTATGATTCTATGATTCCAAAGTCTGTGGGCAGCAGATGAAAAGGTCCTCTGGGAAACAGTTGCCAGTCTAGTCTTGGCCAGTTTTTATTTTAGGATATGCCTCCTTCCTTGCCCCACAAAGCCCATTAAGCTACCATGGCAAAAATCTTTTTTCTCCTTAATGTATAGACTCCCATTCCTTCTGGAAGATCCCCAAATACACATCTACCTGGATAACTTTTGGTCTCTACTAGGGGTGGGGAAGACGTGGCCAGTAGACCATAGGTAGACCCCAGAACTCTTTGGTGCCACATGAAAGAGTGTCCCAGGGGGAGGTTTAAAAAGAAGACACCACTGAGAATCAGAAGTGGGAGCTGACAATAATTTGATTTGCCCCAGAAATTCAGTGGCAAACTGCTAATTGTTGACCTACCTTTAAAGAATGAGACCAGACATGCCAATGGTTTAGAAAATGGGCCAGTTTATTTAGCTTTAACTAATTATGTAATTTCTGAGAGATCTGCAAAACTGGGGGAGCAAGCTAGTGCAGGAGCAACTGTAGCTGGTGGTCTATTCCCACAACCACCTCAGTTTCCCCTGGGCAACACCCCTGAGCTCCATGGATAACCTATATTTGGGTTGCTTCTTGGCCATCTTATGTCAGGAACTCAACTCACAGGACATGAGTAAGGGTGCATATCTCAGGTCAGCCCCAAGGAAGATTTCTTTCCCTATCCCTTTTAGCCGCACGGCCTAAAGGGATAGTTTTAGAGGCCTAACCTTCACTGCAAAGGGGTGCCCTAGGTATTCACCAACATCTATATATCTCTCCCCCAGAAACAGCCATAGATATGGGGCAGGCATCTGTTTAGCCCCTATTCCCTCACCATGCCACTTAAATGTCCTCACCCCTGTTTGCAGACCCCTGAGAAAATCTCATTTATTGTGTAGAATATTTAAAAGTTTAAGCATATCCTTCAAATTGAAACCCCATGAAATATAATTAAATTTGTGAACAAAATTATAAATTTTTAGCAAAGTCGAGTATAAGATGAATCTTATGAACTGGCTTTGTCACTCCTCTAATTATCTCAAGAAATATCTCAAAAAGGCCCACTATGGGGTTATCACTATTGTATGGACAAGCTTTCACACATATGCGCTTCCTAAACATTTTACCAGTGTTTTACCAGTGCTTACCGCAGACGGTAAGAAGAGTTACAGAAGAGCATTGTTATTGTCATTATTGTGTAATCAGGAGAAAGATTTTCACATGATGTCGTCCTCCTATCATTCTTGTATTGTTATGGAAGCGTCATGGGAATGGAATAACTCACTGACGATAAAAAAGTCAATGGCTTGCTGATCATGATTAGAGCTATTGATATTTCTTCATTAAAATTTCCGGAGAGTAGTACACTGCAGTCTTAAAACAGGGCTAATCTACTTTTATTGCTCTGGCTGGCTTGTGCTGCGTTTTGGGGTTTGTAGTTCAGTGAGCATAAGAGGTCTCTGGCCGAATACTGTATTCTAAATGGCCCTTCCTAAACCTCAAGTCCCAGAATGAAACAGGAGGATAATTTCCTAAATTAAATCTAAAATAAATCTCCCAGTCTTCCTGTGTGTCTGGGAATCACTTTGTGCATCATGCTTGTGAGAAAAGCATGTCAGCAGGGAGAGAAGACCTATTTTTCTCTCTGCTAACTTCTGCCAATGGGTGAAATGCAAAAGGGCTTTTGTACTTTTTACTGCTTATGCATCATTAATGTCCTGTTATTGCAACCAGTGTGAAAGTTAGTGTTTTAATATCGCCATTGAATCATTCTTGCTTAATAATGTTAGAATAGCATTATTAAACTGTAAAATAGGCCTTGTGTGATAATGTTCTGAAACAACAGACTACATTACACTTGATCTTAGCCAAAAGGCCAAGAAGCTCTTCTTGGCCTTTTGGCTAAAATCAAATGTTTGAAACAGCAAACAAACCTCATGGTCCCCACCCCACACCATCACAAAATGGTGATCACCCAAATCAAGAACAAAATGGACCTCCAGAGAACACTAGTTGTCAACCTACCCTGAGGGTGACACAGTGTAATTTGCTCAAGATGACGCAATAGATAAGGGGATGGCAATGATTAAAAAAAGGTCAATAATCAATAAAATATAGTTTGGTTAAGAGTGGGCACCAAAATACATCCACACTTTATCTGAGGGAGACAAAGACCAGGGGAAAGAAGGGGCTGTACAAACCACCCCTAAGCGGAGTCCTGCA
This sequence comes from Urosaurus nigricauda, assembly GCA_034509955.1. Taxonomy (NCBI): domain Eukaryota; kingdom Metazoa; phylum Chordata; class Lepidosauria; order Squamata; family Phrynosomatidae; genus Urosaurus; species Urosaurus nigricauda. The sequence goes on along the minus strand of JAOEGL010000001.1, from coordinate 372,209,131 downwards.
TCCACCACTTTTAGTGCCAGATTGGAGCTTCAACTTCCACAGCCCCAATCTCACCTTTCCACAGTGTGAAAAGGAGCTGCAAAAAGTGGTGCAGAAAGGAGACCAAAAGCCACTGACCAGACTGAGCAACAAAACTTAAAGAGGAAAAAGGGCAGGGGTGCCAGCCATATAAATGCTTGGCTCCACCCCAACAAACATTCCACCCTATATAATTTAACTTGTCTTTTATGAAGGGCTATCAAAAGCACACCCTGGACTAGTCAGCATGCCCGAGATGTGAATGACATTTATAGTACAGTGGGCCCTTGTTATCCGCTGCGGATTGGTTCCAAGACCCTCCATGGATAAAAAAATCTGTGTATGTTCAAGTCCCATTAAATATAATGGCACCACAAAATGGTGTCCCATATATAAAATGGAAAATCAAGGCTTGCTATTTGGAATTTATACTTTAAGGGAATACTTTATGGGAATAAAAAATCTGTGGATAAGGAGATCCAACTGTAAATAGAGCTGCTTCTCAAGTATGCAGAAAGACAGAAAAAGAGATATTGCAATTGCCTCCTGAAAAAGGGAGGACTGGGATAGTTTTTTGTGGAGCTTTCAGGCTGTGTGGCCATGTTCTAGAAGAGTTCCTTTCTGACGTTTCGCCAGCATCTGTGGCTGGCATCTTGTAAAAACTGTACATGTTTTTATTGCATATGTTTTTAATCTATAGCTGATTTAATTCTTTTTTAAGGGGAGAGGTGGGGATGGATTGGAATATTTTAACTGTTATGTTTTAACTTTTGTTGTAATCCACCCCGATTGCTTTGTTCAGAGGGGCGGACTAGAAATATATTATTATTATTATTATTATTATTATTATTATTATTGAATGATAGCCTGGAAAAGTATTGGAGATATATATCTGGGAATATATCCAATCCTTTTCCAGGCTATCATTCTCCGAACATGCCATTCACAGATGCTGGTGAAATGTCAGAAAGGAATTCTTCTAGAACATGGCCACATAGCCCGAAAGCTCCACAAAAAACTATGGATTTTGGCCATGAAAGCTTTCGACTCCACAGAGGAATGGGATCATTGAGTGGGCTAGGGCTCTGGGAGATGAGAGTTCAAATTGCTACTTGGCTATGGAGACCCATTGGGCAATCATGGGCAAGTCACACTCCCTCAAACTCAGAAGAAGGAAATGGCAAACTTCTTCTGAATAAATCTTTCCAAGAACTACATGATAGCCTCTTTTTAAGGTCTCTGTTCAATAGAAATAACTTGAGGCACACAACAGCAACATACTTCTGAATTTATTTGATTTTATGTGTATCCTGTCTTTCTCCTGTTATAGTGCCTGAGGAAGCTTAGAAACAAAATTAAAACCAAGTAGAGCTAATATATATATATATATATATATATATATATAAAAGTTAAATTAAAAATTCCATTCAGAATACTAAGGGTGCACCTGCACTGTGGAATTAATGCAATTTGATACCAATATTGTTGCACCTTATGGTTTCTTTGTACTTTTTACAAGGTCTTTAGCCATCTTTGACTAAGAATACTGGTACCTCACAAAACTACAAATCCCAGGATTCTGTAGGATGGAGCCATGACAGCTAAAGTGTTGTTAAATTGCATTATTTCCACAGTGAGCATACACCCTAGGATTAAACAGTTAAAAACTAACCACAGATTTTTCAACATAGGGGAAAACTGTAAGCACAGCACATCCTATTAAAAGGACATTCTACCACAATGAGTTATGAGCCGAAGGCTTGCTAAAATAAAAAAGTTCTTTGCCTCTGGCATAGTGAAAGCAAATAGAATTTCCCTTAGGAAGGAATTTCATAGCCTGGGAGCAGACACCAAGAATGCTCTCTCCTGTATCTTCACTGTGATGGTGGTGGGACTGGGAGAAAGGGGCTGTACACACAGCTCCAAAGAGGTGGCCTGTTCGAACCAGAGCAGGGCTGCAGCTTTCCTTCTGTTAACTTTCCTTCTCTCTCAGAGCCCTCAGGTGCCACAACAAACTACAAATCCCAGGATTCCATAGCATTTAGCCATGGCAGTTAAAGTGGTGTCAAACTGCATTAATTTTGCATGTTGATATAGCCTTGGCCACCTTTCTTGGGAGATATTCCCACTTGTCAATATCTTTCGTGACCTATAGTGACCAGAACTGGACATGATATCCTAGTCTATTAATAAAATATCTCCACTAGTGTCAGATGATACAAAGCTCCTACAGTGCGTACTACCAAAGTGAACTATCAACACTACTCTTTATTGTTATCACTTTGTGTGCATTCTGCTGTGTGCAGTAGAAAGTTCACTTGGAAGACTGACTGACCCTCAAAACCATTTCCCACATAACTTGCCTTGCCCCAGTTAGATAGCAGACCAATCCTCATTTCAGCAAGTAGTGTGGTTGTGGAGTTTTACTCAATAAGGAAGATGGCAAGCATGTCAGATTTTCACTTGATCAATTCAACAGTCTATGAATGAATAAGTATTTCCCTAAACTCGATAAATAGTTCAATCTGGAATTCAGCTCTCCAGCTTCCTACACTATTTTGAATTAAAAGCAGACATGAAGACATTTTGGCTTCTGTTTTCTGTTTTTTCTGGGATGCATATAACTCCTCCAGGTAAGATATGTCTGTGCCTTGACACTGTTACTAACTGAATCAGGTTGGGATATTAAATTACTAGAAAAGCAGGTGTTAAATTTTCTCATTTGATTTGTGATTTGTGCACATCCCTCAAATTCACTAGGGTTGGAAAGACTATTCAAAAATGATCGAAAATGTAAGGCCAATTTCTTATTGTCAAGTTTTTCCAACACTTGCCATCCCCCCCCCCTCCCCAAAGTGTTGGAAAAACTTCACAAGAAGAAATTAGCCTTACATTTTCGATCATTTTTGAATTGTCTTTCCAACCCTAGGACAACTTAGTCTGGCAAGAATCAGTTTGGTCTGTCATTTTCTTTGGCAAAAAAGTTGTTTCCTGTGCAGAAAATGCTTTACTTGGCTATTATTCTATGCAAAATCCCCAAACATGTGTGGAGAACATTTTCTGCAAAGAAAAATCTGATTCTTTCACAGAGCCTACTCCTTTCTGCACAATATGAACAGAATGGTTTTTTTAAGTATTTATACATTATATTTATTTATAAATTTAACATTATTAAAAAAAACAGTCTTTGAAAACTGTTGTTTTTGAAGTCTTTTACACTACAGGAAGAATACTCCCACCTCATCCATGGCGTGAGGTGGGTAAGAAAATATTATTATTATTATTATTATTATTACCATTACTATTATTATTATTATCATTATTATTATTATTACTGGTGTCCCTAGCCCCTTCCCCCTCATACACACAGAGATGGTTCCAGAAGCCATTGTGGCTTTCCTGATCTGGGATGCATCTACACTGTAGAAATAATGCAATTTGACACTACTTTAAATGATATAGCTCCATCCCACAGAATCTTGGGCTTTCTACATTTGTGAGGCATCAACACTCTTTTTCAGTGTAGGTTGAAGACCTGGTAAAACTACAAATTCCATGTTCCCACAGGATGGAGCTACCATACTTCAAATGATGTCAAACTTCATTATTTCTACAGAGTAGATGCACCCCTAGAATCATCAGCTTGCAATCAGACCAAAGGACAGGTCTACTATTCAACTTGCTAATATGGACACAGCCTTGACATATGCTAAATAACATTTATTAGACTTTAAAGTTGCCACAGAACTCTTTTTTTCCTGCAACAGACTAACACAGCCAACTCCCAACCTGTCTTTCATAGTATACTCACCGTTCCCTCAGCCTTCCTGATCTCTAGTTAAAGCCCAGGGGAAGATATCATCTGCTGACCAACCAGTGAAGCTGCAGGATGATATGCTCAAAACGTATTTTGAAGGAATGTAGAAGTCAAAAAGAAAAAAAAGAAAGAAAGAAAGAGAAAGAAAGAAAAGAAAGAAAGAAAGAAAGAAAGAAAGATACTACAATGGGGCTATCATATTTTGGACATATCATGAATCACCATAACACATGGGGGAAAAGATGATACTGTCTGGTAAATGGAAGAGGGAGCCCACATTACAATTGTATTGACTTAGGTTCTGTCTGTACAGACCAGATAAAATGGCCTCCCTACATTCCCATGGTGAATTGTCCTGACAATATAGCGTACATTTCCCAGTTCTGGTGTGAACCGTCTGTCCAGTTCAACAATGAATCCACAGTACACTCCCCTTAAATTTTTTAAAACCTTGCCTTTTGCTCTGGGGAATGAGGCCCCCAGCCATAAGCCCTGGTGGTGAAGTGGTTAAATGTCTATACTGCAGCCACTCACCAGTGGCTCAGGCACAACTCAGGCTTGCATCCTTTCGAGGTTGCTAAAATGAGTACCTAGTATTAGCTTACACATTGTAACCTGCTTAGGGAGTGTTTAGGGAGTGCTTAGGTGCACTGATAAGCAGTATAGAAATATACTAGCTATGCTATATGATCAATTTTGGTTGCCTAATTCTGACCTCAGATCAAGTAAGCAGGTCTGTTAATACAATAGTTTGGAAACTTCTGATTCATAACATCACCATAAGTCAAAGCCAACTTGGTGGGGATTAAAAACAATCAGCAACAAAGGGAAATTCATCTTAGGAGAATGGACAATAATAAAAGAAGAATCTCATTGTATTAAGAATCATTCCATTGCTCTTTTTGTTTCATCTTCTCAAATTTCCTGACTGGGAATGGTAGGAATTGGAAATCCAACCTATCTGGAGAGCACCAGACAGGACAAGGGTTGGGTAAACACATCCAGATATGTGTGTAGGCTAATGTAGAGTCGAAGGCTTTCATGGCCGACATCCATAGTTTTTTGTGGAGCTTTCAGGCTATGTGCCCATGTTCTGGAAGAGTTCCTTTCTGACATTTCGCCAGCATCTGTGGCTGGCGTCTTCAGAGATGCCACAGATTTCCAGGCTATCATTCTCTGAAGATGCCAGCCACAGATGCTGGCGAAATGTCAGAAAGGGACTCTTCCAGAACATGGCCACATAGCCCGAAAGCTCCACAAAAAACTATGTGGGCTAATTTTTTTGTTTAACCATATTTACAAAGGACATATTTAAAAAGTTTGGTGTTCCACACCTGTGTGCATGTTTGGAGCAACAGGTGAGTCTTTTCAACATAGCCTCTCTGCACCAGAGAATTGCAGCTGATCATATTGCATCTGACATACAGGTCTGAAAGCAGAGGAGTTCTTCAAGTTACCAAATTGGGAATAGGACAGAGCTACTTTGTTGTGCATGAGAACTAATGCTTGGGGGTGGGGGGTGGGGAGATTACAAGGAACTTAGAAGGCAATTAAAATGTGATTTTCCAGGACTTCATGTTCCTTAAACATTGACTTCCTTCCCCCTCCCCCCCCCCCCCCCCCCCCATATTTACAGGTCTCTGTGATGATTCAATCTCATTTTTGCTGGACCTCCAAGTTTGTGATGTCTATGATGGTTTGTGTCTCCCTCAAAATAAGTGTCCTCCTTTATCTGTCATGTCTTCACGATGTGGCAGAAAAGATAGTTGCTGTAAAAGGTAGGCAATAGCCTCCAGTGTCATTCTTGTAGACTGGAAAAGTCTTTTAAAAACTTCCATGTTTCAGAGTATGGCCATTGCATTGGTACACTGCATATTGCAAAGGGTGGGAGGTACCTTCATAGTGTAATTAAGAACAAATTATAATTGTCCTAAAATTACATTTTCCAATGAATATGTGCAAATTGTCTATGATTTATAAAGATAATTGTCCTTCTGTTTTACTGCCTTAGCATAGAAGATTATCAGACAAGGGGGAAAGCCAGGAGTAAAAAGCATGCTCCCAGCTTAATCATGTGATTGAGCTGAAGATTTTGAAACAACATCACACTCATCCAGGACCTAAGCTGTGAAGATCCAGGAATCCTGGATTTTCACAGAATAAGTCCTGGGTGAGTGTGATGTGTCTGAAATAACTTCTTCATACAATTATGCCAGAAGTATGTGTTTTGCTCCTAGCTTTTTCTCCCTATTTGATAATCTCCATAGATGTACAAGAGGACAACAACTGAAAAAGATGTGTTAGTTCATATTCAGCATGAACTAGAATACTATTTTCATTATTGCTTTAGCAACAATGTAGCACTGCATGAGATTGTATACAGGTATGTGATCTCTGGCATCCCTAGTCTACTATCTTTCTTATATCAACATAGTTTCATATTGTGTTAAGAGGGTTCTTCTATTTCTGCATCAAAATTTCTATATATTTTTGTATGCAATGTGTGACTAGTGGATGTTAGTGAATATTTCTGAAATACATTCATGCTTTTGCCTGCATCCTAACTTCCCAATACATGACACAAGCCTTGCAAATGTATACATTTCCAATGAATGTTGTACTCTTTTCCACTGCAGACCTTAGGAAGATATTTATTTATTTTGGGTGGACAGAGCCATAAAACACCCAGCTGTCTTTCCCTTCTACAGTATCTAACAAAGAAGACAGCCTGTTTATATCTGTAGACCAAGGCACTGGTATTTTATTACTTATGCAAAAACCAACAAAACAAAACACAACCAAGTTCTGAACATCAAATTTCTCACTGAAATGCCTTTCCCATTGTTCCTTTTCCAAATGAAATGTCTGCATATTCTCACACCTCAATAGAGTAGATGCATAATTTGAGAGCTCATGAATACTCATTTCAAAAAGCAACAAACAACGCTTTATGAAATATGAATCCACTTAACTGTTTTTCCATCATACCAGCAGTTGCTCCCAAAGCTCCCAAAATAATCCATATATGGCAGAGATAGAAAAGGTACAGCTAGTGTGCTGCAACCAGCCTAGGAGCCCCATTTTGTAGCCCTGGAGGATGTCTTGAAGCCTTCCCAAACTTGTGCACCTCCAAGATTTAAAAAAATAATGGTGAAAAAAGTTGAAACCCTGTCAAATATTTGCATCCAGATCCTACCAAGGACCCCATAATGGAAAAACATCAACAAAATTAGTAAAAAAAAAAAAAAAGGGGGGGGGGGCAAAAATTAAACCAGAAGTGATGTTGCATCACTTCCAGTTATGTCAAGAATACTAGTGTAGTCCAAGTTAATGTATTGACTATAAAGTCTAGAATCACCTCTCTTTGTGGGTGTATATATAAAGAGTATGGAAGCATATAAACTGATTCATATTTTTGAGGACCCTTGGAATAAGCCACATCCATGAACACACAGATGGAGACCATATGCTTGCATTTCACTCTCATGAGCTTGTTATTATGTCTTGTCAAAAACGGGGGGGGGGGGGGAGATGTGGGCAGAGTGGAGGTACAGTCAGCCGTCTGCATCCATAAATTCTGCACCCACAGTTTCCACCATGCACAGCTCCATAATATTAAGAAAAAATCCCAAATGAAAACCTTGTTTTTTATTTTAAATAAGGGTCACCATTTCTCTACACCATTGAATCTAATAGGATTAGAGGATTTTGTTATCTGCAGTGGATCCTGAAGCCAAACCCCAGAGGATACCAAAGGGCCCCTTCATATTTGATAAAGTCTCCTTTCAAGATGCAAAGAGTGAAAAGTAGCCTCATTAGAACAGGGAGTAGAATCATAGAATCATAGAATCTTAGAATCATAGAGTTGGAAGAGACCACAAGGGCCATCCAGTCCAACCCCCTGCCATGCAGGAACTCCCAATCAAAGCATGCCTGACAGATGGCCATCCAACCTCCTGCTTGAAGACCTGCAGTTTGCATCCGTTGTTCCACGTTCTAGTCTCTGGGGCAGCAGAAAACAAGCTTCACTCCTCAATATGACACCCCATCAAATATTTAAAGAGGGCTATCATATCACCTCTTAACCTTCTCTTCTCCAGGCTAAACATCCCCAGCTCCCTAAGTCACTCCTCATAAGGCATGGCTTACAGACCCCTCACCATCTTAGTTGCTTTCCTTTGGACACGCTCCAGTTTCTCTACATCCTTTTTGAATTGTGGTGCCAAGAACTAGACACAGTATTCCAGGTGAGGCCTGAACAAAGCAGAGTAGAGAGGCACTATTACTTCCCTGAATCTAGACACAATACTTCTATTGATGCAAACTAAAATTGCATTGGCCTTTTTAGCTGCTGCATCGCACTGTTGACTCATGTTCAACTTATGGTCTACTTGGACTCCTAGATCCATTTCAAATGTAGTTTCATTCAGCCCCATCCTACATCTGTGCATTTCATTTTTCCATCCTAAGTGCAGAACCTTACATTTCTCCATGTTGAAATTCATTTTGTTAGCTTTGGCCCAGCTTTCTAGTCTATTCAGGTCATTTTGAATTTTGATCCTGTCCTCTGGAGTATTAGCAACTCCTCCTAATTTGGTGTTATCTGCAAATTTGATAAGTATGCCCCCAGTTCTGTCATCCAAGTCATTAATAAAGATGTTGAATAGGACTGGGCCCAGTACAGACACCTGTGGCACCCCACTAGTCACTTATCTCCAGGATGGAAAGGAACCATTTTTGACCGGTCAACCAATTACAAATCTATTTTACAGTTGCTTTGTCTAGCCCACATTGTACAAGCTTGTTTGCAAGAATGTCATGGGGAACTTTGTCAAAGGCCATACTGAAATCAAGATATACTATATCCACAGCATTCCCTTCATCTACAAAGCTGGTAATTTTTTTCCAAAAAAAGAGATCAAGTTTGTCTGGCATGACTTGTTTCTCTGAAACCCATTTTGACTTTTTGTGATTATGGCATTGCCTTCTAGATGTTCACAGACTCTCTGTTTAATGATCTGCTATAGTATCTTTCCTGGGACTGATGTCATACTAACTGGACGATAATTGTTGGGATCCTCTTTTTTTCCCTTTTTGAAGATGAGGACAACGTTTGCCCTCCTCCAGTCTACTGGGACTTCTCCTGTTCTCCAGGAGTTCTCAAAGATTATTGCCAATGGTTCCGATATTACATTTGCCAGTTGTTTTAGTACCCTTGGATGTAGTTCATCTGGTCCTGGAGACTTATATTCATTTAGATTAACCAGGTATTCCTCTACTATCTCTTTACTTATTCTGTACTGAAATTTCCCTGTTCTGTCTCTGCTCCATTATCCTTAGGTTGAGCACCCTTTGCCTTTTCTGAGAAGACTGAAGCAAAGAAGATGTTGAGTAATTCTGCCTTTTCTCTGTACCCTGTTAGCATTTTGCCAGCTTCTGCACGCAGTTGCCCTACCATTTCCTTCTTCTTCTTTTTTTTGCTGCGTACATACTCAAAAAATCCCTTTTTATTGTTCTTAACCTCTCTAGCAAGCCTGAGTTCATTCTGCGCTTTAGCTTTTCTGACTTTACCCCTAAAAGTGCTTGCTATTTGTTTGAATTCTGCTTTGATGATTTCCCTATTTTTCCATTTCTTATACATGCCCGTTTAAAACTTAGCTCTGCTGAAAGTTCCTTAGTCATCCATCCTGGCTTCTTAAGGAGGCCCTGAAACAAGACTGTGGGCTTCCCCTGTTAAACTTGGCCTTTGTCCCCAAGCTCTGTCACTGAGTACAAATCACGGGGCCTATAGTTATGTAGAGAGCTCCTGGCTACTATCTCCTTCCAGAGGCAGGTCTCTGACTCACTCCCTCTGAGCAAAGGTCCCCACTAGCCCCTGAAGGAAAGAAAGGGGAAAATCTAAAGAGGCCCCCTCCAACAATGTTTCAGGCCAGCTTCTCTCCTATTTTCCCAAAGCCTCCTGGATTATATAAGAAAAATTACAATTCGCACACCTAACGACACACACCTCTGCTAGCCTTGTGTAGAATTATAGTTCCCAGTCAATCCCAGTGATTCCCAGTATGCAATAGATCAAGTTTAGATCTCACCCAAGCACATGGACAAGAGTCTCAACCTTTTCCTCCTTAAAGGAAATGAACTAGAATCCCTCTGCTAGCCTTGTGTAGAATTAGAGTTCCCAGTCACTCCCAGTGACTCCCAGAATGCAATAGATCAAGTTTAAGTTTAGATCTCACCCAAGCACATGGACAAGAGACTCAGCTTCTTCCTCCTTAAAGGAAATGTATTTTGCTGGTCTTGAGTTTCTAGCCAATATCCCATATATTCAGGCAGTTATCACTCTGGTTCATGGATATGCACTAGAATTATGCTATTGACCTACATAGATATAATGTCACATGATTCATCCATACATAGCATATGGTTGTTGTAGAAAGAGGTATCCATCTGTCCAAAATATTCCTGTGCCTCTGCAACCTACCTCTTCCTGACGTAAACCTTACAACTATTTAGTGGATGGGGCAAAAAAGTGGGTGGCTAGGCAGCAGCTGAATACATGAAAAGAAGAAGACATCTTCCTGAACCTTCTAAAAGTTCTCCAGAGATCCAGAAGGACTAAATGGCTCAGTGGCAGAGAGATAGGTTGCATACTTGGAGAGAGGAGAAGGGAACAGAGTTATATGTGGCTGTGCTGCAATAGACTGATCTAGGATCTTAGTCAGGTCATTTGAGGTGGTAAAGCCACTCTAGGTTTTAGTCTAAAGTTTGAAAGAGTTGAAAACTCTTGGTGTGGGCTATAAAAGAGTTTGGCCCCATGTGGCCCACAGGCTCTTGATTTGAGGCAATGTTTGATTAACTTTAAAATGGGAACTAAGGGGCTATGCAGCTGCCCCTTTTTCAGCCAGATCGGTGCCACAGCAACTGCATGCCACAGCCCCAATCTCACCTTTCCAGGGTGTGAAAAGGGAGCTGGAAAAGGAGGCTCTTTTTGAGCCCTGAAGGGGGCACAATAGCTGCAGTGCCATGACTATATGGCACTCCATGGCTATATGGCCAGAAGAGCACCCTGATGCCATGTGCCATGTGAAGCGGTGCACGGCAATATGGCACCCTGGGGGTGGAGCTGGGACATGCATCATGGAGATGCTACACCCTGACCCCCAGGTTGGCCCAAAGTGATGGGCTGTACAACTCCTAAATTCCACTCAAATGGGAGCCACCAGCATTGGAATATAGCAATGTGCTCCTTAACCTATAGTGGGGAAAACCCCTATTTAGTTACCTACCTACCTACCTACAATCTCATGGCTAAAAGTCTGCAGGAAGAAGAAACATAACCATTATTTTGTATTGGGAATATCTGCAATTGCTAACATGAGCAGAGCCTTCTTGGGATTTTCTGCTAGTACTACAGGGAGCTAAACTAAGGACGCCATTTTTAAGACATTGTGTAAGGTTCAATTGGCACTGCATTGGCTATCAGGAAGAGCTCAAGAGCATCACCCCAAATTGATTGTCTGTGAGGGTGCTCTGGAAAGCTTCTTTCTCTTACTGCCATGTTGGTTCTCCCCATCCTCCCTCTCTACCTTTCTACATCTGGAACACATTGTTGAATACAGTGGGGAACTTTCTTCATACAGGACCTTTGTTGTTAGCCATACCTTTATGAAAAGTGGAGGGATCAATTCTGGAAACAGCAAATATGGCAACCAGAGGAGACCAATGCATTATACAGGGACATTGGTCTTAGGTAGTTACCAAAATGCCCACATTGTGAAGCTCATCTCTCATTTCATTCTGTTTTGGCCATCTATGTTTTCTTTCTCTCCCTAGTCTAATAAGTAGTGATGAACACTGTCGATCAGCAAAAGGTGTTTGTGAAGAACCATCTCCTCCTCCTGATTATGGATGTTCACCCTATACATACAAATATGGAACATGTAGCCATGGTGGTGCATGTTGTGTAAGGTAGACAACCTTCCCTTGTTAAAGTTTACCACCACTTTTCCTCACTTCCATTCACAGGGCCAGTTTATAGATGGTTCTCATGGTGAATTATTCACACAACTGTGAACACAATATGGACATTATGCCATGCCTCAAAAATACAATGAAATGCATAAGGGAACTTAAGTGTTTATAAAACACCAATCAGATGCCAGCCCATGGCATAATTTCTTGCAGAAGGAGAGGCCTACAAATCATTTCCTACATTGGGCAGACAGGTCACCTGAATACTCTAGTCTTCCAAGACCAGAGAAGAAGCTAACTAAGGGCCAGTACAGACCTCCCAGAAAGGGCAGGTTGTAGGCACCTGTTTTTGCACTGGATTGGGGCCAGGGCAGCCTCACCAGCAGCCCAGAGGCCCCAATCTAGTGCTTTTCCAGGCCACAGAGAAACGGCAAAATGCCCGACAGCCAGAGCCATGGGAAAGCCCCTTTCTGATTGGTTCCATTTTGGAGCTCCTTTTTATGATGCTCCCAAGGGCGCCCTAAGTGCCCTGGAAGTCGTGGTGACATCAGGCGTGCACTGGTCTGTTTGGACATGGCACGTGCCTGACACCATCAGCAGACGCTGTGTATGGACAGTGCACTTTCAAAATGGTGCCATCTAAACACACTAGGGCTGGGGAGTGTGCGGTTGCTGCACCCTCCCCAGCCCTGGTTTTGCCTTGAAGATGGTGCTTTGCACCAGTCTGTATCGTACCTAAGAAAACTGCCTATAACTCATGCTTGGTTCATTCATGGAACATGTTTACCTTCCTCCTGGCTTCAGTTTTAGTGTTAAATATAAGTCCAATGTTGCATGCAAGTTCCACAAAACATCTAAATTGCCTATAAAGGCAAAATAATTGTTTAGAGACAAAGGTTTAATATGAGGATCAGCAGCACTTTCAGCTGGGAAATCTCTCTCCCCCCCCCCCCCCATCTGAAACTGCCAACATCTCATTGTTTTGTTTTTTCTCTCTCTCCAGTTTAGGGTTTCTGCTCAACTAAAACTGCAGTCTCTTTATCAATTGTGAAGAGGAAGCAATGTACTTGAACTCCAACAGGACCTCACACAGAGAAATGTATAGCTTGAAGAAACCATTACAGAGTGGATATATGCTTTATGCTAATCCTTTGAAATAAATTGCATCGGTGAAATGCCTGCATCTCCTTAATGGAATGGAAAATGGACCTGATCTGGTTATCAAAAAGCCAATGTTCCCTATTAATTAATACTGCCTGGCATGTTTGCCATTTCCTTTGAATATTTATCATGCGTCTATGAAATATTTCTGGAGAATGCCACCATTTTGTTATAAGTTTCAAGATAGGAAGCCTCTTGAAACAATATGTGACAAGTTGTTTGTGAGGCTGGTATCAAAAGCTTTGAAATATGTGGTTCGAGAGCAGAAATTATGTGGTTTGTCTGAACAAAACTAGAAACTAAAATGATAACGGTGTCAGTTTTCAGTCTATACAACCCCTGGATACCCACACATTCCCCAAGCCTCCTATATGTGTGCAGATTTTTTTCCACTCAATATCATTATAATAATGACTACTTGTTTTTCTTTCTTTCTCACCTCCCCTCAAGGCTGGGGGGGGGGGAGGTACAACACATCAAAATATTTAAAAACACAAAAACCCATATTCAAAATACAATACTATAAAACCACTAAAATATGCTCCTAGGAGCATGTATACAAATTAAAAATTCATAATTTAAAATTGACTGGGTAGGCCTGCCAGAAGAGAAAAATCTTCAATGTTGTTTCTAATCTACTTCTGGCCAGTTTTTATAGCAGTACATGCCTCCTTCCCCTGCAGCCACCCTGCCTCCCCACAAAGCCCATTCAGCTATTATGGCAAAAAGAATTTTTGTCCTTTATGTATAGATTCTCATTCCTTCTGGAAGATCCCCAAATACCCATCCACCTAGACAGCTTTCAATCTCTTCTAGGGGTGATTCCCTATTCATTAGAAATGACTTGAAAGTACATAACAACACGATCAGCACCATCATCAACAACAACATGCTTCTGAATTTGTTTGATTTTATGCATATCCTGTCTTTCTCCTGTTACAGTGCCCAAGGAAGCTTAAAAAGGCAAAACAAAGTAAAGCTAATATCTTATTGATACTTTTTTTTTTTAAGGCTAAATTAAAAATTCTGTTGGAAATGCTAAGGGTGCTGCACCTTATGGCTCCCTTGTACTTTTACAAGGTCTTTAGCCTTCTTTGCCAAAGAGTACTAGTACTTCACAAAACTACAAATCTCAAGATTCTGTAGGATGGTGCCATGGTGTTAAATTGCATTATTTATACAGTGTAGATGAATCCTGGTTTTAAATAGGTTAAAACAACTATAGGTTTTTTTTTTTCAAGAATACAAGAATATTCTACTATGAGTTACTAGTCAAAGGCTTGCTTAAATAAACAAAGTTGGCACAAAGAAAGTGAAGAGGGAAACAACTGAATGTCACTCAGCAGGGAATTCCATAGCCTGGGAGCAGCCACCAAGAATGCTTTCTCCTGTAGCTTCATTGTGATGGTGGGGGACTGAGAGAAAGTTCTCTAAATATCTTAAAACTTCTGTAAGATTAAATAAGGACATAAGGTTTTTCAGATAGTCTGGGCAAAATCTGTGTAAGAATTTAAAGGTCATAATTAATACTTTGAATTGTGCCTAGAAATTGGTCAGTAGGCAATAAAGTGCTACACATGAGTTACGTGGTCCTTGTAACCAGTCCTCGTCAGCCTCCTAGCCATAGCATTTTGGATCCACTAAAGTTTCCAAGCACTTTTCAAAGATGTTATTTTTCAAATTGTGTTAAAGTCATCCCAACAAGATGTCATCAAGGCATAGCCAGATGTGACATCTTGAAATTCAACAGGAAGAAATGTAAGGTCCTGCACTTAGAGTGGAAAAATGAAATGCACAGATATAGGATGGGGGATACCTGGCTGAACAAGACCACATGGGAAAGATATCTAGGAGTCCAAGTAGACCAAGTAGACAAGTTAAACATTAATCAACAGTGCGATGCAGCAGCTAAAAAGGCCAATGCAATTTTAGGCTGCATCAATAGAAGTATAGTGTCTAGATCAAAGGAAGTAATAGTGCCACTCTATTCTGCTTTGGTCAGGCCCCTCCTGGAATAATGTGTCCAGTTCTGGGAAACACAATTCAAAAAATGATGTTGAGAAATTGGAGCGTATCCAAAGGAGGGTCACTAAAATGGTGAAGGGTCTGGAAACCATGCCTTATGAGGAAAGATTTAGTGAGGTGGAGATGTTTAGCTTGGAGAAGAGAAGGTTAATGTGACAGCCCTGTTTAAATACTTGAAGGGATGTCATATTCAGGAGGAAGCAAGTTTGTTTTCTGCTGCTCCAGAGACTAGAACACGGAACAATGGATGCAAGCTCCAGGAAAAGAGATTCCACCTCAACATTAGGAGGAACTTCCTGGCAGTAAGGGCTGTTTGACAGTGGAACACACTCCCTCAGAGAGTGGTGTAGTCTCTTCCTTACATGGCAGCGTGTTGGAATGGATGGCCCTTATCTTCCCATCCAATTCTAAGTTTCCATTATTCTGAATGCAGCTGGCACATGGAGGAAATCACAGAGAGACAAAGCAGTAAGACGATCTGCAGATGTTTTCCTGTCCTTAGGGATTTCCGGGGAATGTGCATCCAAGGAGCTGCTGCATTGGATCGCCCTTGGTTCTATCAGTAAGAATTTATTTTTGTTTATTTTTGTTGAATGGCCATCTGCTCAGAAGTGCTTTGATTGCATGTTCCTCCATTAGAGAAGATTAGATTGGATGGCCCTTGGGGTCTCTTCCATGTCTGTGAGTCCATGTTTAACAGGTTATGGCTGTGTCTTAAGAAGTGGTTGGATCAAATTCCTCCCTGCATCCCAATGCCATGCCTCTTGTACTGTTTTGTCTCTTGGAATTCATTTTGTTAATTTTGGTCCAGCTTTCAAATCTGTTAAGGTCATTTTGAATTCTGATTCTGTCCTCTGAGTTATTAGCTGCTCCTCCTAATTTGATGTCATTTTCACATCTGATAAGCATGTCCTCTATTCCATCATTCAACTCATTGATAAAGATGTTGAATAGAAGTGGGCTATAGCATTCTATGAAATAGCTAATTTGACATCAAGTTGGAACTCAAAGCTTCATGTGTCATTCATGGCCACTGAATAAGCTACAATTATTCTGAATAGCCAGCATTCCATAGGAAAGACATAGGAAATTGGTCTGTGTGTATGGAGATGAACTGGCAAATCTAGTTTTGCAACGCAACTACCCTGTGGTGATGGGAATAGGGGACACCCATGAGGATGGCGGTGACTTTAATCTATCTCCTCAGATATATTTGGTGGAGTGGAAGCCAGGTACAGACATATCCTGTTGTTAGCATTTGTTGAGAATGTTGAAGTATGTGTAGTGTGCTAGGAAACCATTGAATCATAGAATCAAAGAGTTGGAAGAGACCACAAGGGCCATCCAGTCCAACCCCCTGCCATGCAGGAACTCCAAGTCAAAGCATGCCTGACAGATGGCCATCCAGCCTCTGCTTAAAGACCTCTAAGGAAGGAGACTCCACCACCCTCCGAGGGAGTGTGTTCCACTGTCGAACAGCCCTTATTGACAGGAACTTCCTCCTAATGTTGAGGTGGAATCTCTTTTCCTGCAGCTTGCATACATTGTTCTGCGTTCTAGTCTCTAGAGCAGCAGAAAACAAACTTGCTCCTTCCTGAATATGACATCCCTTCAAATATTTGAACAGGGCTATCATATCACCTCTTAACCTTCTCTTCTCCAGGCTAAACATCCCCAGTTCCCTAAGGCGCTCCTCATAGGGCATGGTTTCCAGAAACCTTCACCATCTTAGTTGCCCTCCTTTGGACACTCTCCAGTTTCTCCACATCCTTTTTGAATTGTGGTGCCCAGAACTGGACACAGTATTCCAGGTAGGGCCTGGCCAAAGCAGAATAGAGTGGCACTATTACTTCCCTTGATCTAGATGCTATACTTCTATTGATGCAACCTAAAATTGCATTGGCCTTTTTAGCTGCCGCATCGCACTGTTGACTCATGTTCAACTTATGGTCTACTTGGACTCCTAGATCCCTTTCACACATAGTTTCATTTACCCAGATATCTCCCATCCTATATCTGTGCATTTCATTTTTGCGCCCTAAGTACAGTACCTTACATTTCTCCACATTGAATTTCATTTTGTTAGCATTGGCCCAGCTTTCTAGTCTATTCAGGTCATTTTGAATTTTGTTCCTGTCTTCTGGAGTATTGGCTATTCCTCCTAATTTGATGTCATCTGCAAATTTGATAAGTATGCCCCCAATTCTGTCATCCAAGTCATTAATAAAGACGTTGAATAGCACTGGGCCAAGTACAGAACCCTGTGGCACCCCACTGGTCACTTCTTTCCAGGTTGAAAAGGAGCCATTGTTGAGCACCCTTTGAGTTCGGCCATTCAACCAGTTACAAATCCATGTGACGGTTACCTTGTCTAACCCACATTTTACAAGCTTGTTTGCAAGAGTGTCATGGGGAACCTTGTCAAAGGCCTTACTGAAATCAAGATATACTATATCCACAGCATTCCCTTCATCTACCAAACTGGTAATTTTATCAAAAAAAAGTGATCAGATTTGTCTGGCAGGACTTGTTTCTCTGAAACCCATGTTGACTTTTTGTGATTATGGCATTGCCTTCTAAATGTTCACAGACTCTCTATTTAATGATCTGCTCCAGAATCTTTCCTGGTATTGATGTCAGACTAACTGGACGATAATTGTTGGGATCCCCTTTTTTCCCCTTTCTGAAGATGGGGACAACGTTTGCCCTCCTCCAGTCTGCTGGGACTTCTCCTATTCTCCAGGAGTTCTTAAAGATTGTTGCCAATGGCTCCGATATTACATTTGCCAGTTCTTTTAATACCCTTGGATGTAGTTCATCTGGTCCTGGAGACTTATATTCATTTAGGTTAACCAAGTATTCCTACACTATCTCTTTACTTATTCTGTCTTTGTTCTGTCTTTGTTCAATCCATTGCTGAGGGACTGTAGTTTGTGCATGAATTCTAATTCTGCTATTTAACTTTCCAATCTACCTTTGTATTTCTTTTGTTCAATGATTACTGTTCCGAAGTCTGAGATGGCACGCTCAAGGAGATTGAAATGTTCTGCCACCGTTTTTTGTGTATTCACATTCCTAAAATCTGATTTATGTCCATTTATACTGTGACTCAGGGACTGGCCTGTTTGCCCAATTTAGCGTGTTGAAGGGCATTGCTGACACAGTATAGCATAGATTGCATTGGAGGATCAACAAGATCTGTCTATGTACTGATTCTACAGATTAACATGTCTATATCTTTGAATTCTACCACTATGGAAAGCACCAAATTCAGCAGAATGGAGTGGAAATCCATCAGCCTCTTCATGAAACTTGCCCAGGTACAGACAGATTTATTCTTTATGCTACCAATTTATTTCTTTCAGTTAGTCTCAAAGGTGCTACAAGATCTCTCTATGTCCTGACTCTACAGACTAACATGGCCACATTTTTGAATTCTGTCAGGATCCAAATGGTTACAGGAATTCATGAAGCACCGGTCAGAATAATTAACCACAAACCTTTCATTATTTAATGAAGCTGATCAAATGCCAAGTGGAGACTCTATGTTCCTTCATAAGCAGAACTCTTCAAGCAAAATTAATTGCACTATTTTGTCCTCATATGTGTTCACTAGTTAGGATGGTAATGGACCAGTGCTCTTGAAAGGACCATTTATCCTTCTGGCACAGGAATTAATAATTAATTAATTAATAGCCCGCTCCTCTGTCAACCAATTGGAGTGGGTTATCCATTATTTCATTATGGACATGCCCATGATTACATCAGTTCAGACTATCCTATAAGATACATTTGAGTCCATACTTAAGACAAAGCTGAGTGACATTTCTTTTTGATAACTAAGGATATGCATACAAATTTCCAAATGAGATTTCTGGCTAGAATCAGAAATCAGCATACTCATTGGGGAATAAACTCCAGTGAATAGAGTGAGACTTGCTCCTGAGTAAACCTACAGCACTGTTTGCCGTGTGAAAAATAATGGGTGAAGAATTCTTTCTCTTCTTAATTTACCAGATTTGTGAGTCCTAGACAAATGAAGTATTGCATAACAAACTTTTCACTTTCCCCTAAAAATTAAAATTCAGTTATTAAATCTGAATTAATTAATTAACTAATTAATGCTAATGTTGAACATTAAGAAAACAAAAATAATGACCACGGAAGATGTACAAGAATTAATCCTAGATAACAAGAAAATTCAAAGAGGCAAAGAGTTCCCATACTTTGCATTGCCCAAAGTGCCACAGTCTCAGAGGGCACCTGCAACTGATATTTAATAGAGGAAATTGTATTAGCTCAACTAAAGCTGCTGAGAGGGCTTTGGGCAACTAAAAGTTGGAATCAAGCCTGTGTATAATGGTTCTGAGAAACAGAATTCCAGAGTGCAAGATCCAAATGTAGTTTTATTTGTAGATCAAAGAGAATCACCAGTCATGCAAAGACTCTTACACATACACATACAAGAACTAATGATATAAAAGATGTTACCAGATAGTCACTTTCAGGATACCAGAAGGTGTTACTGTATCAATTCCAGAAGCAGAGGTTCCAGTCAGAGGGTTCTGTGAGAGGAAAGTGGCTCATGGCCAGCGGTTGCTGAGGAAACAGGTGAGATACTGACAGAGTGTCTATCTGACCTCAAAACAAAGGCAAATTGGCAGTGCCTGAGCAGGTATATTTATAGGCAAAAACATATTCCTGGACAGTTTTTCAGACTGAGGTGAAGTTTCTAGGAGGGAAGAACAGAACTGGAAGTCTATAAATCACTGGACAATCATGGTGAATGTCCCTGACAATGAGCCTCAGTTCCAGAGGAAGGTAATCTTGCCCTACTTTTCATGAGTAAATACAGGTCTATCACTCACCATCATTCCTATCAGTGAATGGGTTATGTAGATTATAATCTTGATTGATTTATCTTTGGCTAAGTGTCCTGGTCTTCCCCATGCTGAGCCAGCAGGATCTCTAAATATGTCACGGAAATCCCTATATGACATAGCTAATTTCCTGCACTGGAGTTGCCCTCTAGGCTACTTTCCTAAAACATACCTTTTGGTGTCAATTTGATATCAGAAAAAAGTAGAGGCACAGAGGGCCAGGTCTTATAATAACAATTGGATCAAATATTCATCAGAATGGAGACTGTAGTCAAGAAACCAGAAGAAGACTAGCATTAGAAGGCAGCTATGAAAGAAGTGGACAAGATCTCAAAGTGTAAAGATATGACTCTGAACACTAAAGTGATAATCATCCATTGTATTTCCTATCACTACATAAAGAAGTGAGAGATGGACAGTGAAGAAAGCCAATGGAAAGAAAATCATCTCATTAGAGATGTGGTGCTGGAGAAGAGTGTTAAGGGTACCATGGGCAGCCAAAAAGACAATCAAATGGGTTCTAGAACAGATCAAGCCTGAACTCTCCTTGGAAACAAGAATGATGAAACTGAGACTGTTGTACTTTGGCCACATCATAAAAAGGCATGAATCATTAGAAAAGACAACAATGTTAGGAAAGGTAAAAGGCATTAAAAGTAGAAGAAGACCACATACTAGATGGAGAGACTCAATCAAGGAAGCTATGCACTTGAACCTGCAGGACTTGAGCACAGCAGTTGAGGCAGAGGATCTTGGAGTTGTCACTTCCACAGGGTCACTGTGAGTTGAGTCCTACTGGTGGGCAGCTACAACAAACAACAACAACATCTAATTAGTAAATGCAAGCCAAAATGAGATATCCAGTTTAGCTGTCAATTTCATTTCTCAAAATTTTTTTAAGCTTTAGCTTTGACTATGATTTTAACTTATTTGAAGTGCTACTGTCTTTATCTGATAATTACATAGGCAGGCCTTTAAATACTGTTTTAAACGCAGTCAGTATTTTCATCTGTCATATCTCTTCTGGCAAGGCATTACACAGTCTGGGGGCAGAAGATCAAAAGGTTCTCTGGTAAACCATTAGGAGGCTAGTTCTGGCCAGCTGGAGAAAACATTTTCCAGAGGACCTGAGTGTACACGGTGGAATGTATGAGAGGCTGTGATCCTGTAGGTAACTTGGTTTCAAACCAGGTAGGGATTTAAAGGTAATAAACAACATTTTATACTTTGCCCAGAAACTAATTAGGAGCCAAAGGAATTATTTTAAGATCAGGATAATGTGATCCCTTCTGGATGTACCCATCATCTGTCTGGCTGCCTATTCTCAACCAGATGAAGTTTCCATATACATGGTACAAAGGTAGTCCAATGGATAGCACACTGTAGAGGTCTTGCCTTGAATCTACCAGAATGTCCATTGCCATCTTTAGGTCCTCCAGTTCTAGGAAAGGACACAGTTGGCATATCAGCCAAAACTGATAACGGGTACTCCTGAGCTGACAATTGGAGAGATGGATTCAGGAGCACTCCCAAAATGTGAATCGGGGGCATGTCACTGTAGCCAAGAGCCTAGTTGGGGAATTTTACTATTAGCTCAAATTGCGAGATGGGTCGGCTACAACAACCCTGCGAGGTCGCCTCCCGCTGTGTATACCAAGATGGCCGGGGTTCAAGGAATTCTGCAGAGACAGGCTTGTCTAATTAATGTCCAATTTATTAAAGAGAAAGACAATCACACAATGCACTTACACACACACACACATACAAGGCTGAGGAAAGTCAGTAGTTAGTGTTGGGAATAGGTTTAAGGCTTGACTAATGGTGATGCTTACCAAAGTGTAGATTCTCCTCTGGGAATTGAATGAGACAGTGATTTCAGTGAGCAGCTCTTGTTGGTGACCAGTTCAGAGATCAGACTGATGTGGAGTATGCAGACCTCTGTGCTGGCACACTGAGTGCCAAAAATTGGGGGGTTTTATAGGGAAAATATCCCCTCTGGCAAAGGTGTTTAATAGTGGGCTGATTGTTTGTACAATAGGGTCTGATGGGCTCAAAAGGGATTAATCCTTTGTGGTGGTGGCCTGGAGAAAATTACTCAAGGCTCCCCGGATTATAAGGGAGATGTACCAGGAGGACAAATATTACACCTCCTAATGACTAGATCACAATCTGAAGCGACTCCCTTTTACTATCTGGCGATGGTATTGTCTGAGAGGATGTGTCCACTATGCTATAATCCTCTCTTTCCTGCCTGACCAGTCTTTTCTGGTCTGGCCAGTTTCTAGGTTTGACCAGCAGCCAGGGTTCATCTAGGGGTCATATAAATGTATATCATTTATGCCATGATTTTATACAGAGCACTATGGGTAACATCACCACGTCCAGAACTGGCTAACACACCTCCAACCTGAGACTGGGACCCTTCATAGTAATCACTTCTGTCTTATCTGATTCAGTTTCAATTTGTCTCTTCATTGAGTCCATTGCCTCTTCCAAGCAATCATCCAGGGGAGACACACTATCCACGGCTAAAGCTGATTTTGAAGGCATGGAGAAGTATATTTGAGTGTCATCAGCATACTGAAAGCATTCCAGCCCATGCCTGTGGATGATCTCTCCCAAAGGTTTCATGTAGCTGCTGAATAGCATTGGTTATAGGATGGCACTTTGTGGTATATCATATGACAGGACTTTTTTTTGAGAAGCAGCTATCCCCCAACACCACCATCTGGAACCTGCCCAAGAGATAGAATTAGAACCACTGCTGCATGGGGCCTCAGATTCCCCTCTCCTTCCCAGGTGTTCCAGAAGGATACTACAGAAGGATTAAATAGTATCAAATGCCACTGGGAGGTCCACTGGGATACACTCCTCCTGTTGCTGTTAATATAGAGGTCATCCACTAAGGCAATTGTGGCAGTCTCAACTCTGTATCATGTTCTTGAAATGGTTCAAGTGGTGGACAGCTTTTGTTCAGCCCCGCAGCCCCACCCCAACATCTCAAAAACCACTATGCTGGTGCAGTTGCCTGGCTTCTATGGTTGTTTAGGGACCTTATCAGACATCGGAAATTGGAAGTATAATCCAATGGCAATCTGAATGCAATCATGGGGTTTCACGTTATTGCGAATTAAAGTATCTCATGCAAAAGGGAAGTCATTCCAAAAGCAATCATGGGTTTTACTTTATTGTGAATTAAAGCATCTCACACAATTTCGGGCAATGGGGGGGGGGTCATTTTCGGGTAATGGGAAGTCATTCTGAATGCATTCCAAACACAATAGGAATTCACGTGAATTGGCTAAACTAGCAAATTCATGTGAACTCAAATTGGCTCCATTCACAATAAAGAGAAATTCCTCCCATCTGATAAAGTCACAGGAGTGGTATTTGCAGTTTTTACAGTGGTGACTATGGGTTCCAATTGGGTGCAGTATTGTTCATGCAATTATCCATTCTATCCCTGGAGTACTCATTGGCCACAGATAGGAGCACGGGCAATCCGTGTTTCTGCAGATTACCTTTGATAGATTGCTTTGGAAAGGAATTTTATTTACATGAAAAAAAAATAAAGATTATGCCACTGATTCTCCATATAAAATTGTTTCTTGTAGTGTTCAGGGATTCCATCTGGAAGATGAACTAGATGTGTCAAAATGGCTGCAAATGTTAAGTAATTTGAGTGAAGCTGTGAGAAAGATAGAAAAGATTGAAACCCAGATCTGACTCATAGTGGATTTAAAGGCACAGAAAATTATTAAAGTGTCCAAAGATATTGAAAAGGTAGCCTCTCACTCATGGTGAGATAGTATAAACTGGTCTGCAATGGGACGTGTGCTGCTGCACACGGCAACCAATCCAATCATTGTCATTTTATGTGTACAAGCAATTGTAATTATGGGATTCATAGTTTTCACATGCTGGATTTGCTGACAAGTAGTTAAATTGTATGCCATGAGGCTTGGCAGCTTGAATACACACCCCACTTCTGTGCTTTGATATTCCCCTGCCTGTCAGCCATATGACAGGGAGGGAGAGATCACTCTTTGTTTTTCCTCTATCTGTCTATTCTTTGACCAAATTGGTCAAAAAATTTTTTTTGTTCCCCATTAGTGATCCCCAGTCTTGGAGGTTTGTCCTGGGCATTCAGAAGAAATCAAAAGGCTGCCCCTCTGGCTTGGGTAAAAGAAAAATGGGGGTCCAGTTTTTGTTGGATTCCCAGGGCACCACCAGCCGGCTGAGTTAGTGGAAGGGTGCCCCAGGGTTCCCTGACAGGTCCTTCTGAGTGAAGAATTCAATCAGGATAAATCCAGCTCAGATTCTTGCCACTCTCTCATGAGAGTGTAGCAACATCCTAGGCATGAGGCCAGCAAGCCAGTAGTTTTGGGTGCAGAGGCCTAAGGCTCTCTGACAGAGCTCCAAGACTGAAGCTTTGCCTCAATGATGCAGATCTACCAAAGGATAGAATCATAGAATCATAGAGTTGGAAGAGACCACAAGGGCCATCCAGTCCAACCCCCTGCCATGCAGGAACTCCCAATCAAAGCATCCCTGACAGATGGCCATCCAGCCTCTGCTTAAACACCTCCAAGGAAGGAGACTCCACTACACTCCAATGGAGTGTGTTCCACTCTCGATTACAAATATCTGATATGATTCTATGATTGTTCCACTCTCGATTACAAATATCTGATATGATTCTATGATTCTATGATTCCATTGGAGTGTAGTGGAGTCTCCTTCCTTGGAGGTGTTTAAGCAGAGGCTGGATGGCCATCTGTCGGGGATGCTTTGATTTGGAGTTCCTGCATGGCAGGGGGTTGGACTGGATGGCCCCTGTGGTCTCTTCCAACTCTATGATTCTATGATTCCTCTGGTCTGAAATTTTTTTTCTTCATAACCAGTTGGCTGGTGTCAGCCATCAAACTCATGGGCTCCCATCCCACACAGGTGCCTTCATTCCAGGACATTTGCAACATCTGCACTATGGAATAGGATTTGTGCCACATCTGTAACTACTCAAAACTGGACTAAAACTTACTAGTGCCTCTGTCTGCAGTCCCACTGCCACACTGTTTGCAAGTGACATCATAAAACTCTTACAATATAGATTGTTCCATCCAGAGGTTGTCCAATTCCTCTGTACTTGATGCAGTTTTTTGAATAACCTGAATCGGACTCATTGCTTCTGTAACCTATACTCACCTTTGTTTTTGATGGACTTGTGTTTTCCTGCATCCAACTTATCACACTATAGTGTGTTTGGTACCCACATTCATAAAATCTGATAACTGTTTTACTTAATTCTCACTGATGTCTATGATTCACATTCTGTTTGCATTTGTTGTGCCTGCAGTCCTTATGCTTACTGACTAGAATTCTCATGCATTATATCTGATTTCAATGTATTGACAGTGCTAAATAGAGGTGATGTAACCGCATTGCCATTGTTGTTATATGTAACAATGACAGTTCAAAATTTCTCTGGAACATTCATTTTTGCGAGCTGTATTCTGTGTTAAGGAGCACAAACTATTTTCAATTGCCTTTATTGTAAGGGAGCCAGCTCTTGTGGACTGAACTCATCCATTCAGTATTTCATTGTGTCATTCTTTCTTGTCACTGTGTTATATCATTGTATAAATGTAACTGTGTGGGTGTCAGACAAGATACTATGTTATCATCTCGTATATAGATTTTCCATGGAGATAGAATACTGCAATCTAACTCAAGCTCCAATTTGATTTATCTCTAAAATACAAGTCAAAGGAATTTGGAAGCTCTCTAAATTTTCATGTGTGTGTGTGGGGGGGGGAAGGGGGATCTGTTAGCCCTGGAGATGCCTGAACTTATCGCTCCTCATGTGATATCAAAGTTGCTATGAAGCCAGCCTCTATGATCATAGTGTGGATGCCATTATTTGCCAGTGAGCAGGTCACATCAGCTAGCTTAGGAGTCACTAAGAGGATTTATGTTCCAAACATGTGAGAGGAGGTGAGGAAAATCCTAGCTTTGAAACAAAAGGATGATTCTGGTCAAAGTAAGCAACTCTATGTATCTGACACTGTAAGCTGTCTGCTGCAGGAATATACTCATTCACACATCCATATCAGACCTTTTAAAGACCTTACTTCAAAGTGCCACATATCAAAGATTTGGACCATTTGGCCATATTGACTCTCTGGAGTTTGACCCAGGGCACAAAATTCCAATAAATGAGGACACCTTTCACCTGTTCATTGGATTAGCTTGATTTGCAGGCAGAAGTGCTGCTGGATTTCACTTTCCTGGACTGGTAGCAATGAGTCTCTCTAAGGGAATTTTAATTAGCTCAATTAATTACTAGGCTGTGCTACAAGCAACACTTACAGAAACATTTCCAACCTGTACACGGAAGGAAAAGTAATAAAGGAACTCAGCAGAGGGAGAATTCTCTAAATGAAGTTTTTCTTTTATTAAAGGGGAAAAATCACGCAACAATCCATATTCATTTACATATACATATCAGGACAAAGTAAATTAGGATTTAGCTTCAGAAAAGTTGGAGGTTGAACTAATGGCAATACTTATATAAGACAAGGATTGACCATGGGTCCAATTGTAATAGGGATAGCATGAGATACGACTGTTCAGGAGAGTGGTGGCAGGAAACAGACATACCGGAGCAGGTCAGAATTCACAGTGACAGAGTGTCCCCATGCCTTCCAACTAGCCCACTAACATAGGATTTTGGGGATCTTTTATAGGCAAAAGCTAGCCTGAAGGCAAAGCTGTTTGTCCTACATCAAAGGCAATCAAATCTACATTTTAAAGGATCACTTGGTCTGGCAATGTCCAGGGTGAAAATGGAGATGTAAATCAGCCTTATTGTGTGGACGTGACCACTCACCTCAGGGATCAGGGCTGTCCAAAGTACAGCATCAATTTTGGGTCATAGAGAGAGCACACAAACCGAAATTCAGAAGATTTCATCAGAGCGTAACAGACCCTTGTTTCACTCATCAAACTTCGGTGGCCTGGGAGTGATTGAGTTCCCATCTCTCCTTTCTCACAATGTCACCAAGAGGAGCAACATTCCATAAGGTGTTATATTTCCATTAAAAGGCCTAATTCTGTTCCAGCCTAACACCTGTGTTTCTCAATTCTTGTGTGCTTGTGTGACTGATTGTGAAGAGTGGGTGCTGGTTTTTCACTATAAAATAAAATACAATTGATCAAGAATTTCCCTCCAGCCTTGGTATACATAGAGATAAGTTCCCGGGGCCAGTCATTGAGTTAATGATTTAATTCCCCTGAGGCAAAAGCTTTGCTTCTGGTTACTCAGCAAGAAGCAATGCATTCAGGATCAAGCAGTGGTTAAGCAACAGTGGAGTACAGAGTAACTACTGTTATTCATCTCTTTTGATCTGATTTCTAAATGAGCCATGATGAATGTTGCTGAACTAAATAATCACTATCTTTCATTATCTCACTATGTGCCCATTGGCCATTGTTAATTTCTACTATGAACTGAACATTGCTTGACATTTCTCCAAGTCTTCTAGAATTCTTCCTTATCTAATTTACATGAAAGCCATCTTACATTTCTCCCATTTAATTTAGCTCATTAGTTCTATCTGGGAAAATAAAACAGCACCCATTCTGTTTTATATTTGACCATCATCAGCAATAAATCCCGCTGCCTGCGGATAAATATATAAACCCTGCTAAATTAATTGAAATATTGTTTAAATTGTCTGCAACATAACCATGAGGAACCTTCAGCTTCTTTTTCTTCTTTCATGGATACTTCTGTATCTTCCTGGTAAGATAAATTATAGACAGATAACTGGACACATACAGTTGTCTGATAAAGTACCATCATTACTATCTTGACTCACTTGGAGCTAACTCAGCCATGCTGATAATTGTAGGGATGGGAAGAATATTTTAAAATATTTGAATACTGGTGTGTGTGTGTGTGGGGGGGGTAAACGTGTTTCTAGAGTGATGAAAAACATGATGAGAAAAACCCTGGACTGACACTAAACTTAGCATTTCAGGATTACAGAAAAAAAATATGTTTGGTTGTTTTCTGAAGAAACAGCATTTCCATGCAAAGCAAATATTTCTCTCAGAAATATTTTTTGCACAGAATGTGCTGTTTCATGTATAAAACGATTGTATGCAAGTTTTGTGGAGCATCTCAAGTTGTGAATAGTATCTTAAAACTGTTAAGTTTTTTTAAAACTTTTGCACAATGAGAATAATAATTCCTAAAATTACTTGTTGCTTCTGGAAAAAAAAGGTTTTAGTAATGCTTTTCACCTCCATTCTCTGTAATGATCTCAAAGCAAGGGTTCTTGTTAACTTTGATAAAGCTTCATCTACTAGCAATTCTTAGAAATCAAATCAAATGTGTATACTGTAAAATGGCAATGACCAAAACCTTAGGCAGCCCATGGCTAAAAGTTGGAAAGATGGAAAGGACGTTGTCTTGTCTTGCCTGGCCTTTAAAAAATAAATCAGATTGGCAAGCAAAAATAGCCAAAGAACTAAAGATCTTGGGGTGTTGTTGTTTTTTAAATGCTAATATTGGGGAAGCTTTAAAAAAATCCTGAAATTTCAGTTCAAATATTATCATTTTTGTTGTTCTTCTCCACAAATACTTTCTTGTTTTTTTTTTGTTTTTTTGTGTGTGTGTTTTTGTTTTTAATTTTTCTAGGACACCACTGTCAAAACTGGACTGCTGAATATGTATGTATACATCTCTTTTGGAACTTTTGCTATTTTAGGGACTGTCCAAGTTATTCTTTCAAAACGGGAGAATGTGACCAAAGACGTGTATGCTGTAAAAGGTAGGGGAAATTAATAGATTGTGCATCCATGTTTCCCTGGACATATATGTACCCTGACATGTTAAGCTATGCCTTTGGAGGTGGAACTGAAAGCTCATCAGAAAGGGAGCCAAACACAACTTGTTCACTAGCCAGTCACTTTCCTTGCAATCTTGATGTACTGGTGCCTAACTACAAACT
Organism: Urosaurus nigricauda; assembly: GCA_034509955.1. Taxonomy (NCBI): domain Eukaryota; kingdom Metazoa; phylum Chordata; class Lepidosauria; order Squamata; family Phrynosomatidae; genus Urosaurus; species Urosaurus nigricauda. The sequence continues at coordinate 372,180,242 of JAOEGL010000001.1, read as the reverse complement.
GGATGGCCCTTGCAGAAAAAAGAAATGCATAGATATAGGATGGGGACACCTGGCTGAGGAAGACTACATGTGAAAAGGATCTATGGGACTTTGCAGACCTCCCAGAAAGGGCGATCTGTAGCCACCTTTTTTTTTGTGGTGCAACTGCGCTGCAGCAGATAGATGCTCCTTTTTTTGTTGCACAATTGTGGCACAACAAGGGAAAAGGCACCATTACATGCCTTTGTGCCACCGCAACTTTGCAGCTCCGTCTGGAAGCTGCACAGTTGCGCTGGCACCATTATGTACTCCATGTAAACGGCATTATGTAATGGCACCGGCACCATTACATGTTAGGGTTTGGAAGCATGTAAATGATGTGCACTCCCAAACCCTAAAGACACCACCACAGAGCCTCTTCATGCCCATCTGTTTTGGGCCTATGATTCCAAGTAGATCACAAGTTGAACATGAGTCAAAAGTGTGATGCGGCAGCTAAAAAGGCCAATGCTATTCTAGGCTACATCAATAGAAGTCAAGTGTCAAGGAACTTTATCTCACGGGAACAATTGAAAGTATAAATGAATATTGCACATTTGCAATTAAGATTTTGACATGCTATCACAATTAAATTGCCATTTTTCTGGGAATATTGTGTGAAAAATCACAATCATGATAAAGTTTTTCACACATCATGTTGAAAAGCAATGGAAGTGACATTAACTGATGAATAACCTGACAATAAATAGCAACAAATCTTTCATGGGATTTTCCCGTGAATGATTTGTTGCTATTTATTGCCATTTTAATGCCTGGTTATTCCCAGAATAATGACTCCTATGTGTGAAAATATTAATCGTGTTTTAATGATGATTGCATGATTTTCACAGATAGTCCCCATTTAAACTAGCAATTTTTCCCTCCTGTGATAAACTCCTAGGGAAGTAATAGTGTCACTCTATTCAGCTTTGGTCAGAGTTCACCTGGAATACTGCATCCAGTTCTGGGAGTCACAGTTCAAAAAGGATGTTGACAAGCTGGAGCATGCCCAGTGCAGGGTGACCAAAATGGTGAAGGTTCTGGAAAATATGCCTTATGATAAAAGACTTAGGGAAGCTGGGTATGTTTAGCCTGGAGAAGAAGCAGTTAAGGACTTCCGGCTAGCAGTGAAGGTGCTTGGAGGAGTTTGCAAGTAGCTCCTCTGACATGTCTTCCTAGGAGCAGTTACCAAACAGAGAGTGGATTTGTTGCCCTAAAGCTCGGGGAATCCAACTTTCTAGAAAAATTTGGAGATTGAGGGTTTGAAGGTGGCTTGTTGCTGTGGACTCTTTGCACCACAGAAAAAGCCACAAAACAGCCAAACCACTCTGGACAGGACACTTGGGGATTTCCCCTGAAGAGAGCTGCAGCAGTAAGCGGAGAAATGAGTGGAGGAGGTGAAAAAGAAAGGAAAACCCTGATTTGAGAGACAATATCATGGATTCTGCTTCTACATGAGACTTCAGTGTAAAAAAATAATAATACAATAAGTAATAATAGATATAAAGAGTAAATTGGGAAAATAAACCACTACTCTAAATAAATAATGAAAGGAACAGCTGTTAGCCTAAAGGAGAATAGGTGAGCAGAAGTAGCTGTGAGGCAAAGGAAGAAAGAAAAAGTGAAGCTGGACTGTGTTAAATTCTTACGCTTGGGAGGATTATTGCTTTACTTTTTTGAATTAGACATATTTTTTTTTCTTTTTGTTAATTGTGAGACTAAATCCAGAGACTAAATGGATTATCACATGGAGCCTTACCACCAGTAAAATATCAGTAAAACGTTCCTGAAGTATGAAGCTGTGATAGCCGGTTGCACTTCTAAATCGTCATGGAGGCTTCCCAGCTTCTCTCCCATCCTCAAACCATTCCCCAAGCAGCCATTTCTTCAATAACAGGAACTTCCATTATGAAGAAATGGCTGCTCCGTGAAGGTTTTACTGAAGGGAGAGGAATAGAATCATAGAATCATAGAAATTTAGAGTTGGAAGAGACCACAAGGGCCATCCAGTACAACCCCCTGCCATGCAGGAACTCTCAATCAAAGCATACAGATGGCGGGACACCTCTATAATTATTTAGAAGTGCAACCAGCTATGTCACTTTTGCATTTCAGGAATGTTTTACTGATGTTTTACTGATGGTAATCTCTGTGTGATAATCCCCTAGGACCAAGATAATAAAATCATAGAATCATAGAGTTGGAAGAGACCACAAGGGCCATCCAGTCCAACTCCCCTGCCATGCAGGAACTACCAATCAAAGCATCCCTGACAGATGGCCATTCAGCCTCTGCTTAAAGACCTCCAAGGAAGGAGACTCCACCACCCTCCGAGGGAGTGTGTTCCACTGTCGAACAGCCCTTACTGTCAGGAAGTTCCTCCTAATGTTGAGGCGGAATCTCTTTTCCTGCAATTTGCATCCATTGTTCCGCATCCTAGTCTCTGGAGCAGCAGAAAACAAGTTTGCTCCCTCCTCAATATGACATCCCTTCAAATATTTAAACAGGGCTATCATATCACCTCTTAACCTTCTCTTCTCCAGGCTAAACATCCCCAGCTCTCTAAGTCATTCCTCATAGGGCATGGTTTCCAGACCCTTCACCATCTTAGTCTCCCTCCTTTGGACACGCTCCAGTTTCTCCACATCTTTTTTTGAGCTGTGGTGCCCAGACCTGGACACAGTATTCCAGGTGGGGCCTGACCAAAGCAGAATAGAGTGGCACTATTACTTCCCTTGATCTAGACGCTATACTTCGATTGATGCAGCCTAAAATAGCATTGGCCTTTTTAGCTGCTGCATCACACTGTTAACTCATGTTCAGCTTATGGTCTACTTGGACTCCTAGATCTCTTTCACACGTAGTTTCATTCAGACAGGTGTCCCCCATCCTATATCTGTGCATTTCATTTTTCTGCCCAAAGTGCAAAACCTTACATTTCTCTGCGTTGAATTTCATTTTGTTAGCATTGGCCCAGCTTTCTAATCTATTCAGGTCATTTTGAATTTTGATCCTATCCTCTGGGGTATTAGTTACTCCTCCAAGTTTAGTGTAATCTGCAAATTTGATAATTATGCCCCCAAATCAATGGATTCAAACTACTGGAAAAGAGATTCAACCTCATCCTTAGGAGGAACTTCCTGATAGTAAGAGCTGTTTGACAGTGGAACACACTCCCTCAAAGAGTGGTGGAGTCTCCTTCTTTGGAGGGCTTTAAACAGAGATCACCTGTTGGGGGTGCTTTGAATTTCTGTTCATGCATGGCAGTGGGTTGGACTGGATGACCCTTGTAGTCTCTTCCAACTATGATTCTATGATTTTATCTCTTGCAACTCTATTGTTCTGTGATTCTGTAACAGAGGATCTAAAAAAAAGACTGTGAGAAAGCTATCAAAAATAGCAGGATCTGAACATGAAATGCTTTATTATAAGTTCTACTTTTATTCTGCTCTGGCTATATATATATTTGTGTGTGTGTGTGTGTGTGTGTGTGTTTTCTTCCTTTTATTCATTTTCCTTTTTTCATTTAGCACAATATCTAATGGGGAAGTATGCTTGTCACATGGAGGTGGTTGTACAAGTGGAGGTTGTCCAAATAATATGTCGCTCCGTGGTGAATGTTCTCCAGGCTACCAATGCTGTTTCTAGTGAGTCAGATACTTCTACAAATATTCACCACTCTTTTCCTGCTCAGCAAGATTTCTAATTTTCATTACAATTTAAACTCGAACTTGACCTAATTGTAATCAGTTAGAAGTAGCCACAATCATTTTGTGCCAGCAGAAATTCCTCTTCTACCACAGTGGATCTCGGGAGAAGACTATAAAGCAGATATCAAAGCTGATTCTAAACTGTGGCATCCCTAGGGTTGGTTTCACCTAGTGCAGTAAGTCATGGTGTCACCCCCCACCATGGACCTTTTCCCATTTCACACCATACATGATTACCTTAGTGGTGCTTCTTTTTGCTAATATTACTCATAAATCATAATTTCCATATACCACTGAATGTCATGCTAATAGTTTTGACATAAACAACTAGCAAAATTAAAATTATACCTTCAAATTGCAATACCATATGCACAATCTAAATGCGTTTACATATACATAATGAAGATTTGGTTAAAATGTGATGTTTTTAAAAGAAATTTAAAAAGATGGGGGAAAATATAAAAATCATTTTTAATTTTCTTTAAAAAATAAATTTTGAAATTTGAAATTTTAATTTAAAAAAAATCCTGGACCTTCTCCATTCTCCTCCCATTGAGTTTCACCCCATTTCCACCATCTCTTAAAGCATTTTAAAAGAAAGCAGGTGAATGCCACAGCCCATTTCTGCCACAAGGCAGATCAGTGGTGTAAAACCCCCACCTGATGTGGTTGACCCCCTCCCCCCAAGTGATGCCACTGATTCAAAGGGGTTGCCTGCATAGGCTGAAACCCCAGGGTCTGATCTTTCCTGTGCAGACATGGACCGAGAGGATCTGGTATGACCCTGGTGCAAAGACACTGGGATAAAATAGCCCTGGTTTTCCACAAAATTCCTCTATGGCAAAACCAGGTTGTTCAGACAGTCCATCTGTCCCATCCTCCACTTTGCTCCTTTGTTTTTCAGTGAGAGATCCATTTGATAAGCCCCTCCAGTTGCCCCAGAAACACTGCACCTGGCCATGTGGTTGCATCCTGGTGCCCTGTTTTTGCATCACGTGGGGTGACTGCAGGGCTTGTCAGCTGGATGGCCTGCTGGAAAGATAAGGAGAGGCTCCAGGTAGCTAATCTGCATACTGAAAGATTTGCCCTCACATACAAACACACATGCATGCATGTGCGCGCATACACACCCACACACAGAGAACTGTAGTACAACTGATGGAGAGCTGTTGTAGATGGAAAGAAATCAGTTGATTGTATATGTTGCTTGTTTTATGGGTATAAACGAAATGTCTATCTAAGAAAAGGAGAAAATATGCTTGCAGACTTAAGGGCTGTGCATACAGGCCTAAAATGTTGGCATTGGAGTGGTGTTAAGTCATATGATCCTCATGACACACACTCCGACTCCGGCCATGGCACTGTTTTGCCACACACCATACTGGTATAAAAATGAAGCTGCTATTGCTATTGCTATTTACTTATTTCCTATAAAAAGAAAATGAACACTGGCAAAACTTACCTCCCCACCATCTATAGTTTCTGCTCTAGAGGGTTGGACTATGACTTTAGAGACCCAGGCTTGATTCCCCACTCAGCTATGAAATGCACTGGGTGATCTTGGGCACATCACATTCTCTCAGCCTTGGGGGAAGGCAATGGAAAGCCTCCTCTGAACAAATCTTGCCAAGAAAACCACACGATAGGGAAGGTCCTGGAACAAAACCCCAGTCCCCAACAGATACCAAGGGCCCACTGTACAGTTAAAAGACAAAAACAGGATTCTGACCACTCTTTTATGGACTGTTGCAATGGCATTCTTTATTGATGGCATTGTATTTCCAAAATCTTTCTACAGTGGTCCCCCGGCTTATGAATCCCCCGGGTTGCGAAAACCCCGGGATCCGAAAGCCGCCGGACCGCTAAACTATCCCCCGGGATCCGAAAGATCCCCCGGGATACAAAACAAAAAACAAAAAAAAAACCCGTGCGGCCCCTTTAAATCGGCCATGCGGTCCATTGCAAATAGCAGTCCCCCGGGAAACGAAAGCTTCCGGGTTACGAAAGGTAATCCGGAACGGATTACCTTCGTAACCCGGGGGACCACTGTATTTGATTACATTGAAAAAAAACTTTCTAAGAGGAAAAGAAACCACTTACATACATAACAGTTACAAGATTCAATCCTGTTAAAAAAAAAAAAGATGGCCAAGTACAGTGGGACCTTGGTATGTGCTGGTGTTTGGTTCCAGAACCCTCCCATGGATAACAAAATCTGTGGATGCTCTAATCCCATTAAATATAATAGCATAATGAAATGGTACCTTATATAAAATGATAAAATCAAGGTTGGTTTTGGGAATTTGTATCCTTTTAGAATACTTTCAAGGCATGGTTGAATCAGTGGATAAAGAATCTGTAAATGTGGAAAGCCAGCTGTATAGGGGTCAGCCAAAACCAACACTTATATAATGAAAAGGCATTCTGCTCTGTAATTTCCTCTGTAATAGAAACAAAATTTCTGGGTTAAGGTAACATGCAACACACTTTTTGTTGGCTCAAATGCCATAAGAACTGATGCAACTGCTCACTTAACTGTTGCAAAGTCTCCAGAGTTGTAACCCAAATCTCAAACCACTACACCATGATAGTTCTCTTACTAACATGTTGTACATGTACAAGGAATCCTTTCCATGTATGTGCACTTTGAATGCTGTTAGCTGATACAGTGGTGCAGATACAGTTGTGTGTGAAAAAGCATTTTCAACACTGATGAATTTGCTGATAATATATAGGTGTTCAGTGCGTCATCAGACAGAGCAAATTTGATATTTTTGGCATTTGAAAGTAGTGATGTAAAGATTTCTCTCAAAGTTTGCTAAAATTTGTTAAAATGTATGAGATATCTTCTATCTGATGCTTCATAGCCTCTTTAAAATGCTCTTAAAACCTGGTGCTCCTCAACCAAGCAGAAGTAATAATTATTTTTTTATCATTTGCAAATGAAGTGACAATTGGAACTGACAACTCGATGGGCAGGATTTGCATCATTTGCGTAAGTAAAGAACCATTCAGACTGGGTGTTATCAAAGGACTGTGACTTTGCTATGGTAATAGGCTGAAAATGCTGTCTTGGTTTTGTTGCATGCATCTAAAGAAAGCATTTTTAAGTTAAACGTGCTACAGTTGGAAAGGATCCCAAGAGGTCATCCAATACAACCCCAGCAGTCTGTCTGATCTTCCATTGATAACAATTCAAAGCATAGAAAAGAGCATGTGAATTTAATTCTATGTTTTGTGCTTACATGTAATTTCTGTAGTGTTTTTCAAACTGCATTGTTTTGAAATGTTATTAGCTGCCTATTGTTGGGAGAAAGACAGGATATTATAAATGAATTAAAATTATTTTATTAATTATTTCATAAATCATATTAATATTATTCATATTATTAATATTAATATTATTTGATAATCATATTAATGAGAAAAACAGAGAGAAATCGCTATGTTCAGGGGCCTTCAAGTCATCCTCAGGCAAATATTATCTTTGGATCTTCCTGGCAAGGCTTGTTGCCAGTGCTCTGAGGATGAGGGAGTATGAATTTTCCAAAGCTGCCCAGTGTGTTTTGATGAAGATTTGAACCCTGATCTCCCAATCCAATCCTCAGACAAATCCATCATGCTGCCATCCAGGGTTTATTCAGAGTAGGTTGGCCAGCATTGCCTTCTTCTGAGGCTGACAGACGGTGACTTTCCCAAAGTCATCCAGTGGGTTTTGACAGGGATTTGAACCCTAGTCTCTCAGTCCAGTCCTCAGACCAATCCACCTTGCTACCACTCAGGGTTGTTTGGAGGAGGTTGCCTTCCTATGAGGCTGAGAGAGCGTAACTTTCCCAGTTACTTACAGGGTTAACATGGCTAAGAGAGGATTCGAACTCTGGTCTACCCAGAGTCCTAGTTCAATGCTCAAACTGGTACACTGAACAGACTTGCAGCAAGGTTTATTCGGAGATGGTTTCCCATCCTTCCCTTCTTCTTTGGCACAGGAGAGATTTCCACCTTTCTGTCCCTGCAATCCAAGTGCAAAGCTCCAAACCCTTAGTCAGAGCAGATTCCCCACCCTTTGCTCCTTCTCAGGCTGAGAGAGTGTGATCTGTCCAAGGTTTTCCATGGCTCAGGAGAGATTCAAAATCTGCTCTCTCTCACTTGAGCAAATTAGAAGAGCAAAATGGGAGGAGGGTGAAAGTGTGCCTCCCCCCCCCCATTTTTCTTGTTGCTTGGCTTGCTTACTTGAGCTAGGAAGAGCAAAATGGGAGGAGGGTGGAGTATTTGGAGGAGTATATTACTGTGTAGATGCATCACCTGTGGTCTGAGTGCTGAATGACTAGGACCGTGAGGGACCATGTTTCAAATCCTTACTGAAGCACAGAATCTCCATTGGGAGACCATCAGCAAAGGTCCCACTCTCTCAGCCTCAGGGGAAGACAATGGCAGAAAAACTCCTCTGAATAAACCTGGCTGCAAGTTTGTGTATTGTAACAGTTTGAGCATTGGACTAGGATTCTGGGGAGTTCATCTCCCCTCTTAGCCAAGGAAAACCACTAGGTAACTTTCGGAAAGTCACCCTCTCTCAGCCTCAGATGAAAGCAATTACAAACCCGTCTCCCTTTGAACAAGCTTTACCAAGAAAACCTCGAGATGAAGTTGCCATTAATCAGAGGCATGTAATCACGGGAGATTTAATATTTCTTATCTCCCTCCCCTTTATTAACATTTCCACAGGCTGGTCTTTTGTTAAGCTAATTGATTTTTATTTTATTTTATTAATGGATTTATATCCTCAAAATAAGATTCAAGGCAGCTTACAATAATTTTAAAAGGATAAAATGAATACTTTAATTAGAAAAAGGTTTTCCTGTGTATGTGGCAGAAGGGGGTTGGATTGGATAGTCTTTGAGGATCCCTTCCAAATCTAAGAATCCTTGTTGGGATTGGAACCAAAATTTATTTGTTGTGCGTGTGTTTGTTTGTTTGTGTGTGTGCACCTTCAAGTTGTTTCAAGCCAAAAATACTTCTCTGCCCCTGGACAGGGAGAGACAAGTAACTTTTTAAAAAGTGGGACTTTTTAGGGCGGCCTGGTGCCAGTACTACAGCCTGAAGGTTGTGAATTTGATCCTAGGCAGGGCTCCAGGGTCCACTCAGCTTTCCATCCTTTCATAGGTTGATAAAATGAGTACCCAGCTTGTTTGGGGCAATTGGCTTACACACTGTAAACCACTTAGGGAATTTTTGTTCACTGATAAGCGGTATAGAAATGTACTTGCTATTGTTATTTAAATGAGAAATCAACGAAACTAGAAAACTGATTCAACACAACACTATTTGAAAGTAACACAGTTGAAGGAATTTCAAGTGATGCATTTCTGCAATTTATAGAGAATTCATGATGCATTAGTCCTGGTTAACAGTTCAGATCATGACAGTAGAGTGACTTCCACTTTGCTTTTGCTTTCTGTCCACTATTATTTAGTTCACAGAATTATTTTGAATGTGGAAAATTGTACATTGAAAACAGGTTTGCTCCTTTGGAAGCTTCAAAACATGCTAAATATGGTGGTATTTTTGTTTATTACTTATAAAAACTATTCCAAGTGACTGATGTCCAAACCATTCTGTGTCTGTTTTCTCATCTCTTCCACCTCCTTGTCAGATGCTGGTGTCTTGTATGACTTGCTGGTGTTTGCCTGCCTCTACTCAAGATGATGAAGGGAAGACTGCCTTTGCGCCTTAATTTCAAGTTTTATTTTTCTTGCTTTAATGTTTTAATATGTACTGTTTTTTAAACATGTTTATCTTTTCAATTGCTTTTTATTCTTCTAAAGGGTTATGTGTTTTAATTAGTATAAATACTAGTTTAATTTTATTTTAATGCCCAGTTTTGTATGTTTTTATTGTTTTTTTTTTCAATTTATAAGCTGCATTGTTTCCTAGTTTGGGAGAAAAAAGGATTATTATTATTATTATTATTATTATTATTATTCAAGGAGGAGAGAGAGACTCTGTATTTATCTGAACTTCTTTCTCCTTACATTCCCACCCATTCCATCCATTCTGGTAGTCAAGGTCTCCTGTCCCACCTAGGATTTCCACTTCCCTGTCCTGTATTCGTCCCTTCTCACTTGCTGCTCCTTACTCCTGGAACTTTCTTGTCCCACATGTGTACCTCATCACTTCTCTAACCAGTTTCAAAACTGAGTTAAAGACTATATTATTTAGGGAAGCATTCCCAGGTGTGTATCCTTCTCTGCCCAGGATGTTGAACCTTAATTATGTGTTAAGAAGCCGAGCCCTCCCTCCAGTCCATCTGGCTTGGTCCAGGCCTCAGTGGGAGTAAAGAACTGCTGGACCTATCCCCTTCCCCACCACCTTTCCCTTCTCCTTCTGTGTTGTATCTCTTTAGATTGTAAGCATGAGGGCAGGGAACTGTCTAATTAAATAATTGTATGTACAGCGCTGTATAAATTTACAGTGTTATATAAATAAAGGATCATCATCATCATCATCATCATCATCATCATGCAGGCAAGCAAGCAAGCTGTGGAACCATTAACACCACAAGACCGATAGGCCCCGTTTCATCTTCTGAAATTGGCAGGCTCATTTTTGAACTTAAATTGGGTAAAGTCCCAGGAAGAGATTACATACCTCTGAACTGATTAAGTCACATTTGGATTGGTGGGCACCAGGTTTGCATGCATTCTATCTGACTGGGGCCTTGCAATAATCATCCCAATCTACAAAAAACATAAATAATCAGAAACTTGCCAATTAAAGACCAATAAGTCTTTTAAGTATCACCAGTAAGCTGTATGCTAGTCATCTTCTTGATAAACTATCAAGTTGGATGGAGGAAGAAAAAATTTTGGTTACTGGTTTGGGAATTGCACAAAATAGATTACCTGCACTGTCTTGTGAGAGAATAGAGATGTTAATAACTTGCTTTTCAACACAGTAGCAAGAAGGGGAATAACATTCCTCACCTCCTTAGAGACACAGGAAAAATAAAGAAATCTGCATCACTGACAGAAGCGATATGTCTCTAGGTTGAAAATGAAAATTTTGTAGGAAATAAGAACAAATTGTAGCCAAAATACTTATTCTTCTGTTATTATATTTCTTCCCAAAAAGAAAAGAGAGATGTAGTAGTAACAGGAGATTTCAACTATCCTGATATTTCATAGAATCATAGAATACTAGAGTTGCAAGAGACCACAAGGGCCATCCAGTCCAACCCCCTGCCATGCAGGAACTCTCCATCAAAGCATCCCCAACAAATGGCCATCCAGCCTCTGCTTAAAGATCTCTAAGGAAGGAGACTCCACCACACTCTGAGGGAGTGTGTTCCATTGTTGAACAGCCCTTACTGTCAGGAAGTTCCTCTGAATGCTTAGGTGGAATCTCTTTTCCTGGAGCTTGCATTCATTGTTCCAGGTCCTGTTCTCTGGAGCAGCAAAAAACAAGCTTGCTCCCTCCTCAATATGATATCCCTTCAAATATTTAAACAGGGCTATCATATCACCTCTTAACCTTCTTTTCTCCATGTTAAACATCCCCAGCTCCCTAAGTCTTTCCTCATAAGGCAGACCAAATATGAGACCAAAAGGGAGATCCAAAAGAGTAATCTGCAAACTGAGCAAGGTCAGATGTTATCAGGCTACACAAATCAGTAACATGAATCATGAGGGTTTTGTCTACCTAGAACGGTTGATTTTGAGCAAACAGTTACCTAAAAGAGGAGTTAGCATTTATGATTAGTCATCAGCATGCAGCTTTTCCCTGATTAATGAATATCTGGCATTTAAATGGTCTGACCTCAGCTGGGCCTTTTTCTGTCTCCAGCAATCTGCTAAAGTGTGTACCGTGAGCTCTATGTCATGCTGTTCTGAATCTGCCATACTTTCTTGGCTTTCTGTCTCACTGGCATGGCTCCCTATCTCACTGGCAGGACTCTCTTTCTCAGGCCCTTGTGGTCTCTTCCAACTCTGTGATTCTATGATTCTACCTTATCTAGCTGACCAAAAGAGGCAGGGCCAGACTGCAAAGCTTTGGCAAGTGAAAAGGCCAGCCCAACTCCATCAGGCATAGCCTGAAGAATAAGAAGAAGAGTGATCCCTCCATGCCATCTGACATCATCTGGCCTGGGAGAGAGTGAAGAGGCAGGCCCAACTCCATCAGGACTAACCAGAGCAAGAAGAAGGGCCATGCCTCCAGTCCATCTGCCATGGTCCATGCCTCAGATCAAGAGAAGCACCACTGGACTTGATCCCCTCTCCCTATGACCATTCCTTTCTCCTTTTGTGTCATATCTTTTTAGATTGTAAGTCTGAGGTCAAGGAACCGTCTGAATAACTGTGTATAAGCCATTGTGGGAGTCTTTAGGGCTAAAGAGCAGGGTATAAATAATGTAAATAAATATATTATAAATAAAAAAGGGTTAATCATAAATGCAGTCTAAAGTCTAAAGTCCTTTCCAAGAGCCAAGTGTCCAATTCAAGGTATCATTGGGGCGATTTAGACTGCCTCCTTTGGGGCGGTCCCAACCTGCCTCCAGAAGCGGCGGGATGGGGCCGAAGCTGCCATTCCGGCAGCCTCAGCGGCCCCATTGCACCACTTCTGGAGACCGCAGGGAAGCAACAAATTGCGGGTTCCCCACGGCCTCTAAGTGGGGTGCAGCGGGTGCCCTGGGCTCCCGCTGCACCCCACTTGCAAAGGCAGAGCGAAAGATCCACTTCCAAAAAGGAGCTCCATTTGGAGCTCCTTTTTGGCGCCCTGGAAAGGGCGCAATTTGCGCCCTCCTGCGGCGCTAGAGCATCATAATGTGTGCAGCGAATCTAAATGCTACGCACATGATGACTCTCTTGCGGCGTGTCTGTATGGACGCCGCCATCTTTAAATGGTGGCGTCCATATGCTTTAGGCCTAGGAAGGGTGTAGATGCTATGCCCTCCCTAACCCTAAAGACGGCTTTTATAACCCTAAACGCGCCGCAAAGTGCCCGTCTAGATCGGGCCCAAGATACCTTAAGGATGGGTTGTCAGCCATGAAGGAGTGAGGCATCTAGCTCTTTTTAAAGAGCCTCAGTATGCATCAGCTATTGTCTATTAGCTCTCCTCTTGGCATCCATCTGGGAAGAGCATCTTAATGATTCTTTGGCTTGTCATCTCTCAGAGGATCCCAGGATCAATGGTAGGATCAATTTCTCCTCAAAGTCCTGCTTGTCCTGGGTGACTGCAGGGAGGTCCCTCAGCCCAAGGTCTGTCTCTGTCTCTGCCTCAAGCTCAGACTCCTCAGAGTCCTTCACCTCCTCAGAACTAGGGCAATCTATGACAGGTTGGGAATAAGGGGAAAGGAGGTTTGCTTAGAAGGACTGGATACATGCAGTGAGTTCTCATGCAAGGGACACATTCAACAATGCAGCCATATGAACGGTACCTCCAAACATGCTAGGATGTCAAGGCAGCATGTAATTAATAGCAAGATATGCACAGGGGCACATAAGATGTCACAGAATCTACTGTGCCTATATGGTCCAAATGAACATGCAACAGTTCATTTGTTGTCATTATTGGTGACTGGATGTACGGTATGCAGCCTTGACCATATTCAACATCTGATTGAATTTTCCATCACCTGTCCCCTCTTTATCCTCACTGTCATCACTGGCAACAGTAGCAGCCCATGGAAGAGGTGAGCAGTCACAGTAGCTACTGGTTGTGGAAGATGTAGAAGTCCCTCTCCCAGCACAGGATGATGGTTTCATGGAGGAGATGTCCACAGCTCTCTGACTGCAGGATATCTCATCTGAATCAGGCAGTTCCTCCTCTTCACTTGTATAACAAGGGGTGAGGGTCATGGCTAGCCTATGTCCACTCCAGTGCCATGTTTTTCCCCTCTCTCCTGCATCCCTTCCCTAGGGCCCTGGTGTGTCTTACCTTGAAAAGGCTTGAAAACTCCTGGGCACATTCTGGCTCAGAGGATTCCTCCCCACTCTAGCTGGCTGGTTGACTGGGACTTCACCAACTTCACCACTGGTACATAATCTGTTGGGTCATATGCCACCATCCTTGTGAATGAAGGCATGGAGCTCCATGTAAAAGGGCATGATAGTGGCACCCCTGCCACTTTGGGCACTGTTATCCCTGTTGTACTGTGATCCTTTCTTGTACTGTGCCCTGGGAGTTTTGCTCTTTCGGAGACACTTATCACAACTGCATTGGTGGCCCTTAGCCCTCATGCCATCTATCACTTTATTAAATGTATCAGCATTCAAGTAGGAGTTTCTCAATTCGTCCAGTACATATGGTGGTGACCACAAGGCTATCAGGTCAGCCATCTCTGCAATAGACCACAATATCACTTTCCCTCTTTTTGGCTGGCTTGTGGATGGCACTGCCATTCTGCCCAGCAAAGACGATGAGTTCTGATGGTGCACTGGTGAAGCCCTGCACTGGTGAAGCCCTGTCCAGCTGCACAGGAATATGGTGCTGGAATGTGCATGAGGGTCCAGCCCAGAAGTGATAGTGACACTTTTCACTTTCTCCTTGCAGAACATCAGGCAGGAAAACTTTAAGCATCTTTCAGTTGACAGGATGCATGTGCTGGACCTTGTTTCATGCTCTATCTTTCCCAGGTGCACCTGCAGTGGGGTGTTTACATGGGTTGCTGCATTTAGACATCCTTGCAAAGGTGCACACTTTCTGGGAAGAAGTGGGAAAAAAGCAGTTTCTGTTTTCTCCCCATAAGGCAGCTTGAGGGTGGTTTCCAGCTGGCTTCAAAGCATGTATCATCTAAACACTTTGGCTTGAAACCAGCCAGAAAACACCTTATTTTGACAGTTTCTTTTGCCCCTTTAATTTAGATTAACCATATATTCCTGTGCTACCTCTTTCCGTATTCTGTGCTGCGTTTCCCTATTTAATTCTCTCCTCCATTTACGTCAGGTTGAACACCCTTTTCCTTTTGTGAGAAGACTGATGCAATGAAGGTGTTGAGCACGGCTGCCTTTTCTCTGCCCTCTGTTAGTATTTATCCATATTCTGCACTTAGTGGCCCTACCATCTCCTTCTTCTTCCTTTTGCTATGGACATACTCCCCCTCTCCAAGCCCTTTTTATTGTTCTTAACCTCTCTAACAAGCCTGAGCTCATTCTGCACTTTAGCTTTTCTAACTTTGCCTCTACATGTGCTAGGTAAATATTTCAATTCCTCTTTGATGATTCCCCCCCCCCCCTTTTTTTCCCATTCCTTATACATCACTGATTTAAAACTTAGGTCCTGGATGGACTGGCAGTTTGTGCTGGCCTGAACTAGGGCTGTGGTAGGACAAAGAATTCACATGCTCCCAAACTCTACTGTGTGTCATGGGTGCCATGTGGCACACCCCTGTTTCCACAGGGCACACCACGATGCCGTCCACTGTGCACAGCGCCCAAGCAGCACAGTGCAGGGAAGGCATCATAATGCCATGCCACAGCAGTTATGGCACCCATTCTGCAGCATAAAAAGAAGCCCCTTTGGGGGGGGGCTTTTTTTTTTTTTTTAGCACTGCACAGGCCTTAGCATGTGGTTGCCATGGCCTGCTTCCGGGGCAGAAAGGATTGGCGCCTTGCCACCACTTTCTGCCAATCTATCCAGCCCCTTTGTTCAGTTCAAAGTTCTTTAGCCATCCATCCTGCTTTCTTGAGACAGCTCCCATTTTTCCTCTTCCTTGGAACAGTTTGAATGTGTACCTTCTGTAACAGTTTGACTGTTATCTCCAGCCCTTGATGAATTCCTGCCTTTTAAAGTACTGTCTCCCTCCCCCACATAAGCAGTTGAATTCTCACATCACTGGAAGTTTATGTTGTGCTTGTTGTGAAAGAAAACAGAAATAAAAACCTGCCATAAATAAAAAGCAGAGCACGGGGAGGGGGAAAGGCCTCCGCGGCCCAACCCCCAGCCACCACCCACCCCAGCTCCACGCCGAGGCCAGCGGCGGCACAGAGGCCTTAAAGCCGGCCCGGGAGACCAACTGAGGCGGTGCAGCAGCAGCAGAGCACGGGGAGGGGGAAAGGCCTCCGCGGCCCAACCCCCAGCCACCACCCACCCCAGCTCCACGCCGAGGCCAGCGGCGGCACAGAGGCCTTAAAGCCGGCCCGGGAGACCAACTGAGGCGGCGCAGCAGCAGCAGAGCACGGGGAGGGGGAAAGGCCTCCGCGGCCCAACCCCCAGCCACCACCCACCCCAGCTCCACGCCGAGGCCAGCGGTGGCACAGAGGCCTTAAAGCCGGCCCGGGAGACCAACTGAGGCGGCGCAGCAGCAGCAGAGCACGGGGAGGGGGAAAGGCCTCCGCGGCCCAACCCCCAGCCACCACCCACCCCAGCTCCACGCCGAGGCCAGCGGTGGCACAGAGGCCTTAAAGCCGGCCCGGGAGACCAACTGAGGCGGCGCAGCAGCAGCAGAGCACGGGGAGGGGGAAAGGCCTCCGCGGCCCAACCCCCAGCCACCACCCACCCCAGCTCCACGCCGAGGCCAGCGGCGGACAGGCTTTTTTTTTTCCATTTAGCAACGATGAACTTAGCCGGTTATTATATTGACTGTGGCACCTCTTTCCTTCACCCCCCCCTCTATCACCCTGTTTTGCTGTGGAGGGGATGGAGAATTTTAATAAGGAAGGAGAGGGAGTTCTATCTGAGGAGGGAGGGGATAACTGTCCCATTCCAAGCGGGGCTCCTATCCAAGTTGTGTGGGGCAACGGGAAGTATGACGGTAGGAGAAAGGACTGGCGTTACAGGGGAAGGCGAGATCGATGCTTAATATCTATCTCTCCTTCCAGTCCTTCTCCTAACCAACGGGGCCTGAGGGTCACTCCAGCCGTACCACAAACCCTGTCTCTGCTCCTGTGCAATGCCAGGTCCATCAAGAACAAATCCCACATTGTACATGACTTAATCGAGGATAACAATTGCGACCTGGCTTGCATAACCGAGACCTGGCTCGGGCCTGAGGGGGATGCTGTGTGGGTTCAGGTCCTCCCATCCGGGTACTCGGTGAAGGACCAGAACAGGTTAGGTGGGCGGGGGGGGGGGTGTTGCCTTGGTGCATAAAAACACCTTGTCTCTAACCAGGAACCATGTCCGCCAGACTTCCTACATCGAGTGTATTTACCTGACCCTGAAGGCTCGAGAGAGTCTAGGGATTCTGTTGGTCTACCGGCCACCCCGTGCGCTAACGGACTCCCTTAACGAGCTGACACAGTTGGTCTCGGAGCTGGTGTTGGAGTCCCCCAGGCTTTTAGTCCTGGGAGATTTCAACATCCCCTTCGCGGCCAACAATGTTCCATCTAGTGCGGCTCGGGAATTCATGGATACCATGACAGCCATGGGCCTGTCTCAGTTGGTTTCGGGTCCAACGCATTGTGCGGGGAATACACTCGATTTGGTCTTCTGTACGGACATGGAAACTCCGTGGGCGGAAATCACCAACATTTCCGCCCTGTCATGGACGGATCATTTCTTGGTTGAGGCAAGTATCAAGGCATCTACCCAGATCCCCTCCGGGGGTGGCGGACCTATTAGAATGGTCCACCCTCGAAGGCTGATGGAACCTAGAGGGGTTTATGGTTGGAAGTGACGGCGACACTGTTGATGCCCTAGTTAACACCTGGGATACGGATCTCTCTAGGGCTATACACAGTATCGCTCCCAAGCGCCCTCTCAGGCCTGCTTCCAAAAGGAAGCCCTGGTACACGGAAGATCTCCAGGCAAGGAAGCGGGTCCTGCGACGGCTAGAGCACATCTGGCGGAAACACCAGCGTTTATCCGACAAGGCTCTCCTAGATCTCCTCTTGGTGGACTATGGAGAGGCGATACAAGCAGCTAAGAACTCGTTCTTCGCTGCTCGTATCGCGTCCGCGGAGTTGCGTCCAGCAGAGCTGTTCAGGGTAGTGAGGGACCTAACTCAGCTCCCTCCTGCCCCGAACCAGATCCTTGAACCAACCAAGGCCTGCTGTGACCAATTTAACAACTTCTTCGCGGATAAAATCTCTCGGATAAACGAAGGTCTGGACGCCAGAATTGAAGCAGAACCCAGAATAGAGGCGTCTAGAGCTTCCGTGGACTCTGTTGTACTGGATCAGTTTGAGTCTGTCGGTACCGAGGATGTGGACAAGATCCTTAGAAGTGTTCGGAAGACAACCTGCTCTCTCGATCCCTGCCCCTCGTGGCTAGTGGCCCAGGGGGGATCGGCGGTAACCTTGCTGTTACGCCAAATTATTAATACATCTCTGAGGGAGGGACAATTTCCTGACCATCTTAAATTGGCCATAGTAAGACCGTTATTGAAAAAGCCCTCCCTTGACCCCCTGGTTCATAATAATTATCGGCCAGTCTCGCTGCTGCCATTTCTGGGGAAGGTGATCGAGAGGGCGGTTGCACTCCAACTTCAATCGATCTTGGACGAAACGGATTTTCTAGATCCATTTCAAACCGGTTTTCGGGCGGGCTATGGGGTTGAGACTGCCATGGTCGCCCTGGTCGATGATCTCCGTCTGGGCATCGACAGGGGTAGCGTGTCCCTGTTGGTGCTCTTGGACATCTCAGCGGCTTTCGATACCATAGACCATGGTATCCTTCTGGAGCGCCTGGCAGAGGTGGGAATCGGGGGCACTGCGCTCCAGTGGTTCCGGTCCTACCTCTCTGGGAGGTTCCAGATGGTGCAGCTGGGGAAGTTTGCTCCGATAAGAGGGCCCTTACATCTGGGGTTCCTCAAGGAGCCATTCTGTCCCCCATGCTCTTTAACATTTACATGAAACCGCTGGGAGAGATCATCCGGAGGCATGGGGCGCGGTGTTATCAGTACGCTGATGACACCCAAATAGTTTTCTCTATGTCTCCGACTGATGCAGTGACCAGGGATGGCGTCGCTCCTCTCGTGGCCTGTCTGGAATCGGTAATGGACTGGATGAGGGAAAACAGACTCAGCCTGAATCCAGAGAAAACGGAAGTACTGACGATAGGTTCTCCCGGTCCAGGGATGGAGGTGGTTCCACCTGTCCTGAACGGGGTCACGCTCCCCGTGAAGGACACAGTACGCAGTCTGGGGGTGCTCCTTGATTCGTCGCTCCATCTGACTTCTCAGGTGGACGCGACGGTCAGGAGCACCTGTTATCAGCTTCGGCTGATTCGCCAGCTGCGTCCCTACCTGGACCGGAGGGACCTTGAAACCGTAGTACATGCTCTAGTAACCTCTCTGTTGGACTTCTGCAATGCGCTCTACATGGGGCAGCCTTTGTATCACACTCGGAAGCTACAATTGGTGCAAAATATGGCAGCGCGGGTGGTCACTGGTGCTCCCAGGGCCACCCATATAACACCAATTCTGAAAGACCTTCACTGGCTGCCGATTCGCTTCCGGGCTCAGTACAAAGTGCTGGTTATTACCTATAAAGCCCTATATGGCTTGGGCTTAGGGTACCTGAAAGACCGTCTCTCCCCATACAATCCGCCCCGCACACTTAGGTCCTCTGGACAGCGGTTACTGAGAGTTCCGGAGACCAGATTAGTGACCACAACGAAGAGGGCATTTTCCATCTCTGCCCCCTGTCTCTGGAACTCTCTACCTATCGATCTCCGCTTGTCCCCCTCCCTTGCTCAATATAAAAAGGACTTAAAGACCTATTTATTTAACCAGGCTTATCGCTGAATGGACTTTTATTTATCAGCCTGTTGTAATGCCGCCCACTGTTCTGCTGCTGCATATGCACTAGTACTTGCATCGAGAATTGTGATTTTATTGTGATTTTATTGTCTTATCGATTTTACTGTTTTATTGTTTTATTGTAATCCGGCTTGTTTTAATGGTTTTTATCTCTTATTGTTTTTTATATGCTGTACACCGCCCTGATCTATGGAAGGGCGGTATAGAAATAAATCATATTATTATTATTATTATTATTATTATTATAACTCAGTTTAAAGTCCTTCTGATCAAATTGGCAAAAACGTTTCTGCCAACTGGCATAAGGTACAAATAATCTCTTGCCAGAAGTCTCCTTTCATGGAACTGCAACCCATGATCCAAGAATCCAAATCATTCTTGGCGGCACCATCTGTAAAGCCAGTTGTTTACATCTGCTATTTTCCTCTCTCTTCCTGGACCATGCCTTTCAACTGGGAGAGTTCCCCCTCATGAAACCACAACCCATGATCCCAGAATCATTTTGTTGTGTATTTCTGTAAGGTAGGAGGCTGGCCTAGATGGCTCTTGTGGCTGTTTCCAAATTTAATATCCTAGGATTGTATGATATTAATCTAGGAACTTTCCTTTCTAAAATTGCTTTAGAGAAGCAAAATATGTGCACCATGTTCAAGAGCAAATGGTACAAATCACTTTCTGTGTAATCTCTGAATGCTCTGTGATTCTAGTTATCCAGAAGAATAATCAGTGCTGCCTTTCAAAGTCATCACCAAATGAACATCATGAATTTCTACAATATAACAAATTCTGTTGGAAATCCCTCAAAGTCAATTCCACAGATTTCCAGCCACCCACTACAAAACCTTAAGAAATAAAATGTTAAAGATACTTGTCACTGACAGTCAATTTTGTCCATGAGTTCTGCTTTGAAAGAAGGGTGACAACTGTTTCTGGTTTAGTGTTTCTCCAATTAAGAAAATGACTAGAGGTTGATGGATAAATATTTTACAGGAACCTATGCAATTTTTAATGTTGGGATTCTATGCAATCATGGCAACATTTGAGCTTGTTAAATACACTGTATTCCACACCAAAAGAAGAATGAAGGGTTTTTACTTTTTCTTATCTATGTTTTCAGGGATACTGCTGGCTTCCCAAGGTGAGTTATATATATTGAATTAAGGAGTGTGTCATGCTGTGAAGAATTGGGATCATCTGTCAAATCTCCCCCCCCCCCCCTCCAATGGTGCTTTAGGGATTTAGGCCAAAACATTACTCTGTCAAACTGGAAATGGAGAACACATCACATTTCTTCCCAAATTATTTTTGATAGTAAATAACTTTCTTTTTCAAAATGGAGGGGAGGTTGAAGTATTCCAAAAGGAAGGAAGAAAAATCATAGAATCATAGAATCATAGAATGAAAAAAATGTTAGACTTCCATAGCTTGTTTCAGCTACTTGTATGAAGAAATACAATACTTTAAATTTCTCTACTATGACAGTGTTTTTTAATTACTAAATGTTATTTTATGCCCAGATGTATTGTTGGGGATAGTTTTTATGGGTTATATATAGCATTAATTAAATTAATCAAAAGAAGGAAAGCATGCCTCTTGACAGTAATCAACATTTATTCAGAATGCCAACAAAGATTCTGTAAGACATCTGTTTTGTACCACGTATAAATACCATCTCATCAATAGAGTTACCCATATTTTGCAAAGCATGGGAGAAGTATGGATTGAGTACAGGGTGGCCAAGATTGGGTACATGGTGACTCTGGACTGGGCACAGAGCTGTGTGATAACTCTTGTTCTTTAAAAAAATTCAAAAGTTGTTCTTAAAAACATTGCAAAAGTTTCTGCCTATACTAAGGCTGGGCAGAAATGTGATGCAATAATCTCCCTAGTCTCATGTCCTAGTCACAAAACAACCTTTCTCCATTGTCAATATGACATCCTTTCAAATATTTGAACAGGGCTATCAAGTCACCTCTTAACCTTCTCTTCTCCAGGCTAAACATACCCAGCTCCCTCTTCTCTAGGCTAAACAGACCCAGCTCTCGGGTGGCAATTCCTTTTCTCTTTTCCAGTGTCCTGCGTCTCACCAAAATGGCACCAAAACTAGAGCTTTCTTCATTCTTAGAATAAGAGTTTACGAAAGGCTAATCTCTTTAGGGCATCTCTCTCAGAAACAAGATGGGCTCAAAGATGGCTCATTGAACTGAGTCTACTTATCAGGCAGTTTGCTCTTAGAAGGCCCCTGTCCCTTCTTGAACCCCATCAATACCACTTGCAAGATTAAGCCAACTGCTGGTGCTACACAGGCATGGGCAGGGGGCAGGTAAATGTGGGGGGGGGGGATGAGAAGCTCATTGGTTCCACTATGTTTGATCACCCAACAGGCTTGGCTACCATGGTGTGGCATAGGAGCCCCTGAATATGGACTACATGTAAAGGGCAATGGGAAATGGTGAACAAGGACACCCAAGGAACCTACTCTCCATTACTAAAAGTATAGGCATGAGTTCTATAAACAAGGAAGAATTTTTCACAAAATAAGTGCAAAGAAAATTGTTAAAATAATTCATTGCATCTATAAATTTGAAATCAGTTTAGAATTAAAAGAAATCCTCACCTCTTACATTTCTCCTTTAGGATAGCATACGCCTCCAAGCTTTAAGATTCCTAGTCCTGCTATACTGCAACCTTTTGTTGGAGGTCCTACTAATATTTATTGCTTAATTCAATTTATTTATTTATTGGAAAATGTGTAACACACATACACACATGTGGAAATACTTAAATGGCAACACTTTTGAACACTGTGCCCAAGACTATTTAGCAAACATTAGACACAATGTCACTGCTATGCTCTGTCTCCCAATCTGATCTCCAAAGCCCATCTTAAAATCTAGCTAGCCGTTGTGGAGAACATATTTTTCCATTGCTGCTGAAGGATGATGCATACAGTCCATTCTAACCAGTAAACTGCATGTACTGAGCAGAAGAAGGCAAAATTGTGGGGTCCTGTTCAACCTCTTGATGCCTTCCTCTTCAATGGTGGGAGTTGAAGCTTTGTGAGATATTTAGCCTTCTCTGTCAGAGAGCTCTGGTGCCCTGACAAATTACAAACAACAGGATTCAATAGCATTGTGCCATAGCAGTTAAAGCAGTATGAAATTGCATCCTTTATGTAGGGCAGATGCAGCCTTAGGCTTGAAAAAGCTGAAACTGCTCTCTTATCTTCTATGAAGCTTTCAGGGGAACATGAGTCCTGCTGGAAGTTAAATTTGTGATTACACAGAGCCATGAAATATTTCTACCTAGGTTGAGCTAGATAGAGCTACTGTGTCCATGTTGTTCAAAAGAAGTCTGCTGGTTATTTAGCAGGCCATAAATATGAGTTTCTTTTTCTTTCCAGGGATCAATGTTAGACCGAACCTTGAAACATTGCCATGCTTATCTATCAAAGAAGCTTTTTGCAAAGCTGGGCCATGCCCTCGCACTACCATCTCATTTGGAAAATGTGGTTCCACCATGAGTTGCTGTAAAAGGTATGCAAAACTCCCCAAAATTGTTAAGATTTGCTACAAATGTTTCTAGATGCTGAAGATGTGAAATGAATTATACCACTGAACAGCATTGCCTCTGACCACCACAAAAATGTACCTCTCATAGTACAATGAAGACCCTATTTTTAATTGTACAAGAAAATGCATTTAATACATTCACAGTGTCTATATCATACCCAAGGAATTCTACTTTTTAGACTGAAGCTGTGCATCTATACAAAAAGAAGATGTCCACCAATTTGTAGATCAAATTTAATCGCTTTTGTATAAATATATCAATATAAATATCTTTTATGACTGAAATCCAACTTTGGCACAGCATAATATATATCTTTTCATGTGGAGTTACACATTGATGTCACTACCTAGAGCTTGTATTGAATGGTAATGTGGAACAACTGAATATATACAATAATGTGGAAACCAAGTGCACATCTCATATACTTCTCCAGGCACATGTCCATCTCATGCGTATCTGGATGCACAATGCCTTGTATGCCCAGCTTCTCTTCCAGACATCTGAAATGAATACAGACTTCCATAATGGGGCCAATAAGAGAGGGGATATGTTTCTGTAGGGGAAATCAAGAATGCATAAAATACAAAAAGGATTCTGTTCTATATAAAATATATGTTTCAAATCTTATGACACTGTTTTAGATGCTTAAGCTTAAATAGTTGCTGGGTGCTGGTTATAGTTGTTAACTATTTTCCATCTGTTCTTTATGTCTTTTGTCTCCAAAGTAATGTGACAAAAGTGGTGATGTGAAGCAAGTGAAAATTTTGGTAGTGTTTCCTGATACTCCATCTACATCCTTGTCATCTGAAAGCAACACAAATATGGACTCCTCCCTCTTCATGTGGGAGTGTCACTCTTTCCTGTACAGCTGTACCAAGCTGCCTTTCCATCATGCCCAGGAGAAGTCCTTAATTGATCACTGCATGTATATTCCTTGACTAAGAAAATTATATAAAATTAATGGGGTTACCAAAGGTCAACAGGTGACTTGAAGGCTTTGATGTGACCTATTGGTGTATAGTAACCCCATTGATTTTATAGAATATTCTCAGGTAAGGAATGTCAGAGGTGATTTTACTAGTTAATACAGGCTAGAGCACCTGGTGTTCATTTGCAGTAGCACCCATATAAGTGCTAATCAGAGCAGACTCTACATTGATTACAAAATCGGACAGGATCTGGTACCTTTTGAGTATTAGGGTCCTATTGAACACTGCTAAACAGTTGGGGCTGCAAGTCCTAAATGGGAAATACTGACACCTCAGTTCTGATTTTCTTATGTTTTGACATCAGTCTTTGTCTTTCTTTAGTGTCATAACCAATATGTTCCAATGTATATATTATGGAGGTAGGTGCACAATGTCAACCTGTCCTCCACCGATCATAAAAAGTGGGAACTGTGGCAGACATTCTGAATGCTGTGTTAGGTAAGTCTTCCCCAATGATGACCAAGCAGATGAGCAGGAGCACCTTATCCTGCTGTTGTAAATATTGCCAAAGTTTATAATTACCTGTTATGAGCGGGAATCTTGTTGACATCATACACAGGTGTAATTGGCTCCACTGGCTGCCGATTAGTTTCTGGGCGCAGTACAAGGTGTTGATTTTAACATTTAAAGCCCTACATGGCTTGGGCCCACCTTATCTCAGGGACCGCCTCTCCCCGTATGAACCCCCCCGCACACTCCGATCCTCTGGGAGAAACCTGCTACAGCCTGTGAAAACTCAGCTGTCGCAGACCTCCCAGAGGACTTTTTCAGCTACCGCACCCAAGCTTTGGAATGGACTGCTGGATGAGATGCATCTTATAACATCTCTTGACTGCCTTAAAAAAGCTCTGAAGACGCATCTCTTCCGGCAGGCCTTCCCTGACACCTCTTAGATCCCAGCTCCTAACGGGACCTATAAATTGAATTTGACCCCTTGCCTGGTGCTATTTTTCTCCTCAATTTAAGAACTATGGAGGATGAATTATGTTTTTAATGTTGTTGGTTTTAAATTATTGTTAATTTAATTTATTTTTAAGGGGAGGGTGGCTGGAAATGGGTCAATGAAGTGTTTTAATTTGTATGTTTTAATCTTGTTGTACCCCACTCCGATTGTACTCACAGAGGAGCGGGCTAGAAATAAAGATTATTTATTATTATTATAATTATGCATTATGCCTTCATATATCCTCTTTAGAAGAAGCATAGAGCTAGAAGGAACCACAAGGACTATCTGTTCCAAACTTTTGCCAAGTATGAATACACACTGACCAACAGTTCAAAATTTCTTATAAGTTCTGCCTCATGTTTAGGTGAAATCTCCTTTGTGGTAATTTGAATCCCTTGGTTCATGTTCTAGTCTCTGGGGCAGCAGAAAACAAGCTGCCTTCATCTTCTACATGGCATCTCTTAAAATATTTAAAGATGACTGTCACATCACCTCTCCATCTTTCCTTCTCCAAGTAAAACATACCCAGCTCCTTAAGTCTTTCCTCATAACACCTGGTTTTCCAATCTAGCATCATCTTGGTCATCTTTCTGCCCTGACCCACAGTGCTCCTTACTCACCATTCTGCAGTGAGGAAACCCCCATCCCTCCCCCCCCCCAGCTCTTTGGTGATGAGAGAAGGACAGAAAGCAAACAAGCTTCAGCCAGCTGTTCGCCTGCAGCTGGGTGCACAATGAAGTAAGCATTCTCCTTGATATTCCAGGAATCCCAGGAAAATGCAAGAGAATGATGAACTTGTAACCCTAGCTCTGTGTACAATGTGCAATATGTTAATAATGTAATAGAAGTTATTTTGGGGAATAACAATGCATGGGGATTAGACATGTGAATCTGTAGCATCCTGTTGTTCATTATATTCAAATAACATTGGTCTAAATATGTCTTCCCTTTTGCAGCAC
The DNA here is from genome assembly GCA_034509955.1 of Urosaurus nigricauda. Taxonomy (NCBI): domain Eukaryota; kingdom Metazoa; phylum Chordata; class Lepidosauria; order Squamata; family Phrynosomatidae; genus Urosaurus; species Urosaurus nigricauda. The sequence goes on along the minus strand of JAOEGL010000001.1, from coordinate 372,154,352 downwards.
CCAGTATATGCCATTGTTCTGATCTCAGCAATGCACTGTACATTGCTTTTGCCAATCAGTTTGGTACTGAAAGGCACGTCCCCAGGAAAAGTTCATTTCTGAAATTGAGACCATGAAAAGTATGCAGTTTGGAAATCAGCTTAAAAGAAAATAAACATATGAAGATTTGAAACTATACTGCTGGGATGTATATGCCTCTATCTGGGTGTGCAGAGAATAGTTATCAGAAGTCCTGAAGCTGAAATTAATTGATGTGCCATTGTCACTTGAAGCTCATTATCAATCTTTGTTATCTATTGATTTTACATATTGAAAATTTGTGAACCATTCCAAGAACATTCCAACTATATATATGATGCCTTTCTCCCAGAAAGGACTCGTTTAGGGCAGGAATTTTTGAGAGACTGTCAAATCTAATTAAATTCTTTTTTGCTCTCCCAGAAACTTAATACTATATTTAGGTTAAATACTATATTGTTTAGGGAAGCATTCCCAGGATTGTGCCATCTGCCCCAGGATGCCTCCTTTAAACTATGTACAGTGATCCCCCGGGTTACGAATCCCCCGGGGGATGAAAACTCCAGGGAACGAAAGAGCCGGGGCCGCAAAAATGGCCCCGGGATCAGAAAGAAACCCCGGGATCCGAAACGGAAAAACCGCGTGGCCCCTTTAAATTTGCCGCGCAGTCCGTCAACAAAAGCGGTCCCCTGGGAAATGAAAATTTCCGGGTTACGAAAAGTAATTCGGAACGGATTACTTTCGTAACCCAGGGGACCACTGTATTAAGAAGCCGTGCCCTCCCTCCAGTCCATCTGCCTTGGTCCAGGCCCCAGAGGGAGAGAAGAACCACTGGACCTCATCACCCTTTCCCACCCCCTTTCCCTTCTCTTTTTGTGTTGTCTCTTTTAGATTGTAAGCCTGAGGACAGGGTACTGTCTAATTATAAGATTGTATGTAGAGCACTGTGTAAATTTACAGCGCTATATAAATAAAGGTTAATAAAAAATAATAATTTTGTGGTGGAACTCCAATTGTTCAGACTCCTTCTTAACCTGTTTGACAGTCCTTTGGAGAAAGGAGCAAAGAATTATGCAGATCAGGGTGATGGATCAAAATGGAGTTTCTCAAAAATATGTGCCATGCAGGTTAAGATCTGTAAACCCCTGCACTAAGCAGGGGTTTCACTAATACTAGGCAGGAAATGGAAAGGGAAACATTAGCCCCACTATATGTACTTGGGCTGCAATGCCCAATATCCTTTATGATTGGTTGTTCTGATTGGGACACATGACAACTGCTGTCACACATCAGAAAAGCCACTTGTTCTTCACATTCGTTACATGGACAAGGCACATGCTTCTACATACTAAATGGGTGATCTAGAACATCATGCAAAAATTAAAATAATTCTCCAATAAATCAGTTCTCAAGACCAATTAGACTACAATGGTCAAATCACAACATCATATTTTAAATAACTTTCTATCCCCTTCCATTATTTCCTATTTATTTGTTTCTTTATTTATTTCAAAGGGGATGATGAACACTGAGAAAGAAGAAATAATGAATAAAATATTCATGGGATCCACATATACACTGCTACACTGTGACATCTCACATGGGGTTGAGTTTGTTCAAGTCATCTGCTGACTTATGATGGTGCCATGAATTTCATAAGGTTTTCTTAGGGAAGGGAATCCTCTGAATTGACTTTGCCAGTTCCTTCCTCTGTAATATAGGCTAAAGCACCTGGTATTCATTGAATGTTTGCCATTCAAGTATTAACAAAGGCTGATCCAACTTAGCTTCCAAGATCAGGTGGGATTTGGTGCTTTTAGTGTATTTATACTTTGACCTCTCACTTAATCTGATATTAATGTGCACTCAAGTAATAACATTAAAAAAGAAAACAAATTTATTGCAGATGCCAGATCCTTCCATACACAAGCAGTCTTCTTCTCAAGACTGAAGAGGTTCATCAGCAGATGCGACATGCTTGAATGTCCACAGAGCAGGCTACCTCTTTAGAAAAGTCCATTTATCAGAAGTTCTAAAGAAACATGAGAAAAAGTTAGGATCAGCATGGAAGCAAGCAAAACATAATGAGGGCTTTGTTAATTGCACTACCGCCAAACACTTGAGAAGAACAAGGTGGAAAGTTACACCAAGTGCAAAAATAAAACTACTACAACAAAAGGAGACAGCCAACATTCAGATTGAACATGTAACATCTACGCTTGGCAGGAATCTGATCTTTTTTTCTTCCCTATCCCTCCTTGCAAAAACAGGCAAAGGTAAACAACTATGAAGAGTCTGGGACAACATTTTCTACCTGTAGAGAGACATTGAGATTGCCAAAATTGCAAGAACAAAAACATAAACAATAAAAAACAACCCAAAACAAAACAGAAATGGTTAAAAATCCATTTTCGATTATCAAAAAAATTAATGGCTGGAATTCATGGCTTCAGTCATGAATGCATAACCTACAGTTACCTACAGGTAAATTTCAGCCCTGTAACAGGGCACTGCATACCAAGTCTCTGGAAGCACTGGAGCTATCTCTTCCATCCCCTTAAATCTTGTCTTACCTTTTTTACAACAGTGCATCATTGTACTGCAGTCTCCAATTTTTTTTTCACCTAGGTGGCATGGGAGCAATGGTCTGCATTCACCAAATTTGGCTGCACACTCAAAACTGTCTTTCACTGCACAATAGGCTGGGAGAGAAAAGAAAGAACGTGGTTTACATGAGCAATCAAAGCAAGACTGGGTTCTAATCTGCACTATAGAATTAATGCACTTTGACATTACTTTAACTGAAATGGCTCAGTGCTATAGAATCCTGGGATGTTTGGTTTTGTGAGACATTTAACTTTCTCTGTCAGAGAGTTGTGGTGTCACAAACAACTACGAATCCCAGGATTTCAGATCACTGAGCCATGTCAATTGTGGTGTCAAACTGGATTGTTTTTGCAGTGCAAGAGCAATGAGCATGAGCAAGCTGGTAACTGGGTACTGCACCAAGAGAAAGTAGGATATTGATTTATTTAAAGCATTTATCTATCACTTCTCAGTGAGCCAGTGCCCCATGATCTATTTATTATATTTATTTATTTATTGGTATCCATGGCAGCTTACAGTAATTTGAAGCAAGTTTACATTACTGTAATATCTTATTTTACAAAAGTTTAAATAATAAAATTAAATAACAGCATTATATTTAACAAAATTAACAAAGCAAAATGCATAACAACACACCAAAACAAGCAAGAAGAAAATAACCTCCATTCTCAACCCCCATCTCAATCCTAAAAACAATGTGAACTATACACACTCTTAAAAAAGAAAAAGAGGAAAAAAGGGGAGGGGGAGACAAGACTCCTCTTTAAGTCCAGGAGCCAAGGCATGGGTGTAGCCCAGGTGGGAAGGAGGGCAAACAAACACTCTCTCAGCCGGGTCTTCACTGGCAGATGTTGGAGAGGAGGAAGGGAGGGGCATTCCTCCTCCTTAAGTCTAGGAGCCAAGGCATGGGTGTAGCCCAGGTGGAAGGAGGGCAAACAAACACTCTCTCAGCCAGTCTTCACTGGTAGATGTGGAAGAGGAGGAAAGGAGGGCCATTCGTCCTCCTTAAGTCCAGGAGCCAAGGCATGGGGGGAGCCCAAGCAGAAGGATGGCAAACAAACACTCTCTCGGCCGGTCTTCACTGGCAGACGTTGGAGAGGAGGAAAGGAGGGCCACTCCTCCTCCTTAAGTCCAGGAGCCAAGGCATGGGGGGAGCCCAAGCAGAAGGATGGCAAACAAACACTCTCTCAGCCAGGTCTTCACTGGCAGATATCACATGGTTTTCTGCAAAAGTGAAATAGTGTGAAAATAAAGCAAACATAAAAGGGTCAAAACCAGCAGCTTTTCACTTTTGGAAGTTCTCAAAAGTAAAAATCTGCTGTTTTTGTCACTTTTACCTTTGCTTTATTTTCACATTATTTCACTTTTGGAGAAATGTTGTGTGATAAACTTCCAGCATTTTCCTCCTTCAAATCTACTTTAAATCCCTTTTCTCAGTGGGATTCTTCTAGTGTGATAAGGTCCCTAGTGAGATTCCATTGCTGAGGGGGGGAGGGGGTCTCATGTCTAGAGTCAAAGGGGCTGTGCAAACTATTCCTGAAGGGGTGGCCTGCAGCCACTTCTGCTCCATCTTCACCAGATCGAGGCCATTTCAACTGCACACCGCAGCCCTGATCTGGCATTTTTGCAGTGCAAAAAGGAGCCAGAAAAAGCAGAGCCAACAGTGCTGTGGCTTTATGGTGCTCCTTTGGCACTATATCATCTAGATGCAGAGGGGGTGTAGTTGGAACATGTGTCATGTAGATGCCCAACCCAACTTCACCTCCAGACTGGCCTTTCCTGCTGATCTACATAGTCCCCATAGTCAAATGCTCAAACCACTCCATGTAGTTAATTAATATATTATAAATATTTATTATAGGATCATTGCTCAATGTTATAAATGTCATTAGAAGGAAGGAATGGATAGGAAGTCAGTGTTGACTTCCCAAACCTCTTATAGAAAGCCTTTGGCTATCTATAAGTTGCAAACTTTTATTCTTTGGGGCATTGTGCATGTGGAAGAGTCGGAATATTTTCAGGTTGGAAGAAATGTGTAAGAGTATATTGGACAGAGGAAAGAGAAGGACTAAACACAAGAGGCAATATTTTCTGGGAGGTTTGTCTTTCTGCAATCTTAGCTTAGATATGCTGGTGCTGCATTTGTGCCAACTAATCATTAAAAACAACAGCACCCTGTAAAACAGGATATGGGCAGTGGAGGGGTTAAACCTGAAGGAAAATACAGAATACAGTGTTTTAAACAGAATTCTTCAACGATCTTTCTTCTCCACAACATTTGAAGGAATAAAGAATAGCAAATTTAGAGAAAGGAGGTGATGGAGACATTAGGGTAGCAAAGTACAGTAAGATGGTAATGGTATTGGAGGAGAGAACTTTGAGCCCCATATAGAATCCTGTTATCTTTGGGTGCAGGGGCAACACCAGACCATGGTTAGTGTCAATGAAAGGGTCAGCTCCCAGTGCAAATAACATTTTAACAGAAGAATAGAAGGGGTGGGGTGTCGTCTTTTTCTTCAATGTATGCAACAAAATGCCCTGAATGAACCCTGCCCTTCAGACTGTCAGTTGCCAAATCTTATCTTATTATATATTCTTCCCTTCAATCCCAGCCCATTTTTTATTTCACTTACCTGGAGGAACTAGAAACAGCCAGGAGACGGTAAGACAGAGAAACCAAAGGAACTTCATGGCAGATTCTTCACCAGGGAGTCCAGCAGTGCTGCTATTGGTGGTGTTTGGGTTTTATAGGAAGTGAGAGACATACGACCTGTATTTTTATAGAGGACAATGGAACATTAATAAGGATGTTGGAAGCTATACCGGAGCTGACGCAAAAATGCATGTCAAATATCACTTCTCTTTGTTCAACAGCACCTTTACACTACAACAAGGCAGCAGTCATTTCCCTGAGTACACCTTGCACTGTGACTTTTGCTTTTGGAGATATCATAAGAATACAGGGATATTATTTAAATACAATTCATGCAAAGTGTTGCTCCAATTCTATGCAGGCTAAATAAGGATCTGCTGTAGTTTTTGTGGGTTTTTTTTGCTGGTCTCTTTATATATCAAAGTGGCTTCCTGCACCTTAATAGATGGAAAGGGAAGGAGGCCACTGTTTTTCTCCATTGAAGGTTGCCTTGTGTTAGAAGGTCTTCGCTCCAAAGAAGTGAGTGAATTCACATAAATGTGTATACTCTGGTAGACACATTGTATAGTTGCTTTACCATGGGATTTTTCGTGGCTGATTTAAAATGTGTTACAACTTTATAATGGGTCTTGTAGTGATATAAGTTTGTTTGTTTTTAAAAAACAAAAAACCCTGGAGATTCTCATCAGTTTAGAATTCTTCTTGTTAAGGTTTCTCAACACTTGGAAAATATGATTTTTAACAATTTAAATAATATTTTGAATATTATTTCCATCCCTATCTGTGATGGATTTACAGTACTGGATAAAAGTGAAAGGAAGGAAACGTTGTTGTAACTGTCAGTCCAAGAAGTTTAATTGTCCACATCACAACTGGTTGGTTTACTCAGTTTGAAATGAAATGTTCAGATCATATCAATACATTTCCTGATGAAGCAGGAAATTTCTAATGAATGAGCAAACTGCTCTGCTACAACAATGATACTATGGCTAAAGAAATGATTGCCAATGCTTACTGAGTGAGGGTACAAAAAGTACTAAAAGTGGAACTCTGAGTATGTTAACATGAATCCTTATTTCTCTATCCCCCACAAAGGGGGAACACATTTATTTTTATTAAGAATATTGACACATTATTATTTTTTATTTTATTTATTTGGTACAGTTCCTGTTCTCAAAGACATCCTACATCCTCTGCTGAGATTATGCTCAGGATCAAAACTTTGAGAAACATCTGATTGATCAGGTTATTATTAACATGCAATACACTTGATTTCTGACCTTTCCAGCTGCTCTGTTCAATGGGGCCAAGGACAGAACCTTGTGGCACCCCATTAGTCACTTCTCTCCAGGTTGAAGAAGAGCCATTGCTGTGCATCCTTTGGGTTCAGCCAGTCAAACAATTACAAATCCATATAACTGTTGTATTGTCAAGTCCACCTTTTACTAGCTTGTTTGCAAAAATACCACAGAGTACCTTATCAAAGGCCTTACTGAAATCAAGATACGCCATGTGTACCACATTCTCTTTGTCTACTAAACTAGTTTTTTTTTTCAAATAAAAAAATACACAACAGCTTAAAAGAAGTGAAGCTTTTTTCTGATGTGCACAGGATCTCCACCTCCATAGCAACCCCTTTCTCTAGGGCAGAGGTGGTAGGGACCCTGTTTCCTTCTTTCTTTCTTTCTTTCTTTCTTTTTAATTTTTAATACATTTGATTTAGTACATAAATACAGTCACATCCTTTTCCTGTAACATTCAATGCATACTTACAATCATATCCTTATCCATATAACATTCATACAAAAAAAAAAAACACAAAACAACACATTCTAACCCCCACCTATGTGATTACACAATATCCCAATAATCTATTTAACATACATAACATACCCTACATTTAAAGCCTCAAAAAAATTACATAAATAAATCCTTACACACTTATGACTTCCTTCCTCTCAAAGTTGTCCATTTCTTGTGTCCCTTATTTAAATCCCTTAAACTTCCTATATGATATTGTAAGCTTGTTCAAAACTATTAACTAAGTGTAAATCCTTCATCTTAAAACTATATATAAGCTATTATCACCCTTTGCGACTGCCCAATCCACAGATATTTATCCTAGTTTACAATATGTTAAATTAGTATCTCCCCTCTTGCTCCTTTATATAGTCAAATACTAGATGCCATTCTTCTATATTTTAACCAGTGACTTCTTTTTAAAAATTTGTGTTAGTTTACCCATTTCAATTATCTCTACTAATTTCACTATCCAATCATTTTTACTTGAAATATACTTCGTTTTCCATTTTTGAGCCAGTAATAATCTAGCCATAGCTGTCATATAAAATAGCATTTTACCATATATTTTTTCAATTTTATTGTCAAAGATTCCTAATAAGAAAACATATGATGTTTTAATTCCAGATCAATAGGAAGTATATGACTAAATGTTTCCTTAATTTGTTTCCATTTTTTTACCTGTTTGCAAAATCAACAGCAGTGGTTTTGCACCTCCACTGTTGCACCTCCTCATTTCCAACACTTACTGTTTTTATTTTTGTAAATTATACCTAATTTCTCCAGAGTTAAATACCATTGGTCCTCTTTCTTGTGCCCTCCTCCACAGCCCCCTCCTGAAGTGGTGCAGGTATGGCCCTCCTTGTTCACAGTGCCCCTTATGCCTCCGATGTCACCCTGGGCTGCCCTCATAATTTCCACAAGGTTGCCCAGCAAACCAGTCTACACTTCCAGGGTGGCACTGATGTGCTTCTGTTGCTGGAGGGATGTCTCTTTGAACTCCCTCTGATGCTTCTCTACCATCCCCTGGTGCTCAGCTTACTCTCCCTCTGCTGATGGGCACGATCCTCCTGTTCCAGAAGGTTCTTCATATGGTTTGAGTTTTGATCCATAAGCCAATTCATGGCACTAGAGGTTACTGTAGCTGCTGAGCAACACACCCTCTTCCTTTGGCTCTCAGCCAGGCAGGTCGTTGGAGTCATTGTATAACAAGGGGTGAGGGTCATGGCTACCCTATGCCCACCCTGGGGCCATATTTTTCCCCTCTCCCCTGCATCTTTTCCCCAGGGCCCTGGCACATCTTAGCTTGAGAAGGCCTGAAAAGGCACTTGGGGCATTCTGGCTCAGAGGATTCCTCCCACCATTGAATTTGGCTGGCTGGTCAATTGGGACTTGGGCAACTTCACCAATGGTACATAATTTGCTGGGTCATATGCTGTCATCATTGTGAATGAAGGCATGGAGCTCCTTGTAAAGGGGCATGATAGTGGCACCCCTGCCACTTTGGACATTGTGGGAAGCAAAGTATGTTCATCATGTTCAACAGAATATTTGATAAATCGCTTTATGTACAATCTCTGAATGCTCTGTGATTCTAGTTATCCAGGAGAATAATCAGTACCTTTCAAAGTCATCACGAAATGAACATCATGAATTTTTACAGTGTACAAAATTCTGTTTGAAATCCCTCAAAGCCAATTTGACAGATTTCTACCCACTCACACTACAAAACCGTAAGAAATAACAAGTTAACAATAAATGCCATTGACAGTAACATCTGACCATGAGTTCTTATTTGTTTTTTTAACCTTTTAATTTGTTAAATTTTTATTTCATAAAAAGACAAAACAGAAATCAAATTTCATTAAAAAATCCCTAAAAGGAAAAGAAAAAAGGTAAAAGAAAAAAAAAATAGAATCATAGGATTGTAGAGTTGGAACAGACAAGGGCCATCCAGTTCAATCCCCTTCCATGTAGCAACTCTCAATCAAAGCAACCCCAAAATATGGCCATCCAGCCTCTGTTTAAATACCTCCAAGAAAGGAGACTCCACCACTCTCTGAGGAAGTGTGTTCCACTGTCAAACAACCCTTACTGTCAGGAAATTTCTCCTAATGTTGAGGTGGAATCTCTTTTCCATCCATTGTTCTGGGTCCTAGTCACTGGAGCAACAGAAAACAAGCTTGCTCCTTCCTCAATATGACATCCCTTCAAATATTTAAACAAGGTTATCATATCACCTCTTAACAATCTCTTCTGCATGCTAAACATCCCCAATTCCCTAAGTCGTTCCTTATAGGGCATGGTTTCCACACTCTTCACCATTTTAGTTGCACTTTTTTGGACACGCTCCAGTTTCTCCACATCTTTTTTGAATTGTGGTGCCCAGAACTGGACACAGTATTCCAGGTGGGGCCTGACCAAAGCAGAATAGAGGGGAATTATTACTTCACTTGATGTAGACACTATACTTCTATTGTTGCAGTCTAAAATCGCATTGGCCTTTTTAGCTGCCGCATCACACTGTTGACTCATGTTGAACTTATGGTCTACTTGGACTCCTAGATCCCTTTCACATGGTGTCTCCCATCCGATATCTGTGCATTTCATTTTTCCTCCCTAAGTGCAGAACCTTACACTTCTCTGTATAGAATTTCATTTTGTTAGCTTTGGCCCAGCTTTCTAGTCTATTCAGCCCATTTTGAATTTTGATCCTGTCCTCTGGGGTATTAGCTAATTTGGTGTCATCTGCAAATTTGATAAGTATGCCCCCAATTCTGTCATCCAAGTCATTAATAAAGACATTGAATAGCACTGGGCCCAGGACAGAACCCTGTGGGACCCCACTGGTCACTTCTCTCCAGGATGAAAAGGAACCATTGTTGAGCACCCTTTGGGTGCGGCCAGTCAACCAATTACAAATCCATGTAACGGTTACCTTGTCTAGTCCACATTTTACAAGCTTGTTTGCAAGAATGTCACGGGGAACCTTGTCAAAGGTCTTACTGAAATCAAGATATACTATATCCACAGCATTCCCTTCATCTGCCAAGCTGGTAATTTTTATCAAAAAAGAGATCAGATTTGTCTGGCAGGACTTGTTTCTCTGAAACCCATGTTGGCTTTTTCTGATAATGGCATTGGTTTCTAAATATTCACAGATTCTCTGCTTAATGATTTGTTCTAGAATCTTTCCTGGTATTGATGTCAGACTAACTGGATGATAATTTTTGGGATCCTCTTTTTTCCCCTTTTTGAAGATGGGGACAACGTTTGACCTCCTCCAGTCTGCTGGGTCTTCTCCTATTCTCCAGGAGTTCCCAAATATTATTGCCAATGGTTCCAATATTATATTTGCCAGTTCCTTTAATACCCTTGGATGTAGTTCATCTGGTCCTGGAGACTTGTATTGATTTAGATTAACCAGGTATTCCAGTACTATTTCTTTACTTATTCTGTGCTGAAATTCCCCTATTCTGTCTCCTGCCCCATTATCCTTAGGTTGAGCACCCTTTGCCTTTTCTGAGAAGACTGAAGCACAGAAGGTATTTAGGAATTCTGCCTTTTCTCTGTCCTCTGTTAGCATTTTGCCATCTTCACCATACAATGGCCCTACCATTTCCTTCTTCTTTCTTTTGCTGTGGACATATCCAAAAAAGTCCTTTTTATTGTTCTTAACCTCTCTAGCCAGCTTGAGTTCATTCTGCGCTTTAGCTTTTCTGACTTTATCCCTACACGTGCTGGCTATTTGTTTGAATTTTTCTTTAATGATTTCCCCATTTTTCCATTTTTTATACATGTTCCGTTTAAAATTTAGCCCAGTTGTAAGTTCCTTAGTCATCCACCCTGGTTTCTTGAGACATCTCCCCATTTTCTTCCTCATTGGAACTGTTTGAAATTGTGCCTTCAGTATCTCCCTTTTGAGGAACTCCCATCCGTCTTGAACTCCCTTCTCTTGTAGTATTCCTGGCCATGGGATCAACCCTAGTATTTCTCTATTTTGAAATCAGCTTTCCTAATGTCTAGAATGTGTGTCTGACTATGCCTAGCTTCTCCTTTCCACTGTATAACAAACTCCAGGAAAACATGGTCACTTCCACCTAAGGATCCAACCACTTGAACCCCTTTAACTAGGTCTTCTCTGTTGGTTAGGATCAGATCTAAAATAGCTGACTCCCTTGTTGCCTCTTCCACCTTTTGGACAATGAAATTGTCTTCCAGGCAGTAAGGAATTTGTTAGACCTTGAGGATTTGGCAGAATTTGAATTCCAACAAATGTCAGGATAGTTGAAGTCACCCATTAATACTATATTTCTTCTATCTGAGTGTGTGGTCATCTGTTCTAGGAAGGCATCATCCAATTCCTCTGCCTGTATCAGGGGTCTGTAGTAGACTCCCACAGTAATAGCCCTGTTGTTTCAATCTCCTTTAGTTTTTATCCAGATGCTCTCCACCTGGCTTCCAGTATTAATGTCCTGGATCTCTTCACTTATGCAAATATCCCTCACATATAATGCTATTCCTCTTCCTTTCTTGTTTGGCCTCTTTCTCTTAAAAAGGTTCTACCCCTTTATTTCTACATTCCAATCATGAGACTCATCCCACCAGGGTTCAGTGATGCCTATTATATCATATTTCCCTTCTTGTGCTAGGAGTTCAGGTTCATCTTGCTTCTTTCCCATACTCTGTGCATTATTGTAGAGACATCGAAGACCATGTGTCCCCTTTACTTGATGTCTGTGCACATTTTTTTGCTTCCTATTGTTGGGTCCTTGCCCTGTTTGCCTTGTTCCCTCTATGTCAGTTTGACTATTTTTTCCAGCCTTTTTGCTTTCCAGAATGCTGTCTCCCTTCCCCACATAATTCAGTTTAAAGCCCTCCTGATCAGATTCTTCAGACTGTTGGTAAAAACGTTTTTGCCAACTGGAGTGAGATGCAGCCCATCCCTTGCCAGAAGTCCCTCCTCATGGAACTGCAGCCCATGATCCAAGAATCCAAATCGTTCTTGGTGAAACCAACTGCGGAGCCAGTTGCTGACATCTGAAATTTTCCTCTCTCTTCCTGGACCATGCCCTTCTACTGGCAGAAGAGACGAGATGATAATCTGTGCATCCATTTCCTTCAGCTTGTTACACAGAGCCTTGTAATCCCTTCTGATATTGTGAAGGATGTGTCAGATTTTAAGTAACTTTTTATTCCCTTCCCTTATTTTCTTTTTATTTATTTAAAGGGGGAGGATTTACACTGAGAAAGAAGAGAGAATTAATAAAATATTCATATGATCCAACTATACACCGCTACACTGTGAGCAGCGGCTGGATGGCCATCTGTCAGGGATGCTTTGATTGGGAGTTCCTGCATGGCAGGGGGTTGGACTGGATGGCCCTTGTGGTCTCTTCCAACTCTATGATTCTATGATTCTATGATTCTATCTCACATGGACTTCAGTTTGTTCAAGTTGTTTGGTGACTTATGATGGTGCCATGAATTTCATGAGGTTTTCTTAGGCAAGGAATCCTCAGAAGTGGCCTTGCCAGTTCTTTCCTCTGTAACATAGACTAAAGCACCCGGTATTCATTGAATGTTTGCCATCCAAGTATTAAGTAGGGCTGATCCTACTTAGCTTCCAAGGACAGGTGGGATTTCATGCCTTTAGGGTATTTAGACTCTGACTTCTCACATGATCAGATATTAATGAGCACTCAGGTAATAACATTTCAGAAGAAAAAAATTTATTGCAGATGCCAGATCATTCTATGCACAAGCAATCTTCTTCTCAAGACTGAAGAGGTTCTTCAGCGGATGGGACATGCTTGAATCTGCACAGAGCAGGTTACCTCTTTAGAAAATTCCATTTATCAGAATTTCTAAAGAAACATGAGAAAAAGTTAGGATCAGCATGGAAGCAAGCAAAACATAATGAGGGCTTTGTTAATTGTACGAACATCAAATACTTGAGAAGAACAAGGTGGAAAGTTACACCAAGTGCAAAAATAAAACCACTACAACAAAAGGATACAGCCAACATTCAGAGTGAATATGGAACAGCTACGCATGACAGGAACTTGCCTTGCTTTTCATCCCTATCCTTTCTTGCAAAAGCAAACAAAGGTGAACAACTATGAAGAGTCTTGGACACCTTTATCTACCTGTAGAGAGACACTGAGATTGCCAAAATTGCAAGAACAAAAACATAAATAATAAAAAAGCAACCCAAAACAAAGCAGAAATGGTTAAAAATCCATTTTCAATTTTGAAAAAATTAATGGCCGGAATTCACGACTGCAGTTAGGAATGCATAATCTACAGTTAATTGAATGTAAATTTCAGCCTTGTAACAGGGCACTGCATACCAAGCCTCTGGAAACCTTGGAACTATCGCACCCATCCCATTAAATCTTCTTACCTCTTTTACAACATTGCCTCATTTCGCCGCAGTCTCCAATTTTTTTTTCACCCATGTGGCATCCAACCAATGATCTGCATTCACCAAATTCAGCTGCACATTCAACACTGTCTTTCACCGCACAATAGGCTGGAGTTAAAAGAAATAACATGGCTTACATGAGCAATCATTAATGCAGTTTGACATCACTTTAACTGCAATGGTGCAGTGCTATGGAATCCTGGGATCTGTTGTTTTGTGAGACATTTAGCCTTCTCTCAGAGAGTTTTGGTGCCACAAACAACTACAAATCCCAGGATTTCATAGCACTCAGCCATGTCAATTTTGGTGTCAAACTGGATTGTTTCTGCAGTGAAGATGAGCAAGCTGGTAACTCGGTACCAGGAGAAAAGTAGTATATTGATTTATTTAAAGCATTTATCAATCACTTCTCAGTGTTCCAGGGCCCCTAGATCTATTTGTAAAATTTAATTATTGGTGTCCAAGGCAGCTTACAGTAATTTGAAGCAAGTTTACATTACTGTGATATCTTATTTTACAAAAGTTTAAATAATGAAATTAAATAACAGCATTACTTTTTTTAAAAAAACTTGTTAAAAACAATTTAAAGCACATTTGAAATATAGGGGCAGAAAAGGCAGGCTGGAACCATCTTTGTTTGCTGTGCAACATTGTCACAGTAACCAAAATTAGAAGCACAGCTGTGCAGCAAGGAAAGAGCACACAGAAGCTGCTCCTTCATTTCTGCACCTGATTGTGGCCAGAGCAGCCTCACCACCTCAATCTGGCTTTGGGCTTTTTTTCCAGCCCAAAGGAAATGGCAAAATGCTGCTTCTCCTCAGGGTGGAAAGGGGGCTTCCATGGGGCTTCATGCCCCTGGACACCCTGAGAACCATGAGGAGAAAGGAGCAGCCCCTTTCTCCACAGGATTGTTCCCGTCATCCTGAGTTTGCCACGGGAATGATCCAGTTCCCAGAAGGAGCTCCAAAACTGAGCTTCCCAAGGCCTCCTGAAGATTCCTAAGGGAGAGCTCCCCAAGGATCTCCAAAACGGAGAGATCCAAAAAGGAGCTCAGAAAGGGAGCTCCTTTCCACACCACACAAGGCCGCCGTAAGCAGCCTGGGACGGCATGAAAATGTGAGGCATGTGCTGTGCCATTTGGAGGTGGCACGTATGATATCATAGCTGCACATGCAAGCGATGACTCCCTGGCCATGGGCTGGGGTTGCAAGGAGTGCAATCGCTCTGCCCCAGGCAACCCTAGCACGTCAGCAGTGGTTGTATATATTGGCCCACGGTTAGTTAAAAGCACATTTAAAACATAGTTTTATTTCAGAAGATGAATGCAGCAAACCACACCACACGTACAGTAGTTGTTGTTGTGTGCCTTCAGGTTATACCCGACGACTACCCTAAAACAAACCTATTGCAGGGTTCTGAGGGGGATTGCCTTTGTTTTACTCTGAGGCTGAGAAAGTTTGGCTTGCCCAAGGTCACCAAAGACCTTATCACACTAGAGGAATCCTAAACAGAAATGGGATTTTGAATGTTAAAAAAAAATGCAAATGAGGGAAGTTTATCACATGCATTTCTGTAAAAGTGAAATAACATGAAAATAAAATGATCATAAAAGGACTTCTCAAAAGTAAAAACTGCTGTTTTTGCCCCCTTTACATTTGCTTTATTTTCGTGTTATTTCACGTTTGGAGATAAGTTGTGTGATAATCTTCCCACATTGTTGGGTTTTTTCTCCTTCAAATCTACTTTAAATCCTGTTTCTCAGTGGGATTCCTCTAGTGTGATAAGGTCCCTAGTGAGTTTCCACAGCTCAGTGGGGAATCTTATCTGCAGAGTCATAGGGTTTATGCAAACTATCCCTGAAAAGGCAGCCTGCAGCCACCTATGCTCCGTCTTCACCTGATCGGGGGCATGGCAATCGCACACCACAGCCCTGATCTGGCCTTTTTGCACAGCCAAAAGGAGCCAGAAAAAAAAAAAAAACAAACAGTGCCATCAGTGCTGTGGCTTTATGGCACTCCTTTGGCACTACATCATCCAGACACAGAGGTGATGTAGCTGGACCATATGTCATGTGGACGCCATGCCCCAACTCCCCTTCCAGGATGAACTTTCCTGCTGGTCTGCAAAGCCCCGTAGTCAAATGCTCAAATCACTACATATTGTTATTTATTATAAATATTTATTATAAGATTATTGCTAAATCTTATAAATGTCATTAGAAGGAAGGAGTGGGTAGGAAGTCAGTGTTGACTTTGCAAGACCTCTGCCTATTTGCTATCTATCAGTTGCAAAATTTTATTGGTTGGTATGCTATGCATGTGGAAGAACCAGAATATTTTCAGGTAGGAAGAAATGCGTAAAAGTATATTGGACAGAGGAAAGAGAAGGACTAAAACACCAGAGGCAATATTTTCAGGAGCTTTGTCTTTCTGCAGTCTTAGCTTGGATATGCTGGAGCTGCATTTGTGCCAACTAATCATTAAAAACAACACCCCATAACACAGGATATGGGCAGTGGAGGGGTTAACCCTCAAGGAAAACACAGAATACTGTGTGTTATAACAAACAGAATTCTTTAAAAATCTTTCTTCTCCATAAAATTTGAAAGAGGAAAGAACAGCAAATTTAGAGAAAGGAGGTGATGGAGACATTAGGGTAGCAAAGGATAGAAGATGGTAATGGTGTTGGAGGAGAGAACTTTAAGGCCCATATAGAATCCTATTATCTTTGGGTGCAGGGGCAACACCAGACCATGGTTAGTGTCAATGAAAGGGTCAGCTCCCAGTGCAAATAACATTTTAACAGAAGAATAGAAGGGGTGGGGTGTCATCTTTTTCTTAAATGTATGCACCAAATGCCCTGAATGAACCCTGCCCTTCAGACTGTCAGTTGCCAAATCTTATCCTATTATATATTCTTCCCTTCAATCCCAGCCCATTTTTTTATTTCACTTACCTGGAGGAACTAGAAACAGCCAGGAGACGGTAAGACAGAGAAACCAAAGGAACTTCATGGCAGATTCTTCGCTAGGGAGTCTAACAATGTTGCTACTTTTGGTGTTTGGGTTTTATAGGAAGTGAGAGACATATGACCTGTATTTTTATAGAGGACAATGGAATATGAATAAGGATGTTGGAAGTTATACAGGATCTGATGCCAGAATGCATGAGAAATGCAACTTCCCTTTGTTCAATAGCACCTTTACATTACAACAAGGCATTTGTCATTTCTCTCAGTACACCTTGCACTGTGACCTTTGCTTTTGGAGATAACATAAGAATGTGGGGATATCATTTAAATACAATTTATACAAAGTGTCCTTCGAATTCTAGGCACACTAAATAAGGATCTTAACCTGCTGCAGTGTTTTGTTTTTGTTTTGTTTTTTACTGGCCTCTTTACATATGAAAGTATTCTGTTTTTCTCCATTGAATGCCAGAATGCCAGACCAAATTGTTGGAAGTGCTCCTCCATTACAGGTTCTTATTTTCATATGTGGTGGACTTGTCCAAAAGAAAGAAAAAAAAAAGATCCTATTTCATGAGTATCTAGAAAGACAATGGAAGGGGGTTATGATGAAAAAAATGAAAGTTTTTTTATTAATAAAATGTTTGGAAAATGTTTTGGAAAACTTATTGATAACTAAAAGAGGTAGGAGTAGTCAGTAAAAAATAATATAAACGGTAACAAATACCTATTACATTTAGAACTTGTGTTCACCAAGTAGAAACAGATAATTCAGATGAAGAAAGAATATTAAGGAAAGAGCTTATCAATAGTTAGGAAAATAAAATGAAGTAAAGAAATCAGTAAATTAAGCACAAAATATAGAACTTATCTAAACAGAACGAACATAGAAAGATTTCCAAATAGAAGGATGTTATTTTTTATGTTGTTAATTGTTTTTTATGATAGGATGTTAGTAGATTGGGAGAGGTATTGTATAAGTGTGCATATGTGTAAGGTTATGTACGTTTGTAATTAAGTTGTACACTTTTGTTTCTTGTAACTGAAATAGCCAATGTTGAATTCTTGCCTATTATATATTTAAAATACTAATAAATATTTAAATCTAAAAAAGTGGCTTCTATCACCTTAATAGATGGAAAGGGAAGGAGGCCACTATTTTTCCTCCATTGAAGGTTCTCTTTGGTTAGAAAATCTTTTCTCCAAAGAAGTGAGTGAATTCACGTAAATGTGTATACTCTAGTAGACAAATCGTGTGGTTGCTTTACCATGGTATTTTTCATGGCTGCTTTAAAATATGTTAAAACTTTATAATGGGTCTTGTAGTGCAAGAAGTTGCTTTCTTTAATTGGAAGATTCTCATCAGTCTAGAATTCTTCTTGTTGAGGTTTCTCAAAACTTGGAAAATACGATTTTCAACCATTTAAAAATATTTTGAATATTATTTCCATCCCTATCTGGGATGGGTGTACATTATTGGATAAAAGTGAAAGAAATGATACAGTGTTGTACCTTTCAGTCCAAGAAGTTTAATCGTCCACATCACAACTGATTGATTAACTGAGGTTGAAATGAAATGTTCAGATCATATCAATATATTTCCTTATGGAGTAGGAAATTTCTAATGAATAAACAAACTGCTACAACACTGATACTATGTTAAAAGAAATGATTGCCAATGCTGAATAAGGAAGGGTACAAAAAGTACTAAAAGTGGAACTCTGAGTATGTTAACACAAATCTTCATTTCTCTATCACCCACAAAAGGGGAACACATTTATTTTTATTAATAATATTGACATATTATTTTTTGGTACAGTTCCTGTTCTGAAAGACAACCTACATCCTCTGCTGAGATTATGCTGAGGATCAAAAGTTTGATCCTCTCTTAGCCATGGAAACCCACGAGGTAAATTTGGGAAAGTCACCCTCTCTCTGCCTCAGATGAAAGCAATGACAAACCTGTCTCCATTTTAACAAGCCTTGCCAAGAAGACCTTGAGATGAAGTTGTCATAAATCATGGGAGATTTAATATTTCTTACCCCCTCCTCTTTCTTAACATTTTTGGGGGCTTTTGTTAGGCTGATTTTTATTTTATTTTATTTTATTTTATTTACTGGATTTATATAAAAAAATAATATTAAAGGCAACTTACAATAATTTTAAAAGGATAAAATGAATACTTTAATTAGAAAAAGGTTTTCCTGTTTATGTGGCAGAAGAGGGTTGGACTGGATGGTCTTTGAGTGTCCCTTCCAAATCTAAGAATCCTTGTTGGGACTGCAACCAAAATTTAGTTGTTGTGCTTGTGTTTGTGTGTGTGTGTGTGTGTGTGTGTGTGTGCCTTCAAGTTGTTGCAAGCTGAGGAAAAATCTTTGAATTTCTGTCAAACCTCATTTTGACATGTTAATTTTGGCATCTTTTGTTTAAAATGCAAATTAAATTAGCACCAACATTGCATAAATGTTCAGCTATTGTCATCTGGGAAACCTGCCAAAATTACTTCTCTGTCCCCTGACAGGGAGAGACAACATGCTAAAGTGCAGCATCCTCCGGTCCAGCCATCAGCTCAGCACCATCTGCATCCCCTTCTGTAGAGTCTGTGTAGAGTCTGCTTGTCTGGCAGGGACAACAATTGGTTGATCAAGGAACTCTGATGTTGCATCTTTCTCTTCTGAGAAATCCAATGCACCATCTTGTTCTTCTATGGATTCTAGGATAGTTCTTCTTTTGTCTATTTTTCTTCATTCATCAAAATGAACCACATGTCTGATGAATACTTGACGTCACCTTCTGTCTTTAGATCCAGGTGCATAGCCAATGAAGATAGTCTGTTCTGACCTGGCATCTAGCCTGTGTCTTTTTTGTGAGGGTATGTAGGAGTACACAAGGAGAACATGTTTGGCATGTTCCACACCTGGAGGATGCTGCAGAGACAGATGAGGTTCTGGACCAGGTTCCTAAATACTCACTGTGACCCAACAGAGGTGTACCACCTAAACAATTCTCTTACCTTATAAAGTCAGATTTATTTACCTAGAGAACCCATAAACATAGAAGAAATTGAGCTAATGCCTGCTGATGAGGCAAGTAAATGGGAAAAAGCTGCAGAAGAAGAAATAGATGCTTTACATAAAAATGGAACATGGGCGCTTACAGAACTTCCACCAGAAAAGAAAACCATAGAATCCAAATGGGTGTTCAAACTAAAACAAGATGCAGGAGGAAAGGTTGAACACTACAAGGCAAGACTTGTTGCACAAGGTTTCTTACAAAAATATGAAGAAGACATTGATGAGACCTTTTCACCAATTGTAAAGCATACCACTATGAGGCTACTTCTCAACCCAGTTGCTTCAAAACAAATGGATGTCAAACATGTTGATGTGAAGACTGCATTTTTATATGGTGTAATTATAGAAGATCTTTTTATGAAGCAACCTCCAGGTTTTGTAGACATAAAAAGGCCACATGGTTTGCAAGCTCAAGAGGGGGCTGTACAGGTGGCCAAAGCATGGAACGAAAAACTAGATGAGATGCTAAAACAATTAGACTTTCAACAAGGAGAGGCAGACAAATGCCTATATACAAGGACCAAAGATGTTCACTTGGCATACATTCCGACATACGTCGATGACCTAATTATAGCCACTCAAAGAGATACAGATTATACTGAGATTGAATTTCCTGCCTCTCCCTGCAGATAGAGGTGGGATTATTGCATTTAAAACAATACAGTACAAATACAAGATATATGCAATAAAATACCAATATACATTACTATTAAAACAATAAAATAACTAGATATTATCTAGTTGTTAATCATTCATACATGCCATTATTCATACAGTTATGACCAAAGGTGGAGCTGTTGTTCTTTAATAATCCTATACAAGGTCGAGTGGATAAGTCCACCAGAAGAGATCCGTTTTAAGTGCTTTTTTAAAAGCATCTAACATAGTAATTTGATAGATCTCATCTGGTAGGCCATTCCAAAGTGTCAGAGCCATAGCAGTGAACGCTCTGTGGGTAGTTATTATTAGCCTGTTTTTATGATATTCCAATAAATTCTTCCTTGATGTTCTGAGAGTGCGAGGCAGATTGTGTAGGGAGAGGCATTCCCGTAAGTACCTCGGGCCCACACCATGTAGGGCTTTAAAGGTAATGACCAACACCTTGTATTGCACCCGACACCTAATTGGCAGCCAGTGAAGAGATTTTAATATCAGCGTAATATGGCCAAACCTAGATGTACTGGTGACCAATCTGGCTGCCGCATTCTGAACTAATTGAAGCTAAATAAAGTAATTCACCTAAAAAAAGAAGTTGAACTAAAGGAACTGGGAAATGCCACATACTGCTTAGGCATACAAATTCAAAGAGAACAAGACAGGTCCTTTCTACTGTGTCAGAAACAAAAGATCATAGATCTCTTAGAAACATTGGGACTTCAAGATGCACATTCTGTAGCAACACCCATGACAACAGACTTTCTTTTAAAAATGAACAAGAAGAACCTTTACCAGACAATGGTCTATACAGAACTGCAATAGGAAAACTTCTATACCTGACCACATATATTAGACCGGATATTGCTGCTGCTGTAGGAATACTGTGCAGAAAGGTCAGTGCACCTACCCAGAAAGATTGGATTGCCATAAAGAGAATAGGAAGATACTTAAAAGGAACCATGGATCTTCAACAGGGGGTTGGACTGGATGGCCCTTGTGGTCTCTTTCGACTCTATGATTCTATAATTCAATTGAAGTTGCCAGCCAGCAATAATCCGAGCCTTGTGTGTTACACCTATGCAGACTGGGGTGGTGATACTAAAGACTGCCACTCCACCAGTGGTTATCTATTTTTATATGCCAATGCACCTATTTCTTGGGCCAATCATAAACAAGAGATATTGGCCCGATCTTCCACAGAAGCAGAATGCATAGCTGTATCAGAAGCCTGTAGAGAATTACAGTGGCTTGATCAGCTGTACATTGACTTTGGGACTGACGAGGAAAAGCCAGAGTTGCTTCAAGTTTTCTCAAGCAGAAAATATAAGCGGATGAAGCAAGCACATTAATATGAAAATTCATCATGTGTGCAATCTGACAAAGCAGGGCATGATCAAGATGACTTACTGTCCGACTGCTGAGACAACAGCTGACAGTGGTGACCTGGATAATGGGTTTTAAGAAGCAGGAGGTGAGAGTTTTTTTTTTTCCTGGACATGGCCACATAGCCCAAAAGCCCTACAAAAAACTACAGTAGGAGCTGTTTGACAGTGGAAAACACTCCCTCAAAGTCTCCTTCTTTAGAGGTTTTCAAACAGAGGCTGGATTGCCATTTGCCAAGGGTGCTTTGATTGTGAGATCCTGCATGCTACTCCCTAAGACTCTCCTCTTAAGGTATGGTTGCCAGATCTTTCATCATTCTGGTTGCCCTCCTATGGACATGCTTTCCTTATTTTGTTATTAGGCTGGGTGGTAATTCTTTGGATCCTCTCTCCTGTCCCGTTCCATTTTCTACTATCTAACAATATCCAGGAAAAAACTCTCACCTCCTACTTCTTAAAACCCATTAGCTAGGTCATCACTGTTGGTTAAGATTGTTGTGCTGTATCAGACAGTAAGACAGAGGGGCAATATGAGGCAGAGAGGCTAGAGAGTTAGGGGCTGTGGAAACAGCCCTGAAGGGGTGGCCTCCAGCCACCCCTTTTACAGCCACATTGGGGTCGTGGCAACTGCATGCCATGGCACTGATTTGGCCTTTCCAGAGTGTGAAAAGGAGCCGCAAAAAGCAGCTGCTTTTTGTGCCCTGAAAAGAGCATGATGGCCATGACACTGTGGCTTTACAGTGCTCCTTCGGCGCTGCATCGTGTAGACACAGCACCAGAGGAGTGTTTGGATGCCAGCTGTGAAAGCATTCAACTTCACACTGAATGCCAAAATATTGAAATTCCTAGTGTTGTTCAATCTGGTGGTTATTGAGTACACAAGGCCTTAGTGCTTCAGCTGCAACTTTCATTCCTCCTAGAATCCATGAATGAGAGGTAGGCAACATGTGGTCCCCAAAATGTTGTTGAACAACAACTTCTATGATCTGAAAACATTAGCTATGATGAAGACTAAGGGGCTGTACAGATTGGCCCGGATCGGGGCCATGGCAACCACATGCTGTGGCCTCAGCTGGGTCTCCATAGAGTGCAAAAAGAAGCCTCAAAAAGCAGCTCCTTTTTGCCCCATCTAAAGGGCAGCATAGCCACTGCTGCACAGCATGATGATGCCCCTTTGGTGCTGCACTGTTTGGACGCAGCACCAGAGATGTGTCATCATGGTGTGTACCTTGTGGACTAGGGCACACAAAAAGGGCACCCTGGCAGCGGTGTTAGGGTGTTGAGCATGGGAACGCTAAGCCCTGACTCTGTGCACAGGCCGGTGCTTCTTGCCAGTCTATACAGGGCCTAAAACTCCTGGGAACTGCATTGAAAGCTACAACATCTGGGGAGCATATTGGCCAAATTCTATGCTGAATTTTACCAAATAGAGATTTACTACCTTTGTTTGACAGGTCACCCAGGCTCACATCCCATTTGCCAACTCTTGCCTCATTGAACAGAGCAGCTGGAAAGGTCAGAAATCAAGGGTATTCCATGTTAATAATAATCAGATGTTTCTCAAAGTACTGATCCACAGCAGAATCTCAGCAGAAGATGTAGGTTGTATTTGAGAACAGGAACTGTAAATAATAATAATAATAATAATAATAATAATAATAATAATGTGTCAATATTCTTAATAAAAATAAATGTGTTCCCCCTTTGTGGGGGATAGAGAAATGAAGATTTGTGTTAACATACTCATAGTTCTACTTTTAGTACTTTTTGTACCCTTCCTTATTGAGCACTGGCAATCATTTCTTTTGTCATAGTATCAGTGTTGTAGCAGGGCAGTTTGCTCATTCATTAGAAATTTCCTGCTTCATTAGGAAATATATTGATATGATCTGAACATTTCATTTCAACCTGAGCTAACCAACCAGTTGTGATGTGGACAATTAAACTTCTTGGACTGAAAGGTACAACAATGTGTCCTTCCTTTTACTTTTATCCAATAATGTAAATCCATCCCAGATAGGGATGGAAATAATATTCAAAATATTTTTAAAGGTTGAAAATCATATTTTCCAAGTGCTGAGAAACCTCAACAAGAGAATTCTAGAATGAGAATCTTCCAATTAAAGAAAGCAACTTTTAGCACTACAAGGCCCAGTATAAAGTTTTAACACATTTTAAAGCAGCCATTACAAATCCCATGGTAAAGCAACCATATAATTTGTCTACCAGAGTATACACAGGTTCACTTCTTTGGAGCAAAGACCTTCTAACCAAAGGGAACCTTCAATTGAGAAAAACAGTTGCCTACTTCCCATTATTATTATTATTATTTATAAAACAGTTGCCTCCTCCTCCTCCTCCTCCTCCTCCTCCTCCTCCTCCTCCTCCTCCTCCTCCTCCTCCTCCTTCTTCTTATGTTTTATTTATATAACTGGAGCATGCCCAAAGGAGGGCAACTAAGATGGTGAAGGGTCTGGAAAATGTGCCCTATGAGGAAAGACTTAGGGAGCTGGGGATGTTTAGCCTGGAGAAGAGAAGGTTAAGAGGTGATATGATTGCCCTGTTTAAATATTTGAAGGGATGTCATATTGAGGAGGGAGCAAGCTTGTTTTCTGCTGCTGCAGAGACTAGAACACGGAACAATGGATGCAAACTGCAGGAAAAGAGATTCTACCTCAACATTAGGAGGAACTTCTTGACAGTAAGGACTGCTCGACAGTGGAACACAGTCCCTCGGAGTATGGTGGAGTCTCCTTCCTCCGAGGTCTTTAAGCAGGGGCTGGATGGCCATCTGTCAGGGATGCTATGATTTGGAGTTCTGCATGTCAGGGGGTTGGACTGGATGGCCCTTGTGGTCTCTTCCAACTCTATGATTCTATGATTCACTGTAGATTTACACAGTACTGTACATAAAACCTGCCCATGGTTTACATTCTAAGAAATAATAGCATAATACATATAAATAATATGTAACAATACAGGCCAGGGTTCAATAAAATAAGGGAGGCAACAAATTAAAAACATCAAATAACGATCATGCAATGCCTAGAAACACTTCCTTGAACATGATGGTCTTCAACTCAGTTTTGAAACTGGTTAAAGAAGAGATGACCTGTGCGGCTCGTGGGGGAAGGAGGTTCCAGGAGTGAGGCATAGCAAGTGAAAGGGGACCAATCCTGGATGGGGTAGAAAAAATCCTAGGCTGAGACAGCAGAGCTTGACTACCAGAACGGAGGTTACGAGTGAGAAGGTGAGGAAAAAGAAGGTCTGATAAATAAGGAGGGGGCAGCCCATGCAGGGCTTTAAAAGTCAACAACAGAACTGAATATGGAAAGGGAGATGAAGCCAGTGAAATGGTGACAATAAAGGAAAGATATGGTAAGAGCAGTGGGTGTATGTAACAATGTGTGCAACTGAATGCTGGACAGAAATTAAAGGACAGAAGTGAGGAAGAAAAAGCCCTGCCAGAAGGAGATTACAGAAATCAAGTTGTGAGACCACTAAGGCATGGGCCAGAATCTTGGCAATAGGAGCAGATAGAAATGGTCAGATTTTGGCAATATTGTATAAAAAGAATCTACATGCCTTAGCCATGGTCTGGATCTGGGGGATACACGACAGAGAAGAATCAAAAATAAAACCAAGACTACAGGCGTCCTGGACTGGTAAAATAGAAATGTCATCAACAGAAACAGAAAAGGAGTATTGAAGGGTAGACCTAGGTGGAAAAATGAGAAGTTCTGTTTTGGACATATTGAGATTCAAGTGTCGATGCTTCATTCACTGAAAGACAGCTGTAAGACAAGATAAAACGTACTATTAAATACCTGGAGAAAGGTCAGGGGTGGAAAGATACAGCTGAGGGTCATCAGCATACAAATGGTAGGAAAAGCCAAATGAACTAATGAGTTTTCCTAGGAAAAATGTGGAGAAAGAAAACAATAGGGGACCCAGAACAGAGCCCTGGGGAACTCCAACAGATAATGGAACAGAAGACAAAGCCTGACAATCCGTGACCACTACAAAATATCTATCTGACAAATAAGATCTAGAATGGTCCAGAACTCCCCACCTATTAAGGTGCAAAAAGCTACTTTGATATGTAAAGAGACCAGCAATAATATTAAAAAAAAACATGCAGCAGGTTAAGATCCTTATTTGGTGTGCCTAAATTCAAGTGACACTTGCATAAATTATATTTAAATGATATCCCTGCATTTTTATGTTTTCTCCAAAAGCAAAGGTCACAGGGCAAGGTGTACTCAGAGAAATGACAGCTACTTTGTGTTGTTGAACAAAGGGAAGCCTAGTGATATTTGACATGCATTTTGGCATCAGATCCTGTATACCTTCCAACATCCTTATTCATATTCCATTGTCCTCTATAAGAATACAGGTCATATGTCTCTCACTTCCTATAAAACCTAAACACCACCAGTAGCGACACTGCTGGACTCCCTAGCGAAGAATCTGCCATGAAGTTCCTTTGGTTTCTCTGTCTTATTGTCTCCTGGCTGTTTCTGGCTCCTCCAGGTAAGTGATAGGAATAAAAAATTGGCTGGGGTCGAGGGGAAGAATATATAATCAGCTAAGATTTGACAACTGGCAGTCTGAAGGGCAGGGCTCATTCAGGGCATATTGTTGTATACATTGAAGAAAAAGATGACACCCCACCCTTTCGATTCTGTGTTGAAATGTCATTTGATCTGGAACCTGACCCTTTCATTGTCACTAACCATGGTCTGGTATTATCCCTGCACCCAAAGAAAATAGGATTCTATATGGGGCTCAAAGTTCTCTCTTCCAACACCGTTACCATCTACTATCCTTTGCTACTTTAATGTCTCCATCACCTCCTTTCTCTACAGTTGCTGTTCTTTAATCTTTCAAATGTTATGGAGAAGAAAGATCGTTGAAGAACTCTATTTGTTATAACACACTGTATTCTGTGTTTTCCTTCAGGATTCACCCCTCCACTGCCCATATCCTGTTTTACAGGGTGCTGTTGTTTTTAATGATTAGTTGGCACAAATGCAGCACCAGCATATCTAAGCTAAGCTTGCAGAAAGACAAACCTCCCAGAAAATATTGCCTCTGGTGTTTTATTCCTTCTCTTTCCTTGGTCCATTATACTTTTACACATTTCTTCCAACCTGAAAATCTTTTGGCTCTTCCACATGCACAGCGCTCCAAAGAATAAAAGTTTGCAACTGATAGATAGCAAAAGGACAGAGGTTTTGGGAAGTCAACACTGACTTCCTACTCATTCCTTCCTTCTAATCATAGAATCATAGAATCATAGAGTTGGAAGAGACCACAAGGGCCATCCAGTCCAACCCCCTGCCATGCAGGAACTCCAAATCAAAGCATCCCTGACAGATTGCCATCCAGCCTCTGCTTAAAGACCCCTAAGGAAGGAGACTCCACCACACATGGCCCAGCTCCACCCCCAGGATATGATGCCGTGCCCCACACCGTACAGTGTACAGCATCACAGTGTTCCTCTGGCTCTGCGTCTAGATTACGCAGTGCCAAAGGAGTGCCATAAAGCCACAGCACTGGCATCTATGGTACCCTTTCCACTGCTTTTTCCTTTTTACGCTGCAGAAAGGCCAGATGGGGGGCCGCGCTGTGCAATTGCCATAGCCCCGATCTGGTGAAGATGGAAGTGGCTGCTTCAGGAGCAGTTTGTACAAACCTTATGATTCTCGAGATGAGATTCCCCACTCAACTATGGAAACTCACTAAGGACCTTATCATACTAGAGGAATCCAACTTTTAAATGTCTTAAGCCGCCCCAGTTTCCTGAGTGCAGAGAGGTGGGATATAAATGAATTTTATTATGATTTATTATTCTCAGCCTCAGAGTAAAGCAAAGTACCCTCTGAACCCTGCAATAGGTTTGTCTTAGGGTACTCATAAAAGTGCTTTTCACTATGTTTTAAAAGTGCTTTTAACTGTTTTAATAAGCTCTTTTTCCCAAAAAAAATAATTTCATTATTTAAACTTTTATAAAATAAAATATTAATGTAAATTTGCATCATATTAATATAAGCTACCTTGTATACCAATAAATAAATATAATAAATAGAAGTGATAGATACATTCTTTAAATCAATCAATCAATATCCTACTTTTTTCCTGGTGCAGGACCCAATTACCAGCTTGCTCATCTGCATTGCAGAAACAATCCAGTTTGATACCACAATTGACATGGATCAGTGCTATGAAATCATGGGATTTGTAGTTGTTTGTGGCACCACAATTCTCTGACAGAGAAGGCTAAATGTCTCACAAAACCACACATCCCAGGATTCCATAGCACTGTGCCATTGCAGTTAATATGATGTCAAAGTGTATTAATTCTGTAGTGCAGATTAGAACCCAGTCTTGTTTTGATTGCTCATTAAACCATGTTCTTTCTTGTCTCTCCAGCCTATTGTGCGGTGAAAGACAGTGTTGAGTGTGCGGCCAAGTTTGGGGAATGCAGAGATTTGCTTCCATGCCCACCAGGTGAAAAAAAAATTGGAGACTGCAGCCCAATGAGGCAATGTTGTCTAAATGGTAAGACAAGATTTAAGTGGATGAGATAGTTCCAATGTTTCCAGATGCATGGTATGCAGTGCCCTGTTAAAGGGCTGAAATTTACCTGTAGGTAACTGTAGGTTATGCTTCATAGCTGCAGCCATGAATTCCAGACATTGTTTTTTTCATAATTGAAAGGGGATTTTTTAACCATTTCTGCTTTGTTTTGGGTTCCTTTTTTGTTGTTTATGTTTTTGTTCTTGCTATTTTGGCAATCTGTGTGTCTCTCTAAAGGTAGAAAAAGGTGTTCCAGACTCTGCATAGTTGTTCACATTTGCCTGCTTTTGCAAATAGGGATAAGGAAAAAAAATAGGGCAGGTTCCTGCCAAGTGTAACTGTTCCATGTTCACTCTGAATGTTGGCTGTCTCCTTTTGTTGTAGTAGTTTTGTTTTTGCACCTGGTGTAACGTTCGACCTTGTTCTCCTCAAGTGTTTGATATTAGTACAATTAACAAAGTGCTCTTTATGTTTTGTTTCCTTCCATGCTGATATTAACTTTTTTTCATGTTTCTTTAGAAGTTCATATAAATGGACTTTTCTAAAGAGTAGCCTGCCGTATGGAGATTCAAACATGTCCCATCCCCTGATGAACCTCTTCAGTCTTGAGAAGAAGATTGCTTGTGCATAGAAGGATCTGCCATCTACAATAAATTTGTTTTCTTTTGAAATCGTATAACTTGAGTGCACATTAATATCTGATTATGTGAGACGTCAGAGGCTAAATACCCTAAAGGTATCAAATCCCACATGATCTTGGAAACCAAGTAGGGTCAGCCCTAGTTAATACTTGGATGGCAATCATTCAATTAATACCAGATGCTTTAGCCTCTATTACAGAGTAAGGAACTGGCAAAGCCTCTTCTGAGGATTCCTTGCCTAAGAAAACCTTATGAAATTCAAGGGACCGATAAGCTGCCTGCATGTTCATCTCCACTGTACAAGAGGCTGGTGCCATATCTGTGTCCATTAGCTAAAACTGTTCATGGGCCACCGCTTTGGGTAGCACTAAACCAGTGAGTTGACAGGTGCTGCTATCTTGAAAACTGTTTGGTCTTCAGAACTGTTTTATTGAACAATTTATTTCAATTTTTCCATGATGTTCTAGATCACCCATTTAGTATGGGAAGCATGTGCCTTGTCTGGTTAACAAATGTGAAGAAGAAGTGGATCTTCTGATGTTGGGCAGCAATTCTCATGAGTCCCAACCAGTACAGCTAGTCATAAGGGATGTTGGGCATTGAAGCCCAACCACATATAGTGGGGATAATTTTCTCTTTCCTGCCTAGAATTAGTCCAACCCAGACTTAGTGATCTTAACCTGCATGGCATGTATTTTTGAGAAACTCCATTTTGATCCATCACAATGATCTGCATAATTCTTTACTTCTTTCTCCAGAGGACTGTTAAACAGGTTAGAATAATAGAATTACAGAGTTGGAAGAGACCACAAGGGCCATCCAGTCCAGCCCCCTACCATGCAGGAATTCCCAATTAAAGCATACCCAAAAGATGGCCATCCAGCCTCTGCTTAAAAACCTCCAAGGAATCCGAATCCACCACTCTCTGAGGGAGCGTGTTCCACTGTCGAACAGCTCTTAATGTCAGGAGGTTCTTCCTAATGCTGAGGTGAAATCAGTTTTCCTGCAGTTTGCATCCATTGTTCTGAGTCCTGTTCTCTGGAGCAGCAGAAAACAAGCTTGCTCCCTCCTCAATGTGACATCCCTTCAAATATTTAAACAGGGCTATCATATCACCTCTTAATCTTTTCTTCTCCAGGCTAAACATTCCCAGTTAGGAAGGAGTCTGGACAATTGGAATCCCACAACAAAAATTAATGCTATATTTCTAGGAGAGCAAAAAATAATTTCATTAGGTTTGACAGTATCAGCAAAATTAGTCTTCTTGCCCCAATTGAGTCCCTTCTGGGAGCAAGGCAGCATACAAATGAAATATATTGTTGGAATGGTAACTTTTCCAGGATGTGACCTCTTCAAGATCACAACACGTACAAACACAACATGTATGAAACAATGTTCTATATGTAAAATCAATAGATAACAAGGATTGATAATGAGCTTCTGCTGACAATGTCATATCAACTAATTTCAGTTTCACGACTTCTGATAACTATTCTCTGCACATCCAGAAAGAGACATATACACCCCAGCAGTGTAGTTTCAAATCTTCACATGTTTATTTTCTTTTAAGCTGATCTCCAAAGTGCATACTTTTCATGGTCTCAATTTCAGAAATGAGCTTCTCCTGGGGACATGCCTTTCAGTACCAAATTGATAGGCAAAAACAATGTACAATACATTGATGAGATCAGAACAATCGCATATACCGGTCGCTGCAAAAGAGATATTTGAATATGATGAACAAGAGGATGCTACATATTCACATGTCTAATCCCCATGCATTGTTATTCCACAAAGTAACTTTTATTACATTATTGACATATTGCATATTGTAGACAGAGCTAGAGCTACAAGTTCATCATTCTCTTGCATTTTCCTGGGATTCCTGGGATATCAATGAGAATGCTTACTTCTCTGTGCACCCAGCTGCAGGTGAACAGCTGGCTGAAGCTTGTTTGCCTTCTGTCCTTCCCGCACCACCAAAGAGCTATGGGGGGGGGGGGGGGATGGGGGTTTCCTCACTGAAGAATTGTGAGTAAGGAGCACTGTGGGTCAGGACAGAAAGCTGACCAAAATTATGCTAGATCTGAAAACCAGGTGTTATGAGGAAAGGCTTAAGGAGCTGGGTATGTTTTGCTTGGAGAAGGAAAGATTGAGACGTGATGTGACAGTCATCTTTAAATAGTTTAAGAGATGCCATGTAGAAGATGAAGGCAGCTTTTTTTCTTCTGCCCCAGAGACTAGAACATGAACCAATGGATTCAAACTACAAGAAAGGAGATTCCACCTAAACATTAGGAAGAGCATATAAGGATTGTTCAGCTGTGCTTCGTGTCATGCCTAGCTCAGAGGACTCAGAGGACGAGCCAGAACCTCGGGGACCTGAACCTGTAATTGGGGAGCCTGAGGCTGATCCTAACTCTGCTATAGCAGAGTCTGTGGCTCCTCCAGTGTTTCAGCAACTAAGTTTGCCTGGGGCCGAGGCTGTGGAAATAGAGGAGGATCTGGGAAGTGTGCATACCCTCAGGGGGGCATCGAGCTGAAAGAGAGGTCCTTAGAAGATCACTGAGGCGTTATCAAAAAAGCCTTTGTAATCAGGCACACCTGAATGCCTGCTGCCTGCCTGCTGGATGAGATGTGCCTTATTACAACTTTGGACAGTTTCAAGAGATCCGTCAAGACGCATCTCTTCCGGCAGGCCTTCCCCAACAATGATTAAATCTATTCCGCTATTGTCCATCTAGACTCACCCTCAGAGACATTGGTCACTTCGAGGCTGCCTATCATTTTAATTAGAGCCACATTAATGTTCTATGGTTTTATCTACTGTTTTAAATTTAACCTCAGTTTAATTCTATCTTAAGGGGTGGGAGGAGGGATTGGGTTGCTATATTTTAATTGTATCTGTATTTTATATGTTGTACCCCGCCCTGATTGCTCACCCAGAGGGGCGGGATATAAATAAATATTATTTATTTATTTATTTATTTAGGCAGCTAGAGCAAGTGTTTCTCCTTGCCAATGATTATCTGACCTTCCTGGAGGAAAGACCTTGGAGCTTACTACACAGGGCTCAGGCACATTCCCAGAATGGTCCAACAGGGGAACAGAATGACTGGAGGATGCATTTCATTGCACACAGGAAGTCCCTCGTTCATTCCGTTCCGTTCCCAATCTGTCCCAGAGGAGGGGATTTTGTAGAACTGTTCTGAACCGTTCTCCAAATTTCTCTCCTCTGGAATGGATGTGGGATGGATCTGGAAAGGAACAGAATAAGTGGGGGACTTATGTGTGTGGTGAAATGTGCCTCTGACTCATTCCACACTTGTTCTGGGATCGTTCTGGGATCAGTCCAGGCAGCATAGTGCGGTAAATTTCCTTGTCTCTGGCTCCTGTGGCTTTTTGGACCAAACCCTTCCTTCTTTGACTGCTGAATATCTTGATTACCTGGAACGCTTAATCTTGGACTGCCTGATCGATGTGCCTGATACCGAGATTGTGTTGTTTGCGCAGACTCTGCTAATTTGGGGGGGGGGGGTTGTCCTGTACAGTCAGTGTGTATTCCTTCCTGGCAAAAGTTTGGATTAGATAGTCCTTGTGGTTCCTTTTAGCACTGTGCCTCTTCCAAAAAAGGATATATGAAGGCACAATGCATAATTACACCTGTGTATGATGTCAATAGGATTCCACCTTATAATAGATAAATATAAACTTTGGCAATATTTACAACAGCAGGATAAGGTGCTCCTGCTCATCTGCTTGGTCTTCATTGGGGAAGACTTACCTAACACAGCATACAGAACCTCTGCCACAGTTCCCACTTTTTATGATAGGTGGCGGACAGTACCACATTGAGCACAAACCTCCATAATAGAAACATTCGTACCTATTGGTTATGACGCTAAAGAAAGACAAAGACTGGTTTCAAAACATAATAAAATCAGAACTGAGGTGACAGTATTTCCCATTTAGGACTTGCAGTCCCCCCCCTACTGTTTACCAGTGTTCAATTGGACCCTAATATTCAAAAGGTAATAGATCCTGTCTGATTTTGTAATCTAAGTAGAGTCTGCTCTGAGTATGGGTGCTACTGCAAATGAACACCAGGTGCTCTAGTCTGTATTAACTAGCAAAATCACCTCCAAAATTCCTTAGGTAAGAATGTTCTATGAAATCAATGGGGTTACTATAGGCCAACAGGTGACTTGAAAGCCTTCACTTCAAGTCACCTGTTGACCTATGGTAACCTCATCAATTTTACAGAATTTTCTTAGACCAGGAATATACCATGCAGTGCCAAGGTAGGATTTCAGTCATAAAAGATATTTATATTGATATATTTATACAAAAGTGATTAAAATTGATGTACAAATTGCTGGACATCCTCTTTTGGTATAGATGCACAGTTTCACTCTAAAAAGGAGAATTCCTTGGGTACGATATAGACACTGTGAATGTGCTAACTGCATTTTCTTGTACAATTAAAATAGGGTCTTCATTGTACTATGAGAGGTACATTTTTGTGGCAGTCAGAGGCAGCCAATGCAGTACTGTTCAGTGGTATAATTAGTTTCACATCTTTGGCATCTAGAAACATTTAGAGCAAATATTAATAATTTGGGGGAGTTTTGCATACCTTTTACAGCAACTCATGGTGGAACCACATTTTCCAAATGAGATGGTAGTGCGAGGGCATGGCCCAGCTTTGCAAAATGCTTCTTTGATAGATAAGCATGGCAACGTTTCAAGGTCTGGTCTAACATTGATCCCTGGAAAGAGAAAGAAACTCATATTTATGGCTTGCTAAATAAACAGCAGTCTCCCTTTGAACAACATGGACACAGTAGCTCTATCTAGCTCAACCTAGGTAGTAATATTTCATGCCTCTGAGTAAACCACAAATTTAATTTCCAGCAGGACTCATATTTCCCTGAAAGCTTCATAGAAGATAAGACTTTTCAGCTTTTTCAAGCCTAAGGCTGCATCTGCCTTGCGCAAAAAGAATACAATTTTATACTGCTTTCACTGCTATGGCACAATGCCATTGAATCCTGCTGTTTGTAATTTGTCAGAGCACCAGAGCTCTCTGACAGAGAAGGCTAAATATCTCACAAAGCTTCAACTCCCACCAGTGAAAAGCAGTGCATCAAGTGGTTGAACAAGACCCCAGAGTTGTGCCTGCTTCTGCTCAGTACATGCAGTTTACTGGTTAGAATGGACTGTATTCATCATCCTTCAGCAGCAATGGAAAAATGTGCTCTTCACAGCCGCTAGTTAGATTTTAAGATGGGCTTTGGAGATCAGATTGGGAGACAGAGCATAGCTGTGCATAGACACTATGCACAGAGCATAGACACTGTGGCTACTGTCTGCTAAAGGACTTGGGCATGGTGTTAAAAAATTGTTGCCTTTTAAGTACTTCCACATGTGTGCATGTATGTTAGACATCTTCCAATAAATAAATAAATAAAATTAAGCAACAAATATTAGTAGAACCTCAAACAAAAGAGGTATAAGAGGACTAGGAATCCTAAAGCCTGGGGGAATATGCTGTCCTGAAGGAGAAATGCAAGAGGGAAATCATGTTATGATGCATCATAACTCGTGAAGGTGAGGATTTCTGGTAATTCTTCACTGATTTCAATTTTTATAGATGCAATGAATTATTTTAACAATTTTCTTTGTACTTGTTTTGTGCATAATTCATATGTGATTTTTTTGTGCATAAAATGTTGTCTCATGTAGAGAAAATGCCATTTTCTGTCAAAACTCATCTTGTGTCAATTTACAGCAGAACTCCAGAACTGTAAAAATTTTCATCAGTTTCATCAAAGTTTCCTGAAAACTGAGAAACACATCTTAAACTATTTTACAGGTATTTTCTAATATTCTTTCCATGCCTAGAAGCAAAGCATGTCAAAGCGTGCACAAATACAGAAAGCAAATACCATGAATTTTGAAAGGAGGCCCAAGGAGAACTTAGGTCAACTCTCTGCCATGCAGAAAGTGAGAAGTAAAGCAAACTGAGATATGCCCATCCAGCCTCTGTTTAAACACCTCTGAAGATGGAGAGTACCCCACCCGGCAGGGCAAACTATCCCACTGGCAAACAGCTCTTCCAGTGAAAAAGTTGCTCATAATGTTTAGGTGGAATCTTTTTTTCTCGTTGTTTGAATTTGCTGTTTCACATTTTAGTCTCATGTTCTAGGTAGAAAACAAGCTGCCTCCACATGACATCCCTTCAGCTATTTAAAGATGACTATCATGTCACCTCTCAGCCTTCTCTTCTTCAAATTTAACATCCCCAGTGCCTTTTAGTCATTCACCGTAAGAGTTCATGTACTACTGTGCCACAATGAGTGGTATTTTGAAGAAGTACCACACATTAGTTGGGTAGCTTGAGGATCAGCTTGCACAGCAGCTACATGGTGATCATTCTATTCAGGGGCTCCTATACCACACCATGGTAGCCAGCCCTGTGGGGTGAACAAATATAGAGTGAAGTGGAACCAATGAGCTTCTCATCTACCCCCCCCCACACACACACACATTTACCTGCCCCCTGCCCATTCCTATGTAGCAGCAGCAGTAGGCTTAATCTTGGAAGTAGTATTGGCCTTTTAAGAGCAAACTGCCTGATAAGTTGACCCAGTTCAATGAGCTGTCTTTGAGCTCATCTCTTTTCTGAGAGAGATTACCCTTTCACAACCTCTTATTCTAAGAATGAAGAAAGGCTCTGATTTTGGTGAGACTGGAGACACTGGAAAGGAGAAAAGGCATTGCCACAAGCACATACACCCTCCTGGAAAAGTAGGAAATCAGGAAGTCTAGAGTTGCATGGATGAATACGGGGATTTAGATTTATTTGGTGGCCCTAGAGTGCTAGGTCTATCAATCCTCCTGCCCTCTGGATGTGAGTGTTTTTTTCTTGATCATGCTAGCAGTGAGCAGACCCAGTGATAGTGTCCAGTGGAGACCTGGTCTTTTTCTTTCCCTACTCCCCCCCCCCTTTTTTAAATATTATTGTTTAGTTTATATCCCACTTTTCTTTCAGTATGGAACTCAGGACAGGTTTCAATTTAGGTTGAAACAGAATACAATTAAAACAAAGCATAATACAAAACTAAAAATCAATTGTTGACAAGCTGGATTATGTCCAGAGGAGAGTGGATAAAAGGTCTAGAAATCATGCAATAAAAGAAGCAACTTAGGGAACTGAGTACTGTATGTTTAGCCTGGAGAAGAGAAGGTTAAGAGGTGACATGATAACACTATTTAAATATTTGAAGGGATGTCATATTGACAATGGAGAAAAGTCGTTTTGTGACTAGGACATGGAGTCTAGGGAGATTATCGCACCACATTTCTGCCCAGCCTAAGCATGGGCAGAAACTTTTGAATATTTTTTTTAGGAATGAGTGTTATCACACACTCTCGTGCCCAGTCCAGACGCACCATGTACCTAATCTTAGCATCCTCTACTCAATCCATGTTTCTCCCATACTTTGCAAAGGAAGGGTAACTCCTTTGATGGGATGATATGTAGATGTGCCACAAAACAGATGTCTTATAGGATCTTTATTAGTATCATGAGGAAATCTTGATTACTGTCAAGAGGCATGCTTTCCTTCTTTTGATTAATTTAATTAATGCTAAGTTCTAATATAACCCATCAAAACTATCCTCAACAATACATCTGGGCATAAAATAACATTTCATAATAATAATAAAAAAACACTGTCATAATGGAAAAATTTAAAGTATTGTATTTCTTCATACAAGTAGCTGAAACAAGCTATGGAAGTCCAACATTTTGCATTTGTTCTTTCTTCCTTCCTTTTGGAATACTGCAACCTCCCCTCCATTTTGAAAAAAAATAAATGGAGAAAAAAATTGATGTGTTCTCCATTTCCAGTTTGACAGATCAGCTATGTTTTGGCCTAAAATCCTACAGCAGCATGGCGGGGGGGGGGGGGGGTGGTGGTGGTGGTGAAGAGAAGATTTGACAGATGATTCCAGTTCTTCACAGCAGGTAACACTCCTTAATTCAATATATATATAACTCACCTTGGGAAGCCAGCAGTATCCCTGAAAACACAGATAAGAAACAGTAAAAACCCTTCATTCTTCTTTTGGTGTGGAATACAGAGTGTGTAGCAAGCTCACATGTTGTCATGATTGCATAGAATCCTAACATTAAAAATTGTATAGGTTCCTGTAAAATATTTATACATCAACTTCTAGTTATTTTCTTAATTTGAGAAACAGTAAACCTGAAACAGTTGCCATCCTTCTTTCAAAGAAGAACTCATGGGCAAAGTTACTGTCAGTGACATTTATATTTAACTTTTTATTTCTTGGGGTTTTGTAGCAGGGGTGGAAAGAAATCTGTGGAATTGGCTTTGAAGGATTTCAAACAGAACTAGATAAGCTGTAAAATTTCATGATGTTCATTTGGTGATGACTTTGAAAGACACTGATTATTCTCTTAGATAACTAGAATCACAGAGCATTCAGAGATTGTACAGAAAGTGATATGTACCATTTGCTGTTGAACATGGTGAACATATTTTGCTTCTCTCAAGCAGTTTTAGAAATGAAAGTTCCTAGATTAATATCATATAATCCTAGGATCTTAAAGTTGGAAACAACCACAAGAGCCACCTAGGCCAACCTCCTACTTTTCAGGAATACACAAGAAAAGGATTTTGGGGTCATGGGCTGCGGTTTCATCAGGGGGAAATCTCCCAGTTGAAAGGCATGATCCAGGAAGAGAGAGGAAATTAGTGGATGCAAACAATTGGCTTTCCAGATGGTGGCACTGAGAATGCTTTGCATTCTTGGATTATGGGCTGCAGTTCAATGAAAGGGGACTTCTGGTAAGGGATGGGTTGCACCTCACGCCACTTGGCAGATATGTTTTTGCCAATAGTCTCAAAAACTTGATCAAGAGGACTTTAAACTGAGTTGTTTGGGGGAGAGAGACAGTAGTTTGGAAGGCAGAAGTTCATCAAAGGCTAGAGATAATAGTCAAACTGTTACAGAAAGCACAAATTCATACTGGAATGAAATTCAAGGAAGATGAAAAATGGGAGCTGTCTCAAGAAAGCAGGATGGATGAATAAAGAACTTTCAACTGAACTCAGTTTTAAACTGGAGATGTATAAGAAATGAAAAAGGGGGTAATCACCAAAGAGGAATTCAAACATATATGTAGCACATGTAGAGGTAAAGAAAAGCTAAAGCATAGAATGAGCTCAGGCTTTCTAGAGAGGTTAAGAACAATAAAAAGGGCTTTTTGGAGGCAGAATGGCAGTGTCATCCACAAGCCAGCCAAAAAGAGGGAAGGAATGTTGTGGTCCACTGCAGAGGCAGCTCACCGGATAGCCCTGTGGTCACAATCACATGTGCTGGACAAATTGAGATACTCCTACTTCAATGCTAATACATTCAATGAGGTGGCAGATGGCATGAGGGCTAAGGACCACTATCACAGTGGTGATTAATGTCTCCGAAAGACCAAAACTCTCAGGGCAAAGTACAAGAAAGTGAGAGGTCATAATGTGCAAAGTGGCAGGGGTGCCACTACCATGTTATTAATACCTCTCTCTTCAGCCAAAAGGCTATCAGAGTGGCTTACAATTTGTTAATTACACATTTCCCTGCCCTCAGGCTTAAATCGGAAGAGACAAGACAGAAAAGGAGAAGGGAATGGCAGTGGGGAAAGGGAAAAGTCCAGCAGATCTTCTCTCCCTCGGAGGCCTGGACCATGGCAGATGGACTGGAGGGAGGGCTCTTCTTATTCTGATTAGGCCTGATGGAGCTGGCCTGCCCTTATCTCCCTCTGGATGATGGTGGATGGAGGGACAGCCTTTTTCTTTCAGGCAAGCCTGATGGAGCTGGCTTGCCTTCCTCTCCCTCTGGATGATGGTGGATGGAGGGAGGGTCTTCTTTTCAGGCAAGGCCTGATGGTGCTGGCTTGAACTTTTTCTCCCTCTGGATGGTGGTGGATGTGTTAAGACAAAAACAGGATTAACAACAACAGTAAGAATGAGGATATCTCAAACCAAGTTCAGCTTGATCCAGATGGCTTTATTTTTGCACTCAAAAAGAAAAGGGTATTTGTCCTCCAAGAATGGGCCCCTAGCAAAGGAGGCCAGGCTTTTTATTTGATCACAAAAAATACATTAATCAGACGTGCGCACTACAATTCTTTCACAAGTTCATTTCATCAATATCTGCATTCTAACTAGCTAGGACTAGTTTTGCATTTGCTGGCTGTGAATCTTGTCTCATGAAAACAATTAGCAACATTTCTTGTTTGAATGTCTTCATTGACTGCTTATCAAAGCTAGCTTGGCTCAGCAATGGCCTTGAGAGGCCCTTTGTCTTAGCTCCTTTGTTTTCACAGAAATGCTGTGTCTTGCTAAAACTTTCCCTTGTGGGCTCACCCTCCCTTCTCCTTGCATTCCTGCCCCTCCTTCCTCTGCCCAAGAGATGAACCGCATTTTAAAATGCTTTCTCTACTTTTTTTTTTTTTTTTTTACTATGACTGAGTTTCTGCTCTACTTATGCTAATTATTTGTCATTAATGGCACAGATTATTGATCCACATCTATACAGATGGAGGGAGGGTCTTTTTCTGTAAGGCAAGGACTTATGGAGCTGGCTTGCCCTTCTCTCCCTCTGGATGGTGGTGGATGGAGGGAGGGAAAGTGATATTCCAACAGGTTATGGTGGCCCAGTACTCTGAGCAGAGGAGGACAATTTAAAACTAAATTGTTTGCGCTTTGTTACTGCTGTTGCTATTATTATTGTTGTTGCTGGTTGTTATTGCATTTTTTCCCTCCACTCTCCCTTCTTTTACTAAACGCATGTCCACCAGAGAGTCTTGGTTTTGGTTTTGGGCTGCTCATATTTTGAAGCTAAGATTTTGTTTTGGATTTTTGGATTTTAAAATTTAGACGGATTATTTTGAGCAAACGTGTCTTTACAAGCTACAAGATTTAAACCAACTCCCTCTAACTGCTCAGAATAGAGGAGGAGACTAAATATATTTTTGCGAGCACATGGAGTTCATCATTGCTTAGAGAGAAAAACCAACAAAAATGTAAAAGAAAGAAAAATAGCTAAAGGAAGATGCTATAGCAATGCATATTGTCCAAAAATCTCTCTCAGGTGAATTGATTAATTTAGTTCAGGATTCTGATATTGCAAATGATATATGTTTTTGAAACTTGAGGATAACTTTGAAAAGAAGACAAATAAGACTCTTATTTGTACTATGAAGGAATTAATGAATCTGAGGCTGAATTCCAAGCATAAATGTGAGATACATATTGCAAAAATAAAAGAGTTATTTGAAAGAATGTCACTTTGTGATTTTAAGCCAAATGATAATCTCAAAGTTGCATTTCTCATGGGAGTAATGTTTTAAGTGTATTCTATTTTAACTTAAATTGTAGCCTGTCCTGAGTTCCATATTGAAAGAAAGGCAGGATATAAATTAAACATCATATATATATAGGGAGTGGGGAGAAGGAAAAGAAAAAGACCAAGTCTACAATGGACACTATCACTGGGACTTTTCACTGCTTGAATGATCAAGAAAAGGACACACACATCCAGGGGGCAGAAGGATTGATAGGCCTAGCTCTCTAGGGCCACCAAATAAGTCTAAATCTTCGTATTCATCCATGCAGCTCTAGACTGCCTGATTTCCTACTTCTCCAGGAGGGTAAATGTGCTGGTGGCAATTCCTCTTTCCCTTTCCAGTGTCTCCAGCCTCACGAAAATCAGAGCCTGTTCCTTGGTGGAGGTGATGGTTGTTTACTATTTTCCATCTGTACTTTATGTCTTTTGTGTCCAAACAAAAGTGGTGATGTGAAGAAAGAGAATTTTTTGGTAGTGCTGCCTAATGCCTCATATACAGTGGTCCCCCGGCTTACGAATCCCCCGGGTTGCGAAAACCCCGGGATCAGAAAGCGGTGGGACCGCTAATGTATCCCCCGGGATCCGAAAGATCCCCTGGGATACAAAAAAAAAACAACAAAACAAAACCACGCGGCCCCTTTAAATCGGCCGCGCAGTCCATTAGTGAAAGCGGTCCCCCGGGAAACGAAAGCTTCCGGGTTACGAAGGTAATCCCGGAACGGATTACCTTTGTAACCCGGGGGACCACTGTACATTATTGTCATCTCGGAGCTACATATATATGGACTACTGCATCTTCATGGATGTAGTGTCACTCTTTCCTGTGCAGTTGTACCAAGCTGCCTTTCTGTCATGCCAAGGAGATGTGCTTAATTGAACACTACATGTATATTCCTTGTCTAAGAAAATTCTTTAAAATCGATGGGGTTACTACAGGTCAACTGGTCATCTGAAGGCTGC
This sequence comes from Urosaurus nigricauda, assembly GCA_034509955.1. Taxonomy (NCBI): domain Eukaryota; kingdom Metazoa; phylum Chordata; class Lepidosauria; order Squamata; family Phrynosomatidae; genus Urosaurus; species Urosaurus nigricauda. The sequence goes on along the minus strand of JAOEGL010000001.1, from coordinate 372,113,150 downwards.
AAGGGGGGACTGCAAGTCCTAAGTGGGAAATACTGTCACCTCAGTTCTGATTTTCTTATGTTTTGACATCAGTCTTTGTCTTTCTTTAGTGTCATAACCAATATGTTCCAAAGTATATATTATGGAGATACGTGCACAATGTAGTTCTCCACCTATAATAAAAAATAGGAACTGTGGCAGAGGTTCTGCATGCTGTGTAAAGTAAAGTAAGTTCAATGATGACCAAGCATATGAGCAGGAGCACCTTATCCTGCTGTTGTAAATATTGCCAAAGTTTATAATTACCTGTTATGAGCGGGAATCCTGTGGCATCATAAACAGGTGTAACTATGCATTATGCCTTCACATATATCTTTTTCCAGAAGAAGCACAGAGCTAGAAGGAACCACAAGGACTATCTAATCCAAACTTTTGTCAGGCAGGAATACACATTGACCACAGTTAAAAAATTCTTGTAAGTTCTTCCTAATGTTTACATGCAATATCCTTTCTTGTAATTTGAATCCATTGGTTCATGTTCTAGTCTCTGGGGTAGCAGAAAACAAGTTGCCTTCATCTTCTACATGGCATCTCTTAAACTATTTAAAGATGACTGTCACATCACCTCTCCATCTTTCCTTCTCCAAGTAAAACATACCCAGCTCCTTAAGTCTTTCCTCATAACACCTGGTTTTCAGATCTAGCATCATTTTGGTCAACTTTCTGCCCTGACCCACAGTGCTCCTTACTCACCATTCTGCAGTGAGGAAACCCCCATCCCCCCCCCACACATAGCTCTTTGGTGGTGAGGGAAGGACAGAAGGCAAACAAGCTTCAGCCACCTGTTCACCTGAAGCTGGGTGCACAATGAAGTAGGCATTCTTCTTGATATCCCAAGAATCCCAGGAAAATGCAAGAGAATGATGAACTTGTAACTCTAGCTCTGTCTACAATATGCAATATGTTAATAATGTAATAGAAGTTACTTTGGGGAATAACAATGCATGGGGATTAGACGTGTGAATATGTAGCATCCTCTTGTTTGTCATATTCAAATAACATTGCTCTAAATATGTCTTCTCTTTTGCAGCACCCGGTATGTGCCATTGTTCTGATCTCAGCAATGTATTGTACATCGTTTTTGCCAATCAATTTGGCACTGAAAGGCATGTCCTCAGGTGAAGTTTATTTCTGAAACATAGATCATGAAAACTATGCAGTTTGGAGATCAGCTTAAAACAAAATAAACATGCGAAACTTTGAAACTTCACTGCTGGGATGCATATACCTCTATACGGGTGTGCAGAGAATAGTTATCAGAAGCCCTGAAGCTGAAATTAATTGACATGTCATTGTCAGCAGAAGCTCATTATCAATCCTTGTTATCTATTGATTTTACACATTGAAATTTTGTATCATACATCTTGTGTTTGTACATGTTCTGAGCGTGAAGTGATCACATCCTGGAAAAGTCACCATTCCAACAACGTATATATATTTATTTATTTCATTTGTATGCTGCCTTTCTCCCAGAAGGGACTCAATTGGGGCAAGAAGACTAATTTTGCTGATACTGTCAAATCTAATTCCTTTTTTGCTCTCCCAGAAACATAACACTATATTTTATTGTGGAACTCCAATAGTTCAGACTCCTTCCTAACCTGTTTAACAGTCCTGTGGAGGAAGGAGCAACGAATTATACAGATCAGGGTGATGGATCAAAATGGAGGTTCTCAAAAATACGTGTCATACAGGTTCAGATCACTAAATCTGGGTTGCACTAATTCTAGGCAGGAAAGAGAAAATTAACCCCACTATATGTGGTTGGGCTTCAATGTCCAACATCCCTTATGACTAGCTGTTCTGGTTGGGACTCATGAGAATTGCTGCCCAACATCAGAAGAGCCACTTCTTCTTCACATTTGTTACCCAGACAAGGCACATGCTCCCCATACTAAATGGGTGATCTAGAACATGATGGAAAAATTAAAATAAATTGTCAAATAAAACAGTTCTGAAGACCAAACAGTTTTCAAGATAGCAGCACCTATCAATTCACTGGTTCAGTGCTACTCAAAGTGTTAGCCCATGAACAGCTGCTGGTTCAATGAGATTTTCCAGGAAAGAAATAAAAAGTTTTAGCTAACGAACACAGAGAAGGCACCAGCTTCTTTACATTGGAGAAGAACATACAGGCAGCTTAAGCACTACTTGTTTTGGACTGAGGGACTGGGTGGAGAGGGAATCAGCTATGCTTCATAGCAAGCTGGTAACTCATTTTAGTGAACCTGCAATAATCAGCTTCAGACTAAGAGAAGCCTGGATCCTATTGGCTAGTTTGAACTAGAATAGAGCCACTGAGTGGATTGTTAACCCTGGGTAAATCCTACTGATTTAAAGAAACTATTGGCACTAATTACAGGATTTAGACCATAATGGCCAAGTCACAAGCTCAGATTTTAAGTAACATTTTATCCCCTACCCTTATATCTTATTTATTTATTTATTTATTTATTTATTTATTGAAAGGAGGAGGATTAGCACTGAGAAAGAAGAGAGAATGAATAAAAAATTCATGGGATCCACATATACACTGCTACACAGTGATATCTCACATAGTATGTTCAAGTTGGCTGGTGACTTATGATGGTCCCATGAATTTCATAAGGTTTTCTTAAGCGTGGAATCCTCATAAGTGTCTTTGCCAGTTCTTTCCTCTGTAATATAGGCTAAAGCACCTGGTATTCATTGAATGTTTGCCACCCAAGTATTAACTAGTGCTGATCCTAATTAGCTTCCAAGATCAGGTGGGATTTGATGCTTTTAGGGTGTTTAGGCTCTGACTTCTCACTTAATCTGATATTAATGTGCACTCAAGTAATAACAATTCAAAAGAAAACAAATTTATTGCAGATGTCAGTTCCTTCTATACACAAACAATCTTCTTCTCAACACTGAAGAGTTTCATCAGCGGATGGGACATACTTGAATGTCCACAGAGCAGGCTACCTCTTTAGAATTCCAGATATAAGAACAGCTAAAGAAATATGAGAAAAAGTTACGATCAGCATGGAAGCAAAGAAAACATAATTAGCACTTTGATATTTGTACTAACATCAAACACTTGAGGAGAACAAGATGGAAAATTACACCAGGTGCAAAAACAAAACCACTACAACAAAAGGAGACAGCCAACATTCAGAGTGAACATGGAACAGCTATGCATGGCAGGAACCTGCCTTGCCTTTCTTCCCTATCCCTCCTTGCAAAAGCAGGCAAAGGTGAACAACTATGTGGGGTCTGGAACAACATTTTTTTACCTGAAGAGAGACACACAGATTGCCAAAATTGCAACAACAAAAACATAAACAATAAAAAGCAACCCCAAACAAAGCAGAAATGGTTAAAAATCTTTTATGAAAAAATTAATTGCTGGAATTCATGATGGCAGATATAAATGCATAACCTACAGTTACCTACAGGTAAATTTCAGCCCTGTGTATGGCACTGCACACCAAGCTTCTGGAAACATTGGAACTATATCTACCATCCCCTTAAATTTTGTATTAAGAACAATAGGAAGGACTATATTCAGTGAATAAACTGCTCTTGCTGGCAACTGAAGATGAAGATGTGGTTGCAAAATGGGGGGAGGACTTTGGGGAGCTTTTTGTGGCCTTTCTTTTTGGCTGTTTGCTATCTGCTGATCTGGATTAATTGCAGACTCAACATTATACTTTGAGACTTTCTTGAACAAGGAAAACAAAGACTCTTAAAAAATTCTAAACTTCTAAAGATTTGGAAGTAACATTGGGCAAATACAGAGAAAAACTGTGGAGGAATTCCATCCACAGTATGTCAGTAGCCTCTGCTTCAAGCAGAATCAAGCATCTGTCTTTTCCTTCTTTGGTTGAAATATAACAACACATTTAATTGAGATATCTAAAGCTATTAAAAGAAGCAAAGTTGGCAAAACTCCACGGCCAGATGGCTTTATGCCATTATATTATTTAAAAATTACAGGAAGAACTATTAGAACCCTTAAGAGATGTGATGAATATCATAAAACAATAAACATTCCCACCAACATGGAAAGAGGCAACAATATTTCCAAACCTGAAAGAGGACAGAAATCTGGAGCTTTTGAAGAATTATAGCCCTTAAACAACAATTACAAACTGTTTGCTTGTACATTTGCCAGTATATCTTAAATATACAGGCGGAATAATGATAAGTGGAATGTGAACAATTATTTAAATTTATATTTTCTTTTTCTTTCTTTTTCTTTCTATAAAATGGAAATTAATGGAAATTAATAGGTAAACAAATTTGACTTATGAATACTAATGATCTAAATTATATAGCATAAAGTAAAAGGGGGGAATTTAAAGAAGGAAAGATGTCACAAGGAAACATGTTTACCTATAGGAAAAAATTACTATTTAAATGTACATTCACTTAATCACTGCAATGCTAGCAACAGGAAGTGGTGAATGTTGATGAAAGATTGGTTAGATTGTTTATTGTTTATTTCCCCTTGTATAATGTATTGTTTAATGTTCAATGTTATAGAACACATTGTATGTATGTATGTTGTTTGTTGAAGATGGGATGATTCATGTTTGATAGTTGTTTTATACATGATGTAAGGAATATGATCATGTTTATACTGTATAATATATATATATATATATATATATATATATATAAAAGAAACTTTGGAACTATCTCTCTCATCCACTTAAATCTTGTCTTACCGTTTATACAACATTCCCTGTATGGGCTGCAGTCTCCAATTTTTTTTTCACCTGGTGGGCATGGGAACAATGCTCTGCAGGTGCCAAACATGGCCGAACACTGAACACTGTCTTTCACTGCACAATAGGCTGTAGAGAAAAGAAAGAACATGATTTATATGAACAATCAAAGCAAGACTGGGTTCTAATCTGCACTACAGAATTAATGCAGTTTGACATCACTTTAACTGCTCAGTGCTATGGGATACTGGAATCTGTGGCTTTGTGAGATATTTACCTTCTATGTCAGAGATTTGTGGTGCAACAAACAACTAGAAATCTCAGGATTTCATAGCACTGAGCCATATCAATTGTAGCGTCAAACTGGATTGTTTCTGCAGTGCAGATGAGCAAGCTAGTAACTGGGTACTGCGCCAGGAGAAAAGTAGGATATTTATTTATTTAAAGCATTTATCTATCACTTCTCAGTGAGCCAGGGCCCCCAGATCTATTTATTATATTTATTTATTGGTATCCAAAAAAGCTTATAGTAATTTGAAGCATAGAATCATAGAATCATAGAATCATAGAAATTTAGAGTTGGAAGAGACCACAAGGGCCATCCAGTCCAACCCCCTGCCATGCAGGAACTCCAATCAAAGCATCCCCGACAGATGGCCATCCAGCCTCTGCTTAAAAACCTCCAAGGAAGGAGACTCCACCACCCTCCGAGGGAGAGTGTTCCACAGTCAAACAGCCCTTACTGTCAGGAAGTTCTTCCTAATGTTGAGGTGGAATCTTTTTTCCTGCAGTTTGCATCCATTGTTCCGAGTCCTGTTCTCTGGAGCAGCAGAAAACAAGCTTGCTCCCTCCTCAATGTGACATCCCTTCAAGTATTTAAACAGGGCTATCATATCACCTCTTAACCTTCTCTTCTCCAGGCTAAACATCCCCAGTTCCTTTACATTACTGTAATATCTTATTTGGCAAAGGTTTAAATAATGAAATTGAATAGCAGCATTATTTTTTTAAAAAAGAAACTTACTAAAACAGTTAAAATCACATTTAAAACATAGCTAGTTTAAAGCAAATTTAAAACATAGTTATGTTTCAGAAGATAAATGCAGCACACCACTTCACACATAGTTGTTGTTGAGTGCCTTCAAGTTATTTCCGACTTATGACTACCCTAAGACAAACCTATTGCAGGGTTCAGAGGGGGATTGCTTTTGTTTTACTCCGAGGCTCAGAATAATAAATAATAATAAAATATAAATAAATTTTTTTTGTCTGCACTCAGACAACCAGGGCGGCTTACAACATTTAAAAGTATACATATCAAATCCCCCCAACCCTTCCTCCGTTAACATAGAATTAAATAATTTGCAATCTAAAACATATTAATATATATGACAATTTAAAGTTTGGCTTGCCCAAGGTGAGTTTCCATAGCTGAGTGGGGAATCCCATCTCTCGGGGCTGTGCAAACTGCTCCTGAAGCAGACACCTCCATCTTCGGCAGATCGGGGCCATGGCAACCACACATCACGGCCCCGATGGGGCCTTTCTGCAATGCAAAAAGGAGCCAGAAAGGGCAGTGGAAAGGGTGCCATAGCTGCCAGTACTGTGGTTTTATGGCACTCCTTTGGCACTGAATCATGTAGAGGCACAGTCAGAGGAGCGCTGCAATGCTGCGTGTGTATGGTGTGGAGTTGGCATCCCAGCACTGGAGTGGAGCTGGGCCATGTGTTGTGTGGACACCATGCCCAGACTCCACCTCCAGGCCAGCTTTCCTGCTGGTCTGCAGAGCTCCATAACCAAATGCTAAAATCACGACATATTGTTAATTAATATATTATAAATATTTATTATATGATTATTGCTCAATGTTATAAATGTCATTAGAAAGAAGGAATGGGTAGTAAATCAGTGTTGACTCCCCAAAACATCTGCCCTTTTGCTATCTATCAGTTGCAATCTCTTATTATTTGGAGTGCTGTGTATGTGGAAGAGCCAGAAGATTTTCAGGTCAGAACAAAATGTGTAAAAGTATATTGGTCAGAGGAAAGAGAAGGAGGCAATATTTTAAGGAAGCTTTGTCTTTCTGCAATCTTAGCTTGGATATGCTGGTGCTTCATTTGTGCCAACTAATCATTAAAAACCACAACACCCCAGAAAATAGGATATGGACAGTGGAGGGGTTAACCCTGAAGGAAAACATAGAATACCGTGTGTTATAACAAATAGAATTCTTCAACGATCTTTCTTCTCCATAACATTTGAATGATTAAAGAATAGCAACTTTAGAGAAAGGAGGTGATGAAGACATTAGGGTAGGAAAGGATAGGGTAGCAAAGTAGATAGTAATGGTGTTGGAGGAGAGAACTTTGAGCCCTATATAGAATCCTATTATCTTTGGATGCAGGGGCAACACCGGACTATGGTTAGTGTCAATGAAAGGGTCAGCTCCCAGTGCAAATAACATTTCAAAACAGAATAAAAGGGGTGAGGTGTCATTTTGTTCTTCACTTTATGCAACAAAATGCCCTGAATGAGTCCTGCCCTTCAGATTGCCAGTTGTCAAACCTTATCCTATTAGATGGCTCCTTTTCATCCTGGAGAGAAGTCTCCAGTGGGGACCCATAGGGGTCTGTCCTGGGCCCAGTTCTATTCAACATCAACAAAAGCTTGTACTGGATGCAGAAGGGGAAGGGGAGCCAATGAAGGAAGGATAAAAGAGGAGAAACATGGTCAAAGTGGTGAGTGGATGTGATAATATGTGCAGCTGAGTTCTGGACAGAGATTAAAGGATGGAGGTGTGAGAGAGGAAGCCCTGCCAGAAGAAGGTTACAATAATCTAGTTGCAAGACCACTAGGGCATGGACCACAGTCTTGTCAGTAGAGGCTGAGAGGAATGGATGGATTTTAGTAATGTTGTAAAGAGAGAATCTACAGGCCTTGGCGGTGGCCTGGATCTGGGGAATAAACAACAGAGAAAAAGAAAAAATGAAACCAAGACTGAAGGCTTGCTGAACCGGTTGAATAGAAGTGTAGTCATCAGAAAGAGAAAAAGAGTATTGAAGGGTGGGCTTTAGTGGAAAGACAAGAATCTCTGTCTTAGACATGTCAAGCTTTAAGTGCCAATGCTGCATCCACTGAGAGATAGCAGTCATAGAATCATAGAATCATAGAGTTGGAAGAGACCACAAGGGCCATCTAGTCCAACCCCCTGCCAGTCAGACAAGATGAAACTTGTTCAAGCCCTGGCGAAAAGTCAGGGGTGGAATGATACAGCTGAGTGTCATCAGTGTACAGATGATAGGAAAAACCAAAAGAACTGATGAGTTTGCCTAGGGGCAGTGTATATAAAGACAACAAAAGGGGACACAGGACAGAGCCCTGAAGAACTCCATCTGATAAGGGAATGGAGAAGGAAGTCTGACCACTTGTGACCACTGCAAAAGGTCTATCTGATAAGTAAGAGTTAAACCAGTTGAGAACAGAGTTGGAGAACCCAAGATAGTAGAATATATCAACCAGGAGACAGTGATCCATGGTGTCGAAGGCCTCAGACAAATCAAGAAGAATGAGAATAGAGTAGAGGCCATTCATCTTGGCCTGCAAGAGATTGTTTGAGATCTTGGTGAGGGCCATTTCTGTAGAGTGTCATGGGCAGAAACCAGACTGAAAAGGGTCTAGGATGGAGCTGGCTTCAAGAAACTAAAGACGGTGAGAATAAACGACCCGTCCAGAACCTTAGGAAAAATAGGAAGAAGAGAAATCGGACGATAGCTGGACAAGGAATAATAATTAAAAAAATAATTTATATCTCCCACCTCTCCCTATGGATCGAGGCAGGATTACAGCATGATAAAAATACAATACAATGAAATCAATAAAATCAATATGACATTCCACAAGTTAAAACCTGCTACATCAACAACAGCTACAACTGGGGGTAGCTGAAGAAGAGAGTTCAAGAGAGGGTTTCTTCAGAATTGGGGAAACGAGAGCATGTTTGAAGTCTGAAGGGAAGGAACCCACAGAGGGAGAGAGAGATTAAAGATATAGAGGAGTGAGGGCAGAAAAGAAGGGGCTATAGAGATTAGAAAATGGGAGGGGATAGGATCAAAAGAACAGGCTGTAGGTTTGAAAGAGTTTAGCAGCACAGAGAGTTCATCCAGGTGGAAACACAGACAGTTTATCAGTACACTGGCCCCCCGGGTTACGAAGGTAATCCGTTCCGGGATTACCTTCGTAACCCGGAAGTATTCGTTACCCGGGGGACCACTTTTGCGGACGGACCGCGCGGCCATTTAAAGGGGCCGCGTGGCTTTTTTTCATTCGTATCCCGGGGGATCTTTCGTATCCCGGGGGATATGAAGCCGGTCCGCCACCTTTCGGATCCCGGGGTTTTCGCAACGTACCTCCTGTAGAAGGTACCAGGAGATTAGTAGTAGGGGGCAAATCAGGAGGAACTATTTCAGATTGAATAGGAGTAACTTTTGTGATGAAGTAGCTGGCAAAGTCTCCTCCTTATTTATCTGAACTTCTTTCTCTTTACATTCGTATTCGTACCCTCCGTTCTGGTAGCCAAGGTCTCTGGTCCCAGCCTAGGATTCTTCTCACTTACTGCCCCTCACTCCTGGAACCTTCTTCCCCCACATGCACACCTCATCACTTCTCTAACCAGTTTCAAAATAGAGTTAAAAACTACGTTTAGGGAGACGTTCCCCGATGTGTGCCTTGTCTGCCCCAGGATGCCTTGTTTTAACTATGTATTATGAAGTTGAGCCCTCCCTCCATTTCATCTGCCTTGGTCTGCACCTCAGAGAGAGAGAAGAACTGCTGGACTTGATCTCCTTCCCCACCACCTTTCCATTCTCCTTTTGTGTCTTGTCTTTTTAGATTGTAAGCCTGAGGGCAAGGAATTGTCTAATTAAAAGACTGTATATTCTGTACTGTGTAAATTTACAGCACTATATAAATAAAGGATAATAATAATAATAATAATAATAATAATAATTTGGATGACCAGTATTGTGGGCATACTTATCAAATTTGCAGATGACACCAAATTAGAAGGAATGACTAATATCCCAGAGGACAGGATCAAAATTCAAAATGACCTGAATAGACTAGAAAGCTGGACCAAAGCTAACAAAATGAAATTCAACACAGAGAAATGTAAGGTACTGCACTTAGGGTGGAAAAATGAAATGCACAGATATAAGATGGGGGACACCTGGGTGAATGAGACTACATGTGAAAGGGATCTAGGAGTCCTAGTAGACCACAAGTTGAACATGAGTCTACAGTCAGGAATGCCTGTTATCAGCTTCGGCTGATATGCCAGCTGCACCCTTTCCTGGATGCGAAGGACCTGGAATCTGTAGTACATGCTCTGTTAACCTCACACTTGGACTTCTGCAATGCGCTGTATGGGGCTACCCTTGTGCTTAACCCAGAAACTTCAATTTGTTCAAAATATGGCAGCACATAACATCCATGCTTAAGTCTCTCCACTGGCTGCCGATTAGTTTCTGGACACAGTGCAAGGTGTTGGTTTTAATCTTTAAAGCCTTACATGGCTTGGGTCCATCTTATCTCAAGTACTGCCTCTTCCAGTACGACCCCCCTCCCCCTGTACACTGCGGTCCTCTGGGAGGAACCTACTGCAGCCTATGAAAACTAGGCTGTCACAGACCTCCCAGAGGACCTTCTCTGCCACCTCTCCCAAGCTATGGAATGGCCTGTCGGACGAGATCTGTCTTATCACGTCTCTTGACTGCTTTAAAAAAGCTGTAAAGACTTATCTCTTCCATTGGGCCTTCCCAGAAACTCCTTAATTTCCCAGCTCCGAAACTAAGGTTCTGCGATCCCCTTGCTAGTCACCAACACTAAGAACCCTGACACCACAGCTCTTGCTGTTTTTATGTTATTGTATTATGTTTTTTATCTTGTTTGCTTGGTTTTAACTTATGCTAGTTTAAGGTAATTTTAAGGTGTGGGAGGTTAGGGATTGGATTATGGGAATTGTTTTTAGCTTATGACTGTTTTAACTTTGTTGTATCCTGCTCTGATTGTTTGGACAAAGGGGTGGGCTATAAATAAAATAATAATAATAACAATAATAATAATAATAATAATAATAATAATTCAATGCGGCAGCTAAAAAGGCCAATGCAATTTTAGGCTGCATCAATAAATGCATAGTGTCTAGATCAAGGGAAGTAATAGTGCCACTCTATTCTGCATTGGTCAGGCCCCACCTGGAATACTGTGTCCAGTTCTGGGCACCACAATTCAAAAAAGGTGTGGAGAAACTGGAGCATGTCCAAAGGAGGGCGACTAAAATGGTGAAGGGTCTGGAAACCATGCCCTATGAGGAACGACCTAGGGAGCTGGGGAAGTTTAGTTGGAGGTGATATGATAGCCCTGTTTAAATATTTGAAGAGATGTCATTGAGGAGGGAGCAAGCTTGTTTTCTGCTGCTCCAGGGAACAACAAGACCTGGAACAATGGATGCAAGCTCCAGGAAAAGATATTCCACCTCAACATTCAGAGGAACGTCCTGACAGTAAGGGCTGTTCAACAGTGGAACACACTCCCTTGGAGTGTAGTGGAGTCCTTGGAGGTCTTTAAGCAGAGGCTGAATGGCCATCTGTCAGGTATACTTTCATTTGAGAGCTCCTGCATGCCAGGAGGTTGGGCAGGAGGGTCCTTGTGGTCTCTACAAGTCTATAATTCTATGATTCTATATATTCTTCACCTTGACCCCAGCCCATTTTTTTTTATTCCTACCACTTACCTGGAAGAACTAGAAACAGCCAGGAGACAATAAAACAGAGAACCCAAAGTAACTTCATGGAAGATTCTTAACTAGGGAGTCCAGTAGTGTTGCTACTGGTGGTGTTAGGGTTTTATAGCATGTGAGAGACATATGACCTGCATTTTATAGAGGACAATGAAATATGAATAAGGATGTTGGAAGGTATACAGGATCTGATGCCAAAATTCATGACAAATATTATTAGGCTTCCCTTTGCTCAACAGCACAAAGCAGCAGTCATTTCTCTCAGTACTCATGCACTGTGACCTTTGAGTTTTGTAGTTCTAAAAGTTGCTTGCTTTAACTGGAAGAATCTCATCAGTCTAGAATTTTTCTTGTTGAAATTTCTCAACACTTGGAAAATATGATATTCAATAATTTTAAAAATATTTTGAATATTCTTTCCATCCCTGTCTGGGATGCATTTACAGTATTGGATAAAAGTAAAAGGAAGGACACGTTGTTGTACCTTTCAGTCCAAGAAGTTTAATTGTCCACATCACAACTGGTTGGCTAGTTCAGGTTGAAATGAAATGTTCACATCATATCAATATATTCCCTGATGAAGCAGGAAATTTCTAATGAATGAGCCAACTGCCCTGCTACAACACTGATACTCTGGCAAAATAAATGATTGCCAATGCTCAATAAGGAAGGGTACAAAAAGTACTAAAAGTAGAACTATGAGTATGTTAACACAAATCTTCATTTCTCTATCACCCACAAAGGGGGAACACATTTATTTTTATTAATAATATTGACACATTATTATTATTATTATTTTATTTATTTGGTACTGTTCCTCTTCTCAAAGACAGCCTACATCCTCTGCTAAGATTCTGCTGAGAATCAATACTTTGAGAAACATCTGATTGATAAGTATATTATTAACATGCTATACCCTTGATTCCTGACCTTTCCAGCTGCTCTGTTCAATGAGGCAGGAGTGGGCAAATGGAATGTCAGTATGAGTGATCTGTTAAACAAAGGTAGTAAATGTCTATTTTGTAAAATTCATCACAGAATTTGGCCAATATGCTTTCCAGATGTTGCAGCCTTCAATGCAGTTCCCAGGAGTTTTAGTCTTCATCATAGCCAATGTTTATGGATCGTGGAAGTTGTTGTCCAACAACAGTTGGGGGAGCACATGTTGCCCATCTGTCATTCATGGATTCTGGGAGGGATGAAAGTTTCATCTGAAGCACTAAGGCTTTGTGTACTTTGATTAAATATCCACCAGACTGAACAACGCCAGGAATTTAAATATCTTGGCATTCAGTGGCCAGCATCCAAACACCAAAACCAAGACCCATCAAATACAAATGAAAACCACCCAGGGTGAGGGGGTTTTCCATGAATTAAATGAACACCCTGTAGGCCTTGCCATTCAACAACAGAAGAATACACAGATTAACAACCAACCCCACTGTCTTCCATGCCATCATTCTCTGAAGTTGCCAGTCACAGCTGCTGGTGAAACATCAGGAGTAAACTCTTCTAGAACATGACCTCATAGTCTGAAAAACCCTCAAAAAACTATCTTGGCATTCATTTCACAGAAAACCTCTCCTGGAAGCCCCATATAGAAACTACCAAAACTGTAGCCCTGAGATCTGTTGGATTTTATAACACTGCAGGAGGTTACCTGGTCATTGCAGACCTGAAAATATTTCAGAGCAAAATCATTGCCCAGATTCTCTATGGTGCTGCTATATAGGGATATCCCATCCCTATATACAGCAGCATCATAGATGCATAGATTCTCAGATGTCTAAATTGGAGTTCCTCCAGAATACTTTTCTTAAGAAACTGTTAAGACTGCCTCTGTGAACTCTGTCAGCTTTGGTTCAGGCAGAGGTTGCAATTCCATCCATTAGATCTTGAATACAAAATTTCATTTTATTTAATTACTGGGGAATTGTAAAAGATTTGTCAGTTAGGATTTTCCACAAGTTATGTTTTAAACAGCTATCTAACTGTAAAGCTGGAATACAAGATATCACAAGTTGTTTGAATTATATCCTATTCTACCTGACAATTTTCTTCTCTTCAATTTAAAAGAGAAGCTTTGTGAATACATCTTTCACCATGGTGCTCAACTGGACAGACAGGCTATCAATAATTCTATATTTTCCAAATGGTATAGTTTCTATAAACTTGACCATCAAAGGGCTGTATTTTTGACAAAGTTCACCTTCCCGAAATTTAGGCAAGCTTTTACAGCCCTTCTGTTCCAGAGCATACCTACAGCTGTGATTGATGGCTATGTGAGGCCCCAGAAATTAAGGACCTGCCTCATTATTTGTCTTCTTGTACATTATATTCTGAACCTACAGCCAAATCTCTGTTTGGATCCATTTTATTTTATTTAGATTCTAATATTGTTTCAGAAAAGATTTTTTTTTTTAATTTCCTGCCTGATACTGACTCTACAGGGGACGGAGTCGCTTAGTGGTTAAGATGACAGTTCTGAATACTGGAAGATCAGCAGGTTGTCAGTTCAAGGTCTGGGTGCTACATGATGGGGTGAGTTCCTGTCATTAGTCCCAGCTTCTGCCATCCTAGCAGTCTGAAAGAATGCAAATGCAAGTAGATAGATAGGTACCACTTCTCAGTAGGAAGGTAAAAGCCTTTGGTGCAGTCATGCCGGCCACATGACCACCAGAGCAGTCCTTGGACAATTCTGGCTCTTTGGCTTAGAAACAGAGATAAGCCCTAATAAGTTGGTTATGACTAGACATTCATGTCAAGGGACTATCTTTACCTTTACCGACTCAATGGTAACTCGCAAGGTTTCTTTTTTTGTCCTGGCAGCAATGAAAATTTGGAGAAGCTATATTGACGATATTGCTGTTGATTGTTCTGGGAATGCTCTTGTTCAATTACAACTTTATTGTTCATATCTTAACCAAATTGAATTTTAAATCTTTCACATGCAAGATTATTATGTAATTTATTTTATGTTTTACTTTTATTATGCTGTTCTCACAAGTTGTATTGTTTCTTAACACTTAGTATGCAAATGGTCTTTGGTCTAATTATTAATAAATGACTGATTGGTTGACTAAATACCCTATATACCCCCCGCCTGCCCAGCTCCCCACATCCTGTTTGCATGATGCATGTTCAAGCCTCTCAATTGGGTCTGCACTGTCTGCATGAGACCCAGACCCAATATGATGGTTTCACGTCCTAACTTAAATAAATTCAACTCACCTTTTACTGTGGGCTTCCCAGTCTCTTTGCAGCAATGGTGGCAGCTGCCTTCAGTTCTATGGTTCTAAGCTGGCTACTTCAGCTGTTGATGCAGACACAGCATCCTGTGATCAAAATGAGATGCCCAGCCACATGGGTAACATAGAGAGATATGCCCACTGTGGCAGGCATGGAGGGCAGCTCAGGGTCATGCGAGTGGAGGCAATGTCATCAATGTGAATCAGGTAAGGGGTGAATTTGGGGCCAGACTACTCCAGGGGCACCCCAGAGTTTTCTAGAAGGTGTAGATGGGCCCTAAGTCAGGAATAAATGTGTAAAGCAAATAGCACTGGGTATCCAATGATATCTGTAATTTGGGCCTGAGACCTAGATCCAGGACCCAGCTTTCAGGAACCTTCCAGTGATCATATAGACTGTCTAAAAATGTGTGGAGGGGGGTGGAGGGAGAAATAATGAAAAACAGAACAAAACAGCAATGGAAGTGACAAGAAGTCAAATTCTGGTGTTTTGGAGTTGTTGTTGTTTTTAAAATAATAAACTGTCCAGAGAAGCCCTTCATCCTATTTAGAAGGTGAATCAATGTAGCAAGAGGTTTCCAAAACAGGAATAACATTGATTTATTTATTTTGCCACTAAATGAACCAGTCAAGAGCAAATACACTTAGAGGGGCACATAAGGTCCCAGAGCTGCACTTTGCCCATCCAGGCTAACATGCTGAAAACAAAATAATTTTCTTTCTGTCATTTTTATAGGCACGTGTGGTGACATGCATATACAAGCAAACACACAGAGTGTGAAAAACATGAGAAACACATTTTAATAATCCGTCATCTATTCATTTGTCATATTACAAGTTTTCTTAGAAATGCTGAATTAACAGCTTCATCAGTGGTGCATGAATTCTATTCCATGATAACATCTCCTGTATGCCAAAAGACAGTGCGTTGACTTTGCTTTGAAAAGAATTTCCTGGCTGAACTGCTCTTTCATTTCAGTAGTTGCTGTAGAAAGAGAAAAGATTTGTATTCACAGGTTTAGTTTTGTTTTGCACTGAAAGAAGGCATTTTGCACAGACTTGTAGACATCCCTGTCAGTGGTAGCTGGCAAAAAGGCTAGGAATTTACTCCAGCTTTCAAGGTGAACTTTAAAGAATTGATTCAGTTTGATACTCAGAATAACCTTTTGAAAGATTCTTCCTTTAAAATTCAGACTAAAATCCAGATCAGTTTGGCTGTGCACTGGTATGAAACACACCAGCAATTATTGCTCTAATGGGAGAATTTTATGTGCATGCAATCTTTCTCAAAAGGTTACTTCCCACACATACACACACTTTCTAATTACTAAGATTATTTTTAGCATAGCAAAAATTTCAGGCTCATTCTCAGAGGATGGAGGGGGGGGGGCTGTTTCACATCAGGATGTCAGTGCTTATTCCCATGAAACTATGTCATGCTCCTTCTCCTTCAAATCACATACAAACATGCATAAACATATATATATAGGGATACAGAACGAGTCTACTGTCTTCATTGCAACTGCTGCCACATAGTAAAATTAATGCACTTTAACCACCCTGCCCCCATTCTATGGAATCCTGGTATCTGTACTGTAGTTTGTTGTGAAACTAGAGCTCTCTGACAGAGAAGGCTAAATATCTGGCAGAGCTACCAAATCCAGAGATCCATAGCACTGAACTATACATTCATTCTGCAAGGCACATGCAGCCTGTCTTTCTTCTCCATTTCAGTTTGCTGAAGTTCTACTTCCGATGCATAACATAATGTATGTTATGCTATAGATGCATGATATAAATCTCTGCTTGTGGAGTTATACTACACAATCCTTCTGTTGAATGTCGAAGATCCTCATGCACTTGCACACACATTTGCATGTGTATTAGTGCCACATGCACAACTCTACATCCTCAGTATTGTTCTCAGTCCCAAAGTTCACTCACTGCCACTTCCAGCCTAAATGTCCAACCACTTTTGTAAGGCAACTTACTCACAAATAACACCAAAAGGCATCTGGCCTCTGACAGTAAAAACTAAACTGGAGTAAGTTCTCATCCTGGAGGAACTCTAGGGCCAAGTCACATTCATTTCTCCCTGTCCATAGGGAATTAAAGTAGATGTCTCAGGGTGACTTACACATTCAGAATCTTAGCTTTGATGGACTACAGTTGATTCATCGGTTTCACAGCAATGTCGTCTACTTATAGATGTTTTGTGTACTCTCATATATGCTTACTCAGAAGGAGAACCCAATGAGTTCATTGGAAGTGTTGAATGGGTTGAAAGAGTTTTCAAAAGCTGCTCTATCTACAACTCATTGTGTATACATTCATTCAAGTCACTTGTTGATTTACAACAGTCTCATGAATTTTACAGGGTTTTCTTAAGCAATGAATACACAGAGGTGTTTTCCCATTTCTTTCCTCTGAAATATAACCTTAATTACCTGCTTTCCCTGACAGTTCCCAATCTATGTACTAAGCAGTTTTGAACCTGTTTAGCTTCCAGATCTGGTGCCTACAAGGGATATTGGCAGCAATATTATGAATTACAAAAGCCAGCATGGTATAGTAGTTTGAACATTGGTCTACAACACTGGAGAACAGGTGTAAATCCTGGTTCAGCCATAGAAACCCACTGGGTAACCTTGGGAAAGTCACACTCTCTCAGCCTCAGGGGAAGGCAATAGGAAACCTACTCTAAACAAACCTTGCCAAGAAAGCCCTATGACAGGATCACCATAATTCAGAAATGACTTGAAGACACAAAACAATAAACTATGCATTACAGAAGTCTAATCAAATTGGTCATGGATCAATGTGGCCAAATTAGTTGTTAAGTAGTTCTAAGCATGACTGTAGTAATCAGTTCTGAGCATTAGCAGTTTCGCTGGCAAATTAAATGATTTTCTTCTTAAGAAGCTAATATCTATCCTTTGCTGGCTGGAGAATATCTCTGTAAGACCTCAATTAATTCCTTTACAGTCCTTTTGAAACAAGACAATAATTTTGCTTAGCATTATCCCAGATACAAATAGGGGTATGAAAATTGGAGTGCATATGCACTCCAGATACAAATAGGGGTGACATGAAAATTGGAGTGCATATGCCATTTCGGTGCTTCTTGTTGCTAGAAGGAGATGTATGTTACCCTGAGCAGCAATATAGTCCTTCTTCTCCACATGTTCCAACCTCCATGGGGCCAATCTGGCATGGCTCATCCCTACACCAGCCTTCTGCCATTTCACATTCCTCAGGAGTATCTATGTCACTCTGAGCATTGCTTCCTGTAAAGAGAAAGAGAAGAGGGGGTTGTGAGCCATCCTATTGTGCTGTTATGTGTGCAATAGTACTATATATCTGATCCCTTGTTGTTGTGTCTTTAAGTCATTTTTTACTTATGGCGACCCTAAGGGATTTCATGGGATTTTCTTTTCAAGACTTGTTGAGAGGGGTGATCTTTGCCTTCTTCTGAAGCTGAGAGAGTGCGACTTGCCCAAGATCACCCAGTAGGTTTCCATGGCCAAGCAGCAATTTGAACCTTGCTCTCCAGAGTCATAGTTTAATGATCAGATCACTACACCACAATGGCTTTCCTGCTAAGTGGGATTATTTGGACTGAAAGACCTTTCTGATGCCTAATGATACTAAACTGTGGATGAATCAAATATCAACTTTGGAATAGTAAATGAGCCAACTTTTCCTCTGTGGAAGTGGTAAAAACATTTTTTAGGGCTTTCTAGATTGGCAGGAAAGTGTGACATGAAGTTGCCTTTTCCTTAATGCTTAGCAGCTGCACCACAGCCTTTAGATGGAGCTGCGCTGTTCTGCAGTTTTTTAAAAAGAAGCTGGGAAAACCAGCACCTTTTTAAAGGCGCTTCTCCTCCCCTAAAACGCAAAAAAAGCGTTTTCATGGCACACTTTCCCTTTTTCTCATCTAAAGGCTAGAGTTTCATGCAGCCATGAACACACTTCTTTTTGCCAATCTAGAAAGCCCCTACAGTCTCAGATCTCATATGCATTTGCAACTGAAGCCTTGCCTCCGTGGGACAAAAGACTCATTTACCCCTGATTCCTGCATAGTCCTGGGTGATGTCTGGCACAATCAGCACCAGAGCCAAGTTATTTCCCTGCCATTAACACACATTTTTAAGATACAAGGTGATCTTGTACATCTGCATATATGCTTTTTTGGTCATAGCATATATCACCTCCATCCCCTATGACTCCTTCCCATAATCACTTTGTTTTTCTGCCCCCCCCCCCCAGTGCCCACATCTATTCACAATATAGAGGAAAATGGACTGAGGAACAGCCATCTTATTCTATTCCTACAGCCACCCACAAGAAGCTAAAAAGAGATTCTACTGGACCCTTAGGGGTCTTCCAAGAATATATCATTTCCCTGCTGCTGGTTGCAGGAATAGAATCAGATAGTTGCCTGGTTGTTCCTTTGTCAGTATTCTCCTCTGGCTATTGAAAGATTATGGGAAGTTGCATCTATATGGAAAGCAATTAGATCAAGCAAGCAGGGAGAGGGAGTGAGATGCATCTACTCCTGGAGGAACATTATGGTCAACTAATGCAATATATTATTTTGTTCAAAAAGCAGAATAACAGTGTTTTACACTGAATATAGCACATTTTGTGCAAAATGCACTCTTTTCTGTATAAAAAAAAATATTTTGGGAAAAAAAACTTGGGAAGCAAATTATAAGTTCCTTTGTAGATTTTTTTTTCCTATGTGAAGTCCCAAAAAGCCAAAAATGATCAATGAATGTTTAGAAGCTCTTTTCATCTCACTTATAGGGGAGACAACATTTGAAATCTTTCATGCAAGAATGAAATAAGTGAAGGGGAGCAGGTATTTCACTCATCATGGTGTGAGTGAACCTCCTTGCTTGCTTGGCCCACTAGTGGGACTGATAGATGGCCTACCTGGAAAAGGCAAGAGCATCCATGGAAGGACAGCAATAAAAAGGCTGGAGATTTGCATGGTTGAAGCTTGACTGAGGTTTCACTGATGAGACAAAGAATAAAAGATTAAGTCACTTGCTTTGTATACCAAAGTTCTGTATCATCTGAAAGGTTTAATGTCCTGTTGATAGTGGTTCCGGATTTATTTATTCTGAAACTGCTTGCATTAATATTCTTGATCTAAAGTGTATGGTGTGGGGAATTCTTGATGCATAACACAAGAAGACAAAAGTTAGAGGAGCAATATAGTACATTAATTACAGACTATATCTGATTTGTAGCTGTTATGATCCATAGCGAAAAGCACATCAAATGAAATGAACTAAAACGTAGATTTAAGTCAGTACAGTGAGCACTTCAGCAGTCATTGAAATATGATTGTATCATTATCTCTTGGAAGGACATCACAGAACCATAGGATCTTAGAGCTGAAAGGAACCTCAAGGGCCACCTAGTTCAATCCCCTTCCATGCAGGAATGTACTACCAAAGTACTTCTGGAAGATGCCCATCCAATCACTGTTAAAAGACTTCCAAAGATCGAATGTCAGCCACCATCCACTATCAAACTGCAGTAATAATAATAATAATAATAATAATAATAATAATAATAATATTTTTCCAATGTTTATGTGGAATCCCATTTCTCATAATTTGAAGATGTACAGCAATCTTTAATAAATGTCACCATGGTTGAAATCCTAATAATTATTTCAACACTTTGGTGAAATTTCTGAATAAGTGCTGGACTCCTTCACATCATTACCTTTTCTCAGCCCAGTAAGATTTAGGGAGCATCTACACTGTAAAAAGAATGCAGTTCAATACCACTTTAAGTGCTGTAACTCCATCCTAGGGAGTCCTGTGTTATCGACCCTGTTTTGATGGCAGCATTTCCATTAAAGAAGCAGCATAAAGAATTCTTAGAAGACAGGTGAACAAAGTGAGGCACTATGACTACATGTGTTCTCCCAAACCAATTTCATAGAATCATAGAATCATAAATAGTCTGATGACAGCATTTTCATTAAAGAAGCAACATGGAATTTTTTTGGAAGAAACGTAAACAAAGTGTGGCTATATGTGGTCTCCCAAACTGATCCCCCCCTTCCCAGTCCTTTCACACTCACTTGTCTTATCCTTTTTCCAGCCAATCAGTCAATAAAAACAAACACCTCTACTTGAAGCCATCATCAGTAGGATTAATCTTTTCAGTAGGAGATGAAAGAGACACTCTGGTAAAGCCACCTTCTGGGCAGTATGGGGGTGTAATGTTTAGATACCATATATCCCAAGATGTCTTGAGGCCGCATAGCTATTTAGATGTGGGCAGGTTCAAGTCATTCCAGTGGTGCAGCATTTATACACTGCACACCACCAGAGTGCCTTATAGCTTGCTTCAAACTGCTGATGGTAAAAGCTTTTTGCTGGTCAAAAAAGCAGCTGATGTTTACCACTCCTTTTTCAGCTGACCTCAAGGCAGATTGGGGCCACAGCGTGTGCATGCTGTGACCCTAATCTGGCTTTGATGCGGGGTGGCCTGTTTTGTCCCTAAGTCTGAAATCCCTTCCACATCTAACAACATGTCTACAAGAGCTCTGGTGGTGCATCAGGAGCCCTGGTGGTGCATCAGGAGCCCTGGTGGTGCATTTGTTAAATGCAGCCACAACATTGTAAATTGAATCCTAGAGGAGGGCCCCAAGGTCCACTCAGCCTTCCATCCTTTCATAGATCAATTAAATGATTACCCAGCTTGTTGGAGGCAAAAGATACAGTGTGTCAGTGGAACACACTCCCTCGGAGTGTAGTGGAGTCTCCTTCCTTAGGGGTCTTTAAGCAGAGGCTGGATGGTCATCTGTCAGGGATGCTTTGACTGGGAGTTCCTGCATGGCAGGGGGTTGGACTGGATGGCCCTTGTGGTCTCTTCCAACTCTATGATTCTATGATTCTATGATTCTACACGGGTGCTACTTACTCAGCTTCCAGCATACGCTGGAAGTCGTGCCAAGAAGAAGCAGTGCCTGGTTCAGGAAAGAGCAATGACACACATGACAGTGGCACATGACACCATGTGTCACCGTGTACAACTGTAGGCATGAGCCCCATTGGCTTTAATGGGGCTCAAGCATACACAGAATTTCCCTTACACAAGGCGGTTTGGAATGGATCCCCCAGGTAAGTGAAGGGACCACTGTATAGCATTGTAAACCACTAACTCGCTGATAACTGATATATAAATGTTCTTGCTATTGCTATTCCTATTGATATACAATGGCCAGAATGCTCCGGGCTGCCCCCAGAGTATTCTGTCTTCAATGTACCCTGAATTCCCTCTGTTACCTGTGCATTCTGGAGCAACACCAAGTGGCTGTTTATACAGTAGGCAGTGTGCCATCAGGCACTGATGGTGTCAGCATGAGTTGCACCTGTGAGGTCAAAAACAAAGCACCCAGCATCAATCACATGGCTTGGTGCCTTGTTGTGACTTCAGCAGGTGTGACCTGCACCAGTCGTGGCAGTGGTGGGTGGCATAGCAGGGACATTGTGTAAACAGCTGCACAGCTTTGGAGTGCTCCAGATTTTCTGGGACGATGTGAAGAAAATGATGAGTTATTTAAATTTCATTTATTGGTGGCATGCCCTAGATTTGCTATGGAACTGCCCTTCCCATATGAAGATAGTCCTCAGTTGAATCGGGCCTTCGTCTATGCATTGTGAAGATAGGGTAACACAAGGACTGGGGGGAGAGTGGTTTCTTTGGCCTATGTAGACATATCCTAATATAAAGACATGCCAGTATTTCAAAACTACAAAGTAAGTTATGGATCATAGAATCATAGAATCATAGAAATTTAGAGTTGGAAGAGACCACAAGGGCCATCCAGTCCAACCCCCTGCCGTGCAGGAACTCCCAATCAAAGCATACCTGACAGATGGCCATCCAGCCTCTGCTTAAAAACCTCCAAGGAAGGAGACTCCACCACCCTCCGAGGGAGTGTATTCCACTGTCGAACAGCTCTTACTGTCAGGAAGTTCCTCCTAATGTTGAGGTGGAATCTTTTTTCCTGCAGTTTGCATCCGTTGTTCCGAGTCCTGTTCTCTGGAGCAGCAGAAAACAAGCTTGCTCCCTCCTCAATGTGACATCCTTTCAAATATTTAAACAGAGCTATCATATCACCTCTTAACCTTCTCTTCTCCAGGCTAAACATCCCCAGCTCCCTAAGGCGTTCCTCATAGGGCATGGTTTCCAGACCCTTCACCATTTTAGTCGCCCTCCTTTGGACATGCTCCAGTTTCTCCACATCCTTTTTGAATTGTGGTGCCCAGAATTGGACACAGTATTCCAGGTGAGGCCTGACCAAAGCAGAATAGAGTGGCACTATTACTTCCCTTGATCTAGACACTATACTTCTATTGATGCAACCTAAAATTGCATTGGCCTTTTTAGCAGCTGCATCACACTGTTGACTCATGTTCAACTTGTGGTCTACTTGGACACCTAGATCCTTTTCACATGTTGTCTCATTCAGCCAGGTGTCCCCCATCCTATATCTGTGCATTTCATTTTTCCACCCTACGTGTAGGACCTTACATTTCTCTGTGTTAAATTTCATTTTGTTAGCTTTGGCCCAGCTTTCTAGTCTATTCAGGTCATTTTGAATTTTGATCCTGTCCTTTGGGGTATTAGCTACTCCTCCCAATTTGGTGTCATCTGCAAATTTGATAACTAGGCTCTTAATACTGTCATCCAAGTCATTAATAAAGATGTTGAATAGCACTGGGCCCAGGACAGAACCCTGTGGGACCCCACTGGTCACTTCTTTCCAGGATGAAAAGGAACCATTGTTGAGCACCCTTTGGGTTCGGTCAGTCAACCAGTTACAAATCCATGTAACGGTTACCTTGTCTAGTCCACATTTTACAAGCTTGTTTGCAAGGATGTCATGGGGAACCTTGTCAAATGCCTTACTGAAGTCCAGATATACTATATCCACAGCATTCTGTTCCATCCCCCCACCCGCTTACTTTTTTACCAACCAAAATTGCCAACCCCAAGCCTAGAATGAAAGGGGAGGAAAAGTCAGATTTGAATATGAACCTGCATTAGACTTCATTTTGGAACATTCTCCATATCAATAGAATAATGGTCTCACCATTATGACATTCTGGCTTGGAATAATTGTATATCCTACCGAAGTGCTTCTTAGGGTCTCTGACATCAGTTATTTTTTCCCCAGCAAGCCATGGATTGGTACCAAAATTGTGCCCTTTAGGAATGATTTTTGTTTTACAATATTTAGCAAATGTTCTGCACAAACTTTGCACATGATTGTTCTGTGCAAAAAACAGAATTTTATGCACAGAAAACATTTGCAGAAATATTAGTTTCTGCTCAGAAAATGCTATTCCTGTGCATAAAATTACCTAACTTGGGATTAATCCAGCAAAAGAAATTGCAGATGATTGATTTGCATTGGAAGCCATCTTTTCTGTGTCTGATACAACATTTTCTGTTGGACATAATGCTTGTGTGTTTAATTTTATTTTTTAAAAAATGAACACTAACTTCTGTTTTGCTAGAAAAGGAGGGAGCAGTTTCAAGCCTCCCCCCTCCCCTGCAGATTTCTGGACTGTCACTCCCTCTTTTTTGCTTCACCCAAACCCCCCACTCCCTCAACATTTGAAGGTCCATTTTTTAAAACTCCAAAATACAATAGACTCAACAGCACATTTAAAGTCGTGTGTGCGTGTGCATGTGTGTGTTGTGTAATTGGCAAGTTTGCTGAATTTAGGAACATTTTGGCATTCTCTTCACTTGTTTAAAATCTGTACATTACTCTTATTCCATTTATTTCTCTTTTTTCATTTCTTGTTTAGGATAAGAGATAGTTAATGGGTAAAATGAGAGCCCTATTGAAGTATTTGAAGAGGTGTCACATTGAGGACGGAGCAAGCTTATTTTCTGCTGCTCCAAAGATTAGAACATGGAACAATGGATGCAAGCTACAGGAAAAGAGATTCCACCTCAATATTAGGAGGAACTTCCTGACTTTAAGAGCTGTTTGACAGTGGAACACACTTCCTTGAAGTGTGGTGAGTCTCTTTTTTTGGAGATCTTTAAGCAGAGGCTGGATAGCCATCTGTTGAGCATGCCTTGATTATGAGTTCCTGCATGGCAGGGGGTTGGACTGGATGGTCCTTGTTATCTCTCTATGATTCTAATTGAGTGCAAATTGCTTTTGCACTTTGAACTCAGTTTTCAGCAGTAAAAGTGAATTCATGAAAAGTGGGAAGGTGGGAAGAGGCATAAGAAACTGCCACTTGCAGGCTTCATAGGCCTGATCTAGATTGGCAAAAAGAAGTGTGTTCATGGCTGCATGAAACTCTAGCCTTTAGATGAGAAAAAGGGAAAGTGTGCCATGAAAATGCTTTTTTTGCGTTTTAGGGGAGAAGAAGCGCCTTTAAAAAGGTGCTGGTTTTCCCAGCTTCTTTTTTAAAAACTGCAGAACAGCGCTCCATCTAAAGGCTGTGGTGCAGCTGCTAAGCATTAAGGAAAAGGCAACTTCATGTCACACTTTCCTGCCAATCTAGAAAGCCCTATAGACATCCTCCTTCGAGATCCTCACAGTGGTCAAAGAAAAAAGTATTTTGTCCCAAAATGTCCTCTAGGGGAGATGGAGTCATTTTTGCCATACTTTAGTTCCTGGGCCATTTTATGCCAGGAGTGCCTTTTAGAAAAACAGGAAGTAATTTAGGAGTGACTTCTGATCTCTTCCTGTTTTAAAAGAAGTCTTCTCCTGGACATAAAATGTTCTGAGATATAGGATCTGAGATAAGGGAAGAATGCCCCATCACTTCCTCAAGAGCATTTTGGAACAAATAAAGTTTGATATTTTTCAAATTTTATTTTATTTGCAGTGAGGTGCAACCAAGAGGTTCACATCTGCTAGAACTTCTAGGTGCTAATATATCCCTCTAGTCATACATAGTTGCCCAGCCAAATCTAGGACTTACAGGAAGCTAGATCCATTTTTTGATTGGATTTCTTATCAAAACCAGAGTTTCTGGGTGGCTCTGTTCCTTTGGAGTTCTGCAAATGCTGTGGACTCCTAAAAAGACCAATAAATATATCCTAGAACAATTCAGGCCTGAACTCTCCTTAGAATCAACAATGACTAAACTGAGGTTGTTACATTTTGGCCATATCACTAGAAAATTTGTAAATTTGAGGACAACTGGAAAAGACAAGGACTATATACCAGATGGATAGATTCAATCAGGGAAGCCACAGCCTTGAATCTGTAAGATCTGAGCAAGTTGAGGATAGGGTAACTTGAAGGTTTTTCATCTATAGGGTCGCTATATGTCAAAGTCAACTTGAAGGTAGTTAACAGCAATTTCTTCTCCTTTGAATTGACTAATCATATCCAAAGGATCAGTGAATATTTCCTACACCTTGATTCAGGCATTAATCAAAATGGGGACTGTGTCAGAAGACTAAGGGCAGCTATGAAGGAACTAAACAAGATACTCAGGTGTCAAGTTATATCATTGAATGCGAAATTCAGGATTGCCCACACCATGTTTTTTACCAATTTCTATGTAGGGTTGTGAAAACTGGACAATCAAGAAGGCTGACATGTACTAGAGGAGTACATGTACTAGAGGAGAGTTCTGTGGATACCATGGACTGCCCAAAAGACAAACAAATTGGTCCTTGAGCAAATCATGCCTGAACTCTTTCCAGAAACCAAAATGACTAAACTGAGACTGTTGTATTTTGAATGCATCATGAGAAGGCATAACTCCCTAGACAATAAATTAATGTAGTAAGAAAAGAGGAAGGCTGCTTTACTGGTGGATAGACTCTATCAAGGAAGCTATGTCTGCGAATTTGCAAGACCAAAGCAGGACTATTGATGAGAGAATGGCTTGGAGGTCTGTTTCATGGGATTTCCATGAGTTGAAATTGATTTGTCTACATTTAACAACAATAATTACTACTCCTTCATCACTCAATAAAAG
Organism: Urosaurus nigricauda; assembly: GCA_034509955.1. Classification (NCBI taxonomy): domain Eukaryota; kingdom Metazoa; phylum Chordata; class Lepidosauria; order Squamata; family Phrynosomatidae; genus Urosaurus; species Urosaurus nigricauda. The sequence continues at coordinate 372,086,368 of JAOEGL010000001.1, read as the reverse complement.
TTGGGAATTGTGATGGCTATAATGGATCTGAAATATGTTTCTAACAGCAGCAACAATATGACTTTTCACTGCAAATTTAAGCATCTAGAGCAATGAATGAGAGTAACAAGGTACCCAATGTTTTCTTTAAGTCGACAAATGATAAAGATTTTCCTCCCACACACCTTTCAGGAGTATACCAATTGTTTATTTAACACATTATACATATTTTGAAAGTCACAGAGCAAATCCTACAAACTGCAATGTACAATCGATCATGGTATTTTTTTAAAAGATGCACAAAATCAGTCTTTGGCTGAAGAGTTAATTGTTGATGAATGGTAGATGCTTTCCAAAGCCCTAACTCATTGGTCCATTGTTTCTATAGAAAGATAACAGAAGTTTATTTAAAGATTTTTTTTCATTGTACCTCTACAAACAAGGACAATATTCTGTATATATCGCACCTACATGCAGAAGACAATGCAAGTATATGTGGTGTTGATCACTCTTCATTTAGATGGCTTATAGACAATTATGTGGATGCCTTCAACCTGGTTACAACATTGACAGGAAAGCAAAGTTCATTACAGCTTTATCATGGTTTGGACACATCTATAGAGGTTTGATTTGGACACATTTATACAGTTTGTGCTAGCTAATCTGGATGCATATCAGCACCAAGTGCTATTGTAGGAAATGTGTTAAAGTCCCTTATGGAAATATTTTGGACATTTTTGTCCAATGCAGAACTTCTGTGTATGGTTCAAGGTTGCAGAGGGGAAGGTGTGTATGTAGTGCCACTGTGTATGAAGAAGCCATTATTCATAGACATGCATTGCACTTGGCTAACCATGTGACATTGGTTTTACGTTGGTGTCTTGCTTCAGTAGGGCATTGTTGCCAATTGACATAAAGGTTGTATAGCACAAATGCATATTGTAAGCCCTAATGTAAGATCACTGGCCACTCCTTCCCATACTAGTCAGAATGCCCTTCTGTATATGACTTGTTGGAGAACAAGAATAGGAAGTTGTTGTCACATTATTGCCTTTCCTTTGAACTTACCCTACCAACTAGTCACTTAATTAATGCTAACTGGTTGGTCATTGTATAGATTTTCATAGTGGATTTCATTGGACACTCTCCAGTTTTTGTCCTTCTTTTTTCCAATGGTTGAAAAATGTGTTGGGGGGGGGCAGTTTGAGAAACACCAATAAGAAACACTAACAAGACTCTTCGAAGTTTAGGACTTACTGTGTGAAAAATTCATACATGGGTGTTTTGCACAGAAAACAGCATTTTCTGTGTGGAAAACAATATTCCAAAGCAAAGCTATTAATTCTTTAACAGAAAATGTTTTCACTGGGGATTTGTTCTACATAAAATTTGCACATGGTTGATTTGTGTAGAAAACATACTTTTCTGCACAGGAATTAATTGTTATGCATTGAAATATTGTTTTTCACACACAAAATGCAGTTTCATATGTAGAAAATGCTTGTTTCTATGCAAAACAACTCTCTGCAAATTTTGCACAAAGTATGAACTATAAAATAGACTTCAAAAATGATGTGTTTTTTGAAACCTTCTCACAGCAAGTAGAAAACCACTGAAATTTCTCATTCTAACCTTCAAGAAGAAATTTAATGAAGAATTACATCCCTATTGTCCTTGAATCTGATCTAGCACAACTACATCAAACTGCAGAATATTGCTCTCTTACTGATGTACAGTACTTTGATATAGTTTCAACCACAGACACTTCCAAACAGAAGAGAGATTGTCATGGAGGGAAGTCACCACAATGAAGACCAAAATACATATCAATTGGGAGGAAAGGCCACAACTTTATTAACATCTACCACTATAAAGTAGGGTTTGCCCACAAAGCATGAGGTCTGGATCTGTCATCAGTCAACCCCTGATTGGTCAATGAACTCATTTGATTGGTGATAGTAAGCTGAGGGATGGCATAGGGACAACCAGTTAAATGCTCTTCTGCAACTCAGGTAACTAGCCGATCACATTTTTTTACCTCTGCCCCCCTAGTCACTAGGGGATGCTGAATCAGTATTGCCCCCACAATGGCAACGCCAAACTTTCACAGAACTTCTGCGTCCCCAATGGACTTTCAATGCAGTGCTATGCAGCCCTGGAAAACACACCCACCAGATTCAAGATCTATGCTACCACCCCCAGAAAAGATGTGATAGCACAGCCCAAAATCCCACTGAGGGAGGAAGGACGGGGAGAGGTGAGCTAGAATGGCACTGGTGATTCCATGTGGCCTTAAATAGGTGTTCTGACCAATCAGGCCCCACCTGGAATACTGTGTCCAGTTCTGGGCACCACAATTCAAAAAGGATCTGGAGAAACTGGAGCGAGAAACAGCAACTAAGATGGTGAAGGGTCTAGAAACCATGCCCCATGAGGAATGACTTAGGGAGCTGGGGATGTTTAGCCTGGAGAAGAGAAGGTTAAGAGGTGATATGATAGCCCTGTTCAAATATTTGAAGGGATGTCATGTTGAGGAGGGAGCAAGCTTGTTTTCTGCTGCTGCAGAGACTAGAACGCGGAACAATGGATGCAAACTGCAGGAAAAGAGATTCCACCTCAACATTAGGAGGAACTTCCTGACAGTAAGGGTTGTTCGACAGTGGAACACTCTCCCTCGGAGTGTAGTGGAGTCTCCTTCCTTGGAGGTCTTTAAGCAGAGGCTGGATGGCCATCTGTCGGGGACGCTTTGATTGAGAGTTCCTGCATGGCAGGGGGTTGGACTGGATGGCCCTTGTGGTCTCTTCCAACTCTATGATTCTATGGTTTTATGATTCTAAGGGGCAAAGGGTGCAGATGTTCAGCCTCCCCTGACCGCTCCACCAATCCCTAGCACTGCCCATTGTGGCTCAACTAATCGGGTGGCGCGTTGTCCCCCAGGTGCCCCCTGGGAGTTGTAGTCCCAGCACCAGGGAGAGGAAGTACCGCCCCTTCACTGCTCCAACTTCCAATCAAAGCCTGGCCAGCCCAGCACAAGGTACCCAGGGGCTCAGGCAAGCTAGGAAGGCTGCCCCCCACTACAGCAACCAGGCCAGCCCAGTTAGTCAGGCAGCCCTTTTTCTGAAGAGTATTGTCTCAAATCAAAACGTTGAAAATATTGACACTAAGCACATCTTTCAATTCTGTTAAACAAAGGGAAAAATCTTACATTGACAAACAGCAAAAAGTGCCTGCACCACAAGTTCCAATCTGCATGGGCCCAATGTCGCATGGTTGTGGCATACACCAAGCTTCAGCCTGTTCACATTCTGCCACAGAATCTATGTTACCATTGATTCCTGCAATGAGAAAGATATTTATTTGTTGAATGAAAGTCATTCCTTCAGGTTGGCTCATCTGTGACAATGTCATTTGTCAGCTCTTTCTCTCTTCTTGCAAAAAATCCTCCTTAGAAATTGTATCTTTGAATATTAATTACAATATCAGCTGTTAATAAAATAATATAAAATGGATTTGAAGTTAGGACACTGTGTGCCCTTCAATATTTCATGGATCAAAATAAGGGCATGTGTGGCCAAGCAATATCAGAGAATGGTCAAGATAACAAAAAGTTTTTCATGAAAAAGAAAGCACAAAGTGCAAAAGGCCACAACAGTTTGATTTTGCCTGATCCCACTGGAAAAGACAGAATTACATTCACTTTTCTCTTCTCTTTAGGGTTGTAGGGGAGCTGTCGCGGGTTCCCCCTGCGCCAAATCCCCTACTGGACCCAACAACAGCCTGCTGTGATGAGTTTAACACCTTCTTTGCAGACAAAATCTCTCGGATAAGGGCCGACTTGAACGTCAATGTTTTGTCAGAGCCCACAGGTGAGGTGTCCAATAACTCCATTGCTGTTTCTTTACTGGATGAATTTCAACCTGCAAGTACCGAGGATGTGGACAAGCTCCTTGGAAGTTTGAGAAAGACGACTTGCCCTCTCGACCCTTGTCCATCTTGGCTGGTTGCCCAGGGAGGGGACGCACTGAGAACATTCCTTCGGGATGTGATCAACGCGTCCCTCAGGGAGGGTTCTTTACCATCTTGTCTAAAGGAGGCGGCCGTTAGACCCCTCCTGAAGAAACCCTCCCTTGATCCCCTGGACAAAAACAACTACAGGCCAGTCTCCTTGCTCCCGTTTTTGAGCAAGGTCATCGAGAGAGCAGTCTCCTCCCAACTCCAAGCTGTCTTGGATGAAACCGATTATCTGAATCTATTTCAAACGAGCTTCAGGACAGGACATGGAGTTGAGACTGTCATGGTCGCTCTGGCCGACGACCTCCGCCTGAGCGTCGACAGGGGTAATGTGACCCTGCTGGTGCTCTTGGATCTCTCAGTGGCCTTTGACACGGTAGATCATTCCATACTTTTGGATCGACTGAGAGAGTTGGGGATCGGAGGCACTGAGGCTCGGGGACAGTTGCTCTTCTAAAATAGAGCTTAATTGTGGCGTCCCTCAAGGCGCCATCCTGTCCCCGATGCTGTTTAACATCTACATGAAGCCGCTGGGTGAGATCATTCGGAGGCATGGAGCTCAGTGTCTTCAGTATGCTGATGACACTCAGATCTACCTCTCCATGACAAGATCGTCGGCCCAGACTTCAGATGGCGTCTCTCCTCTCAATGACTGTCTTGCGGCAGTAATGGATTGGATGAGGGAAAACAGGTTGAAGCTCAATCTGGACAAAACATAGGTACTAACTGTCACAGGACAGAAGCCAGGATTGGGAATACACCTCCCAGTCCTAGATGGGGTCACACTCTCCTCGAAGGACCCTGTTTGCAGTCTGGGGGTACTTCTCGATTCGTCGCTTCACATGACTAGTCAGGTGAATGCGGCGGTCAGGAGTGCCTGTTATCAGCTTCGGCTGATCCGCCAGCTGAGCCCTTTCCTGGAGCCGAAGGACCTGGAGTCAGTGGTACACACTTTGGTAACCTCACGACTGGACTTCTGTAATGCGCTCTACATGGGGCTACCCTTGTGCCTAACTCGGAACCTTCAACTAGTTCAGAATATGGCAGCCAGGCTTGTCACGGGAACATCGAGGAGAGAGCACATAACACCGGTGCTCAAATCTCTCTGCTGGCTGCCGATTAGTTTCCGAGCGCAGTACAAGGTGTTGGTTTTAACCTTTAAAGCCCTACATGGCTTGGGTCCATCTTATCTGAGGGACCACCTCCTCCCATACGAACCCCCCCCCCGCACACTCCGGTCTTATGGGAGGAACCTGTTGCAGCCTATGAAGACTAGGCTGACGCAGACCTCCCAGAGGGCCTTTTCAGCTGTTGCTCCCAGGCTATGGAATGACCTGCCGGATGAAATGCGTCTTATTACATCCTCTGATTGCTTTTTAAAAGCCTTGAAGAGGCATCTCTTCTGGCAGGCCTTCCCAGAAAGTCCTTAACCTCCCGGCTCTGCTTGGGTTAAGCTCTCCCATTAACTTCTTGACTCTGATATCAATGCAATGGATTGTTGTTTAAAATTGTAATTTTATTATGCCGTTTTAATTGATGTTAGTTTAATTCAATTTTAAGGGGCGAGTGGTTGGGTATGGGTCGTGTATATTTTATCTTGTATTTTTTAATTGATGTAACCCGAGGAGCGGGCTATAAATAAATTATTATTATTATTATTATTATTATTATTATTATTATTATCTCCCACCCACTGAGTTAATTAAGTGGCAACTACTTTTGTACTTTGAACTCAATTTGCAGCAACTGAAGTAAGCTGAAGACAAAGGAGGAAAATGGGAGGTGGACCTATAAACTGGGACCTTTTAAAAGCACTGAAAAATTGGTATGCCAGAGAATTAATTAGGACTGTTCCTTTGAAATTGGGACAGTTGAAGGGCATGACGCTATCCGATTAATTCAAGAACCCCCCCTCATCTACATAACAAAAGGGAGGTAAATGTTACATACAATAGAAAGGCAAATCTTCATTTATTTACATGCAACAATGAATAATTTCAGTGTTTCAATGTTTTCTTTTTGCTGGGTAAGATTACAAGCATTTGGTGGATATTTTTATTATTATTTGTCACCTTTTGTTAAAAATCAAGTTTTTAATGTACTTTTAGCTTATTTATTTAAAACCCACTTAAGGCAGTTAACTGTTTTCTTGAGGGGTGGGTTGATGTGTCAAGATACCCTTTCTTATGAAGGAGAAGAATATTTGTGATTGGTCATTTTAATTACCATTGTCTTTTATTGGACAGATTTGTTGAGAGAAAGTAAGTCCAAAACACACTGCAGAAATAATCCAGTATGAGACTGCTCTGGCTCAGTGCTAGGAAATCCTGGGAGCTGTAACTTATTGTAGCACCTGAGCTCTTTGACAGAGATGGCTAAATGTCTCACAAAATTAGTTTTCACAGTCCCCTAGCACTGAACCAGGGCAGTTAAAGCAATTTGAAACTGGATGATTTCTGCAGTATTTTGGGAACTTATTACATGGACAAAAAACCTGACTGCACACCAACAGGATGCAGCTGGGTTGCGGGATGCAAGCGGGAATTATCACATGTAATTCACCACCAATTTTTTCCGGGTGAGTGCATCCTGGCTATATCACAGGTCCCAGGCATGCTTTGAGGGCTGCTTTTCAAAGTTGGAAAGCTCCTGTGATAAGCTCCCTGTCCATGCGATAAGCTCCAAAAACACTGCAAAAACTAAAAAGGCCATTCCTCCATGCCTCTTGAAGTGATAACTTTCATTTTTGACATAACAATATGCAGAATGTTGACAGGAACATGTTTCAGTTTTTTTTTAAAAAAAAGATGTATGCCTTACCTGGAGAAAATAAGAACATCCAGGCAAGGGAAGCAAGGAAGGGGCAGAATATCTGCATGGTTCAAGTTTGAGACAGATTTCAACTAGTACAGCAAAAGAGACAGCCTAAGACAGAATTCTATAAAGGCTACATATCACCTGAAAGCTGAACTATTTATAAGGCTTCCAGATAAGGAAATGTAGTGATCTAATGTTCCTGATGAAATGTGTAGTGGTAAATAATCTTATGAGGTTATTCTTCAAGGAGACATAGAGTGCCAATCAGAGAAGGTACGAGTACATTACAATCTTCTCAGATATTTTTAAAATTGATGTATTGGTATATTTTATTGTTTTTAATGTTATTTACAAGCCCAAATTTCCTTTCCAGGATTTACTCTTTATGGGAAAACTATAACGTCATGGCTCAAATGAACAAAATGGACAGAGCTGATCATCGGACTAACAGGAACATGAAACTAGCTCTATTTGATCATATCAAAGGCCTATCTAATGCCATACTTCTTGCCTACCATGGTGAACCAAATGCCTATAGGAAGTTCATAAATATGAAAGTAACAGCTTGTGCTGCATATGTTCCCTATGTGTGCCAATGTTCTAGAACCTCTGGAGGGTCTCCAGCAGGTTTTCAAAGATGCCTGTCACTGTGCGTACAGCTATAGGAGCACTTAAGAAGGGTTACACCTGATCTGGAGGCATTTAAAAAGACTCTAGGGGTCTTAGTAGTTGTTGTTGTTAGCTGCTTTTGAGTCCACCTCAACTCATAGAGACCCTGTGAATGAGATATCTCCTATGCCTTCCCGTCTCCAAAAATTCTCCACTGCTCTGCTTAGGTCTTATAGATCCAGGTCCATGACCTCCCTAAACAACTACTTTAGCCATCTCACATTCAGTCTTCCTCTCTTTCTACTGCCTTCTACTTTTCCTAGCATTATTGTCTTTTCTAATGAGTTTCATGATGTGACCAAAATACAACAGCTTCAGTTTAATCATCTTGGCTTCCAGGAAAAGGATTGGACTCTCATTTGTTTGTCAAATCCATTTCATTGTCTTTTTGGTTGTCCACAGTATCCTCATCACTCTTCTCCAGCACCACATCTCAAATGTGTTGACTTTCTTTCTGTCAGTTTTCTTCATTGTGCAGCTCCCACATCTGTACATGGTGGTGGGGAATGCAATGGCTTGGACAATTCTAACTTTAGCGCTCAGTTATGTATCTTTACTCTCTGGGATCTTGTCTAGTACTTCCATTGCTGCCCTTCCCATTCCTAGTCTTCTTATTTCTTGAGGGCAGACTCCTTTCTGATCAATGTTTGTTGCAAGGCATCTTAGGTAGACCACATGTTAAAAATGTGTCAACAGTGTAATTGACAGAAAAGCCAGTATAAATCTTTGCTTCATCAAAAGAAGTCCAGAACAAAGCAAGTAGTAGTGCCACTTTATTCTGCTTTGGTCAGACCTCCCCTGGAATGCTGTGTCCAGTTTTTGGCACCATCATTCAAGAAGGAAATTTACATACTGGAATGAATCCAGAGAAGGGTGATCAAGATGATCAAAAGTCTAGAAATGAAGCCTATGACTTAGGGGCTCAAGTATGTTTAGAGAAGACTGAGAGGTGACATGATGCCATCTTTGAATATCTGATGGAATGTCATGCAGAGGATAGAGTTAGCTTGTTTTCTGCTGCTCCAGAGACTAGAACACAAACCAATGAATTTAAACTTCAAGTAACAAGATTCATCCTAAACATTAAGGGGAACTTTTTATGCTATAAACTCTGGTTGATAGTGGACTTGACAGCTTTGGTGAAATCACCTTTATAAAGACCTTTAAACAAATGTTGGGAGGGCATTTTTCAAGTGTGCCATGTTGTATATCTCTGCATGGCAGGGGTTTGGACAAGTTCACCCTTATGTACCTTGTTAAGATTCTAAGATTCTAAAATTCTTTGCTGCCCACCACCAGTCAGGAAATGGCCAGGTTGGGAGATGGTAAAGCAGCTTAAAAGGTAGGTTTGGAGGAGTAAGTAAGAGAACATATAATGTTTATATGCCTTTGTTTTGGTTTACTAATAAAAGCTAGCACAGATTTTTTATTTTATTTTTTGGTTTTCATCATGCTGTACTGATATTTTCAGTGGGCTGTCCAATGCAATTCACAGATCCCTTTTCCTAGTCAGCCAGTGTCAGCTTAGTACCCATTAGTGCCCATGAGTAAGGACTTTTGCTGCAATGTGCATTACTTTATAGTCAATTATACAAGCATATGTTTGCTATATTAATGCCCTGTCATCCATTTAGATGTATGCTTTTGAAGGTCTTTATAATGTTGTTTTGTCTGTAGCTTTTTTTTTCTTTTTTTTTTTTTCTTTTTTTGGACACTGAATAATATGATGCTAACAGCATGCTTGATAAGGTTTGGTAATGTTTTTTCATGATAATATCTTTATGGCATTATTTACAATGTGACTATATTCAAAAGATGTTCCTACAAACCTGAATAGATCATGGGTCCTTCTTAGGTATGGACTCATTTTATTTATACCAAATGCCTGAAAAAAGATCTATTATAAGTATAAAAGCTTATAATTTCCTGCCTCACATTGGCTCTATAGCCCTTCATTATCTACCTCCAGTTTCTCCCAAAACTGTTATTACTCATGTACAAGATTTAATAAAAAAGTCCGGGGGGGGGGGTCTTATGGGGGGGGGGGTAAATATCATCTAGGAATAATGATCTCTTAAAATATACTTTAATGAAGGGTGGCCAATGCAATCCTAACATTGATCTAAAATATCTGAAAGACCAAATAGCTTTATTCTGCTCCTTATCATCATCATAGGGCACGTTTGGTGAATACATCAACAGAGGTACAGTTTCTAGATCAAGGGAAGTAGTAATAGTGCCACTCTATTCTCCTTTGGTCAGGCCTCACCTGGAATATTGTGTCCAGTTCTGGGCACCAGAACTCAAAAAGGATGTTAACAAGTCCAGAGGAGGGCAACCAAAAAGATGAAGAGCCTTGAAACCATGCCTTATGAGGAGAGTCATAGGAAACTGGCCATGTTTAGCTTGGAGAAGAAATGGTTACGAGGGGATATGATAATCCAGTTTAAATATTTGAAGGGATATCATATTGATGATGAAGCAAGCTTGTTTTCTGCTCCTCCAGGGAATAGGACATGGAATGGTGGCTGGAAGCTACAGGGAAAGAGATTCCACCTAAACATTAGGAGGAACTTCCTGACAGTAAGAGCTGTCTAACACTCTCTTGGTGGAGTCTCCTTCTTTGGGGGTCTTTAAACAGAGGCTAGATGGTTATCTGTTGGGGATGCTTTGATTGTGAGTCCCTGCATGGCAGGACTGGATGGGCCTTGTGTTCTCTTCCAATTCTATGATTCTATAATTCTGTGATTCTATGGAAAAGAGCTTTCTTGGTGACTGCTCCAATAGGAAGCCAGGTTGACTCACTTTGCACTTTCTGTTGTCTCGATAGCTCAGTGATAATGCAGATACGTTCAATAGCAATTTCTGCAACACTGGTAGACTTTCTGTCAGAGAAAATACTACTTGGATAAGTGAACAAATGATCTGATATGGAGATATGTGAAATGGATCCTCTGAAAAAAGCTTACTACAAAAACTCTATGATAGCTTTGCCTTAGGGTTGTCATAAGTCAGAAACAATTCGAGGGCACACAACAACAAAAATGGATCTGCTTATCAGGCATCCTATAAGTATGGGGCTGATTAATTCTGAGGTAGATTTCTAGACCAGTTTGGCCTTTACCCTGATCCATCATGGCTGCTCATTATGTTTATGGAAGTCTCTTTTCAGATAAAAGGCCACATATACCTCCAAACATATAACCTAAATTATCTAGACTGTGTGGAAACTCTCCCCATTGACATCAGAGACATTTGGACTAATAATATAACAGATGAGTAGTAGGGAGACCAAGCACACTCATATCATTCTGGCTTCTGGTGAAAACCTGGGTATAATCTTGGAAATCTAATTTCTTTAATTTTGGAAACAGAAAAGGGCTGAGATCCTAGATGAATTACTTAGTAAAGTATACTTAATGAAATAATGTCTCCTTGCTCAATCTCCCTCCAATGCTACTTTACTATGCAGCAGCCATTGTGAGTGATAGTGGCCTGTTCTCCTGACTAACGTTTCATAGAATCATAGGTCCATTTTACATTGGCAAAAAGAGGTGTCATGAAGGCTGCTTGAAAACCCAGCTTTTACATTAGAAAATGGGAAAGTGTGCCATGAAAACGCCATTTTGGCGTTTTAAGGGAAAAAACGCGCCTTTAAAAAGTAGTTCGGTTGCCCCACTACTTTTTTAAAAAGTGCGTTATAGCGCTAGTACATCAAAACGCTAAGATGCCATTGCGCAGTTAAATGGGGCTCTGTTTCCTTAAGGCGCCCATTTAAAGGCTGCGCTGCAGGTGCGAATCAGAATGGATCGTGGGTTGGGAGCATGCGTGGTGTGGACTTCACTCCTAATTAAAACGTTCTATGCCCTCCAGGTGTAAAAGCTGGGGTTTAACCGCACAGTTTTTTAAAGCTCCCAAACCCCCTTTAAATCATTTAAAACTGCGCAATTCGCAGCCGCAAGCAGCGCAATAGCGCAGTTCAAGCCTCGACCCTCGCAATAGCGCAGTTTAAGCCTCGACCCTCGCAATAGCGCTGTTCGCGGCGGCACGAACAGCGCAACAGCGCAATTCGCAGCCGGCAAGGAAAAAAAATTAAAATCGCAGTTTAAAGCCGCATTTATTGCTGCCCATGTAGCAGCTCCGCCTGTATTTGTAGTGTTCTGACAGCTTCCCATGTAACTGCTGAGCCACAAAAAAGACCTCAGATAAGTCGTTCCCACACCCCTCAGTGTAGCAGCTCTGCACTTTTTTAATGCACACCTGGGGCTTGCTATGTAGCTGCTAAGCATTAAGATAAAGGCGACTTCAGGTCACACTTTCTTGCCAATGTAAAAAGCCCCATAGAATCATAGAATCATAGAAATTTAGATTTGGAAGAGACCACAAGGGCCATCCAGTCCAACCCCCTGCCGTGCAGGAACTCTCCATCAAAGAATCTCCGACAGATGGCCATCCAGCCTCTGCTTAAAAACCTCCAAGGAAGGAGACTCCACCAGCCTCCGAGGGAGTGTGTTCCACTGTCGAACAGCTCTTACTGTCAAGAAGTTCCTCCTAATGTTGAGGTGGAATCTTTTTTTTCCTGCAGTTTGCATCCATTGTTCCGAGTCCTGTTCTCTGGAGCAGCAGAAAACAAGCTTGCTCCCTCCTCAATGTGACATCCTTTCAAGTATTTGAACAGGGCGATCATATCACCTCTTAACCTTCTCCAAGCTAAACATCTCCAGCTCCCTAAGGCGTTCCTCATAGGGCAAGGTTTCCAGACCCTTCACTATTTTAATCGCCCTCCTTTGGACACGTTCCAGTTTCTCCACATCCTTTTTGAATTGTGGTGCCCAGAACTGGACACAGTATTCCAGGTGGGGCCTGACCAAAGCAGAATAGAGTGGCACTATTAGAGTGGTTTCTACCTTCCTCAATCCAGCAATCTCTGATGTGACAATCAGAACCAGGATCCCTTCACAATTCCTTATCACACTTGATGGAGGGAGTGAAAATGTCAGTATGTTGCACACCAATCAACAGTGGAACAAACATTTGTCACTCAGTGTGCGACTTTTATGAGTTTGACAATCATAAATAGATAAGAATCACGAATGTGAATCAGTTGTGGATGTATAACTCAAGGTTATGTATTGATAATTGCAATAGTGAGGTCCAGCAATATTATTAATTTCTCCGGAACAGTAGCTGTTTTTCAGACATCTGTACACACAAACACTCTTCATCTTCAGATTATATGTTTATTAAAAACATTATACATACTAAAAGAAAACAGGAGATCTTGCAATTTATGGCAGAAGACTTCCATCCCATTTCCAGGAGCTCAAATGGTCTAGGACCAATCTTGTGCTTGAAATAATAATTCTTTCTACAGTTTTTCCAGTGGTGTTTTCCGAAGATGTAGTAAGAAAACAGGTTACTTTTATTACACCTGTTTTAGAAAGATAATGATAAAATGGCATGTAATGAGCAAATATTGAGTGCAATACATGCAGCAGCCATACAAAAAATTATGACATATGAGGCATTAATAAGTAAATTCATAAAGTTCTAGTTTGTATTTTAAACTTATAGTTATGAAAGGATTACAGTCATGAAAAATTCTACAATCAATTGCATATCTGACAGTCTGGCTGCTTATTGTCTCATGTACAATGGGGAAAGTGCAACGGATGTTTCAGCAAACCCATTGGTATAATGGGCTATGATGAATAATTACTATCCATTCAAGCATGCATTTGTGGAATTTCCCTTTTGCAACCATGAACTGAGTACATCTGTTGTGAAATTGCCAAAAAGGAATAACTGCTTGCAAAAGGGAATTTACACATATGTACCACTGCGGTGTGGTGTTTGGAGAGCAGAGTTTGAATATTGGTTTAGCGATGTAAACTCACTGGATGACCTTGAGCAAGTTACCCTCTCTCAGCCTCAGAGGATTGCAATGGCAAACCCCATTTGAAGAAACTTACCAGGAAAACCCACGAAAGGTTGGTCACCATAAGCCAGGAACAATTTGAAGGCACACAACAACATGATACCAATAGGATTCCAGCCAATAATTCTACATTATTATTCCAAATTCACAAGTGACAAACTAACTACTTTTGTAATGAATCTTCTGTCATTAATGGATACAGTAGTGTGGCATGAATCATCACCATTAATTTAGGAATATTACATTGTTCAAATTCAGCTTATACCATGTTGCTGCTGCATTTTGTTGGTGCTAGGTAGGTTTTAGGAGTCTGGAGATAGAATGACTCCCCTGGAACCTTTTTATTTCTCTCATTTAAACAAAAATGAAAGAGTAAAGGAGCACATTCAGCTTCTCAATAAGACGTAACATTTGCTAAATGTAATTGGTTTATTAACAAGGCATATTTGCTTGTGCAGTGTAGAACACTTTCTCTTATATTACTTACCCAATCATAACATGGACTTGTGTTTTTCTCGCCTTTCTTTTCGGGGTTGGTGTCTTTCCTGAAATAGAAACATTGTCCAAGGATTAGGAAATGGCAAACCTTGTGAATTAAGAATGCATGATATATGCCATATATCAAAGGATATTAATCAGAACACACATCATTAACCTTGTCCCATTTATTATTATTATGGATTCTGTTTGTCTGTGACCATGCAAATGCTAGGGATAGAAAGAATATTTTTTTGAAAATCCAAGCAAAATAATAGAAATATGCTCTCCAAGGACTTATTCCCACTTGCGGAAAAACCTGCATTGGAACCAGGCTGTGCTCTGCTTATGAAAGCAATTCCAAAAGGCCCCTCATTCACACTATGAAAAGGGGCCTTGTTTGGAACCGCTTTCTTAGCCGGGAACACTTGTCAACCCCACTGGAGCTGCCATGTAAGGTGATAGCCCTTAACGCCCCATTCCCTTCCCATAGGGGAATTTTTTTTTTTATGGGGGGTAGGTATTGATTGCAAAATCAATTTTGTGCATTTGTGATCTTGTGCATTTGTGATCTTGTGCATTTGCGATCAGTATAACAAAGAAAAAGGAAAAAAAAAACACACACACACATTTGCTCCTGGGGGGTCCTTCCTTGCATTTGTGATCTTGTGCATTTGTGATCAATATAATGAAGAAAAAGAGAAAAAAAGGAAGGAAGGAAGGAAGGAAGGAAGGATCACAAATGCACAAAATCACAAATGCACAAGATTGATTTTGCGATCAATACCTCCCTCCAAAAAAAAAAAAAAAAAAAAAAGCCACGATTCTGACCAGCATTCCCACTTATTGGAAATGTTTTAGAATTGTGTTTTCTGAAAAAGACCACTTTAAAACTAGTGTCAGGAAAGCCTGAGCTATTTGCTTTTAACCCTGTCCTGTCCTCCACTAATAGATATGATGAGGATCGGAAGTCGATTCGAGTGTGAACGAGGGTCATATAGCCCACGTCACACTTCGAATCAAAGTGTAGTGGGAATGGGGCCCAAGTGCCAAGAAACCCCAATTAGGACAATCCTGAAATGACAAGAATGTTTGCACTTTGGAATCTTTTCTGTGCGAAATTAATACATGGTTGTTTTCTGCATGCAAAAAAATCTCCAGAGAAATATTAATGTTTGCACAGAAAAAGATGCATCCTGCACAGAAAATTCTGTAGTTGAGAATTTCTTTTGTGCAATGTTTTCATAAGGTTGATTTGGAAAGAAAGCATTTTCTGTTCAGGAAACCGCTTTTTCTGCACAGAAAAATGACGCTTTGTGTACAAATAACAATTTGATGATTTTATTTCTTCCTTACATGCATACAGTGCACCACTGCTACTGATCAGTGATCAAGAAGACAGAGTGGAACCCATGAGCAGCTCTGCTGCTCATGTGCATTTGGCAAAAGAACACTGAAGAAGGTGGTGCAGGATATCTCCTTCTGCAACAACCAAACAAATATATTGTTATGCTTGTTTATGTCACCTACAGGATTCCAGCCTCATTTTGTTGTCCAAGTGTTAAGGAGAAATTTAAGGTTCATGCTCTATCTGATGATGATGATGATGATGATGATGATGATGATGATGATGATTAGGCTTGGACTAGATAATGTTTCAAGCAAAGGATGGTTTAAAACAGGACTATTCTCTGGCAACCTTTCAGTTATCAAACTATGCTTTATTAAAAAAAAAAACACACAAATGGCTACCCTAAATTCCAGCTCAGAGGAGTGAGAAGAGGTGCAGTGTAAAAAAAGAAGTTTGCACACTTTTTGGAGACAAGGGGAGAAGATGGGTATGTTGAAGATAAAGCACCACAAATTATAATGGAATATCACTGGAGTTTTGGCCCTATATCTTATTTTCAGTTTGAAACATAGCCTAAACAAATTCAAAGAATAATAGAATCATAGAGTTGGAAGAGTCCCCAAGGGCCATCCAGTCCAAACCCATTCTATCATGCAGAAAAACACAATCAAAGCACCTCTGACAAATGGCCATCCAGCCTCTATTTTAAAGCCTCCAAAGAAGGAGGCTCCACTACCCTGTACTACTGTCAAACAGCTCTTGCTGTCAGGAAGTTCTTCCTAATGTTTAGGTAGTCTGAATCCATTGCAGAAGTGAAAAATTGATTCAATTAATTTTCTCTAGTTTCTCTAACCAAGCAGGGATGGCTGCTCTTCAGAAGTAAGATTTCTTTTTTGTTTCAGTTTATACTGTGCTTCACCTATTTAATATGAAACAGGAACTGGTATCCTATCAATGAGTTATGATGGTATAGGTTAAATAAAGTGGAATAAAGTATGAAATAAAGTGGAATAAAGTATGAAATAAATAAAATAAACCTGAAAAACCACCATGTAACACATACCAACCGCATTTGTACCCATGCCTCTGTTTCTAGCTCAGTTCACAGTGCTGTTTTAAAACATTATAGCGATCAGCAACGTTGACCAGAGAGAGTATGCACATGCCATAAGGCCTATGTTTTCCCTAGCTTTGCATGGTCTTCTCTGGACCAGGACTGAGCAAACTGGATGCAGATATGAGCAGTCCCAGTCCAATCCCAGTCCAGAGGGCCTTATCACAGTGTATAAGCACCTGCTCTTTGCCATAGAAAACTCAGTGAGAACAGCTGGTGCACTAGACATCCCCATATGTGATCCCCATACCTGCCTCTGCTCTCACATCTGTTGAGAAGAGGCCCATCATGACTTTGGACATGGAAAGGGGGTGCCTGGTTACATGGGTCTAGCCAGGTACCCTGTTTCCACCCTTACAGGTACTATGCCAGCCCAGGGACTAACCTAGGTCTGGACCCAGGGCAGAATATCATGGGCTTGGCCCATGCTATTGTGGCCCATTTGCTCAGGCCCCAGATTAGTTGGACCAGGTTAGCTGAAGGATATTTTCTCCCCATTTTTTTTCTACCTAAATCTTCACAAACAGAACTACTGGCTATCTCAGTTATTTGAACTATCATACCTTTGTCCATTATTGGGGCCATTGCTGTTCTGTTTGTTTCCATTATTAGGATAATTGTTGTTCTGCCTGTTTCCATTGTTGGGGCTGTTGTCATTGTTCCTGTTTCCATTGTTGGGGCCATTGTTATTCTGTTTGTTTCCATTATTAGGATAATTGTTGTTCTGCCTGTTTCCATTGTTGGGGCTGTTGTCATTGTTTCTGTTTCCATTGTTGGGGCCATTGTTATTCTGATTGTTTCCATTATTAGGATAATTGTTGTTCTCCCCGTTTCCATTGTTGGGGCTGTTGTCATTGTTCCTGTTTCCATTGTTGGGGCCATTGTTATTCTGATTGTTTCCATTATTAGGATAATTGTTGTTCTGCCCGTTTCCATTGTTGGGGCTATTGTCATTGTTCCTGTTTCCATTGTTGGGACCATTGTTGTTCTGCCTGTTTCCATTGTTGGGGTTGTTATCATTTTTCCTGTTTCCATTGTCAGGACCATTGTTTCCATTATTGGGGTAATTGTTGTTCTGCCTGTTTCCATTGTCGGGACCATTGTTGTTCTGTTTGTTTCTGTTATTGGGATAGTTGTTGTTCTGCCTGTTGCCATTGTTGGGACCATTGTTGTTCTGATTGTTTCCGTTATTGGGATAATTGTTGTTCTGCCTGTTTCCATTATTGGGACCATTGTTATTCTGCTCATTTCTGTTAATGTTGTAATCGTCGTCTTCACCATTTCTGTTAATGGAGTCATCATTCCATTGTCAAGGGAAGCAATGACTGTTGTGTTTAGATCAACTGCCTTTAGATTAGAATAGTTTCCTCTTCAGCTCAGGGATTCTGCCTTTTCTGTATTAGTTTATGTATATTCTGTGATTTAAGGGTTATGTTGTACTAACTCCTTTATGACTCCTCACAAGGAAGCTCACATCTTGTAATAGGGGATGGAGAGGAGCTGCAACTAAAAAGACTTCTAAAAAATCCATTCCCTATTCATTATTATTATTATTATTATTATTAGGTTGTTAGAAAGAGATGGCATTAGTTTGATTTTCACTCCTAATTTCCCCCTCAAACCACAATCTTCAGGCTACAGCAAAGCATTTTTAACTGCCCACTGAGCAAATACAAGATGTATCTACACTGTAGAAATAATGCAGTTTGACATCACTTTAACTGCCATAGTACTATCCTGCAGAATCCTGGGATTTGTACTGAGAAACCAGCACACTTTGGCTGAAGACCTTGTAAAAGTACAAATTCAACGATCCCATAGGATGGAGCTACAGCATTTAAAGTGGTGTCAAACCACATTATTTCTCCAGTGTAGATGCACCCTCAGAAGTTTTGTGTTCTCTTGAAATCCAAACAATTCTGTTGCATTTTTTTGAAAAAATATGGAAATCATAAATAAATCATATATTTCACATTAATTAGTACAGGTATAGCTCATTTAACAAGCCAATGTATTCTTGGGCTTTATACTTTTTATAAAATGGTATCAAAAGTAGAAATTACATGGGTAGAAGAGTGATAAATTCCTGTAACTAGACAACACCCATTGAAATGAATGGAAATTGCCTATAATGTTGATTCAACATGCCACAGTCAGTTTAATGGTTTCTATACTAGTTGATAGAAACCAACAAGATTTTGGTCAAAAATCTTTCATTTTTCTCTCTATGCTTTTTGATTTAATAAAAATAGTTTTAGTAAATTTTCTTTAAAATAAGATTGATCTTACTGAAGTAAACTAAATAGTATATGCACGGGGCTGTAATTTTACACACATTTACAAGTGTGCAAGCCCCACTTTTTTGAGAGCTGGCATGGTTCAGTTTTTTGAATGTTGAACTACAACTGAGAAGACTAGGGTTCAAACTCTTCCTTGGTCATGGAAACCCACTGGGTTACCTTGGGTAAGTCACACACTCTCAGCCTCAGATTTGCCTTTTTGCAAAGGCAAAAAGACAAATCTTGATAAGAAAACCTTATGATAAGCTCATCTTAGGGTCAACATAAGCCAGAAGTGACTTGAAGGCACATAAAAAGCAATCACCCCTATGGTTTACTAGTCGATCTATGTCTGTCTTAGTTCTCATGTCATGGAGAGCAATTACCTGTTGGAAGTCATTTAAGGCTACCCTCCAATTATGACACCCCCACCCCAAAAATACATTAACATCTGAATGACTATGTGGTTATTTTAAGTATTTCTGTTTTTCCTTCCAGCCCATAATGGTTTCTGAGGTGATGAACAAATAAAAATATCTTTCAAACACATCAAAGTAACTCTTTGAGAACATATGAAAGCTTATAAAAACAATCCTTGACCCTCTTTTGAGACAGTTAAGACAGCAATTTCACACAATGACTGCCACATGGAACAGAGCTGTTTTAGCTGCTCATTGGAAGCTTAATATAAGGCCAACGTAATTTTTGGGGGTAGGGTGTTCTATTGCTGAAGCACTGCTAGAGAGAAAGCCCTGGCATATGTACCTAACTTCATGATGTGTTGGGACATGCAACAGGGCCTCTTCTGAAGTCCTCAAATTTCTGGGAGCTTCATATTTTTGGGAGCCTCTTGACCTCAAGTCATTTAGAATTTAATTTGTGAGGTCATCTTGTAAAAACAGAAGAATGGAAATAACCCCAAGAGCCATCTAGTCCAACATTCTACAGGTTGAGGAATCTACTGCTAAAACATCTAAGAGATAGAGTCAGCTAACCCCTCTATAAGCCATAACCACTCCACCTTCCAAAGTATCATAGGATCATAGAACCATAGAGTTGGAAAAGACCCGAAGGGCCATCCAGTCCAACCCCCTGCCATGCAGAAACTCACAATCAAAGAATCCCCGACAGATGGCCATCCAGCCTCTGATTAAAAAACTCCAGAGAAGGAGATTCTACCACACTCCGAAGGATTGTTTCCCACTATTGAACAGTGTGAGGAAATTCTTCCTACTGTTGCGGTGGAACCTCTTTTTCTGCATTCTGTTTCACTGTTGAATAACTCTTATGGTCTTATAGATTTGATAAAGAGAGAGATCTTACCCTCTTTCACATTGTTTTCTACAACAATATGTGTTTCCACCACATGAGCCCATTTCTTGAGATTTGTCCTTGCATGGGGTATTGCTACAGTAACCCTTACGGTCAATGCACACTTCTGGATTGTCATCAATGCATCCATGAACTGAAAAGAGCAAACAGGGTTATTTAACCATGACCTTTACATCATTTGAGAACCTCTGGCACCATTGTCACTCTTCATCTGTCTTCTGCAATACCATAATGTGAATTAGAAAAGTTGTTCTTAAAATGTCCTGACCATAATTATTTTTAGCATATTTCATAAATGTTCAAGGAATTGGAAATTTTCCTTCTTGAGCCACAGTTACCAGAATCATCTAACCAGCATGCTTAAGAAAGTTATGGGATTCTGATAAAAATTGTCCAAAAAAGGTAGATGCCCAAACTCTGGATTTAAACCCACTACAATCAATCACTGTCCAACATCCTACGTTGGGCTTTGTTGTTGTTGTGAACTGCTTCAAGCTTACTTTGACACAAGGTGACACCATGAGTGATCCCTCTCCAAGCCCCCCTGTCCTCAACTGCACTGTTCAGGTGCTTTGTACAACTTGATCAAATCTATCCATCCAGTGCTTGGTCTTCCAATGAGTTATTTTTATTTTCTAGCTGCTTTCTTCACTTTTCAGATCTCACACCCATATATAATGATTAGGAAAACAATGGTTTGGGTTATCCTTACTTTACTGTTTAACTTTATGTCTTTACATTTTAGGATTTTGTCTAATTTTTTGATAGCTGTCCATGCCAGTCATAACCTTCTTTTGTTTTATTGACTGCTATCTCACTTCTATTCAATTATTGATCCAAGGTATGGCAAATCTTTGACTATTTCAAATTTTTGTTTTTTAGACTGAATTTATGTAAATCCTCCACGGTCATTATTTTAGTTTTCTCAATATTCAGCTGTAAACCTACCTTTCTGCTTCCTTCTTTAAGTATAAATCTACACAAACATAATTAGCAGTAGTTCTACCACACCTCTCTACCTCTGAATACCAATTTCATGCTACTGATTTCATATCTGCCAACTTAGTTGTCTATTGTCCTGTTTTGTGTAATAAGAATTCACAATGGCTGTTTCTACAATCAAGGTGAATCTAATGGTGTATTAAAGATACTGACAAATAGCTACATATCACCCAAAACTTTGTAACTGTATATATAATGGTTATACATGTGCACTAATGCAACTGAGTATATCAATTGTGCTGAGAGTGAAAAGGACAAGTGCAGGTGAATATGACACCAGTAGCTATTACTATTATCCCACTAGGGCAATTGTGGGGAAAATGGCCCTTGACGTTCAGTCTAAAAAAACATTAGGTTTTGTTTCTTCAAAGCCAGGGATATTTCAACTGGGGAGATGCAAAAATCAGCCAGTTTGAACAAAAGAGGCCTTAGTGCAGGAATGTTAAACACCAGCAGTGATCCAAACATCTATAAAATCTACACTATTTCACACCAAGCTTTCATCTTTGTATAATCTTCAAAGAGGGACATCTGCCAGCTTGATGGTGCTTCTGTTAAACAGTAGAGTGTCAGAAATTTGTGTTGATCTTATTACATTGCACTCAGTGATCTACTGGTAGATAACAGATCTACCTTGTTTGCACTTGTGGCCCAATGGATTCAATGCAGAGATGTGATTCAAGCTGGGTACTCTCAGAGGTATTCATAGTTTACATAATGTCCAACCAGATCTGAGAACAAAATGGATTTTGAGCTACTACAACTAATGCAGTTTCAATGTATTTACAGCCTATGAAATACTTCCAAAATAGGCCCTCTTCGTGTAGATCATGTGATCTATTGTAGGAGTACAGCTATGCAAATTAAATAAAATAAGTGATTAAACACAGCCAAAGCAACACAGAAATCTATCTGGATGAACCCATTTTTATGAGTGTAGGAACTGAAAGATTTTTTTAAAAAAAATGTGCTTAAAAGTATGTTTTTTTAGCATCTAGATATCCTGATGAGAAGAATCCTGCACTGGTGGGAGTTGTAATTGTTTCAAATTTATCCTGTGCAAAATCTGCACATACTTCATTATGACTTACTGTTTGATCCCAGGCATTTTCATTCAATGAGTGATGCTAACATACAAATGCTAACAGAAACTTCAGGAAATTTCAGAAGGTAATCAGATGGAATAGAAAAGAAGAGAAAACATGTTAAACCTTTTCACTTTAATAATCCCCTGCACGCACACAAACACACACACACACACCCCAGCTCATAAGGGACCTAGAACAACTGCAACAATTTAAGAGTGGATTATCTGGTCCTGATTGCAATACATATTTTCAAACAATGGATATATTTAATGCCAATGATATCCCCAAGGCAAAACTAAAAATATTTCAATGCATTTAAGGCAAGTGTTGAGAACCTGTGACCCTTTGGATAGTGTTGGATAGTGCCTCTCACTAAGCCCAATCAGTATGGTAAATGAAGAGGCAAAATGGAAGCTGAATTCAAAAAAGTCTGTATATCAGTCCTGTATTTAAAGATAACTTTTATTGGAAGGTTTGTTCACTCCAAGATAAAGCACCATAGACAGTGAGATCCACAGCTTTGAATTCACTGGTTCATAATTAACAGCTAGCACTTGGTCATGAAACCCACCGGGTGACCTTAGGCAAGTCACACTCTCTCACCTATAGGGGAAGGATATGGTAAACAACTCTTGCCAGGAACAAATCTTGCCAGGAAAACCCTATCATAGGGTCACCATAAGTTGGAAATGACTTGAAGGCACACAGCAACAACAATTAGCTGGACACATTATACATGTTGTTGGCCTCTGTATGATACAGGATACAATTGCAGACATCTCCATGTTCTGTTCCATGAGTAACTTAACTCTTTTACATCCAGTGTGTCATTTCAATTTCCTAACTATAAAGTATGTTTGAGGGTGGGAAAAGGTAGGATGAGTGATGAAATAATAAATCTGATACTTGAGCATTCATTAATGCACACTACACAATGGGCATTATGCTTTCAAATGCACATGTGCACAAGGGTTATGCAAAAGCCCAACTGAGTAACAAGGCAGCACTGTGCTGCTTTATTCCCATGAGCACAAAGATGCTACAAGAGAAGAAGAACCCAATAATTGGAACTCCAGATCAAATCTGTTGATCAAAAAGTTATTATAGTCCTAGATAGCAACCTCTTTTCACTATTGCCATTCTCTAGTTTTATAACATATGTCTTGATGTTTTAAATACCAGTGCAAAACATACCTGGGGAAAGAAAGATCATCCATGAAAGGGCAGCAATGAATGGGTGGCAGAGCCGCATGCTGTTAACGGATATCTCAAGAAAGACAGCAAGAGAGGAAAACAGTATGAACTAGTGTTCTGTAATGATAATGTGCCATCTAAAAAGTGGAGCCTTCAACTTTTTATATGGTTCTGTGATGTGCTCACAAATTTACATTATACTCTCTGGTGGCAGAAACTCTTGGTACTTTTAAAAAGACTACGTGGTGTGCCAGGAAGAGGAACTGAAGTATGATAGATTAATTTAAGAATATACTCAGGGATCACTGGTTTAGAAATATTCTTTATAAAAACTTCCTTAAATTATATTTTTAATATTGGACCATTGTGGTTCATGTTTTTAATTGAAAAAGGACTAACTGAACAGCCATGTGATAGAGGACCCAAGTCCTGAATAGTTGTGATGATGATATCTGCCATCTTCTCAGGTTTCCCTGTGCTCTCTGAACTTCACTTTCATCAAGGCAGTCATAAAGAGTGGGAAGATTTTTGCCAGAAACAATTTCTAACTTCCTGCATCAATTTGGAAAATCATAAAGCTCCACCTGGCATAGATCCTCTTCCTCCTCCTTTCCCCACATATGCCACCTACCTCTCTGCCAGGGGAGGGTGGGAGGCAGGTAGTATCTATCTGTATTTTTGCATCGGGATATCATCCTTCTGGACCTCCAGGGGACAGGAAGGAGGTTTAGAATGATGACTGGTTCTTCATCTATAGTTGGATATGTCTGGACACACCTCCAACCCTTGGCCACCATTTGGCTGTGGGAAGGTAACTAAGCAGCAAAGAAGTAGGTGGTATGGATAGGTGGCTGGTATTGGAAGAGATGCCAGATAGACCTCACCACAATGACAGAAGGACATAGGAAGGCATAATTTGACATTGTTGTAGTGTGACCATGTCATTTCCAATTTATGGTGACCTTAATGTGACTCTAAGGAAAAGCTTGCTGCTGGCGTTGTTAAATGCCTTGTTTCTGACTTATTCTGACTCTATGGAGGAGCTATCATGGTATTTTCTTGGTAATACTTGTTCAGAGGAAGCTTGCCCTTGCTATCCTTTGACACCAAGAGAATGTGATCTGCCTAAAGTTAACCAGTGGGTTTCCATGGCTGAGTGACATTTGAATCGTGGTCTCCAGAGTTGTAGTCCTGTACTCAAACAACTACATAAACTTGATTCTGTATTTGACATTACACTTGCATAACATCATGGCTTCCCAGTATATTTCATTGAATATAGCATATAAGCATGGTAGTTTCTTTTTTGATGGGGGAGGGCAAGGCACCAGGAGATGTTTGCAGGATTATGGTAGTTATGTGTCCTGATGCATGATCATAGAAACATAGAATCACAGAGTTGGAAGAGACCACAAGGGCCATCCAGTCCAAACCCCTGCCATGCAGGAACTCCCAGTCAAAGCATCCCCATTGACAGATGGCCATCCAGCCTCTGCTTAAAGACCTCCAAGGAATGAGACTCCACTACACTCCGAGGGAGTGTGTTCCACTGTCGAACAGCCCTTACTGTCAGGAAGTTCCTCCTAATGTTGAGGTGAAATCTCTTTTCCTGCAGCTTGCATCCATTGTTCCGCGCTCTAGTCTCTGCAGCAGCAGAAAACAAGCTTGCTACCTCCTCAATATGACATCCCTTCAAATATTTGAACAGGGCTATCATATCATCTCTTAACCTTCTCTTCTCCAGGCTAAACATCCCCAGCTCCCTAAGTCATTCCTCATAGGGCATGGTTTCCAGACCCTTCACCATCTTAGTTGCCCTCCTTTGGACCCGCTCCAGTTTCTCCACATCCTTTTTGAATTGTGGTGCCTAATAACTGAAAGTTATTCACAGTAATTTCTATTTTTCTTTGTCATCCAATAAAATTAATTTAGGACTCAATTTAGCTTTAGAATAGATTGTCACTCCATCCCTTTTAACTTGTTGTAAGGAAGCAAATTCTTTACTGAAATTTTTCTGGACTAGCAAATTGGCATCCTTCTTATTGATTCAGATTTCCTGAAGACAAACAATATCTCAATACTTAAAAATGGCTATCATATCACCTCTTAACCATCCCTTCTCCAGGCTAAACATCCCAGCTAAACAACCCCTGCTCCCTATGTCTCTTCTCATGGGGCATGGTTTCCAGACCCTTCACCATTTTAGTCACCCTCCTCCAGCTTCCCAACATCTTTTTTGAATTGTGGTGCCCAGAACTGCACATAATATTCCAGGGGAGGCCTGACCAAAGCAGAATAGATTGGCACTATTACTTCCCTTGATCTAGACACTATATTTCTATTGATGCAGCCTAAAATTGCATTGGCCTTTTTAGCTGCCACACCGCACTGTTGACTCATGTTCAACTTATGGTCTACTTGGACTCCTAGATCCCTTTCACACATAGTTTCATTCAGCCAGATGTCCCCCATCCTATATCTGTCCATTTCATTTTTGCTTCCTAAGTGCAGTACCTTACATTTCTCCGCATTGAATTTCATTTTGTTAGCGTTAGCCCAGCTTTCTAGTCTATTCAGGTCATTCTGAATTTCAATCCTGTCTTCTGGAGTATTGGCTACTCCTCCTGAAGTAGTACAATCTTGGACATTATTTTCTGTGCAGAAGCATGCTGTTTTATGCACAGGAAATACTGTACCTAGGGACTATTCTGCAGAAAATCCACACTTTTTTGCAGGGAGAACAGCAGTTGCTGCAGAGAAAATAATATTTCCTGTGCAAATTAAATTAAATTAAATTAAATTTTTTAAAAAAGATGCTGTTTTCTGCATACAAAAAAATGTGAATTTTGAGAATAAATCCTGAACTGCAAAACTTCTTGTTAGTCCAGAAGTCTTCAAATCGGGGTTTCCCAAGACCCAAACAACATGTTTTCTGATCATTTTTTAAAAATAATTTTGCTCATTCTCTCCATTAGCAGTGTGAAAGTTCATGAAGATTTCATGTCATTGATCACTTCTCAACAGCTGAGTGTGAAGCATTATCTATCACCCAGTCTACAAAGACATAACAGCATTTCACTCCCTGTAAAAAGCTGCTAGAAATGATATTTTACATAAATTACCTCAGGGAAGTTTTACTGAAGGGATGTAGAAATATCTCTATAATACTTAAGTGTAATTAAATTCCAGATTCAGATGCTACTTTATTAACTGGCATAGAGTCACGGGCTCATATCCCTCCAGATTTTAGACAGCATGTCTACTTTGTGAAAACCAAGCAAAAACCTCTGCATTACCATTACTGTGCACCTGCTACACTGTTGTTGCTTTTTCTGCTGTTTTTTTCCTTTATGATATTTGTGTTGTTGTCTTTGTTCTAACCTTTTCATTACAGTGATGTAAGCAAAGCATTACCTTGCATTTGATAGAGATGAAAAAAAATATTAAAAATATTTGAAAAACGAAAATATTTCTCATGTGTTAGGAAACCTTGATGAACAGAGTCCTGGATGGATGGTGAGCATCATTGACATTTGAGATGTCTTTTTAATGAAAAATTCACATGGTTTTCTTTGTGCTCAGAACACAAAACAGCATATTTTGAGAAGAAAATAAGCTTCCCACACAGAAAATATAATATGAAACCCATTTAATTTCCCTTGTGTTCATAGCAGTTTAGTCCCCCTGAAACCTCCAGCTTACACTGAAGTGCAGCTATATGTTTCTAAAACAAAACAAACAAAAAAATATGTGTTGTGTTTGTTTTTAGACATATGAGATTTTTAGAATTTAGCTTGTATGTATATTCAGAAGGATGAGGCAAGAATTACAGAAATGTAGCACTGCCATGTTCTAAGTATAGTACTTTTATAACATTAAATAACTCCTTAGAACTATCATTAATTGAATAATTATATTTCAGCATGCAAAGGGGCAAATAATAAATAAAGCTATTTTAATGGCTTCTGTATGTAGCTATTATTATTATTATTATTATTATTATTATTAGATCATAAAAATGAGAAAAGTGTAAACAAAACAGAAGCATAAAGTTTTATAAAGTCTGTGAAAAATAAATTATCTCTATTTAGTGTTGAAAAAAATAACATGGTATGTTGCCCACAAGTATTTCCTGGAAGGAATAATTGACAGACACATAATTAAATCAAATCAAATTTTATTTGCATCAAGACAGGGTTCATTGGATTGATAACAAATAGAATACATACCAGCAGAAATGACCAACATACTAATACTAATATCAAAACATCTTAATATTAATATTAAAACAATCATAGAAGAGAATTATAGTTGGAAGAGACTTCAAGAGGCACCCAGTCCAACTTCCTGTCTTGCAGAAAGATACAGTCAAAGCACCCCTGACAGATGGCCATCCAGCCTCTATTTAAAAACCTCCAAAGAAGGAGTCTCCACCACACTTCAAGGGGCTTGTGTTCCCTGTCGAACAGCTCTTACTGTTCGAAAGCTCAATGTTGAGTTAGAATCTATTTTCCTGTAGTTTGCATCCTTTGCTCTGTGCCCTGGTCTCTGGAGCAGCAGAAAATAAGCTTGTCCCATCCTCAATATGACACCCCTTGAAATATTTGAAGAAAGCAACCATATCACATCTTAACCTTCTCATCTCCAGCCTAAATGTTCCCAGCTTCTTAAGTCACTCCTTATAGAGCATGGTTTCTCTGCCTTATTTCTGAAATGTCTCTCTGGTACTAAACTAGATATAAACAGTATAACCGAAAAGCTTTAACTGGTATACAAGATCACTGAATATATTTAACTACATATAGAGTTGGAGTTACAGTACCCCTTTGGGTAGGTTTCAGGACACACCATGGATACCCAAATCTATGGGAGCTCAATGATGCAGTAAAATGGTATCCCTTATAATCTATATTTATTTTTTGGAATTATGTTTTAAAAAAATATTTTCAAGATGTGGTTCATTTAATCTGTGAATACACAAGCTGTGGATACTGAGGCTAACTGTACAGTTATATACATACTGCCCTTGATCACAAAAAGATATAGTTAATCAGTAACACACAAACACACACACATCCTGAAGTGACTAACAGGCAAAACTTTAAAAAACCTAAAAAATATGTGTGTGTGTGTGCGCGCGCGCGCTCACGCACACATAAGAAAAAGAGAGAGAGAGAGAGTTCTGTTTGTTAATAATCATTCTCTCCTCTTCCCCACCTTCCAATGTGGATTTACAACTCAGGATTTGTCTATACCTCTTATTTAATAGAAATTGCTAAAAAAAATTATTGTGACCAAAAATGTTATTATGATGATGGGATCCTCACAACATTCCCAAATCCTTTGTTCAAAACCAGAATTAACTTTATGGTTGCTTACAAATTTGTGGAGGGAAAAGGTGTGTCTGGGTTTTAGGAATCTAGGTTGTAGATTGTAGAAATTCTAATCTCCTCCTTTGAGGGAGGGGGGAACTCTGTGAAGAATTGCAACCCTACTTCATTATAACCTACTCTATGATCCCAGGCATTTTCATTCAATGAATGATGTTAAAATACAAATGATAACACTAATATCAGAATATTCCAGAAGGAATCAGATGGAATGAAAAAGAAGAGAAAATATGTTATACCTTTTACTTTAGCAATCCCTCTCCCCAGCTCATAAGGGACATGGAGTAATTGCAACTATTTAACTGTGGAAAATCTGTTCTTGATTACAACACATATTTGAAAAAGACAATGAATATAATTAGTGCCAAGGATATTCTTAAGGCAAAACTAACAATATTTCAGTAAATTTAAGGCAGGTGTTGAGAACCTGTGACCCTTCGGATGTTTTGGGTCAGTGCCTCTCACTAAGCCCAATCAGTATGGTAAATGATGAGGCAAAATGGAAGCTGAATTCAACAAAGGTTGTCTATTAGTCCTTATTCATCTGCACCTTCACCACTCCGTTTGGTTGCTGCAACAATGGTGCGGATGAAAAAGAGGTGGTGCCAGACTGCCTGTTTTGGGCAGTCTGTAAAGCCCCACTGATTACTGAATTCATTTTAACTATATATAGGCCGCATTCCCACTTACATATAAATCGCTTTGCGATCTGAATTGATCGGCAGCAGAGCGTAGTTCACACTACATTTGTCCCAATCGCCTTTTCTTGCTGAAAAATAAAATAAAATAACCCACTTGTGGTTCACATTGACGAATGAATCAATTCAAAATGGACCTGCTCCAGCCAGATGAAGGGTAAATTTAAATCAATTCCGATCCACTTCTGGTTCATAATTGTGTGGAATTGATTTATCCAAAAAGACACAGAAAAAAAAATCAGTATCAAAAAGGCATGAGTTAAATGGGTCTAGAGCATGGCCCCTCTCTCTGAATCTCTGCAGCAATTCAGTTCAAGTGTGAACCAGGGTCATTTAAACCACTTCAAACTGATTTGCGAATTGGTTTGAAACATAGTGGGAATGAGGCTCTAAAGTTATAGTTGTAGTTTGTGCTGGCTACCAAAATCCTTAAATGCTCAAGTCCCAGTATATACAACAATGCAATAAAAATGTGTCCCTTATATAAAATGGTGAGCTGACTGTATAGTTATATCCATACTGCCTTTGATCCTAGAAGGATATAGTTATTCAATCACACACACACACACACACTGAAGTGACTAACAAACAGAAATTTAAAAATCCATATATGTGTGTATCTGTCCTTTAGTGTCATCTCTCTCTTTCTTTCTTTCTTCTCTCCACCTCCCCACCACCTCTTCCTTTGTGAATTTACAACTCAGTACCTGACTACAGCCTTCATTTTAATCACAATTGTTACATATTTTTGTTATGACCAAAAATGTTAACATGATGATAGAATCACAGTCCACAAAGTGGAGATTTACACAATAGGTATCTGGTTCCCTGGGTGATATATAAATAAAGAACCAATTAATTCTTCATGTGAGTCTCTATAAAACAAAACTACTGTATATGACATGGGCCACAGTTTCTGTGTTTTCAATCCAATTTTGATTCTGAATTGGGATTCTCCTGTCTCAACCTTTGAGTACCATTGAACGAGTCACATTCAAACATATGCAGAAGGCTCTCTTGAATTTTGGGTTTGTTCAGTTATGTAAATAAAAGAGTATGGATTCACAGGCAGATCTCCATCAAGAAGGAAGTCCTCTCAGTATTGTCCAACAGCTATACTTCTTTTGGAAAGGGAAATATAAGAACACAGGGAAGAGTGTCCAGTCGCTATGATATGGGTGCCTTCAAGCTCCATGATTCTGGATTCTGTGACTATCCTTGGTTGCCCTTCCTCATCATAAATTCTAGTGATGTTAATTTCAATTTTATTGATATCTTAGATTCGTTGATTGATCTGTCATCCATCTCTGCTTCCTTGGTTATAATTCCACAATTCAGTGTGGGTAAAGAAGGGCTGGCTTTGGAAAAGTGAATTCCTGGATCCAATGGCAATACTATAACCAGCTAACATGTCACCAGATGGTGTTGACTGAAAATAGAGCACTCCTGATATGGTAGATCTGTGGAAAGACATCTGTATGGTGAGTTCATAGCCAAAATGATATGGTTCTATTACACTGAACAGGGATGGAATGAATAGTCAAAATTCCCAAGTCAAAAAACCAGGTTTCTGGCAGTCAGGAACCCTTTCAGCAAGAATATTAGGCCGATGAGAATCCTGCAACATTTTCTTATAGTGTTAGAATGTCCAAGGTATAGTCAAAGAATCATTATGTGTAGAAAAATGTATTTTTATTGCAAAAACCTTATTTCTGGGCAAAAAACTAATTCCAGTGCAGGAAACCTTTCTCCTCCTCAAAAAATCTATGTAGAACAATTCCCCCAGGACACTTTTGGACATGGGAATATGGGGACAAATGTTCTTTTTCTTTTCTCCTTGTTTCATGTGGTGAAACAAAAATACAATAATTATAAAACTGGTGTCTGGGAACTGGTGTCTTCAGGGTATTAAAGCCTTAAGTGGTTATTGTACTGAATATCAGCTGAGCCTCCATGCTGGCGGATGACAGAGCCAAAGCATTACAAAGGAGAAACAAAGAGAAAATGAATCACTGAAATGGTATTGATGTTGTAACATAAAAACTGATGTAATTTGGCTTCTCAAAGGTAATAATAATCAGATTCATGATGCTCGATACTGTGTGATGCAGTGTGGGGTGAGAGGGAAAAGTAAGAGCAGTTAAAGGAAACAGTTAAAGAACAGTTAAAGAGAACCAGCTAGTGCAACATACTATGTCAAGATACTTACCTAATAAATACACATTCTTGAGTTCCTTTGACAGGGGATTGTATAAGAGAAAATGTCTTTTTCTATGAACCTGTTTTGGGAAAATCCTGGATATTTGGACCATCTAAAAAAGAAAATTGGTTTGAGAGCAAAACTTTTGAGATGAGTCCTTCTTTTAGTCTTTCCAGGAAAAAAAATCCTTACAGAAGACTTTTTTGTCTGCTGCCCATAGACTTTGCAACAATCTGCTGGAAGAGATATGACAGCTGAAAAAGCTGATAGTATTTAAAAGAACATTAAAGACATATCTCTTCTGACAGGCCTACCCAGTCAATTTAAAATCATGATTTTTTTAAATTGGTATATTTTAAAGAACATATTATGTGAGTGTATTTTAGTGGTTTTATAATATTGGATTTCAACTGTTGGTTTTATGTGCTTTCCTTTTTAAATGTGATTTATATTTTAGTATGTTGTACCCCCACCTCCAGCCTTCAAGAGAGGTGGGAAAGCAATCAAATTATTATTATTATTATTATTATTATTATTATTAATTCATTTAGAAAACAGACCAGCATGATCCATCAATGGATAATTGGCAATGCAACAGCTCATAAAAGAGCAGCTGAAATCCTGTTTTTGTCTTATAACAATGGGCCCTTGGTATCCACCGGGGCTTGGTTCCTGGACCTCCAGTGGATACCTAAATCTGTGGATCCTCAAGTCCCATTATATATAGTGACATAGTAAAATGGCAAGCTCAGTGGTATCCCTTATATAAAACACCAAGCTCAAGGTTTATTTTTTGGTGTGTGTGTCTGTGTGTGTGTGTGTGTGTGTCTGTGTATTCTCAAGCTGTAAATGGTTGAATCCATGGATCTGGAAGCTGTGGATACAGAGAGCTGTCTAAAGATACATCTTTTGAAGTGACTGGACATGTTTATCCATGTGGTATCTCTTCATGTCAAACAAGTATGCAGAAGTAGAGCTACACATTTGGTGCCACTGTGTGTGCAGATGAGTGGTTGTACATTCAGTTGCAAATTCACATGCCCATCCAAATATGGAATATTGTTATCCAATCGCCATGCATTTTGCATTTAGTATGCTCTGGTCTCCGGAAAGTAATTGGTCAATGGACTAATTCTATTCTATTCCATTCTATGTAACACAAGCATTGTTGTTGTTGTTGTTTATTTCCCACTTTTCTTCCAAAATTGGGACTTACAGTGGCATACAGTTTTAAAAGAACGACATATGACTGAACATCTGAGCTGAACCTATTATCTCATGCCCATGCCCACAATGTTTTGAATATAAATTGACATTCTAACACACAACCAGATTATGTAGGTCTGTCGCTGGATTCTCCATTTCAAACATATATCTGAGGAAGTAGGCCAAAATCTACCAACTACTTGTAGTAGAAGAATCTACTATAGCCTAGAAAGACTAGGTCGGCTGTGTTACCCAGAGGACCTTCTCTTCAACCGCTCCCAGATTATGGAATGGCCTGCCGGAGGAGATCGGTCATATTACCAGCTTCTACAGCTTTTAAAAGGCTGTCAAGATGGATCTCTTCCGGCAGGCCTTCCCTGGATAGCAACCCAGCCACCAAGCAAATTGACTTCCACTGTAAACACCCTGTAACCCCACCCACCTATCTCTGATTAGTTTATTTTAATGGATGGTTTTAATGTTAAATGTGTTTAATTGATGTTTTAGGAGAGGGAGGGAATAAGTGAATAAGTGGGATATTGTTGTATTGGATGGATTTTTATTCTAAGTCTCCTAGATCCTGATGGAGAGGTGGGGTAAAAATAAAGGTTTATTATTTATTATGTATTACTGTCTTTCAGTTAATCTCCAAGGTAGTACAAAATCCCTTTGCATGCTAATATATAGTAGAACACAACATCCTGAATGTCACTCAGCTTAGTTACTAAAAACACAAAAAGTGACCATTAAAATGAAAGAGTTCTGAATTATACTTAATAAAATACAACTACAAATATTTAAAATAAAAAAATACAGATACTTTATAAAATACAATTGAAAAACTATTTATAAATTATTCTAACTGAAATAGTAGGCAGTAGCAGCCACCTGTTTCATCCGGTAATTTTTTGGAAAGAACTGCTTAATAATGTTGAAATACTGCAACTAATCTAAGTGATGTTCAGTATGTTGTGTTCTGTATATATGCTGTGTGTTATGTGTTGATTTTATGAACCTTGTGGGGCTTTTAAATACTTTTAATAAAAACAACAAAAAAGGAAAGCTATTGGTCATTGGGAGGTATGTGTGGATTCAATTTGCAGGTCTGATTACTGAGGAACATACCTCTGAGGAAATCCTATTGTGAGAAGGGAAATGTGTCAAACATCAGGAGTAGCATTCCCATTCACAGATAGATTTACTCCAGCTTTCTGAGATGTACAGCATGTTGATGAGAGATATTAAAGATTATTAAAACCACAAACCTTATGGTCACAACAGTCATCCTGGTTCCTCTTGCATCAGATTTTTTCTTTTGCCAAGGATTCAGGTCATTCTTGGAGTCATCTTTCTTTGAAGAGTTGCCATCCACTGGACCTCCTCTGTTCTTGGAGTCATCTTTCTTTGTAGAGTTGTCATCCCCTGGACCTCCTCTGTTCTTGGAGTCATCTTTCTTTGTAGAGTTGTCATCCAATGGACCTCCTTTGTTCTTGGAGTCATCTTTCTTTTTAGATTTGCCATCCCTTGGACCTCCTCTGTTCTTGGAGTCATCTTTCTTTGTAGTGTTGTCATCCCCTGGACCTCCTCTGTTCTTGGAGTCATTGTTCATTTTAGATTTATCATCCCTTGGACCTCCTCTGTTCTTGGAGTCATCTTTCTTTGCAGTGTTGTCATCCCCTGGACCTCCTCTGTTCTTGGAGTCATCGTTCTTTGTAGAGTTGTCATTCAATGGACCTCCTTTGTTCTTGGAGTCATTTTTCTTTTTAGATTTGTCATCCCTTGGACCTCCTCTGTTCTTAGAGTCATCTTTCTTTTTGGCATCTTTATTAGAAGAGTCATCATCCCATATGCCTCCTCTGTTGAGGAAAACAGTGAACGATTTTAGATGAAATGATTTTAAATGATAATGGTCCCCCCCCCCCAACACACACAACCCACTTGGGGATTCTTTCTTTTCTTTGGCAACCTGTGGTTGCTCATCTCATGCAATATAGCTGCAGTGGACTACAGAACACCTTTAGATATCTTTGTCATGGTCAGCCAAGAGATGGAACCGGAGGATGAGGAGGAGGATATGCCTCCTCAGGTGCAAAAGGAGTTGGAGGCTTGCAGGAAAACAATCTGCAGATAAGTCACAGCTGGCAACAGGGAGGGTGTCTTCTTTTTAAACACCTGTGGGACAACATCCGTTTGCCAGAACTTATTGCAAGTTCCTTTGGTGTGATTGCTTGCCGGCACTGGCTCCGTGTTTCTTGAACTCTTGTTTACCTTGACCCTACGACTTTGGAATGAACTGGACTATTGCTGCCTTCTCCTTGCCCTGACCTTGGACCGAACTGATTTCTGTGACTTCTCCAGTCCTGACTCTAGCTTGCCTTCTGGTTTACCGTTTAGGACAATACTAAGGTCTATAGAATTCCTCTCAGCTGCAGAGCTAGTTCCTTGCTGAGCCCTTCTTATCGGCATATGTTTGTGTGTGATGGCCACAGTCCAGGACAATCTTTTGCCTGCAACTCCCTTTTGGAGTCCCACAATGTATTGCACTTAAATATTACTGGCAAGATATATTGCTGAAGTTAGTTTGGAGTTCTAATCAACATTCTTCCATACAAAATATTCCCCAGGTTACAGCCTGTGTGTACACATGTATTGTTGTGTGTCTTCAAGCCATTTCCAATTTATGGTGATTTTAAGGTGAAGTTTTGGGAGGCTGACTTACCCAAGGTCACCCAGTGTGTTTCCATGGCTGAGCAGGAAAATCAAATCCTAGTGTCATAGTTCAATATTCAAACTAACTCACCTTGCTACCTCCCCCTCCTCTCTCATTTTCTATTCCACCATTCTCCTGGCATTCTATGCTTCTATGTAATCCAAAGTGGTTTACAACACAGATTAAAACCCATTTTAAAATGTTATAATATACTTTAAAAATAATAATTCAATAAGCAAGACAATGAAAAGCACTACTTTAAAATAGTTTCAAACTCATATAAAAACTAATAAAGAATATAAAACTACAACACCCTCATTTAAAAAAAAATACTTGAACCATAACCTTCAAGATGCTGATATACTCCTTTTCTCTCTGAATTTTTACACTGAAAGGGACTTACATGTCTACCTCCTTGAATGCTCAGTACCCCCCCCCCCCGCACTTGCAATTGTAACACAAGGAAAGGAAATTTTCACACCTGAATCAGTGTTTCATTTGAGATGGGTTCCCCCCCCCCCCCCCCCAGAAAGAGATAGATAAGGAGACAGGTCTTACGATCGACTACAGCAATTGAGGCCTGCACCACATGATCCGAGTTCATGAGAAGTTTTCTTGCATGGCTTCCTGCTACAAAAGCCTCTACGCCCCATACACTCTTCTGGAGTATCTTGGCTGCAAGAAATGGCATAAACTGGCAAGAGAAAATGAGTTAAATTAGAACATGTCTTCATTTCTGTATCTCTTTTGATCTCTTACTTTTCAGTACTAGGATTTGAAATAGAAGGACTTGGGCATACCTTTTCACGGAGGTGTGTTGTGATTCCCTTTCTTTGGGGTATCGAATCTATGTTGGGTTTCACAAAAGTGATCTAAAAATATCCTAGGAGTTCAGAACCTTGGGTAGTTGTTTAAAAAGCCTGAGTAACTCCCATAATGCTCAGTTTGGATGCACCAGTCCAAGGTAATATTGCCACTGGCTACATCTTGCAAAGAATAATGAAAATACTTAACAAACAGATCATTTTTAATGTCCAAGTACTCAAAGGCATTTTGTTCTCAAATTTATTACAACTGAGAGTCAGGTGATATTGACTTACAGGTCAATGGGGTGAATCTTCTAGTCTGAGCAAAGTGATGAACCTTTTCACCAAAATAGGTTCAGCATGTTGAACAGTTTCTCTAAGGCTTGGACTAAAAGCCTGGGGAAGATTTAGCACCCTATTCACATGGAAACCACCACTCACTACTATTACCATTTTTGTTGAGACACTTTTCTAGAAGATAAATTGAGTGTAGAAGTGAATTTAGTCCCAGAGCCTCTGTAGCTGGTTCATGAGCCACTTGCTAAGCCACTGCACTATGTGAGTATACATAAGTGGAGTTTCACCTCTAATAAATCAAGGATGGACAGATGTTGTATGTTCTGAGCCCCAATAATGCAAACAGTGTATTGTGGATTTGAATTATATTCTTCATTACTTCTTTTTTTCCCCAAAGGACACAATGAGTTATTTTCACAATTTTCTTCCTATTGCAAGAGAAACTTTGAAAACCATGCTGTCATCAAAACTTATTCACTGTTCAGGACTTATCCAGGGCAAAAATGGCACTTAGGTCCAAAACTTACTGCAGAAATAATCCGGGTTGACATCACTTTAACTGCCCTGACTCAATGATAGGGCAATCTAGGAACTGTAGTTTTGTGGGACATTTACTTTGGTGCCACAATGAATTACAATTCCCTACCACTAAGACAGGACAGCTAAAGCAGTCTTAAACTCGATTATTTCTGCAGTATGTTTTGGACCATGGTTATTTTGTAGAGAAGAAAAGCAGTTTAAGTGCAGGAGACAACATTTTCTGCCCATTTTTATTTCTTGTTCAGAAAATGCTGAGAATATTGTTTTCTATATGGGTCAACCACGTGCAAATTTTTAGCAGAATAAATCCTTAATCATAGTGCTTTCTGCTCAGGCAACAGAAATTTCTATGCAGAAATTTTGTTTTATGTGCAGAAAATGTTGTTTTAGATGTGAATTTTGTACACAATAAGTCTTGAACATCAAAAAAAAAAAATCTTACCAGTCCAGGATTCATCTTATCAAAGCTTCTTTTTTAATGTTGAAAAAATGTGTTTTTCCCACCTTTTTCTGAACATTTTTGAATATTCTTGCCATCTCTTGTTCAGGTGCATTAGTGTACCATTATTATATCAAAATAAAAATGTTCTATCAGTTTGGGAAGTCTATTGCTTATAAGTAGAAAACATTTTACATTCTAGGATATTTATAGGCATTCTTAAATTATCAATTCTGTCATAGTCAGCTGTGAGGGGGAGGACTCAGAGGATGATAAGGAGGACTTAGACCCTCAGGTACAGGTGCCACCTCTGGTTGAGACAGGCCCCAGCTCTGCTCTACCAGGTCCTAGTTCTGCCCTGCCAGCTCCTGTAGATGTGGCCCAGCCAGGACCCAGCTCTACTGTCCCAGCACCAGTAGAGTCTGGGACTTGGCAGCTTAGTCTGGCCCCAGTAGTAGGGCAGGACTCAGAAGATATAGTGGAAAATGTTTAGGTCCCTGCCTTTACTCAGATGAGAGCTGAAAAGCAGGGCTTGAGAAGGTTAAAGAGACTTGCAGAGAGAGCCTCATCAGGCAGGCAGCAGCTGTGATCAGGGAGTTATTTATAACAGGTGGCAAATGCTGAGGACTCTTGTCAGAGACTATTAGTTCTCCTAAGAGAAGGCTGCTTGGTATCTGACTCCTAGACCCCGTATCAGACCTGCTGACCACCCTTCTGGCTTTTCTGACCTCGGACTGGACTGATATCTTGGTAACCCTGAACCTTGGACTGTTTTTGGCTTACTCTCTTTTGGACTATGTTTGGTTGTTTTTGCTAAAGGTACTGCCTCAGCATCTTGCTGTATATCTTTTGCCAAGGACTCTCTTGTCAGCTGTGTGAGTGGGTGTTGGCAGCTTTCCCAGACAAATTCTCAGCTTGATTCTGAATTTCCTCAGTATCTCACATTCCCAGTCAAAGGACAGCTTTGGGTAGTATGAGTGAGATGAAGAAAAACTTTATATATCTGACTATATCTCATGTGCTCAGGTATGGGAATCAGGTGAAGTAATCTCACCTCTTCATTTTCTCCATATTTCACCCCTACCCCCCACAAGCTGTTCTTACCTGATTATATCCTGATTCATAGGGCCTGAATACCCCCCCCCCCCAAAAAACCCACTCTAGATCCTATCTGATTTTGGAAGCTAAGTGAATTCAATTCTGGTTAGTACATGGACAGAAGGCCACAAACTAATAACAGGTGCTGTAGGCTACATTTCAGAGAAAAGAACTGGCAAAACCATCTGAATATTCCTTGCTTAAGATAATCCTATGCAGTTTATGGGGCCACCATAAATCAACAGGTGACAAAGACACAAACACATTCTAATTCATATGCCTCAATACTGGCAAGAATATAGGGTACTATATATCTGAGTATTAAGATCTGGACAAAACTAGAGTTAGATTATTGTGAACTATTGTCACTACGAAGTAATGACATGACTACTTTTTAGGTTTATTAATATTTTTTTGGTCATCAAGAAAACAAACCTTTGGAAGGCCAAATCTGGCCAATAGACTGCAAATTGGACAAACCATCCTCATTTCACCACAATCATTTTTCAGTTCTGTAATTGAAGTTCGACTATCTTGAGTGTTTGTAATCTCAATGTGTGCCTTACCTGGTGAATCCAAATGCATCCACAAAATGGCAGCAATGAGAAGACAGAATATATGCATGCTGGGTCTTGATTGAGATCTTAAGGAGGATAGAAATGAAAATAGTGTACTATGGGAATTCCATCTCCTTTCAAATACTCACCTATTTATAGAAGTTATAAGTTACTTGTGCATATCAACCTTAGGGATTCAATGTTGGTGATGTACAAAACTCTTGGACCATTACTTCTGAAGGGATCATTGTGTCTCAGATAGAGGAACTAAACAACAGTACATTAACTTAAGAATATTCTGTGAGTTCATTGGTTTAGAAATCATGGATGACATCCTGTTGGGTAAATTCATCATAAAGGTTAATGTAGCAAAATGTTTATATTCTTAGGAGGGAAGCAGAGATGTAACTATGTTTCAAAGTCCATGCACAAACAGGGCCAACAACGTCTCTGTTGCACAACAGTCCTAATATATGATAGGTCTGATGCAGAATGTAACTGAAAGCCTGTGTCTTGATGGGACACATTGTGCATTTGGATACATTATGGAATGGAAGTCCCCATTGTCCAACATAAAATCTTGCACAGTACCTCCTTGTGTATTCATTACAGTTCATTAGCATGGATACATATTGTCCTGTTTTGTCATTGGGAAACTAGCCAGACTCCCAGTATGAATGTTTTATGAAGTCCAAGCTGACCAAGACATCAATTGACTCAAAGGACATGCTAGTATCCTGGAGGAAGATCATGAAATATATCATGTTAGTGATGTATCTCAGTCATTGTAAAGTTATTCATCATAGCCTCTGATACTGGATCTTAACCATTGCACGCACACACATACTCTCTCTCTTTCTTTGTTTTTGTATGTTTGTTGTTGTTATCTGCCCTCGAGTTGTCACCAGCTCATGGTGACTCTATGGATGAGACACTTCCAAGACACCTTGTCCTCTAATGTTCTGCTTAGGTTCTGCAAACTTAGACCTACCTGAGTCAAGCCATCTGGTGTGTGCTCTTCCTCTCTTTCTACTACCCTCTACCTTCCCTAGCATTATTGTCTTTTCTTTTGATGTGGCCAAAATACAACAGCCTCAACTGGAACATTTTGGTTTCCAAGGAGATTTCAGGCTTGATCTGTTTAAGCACCCATTTGTTTGTCTTTTTGGCTCTCCGTGGTATCCTCAACACTCTTCTCCAGCACCACATCTCAAATGATTCAATTTATCTTCCTGTCCACTTTCTTCATTGTCTAGTTATTACATTTATACATAGTGATGGGGAATACAAGGGACTGGATTATTCTAAATTTAGTGTACTGGTGTATATCTTTACCTTTTACCCCTTCCCTCCATACCATCTGACATCATCTGGCCTAGAAGGGAGTGAAAGGCAGGCCCAGCTCTATCGGGCCTGGCCTCAGTTAAGAAGAAGAGCCCTCCCTCCAGTCCATCTGCCTTGGTCCAGGCCTCAGAGAGAGTGAAGAACCACTGGATTTCATCCCCTTCCCCACCACTATTTGCTTCTCCTTTTGTGTCATGTCTTTTTACATTGTAAGCCTGAAGGTAGGGAACCATCTGAATAACTATCTGTAAGCCACTTTGAGAGCCTTTAGGGATGAAGAGTGGGGTATAAATACTATAAATAAATAGAGAGCTTGTACCACCTTTGAGGATAACTGAAGGGAAGGAGTGTTAGGCATTGAAGCCAGTCGATGAAATGTACAGATGTGCACAAAAGGAAACCAGGAATCTTGGGCATAATTGTCTGCAGCTGAAGGCTGGAACAGCAGACAGTGTTCAAGGTCAGATATGTGCTTGATTGCACGTAAGCCTGGGTAACATCAAAAGTCTTCCTGTCTGAGGGGACAACATTGTTGGTGGCACAAGGAAAGAGTCACCAGAAGAGGAGGGGTTTGTGACCGCATGGCACAAATCTATAAATAGCCTGCACACTGCAGTGTGGGTTGTTGGGTAGTCGGAGTGGATAGATGGTTGGAGAGTTTTGTTGGACGGGCGTGTATATACTTGTAAATATAGCAACTTTAAGAATAAACACCTCTGAGGAGAGAGATTTGGCTCCAGTCTGTTTCATCAGCAGCAGGCAGGAGGAATTCCTGATAAAGCCGAACAGCTCCAAGGTCGCCGGTAGTTCCGAAGGCATCGGAGATTGCTTTACCTGTGCATCTGCTTGTTTACATCAACAAGGGTTATGGGCCCAGATCGTTATCTGATAAGGCATCTCCGTTTGTGCTGAAGAGTTCAACTGGCTGTGTGAAAGAGGTACTTTGTTGCTGTGTTGTGCTGTCAGTGCCGGAAGGCTGGATGGTAAGATTTTTGGACTGTTGTCTGTGTCTTATCACAATTGACAGTAGAAGCTGGGAAAACTGCCAGGACTCTATCTTTACACTTCTTAATGATGGAGGCAGCTAAATTTCCCAAACTAGACGAAACTAATTATGCAGCTTGGAGTTCCTATTGTGAGGCTTTGCTGGTCAGAGAAGGACTGTGGGATGTTGTTGAGAGAGGACCCACAGCAGATACTCTTGACCGAGATAAGAGAGCAAGAGCTACAATTTTGCTTACAATCACGCCGTCGCAGATCAACCATGTCCGGGAGAAAAGAACCTCAAAGGCAGTTTGGGATGCTTTGAGGGAGATTCACCAATCTAAAACAGCTCTGTCAAGAATGATTTGGTGT
This sequence comes from Urosaurus nigricauda, assembly GCA_034509955.1. Classification (NCBI taxonomy): domain Eukaryota; kingdom Metazoa; phylum Chordata; class Lepidosauria; order Squamata; family Phrynosomatidae; genus Urosaurus; species Urosaurus nigricauda. The sequence continues at coordinate 372,044,476 of JAOEGL010000001.1, read as the reverse complement.
AGGAGACTGTATGCCTGCAAAATGCAGAAAGGACAATCGCCAGAGAAGCATCTGGAGATCATGGCTGATTTGTTCAGCCAGGTGCAGATGAGAGGTGTCGTCCTTGCATCTGAGCAGAAAGCATACATCCTGCTTGGGAGTCTTTCTGATGATTTTGAGAATATTCTGTGGAGTCTTCAGTGTTTTGATGAATCACAGATTACTGCGGAGCTGGTGGCTGCACGTGTCTTGGAAGAGAGCCAACGTCGGCAGTACGAGGCAGGGCTCCAGAGGCAGCATGCAGTACCAAGACAAACACACCCAACCGAGGCTTTCAAGGAGCTGCAACCGGAGAAGGCAGCTGTGTCCAGGGAGAGAAAGTGTTTCCACTGTGGGAAGCCAGGCCATCTCAAGAAGGACTGTAGAAAGCTGGCAGCAGCAAGGAAACAACAGCCTAAAGATCCTGTGAGCAGGAAAGGTGTTGTTGCTGTGGTAAAGAACAATGACTATAAAGCCCATCAGGCCGTAGACCCCATTTGGTTATTAGATTCCGGAGCATCGTCGCATATGATTAATTGTGATAGGCTCCTGAAAGATAAGGTGCCATCTAATGTACATTCAGTTGCTTTGGCTGATGGTGCATCAAGGGAGGCAAAAGTGATGGGAACTGTGTTTATCCCAAGTTTTGGAAAGGACTTTTCAAATGTTTTGTGTGTTCCTAAGTTGCAAAACTGTTTGGTTAGTGTGTCTGAATTAACCACCAGTGGGTATGCATTGAGTTTCAAAGGGGATGATTGTACTATTAGCATAAATGACCAAGTTTGTGCTAAAGCAATCAAAAGAGACAAAATGTACTATATGGTTGACAAGGCAGAATGTTCAGTAGTCAACAATGTGCCTTTGCACTTAGACTGTGCTCATTACTACCATAGAGTCATGGGACATACAAGCTTCACAAGTTTGGGGAAGCTGGGGGAAGTGTGTCCAGAATTTAAAATGTCCACTTGTTCAAACCACCTGGATTGTTCAGTTTGCAGCAGGATAAAGCTGAAGGCTTTTCCTGTGGCCAAACGCAGCAAATGCACCACACAAAGACCTTTTCAGGTTGTGCATGCTGATTTGGCTGGTCCTTTGGCCAAAACTATGGGCAAAAATCAGTACTTCATGGTCATTGTGGATCGTCACACACGGTTTTCGTATGTGATGCTCATGAAGGAAAAGAGTGAAGCTGCTGAACACATCAAAAATTGGGTCAATATGATTGAAAGGGAGTTTGAATACAAAGTAGGATCTTTGGTTACAGATAGAGGTGGAGAATTCCTATCCAATAACCTGAAAAATTGGTTGAGGAGGAAAGGGATCCGCCACAACACGACGAACGCGGCTGTTCCCCAGGAGAATGGCTTAGCGGAGAGACACATTGGAGTCTTAAAGCAAATAAAAGATTGCATGATGCTCGATGCAGAAGCACCAGAGCAGCTTTGGGGGGAAGCAATTTTGACAGCAAACCATGTTGCCAATCGCACTTGGAATTCTTTTGTAAAGAAAACTCCATATCACATGCTGTATGGGAGACCACCAAATCTCAAATACCTGAGAGTTTTTGGGCAGTATGCAAATGTGTATGTGCCTGCAAACTTCAGGAAAAAGGGGGATCCTAAATGGAGAAGGTTGATGTTTGTGGGGTATTCTGGGAACAGCTATAGATTTTATGTAGGTCATGGGGAAATCTTGCTGTCCAGAAGTGCCAACTTTGAAAAACATTCAGGTTGGGAAAAGCTCCATGCCAACAAAGAGGTTTTTCTCAAGCTGGGGCAGAGTGACATAGGTACTGGAAATGGAGGGGTGCTAAAACAAGAAGCATCTACTGAAAGTGAACCCAGTACTTCTGCACACCATCACACACAAACACATCCAACTTTGCACTCACCAGCCACTACACAAAAGTTTGAAAAGGTGATCATGAAAGACACAGAGGTGCAAACTAGTTCTGACAGTGAGGATGAAAAAGGCAGAACAAAAGTGATTGTGCCAAGGAGAACTCAAAGGGTGAGGAGACCTCCTGATAGATTCGTAGTGCAGGGTGCAAGAGCTTGTTCAGTAATGGCAGATGAGCCAGAGAGTTTTGAGGAATTGCAGTCATATCCTAAGGAGGAGCAGGAGAAATGGTTTTCTGCCATGGATCAGGAGTACTTGTCTTTACTAGAAAAGGAAGTGTTTGAGATTGTGGAGAGGCCTAAGAACCACAAGGTTGTAGGTTGCAAATGGGTTTTCAAGAGGAAGGAAATGCCGGATGGAACCCATAGATACAAGGCAAGACTGGTTGCAAAAGGTTTTTCGCAGCAGAGGTTTGAAAATTTTGACAAAACTTTTTCACCTACTGCAAAGCCAGAAAGTTTAAGGCTGGTATTAGCTTTAGCAGCTAGGAAGAATCAAGTAGTGAGACACTTTGATTTTGAAACTGCATATTTGAATGCTCATCTTGGTGAGGAGGTTTTTATGGAACAACCTTTAGGTTTTGACAAGGACAGGGATGGAAAGGTTTACAAGTTGAAAAAGGCATTGTACGGTTTGAAACAGAGTGCACGTTGCTGGAACCTTTGCATTCATGAAGAGTTGGTCAAACTGGGATACAAACGCAGCATTGCGGATGCGTGCGTGTATACAAAAGGTGATGTGACCGTAGTGATTTACGTTGATGACTTGTGTGTCGCAGCGAAGTCAGAGAGGGAAATTACATCAGTTCAGAAAGAGTTGTCTAAGAGGTTTAAGCTCAAGGATTTGGGAAATCTCAAGACTTACTTAGGGATTGAAGTTCAGTGGACTGAGGATGGCAGGTGTTTGTTGAGCCAACAGAAAAAGATTGAAAGACTGATTGAAAAATGTGGCTTGCAGAATGCAAAAGTTGTAAAGAGTCCAATGACTTCTGGAACTTCTAGTGCAGAATCATCAAAGGAATTTGAGAATCCAGAATTGTTCAGAAGTGTAGTAGGTAGCTTGATGTTCATTGCAAACAACACTAGGCCAGACATTTCGTTTGCTGTTGGAGTATTTAGCAGAAAAGTAAGTGTTCCAAAAGTAGAAGACTGGACTAGAGTGAAACATGTGCTGAGATACTTGAAAGGAACCAAAGAAAGAAAGTTGGTGATACAGGGCAGTGAACAACAGCTGGATTGTTATGTGGACAGTTCATTCGCATCAGAATTGCACGACAGAAAGTCAGTGTCAGGTTTGCTTGTAAGATTTGCTGGTAGTCCAATAATTTGGCGAAGCAGGAAGCAAAACTGTGTGGCTTTAAGTACTACAGAAGCAGAATTTGCAGCATTGTCTGAAATTGCAGGAGAGATCCAGTGGATAAGGCAATTGCTTGTGGATTTGGGAGAAAAGTGTGAAGAGCCTACTGTGGTCCATGAGGATTCACAATCATGTATTGCAATGTCTGAAGCTGAGAACTTGAAGTGTAGGACAAAGTACATTGGTGTGAGGTATCAGAATGTGAGAGAGATGGTTCAAAACAGAATCATAAATCTGGAGTACATTGACACCAGGGACAACATTGCTGATGTTCTCACAAAAGCTTTGCCAATTGAAAGGCATGAACAACTATCATGTTTGATAGGCATGGCACAATAAACACAGAGTTTGGCTGTTCAACAAATGTAAACATTGGAAGATGGCAAACACATATGTGGCAAAAAGATACACATCTGTACATTTTGGAGGGGCATGTTAGGCATTGAAGCCAGTCGATGAAATGTACAGATGTGCACAAAAGGAAACCAGGAATCTTGGGCATAATTGTCTGCAGCTGAAGGCTGGAACAGCAGACAGTGTTCAAGGTCAGATATGTGCTTGATTGCACGTAAGCCTGGGTAACATCAAAAGTCTTCCTGTCTGAGGGGACAACATTGTTGGTGGCACAAGGAAAGAGTCACCAGAAGAGGAGGGGTTTGTGACCGCATGGCACAAATCTATAAATAGCCTGCACACTGCAGTGTGGGTTGTTGGGTAGTCGGAGTGGATAGATGGTTGGAGAGTTTTGTTGGACGGGCGTGTATATACTTGTAAATATAGCAACTTTAAGAATAAACACCTCTGAGGAGAGAGATTTGGCTCCAGTCTGTTTCATCAGCAGCAGGCAGGAGGAATTCCTGATAAAGCCGAACAGCTCCAAGGTCGCCGGTAGTTCCGAAGGCATCGGAGATTGCTTTACCTGTGCATCTGCTTGTTTACATCAACAAGGAGTTGGCAGCATGAGCTTTAGTAGACTTAAGTCTATTTCCACAGATGCATGTGGACATCTGAGGAGGTAGACTTCAGTCTACGAAAAGCTCATGCTACCAACTTCTTTCCTTGAGTTAGCCTCAAAGGGGGTGCAAAATATCTCTGCACACTGATTCTATAGACTAACACAATTATATCTTTGAATTTTACTCTTTAGGGTCTTTCCTATTTCTTTCATAGTTGCCCTTCACATTCCTAGTCATCTTTTGATTTCTTGACAGCAGTTCCTGTTCTGATCAATCTTTGATCCTAGGTATGGGAACTCTAACTAGTTCAATTTCCTCATTGTCTAGTGTGAATTTATGTATTTCTTCTGTGGCCATTATTTTTTTCTTTATGTTCAGCATTTAGCCTGCCTTTGCACCTTTTTTTCTCTAACATGCACACATAAACACACAAACATAGATATCAAACACACTTGTTTATAATTTAGGTTTGCATGCATATTCATAGCTTGTAGGTACAGTGCAGTGTATTTGGTAGAAGTGGATTCTACTGTGCTTCCTTATTAGTATGGCTATGTGAGATATTGGTCAAAATCCTATATCTAGGTCAAACAGCATAAATCTGTACAAGCAGTTTTATATCAAGTCTGCTATACAAACCTTGTGTTGAATGGCAATATGATTCAGCTGAACCAAGACACCATTAATCCAACTTAATGCACAAGAAATTCATGTGCACATTCATATGAAATGTGTTCCCATGTGCACTGTGCAGTTAATACCCATGAATAATGTGCAGATAATGTGCACCCAAGTATATGTTTTCTTTAAAAAATAAAATTTGTTTTACAGCAATTAAATAAAATTTTATTTACCTTCAGAAGGGATCTCATTTATTCATTATATATGCTTCCCCTTGGATTTCTTATTTCTTATTTCACACTGGACTATTGTAATAGCCTACAGCAGGTTTGCCTTCCTGGTCTCTTACTTTTCTGGTTTTAATCTACAACAGTACTTTTTGGGTTGTCTTAAATATCCTGAAATACTCACATATCTCTTCCTCTTGTAGATCCGTCCACTTCTTATCAATTTGGGCCAGGACTCATTACAAGCCTCTCCCCCTGGTATTTAGAAGTTGTATGCTTTAACCTCTCCAAGTATCTGTCAGCTTGACTAGTATGATACGTACCATCTAGGGAATTTAGGATCTACAAGCAAAGGATTATTGGCTGTCCCACCAACACGTATGGCTCTACTAGGGCTGTGACCCTTTCAAAATCTGGCTCCACATTTATGGAACATATTTATTTGCACATCTAGCTGGAGAAGGAACTTACCTGCTTTTATAAAGGGTTGAAGACCTTCCTCTTCATTCACCAGATTTCTGAGTTGCTGACTGTGCCTAAGGTTGCTGAGATGGGTAGTGTCTGATAAGGAGTTTGTTTTAGTATATTAGCATATTATTTTATAGGAATGATTTTTATCATTCATTTTTGATTATATTTATTTGATGTTATGCCCTTTGGTGAAAAGGGCATTATAAATAAATGTTGTTGCTGTTACTGTTATTGTTGTTGTGACTGTTGTTAAATATTTTTATTCAAAACACAGTTCAAACATATAAAACCTCCATACATTAACTACAATTGTCCATATGATTATCACATAATTCATGTCAATTACTTATCAATATGTCATCTAAACCCCAATCATCTACAAATTATCTCCTATCCACTGTCTACACCATCTATCATTTCCTCATCTTTAATACTCTCTCTTCTACCACTTCACATTTGAAAACCTTCTAATACCTGCTACCCTCCTATCCTTCTTATACACTTCTCTATCCATCTATCCAGATAAGACAGAGGTGCTCCTGGTCAGCCAGAAGGCAGATCAGGGAATAGGGGTCCAGGCTGTATTAGATGGGGTCACAGTCCCTCTCAAGACTCAAGTTCGCAGTTTGTGGGTACTGTTGAACCTGCAATGACCAGGAGTGCTTTTGCACATTTAAAATTTGTGCGCCAAATGCTCCCGTTTCTTGAGACACCGGATCTGGCCTGAGTGGTACATGTCTTGGTTACATCTGTATCTAGAACCATTTCAAACCAGCTTCAGGAGGGGATACGGAGTCGAGACAGCCATGGTCGCCTCAGTCGGTGATCTCCGTCTGGGCATCGACAGGGGACGTGTGACCCTGTTGGTGCTCTTGGACATCTCAGCGGCATTCGATACCATAGGCCACGGTATCCTTCTGGAACGCCTGAAGAGGATAGGAATCGGAGGCATTGTTTTGCAGTGGTTCTGTTCCTACCTCTCAGGCAGGTTCCAGATGGTGAACCTGGAAGACAGTTGCTTTTGTAAAAGAGAGCTGACTTCGGGCATTCCTCAGGACACCATTCTGTCTCCCATGCTATTTAACATTTACATGAAGCCGCTGGGAGAGATCATCTGGAGACATGGGGCGCAGTGTCATCAATATGCTGATGACACTCAAATATCTCTCTCCATGTCTCTGACTGCTGCAGTGACCAAGGATGGCATCTCTTATCTAAATGCTTGCCTGGGGTAGGTAATGGGCTGGATGAGAGAAAACAAACTTAAATTGAATCCAGAGAAAACTGAGATACTTGTGATAGGTTCTCCCAGTCCAGTTATAGAGATTTCCCAACCTGTCCTGAATGGGGTCACACTTCCCCTAAAGGACAAAGTACGCAGCTTGGGCATTCTCCTGGACTTGTCACTCCAGCTGACATCTCAGGTGGAGGAGACAGCCAGGGGTGCATGGTATCACCTATGGGTGATACGTCAACTACGTCCCTACCTGAACAGAGAGGACCTTGAAACATTGATACATGCACTGGTAAACTCTCGTCTGGATTACTGCAATGCGCTCTACATGGGGCTACCTTTGTACCAAGTCTGGAAGCTTCAGCTAGTCCAGAATGCAGCTGCCAAGAACAGACCATATTACCCCCATATTAAAATCCTTACACTGGCTACCAATTAGCTTCCGGGCACAATACAATGTGTTAGTCATTACTTTTAAAGCCCTATATGGCTTAGGCCTGAGTTACTTGAAGGAACGCCTCTCCCTATACAATGTCCCCTCCACCCTCAGAACATCAGGGAAAAACTTACTGGAAACCACTAATACAAGACTGGTGTCAATGTCTAAGAGAGCATTCTCTGCCATCTCTCCAAAACTCTGGAATGACTTGCTGGAAGAGATCTGTCTTATCACTACTCTGAATGCCTTTGAAAAGGCACTAAAGACGGATCTCTTCCGGCGGGCTTATCCATCTGACTTGATATGTTAGTCATGAATGGTTAAGGAACGACAGTAGCAAATTAGACAGACAGCTACAACAGTTAATGGATAATCACTGAATTTATGTGGTTTTAGATTTAATTATATGCAATGATGTAATGTACATTTTAATCACGATTTGTAATGTTTTAACTTGTTGGAATCCTGCCTCGATCCATGGGGAGAGGCGGGAAATACTACTACTACTACTACTAATAATAATAATAATAATAATAACATCACATTTGGACTACTGTAACACAATGTACTTGGGGCTGCTTTTGAAGAGTGTTCAGAAACTTTAGCTGGTCCAAAGAGTTGCAGGCAGGCTGCTAAGGGGTAGGCTATAGAGATCACACAACACCCCTGTTGAAACAGCTTCACTGGCTACCAGTCTGTTTCTGTGATGATCTATAAAGCTCTATGTGGTTCAGGTCCAGGCTATTTGGTAGATTGTATCTCCCTATATGTGCCGGCCCAAGCTCTGAGATCTTCAGGGGATGCGCTTCTCTCCATCCCACCACCAACACAAGCATGGTTGGTGGGGACATGAGAGAGGGCCTTTTCCTCCTTCAATTACTCACACCTCCATTCATTTCCCAAAATTTCATTTCAGAATATTCTAATACTCTACCACATTCATACCTTGACTTTTTCCTTTGTCCCCTCCTCCTCCTCCTCCTCCTCCTCCTCCTCCTCTCCTCCTCCTCCTCCTCCTCCTCCTCCTCCTCCTCCTCCTCCTCCTCCTCCTCCTCCTCCTCCTCTGTCATTTGCCCCCTGTTGCTTGTGCTTTTGTCTTGTCCTACATACCCTTAGTTGTTGTTTTTCTATATAGAAATGCTATGTGTTAATAAATATATATATATATTTTAAAAAATATGTGTAAATTGTTGCCTGGATTAATTGGTTTGATTTTGACATGAACTGTGGTTACAACAGAAGAAGAATTTAGAATGGGGTTCCTTGGATTCATTCCACAGAGAAGTGAAAGCAGCTGCTGCCATTTCCTCACCCAGGCATTCTCAAATGCCTGTCACCACTCTACTCAGAGAAGTAACTTACCATTTTGTGTGTGTGTGTGTGTATAAACAAATGCCTCTTTTAGTATCTTTCAACTCTACACTTCTATGAACCATCCACTACTTTGAACAGATTTGGAAAAGATTCCCCTTCTCTGACCCTACTGCATTGGCTCTCCAGAAGGCCTTTTGAGGGCAAAAAGGTGTGATAGCCTCCTGCCAGGGCCCAGCAGCAAGAAAAGACCTGGCAGATTGGAAAAGAAGGAGAGACAGGGTCCCTCCTGTGGCCTGGAAAGTGAGCAAGTGAATCAATGACCACCATCCTTCCCCACCTCAGGAGAAAAAGAGACCTCAAAAAGAGGGGTGCCCAGGAAAAGTGGTGGTGGCGGCGGTGCTGGCTCTCCAGAAGGGCCATGAAGCTTATAGCTGTGGCACCCTCTTCACAGTGGTAGCCTCAAGTAGAAGTGGCATGATGGTGAAGGGCCAGTAGGGAGATCCTTGCCAGACCTTTTTGTGCTGTTTGTCCTACACTGGTCACCTGGAATCTTGAGGAAAGATGTTATATAATTGTTCCACTGAATCAAACATCTGATTTCAGGGTTGTACAGAGAGCCCTGAAGGAGTGGCACGGAGCTGCCCCCATTTCAGCCATGACAACCTCATGCCACAGCCTCGATATGGCCTTTCCAGGGCACAAAAAGGAACCCCCAAAAGTAGATCCTTTTGTGCCCTGAAAAGGGCACCATAGCTGTGTTGCTGCGGCTTGGCAGTGCTTCTTTGGTGCTGCATTGTATGGACACAGTGCCAGAAGAGCGCTGTGGCACTGTGAGTCACATGGAGTTGTACGTAGTGTCATGTCACTCTGGGGGCATGTGTCTTAAAGGCTGGTCTGAACCGGGCCTTTGTTTCAGCCTTGGACACATCCATTTTTTCCCCAGCAGCTTGTCCAGTCAACAACATAAATGTTATGTGTTTCCTCTGACTTCTTCCTTAAACTTCTCCCCCCCCTCGGTGTTCTTCTACTAAGTTCCATCTTTGTTTCATTTACAATATTTAAGAAACCTGCTTCCACCAGGATGAGTTGGATTATGTGTGGTACCATCCTTAGGAATCAAGCTTGCTGTCAACTCAGTTTTGTTCAGTTTCATCTTTTAAATCTCTAATTCCCAAGCCTGTTGCCTTTCTTTTTCTCTCTCTTTCTCATTTAAGTCTTTGGATTTTTTTAAAGCGCTATCTTGATTTGTTTTGATCTTCTTTTGATGGGTATTTAAATGAGTTGATTTTATGGATTTTTAATTCCCATTTTGGAGTAACTGCCATATAGCTTTTCATTGGTTTTTAAAATGTATTTTAATCTGTAATGGTTGTAAAATTTAGCAAGGCCAGTATTGAGGAAAAGGCAGGATGCAAAATAATAAATAAAAATGGCAACTATATGAATAGCTGCTTGAACTGAACTGCTAATGAATAATTCTGAATTTGTCTTATGGGTAATTATAATTAATTTACCAGATTGGCAAACATGTAGAAAACCACTGAATAGTACATAATGATGGAAAATGACAGAAATCTATATTGGTTGCATAAAGTGTTATCAGTCCAGTCTTGCAGAAAACATAGGATATTAATAAATGAATGAATGAATGAACAAAGGAACAGAGAGATGCTAGTAATGAGCCCTAATAAATTATCCTGAATTTATATTATGGGAAAGCATTGGCAGAAAACTTTCATATGATAGTGACAGCATTTTTCATTTGTTTGTTTTTGCAATCTTGTTGATTTTGACTTAGGGCAACCTTATGAATGAAAGGCCTCCAAGAGCCCTGGGCACCAGCTGCTCCAATAGCCCTTGTGGCTGGTGAATAGAAAGAAGTGAGTAAGACACATTGCAAAGTAAAAATTGCTTCACACATTCTTGGCTGAGGAAGAAATACACCAGCTTCAATAAATGCTTGTTACAGTTTGGCTGAGGAAGACCTTTTATGTTGGAATGTCCTGTCTTAATTCCCGAGTACAGGCATAATATGTTTATTCAGATTAATATTCACTTTTGCATTTAAAGATACACAAATGACAGGCAAGAAAGTCCAAAATTCATAGATGAGTAATATCTTTATTGGCCAACAGAAATGCATAAACTACATCATGCACTGGCCTCTTCATCAGGAAAAGATATTTTCAAATCACATAGGGGAAGAAAAGTGAAAAGCCACAGCACTGCATTTTGTATCTGATGTTGTGATGAGGTTAGAATACCAGCCTATTCTTTTTTTAATTCAAAGGTTATTTCTGTTGTAATTCAGTTATCCTGGAGGGGTCACAATTCAGTCTAAGGCTGTTCCCCTTCTTGGCCATGTGGGGACTGAGAGGAAATCTAAAATTTAAATTGTATTAAAAGCAATAAAATAACTTCCCCTGAGATCCATTTTGTCTCTCATTTTGGATTCTGTTGTATTTTGCTACCTGGCCATCACAGCTCCCCAAAACATGCTTCCTGGATTTGATGATACAAAATGAAGGCTGTCTCTCTCCTTGAAGCAGAATCTCCACATCCTAGTAACATTTTGTGGGGGACAGAATATTTCTGTGGTGGAGAGGGAACAAGGCTCGCTTTGGAAGATGAGGTGTTGCTTGAGCAAAGGATATTTCTCTTCAGGTAGGTCATTTCCCACCAAATCTGCAGAAAGAGAATGGATTGAAATGTGAAGGCCTCTTCTTGTAACATGGGAAACATATAACATGACTGGGAACGGGGAGTCCTATAGAATGATCTCAGCACTTCTAAAATAATGGCTTAATATGGATTTATACGGCTGTTAAATATTGGATCAATTCATTAATTTCCCACCATAGCAGACAGAACCAAAGCTGCAGTTGAAAGGGAACTTTGGTCTACATTCTCAATCAAAGCAAAATCAAAAACTTTGTAAATTAAGTATACTCTCCCCCCAGATTGAGGAAGTGGGGGAAATGCTGTGATGGTTTCAGTTTTGCTGACCCTGGTTAAAGAAAGCTCAGTGAACTAGTCTTGAAAATGAAACTGCTTATAATTTTCCATCCATATTTTTGGCATGCTTGTGGGTTTTCTGCATTGACAGACACATAGCTTGCAGCAAAAAAGTCTAATTTCATTTTATGTGTGAAGAAAGAAAAATGCATCTTCCTTCTCCTCTGACATTTCATATATTTCTGACTTTTGAAATTTCCTGCTCTGAAAATCCCACACTGTCTTACAGAAAACCTCTTGCCCTTTTCACAGAAGCAAGCGTTAGATTTAAAAAAAAAAAAGGGGGGGGGCGATTAATGCAAATAAAGACATAAACTTATGCACCCTTACATGGGAGGAAGCCATATTGAAGTAGTGAGATTTACCTCAGAACTGAAGGACACTGTGAATCAAAGCTGAGCAAAGTGTGGTCTGTGGACCACAGCCCCTGAAATGTTTGAGGACTCATCTGTCAACACCTTTAGCCCTGTCACCATTATGTACAGTTTCCTAGATAATTTATTAGTACACCATTACATCACAAATATTCCTGATTTCTCTCTCCCATGCTTTGTCTGCACATGTCGTCTCCTTCTGTCTTTCTATTATATTTCTTTCCTCTTTCTCAGCCTTTCTCTTCCCCTTCCTCCATTCCCAGTCCTGAATGATTTGCTACATAAATTAATGCCTTCTGTCCCGTTGATTTGTTCCGACTATGGTGAACCCATAAAATCAATTGTTGAATAGTGAGTCAGTCCAATCCAATGGCTGTGCTTTAGCCAGTAGTATCAAGAAAAATTAGATTCATCAATAACCACTTTGTTTCTTTACCACCTTAGCATGATGAACCACTTTTAGAAATATTTGAGATGGAAAGGTAAAAATATGTATACAGGTTTCGTTTGTATTCCATACACATCAAGAAAACAATGGAAATCATACGCTAAACAACATAAGGTGCCTGCTCCACATGACCCCTGAGAGGGGTAGGGTGTATTGCATTCAGGGTCAAAGGTACAAAATCCACCAAATCCATGGCAGTCATCTTCAGTCCGTGCAAAATAACCAGCATGACCTAGAGAGAGAAAAATGTTTTAGTTAGGATATTCTTTCCTTGTGTCTCACAGAGCACCATACATATACATTGTTCCTTGCATCTTCTATGGAATGGAATGAGATTTACTATCTAAGTATAATAACATCCAACTACAAATAGAGCTTTTGAATGTCAAAATGCTTACAGTTCAATGACATATTGGTCGATCAAATTTAGAGTAAACCATTGAATTAATTGTTGCATAGTATAGAATCATAGAGTTGGAAGAGACCACAAGGACCATCCAGTCCAACCCCCTGCCATGCAGGAACTCTCCATCAAGACACATATATCATATCCCATTGATCCAATGGGTCTACTCTAATCCTGGCACAAAGGTTCTGACCAGAATCAACCAAGATCTTACTTCATGCTTGTGCCTTATATATTGCACTTGTGTAGGTAAATGGAAATTAGGTTAAATTGTGCAAGAAACTGGGTAACTGACAGTGTGCCTGATTGTGTAATCCAACTGTGCCGTGAAGTGTATGTAGTGGCAGTGACAGTAGCTTCACTAGCTTTGGAATCACTCAGTGTGTCAACTCATGATGTCACTCCCCCCTAATCACCTCATAGCACACCATCCTGAATCCTCAGTAATGCTTTTTGTATAGATATTACTCTTAAATCACAATTCCTGTATAGGACTGATTGCTCCTCGGGTCCATCTGACATCATCCTGGCAGAGGGAGAGAAGCGCAGGCCCAGCTCCATCATGCCTAGTCCAGAGAAAGAAGAAGGACCCTCCCTGTCCATCTGTCATGGTCCAGAGGCCTCAGAGGGAGAGAAGTACCAATGGACTTGATTCCCTTCCCCATTGATATTCCCTTTTCCTTTTGTGTCAATTCTTTTTGACACAAAATAATTCAGGGAACTGTCTAAATAAGAATTTGGAAGCCGCTCTGAGAACCTTTGCCATAGAATCATAGAGCTGGAAAAGACCACAAGCACCATCCACTCCAACCCTCTGCCAAGCAGGAACTCTCAATCACAGCATCCCTGACAAATGGCCATCCAGCCTCTGCTTAAAGACCTCCAAGGAAGGAGACTCCACTGTCGAACAGCCCTTATTGTAGGTGGAATCTCTTTTCCTGTAGCTTGCATCTATTGTATCAGGTCCTGTTCTCTGGAGCAGCAGAAAACAAGCTTGCTCCCTCCTCAATGTGACATCCCTTCACATATTTAAACAGGGCTATCATATCACCTCATAACCTTCTCTTCTCCAGGCTAAACATCCCCAGCTCGCTTAGTCGTTCCTAATAAGGCATGGTTTCCAGGCCCTTCACCATTTTAGTCGCCCTTCTTTGGACATCTCCAGTTTCTCTACAATTTTTGAATTGTGGTGCCTAGAACTGGACATAGTATTCCAGGTGGGGCCTGACCAAAGCAGAATAGAGTGGCACTATTACTTCCTTTGATCTAGACACTATACTTCTATTGATGCAGCCTAAAATAGCATTGACCTTTTTAGCTGCTGCTTCACACTGTTGGCTCATGTTCAACTTGTGGTCTACTTGGATTCCTAGATCCCTTTTACATGTAGTCTTGTTCAGCCAGGTGTCCCCCATCCTATATCTGTGAATTTCATTTTTTTCTCCCTAAGTGCAGTACATTATATTTTTCTGTGTTGAATATCAGCTTTGGCCCAGCTTTCCAGTTTATTCAGGTCATTTTTAATTATGATCCTCTCCTTTGGGTTGTTGCTACTCCTCCTAATTTGATGTAATCTGCAAATTTGATAAGTATGCCCCCAATTCTGTCATCCAATTCAATGATAAACATGTTGACTAGCACTGGGCCCAGGACAGAACCCTGTGGCACCCCACTTGTCACTTCTCTCCATGATGAAAAGGAGCCATTGTTGAACACCCTTTGTGTTCGGCCAGTCAACCAATTACAAATCCACATAACAGTTACCTTGTCTAGCTCACATCTTACATGTTTGTTTGCATTAATGTCATGTGGAGCCTTGTCAAATGTTTTACTGAAATCAAGATATACTGTATCCACAACATTCCCTTCATCTACCAAGCTGGTAATTTTATCAATAAAAGAGATTAGGTTTGTCTGGCATGACTTGTTTCTCTAAATACCCATGTTGACTATTTGTGATTATACTATTGCTTTCTTTCCACCATCCACCATCTTCAGGCAGAGAAAGGCAAGCCAGCTCCAACAGGCCTTGCTTGAAAGCAAGAAGAGACCTCCCTCCATCCACCATCAGGAGGAAGAGAAAGGCAAACCAGCTCCAACTGGCCTTGCCTAAAAAGAAGTGCTCTCCTACCAGTCCATCTGCCTTGGTCCAGGCCTCTGAGGGAGAGAAGATCTGCTGGACTTTCCCCCTTCCCCACCACCTCTCCCTTCTCCTTTTGTGTTGTATGACTCGTGTCTTTTTAGACCGTAAGCCTGAGGGCGGGGAAATGTCTAATTAACAAATAGTAAGCCACTCTGATAGCCTTGGTTGAAGAGCAGGCTATAAATAAAACATCATCATCGTCTTCATTTAATGATCTGCTCTAGAATCTTTCCTGGATGATGACTTTTGGGATCCTCTTTTTTCCCCTTTTTGAAGATGGGGACAACGTTTGCCCTCCTCCAGTCTGCTGGGACTTCTCCTGTTCTCCAGGAGTTCTCAAAGATTATTGCCAATGGTTCTGATATTACATTTGCCAGTTCTTTTAATACCCTTGGATGTAGTTCATCAGGTCCTGGAGACTTACATTCATTTAGTTTAACCAGGTATTCCTGTACTATCTCTTTACTTATTATGTGTTGAATTTCCCCTATTCTGTTCTCTCCTCTATTGTTGCTGAAGATCAGAGTGTAAATACTCCAAATAAATAAATGAATAAACAACTAGCAAAATAAAAATGACTCCTTTAAATTACAATATCAATATCATGACTTCCGGTTTAGAATGGCGTCGGAAAGGAGCGAATCTTAGGTAGCTCTCATTAAGATCGCCTTTTGAGCGTGGTTTGGGGGCTGCTCAAACACCGAGGAAGCCCACCGAATTGTGTTCTTGATTACAAGAGGCACAGTCGTGTCCTTAGAGGGGTCTGATCGCGCTGGGAGACAGTGAAAGAAGATCTAACTGCTCGGAGGCGTGGAGAAGGAAAGACCAAAGGACAGAACGCGACCACGCTCAAGCCGCCACCTTGGGTGGCACACAAACGCCGGCAGCTACTATATCAAAACAATCAATTACAATCTGAAGTGAGTAAATTCAATATTGTTCAGATTTGGTTGGGAAAACACTGACTAGCAACTTAACTCTTCAATAAAACTTTCATTTTTGGGATTGGTACCTCCACCTCTAAGACTAAAAGCAATATTTGAAGGAGACTGAAAAGGAACTCTGGGAATTGTGTGGAAGCAGTAAAAGGATTTGGCTTGACTTAAGAGAGGCTGAAAAGTGCAAGTAGTAAAAAGGGACAGAGAAGCGAGGAAGAGGAGAGAGGAGATTGAAGGAGGCGAGTGTGTGTGGAAGTGGAGAGAGAAACCGGCTTGGAGGAGACAGAGATGGAGGGAAGACTGTAGCTGGACCAGGAGAAAGGAGACTGAAAGAGGCGTGTGTGTGTGGAAGCGGAGAGAGAAACCGGCTTGGAGGAGACAGAGACGGAGGGAAGACTGTAGCTGGACCAAGAGAAAGGAGACTGAAAGAGGCGAGTGTGTGTGGAAGCGGAGAGAGAAACCGGCTTGGAGGAGACAGAGATGGAGGGAAGACTGTAGCTGGACCAAGAAAAAGGAGACTGAAAGAGGCGAGTGTGTGTGGAAGCAGAGAGAGAAACCGGCTTGGAGGAGACAGAGACGGAGGGAAGACTGTAGCTGGACCAAGAGAAAGGAGACTGAAAGAGGCGAGTGTGTGTGGAAGCGGAGAGAGAAACCGGCTTGGAGGAGACAGAGATGGAGGGAAGACTGTAGCTGGACCAGGAGAAAGGAGACTGAAGGAGGCAAGTGTGTATGGAAGCAGAGAGAGAAACTGGCTTGGAGGAGACAGAGATGGAGGGAAGACTGTAGCTGGACCAGGAGAAAGGAGACTGAAAGAGGCGAGTGTGTGTGGAAGCGGAGAGAGAAACCGGCTTGGAGGAGATAGAGACGGAGGGAAGACTGTAGCTGGACCAGGAGAAAGGAGACTGAAAGAGGCGAGTGTGTGTGGAAGCAGAGAGAGAAACCAGCTTGGAGGAGATAGAGACGGAGGGAAGACTGTAGCTGGACCAGGAGAAAGGAGACTGAAGGAGGCGAGTGAGTGTGGAAGCGGAGAGAGAAACCGGCTTGGAGGAGATGGAGACGGAGGAATAACAACAATAATAACAACCAAGAAAGAAGAAAGACTCTGAAAAAAAACCCCACAGGTGAGAGAAATCAGTACAAGGACACACTGAGAAGCACCAACAGGGCAGTTTTAGCAATATAATTACAATAGCTCAACGGAGACATCTAGTGGCAAAAAACAGAAATTCCTTGACAAAAAATCTAAAGTAAAAGCATAGCTACAAATTTTGACTGGACAAAATGAATACAAGGCTACAAACTATCAGAATTCAACAAACACAAGGACAAGTGCAAAGAAGAACATCTTTAGAAAACATCGGTACTCAAGACACCTCCTTAATGATGCTTGAAGAGATAAGACAGATGCGTCAAGAAATGAAACAGGACAAAGAAGAACTTAGAAGAGATATGAAAAGAGATAAAGAAGACATCAGACAAGACATGGAAAGGATGAAAGGGGAGATATCCCAAGGCATCAGGGCAGACTTAAATGAAATTAACCAATCTATCAAAACAATAACGACAGATGTTAGACAAGTTAAAACTAAAATGAAAATGTTAGAAAGTAAAAATCAAGATCTGGAGGAAAGATTAAAAGAAGAAATTAACAAAAGAAAAGAAATGCAAGAGGAAAAAATTATCTGGGATCAAAAGATGAGAGAGAGATGCTTGAGAATAAGAGGCTTACCTGAAGTTGAAAATGAAAATCTTTTTGAAAGTATGGTCATGATTTTGGCTGAATTTCTTAAAAAGGACAAAACAAAAATGGAGAAAGAACTGGATAAAGTTTTTCACATCAACTCATGGATAGTGAAGCAAAAAAATTACCCAGAGACATTGTGGTATACTTTGTAAGAACTAGGATGAAAGAAGCAGTGCTACAGAGACAATATGAGGCAAAACTGATTGTAGATGGAGTTGAATTGCAATTGATGAAAGACATTTCAGGAACAGTGTTAAGAAAATGAAAAGAATACTAATTCCTAACCCGAGCCTTAAGAGACGCTGGAATTCAATACAGATGGGAAACTCCAGAAGGAATAACATTCAGATATAGACAAAGAAGAGTTAAAATCAGCTCAATTGAAATGGCGAGAGACTTTCTAGAAGATTTCCTAAAAGACTTGGAACAAGAAGAAGAAGAACAGAAAAATCAGAAACAAAAGAAAAATATGTCATCAAAAACTAGAGACATCAAGACCAACAAGGAAGATAATACATCTGAAAGAGAGGACGACTCAGAAGAATCCAGAAACTCTACTGAGGAAGATCTACAAATGTTAGGGGCAACAGGAACATTAAATGAATAGTACAATAAAAGTATTATCCTGGAACATAAACGGATTAAATTCCCCTCAAAAAAGAAAAAAAGTCTATCACTACTTAAATAAACAAAAATTGGACATTTTATGTCTACAAGAAACACATATCAAAAATACAGAAAAAAATATTTAATAAACAAAAAGTTGGGTACGGAATTTGTATCTGCGGGGGATAAAAGAAAAAAGGGGGTAGTGATATACGTAAATGAAAAAATCCAGGCTAAAGAAGTATTCAATGATGAGAGAGGTCAATACATAGGTGTAGAAATAAACATAATCTCGGGAAAGACATTAGTGATAGGGATTTATGCACCAAACACTAACAAGGACAAATTTTACAGTAAATTAGGAAAAATAATATCGCGGTTTGATCACACAGAGATTATTATGATGGGAGACTGGAACGGGGTAATAGACCCTAAGATAGATAGAAAATCTCAAAAGGCTATTAACGAGAAACAAGGTAAACTGCCCAAATATTTCTTTAACATGAAAGAACAATTAATTTTAATGGATATATGGAGGATAAAATATGGCAATATTAGGGACTACACTTTTTTTTCAGATCGCCACCAATCGTGGTCCCGTTTAGATATGTTTCTAATTTTGCCGGTAATAGCTCCCAAAATAAAATCAATGGATATTTTACCAAAAATAACATCTGATCACAACCCCATAACAATGGAAATCTCAATTGGAAAAAAAGAATTCCACTGGCGTTTAAATGAAAATTTATTGAAAGATGAAAAAATCGTGGAACAATCACAAAAAAATCTTGAATGGTTTTTCAAAGAAAACCTAAACAATGGGGTCGGATCAAATGTGGTCTGGGACACGTCTAAAGCAGTAATGAGAGGTTTTTTTATTCAGAAGGGTGCAGAAAGAAAGAAAGAATCAGATAAGAAAATAAAGAATATTCTATATAATCTAAAGCAAAAAGAGAATAAGATAAAAAGTACTGGAGATAACAAAAAATAACTTCTAGAAGAGATCCAAATTTTGCAGAAGGAAATCTCTCTAATATTAACTGAAGAGATGGAGAAAAAAATTAAATACTCAAGACAAAGGTTTTTCGAACAAGGAAACAAACCTGGAAGATGGTTAGCGTGGAAAATAAAGCAAAATAGAACAAAAGCAACAATATGGAGAATAAGGGCTGGAGAGAAATTAGCTACAGAACAAAAAGAAATAATCGATGTATTCCATAAATATTATAGGGACCTATTCACTAAAAATAAGATAGAAGAGATTGAAATGGAAAGATATATTAAAGGGACAAAAATACAACAAATAAATAAGTCTCAACAGGAAGATTTAGATAAAAATATTACACCCGAGGAAATAAAGGAAGCAATAAAAGAATTAAAAACAGGAAAATCCCCAGAACCAGACAGACTATCAGCTTTATATTATAAAAAGGTTATAAACACTATAGTAAATCCACTCACAGAAGTCATGAATAATATCTTAAAAGGAAATTTTCCGGAATCTTGGAAACACTCATATATCACACTGATTCCAAAAGAAGACACAGATAGAGAAAACCTGAAAAATTACAGACCAATAGCGCTTTTGAATACAGACTATAAAATATTCGCGGCAATATTGGCAAAAAGATTTAAAAAGGTACTACAAAATTGGATAAACAAAGACCAGAATGGATTTCTACCACAAAGGCACATAAAAGATAATATAAGAAACATAATAGACATAATAGAATACTTGGGAGAGGAAAGAGGGAGAAAAGCCGCACTGATCTTTTTAGATGCTGAAAAGGCGTTTGATAATTTAAATTGGGAATTTATGCTAAAAATACTTTAAAATATGAACATTGGAGAGAAATTTTTAAAATGGATTTCAGAGATCTACAACGATCAAGAGGCAAAAATCTTAATAAATGGGGAAAAGACAAAAAGCTTATATATTAAGAAAGGAACACGACAAGGATGCCTGTTATCTCCATTACTTTTTATAAGTGTAATAGAAGTTTTAAATAATAAAATTAGAGAAGAAAAATCAATTGAAGGGATAAAAATCGGAAATAGTGAATTTAAACTTAAAGCATACGCAGACGACGTAGTTTTTACGCTAGCCAACCCAAATGAAAATATCGAAATATTACTGGACATTATAAAAGAATATGGAAAGGTGGCGGGTTTAAAGATTAATAACACAAAACCCAAGATATTAGCAATGAATTTAACAGAAAAGGAAAAAAAATAAACTAACTGAAACAACAGGGTTTGAAATTAAAGATAAAATAAGATATCTAGGAGTTAACATCACTAAAAGAAACTCTGACTTACTCAAAAATAATTATACAATTGTATGGAATGAAATTAAGAAAGATCTTACAAAATGGTCTAAATTGGGATTGTCTTGGTTTGGAAGAATAGCAATAATCAAAATGTGCATGACATCCAAATTATTATTTCTCTTTCAGACATTACCGATAATTCAAAATGAGAGACCCTTTAAAAATTGGAATAAAGATATTACAACATTTATTTGGGAGGGAAAAAAACCCAGGGTGAAACTTAAAATACTTCAAGATAAAAAGGAGAAGGGTGGATTGGGAGTTCCAAACTTTAAATTATATTTTTATGCATGTTCTATGGAGTGGATAAAAGAACGGATACAGTTAAAAAACGAAAAATTACTATGATTGGAAGGTATAAATAATAAATTTGGATGGCACGCATATCTGATTTATGATAAGATAAGAGAAGATAACAATTTCAACAAGCATCCGATAAGAAGATCGTTGATGAGAGTCTGGACGAAATATAAGAGATACTTCATAAAGAAAATACCGGAAAGGACATCTACTAATGAAGCATTCCATAAAGATTCAAGAATACAGGAGACGGGATGGCTGACATATAAGAACTTGCAGAGGAAAGGAAATGGGAAACTCAAAACCATAGAGGAACTCATTACAGAGGGTGTAAGATGTAATTGGCTTCAATATAGGCAACTTGTTGAGCAATATAGGATTGATTTGAAAACTTCACAATTAGAAATAGGAGAGACAGATTTCGATAAACTGATGTTAAGTAATCAAAAACATTTCATCTCTAAGATGTATAAATTGCTGCTTAACTTGGAGATGGGAGACGAAACTATCAAACAATTTATGATAAGCTGGTCTCAAGATATAGGAAAAGCAATTCTTTTGGAGAGCTGGAAAAAGAACTGGACAAGGAGACTGAAATATACTTTAAGTGCTGAAGTTAAAGAAAATTACTATAAAATACAATACAGATGGTACTTAACACCGGTAAAATTAGCTAAGATCTATAAGAACAACAATAGGAAATGTTGGAATTGTGGGGATAAAGAGGGCTCTTTTATTCATATGTGGTGGGACTGTAAGAGGTCTAGAAAATACTGGAAACAAATACAGTTAGCAATTGAGGGAATGATCAAAGTGAAGCTAAATTTTGACCCATCAGTTTTCCTACTCGGTATGATAGAAAAAGAAATTGAAAAGACATATGGGAAAATTATATTTTACTTGCTAACGGCGGCAAGAATGATCTTAGCTAAAAAATGGAAAAGTAAAGATGAGCCAAGTCTAAATGAATGGTTTGTAAAGGTGTACGATATGATGTCTCTGGATAAGTTAACATATCTCTTGAGAGATGAAACCACATTTCAAAAAAGATGTGGAGAAACTGGAGCATGTCCAAAGGAGGGCAACTAAGATGGTGAAGGGTCTGGAAACCTTGCCCTATGAAGAACGCCTTAGGGAGCTGGGGATGTTTAGCCTGGAGAAGAGAAGGTTAAGAGGTGATATGATAGCCCTGTTTAAATATTTGAAGGGATGTCATATTGAGGAGGGAGCAAGCTTGTTTTCTGCTGCTGCAGAGACTAGAACGCGGAACAATGGATGCAAACTGCAGGAAAAGAGATTCCACCTCAACATTAGGAGGAACTTCCTGACAGTAAGGGCTGTTCGACAGTGGAACACACTCCCTCGGAGTGTAGTGGAGTCTCCTTCCTTAGGGGTCTTTAAGCAGAGGCTGGATGGCCATCTGTCAGGGATGCTTTGACTTGGAGTTCCTGCATGGCAGGGGGTTGGACTGGATGGCCCTTGTGGTCTCTTCCAACTCTATGATTCTATGATTCTATGATTCTATGATTCTATGAAATGTAATCAAGAATGGGAATTGGTTATGAAATACATTAATGAAAGAATAGGAGCTCACTCTTAACCCTGTACTATTTACACTTAACTTATAAACACCTGTAAAATGAAATAGCAACAGATGTGTAAAAAATGAGTGCAGATAAAATTGAGAAAATATAAAGGAAAAATCAAATAAGGTAGACAGAAAGTACCAATTTGATAAGCATTTATTGATAACGACTATAATTAAGTGACACATACCAATCAAAGCCAAAGTGCATCAGTACCATCAGAATTAATATGTGATAACATAACTGCTACTAACTGCTAAATCTGAACTGGAAAAAAAAAAGTATTCACGTTCTAGACTATGGATTAAGTTTAAAAAGGAAGTTTTTATTCTAGTGTAAAAATGATAGAAGAGATTATTGAGGAAAGAAGGGAAGAAAAAGAAGAAAGAAAATATTAATTTTTTTTGAGGTATATGACTTTTATTTGGAAGCAGCTGTAATGTGTTGTGTACATTGCGTTTCGATCTATTTTCTTCTTTTGCTTGTTTGCTTGTTTGTTTTTCACTAGATATACCACATGCATCTATACCATCTACAAAGGATTTGTTTTTATGTAATGTTTTTAATCAATAAAATTTATTTAAAAAAATAAATTACAATATCATATGCATAGTATAAATGTATTTACATGTACATTTTTTATGTGGTTAAAGGAAAAAATGGCTAAGATGTGATGTTTTCAAAGGAAATTTTAAAATTATAAAAAATCATAATATTAAAATTCAAATTATTATTATTATTATTATTATTATTATTATTATTATTTTAAATGATGGGGGCTCTCATTTTTCCTCCCACTGAGTTTAGTCCACTCACACCATCTCTTCTGTAGAGGTCCAGCATTTTAAATTGACAAATGCACATCCTGTTTCTCCCAAATGACAGATGTTTGGGAAGCAATGGTGTCACCCACCCTTACAGTGTCACCTGTTGTTGCGCACCCTTCCTGCACCTACCTAGTGATACCTCTGAGCAGTGTCTGTTTCAGAAACCCCAACAAATAAAGTGTTCTCAGAAGGCACTGAGAAAGGTATACACCGTCCATGAATGCACAGCTATATGAGAAATTGTTACATTTGGTGAAAGTCCAAACCGAAGTGCAACTGCAGGTGTAAGGATCTTGCATGATCATATGATAATTGTAGGTTCCAGTCCGACTCTTCTGACAATCCTGTAAGGATTCTTTTTTGGATCCCGTATCTATGTTATTTCCTCCTTGTTGAATAAGGGGGATGATACTGAAAAGCATTTGATAGCCAAAGAGCACAGTGACAGTACGTACCACTGGATCTGGATAGATTCTTCTGCTGCTCTGTCATGTCTTTCTGTCCTTTAAACTCTGTTGTAGCTTTCTTTTTTGTGTTTTCTCTCTATTTCAGTAATTTCTGACATACATGTCCCTCTCTGTTCTATGTGTGGTGCCAATTCATGCACCAAACTTGGCAAACAAGTCCTTTTGTAATCTCATTATTAGTTTTTACTATGTGTTAGCATATACCCCATTGTTACTCTCAGCCCATTGAATCAATGTTATTTTTATAAATGCTAACTTGTCATTTAGCAATTGATTCAATAAGTAGGGATAATTAATAGGATTATGGCCCAGCAATCATGTTGTGGAGATGAGTCAGAAGAGAGGAAAGATTAATTTGGCAGCCATTTTGACATTTTTTCCTATAACTAGTGTGATTTCTTATCAGTGTTAACATACTAGAAATTTTTCTTTAATCTTCTGTTTATAATTTTCATGTAAGCCTTACCTGAAGAAGCCAACATCATTAGAATAAAGACAACAATCAGAAGATTTTTTTGCTGCATGACTTAAGCTTGATTGGGATATCAAGTAGAAGCTAGAGACAAGACCAAGAGTGTCCTCAAGTTCCTGTGGCATCCAAAATTCTGGATTTATCTCTTTTTATAAGATCCTTAAAAACCAACCCTGTGGATTAATGTTTCTGAAGCCAAGCACATAATGTCAGAATGGTCTGGTTCATTACTCCTCAACAATCTATAGTGTTCCAGGAAAGAATTAAAGCATCAGAAGTTAACATGGAGATATTCAGGGTTCAATGGAAAGAAAAGATTTCTTTTTATCATTTTATCATAAGCTTTCTGTTTTCTGTGTGAGGTTACCTTGTTAAAACAAATTTAAAAATAACTGAATCAAAGAATATATCTAGGTTCAAAAGACACTGCAAAAGACACTACATTTTCAGAGTGCCCCTGGCTCAATGCTAGGGAATTCTGGGAACTGTAGCTTTGTGAGACATTTAGCCTTTTCTGTCAGTGAGTCCATATTTTACTAGCTTGTTTGCAAGATATCATGTCATCTCCCTGACAGGGAAGGTTAAATATGCTACAAAATTACAAATTCAAGAATTGGATTCAGCCATGGCAGTTAAAACTGCATTATTTCTGCAGTGCAAATGAGGCTTGTCAGAGGTTTTGTTAACCAAGGTATGCCTATAGCTTCTTTTATGTGGAAAATATGAATTATTTATATATTGGTTATTTTCTTATTTAAAGAATTTCCCTCTTCGCTGATACTTTGTTTCTGTAAGGACACTTTACTCATCAATCACAGTTATTGTTGATGGACTACGTTGTACAGTGGTCCCCCGGGATACAAATCCCTCGGGATCCGAAATCCCCGGGACCCGAAAGTGCCGGGGCCGGAAAAATGGCCCCGGGCAACGAAAAAAAACCCGGGTTGCGAAAAAAATTCGCAACCCGGACACTTTAAAACAGCGCGCTTCCGGCGCGCTGTGCATTGGTTAAAGCGGTCCCCCGGGTAACGAACGACTTCTGGGATACGAAGGTAATCCTGGAACGGATTACCTTCGTAACCCGGGGGACCACTGTATTGTTAGTCCCAACTAGGGTACACAAAGTGATGTCACTACGGAGTGCGGGGAGTTTGGACAGGACCAGATGACATCCTAAAAGGGGGTGACACCACTGCTCCTCAGACATAGGCATTTTGGCAAAAATGAATCATAGAATCAAATAGTTTGAAGAGACCATAAGGGCCATCCAGTCCAACTCCCTTCCATGCAGGAATTCACAATCAAAGCATCCGTGAGAGATAGCCATCTAGCCTCTGTTTAAAGACCTCCAAAAAAGGAGATTCCATCACTATCCAAGGGAGTGTTTTCCACTGTCAAACAGCTCTTACTGTCAGGAAGTTTCTCCTAATGTTGGGGTGGAATCTCTTTTCCTGTAGCTTGCATCCATTGTTTTGTGTTCTAGTCTCTGAGCAGCAAAAAAAAACCAAGCTTACTCCATCCTCAATATGTCACCCCTTCAAATACTTAAACGGGCTCTCATATTACTGCTTTACCATCTCTTCTCCAGGCTAAAAATACCAGCTCGCAAAGTCTTTCCTAATAAGGCATGGTTTACAGATTCTTCACCATTTTGGTCACCCAAGTCTGGACACGCTCCAGTTTCTCCACATCTTTTTTGAATTGTGGTGCCCAGAACTGGACATAGTATTCCAGGTGGCACCTGACCAAAGCACAATAGAGTGGCACTATTACTTCCCTTAATCTAGACACTATATGTCTATTGAAGTAACCTAGAAACACATTGGCCTTTTTAGCTGCTGCATCATACTGTTGATTCATGTTCATTTTGTGGTCTACTAGGACTCCTAGCTCGCATTACATATGTACTCTCATTAGGCCAGGTGTCCCACGTTCTAAATCTATGCATTTCATTTTCTGCCTGAAATTCAGTACCTTAGGTCCTGTGAACTGCCTTTTTAGATCATGTAACTAAAGGAATAGTGAAAGAGACCTTCCTTGGGGCTGACCTGGGATGTAAAAGCTTGCTTAAGTCCTGTGAGTTAAATGGGGAAATTTCAGGATGGTGTTCCAACTAGTGGTTTCTATGGGGCTTACGTGTTTTGCCAAGGGGAAGCTGAGGAGGTGGTTTGTGAAATTGACACCAGTCTCAGCTTCTCTCGCACTAGGTTGCCTAATTTGGCTCAGACCCATTGAAAGGCAGCCTGCTTTCTGAAACTGACTTGATCTGCAGAAATGAAAAAGTTTTTCTATTACTTCGTAGTCCTAAAGTTACAGCATGGGTTTACTATAGTAAAGCTAACATGTACAAACATAAATTTCCCTCATAGCTGGGTCAGGCAAAATAAGCTATCATAAAATGTAAATTAGAGAGATGAGGCTATCAAATTCCTGTGTCATTCATCAGTTGTGCACCATTTATCACCCAGGGCAAGGGGCAGGACTTCTCAGGGTCGTGCCCTCCTGGGCATCCCTTTTTGCATTATTCTGGGGCATGCATATTGGCCAGAGCATGTGTGCACATAGGCTGGCACAGCCCTCAGCAGTGCTCATGCATGAGCAGCAAGGAAGCTGAGCAGGCAGATGGCCAGGTGAGCAGGCAGAGAGGCGAGGAAATGGATGGGCTGGTGGCTGGAGAAGCAGCTGGGTGAGTGGCCAGAGACACAGAGAGGCAGGCAAATAGGCAAGTGAGTGGAGTGGTGTGTGTGAGTACAGCCCCAAATAGTGCACATGTGGAGGATAAGGGGTGATACCCAGACTAAACAAAAAGAAAGTATTAATAAGAAAAAAGGGGGGAAATTAGGAATAAGAAAGAATTATAAGAAAAAAATCTTAATAAAAGGGGTCTCTCTCTCCTTCCTTTTACTTTTTTTCTCTTCTTTCTTTATTTTTAATAATCAAAGATGACATGTACGATATTCTCATGGAATGTGAATGTTTTAAATTTGAAAATGAAAGGAAATAAAGTATTCAACTATTTAACCAAAGAAAATGCACAAATAATATGTCTACAGGAAACCCATATATTAACTAAGGATTCAAAATTGTTAGAAAATAGTAGATTTGGGAAATTATTTATAGCTTTGTGATACAAAAAAAAAGAAAAAGAAGAAGAAGTGGCGAGATATGTAATCAAAAATTTAGAAGGAAAGGAAATATTTAAAGATAAAAAAGAATGCTTTCTAGCTATGGTTATGAAACCAAGAACTTTCCATTTTGATTAATAACATCTACGCCCCTCAAGAGGGAAAATCATCTTTTTTTAGGAAAGTAAATAATAGAATTAAGGAATATAGCTATGAAAGGATTATTGTGACAGGGGACTGGAATGAGGTTTTAAATATTAAAGAGGATAGATAGATCAAAATAACAGCTAAGAAGAACACAGGGCAAATTACCCCTTTTGGCTTTTAATTTGATAGGGGACCATAATTTAACAGATATGTGGAGATTAATGCACAAAAATAAAATGGATTATACCTTTTATTCTAATAGACACAATGCATGATCAAGGATAGACATGATATTAACATCTAAATCACTATATAAAGATATAACAAAAGTTTAGATCCTTCCAATGATAATTTTCGACCATTGCCCAGTGATATTAACAATGAAAAAAGACTTAGAGAATTTAATTGGAGATTAAATAATTATTTACTAGAAGATGAAGAGATAATTAAAAGAATGAAACAAGAAATAAAACTATATTTTCCACAAAACCTTAGAGAGAATACACCTATGCATATAATATGGGATGCAGGCAAAGCCATTTTCAGAGGAATATTAATACAAAAAGAAAGCAGGAAGAGAAGAATAAAAAAAGAGAGAGATAAAGACTTAAACTTAAAATGAAAGAGCAAGAAGCTGAAGGGAAACCTGGAGGTAAAATAATTCTGTATGAACTACAACTCATTAAAATCAAGATTAACAAAAATGAAATGCAGCAAATTACAGACAAAATAAAAGATGCCAAATACAACGATTTTGAAAATGCTAATAAAGTAGAGAAGTGGCTTGCATGGAAATTTTAAAAAGTAAAGAAAAGAATGTTACATTAAGATTTAAAAAAAGACTCCAAGGTGGTCATACAGCAAGATAACTAAAGGACTTAATTACTGATTATTATAAGAAACTTTATGAAGATGAAGAAATAACACAGGAGAAAAGAGTAAACATCCAGGAGTATATAAGGAAACACCTGAAAGTTAAGATCACAGACCAACAAGATAAAGAACTAAATGAACCAATAACAGCTGAAGGAATAGAACTCGCAATAGAAAGACTTAACGAAAATAAAGCTCCCAGCCCTGATGGACTAACAGGGAAATTTTACAAATTTTTTAGAGAAGAATTAATACCACCCCTGCTGGAAACAATAAAAGGAATGGATTATGGAGAAGTCAACAACAACATTAATTCCTAAGGAAAATAAAGACCTTGAATTAATTTGAAATTATTGGACAATCTCCCTATTAAACTTAGATTATAAGATCTATACCTCCATCCTAGTACAAAGACTCAAGAAAACCCTATCGGATAAGATACAATCGAACCAAGCAGGCTTTCTCCCTAAGAGGCACTTAAAACATAACATTAGAATAATATTAAACATAATTGAATTTTTTTGATTTATATAAGGAAAGAATATTGGGAATGGCCTTTGTGGATATTGAAAAAGAATTCTATAATGTTAATTGGAGCTTTTTGGAGATTGCTTTAGGGAAATGGGGGATTAAGGGGAAATTTATGAACTGGGTAAGGAATATTTATAACAAACAATCTACTAGGGTCAATGTAAATGGAGAAAAAACAAAGTTGATAAGCATCAAAAAAGATACCCATCAAGGATGCCCTCTGTCACCTTTACTTTTTCTAATGGTCATAGAGTTCTTAATTATGATAATTAAAAATGAAGAAAAAATACAAGGCTTAGAAACCCCTAAGTATAAATATAAGATCTGTGCTCTTGCAAAATCCCAAGAAATCTATTCAAAAACTAGAATATGTCTTAAGTCATTTTGGTAACTTAGCAGCTTTTAAGATAAACAAAGACAAAAGTGGTATGATGACTAAGAACCTGAGCATAAAAGAAGAAGAAGAATTGAAAGACAGTACAGAATTTCAGTTGATAACCAAAACAAAATATCTGATACAGTTTGGAGCTGTATCACGACACATGCGCATTGATGTGGATCAAAGACTGGATTCTGTTAGAAAATAACAAAGCAGAAAACAACAAAAATTAGGATGGCATGCATATATTGCTTATAGAACTAAAGAAAAAAAATCAAAGAGTTTAAACAGCACTTTATTAGGAAAGCCCTGTTTAAAATTTGGAACAAGTATAAGGGGAAAATATATAGGAAATTGCCCAGGTGGACATCCTCCCAGGAGGCTTTTCACAAAAGGGAAAACAAAGGAAGTAATAAGTGGTAAAAGTATGATAATATTTTGGGAAAATCAGGAGATATAGAGAATATCAAAGAGAGAAAAGAATTATTAGAAATGAACCCCTAAATAAATTGTTTTAAATATGGACAAATCAAGGAAGATTGGAAAAGGGACATAGCGAATAATGGTATTGAAAGTACAGAATTAGAATTTGACAAATTAATTAAAGGAAATACAACAAAACTAATAAAAATATTTATAATTTTTTACTGAACATGGTATTGATAGATGAAACAGTTAAAACAAATATGGGCTCAAAATATAGGTAACGCGAAACTGATGTCTACCTGGGAAAAGATCTGGAAAAGGATAATAATAATAATAATAATAATAATAAATTTATTTATATTCCACCCCTCTGGGTGAGCAATCGGGGTGGAGTACAGCAGTTAAAAATTAATACAATTAAAATATAACAATTCGGTCTCCCTCCCACCCCTTAAAAATGAATTAAACTGAAAGTAAGAATAAACTTTCTTTGATTGTGCTTTGATTGCTTGTGGGGCAGGCCTGTTGCTTGCTCACACTTAGGCTCGTTTGGGGGCTGTTGGGGGGAAAACTTGCTTCATGCCCCCTTCCAAGATTCAAGCCCTGAGAATGCAGGAGGGACCTTCCCGGCCCGGCACCAGGGGGCAGTCCAGGTGGCCTGCTAAGTCTTGGGCCTCCCTGGCTCCTAAGAGGAAGCAGCATACAGTGACTACCCCGCTGGCTTCACAGCAGCAGTCTGCCTCCCAGCATGTTTTCCTACAGCCCTCCCAAGATCCTGCGGTACTTTTCAAGCAGGGCATCCAGCAACCCTCTGCAGAGCCTGTGTTGCTCCAGCTCAGCTTCCAGCAAGTTATGCACCTACCTTCCCAAGATCCACTGCTCCACCAGCACACTTCTCCACATGTGGTTCAGCAGCCCTCCCATGCACCAGTGGTCTTGCATCATGCCGGGCCCCAGCATACAGCACGGCATCCTGCCATTATCCACCTGTCTCAGCAAGTGGTTTGCCAGCCTGCATCACAGCAGCCTCCCTCAGTGTTACAGCAGCCAGCTGTTCCCCATCCTTCCTTTCTTCAACAGACAGCGATTCAGCCTGCTGGGATCCAGCCTGCCCCCCAGGAGCATGGTGGGGTGCCCTCCCCTTCCAGTCAGCCCTTGCCTGGGGGGGGCATCAGTACCTCCAGCTGCCCCCCCTGCCCCTGGTGAAGATGTCCTTGCTCGCATGTCAGCATTCATGGAGCGCCTGGAGCAGCGCGAGAGGAAGGAAAGGAAGAGGCGATGTAATGAGGTTTCCTCAAGCAGATCTTCCAGCAGAAGCTCATCTTCCAGCAGCAGCTCTTCCAGTGCGAGTTCCTCTTCCTCTAGGAGCTCCTCTTCTGACCGATCAAATTCTTCCCCATCTGTCAGATCTTCAAGGTGCAAGAAGTGGTCGAAAGTCAAGAAGAGGTCTAGGAAGAACCGCGGTCAATCTGGTGGGGATTTGATTGGTGGGGCTGGTGAGTCCTCTGCGGGGGACCTCACTAGAGATGACTACAGGTTGGGTGGGGCCCTGGTGCCAGGACTGCCTTCTTGGGCCTTAAAGTGTAGGGCCAGGCACCCAGGGTTGGAGGGAGTGTGGGTTGATCCTCATGCCCCTTCTTTCCCTAAGTTTACCCAGGATGAGAACCCCCCTGGGATCCATTTGTCTAAGAGTATCAAGAAAAAGATCCTGAGGGGCAAGTTTATAGATGTTTTTTCCCTCCTTCATCCCCTGGGTAATGAGTCCAGCTCCCCATCCTCCACGAAGGGTGGCAAGCGTGACCGTAAGTCATGCCACGTGGAGCTCTCTTTTGTTAATTGGTCTGAGGGTTTTTCTATTTTCTTGGGGGTTGTTTCCATGGCCTACCCTGAAAGGGCCTAGCACCTGGCTAATCACAGGTACAACGTTCACAGGGCTAGAGTGGTTGCGGGAGAGGCAGCAGCCATTGCCTATGACAGCGCATTCCGCAAGAGGGCAGCAAGTATGCCCCCAATTCTGTCATCCAAATCATTAATAAAGACATTGAATAGCACTGGGCCCAGGACAGAACCACTGGTCACTTCTCTCCAGGATGAAAAGGAACCATTGTTGAGCACCCTTTGAGTTCGGCCAGTCAACCAATTACAAATCCATGTAACAGTTAACTTGTCTATCCCACATTTTGCAAGCTTGTTTGCAAGAATGTCATGGGGAACCTTGTCAAAGGCCTTACTGAAATCGAGGTATACTATATCCACAGCATTCCCTTCATCTACCAAGCTGGTAATTTTATCAAAAAAAGAGATCAGGTTCGTTTGGCATGACTTGTTTCTCTGAAACTCATGTTGACTTTTTGTGATTATGGCATTGGCCTCTAAGTGTTCACAGACTCTCTGCTTAATGATCTGCTCTAGAACCTTTCCTGGAATTGATGTCAGACTAACTGGACGATAATTGTTGGGATCCTCTTTTTTCCCTTTTTGAAGATGGGCACAACGTTTGCCCTCCTCCAGTCTGCTGGGACATCTCCTGTTCTCCAGGAGTTCTCAAAGATTATTGCCAGTGGTTCCGATATTACATTTGCCAGTTCTTTTAATACTCTAGGATGTAGTTCATCTGGTCCCGGAGATTTATATTCATTTAGGTTAACCAGGTATTCCTGTACTACCTCTTTACTTATTCTGTGCTGAAATTCCTCTATTCTGTCTTCTGCTCCATTATCCTTAGGTTGAGCACCCTTTGCCTTTTCTGAGAAGACTGAAGCAAAGAAGGTGTTGAGTAATTCTGCCTTTTCTCTGTCCCCTGTTAGCATTTTGCCATCTTCTGCACGCAGTGGCCCTACCGTTTCCTTCTTCTTCCTTTTGCTGTGGACATATCCAAAAAAGCCCTTTTTATTGTTCTTAACCTCTCTAGCCAGCCTGAGTTCATTCTGCACTTTAGCTTTTCTGACTTTACCCCTACATGTGCTGGCTATTTGTTTGAATTCCTCTTTCGTGATTTCCCCATTTTTCCATTTCTTATACATGTTCCGTTTAAAACTTAGCTCAGTTGAAAGTTCCTTAGTCATCCATCCTGGCTTCTTGAGACATCTTCCATTTTTCTTCCTCATTGGAACTGTTTGAAATTGTGCCTTCAATATTTCCCTTTTGAGAAACTCCCATCCGTCTTGAACTCCTTTCTCTTCTAGTATTCCTGACCATGGGATCACTCCCAGTATTTCTCTAAGTTTATTGAAATCAGCTCTCCTAAAGTCTAGAGTGCGTGTCTGACTATGCCTAGCTTCTCCCTTCCACTGTATTACAAACTCCAGGAGAACATGGTCACTTCCACCTAAGAATCCAACCACTTGCACCCCATCAACAAGATCTTCCCTGTTGGTTAAGATCAGATCTAAAATGGCTGATCCCCTTGTTGCCTCTTCCACCTTTTGGACAATGAAATTGTCTTCCAGGCAAGTGAGGAATTTGCTAGACCTTGAGGATTTGGCTGAGTTTGACTTCCAGCAAATATCAGGATAGTTGAAGTCACCCATCACTACTACATCTCTCCTTTCTGAGTATGTGTTTATCTGTTCTAGAAAGGCATCATCCAATTCCTCTGTCTGACTTGGGGGTCTGTAGTAGACTCCCACAGTAACATCCCTGTTATTTCCCTCTCCTTTAATTTTTATCCAGATGCTCTCCACCTGGCTTCCAGTATTGACTTCCTGCATCTCTTCACTGGTGTAAATATCCCTGACATATAATGCTATTCCTCCTCCTTTCCTGCTTGGCCTGTTTCTCTTAAAAAGGTTATACCCCTCTATTTCTACATTCCAATCATGAGACTTATCCCACCAGGTTTCAGTGATGCCTATTATATCATATTTCCCTTGTTGTGCTAGGAGTTCAAGTTCATTTTCCCTTGTTGTGCTAGGAGTTCAAGTTCACTTTAAAGAAAACCTATCCTGGGGTTTGCTGATTTGTTCAGAGGAGGTTTGCCATGGCTTTCTGCTGAGGAGGCTGAGAGAGTGTGACTTGCTTCAGGTCACTCAATAGGCAGAGAATCGAATCCTGGTCTCCAGAGTCCTTCACTTAAACCTTTTTAATTTTTATTTGATGTGCATTGGAAGAGGGGTAGTCTTATACAGCAAGTATATCCCAAACTCTATGTTTTAACTAGAAAAGTCGGGGGTTGTCTTATATGCTTTAAAATATGGTAGATAAATAGGTACCACTTCTCAGTGGGAAGATAACAGCATTTGGTGGAGTCATGCTGGCCAAATGAACGTCAGAGCAGTCCTTGGACAACACTGTCTCTTTGGCTTAGAAATGGAGATGAGCACCACCTCCTACAGTCAGTTATGACAAGACATTTATGTCATTTACTTTACCTAATATACTGGTAGAGATCAAGAAAACCATATTGGATTACTGAACAGCGTAAGTTCTTCCACAGTGGGGAAGAAAAACAAATACATATCTGCACATGTATTGCACATAGATGAGGTGTTTATTCAGACTTGTTAAGCACTTTTACTGTTAAAGCATGCAAAAAAAAAAAATAGAGAAACTCTCTGACCTTGAAGCAAAACCTTTATATCATAGCATTTTGTAACACTGTAATATTTTGACTAGAAGTTGATGCGATCATTGTTGCTCAGATGGAACAAACTTCCTCCAAATAGGTTATTAACCATAATTTCCGCAGAAAGACAATCATTTCCTGTTAATCCAAGGTTTCTTATACTAACATGATAAAATGCAGCTATAGCATAACTTGGGATGTGTCATATACAATGATCTTGGTGCTTACAGTATAAAATGTTGTATTCATATTTAAAAATGGCTGTAAATTAATGGGTCAATTCTTTCCTGCACAACAGACAGAACCAAAAAGACATATCCCGCAAATTCCAGAAGGATCTTGGACTATTTTTTCAAACAAAACCCAAATCAAAAACTGTTGTGAATATAATGTTCCTCACTGCTTGGGAAAGTGGGGCAAATGCAATAATGTTTTCATATTAGCTCTTACCTGGCTAAAGAAATTACATTGAAACAGCCAGGATGATATGAATTCTAAAATATTCCATTAATATTTTCCCTCTGTGTTTAGGGCTCATTCACTTCTCATTGAACAGTCCCCTTTTTATGTGTGAGGAAAAAAGAATGACTACCATGACATTTCCTCACTCTCCCATGTTTTAAACAACCTGCTCTGAATGTCATGCCATGCCTTATGGAAAATGTATTGTGGCCAGTAGGTTGCATGGAGCTACTCCAGACCCATTTCTCTGATCCCTGAAGCCTCTGGGATCCTACCCACAAAGGAGCACCACCTTCAAACATTACTGTTAAATGCAGTCATTGCCACAGTAATTTGCTAATAAGCCAGTGCAGCATTAGCCTTCTTGATTTTTCTCGGGTTCCTCTCCCTCTGTCTCTCTTTCTCCCTTATTTTGGTATTTCTCAATATTTCCTTCTCCATGAACTTCTACTTGTAATTCAGGAGTGTTGTAGGGTCTCTTAGAAACTCTTCTAAGGAACTCTGCACTGGACATAGTGCTGGCCTGTTTTAGAGATACAAAGTGGCTGAAATTGCTTCCCTGGCATCAGAAGCTGAGTGGATTGCCCTTAAAAGGCTGGGTGGAATTAAAATAAATAATAAATTAAAATTCTTTTAAAAGTTGGATTAGAAGAGATAAAGGAATTTTTGGTCAAATATCCATGTGCAACAAATAAATTCAGAAATGAAATATTTGGAAGAAAGAATAACAAAGTTGTGAGAAATTGCTGAAGGAATTGCTGATAATAGAGAGAAGGACCTGGATGAATGTCTCTTCCAGAACATAAAGAAAAAGAAAGAGTCATGACACTTAGAGGGATTCAAGAACACCAGAATGAAAACATATATGAAAATGCAGCCAAAGGGTTACACTCTACAGAATCAATTCTTGGATTGCAAGAAAAATGAAGTTACCTAGCAATAGGATACTGTAGTTTACTTTGTGAGACGAAAGGTGAAAGCAGTGATACTACAAGAGTATTACCTTAACAGAATAAAAAGGAATGAGAAATATATACAGTGGTCCCCCGGGATACGAATCCCCCGGGTTAAGAAAACCCCGGGATCCGAAACCGGCGGGACCGCGATTGTATCCCCCGGGATCCGAAGGATCCCCCGGGATCTGAAAAAAAGGGACGTCCCTTCTCCTCCGAGGGCAAGCTTCGGCGGACAAGGGACGGCCTTTTGTTCCTTTTCCTCCGAGGCCAGGCTTCGGAGGACAAGGGACGGCCTTTGGTCCCTTTTCCTCCGAAGGAGAAGGGACAGCCTTTGGTCCCTTTTCCTCCGAAGCAAGGCTTCGGAGGACAAGGGACAGCCTTTGGTCCCTGTTCCTCCGAAGGAGAAGGGACGGCCTTTGGTCTCTGTTCCTCCGAAGCAAGGCTTCGAAGGACAAGGGACAGCCTTTGGTCCCTGTTCCTCCGAAGGAGAAGGGGCGGCCTTTGGTCCCTTTTCCTCCAAAGGAGAAGGGACGGCCTTGCTTCGGAGGACAAGGGACAGCCTTTGGTCCCTGTTCCTCCGAAGGAGAAGGGACGGCCTTTGGTCCCTTTTCCTCCGAAGCAAGGCTTCGGAGGACAAGGGACAGCCTTTGGTCCCTGTTCCTTCGAAGGAGAAGGGATGGCCTTTGGTCCCTTTTCCTCCGAAGCAAGGCTTCGGAGGACAAGGGACAGCCTTTGGTCCCTGTTCCTCCGAAGGAGAAGGGACGGCCTTTGGTCCCTTTTCCTCCGAAGCAAGGCTTCGGAGGACAAGGGACAGCCTTTGGTCCCTTTTCCTCCGAAGGAGAAGGGACAGCCTTTGGTCCCTTTTCCTCCGAAGGAGAAGGGACGGCCTTTGGTCCCTTTTCCTCCAAAGGAGAAGGGACAGCCTTTGGTCCCTTTTCCTCCGAAGGAGAAGGGACAGCCTTTGGTCCCTTTTCCTCCGAAGGAGAAGGGACGGCCTTTGGTCCCTTTTCCTCCGAAGGAGAAGGGACGGCCTTTCATCCCTTTTCCTCCAAGGCCAGGCTTCAGAGGAAAAGGGACAGCCTTTCGTCCCTTCCCCTCCGAGGCCT
Source organism: Urosaurus nigricauda (assembly GCA_034509955.1). NCBI lineage: Eukaryota > Metazoa > Chordata > Lepidosauria > Squamata > Phrynosomatidae > Urosaurus > Urosaurus nigricauda. The sequence continues at coordinate 372,007,716 of JAOEGL010000001.1, read as the reverse complement.
GGGGGTCTCCCGGGTTACGAAAATTTTCGGGTTACGAAAGGTAATCCGGAACGGATTACTTTCGTAACCCGGGGGACCACTGTACAGGGTTTTAAACCTATACTGCTTAAACAAGAAAACAGATTACAATTTTCTAATGGACAAGTTGAAAAGATATGGGAAGGGAAAAGCTGGAAAGTGTTTCATTTTAAAAATAGAAGATTTGTTCTCAATACAGTAAAAAGAGCAAAATTGGAACAATATGGAATGGCAATGGTATCTAATTTAAAAGAAGAAGAAAAATGGAGAAAAGCTAGAATAGAAGACTTCTGATCACAGTACAAAATCTACTTCAGGAAAATAGGATAAAGAAGTCACAGTGATAAGGAAACAAGACAAGGGAAAATACTATCAGCTTAACTAGATAATCAGGAAATGGACTCAGATCATGTAAAAATTCGATGGATGCGTGAAAATGTGTCTCCTGGAATGTAAGAGGTATAAATTCACCCAAGAAGAGAAAAAAAATGATTTTTCACCATTTAGGAAAGTTTAAGTATGATTCAATGTGCCTCTGGAGACAAATATAAAAATAGATATGATGTTTTAAAATTGAATTCAGAATTGTGAAGATGTTTTCCATCAACTATGAATAAAAATAAATAAAGAGTGGTTATTTATATCTGGACACTGACATTAACACAGACATTAATACAACAGAGAAGTCCAGTGACTCCGTGGACTCGATTAGACTGGATCACTTTGAGTTTGAGTATTGAGGAGGTGAACAAGCTCCTTGGAAGTGTTAGGAAGACGACTTGCCCACTTGATCCTTGCCCATCTTGGTTGACCACCCAAGGAGGGGACAGGGTGATGACATTACTCCAACTTGTTGTCAATGCATCCCTCAGGGAGGGCAAATTTCCACAGGCACTGAAACAGGCTGTGGTTAAATCACTTTTTTAAAAAGCTCTCCCTGGATTCCTTGATAAGGAACAATTATAGGCTGGTCTCACTGTTACCGTTCTTGGGCAAGGTGATCGAGAGAGCAGTCGCCTTCCAATTCCAAGCCACCTTGTATGAAGCTGATTATCTAGACCCATTTCAAACCGGCTTCAGGAGAGGATATGGAGTCAAGACAGCCATGGTTGCCTTGGTCGATGATCTCTGTCTGGGCATCGACAGGGAAAATGTGACCCTGTTGGTGCTCTTGGACATCTCAGTGGCATTCAATACCGTAGACCACGGTATCCTTCTGGAACGCCTGAAGAGGATGGGAATCAGAGGCACTGTTTTGCAGTGGTTTCATTCCTACCTCTCGGGCAGATTCCAGATGCTGAAGCTGGAAGACAGCTGCTCTCTTAAAAGAGAGCTGATATCTGGTTCCTCAGGGTTCCATTCTGTCTACTATGCTATTTAACATTTACATGAAGCCGCTGGGAGAGATCATCCGGAGACATGGGCGCAGTGTCATCAATATGCTGATGACACTCAAATATCTCTCTCCATGCCTCCGACTGCTGCAGTGACCAAGGATGACATATCTTCTCTAAATGCCTGCCTGGAATCGGTAATGGACTGGATGAGAGAAAACAAACTCAAGCTGAATCCAGCAAAAACGGAGGTACTTGAGATAGGCCCTCCCTGCTCAGGGATGGAGATCTGCCAACCTGTCCTGAATGGAGTCATACTTCCCCTAAAGGACAAAGTACACAGTTTGGGCATGCTCCTGGACTCGTCGCTGCAGCTGACACCTCAGGTGGAGGCGACAGCCAGGAGTGCATGGTATCAACTACGGGTGATACGCCAACTGCGTCCCTACCTGAGGAGAGAAAACCTTGAAACATTGATACATGCACTGGTAATCTCTCATTTGGATTTCTGCAATGCACTCTACATGGGGCTACCTTTGTACCAAGTCCAGAAGCTTCAGCTAGTCCAGAACACGGCTGCCAGATTGCTAACCGGGGCATCAAGAACAGACTATATTACCCCGATATTAAAATCTTTACACCGGCTACCAATTAGCTTCTGGGTACAATACAAAGTGTTGGTCATTACCTTTAAAGCCCTATATGGCTTGGGCCCGAGTTACTTGAAGGAACACCTCTCCCTATACAATCCGCCCCGTACTCTCAGAACATCAGGGGAAAACTTACTGGAAGCCACTAATACAAGATTGATGTCAACATCTAAGAGAGCATTCTCTGCTGTGGCCCCGAAACTGTGGAATGACTTGCCGAAAGAGATCCACCTTATTACTACCTTAGATGCTTTTTAAAAAGTACTAAAGATTAATCTCTTCCGGCGGGCCTATCCATCCAATTTGATATGTCAGTCATGAACAATTAAGGAATGACAGTAGTAACTAGACAGATAGCTACGAGAATTAATAGATAATCATTGAATTTAATGTGATTTTTAGATTTTAATTGCACATAATGATGTATTGCACTTTTGTATGATGATTTTAATGTTTTAACCTGTTGGAATCCCGCCTCGATCCGTGGGGAGAGGCAGGATATACAAATAAATATCATTATGATTATCATTATTATTATTATTATTATTATTAATATAAATTTCCCAGATGAAAACATTTTGAAGACAAAAATGGAAGCCATATATGACTGATAATGACTTATCATTACAAAGATTAAAAACTTTAATCATCAGTTTATATGCACCAACTGAGAATAAGTCACCCTTTTATTGGAATTTATTGGGGACAATTCAAACATTTCATCTGAAAGTGCCTCAGGTAGAGGCTCCTTCTATGGAACTTTTTAAACAGAGGCTAGATAGCCATATCTTAGGAATGTTTTGATCTTGTCTTCCTGCATGTCAGGGAGTTGCATTGTATGGTGCTTGTGGTCTCTTCCAAGTGTATGATTTTATAAATCTATGATTCTATCATTCTTTGAAAATCAGATACTATGTAGAGATTTGAATGGAGTTAATTACAGAAGAAATTAACAGAAGTACAAAGTTTCTGAAAGAAAATCAAGTGAAATTCCCATAATCATTTTAAACATTTATGGACATTTTATCTAGATGGATAAAATACTTGGAGATTCAAGAATGGTGAAGCTAAGGATTATATCTTTTATTCAGAAAGATTAAATCATTTTCAAGAATCAGTATGCTTTTTTGGTATCAAGCTCACTGTGTAGTTGAGTGTTATAGCCCAGGAGACCAAAGTTCAAATCCTTGCTCAGCCATGGAAACCTACTGGATGATCTTGGGAAGTGTCACACTCTCTCAGCCTCATAGGAAGGCAAAGGCACACAACAGCAGCAGACTAATGAACTGTTGAATGGCATGTGAATACATATGAAAAGTCCATTGAAACAGTGGGTATACCCCAGCTGGTACTTGTATAAATATTTAGGCTCATAACTAAACTGTATAGATAAATTCATGTTTCTTTTGCTTTCTACTTCTTGGTCAACCCTCACAGAGAATACGAACCATTCCTGACAAATTCCCAAAGGATGAAGGCTATAAATAAATAAATAAATAAATAAATGAAACTTTTATTTCTATCCAGCTTTTTGTAAACACAATCAAAGTGGCTTACAACAGTTAACATGATACAAATATATACAATATCCCCTCACACGTTTAAAAAGAATTAGTTCTAGGATTAAAATTGCAGACATTAATAAAACTCTTATGTTCCAATCATATGTTAACCTTAGCAGTGAGCAGAGTCAACATAATCACAGTTGTGCAAATTACAAAAGATATATGGGGGGTCTTTACGTCACCAGGAGCTGTTCCGGGAAGGCCTGCTGGAAGAGATCCGTCTTGACAGCTTTCTTAAAGCTATCCAAGTTGGATTTTTGATGGATCTCTTCCAGCAGGCCATTCCATAAGCACAGTAACTTGTTAAAAACTGGACATTATATATTTTGGCTATGTAAAGCCCCAAAGTTAGTTATTAACAGCAAACTGTGGGTAATGTATCAAAATTAGAAAAAAAACCATCAAGAGTTATAAAGCTACATGTCAGGCAACAGGCTGGAATGTGTTTCTAGGCATCCAGTGCATTGAAATCCATAACAACCTGATTAGTCCTGCAGCTGAAACCTATAGTAAATATGTGATGTACACAAGTGACTGGCAGGAAGCCAGCCCTGACAAGGGCTGCCCAGATAAAACTGGAATCAGGTCCAGTAACCTCATTGGCCAGGAAATATATATATATATATATATATATATATATATAAATCTATGTGCAAGCTCTATAAAACTCATAGCTGGATTTCTCTCCTTAATACTTCTTGCAATTAGCAGCATGTGCCATAAAATGATTTGTCGGTGTCTAACAAGATAGGATGGCCTGTTTTTTTCTCTTTAGAGTGGAATTTCTTTTCACACTCTACCTCCCCTCCTGTTACCCAGCGGAGTAATTCAAATTTCTTGACTGAGGCTGACAGAAATAAAATGGCAATGCCAAGTTATTTATGTGATCCTGCTGTAGCTATGCATGCTTGCATACATACATAAAATATATAGTATACATATACTTTTATGATTTGATGTTATATTGGATCCTTTGGTGGTGACTTGAAAAGGCAACAAAACTCTCTTCTGTCTTTCACCTCCACAGTGTCTAACAAAGAAGAATGGCCTGTGTTGGTGGAAGGGGATGATTGGGATGGGATAGGTATGTTCTCATTTTAATTTTTGTAAGCCACCTTGATTGTCTCTGACAGAGAGGCAAGGTAAAAATAAAGCTTTTATTTTTATCATTTATTACTGTGTTTATTTTGAAACTTGACTCCCTCCATCTCTCCCTTCCTTCCTGCAGCCAAGTGGATTATTTCAAATCGCCTTGACTGAGACATACACAATTAAAACAAATGGCTGGGGCATTGTTACTTTTATTACTTAAACAAACAAACAAAAAAGTCCCAAACATCAAATTCCTCACTGAAGTGTTCATTATGTTACTTCTTTTGCAAATGAATTATCTGCAAATTCTCACCCCTCAATTGAACAGGTGCCAAATTTCAGAGCTCATAAATGCTTGAGCCTGGCATTGAGAAAACAAGAACATTGAGAAAACAAAAACATATGTCTAATAAAGAGCAATGAGATTTTGTCACATCCTACTCATGTATTCTTTCTCATTAAGACTTTTTGCCATCTTGACCACACCAGTCTCAGTTTAGAAATTTTGAATGGTATGGACTTGGGAATTGGAAACATTCATGTTTGCAGATTTTTAAGATAATCATATATTGACTGATAATCTCTATTTTCTCTTTTTCTGTGTTTTGTATTTCTTTCTATTTCTAATTTTTCTATTGGGTTTTTAAAAATCTATTCTGCATTATAAACATACCTCCCCCCCCCCCCCAAAAAAAAAGAGAGATGCATGAACTTACACTTCATATTAAAGCACATAGCCATAGTATGTCATTGAAAGACGTCAAAATTATTTCTCCCACAGTCAACTTTTAAAACTTGAATATTTCTGAAAGGTCAACATTATTTCTCTCTCTGACTTTATAGATGGATATAAAACTTTTTCCCATATTGGTGGACAAATGTGAATGTAGATCGACTTAGGCATTTCATCAACATACAACATGTTTGTTTAATTACAATGCAGTTTTATTTTTATTTATTTTTTGTAAAAACACACCATGAAATCTTTCTCTGTCCGTAAAGTAGTATCTCCTTCTGAGAGTATCACAAAGCAAAATGGCAGTGGATCAGTCTGGAAGCTGAAATGAACATTGCTGCTAAAACAGAGGATGCTTCTCTTCCAGCACATCACTTTAATTTGCAGTAAATCTGCAGAAAGATAGTAGGTTTCTTGCTGTGACTCAAGATTTTATGAGAGCAACAAAAAGAAATTTTAACTCAGTGGTTCCAAAACCTTGGTCCTCCAGATGTTTTGGATTCCTCCCCCCCCCCCCCCATTTATATGCCAAAAACAGACCCAAGGAAGCTCATAAGATAAAAACACTTTTAAAACTTGACGGGTTGTTGTTGTTGTTGTTTTACAAAAAAGAATTACCACCTTGAGCACCTTGGAAGAAAGTTAGGCTATAAAAGTAAACATATATATATATATATATATATATAATGTAACTCTAAATATATTTGAATGACTAGTCATCAAATACATTTCAGTTCAGAGTGAGAGACTGCCTATGGGCAGGAGGGACATGGAGATATGCAGATATGGATACAAGTTCATATTGTGAGTCATGCTGGGTCAAATTTGGGGAAAAGATTGAGTCCCATTCAGGAAATATCAAGATGGAAAATAATTTAAATAAATAATGAAACAAATACATGTTCCCTTGAGTTTCAGTGGATTCAGAATAATTATGAAAGCTTACGGTAAGCAACATAAGAAGCCTTTGCCACAGGATCCCTGAGGTGGGAATGGTGAGATGCATTCAGAAGTTGAAGAACAAAATCCATTAATAGTTTTGCATTCCTCTTCAGTCACAGGAAGTTCCTTTTTCTCGGTATAACCTAGACAAAGAAAATGGTTTGATTAGGCTATCCCTGTATTCTGACATATTTGGCACTGCACCACCTAAGTATCTTAAGTACTCCATGGAGCAGAATGTCATTTATCTTTTAATAATAATAACATACCAGCCTGGCACTGAGTTATGAGTGAATAGATACTACCTGTGTAAGGGAGTACTGAATACCTCCTTACACAAGTACGTAAAAAGAAAGAGAAGAAGAAGAAGAAGAAGAAGAAGAAGAAGAAGAAGAAGCAGCTAAAAATGTCTCAATAGCATTCCAGCCTGAATACTTTTAAAGTTACTGAATTCCTTACTTGTAGAAGTCAACAGGATCAACATTAGGAGACAATGGGAAAGATTGCCAGGCTGCATGCCTTGAGCCTGATTAGGATTTCAAGTGAGAAGCCAGAGACTGACTTCAAGACAGAATGCTATCACGTTCCTATGTCACAAAAAATCTGGATGTGGATGCATGTGTATTTATAGGTTCCTGCTGTACAGTTATAGCTAGGTTTTCTACACTGGTGTTTCAAATGTAATGCATCCTATTCCATAAACTCTTGGTTCATTGCACCTCAAGAGAGCACATTGTTCTAGAAAGAAGACGTAAAGTACCATACATTGGCATGATAACAGTTAAAGTTCGCTTAAATGCAAATAAACTTTTCATTATTTTCAAGGTTTCCTATTGTTATTGATTGTATTTTGTTTCCTACTTCCTGACAGTAAGGGCTGTTCGACAGTGGAACACACTCCCTCGGAGTGTGGTGGAGTCTCCTTCCTTAGAGGTCTTTAAGCAGAGGCTGGATGGCCATCTGTCAGGGATGCTTTGATGGAGAGTTCCTGCATGTCAGGGGGTTGGACTGGATGGCCCTTGTAGTCTCTTCCAACTCTGTGATTCTATGATTCTATGAGTTGTCAGTGAAGAGTTGAAATGAGTAACATGTACTGAACTGAAGGGCACTCAAAATTAATACATCAAGCACATCAGGGAATAGGGAAATGAGGGATTGCACCTCCCTGTCCTCTATGAATATGCCATAAAACTGTTATATTAAATAGTAAAAGACCCAGGGGAACTACTTGGAGGACTGACATCCCACAGATAATTGTGTACACACATAGAAAGCATTCATCATGTAATGGTAAAGGGTAGGACTGTTCGCCTAGCAAAATATTTGCTTCAGAAAAAATGCTGAGATCAGCTACAATTGTTTTGGAAGCCTTCTGATGCACCTGTGATCCTGAAGTCAAGAAAAGAGTTTTTCGCTGCTTTCGAATTGGCTATAATTGGAAAACAAGTGATTAGATAGATGGATAGAGGAATGGATAGATAGATACATAGATAGATTGATTTTCTTTTCATTGTCATTTGATCAAATTTTGCAGGATGCTTCTCCTTTACAGGCTGATTAAGCTTCCTAATCTGCATAGATATAGATGCAGCTTTTACTTATTTATTTTAAGGATCTGCAGATCACATATTTCTTTGGCAGAATTTGAAGAAACATTAAGAATCTGACAGAATGTGAAGTAACATAAAGATGTTGTTTACTCTTCTGAAGGGACAAGAGCAGGTAGGTCCCTGCAACACAGGAAATGTAGAAACTGTTAATCATGTACTGTTCCACTGTCCCTTTTACTGTGATTCTTGTAAAGACCTGATCACTCCTATTATTTTTTAAAAAACAGGGAGATCTGAAACTTTTTATTTAGAATATTTGTTGTCTGATAGGAATTCTTATATCTCTCATAAAGTAGTACCATTCTGCGCATCTGCTATCACTTGCAGGAAAAGAATAATAAACCAAAGATAGCAGAATTGTTTTAGGATATGTTTCTAAACATGTGGTTATCTTTGCTTTTAATAATCTGGATACAATTTGTCCCTTATTCTATTATCCTTTTTGAAATTATTTTTTACCAAATGGAAATGCTTTTTATTGCTTTTCATTTTTCCTTAGTCAGCAAGTTTTTATCCCCCTGTTATTTTAAATTAAAACAGTTTTTTAATATGTTATTCTTTTTTTATGCTATGTGATTTATTTTTTATTGTTTTTTTATTTTATTTAATAGACTTGCTGGTCATTGACCATAATAAAGTTATTGAATTGAATAGTAGATCAAGGTCTGATAAAGTCCAGCAAAGCAGATTTGAGGAACAACACAATGAGACAAAGCAATTGTCATAAATGTAAATGTATTCATGTTTTATGAGTGCATCTGGTGTTACAGCAGGGAAAACCTATATCCCCACACTATCTGAATTGGATGACACAAGTTTAGGGGGTGGGTGTGCCCCAGATAGCATTGGTTCTAACCACCCCCTAGCTTGGGATGAAATGACAATAGTCTCAAAAACAGGCTTAAATACCAATTGAATATAACTATAGAATACAGTCATCCTTTCATATCCATGTATTCTGCATCCACGAATACAATAATCCACATCTTGCCCCCCCCCCCAATTCCCAGAAATAAACCTTGATTGTGACATTTATATGAGGGATTCCATTTTCATAGAATCATAGAATCAAAAAGTTGGAAGAGACCACAAGGGCCATCCAGTCCAACCTCCTGCCATGCAGGAACTCCAAATCAAAGCATTCCCGACAGATGGCCATCCAGCATCTGCTTAAAGACCTCCAAGGAAGGAGACTTCACCACACTCTGAGGGAGTGTGTTCCACTATCGAACAGCCCTTACTGTCAGGAAGTTCCTCCTAATGTTGAGGTGGAATATCTTTTCCTGCAATTTGTATCCATTGTTCCGCGTCCTAGTCTCTGGAGCAGCAGAAAACAAGCTTGCTCCTTCCTCAATATGACATCCCTTCAAATATTTAAACAGGGCTATCATATCACCTCTTAACCTTCTCTTCTCCAGGCAAAACATCCCCAGTTCCCTAAGGCATTCCTCATAGGGCATGGTTTCCAGACCCTTCTTTGTTGCCCTCCTTTGGACATGCTCCAGTTAGGTGAGCCAGCATTATGCAATGGCTTGAGGGCTGGAACAGGACATCTGGAGACCAGGATTTGATTCTCAGCTCAGCCATGGAAACCCACTTGGTGACCTTGGGCAAGTAACACTCTCTCAGCCTCAGAGGATGGCAATGACACCACCACCCCAGGAAACCTGCCAAGACAACCCCGTGATATGGTCACCCTAGGGTTGCCATAAGTTGAAAATGGCTTGAAGGCACACAACAACAAATATAATGGAACTTGAACATCCATGGTTTTTTTTATATCCATGGGAAGTCCTGGAACCAAACCCCCAGTGAATACCAAAAGTTGGAAAGGACTGAAAGGGTCATAGAGTTGAAAAGACCCCATAGGCCATCAAGTCCATCCCCCTTGCTCAATTCAAGCACACTATTTAGAGTAACCCCAAGAGCTAGTTGTCCAGCCTCTTTTTGAAAATCTCCAGAGAAAGAGACATCACTATTTCTCAAGGTAACTGACTCTATTTCTTACCATTAAGGAGTTCTTCTATTGTTCAGTTGAAAATTACCCTCCTATAACTTAAAACCATTAAACCTGGTCCAGCAAAGAACAATTCTCCCCCCCCCCTCCTCTTTGTGACAAGCCTTTAGATATTGAAAGAGTGCAGTCATATCATCCCTTATCTTCACAGGGCTAAACAAGCCTATCTTCTTAAAACTTTCTTCATATGTTTTGTTCCTCATACCTTTTATCTTAATCATCTATTTCAACCCTCTTTCATTCAAGAATATCCAACAAAAACTTCATAAGACAAGGCCATGCACCTTTTGTTTGCAGCCTTCCATAAAAGTGAGGCAGTTCATTCCACTGTTAATATGTGCATGCGCTTGCATACCTTTAAGTCATTTACTGACTTATCATAACCTCATGAATTTCATAGATTTTTTTTAAGCAAGAAATTTCAAGGGTGGTTTTTCTAGTTCCTTGTTCTCAAATATAGCTTATATATCCTTATATTCATTGACCATCTCCCACCCAAGTACTAAACTGAGTTGACCACACTAAGCTTCCGGGGTCAGATGGGCTCTGTTGTCTTTAGATATTTACCATCAAGAAGTTTTTCCTAATGGTTAGGTGGAATCTCTTTTGTTTGAAAAAGGATGTGTAACAGAAATTGACATTCTGTTGGTGGCACATTCACATGTCTAATGTATATTTGTGAATAGTTTTTAATTGTTGTTGTGGAAGGAGGTATTCATTAAACTCTTTCACACAATGAATTCCTAACCATTGTTCTGTCAGAGCTCCACCAACTTGGCTGTTTATTGGTGACGGGAGAGTGAAGGGCAACCAAAGAGCTTCTAGCTATGTTCTGGTAGCTGGATGCAAACCATTGATATCATCTTCTGGAATGTCTGGAAGACTCCTCCACCCAGAGGTCTTGAAGCAAGCCTTCATTGTTACACACCCAGCTATAGGAACATAGCTGGGAGCCTTTGGCCTTCACAATGTTTCCTGGCCACTGCATGGTCATGTTCAAGGACTTCTGCGGGAGAACAGTGGGTCCTGTCTACAGGGAAAGGGGGAAAGGCAAGGAATCCCACCTGCTAGAACTTTATGCTCCATCTTTATGAAGCAGGGCCTCAGCTATAATATTATATCTTTCATCCCTTTCATTTTGGAAATGCTCCCTTTCATGGTGATAATGAGAAAAGGTTTGTTGAATTAAAATGTCTAACTCTCCTTAAGTAATACTCAAGATAAATCAAAGCAAATGAAGGACATTTTTATTTAAGCAGACATTTAATATCTAATCATGTCAGGGTGGCTGTTATATGGGCTGTGTGTGTTTTAGTTATGCTTTTGAATTTTTGCATATTTGTAAGTAATTTATATTTTTCTAGATGATGTGTAAAAAGTTTTTATCTTTTAGCTACCTTGCGTCCTTTCTGGGAGAAAGGCATTATACAAAAGAAATAAATAAAGCAAGACACTGGCTAATAATTCAGTATTATCTCTACTTGTGAGAGCTGTCTGGTGCTAGGTTAATATCTGAATGCCTTAATTGGCTGGATAGGAGATAATAAACTGAATCCTGATGACATAGAAGTTCTATAGATTAGTGGTTCCCAGGTTAAATAATTGGATGATTGATCTGTCCTGAGAAAAGTTGCAGTTCCTCTGATGGAGTACATAGCTTGGGTGTATACCAAGAACCATATGTAAAACTGGAGGATCAAGTGGACTCTGGGGCTTTGAATGTCTGGGACCACCTATACATTTCCTAGACAGGTGTAACTTAACTTTAAGTCCATGTACTACTAACATCCTGACTACTATGATAATTTTGGTTTGAATAAGGAAATTACAGTAACATACATGGAGAAAATGGTGCAAAATTTTCACTGACCTATTAGTCTTCCTGATAGCTTTTCCTGAATATTGAGAAACCTGTTTTGTTTTGTTTTTAAATGGGCATGAATAACTGAATATTCTTCCCATCCCCACTGACATCACCTGGAAATGTACATTTTGTCTGACATCATTCTTGTCTGTGTAGGCATCCAAGTACGCATGTGTCTGGGAAAGCCACCAAGAATGCTGATAACTGGTAAATATTTATGACACAGTAGAAGGTCTTTGCAAACAAGAGAAAGAAAGCACAGTTCCAGCGTAACAAGTCAAAGTCCACTCAGAGAAAGGTCAGACTGTCTCAGATCTAGGAATCTGGAGAGGCAGGGAGTCCGGAGGTCATGAGTTCCAGGGAGTCAAGATCAGTCTGCAGTCCAAGAGTCAAGGTTTCAGGCCAAGAAAACAAAGAGAGTCAGAGACAAACATGCTTTTGCCAGGAAGCTCAGACAATACCTGACAAAGAGGTTGGTCTGTTTATATTTCCCAGTTTCATCATCACAGGTTTTTTCCTGATTAGTAAGAGTTTCTCATAAAGTCTCCATGACCAGCAGAGGCACGCCCTTTCAGACCTTCTCTGGCTGAAAGTAAGTATGTCAGCTCCTCCTCCTCCTCCTCCTCCTCCTCCTCCTCCTCCTCCTCCAATCGCCTGTGCTGGAATCTCTGTTGCCAGGAGGTTTGGCTGCTGAGCCTCTTGAGACACCACAGATTCTGCTGGAGCTGGCAGAGCATAGCTACGGCCCAGCTTAGCTTCAGGCTCATCCTCAAGCTGAGATTCTAACTCAGCTCCCTCAGCACTGAAGCTGGGATTCTAACTCAGCCCCCTCAGCACTCGAGTCCTCAGCCTGGCTGGGCATGAAAATATGAAAACATTATAAACCAACCTGGGCATAAGATACTACTTGAAAACACTGAAATTCAGGACCATGCAAACAGCTATGGTCAGAATGCACGGGAAGCCATTAAAATCCACAAACACCTGGACAATTTCAAAAGGAAAGAATAAAACCTGAAAGTAAATCAGGTTGGCTACCAGTCCTGAAAAACACCAAAATCAAGACTCAGCACATGTAAATGAACATCACCCAAGGACAGGAGGTTTCGCAGCAGACAATAGATCGCTAATAGACTCAAATCCTTCTCACATATACTCCCACCATGTGGTCTTGCCATTCACCAGCAGACCAACAAACAGATTAACATGTAAATTGCTTCCCCTCAATCAAATGTCACAGTATATATATCCCACACATCTCCATGCCACCTTTTTCTGAAGATGCCAGTCACAGATGCAGGAAAAGCAACAGGAATAAACACAGCACAAAAACCAATAAGTAGCTGCCCAGTTTATATTTATGTCAACATTTTCCTGTCTCCAGCTTTAGTGGTCCTTCATCTGTTCTCCAATAATTTCCAAATAAGCAAATAAATAAATAATCCAAATATTTAAACAGGAAAAAGTAGTACCTTGACATTAATGTCTAGGAGGCAGTGCTCATCTCTGTTACTAAACTGAAGAGTCAGAGTTGTCCAAAGACGACTCTGGTGGTCATGTGGCCAGCATGACAGCACCAAATGCTGTTACCATCCCACCAAAGTGGTACCTATTTATCTACTTGCATTTCCATGCTTTTGAACTGCTAGTTTGGCAGAAGTTGGGACTAGTGACAGGAGCTCATCCAGTCATGCAGCATATATACAGCAACCTTCCAATCTTCCAGCCATCAGAATTGGTGTCTTAACCACTAAGCCACCCTGGTATACCAGGAATGGAAACAAGTCCAATTATCAGGCTTCGCAAACAGGGGAAAGAAAACAAATGGTTGTACTGATGAAGGGCTTGGAGCAAGAATGTGCCTCCACTTTTTCCAAGCCATGAGAGTATGAAACAAATATGGATTATTAATCCCATGAATTTCCCTGCCCAATGAAATTGGGGAAAAAATTAATTGAGCTCCAGGGCAACCTGGCTAGCTCCAGGGCAACCCAAGAAGGTTGGTGGAAAAATTGAATGATAATGTTAGGATAAAATCATCTGATGAGGTGTCCAGTCAATCCGTTTATGAGATTAGACTGGATTAATTTGATCTTGTGAGTACTGATGATGTGGACAAGATCCTTGGAAAGGTGAGGAAGATGATTTGCCCTCTCGATCCCTGCCCATCATGACTAGCCATCCAAGGGGGTGATGCCTTGATGACATTTCTGAGAGGTGTCATCAATGCATCCCTTAGGGAAGGTTGTATACCATCTTTGTTAAAGAAAGCGGTTGTTAGACCGCTCCTGAAAAAACCTTCCCTGGACCTGCCATCTTTGAGCAAGGTGATTGAGAGGGCTGTCGCTCTTCAGCTCCAAGTAGTCTTGGAGGAAGCTGATTTTCTAGATCCATTTCAAACTGGCTTCAGGACCAGATATGGGGTGGAGACTGCCATGGTCGCCTTAACTGATGACCTTCGTCTAAGCATCGACAGAGGAGGCACAACCCTGTTGGTGCTATTATACCTCTCAATGGCATTTGATATGATAGACCATAACATCCTCTTGGAACTCCTGAGACAGTTAGGAATCGGAGGCACTTCTTTGCAGTGATTCTGTTCCTTTCTCTCAGGCAGGTTCCAGCAGGTGATGCTCAGGGACAGTCGCTCTTCAAAAACAGAGCTTAACTGTGGCATCCCTCAGGGAGCCATTCTGTCCCTGATGCTATTCAACATGTATATAAAGCTGCTGGGAGAAATAATCTGTAGACATGGGGTAGGGTGTTATCAGTATGCTGATGACACCCAAATATATTTCTCCATGTCTCGATCGTCAGTGACGACGACATTTGGCATTTCTCCCCTCAATCAGTGTCTTGTGGCAGTAATGGACTGGATGAGAGAAAACAAGCTCAGGTTGAATCCAGACAAAATGGAGGTACTTATGGTAGGGGCTCCTAAACCAGGTATTGGGTTGCAACCTCCTGTCCTAGAGGGGTTCACACTCCCCTCAAAGGACTGTGTTCGCAGTCTGGGGGTGCTTCTTGACCCGTCACTTCACATGAGGAATCAAGTGAATGCAACAGTCAAGAGCACCTGTTGTCAGCTTCGGCTGATACGCCAAGTGGGAGACCTGGAACTGGGAGACTTCAAAACCATAGTACATACACTGATAACCTCATGACTTGACTTTTTTAACGCACTCTACATGGGGCTACCCTTGTGCCTAGTCCAGAAATTCCAAATGGTACAGACTGATTACAGAACAATTAGTAATGACCATATTATGCCTATACTGAAGTCACTCCACTGGCTTCCCATCAGGTTCCAGGCATAGTACAAGGTGTTGGTGATCACGTTTAAAGCCCCACATGGCTTAGGCCTAACTTATCTAAGTAATCACCTACTTCCATATAATCCGCCCCATGCATTCAGATCCTCTGGGAGGAATCTATTACAACCAGTCTGGACTAGATTGGTTGCAACCTCCCAGAGGTCTTTTTCAGGTATTGCTCCTACCTTATGGAATGGCTTGCCGGGTGAGATCCGTCAAATATCAACTTAGATAGCTTCAAGAAAGCTATCAAGACAGATCTCTTCCAGCAGGCCTTCCCAGAACAGCCCCTGGCCATATTGTTAATTTTAAAAGTGTAAATAAGAGTTTTAATTAATGTTGGAATTTTAATATTATAATTGTTTAAAATTGTTTTAAAGGGGACTTGTATATGTATATAATTGTATTTCTAACTGTTGTACACCGCTTTGATTGTGCATGCAAAAAGCAGGATATAAATAAAAGTTTTATTATTATTTATTATTTTATTACTTATCAGGAAGGCATCGAAACAAAATTCTAATTCAGGCAACCCTAGGCCTCCATTTTGCAAAGCGCCATGCCTAACACAGGCCCAGATAGTGTCTGATCAAGGCCCTTTCCCCTTTCAAGCCCTCTTGGATGCAATTGAAGCAAATTGCATCCTTTTTAGCTCAGCTCATTAGGAGGAAAGAACTCCCTCGCTCACTTACTCTGTTTGAACTCATCTGTATAAATGGAGATTGCATTAAAGGCAGAGTGGTAAAAATATATAAGTGGATGCTACACAAGTCTTTCGGTTGTGGGCTGATTCATAAAGTGGGGTGGGAGGTGGATTTAAAAATTCAAATGACAGATTCAGAGTGGCTTAAAATCTGCAACACTCATATAAATCTAATTCTAAAGCCCTGAAATAAACCACTCTTAAAGTTCTGCATAGATGGTTCCTCACACCACTACAATTTGCACACATTACTAAGAACCCCACCCCGTGCTGTTGGAGAAGATGTAGTAATAGAGGTATCTTCCTGCACATGTGGTATGATTGTCCAAGTATATTTGCATTTTGGCACTCTGTAGTTGACTTAACATCAGAAATCACTGATAAAAAATTTGTCCCCTCTCCAGAACTTTTATTGCTTTCAGTGTTTACTAAGGAAAACAAGACATTACACTATAAAGATATTATTGCATTTCTGTTGGCATTGGCCAGGATTGAGATTGCCAGGGCTTGGAAAACAGGAAATGTCAATATGACTGATTGATGGTCTGGATTTTGGAATTTTTGGCTTATGGAAAAGCTCACTGATCAATCTAGAAGGTTGCGGGGGTGGAATCTTCCTCTGCTCTTTGAAGAACAATGGTCTCCACTTATATCTTATCTAAATAACATTGGAGCAGAAGTGGGTCTTCCTTTGTAATATGGTTCCCTTTGGATGATCAAACTGGTGCAAAGAAGGTATTCCTTTATTCTGAGTTCATCTTTCTTTTTATGTAATGTTGCCCTTTTATGTCCCATGTGACCTTGAATCATTGATGTTTTTAAGGATTTGTATTTTAGCTTGTTTTTGTTTGTATTTGTTATTGTTTTTTGCCCTTTTTTGTAAGAAATAAAATTTTTATTTTAAAAAACCCACTAAGCCACCTCTCTCACACACACACATGCACAGACACACACAAGCTTTGAGAAATTGCCAGCAAATTCCAATTCTTCTAGCAACTAGGACATGGCTAATGAGTGGGGGACTGGTAATTATTATTTTTTTTTTAAGTATTCAAGGTTGTGGTCAGTGTCTCCAGAGTCATAGTTGAACACTTAGACCACTACACCATACTGGCCACATGCTCCCACGTTACCTATTCACTATGTGGGAGCACTCATGTTGCACAGATTCCCTTCCAGGGAAAAACAGATGAAATTAGTGCTGGGCTATAAATTATTGCTAAGCTATCTACAAGCTGTAAGGCGTTAACATTGCTTAAACCTACCACTTTCTTGTTCTTTCTCTTGCTTCCAGCAGAACCTCCCTGCATCATACAAACAACACCCAGGATTGCATATTTTTGCATCGTAACATAAAAAACAAAGCAAAACAAAAACACTGGAGGCTATATAAGCCCACATAACCAGGTTCCTGCAGCTGTTGGAGTGCTCAATGCACTCCTTTGAACACCCTCTTCAGTTCTTTTCTTGGATTCAATGATTTAATATAATATCTGACAAGAATAAAAATAGAAAAATTAAACACACACACATTTCAAAAACATAAGATCCTGAATACCTTTAGGCTAATCTAGTGCCCATTAATGGTTCCTTCTGGTATATCATGACTTCTGGAGGAACAATGAGCCAAGAGCTTCTGCTATCACATGTATTTCATCAGGAACATTCATGCAAAGGGCCTAGGTGCAATAAGCCATAAATAGGTGAGCCTTCTGCCAAATTAAAAAGAATTTGATAGGAATTATTCTTTCTTGCAGTCTGCCTTGAGATCCCAGTCAAGTTTCAGTCATGCAGATTGGCTGCCTTTCCATTGTTATCTTTTCTTGGACACTCTTGGCTTCTTCAGGTAAGGTGTATATAATATTGTTGTCATGCATCGTTTTGTCCATGGCATAATGTCTATATACAGCTGCAAGCTGCAGAAGCAGATTTTAATATTATTGCACATGCTGTGCAGTTTTCCTGTGTGCATGCAGCAACCATGCATTTCACATTTCTTTGCAAAGTCCATTGCAGATCAATAATTTAATCACAATAATCACATAACTCTGTTATTGTAAAGTTATAGCCTGTCTCCTTGATATAGGATATCAGCCTTTTTTATCCCTTTTGCAGCCACGTATCATTTAAAAAAAAAAATTGGTTGATTTAAAAATGATGTTACAGACACTGTGAAGTATGAAATTGCCAAGGTAGTACAATCCACATGAATATCATGAGTTGCTGGCTGATGTCATTAGGGAGAAATTCATCCTTTCATCTTTCATATCTACCATCCACCAAACAGCAATGCTATATCTCTTTGGCTCCTATCAGCAGCAGAAATGTTGTGTTAGCTCATTTTCATAATGTAGCTATTCAACACAAGAGGTGTGTAGCACAATTAATGTGTAACTCCACCTGCAGAGATTTACCTAAAGTAACCCAAAGTGGGATTTCAGCCATTTTATTTATTTATGGTATTTATACCCCTCTCTTCAGCCCTAAAGGCTATCAGAGCGTTTCCTTGCCCTCAGGCTTACAATCTAAAAAGACACGACGCAAAAGGAGAAGGGAATGTTGGTGGGAAGGGGATGAGGTCCAGTGGTTCTTCTCTCCCTCTGAGGCCTGGACCAAGGCAGGTGGACTGGTGGGAGGGCTCTCTTTCTATTCTATGTTTGTTTTAGACATAGACCAAATGCCTGAAGGATGAGGTTCACAGACTTACTATGGTGTCTATGTATGCTGTTGCATCTAACATAAGAGAAAGAGAGACAAATGGAAAGTTTGAATCAAACTAGAAGTGAAGCAGATACTTTATTGGGAACCTCTCTTGGTAGTGGGGATATGAACTGATTTTCCCTGAACCCACTTAATGGCATGCCTCCTGCCACAACCACAAGGAGAAAAAGGAGCCACTGCCTATCTATCAGCTGTTGGAAGCACCAGTGGGCATGTGCTGTATTCCCCTGCCATACAAACACACTCAATTCTATTATCATTATTTATTTATTGAATGATTTATTGAAAAAGATAATAAATAGCAATGTTGAAAAGAACAGGGCATATTACAGGTGGACAGATTCATGGACGAAGCCACAGCTTCCCTGAGTTTTTGGGCAGTTGATAATAAATCTCTTGGAAGACTCCCATTCATAAGACCACTAATAAAACAACAATAAAAATCTTCTGTTTAAAATTATTGCCTGAGTCCTACTGGACATCCAAACTAAAGTAGGGTCACTGCAGCAATTATTGTATGGTGGGTGTTGAGTTATATTTCATTGATTCAATGTGTCTACTGTAGTTGGGACTGCCAGCAGGGTTCTAGCTTTTTTTTCCTGGAAGAAGAGAGAATGAAAAAACAATGAGTATAATGTTTAAATATGTCAGAATACCAGGATATCTTATTTAAATGTCTCTCCCCCACCCAGGCTATACCTGCACGTTCGACCATGTAACATCTACAAATGATTGTGAAGACTACAGAGGTATTTGTGTCCTTAGAGACGAATGTCCTGGACATTTACCCTCTCAGGGAAAATGTAACCCAGGGCTATTATGCTGTTTAATATAATTTTTTTAAAAAAACATTTACATGTCTGCAGAGCCAGAGCTTTGAAAGTTACTTTTTAAAAGAAATTGCTCATGTAATTCTTTGTCCCCTATCTCCTAGTAACTTGTAGCACTAATAATTTCTTGGTATGTTACTTTCAGACCTACCATTTTTATTTTTATTTTTATTTTAAAAAAATACAAACCTAAAGAATACATTTACATTACATGTTACATAATTTATTTATATTTTGGATAAATGGGTCAGTCCAGAGCAAGAATTCTTGGCATTTTCAATAGTGAAGTGGCAATATTTACAGTATAACCCCTTTAGGGGTTATATATAGACTGTTTTGGTGTCTATACATGGATCATAACTCTGAATACCTCAGCCATCCCTGTTGTATTCAAAGCATTAATTGCAGAGGAATGAAATCCCGCAAGAATTGTTTGTGAGAAAGTACAACATATGACAGTAATGAAGTTAAAATTGAGTAGTATTTATTTATTTATTAATTTGTTAAATTTCTTTCCTGTCTTTTGCCCAATATTTTCAAAGAGCAGCTTTCAGTTATACAATTCCCTACCACCATGCTTGTAATCTAAATAAGGCTGCATCTGCAGTTCAGAAATAATGCTATCTGCCATGGGATTCTAGATTTGTGCTTTGTTTTGGCACCAGAGCTCTTGAACAAAACTACAGATCCCAGAATCCCATAGTATTGAGTGGGTAAAATGATGTCAAACTGCATTATTTCTGCAGTGCAGTCTAACACATGACACACAAAGAAAGGGGATGGAAGTGGAGGAGGAACAAAGTTTAGTATAAGCTAGCTGCTCTACTTTCCCCAAAGGCCAGAGA
Organism: Urosaurus nigricauda; assembly: GCA_034509955.1. Lineage (NCBI taxonomy): Eukaryota > Metazoa > Chordata > Lepidosauria > Squamata > Phrynosomatidae > Urosaurus > Urosaurus nigricauda. The sequence goes on along the minus strand of JAOEGL010000001.1, from coordinate 371,987,475 downwards.
AGTGATAGATGTCATCTAGAGGGTGAAGATCTTAGCAGCCTCTATGCTCCACACATGATGGAGGTATGCTTCGCTATTCTTCTTCTTCTACCCCCAAGGACTGAACAATGAAGAATCTGGAGGGAGGGGATCTCACCATCTACCAGGCTTCAGAGACAAAAATGGGCCCAGCTGCTCTTTTTCTCCTTGAGAAACAAGATAAATAACTGTGAAGATTGGGTTAAATCTTCCATGATTGCTGTGCTGATGTTTGATTGTTATGCTATGTATGATTCTAATTGTAATGCTTGATTACTTTGGCCCAAAACTCACTAGTCAAATAAAGCGACTTCTGGAAGCAGACTTAAGTTTATCTCACAGGGGCTAGAGGAAACTGGACGAGAACAGAACAGAAAGGGCTGGGAACGAGTGTGGAACAAGTGGGGGATGCATTTTACTTCACAAAGAAGTCCCTCACTCATTTGGTTCCATTCCCCATCCATTCCCCATTAGTCCCAGAGGAGGAGATTTTTGAGAACTTTTCAAAACAGTTCTGGAACGGAACAGAAGGGAATAGAATGAGTGAGGGACTTCTGTGTGCACTAAAATGGTCCCCAACTCGTTCCGTTCCCATCCCGGCTCCTTTTGGACCATTCTCCACCTGTGCTGGAGCCCTGTGCGATAAACTCCTGTGTGGTCACTGAGGTCCTGGCACAATCAGGGCTGGGATGGCCAGAGGCTGCTTCTTCTGGAACATGTGCTTCAGCCCTATGCTATATATGATATGATTCTAACTATGACATTTGAATATACATAGTCATTCTGTAATAATGAAAGTTATGATAGAAAGTTTTGTAATATGTGTGATATATATTTGGTTTAGACTTGATCACATGATTCCTTACTAGGGTTGTTGCTGTGTTTGCTGATATGTGTATACTTTTGATATCTGTTATGTTTATAACTGTATGATGTATTGTTCCTATTGGCTGGTATTATATATGGAATCTGAACTGTATCACCATTGCGCCATTGGGAATATGCAGGTGGGAGGTAAGTCAAAGTTACAAGTAAACTTATATTGTTACTTAGATTATGCATTAGTTACATAGCTTGCTAATTGGTTTTTGATTTTATATATTTTATATATTGACTTCATGGCTCAATCTCTTTTTAAGGGGGGGTGGTAAGGGAAAGGATGGGATATTTTACTTGATATTGTTTTAATCCTTGTTGTAATCTGCCCTGAATGCTTGTTCAGAGGGGTGGACTAGAAATAATAATAATAATAATAATAATAATAATAATTATTATTATTATTATTAAGTGTAAGAGTTGAGCTGCTCAATGTAACCTTTATTGATAGGGTCTGAAATTGGCCTTCACTGAAAGCCTTACATGTAATGAATGCCAGCTGCATGTGTAGAAGTGATTTTATTGTTCCTGATAGGTCATCATTGGCATGAAGCAGATAGGACAAAAGGTGTAGCTTCTGGCCACTTTGGAAGCATGGCTTGCTGCAACTCATGCAACTAGATCAGTTGGAAGCTGCTCCAAGGTTGCCTAGGGCATCCAGTAGCCTCCGGCAAAAGGAGCAGTAAAAAAACCTGCTCATGTTGATGGCTCATTTGGGACCACGGTGGTGGCTGACTTTCAGAGCTGGCCATCCATTCACCACGGTCCCGGGCCTATCAGGGGCTGATCAGGGCAGGGGAGGCCAGAGCCTGCTCCAGACCACCATTATCTGTTTGCCTCAATGATCAGAGAAGTCAGAAAGATATGGCCTGGGAAGAGAAAACAAATGAACAAACAAACAAATGAAAACTGGCTGCTTTGGGAATGGGGAAAATAATTTTAGCTTGCCACTTTTTGGAGAGAGAGAAGGCAATGCTTTCAAATGCTTTTTGTCTGATGTATGTGTGCCTAGCCCTAGGTTTTGTCCTATTAGCATTTTTTCAACTTCAGAAACAAAGTTTTACCATTTCATCGACAGAAGATTAATTTACTGAGTTGGGGGCAGAGTTCAAGTAGTTCTGACAGTGACCGTTGGAATTCGGAAGGAGGCATATTTCTCTATCCCCACCAGCTTCACAGGTCCTATTGGTGGGAAAGTGAAAGAAGGCCTTTTCTGTGGCTACTCCTTCACTTTGATACTCTCTCCCTGGGGAAGCTATGGCTGAAGCACATTGACCAGAAGCACATTGACCACTCTGACTATGATCAAGCCAGACCCAAAGTCTGGTCTGATCACCACCACAGTCTCAAACCAGCCACCAACAGGAGCAGATTATTTCTGCTCCTTAAAGGATTGGCATTTTCCCCTTTAGCACAGCCTGAGATGGCTTCTGGCCACTTTGTGGATGTGCATCATTGTAAGTGCCAAGGCCTCAATGTGGCCAGAAGCTGCCTTTTTTGGCCTGTGCATTTTGGGCCTTAAATGCTCCTTCATTGTTTTTATTTGGTGACAGGTTAAGAATCTTCTTTTCCAACAAGAGTTTGGAAACTGATTCTAACAAAAATGGTTTTCATAGCCCTGTAATGTTTTTAAAAGTAATACTCTTTTAATTTTAAATTTGTATGTTTTAAATAATGTATGTTTTATTGTATGTTCTGTCTTTTTGTAAGCCCCCTCAATTCCAGTGAGGGAGAAAGGTGGGATATAAATAAAGGGGGGGGGGCTCTCACAAAACAGAAAATGACAGGGACTTAAAAAAATAATAGTCAGATTATACTGTGGAGATCAACCAATGGGAAAGAATCAGAAAGAATCAATCAATGCCCTGATTTCAGGATCTTACATCTAAAATTTCTGTAGACTAAAATGCACTTGGCTCAGCAAAAGTGGATGTATTGGAGACCATTTTTGATAAGAAAATTCCTTAGGTCACCCGAAATCAGAAACGACTTGAAGGCACACAACAACAAGAACATCATCATCATCAACAACAACAACAACAACAACAACAACAACAAATACCTGTTTTGAAAGAAATTGTTTGCCAAATCTTGGCAGTGAAGTACAGATAACCTTTTCTGGTAGCATATGATGTAGCCAGGTGTGTTCTTTTCAACCATGACTTGGGAATTAGAATTTATCTGATGGTCAATGTGTCCGGATCCCACATATTTTCATTGTACCTTGAAGACTTCTACTCCGTGGTTGGAAAAATAAACGGTCATGATCCATTACTCAGTTGTCAGAAGAATTTACTGTTTCAGCTTCACAAAAACATGTACTTTACCAGTGTCAGCTTTCCCTCAAAAAATGTGTCTTGGAAATATAGTCAGTTGACAATCATGTATACACCTAGTCTACATTGATATCCTATGTACTTCCCTTCTTTAGGTCTATTCTTCATACTGCTCCTACTTTCTCTTTTCTTAGTATTCATACTTAGTATTCATATGGTCTTTTAATGTTGTGTGATACTATTTTGTTGGTTACTATATAGTCCTAATCATTTTAACTTTACAAATTGTTTCATTGTTTTTAAATTTCTTAGTATATTCATACTATTTAATTGTTCTTGTGCATAATTTTAAACTTATTTTTAAATTACTTAATAAATGTATACCATTTAATTGTTCTAGGACATAATTTTTAAATTTGTATTTTTTAAATAGATCCTAAGCCACTTTGATTTCCTTTATTAGAAAAAAGCTGGATTATACATGAACAAACAATAAGGAGCTGGAATTGACAGTCACAGTTAGAAATGCATAACAGACATATGTGTTTGTGTATGATTTGTATTTACAATCCCTACATATTTAATAATGTAACTGAAGAAATTCAATCAAGAAATTGTAAAGAGAGACTCATGGCCTAAATGTAGAATTTGAAAGACAGTTGGATCAGATAGTGTTGGCAGAACAAAGAGAAAAAGAATCCTGGCTATGATTTAGAGGGGCACTGAACATCCCAATGAAAACTTTACAAGAAGTGTAGAATGGGGAACACCTGGCTTAAGAAGACTACATATGAAAGGGGTCTAGGAGTCCTAGTAGACCACAAATTGAACATGAGTCCACAGTATGATGTAGCAGCTAAAAAGGCCAATGTGATTCTAGGCTGCATCAATAGAAATATAGTGTCTAGATCAAGGGAAGTAATAGTGCCACTCTATTCTGCTTTGGTCAGGCCTCACCTGGAATATTATGTGCACTTCTGGGCACCACAATTCAAAAAAGATGTTGGGAAGCTGGAGGAGGGTGACTAAAATGGTGAAGGGTCTGGAAACCATGCCCCATGAGAAGAGACATAGGGAGCAGGGGTTATTTAGCTGGGATGTTTAGCCTGGAGAAGGGATGGTTAAGAGGTGATATGATAGCCATTTTTAAGTATTGAGATATTGTTTGTCTTCAGGAAATCTGAATCAATAAGAAGGATGCCAATTTGCTAGTCCAGAAAATTTTCAGTAAAGAATTTGCTTCCTTACAACAAGTTAAAAGGGATGGGGTGACAATCTATTCTAAAGCTAAATTGAGTCCTAAATTAATTTTATTGGATGACAAAGAAAAATAGAAATTACTGTGAATAACTTTCAGTTATTAGTAGTTGGAATATATGCTGCAGTAAAGAAAAAGTTCACAATCTATAAGGATTAAAAGAAAAGATATTACATTTAAACTAAGAACTGGTATGTTTTAGGAGGCTTTGATGGGGTGGTGGTGCCACGTCTGGATAGACAATAAAATAATATAATAAAGAGAAATCAAGGGAAATTAGATAGTAGATTAATTGCAATTGGTAAATGTGTAGAGTGTAAAAGAAAGGAATAAGAAATGATTTCCTTTTTTTTTTCTGACACACACAAATCTTTATCCTGTCATTATCAAATCTGATAGGAAAAAAAGAGGTGTTCTAAATAAGACCTTGCCAGATCACAATCCGATAACAATGTCATCAAAGATGAAAAATAACAATGTCATCAAAGATGAAAACAAGCACAGCTGGAGATTAAACAAGATACTCCTACTGTGTATGTGTTAGGTGGATCTGGACAGTATGTATCTTCTAATATCACAGTGGCTAGATCTGGCATCTCAAGGAATAGTACCACCTACAGTAGACTCACTGAATCAGTGAGACATGTTGACATTCCTTTCAAAAAATTAAGTGGGTCTACTGTATTTTGAACTTCTGGTAGGATTCAGGTTATAATGTGAAACAGAATATTTTTTTTAAAAAAATATTTGTTTGTTTGTTTATTCATTTATTTGAAGTTGTATTCATGACGTTATGAATGAGACTTCCAAGAGATTCTGTTATCGACCATCCTACAGATGTTTTGCAAATATTGGGCATTTCGGCTTCCTACATGTTTCAATCAACCTATAATGTGACCTCTTCTGCCTGATTCCACCTTTACCAAACATTATCATCTTTTTCAACAAATCATGCCATTTCTGTCTAATAATGATCAAATGAGTTAAAGCGGTCTCAGACTGGATGTTTCTGCAGTGTGTTTTGGACCAAAGTAAGCTTTTAAATCCCATCTTTTAATGGGTGCTTCAAATTAACACAGAGGCTGAAATCTTACAGCTGGGTTCTCAATAGCTGAAATCTTACTTCAGGGTTATTATATCAGGGTGACATGGGGCTAATCTTTGCACATGGAGATACACGTTAATTGTGCTACACACATTTGTGTTGAATAGGTACATTATGCACTATGATTTAGGACTGGATAGGGGGAGGGGAAATGGTTGATATCCTACATCAAAGAGACAGACTGTAACTATACACTCAGGAAGATATGTGCTTATTGTTCATTAAAAGACTGAAGCATTGTGTAAATGAATGTGAAATCCATGACACAAATGCACACTGCACATCTGCATGCACAATGCATAATGGCACAATATGTACAATCACAACACATATTCAGGTCTGCATCTGTAATTTGCCACTGCATACAACTGCCCATTATACCATGGACAAAAATGCACAGTCACATACAAAACGGAACATGTATAAGTCACTAAACAGATGTCAGCTAAAAGGTTGTTGTTGGAGTTTGATTGGGTGGAGTGAGGAGCACATAAAGGGCATTAAATCATTATGAGCTTTAACAACTTCATATTCCTTTTGACCCATAGCATTTTATAAATGCTTTGGTGACCCCATGTTCCTTTTCAGTGATGTTAGATCTCTATCTTATGTATGATTTTTTTGTTTCTAATTTTTATTCAACCGTTCAACCATATTACAATGATTTTTATCATATCTTCTTAGAATCATAGAATCATAGAGTTGGAAGAGACCAGTCAAAGCATCCCCGACAGATGGCCATCCAGCCTCTGCTTAAAGACCTCCAAGGACAGAGGCTCCGCTACACTCTGAGGGAGTGTGTTCCACTGTCAAACAGCCCTTACTGTCAGGAAGTTCCTCCTAATGTTGAGGTGGAATCTCTTTTCCTGCAGCTTGCATCCATTGTTCCACATTCTAATCTCTGCAGCAGCAGAAAACAAGCTTACATCGTTGTTATCACCACCACTACCCCTCATCACCCTTCACCGCCTATCACCATCATCAGTCAAATCCTGACCTACCTACCTAACCTACCAAAAGCAATAATATTGATAAAATAAGTGTTCCATTTTGAATAATACATACTCTCCTTGTGTGGCAGTTGGAATCCTCTGCTCAATGATCCACAACCAAACTTATTTCAAAGTAAGAAAGTTTATTGTAAGAGCATTGCAGTAGTGATCACAGACACATTTTTGCAGAATCTGAGGCTCATAGGAAAAAATGCACAGTTTAAAACTGTCCCCTCCTTTTCCACCCAGCTGTTTCCCACACCACACGCACATTAGCTAGATCGTCATAACAACCCAGCTCTCTCACCAACCTCAACCTTGAACATCCCCACTTGTTATCTCACATTCCATGTCAGGCTGTACCAAGGCCTCTTCAGAAGATCTAACATCTCTAAACTTCTACCCATCTGCTACACAGTACCCCCCCCAACATCCTAACTAACAGAATAATATGGATCAGATATATAACATCATATATTTAGTGAATATGCATGAACTAAATAGTATTGTGTGTAACTATAACTGATCTTAATTATCACTTCTGACACCTTGTGCCTAAACCTGACCTTACCTAGAACCATTACCTTATCATCTATAGTATTCCTACATCTTCATGACTAAACTCTCCTAAAACTTCCCCTAATAATTAAATCCAAACATACATCTTCTCAATCTTATTTCTTTGCTTACTACTACTCTACCTGTCTTCTTCCAGTCACTCCCATCTCTTCCCTGTCTCTGTTTTTCCTAGATATCGTCAGCTCTCTTCTTACCATCAGTCCTCCTCCTACTCTCTTCACCTACACATACCTTCAATCACTTACCCTCACCTTCTAAAAACAGAATCCTAGAATCCTAGAATCATAGAGTTGGAAGAGACCACAAGGGCCATCCAGTCCAACCCCCTGCCATGTAGGAACTCCCATCATCTACTACTACTTCTTCTACATCACCCATGTATGAATTATTTTAAAATATTGTGCATGACTTATCTGAAAAAGCTAGGAGCATTCAGGGAAGGATAAAAGTGGAAAGGCACCCAATCTGCATGATTGAAACTATGATTCTATGATTCTATGAAACTTGACCAGGATCTCAAGAAACACAGCAAGAGAGAAAGGTTGCTATCAAATTCCTTTGAATTTTGCAGAAGGCTCACCTATTTATAGCTCCCTGCACCTAGGCCGTCTGCATGAAAGTTCCTGACAGAATGCATGTGATGGCAGAAGCTCTTTGCTCATTGCTCCTTAAGAAGAAAGCATTAAACAGCAGTAAGTTAGTCTGAAGGTATTCAGAGTCTTCTGTTTTAGAAATATGTGTGTGTGTGTGTGTATAGTTTCTATTTTATTTGTTGTCACTTGTTATAGTAAATCATTGAATCCAAGAAAAGAACAGAGCTAAAGAGGGCATTCAAAAGAGTACAGTGAGCATTCCAACAACTGCAGGAACCTGTTTGTGTGGGATTTTTGTTAGAATATAATATAATAATTCACTAGAAAAGACAATAATGCTTGATAAAGTAAAATGCATTAAGAATATAGGAGGACAGATGGATGGACTCATTCAAGGAAGCCATGATCCATAGTCTGCAATCCCTGGAGCTGGCGACATAGAACATACAAGTCCCTTGTTGCGACAGCTCAATTGGCTGCCAGTCCATTTCCAGGCACAATTCAAAGTGCTATTCTTGACCTATAAATCCCTATACACCTTGGATCCAGATTATTTGAATTGCAATATCTCCCTGTATGAGTCCACTAGAGTCTTGAGATCATCTGAGAGGCCCTTCTCTCTATCCCACAACCCTCTCAGGTGAGTTTGGTGGGAACAAGAGAGAGAGCCTTCTTGGTGGTTGTTCCCAAGCTCTGGACCTCCCTTCTTAGAGATGCCAGGATGATTCCATCTCTGCTTTCATTTTGGCAAAGGAGTGTAGTGTAGGTAACTAGTGTAAGGGGGGTTGAGGCTGCCCCCAGAGTATCCTGGCCCACATAGACATGGCTCAAATTTATTTATGTAAAACACCCTTACCTAGTTGTTTCATTTCACACGTACATATTTCAATATTTGGATAAAGCAGTAGCTAAAACATGTTGAACTGCTCATCTTTTTTGTGATATAGGAAGCTAGCTCTATCCATTCAACTCTATTTCTTTACCTGATTCCAATTTTTCCATTAGAAAAACAATGCCAAGGAACCATCTTTGTTAATTGAAGCATGGCCATAATGAGCTGGCAAAGGAGAGTGAGGGGTTTTGGTGTTTATTTGTTTTTAATTTTTGGTTACTAATAATGATTTTCATTACTTATTGCTTCTTTTTAATGTATTTTTAATAGCCTCCGAACACATTTTGTGAGAACTTATTTTGAACATTGCACGCCACTCTTACCAATTCAAAAGTATATTTTAAAAATAGAAGAAAAGGAGGAGGTGTTAGGTTTTCTAACTTTCAGAGTAATAAATGTCCTCTAAATAAATGTCTTAAGGTAGTAATGGACTAGGAGAACTACATTTGACTGAAACACACAGCTACAATTTTTATTTTCATCACCTTATCATGGCTTTATTTAAAATGTACATTTTAAAAGCAAGGTGTCTTATCCATCAAAGTGAGGTCATCTTCTCTGAGTCTGCAGAGAAAAAAAAATAAAATTTATTATGAGTTTTACTGCCAAGAAGCAAATACATTTAATACATCCATAACATTTTTGTATAATAATTTATGAAAGGGAGGTAGTGCCAAAAGGTGCTCTGGAAAAATAATGGTTGGTATTCTACATGCACTTTTTAGTAACATAAATACCAAGCTGGAACAATTTTTAGTAACCTGTATCCCCCAGGCTGCATCCACACTGCAGAAATATACCAGTTTGACATCACTTGAACAAGCATGGCTGAATCTTATAGAATTCTGGGAATTGTAGTTTTTTGTGGCACCAGAGATCTCTGATGGACAGTTCTGTCAGAAAATGTCTCAAAATACTGTAATTCCCAGAATTCCATAGCATTGACTCATGGCAGTTAATGTGGTTTCAAAAGATTTATTTCTGAAAAGTGAATGCAACCCAAGCAGATGTTGTTATAATATTCCCTTAGAGACTGTGGAAAATATTTTGACTGTGAGACTGTTCTGAAATGCTGAGTCAGAGCACATGGGATGATGCAAACTTGTATTAAGTTGTGAGGTACAGAATGATGACTCATAACCATCACTGTATATAAGTATAGCAGGAGGCAGGTCACATGTGGATTGTGCATTTTGGATTCAGTGGATTGTGGTTGATGGCTTGTGGATTGTTGTGTAGTTTGGAGCTGTATGCTGAATTACAACAGATGGCAAGGTTGATGGAACTCTGTGAGACGAGTTTGTAAAGATTTGTACATATTGCAATTCAAAGAACCCCCAAGGGATATGGAAGATTTCAACTGTATCTGTGAGCTTATTTGTTAACTGTGGAATGTGGTCAGTGCACTGCCAATACTTTTGTCTCGAAAGCTGCTTATGTATTCTGCTATATTGTTCATAGACTGCATCTAATCATGCATCTTCAGATTGCACTGTAAATTGGCATATGAAGTACGTCGGAAATTTCTTGCTTTTGTTTTTGTAAATTCAGTTGACCCCTCCGTGTTTTCTATATTGTGAGATGCTGCATAGTAGCTGCAACAGGGGAATCATGAAGAGTGGCTTGGGACTGGGACCTCCAACTAAAGTAAAACATTTCTTCTTCTTCTTAGATTTGGACTGAACTTGCATGTTTTACCTCTACACCACCAAAATCCTCCTGATGCAAAAACTTGGAGACTTCTTGAAGTATCCATTGTTCTCTGCCTACAAAGAGGTCTGTGATCTCACTGGAATGGAGACTTATTGGATTGCCAAAGAGGGGTCCCTGTTGAGATGGAAATGGTACTTAAATTTCCTGGACTTTCAAAATCATCCTATTGCTACATGGTCAGAAGGAAGAGTAGACTGAGGCCTGATACAGACGACCCCACAGGGCTGCCTGTACAGCTTGATTAGGGTTAGGGAGGGCACAGCATTTAGTCCCTCCTTAACCCTACTGTGTATGGACGCTGCCATTTTAAAATGGCGGCATCCATATGGGCGCACCATCAAAATGTCATGGCATGCGTACCTTTTAAATAACGCTGCGCACTCTTGATGTCATAGCACTGCGAGAGGTTGCCTAAGGCGCCGTTTCCATGGTGCCAAAAAGAGCTCCGAAACAGAGCTCCTTTTTTGCGCTTGGTCCTTGGTGCAGCCTTTAGACGGCCACTCCAAGGACCCCAAGGGCCTCTTTCTCCCTTCGGAAATGCCATCGGTTACGGGGTGCAGTGGGCACCCAGTGTGCCTTCTGCATCCCACTTCCAGGCAGTTTGCTGCTTCTCTGTGGCCTGGAGAAGGGGTGAAATGGGGCCCCATCCCACTGCTTAAGGGGCAGCTGCAGACCACCCTAAAGGGGCAGTCTGTAAAGCCCTTGAGTGCACAAAATACATCCTCACCATCTTTACTAAGGACTGAGACAACATGCAGGCATCTGACTAACATCTCCTATAGTTGTCTTTTTTCTTCTCCTGTTTGGTTTGTAACATCTTGCCTGATGAAGAAGTCCACGGAGTTTTGAAAGTTTGCAACAAGTGGCTATCCCACATGATTTACCATTACCTCCTACATGCACACCAACCGTTCCACAATCCCTTAGCTTGCTCCTTTGCAATGTCAGGTCAGCCAAGAGCAAGACCCATATCATCCACGATCTCCTTGTGGATGAGCAAGCCGACCTGGCATGCTTTACGTGGGCACAGGCTCTCCCAGCTGGTTACACAGTCAGTGAGCAGGTAAGGGAAAGTGGGCGGGGGGGGGGGGGAGCGTGGCTATAGTCCACAAGACCAACTTGATCTTGATCAGGAAACCTGTCCGGAAAACAGTCCACATCGAGTGTATGTACCTTAGCTTGAAGACCAGGGATTGTCTGGGGATTCTGTTAGTCTACCGGCCACCCCATTGTCTAACAGACTCCCTAGCTGAGCTGACTCAGCTGGTCTCTGAGTTGTTGGAGATGCCCAGACTTTTGGTCTTGGGCGACTTCAACATTCCTCTTGAGACCAGCCCATTTGAGCTGTCTGGAGCAGCTTGGGAGTTCATGGATTCCATGACAGGCATGAATCTATCCCAGATGGTCAATGAGCCAATCCATTGCGCAGGTCACACACTTGATGGGATTTTCAGTACGGAACAGGAACGTCCGTGGGCAGAGGTAACTAAAACCTCTGCCTTGTCATGGACGGATCATTTCCTGATAAAGTTGGAACTAAAAGCCGCTATCCACCCCCCCGGGGGTGGCGGACCCATTAGATCGGTCCGCCCTTGAAGGCTGATGGAACCAATTGGTTTCCAGAAGGTCTTAGAGGGTTTAATGGTTGGTAGTGCCGGTGATCCCGTCAAAACCTTAGTTACCACCTGGAATACTGATCTTCCCAAGGCTCTCGACACTATTGCCCCCGAGCGTCCTCTCCAGCCCACCCCTAACCACGAGTCCTGGTTCTCAGAGGAACTCAGGGAGGTGAAGTGGGTTGGACGACGACTAGAGCGCAAGTGGCGGAAAACTCGGCTCCTATCTGACAAGACTCGCCATAGGCAGCACCTTGGCACCTATCGGGAGGCTTTGCGTGCAGCGTGGAGATCCTTCTGCTCTGCACGCATTGCATCTGCAGAGTCTCGCCCGGCAGGACTGTAGGGTGGTGGGAGAACTGACACAGGTTCCTCCTGCGCCAAATCCCCTACTTGATCCTACGACGGCCTGCTGTGATGCGTTTAACACCCACTTTGCAGATAAAATCTCTCGGATAAGGGCCAACTTAGATGTCAATTTTCCACCAGAATCCACAGATGAGGTGTCCAACAACTCCGCTGCTGTTACTTTACTGGATGAGTTCCAACCTGTGAGTACCGATGACGTTGACAAGCTCCTTGGAAGCATGAAAAAGACGACTTGCTCTCTCCATCCCTGTCCATCTTGGCTGGTCGTCCAGGGAGGGATACAATCAATGCGTCCCTTAGAGAAGGCTGTTTACCATCCAATCTGAAGGAGGCGGCTGTCAAGCCCCTCCTGAAGAAGCCTTCCCTTGACCCCCTGGACAGGAACAGCTACAGACCAGTGTCCTTGCTCCCTTTCTTGAGCAAGGTGATCGAGACAGCAGTCGCCTGTCAACTCCAGGTTGTCTTGGATGAAACTGATTATCTTAATCCATTTCAAACCGGCTTCCGGACAGGACATGGAGTGGAGACTGCCATGGTCGCGCTGACCGACGACCTCTGCCTGAGCATCGACAGGGGCAGTGTGACCCTGCTGGTGCTCTTGGATCTCTCTGCGGCTTTTTATACTGTAGATCATTCCATCCTTTTGAGTTGAGGGAGTTAGGGATCGGGGGCACAGCACTCTGGTGGTTCCGGTCCTTTCTCTCCGGGAGATCTCAAAGGGTGAGGCTCGGGGACAGCTGCTCCTCCAAGACTGAGCTAAATTGTGGCGTCCCTCAAGGTGCCATTCTGTCCCCGATGCTATTCAATATCTACATGAAGCTGCTGGGTGAGATCATTATGACGCATGGAGCTCAGTGTCTTCAGTACGCTGATGACACTTAGATATACCTCTCCATGTCCAGATCGTCGGCTCAGACTTCAGATGGTGTCTCTCCTCTCAATGGCTGTCTTGCAGCGGTAATGGATTGGATGAGGGAAAGCAGGTTGAAACTTAATCCAAACAAAACGGAGGTACTAGCTGTTACAGGACCAAAACCACGTTCGGGAATACAATTTCCAGTCCTCGATGGAGTCACACTCTCCTCGAAGGACTCTCTTTGCAGTCTGGGGGTGCTTCTCGATTCGTCACTTCACATGACGAGTCAAGTGAATGCGGTGGTCAGGAGTGCCTGTTTTCAGCTTCGGCTGATACGCCAGCTGCGCCCCTATCTGGATTTAAGGGACTTGGAAACAGTGGTGCACGCTTTGGTAACCTCACGTTTGGATTTCTGCAACGCGCTCTACATGGGGCTACCCTTGTGCCTAACTCGGAAACTTCAATTAGTCCAAAACATGGCAGCCAGGCTTGTCAGTGGAACATCCAGGAGAGAGCATATTACACCTGTGCTTAAAGCTCTTCACTGGCTTCCGATTAGTTTCTGGGCACAGTATAAGGTGTTGGTTTTAACCTTTAAAGCCCTGCATGGCTTGGGTCCATCTTATCTCAGGGACCGCCTCTCCCCATATGAACCCCCCCACACACTCCAGTCCTCTGGGAGGAACCTATTGCAGCCCATAAAGACCAGGTTAGCACAGACCTCCCAGAGGGCCTTCTCAGCCTCTGCTCCCAGGCTATGGAATGGCCTGCCAGATGAGATACGTCTTATTACAACGTTAGACTGTTTCAAAACAGCTTTAAAGATGTATCTCTTCCGGCAGGCCTTCCCAGAAACTGTATAATCTACCCAGCTTCTGCTATCTACAATCCTTCCAGCCTATTCTCTGTCCCCTTCCCCCCCCCCCCCCGGTACTTTGTTGTTACCCATGCTGTGGCAAGCATTGTGGTGTTATGTGTATAACATGTTGGTTGTTTTTTTGTTGAAATCTAATTTTAAAATCAGCTAGTTTAATTCTATTTTAAGGGGGTGGGAGGTTTGGAAGGGATCATTGAATTATTTTTATTGTAATTGTTTTTCAATCTTGCTGTACCTCGCCTCGAGTGTTTTTACAGAGGGGCGGGTAAGAAATAAACATCATCATCATCATCATCATCATCATCATCATCATTCTGAGGTGAGCTTTCAAAATGCACTTGGTACCTCTACAGTGTGTCTCCTGTAAAAATAGAATACTTGGTTTAAGACTATTCAATTGCTGTAGAATTTTACGTTTCTTAATTATAGACCCAAGACCCTTCACATTAAGGGAGACAACTTTTAATTCAGTCATGTTTATAAAAGACAGTTCACACTGTGATGAAATAGAAGAGAATTGTATATTTTTACAAACTGGTTCCCTGGGCATCTGTCCATCCGTTGTCAAAGTTGATCAGATCAGCAATAGAATCAGTATTTGTCTGAATGCTTCCATTTATATCTGATTTTGCAAGTGATTCTTCTTTAAGATGTTCCACTAGATTCCATGTATCGCCCCATATTCACAGGAATGGTTAATGCTGAGATTGATTTTCTGTTAGACTTTCTTTACTATAGAAATTCTGTGTTGATTGTTACTTTTTTGCAGCTCTAAAAAAGTAGATATCGGGTTAATTGAATTTGACATTACTTGGTCTAATCTGTCTTATTTTCTTCTCTGTATATTATGTGTATTGTTCAGTATTTCTTGGGGTTCCTCTAATGATTGTCTATTAATAAAAGTCTCTCTTTTATCCTCTGTAGTCTTAAGCCCAATATTATTTAATAAGTTGATAATTGCTGGAAAGCTTTCCTTTTCTTGCGGTAGGGGCTTAATAGACATGTTTTTTAAAATAAATGAGCTGGAAAGATGACAAGATCATTCAAAGTACACATTCCCTCAGAGTGTAGTGGAGTCTCCTTCCTGAGAGGTCTTTGAACAGGGGCTGGATGACCATATGTTGGAGATGCTTTGATTGGGAGTTCCTGCATGGCAGGAGGTTGGACTGGATGGCCTCTGTGGTCTCTTCCAACTCTATGATTCTATGATTTCCCTTATCATAAGATTTGGGATGAACACGCTAGCAAAGATGAGTAATATTCTTGAGTAATGGTCAGAAGAGAAAAGCAACATTACTGATGATAAATTTGTAGTTTTAATTTTCAAAATTTGTTTTAAGATACTTCTCACAACAGAGCTTCAGCTATGAAATTTACCATTAAAAGGGTAGACATCTATTACTGTCTTTGAGAACTGTAGAGATAAGCAACAGTCTTTCTCATTAAATAATAACATACTCAAAGCTTTGCAATGATAAAGGGTTTCCTGATTTTCTTTCTGCTGAGTGGCAACATTAGAACTCAAATTAGTGGCATTTTGTAATTGCGGTTTACTCAGAGTTCTAGAGTATTCTTCTCCTTGTGCAAACATTATGGTCAGCTGAGTCAACATACTTTGTCAAGGCCAGAATGGTTTAGGCTATTTGTTTTTATCTGAAAACGTGTGGTTGAGGTATCTAAGACAGAATCCCCCAGCTGGGCTGTCACAGAAGCAGAGGCACCAAATCTGGATTTAAACTACTTTTATTAAAACATATAAGTGAAGCAAATAATCTAAATACTATGCATATAAGGCAAGGAAGTAAGTATCAAGAGAGCTCTCTTTCACACACACACATAAACACACAGGCAGACAGACAGATAGACAGCCAGAGACTCACACATGGTCCCTTTACTGAATACATGACCAGTTCGTCCTCAAAGGGTTGGATGAAACCTGTAGCCGCGGGCAGGAATAACCAATGAGAGGCTGAAAATCCTCCTCTTTTAAACTTTCTTCTTCTCATCTCTTGAGGAAGACATGGTTTTTCTGGTTGTCATTTACAGTTCATGTTCTCAGTTCTGAGAGCTTGGTCCATGTTATTGGAACACAGAGAATGTTATTCTAATGCTGACGTGAGTTAGTCAGGAAGATGTTCATGTTGTCAATTGTGCGACTTTGGCTGATGTCACAGTGAATGCCATGTCCTTGCAGTTCAGGGTACATTCCGTATGTACAAATTCCTCTTGTTTTGCAAAATCTCTCCTCCTTGACCAAGTCAGAATTTCTTGATTCTTCATTTTAGTCTGCAAATCCTTCCTTCAGCAATGTAACACACGCAGCCAATTCCTTTGGTTCAGGACCATATTTCCAACTGAAAAGTACTCATCCAGAACCCACTCGTTCATCACCTACACCCGTTCATCACATACACTCGTTCATCACAACTTAAAATTTATGTTAATTTAGAGCTAACAAGCTCCAAAGTTTGGGCTGTTAACACGCATTGTTCAGCTAGAAAATTGGTACAAGACCCTGAAGGAATAGTATTATCCACTGGAGCTACAGTTTCAGTTGCATCTTCCAATGTATTGCAATTCATCGAGTTTGAACCAACATCCCCATTTATATTCATCTTCCCTTCATTTAATGGAATAAGTTAAAGGTAGGTATTTCTGCAATGGGGAAGTTTGGTGGCATAACGAACCCCTCTGTCTTACTTTGTTTAAATATATTTGTGTCCATAGAAAGTAGATTTCCCCCTCCCCCCTTTTACTCAGGATAGGGTTAAGTTGTTTATCAGATGGTAAAGGTGAGGCAGATCTCTCTTTTTTTTCTCTTCTTATTCATATGGTTGTAGATAGTAAACATGTAGTAGCACTATTTTTATTTTATTTTATTTTTGATTTTTAAATAATATATAAAGCAAAACTGTACAGTAATCTGGTGAAAGCCTTTCAGATCTTAGCGCTGACCCTGTCAAAAACCTGTCATTGAAGAGGAATTGCATTAATGCAAAATCCAGTTAATACAAAATGACTGGGCAATTCCACTTCAGTGATGGGACAATGACAGGATCAGCACATCATATGGAAGGCTTTCATGTGATCACTGTCACTCTGCTTTATGGACAGGACAATGTCCAGATAAGTGCAAGGTCAGGTCAAAGTCCTTCCTGCAATTGCATGGGAAGGACGAGAGAAGGATGTCCCATCCCATGTGTGATGATCTTCACAGCCTTTCAGTGTCAGGTTGCTGCAGCATGGCAGAGTTGGAAGAGACCACAAGGGCCATCTAGTCCAACCCCCCTGCCATGCAGGAACTCCCAATCAAAGCATCCCCAACAGATGGCCATCCAGCCTCTGTTTAAAGACATCTAAGTAAGGAGATTCCATCATTCTCTGAGGGAACGAGTTTCACTGTCAAACAGCATTACTATCAGGAAGTTCCTCCTAATGTTGAGGTGGAATCTCTTTTCCTGGAGCTTGCATCCATTGTTGCGTGTTCGAGTCTCTGGAGCAGAAGAAAACAATCTTGCTTCTTCCTCAATATGGCACCCTTCAAATATTTAAACAAGGCTCTCATATCACCTCTTAACCTTCTCTTCTCCCGGCTAAACATCCCAAGCTCCCTTAGTCATTCCTCATAGGGCATGATTTCCAGACTCTTCAACATTTTAGTTGCCCTCCTCTGGTCACTCTCCAGTTTCTCAACATTATAATTTTGTTACTAACCACGGAATCATAGAATCATAGAGTTGGAAGAGACCACAAGGGTCATCCAGTCCAACCCTCTGCCACACACAACTCCCAATCGAAGCAACCATTAATTTATTTTATGTCACACTTGCTTTATGTCACACTTACCAATCCAATAGTATCTCTCTTTCTCTTAATCTCTCGCCATATATATATATATATACACACACACACATACATATATGGAAAGAGAGTTGAAATGTTCTCTAACATTCAGCTAATAAAATTACCTTTTTGAGTTTGAATGTGGTTTTTTATTTGTTTTGTTTTTCTGCAAAGAGTTACATAAAAACATTTCATTTTTAAAAGTTACAAAAGCCCTGGTTCCATCTATTTGAAAATGCAAGGGCACTTACGGTGCACAACATCTGGGAAGGCTGAAGTCGCCTGAGTCACAAAATCCTATACGTTCCGAAGGTGGCAAGCAGTCATTTTTAAGAGTACAAACACCATTGATTGACTTGCACTCTTTTGTATTAGTTGGAATAAATAGTACACAGGAATCTCCTAGAGAACATAAAAACCAATTAAGTAAGACATTTTGGCATTCCATTAGCTTGCAATGTTATTTTCCACCAGGATACCATGGTTTGGATTGGATCTTTTTTTTAAATCTCTAATAAATATTATGCCCCCCCTCCCCCACAATGTCTGTAGGTTAGGAAGATACAACACAAGGCCCATATGTTTGCAGCATGTGGATGGTACAGGAACTGCAGTATAGAAGAAATGACGTTTGACATGACTTTGTCTGTCATGGTGCAATGCTATGGAATTCTGGGATTTGTAGCTTGGAGAGACACCAGAGCTATCTGACAAGGAAGGTGAAATATCTCACAAAACTGCAAATCCCAGAATTCAATAGCATTGCGTCATGGCAGTTGAAGTGCTATCAAACTGCTTTATTTCTGCAGCACAGACACACCCTATTATGCCTCTTCCAGGATGATGCCACACTTGAATTTCTGAAGTCTTCAGATGCCAAAAGAAAGAAAGAAAGAAAGAAAGGGAAAGGAAAGGAAACAAAGGAGGTGTTGGTGTGGGGGGGGGGGTCACTTTTCAAATCCAAATCTGGGACGGGCCTTCTACTCAAGCCATGTAGAGAGTGTTTACCTTGCTCACAAGGTGATCAGCCCTTTCAGGATGTTTCCAAGATCACTTATAATCATGAAAATGTTTGTTGTTCCAAGGCTTCCCCTCTGCTCCCAGAGGCACAGATTTCATGCAGAACAGTCCTTCCCTCATGAAGACAGTACACTCTTGAATTGGAGCTATGGACTTTTATCATGTAGACGTGTCAAGCAGGGGGAGGGGGGTGTTGTATAATTAGACTATGCTTACATGCCCTCAAAAACTACTTTTCTAGCATTAAGAATGAAAACAATTAAAATACTTAAAAATTACAATGCATGACAAATACAGCACATTTAATTGCACTTTTTCTAGTGAAGCAGTTGAAGACATTTAAAGAAGAAGGGCTTTGCCTCAGGAAAGAAGAAAACAGAGATGGAGCAGATAAATCTTTGTCCGTGGTGCCACTGAAAGAAAGCCTTCCTCTTCAGGTTTAAGACTTGGGCAGGTTCATATACAAGCTTTCAGATAGCATGGACCTAAGCCATATACCTATGCACACATAACAAGAAAATGCATTCCTGTTTCTGTTTCAGTATCACAGAGCATAATTTAATCCTAATATACAACTGTTTAATTTGAAATGTATACAGTTTATGTGCCCCCCCCCCTTCACCAGATGGTGTCAGCACTGTAGAGTAGAGAGGGTAAGGATAAGCAGTATATAAATGGAGCTGGAAAAGAGAACATATGCAAAAAAAAGTGTGGTAGAAGTAGAGAGAATTAAAAGAAGAGGCAAGAGAGAAATGTGGACAGAATAGATTGCAATGTTTTTAATTAAACCTTGAAAAAGGAAGCAATGTCTTCATCAGATATCAGTGATGTGAGAAAATAAGGAAGATGGATTGATGAGAATTAACTAATTAAAATCAACTTAAGGTGCATCAATACAGTAGAAATAATGTAGTTTGACACTACATCCATTGTTGCAAGTGTGGTTTGTGTGTTGGACTACAACTCTGGAAACCAGGCTTTAATTCTCTGCTAGGCCCTGAAACCCACTTGGTAACCTTATGCAACTCAGATGTTTTTATCCTCTGAGGAAGGCAATAGCAAACCTTCTCTGAACAGATCTTGCCAAGAAAACCACATGGCCTTATGGTCGCCATAAGTCAGAAACAATTTCAAGGCATGCAACAACAGGAACAGAGCTCCAGCCTAAGGACTCCTGGGATTCAAGAGAAACAACTACAGACCAATTTTCTTGCCACCATTTTTAAGCAAGGTGATCAAGAGAGCTGTCGCCGCCCAATTCCAAGATTTCTTGGATGAAACCGATTATCTCGATCCACTTCAAACTGGCTTCCGGGCAGGATATGGAGTCAAGACCACCATGGTTGCTCTGACAGATGACCTCTGTTTGAACATCGACAGGGGTAGTGTGATCCTGCTGGTGCTCTTGGATCTCTCAGCAGCATTCGATACTATAGACTACTCCATCCTTTTGGATTGGTTGAGAGAGATGGGCCTCGGGGGCACTGCATTGCAGTGGTTCCGCTCCTTCCTCTCTGGCAGGTTCCAAAGGGTGAAGCTTGGGGACAGTTGCTCCTCCAACATCGAACTTAACTGTGGTGTCCCTCAGGGTGCCATCCTGTCCGCGATGCTATTTAACATCTATATGAAGCTGCTGGGTGAGATCATCCGGAGGCATGGAGTGCAGTGTCATCAGTATGCTGATGACACTCAAATCTACTTCTCCATGACTAGATCATCTGCTCAGACCTCAGATGGCATCTCCCTTCTTAATGACTGCCTTGGGGCCGTAATGGATTGGATGAGGGAAAACAGATTGGGGCTAAATCCAGACAAAACAGAGGTACTGACAGTCACCAGCCGGAAACCAGGTCCGGGAATACAACTCCCAGTCCTAGATGGAGTCACACTCTCCTCAAAGGACTCTGTTCGTGATCTGGGGGTACTTCAAGATTCGTCACTTCACATGACTAGTCAGGTGAATGTGATGGTCAGGACTGCCTGCTATCAGCTTCGGCTGATACACCAGCTGCGCCCCTTCCTGGATATGAGGGACCTGGAGACTGTGGTACATGCTTTGGTTACCTCACATTTGGATTACTGTAACACGCTCTTAATGGGGCTACCCTTGTGCTTAACCCGGAAACTTCAGCTGGTCCAAAACATGGCAGCCAGGCTTATCACCAGAACATTGAGGAGAGAACACAGTCTTTCCACTGGCTGTCTATTAGTTTCCAGCCGCAATACAACGTGTTGGTTTTAACCTTCAAAGTCCTACATGGCTCGGGTCCATCCTATCTCAGGGGCCTCCTCTTCCCATATGAGCCCCCTCGTATGCTCCAGTCCTCTGGGAGGAATCTGCTACAACCTATTAATACCAAATTGTCGCAGACCTCTCAGAGGGCCTTGTCCGCCATCGCTCCCAGACTGTGGAACGACCTGCCGGATGAGATGCGTCTTATCACGACCCTGGACGGCTTCAAAGAAGCTGCCAAGATGTATCTCTTCCAGCAGGCTTTTCTGGACAGTGGCTAACCTTCCCTGGTCTCCAAGACATCTATCCAGCCTTCCCCAGCCACATCAGCTATCACCTCGAGGTTGCCCATCAATTTGGATTTGGATATATTGAATGGTTTTTGTTTTGTTTTTGTTTTTATTGCTGCTGTTGTACCCTGGGTTATAAATAATAATAATAATAATAATAATAATTATTATTATTATTACTACTACTACTACTACTACTACTACTATTAAAGTGTCTGCCAAAGTTGCTGGTGCTTCTAAAAATTTCAAGTCCCATTTAAAGTGGTGCCAAAGTGAATTATTTCTACAGTGTAGATGTACCCTTAGTTAGAAAGTTTCCAAAAAGCAGGGGGCAGCTCAGTAAAAGGGATATTTAAACTTAATTGATTTACCAAAATTGAACTTTCAACCTTAACCTAATTTCAGAAGTAGATAATCAATTTCTTAATTGCTTCCCTCAATCTAGACACTAAACTCCTGGATTCTGCCACTTCCACCTCTTTAACCAGATCACCCCTGTTGGTTAAGATCAGATCTAAAATAGCTGATCCCCTAGTTGCCTCTTCCAACATCTGGACAATGAAATTGTCTGCAAGGCAAATGAGAAGTCTGTGACATCGCACATGCTACTGGGAGGTTGTACAATAGCAACCCTGAACTTTGAGTACTTAAGTTTCCAGTTCCAGTGCTCTATATATCTTTGTTTTACTTGGATGTTTCAATTGCAAAGTAAATCTTACCTGAAGCAACCAAGAAAGTGACTAAAAGGATAATAGTGAAGGAGCAGCCAATCTTCATGTCTGAAACTTGACTGGAATCGTAAGTCAGAGAGAAGAAACTTAACTGGAATCGCAACTGAAAGAGAAGAAGCACAAACAAATTTTATTGACCTGTGAGTAGCAGAAAGGTTGACTATTTATAGATGTCTGTAATATACCTGCAGGTAAATCTTGTGTGTAAATGCTACTGGGACAATACTTAATTCTTAGTTCATTGCTCCTCAAGATTCATACTGTACCAGAAAGAAGCACTCAAGCACAATAGCTTGCAGCTATTCAGGCTTCACTGAATTGGAAATATGAGTTTTATTATAATAGTTTTTTGTGGGTTTTTCAGATTATGTGACCATGTTCTAGAAGAGAGGGAATGCTGTGGATATAGTATACCTCGATTTCAGTAAGGCCTTTGACAAGGTTCCCCATGACATTCTTGCAAACAAGCTTGCAAACAAGCAAGTTAACTGTTACATGGATTTGTAATTGGTTGACTGGCCGAACTCAAAGGGTGCTCAACAATGGCTCCTTTTCATCCTGGAGAGAAGTGACCAGTGGGGTCCCACAGGGTTCTGTCCTGGGCCCAGTGCTATTCAATGTCTTTATTAATGATTTGGATGACAGAATTGGGGGCATACTTATCAAATTTGCAGATGACACTAAACTGGGAGGAGTAGCTAATACCCCAGAGGACAGGATCAAAATGCAAAATGACCTGAATAAACTAGATAGCTGGGCCGATGCTAACAAGATGAAATTCAATGCAGAGAAATGTAAGGTTCTGCACTTAGGGCGGAAAAATGAAATGCACAGATATAGGATGGGGGACACCTGGCTGAATGAGACCACATGTGAAAGGGATCTAGGAGTCCAAGTAGACCATAAGTTGAACATGAGTCAACAGTGCAATGCGGCAGCTAAAAAAGCCAATGCAATTTTAGGCTGCATCAATAGAAGTATAGTGTCTACATCAAGGGAAGTTATAGTGCCACTCTATTCTGCTTTGGTCAGGCCCCACCTGGAATACTGTGTCCAGTTCTGGGCACCACAATTCAAAAAGGATGTGGAGAAACTGGAGCAGGTCCAAAGGAGGGCAACTAAGACGGTGAAGGGTCTGGAAACCATGCCCTATGAGGAACGCCTCAGGGAACTAGGGATGTTTAGCCTGGAGAAGAGAAGGTTAAGAGGTGATATGATAGCCCTGTTTAAATATTTGAAGGGATGTCATATTGAGGAGGGAGCAAGCTTGTTTTCTGCTGCTGCAGAGACTAGAACGCGGAACAATGGATGCAAACTGCAGGAAAAGAGATTCCACCTCAACATTAGGAGGAACTTCCTGACAGTAAAGGCTATTCGACAGTGGAACACACTCCCTCGGAGTGTGGTGGAGTCTCCTTCCTTAGGGGTCTTTAAGCAGAGGCTGGATGGCCATCTGTCAGGGATGCTTTGATTTGGAGTTCCTGCATGGCAGGGGGTTGGACTGGATGGCCCTTGTGGTCTCTTCCAACTCTATGATTCTATGATTCTATGATTCTATGAGTTTGTTCCTGACATTTCACCAGCATCTGGGGATGGCATCTTCAGAGAATGCTGGCATGAAAGTGAATGGGATACACATACACACACACATACTGTATGACTCTGCGTTGGGACGAGTGAATGGCAAGGCCTCAGTGTGGGAGGATATGCAAAGAGAATTTGTTTCTATTTAATTAGAGATCCATTGTCTGCTGGTAAACCCTAATCCTGGCTGGTTTTTATTGATTTTAGTGTTTTTCAGGACTGGTGGCCAAACTTTTTGCACTTTAAGGGTTTCTTCTTTCTTGTTGAAGTTGTCCAGGTGCTCGTGGATATCAATGGCTTCCCTGTGCATTCTGACCTGACAGTTGTTGGCATGGTCCAGGATTTCAGTGTTTTCAAACAGTGTTTTATGCCCAGGATGGTTTATAATGTGTTCTGCTACTGCTGATTTTTCTAGCCGACCCAGTCTGCAGTGTCTCTCGTGTTCCTTCATTCATGTTTGAACATTGTTCTTTTTGATTCCTATGTAGACTTGTCTGCCACTGCATGGTATGGGGTAAACTCCTGGGGCCATGAGAAGGTTTCTCATGTCCTTCACAGAGCACAGCATTTGCTGGATTTTTTTTTTTTTTTTTTGGTCAGTTTGTAAACCATTTGGAGGTTGTTTCCTCACCACTTTCCCTATTCTGTCTGTCTTTTGATGTATGGTAAAAATACCTTCCGTTTGGGTGGTTGCTTGTCTTTCTCCTGTGGGGGTTTTTGGGTCTGGCAGCACTTCTGATGTCTGAGCTGGAATAACCAGGGAGTTATTAACTTGTTTGCAAGAATATCATGGGGGACCTTGTCAAAGGCATTACTGAAATCAAGATGTGCTATGTCTACCACTTTCACTTCATCTACCAGGCTGTTAATTTTATCCAAAAAAAAAGAGAGAGATATTAGATTAGTCTTGTATGACTTGTTTTTGGGAAACCCATGTTGACTTTTTGTGATTATGGCATTCCCTTCTAAATGTTCACAGACTCTTTGTTTAATGGTCTGCTTTAACATCTTTCCTGATGTCAGACTAAATGGATGATAAATGTTGAGATCCTCCTTTAAAAAAAAAAAAAGATGTGGAAAACATAATTTTGGAAAAGAAATCTGTGGATACTGTGGACTAAAAATAAATAAATAAATAAATGGATTTTAGAGTATATCAAGTCTGAACTCTCCCTAGAAGCCAAGATGACTTAACTGACACTGTTGTACTTTGGACAGCATGAGATGATGTAATGCTTGCAAAAGGCATAAAACAGTAGGGAAACTGCATTTCAGATAGATAGATTGAAGCAAGGAAGCCAAAGCCCTGAGTTTCCAGTCCTGAGCAGGACATTTGATGACAGAGTTACTCATTCATTCAGCTCCCATCAACCAAATGTCAGCTTGATGGCAGTTTACTATTTGTAACTACAATAGTGAATTCCAGCCCATGTTTTTGAATTGTTTTTGATTCCTTTGATTCCAAAATCAATCTGGTGGCAGTTTACTACAGCAACCAATACTAGGGACCTTATTGCATACCTTTTTTCTGCCGTAATGGGCACAAAAAAGGGATGCTTGGGGTTACGCACAACTGAGAAAAAATGGATTTTATTGCACACCAAAGTGTACTCAAAATGGCCCCATTCTGGCACCCGGCACCAGGGCATTCCCATTCAGTGCTGTGGCACATCCTTTGGCTTGAACAACACATTTAATGCTCCTCAGCATTGAATGGGAACATCCTGGTGCCGGGTGCCAGAATGGGGCCATTTTGAGGACACTTCAGTGTGCAGTAAAATCCATTTCTTCTCATTCTCATGCAGCTCCGAGCATCCCTTTTACATGCCCATAACGGTGGAAAAAATGTGTGTGATAAGGTCCTAGGATATACATTTGTAACTGCAATAGTGAATCCCAGCCTATGCTTTTGAATTGCTATTGAATCTATTGTTCCTTTATTTAGAAAAATATAACTTTTTAATATATGTATACTTATCTCTATGCACCAATCAGTAGGGCATGCAAGTATCTCAAAGACCAGGACTACCCACAGCATTTTGGTGCTTGTGGTGGTGGATAACTGCCTTCAAGTTGACCTTGACTCATGGTGACTCTAGGAATGGAATATCTCCAAGGCACCCCATCCTCTGCTCTGCTCTGCTCAGACCCTGCAGGTTCAGGCCTGTGGCCTCCCTGGCTGAGTCTAATCTTTGGTTCTATGTTCTTCGTACTACCTTCCACCTTCCACAGCATTATTGCCTCTTTTATTGAGGCATTCCTTCTCATGATGCAGGCAAAATACAACAACCACAATTCAGTCATATTAACTTCCAGGGAGAAATCAGGCTTCATATGTTCTAGGACCCATTTGTTTGTCTTTTTGGTCAAGCACAGTATACTCATCACTCTTTTCCAACATCACATCTCAAATAAGTTGATTTTCCTTCTGTTTTCTTCACTTTTCAGCTTGTACATTTTAATGGAGAATACAATGGGCTGCACAATCCTAACTTGTTGCGCCTTTGAGAATAAATGCACAAAAGAAGCTGTGAACATATGCTTTCATAGATTTCGGTCTACTTTCTCAGATGCATGGGGACCTGAGACAGAAAAAAAACATGAAGACACAACAACAACAGCCAGACCTGAGCTGAAATTCAATTTTTAATTCCAAATAAAAACATTACTATTAAATCACATTATCCTGATAAGTCACACTTAACAAACATTTTATTATGCCAGCCCAAAACACATGAGGCAAAAGATGCAGCTTCCAGCCACTTTGGATGTGTACCATTTATATGACACATTCCTCCAATGTGGCTGAAAGCTTTACTGAGGCCATGCTCCAATCTTTTTGCCTGGATAATCTGGCTTCTGGCAGCGCACCTTGGGTCTTGTAGTAGCAGCCCAGTTTTGGAGCAAGCTGTGTGGTCACCATGGACCCAATCCTCTTCTGGCTGAAGTGCCCTCAGGCTGTTCCTTTACACCTGTCAGCCCTGAGGCCCAATGCATACTCTAGCTGGGACTTAGAACTGGATTGAACCTTTGGTATCCATGTAGAAAATGGGAATGGAGTGTCAAATGATTTCTTTGATGTTGCTAAAGGAAAGGAAAATCCATGACAGGGGAGCTACATTTCGCTGAAACACACATCCGCAACTTTTATTTTCATCACCTTATCATTGCTTTATTGAAAATGTTTTACATTTTAAAAGCAAGGTGTCTTCTCCATTACAGTGTCATCATCCTCTTCGCATTCTGCAGAGAGAAAATAAAATTTATTATGAGTTTTATTGCCAAGAAGCAAATACATATAATACAGCCATAACATTTTTGTGGAATAATTTATGAAAGGGAGGTAGTGCCGAAAGGTGCGCTGGAAAGGTAACAGTTGGTGTTCTATATGCACTTTTCAGTTACATAATACTGGAGTAGAGTCGCTATGTATTGTCTTGAACCTGAATACTTCCCAAATCTACTTTACTGGCATCCGCCACCCAGACAGTCTATTCTACTTGTGATGAGGGCATGAAGGATGAGGTTTCCACTCCTCTTCTGCCAGCAGTATACCCCCCTCCATGGTGGTGAAAATTGCTAGAAGGCTGGTGAGGGGAAAAGGCAGGGGGGGGGGCTTCATTCAAAATATGTGTGTGCCAGAAAGACAAAGGGAACTAGTAGTCTTTAGGACCATGGTGGGGATGATAATTACATGAAACGTCTTTTCAGGGGCCCCCCAAAACCATGTCACATCCTTGGTGATCATATTGTATGATGATGGCGCCTGCTCCATGCCTGACCATGTGAGTTTGCTCCCTTACTGGCACATTTTACTACTAGTAGCACCTGGAAAACTAGTGTGAGCCCTGGTGGCACAGTGATTAAATGCCTGTCCTGCAGCCTGTCACTCAAAACCATAAGATAGCGAGTTCAATACCAGCAAAAGGGCTCAAGCTCAACTCAGGCTTGCATCCTTCTGAGGTCACTAAAATGAGTACCCAGATTGTTGGGGGCAAGTAGCTTACAGTTGTAAACCACTTAGACACAGCTTAGGCATTATGAAGCGGTATATAAATGAAGCTGTTTGTTTTGTTTTGGCTCAAAGCAGCACCATTTTGGGACAGACTGGAGCAAACAATTGGAGCACGTTGTGGGAGGAAAGAAGTGGCAGCAAAAAAAGAACATTCAAATTTAGCACCCTGCTTAAGCGTTGTGAGTTTTGCTGCTTGAGAGCCTCAGTAATCTCTCACTCTTCCCAACACAACTGTCACTGGTTACTGCATGTCTCAAAAAGATACTTTATATATTTGCATACAAGGCAAAGCTACATGATCAACTGCAACAGGGACACACAGCTTGATCTGTTATCGAACAGCACAAAACTGTAGTAAGCTTTTGGACTCCCTCAATTATATACATGGGACACTTCCAATACAAACACTTCAGATAATAATAATAAATAATAAAATCTTTATTTATATACCGCCCTTCCAATGATCAGGGCGGTGTACAACATATTCACAAGTTAAAAACAATCCAACAACAATAAAACAATATCAACCCAATACAGCTATACAATGGCAATGCTCCAAGCCGGCTCATAATGAGGGGAAAAGATGACGGGGGGGGACACAATCAGGGGTAAGCCTGCTCAAATAAATATGTTTTTAACCCCTTTTTAAACTGGGCGAGAGAGGTGGCCAGGCGGAGCTCAATGGGCAGCGAGGCCTTCCTTCCTTCCTTCCTTCCTTCCTTCCTTCCTTCCTTCCTTCGATCCTTCCTTCCTTTCTGCTATACAAATCCACATCCTTGATCACAGAGCCACCCAACCTGGTGTGCTACCTAATGGAATCAAAATAATGACTGGAGTAAGATCTTATCTACAACAAAAATGGAAGCCATAAAAAAACAAACCTGGAGCTTAGTGAGAGAGAAAAAAAATATCCCTGGATGAAGTTTGGAAGAACCTTTCAATGGGTCTCCGACATCATCCTGTTCAGATGTCCCAACCCCCAGTTCTGGTGAGAGAAGTCCAGACAACATCCAATATGCTCTACACTAGAACCAGTTATAATGGTAATAGTCTTAAAAAAAATTTTTTTTAAAAAAAATATGCATCTTCTCTAGATCTTCCAGAAAGATCTAGAGCCCTCCATTCTTGAATCCTAGGAGCTGTTTGCACTGACATCCCATTGAGTGGCCTGCATGTATAAGATGAGAACATGGTAGCCTGCTGATCTCAGATGTGAGTGATCTGGTGCAATCACAATTGTATTAGGTGGTGCAGTGGGACACTTATTCACATAGCCACCATGGCAAGGGTGTGTAGTGTACATAACTAGTGTAAGGGAAATTTGGGCTGCCCTCAGAGTATCCTGGCCCATAAATACATGGCCCAAATTTATTTATGTAAAGCTCCCTTAACCTGGTTGTTTCATTTCACATATGCATATTTCAACAGGCTGGTACAAACCGGCCCTTTGAGGCGCCCCTGTCACGTGCTAGGGTTACCTTGGGGAGGAGCATATACACGCCCCGCAACCCTAGCACATAATGGGAGCAGTATCACTGCGGAGCACCATTCTCATGGCACACACAGCAATGACATCACAGCTGCACAGTTTTTATACAGCGCTGCGCAGCTGCGACGTAACAAGTGTTGGCAGCTCCTTTTTGTGTCACAACTGCGACGCAAAAACAAGTTGCATTTCAGCACTCCTTTTTGCTGAGTACCATCGCCGCTCCATCTATTTGCTGCAGTGATGGTACACAGTAAAAAGAGGAGGCTACTGACCGCCCTTTTTGGGCTGTCTGCAAAGCCCCAATATTTGGATAAAAGAATGGTTAAAACATATTGAACTGCTCTTCTTTTCTGTGATGTCGGAACTGATTTCTATCCTTTCCACTCTATTTTGTTCCCTGGTTCCAATTTTTCTATTAGAGAAACAATGTCAAGAAACACATCTATTTTGTTAACTGAAGCAAGGCCATAATGAGTTGCCAAAGGAGGATTTTGGATTTTGGGGATTGTTTGTTTTTAATTTTTTGGTTACAAATGATGATTTTGCATTACTTATTGCTTCTTTTTAATGTATCTTTTACAGCCTCCCAACACAGCATGAATATGAATATTGAATATTGAATGCCAGTTTTACCAATCAAAAAGTATATTTTAAAAAATAGCAGCAAAGGAGGAGATCATTTTTTTCTAACATTCAGAATAATAAAGAGACCTTTGAGAGTTTGGGTGGTGTTTTGTTTTTTGTTTTTGAAAACAGTTACATAACCAATTGCTTTTAAAAAGTTACAAAGCTCTGGTTGCATCTATTAATAAGTAAAGGCACTTACGGGAAACAACATACAATTCCTGGACCACATGTTCCCTGAGTAGGCAAGAGTGATTTGCAGTGACCTTCAGCAATACAAGCACCATGGATCCTCTTGCAGTCTTCTGCTGTTTCTATAGCTGTTAATACACAGGCATATCCTAGACAGAAACAAAGTTGTTAAGCTAAGGCCAGGAGAAGATGGAGCAGAAAAGCCAGCTTACTCACAGAGTTTCCCAGTTTGTTTGGGAAACCCACAGACTGTATCACTGGCCTCCAAAATGACCTAATAACTGCTGCAGAGTCTGCACCACACACCTCCTGAGGGAAGGAAGAATCCACCATATTGGGGCATTCATGGCTACAACCTGCACTGCACCATTATTTTTTGTCCATTCTGCTGCAAACACATGTGCACAAGCGCATGGATGCTTCACCAGCACTTGCCAATCACTTTCCATCCTGCCCAGCCACTGGTCCATTGGACATCCCATGCAGCTGGCCTCTGGATCCCACAATCAATTAAATGTCCATATGATGTATTGGTAACTTACTGACAAATGAGGTTTGAGATCTTCAATTGACTTTTTTTTTTTTTGCCACTGGCTCTATATTGCTTTCTTTTGTGCCTGAATCTTTCAATTGTAATGTATGCCTTACCTGAAGAAGCCAAGAAGGTCCATGACAGAATAACAATGATGGACCAGCTAATCTCCATGACTGAAATGGAGATTGAGGAAGCACTGTCAAATTTCTTTTTCTATCAAAGAGCAGAAGAGATTACTATTTATAGTTCTCTGAGATATAGCTGCACATAAATGCTCCTGAGAAAATACATTAAATTCTTAGCTCATTGCTCATCAAGAATTCATAGTGTACCAGAAAGAAGCATTCAGATACAATGAGTTAGCTTGCAGATATTCAGGCTTCACTGAATTGGAAATATGATTTTTACTATTGTTTCCTGTTTTCACTTTCCAAAATACATAGCTTCATGAAATAAAGGTAGTGCTGTTTGGATAAATACAGCCACTTTGGGAATTTGGTTTGAAGGGTCTTTTTTGTCCCACAGAGGGATTTTTATGTAACCAATTATGGGGCTATACCGACCACCCCAAAGGGGCAGTCTGCAGATGCCCCTTAGCTGGCCAGATTGGGGCTGCGGCAACCTCAACCTCCGGCCTCTGGAGAGTGCAAAAAGGAGCTGCAAAAAGCAGTTCCTTTTTTGCCCCCTCCAAAGGGTGCCATAGCTGCAGCAGTGAGTTTTGATGACACCCCTTCAGTGCTGCATTATGTGGATGCAGCACTGGAGTTGCATCATGATGCCGTGTACTGTCTGGAAGGGCACACTGATTCATGATGCCATGGGGGCAGAGTGTGAGGATGCTGTGCCCTAACTCCGCCCACAGGCCCACACAAAGTGCCTGTCTGTATAGCCCCTATGTTACCAAGATAACAAAATCTTTACAGGGCTGGGGGTTCTGAGGGGATGAACAAGAAACTGATACAGTAGTTTTTCCTCATTGAGGAAATGTTTAAAATGCTGATAGTAGACAGGGAGATGGTAAAAAGACTCGACTCTGATCCCAAAGGGTGTTCAGCCTGCCTAAAACAATCGAGCAATGAAAGAAAGTAGAGTGTGCCCTTGCCTTACATGGGGGATCCATTCCACTACCACCGCCCCCCTGTGTAAGACAAGTTCTGTGTAAGCTTGAGTCCCATTGGAAATAATAGGACTCACACATGTGGTGTGCCGTGGTGTGTGCACTGCGGGCATGCACACCATTTCCTGTGTAAGGGGCGCCCAAGTATGATGTAGGCACACTGGAGTTGCAGCTTAACAGTATCCTAGAATTTTCTTGACCTAGATTTCTTCACAGAGGTTTGCTACTGTTATATTCTGCTGATGAGAGTCAGTGACTGGTTCAAGGCCACCCATTGGGTTTCCATGGTTGAGTTAAGGTTTCCAGAAGCTTTAATAAGGAGTGATAGGTCATTCACCGTATACATGATGAATTGTTGTGGTTGCTATTTTGGCATTGTGTTGACTTCCATTTATAGTGACTCTATGGACTCTTTCACACAGGAGGAATTTCTCCCAACTTCGAATGCAGCCAATGCGAATTCACGTGAATTCGCTTGTTTAGCGAATTTACGTGAATCCCCATTGCATTCGGAAGGCATTCAGAATGACTTCCCATTACCCGAAAATGACCCCTCCTTGCCTGAAATTGCGTGAGAAGCTTTAATTCGCAATAACGTGAAACCTATGATTGCATTCGGAGTGACTTCCCTTTTGCCCAAAATTGCGTGAGAAGCTCTAATTCACAATAACATGAAACCCCATGATTGCGTTTGGATTGCCCTTGGATTATACTTCCAATTTCCCACGTCTGAAAGAGTCCTAT
Organism: Urosaurus nigricauda; assembly: GCA_034509955.1. Classification (NCBI taxonomy): domain Eukaryota; kingdom Metazoa; phylum Chordata; class Lepidosauria; order Squamata; family Phrynosomatidae; genus Urosaurus; species Urosaurus nigricauda. The sequence continues at coordinate 371,955,038 of JAOEGL010000001.1, read as the reverse complement.
GAATGAATGACCTGCAAGAACTGTTGTCACCAACTGTCCTACTCAGGTCTTGAAAACACAGGGTGGTGGCTTCCTTGATTGGGTCAGTCCACCTGTCATACAGTCTCCCTCTTTTCCCTTTCCTTGCCTACTTCCTATATACCTCAGCACTGGATTTTTAAAAGAAAAGTCTGTTGTTTCCTTAATTATACCAGCCTGACCGCATCTACTGAAACTTGCCTCTTTACTTCCAATTTCTGGATAATCAGTTTCTATTTGTCCATTCCCAAATAAAAGCTGTTGTCACACCCATCACTTGTATAACTAAATTGAAGTAGATAGAAGGAAAAAGCAATACTATCTCTGTGTGAGATGACCATAGCAGGACGAAGGTTGTGGATAAAAAGTCCCAGCTGAAAAGAACAAACAGATGTTGATTGTGCTAATAGCATGTCCTTTCCTGCTTAGGCAAATGTATTCCTCGAATAACTAGATAGCAATATGAAAACAGTATGTGTAAAAGAACCTTGTTAGATAAGTCAAAGGAAACTGTAAAAGATCAGAATGTGCTGATACAGTAACATGCTGTGTAAAGTATGTAATGGTCTGGGGCTAAGTGAATAACCAATTACAGAATGGATTGTATAGGCCAAATGTTGAGGCCAACCCCTGTAAATTGATGATGTATAAAAGATCTTGTCCCAGGGCAATCAAGGCTCGGGCTTTGAGGAAAGCTTCCCCTGAGACACAGCCAGCTGAAAATAAAGTCTGTACTTTCCATCCCATCTTGAGTCTCGTTCTCCGTCTGTTCCAGGATACCTGCTACAAAATGACTGAGTGGTATATATTCATCCCTCCATATCTGCGGCTTTGATACTTGCAGATTTGATTATATTTGATTAATATATTATATCTAGGAATAGCTAGGTCCTCCACTGCAACTCCATGGTCAACATTAACCAAAAGTCACACTGAAAGACCTAGAGATTCCTAGAGAGAATACTCTACTAGGCATTTGTAGCTCCTCCAGTGCAGTTCTATGGGCAGTGTCTGTCAGATGACAGAGTTGCACTGGAGGACCTAGAGATTCCTAGAGAGGTGTCCTCTCAGGTTAAAAAAAAACACGGTGTTTTTGTTATTTGCAACCCCCTCCCCCAATATTTGTGGGGATCTTGTGCTTCTAACCCTAGCAAATATGGAGGGACAGGTGTAAAATGTTGGTGAGATTTCCATCCCTTTCCAGATAGAATCCGAAGTGCTGTTTATAATATAACCTTTAAAGTCCAACACAGCTTATGACCACACTCCCTGCATGAGCTAGCCCACATTTTATGATCCGCAGGGATGGTCTATGCTTTTATCTTTTTGATTATGCTTTAAATGTATTTAAATGGTTTTAACTATGCACTTTAAACGGTTTTAACTATGCATAGAATTATTGTTTAATTGTTATATTATCAGTGGTTTTTTTAAACTGATATTTCCTTTTTAGATGTGCTTTATTTGAACTTTTTGTAAACTGTCTTGAACCTTGCCCTGAGGAAAATAATCTGTGGTCCTTCAGTTCATGATGGCAAAATATAACTTAGGTTGTAATACACTTGTCTCTTTGTACCAATCAACAGGACATGGAAATATCCCAAAGACCAAGCCTACTCACAGCATTTGGTGGTGGTAGTGGTGGTTAACTTCCCTCAAGCCAACCTTGACTCATGGCGACTCTAGGAATGGAACATCTTCAAGGCTTCCTATCCTCTACCATTCTGCTCAGACCCTGCTGGCACAGGCCCATGGCCTCCCTGATTGAGTCTAAACATTGGTCCTGTGGTCTTCCTACTGCCTTCCACCTCCCCCAGCATTATTGCCGCCTCTAATGAGTCGTATCATTTCATGATGTGGGCAAAGAACAAAAGGCGCAGTTTAGTCATTTTGGTTGCCAGGGAGAATCCAGGCTTGATATGCTCTATGACCTACTTGTTTGTCTTTCTGGCCATGCATGATAAACTTAGCATTCTTCTCCAACATCACATCTCAAATGAATTGAGCTTTCTTCACTCTTCAGCTTTGACATCTGTACATGTTAATGAAGAATACAATGGGCTGGACAATCCTAACTTTAGTGTTAATTATGGGAAAGGATCTTGTAGCACCTTTGAGAATAAATGAAAGAAAGATGCTGTTAATGTAAATGTATTCCTGACATTTTGCCGGCATCTGTGGCTGGCATCTTCAGAGAATGCTGGTATGGAAGTGAGTGGGGTTTATATACTGTATGACCAATAATAATAATAATAATAATAATAATAATAATAATAATAATTTATATCCCTCCTTTTCCATTTGGGGATCAAGGCAGGTAACAGCAGAATTTATACAATAAAAATAATAAATAATAAAATTGACAGAACCCCCTATCCCCCAAACCTCCCTCTTAAAAGAATTAAAAACACAGTAATACCATACCTAAATACCTACCAATAAAATCAAATTAGTTAACATTTGCGACTGATGAAATAGCGGGGGAGTGTAGCAGGTCGAAAGATTCAATCCGTTCTGGCCATAATCAAGGAAGGCCTGCCAGAAGAGGATTGTTTTTATCGCCTTTTTGAAAGCTTCAAGAGATGGTAGTTGGCGAATCTCTTCCGGCAGTTGGTTCCTAAATAGTTGAGAGAATGTGATTTGCATGTTTATCTGTGTATTGTTCTGTTGTTGAATGGCAAGGCCTCAGGGTGGGGTGGGGGGTGGGGGACATGCATGGAGGATTTGTGTGTGTTTTATTAGTGATTCATTGTCTGCTGGGAAAACACCTGACTCTGGGTGGTTTTCATTTGCATTTCTGGGTCTTGATTTTGGTGTTTTTCAGTGCTAGTAGGCAAACCTTGTTTATTTTAATGGACTCTGCTTTCTTGTTGATGGTGGTTAGGTGTTTGTGGATTTCAGTGGTTTCCCTGTGATTCTGACCTAATAGTTGTTGTCATGGTCCAGAATTTCATCCCCCCCCCCATAGCATTTTATGCCCAGGATGGTTTATAACAGGTTTTGCTACTGCTCATGTCTGCAGCTGAATGGAATGCAATATATTTCTGCAGCCATGAGAGGGTCTCTTCTCTCCTTCGCTGAGTGAAGCATTTGCTGGATTTTCTTGGTCAATCTGTAGACCATTTGAAGATTGTGTTTCCTCACCACTTTCCCTATCCTGTCTGTGACAGGATGTATCTTAAAAATACTTTCCCTTTGGGCGGTTTTTTTGTCTTCACACCTATGGGTTTTCCTGGGTCTGGGAGCCCTTCTAATGTCTGAGCTGGAGTAACCATTAGCTTGTAGATCCAGTCTAGGTGCTTCAATTCATCTTTCAGGAAGTGAGGTTAACAGATCCTTTTTATTAAACCAGCCCAAAACACACCGGGCAAAAGAAGTTGCTTCTGGCCACTTTGGAGGTGTGCCATTTGTATGACACATGCCTCCAATGAGGCTAAAAGCTGCATTAAGCCCATGGTCCATTCCTTTAGACTGGATAATCTGGCTTCTGTTAGTGTGGCTTGGGTCTTGCTGCCACAGCCCAGTTTTTGCATAGCCTGTGTCATCTCTGTGGATCCAATCCGCTTGTGGCTGGAGCTGCCTAAGGCTGCTCCTTCCTGCCTCCCTGCTCTGGGGGCTGATGTTTACTCTAGCTAGGTCTTAGAACTGGATTTAACCTTTGCTATCCATGTAGAAAACAGGAATGGGGTGTCAAATGATTGGTTTAATTTTACTAAGGGAAATCCATTATGGAAGAGCTACATTTCACTAAAACACACAGCCACAATTTTTATTTGAATCACCTTATCATTGCTTTATTTAAAATGTTGAATATTTTAAAAGTAAGATGTCTTATCCATTACAGTGTGGTCATCCTTTTCGAGGTCTGCAGAGAGAAAATAAAATTTATTATGAGTTTTACTGCAAAGAAGCAAATACATTTAATACACTCATAACATTTTGTATACTAATTTACAAAAGAGAGGTAGTGCCAAAAGGTGCTCTGGAAAGATAATGGTTGGTATTCTACATTCCCTATTTAGTAACATAAATATCTGAGTGGTTTAGCTAAATGGTGTCTGAAGCCTGATACCCCCACCTCTGGAGCCTATTTTACCTGGCATCAGCCACCCAGAGAGAAGAGAGTCTGTTCTACTGGCAACCAGGACATGGGGGATGTGTTTCCATTCCTCTCCTGCCAGCAAGAAAGGCTGCAACAAATAGATGTCAGACCCCTGTTACATTTCCTTGTTGCAGCCTTGTGGGCTGGCTCAAAATGGATAGAAATATACTTTGCCCATACCTTGATCAACAGAACAATGATGGCCCTTCTTCCATGCATTGATGTCTGGTAGAGAAGGTCTGGGTGGGTGGGTGCAACCAGAGTTGATTGCAACAGAGTCAGCTAATTTGATATGCTCTTGAACAACCTTAAACTGACAATTGTCATAAGATTTGGACTCTCTTAGTCACTTTCTTGGGAAACCTCCCAAATGTACACTTCAGATTTTAATACTTATTTATTTATTTATTCTCTCTTATGCTATCCAAATCCACCAGCTTCATCATCCAGTCACCCAGTCTGGTGTGTTATCTAATGGAATCAAAATGATGGCTGTAATAAGATTTAATGATAACCATCAACCAACTGCTGTGTCTTCTCAGCAATGATCTGGTAAGCCACTCACAAAAAGGCAGAATATATGAGAGAACCACACACTCTCACTCTTAAACACATGTGGTTCTTCTCTGCTGGGCTCTGCAGTGCTGCCAACATCTACTACTTCACACAGTGCTAAATAAATACTCAAGAGTCTCCATGTTCTGTTTCTAGAATTTTATTACTAGTATATACAGTACTGTATGTGACAACCGAACTTCCACTACTAAACTGTAACTCACACTGCCCATAGTGTCATGCCCATATTTATACCCTTTGACCATGGCATGATCTCCTTCCACAGGTGACTGCAAATAACCCTTGCATCATGCTTGTTGAGTTGTCCTGGACATATGCTCCAAATGGAGAAACAAAGACACTAAATGTCTGTCACTATGAAGATTTTCAAACCTGGCTCAAACATTGCAGAAAGGTGCCTGAAACTACCTTAAAAGATTCAGGTAGGGGGCGTGTGTGAACGTCTGGAGTGCTTCTGCAAATCGCTCCTATATTGTCATGGAAATGGGAAGATGACTCATTGCGAGGCTGAATTGCTTCAAGGGAGCTGCTTCCCTCTGGACTCTCTCTTGGCTCTTCCTTTGTGTCTAGAGGGAAGCAGCTCCCTTGAAGCGATTCAGCCTTGCAAAGAGGCATCTTCCATTTCCATGACAATATAAGAGCGATTTGCAGAAGCGCTCCAGACATTCACACAATCCCCCTGCCTGAATCTTTTAAGGTCATTTCAGGCACCTTTCTGCAATGTTTGAGCCAGGTTTGAAAATCTTCTATGTTGCAACCTTACTAGATGTTGCATCATACTGCTGCCTCAACCGGCTGTCATATTCTGTCCTGTGAATTTTTTTTAATAATAATGTTGTACTTCCATACATACACTGACAATATATAAACAAGAACAGCAATAACAACTCTTAACACGTTATAATCCCAGGCTCCATCTATGTGGCAGAAACAAACCAGTTTGACAGCACTTGAATAAACATGGGTGAATCTTATAGAAATCTGGGAACTATAGTTTTTTGTGACACCAGGGCTCTCTGAAGAGAGAACTCTGTTACAAAATGTCTCACAATACTAGAATCATAGATTCATAGAATCATAGAGTTGGAAGAGACCACAAAGACCATCCAGTCCAACCCCCTGTCATGCAGGAAATCCCAATCAAAGCATCCCTGACAGATGGCCATCCAACCTCTGCTTAAAGACCTCCAAGGACAGAGATTCCACCACACTCCGAGGGAGTGCATTCCACTCTCGAACAGCCCTTACTGTCAGGAAGATCTTCCTAATGTTGAGGTGGAATCTCTTTTCCTGCAGTTTGCATCCATTGTTCCCAGAATTCCATACCACTACAGTTCCCAGAATTCCATACCATTAATTCATGGCAGTTGAAGTGGTCTGAGACAGGTTATTTCTGCAGAGTGAATGCAACTCAAGTAGATGTTGGAATAATATTCCTTTAGTCAATATAGAAAATATTGTGACTGAGAGGATGCATCATAGCTTGTGAGACTGTCCTGAAATGCTGAGTCAGAGCACATAGGATGATGCAAACTTACACCAAAGGTTGCATCATGCTGTGAGGAACAGAATGATGATTCATACCCATCACAGTGCATAAGTGTACCAGGAGACAGGTCACATGGGGATTGTGGGTTTTGGATTGAGTCAATTGTAGTTGATGGCTTGTGGATCATTGTGTAGTTTGTAGCCGTATGCTGAGTTACAGCAGATGGTAAAGTTGATGGAAGTTGGTGAGGCAAGTGTGTAAATATTTGTACATATTGCAACTCAAGATAAAGAACTTCAAAGGATGTGTAAGATATCAACTGTGTCTCTCAGATTATTTGTCTAAGTGTGGAATGTGGTCAGTGCTCTACCAATACTTCTGTCTGTACTACTGCTTCTGTACTCTTCTGCATTGTTGTTAAGCTGCATCTGAGAGTGTGTCCTCAGTTTGTGCTGTAACTTGGCATCTGAAGAGGGGCAGAGATTTTTTATTTTTGTTTTTTTCAAATTCAGAGCCAACAGGGAATTCTAAGAAGAGTTGATGTGTTGTTTCTGGAACAGAGACTGAGAAGAATTATTCATGTTACTACACTAGAGGGATCACAATGGAGAGATTTACTTGTGATGATTCTATGATGAGTGATTTCAACTATCCTGATATTTGCTGGAAATCATACTAAGCAAAAACATTAAAGTCTTGCAAAAATTTTACTTGCTTGGAGGAGGCAACAGGGAGATAAGATATTTTAGATCTCATCCTAAGCAACAAGGATGACTTGGTTAATGGGGCTTAGATGGTGGGCTCCAAGAGACATGTTCCCATGGAGTTGGTTATGCAGTGGCAAGGAGATGCCAGGCATAGTCAGACACACATTTCAGACTTTAGGAGAGTTGATTTCAGTAAACTTAAGGAAATACTGGGGGTGATCCTGTAGTCAGGAATAGTAAAAGGGAAGGGATTTCAGGATGGATGGGAGCTTTCCAAAAGAAATCGGGATGGATGACTAAAGAACTTTCAACTGACATTAGTTTTCTCATGTTTAAGAAATGGAAAAGGGGGGAGATAACTAAGGAGGAATATAAGGAAATAGCTAGCACATGTAAGGGGAAAATCAGAAAAGCAAAAGCACAGATTAAGCTCAGGCTTGCTAGAGCAGTCAAGAACAACAAAAAAGGGCTTTTTGGGCATGTCTGCAGCAAAATGAAGAAAAAGGAAATAGTAGGGCCACTACATGGAGAAGATGGTGAAATGCTAGCAGGGGACAGAGGCAAGGCAGAACTACTCAACATCTTTGTCTCAGTGTTCTCAGAAAAGGAAAAAGGGTGCTCAACCTGAGGAAAATTGAGCAGAAGACACAATAGGAGAAATGCAGCACAAAAAAAGTAAAGAGGAATTACAGGAATTCCTGGTTAATCTAAATTGTACAATCATAGAGTTGGAAGAGACTACAAGGGCCATCCAGTCCAATCCCCTGCCATGCAGGAACTCTTGATCAAAGCATACCCAACAGATGGCCATCCAGCCTCTCCTTCCTGGACCATGCCCCTCAACTGCAAGAAGGGATGAAATGACAATCTGTGCATTCATCTCATAGAATCATAGAATCACAGAGTTGGAAGAGACCACAAGGGCCATCCAGTCCAACCCCCTGCCATGCAGGAACTCCAAATCAAAGCATCCCCGATAGATGGCCATCCAGCCTCTGCTTAAAGACCCCTAAGGAAGGAGACTCCACCACACTCCGAGGGAGTGTGTTCCACTGTCGAATAGCCCTTACTGTCAGGAAGTTCCTCCTAATGTTGAGGTGGAATCTCTTTTCCTGCAGCTTGCATCCATTTTTCCGTGTTCTAGTCTCTGCGGCAGCAGAAAACAAGCTTGCTCCCTCCTTAATATGACATCCTTTCAAATATTTGAACAGGGCTATCATATCACCTCTTAACCTTCTCTTCTCCATGCTAAACATCCCCAGTTCCCTAATTTCCAAGGGATTGTATTCCACTGTTGAGCAGCCCTTACTGTCAGGAAGTTCCTCCTAATGTTGAAGTTGAATCTTTTTTCCTGGAGCTTGCATCCATTGTTCCGGGTCCTGTTTTCTGGAGCAGCAGAAAACAATGTGATATCCCTTCAAGTATTTAAACAGGGCTATCATATCACCTCTTAACCTTCTCTTCTCTAGGCTAAACATCCCCAGCTTCCTAAGTCATTCCTCATAGGGCATGGTTTCCAGACCCTTCAGCATTTTAGTTGCTCTCCCTTGGACCCACTCCAGTTTCTCCACATCCTTTTTGAATTGTGGTGCCCAGAGCAGGACACAATATTCCAGGTGGGGCCTGACCAAAACAGTATAGAGTGACACTATTACTTCCTTTTAAATTAATTTAAATCTCCTGGACCTGATGTGAACTACATTCAAGGGTATTTTTACAAAACTGGCAAATGTAATCTCAGAGTCATTGGCAATAAGTTTTGAAAACTCCTGGAGAACAGAAGAAATCACAGGGGACTGGAGGAGGGCAAAATTGTCCCTGAAAAAATAGGATCCCAACAATTATCATTCAGTTAGACTGACATCAATACAAGGAAAGATTCTTGAGCAGATAATTAAATAGAGAGTCTGTGAACATTTAGAAAGCAATCCCTTTATTACAAAAAGTCAACATGGGTTTTTGAGAAACAAGTCATCTGATTTCCTTGGTATACAAAGGGAATGCTGTAGATATATCTTGATTCAGTAAGGCCTTTGACAAGGTTCCCCATTATATTCTTGTAAACAAATGTGCAAAATGTGGGCAACTGTTACATGGCTTTGTAACTGGTTTACTGGCTGAACCCAAAGGGTGCTCAGCAATGGCTGCTCTTCATCCCGGAAAAAAGTGACCAGTAGGCTGCCACAGGGTTCTTTCTTGGGCCCAGTGCTATTCAACATCTTTATCAATGACTTGGATGAAGGGATAGAGGGCATGCTTGTCAAATTTGCAGATGGCACCAAATTAGGAGGAGTAGGTAAAACCCCGGTGTATAGGATCAAAGTTGAATAAGACTTGAATAGATTAGAAAGCTGGGCCAAAGCTAACAAAATGAATTTAATATGGAGAAGTGTAAGGTACTGCCTTTAGGACATAAAAATAGCATGCATAGATATTGGATGGGGGACTCCTGGCTTAATTAAACTATGAGCCCTATCTCATGGGGTTAAAACCCCGGCTTACCTTTTCAGAATTCAGTCCTAATTTGAGGTGATAGTGGGTGTTATTATAAAGAAATCACCGCCGAATTGCCACCTAGGTCTTTCCTGGATGCAGCCCGGGTCCTCTAAGCGCTTTGGCAGCCATTTCTAGAAATCGGAAAATTCTTACTTCTAAAAATGGTTGTTGAAGTGTTTTGTAGGACCCAGCTGTATCTGATATGGACCTGGGTGGCGAATTGGCAGTGATATCTTTGCGATAACACCCAACTGCCTCCCAAATTAGGACTGAATTTGAGAAAGGTAAGCCAGGGTTTTAACCCCATGCGATAGGGTTCCACATGTGAAAGGGATCTAGGAATCCTAGTAGACCATACATTGAACATGAGTCAACAGTGTGATGCTGTAGCTGAAAAGGCCAATGTGATTTTAGGTTCCATCAATAGAAATATAGGGCTGATCTAGACTGGCAAAAAGGGGTGTGTTCATGCCTGCATGAAAGTGTAGCCTTTAGATTACCCACACTGAAAGTTTGGCATGAACACACTTCTTTTGCATTTTAGTGGGGAAAAAGAAGGTTTAAAAAGGACCTACTAGTGGGGCTTTTTAGATTGGCAGGAAAGTGTGACATGAAGTTGCCTTTACCTTAATGCTCAGCAGCTAGACAGCAAGCCCCAGGTGTGCATTTAAAAGGTACAGGGCAGCTAGACTGAGGGGTGTGGAAACTACTTATCTGAAGTCATTTCTGTGGCTCAGCAACTACACTGGAAGCTATCAGGATGCTAGAAACACAGGTGGAGCAGCTGCACAGGTGGCAATGAACGGGGCTTTTGGCCGCACTGAACTTTTAATATTTTTTGTTGTTGCCGGCTGCAAACTGCACAGTTGCACCGCTACATCATACAGGCAATTGTATTGCCAGCTGCGAACTGTGCAGTTGTGCAGGTACATCACACATGAATGTGCAGTTATGAAGATCTGTCAAATTACCATTGTGGTTTTGCTTCCCTTTTTAAAGTGTGCAGTTGCATTGGTGCACCATGAATGAACCCCTTTATTTTATAATAATAATAGTTGTTGTTGTTGTTGTTGTTGTTGTTAATATTATTATTATTATTATTTATACTCCACCCATTTGAGATCAATTGAGGTGGCTTACACATTAAAATACTATTACATCAATAAAACAAACTGCATCCTTCCCCCCTAAAAAGATATTAAATCTGTTACAATTTAAGTTTATGAATAAACTTCTTTATTTTATGAATGAATTGACATTTTAAGCACAGTTGCATAACAGTTACAGCATCCCAGAGTCCCTACTGCGCATGTCTAGGGTTCGGATTAGGGCTGGAGCTAGGGTTTGGTAGCTTTAAAAAACTGCACAGTTGCACTGCAGCATTTAGACACAGCTGCACTGTTACACCCTTTTTAAAAAGAAGCTGGGAAAAGTGGCCCATTTTAGGCCCATTTTAGATTGGCAAAAAGAGATGTGTTGATGGCTGCATGGAAGCCCAGCCTTTAGATGAGAAAAAGGGAAAGTGTGCCATGAAAACGCTATTTTGGCATTTTAAGGGAGAAGAAGCGCCTTTAAAAAGGAGCTGGATTTCCCCACTCCTTTTTAAAAAAGGTCGCAACATCGCTACAGCATCTAAAGGCTAAGGTGTTGTTGCGTGGTTAAATGGGGCTCTGTCTCTTTAAAGCACCCATTTAAAGGCAGCGATACAGGTGCGGATCATAATGGATTGTGAGTTGGGAGCATGCATGGTGTGGAGTTCACTTCTAATTAAAATGCTCAATGCCCTACAGGTGTAAAAGCTGGGGTTTAACAGCACAGTTTTTTAAAGCTCCCAAACCCTAGCTCCACCCCTAATCCGAACCCTAGATATGTGCAGTAGGGACTCTGGGATGCCATTACTGTTATTCTACTGTGGATAACATGCCAATTCATTCACAAAATAAAGGGGTTCATTCATGATGCACCAGTGCAATGGCACAGTTTAAAAAGGCAGAGGAACCGCAATGATAAACCGCTGAATCTTTAAAAAAATTTTCCTTGCCGGCTGCGAATTGCGCTATTGTGCTATTGCGCAATTGCGCAGTTCCCAGCCAGCAATGATAATGTGACTGTATGGTGTACCTGCTAAATTGCGAAATTCGCAGTCTGCAAGGAAAAATTGTTTTCAAAGCGCAGTTAAAAGCCGCGTTCCTTGCCGCCCATGTAGCTGCTCCGCCTGTGTTTGTAGCATTCTTACACCTTCCCATGTACCTGCTGAGCCACAGAAGAGACTTCAGATAAGTCGTTCCCACACCCCTCAGTCTAGCTGCCCTGTACCTTTTAAATGCACACCTGGGGCTTGCAGTGTAGCTGCTAAGCATTAAGGAAAAGGCAACTTCATTTCTCCCTTTCCTGTCAATCTAGAAAGCCCCATTGTGTCTAGATCATGGGAAGTAACAGCATCACTCTATTCTACTTTGGTCAGGCATCAAATGAAATACTGTGTCCAGTTCTGGGCACCACAATTTAAAAAGGATATTGACAATTTGAGTGTGTCAATGTAGTGGGCAATTGGAGTATTGATGATTTTTATCAAAAGGAGGGAAATGTAGAGGGCAAATATTATAATCAATATTTAGTGAATGTTATACTATGAAGAGTGAACTAAAATGGCTACTTGAACCAAAAGTTTAGAATGCTGATTTCTGGGAAAATGGAAAAATCCAAACTGGCATGTAGAAACTAGGGCTAAGTGAATGTCCTCAGGAAATACTGAACAAACAGTAGAAATCAAGAGTACAAGATGCCCTCTCAGGCATCGCAGTGAAAGTCAAAACAAAAAACAGTAGATAAGTAGAAATGCACTCTGTAATGGTGTACAAGGTTTCTGATATTTTTTGTTGACAGGAAAAGTAACTTTTGTAATGTGGGCTCATGAGTCATAAGTGGATATTAATTATTCATGTATTTGTGGAGTCAAAAGCGTTCATGGTCTGCATCCATAGTTTTTTGTGGAGCGTTTGGGCTATGCGGCCATGTTCTAGAAGAGTTCCTTTCTGATGTTTCAACAGCATCTGTGGCTGGCATCTTCAGAGAATGAGAACCTGGAAAAGGATTGGATATATATATCCTGTGTGACTTTGGCAAGGAAGGAGTATTTTGCAAATGTATTGTTCTGTTGCTAATGGCAGTCCTCAAGGTGGGAGGATATGCAAACAAGGATTAATGTCTGCTAACTGGTGTTCATTGTCTGCTGGGAATCCCCTGGCCTTAGGCTATTGCTCATTTGCATAGGTTGAGTCTTAACCTGACTGTCCTTCAGGACTGGTAGCCAAGCCTTGTTTACTCTCAGGGTTTCCTCTTTCCTGTTGAAATTGTCCAGGATAGGATGGTGGACATCTGGCTGAATGAAACTACGTGTGAAAGGGATCTAGGAGTCCAAGTAGACCATAAATTGAACATGAGTCAACAGTGCGATGCGGCAGCTAAAAAGGCCAATGCTATTTTAGGCTGCATCAATAGAAGTGTAGCGTCCAGATCAAGGGAAGTAATAGTGCCGCTCTATTCTGCTTTGGTCAGGCCCCACCTGGAATACTGTGTCCAGTTCTGGGCACCACAATTCAAAAAGGATGTGGAGAAACTGGAGCGGGTCCAAAGGAGGGCAATTAAGATGGTGAAGGGTCTGGAAACCAGGCCCTATGAGGAACGACTTAGAGAGCTGGGGATGTTTAGCCTGGAGAAGAGAAGGTTAAGAGGTGATATGATCGCCCTGTTCAAATATTTGAAGGGATGTCATATTGAAGAGGGAGCAAGGTTGTTTTCTGCTGCTGCAGAGACTAGAACGCGGAACAATGGATGCAAGCTGCAGGAAAAGAGATTCCACCTCAACATTAGGAGGAACTTCCTGACAGTAAGGGCTGTTCGACGGTGGAACACACTCCCTCGAAGTGTAGTGGAGTCTCCATCCTTGGAGGTCTTTAATCAGAGGCTGGATGGCCATCTATCGGGGATGCTATGATTGGGAGTTCCTGCATGGCAGGGGGTTGGACTGGATGGCCCTTGTGGTCTCTTCCAACTCTATGATTCTATGATTCTATGATTCTATGGATTTCAGTGGCCTCCCTGTGCATTCTGACATGGTAGTTCTTGCCATGGTCCAGAATTTCAGTGCTTTCAAATAGCATTTTGTGCCCAGGATGGCTTATAGCATGTTCTGCTACTGCGAATTTTTCCAGTTCACCCAGTCCGCAGTGTTATATGCTATATGTTATATGCTGGGAGAGCATCTGGATAAAAATTAAAGGAGAGGTAAACAACATGTTACTGTGGGAGTCTACTACAGAACCCTACTCAGCCAGAGGAATTGGATGATGCCTTTCTAGAACAGATGACCACACATTCAGATAAGAGAAATAGAGTAGTAATGGGTGACTTCAACTATCCTGACATTTGCTGGAATTCAAATTCTGCCAAATTATCAAGGTCGAGCAAATTCCTCACTTACTTGGAAGACAATTTCATTGTCCAAAAGGTGGAAGAGGCAACAAGGGAGTCAGCTATTTTGGATCTGATATTAACCAACAGGGAAGACCTAGTTGATGGGGTGCAAGTGGTGGGATCCTTGGGTGGGAGTGACCATGTTCTCCTGGAGTTTGTTATACAGTGGTAAGGAGAAGCTAGGCATAGTCAGACGCGAATTCTAGACTTTAGGAGAGCTGATTTCAATAAACTTAGAGAAATATTAGGAGTGATCCCATGGTCAGGTACACTAAAAGAGAGGGGAGTTGAAGATGTATGGGAGTTCCTCAAAAGGGAGATACTGAAGGCACAATTTCAAACAGTTCCAATGAGGAAGAAAAATGGGAGATGTCTCAAGAAACCAGGATGGATAACTAAGGAACTTTCAACTAAGCTAAGTTTTAAACAGAACATGTATAAGAAATGGAAAACTGGGGAAATCACCAAACAGGAATTCAAACAAATAGCCAGTACGTGTAGGGATAAAGTCAGAAAAGCTAAAGCACAGAATGAACTCAGGCTGGCTAGAAAGGTTAAGAACAATAAAAAGGGCTTTTTTGGGTATGTCCGCAGTACAGTGGTCCCCCGGGTTACAGTTCGTAACCTGGAAGCTTTCGTTTCCAAGGGGACCGCTTTCGCTAACGGACCACGCGGCCGATTTAAAGGGGTCGCGCGGTTTTTTAAATTCGGATCCCAGGGGATCTTTCAGATCCCAGGGGATATGTTAGCGGTCCCGTGGCTTTCGGATCCCGGGGTTTTCGCAACCTGGGGGATTCGTAAGCCGGGGGATCACTGTAAAAGGAAGAAGAAGGAAACAGTTGGGCCACTGCATGCAGAAGATGGCAAAATGCTAACAGGGGACAGAGAAAAGGCGGAATTACTTAACACCTTATTTGCTTCAGTTTTCTCAGAAAAGGCAGAGGGTGCTCAACCTAAGGATAAGGAAGCAGAAGACAGAATAGGGGAATTTCAGCACCGAATAAGTAAAGAGATAGTACAGGAATACCTCATTAATCTAAATGAATACAAGTCTCCAGGACCAGATGAACTTCATCCAAGGGTATTAAAAAACTGGCAAATGTAATATCGGAAACATTGGCAATAATCTTTGAGAACTCCTGGAGAACAGGAGAAGTACCAGCACACTGGAGGAGGGCAAACATTGTGCCCATCTTCAAAAAGGGGAAAAAAGAGGATCCCAACAATTATCTCCCAGTTAGTCTGACATCAATTCCAGGAATGATTCTGGAACAGATTATTAAACAGAGAGTCTGCGGATATCTAGAAGATAATTCCATCGTCACAAAAAGCCAACATGGGTTTCGGAGAAACAAGTCATGCCAAACAAACCTGATCTCTTTTTTTGATAAAATCACCAGTTTGGTAGATGAAGGGAATGCTGTGGATGTAGTATATCTTGATTTCAGTAAGGCCTTTGATAAGGTTCCCATGACATTCTTGCAAACAAGCTTTCAAAATTGGGACTAGACAAGGTAACCGTTACATGGATTTGTAATTGGTTGACTGGCCGAACCCAAAGGGTGCTCAACAATGGTTCCTTTTCAACCTGGAGAGAAGATACCAGTGGGGTGCCACAGGGTTCTGTCCTGGGCCCAGTGCTATTCAATTTCTTTATTAATGACTTGGATGAAATTTTCAAGAGCCTAGTTATCAAATTTGCAGATGACACCAAATTAGGAGGAGTAGCTAATACCCCAGAGGACAGGATCTAAATTGAAAATGACCTGAATAGGCTAGAAAGCTGGGCCAAAGCTAACAAAATGAAATTCAACACAGAGAAAT
Source organism: Urosaurus nigricauda (assembly GCA_034509955.1). Taxonomy (NCBI): domain Eukaryota; kingdom Metazoa; phylum Chordata; class Lepidosauria; order Squamata; family Phrynosomatidae; genus Urosaurus; species Urosaurus nigricauda. The sequence goes on along the minus strand of JAOEGL010000001.1, from coordinate 371,939,350 downwards.
GTAAGGTTCTGCACTTAGGGAGGAAAAATGAAATGCACAGATATAGGATGGGGGATACCTGGCTGAATGAGACAACATGTGAAAAGGATCTAGGAGTCCAAGTAGACCACAAGTTGAACATGAGTCAACAGTGTGATGTAGCAGCTAAAAAGGCCAATGCAATTTTAGGCTACATCAATAGAAGTATAGTGTCTCAATCAAGGGAAGTAATAGTGCCACTCTATTCTGCTTTGGTCAGGCCCCACTTGGAATACTGTGTGCAGTTCTGGGCACCACAATTCAAAAAGGATGTGGAGAAACTGGAGCGTGTCCAAAGGAGGGCGACTAAAATGGTGAAGTGTCTGGAAACCATGTCCTATGAGGATCGCCTTAGGGAGCTGGGGATGTTTAGCCTGGAGAAAAGAAGGTTAAGAGGTGATATGATCGCCCTGTTTAAATACTTGAAGGGTTTGTCACATTGAAAGGGAGCAAGCTTGTTTTCTGCTGCTCCAGAAAACAGGACCCGGAACAATGGATGCAAGCTGCAGGAAAAGAGATTCCACCTCAACATTAGGAGGAACTTCCTGACAGTAAGGGCTGTCCGACAGTGGAACATACTCCCTCAGAGGGTGGTGGAGTCTCCTTCCTTAGAGGTCTTTAAACAGAGGCTGGATGGCCATCTGTCGGGGATGCTATGATGGAGGGTTTCTGCATGGCAGGGGGTTGGACTGGATGGCCCTTGTGGTCTCTTCCAACTCTGTGATTCTATGATTCTATGAAATGGAATTGTATTAAAGCAAAATCCCGTGAATACAAAATGATCAGGCAATTCTGCTTCAATGATGGGACAATGACAGGATCAGCACGATGCCATATGAAAGGCTTTCATGCAATCACTATCACTTGTGCTTTCCAGATGAGACATGTCCTGATAAGTGTGACATCATGTGAACTTCCTTCCTGATCATGCGGGAAGGGCTGCACAGGAATGAGACTAGGACATCACAACCCATATGTGATCATCTGCACAGCCTTTCCGTGTCAGGTTGCAGCAGCATAATGGGTTATTTATAATAATAACAATAAAAACTTTATTTATATACCACCCTTCCAAAGATCAGGGCAGTGTACATATACACAGATTAAAACATATACACAAGTTAAAACATTTGATCAGAATAGGAATTTAACAATTTCAGCCCAAGAATAACAGTATTCCGATCCAAGTCATGAAGAGGGAAAGGTAGCAACGGGGGGGGGGGGGATAATCAGGGGTTGGCCTGGTTGAACAAATATGTTTTTAACCCCTTCTTAAACTGGGTAAGGGAGGCAGCCAGGCGGAGCTCCGTGGGCAACGAGTTCCAGAGGCTCGGGGCCGCGATAGAAAACACCCTCTTTCTAGTGGTTGCCAATCTGGCCTCTGGAACTTTAAGTAGTTCCTGCCCAGAAGATCTAAGTGTGCGGGGCGGATTATGTGGGGAGAGACGGTCCTTCAGGTACTCTGGGCCCAAGCCATTTAGGGCTTTATAGGTAATAACCAGCACTTTGTACTGAGCCCGAAAGCAAATAGGCAGCCAATGGAGATCTTTTAATACCGGTGTTATATGGCAGGTCCTGGAGGCTCCAGTGACCAGCCGTGCTGCCATGTTCTGCACTAATTGTAGCTTCCAAGTGTGATACAAAGGGTGCCCCATGTAGAGCACATTCCAAAAATCCAATTGAGAGGTTAGCAGAGCATGTACTACAGTTTCAAGGTCCCTCCGGTCCAGGTAGGGGCGCAGCTGGCGTAACAGCCGAAGCTGAAAACAGGTGCTCCTGACCGTCTCATCCACCTGAGAGTTAAGATGGAGCGACAAGTCAAGGAGCACCCCCAAACTGCGTACAGTGTCCTTTACGGGAAGCATGAGCCCGCTCAGAACAGGTGGAACCACCTCCATCCCTGGGCCGGGGGAACCTATCACGAGTACTTCCGTTTTCTCTGGATTCAGGCTGAGCCTGTTTTCCCTCATCCAGTCCATTACCGATTCCAGACAGGCCACAAGAGGAGCGACGCCGTCCCTGGTCACTGCATCAGTCAGAGACATAGAGAAAACTATTTGGGTGTCATCAGCGTACTGATAACCCCGCGCCCCATGCCTCCGGATGATCTCTCCCAGCAGTTTCATGTAAATGTTGAAAAGCATGGGGGACAGAATGGCTCCTTGAGGGACCCCAGATTTAAGGTCCCTCTTATCAGAGCAAACGTTCCCCCAGCTGCACCATCTGGAACCTCCCAGAGAGGTAGGACTGGAACCACTGGAGCGCAGTGCCTCCGATTCCCACCTCTGCCAGGCGCTACAGAAGGATACCATGGTCGATGGTATCGAAAGCTGCTGAGATGTCCAAGAGCACCAGCAGGGACACGCTACCCCTGTCGATGCCCAGACAGAGATCATCGGCCAGGGCGACCATGGCAGTCTCAACCCCGTAGCCAGCCCGAAAACCGGTTTGAAATGGATCTAGATAATCCGTTTCATCCAAGATCGATTGAAGCTGGATCGCAACCGCCCTCTCGATCACCTTCCCCAAAAATGGCAATAGCGAAACTGGCCAATAGTTATTATGAATCAGGGGGTCGAGGGAGGGCTTTTTAATATCGGTTTTACAGTGGCCAATTTAAGATTTTCAGGAAACCGCCCCTCCCTCAAGGATGTATTAATTATCCGATGTAACAGTGATGTTACAGCTGCCCCCCCCCCCCTGTACTGCTAGCCATGAGGGACAGGGATCAATGGAGCAAGTTGTTTTCCTAACACTTCTAAGGATCTTGTCCACATCCTCGGTACTGACAGACTCAAACTGATCCAGTACAACCAATGAATTTGCATTACTTACTGATATTTTAAACGTGTTTTTATAATACAACCCCCTAGAGCATTTGGCGAGGATTTCTTCTGAATGTTTTATGTCATGATAACCAATCCAAAAGTTTCCCTTCCTCCCTCCCTCTCCACACACATATATGGAAAGACGGGTGAGAGCAATTCTTTAACATTCAGCTTTGAGTTTGAGTAGTTTTTTTGTTTTGTTTTGCAAAGAGTTAAACAAACATTTCCTTTTCAAAAGTTACAAAGCTCTGGTTCCATCTATTTTAAATAGGAAGGGCACTTACACTGCACAACATGTGATGGCCCTAAAGTCACGAACACCACAGTATCCTACAACTTCCAAAGGTGATGGGCACTCATATTTATGATTACAAATACCATCCATCATCTTGCACTGTTTTTGGTTTGTTGGAGTAAAGTCTACACAGGAATCTCCTAGAGAGCAAAAAAGTTGTTTAACTAGGACATTTTGGCATTCCCTTAGCTTCCAGTGATATATTCTACCAGTATACCATGCTCTGGAAGGGATTTTTTTTTACCTTTAATAAATATTATGTCCCCCCTCCCACACTGTCTGTAGATACAACATATGGCCTGTGTGTTTGCAACTTATGTCTGGTACAACAACTTATTAGTGCATCTGCAGTATAGAGGAAATGAAGTTTGACATGGCAGCACCAGAGCTGTCATTGTTTCATCACTGAAATGGAATTTTACCACCAAGAAAGGTGAAATAGCTCGCAAAACTACAAAATCCCAGAATTCCACAGCATTGAGTCATGGTTGTTGACGAGGTGTTAAAACTGCTTCATTTCTGAAGCGCAGAAGCATCCTATGATGCCTCTACCAAGGTGATCAACTCTTCCATGATGTTTCCCAGAACACTGATAATCATGAAATCATGTTCTAAATCTGAGGTGTCCCCTCTGCTCTCAGTGGCCCAGATTTAATAATAATAATAAATAATAAATTTTATTTTTATACCGCCCTTCCAAAAAGATCAGGGCGGTGTACAAGATAAAAAGACATTAAAACATCAAGCATAGTTTAAAATCCAAGCAATACAATAAAACAAGTAAAACAATACAAGATTAAAAAGAATAAAAAACAATACCTCCCAGCGTAAAGCTATGATGGAAAGACAATGGCAGCATATCTAACAGGGCAAACCACAAGAGAGACCCATTTACAAATATGCCTGTTGGAATAGATGTGTTTTCAGGTCCTTTCTAAATTGGATGAGGGTGGGGGATAAGCGGAGCTCAGTAGGTAGAGAGTTCCAGAGGTAAGGGGCAGAGATGGAGAACGCCCTTTTTGTAGTGCTCATCAATCTAGCCTCTGGAACTCTCAGTATACGCTGTCCGGTAGATCTCAGTGTGCGGGGCGGATTATGTGGGGAGAGACGGTCCTTTAGGTACCCTGGGCCCGAGCCATATAGGGCTTTATAGGTAACAACCAGCACTTTGTACTGCGCCCGGAAGCGAATCGGCAGCCAATGTAGGTCTTTCAAGATAGGTGTTATATGGGCGGTCCTGGGAGCTCCAGTGACCACCCGTGCCGCCATATTTTGCACTAGTTGTAACTTCCGAGTATGATACAAAGGCTGCCCCATGTAGAGCGCGTTACAGAAGTCCAACCGAGAGGTTACCAGAGCATGTACTACGGTTTCAAGGTCCCTCCGGTCCAGATAGGGTCGCAACTGGCGTATCAGCCGAAGCTGATAACAGGTGCTCCTGACGGTCGCGTCCACCTGAGAAGTTAGATGGAGCGACGAGTCAAGGAGCACCCCCAGACTGCGTACAGTGTCCCTGACGGGGAGCGTGACCCCGCCAAGGACAGGTGGAACCACCTCCTTACCCGGACCAGGGGAACCTATCACGAGTACTTCCGTTTTCTCTGGATTCAGGCTGAGTCTATTTTCCCTCATCCAGTCCATTACCGATTCCAGACAGGTCACAAGAGGAGCGACGCCATCCCTGGTCACTGCATCAGTCGGAGACATAGAGAAAACTATTTGGGTGTCATCAGCGTACTGATAACCCCGCGCCCCATGCCTCCAGATGATCTCTCCCAGCAGTTTCATGTAAATGTTGAAAAGCATGGGGGACAGAATGGCTCCTTGAGGGACCCCAGATTTAAGGTCCCTCTTATCAGAGCAAACGTTCCCCCAGCTGCACCATCTGGAACCTCCCAGAGAGGTAGGACTGGAACCACTGGAGCGCAGTGCCTCCGATTCCCACCTCTGCCAGGCGCTACAGAAGGATACCATGGTCGATGGTATCGAAAGCTGCTGAGATGTCCAAGAGCACCAGCAGGGACACGCTACCCCTGTCGATGCCCAGACAGAGATCATCGGCCAGGGCGACCATGGCAGTCTCAACCCCGTAGCCAGCCCGAAAACCGGTTTGAAATGGATCTAGAAAATCCGTTTCATCCAAGATCGATTGAAGCTGGATTGCAACCGCCCTCTCGATCACCTTCCCCAAGAATGGCAGTAGCGAGATTGGCCGATAATTATTGTGAACCAGGGGGTCAAGGGAAGGCTTCTTTAATATAGGTTTAATTGTGGCCAATTTAAGATTTTCAGGAAACCGCCCCTCCCTCAAGGATGTATTAATTATCCGATGTAACAGTGATGTTACAGCTGCCCCCCCCCCTGTACTGCTAGCCATGAGGGACAGGGATCAATGGAGCAAGTTGTTTTCCTAACACTTCTAAGGATCTTGTCCACATCCTCGGTACTGACAGACTCAAACTGATCCAGTACAACCAATGAATTTGCATTACATTAATAAAGAAGTAACCACCGGTCCCCCCTGTGCCACTAACCACGAGGGGCAGGGATCGAGAGAGCAGGTTGTCTTCCTAACACTTCTAAGGATCTTGTCCACATCCTCGGTACTGACAGACTCAAACTGATCCAGTACAACTGAGTCCACGGAAGCTCTGGATGCCTCTCTTCTGGTTTCTGTTATAACCCTGGCGTCCAGACCTTCGTTTATCCGAGAGATTTTATCCGCGAAGAAGTTGTTAAATTGGTCACAGCAGGCCTTAGTAGGTTCAAGGATCTGGTTCGGGGCAGGAGGGAGCTGAGTTAGCTCCCTCACTACCCTGAACAACTCTGCTGAACGCGACTCCGCGGACGCGACACGAGCAGCAACGAACGAGTTCCTAGCTGCTCGTATCGCCTCTCCATAGGCCTTTAAATGAAGGTCTAGGAGAGCCTTGTCGGATAAACGCTGGTGTTTCCGCCAGGCGTGCTCTAGCCGTCGCAGAACCCGCTTCCTGGCCCGGAGATCTTCCGTGTACCAGGGCTTCCTTTTGGAAGCAGGTCTGAGAGGGCGCTTGGGAGCGATACTGTGTATAGCCCTAGAGAGGTCAGTATCCCAGATGTTAACTAGGGCATCAACAGTGTCGCCGTCACTTCCAACCATATACCCCTCTAGGGCTTCTTGGAACCTAGCAGGTTCCATCAGCCTTCGAGGGTGGACCATCCTAATGGGTCCGCCACCCCCGGAGGGGATCTGGGTTGATGCCTTGATGCTTGCCTTCACCAGGAAATGATCCGTCCATGACAGGGCGGAAATGTTGGTAATTTCCGCCCACGGATTTTCCATGTCCGTACAGAAGACCAAATCGAGTGTATTCCCCGCACAATGCGTTGGACCCGAAACCAGCTGAGACAGGCCCATGGCTGTCATGGTATCCATGAATTCCCGAGCCGCACCAGATAGAACTGCGTTGGCCACGAAGGGAATGTTGAAGTCTCCCAGGACTAAAAGCCTGGGGGACTCCAACATCAGCTCCGAGACCAACTGTGTCAGCTCGTTAAGGGAGTCTGTTAGCGCACGGGGTGGCCGGTAGACCAACAGGATCCCTAGACTGTCTCTAGCCTTCAGGGTCAGGTAAATACACTCGATATAGGAGGTCTGACGAACATGGTTCCTGGTTAGAGACAAGATTTGATGCAGAACTAACCTTCCCTCATAAATACAGTCTGCAATTGAACTGGGGCTTTGGTCCTGTGTCATGTAGACAGGTCAAGCTAAGGATGGTTGGAACCTGTGTAATTGGCCCATGTAGACATGCCCTAAATACTACTTTTAAAGCATTAAGAATGAAAAGAATTGAAATACCTAAAATTTAGAAGTATACTCAAACCAGCATAGTTAATTGCAGATCACTTTTCCTTAGACAAGCAAGACTGAAGACATTAAAACAAGAAGGTTTTTGTCTGAAGACAAAAAGGGAACAGAGACAGAGCAGAACAACCCTCATTGGGAAAGAGTTCTAAACCTCAGGTGCAGCTACAGATAACTCTGTTTCATATGTCCTTATCAATTCAGCCTAGAGGTTTAGTAGGATGGACAGAAAGTGGTGGCATAATAGGGTTGTATGCCTCCCTCCCAACTCTCACCTGCTACTCTCACTTGTCCCCTCACTGCTTTGTCAGATGCCATTTGGTGCCACAACTGCACCCTGTGGTGCAGCTTTGCCAACTCTAAAAGAAACGGCAAAATGCTGCTCCTTTTATAGCCAGCAAAAAGCCGCCCTTGCTACCACTGTGGCACTTTTCAGTTCTCTTTTTAGTGTGCAGCATATAAATGCTGTTCCAAAGGAGGGCCATGTCCCTTCCTGCCATGCAGTCAGGCAAGCAGTGTGAAGCTGGCATTGGGATGGCATTGGGGTGTGTGTTGTGCTTAAAACCAGTCTGTACAGCCCCCTAAGTAATTAAAATCAACTTGAGGTTCATCAAAACAGTAGAAATAATGCAATTTGACACAACTGTCAGTGATGTTGTGTAGTGCTTTGAGTTTGGACTACAACTCTAGAGAGCAGATTCTTTGATAGGCCCTGAACCCTGCTTGGTGACCTTGTGAAACTCACATGCTCTTATCCTCAGGGGAAGGTAATAGCAAACCTTCTCTGAACAGATCTTGTAAAGAAAAACCACACGGTCTTATCATTTCCATAAGTCAGAAACAACTTGAAGGAACACAACAGCAATTGGAAAAAATCTCCATCCTATGGACTCCTGGGATTTGCATTTACAAAAGGTATTAATCTTCTCTGCCAAAGGTGCTGGTGCTTCTAAAAACTGAAAGTCCCAGGAATCTGTTGGCTACATCTATGGCATTTAAAGTGGTGCCAAGATGCATTATTTCTACATTGTAAATGCCCCTCAGTTAGAAAGTTTCCAAACAGGAGGGAGCAATTTAGGTTAAGGAATAGTTAAACCTAATTGATTGACCAAAATTGAACTTTCAAACCTAGGCTAATTTCAAAATAAGATAATTAGTTTGTTAAACAATTGACTGATGTTTACCCTGTAGAATACACTTCCCAATTGATTTTTGATACTGTTTTTTCCCTTGGATCCAGACACTAATCCCGTGGATCCTGCTACTTCCACCCCTTTAAACAGATCATCTCTGTTGGTTAAGGTCAGGTCTAAAATACTGGATCCCTAGTTGCCGATTCCAACATCTGGACAGCAGAATTGTCTGCAAGTCAAGTAAGGAATTTATGGCATCACAATTGTTACCAGGAGGTTGTACAATAGCAACCCTGAGCTTCGACAACTTTCCAGAGCCACTACTCTATGCATCTATATGTTTTGACTGAATGTTTCAATTATAAAGGAAGCCTTACCTGAAGAAAGCAAGATGGTGAATAAAAGAAAAACAGTGAAGGAGCAGCTAATTGTCATGACTGAAACTTGACTTGGAATCACAAGTAGAGAGATAAACTGAGAGAGAATAAGCACTATCAAATTCCTTTTGACCTCTGAAGAGCAGAAAGGTTGGCTATTTATACATGTCTGTGCATAAATGCTCCTAGGACAATACAATAAATTCGTAGCTCATTGCTCCTCAAGTTTCATAGTGTACCAGAAATAAGCACTCAAGTACAATAGATAAGCTTACATATATTCAGGCTTCATTGAATTTGAAATAGGTTTTTTATTATTGTTCACTGTTCCGATTTCTGGAATACTTTGTTAATGGAATAAATGTAGAGTAGCTTGGATAAGTACAGCCACTTTAGTAATTTGGTTTTATGCATCCTTTTGTTCCATGGAAGGATTTTTATAGGCTGGTACAGACAGGTGCTTTGCTGTGGCCTGAGCCATGCAGGGGCTGAGCGTTTCCACACTCAGTAACCCATGTGCCATCTTGGCATGTCCCCATAGAGATGGGGCATGCCACGATGATATCCATGAAGCACAGTGCCCAAACAGTGCTGCGCCACAAGGTTGTCATCATGGCACACGAGCCCATCAGTGGCACCCAGCACGTGGCCTAAAAAGAACCCGCAAGGAGTGGGTTCTTTTTAAGCCTCCTGGAAGCCGTGGCATTTGGTTGCTGCATCCTCCATCTGGGGCAGGAAGGGGCAGCATCCCTCTGCCCCTTTCTGCCAGTCTGTCCAGCCCCTATGTTATCATGCAAGGGAAACAAGTTCTGTGTAGGGCTAGGAGGCTCTGTTTGAAATAAGAGGAAGAAAAAGAAATTGGTAGGTTTTTCTCATTGTAGAAATGTTTCAAATGCTGGTGGTGGGCAGAAAGAACATAAAAATGCTGAGCTCTGACTTCTCATACAATGGAAATGGTGTTCAAACAAATGAAACAGTGAGAAACTACTTACACAGTTTACACTTCAATCCTATCCTAGGGTTTTCTTGTCCTGGAATTATTCAGAGTGTAGCAGAAACCACTGGCTGGGATAAACAACCAAGCTAACCAACTGTCACAAAAGGCACAGTTGTATTGCGGCCGGGAGTCCCTCCATTAAAAGGTGCAAGACAGACCCTGAGTATTCTTTATAGCAGGTTTTATACACAAGCACAATACAGGAAAACTGGACCCCCAAACTATTATGCCATCTCTGATTGCAAATCATCTTCATTAATACATACATTCTATGGTGTTAGCAAGCATGTTCATATTTTGTAATTGTAGAAATTGTTCTACTTTATTATAACATTATTTATAATAAAGAGAAAACTCAAGAAGCACTGTGTTCTCAAAACAATCTTATGCAAGAATAGCTTACTAAGTTGGTCTTTGCAAAAGACAAATTCTAGCTTCTATTGAGACCTCAAGTAAACATCTAGTCTCACCCAAAATCATGACCACAAACAGTTTATAAAAGCATTTCTAATATAATTCTTCAGCCAGATGCCAAAGTCCCCTTCAAGAGAAGGTTTGCCAATATGTGTAAATTTACAGTGCTATAAAGGTTAATGTTCTTCTGATGATGAAAGAGTGTGACTGCGCCAAGAATATCCACTGAATTTCCATGGCTGAGTGATTTTATCAAACCAACTCAAGTCCCTACAACCAAAGAACCAAGAATGTATAACCAAAACACCAACCAAAAGAGTTCTGCCAAAAATAATAAATGAACAGGATAACTGTGGTCCCACTTCCCAATATATAAAAAACAACTTATTAAGGAATAAACAACTGATCTAGGGAGCAGAAAAAAACAGTGTAATTTCTAACAGGGTGACTACCCCACTGAGAATAGTGCAATGTGAAGGCGATCTGGCTGCGACATCTGTCACCCCATTGATCGCCAGGGTTGATTCGGCTGATCTGGCTGGCTAGGCGAGTGTCCCCTTCCTCCCTCACCGCTCCATGTGCGTCCCTCCCGAAGCTGCGCACTCGGTGGAAGAGGACGACCGATCCCAGATAGAAGGAGTGTACCATTCTTCGGTCAAGGGTATACGATAGCTGCGCTCCCCTGCTAGAACCTCCAAACAAGCTCAAGGTCCAAACTTGGGATCTTATATAGGGCTGAACATATCTTGAGGCTAGGTATCAAGGCTAGACAAAGGTGTTGATTGCTTGGGCTTTCTTAAGCCAAGAGCAAATAATCTGTGTAGTATGTGCTTAGGTTTGGACAAAATTTGGAGGGGCATCTGGCTTAATGGCTGAGAGGTTAAGTCAATCACTGGCTCATCAGGTGTGACACCAAGGCTATTGTCTTTACTCCGGAAGGCAGTGCCAAATATGGTCTGGTGATTCCCAAACTTCCTCTAGAGAGCTGCTTACTATGAACTTGGTTCCTTCAAGAGATTTGACTACGTGACCTTCTCCCTTGGGCCTTATGGAGGGCCTTTGAATAGGTCAAGCAGGGCCATGATACATTCCACGTGTCCCCAAAATTTTATATTAAAAGTATATATCGTAACACCATTACAGTACTAATCTTTTTCTTATTTGTTGACTGCAGTCTCTATGCTGGTCAATGTTTAATCTTAGAGATGGGAATTCTTTAACTATTTCAATTTCCTTGTTGTCTTGATTGAATTTGTGTATTTCTGCTGTGGTCATTATTTTTGTTTACTTTATGTTCAACATCAGACCTGCCTTTGTACTTTCATCTTTCACCGTCCTCATTAACTTTTCCAATTACTGGATGTCTTCTGCTAATATTCTGGTGTCATCCACATATCTTAGGTTGTTAATGTTCCTTCCTCCTATCTTCACTTTTCTTTTTTCTGATCCTAATTCTGCTCTTCTTATGATGTTTTCAGCATATAAGTTAAACAAGTATGGTGATAGGTTGCAGCCTTGCCTGACCTCTTTGCCCGGAAAACAGTCCACATCGAGTGTGTGTACCTTAGCCTGAAGACCAGGGATAGTTTGGGGATTCTGTTGGTTTACCGGCCACCCCGTTGCTTAACGGACTCCCTGACCGAGCTGACTCAGCTGGTCTCCGAGTTGCTGCTGGAGTCCCCCAGACTTTTGGTCTTGGGTGACTTCAATATCTCTCTGGAGACCAGCCCTTCTGATTTATCTGGAGCAGCTCGGGAGTTCATGGAATCCATGACAGCCATGAACCTATCCCAATTGGTCACTGGGCCTACCCATTGTGCAGGTCACACACTTGATGGGATTTTTAGTACGGAACAGGAGTATCCGTGGGCGGAGGTAACCAAAACCTCCGCACTGTCGTGGACGGATCATCTCCTGATCAAGATGGAACTACAAGCCGCTTTCCATCCCCCCGGGGGTGGCGGACCCATTAAAATGGTCCGCCCTCGAAGGCTTATGGATCCAATTGGTTTCCAGAAGGCCTTAGAGGGTCTAATGGTTGGTAACGCCAGTGATTCAGTCGAAACCTTGGTGAACACTTGGAACACCGATCTTCCCAAGGCTATCGACGCGATCGCTCCCGAGCGTCCTCTCCAGCCCGCTCCCAACCGCAAACCCTGGTTCACAGATGAACTCAGGGAGATGAAGCGGGTTGGACGACGACTAGAGCGCAAGTGGCGGAAAACTCGCCTCATATCCGACAGAACTCGCCATAGGCAGCACCTTCGCGCCTATCGGGAGGCTTTACGTGCAGCACGGAGATCCTTCTGCTCTGCACGTATTGCGTCTGCGGAGTCCCGTTCAGCTGAGCTGTTTAGGGTAGTGGGGGAACTGACGCAGGTTCCCCCTGCGCCGAATCCCCTACTTGACCCGACAACAGCCTGCTGTGACGCGTTTAACATCTACTTTGCAGATAAAATCTCTCGGATAAGAAACGACTTGGACGCCAATGTTCTGTCAGAATCCACTGGTGAGGTGTCCAGCAACTCCGTTGCTGTCAGTTTACTGGATGAGTTTCAATCGGTGAGTACCGATGACGTGGACGAGCTCCTTGGCAGTACCCGGAAGACGACATGCTCCCTCGATCCATGTCCATCTTGGCTGGTCGTTCAGGGAGGGGGCGCATTGAGGACATTCCTTCGGGATGTGATCAATGCGTCCCTCAGGGAAGGCACTGTTCCATCGTGTCTGAAGGAGGCGGCTGTTAAGCCTCTCCTGAAGAAACCTTCCCTTGATCCCCTGGACAGGAACAACTACAGACCAGTATCCTTGCTCCCATTTTTGAGCAAGGTGATCGAGAGAGCAGTTGCCTTCCAACTCCAAGCCGTCTTGGATGAAACCGATTATCTCAATCCATTTCAAACCGGCTTCAGGGCAGGTCATGGAGTTGAGACTGCCATGGTCGCACTGGCTGATGACCTCCGCTTGAGTATTGACAGGGGCAGTGTGACCCTGCTGGTGCTCTTGGATCTCTCCGCGGCCTTTGATACTATAGACCATTCCATCCTTTTGGATCGGCTGAGGGAGGTAGGGATTGGAGGCACCGTTCTTCGATGGTTCCGGTCCTTCCTCTCCGGCAGATCCCAAAGGGTGAGGCTCGGGGACAGTTGCTCTTCAAAAATCGAGCTTAATTGTGGTGTCCCTCAGGGTGCCATCCTGTCCCCGATGCTATTTAACATTTATATGAAGCCGCTGGGTGAGGTCATTCGGAGGCATGGAGCTCAGTGTCTTCAGTACGCTGATGACACTCAGATATATTTCTCCATGACCAGATCATCAGCACAGACTTCAGATGGCGTCTCTCCTCTTAATGTCTGTCTTGCGGCGGTAATGGATTGGATGAGGGAAAACAAATTGAAACTGAATCCAGACAAAACGGAGGTACTAACAGTCACAGGCCTGAAACCAGGCTTGGGAATACAGTCTCCAGTCCTGGACGGAGTCACACTCTCCTCTAAGGACTGTGTTCGCAGCCTGGGGGTACTCCTAGATTCGTCGCTTCACATGACTTGTCAGGTGAATGCGACGGTCAGGAGTGCATGTTATCAGCTTCGGCTGATACGCCAGCTGCGCCCTTTCCTGGACATGAGGGACCTGGAAGCTGTGGTACATGCTCTGGTAACCTCACATCTGGACTTCTGTAATGCGCTCTACATGGGGCTACCTTTGTGCTTAACTCGGAAACTTCAACTGGTCCAAAATATGGCAGCCAGGCTTGTAACTGGAACACCAAGGAGAGAGCACATAACACCGGCGCTCAAGGCTCTCCACTGGCTGCCGATTAGTTTCCGGGCGCAGTACAAGGTATTGGTCCTAACTTTTAAAGCCCTACATGGCTTGGGTCCATCTTATCTTAGGGACCGCCTCTCCCCGTATGAACCCCCCCGCACGCTCCGATCCTCTGGGAGGAACCTGCTACAGCCTGTGAAAACTCGGCTGTCGCAGACCTCCCAGAGAACTTTTTCAGCTACCGCACCCAAGCTGTGGAATGGACTGCCGGATGAGATGCGTCTTATAACATCTCTTGACTGCTTTAAAAAAGCTCTGAAGACGCATCTCTTCCGGCAGGCCTTCCCTGAAACCTTCTAGTTCCCGGCTCCGAAACGGGACCTATTTTGACCCCTTGCTTGGTGCTATTTTTACCCTCATCCAAGATCTATGAGGATGTATTATGTTTTTAATGTTGTTATGGTTTTAAATTATTACTAATTTAATTTATTTTTTAAGGATGGGTGGTTGGGTATGGGTTGATGATATATTTTAATCTGTATGTTTTAATTTGCTGTACCCCGCTCTGATTGTGCTCTACAGAGGAGCGGGCTAGAAATAAAGATTTATTATTATTATTATTATTATTATTATTATTATTATTGGAACCACTCTGTTTTCGTGAATTATATCTCTCATCAGGACTATCAGCTGTAGTGACACCTCCATGTTCTTGAGTGTGTTCCATAATTTTTCATGATCTGTACAATCAAATGCTTTGCTGTAGTTTATGAAGCACATGTTGATTCCTTTTTGGAGTACTTTGGTGTTAGCTATCGTATGTTTCCAATATGATCCCTAGTGCCTCTTACTTTTCTGAATCTTGCTTATACCTCTGTAATTTCTCTCTCCATGTATGACTGGAGTCTATGCTACAGAATTTTGAGCATTATTTTACTTTCATGTGAGATTATTCCTGTTGTCCTACAGTTGTTGCAGTCTTTATCTCCTTACATACGGATTGAAAAGTATATTGAGTGTTTCCAGTCTGTTGACCACCTCTTTGTTTTCCATATTTGTTCACATATTTTAGTTAGCATTAAAGTTGCATCTTTGTGTGGGCATTGTAGCAGTTCAGTTAGGATATCATCTGTTCCCAGTGATTTATTTTTATCTCATTTTCTTTATTGCAGATTCCACTTCAATTCTTAGTATTTGATGTTCATCTTCATATGGCTTCCCATTCCAAATGCTTTCAATTCCCTCATCTCTATTGTTTAAATCTTCTGTGTATTGCCTCCAGTGTCTTTTTACTTTTTCTTGTTTCTGTATTATGTTATTTTTTTCTCCATACTTCCTTTACTGCCCTTGGTTTGAACTTGGTTTTTATTTATTGAATTTTTTGATAGAGGTTTCTCGTTCTTCTTGGAAGACAAAGCCCAGCAGCTGGAGGCTCAAGTAGCTAGACTTTAGCATATTAGGGAGCAAGAGGTTTTCCTGGACAGAATGAAATGAATGGTATTGGATAGGGACCACACAGAGGAAGTTGCTGGGGAGGAGGAGGTCAAGGATTTGCAGCCAGGACAGTCCTCAGGGACAGTGCAGGGGACCCAGAGAGTACCACTGCAGGGAACAGCCACTGCTTGGAGAAGGTGCACAAAAGCAGTGGTTTGTGGAGCTGACAAGATGTCTCAGGTGGTATGGTGTCTCCCTGGGGCAAAGATCCATGGTGTGACAGAGAAGCTGACAAGACTTGGCAAGCCGTTACTCCATTACTCCTTCCTTTTATTCCATGTGGGTACCAATGGTATTGCAAGGCACAGCCTTCAGATTATCAGAAAGGATTACAAGGATCTGAGGAGGAAGCTGAAAGAGGAATTGGATGATGCCTTTCTAGAACAAATGACCACACATTCAGATAGGAGAAATATAGTAGTAATGGGTGACTTCAACTATCCTGACTTTTGCTGGAATTCAAATTCTGCCAAATCATCAAGATCTAGCAAATTCCTCGCTTTCTTGGAAGACAATTTCATTGTCCAAAAGGTGGAAGAGGCAACAAGGGATCTGATCTTATTTTGGATCTGATCTTAACCAACAGGGAAGACCTAGTTGATGGGGTGCAAGTGGTGGGATCCTTAGGTGGAAGTGACCATGTTCTCCTGGAGTTTGTTATACAGTGGAAAGGAGAAGCTAGGCATAGTCAGACATGAATTCTAGACTTTAGGAAAGCTGATTTCAATAAACTTAGAGAAATACTGGGAGCGAACAAATGGTCAGAACTACTAAAAGAGAAGGGAGTTGAAGACGGGTGGGAGTTCCTCAAAAGGGAAATCCTGAAGGCACAATTTCAAACAGTTCCAATGAGGAAGAAAAATGGGAGATGTCTCGAGAAACCAGGATGGATGACTAAGGAACTTTCAACTGAGCTAAACTTTAAACAGAACATGTATAAGAAATGGAAAAATGGGGAAATCACCAAACAGGAATTCAAACAAATAGCCAGTACGTGTAGGGATAAAGTCAGAAAAGCTAAAGCACAGAAAGAAATCAGGCTGGCTAGAGAGGTTAAGAACAATAAAAAGGGCTTTTTTGGGTATATCCTCAGTAAACAGAAGAAGAAGGAAACGGTTGGGCCACTGTGTGCAGAAGATAGCAAAATGCTAACAGGGGACAGAGAAAAGGCAGAATTACTCAACACCTTCTTTGCATCAGTCTTCTCAGAAAAGGCAAAGGGTGCTCAACCTAAGGATAATGCGGAAGAAGACAGAATAGGGGAATTTCAGCACAGAATAAGTAAAGAGATAGTACAGGAATACCTGGTTAATCTAAATGAATACAAGTCTCCAGGACCAGATGAACTACATCCAAGGGTATTAAAAGAAGTGCCAAATGTAATATCAGAACCATTGGCAATAATCTTTGAGAACTCCTGGAGAACAGGAGAAGTCCCAGCAGACTGGAGGAGGGCAAACGTTGTCCCCATCTTCAAAAAGGGGAAAAAAGAGGTTCCCAACAATTATTGTCCAGTTAGTCTGACATCAATTCCAGGAATGATTCTGGAACAGATTATTAAACAGAGAGTCTGCGGATATCTAGAAGACAATTCCACCATCACAAAAAGCCAACATGGGTTTCAGAGAAACAAGTCATGTCAAACAAACCTGATCTCTTTTTTTTGATAAAATCACCAGCTTGGTAGATGAAAGGAATGCTGTGCATGTATTATATCTTGATTTCAGTAAGGCCTTTGACAAGGTTCCCCATGACAATCTTGCAAACAAGCTTGCAAAATGTGGACTAGACAAGGTAACTGTTACATGGATTTGTAACTGGTTGACTGGCCGAACCCAAAGGGTGCTCAACAATGGCTCCTTTTCATCCTGGAGAGAAATGACCAGTGGGGTGCCACAGGGTTCTTTCCTCGGCCCAGTGCTATTCAATATCTTTATTAATGACTTGGATGAAATTATCGAGAGCCTAGTTATCAAATTTGCAGATGACACCAAATAAGAAGGAGTAGCTAATACCCCAGAGGACAGGATCTAAATTCAAAATGACCTGAATAGACTAGAAAGCTGGGCCAAAGCTAACAAAATGAAATTCAACACAGAGAAATGTAAGGTTCTGCACTTAGGGAGGAAAAATGAAATGCACAGATATATGATGGGGGATACCTGGCTGAATGAGACAACATGTGAAAAGGATCTAAGAGTCCAATTTTAGGCTGCATCAATAGAAGTATAGTGTCTCAAGGGAAGTAATAGTGCCACTCTATTCTGCTTTGGTCAGGCCCCACTTGGAATACTGTGTCCAGTTCTGAGCACCACAATTCAAAAGGATGTGGAGACACTGGAGTGGGTCCAAAGGAGGGTGACTAAAATGGTGAAGGGTCTGGAAACCATGCCCTATGAGGAATGCCTTAGCGAGCTGGGAATGTTTAGCCTAGAGAAGAGAAGGTTAAGAGGTGATATGATAGCCCTGTTTAAATGCTTGAAGGGATGTCACATTGAGGAGGGAGCAAGCTTGTTTTCTGCTGCTTCAGAGAACATGACCCGGAACAATGGATGCAAGCTACAGGAAAAGAGATTCCACCTCAACATTAGGAGGAACTTCCTGACAGTAAGGGCTGTTCGACAGTGGAACACACTCCCTCGGAGGGTGGTGGAGTCTCCTTCCTTAGAGGTCTTTAAGCAGAGGCTGGATGGTCATCTGTCGGGGATGCTTTGATTTGGAGTTCCTGCATGGCAGGGGGTTGGACTGGATGGCCCTTGTGGTCTCTTCCAACTCTGTGATTCTATGATTCTATGAGATGAATGCACAGATTGTCATTTCATCCCTTCTTGCAGTTGAGGGGCATGGTCCAGGAAGGGAGAAAAAAAATAGCAGATGTGAACAACTGGCTCTGCAGATGGTGCTGCTGAGAACAATTTGGGTTCTTGGATTATTGGCTGCACTTCCATGAAGTGGGACTTCTGGAAGGGATGTTTTGCACCTTGCACCAGTTGACAGAAACTTTTTTGCCAATAATCTCAAAAATTTGATCAGGAGGGCTTTAAACTGAGTTATATGGGGTAAGGAGAAAGTGGAGTTTATCTCATGTGAGGAATTTCTCTTAATTTCCCAATTGAAATTTGTGTAGTCAAATCGGAATTTTGCATGATTGCGTGAAAGATTATCCCACGATTACATACCTGGGTAATCTTTCACGCAATCACGCAAAATTCCGAATTGACTACACAAGATAAATTGCGCAATTAGGCGATTACGCGAAAGCTTATTATACATTTTCGCAGTTATGTCTGCTTATTTCGAATGCATTCAGCAATATGTTATTACACCAGTGGATTTTTGAATGCAAATTTGCTCTCCTGCGCATGCCCACTTCTGAATCGATGCCATGGTGACCTCATGTACTTCCAGGTCAATGAGTTTGGGTATTTCTTCCACGATTTCCCCATCAAAGCATCCTCCATGGTGGACCAGTGCCCAAAGCCCCATGTGTGCGGAGATGTTGGTGTGCCATGCAGGAATTCCCAATCTAAGCATCCTCCATGTTGGACCAGTGTCCAAAGCCCCATGTGCACTGAGAAGTTAGTGTGCCATGCAGGAATTCCCCATCAAAGCATCCTCCATGCTGGACCAGTGCCCAAAGCCCCATGTGCGCTGAGATGGTGGTGTGCCATGCAGGAATTCCCCAACAAAGCATCCTCCATTTTGGACCGGTGCCCAAAGCCCCATGCGCGCTGAGATGTTGGTGTGCCATGCAGGAATTCCACATCAAAACATCCTCCATTTTGGACCGGTGCTCCAAGCCCCATGTGTGCTGAGAAGTTAGTGTACCATGCAGGAATTCCCCATCAAAGCATCCTCCATGTTGGAGCGGTGCCCAAAGCCCTATGTGCCCCGAGGAGTTGGTGTGCCATGCAGGAATTCCCCATGAAAGCATGCTGCATGTTGGACTGGTGCCCCAAGTCGCATGTGCTCTGAGATGTTAGTGTGCCATGCAGGAATTCCCCATGAAAGCATGCTGCATGTTATGGGTCAGAATAGAAGGTTCTCAGGACCCTATGCCCCATGATGTGAGTGTCATCTTGAAATCACTGTAACAGTGTCAATTCTTATCTACCTGGACAAGTAGTGCCATGCATGAATTCTATGGAATGAATGGGAACCAGGGCAGATGGGGGGTCTGTTTGGATAGCCCTTGGGGACCTCATCACAACTGGGCAAGTGAGGGAGGAATTGCTGTGGCAACTGTTAGAAGCCAGCAATCACGCAAAACATATGAGGGCAAAGCACTAGATGAGCGTCAAAGTGCTCCCTCCTCTGGCCACCTGTTCATGCATGGCAAAACATTTTCGGGACTAAGGAAGTAAAAAGGAAAAGCCAGTGCCATCAGGGATCATGGGAATGGTAGTAAAGATGACGAAATTGGGGATCAACAGAAATGCCTATCACACCCCCAAAAAGCGAAATGAATACGAAATTGTCAGGGAATAGGAATTGTAAGTCCGCTAGTTCACCGAATTTGCCTACATTCTGATTGCATTTGGACCGCGTTCACACATCAACGAAAAGCATGTAATAATCTTTCATGCAATTATGTGAAAACTCCCATTTCTTTTGCAAAAAACAGGAATTGCATGTGAAGAGAAATCACGCAATCGCATGAAACCTCATGATTGCATTCGCAAAACCAGCAATTACATGTAATGAGAAATAACGCAATCGCGCGAAACCCCATGATTGCGTTCAGTTTTTCAGTAAAAAATTGGCCATGTGATAAACTCCAGAATCTTAGGAGGAAAGAGTACATTATGGGCTGGAGATAATAGTGAAAGTGTTATAGAGGGATCAAGGCAAATAGTACAAGGACCCAACAATGGGTGGGGAAAAACTATACACAGACAGCTAGGGGGGAGGACCCATGGTCTTAGATGTCTCTACACTAATGCACAGAGCTTGGGAAATAAACAACATAACAAGGCAAATATGATATCTGAAACCTGGCATCACTGAAACCTGGTGGGATGAGTCTCATGATTGGAATGTGGGAATAGAGGGGTTTAACCTTTTTAAGAGCAATAGGCTAAACAGGAAAGGAGGAGAAATAGCAATTTATGTCAAGGACGTTTATAGCTGTGAAGAGACCCAGGACTTAATTTCTGAAAATCAGGTGTAGAGCATCTGGATTAAAATTAAAGGGGAATGAAATAACAGGAATGTTACTGTGGAAGTCTAATACAGAAAATGAAATAGAAATTATTTATTACGGCCATTTAGCCAGCACAAAAACAAAACAAAATAAAATAAAATAGACACATTAGGGACATGCCATAAAATTCATACAGAGACATAGCAAAGGCTAAGGCCACACATCCAAGCACTGACAGTAGCAAAAAACAATAAAAGAGTAGCAAGATATTTTAAAACCGTAATATTTATAAAATATGATAGAGCAACACTATATATGAAGGTGACTCTAATGATTTGGCAGGATTGAATAAGCAAGGTAAATATAGGTCAGAATTGTACAACAACCGTACCTTCCGACACACTTTGTCTTTACTATTCTCCAATCTTAAATAGACTGTTTCAGGAATTTTTATTGGCTAACAATTGCAGCAGCAAGGAATTTAGCAACACACAGAGTAATCGGTCCCTTACGATCAGCGAGTAGATAGTTAACATAAATTTCTTCCTGTCTACGGGGAATGCTTTGTAATAAGGGGAAAATGTATATATTGCGGATTTCAGAATAAAGAGAGCAATGAAAAAATACATGAGCATTTGACTCAACTTCCTCCAGTCCACAGGGACAAAAATGTGGTGGTAGGGAATATCTGAGGAATATCTTCCCTCAAGAATGGCTGAGGGTAGAATGTTTAATTGTTACGGTAAACAAAGGGTCAATTAACCCATTCACAACCAATTATGCGAATGAGGCATTTGTGAAGATTTCCAATCAGATCCATTTATTCCAAACAGTCTTAGCCTGCTAGGCTAGCAGTGCTTCAATCAAGGGTCATCCCATGACTGAATAATCTAAAATGGCGTACACAGTTTTTATCAATCCATGAAATATTCGTTGAGCATGCGTAGTTTAACAGTCATCAATATATATATGTGTGTTGTTGTTCAACTTGTCTAAACTGCTCTCTGCTGGCCTGATTCACAATGAATGCCTTGTAGTAAAAACCTTATCAGTTAGCTAGCTACAGCGACCTTCAGGGAGGCCCATCTTTCTCAGTGAAGAGAAATTCACGCTTAGTGTTCTTCTTTCCCCCTCCTTCCTCAGCCCACAACTCAAGCCTAATTCAAAATACAAGTTTTTCCTTTGCTCTGTTGCTCTGAACTCTTGATCATTAATGGCAGAGATTATTGGTTTCATTTGGTTATCAATGGCTTTATTAATTTTACCTTAACATTTCCTCCCTCTTCTGCTGACAAATCAAGTCTTTGATTTGTCTGCATTTATTCCAATAAAGCCATTGATTGCCATAGATGACATACATTATGATGCAAAACAGTTTATGTATCAATAACAGCAATTAACCCTTTTCATCATTTTTCTTTTCCCCAAACCCAATTGAACCATGAATAGGTTTTTGATAGCTGGGAATGAGAATTTCAACACAATTTCAGCACATTTCATTGGCTGAGTCCATTTTTCTTTCTTTTCTTTTTTTAGGGACTTTGGCCACAAAAGATTAATGAAAATTGTAAAACCAACAAGTCTCTTGGCATCCACTGTCTGTGTGGACTTGCAGCTCCTTCTTCCACTGTCACTTTTCTGCAAAAGTGAAACACCATTTCTTACCAACATCAGGAACTGGAAAGGTTTTCTTCTTTTCCCAAAACTCAGAGAAGGAGGTGTATCTGGTACTTCTGAGACAGAATAATCCCAAACAGTCACTTAACAAGTTCTTACCATCAATTCCCATTTCACACTTCACTGTTTGGCCTTACAATCTGTGTGTATTGGAACTCTGTGTAACTTAGCATCAGTGTCTATTGTTCCCAAGTTTTAACAATGTCAATTCTGTGGACTGACACAATCAGTATTGGGCCTTCTGGGTGTCCCATGGCATGTGTATTGTTTTTAAGTGAGTAGGCTCTTTGCCACTCTGAATTTCCTCAGTTTGGCCATTTTGCAAATGCTCAGTGCTTCAATGGTTGTCCCTGGCATGGGGAACCCCACCCTAACTCTTGACAATGAGATTCCATTGCCATGAACATATGTACCTGCAAATACCCTGGACTGGTTTTCCTGCAGGACCATAGCAAGTGTTTTCTCTCTAGTTCTTGACATGTTGAGTTATATGATGTTGTGAAAGGCCAATTGTATACCAGTGCATGAGTGTTTACTCTGATAAACCAATGTTTGCTCAATTTTGTTTCCTATTCTCACTGTTTTGATGCAATCTTGGCATGGATCACCTTTTCCCATTTCAGATAGTGAACCAAAACCCCCACAATAACTATAATCAACAACAATATTATGACCAAATGAAACAGTTTAAAGCAAAGCCTTCTGGCTGAAAGTAGGTGAATCTTCAGGTGGTGACCACTCCTCTCTCCAGGTAGGGAATGGTTGCAGCACCCTCCAGAACTTCGCTAACTTGGTTTTCCCTGGTCCCAAGTTAGTCTTCTCCCGCCGTGTCCGTTGGCTTCGCTACCTTGAACCCAGATTCAAGGAGGCTTCGATGGGCGACTGGCGTTGGCCTTTGTCTCCAGGGTCATCTGGAACTCTCTGGTTGGTAACAGATCAAGTTACTAGAATCAGCGCTGCAGTTGGTTGCTTCAATGGGTGCAAACAGGATTCCCATTAACTTTCAAGGAAGTGGGAGTAGTCAACAAAACAGCAAAAAGTCTTTTTCCATGTCTTCTTTGTAGCTTTTAATCCAAACTATGTCTTCAGGGCTGAACTCTTGAGCAGGTATTATTTGGTCAAGTTGCTTGCTTCTTTAGTATCAGAGTCTCTACTATGACAGGCGAAACAGCAAGGATCTTTTCACAAGGAGTTGGACCCTTGGCTTCAGGAATGTCTCTCTAGGTCCAATGGAGTTTTCAATTAAACTTGAGTGCCGCACTCCATCTCTCTGTGAGTTTGGAATGAGGCATCATTGTCACTATAAGTCTGTTGGGGTAAACCATATCTGGAGATGATGTCTCCAAGGGGATACTTGACTACTTCTCTGGTCATGCTTTTCACTCATCTGGAAGAGGTACATATGGCTACTAAAACAGTCTTTTAGCCATCAACAGGTGGCATATGGGTAAAGTCTACTTGAATACTTGCCACTTGCTTTAAGTGAAGTTTGACTTTTGCATCATGTCTTTTTGTAACCCATTTTAATACTCTGATGAGGGCTGTCAGTCTCTGATTTTACTTCAGCAGTTGAGTTGATGTCATTATCTGCATATCTTTGCACTTGTTGCTGATGTTATTGTCTCACACAAGCTGTGATTCTGTTTTTTCCTTCATCATGTTTTTTCCACATATTGCACAGTCTATTTGGGTGGTATTGAATCACTCTAACACCCATTCCTTAATTTTCTGCCTTTTAGATATTCCAGGCTTTTATCTCTCTTCCTTTTCGTTCTCAATCTTCTCTTAGCTCCCTTTTCTAAATTTGAAACACAGTCTTTGGAGCAAGCACACATAAGCATTTCCAAATTTCTCATCTCAAGTCTCTGATTTAAATCAATTTCTTTTCAAAAGTACTAGCATCCAGGAGCACCTTACATATCTAGAAATCCTTTTCTTTGTAGATAGCCCATATCAATGAGGCCTACTTGGAATCAGTATAGATCTTACTGCAATGCTTTCATTAAGGCAATTAGCTCAATGTTTTTGAATTGAGGTCCTTCCTAGAAGGGGACCAGCTCCTCATCTTCCGAAACCACAGCGTAGCCAGCTTGTGGTTTCTCTAAGGTGAGAAGCCACAATCTCAATGTCTCGTTCATGGGTGAATTTGATTGCTTTCTCTAATAGGACCAAGCTAGATCCATATTCTCGCTGGACAATTTCATGTTCCAAGCTTCTGGGTGAACATTCCTCTACTGCTCATCCACAAACAATTGGAAAGATTTGCTCACGTCGGGTAGCCCCTGGGCTGGTCTTTTCCTTCTTTTTAGCATATCATATGAGGGCTTGACTATGGAATTTAACTTTGACTCTGCTTGCTTTCGAAGATGTTGATGTCTCTGGAGATTGCCTCAAACAGAGTGAGAGAACCCCTTAGTCCCCAGGCAAGCATGTTTATGAGAACTATCTTCTCCTTCCATTATAAGGGTTGTCTCAGGTGAAAGCAAGGATAAGTATCTGTGTTGGGCTTCAGTTTGCCATGCAGTCATGGGTAAGGGGTATTGAGCTTGCTTCATCTCATTGCTGGCCTCATTCTCCAAGCTTCTCTCAAGGGGCAGGTGATGGATAAAGTTTGTCCACCTGCAGTGCCTAAAGCTGTGCCTTCAGGGTGAAGGGGCAGGATTGCTTGCACTTTGCAAAGTGAGTCTTTATTACTCAATAGCATAGGCAAATTGGAATTAAAATGAACTCATGTCCTGTTTGAACTTATGTTGTATTTTACAGTAACCAATTTGCAGCTCCAGTCTGAAAACACTGTGTGTTTCCTTATCAAGAGCAGCTGGCTAGGAATGTCCTTGAGAGGGGGCCCACTTGAGTGAAATGCTTCTTGGCACTTCCCTTTGTTTTACTGGAGTGAAGCACTCCCCCCCCATCTGAAATTGCGGGCTGCAGCCCCTCCTTTCTGAAGCTGAATTCAAAATACACCTTTTTTCCTTCAATAGCATAGGCAACTGGGGTTAACTATTCTTGATCTCTGCATGGGGGCGGGTGGCCCCATTGACACTTTCAGTCATCTGTATAGCATTTCCTTCATTAACATCTCTCCTGCTTCATTAACATCTCTCCTGCAGGCTTTGCTGGAAAGGTGGAGCCAGCCTTCCCATCTATATCCACATCTATCTATGTCTTCTCCCCATCACATTTTCTCTGGCAGCTTTTTGGCTTTCCTTCTTGATCCTGAATTGTAGCTGTCAGTAACTTTGCTTTATGTCCTTCACCTCACTTTCATCTCTTTCCTTGTGTATCTACTTCACTGGGCCCTTAACTGGACTGAAAACATTCTCTTCTAAAGCCTTCTGTCTTTTGTGGTTCCTTCTAACATCAAGGGCATTTTGGGAAACATGCATGGCAGGGGGTTGGACTGGATGGCCCTTGTGGTCTCTTCCAACTCTATGATTCTATGATTCTATGATTCTATGATTCTATCTGCCTTGGGGTCTTCAGGGTTCACATCTTGGATCTTTTCCAGGTTTATCTTGTGTCTCTATCCCTTCTTAATTGCCTGAGCGAAACCATCTTGGTCTCCTGCAGGGCATCTGGACATATCTGACCAGGTAACATGTATCCCCAGTTATTATTATTATTTTATATCAATTATTATTTTTGTTATTATCTTATCCAAATGCATCTGAGGAAGTGGACTTCAGACTAGGAAGCTCATGCTGCCCACTTTTTCTTTTCAGTCTTTCTCTTATTATTGTTGTTGTTATTATTTAATGGATCTGCACATGTTCAGTGGTCCATAATCAGTTGCAATGTATCAAGTCTGGACCTTGGCTGGCTGAAGTTCCTTTGTTCGTTGTTCTAACTTCTCAATGGGTCATGTGCATGTGCACATTCATTTTTATTTCTTTTTATTTCTCTTTTCCTTTTTTTTTTCTTTTCTCTTCCTTAGCTTTTGGGCTTCTTTTTGGAAGCGTGGCTTACTTAAAATCCATTCTCTGAACACTTCAAGCTTTCTTATCATCACATTCCTGAGATGGGAGGTGGCGGGGAACTAGAGTTGAGCCATCTTCAAAAAAGACCTGTTTCAGACTTTTTGGCTCTGTGCCAAAGGGAAAGGGTTTCGTGCACCATCGCCATTTTTCTTCTGTGGCTTCTACAGATTTCTATGGCGTTGCTTCCCTAAATTCAAAAAAGGGTAAAAAGAGAGGCCCTCCCACCATCCCTCTTTCCTACCTGCCTATCCTATTTGATTCTCACAAGGATAGATCAACAGACACAAAAGGGATTTTTGACCGGGGATCGAGCCAACTATAGGAATTGGGGGAGTTGGACTCTTGAGAGGGGGTCAGGAATTCACTCATTCACTGCAATGCAATGCCTCCCAGAATACCAATTTACCCAGGGCCGCCCCCAGGGATCAAATGGTTGGCAAGCATGCAGCCACAAACACAAACAATCTCTCGACAATGAAACCCACAATGCATTTGCCTCCCCATAAAGAAAGCAGAAAAAATCTTAGCAGGGGGTGGATCCATACCCCCTCTTTGGTTGTCTGGAACCGGCCAGAACCTATTTGAAAGTACAGAAAGAACCCTTTTTCCTCCTACTCACCAGCACGTGCTTTTTTCTTTCTTCTTTTTTTTCTTTTCTTTTCCCCCCCTTTCTCCAGCGCTGGATTCTAAGGCTGTTTGGAGCTGAATCCCTCAAAGGTCACTTTGCGGGCTTCTCTAGCGGTCTCCAGTTTAACAGGCACCAGAAATATTCTGGGGTGGCCATATTCCTGATAAGATCGATAACTCCAGAATCCTGCATATTTCAAAGTGATGCGAAGTGGAAACCTCCCTGTCTTGGATCTCTTCACAAAGCTGGGGTCAGGGGCAGAGGTGTTGACCTCTTAAGTCCCTGTTCGGGCGTCAAATCTTATGGTAAGCAAAGAGTCAATTAACCCATTCACAACCAATTATGTGAATGAGGCATTTGTGAAGATTTCCAATCAGATCCATTTATTCCAAACAGTCTTAGCCTGCTAGGCTAGCAGTGCTTCAATCAAGGGTCATCCCATGACTGAATAATCTAAAATGGCGTACACAGTTTTTATCAATCCATGAAATATTCGTTGAGCATGCGTAGTTTAACAGTCATCAATATATATATGTGTGTTGTTGTTCAGCTTGTCTAAACTGCTCTCTGCTGGCCTGATTCACAATGAATGCCTTGTAGTAAAAACCTTATTAGTTAGCTAGCTACAGCGACCTTCAGGGAGGCCCATCTTTCTCAGTGAAGAGAAATTCACGCTTAGTGTTCTTCTTTCCCCCTCCTTCCTCAGCCCACAACTCAAGCCTCATTCAAAGTACAAGTTTTTCCTTTGCTCTGTGGCTGAACTCTTGATCATTAATGGCAGAGATTATTGGTTTCATTTGGTTATCAATGGCTTTATTAATTTTACCTTAACATAATTTGGCTAACAAAAATGCCCATCAAAGTTTGGGTATGTTCATAGAATCATAGAATCATAGAATCAAAGAACCATAGAGTTGGAAGAGACTACAAGGGCCATCAAGTCCAACCCCGTGCCATGCAGGAACTCCCAGTCAAAGCATCCCCGACAGATGGCCATCCAGCCTCTGCTTAAAGACCTCCAAGGATGGAAACTCCACCACCCTCTGAGGGAGTGTGTTCCACCGTCGAACAGCGCTTACTGTCAGGAAGTTCCTCCTAATGTTGAGGTGAAATCTCTTTTCCTGCAGCTTGCATCCATTGTTCTGCGTTCTAGTCTCTGCAGCAGCAGAAAACAAGCTTGCTCCCTCCTCAATATGACATCCCAACAAATACTTAAAAAGGGTTATCATATCACCTCTTAACCTTCTCTTCTCCAGGCTAAACATCCCCAGCTCCCTAAGACATTCCTCATAGGGCATGGTTTCCAGACCCTTCACCATTTTAGTCGCCCTCCTTTGGACACGCTCCAGTTTCTCCACATCCTTTTTGAATTGAGGTGCCCAGAACTGGACACAGTATTCCAAGTGGAGACTGACCAAAGCAGAATAGAGCAGCACTATTACTTCCTTTGATCTAGACACTATACTTCTGTTGATGCAGCATAAAATAGCATTGGCCTTTTTAGCTGCCACATCGCACTGTTGACTCATTTTTCAAGCTTGTTTGCAAGAATGTCATAGGGGACCTTGTCAAAGGCCTTACTGAAATCAAGATATACTACATGCACAGCATTCCCTTTATCTACCAAACTGGTAATTTTATCAAAAAAAAAAAAAAAAGAGAGAGAGAGAGAGAGAGAGAGATCAGATTTGTCTGGCATGACTTGTTTCTCTGAAACCCATGTTGGCTTTTTGTGATTATGGCATTCCCTTCTAAATGTTCACAGACTCTCTGCTTAATGATCTGCTTTAGAATCTTTCCTGGAATTGATGTCAGACTAATTGGACGATAATTGTTGGGATCCGCTTTTTTCCCCTTTTTGAAGATGGGCACAACGTTTGCCCTCCTCCAGTCTGCTGGGACTTTTCCTGTTCTCCTGGAGTTCTCAAAGATTATTGCCAATGGCTCCGATATTACATTTGCCAGTTCTTTTAATACCCTTGGATGTAGTTCATCTGGTCCTGGAGACTTGTATTCATTTAGATTAACCAGGTATTCCTGTAATATCTCTTTACTTATTCTGTGCTGAAATTCCCCTATTCTGTCTTCTGCTCCCTTATCCTTAGGTTGAGCACCCTTTGCCTTTTCTGAGAAGACTGAAGCAAAGAAGATGTTGAGTAATTCTGCCTTTTCTCTGTCCCCTGTGAGCATTTTGCCATCTTCTGCACACAGTGGCCCTACTGTTTCCTTCTTCTTCCTTTTGCTTCGGACATACCCAAAAAAGCCCTTTTTATTGTTCTTAACCTCTCTATCCAGCCTGAGTTCATTCTGCGCTTTAGCTTTTCTCACTTTACCCCTACATGTGCTGGCTATTTGTTTGAATTCCTGTTTGGTGATTTCCCCATTTTTTCTTCCTCATTGGAACTGTTTGAAATTGCACCTTCAGTATCTCCTTTTTGAGAAACTCCCATCCCTTTTGAACTCCCTTCTCTTTTAGTATTCCTGACCATGGGATCACCCCCAATATTTCTCTAAGTTTATTGAAATCAGCTCTCCTAAAGTCTAGAATGTGTCTCTGACTATGCCTGGCTTTCCCTTTCCGCTGTATAACAAACTCCAGGAGAACATGGTCACTTCCACCTAAGGATCCCACCACTTGCACTCCATTGACTAGGTCATCCCTGTTGGTTAAGATCAGATCTAAAATAGCTTATCACCTTGTTTTCTCTTCCACCTTTTGGACAATGAAATTGTCTTTGAGGCAAGTGAGGAATTTGCTCAACCTTGAGGATTTGGCTGAGTTTGACTTCCAGCAAATATCCGGATAGTTGAATTCCCCCATCACTATTATATCTCTCCTATCTGAGTGTGTGGTCATCTGTTCTAGAAAGGCATCATCCAATTCCTCCGTCTTACTTGTGTAATGAGTGAGTGTGAACAAGAGTGGCACTTTTCTGACACTTTCTGACAGAAATAAAATGGAGAATCACAGTGCATGATGCCTGGCAAGTAAAGCGAAGATTCCTGAAAGGGTGATGTGGCAATGGCATATCCGTGAAAAAGAGGGTTCAGCTGCCTGTGTTATTTGTAAGAAGAACCTGTATCTGTAAGAAGACGTCCAAAAACTGCGAGAACAGCAATAAAGAACAGAACGCTTGGACATGAACTGATAAGAGACGGAACACCTGAAAAACATCATGTATGAAGCTTTGGCTTAAGCAAAGGTTTGTGGAGAAGAGCCAAAGGGCGTTGGACATTGCAAAAGTGAATAACTTTGCAAAAGGTTTAAAAAGAAGAGGCTTTTCTAGCAAAGGTGTGCTTCTGTTCCTAGGCAAACAGAACACCCATGCACTTTGGGAAGGCGACTGATCCCCGACTTCAGCAAAGTGCCTTTTTGTGAGTATGTGTGTGTATGTGTGTGTGAAAGAGCTCTCTTGGTGCTTGTGTTTCTTATGTCTTAATTTTCAAATAAATGTTACATGCATGGTGATTTAAACCAAAGTTGGTGTCTCAAATATCTGTTTCTGCCTGGCTTTGGGGTATTTGAAAGAGGAAATTTACATTTACACACTTTCAGGAAACAAAGAACTGCCCTACAAAATCTGGGCATAACACTTGGAGGTCTGTAGTAGACTCCCACAGTAACATCCCTGTTGTTTCCCTTTCCTTTAATTTTTATCCAGATGCTCTCCACCTGGCTTCCATTATTGACTTCCTGGAGCTCTTCTCTGGTGTAAATATCCCTGACATGTTCAGGTTAGCCAAATAGCTCTCCTCAAGTTGAAGGGCCCTCCCTCCTTGACAACACCATCTAGCCTAGGAGGGACAGGCCTAGCAATGCCATTGGGCATGGCCTCAAGTTGAAGAGCCCTCCCTCTATTACATCTGGTCTAGGACGGAGTGAAGGGAGAGGCCAAACTCTATCAGGCCTGTCCTAGATTAAGAAACAGAGCCGTCTCTCGATGCCATCTCCCTTGGTTCAGGCATCAGAAAGAGAGGAGAACTGCTGGATCTGTTCCCCTTCCCCATCACCATTCCCTTTTACTTTTGTGTCATGTCTTTTTAGATTGTAAACCTGAGGGCAGGGAACCATCTAATTAAAAATAATAATTGTAAGCCACTCTGATAGTGTTTAAGGCTGAAGAGTGGGGTATAAATAAATAAATATTATTAAATATTTTAATATTATTATAATGGACTGAATGAAGAAAAACAGACCCAATTTGAATCCTGGAAAAACTGAGGTACTTGCTATAGGGAGCCCAAAGCAGGAGCCAGAGATTTGTCAACCAGTCCTGGATGGGGTCACACTTCCCCTAAAGGACTGTGTTCGCACCTTGGGGGTTCTCCTAGACTCATCCCTTTGATTGTCATCTCAGGTAGATGCAACAGCCAGAAGAGCTTGTAATCAACTTTGGTTGATACGCCCGCAGTGACCCTACCTGGTCCAGGGAGACCTAGAAGTCATGTTACATGTGCTGGTAACCTCTCTTCTTGATTTCTGCAATGCACTCTACATGTGGCTACCCTTGTGCCATGTTCAGAAGCTTCAGTTTGTTCAAAACATGGCAGCCACATTGGTCGCTGGTAAATCCAGGTTTGACCATATAACAGCAGTTTTAAAAATCCTCCACTGGCTGTCAATTAGCTTCCGAATGTAGTATGGGGTGCTCATTATTACCTTTAAAGCCCTACATGGCTTGGGTCCAGGTTACTTATGGGAACACCTTTCCCTATATAGTCCACTTTGCACTCTCAGATCCCCTGGGAAGAACCTACTCCACCTACCAAAGACCAGATTAGCTGCAACTTCCCAGAGGACTTTCTTTTCTGCCGATCCAAAACTGTGGAATGACCTGCTGGAAGCGATCCATCTTATTACCATCTTAGATACCTTCAAGAAGGCCATCAAGACAGATCTCTTCTGGTGGGCCTTTCCAGACTGCCCTCCTGAAGAAGAACTATAGCCCCATCCACCTTTAATAGTCCACACCATTCTATTTATTCTAGATTAAGCTACTGATGTTATTATTTTAATTGCTGAATGTTAATTTGATGGTGGGAGGGATAGGGATTAATGTATTCTATCATGTTCATGAAATTTTATCTATGCTGTATTTTATTGTGTTTTGTAATTTTATCTATGCAGTAATCCTGCCTTGATCAATACAGAGAGATGGGAAATACAAATAAATCAAATTATTATTATACATGCACTGACAATGTATATAACAAGAACAGCAATAAGAACAACTCTTAATATGCCATAACCCCCAGACTGCATGTACACTACAGAAACAAACCAATTTATCAGCACTTGAAAAAGCATGGCTGAATCTTATGGGATTCTGGGATTAGTAGTTTTTTGTGGCACCAGAGCCCTCTGACAGAGAGAGTTCTATCACAAAATATCTCACAATATTAGCATTCTCTAACAGTTCTCTAGCATTCAGCTAGTAAAATTTGGTTTTTGAGTATGAGTGGGGTTTTGTTTTGTTTTGGGTTTGTTTGTTTGTTTTGCAGAGTTACATGAACATTTCCTTTCAAAAAGTTACAAAGCTCTGGCTCTGTAAATTTGAACATATAAGGGCACTTACAGTGCATAACAAATGGATGCTTAAAGACGGCTCCGTCACAAATTCCTTTCCATTCCAAATGTGGTGGGCACACAGAGACATCAATATAAACACCTTGAATTGACTTGCATTCTGGATAAATCTGACACAGGCAGCTCCTAGAGAACATAAAAGCTGTTTAAGTAAGGTATTTTGGCATTCCACGAGCTTCCAATGATATTTTCTAAGATGATAGATAATTTTTTTTAATTTTTTTTTACTTTTAATAAATATTATGTCCCCTCCCCCCATGTCTATAGGTTAGGTGGATACAGGTGGCCCATGTGTTTGTAACATGTGTCTGGTACAAGGATCTACAGTATAGAAGAAATGAATTTCGACATGACTTTATCTGCCATGGTGCAATGGTATTTAATTCAATGATTTGTAGCTTGAAAAAGAACCAGAGCTATTTGACAAAGAAAGTGAAATATCTTACAAAACTATAAATCCCAGAATTCAATAGCATTGAGTCATGGCATTTGAAGTGATATTAAAACTGCTTTATTCTGCAGTGCAGACACACCCTATGATGCCACTGCCAGGATGGTACCACACTGGAAATTCTGAAGGTTTCAGATGGAAAAAGAAATAAATGAAAAGTGTGTTGGGAGACACATTTCAACCCATATCTGGGATGAGCCTTCTACG
Organism: Urosaurus nigricauda; assembly: GCA_034509955.1. Lineage (NCBI taxonomy): Eukaryota > Metazoa > Chordata > Lepidosauria > Squamata > Phrynosomatidae > Urosaurus > Urosaurus nigricauda. Next base: position 371,906,509 of record JAOEGL010000001.1, on the reverse strand, counting down.
CAAGCCATGTAGAGACTGGATGCCTTCCTTACAAGATGATCAGCCCTTTCAGGGATGTTTCCAAGAATAATCATGAAAAGGTGTCCTTTTTTAAGACTGGGGATTCTCAGTGGCCCAGATTTGATGTGGAACTGCCCTTCACTCGTCAAGACAGTTGAATTAGGGCAATTGAATTGGACCTACGTTATGTAGACAGTTCAAGCTAAGGGTGTTTGGAACCAGTGTGATTGGTTCATGTAGACATGTCTTAAATACTACTTTTAAAGAATTAAGAACGAAAACAATTAAAATAGTTAAAATTTAAATGCATACCCAAACCAGCACAGTTTCATCTATAGACATGCAAGGCTGAAGATCTTAACAAAGAAGGTTTTTGCCTGAAGATAAAAAGGAACAGAGATGGAGCAGATCAACCTCCATTGGGAAAGAGTTCTAAAGCTTAGGTGCAGCCACAACTCAGCCTGGAACCATAGTGGGATGGATATAAAGAAGTGGTCTAATAGGGTTGTATGCCACCCTCCCTCCTCTCACCTGCTTCCCTCATCCGTCCCCTAACCAACCTGACAGATTCAATTTGGTGCCACCCAGAAATGACTGCTGTGGAATTGGCAACCATTCAAGTGAGGCAGTGAAGGGGAGGGAGGGACAGGGCAAGCTTAAGGTTCAGGTTTCCTGCTACCCAGACCAGCAGGGAGGCGACTGGACGCATGAATCTGCTACCCTTGCCATATTCCGCACTGCCTTGGTTCCCTTGGCAAAGGAAGCAAGGGCAGTGGGAAGACTGCCATGACTGAGGGTCCATCACCTACTCCACATTTCCCACTGCCGAGCCTCCCTTCATGTGGAGAGCTATGGTAGGAGTGAGGGCAGAAAAAGTATTTGTCCACCCTCATGTGACAGCAGTATTACAACCCACCACAATGTGTGGCATCCCCAATAGAGTGTCATCTCTTTCTGTGGTGTCACCTGATGCAGTCAGTATTCCCCACATCTCTTAAGCCTTCACCTTAAGGTTTTCAGATTTGGAAAGGTTTACATGGGGAGATGTAAGCTTTCAGATAGCATGGACCTAAGCTATATACATTTTCAGTTAGAGCATGAAAAACAACCAATGTATTCTTATTTCTGTTTCACTTGCACATACCATCCTTTAATTGCAATCTACAACTGAAATCTATACAGAATTTTGTGTATTCGCCCCACTCCCACCCCACACTTTCACCAGAGGCTCCATACTGTGAGAATAAGATAGTCTCAATACTGTAGAATAAAGAACGTAAGCAGTTTATAAATGTAGCTGGAAAGAGAAGAAAGGGGAACAAGTTGATGAAGTGGAAGAGACAACTACAAGAGGAAGGAAGAGAGATGTGGATAGAATAGAGAGTAATGGTTTTAATTACACCTTGGACAGGGAAGCAATGCCTTAAGCAGATCTCAGCAAGGTGAGAGGATGAGGAAGATGGACTCATGGGAACTAAGTAATTAAAATCAACTTAAGGTGCATCAACACAGTAGAAATGACACAGTTTGACACAACTTTCAGTGATGCACGTGTGGTGTCATGCTTGCCTCTTCCAAAATCTGAAGAATCAAGCTGTCTGCAAGGCAAGAGAGGAGTTTGTGGCATTGCACCTGTCATCAGGAGATTGTACAATAGCAACCCTGAGCTATGACTACTGAAGAGTTTTCCTTGCCACTGCTCTATGTTTCTTTATGTTTTGCTGGAAAATATCAATTACAAAGGAAGCCTTACCTGAACGATAACAGTGAAGGAATAGCTAATCTTCATGACTGAAACTTGACTGGAAGCATAAAACAGAGAGATAAACAGTGAGGGAAGAAGCATTAACAAAGTCCTTTGACCTCGGAAGAGAAGTTGACTGTCTATGGATGTATTTGATATAGCTGCAGATTAACCCTGGGACAATACATTAAATTCTTAGTTCTTTGCTCCTCAAAATTCATAGTGTACCAGAAAGAAGCACTCAAGTACAATAGTTTAGCTAGGATTTTTATTATGGTTTCCTGTTTTGTTTTTCTTCTGGAATACTTTGTTTAATGAAATAAATGTAGAGTTGCTTTGATAAGTACAACTACTGTAAAACTTTGGTTATATGGAACTTTTTGTCGCACTGAGGAATTTTTATATTATCATGCAAAGGAAACAAGTTCTGTGTAGGGCCAGAGGTTCTGCTTAAAGAGAAAGAAAAAGAAATTGGTAGGTTTTCCTCATTGGGAAAATTTTTCAAATTCTGGGTGGGCAGAGAGAACCAAAAAAAAAAAAAAAGAAAGAAAGAAAGAAAGAAAGAAAGAAAGGAAAAAGGCTCAGCTCAGACATCTTATTGTTGCGATATGTGCTTTTAATATAACATTTTGAGGGACATGTGGAGTGTATCATGACCCCTGCTTGACCTGTTCAAACGCCCTGCATAAGTCCCAAGCATGAAGGTCACGTAGGCAGACTTGCTTGGAGGAAGCAATTTCATAGTAAGCCACTCTCAAGAGGAAGTTGGGAGTCGCCAGACCAGTTTTGTCACTGCCCTCTGGAGTAAAGACAATAGCCTTAGCACCACACTTGATGTGCCAGTGATTGACTTAACTCTCAGCCATTAAGCCGGCTTCCCCTCCGAATTGTGTCCAAACCTAAGCGCATTGTACACAGATTATTTCCTTTTGGCTTAAGAAAGCCCAGGCAACCAACACCTTTGTCTAGCACTGATAGTAGCTTCAGGATATGTTCAGCCCTATATAAGGTTCCAAGTTTGGAGCGCTCCCCGATGCTATTTTCGGAGGATAGGTTGGCCCACGGCAGTTTGATTTCTGCCTATAGCTCCTGCAGCCAATCTCCCCTCATCCCGGCAGTCATGTTTATCATCATCATCCACCTCAATCTGTTTTACAGGAGAAGACTTCTATGGTAAATATTCCAGCAGTGTCTCTTTCTTTCCAACCTAATTCCCAATCTTACCCCTTCCTTTCTACTATCATTGGATGTGTGTGTGTGTGTGTGTGTGTGTGTGTGCACCCCCCTTTTGCTGCGTGATATCTAAGCCCCTTAATAAACTGTGTATTTTTATTGGACTCACTTTGACAAGTGTCATCTCTCTTGGGGTTTGTCGGCGGACCTCTGGTAGGCACTATCAGGACCATGATTCCATGAAGACATTGTTAGGATCTTCCTCTCTGCATATTTCAGCTAATTAATATTCCCCTAAGTGAGAGTCTTCCTAACATTATAAAATGCAACTGGTGTTCAAACAAATGAAGCTGTAAGGTTGGCCATTTTGTTCTTCTGGTGAGAGAGTGTGATGGGGATAAGAATATTCAGTGAAATTCCATGACTGACTGACTTTGGGGCTTATGAGACTGGCCATTAAGGCTGCCCGAGGCCAGAGTTGGGGCATGGCATCAACATGACAAACACCCTGACACTGCCCCCAGACCGGCTCCACACAGTGCACGGCATAACAATGTGGAAAGTATAGAATGGGCGAGCAGCATGTAGTTGCCACTGCCCTGATCACGCCCTGAAAGGGGTGGCTACAGGCAGTCTACTGAGCCTCTGAGTCTCCTTTCACTCTTCCACAGCTGCTGATGATAAAAACTGAGGTCTTTTCTCTTGCCGAAAAGGGTGCAAGAGAAAGAGATTTCCCACTCATCTCCCTCACATCTCAAGGATAACAGTCAGAAGCAGGATCCTGGCTGCGATTCCTTCTTACGTTGGAGTCGTTAATGTTACTTTGTCCTATCCTCAAATCTCTTTTTTCTGATCCTAATTCTGCTTTTCTTATAATTTTCAGCATATAAGTTAAGCAAGTGGGGTGATAGGTTGTAGCCTGGCCTGACCCCTTTGCCTATTGGGAATGATTCTGTTTCCCTAAATTCTGTTGTGATGGTGGCCTCCTGTTCTTGGTACAGATTCCTCATCAGGACTATCAGATGTACCAACACCCTCATGTTTTTGAATGCATTCCATAATTTTTCATGATCTATACAATTAAATGATTTGGTTTAGTCTATACACATGCTGATTCAGTTTTGGAATACTTTGGTGCAGTCCATTAGCAACTGTAGGTTTTAAATGGGTGATAAACTTATAACAGCCTTCAGAATATCAGAAGGGATTATGAGGCTCTGGGAAATAAGCTAAAAGAAATGGATGCACAGATTGCCATCTCGTCTCTTCTGCCAGTCGAAGGGCATGGTCCAGGAAGAGAAAGAAAAATTGCAGATATCAAGAACTGGCTCTGCAGATGGTGTCATTGAGAACAATTTGGATTTTTAGATCATGGACTGCGGTTCCATGAAGAGGGACTTCTGGCAAGGGTTGGACTGCATCTCACACCAGTTGGCAGAAATGTTTTTGCCAACAGTCTGAAGAATTTGATCAGGAGGGCTTTAAACTGAGGTATATGGGGAAGGGAGACAGCATTTTGTAAGGCAAAAGGGCTGGAATAAATACTGAAACTGACATAGAGGGAACAAGTGCAAGGACCCAACAGTAGGAGGCAAAAAAATGTGCACAGACATCAAGCAAAGGGGACACATGGGGGCTTTTTAGATTGGAAGGAAAGTGTGACATGAAGTTGCCTTTTCCTTCATGCTCAGTGTAGTGAAAAGACCCCAGAAGTGGCGAGCCCCGGAGACAGAGATAGCCAATCAACGAGCACCAGGGGACCAGCCAATTAGAAGCTGGCTGGGCGGGGTTCGCCGCTTCTGGGGTCTTTTCACTACACTGAGCATTAAGGAAAAGGCAACTTCATGTCACACTTTCCTGCCAATCTAAAAAGCCCCATGGTCTTCGATGTCTCTACACTAATGAACAGAACATAGGAAATAAGCAAGATGAACTTGAAATCCTAGCACAACAAGGGAAATATGATATAATAGGCATCACTGTAACATGGTGGGATGAGTCTCATGATTGGAATGTAGAAATAGAGGGGTATAATCTTTTTTAAGAAAAATAGGCCGAAAAAGAAAGGAGGAGGAATAGCATTATATGTGAATGATATTTACACCTGTGAAGAGATCCAGGACATCAATACTAGAAGCCAAGTGGGGAGCATCTGGATAAAAATTAAATGAGAGGGAAATAACAGGGATGTTACTGTGGGAGTCTACTACAGACCCCCGACTCAGGCAGAGGAATTGGATGATGCCCTTCTAGAACAGATAACCACACATTCAGATAGGAGAAACATAGTAGTAATGGGTGACTTCAACTATCCTGACATTTGCTGGAATTCAAATTCTGCCAAATCATCAAAGTCTAGCAAATTCCTCACTTGCTTGGAAGACAATTTCATTGTCCAAAAGGTGGAAGAGGCAACAAGGGAGTCAGTTATTTTGGATCTGATTCTAACCAACAGGGAAGACCTAGTTGATGGGGTGCAAGTGGTGGGATCCTTAGGTGGGAGTGTCCATGTTCTCCTGGAGTTTGTTATACAGTGCAAAGGAGAAGCTAGGCATAGTCAGACGTGAGTTTTAGACTTTAGGAGATCTAATTTCAATAAACTTAGAGAAATATTAGGAGTGATCCCATGGTCAGGTACACTAAAAGAGAAGGGAGTTGAAGACAGATGGGAGTTCCTCAAAAGGGAAATCCTGAAGGCACAATTTCAAACAGTTCCAATGAGGAAGAAAAATGGGAGATGTCTAAAGAAACCAGGATGGATAACTAAGGAACTTTCAACTGAGCTAAGTTTTAAACAGAACATGTATAAGAAATGGAAAACTGGGGAAATCACCAAACAGGAATTCAAACAAATAGCCAGTACGTGTAGGGATAAAGTCAGAAAAGTTAAAGCACAGAATGAAATCAGACTGGCTAGAGAGGTTAAGAACAATAAAAAGGGCTTTTTTGGGTATGTCCGCAGTAAAAGGAAGAAGAAGGAAACGGTTGGGCCACTGTGTGCAGAAGATGGCAAAATGCTAACAGGGGACAGAGAAAAGGCGGAATTACTCAACACCTTCTTTGCTTCAGTTTTTTCAGAAAAGGCAAAGGGTGCTCAACCTAAGGATAATGGGGAAGAAGACAGAATAGGGGAATTTCAGAACAGAATAAGTAAAGAGATAGTACAGGAATACCTGATTAATCTAAATGAATACAAGTTTCCAGTACCAGATGAACTACATCTAAGGGTATTAAAAGAAGTGGCAAATGTAATATCGGAACCATTGGCAATAATCTTTGAGAACTCCAGGAGAACAGGAAAAGTCCCAGCAGACTGGAGGAGGGCAAACGTTGTGCCCATCTTCAAAAAGGGGAAAAAATATGATCCCAACAATTATTGTCCAGTTAGTCTGACATCAATATCAGGAAAGATTCTGGAGAAGATCATTAAACAGAGTCTGTGAACATTTAGAAGCCAATGCCATAATCACAAAAAGTCAACATGGTTTTCAGAGAAACAAGTCATGCCAAACAAACCTGATCTCTTTTTTTGATAAAATCACCAGCTTGGTAGATGAAGGGAATGCTGTGGATGTAGTATAACTTGATTACATTAAGGCCTTTGACAAGGTTACCATGACATTCTTGCAAACAAGCTTGCAAAATGTGGACTAGACAAGGTAACTGTTACATGGATTTGTAATTGGTTGACTGGTCGAACCCAAAGGGTGCTCAACAATGGCTCCTTTTCATCCTGGAGAGAAATGACCAGTGGGGTGCCACAGGGTTCTTTCCTCAGCCCAGTGCTATTCAATATCTTTATTAATGACTTGGATGAAATTATCGAGAGCCTAGTTATCAAATTTGCAGATGACACCAAATAAGAAGGAGTAGCTAATACCCCAGAGGACAGGATCTAAATTCAAAATGACCTGAATAGACTAGAAAGCTGGGCCAAAGCTAACAAAATGAAATTCAACACAGAGAAATGTAAGGTTCTGCACTTAGGGAGGAAAAATGAAATGCACAGATATCTGATGGGGGATACCTGGCTGAATGAGACAACATGTGAAAAGGATCTAAGAGTCCAATTTTAGGCTGCATCAATAGAAGTATAGTGTCTCAAGGGAAGTAATAGTGCCACTGTATTCTGCTTTGGTCAGGCCCCACCTGGATTACTTTGTCCAGTTCTGGGCACCACAATTCAAAAAGGATGTGGAGACACTGGAGTGGGTCCAAAGGAGGGTGACTAAAATGTAGAAGGTTCTGGAAACCATGCCTTATGAGGAATGATTTAGGAAACTGGGGATGTTTAGCCTGGAGAAGACAAGGTTAAGAGGTGATATGATAGCCCTGTTTAAATACTTGAAGGGATGTCACATTGAAGAGGGAGCAAGCTTGTTTCCTGCTGTTCCAGAGAACAGGACCTGGAACAATAGTTGTAAGCTCCAGGAAAAGAGATTCCACCTCAACATTAGGAGGAACTTCCTGAAAGTAAGGACTGTTCGACAGTGCAACACACTCGCTTGGAGGGTGGTGGAGTCTCCATCCATGGAGGTCTTTAAGCAGAGGTTGGATGGCCATCTGTCGGGGATGCTATGATGGAGAGTTCCTGCATGGCAGGGGGTTGGACTGGATGGCCCTTGTGGTCTCTTCCAACTCTGTGATTCTATGTTTCTATGACTATAAGATCTTCTCCTCCACTTTTGAATATGGGGACAATGGGACAGACTAACTGGATGAAAGTTGTTGGGGTCCTCTCCACCCCCCTTTCGAAAATAGGGACAACGCTTGCCCTCCTCCAGTCTGCTGGGACTTCTTCTGTTCTCCAAGATATCTTAAACGATTATTGCTAGTGGCTCTGAGATGACATTTGACAGTTCTTTTAATATACTTGAATATAGGTCATCTTGTCCTGGAAACTTAAATTCATCTAGATTAACCAGGTATTCCTCTATTAGCTCTTTATTGATTCTATTCTGCATTTCCCCTATGGTGTTCTCTGCTCCATTTTCCTATGGTTGAGCACACATTTCCTTCATCCAAGTCTCAGTGGACCCTAGTAAGGTCTACTAGTTTGGGAAGAATGAAACAGAGATAATAAGCATATAGCTGAGTGCTGAAAAGTTTTAAGAAAAGCCCATCATGTGCTTAATTACACGAGCCTGACTATCATGTCTATAGAATTCAAAGATATAGCTATGTTAGTCTGTAGAATCAGTATGTACAGAAATCTTATAGACCTTTGAGACTAATTGAAATAAAGTGGTTGGCAGCATGAGCTTTCATAGACTTCAGTCAACTCCCTCAGATGCTTATACTGGAGTAAAAAACAGGGACAGACATATATATGCCATTGGTATGTGGAAATGTCAATTCAGTTTCACAATTCTTTGTGTATGGAAATGAAATAGCAAGTCAAGTTTTAACAATGTTCCTTTTTGTGGACAACATCACATCTATAGAAACCTGCCTCTTTATTTCCAGTTTCTGGACACTCATCTTCTAACTACAACTAGAAAAGGGATTCCATCTCAAGATTAGGAGGAACTTCCTGACAGTAAGGGCTGTTAGACAGTGGAACACGCTCCCTCGGAGAGTGGTGGAGTCTCCTTCCTTGGAGGTCTTTAAGCAGGGGCTGGATGACCATCTCTTGGGGATGATTTGGTTGAGAGTTCTTATGCCTACCTTTTGGATGGTTATGGAAACAAGGCTGTCTTGCAAAACTCAGTTTCATAATAAAAGTTATTATCGCACCTATCACTTATATAACCTAAATGGGTGGATGGTATAAGAAATTTTGCTCAGATCTGTGTCTCTCTCCAGGAAGAATCCAAGGGGCCCAATCCACTTGCGTCCAGAGAGGCCGCGGACAGCTCCTTCCTGTCCACCTGCTCCAGGGGCCAAGGTCTACTCTAGCTGGGACTTAGAACTAGATTGAACCTTTGGTCTCCATGTAGAAAATACAAATGGCGTGTCAAATGGATCCTTTGACATTGCTAAAGGAAACAGAAAACCAGGACAGGGAAGCTACATTTCATCGAATCAATGAACCACAATTTTGATTTTCAGCACCTTGTCTCGGCTTTATTCCAAATGTTGTACATTTAAAAAGCAAGGTGTCTTATCCATTAACGTGTGGTCACCCTCTTCAAGGTCTGCAGGAAGAAAATAAAATTTATTAGGAGTTTTGCTGCCAAGAATCAAATATATATAATACATGCCTAACATTTTTTTACCATAAGTTACGAAAGAAAGGAAGTGCCAAAAGTTGGTCTGGAAAGATAATGGTTGATATTCTACATGCACTATTTAGTAACAGAAATACCAGAGTGATTTAGCCAAGTGGTGTCTAAAGCCTGATCCTCTGCCTCCGGAGCCAACTTTCCCTGGTATCAGCCACCCAGAGAGAAAAGAGTCCATTTTACTGGCAACCAGGACACGGAGGATGAGGTTTCCCCTTTACCCAAATCCATATGCTTGAACCAGGGCCCTCTGACAGAAAGAGCTCTGTCATAAAATTTCTCACAATACTACAGTTCCCTTTGACTCATGGCAGTTGAAGTGGTTTCAAACAGGGTTATTTCTGAAGAGTGAATGCAACCTAAGCAGACCTTAGTATGCTCTTCTCTCAGACTGTGTGGAAAATATTTTGATTGGCAGGAGGAAACGTATCCTGTGAGACTGTCCTGAAGTGCTGAGTCGGAGCACATGGGATGATGCCAAGTTACTGCAAAGGTTGCATCCTGCTGTGAGAAAGAGAATGATGACTCAAAGCCATCACAGTATAGAAGTGTGCCAGGAAATAGGTCACACGTGGATTGTGGATTTTGGATTGAGTGGATTGTGGTCATGGCTTTTGGATCGTTATGTATTTTGGAGCTGTATGCTGAGTTACAGCAGATGGCAAAGCTGACACAAGTCGGTGAGGGGAGTTTTTAAATAATTGTATGTACTGTAACTTGAGAGGAGGAACTTCCAAGGATGTGGAAGATATCACCTGTGTCTGTTAGGTTATTTGTTTAAGTGTGGAATGTGTTCAGTGCATGCACTGCTGCATCTGAGTGTGTGAATTCGGATCATGTTGTAAGTTGGCATCTGATGTGGGCCAAAGATTGATTGATTATTTATTTATTTATTTATTTATTTATTTATGGCTTTTCTTCTTGCAAATTCAGAGGCTACAGGGTATTGTAGGAAGAGTTTCAGTTAGTTGCTGTGTTGTTTCTGGATTACAGAATCCTGGAACAGAGGTTGGGAAGAATTCTTCATGGTACTACATTAGAGAGAGATCACAGTGGATTCATTTGTCATAGGATTTAGATCTCAGTGTATATTCTCCTACAAGGACATTGATTCAGCTGCAGGATATGCTGTTCACAGCAATGATTAAAGGCTTACTGTGTCTTCAGTGTTGCTTACTCAGATTAATTTCCATAGGTTGCTTTTCTCCATCTATATAACCCTTTGGAATCTATAGTTTTCCAAGGCATTTGGCATTATGTATTGATGTGTTTGCTAATATCACAACAATAGTATTATTTACATTCTAGTATTGTTAATTTCATCTATTACAGAGTCTTCTTCTTATTCTTTTAGGATATCATTGTAATAGTAATTACCAGTGTAAGAGACCCACTCCATCGGTCCCTCGCTTAGCAGAGGAGGAGAGGAGGCACCAATGACTGCTCCTGGGGTGTTGGCCTGAGAGGCAGTTGTGGAAACTGTACTTGGCTCCTTGAACTTTGATCTGTTATAATTGTTTAATTTTTTATTGTGCTAAACTGTGTAATGTAATGTTCATTATGTTATATGGACTAAGGTTTTCAACATATTGTAATTGCTATTCTTATGGTTTTTCTGCTAGGTATTATGTTAGGTTCATGTTTAATTTGCTTAACATTGCTTTGATGTGGATTTCTGCTAATGGGCTGAGCAAGGAATTTTCTATGAACTTTATTAGACTTGAATTGCTCTTATGTCTTTCTTTATTTGTAACTGTATTTATATTACTTATTGTTATTGTTTGATTTCATATGGCTGCGGGTCTGGGAAGGGATTGGTTTGTTTTTTACTGTATTTTGTATTGTACTTCAACTGTTGTTAGCCACATGGATACCTCATTGATTTGGCGGGATACAAATAAAATTATTATTATTATTGACAGGATCAGCGACACCTCATATGAAAGGTTTTCATGGGATTCTGGGAGCCATTGCTGGGAGAAGCCAGACCTCTTAAGGCTACACAAAGCTAGCAGAGGGTGCATTTCCTTTAAGAAAGGAGAAGGAAAGGCAGTATGCTCTAGTCCATGTGCTTGGGTGAGATCTAATATAATTTACACTTGAGCCACTGCATTCTGGAAGCCATTGCTGGGAGAAGCCAGACTTCTTAAGGCTACACAAAACTAGCAGAGGGTGCATTTCCTTTAAGAAAGGAGAAGGAAAAGGAGGAGGCTCTAGTTCATTTGCTTGGGTGAGATCTAATATAATTTACACTTGAGCCACTGCATTCTGGAAGCCATTGCTGGGAGAAGCCAGACCTCTTAAGGCTACACAAAACGAGCAGAGGGTGCATTTCCTTGAAGAAAGGAGAAGGAAAAGGAGGAGGCTCTAGTCCATGTGCTTGGGTGAGATCCAATCTAATTTACACTTGAGCAACTGCATTCTGGGAGCCATTGGTGGGAGAAGCCAGACCTCTCAACTCTATACAAGGCTAGCAGAGGCACACAGCGTTAATTTTAATTTTTCTTATCTAGTTAAGGAGGTTTTTAGAGAATAGAAGAGAAGCTGGCCTGAAGCATCAGAGGAAGTGAGTCAGAGACTTGCCTTTGGAGGGAGCAAGTAGCCAGGAGCTCTCTACATAACTATAGGCCCTGGGACTTGAACTCAATGACAGAGCTTGGGAACAAAGGCCAAGTCTAGCAAGGGAAGCCCACAGTCTTGTTTCAGTGCCTCCTTAAGACTTCTCAGTATGGAAACTGAAGGCCCTGCTGCAGTCACCTGCAACACTTGTGGGATGTTTGTCTTCTTGCCTACAGATGTGGGGAACTACACCTGCCCCAAGTGCAAATTGGTAGCCCTCTTGTAAGAGAAAGTACAGCAGCTAGAGGAGCAGGTATCTGCACTCCAGAATTATAGAGGGCAGGAGATTCTCCTGAACAGAAGAGACCAGAATGTCTTGGCTGGGAAACACACAGAGGAAGTTGCTGGGGTGGAGGAGGTCACTCCACATACAACAGAGGTAGATGCTTGGAGGAAGGTCACACACAGAAGTAAGGAAACCAGGGAACGTTCTGTGAGTGGATTGCAGCTACAGAATCGCTTTGAATCTCTCTCTGGTAACAGAGATGATGAGAAAAAGCAGCAGGGACAGACATCAGGGACAGAGCAGGGGAGCCTGAGAGTATCATGAAAGGGAACAGCCACTGCTAAGCCTCGGAGGAGGTGCGTGGTGGTGGTGGGGGACTCCTTCCTGAGGGGTACCAAAGCAGTGGTTTATGGGCCTGACAAGATGTCTCGGGAAGTGTGTTGTCTCCCTGGGGCAAAGATCCGTGATGTGACGGAGAGACTGACAAGACTTGTCAAGCCTACTGACCAATACCCCCTTCTTTTGGTTCATGTGGGAACCAAAGATACTCCAAGGCACAGCCTTCAGAATATCAAAAGGGATTATGAGGCTCTGGGAAGGAAGATGAAAGAGATGGATGCACAGGTTGTCATCTCATCTCTTCTCCCAGTAGAAGGGCAAGGTCCAGGAAGGGAGAGGAAAATAGCAGAGATGAATAACTGGTTCTGTAGATGGTGCTGCCAAGAACAGTTTGGATTCTTGGATCATGGGCTGCGGTTCCATGAGGAGGGACTTCTGGCAAGGGATGGGCTGCATCTCACGCCAGTTGGCAAAAACGTTTTTGCCAACAGTCTGAAGAATCTGATCAGGAGGGCTTTAAACTGAGTTATGTGGGGGAGGGAGACAGCATTCTGGAAGGCAAAAGGGATGGAGAGAATAGTCAAAGTGGCATAGAGTGAACAAGGCACACTGTGCAAGGACCCAACAGAAGTAGGCAAAAAAAAAAAAAAAAAGTGCAAAAGCAGCAAGTAAAGAGGACACATGGTCTTACATGTCTCATGTCTCTAACACACAGAGTATGGGAAATAAGGAGGATGAACTTGAACTCCTAGCACAACAAGGGAGCTATTGAAGAGGACTTCATCTCAAAGTTTCATGTCATACTTAAAAATCCAAAAGCCTCCCTTCCCCACCCTCTCACCACACACGTATATGGAAAGAAAGCTGTACAGTTCTCTAACATTCAGCTATTAAAATTTGCTTTTTGACTTGGTTTTTGTTGTTTTTTTGATTTGGGTTTGTTTGTTGTTTTTCAAAGAGTTATACAAACATTTCTTTTCAAAAAGTCACAAAGCTCTGGTTCCATCTGTTTAAACATGTAAGGACACTTACGTTGCACAACAAGTGGACTCCTTTTGGTCGATTGGGTCACAATTTCCTACCGGTTCCATATTTTGCGGGCAATTAACTTCTTGAGTACAAATACCTTTGATATTCTTGCACATAACTGTAGAGATTCCAACTGGGAGATCGGCATCTCCTAGAGAACATAAAAGCTGTTCAAGTAAGATATTTTGGCATTCCATGAGCTTCCAATGATATTTTCTATGATGAAACCATGGTTGGGACTATTTTTTTTAACCTTTAATCAATATTATGTCCCCTGCCCCCATGTCTATAGGTTAGATGGATACAACATATGGCTCATGTGTTTGGAACATGTGTCTGGTACAAGAATCTACAGTATGGAAGAAATCAATTTTGAATTGACTTTATCTGCCATGGTGCAATGGTACTTAATTCTGGGATCTGTAGCTTGAAGAAGAAGCAAAGCTATCTCACAAAAAAGGTGAAATATCTCACAATACTATAAATACTAGTATTCCATAGCATTGAGTCATAGCATTTGAAGTGATGTTAAAACTGCTTTACTTCTGCAATGCAGACACAGTCTATGATGCCTCTTCCAGGATGGTACCACACTGGAATTTCTGAAGGTTTCAGATGGAAAAAGAAACAAATGAAGAGTGTGGCAGGAGACACATCATGGATAGCTGTCCTGTTTTCCCTCTGCTCTCAGTGGACCGGATTTAAATCCCTCATAAAGAGAGTTCGCAATTGAACTGGGGCTTTGGACCTGCGTCATGTAGACAGGTCAAACTAAGGATGGTTGGAAACTGTGTAATTGGCCCACGTAGACATGCTCTAAATACTACTTTTAAAGAATTCAAAATAAAAACAATTAAAATATTCAAAATTTAAATGCATGCCCAAACCAGCATAATTAAATGCAGATAATTCACCCTTTAAAATCTAGGAGATTTTTGCCTGTAGACAAAAAGGGAACAGAGATGGAGCAGATCAATCTCCATAGGGAAAGAGTTCTAAAGCTTAGGCGCAGCCACAGATAACTCTGTTTCATATCCTTACCAAGTCTGCCTGCAAGCCTAGTGGTCTGCAGACAAAGTGGTGGCATAATAGAGTTGTATGCCTCCCTCCCTTTTCTCATCTGCTTCTCTCACTTGTCCCCTCCCCGCCTTGTCAGATACCACCCAGAAAGGACTCCTGTGGAATTGGCAGCTGGTCAATTGAGTCAGTTAAGGGGAGCAAAGGACAGGGTGGTCTTCATGTTCAGGCTTCCCTCCTACCCAGTGAAGGTGTGAATTTGCCATCCTTGCCACATTCTGCACTGCCTTGGCTCCTTTGGAAAAGGAAGCTAGGGTTGTGGGAAGACAGAATCACAGAATCACAGAGTTGGAAGAGACCACAAGGGCCATCCAGTCCAACCCCCTGCCATGCAGGAACTCCAAATCAAAGCATCCCCGACAGATGGCCATCCAGCCTCTGTTAAAAGACCTCCAAGGACGGAGACTCCACTACACTCCGAGGGAGTGTGTTCCACTGTCGAACAGCCCTTACTGTCAGGAAGTTCCTCCTAATGTTGAGGTGGAATCTCTTTTCCTGCAGCTTGCATCCATTTTTCCGTGTTCTAGTCTCTGCAGCAGCAGAAAACAAGCTTGCTCTCTCCTTAATATGACATCCTTTCAAATATTTGAACAGGGCTATCATATCACCTCTTAACTTTCTCTTCTCCATGCTAAACATCCCCAGTTCCCTAAGGCGGTCCTCATAGGGCATGGTTTCCAGACCCTTCACCATCTTAGTTGCCCTCCTTTGTACCTGCTCCATTTTCTCCACATCCTTTTTGAATTGTGGTGCCCAGAACTGGACAAAGTAATCCAGGTGGGGCCGGACCAAAGGAGAATACAATGGCACTATTACTTCCCTTGATCTAGACTCTATACTTCTATTGATGCAGCCCAGAATAACATTGGCCTTTTTAGCTGCCGCATCACACTGGTGACTCATGTTCAACTTATGGTCTACTTGAACTCCTAGATCCCTTTCACACATAGTTTCATTCAGCCAGATGTCCCCCATCCTATATCTGTGCATTTCATTTTTGCGCCCTAAGTGCTGTACCTTGCATTTCTCCACATTGAATTTCATTTTATTAGCGTTGCCCAGTTTTCTAATCTATTCAGGTCATTTTGAATTTTGATCCTGTCTTCTGGAGTATTGGCTACTCCTCCTAATTTGGTGTCATCTGCAATTTTGATAATTATGCCCCCAATTCTGTCATCCAAGTCATTAATAAAAATATTGAATAGCACTGGGCCCAGGACAGAACCCTGTGGCACCCCACTGGTCACTTCTCTCCAGGATGAAATGGAGCCATTGTTGAGCACCCTTTGAGTTTGTCCAGTCAACCAGTTCCAAATCCATGTAACGGTTACCTTGTCTAGCCCACATTTTGCAAGCTTGTTTGCAAGAATGTCATGGGGAACCTTGTCAAAGGCCTTACTGAAATCGAGGTTAACTATATCCACAGCATTCCCTTCATCTACCAAGCTGGTACTTTTATCAAAAAAAGAGATCAGGTTTGTTTGGCATGACTTGTTTCTCTGAAACCCATGTTGACTTTTTGTGATTATGGCATTGGCTTCTAAATGTTCACAGACTCTCTGCTTAATGATCTGCTCTAGAATCTTTCCAGGTATTGATGTCAGACTAACTGGAAGATAATTGTTGGGATCTTCTTTTTTTCTCTTTTTGAAGATGGGGACAATGTTTGCCCTCCTCCAGTCTGCTGGGACTTCTCCTGTTCTCCAGGAGTTCTCAAAGATTATTGCCAATGGCTCTGATATTACATTTGCCAGTTCTTTTAATACCCTTGGATGTAGTTCATCTGGTCCTGAAGACTTATATTCATTTAGGTTAACCAAGTATTCCTGTACTATCTCTTTACTTGTTCCGTGCTGAATTTCCCCTATTCTGTCTTCTTCCCCATTATCCTTAGGTTGAGCACCCTTTGCCTTTCCTGAGAAGACTGAAGCAAAGAATGTGTTGAGTAATTCTGCCTTTTCTCTGTCCCCTGTGAGCATTTTGCCATCCACTGGGCGCAGTGGCCCTACTGTTTTCTTATTCTTCCTTTTGCTTCGGACATACCCAAAAAAGCCCTTTTTATTGTTCTTAACCTCTCTAGCAAGCCTGAGTTCATTCTGCGCTTTAGCATTTCTGACTTTACCTCTACATGTGCTGGCTATCTGTTTGAATTCCTCTTTGGTGATTTCCCCATTTTTCCATTTCTTATACATGTTCTGTTTAAGGCTTATATCAGTTGAATGTTCCTTAGTCATCCATCCTGGCTTCTTGAGACACCTCCCATTTTTCTTCCTCATTGGAACTGTTTGAAATTGTGCCTTCAGTATCTCCCTTTTGAGAAACCCCCGTCCCTCTTGAACTCCCTTCTTTTTTAGTTTTCCTGACCATGGGATCATCCCCAGTATTTCTCTAAGTTTATTGAAATCAGCTCTCCTAAAGTCTAGAGTGTGTGTGTGACTATGCCTGGCTTCCCCTTTCCACTGTATAACAAACTCCAGGAGAACATGGTCACTTCCCCCTAAGGATCCAACCACTTGCACTCCATTGACTAGGTCATCCCTGTTGGTTAAGATCAGATCTAAAATAGCTGATCCCCTTATTGCCTCTTCCACCTTTTGGACAATGAAATTGTCTTCCAGGCAAATGAGAAATTTGCTCGACCTTGAGGATTTGGCTGAGTTTGACTTCCACCAAATATCCGGATAGTTGAAGTCCCCATCACTACTACATCTCTCCTTTCTGAGTGTGTGGTCATCTGTTCTAGAAAGGCATCATCCAATTCCTCCATCTGACTTGGAGGTCTGTAGTAGACTCCCACAGTAACATTCCTGTTGTTTCCCTCTCCTTTAATTTTTATCCAGATGCTCTCCACTTGGCCTCCAGTACTGATGTCCTGGACTGCCCTGACTGCCCTGACTGAGTGTCCATCATCCAGTCCACTTTTCCCACTGCCGTGGCTCCTTTCATGTAGAGAGCCACAGTATGAGGGAGGCCAGCAAAATTGTGTGTCCACCCTCACGTGGCCCCCCCTCACAATGGGTAGAGGCCCTGACAGAATGTCATCTCTTCCTGTGATGCACACAGCACTTCCCATACCCCTTAAGCCTTCCCCTCAAGGATTTAAGACTTATGCAGTTTCATATGGAGAGATACAGGCTTCAGATAACATGGACCTAAGACATATACATATCCACAGAAAGCATAAAAAACCACCAATGTATTCTTATTTCTGTTTCAGTACCACAGAACCTTTAATTTCAATATAAAACTGTTTACCCTGAAATGTATACAGCTTATTTGGATCCCCCCCCCCTTTCAACAGATGTTCCGTATTGTGAGAACAAGATGGTGTCAAGGTAGAGAGGTTAAGCAATTTATAAATGGAGCTGGAAAGAGAAAAGATGTAAAAAAGATGGGGAAGATCCAGCCAGAAGAGAGAACTAGGAGAGGAAGGAAGAGAGAGATGTAGAGAGAATAGAGAGTAATAGTCTTTATTAAACCTTGAAAGGGGAAACGATGGGGTGGTACGGACTGCCCAAAAGGGGTGGTCTGGTGCTCACTTTTTTGCAAAGCAACTTCACCACAGGAGCTATACGGCAAAGTGAAGGTGCACAGCAAAAAAGGAGTAGGATTTTTTGCACCACAATTGCAGCACGAATGAGGGGAAAGGCGCCATTGAGTACCTTTCCATTGCTGCAACTCTGGAGCTGCATCTAGCAGCTGCACAGTTGCAGCAGTGCCATTACGGTCATCGTCTAAACAGTGTTATGTAATGACGCCCACACCAAGTCCTTGCCCCCATGCCTCCCCCACGCTGACGATTCCAGCCAGACTATATAGCCCCTAAATAATTAAAATTAACTTAAGATTTTTGACTTTTTTAGACTTAGGTTTAAAATAGCTGATCCCCATGTTGCCTCTTCCGACATCTGGACACTGAAATTGTTTACAAGGCAAGTGAGGAATTTTTGGCATCACAACTGTTACCAGGAGGTTGTACAAAAGCAACTCTGAGCTTTGAGAATTTAGGGTTTCCAGTGCCACTGCTCTATGTATCATTATGTTTAGCCTGAATTACAATTACAAAGTAAGCCTTACAAAGTTTCAATGACAAAGGATGCCTTACCTGAAGAAAGCATGAAGGCGAATAAAAGAATAAAAGTGATGGAGCAGTTTGTCTTCATGACTGAAACTTGACTTGAATCACAAGTCAGAGAGATAAACTCATAGAGAAGAAGAACTATCAAATACCTTTGGCCTCTGAGAAGCAGAAAGTTTGACTACTGTATTTATAGATGCCTATGACATAGTTACAGGAAAATCATGTGCATAAATGCTCCTGGGACAATACATTAAATTGTTAGCTCATTGCTCCTCAAGAATCATAGTGTACCAGAAAGAAGCATTTAGATAAAATAGGTTACCTTGCAGATATTCAAGCTTCACTGAATTAGAATTAGGATTTTTATTATTGTTTCCTTTTCCCATTTCTAGAATCCTTTACTTACTGAAATAAAGGAAGCGTTGCTAGAATAAATACAACCACTGTGGTAATTTAGTTTTATGAATCTTTTTATTACACAGGAAATGGTGTTCACACAAATAAAGCAGTTAAGGAAACTATTTAAATAGTCCACTGATGCTGCTGAGAATGATGGAGGTCTTTTCTCCTTCCAAAAAGGAGAAAGAGATTTCCCACCCATCTCCCTTACATCTCCAGTGCAATAATCAGAAGCACGACTCCGATTGCAATTCCTTGTCACACTGGAGTGTGTGTGTGAAAACTCCAATGTGCTATTCCTTTTGATAGTGTATTCTACTGTCAAACAGTTCTTACTGTCAGGAAGTTCCGCTTAAAGTCCAGGTGAAATCTCTTTTCCTATAGCTTGCATCCATTGCCCCATATCCTGTTTTCTGGAGCAGAAAGAATCTTTCCCCTTCCTCAACATGTTGTTGTGGTTGTTAGCTGCCATCAAGTTGCTTCCGACTCATGGCAATCCTTTGGATGAGACATCTCCAAGAATCCCTTTCTTCCATTGCCTTGCCCAGATCCTCCAAGCCCTTGTCCACCTGATCGAGTCTATTCACCTGGTTTGTGGTCTTCCACACTTTCTCATACCCTCTATCTTTCTGAGTATTATTGTTTTTTATAATGCTCTGTGCCTTCTCATTATGTGACCAAAGCATGATATTCTTTTTAAAATAATTTTTATTACATTCACTTTTAATTCTAAGCTTTGTCATCTTAACTTCCAACAGAATATCTTTTCTGTTGAAGAACCTATTTGTTTGTCTTCTTGGATGTCCACAGGATCCTAACTACTCTTCTCCACATTTTGAATTAGTTGAATTAGATGATTTTCTTTCGATCTTCTGCCTTTACTGTCCAGCTCTCACATCCATACATGGCAATTGGGAATACTATGTTTTGTATGATTTTGAACTTATTGATCACATGGGCCTGATCTAGATTGGCAAAAAGAGGTGTGTTCATGGCTTCATGAAAGTGTAGCCTTTAGATGAGAAAAAGGGAAAGTGTACCATGAAAACACTTTTTTTTGTGTGTTTTAGGGAAGAAGAAGCGCCTTTAAAACGGTGCTGCTTTTCCCAGCTTCTTTTTTAAAAACGGCGAAACAGCACAGCTGCATCTAAAGGCTGCGGTGTAGTTGCTACGCATTAAGGAAAAGGCAACTTCATGTCACACTTTCCTGCCAATCTAGAAAGCCCCTTGTATTTCTTTGCTCTTCAATCGATCTTGGATGAAACAGATTATCTAGATCCATTTCAAACCGGTTTTCAGGCGGGCTACGGGGTTGAGACGGCCATGGTCGCCCTGATCGATGATCTCCATCTGTGCATCGACAGGGGTAGCGTGTCCCTGCTGGTGCTCTTGGACATCTCAGCGGCTTTTGATACCATCGACCCTTGTATCCTTCTGGAACGCCTGGCAGAGGTGGGAATCGGAGGCACTGCGCTCCAGTGGTTCAGGTCCTACCTCTCTGGGAGGTTCCAGATGGTGCAGCTGGGGGACGTTTGCTCCGATAAGAGGGCCCTCAGTTCCGGGGTCCCTTAAGGAGCCATTCTGTCCCCCATGCTCTTCAACATTTACATGAAACCGCTGGGAGAGATCATCCGGAGTCATGGGACACGGGGTTATCAGTACACTGATGACACCCAAATAGTCTTCTCTATGTCTCCGACTGATGCAGTGACCAGGGATGGCGTCGCTCCTCTCGTGGCCTGTCTGGAATCGGTAATGGACTGGATGAGGGAAAACAGACTCAGCCTGAATCCAGAGAAAACGGAAGTACTGGTGATAGGTTCTCCCGGCCCAGGGATGGAGGTGGTTCCACCTGTCCTGAACGGGCTCACGCTTCCCATTAAGGACACTGTACGCAGCTTGGGAGTGCTTCTTGATTTGTCGCTCCATCTTACTTCTCAGGTGGATGAGACGGTCAGGAGCACCTGCTTTCAGCTTCGGCTGATACGCCAGCTGTGTCCCTACCTGGACCGGAGGGACCTTGAAACTATAGTACATGCTCTGGTAACCTCTCGATTAGATTTCTGCAATGCACTCTACATGGGGCAGCTTTTGTATCACACCCAGAAGCTGCAATTAGTGCAGAATATGGCAGCAAGGGTGGTCACTGGCGCTCCCAGGGTCGCCCATATAACACCTATACTGAAAGATCTTCACTGGCTGCCGATTCGCTTCCGGGCTCAGTACAAAGTGCTGGTTATTACCTATAAAGCCCTAAATGGCTTGGGCCCAGAGTACCTGAAGGACCGCCTCTCCCCACATAATCCGCCCCGCACACTTAGATCTACCGGGGAACAGTTACTTAGAGTTCCAGTGGCTGAATTATCAACTACTACAAAGAGGGCGTTTTCCATCTCGGCCCCCAGCCTCTGGAACTCGTTGCCCATCAAGCTCCGTCTGGCTCCCTCCCTCACCTTGTTTAAAAAGGGGCTAAAAACATATTTATTTGGACAAGCATACCCCTGATATCCTCTCCCCCTACTATGACCTCCCCCCCCTGCATTGCGAGCTGGCCTGGCACATTTCCTATACATTAGCACACCGCCATCACTGTTACACTGATATTTAATGTTGTTTTATCCTTGTTGGAATGTTTTTAACTATGTATTTGTTGTGCACTGCCCTGATCGTTGGAAGGCCGGTATATAAATTGTTGTTATTATTATTATTATTATTATTATCATCATCATCATCATCATCATCATCATCATCATCATTATGACATAGTTCCAGGTAAATCATGTGCACACATGCTTCTGAGACAATACATTAAATTTTTATCTCATTGCTCCCCAAGTTTCATAGTGTACCAGAAAGAAGCACTCAAGTACAATAGGTTACCTTGCAGATATTCAAGCTTCATTGAATTAGAAATTGGACTTTTATTATTGTTTCCTGTTCTCATTTCTGAAAGACTTTATGTAATGGAATAAATATAAAGTTGCTTGAATAAGTACAACCACTGTAATAATTTGGTTTTATGCATCTTTTTGTCGAAACAAATAAGGCAATGAAGCAAACTATTTACGTAGTTTACAATTCAATCATATCCTGAGGTTTTCTTGTTCTAGATTTCTTCAGAGGAGGTTTGCCACTGTGTTCTTCTGATGGTGAGAGAGAGAGAACAGCCACTGAATTTCCATGGTTGGGGGACTTTATCAGCTTTCCTTCTTCCACTGATGCTACAAAAAACGATGCAGGTTTTTTCTCCTTCCGAAAAGGGTGCAGGAGAAAAACATTTCCCACCCTCCTCCCTTATCTCTCCAGTGCAACAATCAAAAGCAGGATCCCATCTGTGATTCCTTCTCACACTGAAGAGCGTGAAAACTTCAATATGTTGTGCCCTTTGACAGTGTGACCCAATATAAAACAGCCCTTACTGTCAGGAAGCCAAGTCATTAATAAAAATATTGAATAGCACTAGTCCCAGGACAGAACCCTGTGGCACCCCACTGGTCACTTCTCTCCAGGATGAAAAGGAGCCATTGTTGAGCACCCTTTGAGTTCGTCCAGTCAACCAGTTACAAATCTATGTAACGGTTACCTTGTCTAGTCCACATTTTGCAAGCTTGTTTGCAAGAATGTCATGGGGAACCTTGTCAAAGGCCTTACTGAAATTGAGGTATACTATATCCACAGCATTCCCTTCATCTACCAAGCTGGTAATTTTATCAAAAAAAGAGATCAGGTTCGTTTGGCATGACTTGTTTCTCTGAAACCCATGTTGACTTTTTGTGATTATGGCATTGGCCTCTAAATGTTCACAGACTCTCTGCTTAATGATCTGCTCTAGAATCTTTCCTGGTACTGATTTCAGACTAACTGGAAGATAATTGTTGGGATCCTCTTTTTTTCCCTTTTTGAAGATGGGGACAATGTTTGCCCTCCTCCAGTCTGCTGGGACTTCTCCTGTTCTCCAGGAGTTCTCAAAGATGATTGCCAATGGCTCTGATATTACATTTGCCAGTTCTTTTAATACCCTTGGATGTAGTTCATCTGGTCCTGAAGACTTATATTCATTTAGGTTAACCAAGTATTCCTGTACTATCTCTTTACTTATTCCGTGCTGAAATTCCCCTATTCTGTCTTCTTCCCTATTATCCTTAGGTTGAGCACCTTTTGCCTTTTCTGAGAAGACTGAAGCAAAGAAGGTGTTGAGTAATTCTGCCTTTTCTCTGTCCCCTGTTAGCATTTTGCCATCTTCTGCACGCAGTGGCCCTACCGTTTCCTTCCTCTTCCTTTTGCTTCGGGCATACCCAAAAAAGCCCTTTTTATTGTTCTTAACCTCTCTAGCAAGCCTTAGTTCATTCTGTGCTTTAGCTTTTCTGACTTTACCTCTACATGTGCTGGCTATCTGTTTGAATTCCTCTTTGGTGATTTCCCCATTTTTCCATTTCTTATACATGTTCTGTTTAAGTCTTATCTCAGTTGAAAGTTCCTTAGTCATCCATCCTGACTTCTTGAGACACCTCTCATTTTTCTTCCTCATTGGAACTGTTTGAAATTGTGCCTTCAGTATCTCCCTTTTGAGAAACTCCCATCCGTCTTGAACTCCCTTCTCTTTTAGTATTCCTGACCATGGGATCACCCCCAGTATTTCTCCAAGTTTATTGAAATCAGCTCTCCTAAAGTCTAGAATGCGTGTCTGACTATGCCTGGCTTCCCCTTTCCGCTGTATGACAAACTCCTGGAGAACATGGTCACTTCCCCCTAAGGATCCAACCACTTGCACTCTATCGACTAGGTCATCCCTGTTGGTTAAGATCAGATCTAAAATAGCTGATCCCCTTATTGTCTCTTCCACCTTTTGGACAATGAAATTGTCTTCCAGGCAAATGAGGAATTTGCTCGACCTTGAGGATTTGGCTGAGTTTGACTTCCACCAAATATCCGGATAGTTGAAGTCCCCCATCACTACTGCATCTCTCCTTTCTGAGTGTGTGGTCATCTGTTCTAGAAAGGCATCATCCAATTCCTCCATCTGACTTGGAGGTCTGTAGTAGACTCCCACAGTAACATTCCTGTTGTTTCCCTCTCCTTTAATTTTTATCCAGATGCTCTCCACTTGGCCTCCAGTACTGATGTCCTGGACTGCCCTGACTGCCCTGACTGAGTGTCCATCATCCAGTCCACTTTTCCCACTGCCGTGGCTCCTTTCATGTAGAGAGCCACAGTATGAGGGAGGCCAGCAAAATTGTGTGTCCACCCTCAACGTGGCACCCCCTCACAATGGGTAGAAACCCTGACAGAATGTCATCTCTTCCTGTGATGCACACAGCACTTCCCATACCCCTTAAGCCTTCCCCTCAAGGATTTAAGACTTATGCAGTTTCATATGGAGAGATATGGCTAAGATCAAAGGAAGTGTCTCCTAATCTTCAAGTGGAATCTCTTTTCCTGGAGCTTGCATCCGTTGCTCTGTCCTCAATATGTTGGGGTGGTTATTAGCTACCCTCTATTCAGGTCCGACTCATGGAGATCCTTTGAATGAGACATCTCTAAATATCCCTATCTCCCACTGCCTTGCCCAGATCCCACAATCCCTTGCCCGATCAAGAATGTCCATATGATTTCTGGCCTATTTCTCTTTCCTCTATCCTCTACCTTTCCGGGTATTATTATATTTTCCAGTGATCTGTGCTCTCTAATTCTGTGACCACAATACAATATTCTCAACTTAATCATCTTATCTTCAAAGGAGAGGTCTGATCTTTTCAAGAACCTATTTGTTTGTTGTCTTGGCTGACCATGGTATTCTAAGGACTCTTCGCCAGCATCACATTTTGAATGAGTGGATTTTTTTTCTGTCTGTGTCCTTCACTCTCCAGTTCCCACTTCTGTACATAGTAATTGAGAATACAATGGCCTGGATGAATCTAATTTTAGTGCCCAGTTGTATGTCTTTGCTCTTCAGTATCATTTCCACTTCGTTCATAGCTGTGCTTCCCACTCCTAGGGGCTTTCTAGATTGGCAGGAAAGTGTGACATGAAGTTGCCTTTTCCTTAATGCTTAGCAGCTACACCACAGCCTTAGATGCAGCTGCGCTGTTTTGCCGTTTTTAAAAAAGAAGATGGTAAAAGCAGCACCTTTTTAAAGGTGCTTCTTCTCCCCTAAAATGCAAAAAAAAAAAAAAAAGCGTTTTCATGGCACACTTTCCCTTTTTCTCATCTAAAGGCTACAATTTCATGCAGCCATGAACACACCTCTTTTTGCCAATTCTAGATCAGGCCCTAGTCTTTATGACTGCAGTATCTATTCTGATCAATGTTTGATCCAAGGGGCCCCTTTTCCTTTCTGGCGCTCCATTTTGGGCCGGGAAAAAGCTGGGTTGGGGCCGTAGTGTGCTGTTACCACAGCCCCAACCAGGCAAGAAAAGGGGCAGTGGCAAGTCTCTCCTCTCCTGCTGCCTGTTTTGCCCCTTATTAGTTGCTTTTTGTTTTATAGACAAAGAAATGTTCTATTTCAAAATAATGGACAAGCATATCTCAGTTAATACAATACAATATGTGATAATGAAGCTGTTTTTTAACTTTTTAATCTTTTTTCCTTTCCTCCTTTTACATGTATCATCCATTTTGGTAGGTTGGTGATGGAAGACTAAAGAAACATAGGAGGTTATCATACCTGATAACCTGAATACCAAAAGGAACAAAGATGGAACAGATCAACCTCCATTGGGAAAGAGTTCTAAAGCTTAGGTGCAGCCACAACTCAGCCTGGAACCATAGTGGGATGGATATAAAGAAGTGGCCTAATAGGGTTATATCGCACCCTCCCTCCTCTCACCTGCTTCCCTCATCTGTCCCCTAACCAACCTGACAGATTCAATTTGGTGCCACCCAGAAATGACTGCTGTGGAATTGGCAACCATTCAAGTGAGGCAGTGAAGGGGAGGGAGGGACAAGGCAGGCTTTAGGTTCAGGCTTTCCTGCTACCCAGACCAGCGGGGAGGCGACTGGACTCATGAATCTGCTACCCTTACCATATTCCGCACTGCCTTGGCTCCCTTGGCAAAGGAAGCCAGGGCAGTGGGAAGACTGTAATGAGTGAGGGTCCATCACCTACTCCACATTTCCCACTGCCGAGCCTCCCTTCATGTGGAGAGCAATGGTAGGAGTGAGGCCAGCAAAAGTATTTGTCCACCCTCATGTGACAGCAGTATTACAACCCACCACAATGTGTGGCATCCCCAATAGAGTGTCGTCTCTTTCTGTGGTGTCACCTGATGCAGTCAGTATTCCCCACATCTCTTAAGCCTTCGCCTTAAGGATTTCAGATTTGGAAAGGTTCACATGGGGAGATGTAAGCTTTCAGATAGCATGGACCTAAGCTATATACATTTTCAGTCAGAGCATGAAAAACCACCAACGTATTCTTATTTCTGTTTTAGTTGCACAGACCATCCTTTAATTGCAATTTACAATTGAAATCTATTCAGAATTATGTTTATTATCCCCACCCACACTCCACACTTTGACCAGAGGCTCCATACTGTGAGAACAAGATGCTCTCAATACTGTAAAGAAGGGAAGCAGTTTATTAATGTAGTTGGAATGAGAAGAGAGATGAACAAGATGATGAAGTGGATAGAATAGAGAGTAATGGTTTTAATTACACCTTGGACAGAAAATCAATGCCTTAAGCAGATGGTCTCATGGGAACTAAGTAATTAAAATCAACTTAAGGTGCATCAACACAGTAGAAATGACACAGTTTGACACAACTTTCAGTGATACAGGTGTGGCATCATGCTTGCCTCTTCCAAAATCTGGAGAATCAAACTGTCTGCAAGGTTTGTGGCATCGCAACTGTTACTGGGAAGTTGTGCAATAGCAACTCTGTGCTTTGACAATTTTGGAGTTTTCCTTGCCCCTATGCTTCTTTATGTTTTGCCTGGATGTTTTGATTACAAAGGAAACTTTACCTTAAGAATAACAGTGAAGGAATAGCTAATGTTCATGACTGAAACTTGATTGGAAGCATAAAACAGAGAAATAAACTGTGAGGGAAGAAGCATTAACAAAGTCCTTTGAATTCTAAAGAGCAGAAAAGTTGACTGTCTATAGATGTGTTTCATAGAGCTGCAGATAAACCCTGGGACAATACATTAAATTCTTAGTTCTTTGCTCCTCAAAATTCATAGTGTACCAGAAAGAACCACTCAAGTACAATAGTTTAGCTAGGATTTTTATTATAGTTTCCTGTTTTGTTTTGTTTTTTTTCTACCGGAATACTTTGTTTAATGGAATAAATGTGGAGTTGCTTGGATAAGTACAGCCACTGTAATATCTTGGTTTTATGGATCTTTTTGTCGCACAGGGGGATTTTAATGTTATCATGCAAAGGAAAAAAGTTCAGTGTAGGGCCGGATGTTCTGTTTGAAGTAAGAGGAAGAAAAAGAAATTGACAGGTTTTCCTCATTGGGAAAATGTTTCAAATTCTGGGTGGACAGAGAGAGAGAGAAAAAAGATGAGTTCAGACTTCCTATACAATGGAAATGGTGTTCAAACAAATGAAGCAGTAAAAGAAACTATTTACATAGTTCATGGCTCAATCCTATCCTTGGAATTTTTGTCCAAGACTTTTTCAGAGGAGGTTTGCCATTTTGTTCTTTTGATGATGAGAGAGTGGGACTGGACTAAGACCATCCAGTGAAATTCCATGGCTGAGTGACTTTGGAGCTCGTGAGACTGGCCATTAAGGCGGCCTGAGAGCAGAGTTGGGGCATGGTGTCCACATGATAAACACCCTGACTCTGCCCCAATACAGGCTCCAAACGGTGTACGGCATCAAAATGTGGAAAGTAGAGAGTGGGCAGGCAGCATGTAGTTGCCACAGCCCCGATCCAGTCCTGAAAGCGGTTGAGCCCCTGAGTCTCCTTTCCCTTGTCCACGGCTGCCGATGAGAAAAACTGAGGTCTTTTCTCTTGCCAAAAAGGGTGCAAGAGAAAGAGATTTCCCACTCATCTCCCTCACATCTCAAGGGCAACAGTCAAAAGCAGGATCCTGACTGCGATTCCTTCTTATGCTTGAGTCGTTAATCTTGCTCCCTCCTATCTTCAATTCTCTTCTTTCTGATTCTAATTCTGCTTTTATTATAATTTTCAGCATATAAGTTAAGCAAGTGGGGTGATAGGTTGTAGCCTGGCCTGACCCCTTTGCCTATTGGGAACGATTCTGTTTCCCTAAATTCTGTTGTGATGGTGGCCTCTTGTTCTTGGTACAGATTCCTCATCAGGACTATCAGATGGACTGACACCCTCATGTTTTTGAGAGCATTCCATAGTTTTTCATGATCTATACAATTAAATGCTTTGCGTTAGTATATACGTATACTGGTTCCTTCTTGGAATACTTTGGTTTGGACCATTAGCATTTGAAGGTTTGTAATGGATGATAAAGATTATTGCTAGTGTCTGCATTAAAGTATAGCCTTTAGATGAGAAAAAGAGAAAGTGTGCCATGAAAACGCTTTTTTTTTTTTTTTTTTGCGTTTTAGGGGAGAAGAAGCGCCTTTAAAAAGGTGCTGGTTTTCCCAGCTTCTTTTTTAAAAACAGTGGAAAAGCGCAGCTGCATCTAAAGGCTGCAGTGCAGCTGCACAGTTAAAGGGGCCGCTGTATCTTTAAAGTGCCCATTTAAAGGCAGAGATACAGGTGCGGATCATAATGGATCGTGAGTTGGGAGCATGCGTGGTGTGGAGTTCAGTTCTAATTCAAACGCTCAATGCCCTGCAGGTGTAAAAGCTGGGGTTTAACTGCAAAGTTTTTTAAAGCTCCCATACCCTAGCTCCGGCCCTAATCCGAACCCTAGACATGCACAGTAGGGACTTTGGGATGCTGTAAATGTTATTCTACTGCGTATAAAATGTCAATTCATTCAGAAGATAAAGGGGTTCATTCATAATGCACCAGTGCAACTGCACAGTTTAAAAAAGCAGAGAAACAGCAGTGATAATTTGACAGATCTTCATAACTGTATAATTGTCTGTATGGTGTACCTGCGCAGCTGCACAGTTCCTAGCCAGCTGCCAGCAAACCTGCCCAGCTGCACAGTTCCCGGCCGGCTGCCAGCTGGGAACTGCACAGCTGCGCAGTTCACAGCCAGCAAGAAAAAAAAATTTAAAGGTTCACCGCAGCTAAAAGCCGTGTTCATTGCTGCTGGTGCAGCTGCTCCACCTGTGTTTGGAGCATCCTGATAGCTTCCAATGTAGCTGCTGAGCCACAGAGAAGACTTCAGATAAGTCGTTCCCACACCCCTCAGTCTAGCTGCCCTGTACCTTTTAAATGCACACCTGGGGCTTGCAGTGTAGGTGCAAAGTATTAAGGAAAAGGCAACTTCATGTCACACTTTCCTGCCAATCTAGAAAGCCCCCATGTGCTTAATTACATGAGCCTGGCTATCATGTCTATAGAATAGAAAGTTATAGCTATGTTAATCTGTAGAATCAGTATGTACAGAGATCCTGTAGACCTTTGAGACTAAGTGAAATAAAGTGGTTGGCAGCATGAGCTTTTGTAGACTTCAGTCAACTTCCTCAGATGCTTATACTGGAGTAGAAACCAGGGACAGACATATATATGCCACTGGCATGTGGAAATGTCACTTCAGTTTCAAAATTCTTTCTGTGTGGAAATGAAATAGTAAGTCAAGTTTTAACAATTTTCCTTTTGGTAGACAACATCATGTCTATAGAAACCTGCCTCTTTGTTTCCAGTTTCTGGACACTCATCTTCTAGCTACGACTAGAAAAGGGATTCCACCTCAACATTGGCAGAAACTTCCTGACAGTAAGGGCTGTTTGACAGTGGAACACACTGCCTTGGAGGGTGGTAGAGTTTCCTTCTTTGGTGGTCTTTAAACAGAGGCTGGATGGCCATTGGTCGGGATGATTTGGTTGGGAGTTCCTGCATGGCAGGGGGTTGGAGTAGATGGCCCTTCTGGTCTCTTCCAACTCTGGTTCTATGATTCTATGCCTACCTTTTTGATGGTTATGGAAACACGGCTGTCTTGCAAAATTCAGTTTCATAATAAATGTTCTTATCACACTTTTCACTTATATAACCTAAATGGGTGGATGGTATATGATCTCTGTCTCTCTCCAGGAAGAATCCAGAGAGGCCTCGGACAGCTCCTTCCTGTCCATCTGCTCCAGGAGCCAAGGTCTACTCTAGCTAGGACTTAGAACAGGATTGAACCTTTGGTCTCCATGTAGAAAATACAAATGGAGTGTCAAATGGATTCTTTGACATTGCTAAAGGAAACAGAAAACCAGGACAGGGAAGCTACATTTCGCTGAATCAATGAGCCACAATTTTGATTTTCAGCACCTTGTCTCGGTTTTATTTCAAATGCTGTGCATTTAAAAAGCAAGGTGTCTTATCCATCAGTGTGTGGTCACCCTCTTCAAGGTCTGCAGGAAGAAAATAAAATTTATTAGGAGTTTTGCTGCCAAGAATCAAATACAGTATATATAATATACGCATAACATTTTTTTTAACCATAAGTTACGAAAGAAAGGAAGTGCCAAAAGTTGGTCTGGAAAGATAATGATTGATATTCTACATGCACTATTTAGTAACAGAAATACCAGAGTGATTCAGCCAAGTGGTGTCTAAAGCCTGATCCTCTGCCTCCGGAGCCTACTTTACCTGGTATTAAGCACCCAGAGAGAAGAGAGTCCATTTTACTGGCAACCAGGAGATGGAGGATGAGGTTTCCCCTCTACCCAAATCCATATACTTGAACCAGGGCCCTCTGACAGAAAGAGCTCTGTCAAAAAATGTCTCACAATACTACAGTTCCCAGAAACCCATAGCAATGACTCGTGGCAGTTAAAGTGGTTTCAAACAGGGTTATTTATGAAGAGTGAATGCAACCTAAGCAGAGGTTAATATGCTATTCCCTCATACAGTGTGGAAAATATTTTGATTGGCAGGAGGAAACGTATCCTGTCAGACTGTCCTGAAGTGTTGAGTCGGAGCACATGGGATGATGCCAAGTTACTGCAAAGGTTGCATCCTGCTGTGAGAAAGAGAATGATGACTCAAAGCCATCACAGTATAGAAGTGTGCCAGGAAATAGGTCACAGGTGGATTGTGGATTTTGGATTGAGTGGATTGTGGTCATGGCTTGTGGATCGTTATGTATTTTGGAGCTTTATGCTCAGTTACAGCAGATGGCAAAGCTGACACAAGTCGGTGAGGCGAGTTTGTAAATAATTGTATGTACTGCACCTCGAGAGAAGGAACTTCCAAGGATGTGGAAGGTATCACCTGTGTCTGTTAGGTTATTTGTTTAAGTGTGGAATGTGTTCAGTGCATGGACTGCTGCATCTGAGTGTGTGAATTCGGATCATGCTGTAAGTTGGCATCTGATGTGGGCCAAAGATTGATTGATTGATTATTTATTTATTTATTTATTTTTTATGGCTTTTCTTCTTGCAAATTCAGAGGCTACAGGGTATTGTAGGAAGAGTTTCAGTTAGTTGCTGTGTTGTTTCTGGATTACAGAATCCTGGAACAGAGGTTGGGAAGAATTCTTCATGGTACTACATTAGAGAGAGATCACAGTGGATTCATTTGTCATAGGATTTAGATCTCAGCGTATATTCTCCTACAAGGACATTGATTCAGCTCCAGGATATGCCTCCCTCCCCCACCCTCTCACCACACACATGTATATGGAAAGAAGGCTGTACAGTTCTCTAAAATTCAGGTATTAAAATTAGCTTTTTGAGTGGTTTTCTGTTTGTTTTTTGTTTTTGTTTTTATTTGGCTTTGTTGTTTTTCAAAGAGTTACACAAACATTTCCTTTCAAAAAGTCATGAAGCTCTGGTTCCATCTGTTTAAACATGTAAGGACACTTACGGTACACAACAAGTGGTGAACTGGTGGTTGATTCGGTCACAATCTCCTTTTGGTTCCATATTTGGCGGGCAATTATCATCAAGAGTACAAATACCTTTGATCGTCTTGCACATACTTGTCGAAGATATAATCATTTCGACACAGGCATCTCCTAGAGAACATAAAAACTGTTCAAGTAAGATATTTTGGCATTCCATGAGCTTCCAATGATATTTTCTATGATGATACCATGGTCGGGACTATTTTTTTTTTAACCTTTAATCAATATTGTGTCTCCTCCCCCCATGTCTATAGGTTAGGTCGATACAACATATGGCTCATGTGTTTGTAACATGTGTCCGGTACAAGAATCTACAGTATGGAAGAAATCAATTTTGACATGACTTTATCTGCCGTGGTGCAATGGTATTTAATTTTGGCATCTGTAGCTTGAAGAAGAAGCAAACCTATCTCACAAAAAAGGTGAAATATCTCACAAAACTACAAATACTAGTATTCTATAGCATTGAGTCATAGCATTTGAAGTGATGTTAAAACTGCTTTATTTCTGCAGTGCAGACGCAGGACTCTTTCACACGGGAGAAATTTCTCCCAACTTCGAATGGAGCCAATGCAGATTCATGTAAATTAGCTAGTTTAGTGAATCCACATGAACCCCTGTTCCGTTCGGAAGGCATTCGAATTTACTTCCCATTACCCGAAAATAACCCCTCCTGCCCGAATTTGCATGCAAAGAGTTAATTCGCAATAACGCAAAACCCATGATTGCATTCGAATTGGCTTCCCTCTTGCCCGAATTTGCGTGCGAAGAGTTAATTCGCAATAACATAAAACCCATGATTGCATTCGAATTCACCTTAAATTATACTTCCAATTTAGCCCCGTATGAAAGAGTACACATACATATCCACAGAAAGCATAAAAAAACCACCAATGTATTCTTATTTCTGTTTCAGTACCACAGAACCTTTAATTTCAATATAAAACTGTTTACTCTGAAATCTATACAGCTTATTTGGATCCCCCCCCCTTTCAACAGAGGTTCCGTATTGTGAGAACAAGATGGTGTCAAGGTAGAGAGGGTAAGCAATCTATAAATGGAGCTGGAAAAATAAAAGATGTACAAAAGATGGGGAAGTAGAAGAGAGAACTAGGAGAGGAAGGAAGAGAGAGATGTAGAGAGAATAGAGAGTAATAGTCTTTATTAAACCTTGAAAGGGGAAACGATGGGGTGGTACGGAGTGCCCAAAGGGGTGGTCTGGTGCTCACTTTTTTGCAAAGCAACTTCACCACAGCAGCTAGACGGCAAAATGAAGGTGCACAGCAAAAAAGGAGTAGGATTTTTTGCACCACAGTTGCAGCGCGAATGAGGGAAAAGGCGACATTGGGCACCTTTCCATTGCTGCAACTCTGGAGCTGCATCTAGGAGCTGCACAGTTGCAGCAGTGCCATTATGCTCACCGTCTAAACAGTGTTATGTAATGGTGCCAACATCAAGTCCTTGCCCCCACGCCTCCCCCATGCTGACGATTCCAGCCAGACTATATAGCCCCTAAATAATTAAAATTAACTTAAGATTTTTGACTTTTTTAGACTTAGGTTTAAAATAGCTGATCCCCATGTTGCCTCTTCCGACATCTGGACACTGAAATTGTTTACAAGGCAAGTGAGGAATTTGTGGCATCACAACTGTTACCAGGAGGTGTACAAAAGCAACTCTGAGCTTTGAGAATTTAGGGTTTCCAGTGCCACTGCTCTATGTATCATTATGTTTAGCCTGAATTACAATTACAAAGTAAGCCTTACAAAGTTTCAATGACAAAGGATGCCTTACCTGAAGAAAGCAAGAAGGCGAATAAAAGAATAAGAGTGATGGAGCAGTTTGTCTTCATGACTGAAACTTGACTTGAATCACAAGTCAGAGAGATAAATTCATAGAGAAGAAGAACTATCAAATTCCTTTGGCCTCTGAAAAGCAGAAATTTTGACTATTTATAGATGCCTATGACATAGTTACAGGAAAATCATGTGCATAAATGCTCCTGGGACAATACATTAAATTGTTAGCTCATTGCTCCTCAAGAGTCATAGTGTACCAGAAAAAAGCACTTAGGTAAAATAGGTTACCTTGCAGATATTCAAGCTTCAGTGAATTAGAATTAGGATTTTTATTATTGTTTCCTTTTCCCACTTCTGGAATCCTTTACTTAATGAAATAAAAGAGCATTGCTAGAATAAGTACAACCACTGTGGTAATTTAGTTGTATGCATCTTTTTATTACACAGGCAATGGTTTTCAAACAAATAAAGCAGTTAAGGAAACTATTTACATAGTTTACACTTCAATCCTATCCAAGGATTTTCTTGTCATAGATTTATTCATAGGAGGCTCACCATTGTGTTCTTCTGATGGTGAAAGAGTGTGACTGGGCCAAGAACATTCACTGAATTTCCATGGCTGAGTGATTTTGTCTCTTTTCACTCTTCCACTGATGCTGCTGAGAATGATGGAGGTCTTTTCTCCTTCCAAAAAGGGTGCAGGAGAAAGAGATTTCCCACCCATCTCCCTTACATCTCCAGTGCAATAATCAGAAGCACGGCTCCGATTGCAATTCCTTGTCACACTGGAGTGTGTGTGAAAACTCCAATGTGCTTTTCACTTTGAGAGAGTATTCCACTGTCAAAAAGTTCTTACTGTCAGGAAGTTCCTCTTAAAGTTCAGGTGAAATCTCTTTTCCTTTAGCTTGCATCCATTGCCCCATATCCTGTTTTCTGGAGCAGAAAGAATCTTTCCCCTTCCTCAACATGTTGTTGTGGTTGTTAGCTGCCATTGAGTGGCTTCCGACTCATGGCAATCCTTTGGATGAGACATCTCCAAGAATCCCTTTCTTCCACTGCCTTGCCCAGATCCTGCAAGCCTTTGTCCACCTGATCGAGTCTATCCACCTGGTTTGTGGTCTTCCACACTTTCTCATACCCTCTATCTTTCTGAGTATTATTGTTTTGTATAATGCTCTGTGCTTTCTCATTATGTGACCAAAGCATGATATTCTAAGATTTGTCATCTTAACTTCCAACAGAAGATCTTTTCTGTTCAAGAACCTATTTGTTTGTCTTCTTAGATGTCCACGGGATCCTAACTACTCTTCTCCACATTTTGAATTAGTTGAATTAGATGATTTTCTTTCGATCTTCTGCCTTCGCTGTTCAGCTCTCACATCCGTACATGGCAATTGGGAATACTATGTTTTGTATGATTTTGAACTTATTGATTACATGGGCCTGATCTAGATTGGCAAAAAGAGGTGTGTTCATGGCTGCATGAAAGTGTAGCCTTTAGATGAGAAAAAGGGAAAGTGTACCTTGAAAACACTTTTTTTGTGTGTTTTAGGGAAGAAGAAGCGCCTTTAAAAAGGTGCTGCTTTTCCAAGCTTCTTTTTTAAAAACGGCGAAACAGCACAGCTGCATCTAAAGGCTGTGGTGTAGCTGCTAAGCATTAAGGAAAAGGCAACTTCATGTCACACTTTCCTCCCAATCTAGAAAGCTCCTTGTATTTCTTTGCTCTTCATATGTCTATGACATAGTTCCAGGTAAATCATGTGCATACATGCTTCTGAGACAGTACATTAAATTTTTATCTCATTGCTCCCCAAGTTTCATAGTGTACCAGAAAGAAGCACTCAAGTACAATAGGTTACCTTGCAGATATTCAAGCTTCATTGAATTAGAAATTGGACTTTTATTATTGTTTCCTGTTCTCATTTCTGAAAGACTTTATGTAATGGAATAAATATAAAGTTGCTTGAATAAGTACAACCACTGTAATAATTTGGTTTTATGCATCTTTTTGTCCAAACAAATAAAGCAATGAAGCAACCTATTTACACAGTTTACAATTCAATCATATCCTGGGGTTTTCTTGTTCTAGATTTCTTCAGAGGAGGTTTGCCACTGTGTTCTTCTGAGGATGAGAGAGAGTGACTGGGCCAAGAACAGCCACTGAATTTCCATGGTTGGGTGAATTTATCAGCTTTCCTTCTTCCACTGATGCTACAAAAATGATGCAGGTTTTTTCTCCTTCTGAAAAGGGTGCAGGAGAAAAACATTTCCCACCCACCTCCCTTACCTCTCCAGTGCAACAATCATAAGCAGGATCCCATCTGTGATTCCTTCTCACACTGAAGAGCGTGAAAACTTCAATATGCTGTGCCCTTTGAAAGTGTGTCCCAATATCAAACAGCTCTTACTGTCAGGAAGTGCCTCCATATATATATATATATATATATATATATATATATATATATGATCAATTTTGACAAGGAAAAAATTGACAATTACATAAGCGAGAAAAGACACACTTAAAAAGTAAGAGAAAAAAAGATATAACGTAACCAATTAATAAATTCCTCATCTATTGATAGAAACTTGCTACATCTTTCAAATTAGTATGAGTTTGCTCTGGATCTTCTTCTTAAACTCTAGTGTGATCTAAAATATTTTTACTTTTCTTTTTAAAAATCTCTCTTCTTACTTTCATGCATCCATTCATACCTTCATACAATAATACATTACTCCATTTATAAATTGGATCATGAAAGAAAACATCAAACATATAACATACAACAAAAACTTCCTGTCTTACGATACTAATTATTCGGCAATCTATCCTTTGTAATCCTGTCTTCATCATTGTTGCTAAGTACATGACATATCATTACAAATTCTTTCTGATTATTTATTTATTTAATATTCTTTCTGTATAATTGTTTATTTTATATTATCCTTATTGATTATTCTACTTTTGCGACATAAGTTCTTTTCCATTTTTATCCCATAAATTCTGATTCATTTTAATTCTTTAATCAATTAAGAAACCATATGTTGGTTTCTTAATTGATTAGAGTTAAAATTAATCTGAATGCATGGGAGATTTGACAGAAATGGAAAAGAAATCGCTTTTCAGCCTTTTGGCTAAGATCAAAGGAAGTGTCTCCTAATCTTCAAGTGGAATCTCTTTTCCTGGAGCTTGCATCCGTTGCTCTGTCCTCAATATGTTGGGGTGGTTATTAGCTACTCTCTATTCAGATCCGAGTCATGGAGATCCTTTGAATGAGACATCTCTAAATATCCCTATCTCCCACTGCCTTGCCCAGATCCCACAATCCCTTGCCCGATCAAGAATGTCCATATGATTTCTGGCCTATTTCTCTTTCCTCTATCCTCTACCTTTCCGGGTATTATTATATTTTCCAGTGATCTGTGCTCTCTAATTCTGTGACCACAATACAATATTCTCAACTTAATCATCTTATCTTCAAAGGAGAGGTCTGATCTGTTCAAGAACCTATTTGTTTGTTTTCTTGGCTGTCCATGGTATTCTAAGGACTCTTCTCCAGCATCACATTTTGAATGAGTGGATTTTTTTTCTGTCTGTGTCCTTCACTCTCCAGTTCCCACTTCTGTACATAGTAATTGGGAATACAATGGCCTGGATGAATCTAATTTTAGTGGCAAATTGTATGTCTTTGCTCTTCAGTATCTTTTCCACTTTGTTCATAGCTGTGCTTCCCACTCCTACGGGCTTTCTAGATTGGCAGGAAAGTGTGACATGAAGCTGCCTTTTCCTTAATGCTTAGCAGCTACACCACAGCCTTTAGATGCAGCTGCGCTGTTTTGCCGTTTTAAAAAAAGAAGATGGTAAAAGCAGCACCTTTTTAAATGTGCTTCTTCTCCCCTAAAATGAAAAGAAAAAAGAAAAAGAAAGAAAAAAAAAGCGTTTTCATGGCTATACTTTACTGCAGCCATGAACACACCTCTTTTTGCCAATCTAGATCAGGCCCTAGTCTTTTTGACTGCAGTCTCTATTCTGATCAATGTTTGATCCAAGGGGCCCCTTTTCCTTTCTGGCGCTCCATTTTGGGCCGGGAAAAGGCTGGGTTGGGGCCGTAGTGTGCTGTTGCCAAGGCCCCAACCAGGCAAGAAAAGGGGCAGCGGTAAGTCTCTCCTCTCCTGCTGCCTGTTTTGCCCTTTATTAGTTGCTTTTTGTTTTATAGACAAAGAAATGTTCTATTTTGAAATAATGGACAAGCATATCTCAGTTAATACAATACAACATATGATAAAGAAGTTGCTTTTTAACTTTTTAATCTTTTTTCCTTTCCTCCTTTTACATGTATCATCCATTTTGGTAGGTTGGTGATGGAAGACTAAAGAAACATAGGAGGTTATCATACCTGATAACCGGAAGACAAAAAGGAACAGAGATGGAGCAGATCAACCTCCATTGGGAAAGAGTTCTAAAACTTAGGTGCAGCCACAACTCAGCCTGGAACCATAGTGGGATAGATATAAAGAAGTGGCCTAATAGGGTTATATGCCACCCTCCCTCCTCTCACCTGCTTCCCTCATCTGTCCCCTAACCAACCTGACAGATTCAATTTGGTGCCACCCAGAAATGACTGCTGTGGAATTGGCAACCATTCAAGTGAGGCAGTGAAGGGGAGGGAGGGACAGGGCGGGCTTTAGGTTCAGGCTTTCCTTTTACGCAGACCAGCGGGGAGGCGACTGGACGCATGAATCTGCTACCCTTGCCATATTCCGCATTGCCCAGGTTCCCTTGGCAAAGGAAGCCGGGGCAATGGGAAGACTGCCATGATTGAGGGTCCATCATCTACTCCACATTTCCTACTCCCGAGCCTCCCTTAATGTGGACAGCAATGGTAGGAGTGAGGCCAGCAAAAGTATTTGTCCACCCTCATGTGACAGCAGTTGCTGAATAGGTCCGGCCCAAAAAGGACAATACACAGAATTGAAAGAAAAAGAGGCCACAACTTTATTAACAACTCCAAACAAGAGCAGCAAAAACAGAAGGGTTGGCGTACAGCATAAGGTCTGGATCTGGACATCAGCAACCCCCTGGTTGGTTGATGTATTAGGTATGGTTGCTTGCAGCCTCAAGCATCGGGATGACGTAGGTGCCAAGCTCCGCCCTGTTTTGCACTTCGACAACTGCGCTGCTTAAACTCGAATTGCAAGGCATCCTAGCCACCGGGTGTTAACCGACTGTGGCCCCCGCAATGGCCACAGCAAACCGCTCCATACCCGGGTCCGAGGACTCCCGACCCAGTGCCAGTAGGCACTGGAAGCCCCTACCCCAGATCCAGGCCTATGCTGCCGCCCCCAACCAGTTGTGACAATCAACTCCCAGGCAGGGAGGGAGGGCGGGGAGCAAGCAGAAAAAAGGCGCCCGAACACGCCAAGCCTGGCCTGAAAAAGGCCAGCAAACCAATCAGGGCCCTGGGAGGGCAAAACCCCGCCCCTCCCAGGGCCAGAACCAATCAGGGGAGGCCTGACCAGCTAAGCAGGCCAATCAGGCGCCCCCTGTGAAGCGCCAAGGCTCAACTAATCAGGGGCAAGCCCGTGCTTGCCCCT
Source organism: Urosaurus nigricauda (assembly GCA_034509955.1). Taxonomy (NCBI): domain Eukaryota; kingdom Metazoa; phylum Chordata; class Lepidosauria; order Squamata; family Phrynosomatidae; genus Urosaurus; species Urosaurus nigricauda. The sequence goes on along the minus strand of JAOEGL010000001.1, from coordinate 371,867,262 downwards.
GATACAGCGCCGGTCCAGTAAGTCGAGCGGTGCCATTATTACAACCCACCACAATGTGTGGCATCCGCAACAGAGTATCATCTTTTTCTGTGGTGTCACCTGATTCAGTCAGTAAGCCTTCACCTTAAGGATTTAAGATTTGGAAAGGTTCATATGGGGAGATATAAGCTTTCAGATAGCATGGACCTAAGCTATATACATTTTCAGTCAGAGCATGAAAAACCACCAACGTATTCTTATTTCTGTTTTAGTTGCACAGACCATCCTTTAATTGCAATTTACAACTGAAATCCAGAGAGATGTGGATAGAATATAGAGTAATGGTGTTAATTACACCTTGGACAGGAAATCAATGCCTTAAGCAGATATCAGCAAGGTGAGAGGATGAGAAAGATGGACTCACGGGAACTAAGTAATTAAAATCAACTTAAGGTGCATCAACACAGTAGAAATGTCACAGTTTGACACACCTTTCAGTGATACAGGTGTGGCATCATGCTTGCCTCTTCCAAAATCTGGAGAATCAAACTGTCTGCAAGGTTTGTGGCATCGCAACTGTTACTGGGAAATTGTACAATAGCAACCCTGTGCTTTGACAATTTTGAAGTTTTCCTTGCCCCTATGCTTCTTTATGTTTTTCCTGATTGATTACAAAGGAAACCTTACCTAAAGGATAACAGTGAAGGAATAGCTAATGTTCATGACTGAAACTTGATTGGAAGCATAAACCAGAGAAATAAACTGTGAGGGAAGAACATTAACAAAGTCCTTTGAATTCTGAAGAGCAGAAAAGTTGACTGTCTATAGATGTGTTTCATAGAGCTGCAGATAAACCCTGGGACAATACATTAATTTCTTAGTTCTTTGCTCCTCAAAATTCATAGTGTACTAGAAAGAAGCACTCAAGTGCAATCGTTTAGCTATGATTTTTATTATGATTTCTTGTTTTGTTTTGTTTTTTCTACCGGAATACTTTGTTTAATGGAATAAATGTGGAGTTGCTTGGATAAGTACAGCCACTGTAATATCTTGGTTTTACGGATCTTTTTCTCGCACGGGGGGATTTTAATGTTATCATGCAAAGGAAACAAGTTCTGTGTAGGGCTGGGTGTTCTGTATGGAGTAAGAGGAAGACAAAGAAACGGGTAGGTTTTCCTCATTGGGAAAATGTTTCAAATTCTGGGTGGACAAAGAGAGAGAGAGAGAGAAAAAAAAGCTCAGCTCAGACTTCTTATATAATGAAATGGTGTTCAAACAAATGAAGCAGTAAAAGAAACTCTTTCCATAGTTCATGGTTCAATCCTATCCTAGTTTTTCCTGTCCAAGACTTTTTCAGAGGATGTTTGCCATTTTGTTCTTTTGATGATGAGAGCATGGGACTGGACTAAGAACATCCATTGAAATTCCATGGCTGAGTGACTTTGGAGCTCGTGAGACTGGCCATTAAGGCGGCCTGAGAGCAGAGTTGGGGCATGGTGTCCACATGATAAACACCCTGACTCTGCCCCAATACAGGCTCCAATCGGTGTACGGCATCAAAATGTGAAAAGTAAAGAGTGGGAGAGCAGCATCTAGTTGCCACAGCCCCGATCCAGTCCTGAAAGCAGGTGAGCCCCTGAGTCTCCTTTCACTTGTCCACGGCTGCCAATGAGAAAAACTGAGGTCTTTTCTCTTGCCACAAAGGGTGCAAGTGAAAGAGATTTCCCACCCATCTCCCTCACATCTCAAGGGCAACAGTCAAAAGCAGGATCCTGACTGTGATTCCTTCTTATGCTGGAGTCGTTAACCTTGCTCCCTCCTATCTTCAATTCTCTTTTTTCTGATTCTAATTCTGCTTTTATTATAATTTTCAGCATATAAGTTAAGCAAGTGGGGTGATAGGTTGTAGCCTGGCCTGACCCCTTTGCCTATCGGGAATGATTCTGTTTCCCTAAATTCTGTTGTGATGGTGGCCTCCTGTTCTTGGTACAGATTCCTCATCAGGACTATCAGATGTACTGACACCCTCATGTTTTTGAGAGCATTCCATAGTTTTTCATGATCTATACAATGAAATGATTAGCTTTAGTATATACGTATGCTGGTTCCTATTTGGAATGATTCTGTTTCCCTATTGGGAATGATTCTGTTTCCCTAAATTCTGTTGTGATGGTGGCCTCCTGTTCTTGGTACAGATTCCTCATCAGGACTATCAGATGTACTGACACCCTCATGTTTTTGAGAGCATTCCATAGTTTTTCATGATCTATACAATTAAATGCTTTGCATTAGTATATACATATGCTGGTTCCTTCTTGGAATACTTTGGTGTGGTCCATTAGCAATTGAAGGTTTGTAATGGATGATAAACTTATAAGATTTTCTCCCCCACTTTTGAAGATGGGGACAATGGGGACAGACTAAATGGATGAAAGTTGTTTGGGTCCTATTACCCCCTCCACTTTTCGAAGATGGGGACAACGTTTGCTCTCCTCCAGTCTGCTGGGATTTCTCCTGTTCTTCAAGAGATCTGAAAGATTATTGCTAGTGTCTCTGAGATGACATTTGCCAGTTCTTTTAATATACTTGGATGTAGTTCATCTTGTCCTGGAAACTTAAATTCATTTAGATTAACCAGGTATTCCTCTACTAGCTCTTTATTGATTCTATTCTGCATTTCCCCTGTTGTGTCCTCTGCTCCATTTTCCTCAGGTTGAGCACACATTTCCTTCATCCAAGTCTCAGTGAACCCTAGAAAGATCTACGAGTTTGGAAAACATGAAACAGAGAAAACAAGCATACAGCTGAGTGCAGGGAGGTTTTAAGAAAAGTCTATCATGTGCTTAATTACAGAAGCCTGACTATCATGTCTATAGAATTGAAAGATATAGCTATGTTAGTCTGTAGAATCAGTATGTAAAGAGATCTTGTAGGCCTTTGAGACTATTTGAAATAAAGTGGTTGGCAGCATGAGCTTTTGTAGACTTCAGTCAACTTCTTCAGATGCTTATACTGGAGTAGAAACCAGGGACAGACATATATATGCCATTGGTATGTGGAAATGTCAATTCAGTTTCAAAATTCTTTGTGTATGGAAATAAAATAGCAAGTCAAGTTTTAACAATGTTCCTTTTTGTGGACAACATCACGTCTATAGAAACCTGACTCTTTATTTCCAGTTTCTGGACACTCATCTTCTAGCTACGATTAGAAAAGAGATTCCACCTCAACATTAGGAAAAACTTCCTGACATTAAGGACTGTTCGACAGTGGAACACCCTCCCTCGGAGAGTGGTGGAGTCTCCTTCTTTGGAGGTCTTTAAACAGAGGCTGGATGGCCATCTGTCAGTGATGATTTGGTTGGGAGTTCCTGCATGGCAGGGGTTGGACTGAATGGCCCTTGTGGTCTCTTCCAACTCTATGGTTCTATGATTCTATGCCTACCTTTTGGATGGTTACGGAAACAAGGCAGTCTTGCAAAACTCAGTTTCATAATAAAAGTTGTTATCACACCTATCACTTATATAACCTAAATGGGTTAATGGTATATGAAATGTTGCTCAGATCTCTGTCTCTCTCCAGGAAGAATCCAAGGGACCCAATCCACTTGCGTCCAGAGAGTCCTCAGACAGCTCCTTCCTGTCTATCTGCTCCAGGGGCCAAGGTCTACTCTAGCTGGGACTTAGAACTGGATTGAACCTTTGGTCTCCATGTAGAAAATACAAATGGCGTGTCAAATGGATCCTTTGACATTGCTAAAGGAAACAGAAATCCAGGACAGGGAAGCTACATTTCACTGAATCATTGAGCAACAATTTTGATCTTCAGCACCTTGTCTAGTCTTTATTTCAAATGTTGTACATTTAAAAAGCAAGGTGTCTTATCCATCAATGTGTGGTCATCCTCTTCTAGGTCTGCAGGAAGAAAATAAAATTTATTAGGAGTTTTGCTGCCAAGAATCAAATATATGTAATACACGCCTAACATTTTTTTTAACCATAAGTTACGAAAGAAAGGAAGCCTCAAAAGGTGCTCTGGAAAGATAATGATTGATATTCTACAGGCACTATTTAATAACAGAAATACCAGAGTGATTTAGCCAAGTGGTGTCTGAAGCCTGATCCTCTGCCTCCGGAGCCTACTTTACCTAGTATCAGCCACCCAGAGAGAAGAGAGTCCATTTTACTGGCAACCAGGACACGGAGGATGAGGTTTCCCCTCTACCCAGATCCATATACTTGAACCAGGGCCCTCTGACAGAAAGAGCTCTGTCATAAAATGTCTCACAATACTACAGTTCCCAGAATCCCATAGCATTGACTCATGGCAGTTAAACTGGTTTCAAATAGGGTTATTTCTGAAGAGTGAATGCAACCTAAGCAGAGGTTAATATGCTATTCCCTCATACAGTGTGGAAAATATTTTGATTGGCAGGAGGAAATGTATCCTGTGAGACTGTCCTGAAGTGCCGAGTCGGAGCACATGGGATGATGCCAAGTTACTGCTAAGGTTGCATCCTGCTGTGAGAAAGAGAATGATGACTCAAAGCCATAACAGTATAGAAGTGTGCCAGGAAATAGATCACACGTGGATTGTGCATTTTGGATTGAGTGGATTGTGGTCATGGCTTGTGGATCGTTATGTATTTTGGAGCTGTATGCTGAGTTACAGCAGATGGTAAAGCTGACACAAGTTGGTGAGGCGAGCTTTTAAATACAGTGGTCCCCCGGATTACGAAGGTAATCCGTTCCGGATTACCTTTTGTAACCCGGAAGTCTTCGTTTCCTGGGGGACCACTATTTTAGCCAGACCGCGCGGCCATTTAAACGGGCCGCGCGGCTTTTTTTTTCCGTATCCCGGGGGATCCTTCGGATCCCGGGGGATACAATGGCAGTCCCGCCGCCTTCAGATCCCGGGGTTTTCGTACCCCGGGGGATTCGTAAGGTGGGGCACCACTGTAATTGTATGTACTGTAACTCGAGAGAAGGAACTTCCAAGGATGTGGAAGGTATCACCTGTGTCTGTTAGGTTATTTGTTTAAGTGTGGAATGTGTTCAGTGCATGCACTGCTGCATCTGAATGTGTGAATTCGGATCATGCTGTAAGTTGGCATCTGATGTGGGCCAAAGATTGATTGATTATTTATTTATTTATTTGTGGCTTTTCTTCTTGCAAATTCAGAGGCTACAGGGTATTGTAGGAAGAGTTTCAGTTAGTTGCTGTGTTGTTTCTGGATTACAGAATCCTGGAACAGAGGTTGGGAAGAATTCTTCATGGTACTACATTAGAGAGAGATCACAGTGGATTCATTTGTCATAGGATTTAGATCGCAGTGTATATTCTCCTACAAGGACATTGATACAGCTCCAGGATATGCTGTTCACAGCAATGATTAAGGTCTTACTGTGTCTTCAGTGTTGCTTACTCAGATTAATTTCCATAGGTTGCTTTACTCCATCTATATAATCCTTTGGAATCTACAGTTTTCCAAGGCATTTGGCATTATGTATTGATGTGTTTGCTAATATCACAACAATGGTATTATTCCATTCCTGTATTGTTAATTTCATCTATTACAGAGACTTCTTCTTATTCTTTTAGGATATCATTGTAATAGTAATTACCAGTGTAAGAGACCCACTCCATCGGTCCCTCGCTTAGCAGAGGAGGAGAGGAGGCACCAATGACTGCTCCTGGGGTGTTGGCCTGAGAGGCAGTTGTGGAAACTGTATTTGGCTCCTTGAACTTTGATCTGTTATAATTGTTTATTTTTTTACTGTGCTAAACTGTGTTTTGCAATGTTCATTATGTTATATTGACTATGGTTTTCGACATATTGTAATTGTTATTTTTATGGTTTTTCTACTAGGTATTATGTTAGGTTCATGTTTAATTTGCTTAATATTATTTTGATGTGGATTTCTTCTAATGGGCTGAGCAAGGATATTCTATGAACTTTATTAGACTTGCATTGCTCTTATGTCTTTCTTTATTTTCAACTGTATTTATATTGCTTATTTTTATTGTTTGCTTTCATATGGCTGCGGGGCTGGGAAGAGATTGGATTGTTTTTTACTGTATTTTGTATTGTACTTGCACTGTTGTTAGCTACACGGATACCTCATTGATTTGGCGGGATACAAATTTATTTATTTATTTATTATTTGTTCATAACTATATCATTAACTGTTATCTGTGAAATTCTTCTGTCGTGTATACTTGTACTGAAAAACCACAGGGTTTAAAATTTATTTTAATTAGAATTATTGTATTAGTATCTTATTACTGAAAATTGTTTTCATTAAAACGCTATTTCCTATCAATGAGGAGCAGATGGTTCAAGGAAAAAATATCAAAAGTTGTCAATGAGAATATTTTGCTGATGAAATCCAATCTTTCTTTTCTGTTTTCTTTCTACAAAAATGAAATGAGAAGCTAAATGTTGGAAAGGCAATGTCAAATCCATCCCATTTCTAGCTGAGGAGTTATTTCTGGAAATGCTCTCTCCAGTTATGATATATGAAATGGAGATAAGAAAATCTAAATTCTCATTCCATTTGAATTCCTTCTACAGCAAAGAAGGAACATATTAGGCTAACATTATTTCTGTAACTTGATGGCCCTTGTGATCTCTTGCAACCTTGTGATTCTGTGATTCGGCTTCCCAGCAGACTGATGGTGTGGCATTAAAACAGCAGCCCCCCCCCCCCAGTCTACAGGGAAGCGGCTAACTGCATGTGTGACAGATCCACATTGTTTTGTGGCTCAGCATTTACCCATGCTGCACCGAAGAAATGCTGATAACTCTCTCTGGCAGCAAAGGTGGCATTTCCCAGTGCAACAAGCAGCAGCATTCTGTAACTCTTTTTTGGACTGGAAAAAGGCTGGGTTGGGTGTGTGGCGTGCCCCTTATTTGTTAATTTTTGCTTTACATATAGAGTAATGTTCCATTTGAAATTAATCTATAAGCATACCTCAGTTAATAGGACATGTGACAAAGAAACTTCTTTTTGTCTTTTTTATCTTTTCCCCTTTCCTCTCTTTATCTGCACAGTTTTTAGTATCATCAATGTTGGGAGGTTGTTGATAGAAGGCTAAAGAAACACAGGGGACAAGAGAAGGTTGGGATCACTTCCCCTTCCTTAACCTGTTTGTACAGCAGTCACACAAAAGCCTTTCAGACTGTAGCAGTGATCCTGTCAAACATCACCCCTCTCATTGAAGTGGAATTGTTTTAATGCAAAACCCCATTTATACAAAATGACCGTTCAATTCCACTTCAATGACAGGACAATGACAGGATCAGCGACACCTCTTATGAAAGGTTTTCACAGGATTACTGTCACTGTCACATTCTGGATGGGACAATGTCCAGATAATCACAATGTCATGTGAATGTCTTTCCTGTGATAGGAAGAGGGATGGGACAGGGATATTCCATCCCATGTCTGATAATCTCCACAGCCTTGCAGTGTCAGGTTGAGATGAGATATTTTTAATTTGGTTACTAATCATGATTTTTTCTTTATTATTGATAATATTAAGGATTGGTTTTTTTTAAAAAAAAAATACAAGCCCCCCCCCCTTCGCCAGCAAAGCTATTGAAGAGGACTTTGTCTCAATGTTTCATGTCATACTTAAAAATCCAAAAGCCTCCCTTCCCCACCCTCTCTCCACAAACGTATATGGAAAGAAGGCTGTACAGTTCTCTAACATTCAGCTATTAAAATTTGCTTTTTGAGTGGGGTTTTGTTTTTGTTTTTTTAATTTGGGTTTGTTTGTTGTTTTTCAAAGAATTATACAAACATTTCCTTTCAAAAAGTAACAAAGCTCTGGTTCCATCTGTTTAAACATGTAAGGACACTTACAGTGCACAACAAGTGGACGGCTTTTGGTCGATTGGGTCACAATTTCCTTTCGATTCCATACTTGGCGGGCAATTCATGTCATGAGTACAAATGCCTTGGATCATCTTGCACACACGTGTAGATAATCCACCTGGAAGACAGGCATCTCCTAGAGAACATAAAAGCGGTTCAAGTAAGATATTTTGGCATTCCATGAGCTTCCAATGATATTTTCGATGATGAAACCATGGTCGGGACTATTTTTTGAACCTTTAATCAATATTATGACCCCTCCCCCCATGTCTATAGGTTAGGTGGATACAACATATGGCTCATGTGTTTGTAACATGTATCTGGTACAAGAATCTACAGTATGGAAGAAATCAATTTTGAATTGACTTTATCTGCCATGGTGCAATGGTATTTAATTCTGGGATCTGTAGCCTGAAGAAGAAGCAAAGCTATCTCACAAAAAAGATGAAATATCTCACAATACTCTAAATACTAGTATTCCATAGCATTGAGTCATAGCATTTGAAGTGATGTTAAAACTGCTTTATTTCTGCAGTGCAGACACAGTCTATGATGCCTCTTCCAGGATGATACCACCCTGGTATTTCTGAAGGTTTCAGATGGAAAAAGAAAAAAATGAAGAGTGTGGCAGGAGACACCTTGAAACCCAAATCTGGGATGAGCCTTCTACGCAAGCCATGTAGAGACTGTTTACCTTCCTTACAAGATGAACAGCCCTTCCAGGACGTTTCCAAGGATAATCATGGAAAGCAGTCCTGTTTTCCCTCTGCTCTCAGTGGGCTAGTTTTAAAGAATTCAAAATAAAAACAATTAAAATATTTACAATTTAAATCCATGCCCAAACCAGCATAATTTAATGCAGATAATTCGCCCCTTAAAATCAAGAAGATTTTTGTCTGAAGACAAAAAGGGAACAGACATGGAGCAGATCAATCTCCATAGGGAAAGAGTTCTAAAGCTTAGGCGCTGCCACAGATAACTCTATTTCACATCCTTATCAAGTCTGCCTGCAAGCCTAGTGGTCTGGAGACAAAGTGGTGGCATAACAGAGTTGTATGCCTCCCTCCCTTTTCTCAAATGCTTCTCTCACTTGTCCCCTCCCTGCCTTGTCAGATAGCACCTGGTGCCACCCAGAAAGGACTCCTGTGGAATTGGCAGCTGGTCAATTGAGTCAGTTAAGGGGAGCAAAGGACAGGGTGGTCTTCATGTTCAGGCTTCCCTCCTACCCAGGGCACCGGGGGAGGCCAGTGAAAGTGTGAATTTGCCATCCTTGCCACATTCTGCACTGCCTTGGCTCCCTTGGCAAAGGAAGCCAGGGTCGTGGGAAGACTGCCCTGAGTGAGTGTCCATCATCCAGTCCACTTTTCCCACTGCCGTGGCTCCTTTCATGTAGAGAGCCACAGTATGAGGGAGGCCAGCAAAATTGTGTGTCCACCCTCACGTGGCACCCCTCACAATGGGTAGAGGCCCTGACAGAATATCATCTCTTCCCGTGATGGTCACAGCACTTCCCACACCCCTTAAGCCTTCCCCTCAAGGATTTAAGACTTATGCAGGATCATATGGAGAGATACAGGCTTTCAGATAACATGGAAGTAAGACATATACATATCCACAGAAAGCATAAAAAACCACCAATGTATTCTTATTTCTGTTTCAGTACCACAGAGCCTTTAATTCCAATATAAAACTGTTTACTCTGAAATCTATACAGCTTATTTGGATCCCCCCCCTTTCAACAGAGGTTCCGTATTGTGAGAACAAGATGGTGTCAAGGTAGAGAGGGTAAGCAATCTATAAATGGAGATTGGAAAGACAAGAGATGTGAAAAAGATGTGAAAGTAGAAGAGAGAACTAGGAGAGGAAGGAAGAGAGAGATGTAGAGAGAATAGAGAGTAATAGTCTTTAATAAACCTTGAAAGGGGAAACGATGTGGTGGTACGGACTGCCCAAAAGGGGTGGTCTGGTGCTCACTTTTTTGCAACGTAACTTCACCACAGCAGCCAGATGCCACAGTGAAGGTGCACAGCAAAAAAGGAGTAGGATTTTTTGCACCACAGTTGCAGCGTGAATAAGGGAAAAGGCACCATTGGGCACCTTTCCATTGCTGCAACTCTGGAGCTGCATCTAGGAGCTGCACAGTTGCAGCAGTGCCATTACGCTCACCGTCTAAACAGTGTTATGTAACGGCTCCCGAACCATTCCGTAGTAGGGTTTGGGAGCGTGCCAGGAACCTCTTACTGCCATTTGTATTGGGCCAAAGTCTTGAGCAGATGTGAACAATGCGAGTAAATGAGGAACATGGTCTGAAGGAAACTAAGGGGCAAAATGGACGGCTGTAAAATGGTGGCTTGATGCTGCCCCTTTTAGAGCCCGTTCAGGGCTGCAGCAACCACACACTGTGGGCCCAATCCAGCACTTTGCCTGCTCCTAAAGAAATGGAGAAATGCTGATCCTTTCAGAACTGGGGGGAAAAGTTACCTTTGCTGATGCCACAGCACTTTTCTGTGATCTTTTCAGCATGCAGTGTATAAACGTCCGAATTCCTTACCCCCATGCCTCCTCCACGCTGATGCTTCGACCCAGACTATATAGCCCCTAAATAATTAAAATTAACTTAAAATTTTTGACTTTTTAAGACTTAGGTTTAAAATAGCTGATCCCCATGTTGCCTGTTCCGACATCTGGACAGTGAAACTGGTTCCAAGGCAAGTGAGGAATTTGTGGCATCACAACTGTTACCAGGAGGTTGTACAATAGCAAATATGAACTTTGTGAATTTAGGTTTCCAGTTCCACTGCTCTAGTTATCATTATGTTTAGCCTGAATTACAATTACAAAGTAAGCCTTACAAAGTTTCAATGACAAAGGATGCCTTACCTGAAGAAAGCAAGAAGGCGAATAAAATAATAAGAGTGATGGAGCAGTTTATCTTCATGACTGAAACTTGACTTGAATCACAAGTCAGAGAGATAAACTCATAGAGAAGAAGAACTATCAAATACCTTTGGTCTCTGAAGAGCAGAAAGTTTGACTAATTATAGATGCCTATGACATAGTTACAGGAAAATCATGTGCATAAATGCTCCTGGGACAATACATTAAATTGTTAGCTCATTGCTCCTCAAGAGTCATAGTGTACCAGAAAGAAGCACTTAGGTAAAATAGGTTACTTTGCAGATATTCAAGCTTCACTGAATTAGAATTAGGACTTTTATTATTGTTTCCTTTTCCCATTTCTGGAATCCTTTACTAAATGAAATAAAGGAAGCGTTGCTAGAATAAGTACAACCACTGTGGTAATTTAGTTTTATGCATCTTTTTGTTACACAGGCAATGGTTTTCACACAAATAAAGCAGTTAAGGAAACTATTTAAATAGTTTAGACTTCACTCCTATCCTAGGGTTTTCTTGTCCTAGATTTATTCAGAGGAGGTTTGCCACTGTGTTCTTCTGATGATGAAAGAGTGTGACTGGGCCTAGAATATCCACTGAATTTCCATGGCTGAGTGATTTTGTCTCCTTTCACTCTTCCTCTGATGATGCCGAGAATGATGGAGGTCTTTTCTCCTTTTCTCCTTCTCACCTAAGGTTCTGCAATTAGGTAGGAAAAATGAAATGCACAGATATAAAATGAGGGACTCCTGGCTGAATGAGACCACATGCAAAAGGGATCTAGGAGTCCAAGTAGGCCATAGTTGAACATGAGTCAACATTGCGATGCGGCAGCTAAAAAGGCCAATGCAATTTTAGGCTGCATCAATAGAAGTATAGTGTCTAGATCAAGGGAAATAATAGTGCCACTCTATTCTGCTTTGGTCAGGCCCCACCTGGAATATTGTGTCCAGTTCTGTGCACCACAATTCAAAAAAGATGTGGAGAAACTGGAGCGTGGCCAAAGAAGGGCAACTAAGATGGTGAAGGGTCTGTAAACCATGCCCTATGAGGAATGCCTTAGGGAACTGGGGATGTTTAGCCTGGAAAAGAGAAGGTTAAGAGGTGATATTATAGCCCTGTTTAAGTACTTGAAGGGATGTCATATTGAGGAGGGAGCAAGCTTGTTTTCTGCTGCTCCAGAGACTAGAACGCGGAACAATGGATACATATTACCGGAAAAGAGATTCCACCTCAACATTAGGAGGAACTTCCTGACTGCAAAGGCTGTTCGACAGTGGAACACACTCCCTTGGAGTCTGGTGGGGGCTTTTTAGATTGGCAGGAAAGTTTGACATGAAGTTGCCTATTCCTTAATGCTTAGCAGCTACACTACAACCTTTAGATGCAGCTGCGCTGTTTCACCATTTAAAAAAAAATAAGCTGGGAAAAGCAGCACCTTTTTAAAGGCACTTCTTCTCCCCTAACCCCCCCCCCCAAGAAAAGCATTTTCATGGCACACTTTCCCTTTTTCTCATCTAAAGGCTACACTTTCATGCAGCCATGAACACACCTCTTTTTGCCAATCTAGATCAGTCCGTGGAGTCTCCTTTCTTAGAGGTCTTAATGCATAGGCTGGATGGCCATCTGTCAGGGATGCCTTGACTGGGAGTTCCTGCATCGCAGGGGGTTGGACTGGATGGCCCTTGTGGTCTCTTCCAACTCTATGATTCTATGATTCTATGATTCTATGATTCCTTCCAAAAAGCATGCAGGAGAGAGAGATTTCCCACCCATCTCCCTTACATCTCCAGTGCAATAATCAGAAGCACGGCTCCGATTGCAATTCCTTGTCACACTGGAGTGTGTGTGAAAACTGTCCGGAAGTTTCTCTTCAAGTTCAGGTGAAATCTCTTTTCCTGTAGCTTCCAACCTTTGCCCCATATCTTGTTTTCGAGAGCAGAAACAAACTTTCCCCTTCCTTAACATGTTGTTGTGGTTGTTAGCTGCTGTCGAGTCGGTTCCAACTCATGGCAATTCTTTGGATGAGACATCTCCAAGAATCCCTTTCTTCCACTGCCTTGCCCAGATCCTGCAAGCCCTTGTCCCCCTGATCTATCCACCTGGTTTGTGGTCTTCCACACTTTCTCATACCCTCTATCTTTCTGAGTATTATTATTTTTTTCTAGTGATCTGTACTTTTTCATTATGTGACGAAAGAATGATATTCTCAGCTTTGTCATCTTAGCTTCCAACAGAAGATCTTTTTTGTTCAATAACCTATTTGTTTGTCTTCTTGGATGTCCACGGGATCCTAACTACTCTTCTCCACAATTTGAATTAGTTGAATTACAGGTAAATCATGTGCACAAATGCTTCTGAGACAATACTTTAAATTTCTATCTCATTGCTTCCCAAGTTTCATAGCATACCAGAAAGAAGTACTCAAGAACAATAGGTTACCTTGAAGATATTCAAGCTTCATTGCATTAGAAATTGGACTATTTATTATTGTTTTCTGTTCTCATTTTTGAAATACTTTATTTAATGGAATAAATATAAAGTTGCTTGAATAAGTACAACCACTGTAATAATTTGGTTTTATGCATCTTTTTGTCTCAATGGAAATGGTGTTCAAACTGTTAGAAATAGTGGAATTTTATAAAATTCCCCCACCAATCCCTATCCCAGAATGCATCTGCAATCAGGCACCCCACTTCCTTGGCATTGCCTGATCATAAGCAGCCTCTAAGCAAGTCCTGCATCTACAAAGTGAAGGCATGTCTCCTTATGACCCTAATGGAAAGGCATTATGGGAGAGGTCTTTTGGCTGCCATGGCCTACAAGTGAAGACATCACGTACCCAGCGAAGCCTGAGTTGGGAGTTGCAACAAAGGAGAAATCTACACACCTTCAGACGGTTTTATGACTTTGCGACACTTTGCAGATACAAGCTATTCCGGTATCAAGTGTCCTTTCCCATCAAGGAGGCCTGCAAAGAGCTAGGGATGTGTAAATTTGGCCTCCCTTTTGATGTAAGCATCTTCTACTGCGGACGTGACTACAAGCCTATTTAAACCCTTGCTATTTCTTTGTTCTCTGTTCTGCCTTGGAATCTCAGATAGACCCCTGGTCCTTTGGGGCTCCATGCAGTTCCAGCCCCCCCCTTCTTTCCTTCCCCCCTACCTTTCCCTCTCTCAAGTCACACAAACCTTTCTCCCTATCTCGCTCAATTGTGCTGCTGGCTGCATCAGTCTGGATTCAGGAAGAACCATTTCAGACAAGTATTTCACCATTAGAAGGCCTGTCCTCTTTCTTCTATTAGCCTTGTGTGATTGCGTGTGTGAATGTGCATGTGAGAGAGTGTGTGTTTCCCTTTTGCATCAATAAACTAGCTTAAAATCCAAAGACTCTGCTTTTGTGTCAGTTCCTGCGATTTCTGGTCCCTCCGAAAGAATTCTGGGATTCATACGGTAATCTCATTGGTCATTGTAAGGAGCCAAGATTGATATATTTAGCTAAGTGATATTCCCCAAATTTGAGTAGTAATCCTTACAAAACAAATAAAGCAATGCAACAAACTATTTACATAGTTTACAATTCAATCATATCCTGGTGTTTCTTGTTGTAGATTTCTTCAGAGGAGGTTTGCCACTGTGTTCTTCTGATGATGAGAGAGAGTGACTGGGCCAAGAACAGCCACTGAATTTCCATGGTTGGGTGACTTTGTCAGCTTTCTCTCTTCCACTGATGCTACAGAAAATGATGGAAGTCTTTTCTCGTTCCGAAAAGGGTGCAGGAGAAAGACATTTCCCACCCACCTCCCTTACCTCTCCAGTGTAACAATAAAAAGCAGGATCCAAAAGGCCAATGCAATTTTAGGTTGCATCAATAGAAGTATAGTGTCTAGATCAAGGGAAGTAGTAGTGCCACTCTATTCTGCTTTGGTCAGGCCCCACCTGGAATACTGTGTCCAGTTCTGGGCACCACAATTCAAAAAGGATGTGGAGAAACTGGAGCGGGTCCAAAGGAGGGCGACTAAAATGGTGAAGGGTCTGGAAACCATGCCCTATGAGGAACGCCTTAGGGAGCTGGGGATGTTTAGCCTGGAGAAGAGAAGGTTAAGAGGTGATATGATCGCCCTCTTTAAATACTTGAAGGGATGTCACATTGAGGAGGGAGCAAGCTTGTTTTCTGCTGCTCCAGAGAACAGGACTCGGAACAATGGATGCAAACTGCAGGAAAAAAGATTCCACCTCAACATTAGGAGGAACTTCCTGACAGTAAGAGCTGTTCGACAGTGGAACACACTCCCTCGGAGGGTGGTGGAGTCTCCTTCCTTGGAGGTTTTTAAGCAGAGGCTGGATGGCCATGCTTTGATTGGGAGTTCCTGCACGGCAGGGGGTTGGACTGGATGGCCCTTGTGGTCTCTTCCAACTCTAAATTTCTATGATTCTATAAAGCTTATTGCTAGTGTCTCTGAGATGACATTTGCCAGTTCTTTTTATATACTTGGATGTAGTTCATCTTGTCCTGGAAACTTAAATTCATTATATTAACCAGATATTCCTCTACTAGTTCTTTATTGATTCTATACTGCATTTCCTCTATTGTGTCCTCTGCTACATTTTCCTCAGGTTTAGCACACATTTCTTTCATCCAAGTCTCAGTGGACCCTAGTAAGATCTACTAGTTTGGAAAAAAAATGAAACACAGACAATAAGCATACAGCTGATTGTGGGAAGGTTTTAAGAAAAGTCCATCATGGCCTGATATAGATTGGCAAAAAGAGATGTGTTCATGACTGCATGAAACTCTACCCTTTAGATGAGAAAAAGGGAAAGTGTGCCATGAAAACGCTTTTTTTGCATTTTAGGGGAGAAGCGCCTTTAAAAAGGTGCTGGTTTTCCCAGCTTCTTCTTTAAAAATGGTGGAAAAGCGCAGCTGCATCTAAAGGCTGCAGTGCAGCTGCGCAGTTAAAGGGGCCGCTGTATCTTTAAAGTGCCCATTTAAAGTCAGTGATATAGGTGCGAATCATAATGGATCGTGAGTTGGGAGCATGCATGGTGTGGAGTTCACTTCTAATTAAAACGCTCAGTGCCCTGCAGGTGTAAAAGCTGGGGTTTAACTGCGCAGTTTTTTAAAGCTCCCATACCCTAGCTCCGGCCCTATTATTATTATTTATTTAAAGTATTTATACCCTGCTCTTCAGCCTTAATGGCTATCAGAGTGGCTTACAATTAATAATTTTCAGTAGACGGTTCCCTGCCCTCAGGCTTACATTCTAAAAAGACACAACACAAAAGGAGAAGCGGATGGTGGTGGGGAAGGGGATGAGGTCCAGTGGTTCGTCTCTCCCTCTAGGGCCTGGATCAGGGCAGATGGCATGGAGGGAGGGCTCTCTTCTTTCAGGCAAGCCCTGATGGAGCTGGGCCTGCCTCTTCTCTCCCTCCCAAGCCGGAGGATGGCAGTTGGTATGGAAGGAGGGTTCTTTTCTTCAGGCAAGCCCTGATGGAGCTGGGCCTGCCTCTTCTCTCCCTCCCAAGCCGGAGGATGGCAGTTGGTATGGAGGGAGGGTTCTTTTCTTCAAGCAAGCCCTGATGGAGTTGGGCCTGCCTGTTCTTCCCTCTCAAGCCGGAGGATGGCAGTTGGTATGGAGGGAGGGTTCTTTTCTTCAGGCAAGCCCTGATGGAGTTGGGCCTGCCTCTTCTTCCCTCTCAAGCCAGAGGATGGCAGTTGGTACGGAGGGAGGGTTCTTTTCTTCAGGCAAGCCCTGGTGGAGCTGGGCCTGCCTCTTCTCTCCCTCCCAAGCCGGAGGATGGCAGTTGGTATGGAGGGAGGGTTCTTTTCTTCAGGCAAGCCCTGGTGGAGCTGGGCCTGCCTCTTCTCTCCCTCCAAGCCGGAGGATGGCAGTTGGTATGGAAGGAGGGTTCTTTTCTTCAGGCAAGCCCTGATGGAGCTGGGCCTGCCTCTTCTCTCCCTCCCAAGCCGGAGGATGGCAGTTGGTATGGAGGGAGGGTTCTTTTCTTCAGGCAAGCCCTGGTGGAGCTGGGCCTGCCTCTTCTCTCCCTCCAAGCCGGAGGATGGCAGTTGGTATGGAGGGAGGGTTCTTTTCTCCAGGCAAGCCCTGGTGGAGCTGGGCCTGCCTCTTCTCTCCCTCCCAAGCCGGAGGATGGCAGTTGGCATGGAGGGAGGGTCCTTTCCTTCAGGCAAGCCCTGATGGAGCTGGGCCTGCCTCTTCTCTCCCTCCCAAGCCGGAGGATGGCAGTTGGTATGGAAGGAGGGTTCTTTTCTTCAGGCAAGCCCTGGTGGAGCTGGGCCTGCCTCTTCTCTCCCTCCCAAGCCGGAGGATGGCAGTTGGTATGGAAGGAGGGTTCTTTTCTTCAGGCAAGCCCTGATGGAGCTGGGCCTGCCTCTTCTCTCCCTCCAAGCCGGAGGATGGCAGTTGGCATGGAGGAAGGGTTCTTTCTTTAGGCAAGCCCTGATGGAGCTGGGCCTGCCTCTGTCTTCACTCCCTCCCAAGCCGGAGGATGGCAGTTGGTATGGAGCGAGGGTTCTTTTCTGCAGGCAAGCCCTGATGGAGCTGGGCCTGCCTCTTCTCTCCCTCTCAAGCTGGAGGATGGCAGTTGGTATGGAGGGAGGGTTCTTTTCTCCAGGCAAGCCCTGGTGGAGCTGGGCCTGCCTCTTCTCTCCCTCCCAAGCCGGAGGATGGCAGTTGGTATGGAGCGAGGGTTCTTTTCTGCAGGCAAGCCCTGATGGAGCTGGGCCTGCCTCTTCTCTCCCTCTCAAGCTGGAGGATGGCAGTTGGTATGGAGGGAGGGTTCTTTTCTCCAGGCAAGCACTGGTGGAGCTGGGCCTGCCTCTTCTCTCCCTCCCAAGCCTAATCCGAACCTAATCCAAACCCTAGACATGCACAGTAGGGAATTTGGGATGCTGTAACTGTTATTATAGTGCGTATAAAATGTCAATTCATTCACAAAATAAAGGGTTCATTCATGAGGCACCAGTGCAACTGCACAGTTTTAAAAAGCAGAGAAACCGCAGTGATAATTTGACAGATCTTGATAACTGTATAATTGTCTGTATGGTGTACCTGCGCAGCTGCACAGTTCCTAGCCAGCTGCCGGCAAACTTGCCCATCTGCACAGTTCCCAGCCAGTTGCCATCTGGGAACTGTGTAGCTGCGCAGTTCGCAGCCGGCAAGGAAAAAAATTTAAAGGTTCACCGCGGCTAAAAGCCGTGTTCATTGCTGCTGGTGCAGCTGCTCCACCTGTGTTTGGAGCATTCTGACAGCTACCAATGTAGCTGCTGAGCCACAGAAAAGACTTCAGATAAGTCTTTCCCACATCCCTAAGTCTTGCTACCCTGTACCTTTTAAATGCACACCTGGGGCTCACAGTGTAGGTGCAAAGTATTAAGGAAAAGGCAACTTCATGTCACACTTTCCTGCCAATCTAGAAAGCCCCCATGTGCTTAATTACATGAGCCTGACTACCATGTCTATAGAATTGAAAGTTATAGCTATGTTAGTCTGTAGAATCAGTATGTACAGAGATCTTGTAGACCTTTGAGACTAAGTGAAATAAAGTGGTTGGCAGCATGAGCTTTCGTAGACTTCAACCAACTTCCTCAGATGCTTATACTGGAGTAGAAACCAGGGACAGACATATATATGCCACTGGCATGTGGAAATGTCAATTCAGTTTCAAAATTCTTTCTGTGTGGAAATGAAATAGCAAGTCAAGTTTTAACAATGTTCCTTTTGGTAGACATCATCACGTCTATAGAAACCTGCCTCTTTGTTTCCAGTTTCTGGACACTCATCTTCTAGCTACGACTAGAAAAGGGATTCCACCTCTACATTGGCAGAAACTTCCTGACAGTAAGGGCTGTTTGACAGTGGAACACACTGCCTTGGAGGGTGGTGGAGTTTCCTTCTTTGGTGGTCTTTAAACAGAGGCTGGATGGCCATCTGTCAGGGATGATTTGGTTGAGAGTTCCTGCATGGCAGGGGGTTGAACTAGATGGCCCTTCTGGTCTCTTCCAACTCTATGGTTCTATGATTCTATGCCTACCTTTTGGATGGTTATGGTAACATGGCTGTCTTGCAAAACTCAGTTTCATAATAAAAGTTCTTATCACACTTATCACTTATATAACCTAAATGGGTGGATAGTATATGAAATGTTGCTCAGATCTCTGTCTCTCTCCAGGAAGAATCCAAAGGACCCAATCCACTTGTATCCAGAGAGACCTCGGACAGCTCCTTCCTGTCCATCTGCTCCAGGGGCCAAGGTCTACTGTAACTGGGACTTAAAACAGGATTGAACCTTTGGTCTCCATGTAGAAAATACGAATGGAGTGTCAAATGGATCCTTTGACATTGTTAAAGGAAACAGAAAACCAGGACAGGGAAGCTACATTTCACTGAATGAATGAGCCACAATTTTGATTTTCAGCACCTTGTCTTGGATTTAATTCAAATGTTGTACATTTAAAAAGCAAGGTGTCTTATCCATCAGTGTGTGGTCACCCTCTTCAAGGTCTGCAAGAAGAAAATAAAATTCATTAGGAGTTTTGCTTCCAAGAATCAAATATATATAATACATGCATAACATTTTTTTAAGTTACGAAGTTACGAAAGAAAGGAAGTGCCAAACGGTGCTCTGGATAGATACAGTGGTCCCCGGGTTACGAAAGTAATCCGTTCCGGATTACCTTTCGTAACCCGAAAATTTTCGTAACCCGGGGGACCCCCAGGCCTCGGAGGGGAAGGGACGGCCTTCCCGCGGGTCCGCGGGAACGCCGTCCCTTCTCCTCCGAGGCCCTGGCCGGCGGAGGAGAAGGGACGGAAAGCTGTCCCTTTTCCTCTGAAGCCTGGCCTCGGAGGAGAAGGGACAAAAGGCTGTCCCTTTTCCTCTGTAGCCTGGTCTCAGAGGAGAAGGGACGAAAGGCTGTCCCTTTTCCTCCGAAGCCTGGTCTCGGATGAGAAGGGACGAAAGGCTGTCCCTTGTCCTCCGAAGCCTGGCCTCAGAGGAGAAGGGACGAAAGGCTGTCCCTTTTCCTCCGAAGCCTGGCCTCGGAGGAGAAGGGATGAAAGGCTGTCCCTTTTCCTCCAAAGCCTGGCCTCAGAGGAGAAGGGACGAAAGGCTGTCCCTTGTCCTCCGAATCCTGGCCTCGGAGGAAAAGGGACGAAATGCTGTCCCTTTTCCTCCGAAGCCTGGCCTCAGAGGGGAAGGGACGAAAGGCTGTCCCTTGTCCTCCGAATCCTGGCCTCGGAGGAGAAGGGACGAAAGGCTGTCCCTTTTCCTCTGAAGCCTGGCCTCAGAGGAAAAGGGACGAAAGGCTGTCCCTTGTCCTCTGAACCCTGGCCTCAGAGGAGAAGGGACGAAAGGCTGTCCCTTTTCCTCTGAACCCTGGCCTCAGAGGAAAAGGGACGAAAGGCTATCCCTTGTCCTCCGAATCCTGGCCTCGGAGGAGAAGGGACGAAAGGCTGTCCCTTTTCC
This sequence comes from Urosaurus nigricauda, assembly GCA_034509955.1. Classification (NCBI taxonomy): domain Eukaryota; kingdom Metazoa; phylum Chordata; class Lepidosauria; order Squamata; family Phrynosomatidae; genus Urosaurus; species Urosaurus nigricauda. The sequence continues at coordinate 371,847,023 of JAOEGL010000001.1, read as the reverse complement.
TCCGAAGCCTGGCCTCAGAGGAAAAGGGACGAAAGGCTGTCCCTTGTCCTCCGAAGCTTGGCCTCAGAGGAGAAGGGACGAAAGACTGTACCTTGACGGCCCTTCTGATCTCTTTCAACCTTGTGATTCTGTGATTCGGCTTCCCAGCAGAATGATGGTGTGGCATTTAAACAGCAGCTCCCCCCCCCCCAGTCTACAGGGAAGCGGCTAACTGCATGTGCGACAGATCCACATTGTTTTGTGGCTTAGCATTTACACATGCTGCACTGAAGAAATGCTGATAAGCCTCTCTGCGGCAGCAAAGGTGGCATTTCCCAGTGCAACAAGCAGCAGCTTTCTGTAACTCTTTTTTGGACTGGAAAAAGGCTGGGTTGGGTGTGTGGCGTGCCCCTTATTTGTTAATTTTTGCTTTACATATAGAGTAATGTTCCATTTGAAATTAATCTATAAGCATACCTCAGTTAATAGGACATGTGACAAAGAAAGTTCCTTTTGTCTTTTTTTATCTTTTTCCTTTCCTCTATTATTATTATTATTATTATTATTATTATTACTATTATTATCTGCACAGTTTTTAGCATCATCAATGTTGGGAGACTGGAGATAGAAGGCTAAAGAAACACAGGGGACAGGAGAAGGTTGGGATCACTATGGTGATATGATAGCCCTGTTTAAATATTTGAAGGGATGTCATATTGAGGAGGGAGCAAGCTTGTTTTCTGCTGCTGCAGAGACTAGAACGCGGAACAATGGATGCAAACTGCAGGAAAAGAGATTCCACCTCAACATTAGGAGGAACTTCCTGACAGTAAGGGCTGTTCGACAGTGGAACACACTCCCTCGGAGGGTGGTGGAGTCTCCTTCCTTAGGGGTCTTTAAGCAGAGGCTGGATGGCCATCTGTCAGGGATGCTTTGACTTGGAGTTCCTGCATAGCAGGGGGTTGGACTGGATGGCCCTTGTGGTCTCTTCCAACTCTATCATTCTATGATTCTATGATTCTATGACTTCCCCGTCCTTATCCTGTCTCACAAAAGCCTTTCAGATTTTAGCCCTGATCCTGTCAAACACCACCCCTCTCATTGAAGTGGAATTGTTTTAATGCAAAATCCCATTTATACAAAATGACCGTTCAATTCCACTTCAATGACAGGACAATGACAAGATCAGCGACACCTCATATGAAAGGTTTTCATGGGATTCTGGGAGCCATTGCTGGGAGAAGCCAGACCTCTTAAGGCTACACAAGGCTAGCAGAGGGTGCATTTCCTTTAAGAAAGGAGAAGGAAAAGGAGGAGGCTCTAGTCCATGTGCTTGGGTGAGATCTAATCTAATTTACACTTGAGCCACTGCATTCTGGAAGCCATTGCTGGGAGAAGCCAGACTTCTTAAGGCTACACAAGGCTAGCAGAGGGTGCATTTCCTTGAAGAAAGGAGAAGGAAAAGGAGGAGGCTCTAGTCCATGTGCTTGGGTGAGATCTAATCTAATTTACACTTGAGCAACTGCATTCTGGGAGCCATTGGTGGGAGAAGCCAGGCCTCTCAAGGCTATACAAAATTTTTCTTATCTAGTTAAGGAGGTTTTTAGAGAATAGAAGAGAAGCTGGCCTGAAGCATCAGAGGAAGTGAGTCAGAGACTTGTCTTTCGAGGGAGATAGTAGCCAGGAGCTCTCTACATAACTATAGGCCCTGGGACTTGAACTCAGTGACAGAACTTGGGATCAAAGGCCAAGTCTAGCAAGGGAAGCCTACAGTCTTGTTTCAGTGCCTCCTTAAGACTTCTCAGTATGGACACTGAAGGCCCTGCAGCAGTCACCTGCAACACCTGTGGGATGTTTGTCTTCTTGCCTACAGAGGTGGGGAACTACACCTGCCACAAGTGCAAGTTGGTAGCCCACAGCAGCTAGAGGAGCAGGTATCTGCACTCCAGCATCATAGAGAGCAGGAGATTCTCCTGAACAGAAGAGAACAGAATGTCTTGGCTGGGAAACACACAGAGGAAGTTGCTGGGGTGGAGAAGGTCACTCCACATACAACAGAGCTAGATGCTTGGAGGAAGGTCACACAAAGAAGTAAGGAAACCAGGGAACGTTCTGTGAGTGGCTTGCAGCTACAGAATCACTTAGAATCTCTCTCTGGTAACAGAGATGATGAGGAAAAGCAGCAGGGACAGACATCAGGGACAGAGCAGGGGAGCCTGAGAGTATCACGAAAGGGAACAGACACTTCTAAGCCTCGGAGGAGGTGCGTGGTGGTGGTGGGGGACTCCTTGCTGAGGGGTACCAAAGCAGTGGTTTGTGGGCCTGACAAGATGTCTCGGGAAGTGTGTTGCCTCCCTGGGGCAAAGATCCATGATGTGACGTAGAGGCTGACAAGACTTGTCAAGCCTACTGACCAATACCCCTTTCTTTTGGTTCATGTGGGAACCAATGATACTGCAAGGCACAGCCTTCAGAATATCAAAAGGGATTATGAGGCTCTGGGAAGAAAGATGGAAGAGATGGATGCAAAGGTTGTCATCTCATCTCTTCTCCCGGTAGAAGGGCAAGGTCCAGGAAGGGAGAGGAAAATAGCAGAGGTGAATAACTGGTTCCGTACATGGTGCTGCCAAGAACAGTTTGGATTCTTGGATCATGGGCTGCGGTTCCATGAGGAGGGACTTCTGGCAAGGGATGGGCTGCATCTCATGCCAGTTGGCAAAAACGTTTTTGCCAATAGTCTCAAAAATCTGATCAGAAGGGCTTTAAATTGAGTTACATGGGAAAGGGAGACAGCATTCTGGAAGGCAAAAGGGCTGGAGAGAATAGTCAAAGTGGCATAGAGGGAACAAGGCAAACCGTGCAAGGACCCAACAGTAGGAGGCAAAAAAAAAGTGCAAAAGCAGCAAGTAAAAAGGACACATGGTCTTACATGTCTCATGTCTCTAATGCACAGAGTATAGGAAATAAGCAGGATGTACTTGAACTCCTAGCACAACAAGGGAAATATGATATAATAGGCATTACTGAAACCTGGTGGGATGAGTCTCATGATTGGAACGTAGAAATAGAGGGATATAACCTTTTTAAGAGAAAGAGGCCTAACAGGAAAGGAGGAGGAATAGCATTATATGTCAGGGATATTTACACCAGTGAAGAGAACCAGGAAGTCAATACTGGAAGCATGTGTAGGGATAAAGTCAGAGAAGCTAAAGCGCAGAATGAACTCAGGCTTGCTAGAGAGGTTCAGAACAATAAAAAGGGTTTTTTTGGATATGTCCGCAGCAAAAGGAAGAAGAAGGAAATGGTTGAGCCACTGTGTGCAGAGGATGGCAAAATGCTAACAGGGGACAGAGAAAAGGCAGAATTACTCAACACCTTTGCTTCAGTCTTCTCAGAAAAGGAAAAGGATAATGGAGCAGAAGACAGAATAGGGGAATTTCAGCACAGAATAAGTAAAGCGATAGTACAGGAATACCTGGTTAACCAAAATGAACATAAATCTCCAGGACCAGATGAACTACATCCTAGAGTATTTAAAGAACTGCCAAATGTAATATCGGAACCACTGGCAATAATCTTTGAGAACTCCAGGAGAACAGGAGAAGTCCCAGCAGACTGAAGGAGGGCAAATGTTGTCCCCATCTTCAAAAAGGGAATAAAGAGGATCCCAACAATTATCGTCCAGTTAGTCTGACATCAATTCCAGGAAAGATTCTAGAGCATATCATTAAGCAGATAGTCTATGAACATTTAGAGGCCAATGCCATAATCACAAAAAGTCAACATGGGTTTCAGAGAAACAAGTCATGCCGAACGAACCTGATCTCTGGTTTTTTTTTATAAAATTACCAGCTTGGTAGATGAAGGGAATGCTGTGGATATAGTATACCTTGATTTCTGTAAGGCCTTTGACAAGGTTCCCCATGACATTCTTGCAAACAAGCTTGCAAAATGTGGGATACACAACTTAACTGTTACATGGATTTGTAATTGGTTGACTGGACGAACTCAAAGGGTGCTCAACAAAGGCTCCTTTTCATCCTGGAGATGCCACAGGGTTCTGTCCTGGGCCCAGTGCTATTCAACAGCTTTATTAATTATTTGGATGACAGAATTGGGGGGCATATTTATCAAATTTGCAATTGACACTAAACTAGGAGGAGTAGCTAATACCCCAGAGGACAGGATCAAAATTCAAAATGACCTGAATAGACTAGATAGCTGGGCCAACGCTAACAAGATGAAATTCAACGCAGAGAAATATAAGGTTCCACACTTAGGGAGGAAAAATGAAATGCACAGAAAAAAAGGTGGGTGTGACACACACCTAGCTGAATGATTCCACATGCAAAGGGGATCTAGGAGTCCAAGTAGACTATAAGCTGAACATGAGTCAACAGTGCGATGCAGCAGCTAAAAAGGCCAATGCAATTTTAGGCTGCATCAATAGAAGTATAGTGTCTAGATCAAGGGAAGTAATAGTGCCACTCTATTCTGCTTTGGTCAGGCCCCACCTGGAATACTGTGTCCAGTTCTGGGCACCAAAATTCAAAAAAGATGTGGAGAAACTGGAGAGGGTCCAAAGGAGGGCAACTAAGATGGTGAAGGGTCTGGAAACCATGCCCTACGAGGACTGCCTTAGGGAACTGGGGATGTTTAGCCTGGAGAAGAGAAGGTTAAGAGGTGATATGATAACCCTGTTCAAATATTTGAAGGGATGTCATACTGAGGAGGGAGCAAGCTTGTTTTCTGCTGCTCCAGAGACTAGGACGTGGAACAATGGATACAAATTACAGGAAAAGAGATTCCACTTCAACATTAAGAGGAACTTCCTGATAGTAAGGGCTGTTCGACAGTGGAACATACTCCCTCAGAGTGTGGTGGAGTCTCCTTGCTTAGAGGTCTTTGAGTAGAGGCTGGATGGCCATCTGTCGGAGATGCTTTGATTTGGAGTTCCTGCATGGCAGGGGATTGGACTGGATGGCCCTTGTGGTCTCTTACAACTGTATGATTCTATGATTCTATGATTCTATGATACTATGGATTACTGTCACTGTCACTTTCTGGATGGGACAATGTCCATGTAATCGCAATGTCATGTGAATGTCTTTCCTGTGATCGGAAGACGGATGGAATCAGAATATTCCATCCCATGTCTGATAATCTCCACAGATTTGCAGTGTCAAGTTGAAGCAGCATGATTTTTAATTTAGTTACTAACCTTGAATTTGTCTTTATTATTGATAATTTTAAGGCTTTTTTTAAAAAAAATACAAGCCCCCCCCCCTTCGCCAGCACAGCTATTGAAGAGGACTTTGTCTCAATGTTTTATGTCATACTCAAAAATCCAAAAGCCTCCCTTCCTCACCCTCTCACCACACACGTATATGGAAAGAAGGCTGTACAGTTCTCTAACATTCAGCTATTAAAATTTGCTTTTTCAGTGGGTTTTTGTTGGGTTTTTTTGGTTTGTTTGTTGTTTTTCAAAGAGTTATACAAACATTTCCTTTCAAAAAGTCACAAAGCTCTGGTTCCATCTGTTTAAACATGTAAGGACACTTACGGTACACAACAAGTGGTGAACTGGTGGTTGATTCGGTCACAATCTCCTTTTGGTTCCATATTTGGCGGGCAATTATCATCAAGAGTACAAATACCTTTGATCGTCTTGCACATACTTGTCGAAGATATAATCATTTCGACACAGGCATCTCCTAGAGAACATAAAAACTGTTCAAGTAAGATATTTTGGCATTCCATGAGCTTCCAATGATATTTTCTATAATGATACCATTGTCGGGACTATTTTTTTTAAACATTTAATCAATATAATGTCCCCTCCCCCCATGTCTATAGGTTAGGTGGATACAACATATGGCTCATGTGTTGGTAACATGTGTCCGGTACAAGAATCTACAGTATGGAAGAAATCAATTTTGAATTGACTTTATCTGCTGTGGTGCAATGGTATTTAATTCTGGGATCTGTAGCTTGAAGAAGAAGCAAAGCTATCTCACAAAAAAGGTGAAATATCTCACAAAACTACAAATACTAGTATTCTATAGAATGGTACCACACTGGAATTTCTGAAGGTTTCAGATGGAAAAAGAAACAAATGAAGAATGTGGCAGGACACACCTTGAAACCCAAATCTGAAACCCTTCTGAGATCCTGAAATCTGAGACACCTTGAAACCCAAGCCATGTAGAGACTGTTTACCTTCCTTACAAGATGATCAGCCCTTCCAGGATGTTTCCAAGGATAATCATGGAAATATGTCCTGTTTTAAGGCTCAGGATTCCCCTCTGCTCTCAGTGGGCCAGATTTAATGTGGAACTGGCATTCCCTTGTGAAGAGGGTTCGCAATTGAACTGGGGCTTTGGACCTGTGTCATGTAGACAAGTCAAGCTAAGGGTGGTTGGAAACTGTGTAATTGGCCCATGTAGACATGCTCTAAATACTACTTTAAAGAATTCAAAATGAAAACCACAGATAACTCTGTTTCATATCCTTACCAAGTCTGCCTGCTAGCCTAGTGGTCTGGAGACAAAGTGGTGGCATAATAGAGTTGTATGCCTCCCTCCCTTTTCTCATCTGCTTCTCTCACTTGTCCCCTCCCTGCCTTGTCAGATAGCACCTGGTGCCACCCAGAAAGTACTCCTGTGAAATTGGCAGCTGGTCAATTGAGTCAGTTAAGGGGAGCAAGGGATAGGGTGGTCTTCATGTTCAGGCTTCCCTCCTACCCAGGGAACTGAGGGAGGCCAGTGAAGGTCTGAATTTGCCATTCTTGACACATTCTACACTGCCTTGGCTCCCTTGGCAAATGAAGCCAGGGTCGTGGGAAGACTGCCTTCACTGAGTGTCCATCATCCAGTCCACCTTTCCCATTGCCGTGGCTCCTTGCATGTAGAGAGCCACAGTATGAGGGAGGCCAGCAAAATTGTGTGTCCATCCTCATGCGGCACCCCATCACAATGGGTAGAGGCCCTGACAGAATCTCATCTCTTCCCGTGACGCATGCAGCGCTTCCCACACCCCTTAAGCCTTCCCCTCAAGGATTTAAGACATATGCAGGTTCATATGGAGTGATACAGGCTTTCAGATAGCATGGACCAAAGCCATATACATATACATATCCACAGAAAGCATAAAAAACCACCAGTGTATTCTTATTTCTGTTTCAGTACCACAGTTTATTTGGATTCCCCCCCCCCCCTTTCAACAGAGGTTCCATATTGTGAGAACAAGATGGTGTCAAGGTAGAGCGGGTAAGCAATCTATAAATGGAGATTGGAAAGAGAAGAGATGTGAAAAAGATGTGAAAGTAGAAGAGAGAACTAGGAGAGGAAGGGAGAGAGAGATGGCGCCAACTTTTATTGCAATACATCTTCACCACAGCAGCTAGACGCCGCAGTGAATCTGCACAGCAAAAAAGGAGTGGGATTTTTTGCACCACAGTTGCAGCACGATTGAGGGAAAAGACGCCATTGGGAACCTTTCCATTGCTGCAACTCTGGAGCTGCATCTAGCAGCTGCACAGTTGCAGCGATGCCATTATGTATAGCGTCTAAACAGCGTTATGTAATGGCACCTGCACCATTACGTAGTAGGGTTCGGGAGCGTTCCAAGGCTGCGCGCTCCCAAACCTTAATGGGACCGCCCAGGAACCTCTTACTGACCAACTGTATTGGGCCAAAGTCTTGAGCAGATGTGAACAATGTGAGTAGATGAGGAACATGGTCTGAAGGAAACTAAGGGGCAAAACGAACGGCTGTAAAATGGTGGCTTGATGCTCCCCTTTTAGAGCCCGATCAGGGCTGCAGCAACCACACACTGTGGGCCTAATCCAGCACTTTGCTGGCTCTTAAAGAAATGGAGAAATGCTGATCCTTTTAGAACTGGGGAAAAAAGTTGCCTTTGCTGCTGCCACAGCACTTTTCTGTGATCTTTTCAGCGTGCACTGTATAAACGTCCCAATTCCTTGCCCCCATGCCTCCCCCACGCTGACGCTTCCAGCCAGACTATATAGCCCCTAAATAATTAAAAGTAACAAGATTTTTGACTTTTTTAGGCTTAGGTTTAAAATAGCTGATCCCCATGTTGCCTTTTCCGACATCTGGACAGTGAAACTGTTTGCACAGCAAGTGAGGAATTTGTGGCATCACAAATGTTACCAGGAGGTTGTACAAAAGCAACTCTGAGCTTTGAGAAATTAGGGTTTCCAGTGCCACTGCTCTATGTATCATTATGTTTAGCCTGAATTACAATTACAAAGTAAGCCTTACAAAGTTTCAATGGCAAAAGATGCCTTACCTGAAGAAAGCAAGAAGGTGAATATAAGCATAACAGTGATGGAGCAGTTTATCTTCATGACTGAAACTTGACTTGAATCACAAGTCAGAGAGATAAACTCAGAGAGAAGAAGAACTATCCAATACCTTTGGTCTCTGAAGAGCAGAAAGTTTGACTATTTATAGATGCCTATGACATAGTTACAGGAAAATCATGTGCATAAATGCTCCTGGGACAATACATTAAATTGTTAGCTCATTGCTCCTCAAGAGTCATAGTGTACCAGAAAGAAGCACTTAGGTAAAATAGGTTACTTTGCAGATATTCAAGCTTCACAGAATTAGAATTAGGATTTTGATTATTGTTTCCTTTTCCCATTTCTGGAATCCTTTACTTAATGAAATAAAGGAAGCGTTGCTAGAATAAGTACAACTACTGTGGTAATTTAGTTTTATGCATCTTTTTATTACACAGGATATGGTGTTCAAACAAATAAAGCAGTTAAGGAAACTATTTACATAGTTTACACTTCAATCCTATCCAAGGCTTTTCTTGTCCTAGATTTATTCAGAGGAGGTTTGCCACTGTGTTCTTCTGATGATGAAAGAGTGTGACTGGGCCAAGTACATCCACTAATTTCCCTGGCTGAGTGATTTTGTTTTCTTTCACTCTTCCTCTGATGATGCCGAGAATGATGGAGGTCTTTTCTCCTTTTCTCCTTCTCACCTAAGGTTCTGCAATTAGGGAGGAAAAATGAAATGCACAGATATAAAATGAGGGACACCTGGCTGAATGAGACTTCATGCAAAAGGGATCTAGGAGTTCAAGTAGACCATAAGCTGAACATGAGTCAACAGTGCAATGCAGCAGCTAAAAGCGCCAATGCAATTTTAGGCTGCATCAATGTAAGTATAGTGTCTAGATCAAGGAAGTAATAGTGCCACTCTATTCTGCTTTGGTCAGGCCCCACCTGGAATACTGTGTCCAAAGGAGGGCAACTAAGATGGTGAAGGGTCTGGAAACCATGCCCTATGAGGAAGGCCTTAGCGAACTGGGGATGTTTAGCCTAGAAAAGAGAAGGTTAAGAGGTGATATGATAGCCCTGTTTAAGTACTTGAAGGGATGTCATATTGAGGAGGGAGCAAGCTTGTTTTCTGCTGCTCCAGAGACTAGGACGCGGAACAATGGATACAAATTACAGGAAAAGAGATTCCACCTCAACATTAGGAGGAACTTCCTGACTGTAAGGGCTGTTCGTGAGTGGAACACCCCGCCCTCCTGGAGTGTGGTGGAGTCTCCTTCCTTAGAGGTCTTTAAGCAGAGGCTGGATGGCCATCTGTCGGGGATGCTTTTATTTGGAGTTCCTGCATGGCAGGGGTTTGGACTGGATGGCCTTTGTGGTCTCTTCCAACTCTATGATTCTATGATTCTATGATTCCTTCCAAATAGGGTGCAGGAGAAAGAGATTTCCCACCCAACTCCCTTACATCTCCAATGCAATAATCAGAAGCAGGACTCAGATTGCAATTCCTTGTCACACTGGAGTGTGTGTGAAAACTCCAATGTGCTGTTCTCTTTGAGAGTGTATTCTACTGTCAAACAGTTCTTACTGTCAGGAAGTTCCTCTTAAAGTTCAGGTGAAATCTCTTTTTCTGTAGCTTGCATCCTTTGCCCCATATCCTGTTTTCTGGAGCAGAAACAAGCTTTCCCCTTCCTCAACATGTTGTTGTGGTTGTTCGCTGCTGTCGAGTAAATTCCGACTCATGGCAATCCTTTGAATGAGACATCTCCAAGAATCTCTGTCTTCCACTGCCTTGCCCAGATCCTGCAAGCCCTTGTCCACCTGATCGAGTCTATCCACCTGGTTTGTGGTCTTCCACACTTTCTCATACCCTCTATCTTTCTGAGTATTATTATTTTTTCTAGTGATCTGTACTTTCTCATTATGTGACCAAAGAATGATATTCTCAGCATTGTTATCTTAGCTTCCAACAGAATATCTTTTCTGTTCAAGAACCTATTTGTTTGTTTTCTTGGATGTCCACGGGATCCTAACTACTCTTCTCCACATTTTGAATTAGTTGAATTACAGGTAAATCATGTGCACAAATGCTTCTGAGACAATACATTAAATTTTTATCTCATTGCTCCCCAAGTTTCATAGCGTACCAGAAAGAAGCACTCAAGTACAATAGTTTACCTTGCAGATATTCAAGCTTCATTGAATTAGAAATTGGACTTTTATTATTGTTTCCTGTTCTCATTTCTGAAAAACTTTATTTAATGGAATAAATATGGAGTTGCTTGAATAAATACAACCACTGTAATAATTTGGTTTTATGCATCTTTTGTCTCAATGGAAATGGTGTTCAAACAAATAAAGCAATGAAGCAAACTATTTACCTAGTTTACAATTCAATCATATCGTGGGGTTTTCTTGTTCTATATTTCTTCAGAGGAGGTTTGCCACTTTATTCTTCTGATGATGAGAGAGTGACTAGGCCAAGAACATCCACTGAATTTCCATGGTTGAGTGACTTTGTCCGCTTTCTCTCTTCCACTGATGCTACAGACAATGATGGGGGTCTTTTCTCCTTCTGAAAAGAGTGCAGGCAAAGACATTTCCAACCCACCTCCCTTACCTCTCCAGTGCAACAATCAAAAGCAGGATCCCATCTGCGATTCCTTCTCACACTGAAGAGTGTGTGAAAACTCAATATGCTGTGCCCTTTGACAGTGTGTCCCAATATCAAACAGCTCTTACTGTCAGGAAGTGCCTCCTTTTAAATATATATTATTCGATCAATTTAGACAAGGAAAAAAATTGACAATCCATAAGCCTGGACGAATCTGATTTTAGTGCTCAGTTGTATGTCTTTGTTATTCAGTATCTTTTCCACTTTGTTCATAACTGTGCTTCCCACTTCTAGTCTTGTTGACTGCAGTCTCTATCTGATCAATGTTTGATCCAATGGGCCCCTTTTCCTTTCTGGCGCTCCATTTTGGGCCGGGAAAAGGCTGGGTTGGGGCCGTAGTGTGCTGTTGCCACAGCCCCAACCAGGCAAACAAAGGGACAGCGGCAAGTCTCTCCTCTCCTGCTTCCTGTTTTGCCCCTTATTATTTGCTTTTTTTTTTATAGACAAAGAAATGTTCTATTTTAAAATACTGGACCAGCATATCTCAGTTAATACAATACAACATGTGATAAAGAAGTTGCTTTTTAACTTTTTAATCTTTTTTCCTTTCCTCCTTTTACATGTATCATCCATTTTGGTAGGTTGGTGATGGAAGACTAAAGAAACATAGGAGGTTATCATACCTGATAACCAAAAGACAAAAAGGAACAGAGATGAAGCAGATCAACCTCCATTGGGAAAGAGTTCTAAAGCTTAGGTGCAGCCGCAATTCAGCCTGGAACCATAGTGGGATGGATATAAAGAAGTGGCCTAATAGGGTTATATCGCACCCTCCCTCCTCTCACCTGCTTCCCTCATCTGTCCCCTAACCAACCTGACAGATTCAATTTGGTGCCACCCAGAAATGACTGCTGTGGAATTGGCAACCATTCAAGTGAGGCAGTGAAGGGGAGGGAGGGACAGGGCAGGCTTTAGGTTCAGGCTTTCCTGCTACCCAGACCAGCGGGGAGGCGACTGGAAGCATGAATCTGCTACCCTTGCCATATTCCGCACTGCCTTGGCTCCCTTGGCAAAGGAAGCCAGGGCAGTGGGAAGACTGCCATGACTGAGGGTCCATCACCTACTCCACATTTCCCACTGCCGAGCCTCCCTTCATGTGGAGAGCTATGGTAGGAGTGAGGCCAGCAAAAGTATTTGTCCACCCTCATGTGACAGCAGTATTACAACCCACCACAATGTGTGGCATCCCCAACAGAGTGTCATCTCTTTCTGTTGTGTCACCTGATGCAGTCAGTACTCCCCACACCCCTTAAGCCTTCACCTTAAGGATTTAAGATTTGGAAAGGTTCACATGGGGAGATATAAGCTTTCAGATTTCATGGACCCAAGCTATATACATTTTCAGTCAGAGCATGAAAAACCACCAACGTATTCTTATTTCTGTTTCAATTACACAGACCATCCTTTAATTGCAATCTACAACAGAAATCTATACAGAATTATGTGTATTCTCCCCACTCCACACTTTCACCAGAGGCTCCATACTGTGAGAACAAGATAGTCTCAATACTGTAGAGTAAAGAACGTAATAGTGCCACTCTATTCTGCTTTGGTAAGGCCCCACCTGGAATACTGTGTCCAATTCTGGGCACCACAATTCAAAAAGGATGTGGAGAAACTGGAGCAGGTCCAAAGGAGGGCAACTAAGATGGTGAAGGGACTGGAAACCATGCCTTATGAGGACCGCCTTAGGGAACTGGGGATGTTTAGCCTGGAGAAGAGAAGGTTAAGAGGTGATATGATAGCACTGTTCAAATATTTGAAAGGATGTCATATTGAGGAGGGAGCAAGCTTGTTTTCTGCTGCTGCAGAGACTAGAACACGGAACAATGGATGGAAGCTGCAGGAAAAGAGATTCCACCTCAACATTAGGAGGAACTTCCTGACAGTAAGGGCTGTTCGACAGTGGAACACACTCCCTCAGAGTGTAGTGGAGTCTCCATCCTTGGAGGTCTTTAAGCAGAGGCTGGATGGCCATCTGTCGGGGATCCTTTGACTGGGAGTTCCTGCATGGCAGGGGGTTGGACTGGATGGCCCTTGTGGGCTCTTCCAATTCTATGATTCTATGATTCTATGAGGAAGTTGACTGAAGTCTACGAAAGCTCATGCTGCCAACCACTTTATTGATGCAGCCTAGAATAGCATTGGCCTTTTTAGCTGCCACATCGCACTGTTCACTCATGTTCAACTTATGGTCTACTTGAACTCCTAGATCCCTTTCACACATAGTTTCATTCAGCCAGATGTCCCCCATCCTAAATCTGTGCATTTCATTTTTACGCAGTACCTTGCATTTCTCGACATTGAATTTCATTTTGTTAGCGTTGGCCCAGTTTTTTAATCTATTCAGGTCACTTTTAATTTTGAACATGTCTTCTGGTGTATTGGCTACTCCTCCTAATTTGGTGTCATCTGCAAATTTGATAAGTATGCCCCCAATTCTGTCATCCAAGTCATTCATAAAGATATTGAATAGCACTGGGCCAAGTACACATCCCTGTGGGATCCCACTGGTCACTTCTCTCCAGGATGAAAAGGAGCCATTGTTGAGCACCCTTTCAGTTCGGCCAGTCAACCAATTACAAATCCATGTAACAGTTAACTTGTCTATCCCACATTTTGCAAGCTTGTTTGCAAGAATGTCATGGGGAACCTTGTCAAAGGCCTTACTGAAATCAAGATATACTATATCCACAGCATTCCCTTCATTTAACAAGCTTGTAATTTTATCAAAAAAAAGAGATCAGATTTGTCTGGCAGGACTTGTTTCTCTGAAACCCATGTTGGCTTTTTGTGATTATGGAATTGGCTTCTAAATGTTCACAGACTCTCTGCTTAATGATCTCCTCCAGAATCTTTCCTGGTATTGATGTCAGACTAACTGGACGATAATTGTTGGGATCCTCTTTTTTCCCCTTTTTTAAGATTGGGACTACGTTTGCCCTCCTCCATCTGCTGGGACGTCTCCTGTTCTTCAGGAGTTCTCAAAGATTATTGCCAATGGCTCTGATATTACATTTGCCAGTTCTTTTAATACCCTTGGATGTAGTTCATCTGGTCCTGAAGACTTATATTCATTTAGGTTAACCAAGTATTCCTCTACTATCTCTTTACTTATTCCGTGCTGAATTTCCCCTATTCTGTCTTCTTCCCTATTATCCTTAGGTTGAGCACCTTTTGCCTTTTCTGAGAAGACTGAAGCAAAGAAAGTGTTGAGTAATTCTGCCTTTTCTCTGTCCCCTGTTATCATTTTACCATCTTCTGCACGCAGTGGCCCTACCGTTTCCTTCCTCTTCCTTTTGTTTCGGACATACTCAAAAAAGCCCTTTTTATTGTTCCTAACCTCTCTAGCAAGCCTGTGTTCATTCTGTGCTTTAGCTTTTCTGACTTTACCTCTACATGTGCTGTCTGTCTGTTTGAATTCCTCTTTCGTGATTTACCCATTTTTCCATTTCTTATACATGTTCTGTTTCAGACTTATCTCAGTTGAAAGTTCCTTAGTCATCCATCCCGGCTTCTTGAGACACCTCAAATTTTTCTTCCTCATTGGAACTGTTTGAAATTGTGCCTTCAGTATCTCCCTTTTGAGAAACTCCCATCCATCTTGAACTCCCTTCTCCTTTAGTTTTCCTGACCATGGGATCACTATTTCTCTAAGTTTATTGAAATCAGATCTCCTAAAATCTAGAATGCGTGTCTGACTATGCCTGGCTTCCCCTTTCCGCTGTATAACAAACTCCAGGAGAACATGGTCACTTCCCCCTAAGGATCCAACCACTTGCACTCCATTGACTAGGTCATCCCTGTTGGTTAAGATCAGATCTAAAATAGCTGATCCCCTTGTTGCCTCTTCCACCTCTTGGACAATGAAATTGTCTTCCAGGCAAGTGAGGAATTTGCTAGACCTTGAGGATTTTGCTGAGTTTGAATTCCAGCAAATATCAGGGTAGTTGAAGTCCCCCATCACTACTACATCTCTCCTTTCTGAGTGTGTGGTCATCTGTTCTAGAAAGGCATCATCCAATTCCTCCGTCTGACTTGGAGGTCTGTAGTAGACTCTCACAGTAACATCCCTGTTGTTTCCCTCTCCTTTAATTTTTATCCAAATGCTCTCCACTTGGCCTCCAGTGCTGATGTCCTGGATCTCTTCACTGGTGTAAATATCCCTCACATATAATGCTATTCCTCCTCCTTTCCTGTTTGGCCTGTTTCTCTTAAAAAGGTTATATCCCTCTATTTCTACATTCCAATCATGAGACTCATCCCACCAGGTTCCAGTGATGCCTATTATATCATATTTGCTTTGTTGTGCTAGGAGTTCAAGTTCATCCTGTTTATTTCCCATACTCTGTGCATTAGTGTAGAGACATCTAAGAACATGTGTTCCCTTTACTTGCTGCCTGTGCAAATTTTTTTGCTTCCCACTGTTGGGTCCTTGCACTGTTTGCCTTGTTCCCTCTATGTCAGTTTGAATATTTCCTCCAGCCCTTTTGCCTTCCAGAATAATGTCTCCCTCCCCCATATAACTCAGTTTAAAGCCCTCCTGATCAGATTTTTGAGACTACTGGCAAAAATGTTTTTGCCAACTGGCGTGAGATGCAGCCCATCCTTTGCCAGAAGTCCCTCCGCATGGAACCGCAGCCCATGATCCAAGAATCCAAACTGTTCTTGGCAGCACCATCTACAGAGCCAGTTATTCACCTCTGCGATTTTCTCCTCCCTTCCTGGACCATGCCCTTCTACCGGGAGTAGAGATGAGATGACAACCTGTGCATCCATCTCTTTCATCTTCCTTCCCAGATCCTCATAATCCCTTATGATATTCTGAAGGCTGTGCCTTGCAGTATCATTGGTTCCCACATGAACCAAAAGAAGGGGGTATTGATCAGTAGGCTTGACAAGTCTTGTCAGCCTCTCCAAATGCTTATACTGGAGTAGAAACCCGGGACAGACATATATATGCCATTGGTATGTGGAAATGTCAATTCAGTTTCAAAATTCTTTATGTATGGAAATGAAATAGCAAGTCAAGTTTTAACAATGTTCCTTTTTGTGGACAACATCATGTCTATAGAAACCTGCCTCTTTATTTCCAGTTTCTGGACACTCATCTTCTACCTACGACTAGAAAAGAGATTCCACCTCAACATTAGGAGAAACTTCCTGACAGTAAGGGCTGTTTGACAGTGGAACACACTGCCTCGGAGGGTGGTGGAGTGTCCTTCTTTGGTGGTCTTTAAACAGAGGCTCGATGGCCATCTGTCGGGATGATTTGGTTGAGAGTTCCTGCATGGCAGGGGGTTGGACTAGATGTCCCTTGTGGTCTCTTCAAACTCTATGGTTCTATGATTCTATGACTAACTTTTGGATGGTTATGGAAACAAGGCTGTCTTGCAAAACTCAGTTTCATAATAAAAGTTATTATCGCACCTATCACTTATATAACCTAAATGGGTGGATGGTATATGAAATTTTGCTCAGATCTCTGTCTCTCTCCAGGAAGAATCCAAAGGAAACAATCCACTTGTGTCCAGAGAGGCCTTGGACGGCTCCTTCCTCCCCATCTGGCTCCAGGGGCCAAGGTCTACTGTAGCTGGGACTTAGAACTGGATTGAATCTTTGTTCTCCATGTAGAAAATATGAATGGAGTGTCAAATGGTTCCTTTGACGTTGCTAAAGGAAACAGAAATCCAGGACAGGGAAGCTACATTTCACTGAATCATTCAGCCACAATTTTGATTTTCAGCACCTTGTCTCGGCTTTATTTCAAATGTTGTACATTTAAAAAGCAAGGTGTCTTATCCATCAACATGTGGTCATCCTCTTCAAGGTCTGCAGGAAGAAAATAAAATTTATTAGGAGTTTTGCTACCACGAATCAAATATATATAATACACGCATAACATTTTTTTACCATAAGTTACGAAAGAAACGAAATGCCAAAAGGTGCTATGGAAAGATAATGGTTGATATTCTATATGCACTATTTAGTAACAGAAATATCTGAGTGATTTAGCCAAGTGGTGTCTGAAGCCTGATCCTCTGCCTCCGGAACCTACTTTTCCTAGTATCAGCCACCCAGAGAGAAAAGAGTCCATTTTACTGGCAACCAGGAGATGGAGGATGAGGTTTCCCCTCTACCCAAATCCATATACTTGAACCATGGCCCTCTGACAGGAAGAGCTCTGTCATGAAATGTCTCACAATACTACAGTTCCCAGAATCCCATAGCATTGACTCGTGGCAGTTAAAGTGGTCTCAAACAGGGTTATTTCTGAAGAGTGAATGCAACCTAGGCAGAGGTTAGTATGCTATTCCCTCAGACTGTGTGGAAAATATTTTGATTGGCAGGAGGAAACGTATCCTGTGAGACTGTCCTGAAGTGCTGAGTCGGAGCACATGGGATGATGCCAAGTTACTGCAAAGGTTGCATCCTGCTGTTAGAAAGAGAATGATGACTCAAAGCCATCACAGTATAGAAGTGTGCCAGGAAATAGGTCACACGTGGATTGTGGATTTTGGATTGAGTGGTTTGGGGTTGATGGCTTGTGGATATCCTTGTAATAGTAATAGGATATCATTGTGATTCTAATTACCAATGTTAGATTCTCCCTAGCTATTTCCTCAACTACTTTCTGTGAAAATCTTCTGTCGTGTATACTTGTACTAAAAAACCACAGGGTTGAATTTTATTTTAGTTAGAATTATTGTATTAGTTTGTTATTAATGATTTTTTTTTCTGAAAGTGCTATTGCCTATGAATGAAGAGATGGATTAATGAAAAAATATCAAAAGTTTTCATTGAAAGTAAACTGCTGATGAAATCATATCTTTCTTTTTTTGTTTTCTTTTTACAAAAATGAAATTAAAATATATTTGTATTGTTTTATCTTTGTAAGCCACTTTGATTGTTCCACAAAAAAGGGGGTATAAATTAAAATTTTATTTTTATTATTATTTAAAAGCTAAATGTTGGAAAGGCAATGTCAAATCCATCGCATTTCTGGCTAAGGACATGCTTCTGGAAATGCTCTCTCCATTTAAAATAAGTGAAATGGAGATGAGAAAATAGAAATTCACATTTCATTTGAATTCCTTCTACAGCAGAGAAGGAAGATGTTAGGTTTGCGTGATTTCTGTAACTGGGGAGCAAAGCAGACTGCCAGAAAAAGCTGGCTTCCTAGCAGACTGGTGGTGTGGTGTTAAGAGAGCAACAGACCCCCAGTCGACTGGAAAGGTGTATGGCTAACTGTGCATGCAGCGTAACCAGGCTCTTTTGGCAGCTCAATGTTTAACCCTGCAGCATCGAAGAAATGCTGAAGAGCCACCTCTGTGGCAACAAAGGTGCCCGTTTCCTTATGCAACAAGAAGCAGCTTCTCTAACATTCAGCTAACAATTTTTTTTAGTATGACTGGGTTTTTTGTTTTGTTTGGGGCTCTTTGCAAAGAGTTACATAAACATTTCCTTTCAAAAACTTACAAATAATAATAACAATAATAATAATAATAATAATGTGGTACCCTGGGTTACGAATACCCCGGGGTACAAAAACCCCGGGGTACGAAAGAGCCGGGGCCGCAAAAACGGCCCCAGCTTACGAAAAAAACCCAGGGTACGAAAAAAAACCACGGGGCCCCTTTAAATTTGCCGCGCAGTCCATCAAACAAAGCGGTCCCCCGGGTTACGAACACTTCCAGGTTACGAAAGTAATCTCGGAACGGATTACTTTCGTAACCTGGGGGACCACTGTAATAATAAAAAAAATTATTTATAGCCCGCTCCTCTGTCCAGGCAATTGGAGCAGGGTACAACAAAGTTAAAAAGAAACAAGTTAAAACAATTCAATACCCCCCTACCTAACCTCCCACCCCTTAAAATTGAATTAAACTAGCAATGAGTTAAAACCAAGCAGCAATTTAAAAACATAATACATAGCTCTGGTTCCATCTATTTGAAAATGTAAGGGCACTTACACTACACAACAAGAGATGCTGCCACTTGTGTTACAAACTCCTTTCGATACCATAGGTGGTGGGCACTTATGTTTTATACCCAGAACACAAAAACCTTTGATTGCGTCACACTCTTTTGTTTTTGTTATAGCACGTCGTACAAAGGCATCTCCTAAAGAACATAAAAGCTGGTTGAGTAATGTATTTTGCCATTCCATTAGCTTCTAATTATATTTTCTCTCATGATACCATGGTCTGGAAAAATGTTTGTTTGTTTTTTAACTTTAATAAATATTATGTCTCCTCCCCCACAATGTCTGTAGGTTAGGTGGATACAACACATGGCCCGGGTGTTTGTAACATGTGTCTGGTACAACAATTTATTGGTACATCTATAGTACAGAAGAAATGAAGTTTGTCATAACCTTATGTTCCATGGTGCAATGCTATGGAATTCTGGGAATTGTAGCTTAGAGGAGAACCAGAGCTATCTGATAAAGAAGGTAAAATATCTCACAAAACTACAAATCCCAATATTCCATAGCATTGAGTCACGGCATTTGAAGTGATGTTAAAAATGCTTTATTTCATCAGTACAGGGTAGAGTTGGGGTGTGCGTCGTCCCAACTCCATACCTCCACACTGCCCAGATGCTGGCACTTCAAGCCAGACTATATAGATCCTAAATAATTAAAATCATCTTAAGACTTTAAACTTCTTTAGATTTCTCTGACAAAGGTGCTGCTGTTTCTAAAACCTGCAGATCCCAGTAATCTGTAGGATAAATCCATGGAATTTCAAGTGGTGCCAGGCTGTATTATTTCTACATTGTAGATGACCCCCCCCCCCCCCATTAGAAAGTTTCCAAACAGGAGGGGGCAATTCAGGTAAAGTAATATTTAAACTTAATTAATTGATCAAAATGGAACTTTCCAACTTAGCATGATTCAAGAATTAGATAATTAATTTGTTAAATGATTGACTGATATACTGCAGAAAATACATTTCTCAATTGTTTGTTTGTTTTTTTGTACTCCCCCCCCCCCTTGATCCAGACACTTATCTTGTGGATCCTGCCACTTCCACCCCTTTAGCAGATCATTTCTGTTGGGTAAGGTCAGGTTTAAAATACCTGATCCTCATATTGCCTCTTCCGACATCTGGACAGTGAAACTGTTTGCAAGGCAAGCAAGGAATTTATGGCATCACAACTGTTACCAGGAGATTGTACAATAGCAACTCTGAGCTTTGAGAATTTAGGGTTTCCAGTGCCACTGCTTTATGTATCATTATGTTTAGCCTGAATTACAATTACAAAGTAAGCCTTACAAAGTTTCAGTGACAAAAGATGCCTTACCTGAAGAAAGCAAGAAGGTGAATATAAACATAACAGTGATGGAGCAGTTTATCTTCATGACTGAAACTTGACTTGAATCACAAGTCAGAGAGATAAACTCAGAGAGAAGAAGAACTATCCAATACCTTTGGTCTCTGAAGAGCAGAAAGTTTGACTATTTATAGATGCCTATGACATAGGACTCTTTCAAACGGGGAGGAATTTCTCCCAACTCCGAATGGAGCCAATGCGGATTTATGTAAATTCGCTTGTTTAGCGAATTTACATGAACCCCTGCTCCGTTCGGAATTACTTCCCATTACCCGAAATTAACCCCCTCCTGCCCGAATTTGCATGCGAAGCTTTAATTCGCAATAAGGTAAAACCCATGATTGCATTCGAATTGACCTTAAATTATACTTCCAATTTAGCCTCGTATGAAAGAGTCCTCAGTTACAGGAAAAACATGTGCATAAATGCTCCTGGGACAATACATGAAATTCTTAGCTCATTGCTCCTCAAAATTCATAGTGTACCAGAAAAAAACACTCAAGTATAATAGGTTAACTTGCAGATATTCAAGCTTCACTGAATTAGAATTAGGATTTTGATTATTGTTTCCTTTTCCCATTTCTGGAATCCTTTACTTAATGAAATAAATGAAGGGTTTCTTGGATAAGTACAACCACTATGGTAATTTAGTTTTATGCATCTTTTTGTTACACAGGATATGGTGTTCAAACAAATAAAGCAGTTAAGGAAACTATTTACATAGTTTACACTTCAATCCTATCCAAGGCTTTTCTTGTCCTAGATTTATTCAGAGGAGGTTTGCCACTGTGTTCTTCTGATGATGAAAGAGTGTGACTGGGCCAAGAACATCCACTGAATTTCCATGGCTGAGTGATTTTGTCTCCTTTCACTCTGATGATGCTGAGAATGATGGAGGTCTTTTCTCCTTCCAAAATTGTGCCAATTTTAATTTGTCTTGGTTTAATTTAATTTTAAGGGGAGCGGTTGGGGAGGGATATGATTGTCGTTTTTACTCTGTATCCTTTATAATCTGTTGTACCCCTCTCCAAGTATTTTACTAGAGGAGCGGGCTATAAATAAACTTTATTATATTATTATTATTATTATTATTATTATTATCAAAAAGGGTGCAGGAGAAAGAGATTTCCCACCCATCTCCCTCACATCTCCAGTGCAATAATCAGAAGTGGGGTCCTTGCTGTTATTTCTTGCCAAAATGGAGTGTATGTGAAAACTTCAATGTGCTGTGCCATTTGACAGTGCTCCACTGGCAAAAAGTTGGTCTTTCAGCCAAAGTTGACTTGATGGCAGTTTACTATTTCTAATGACAATAGTGAAATCCAGCCCATGCTTTTCAATTGCTTTTGATTTAAATCATTAATAAGAAAAGTACTGTTTTCCTGATTATTACATAATGAAAATACTTCCATTACACTTCAGTAGTGCCAAGTGGGATCACATCTTGAACACCTCTGCCCCATTTTGATGACATTTAGGTAACAGAAACTCCTGGTGTTGTAAACTCCTAGGTTAAGCATTTGTAACTACAATAGATAATTCCAGCCCATGCTTCTGAATTGCTTTTGATTCTGTTGATCCTTTCATTAGATTTTAACTAATATAATGTTTTAGTGACCTGAACATTTATCTATGTCTTAACTTGCCTTGGCTGGAGGAAATGAAGGATATAAATACACTTTTTTGGTGCTCCACATGATAATCTGGGCATTGTGTTTTCCCTAAAGAGTCTGATCCGTCTTTCTTTAACACCTTATTTAATTATTTCTAATTAAATTCAGATGAATTAGACTCTAGCCTAGTGGGTTCCAAGTATCAGTGGAGCCTAGCGAGATCTGCTGGTTTGGAAACATGAAACAGAGAAAATAAGCAAACAGTTGAGTGCTGGAAGTTTTAAAGAAAAGTCTGCTATGCTCTTATTTCCACTAGCCTGACTATCATGTCTATAGAATTGAAAGATATAACCGTGTTAGTCTATAGAAGCAGTATGTACAGAGATTTCATAGAACCTTTGAGACTAGCTGTAATAAAGAAGTTGGCAGCATGAGCTTTCATAGATTTCAGTCTACCTCCTCAGGTGCATTATTGTTGTTGTTGTTGTTGTTGTTATTATTATTATTATTATTTATAGCCCGCCCTGCATATAGTGAAAAAGAAACCAGGGACAGACACATATGCCATTGATATGTGAAAATGTCTATTCAGATTCAAAATCCTTTGTGTATGGAAATGAAATAGCAACTCCCTTTTTAACAATGTTCCTTTTTTTGGACAAAGTCATGTCTATAGAAACCTGCCTCTTTATTTCCATTTTCTGGACACTCAGCTTCTATCTTTCTAACTATCTTTCTGGATGGTTATAGAAACAGGGATGTCTTGCAAATCTCCATTCAAAATAAAAGCTGTTGTCACACCTATCACCTATATAACCTACACAGCTGGGTGGTATATGAAATATTGCTCAGCTTTCATAGACTTCAGCCTCCTTTCTCAGATGCATGGGGACCTAAGTGAGAAATGAGTTGAAAGCACAACAACAAGCAGAACTAAGATGAAATCCATTAAATTAATGTTATTCTGGTAAGTCACACAAAATTTTATTGAACCAGCTCGAAAGACACATGTCAAAATATATGGCTTCTGGCTGCTTTGGAGGTGTACTGTTTGTAAGACACATGACACCAAACATCACTGAAAGCTGCACCAAGACCACGCTCCTATCCTTTAGAATGGATAATCTGTTTTCTGGTGCTGCTCCTGAGGTCTTGTGGGCCATTTGTCATCACAGAGCCAATTTGCAGGGGTTATTTTTATGAGAATTTTAATATAGTTACTTGTATACTTTGTATGTGTTTTTTATCTGTTGTGATTCCGCCTTGAACCATAGGGAGAGGTGGGAAATAGAAACAATAAATTATTCTTATTCGTAATTTACTTGTAGCCAGAGTGGCCTCGGACCACTCCTTCCTGCCAATCTGCTCCGGGGGCCAAGTTTTACTCTTGCTGGAAGTTAGAACTTGATAGAACCTTAGATATCTATGTAGAAAACTGGAATGGAGTGTCAAATGGTTTCTTTGATTTTGCTAAAGGAAAGAAAAATCCATGACAGGGGAGCTACATTTCACAGAAACACAGAGCCACGATTTTTATTTTCATCACCTTATCATGGCTTTATTTAAAATGTTATACATTTTAAAAGTAAGATATCTCATCCATTAAAGTCTTCAAGGTCTGCAGAGAGAAAATTAATTTTATTATGAGTTAGGTTGGGAATGTCTGGGGGGGGGGGCACAAGAGTCAATAAGAGTCACTGCCAATAATTTCATCTGGTCTGCTGCTTCTGTACTCTGATACATTGCTTTTAAAATACATCTGAATGTGTGTCTTCAGATAGTGTTGTAAGTTGGCCTCTGAAGTGAGCCAGAGATTTTTTGCTTTTGTTTTTACGAATTCAGAGTTTCAGTTAGTTGCTGTGTTGTTTCTGGAATGAAGAATCCTGGGACAGAGGTTGTAAAGAATTCTTCATGTTACTACATTAGAGGGATCACAGTGGACTCAATTGTTGTAGGATTTATATTCTCCTTCAAGGACATTGACTCAGCTCCAGGATGCAGTGATTCCCAGCAGTGATTAAGGTCTTTCCAAGTCTTCAGTGTTGCTTACTGAGATTAATTTCCATAGCTTACTTTACTCGATCCATATAACAGTTTGGAATCTATAGTTTTCCAAGGCATTTTGCATTATTATTATTATCCCACTTTTTCCCTAGAACTGTGACTTAGAGTAAAATTATTTGAAACAATACAATTAAAGTGTTACTTTAAAACAGAATTAAATTGTTAGACTATTAAAATAGATTACTTATTAAAAAATAAAAATACAGTTTAAAAGATAAAATTGTAAAATGCTTAAAATGATACAACACCCTCATCCTTTAAGAACATTGGTTTACAAAGCCTGCCTGCAAAAAAAAAAAAAAAAAAAGGTTTTGGAAGGCCAACAAGTAGGGAGCCATTCTGATCTCCCTGGGCAGGGATTTCCGAAGTCTAGGGGCAGCCACAGAGAATGCCCTTTCTTGTGCCCCTATCAACCATGCTTGTGATGGTTTTGGGACAGAGAGTAGAGCCTCTTGAGAGGATCTCAAGGCCTGGGCCAGTTCATACCGGGAGATAACAGTTTGCCAAACATTATGGACCTGAGCCATAGATAGGGCTTTATAGGTCATAACCAACACTTTGAATTGTGCCTAGAAACAAACTGGCAGTCAATGGAGCTGTTTCAACAGGGATGTTGTGTGATCTAAGTTAACAGCCTGGCTGCAGCTCTTTGAACCAGCTTAAGTTTCTGAATACTCCTCCATGGCAGGCCATGTAGAACCCATTACAGTAGTCCAAATGGGATTTAACCAAGGCATGTACCACCAAGGCCAGATCCACCATCTCAAGGAATGGATGCAGCTGGTGCACAAGTTTTGAATGTGCAAAAGCACTCCTGGTCACTGCAGAGACCTGGGCCTCCAGGTTCAAACTGAGTCCATGAGTACCCCAAACTGCAAAGCTGTGTCTTCAGGAGGATTGTAAACCCATCTAACACTGTCTGGACCTCTATTCCCTGAGTTGCCTTCTGACTGACCAGAAAGCTCCCCAGTCTTGCCTGGAGTAAGGCTCAGTACACACGGGTGGGGAAACGCCACCACCCTTTCCTGCACACTCCTGAGCCCTAGCTTCACCATTACCACACTACACACCAGGTGTATATACTGAGCCTAAGTTTCAACTTGTTTGCCTTCATCCGGTGCATATTGATGACACCACACCTCAAAACTTCGGATGGCCTCTTCCAGTGGATTCATGTATATGTTGAATAGATTCTCCCTAGCTATTTCCTCAAGTGTTTTCTGTGAAATTCCTCTGTTGTGTATTCTTCTACTGAAAAAACACAGGGTTTTAACATTTATTTTAGTTAGAATTATTTTATTAGTATGTTATCACTTAAAATTATTTTAGTTAAAATGCTATTTTAACCAAGGAGCAGATGTTTCAACAAAAAAAATCAAAAGTTGTCAATGAAAGCAATTTGCCGATGAAATCAAATCTTTCTTTTCTATTTTCTTTCTACAAAAATGAAATGAAAAGCTAAATGTTTGAAAGGCAATGTCAAATCCATCCCAGTCACATTCCATTTGAATTCCTGCTACAGCAAAGAAGGAACATGTTAGACTAACATTATTTCTGTAACTTTGGGCAAAGCAGATTGGCAAAAAGATCCGGTTTCCAGTGTGCTGGGAGCATGGCTATCAGACAGCAGCATGTCCCCAGCCCACCAAGAGGATGCAGCAGATCCACACTGTTTTGGCCACCCACGCTGCACTGATGAAATGCTGAAAAGCCACCTCTGTGGCAGCAAAGATGCTCATTTCCTGGTGCAACAAGGAGCAGCTATCTGCTACTCCTTTTTGGGCTGGAAAAAGGCTGGAGGTTGGGTTGGGGGCTTGATGTGCCCCTTATTAGTTGCTTTTTCTTTTAAAGACAAAGAAATGTTCTATTTCAAAATAATATACAAGCATACCTCCGTTAATATGACATGTGAAAAAGAAACTCTATCATTTTTATCTTCTTTCCTTTCCTCTTTTTATCTGCACAATTTTCTTGACAAAGGAAGCCATGGCAAAGGAAGCCACAGCAGTGGGAAGACTGCCATGACTATCCATCACCCCCTCCACATTTCTAACAGCCTCAAATGAGTGTCATCTGTTTTCTGTGGTGTCACCTGATGCACTTAGTACTCCCAACTCTCCCTTAGTGGAGCCACTGAAAGAAAGCCTTCCCCTTTAATTTTGAAGACTTGAACAGGTTGATATGGGGAGAAACAGACTTTCAGATAGCATGGACCTAAGCTGTATATATATCCACACAGAGCATGAAAAACCACCAATGTATTCCTATTTCTGTTTCAGTAGCACAGAGCATCCTTTAATACTAATATACAGCTGTTTACTTTGAAATCTATTCAGCTTATGTGGTTTCCCCCTGCTTTTACCAGAGGCTCCGTCATGTGAGAACAAGATGGTGTCAACACTGTAGAGTAGAGAGGGTAAGCAGTCTATAAATGAAGCTGGAAAGAGATGGTTTTAATTAAACCTTGAAAGGGGAAGCAAAATCTGTGATGTGAGAAGATGAGGAAGGAGTGATAGGAACTAAGTAATTTCAACTTAAGGTGCATCGACCTAACTTTCAGTGATGCAGGTGTGGTGTAATGATTGCCTTTTCCAACATTTGGGGAATGCAACTGTCTGCATGGCAAGGGAGGAAATTCTGGCATCGCAACTGTTACTGGGAGGTTGTACATTAGCAACCGTGAACATTGACAGCTTAGGATTTCCAGCGCCACTGCTCTATGTATCTTTGTTTTACCTGAAGAAACCAAGAAGGTGAACAAAAGAATAACAGTGCATGAGTGGCTAATCTTCATGACTTCAACTTGAGTGGAATTGCAAGTCAGAGAAATAAACTGAGAGGGAAGAAGAACTATCAGATTCCTTTGACCTCTGAAGAGCAGAAAGGTTAGCTATTTATAGATGTCTGTGATATAGCTACATGTAAAGCCTGTTCATATATGCACCTGGGACAATACATTAAATTCTTAGCTCATTGTACAACTTTACACTTTGTTTTTATCAATTAAAAAAATAAAAAAAATGCTTAGCTCATTGCTCCTCAAGATTCGTAGTGTATCAGAAAGAAGCACTCAAGTACAATAGATTAGCTTACATTTATTCAGGCTTCACTGAATTATAAATAGGATTTTTATTATGGTTTCCTGTTCTCATTTATGAAATACTTTGCTTAATGGAATAAATGTAGAGTTGCTTGGATGAGTACACTCACTGTAGTAATTTGGTTTTATGGATTGTTTTGTCCCATGGAGGGATTTTTATGTTATCATGCAAAGGAAACAAATCCCGTTTAAGGCTGGGGGTTCTGTTTGAAGTAAGAGGAAGAAAAAGAAATTAATAGGTCTTCCTCATTGAGGTAATGTTTCAAATGCTTTTGGTGGACAGAGAGAACATGAAAAGGCTGAGCTCTGACCTCTCATACAATGGAAACAAATGAAGCAGTGAAGGAAACTATTTATACAGTTTACACTTCAATAATAATAATAATAATAATAATAATAATGTTTTATTTATACCCCGCTCTTCAGCCAAGACTATCAGAGGGGCTTACAATTTGTTAAACAAACAGCTTCATTTACAATTGTAAGCTATTTGCCCCCAACAATCTGGGTACTCATTTTAGCAACCTCGGAAGGATGCAAGCCTGAGTCAAGCTTCAGCCCTTTGCTGGTCTTGAACTCGCCACCTTCTGGTTTTGAGTGAGTAGCTGCAGTACAGGCATTTAACTACTGTGCCAATCTTAACTTAGGGTTTTCTTGTCCTAGATATATTCAGAAGAGGTTTGCCACTGTGTTCTTCTGATGATGAGAGAGTGGGCCAAGAACATCCACTGAGTTTACATGACTGAGTGATTTTGGGCATGAGTGACTTTGGGCCTGTTTAAACACAGTGTGTCCAAAAAAGGGGGGGGGGGAGGGGAAGAGCTGCTGATGAGATAGCAAGAGCAGCTTTTTCTGCCCCAAACAGAAACAGCATTTTGCCACTTCTTTTGCAGCTGAAAAAATGCTGAATTGGGGTCATGGCTTGCTGTTCCACATCTTTGATCCAGCACTCAAAGAGATGGCTTTGTTTTCTGTTTTCTTTCTACAAAAATGAAATGAAAAGCTAAATGTTGAAAAGGCAATGTTATATCAATCCCATTCTTGATTAAGGTGTTGCTTCTGGGGATTCTTTCTCCAGTTATAATATGTGAAATGGAGATAAGAAAATCTAATTTCACATTCCATTTGAATTCTTAATACAGCAAACAAGGAAGATGTTAGGCTAACATTTTTTCTGTAATTTAGGCCCTGGACAGATGGGCAGCAAGCGCTATCCTTGGGCCAAAACTAGGGCTTGGGAGCACACAGCAACCACATGCTCCTGAGTCCTAGTTCATATGGACAGCACCCCAAGGCACTTATGGTGGCCTGGCAGCACTGTTGGAAGGAGTTCCAAAATGGAACTCCTTTTGGGGGCAGATTGTTCCTGCATGGCCATGGGAATGATCCGGAGGAAAAAGGTGCTGCCACTTTCTCCTCATGTGTGTCGGGGTGCAGTAGGGGCATAATGCCACACAGGGACCCCTTTTCCAGGCCAAGGAGAAGTGGCATTTTGCCACTTCTCTTTGGCCCAGAAAAAATCAGGATTGGGGCCACAGGTCGGGTGTTTGGTGCACCATGTGCCGTAAAAAGAATATGCTTTTCATAGGTTCTTTTTAGTGTGGAGGGAGGCTGCATGGTTTGACTGCTATGGCCTCCCTCTGGGGGGGAAATGGGCACCCTCTTGAGCCCCTTGGGGCAAAGCAGACTGGCAGAAAGAGCTAGCTTCCTGTTGGACTGGAGGCATGGCATTCAGACAGCAGCAGCACGCCCCCAGTCTACGAGGAAGCCACACTGCTGACTGTAAAAGCGGCAGATCCACGGTTTTAGCAACTCAGCATTTACACACGCTGTGCCAAAGAAATGTTGAAAAACTGCTTCTGTGGCAGCAAATGTGCCAGGAAGAGCCACCACTGAGGCAGCAAGAACAGCTTTTTTCCACCCCCAAAGGAGCAGCATTTTGCTGCTTCTTTTGGGGCCAGAAAAATGTTGAATTGGGGCTGCAGCTTGTGATTGCCATGGCCCTGATCCAGCACTCAAAGGGAGGCTTTCTTGGTTGGATAAGATAGCAGTATTAAAAATTAACATGTTTCCCATAATCATGTTTCCATTCCAGAATATTCATATTATAGTTAATGATAAACCTTTCAAAATATGGCACAACGACATTGTTTAATTTTTGGGGGGGTGGGAACCTCGCGTACATCTGAAAGCTATGTAGGAGATTATGGAGTGAGGTAGATTATTGGTCCCTGATTTAAAGGTTTCTTATGAAGCTTGCTGCTTTGAATGGTTAATGGCTTTGCTAAAACATGAAGATGAACTATGTTTAGAAGGTGCCAGTATTAGATTTGGTTGGCACAGTTACCTCTTCAATGATAAACTTATGGTAAATAGGGATTTTCTAAATCATTTTATTAGGAAACCCTTAATGAAAACATAGGTGAAATATAAGGTGGTGATATGTTCCAAACTCGTGAAATGGACATCAGTCAACCAAGTTTTTCATAAAAGAGAGGATTTAGGGTTAGGGAAGTGGGCAACATACTTTGAGGTTTTAGAACTGCATAGAGAAACCCAAAAACAAAAGTTTAAACCAACTGAGAAGTTGTCTGTGGAAGAAGTCAGATGTGGATGGCTTTTTTATAAACAGCGGTGTGAGAGGTTTTTAAAGGACAATAACATATTAGGGATAGGTAGAATAGATGTAAACTTTGAGGAGATTTTATTTTCAAAGGACTCATATAAGATAGCTCAATTGTATAAATTATTTTTGAAGCTGGAGTTGGAAGAAGAAGTGATGAAATATATGAGGAGAGGAGAGTGGGCTCCTCTTGGCTTCTCCTCTTCATGGATTTGTTGTGAGGTGGGAGTCAGGTGGAGGCAAAGGCGGGTAGAGGAAGGAAGATTATTTTCACTTCAACTCTGCCTACCTCTCTCCTCACAACAAAGCCAGGTGGAGGTGAAGGAAGGGATTTTAAGTGTGACTTACCAGGATCATATCGATTTAATGGTTATATTGTGTTTTGGAGTAACAATGGGAGTCCAGCTTAAATGTGGTTGTTTTAAAGAAAGTAGATAAAAAGAAAATCAACTTATTTGAGATATGGTTCTAGAATAGAGTACTGAGGATACCATGGTTGGCCACAAATGATTCATCAATGGGAGAAGAGCAGGAGGCATTTCAGTGGTGCTTCAGAAGTGTGACCGGTGATCCCACATCTATGCTTCTGAAGCATTTGGGCAACGATTCCAGTACGGTAAGTACCTCATGTGAAAAGGGCCATAGAAGAAGGAAAACCAGGGAACCTTCTGTGAGCTTGCAGTTACAGAATCAATTTGAAGCTCTCTCCCTTATCAGTGATGAAGAGGAAAAGCAGCAGGTCCAGTCCTTAGGGAATATGCTGAAAATCTTGGTAGAATCAGCACATGGAATGGCTACTCCCAAGCCTTGGAGAAGATGTGAGGTAGTAGTGGAGATTCCTTGCTGAGAGGTATAGATGGAGTGATAAGGCCTGATAAGATGTCTCAACAGGTGTGGTGTTGTCTCTGGGGCAAAAATCCATAATGTAACAGAGATGCTGACAAGACTTGTTGAACCTACTGACTGTTACCCCTTCCTTTGGGTACACATGGGGACCAATGACAGTGCAAAGCATAGCCTTCAGAATATCATTAGGGATTATGAGGCCTTGGGTAGGAAGCTGAAAGAGTTGGATGCACAGGTTGTCATCTCATCTCTTCTCCCAGTTGAAGTACATAGTCCAGCAAGGGAAAGGAAAATAGTAGAGGTGAATAACTGGCTCCACAGATGGTGCCACTGATCCCCTAGTTGCCTCTTTCACCTCCTGGACAATGCAATTGTCTGTGAGGAATTTGTTGCATCACAGCTGTGACTGTGAGTTTGTATGACAGCAATCATGAGTTTTCAGAGCTTCACTTGTCTTTTCAGTCACAATGCTCTATTTATCTTTTATGTTTTGACTAAATCTTTCAATTGCAATGTATGCCTTATCTGAAGAAGCTATGAAGGTAAATGAACAAATAAAATTGAAGGAGCATCCATGACTGAAACTTAATTGTAATTGTAAGCCAGAAATATAAATTGATAGACAGGAAGCACTATCAAATTCCTTTGACTTCTGAAGAGCAGAAAGGTGGACTATTTATAGATGTTTGAGACATAGCTGCAGGTAAATCCTGTGCATAAGTTACATTCTTAGATCATTGCTCCTCAAGAGTCATATTGTACCAGAAAGAAGCACTCAAGTACAGTAAGTTAGGTTGCCGATATTCAGGCTTTACTACATTGGAAATATGATTTTTATTATTGTTTCCTGTTCTCAGTTTCTGGAATACATAGGCTAAAGAGGGCAACTATGGAGCAATTGGCTGGACAATGAAATCTGAAGCAGTTTTAGAACAGAATAAAAAACAGCCCTTATAATAGCCATGGCTGGGTGCAAGCAGCAGAGAAAGCCAAGATGAATTTTTCAAGAATCCATAATATCAGACAAACTTGAATGAAACCTATGACCCTCTGCCAAACAAATAATTTTTTCAAATAAAATAAAACATCATGTTTGCATGAAATTTTATGTTTTTTGACTGGAATTCTGTTCACAAAATGGAACTGTCTTTTTAGCTTCTCTGTTTCACAGATACCCCACCCCATTCTGTTAAGAGGCTCCAACTAACACTCTGTTGATTTGTCATTCACCTACACTGTTGAAATAATGCAATCTGACACCACTTTAATTTCCATGGTTCCACCCTACAGAAGTTTTGTAGTTTTGTGAGGTGACAGCACACTTTGACAGAGAAAGTTTAAAACCTTGTAAAACTACAAATCCCAGGATTCCAAAAGATGGGGCAACAGCACTTAAAGTCGTGTCAAATGGCATTATTTCTATAGTTTTGATGCATGCTTGGTTAGTGGAAGAGTTGCAAGGGGAAAGAAAATCCATCCATTCTCTGCCCTCAGAATGAAGCTATTAGCATGGAAGATCTAAACACTACTGAGGATGTAGTATACATTAAGTAGACATGTTTATGGTTGTTTATAGACCATTCCATAGTGTGGTGGTATCCAAACCAGTGATGTAAATTTCTCCCTTTATTTTCCTGTCCCTGGATGGAGGGGATGTTATTACACTTCTTGCTCCTCTGAACAGACTTGAACACTCCTCACAGTTCAAACAATCCTCAACAAATTCTCAAAAAATGAGGGCTAGAAAACACTCAGCTGGCTTTCCATCCTTAGCCCTTCTTGCATTTATCAAGGTCAACCATAAAAGTCTCGTCACAGTGCCTAACAAGTAATGATAAGCAAAGATTATTTATAGAATGGAATTCCCTCTCCCCTTCTGCAGACCCGTGAAGTAATACAAATTGTTTTAACTGAGACCCACACAATTAAAATGGGGAATATCAAGTTATCTAGAGGATCCTATTGTAGCTGTGTATGCCTAGATATAATGTCAGGTGCATGTGGAACACACATGAATACATTTTTTTAAAAAAAAAAATGAAGCTAAAATGACTCTTTTGATGATGACTGGAGAGGGCCATAAGATATTCCATTGTCTTTCTCTTCCAGTGTCTAACAAGGAAGGATGCCCTGTGTTTATCTTTATAACTGAATTCCTCCTCCTCCCCATCCCCTCCTGCAGCCCAATGAGGTAATTCAAATTGTTTTGACTGACACTCATCCAATTAAAACAAATGGCTGAGACACTGTAATTTTTATTACTTAAGCAAACATAGTCCTAAAAATTGAATTTCCACTCAAGTATACATTCCATTGCAAATTAAGTATCTGTAAATTCTCACACCTTGATTGAGCAAGTGCCAAATTTCAGAGGTCATAATTACTTGAGCTGAGCATGGAGAAAACCAAGAAAGAGCAAACAGCTTTTGTCACATTGCTAATCTCAACTCCAGAGACTCTAAAAAAATAGAATATGTCAATCCATTCCAGTCAACAATAGTTAAGTCCTAACAGATATATGTTGCTGAACCATTGTAGTTTTCCAAAGACAGGTTAAAAGTATAGTTATGTGGCCTCTACTCTACCATATACACTTGTTATTAGGCATCATTATAGAAATATACCTTAAGTTGCTAATGATCTACTTAGGCTAATGTAAAAAAAAACCTATTTTTTTCCTCTTCTTGGATTTTTTATAATCTTTGATGGGACCTAAGAGAATGTATGTGTCAGAAGCTGACAATATAAGCTAAACATATTTGCAGCTGGTATTAGGCCGTGCCAGTCTCTGAAATGATAAGGATGCTATTTCCTTAAACAGGAGTGTCTTCATTCTCTCGGATGCAAGGAAAAACCATACCCTCAGATATTTCACATGTTTAAAACTCATTGCAGAAATAGTCTGGTTTGAGACTTCTTTAACTCTTTATACGCACTGTCTCTTGGTAAACTTATCAGTTCTTTTGGTTTCTCTTATCATTTGTACTCCAATGATACTCAGTTGTATCCTTCCACATCCAACCTTTCTCCAAGGCTCAAACAGCAAGTTTCATCTTGTATGACAGCTGTCTCCCACTGGATGTGCCATCGGCGCTTGAAGCTCAACATGTCCAAGACAGAGCTTCTTGTTTCCCTTCCTAAACCTACCATTCAATACTCTTTTTCTATCTCTGTCGATAATATCTCTATTCAGCTGGTTCACGTAGCCCACAGTCTTGGTTTCATTTTTAACTCCCCTCTGCCATTTATCCCTCAGAGCCAGGCCACAGTCAAGGTCTGTAGATTTTTTCTCTATAATATTTCCAAAATCTGTCAGTATCTCTCGGCTTCTAGTGCAAAGACTTTGGCCCATGCCCTAGTGGTCTCATGATTAGATTACTGCAACCTTCTCTTGGCAGGGCTTCCTCTCTTTCACCTCCACCCATTAATTTCTGTTCAGCACTCAGCTGCTCAAATTATCTCACTCAATCGCCAGTACGACCATGTCTCCCCCCTATTGTCATCCCTCCGCTGGCTCCCCTTTCCCTTCTGCATTCAGTACAAGCTTCTCCTGCTCACTTTCAAATCCTTGCATGGGCCGGCCCCTCCCTATCTCTCTGAACTTCTTTCTCCCTACATTCCCACCCATTCCCTTCATTCTGGTAGCCAAGGTCTCCTGTCCCAACCCAGGATTTCCATTGCCCCATCCCAGGGATTCGTCCCTTCTTGCTTGCTGCTCATCACTCCTGGAACCTCCTCCCCTTATAAGCACACTCAACACATCTCTAACCAGTTTTAAAACCAAGTTAAAGACCATATTGTTTAGGGAAGCATTCCCAGGAAGTTTGTGACTGTGACCTGGTTGTTTTGATGCTTGATTCAATATTTGATATCTGCTGCTTTAACTTGTTTCTTATGGTGTTTCTAACTTGTTGCTATAATCTCTAGATTGTATGCCATAGGCAGGCTTTTTACATATTCCTGATTTTATTTGTTTTTTTGTACAGCGCAGTGTACACTTACAGTGCTTTATAAATAAAGCTAATAATAATAATAATAACAACAACAACAACAACAACAACTGCAATAGCTCAATGCTATGGAATTATGGGAACTGTAGTTTTGTGAAACATTTAGCCTTCTCTGCCAGAGAGTTCTGCTGCCACAATAAAGTACAGTTCCCAGGATTCCCTAACACTGAGCCAGGACAGTTAACATGGTGTCAGACGGGATTATTTCTGCAGTGCGTTTTGGACCACAGTAAAAAACTAGGGCTCACGTGGACAAGCAACCTCAGGGTGGATAGCTGAAGTTATTAATGAGTAACAATGCACAAATCAGGAGAGTCCGAAGAGGTTTTTTTTTGCCTGAACCAATTAGGAAGAGCAACAATTTGTCTTGTCTTGTCTTGTCTTCTTTCCTCTGCTGAGTTCATTGACAGCAAACTATTTTGCATTTTGAACTTAGTTCACAACAATTGAAGTATACTGAGAACAAAGAGGGAATGTAGGAGAGGGGGAGAAATGAGACATTTTAAAAGCATCTTAAATATTGGGATGGGAAATCACTGAGATTGTCCCTACCAAACTGAAACACTTTGAATGTATAAAGAATTCCTCTCACTGTAGAATCTAGAAATGTTTAGGGTATATAAACATTGCATATTAAGGCATTTGGTTTTCTTTGTTCTAGAAAGGGGAATTTCAGTGCCTCATTAGGGAGATTGTGCCCCCTGTCCCTGAGCAAATGATATCTTCTGTATGGTCAGAGACCAATGTTTCGTTATGTCTATATTTGGCTGTAGGTGTGTGAGAACACTTTCTTTGCCTTTGTTTTGGATACTGCATTTTCTTCCCATCTATTTGTAATCAATAATGCTACCATTTTCAAACACTGCAAACATATGAGGGCTAATGAGGCATACCAGGGAATTCCAAAAGAACCTCAGCATGTGCTTTCTAGGCTACAGCAGATCCTTTGACTGCATAGATCATGAAAGACTATGGAACATCCTTAAAGAGATGGGTGTGCCAACACATCTGATAGTCCTAATGAGAAATCTGTACATAGGACAAGAGGTCACTGTCAAAACAGAACATGGTGAAACAGAATGGTTCCCAAGTGGCTAAAGGGTCAGAAAAGGCTGTATGTTATCACCCTATCTGTTTAACTTATATGCAAAACATATTCTAAGAAAATCAGGCTTGGACACAGAAAAAGGAGGAGTGAAATTAGGAGGAAGGAATATCGACAATCTAAGATATGCAGACAGCATCATAATACAGTTGGCCCTTCATATCAGTGGACTTGGCATCCGCAGATTTGAGTATCCACAGATGGCAAGCCCACATTGTCCTCAATGGTGATGTGTGCATGCTGCTGGGCCTCCACTGGGGACAGCCCCTGTTTTCCCCATTGGTGGCATGGCAGCACGCATGCTCTGGCACCGGGGACAATGGGGGCTGTCCCTAATGGTGGCATAGCCACCTGCACGCACCACCATTGGAGACAATGGGATTTGAGAATCCATGGATTTTGGTACCCACAGGCTGGAATGGATCTCTCATGGATACTGATGGCAGACACTACTAACAAAAGCCCAGAAGACCTGGAAAAACTACTAAGGAAGTTCAAGGAAAAAATTTAAAAGGCAGACATAAAGAAAACAAAACAAAAAAAAAAGTGTCCACAGAGAATCCAGAAAAAAAAATCTAGAAAAGTAGTAAAAGATTTCTCATACCTGGGATTAAACACTGATTAAAAGCAAGGACTGCAGTTAGGAAACCAGAAGAAGATTAAAAATGAGGAGGGAGGCTATGAAAGAACTAGAAAATGGATAGATATACAACTGAACACAAAACTTAGAATTGTACAAACCATTGTTTTTTCCTATTACTATGTATGGATGTGAAAGCTGGACAGCTAAGAAAGAAAATAGGAAGAGATTCAAGATGTGGTGCTGGAAAAGAGTGCTGGGGATTACTATGAACAGCAAAAAAGACAAATAAATGGGTCCTAGAGCAGATCAAGTCTGAACTCTCCCTGGAAGCCAAGATGACAAAACTGAGGCTGTCGTACTTGGACACATCATGAGAAGGCAGGACTCATTGGAAAAAACAATAATGCTAGGAAAGTTGGAGGGAAGCAGAAAGAGGAAGGCCACATACCAGATGGTTGGACTCTATTAGGAAGGTCATAGGTATGAGTTTGCAGGAACTAAGAGCAGTGGAGGACAGGAAGTGTTGGAGATGTCTCATCCAGGGGTTTGTCATGGGATGAAAAATCAGGGCTTACCTGAAGGAAGAGAGCCCTCCCTCCGTACCATCTGCCTTGGTCCAGGCCTCAGAGAGAGAGAGGAACCACTGAACACCATCCCCTTCTCCTTTTGTGTCATGTCTTTTTAGAATGTAAGCCTGAGGGCAGGGAACCGTCTATTGAAAATTAATAATTGTAAGCCGCTCTGATAGCCATCAAGGCTGAAGAGCGGGGTATAAATACAGTGGTCCCCCGGGTTACGAAAGTAATCCGTTCCGGGATTACTTTCGTAACCCGGAAGCTTTCGTTTCCCGGGGGACCGCTAAACTCAATGGACCGCGCGGCCGATTTAAAGGGGCCGCACGGTTTTTTTATTCGTATCCCGGGGGATCTTTCGTATCCCGAGGGATAGGAAGCCGGTCCGCCGCCTTTCGGATCCCGGGGTTTTCGCAACCCGGGGGATTCGTAAGGCGGGGGACCACTGTACTTTAAATAAATAAATAATAAAATAATAAACTTGAGGCCAGTTAACAACAACAAATGTTACTATTTGTTTCATCAGTAACTTACTTCAGTGTACATTTTAACCAGGTGTGGGCAAGACCTGAGTAGATTAACCCCTTCAGAACATGACAGTTTTACAGAAACTATTTTATCAATCAGGAAAAAACAATGTAGGAGGGGAAGATGGCACTCCCAGAGACATGGAATTAGGGCAAAGAAGATTAATTTCTCTATTGTAGTCACTACTTCTTAGACATGCATGCTCTGACATCCTCCCTCCTTGATGCACACATGTTCAGAAATCTATAGTACGTTTATTTAAAATTCCATGCATTTTTGAACAACCAAAAAAATGAAGGACAGCTACTTTGATCGGTGGATATGTTCCCCACTTCTTCATAATATTAACTTCTGGCCAAATAAAGGGTAATCAGCATTGCATTTGAAATAATAATTATTCTTGAAGGATGTAAGGAGGCTTCTCTCCAATTCTTCAGACTCACTTGCCATTTCTGTAGAAACAGAAAATTATTTATATATATCTTTTTTGAGTATGCCAAAAATACGCTTCATCCCCACAGTTCATACAAAAAGAAAAGAAGACAACAATTGTATTAAAGACAATTTGCATTTCTTCCTATTACGAACATATCTGCATGGGTCTAGATGCATAGCCATTTTTCTACTGTCTCTAAATTTTGTAAATAAAAGCCTAAATCTTGGTGTCAGTCCTGAGTAGAGAAGACTGAATCAATGGGATTTACTTATACAGTATGTGCAATCTCTATTCAACAATTGAATGAATTAGAATACTCTAGATTGGACTAACAAGATTTGAAACTGTA
The DNA here is from genome assembly GCA_034509955.1 of Urosaurus nigricauda. Lineage (NCBI taxonomy): Eukaryota > Metazoa > Chordata > Lepidosauria > Squamata > Phrynosomatidae > Urosaurus > Urosaurus nigricauda. The sequence goes on along the minus strand of JAOEGL010000001.1, from coordinate 371,808,888 downwards.
TCTTTTAAAATGACAGGATATCTCCCAGAGACAAGGGTAAGCAGCTGAGGTGGGTCAAGGGATCCATTGTCTGCTTCTAGGATCTTTCAAAGGCAACATAGGGGCAAGACACATGGCCCTGAAAGTCCGGCTCTATGCCGGTTTAGTGGGTGTGCTGTTAAATGCGCCGCATCCCCAAGCCAGACAGAAGCCGTGCTAGCAATTACATGCCTGTCGACTTCTGTTCAGCTTTGAGGCATGGTGTTTAGACATCATTCACCCCAGAGCCAGCAAAAAGCCAGCTCCAGCAGCAAAGGGGCAGCTTTTTCCCACCCCAAATAGGAATAGATTTTTTCCCACTCCTATTTGGGGTGGGGACTTGCCAGTTGGGGCCATGGCATGTGGTTGTTGTGGTACTCACACGGCTAATTCTGGGGCAGCATCATGCTGCCCCTTTGGGCCCGTCTGTTTCAACCCATAGTCTACCAGACAACCCCTTCCTCCCTCCCAAAAAACCACCAAAACCAAAAGGGTCAGGTTTTGTTTTGTTTTGTTTTAAAAAAATAATCTTAAAATGGTCCTGTCAATTTCCCACTCCTAGAGAATTCTGTATGAGTCATTTCATCCTTTGTGAGGCACCAAAAAGACTGTATACTCTAAAGACTAAAGAATGTGGTTTAAAGATAAACATCTTATCCTGAATAATACTTAGGGTCAGCACCACCTAGTTTTCTACCATATTTACCCTCCTTCCTGGCATCTAGCACTGTTTCCTCCTTCTTCCACAACCTTGTCTACAAAAGCTTCAGTGCTCTAGTCCCATTTTATTGTCCTCCCTTCTATCCCAAAAAAGTGTTCAGAGGGATGCATTTCAGCCACAGTCCTGATGGAACCTAGTCCATTGGAATGGTTTCTAGTTCATCATGTTGACCCTAACAAACAGTAGCTGTGATGGACTGTTTCAGTCAGTTGAAAGGACCCCTGCTAATTGTGCTTTTGCCTTTTATTGTTGCATCCTACTTAACCCTTGCGGCTTCATTTCATTTTGATAGACCTGAAAGTCTTAGATGACCCTAGAAAGGGCTCTAGAACTGGTTGGAGTGTAGGTGTATGTGCCTTCAAGTCACTTGTTGATTTATGGTCACCCCATGGATTTCATAGGGTGTCCTTAGGCAAATGATGATGATGATGAAGATGATGATGATGATGTTCAGAAGTGGTTTGAAGTATATAGCACCTTGTATTCATTGATGTTCTCTCATCCAAATATTAACCAGGGCTGACTGTGCATAGCTTCCAAAAACAGATGGGATCTGATGTTTTTAGAGTACTCTGGCCCAGTTGAAATTTTTACAGAGGATTCAAACCCTTGTCTCCCAAAATGCCAATCCATCAAACAAAACAGCTTCTTGTCCTGGGAGACCTCAACATCCTCTTCGAGGTCAGTTCATCAGATCTGACAGGTGCAGCTTGGGAGTTCACAGATACCATGACGACCATGGGCCTGTCCCAATTGATATCAGGGCCGACAAATTGTTCAGGTAACACACTCGATGTGGCCTTTTGTACAGAACAGGACAGTCTGTCGGCAGAAGTCATTGGGACTAAAGCCCTGTCATGGACGGACCACTTCCTGGTCAAGTTAGGATTAAAAGTCACTACCTATATTCCCCACCCCAAGGGGTGGAGGACCTATTAAGATGGTCTGCCCTCGAAGGCTGATGGAATCCAAAAGGTTCCAAGAAGCCCTAGAGGGATATTTGGTTGGGAATGACAGCGATTTTGTTGATGCCCTGGTTAATACCTGGAACACCGACCTCATTGGGGCTATAAACAGTATCGCTCCTGAGCGTCCTCTCCAACTCACTTCAAATAAACAACCATGGTACACACAAGATCTTCGGAGGATGAAGCTAGAGACGAGATGAATGGGGTCACACTTCTCCTAAAGGACAAAGTACGCAGTTTAGGCATGCTCCTGGATTCGGCACTCCAGCTGACACCTCAGGTGGAGGCGACAGCCAGGAGCGCGTGGTATCACCTACGGTGATACACCAACCATGTCCCTACCTGGGCAGAGAGGACCTTGAAACATTGATACATGCACAGGTAACCTCTCGTCTGGATTTCTGCAATGTGCTTTACATGGGGCTACCTTTGTACCAAGCCCAGAAGCTTCCACTAGTCCAAAATGCTGCTGCCAGATTGCTAAACGGGGCATTAAAAACATCCCGATATGAAAATCTTTACACTGGGTACCAATTAGCTTCCGGGCACAATGCAAAGTGTTGGTCATTACCTTTAAAGCCCTATATGGCTCAGGCCCAAGTTACTTGAAGGATCGCCTCTCCCTACATAATCTGCCCTGCACCCTCAGAACATCAGGGAAAAATCTACTGGAAGCCACCAATACAAGATTGGTGGCAACATCTAAGAGAGCATTCTCTGCCATGGCTCCAAAACTCTGGAACGATTTGCTGGAGGAGATCCGTCTTATTACTACTCTAGATGCTTTTTAAAAAGCACTAAAGATGGATCTCTTCCGGAGGGCCTATCCACCTGAACTGATATGACAGTTTGAATGGTTCATGGAATGACAGTAGCTAATTAGGTAGAAAGTGATAACAGTATGGATAATTATTAAAGTTATGCGGTCCTTAGATTTTAACTAATAATGTATGTACAATTTTATGATGATTTTGTAATGTTTTTAATCTGTTGGAATCCCACCTCAATCCATGGGGAGAGGCGGGAAATATAATATTATTATTATACCGCTTCATACCGCCTAAGGAGTGTCTAAGCAGTTTACAACTGTAAGCTACTTGCCCCCAACAATCTGGGTACTCATTTTAGCGACTTTCGAAGGATGCAAGCCTGAGTTGAGCTTGAGCCCTTTTGCTGGTCTTGAACTCGCAACCTTATGGTTTTGAGTGAGTGGCTGCAGTACAGGCATTTAACCACTTGCCACCAGGGCTCTGAAACCACTACACATATCCATAGTGCCTAGGGGAATCCCTCTTCTAAAATGCCACCTTCAGCTTAGGTTTTGTAAAAATAAAAAAATAAAAAAATGCATTTAAACACAGTGTACATTCATCAGGAGTATCTGACCAATCAAAAGATTTCAAAGATAAATCAATTAAATGATGAATGAGCTAAAAGTAACAATCCTGCCCAAATTCCTAGATCAGCTAAGTAGTGACTCCTGAGCCATGTCCCCTCAATGCTGTTTTATCAAGCTACATCTGCTGAGAGTGACGGAGTTCTGTTCTCCTGCAAACAGGGTGCAGCAGAAAGATGTTCCCCAGCCCCCACACATCACCAGTGCAGCAATTGAAAGCAGGATCCTTTTTGCAATTCCTTCTCATATCAAAAATCAATGACTGTGTTTATGGAAACATCAGTATATTGTGTTACAGTCAGTAGGAGAAAGCCCTTTGCTGCTTGCAGCAACTGCTACCTGGTAAAACAGTGTCAGTGCACATTTAGGACCATGAAAATAGTACAATGACTGTGAATACATAGCCTTTTGTGAATACAAATAAACTGAAGATGCACAATTCTAAGAACTTTATCACATGGGATAAAGGGATGAAACTGGGGGTTTACCATTACCCCATTAAAATAATGCAATCACAATAAAGATTTTCAGACACATTGCCATTAAAGAGTCATTATCCCAGGAATAAACAGCCATTAAACAGCAATGAATCATTCATGGGATTTCCGGTGAAAACTTGATTTTGGCATTTTATATGAGGGCTATCATTTAATTGTGTCTTCTATATAGTTAGACTTGAGCATCCTCAGATTTTGATATGAATGAGAGGTCCTGGAATCAAGCAACATGGCTATTGAAGGCTAAGTGTGCCTAGCAATCAAAATGAAGACCTGAGATCTGAATACACATTTTACCTCTATTTGTGAAGGGGGTGGTGGTATATCAACCTTTTACCACTTTGCACAGCAATTTTTTCCTCCTTTGCAGTATCCTAGCAGTGAATGTCCTGCATTGTTTATCTGACATTCACTTTCAGAGCAAAAAGCCCATATTTCGTGAGTGATGCACTCCCGTTCAGTAAAGGTAGGGATGGTACAGTCATGACCTGGAAACAGAAAAGAGGTTATTAAAGTATCTCTGTGCTTTCATTTTTGTTTAGCTCTTTTGTTTTTGTTTTATATTTTACTCTTGGGCACATTAATTTCAACTGTAAGTTCTGTTTGGTCTAACAGTTTGCCAAATTATTGTTTGTTTGTTTTTTGGTAATTCATGGGATTTGTAGTGAGTGGCACCTGACACCAGGCAGGTGGTTTTGTTAAGGTAAACAAAGGGTCAATTAACCCATTCACAACCAATTATGCAAATCAGGCATTTGTGAAGATTTCCAATCAGACTCATTTTATTCCAAACAGTCTCAGTCTGCATGCAGAGCTTCAGCCAAAAGTCAATTCCTTGACTGAATCCCCCAAACATGGCGTAAACAGTTTTTATTAACCCACAAAATATTCATTGAGCATGCGTAGTTTAGCATTCATCCATATATATATCTGTATTATTGTTCTAACTGGCAGGCTCTTCTGGCCTGACTTGCAACATCAAGGAATGTCTTTGTAGTAGAAACCTTATCAGCTTGCTAGCTACAGCGACCTTCAGGGAGGCCCGTCCTTCTCTGTGAAGACAAATTCATGCTTAGTTTTCTTCTTCCCTCCTAAGGTGGGGGCTACAAGCCAGATTCAAAAGGACAAGTTTTTCCTTTGGCTCTATTTCTCACTATGACTGAACTATTGATTATTAGTGGCAGAGATTATTGGCTTCATTTGGTTATCAATGGCTTTATTAGTTTTTCACCTTAACATTCTTCCCTTTTCTTCTGCTGACAAATCAAGTCTTTGATTTGTCTGCATTTATTCCAATAAAGCCATTGATTGCCATAGGTGACATACATTATGATGCAAAACAGTTTATATATCAATAACAGCAATTATCTCTTTTCATCATTTCATTTTTTTGTCCCCCAAACCCAATTGAACCATGAATAAATTTTTGATAGCTGTGAATAAGAATTTCAACACAATTTCAGCACATTCCATTGGCTAAGTCCATTTTTCTCCTTTTTTTTTTTTTTTAGGGACTTTGGCCACAAAAGATTAATGAAAACTGTAAAACCAACAGGTCTCTTGGCATCCACTGGCTGTGTGGACTTGCAGCTCCTTCTTCCACTGTCACTTCTCTGCAAAAGTGAAACACAATTTCTTACCAACACCAGGAACTGGAAAGGTTTTCTTCTTTTTCCAAAACTTAGAGAAGAAGGTGTATCTGGTACTTCTGAGACAGAATAATCCCAAACAGTCACTTAACAAGATCTTACCATCAATTCCCATTTCACACTTCACTATTTGGTCTCACTATCTGTGTGTATTGGAACTCTGTGTAACTTAGCTCCCAAGTTTTAACAATGTGAATTCTGTGGACTGAGAATGGTAAAATTAACATAATTGCACTGCTGGACTTTGCAGTCTGTGTGCACTGGGAATTTGTGCAATTTGGCATCAAGGTCTGCTGTGCCCAAAGTTGCCCACATTACACACTTCCAAAAGGGACAGTGAGCATCCTGCAGACTAACACAATCAGCATTACCTCTTCTGGGTGTTCCAGGACATGTGTATTTGTTCTTAAGTGAGTAGGCTCTTTGCCACTCTGAATTTCCTCAGTTTGGCCATTTTGCAAATGCTCAGTGCTTCAATGGTTGTTCTGGCATGGGGAACCCCACCTTAACTCTTGACAATGAGATTCCATTGCCATGAACATATGTGCCTGCAAATACCTTGGACTGGTTTTTCTGCAGGACCATAGCAAGTGTTTTCTCTCTAGTTCTTAACATGTTGAGTTATGTGATGTTGTGAAAGGCCAATTGTATACTAGTGCATGAGTGTTTACTCTGATAAACCCATGTTTGCCCAAATTTGTTTCCTGTTCTCACTGTTTGATGCAATCTTGGCATGGATCACCTTTTCCCATCTCAGATAGTGAACCAAAACCCCCACAATAACTATAATCAACAACAATATTATGACCAAATGAAACAGTTTAAAACAAAGCCTTCTGGCTGAAAGTAGGTGAATCTTCAGGTGGTGACCACTCCTCTCTCCAGGTAGGGAGTGGTTGCAGCACCCTCCAGAACTTCGCTAACTCGGTTTTTCCTGGTGCCAAGTTAGGCTTCTCCCGTCGTGTCCTCGAACCTTCAACTCAGGGTCATCTGGAACTCTCTAGTTGGTAACAGATCAGGTTACTGGAATCAGCTCTGCAGTTGGTTGCTTCAATGGGTGCAAACAGGATTCCCATTAACTTTCAAGGAAGTGGGAGTAGTCAACAAAACAGCAAAGAGTCTTTTTCCATGTCTTCTTTGTAGATTTTAATCCAAACTATGTCTTCAGGGCTGAACTCTTGGGCAGGTATTATTTGGTCAAGTTGCTTGCTTCTTTAGTATCAGAGTCTCTACTATGACAGGCAAAATAGCAAGGATCTTCCATATCTGGAGATGATGTCTCCAAGGGAATGCTTGACTACTCTCTGACCATGCTTTCACTCATTTGAAAAGGGTATATATGGCTGCTAAAACAGTCTTTTAGCCATCAACAGGTGGCATGTGGGTAAAGTCTACTTGAATACTTTTCCACATATTGCACAGTCTATTTGGGAGGTATTGAAACACTGTAACACCCATTCCTTAATTTTCTGCCTTTTAGATATTCCAGGCTTTTAGCTCTCTTCCTTTTCCTTCTCAATCTTCGCTTAGCTCCCTTTTCTAAATTTGAAACACAGTCTTTGGAGCAAGCACACATAAGCATTTCCAAATTTCTCATCTCAAGTCTCTGATTTAAGTCAATTTCTTTTCAAAAAGTACTAGCATCCAGGATCACTTTACATATTGAAGTTCCTTTTCTTTGTAGATAGCCCATATCAATGAGGCCTACTTGGAATCAGTATAGATATTACTGCAATGCTTTCATTAAGGCAATTAGCTCAATGTTTTTGAATTGAGGTCCTTCTTGGAAGGGGACCAGCTCCTCATCTTTCTGAACCACAGCGCAACCGGCTTGTGGGTTCTTTAAGATGGGGAGCCACAATCTCAATGTCTCGTCTATGGGTGAATTTGATTGCTTTCTCTAATAGGACGTCAGCAGCAATGCATAGGAAACAAACTACCAGATTAGATCCATGTTCTCGCTGGACAATTTCATGTTCCAAGCTTCTGGGTGAGCATTCCTACCACTGTTAAACAATTGGAAGGATTTGCTCACGTCTGATAGCCCCTGGGAGTTGCCCTATCTTCACCAGTCCATTCAAACGGGGTAGGCTCTGGTCTTTTTTTTTTCTTTTTTAGCATATCATATAAGGGTTTGATTATGGAAGCAAAGTCTGGGACCTCATTCCTGCTGTATCCAGCTATTCCCAAGTACACTCACAATTTCTCCTTGGTTAAGACAGGGGTTAGCTGCAATTAGCTTGAGTCCTGCTTGCTTTCTAAGATGTTGATGTCTTTGGAGATAACTAATCCTGATTGCTTATTGCTGGCATCTGTGGCTTTTAGCCTTGCTGGCCTATCCAGTCTCAGGCTAACTGAACAGTTCACTGATGCCATTTAGGCATTTCTCTCTTGTTCTGCATGACTAAAGTAGATTATTCAAATACTATAGCACAAGCTCTATTTCTTCTTGGAACTATTGCAAATCTTTAGGATAATTCTTGCCTCAAACAGAGTGGGAGAACCCCTTAGTCCCCGAGGCAAGCATGCTTATGAGAACTATCTTCTCCTTCCATTATAAGAGTTGTCTCAGGTGAAAGCAAGGATAAGTATCTGTGTTGGGCTTCAGTTTGCCATGCAGTCATGGGTAAGGGGTATTAAGCTTGCTTCATCTTATTGCTGGCCTTATTCTCCAAGCTTCTCTCAAGGGCAGGTGATGGATGTAGTTTGTCCACCTGCAGTGCTTGAGGCTGTGCCTTCAGGATGAAAGGGCAGGATTGCTTGCACTTTGCAAAATGAGTCTTTATTACTCAATAGCATAGGCAAATTGGAATTAAAATGAACTCATGTCCTGTTTGAACTGTATTTTACAGTTACCAATTTGCAGTTTCAGCCTGAGAACACTGTATGTTTCTTATCAAGAAGCGGCTGGCTAGAAATGTCCTTGAGAAAGGGGGCCCACTGGAGTGAAATGTTTCCCTTTGTTTTACTGGAGGGAAGCACTCCCCCTCCCATCTGAAATGGTGGGCTGCGGCCCCTCCTTTCTGAAGCTGAATTCAAAATGCACCTTTTTTCCTTCAATAGCATAGGCAACTGGGGTTAACTATTCTTGATCTCTGCCATCCACATCTTCAGTCCTCTGTCTAGCATTTCCTTCATTAACATCTCTCCTGCTTCATTAACATCTCTCTTGCAGGCTGTGCTGGCAAGGTGGAGCTTGGCTCTCTTCCAGCTTTTCCATCTATATCCACATCTATCTCTTCTCTGGCAGCTTTTGGCTTTCCTTCTTGATCCTAAGTTGAAGCTGTCAGTAACTTGCTTTATTCCCTTCATCTCACTTGCTTCATCTCTCTCCTTGTATCTACTTGTCAGGGCCCTCAACTGGACTGAAAACATTCTCTTCTAAAGCCTTCTGTCTTTTGTGGTTCCTTCTAACATCAAGGGCATTTTGGGAAACATCTGCCTTGGGTCTTCAGGGTTCACATCTCGGGCCTTTTCCAGGTTTATTTGGTGTCTCTATCCCTTCTTTATTTCCTGAGTGAAACCATCTTGGTCTCCTGCAGGGCATCTGGACATATCTGACCAGGTAACATGTATGTCCAGTTATTATTATTATTTATCATTATTTATTATTATTGTTATTATTATTATTGTTGTTGTTGTTATTATTATTATTATCTTCATCTTCAGATCCAAATGCATCTGAGGAAGTGGACTTCAGTCTAGGAAGCTTATGCTGCCCACTTTCTCTTTCAGTCTTTCTATTATTATTATTATTATTATTATTATTCTTTTTGCTTTCGGGATTGCTTTTAGATTGGTTTGCATCCGCACATGTTCAGTGGTAATAATCAGTTGCAATGTATCAAGTCTGGGCCTTCCTTGGCTTCAAAGCTGAGCCATGCAAGATAGTAGAGGGCCTCAGCTGGCTAAAGTTTCCTTGTTCATTGTTCTATCCTCTCAGCAGGTCATGTGCTGTGTACATTCACTCCAATATTAATGTTCCCTTTTTATTTCTTTTTTTATTTTTTTTCCTTTTTTTAATTTTTCTTAGCTTGTGGGCTTCTTTTTGGCCATTCTCTTCAAGCTTTCTATCATCACATTCCTGAGGTGGGAGGTGGCGGGGAACTAGAGCTGAGCCATCTTCAAAAAAGACCTGTTTCAGACTTTCATGGCTCTGTGCCAAAGGGAAAGGGTTTTGTGCACCATCGCCATTTTCTTCTGGCTTCTACAGATTTCTATGGCGTTGCATCCCTAAATTTAAAAAAAGGTAAAAGGAGAGAAGAAACCTCCCACCATCCCTCTTTCCTACCTGCCTATCTTATTTATCTAACAAGGATAGATCGACAGACACAAAAGGGATTTTTGACAGGGAATCGAGCCAACTTTCGGAAATTGAAGGAAGTTGGACTCTTGAAGGGGTCGGAAATTCACTCATTCACTGCTATGCAATGCCTCCCAGAATGCCAATTTACCCAGGGCCGCCCCCAGGCACCAAATGGTTGGCAAGCATGCAGCCACACACACACACAATCTCTCGACAAGAAACCCACAACCCTGTTTGCCTCCCCATAGAGAAAAGCAGGAAAAAACCTTATCAAAAAGCCTTATCAGGGGGTGGATCAGCCCCCTCTTCGGTTCGTTTGAACCGGGCCGGAACCTTTTTTTTTTTTTAAAGGTACAGAATCAGAAGAAAGAACCCCTTTTACTCCTACTCACCAGCACGTGCTTTTTTCTTTTTTCCCTTTTTTTTCTTTTTCTTCCCCCCCCCCCCTTTCTCCAGCGCTGGATTCTAAGGCTGTTTGGAACTGAATCCCTCAAAGGTCACTTTGCTAATATGTGGGCTTCTCCAGCAGTCTCCAGCTCAACAGGCACCAGAAAAAGTCTGGGGTGGCCACTTTCCTGATAAGATAGATAACGCCAGAGTCCTGCATATTTCAAAGTGATGCGAGGTAGAGAAATCTCTCTGTCTTGGATCTCTTCACAAAGCCGGGGTCAGGGGCAGAGGTGTTGACCTCTTAGGTCCCTGTTCGGGCGCCAAATTATGTTAAGGTAAACAAAGGGTCAATTAACCAATTCACAACCAATTATGCAAATCAGGCATTTGTGAAGATTTCCAGTCAGACTCATTTTATTCCAAACAGTCTCAGTCTGCATGCAGAGCTTCAGCCAAAAGTCAATTCCTTGACTGAATCCCCCAAACATGGCGTAAACTGTTTTTATTAACCCACAAAATATTCATTGAGCATGCGTAGTTTGGCATTCATCCATATATATATCTGCATTATTGTTCTAACTGGCAGGCTCTTCTGGCCTGACTTGCAACATCAAGGAATGTCTTTGTAGTAGAAACCTTATCAGCTTGCTGGCTACAGCGACCTTCAGGGAGGCCCGTCTTTCTCTGTGAAGACAAATTCATGCTTAGTTTTCTTCTTCCCTCCTAAGGTGGGGGCTACAAGCCAGATTCAAAAGGACAAGTTTTTCCTTTGGCTCTATTTCTCACTATGGCTGAACTATTGATTATTAGTGGCAGAGATTATTGGCTTCATTTGGTTATCAATGGCTTTATTAGTTTTTCACCTTAACAGTTTTTAGAGTCTTTGTCAGCATCCTGGCCAAATATTAACAGCTATCCAGTGGCATTGGAAGGGCTATTTTGTGTTCAGTAGGACCTGCTAGACTAGCAGTTCAAGATTTGAACCCTGGTATTCCAGTCTCCTAGTCCAACACTCAAACCACTGCACCATGCTGGTTCTCAATGTCATCTACTTTGCAACAAATTGGAAAAGCCCTTGTGGATGATCAAGCATATATACCACTAGTTAGAATCATAGAATCATAGAGTTGGAAGAGACCACAAGGGCCATCCAGTCCAACCCCCTGCCATGCAGGAACTCCCAGTCAAAGCATCCCCGACAGATGGCCAACCAGCCTCTGCTTAAAGATATCCAAGGATGGAGACTCCACTACACTCCAAGGGAGTGTGTTCCACTGTCGAACAGCCCTTACTGTCAGGAAGTTCCTCCTAATGTTGAGGTAGAATCTCTTTTCCTACAGCTTGCATCCATTATTCCATGTTCTAGTCTCTGCAGCAGCAGAAAACAAGCTTGCTCCCTCCCCAATATGACATCCTTTCAAATATTTGAACAGGGCTATCATATCACCTCTTAACCTTCTCTTCTCCAGGCTAAACATCCCCAGTTCCCTAAGGCGGTCTTCATAGGGCATGGTTTCCAGTCCCTTCACCATCTTAGTTGCCCTCCTTTGGACACGCTCCAGTTTCTCCACATCCTTTTTGAATTGTGGTGCCCAGAACTGGACACAGTATTCCATGTGGGGCCTGACCAAAGCAGAATAGAGTGGCACTATTACTTCCCTTGATCTAGATGCTATACTTCTATTGATGCAGCCTAGAATGGCATTGGCCTTTTTAGCTGCCGCATCGCACTGTTGACTCATGTTCAACTTATGGTCTACTTGGACTCATAGATCCCTTTCACACATAGTTTCATTCAGCCAGATGTCCCCCATCCTATATCTGTGCATTTCATTTTTGCGCCCTAAGTGCAGTACCTTGCATTTCTCCGCATTGAATTTCATTTTGTTAGCATCGGCCCAGTTACAGACAACCTCAAGCTCATTTTTAGTAGCACAATTCATTAGCTCTAGAACTTGTCTGAACATTGCTGAAATTGGTATATGCCTTACCTGCCAAAATCAAAAGGGCCCAGGAAATTATCGTTGTACAAAGAATCGCTGTCCTCATGTCTGAAGGATAGACAGTAGAATGTCATTCAAGAAGCTAAATACCCTGCTGTTTACAGAGGTTTTAATCTATTAGTACAGAAGTCTTGAGCATTAATGTTCCTAGTAAAAGAGAAAACATGGTGCATGAATTCTTAAGAAGACATCATGTTCTGGAAAGAGGAATTACTGCATACTGCATTGATCAAAGAATATATTCACTGCTCTATGAGTTGGAAATATTTTATTGGTTTTTGTTTGTCTGTTTCTCTTAAGAGGATTACTGCTGCCATTTACATTTTATTTCCAGCTTTTCATTAAGGTCCAGGGGCATAAAATATAAAATGAACTGAAGAAAGCATTCAAATTAGTACAGTGAGCACTTTTTAGCCACTGAAAAATTGGACATTACAGCTTTTTTCCTTGTGCAGGAATGTTTTCATGTTGTGCTTCAGTGTTTAAAGGAAGGTCTTGCAAGTGAAAACTTAGCAATCCACTTTAGAGAGTTTATGATAGCTTCTCCTTGTATAAGTTGGTCTGGTGTAACTCACATTTGTCCTGGAGGATAGCAGAGTGATACAGCTTTCTACAGCCTTTTAGGAGTTCCTGTGACATGCACTGGTCTACATGGAGGAAAAGAAATGTTCCTGCCCCCATTCCCACACTGACCTGTTGAGATTATGCATGGGGCCAAAACAGGAGAAAGATTAGACCAATCCACATTCCTATGGAATGGCCTGCTGGATGAGTTGCATCTTATTACAGTGTTAGACTGTTTCAAAACAGATTTAAAGACACATCTCTTCCAGCAGGCCTTCCCAGAAACTGTATAATCCTCCCAGCTCCTAAAATCTTCCAGCCTATTCCCTGGCCCCCTACACCCTGATGTTACCCTATACTGTGGCCAGCCCTATGGGTTTTAATATGTGTAATATGTTTGTTTTATTTTTATCTGATAAGTAACTTGATTTTAATTTCTGCTAGTTTAATTCTATTTTAAGGGGTGGGAGGTTGGGGATGGGATTGTTGAACCATTTTAATTGTAATTGTTTTAATTTTGTTAGAATCATAGAATCATAGAGTTGGAAGAGACTACAAGGGCCATCCAGTCCAACCCCCCTGCCATGCAGGAACTCCAAGTCAAAGCATCCCCGACAGATGGCCATCCAGCCTCTGCTTGAAGACTTCCAAGGAAGGAGACTCCACTACACTCCGAGGGAGTGTGTTCCACCGTCGAACAGCCCTTACTGTCAGGAAGTTCCTCCTAATGTTGAGGTGGAATCTCTTTTCCTGCAGTTTGCATCCATTGTTCTGCGTTCTAGTTTCTGCAGCAGCAGAAAACAAGCTTGCTCCCTCCTCAATATGACATCCCTTCAAATATTTGAACAGGGCTATCATATCACCTCTTAACCTTCTCTTCTCCAGGCTAAACATCCCCAGCTCTCTAAGTCATTCCTCATAGGGCATGGTTTCCAGACCCTTCACCATCTTAGTTGCCCTCCTTTGGACCCGCTCCAGTTTCTCCACATCCTTTTTGAATTGTGGTGCCCAGACCTGGACACAGTATTCCAGGTGGGGCCTGACCAAAGCAGAATAGAGTGGCACTATTACTTTGTACCCCACCTTGATTGTTCTTCCAGAGGGGCAGGTAAAAAATAAAAATTATTATTATTATCATTATTATTATTATTACTTCTATTCTAAAACATCTAAATGGAATTCCTTGCAGGAAGCCTGCCATAAAAAAAGGAAATGTTACATAGGAGATATTGGGTCAACTACAAAAATTATTGATAAGAACAAACTAAGGAGTAAAAATTAAAAGAAGAGAAGACCTAGAACAAGAAGGCCAAGCAGTAGACTGGTTACACTATTTACAAATAATAGAAGATTTCAAAAAAGAGATACTAAAATGTAGAATAGAGCTCCAATAGAAAGATTTTGATAAAATAATAATGGAAGGGGGAAAAATTAATTAGTAAAATGTATAGACTGCTGTTACATAGAGGACATGATTAAAGAAAGTATGATGAAGTGGATGAGAAATATACATAAAACAGTACCTCTCGAGAAATGGGAAAGCACATGGAGGAATAATAGAAAATGTATGAAATGTAACAACTTAAGAGAAAATTATTACAAAATATTTTACAGGTAGTGTTTGACACTTTCCAGATTTGCAAAAATGAACAAACAGGATAAGAACAGCTGCTGGAAATGTAAAGATAAGATAGGAACCATGAACCATATGTGGTGGCAATGTGATAAAGTAAAAATATATTGGAAAAACATACATACGGTAATGCGGGAAATATTGGAAAAAAAATCCCTTTTCAGCCAGAACTATTTTTGCTAAATATAATGGATACTACACAAGGACAAATGAATCAGGATGAGAAAAATATAATCCTGTATATGATTACTGCAGCCCTCTTGATATATGCGAAATACTGGAAAACTAACATAATACCCACTTTAGGAGAATGGAAGGTTAAAGTGAATGACTTTGCAGTTATGGACAGGCTGTCCATGTGTATCGCAAGGAAATCAACCCAACAATATGAAAAGAAATGGGGGAAAATAGAAAAACTTTGGCAGGAGTGATGTTATGGTAAGCATAATGTACATGTAATGTTTGTGGGATATTCTTATTGTATAAAACTCAATAAAAATTAATTTAAAAAAGAAGAATTACTGGATGAAACAATTAAATCAACAATGGTGAAATGAGCCCAAAATACTGGGGTAGAGATTTACACACAAGATTGGGAAAAGGCCTAGCAAGGGACAAATAAATTTACATTGAAACAGAATTATCTGAAGTGATTGCACAGATGGATTTTTACTCCTGAGAAATTAAACAAAATGTATTATTTATTGGGGGGGGGATTGTTGGAAGTGCCATGATAGCATAGGTACCTTCTACCCTATGTGATGGAGTTGTAATAAAGCACAGAAAAATTGGAAAGATAGTAATGGCAAAAATGTGTGGGGTAAAAATTCCAATGAAACCTGAATTGTATATATTTCCCAAAATAGACAACAATTTTGATAAAGAAAACTGGATAGTGATATTATATATGGTTTCAGCAGCAAGGATTATATTTGCTAATAACTGGAAGTCAGTGGTCATACCCTCATACAGTATGGTTGATTAAATTAGCAGACATGATTCAGATGGATATCTTGACAAGCCAGTTAACAAACAAATCACTACACAAAAAGAAAAAAATGGAAAGAGAGTGGGCAATGTTGAAAAGGTACTGGAAAGTGATTTGGCCAAATATTTAATCTACAAGGAGTAATTTAAAAAATGAATAATTAGAAATAGTGCATGAGACAAAAGCAACAGAAAGGAATAGATGGGAGGTTAATGTAATCGATTTATTATGGTTACTTATAGTAACAAGAGGAGAATGATTCAACTAAAACAGAAGAGAAATACTTTTTTTCAATAATCAATTTTATTTATGTTAATAAGTAAGTCTAGTGTAGTAGATGTGTACATATTACATGGTATTAGTTTTGATATGTTTTGGGTGGTAATATAAATAGAATTTTATGTGGAACATATAATAAAATGCTTTTGAAAATGATTTTAAAACTATTCCATGGTTGTGGCAGAAGGAAAGAAATTATACTAAGTGTTGAACTGCCACTGATCACATTTTATTCCACAGAAGAGTAGCATGACAAAAATCAAGTGATGGAATGAATGGGTTGAAAAGAAAATAACTTTAGGACACCCTTAAGCTGAATGCTGACAACACAAGCATTAGGGTTATGTGGGTCTTACTGTAGAAAGGAAAAGTACTAGAATAGACCAAGGTGAAGTATAAACTAACAGAGACATGTATACTTGTAAATATGCCATTTTTTTCGTGTTTAATTGACATGGATTCAAATATATGGCCCAAACAAATGTTCAGAAACTCCCAAAGATCAGGCTGGACTTTCATGTGGGCTCATGGAGATAATCATCATTTTTTACCATACATTTTCTTTGGAAGCAATATTATATCCTGTGGGTCTAATACACATGTGATACCAAGTTCTTTTATATATGGGATTTTGTCCCCATTGAGCAATGGATACATTCAATCCATGTTTGCATAAGCAGAATTCCACAACCATATCCATTTTACACGGGTTTGAATTCTATTGTCGATTCTACCTAGAATACAGCCATTGACTCCATTGGATTTACCTATATACTGACTCACCCCCAGCCAACAATTGATACAATGGCTCTACTCTAGATGGCACTAATCAATAAAATTTCAGTCATGCAGTTACTCATCCTTGGAGGGTGTTTAACTATTCACCATTGCCCTCAGTGAATAGTTAAACACCCTCCAAGCATTGTTCTTCACTGGGATTGCAGAAATGCCACTGTGAATTCCCCACTACCTAATGAGAAATTAAGCAGGCACATTGGTAGATGCACAATTCAGCGGGGGGAGGGGGGGTGAAGTGTGCAACTATTGTATAATCAGGCAAGTATAGATTTACACTATACAAGCACAGTGCAGAATCATAACTGCACAAGGATAGGGGAGAATCTCAACTAATGAGTTTTTGAGTTTTACTACTGAGTGCTCTTTCCATGGACATTTGAAATCTGCATATCAGTAGCCAATATTCCTATATATCTGGGGCAGCAATTAGCCTGGATCCTAGTCTTATGCCCAACTAGAGTAAGTCGAGGGAACATAGAGAACATTGACTACAGTTGGGACTAATACTACAGTATTACTACACTGACCCCCCCATATATATATATATATATATATATATATATTGAAGCACAAGTCCTCAGAACATAGTGCATCCCTTCAAATTAAAATATTCTTTCTGCCTTCCCAAAGGCAGCTCCAAGAGCATACAGAAGGAGGAAAATCTAGATTTAATAGATAGCCAAGGCAGCAGACTAATGCTGCTCCAGAAAAGATCAGGAATCAACTGAAGGTTGGGGTCTTGGGCAGCCTTTGTTAGTGAGTGAGGTGTTCAGCTGAACCTGAACCCACTGAGGGTTGCACTTCCTGCCACATTGCTGAGTTTTGACAGTACAGTGGTCAAAAGGCTTGAGTTTGCCTATAAAACAAGGTGCACAAGGGGGTATGTGCCTTGTTTTCAATATGTTCAGCATATCCTGAAGACTCCTGGGTGGCTGTGATACTGCATAATTAATGTAGTTTGACACCTTTTTAACTGTCATGAATCCGTCCTATGGAATTCTGGGGTTTAAAACTGGGACACCAAACTCTCAGACAGGGAAATCTAAATGTCCCACAAAACTACAAATCCCGGAATTCCATAGCTTTGAGCCATGGTATTTAAAGTGGTGTCAAAATGTATTCATTCTGTAATTTAGATGCAGCCCTGGACTCATTAATTCCTTGTAAGTAGGATGTATGCTCCCCATACCCTTTAAAAGTGAAATTGCAGCTGCCCTACCACCTCCTTAGAGAGAATAAGACAGTGGCAACAGCAGATGGCAGATTCTATGACAGTGGGATGATGTTTTGCAATTCAGGTTTTAACCTGAATGGTAAATATATCTTCTAGGTGCTAAAACTGTGTCCTCAAAAGAGCTTCAGAACATTAGACAACTCCTTCGAACCACTGGCTTCACTAGGGTTGGTGTCACTGGGTGCAGTAACTCAAGGTGTCACCCCACATTGACTCCTCCCATTTTACACTATACAGAATCCTTAGTAATATTTTTTTTATTAATGTTACCTAAAAATTGTAATTCTTATGTACCACTGAATGTAGTGCTTATAATTGTGACATAAACAACTAGCAAAATTCAAATATCATATGCAAACTTACATATATATAGTGAGGATTTGGTTAATATGTGATGTTTTAAAGAAAACAAAAATGGATGACAGAAAACACACTACTAGCAATAAAGAAAAGAAAAACAAAAGGAATATATGAACAAACTAGAATGCGAGACTAGAACGCAGAACTGAAGGAAAAGAGATTTCACCTCAACATTAGGAGGAACTTCCTTACAGTAAAGGCTGTTCGACAGTGAAACACACTCCCTCGGAGAGTGGTGGAGTCTCCTTCCTTGGAGGTCTTTAAGCAGAGGCTGGATGGCCATCTGTCGGGGATGCTTTGATTGGGAGTTCCTGCATGGCAGGGGGTTGGACTGGATGGCCCTTGTGGTCTCTTCCAACTCTATGATTCTATGACTCTATGATTCTATGAAACTAAGAACTGTGAATTCAACAGTACAACAAGATAAAGAAAATTACTACAATGAACAATGCAGAGAAATAGAAGACAATAACAAAAAAGGGAAGAACAAGAGATCTATTTTACAGGATCCAGGAAATCAAAGGAAAATTCAAACGAAGGACTGGGACATTCTATTGACGTTATCACACTGGGAAAATTGGAAGGTTAACCAAAGGTCAATCCAGGGTCATCCAAGGTATTTCACATAATTTCAAAGGACATCACATGCAAATGGAACACAACCCAAATGCAATCATGAAAAATCCGAGGAATAGCTGAATTTGAGGTCAATTCACATTTGCATTAGTAATAATAATATTTATTTCTTACCCGCCCCTCTGTAAAACAATCGAAGTGGGGTACAACAAGGTTAAAAAACAGATTACAGATTAAAATAATTCAAGAATTCCATCCCAACCTCCCCCCCTTAAAATAGGATTAAATTAGCTAAGTTTAAAATTAAATTACTAACAATAAAAATACAATACAACATAATACACAAAAACCACAATGCTGGCCACAGCATGGGTAGCAACAAAATACAGAGGGGGGGGGATAAGGAGTTGGGAATTGGCTGAAAGATTTTAGGAGCCAGGTAGATTATACGGTTTCAGGGAAGGCCTGCCAGAAGAGATGCATCTTTAAGGTTCCTTTGAAACAGTCTAGCGATGTAATGAGATGCATCTCGTCCGGCAGGCCATTCCATAGCCTGGGAGCAGAAGCAGAAAAGGCCCTCTGGGAGGTCTGCGCTAACCTAGTCTTCATGGGCTGCAACAGATTCCTCCCAGAGGACTGAAGCATGTGGGGGGGGTGTTCATATGGGGAGAGGCGGTCCCTGAGATAAGATGGACCCAAGCCATGTAGGGCTTTAAAGGTTAAAACCAACACCTTGTACTGCGCCTGGAAACTAATCGGCAGCCAGTGGAGAGCTTTAAGCACAGGTGTAATGTGCTCTCTCCTAGGTGTTCCGCTAGCAAACCTGGCTGCCATATTTTGAACTAGTTGGAGTTTCCGGGTTAGGCACAAGGGTAGCCCCATGTAGAGCGTGTTACAGAAATCCAAACGTGAGGTTACCAAAGTGTGCACCACTGTTTCCAGGTCCCTCTGATCCAGGTAGGGGCGCAGCTGGCGTATCAGCCAAAGCTGATAACAGGCGCTCCTGACTGCCGCATTCACCTGACTAGTCATGTGAAGTGACGGGTCAAGGAGCACCCCCAGACTGCGAACAGGGTCCTTCGAGGAGAGTGTGACTCCATCTAGGACCGGAAGATGTATTCCCGAACCTGGTTTCGGGCCTGTAACAGCTAGTGTCTCCGTTTTGTCTGTATTGAGTTTCAGCCTGTTTTTCCTCATCCACTCCATTACCACTGCAAGGCAGTCATTAAGAGGAGAGACTAATTAGTATGAAATGCATCTCCAGTCAGCCATGGGAGTACTGTCAGCCATGGTATCCTGTCCTCTCTGCGCATGGAAGGATGCAAACTTCACATTTGGGACCAGATGATTAAATGTGATGGGTCAAAAGATGATTAAACATGATGGTCAACTCTTTTGGGGCAGAGACTGGAGGTGAGGCGGGGAAGCAGGAGAACTATGCTTCTCCATTCTTTTTTAAACTCCCTCAGGATATCCCACTGAATGGATATCTGTGGCAACCTGTAAGGTTTCCCCACCTGGTTTGGAACCACCCTCCCACTTTCTTTATTCCATTAGCATCCATCTCTGACCCACCCACCGTCTTTTCCTGCCTGAGTTTAGGGAAGCAGCAGCAGCAGGTGCTGGAGGAGGATGAAGAATAGAAGGCAGCAGCAATGCCCAGAAGAGTACACACCTCTGCCTGGATCCCCTTCCCCTCACATGCGCTCTCAAGCCATCCTTTGCCTTTGCCTCTTTCTCCTCTCCATGTACCTCCTCCTTCTCCCCCCTCCCATCTAAGCTTCCATTCTTCCTGCATAGATGCCTTTGCCAGGAGGGGAGGCAAACAGAGAAAGGGAGAGAGAGCAGACATGGAGGCTCTAGGCTGGGAAATCCCGGTGTGGGAGGGAGCATGGTCCTCCTTGGAGAGAATTACAGCTGGCTGAAGAAAGGACTGGCCTTTTTTTCACACACACATGCAGCATGCATACGCAAACACGCTAATTTGAAATCAAGAAGCCTCCTCCTGGATAAGTGATATATGATAAGTTCATTCGCATTTGCACTGCTTTCTTTTTTGGATGTATGCTGTGTTTGTCTGTACGTGTGATAAGCTACTACATAATTTCTTGCATTTTTGGACTACCTGGAAGCAGCAAAATGGGTCCTCTGGGGGTGCCGGTGCAGCAGCCTTGGCCCCATCTCACCACTTCTTGGGGCAAGAATGGACTGCCCCTTTTGGGTGGTCTATATAGCCCCATTGATTACCATAATGATGTTCTCCTCTACTTCGGATAAGATCAGCTTCTGCTGTGGAGGTGGAGAGGTATTACAATCACAAGCCCTGAGAACAACCAGGAAAGAGGACCATATTTCCTACTGTCATATAGAATTACAGAATCAGTGCTTCTTAAGCTGTCTGATATGGGGGACCAGCAAGATTTTCCCCCTAACATGTGCCAGGGACTAGCACCATATTTGTGGCTATTGACTACAATTGTTCCTTTATTTTCTTGGAAACTTGCCATGGACTGGTAATGGATACTTTGTAGACTTACATTGGTCCAAAACAGATCCCCCTTTTTTAGAATGTATGTTTCCCCCACTGGTCCAGAGGCAGCTGGTATATTATTTATTTATTTACAGTATTTCTAACCCACTCTTCTCAACCCCCAAGGGGGGACTCAGAGTGGCTTACAAGGCAATAATTAGATGCCGGCAGTATACAATTTAAAATGTAAATACAGCAAAGTTAAAACAAGCACAATCAACAATGATTAACAATCAAACAGTTTGAGATCTCAATATAAAATCCTTCCATATCCCAAAGCGGTAATCCGTGTTCTTATGACCATCAACGTTAGCCAGTCCCAGTGAAGTAGATTAGTTATGATGGAAGAGATTAATGCACTCAGAGACAGTCTGGATCTCAAAGGAAGTATTATTTTATATTGCTAATGGAGTTTAATTTTCTTCCTGTGCCTGATAAAGAAGTGAGTGGAGCTTCAAAAGCTTGTATCACATATTTTGTGCAATTTGGTTGGTCTAATGAAGGTATCACTGTTTTGTGGATTTTGGATGCTATTGTACTTTGCTTTATGGCTAACACAGCTACCCAGGATATGTTTTCCATTCTTTTATTGCTGGCCCTCCTGCAGTTGCTATGGATTGTACAGGAGTCCTCTTCGTGCTGAACCACCATCAGGTGTAAGGTCTAGCACTAAAATGGCTTCCAGCTTCCAAAGAAGTGGCTATAAGAGTGGATTCACTACATTTGTAGTAACAAATCCACCAGCCTCTCCTGCAATGGGATAGATGATTCTACACACAGCATCAGCATGGGATACATGTCACAGCAACCTTTCTGATCTTTCTTCCTGAAATAACTTCTGGTTGCCAGATACCTTGCCAACCAGGAGGAGGGCGAGCAGACTATGTGAGAGGCCAGTAAAAGAAATGGGAGAGAAGCCCTATTTTTCACAACCACATCCATGACAGTACACACAGATACTTAGCAAACCATTGTGAGTTTATTAAGATGTAATGGATATTTTTCCATAAGAGAAGCTAATTTCCTGAAAGTAGTGTAAGGTCCTTAAGTTCTTCAGATGATGATCAAAACGTTGTCTTGCAGGACAGTTGCACACAAAACTGAGGAGTTCTCCTAAGTGTTTAGATTTCCCAAAATAACATTGCTGCACAAAGAAAACAGATTGTCATTATTGTTCCCAGACAGGAGCTTGCATAGGAATTGATAGCTTGATTTCAAAATAGTAGGTCAATATATTGTCTCCCTTTTGTCTATCACTGAAAGCTATCAGCATAGACCAAAATCCTGTTAGGTGAACCTGATGAAACTAGACCCATGTAATCACCTGTTGAATTGTTAATCAGCACCTAACATTGAGAATAATAATAGGATTTATATCACCCTTTCTCACTCCTGTATGATTTTGTAGGTGGGTTTTTTTTGGGGGGGGGGGGTTGTTTTGTTTTGTTTTTTGCTTGCTAAAAAGCCTCTGGAGATTCAAAAACATGCATGATGTGGTTTGTGCATTTTAGTTGGGCAATAAAATTATCATTTTTATGTGGATTTTGTAAAAGGCGAAAGATTTATACGATCTGAAGAGAAACCACAGTATATTTGTGGATTTTGGATTGTGTTTTATTTTGCTATATGGCCAAAATGGCTAAAGTTGAATACGAATCCTAGATTTTAACATATTATATTTAGCGGCAAGCAGGAAATCCTAAACAAGAAGTAAGTAAGGACTGGGACTTAAGCCTTCGAACTTTCAACCTCCAACAAAGGTTAAAAAAATTATTTTATTATTTGGAGTATAATTGGCTGAGTTTTACCTTTTCCCAGATGTAACAGTAGAGAAACTTCTTAAGAAATGTTTTCTGCCCAAGAAAAGGACCTCTGGCTTCACAAGGAACAAAGACACCCTGGATCCCATAAAAAGTTACTTTACTACTATTAATGGGATTCAAAGTTCATTGTCCTTTGTCACGGTCCCCACATGGCCAAGAGAAGTGCGGCCTCAGCCAGCACTGAGATGTCTCCAAAGCAAGTAAAAACAACAGAGACAACAAGTACATCTACACTGTAGAAATAATGTTGTTTGATACCACTTTAAGTAGTTTTGCAGGTCTTCTTTGCCAATGAGTGCTGATGCCTCACAAAACTGCAAATCCCAGTGGTGGAGATGCATCCTAAGCAAATTGAAATTGATGAAGGCTTTCATTTTACCCTATGCTGCTCATCTACATAAACGGAAGGATGAAACAAAGCAAACAATTTTGGATGCTGAATTGTCTTCCATTCTAAAAAAAGTCACCTGAATGTTTAAAAATGCAAGTTCCTATACTGAATTAATCAAAACATAGGAGTTTACCACACGGAGGCAAATTGCTTTGACCTGTGCAGAAAAGGGATTAAAAAGTCTGAAAAAAACCCTGCAAATGTGGGTTGTTTTTGAGACGTGTTTGTGTAAAGGAGAAATAATGCAACATTAACCTGAACAGAAAGTTGCCAAAACCCACTCCTTTTTACTTGCAGAATTTCCTGAAAGTAAGAAGGAGTGGGTTTTGGCGACTTTCCATTTTGGTTATTTTCGCGTTATTTCTCTTTCACCCAAACATTGTCTGAAAAACAACCTGCATTTGCGGGGGTTTTCTATCTTCTGTTCAGGTTAACCCCAAACATCATGTGAAAAACAATCCACAAAAGCAGATTGTTTTCACTTTAAGTCTACATTCTGCCTTCATGTGATAAACTCCACACATTTGAAAAAAAATTCTATGGGAGAAAATGCCAACATGTCTTCTACCTACTTATTTTATTTCAGCATAAATAGATTGCCAATATTTCTGATGACTTCAGAATGTCAGCTTTTGGAATTTCTGCCTCACCTCTTGCAACAAACAGTTTGTTCAGTGTTGCCACATTTGCCAATGCTCTTGGAACCAATTATGCAGTGAAATTCTCGGCAGAAGCCATTTGCTTCCTTACATTCATCTTCATTTTTCACATCTGCACCTAACCCTATTTCAAAGAAAGGAAAGCACTAGTTACTGGAATGATGAGAAGAAGAAAAACAGGTAGACATGTTCATCCTTCTATAATAACAGTTTTGATCCACTTGTATCCTTCTGTGGTGTAACAGAAATAGTTGGTGGCATGTAACTCATGTCCCCACAAACTGATATCATCTTCAAATTTGATAAACATACCCACCATTCTGTCTTCAAAGATATATGTGTGTGTGTGTGTGTGTGTGTGTGTGAGAGAGAGAGAGAGAGAGAGAGAGAGAGAGAGAGAGAGAGAAACAATGACACAATCAAGACAAAACATGGAGGGACTTGGAACTTTTCTTGAACAGAAAAACAGTCTTTCAGGGAGCTTATAGAAAGGAATGCTGTGATGACTAAAACAAGTATGGGTTTCTTTAAAAAAAAGTAATCTTAATCCATCCCACCCCACCCCACCCCCTGCCAAAGAAAAGAAAAGCTCCTGGTTATCTCAGGTATTAACAAAATGAAATTCAATGAAGAGAAATGTAAGGTACTGCACTTAGGGTGCAAAAATGAAATGGGGGACATCTGGCTGAATGAGAATATGTGTGAAAGGGATCTAGGAGTCCAAGTAGACCATAAGTTGAACATGAGTCAACAGTGCGATGTGGCAGCTAAAAAGGCCAATGCGATTCTAGGCTGGATCAAAAGAAGTATAGCATCTAGATTATGGGATGTAATAGTGCCACTCTATTCGGCCTTGGTCAGGCCCCCCCTGGAATTCTGTGTTCAGTTCTGGAGACCACAATTCAAAAAGGATGTGGAGAAACTGGAGCATGTCCAAAGGAGGGCAACTAAGATGATGAAGGGTCTGGAAACCATGCCCTATGAGGACTGCCTTAGGGAACTGGGAATGTTTATCCTGAAGAAGAGAAGATTAAGAGGAGATATGATAGCCCTGTTTAAATATTTGAAGAGCTGTCATAATGAGGAGGGATCAAGTTTGTTTTCTGCTGCTGCAGAGACTAGAACGCGGAACAATGGATGCAAGCTGCAGGAAAAGAGATGCCACCTCAACGTTAGGAGGAACTTCCTGACAGTAAGAGCTGTTCGACAGTGGAACACACTCCCTCGGAGCGTAGTGGAGTCTCCTTCCTTAGAGGTCTTTAAGCATAGGCTGGATAGCCATCTGTCAGGGATGCTTTGATTTGGAGTTCCTGCATGGCAAGGGGTTGGACTAGATGGCCCTTGTGGTCTCTTCCAACTCTATGATTCTATGATTTTATGATTCATTTTCAGATCCACCTTACCTGGAGTGGCCAAGAGCCAGGATCCAGCAACAGCAAAGACAAAGTAAAAGATCTTCATGAATGAATGTTGACTGGAAACCACAGTACAGGAGGAATGAAAGCTCACCACAATGTGGCACTCTGAAGGTTCACTGCCAAGCAATAATGTATAGGATATGTTGACATATTTACACAGAAATCTTGTACTGTCAGGTCCCCCTGTACTGTGTAGGCAGAAAGTCTTAAGGTAAGAACTTATGTCAAAATGAAGAGGAGGAGAAAACAGCCATTCACTTAGGAACACACAGCTCTTTGGCAGCAATAAGGAATTATTCCCCCTCAGAACAAGGCTCTAAATATAGGACAGTGCACCTGAACACTCACTTCATTATTTTCTTCCTTCGGACCAACATTACAAGTGTTTTGAGAGGGCAAAGGAGAAAACCTTCAAAATGGATTCTCCCAACATGTGGAATTCTCTCCCATGGAAGACTCATTTGGCCCCATTCGCTCTCTTTCTGACAGCAGAAAAAGACCTTTCAAACTAGGCAGAACATTGATATTCAAGCAGAAGAATATTCTTTCTACACAAGTATGATATCGAAGAATTGGAAAAGATCCCAAGGGCCATACAGGAATCAATGCACTCCTGACAAATTACCATCCAGCCTCTCTTTAAAAACCAGAAGGAATGAAATGGAATATGAAATGAACAAAAATGGAATAAACCAAGATTTGCATCATTACAGTCCCCCACCTCCATGAAAGAACACATAGCCTCAATCCTGTTAGTTATAACACAACAACTGATTCAGTGTACCTACTCTATTAAACCAGATTCTGGATAATATATTTGTGTCTATGCACACGCAAGCACACAATACCCTATTAAAAAAGAATGGCATTTTAAACAGTGGTGTCTATTTGTGATCAGTACTATACTCCATTATTTTGTTGTTGTTTGGTAACATCCTCCCTCCCTTCCTTCCTTTGTTCCTTTCTCTGTATCTCTCTGTGCACATCTACTGATAAATACCTTGAATGTTTTGTACCAATATTTCCTTCCTTCCTTCCTTCCTTCCTTCCTTCCTTCCTTCCTTCCTCTATATATCTCTCTGTGTGCATCTAGTGCATCTAGTGATAAATACACATCTAGGGATAAATATCTTGAGTGTTTAATACCACTGTTGAACCCTCCCCCCCTTGCTCAATCCCTTCTTCTTTACATCTGTAAATGTTTCCAAGTGTTGTTACTAACAGTAACAATTAATTCATCTAATTATGTAATCCATAGCTTTTTGGCACTTCTATAAACACATTCCTACCTGTCAGCACTCATTCTCATGTGAAAATCAGTCCATAATAAGGATGCAAGTAATCACTATTTTCATTGTCTTTAATAAGAAAGACTGTCTCAAACATGTGAAGACACCCAATGAGAAAATGATAAACTGTTTCAATAGCTAATTAGTATGAAAGATTGTAGAGATTAACTCTTTTAGAGAAATCAATGTACTAAATAAGATTGGTGAAGGAATAAACAGATAATGATTCTCACAACACTTTGTGGTTGGCCTTTATCAATTATATGAACCATGAGGAACAAGACTTTAGAAGAGGTATACCAACATTGCATATTAAGTAATGGACAGAATTAATACATAATTTATAAAAGATAATGTCCATATATATGTATTCCATAATAGATAATTATTTAACATTGTTATAAGTATAAGCCTAATAATTCTGTTTAAGAAATGGGTGGAGGGCAGCACAATTTTGTAAAGAAGAAAAGTTTTGTTTTGTAAAGAAGAAAAGTGAGGGATGTGGGTTGAACAAATGATTTTAAAATATAAATAAAATCCTAAAATGTGTCTAATCAGTTAAAAATGTGCAAAAGCTCTGATATTCTTGTCCAGCAAGGAGAAAACTTTTAAACTGTTCATTCTTGCACATGAAAATTAAAAAAGTGAAGCTATCTGGTAAATATATTTTAACAAGTTTATTGTTGAGATACTACAGGACTCTGAGACCCTGCATCATCGTTGGGTGCATCTCCACTGTATAAATAATGGAGTTTGACATCGCTTTAAGTATTGCGGCTACATCCAATTGAATCCTGGTATTTGTAGTTTTAGAAGGGTATTTAGTCTTCTCTACCCAAGAATGCTGGTTCATCACAAAACTACAAACACCAGGGTTCTGTAGGATGGAGCTATGGCCATTAAAATGGTGTCAAACTGCATTATTTCTACAATGCAGGTGCATTATCTATAGTTACAAAAGAATTCCATGATTGTAGCTATACCTGACAATGTCCTCCAATCCACTTTCACAGACTGCAGTCCCCTGACCAAAGACTTTCTGAGGTTTTTTTTGTTGAGCTTTCGGGCTATGTGGCCATGTTCTGGAAGAGTTCCTTTCTGATGTTTCGCCAGCATCTGTGGCTGGGATATTCAGAGAATGATAGCCTGGAAAAGGATGGAGATATATATCCTGTGTGACCCTGGGAAGGAAGGAGTAATTTG
Organism: Urosaurus nigricauda; assembly: GCA_034509955.1. NCBI lineage: Eukaryota > Metazoa > Chordata > Lepidosauria > Squamata > Phrynosomatidae > Urosaurus > Urosaurus nigricauda. The sequence continues at coordinate 371,781,195 of JAOEGL010000001.1, read as the reverse complement.
CAAATGTATTGTTCTGTTGCTAATGGCAGTCCTCAGGGTGGGAGGATATGCAAACAAGGATTAATGTCTGCTAACTGGTGCTCATTGTCTGCTGGGAATCCTTAGGCTGTTGCTCATTTGCATAAGTTGAGTCTTGACCTTGCTGTCCTTCAAGACTGGGAGCCAAGCCCTGTTTACTCTCAGGGTTTCCTCTTTCCTGTTGAAATTGTCCAGGTGTTTATGTATTTCAATGGCCTCCCTGTGCATTCTGACATGGTAGTTGTTGGCATGGTCCAGAATTTCAGTGCTTTCAAACAGCATTTTATGCCCAGGATGGTTTATAGCATGTTCTGCTACTGCTGATTTTTCCGGTTGACCCAGTCTTCAGTGTCTCTCATGTTCTTTGATTCTTGTCTGCACACTACGTTTGGTGGTCGCTATGTAGACCTGTCCACAGCTGCATGGAATGTGGTAGATTCCTGCAGCTGTGAGAGGATCTCTCTTGACCTTGGCTGAGCGAAGCATTTGCTGGATTTTCTTTGTCAGTTTGTAAATAATTTGCAGGTTGTGTTTCCTCACCACTTTCCCTATTCTGTCTGTGACTCCTTTGATGTATGGTAAAAATATCTTCTCTTTGGGTGGTTGTTTGCCTTCAGTCTTCTGGGTTTTTCTGGGCTTGGCAGCCCTTCTGATGTCTGCGCTGGAGTAACCATTTGCCTGTAGAGCTCGTCCAGGTGTTGCAGTTCATCTTCCAAGAAGTGGGGTTCACAGATACGTTTTGCCCAGTCTACTAGTGTTTTTATAGTGCTTTTTGTCCTGGGTGATGGTTGGAGTTCTTGTGCAGTTATCTGTCCGTGTGCGTAGGTATACTGTATACTGTGTGCCCCAAACGTTGGTTTGGTTTGTGAATGACTAGGACATCCAAGAATGGTAGTGTTCCAATCCTTTTCTTTTTTCATTGTGAATTGGATGTTAGGATGGATGTTGTTCAAATGGTTCAGAAATACAGCCAGATCTTCTTCTCCATGGCTCCAAATGAATGAAAGTGTCATCCACATATTGGAACCATGTTGTGGGCTTTTTCAGTGCTGTTTCCAGGACTTGTTTTTCAAAGTGCTCCATGTAAAAGTTTGCTATCACAGGGCTCAGAGGGCTCCCCATTGCTACCCCATCTCTCTGCTTGTAGAATCCATTGTCCCACTGGAAATAGCTTGTGGTGAGGCAATGTTCGAACAGGGCTGTGATGTCTTCTGTAAAAAATTTTCAGATGAGTGTCATGGTGTCCATTATGGGGACTTTGGTGAACAAAGAGACCACATCGAAGCTGATTAGTATGTCTCCAGGTTTTAGTTCAAGGTTGTTGATTTTTCCTATGAAGTGAGCTGAGTCCTTGATGTAGTGGGGGGTTTGCCCTATATAGGGTTGAAGTTGTGTGGCCAGAAACTTGGCCAAGTCATATGAGGAGGATCCAATGGCACTTACTATGGGTTGGAGTGGAATGGACTCCTTGTGGATCTTGGGAAGTCCATGCAGTCTTGTTGGAAGAGCCTCGGATTTGCACAAACTTTGTTTTGTGGTTGGCTGAATTGAGGAGTTTTTGATCAAGGTGTTTGTTTTTCTGGTGATTTTGTTGGTTGGGTCTTGTTAAAGTTTTTTTGTATATTGTAGGATCTAGGAGTTCCTTGATTTTTTTGTTTGTACTGTTCTGTTTCCATGATTACTGTGGCATTGTCTTCGTCTGTTGGGAGAATGATGATTTCTGAGTCCAAATTGAAGTCCTTGATGGCTTTTCTTTCTTTTTTGGTTATGTTGCTGGGAGGTGATTTTGCCTTGCGCAGAATCCTTGCTGTTTCCCCTCTTATCTCTTCTCCTTCCTCCTCTGGAAGATGGTGGAGGGCAGATTCGACCTGGGCAATGATGTCTTCAACTGGGATTCTGGTGGTGGTTACTGCAAAGTTGCCTCCTTTGGTCACGATGGATGTCTCCTCTTTTGAAAGTTGTCACTGTGTGAGGTTGATGATCATCCATGACATATCTAGTGCAGGTTTTGGCTGTTGCTTATAGCATTTGTTGAATTTTTGTTTTTGTCTTTTTGTGTGGTCTGCCATATCTTTTTCCATTTTCCTATAGGTGAGGTTGTCAATTTTGTCCCAGTCCTTGGTATTCATCTTCTGATTGATGCTGAGATGGAGTGATAGCAGTTCTTTGCGGGTGGTATGTATTCTCTCCCGTAGTAGGGCACCTTCCATCCTGTTGTAGATGTGGTTGGCCTGTGGTGACTTGAAGATCCTTTTTGCTCTGAGAAATTGTGGTATGGTGTCTGTGTCTCTGCAGCGTAGCAGGAAAGTTAGAGAGCAGAGTAGATGTGCTTTCCTGGTCCAGAGTTTTTCCAGTCTCCTGGTGCCTTGGAACAGTTTCTCCCCGTAGAGATTTCCAATGTGAAGTCAAAGGCTTTCATGGCTGGCATCCATAGTTTTTTGTGGAGCTTTTGGGCTATGTGGCCGTGTTCTGGAAGAGTTCATCTTCCAGAACATGGCCACATAGCCTGAAAGCTCTACAAAAAACTAGGCTGTAATGAATTTGTATTTTCCACCTACACCACTCTGATGTTTAGTTGTAAACACTGGAGAAGCATTACCCTGAAAAACTGAGACTAGTTGTTCTGACTTGAGGGCAAAAAGAGGGACACAAAGTTGTCTCCAATGTGCTTGCCCATAAATAATATCAGGAATAACTAGCACCTTGCAATAGCTTGGCAGTGTAGCCTTGTACATGCACACCCACCAGACACAATTAATGAGTTTGCCTCTTTATGTCTTAAAACATGATTGTCATTTCGTTCCTTTCATAACCTCCTCATTTTTAACAGCTGCATAATAGAGACGCCCATTTTCAGTTATCAAATCCCACAAATTATAGGACCAAAGAAGTCTGAGAAGTGAAAATTCAAATATCTCAGCAAGTTTTGCGTATAAAACCCGTATGGTGTAGAATTATAGAGTTGGAAGTGACCTCACGGACCATCCAATCTAAGCCCCTGCCATGCAGAAAGATACAAGCAAAGTACTCCAGACAGAGGGCCACACAGTCCCTGTTTTAAACCTGAGGCAGCGTGTTCACTGTAGAACTTCTCTTATCATCAGAAAGTTCTTCCTTATGTTTAGGTGGAATCTCTTTTCCTGTAGTTTGAATCCATTGCTCCACATCCTAGTCTCTGGAGCAGCAGAAAATAAAGTTGCTGCATCCTCAATGTGGCATCCCTCATATATGTGTAAATCAAGGGAAATAATAGTGCTACTCTATTCTGCTTTGGTCAGGCCTCATCTGGAATATTGTGTTCAGTTCTGGGCACCACAATTCAAAAAGGATGTGGACAAGCTGGCATGTGTCCAGAGGAGGACAACCAAATGATGAAAGGACTGGAAACCATGGCTTCTTCTTCTTCTTCCTCTTCCTCTTCCTCTTCACCATAGCTCTGTAAATTGACACAGTGCTGTTTATGAGGAGTGACTTGGGGAGCTGGGTATGTTTAGCCGTGAGAAGAGAAGGTTAAGAGGTGATATGATAGTCCTATTTAAGTATTTGAAGGGGTGTCACATTGAAGATGGAGCAAGCTTGACTTCTGCTGTTCCAGAGACTAGAACATGCAACAATGGAGGCAAGCTACAGGAAAAGAGATTCCGCCTCAACATTAGGAGGAACTTCCTGACAGTAAGAGCTCTTCAACTGTAGAACATTCTCCCTCTGAGTGTTGTGGAGTATCCTTTTCTGGAGGTTTTCAAACAGAGGCTGGATGGCCATCTTTTTGGAGTGCTTGTTCCTGCATAGCAGGGGGTTGGATTGGATAGCCCTTTTAGGTCTCTTCCAACTCTGTGAATCTATAATTCTATGTCAGTTCTTAACCTTCTCTTCTCCAGGCTAAACATACCAGGCTCACTAAGCCACTGATCACAGGGCATGGCTTCTAGACCCTTCATTATTTTGGTCACCCTCTTCTGAACATGTTACAACTTGTCAATATCCTTCTTGAATTGTTGTGACCACAACTGGGCACAGTAGTGGCTTGAATGGTGGACTATAGTTCTGGCAACCAGGGTTTCAGTCCATTCTTGGCCATGGAAATGCTCTGGGTGACAGTGACACACTAAAGTCACACACACATTAGAATGGCACAGATGTTGTTTAGGAGTTGTTTATTTCACAACTCTTGCTATTATATTCAGTGATATCCCAAATAATTATAGTGTAACATTAGTACAAAAAGACTTACTAATTATTCTGTATGGTCAGAGAGGGGAGGAGGTCGGTGGGGGTTGACACCATGAGTTATTGCACCAGGTGACACCAATCCTAGTGACACCACTGCCTCTTGGTATCTGCTTTCAAGGTGCCCAGGTCCAAAAGGAGAAACGTCTCCCCAGCGAGGAAGAACTCTCAAGCCTTCTTCATCTGGGTGGACCGAGGCACAGCTGGTGTGCGTGTAGGGGGTTTACAGAGGCCACATGCTCTCAACTGGAGACTGGTGTGGGTGGGGAAAGGGAGAGATTTTTAACTACTGGATTTGGTCCAAGGCAAAGAACTCTTTCCAAAAATTGATTCCAGCCTCCTCCACATTCTTCCCCAGATACATGACTTCCCCACACAGCTTCTAATATCCCTCCTCCCCCCAGCCCACTGCAAGAAAGAAATTGTTTCTTCCCTTGGCCTGTCCAACAAATGAAAGCATAATCAGCAGTGCAACAGAAAGGCTACTAGATGCCACTGTCAAAATGCATGAATGAGGGGCAGATTGTCCAACAAATGAAAGCATAATCAGCAGTGCAACTCTGACTTGCCAGCCAAGTCCTGGCAAAACTCACTAAGCTTAAGCGTGATCCCAAATCTGAAAGCTTCTTTCTGCCACGACTTCTCCCCCACTGCCATTTCCATTAATTTCCCATCTACCACTACAAGCAAAAGACATGGCTAAGGGAGTGAGCTTATGTAGAGAGGTGAACAGTGGGAGACACTACCGCACAAAGCAATCATTAAGGCTGTGCAGTGAAGAGACCCTGAAAAGATGTTTCATGCAATTAACATCCACACCATGGTCCTAAGGGCTGCTGCTTCCCCTTGTCTTTCTTGAGAACAATACTTCATCTGAAAGCCCCCTTGCTGACCCCCTTTCCCCGCACCACCTTCCTGGATCTTTCTACCACCCCCAGAGGGGCATACCACCCACTTTGTGAATCACTACTGTAGATGTACCCTCAGATGAATCAGCCTAAAACAATGTCAAAGTGATGCTGAACAGGCCAGTGGTGTCGAGCAGCTCTTGTTTAGGGAATGTTGCATGATTTATTTTTTCTCCTTCTGACCACATTGTTTCCAATCATCCAAACCTGCTCATAAATGCAATGCATGTACTCTTGCAACTCCTCTAATCAAGTGTGCTCAGCTGCATTGTGTGTATCACAATCCTACCACCAAGTCATGAAAAAATTCCCCATTCAGTTTTGGGTAAAGAATTCAGCCTTCTTGAGAATCATGCCTTTCCATTTGCATACTCCCCCCTTCCCCCCCCCCTTTTTCAAGCAAGCTTCCAGTCCTTATGAATTATGACTGTAGAGGTATCATTGAAAGTGTTAAGGTGAAAAACTAATAAAGCCATTGATAACCAAATGAAACCAATAATCTCTGCCACTAATAATCAATAGTTCAGCCATAGTGAGAAATAGAGCCAAAGGAAAAACTTGTCCTTTTGAATCTGGCTTGTAGCCCCCACCTTAGGAGGGAAGAAGAAAACTAAGCATGAATTTGTCTTCACAGAGAAGGACGGGCCTCCCTGAAGGTCGCTGTAGCCAGCAAGCTGATAAGGTTTCTACTACAAAGACATTCCTTGATGTTGCAAGTCAGGCCAGAAGAGCCTGCCAGTTAGAACAATAATACAGATATATATATGGATGAATGCTAAACTACGCATGCTCAATGAATATTTTGTGGGTTAATAAAAACTGTTTACGCCATGTTTGGGGGATTCAGTCAAGGAATTGACTTTTGGCTGAAGCTCTGCATGCAGACTGAGACTGTTTGGAATAAAATGAGTCTGATTGGAAATCTTCACAAATGCCTGATTTGCATAATTGGTTGTGAATTGGTTAATTGACCCTTTGTTTACCTTAACAAAAGCATGCCACTTTTATCTTCAATCAATCTGCCCCTCATTCATGCACTTTGACAGTGGCATCTAGTAGCCTTTCTGTCAGTAGGGCAGGGAATCCCCTCCAATTTTAGTCCAAATTTAAAAGGAGATACCCAAAGTACTGAATCCTATCCACAAAACCTTTGACTAGCTTAGTTCCTTGTATAGCTTGGAGAAAAGTCACTTTCTCTATTACATGGACATCACCAGCCACCTCTGAACTTTTATATGTGAAATCGAGGCTGAAGACTATATCATCTTCATTTTGTAATCTTTAGTTACCTCACTACTTTTCACATCTCTCCCCCCCCCCCCCAGCCAAACACATACAGAGAGAAAGAGAGAGAAAGAGGGAGAAAGGAAACAGAATATAAGGAGAATGCCTTTTGGTTAGAGTTGCTAGAACCTGTCCACATGGAAGCTGCATACAATGAACAATCTTCATTGAGCTCACAATCAAACAAAACTGTTCTCCATGTTATTGTAACTTTATTTTTCAGGTACAAAAAGAAGGTTTAGGACCATTACAGACTGGCAAAAAGCACTGGCCTGTGGGTGGAGTCAGGGCTCAGTGAGCATACGCTCGATGCCCTAACTCTGCCCCATGACATCATGATGCTGCGCACACTTCCAGATAATAATAATAATAATAGTAGTAGTAGTAGTAATAATTTTATTTGTATCTCACCCCCTCCCTGTTTTGGAGTGAGGCGGGTAACAACAGAACCAATATACAGAGTAAAATACAGATATTAATAACAACAGTAAATACAAACATAGCAATAACAAATCCCATGCTCCCTCCCCCCCCCCCTTCCCACCATAAAAACAGCATACAAGTTAAATCTAAAAAACCAAGCTGATCAAATGGGGAGAGCTAAGTGGATGAGCAGTTAAGTGTCATCAGCACTGTGTAAATTTACAGTGCTATATATATATTAAAATAAAAGTTAATTATGAGGAGGTCAGTTTGGGAAGGCCTGCTGGAAGAGATCCATCTTTATTGCCTTTTTAAAGGCATCTAAGGATGTTATAAAGCAGATCTTCTCCAGCAGATAACTCCAAATTTTTGGAGCGACAGTTGAAAATGATCTCCTGGAAGTCGCCATCAGTCTGGTTTTCTTTGACTAAAGCAAGTTCTTCCTGGAAGATCTGAGTGTGCGGGAAGGATTATATGGGAGGAGACATTCCCTCAGGTATGCTGGACCCAAGCCATGTAGGGCTTTACAGGTAATAATCAACACTTTATACTGTGCCCGGAAGCTGATAGATAGATGGTACGCAGCATCATGGCACAACTCTGGCACTGCATTTACATGATGCAGCGCTGAAGGGGCATCATGAAGGCCTGCTGCTGCAGCTATGGCACCCCTTTGAGGGTGCAAAAAGGAACTGCATTTTGCAGTTTCTTTTTGTGCTTTCCAGAAAACCTATCAGGGCTACAGCATGAGGTTGCCACAGCCCCAATCTGGCCAGTAAAGTGGCAGCTCCTGCTGCCCCTTAAGGGCAATCTGTATAGCCCCTAAGTTAAGCTTCGGTTTTTTTTCTTGCTTTAGTCAGTAAGGCCTTGCCATTCAACAACAGAACAATACACAGATTAACATGCAAATCATGTCCTCTCAGCCAATAGTATATATACCCCCATCTCTTCCATGCCAGCATTCTCTGAAGATGCCAGCCACAATTGCTGGTGAAATGCCAGGAATAAACTCTACTAGAATATGACCTCATAGCCCAAAAAACCCACAAAAAATTATAGAGAAGATGTTATAGTTGTTATTTGCTATGAAATCATCTTCTACCTAGTGTGTCCCTATGAAGAAGAGACCTACATGAGCTCTAGCCATTAACGGTCCTCCTCACCCTTTGCAAAATGTTCAAAAAAAGGGCAACAAATAGTCTCTCACAGAAACATTGTTTTTGAGGGTAGAGGGCTGGGGAATGAGTTACAGAGAAGAGTTCGGAAAATATTCTTTTGAAAAAATCAAAGGAAGAGTGGGCAATTCAGGAACTGGAAAAATGAAACAATGGTAGAGGCTTTGAAGAAAGAACCAGAGCTGTTGGAATTGGAGAAAGAATTGGAGGAACTGGAGAAAGACCTTTACAAATGAAGCTGATAGCATGAACATTCATAGACTTGGGTCTATTTCCTCAGAAACACAATCAATTGCACAATGTTGGTATTCAGCAGGATGGTGGTATAGCACAACCACTGTGTAAATATCTGTGTATTGAATTACATAAGAACAGGGTAGGATCTCAACCAACATCATTATCTAATGCCATTTCCAGAGACATATTGAATGTGTACCTCAGCAACCACTTTTTGCATGCCTAATTGACTTAATTCCCAGTTTCCACAAACTTAGACCACGATTTAAACAATACCTTTACGTGTTTATTAAACATATAATAATTTCATAATGCAAAACTGGTGCCACAGAGCCTGTCTTCTCTGATGCCAAAATACTTTGGAAGCCAGATAGGAAGAGTTAGTAGTCATATGTGATAAAAGTATTATTGACAAACTGAGTGGTGGCTTCTTCCAAGTCTCCATTTCCTAAAGGCGCAAATATTTGCTGAAAGAAAACAGAATATTTCAGAGATACATTATTTTTCTAGATAAACAAAGTCAGTTTGCCATCAATTCCATATGTATAGATTTCAGTTTCTAGTATACACACACACACACACACACACATTCAAAACAATTACATTACAAACCACTCCCTTATCAGTCTGATTTTTAAAACAACCGGCATGAAAATTTGCACCCATTTCTATTGCATTTCCCCTCAAAATACACAGAAGTTTTGCATTTTTTCTGTACATTATTTGCCCAATTGCATGACCTGCTAACTACGGAGTGCAACCCAAAATCTGAATAAGGGAAAACAAGGGAATAATCATGCATATGCATAATGAATGAATTCCTACTTACCTCATCTCCAGTTGCCTTATACTCCGATTAAAAGAACACATTTTTAAAGTCTGTTAAATTTTGTTAAATATTTGCAGCTTACAAAGAGCCTGTGTGGCATAGTCAATAATAAAGCAATGATCAGCACATTTCTCTAGTCTAGCCCCAAATTATCTAAAGCTTGATTTAGGTTAGGTCCACCAGCATTTGAAAAAGAAGGAAGGAAGGAAGGAAGGAAGGAAGGACAACTTTTTTGGCCTCCAAATGTCCCTATGCAATGTTGCCACATTTTTATTTTATTTGGGGTTTTGTTTTAAGATTGGACAAGGCCTCCCTCCTTCCCTCCCTTCTTTTTGTTCACAAGGAAATTTGAAAATTGACTATGCAAAAAAAGGTCTCTCTATGCCTAAAATTGTTGGGGGATACAAAACATGATGGCATGGCTCCAGGTTCCCAAGCATGTTTTTGATCTCAAAAATATATTAAAATTTTTAGGAGGTAGCAACTGGAGGTAGCTCCTAAGGTGTTCTGGGGGGTAAATGTGGCTTCCTAACCTCCGAGATTTACCCATCTGTGCTTAAAAAGAATTAGGCTACTGTGATTTTGATGGCATTAAATAAGTTTTCCAATTCAATGGGGCCTTTAAAGCCCAGGGATGGGGAACATCTAGGCCTCTATCATTTTATCTGCCTGCCCACCACTGCTAATCACCAAGGGAGGCAATTCTCCTCACCATATTTTTGATTGTGACATAATGAAAATGGCATATCCATGGAGGTGCAACTAGGGCTGCCTCTACACTGCAAAATGCAGTTTGATATCGCTTTAACTGCCATAGCTCAATGCTATGGAATTATGGGGTTTGCAGTTGTGTGAGGTATTTAGCCTTCTCTGTCAGAGAGTTCTGTTTCCTCACCAAATTACAAATCCCAGGAATGCATAAGATGGAGCTATGGAAGTAAAAGTGGTGTCAAACTTCATTAATGCTGTAGCATGGCAGCAGCCCAAAGCTAGAACTGCAAATCTTTCAGGACCAGCTGGATATTCTTTGGTTTGCCAGAGTGCTCAGTAAGATGTTTCTGCCTTTTTTTCCTTTTTTTCTTTTTTCTTTTCTTTTCTTTTCTTTTTTTTTTTTTTTTTTTTTTTTTTTTTTTTTGGATCTACTGCTTTTCTTTATTTTGGTGACTCTCTCTTTCATTCAGTATTCAATGTTTTAATGGTCTTCTTTTTTAACATAAATAGTTTTTGGACATTATACTGCTATGTATAAGGACCTTACAATTCCCAATTTCTGACATACGGGAATCTCATATTTACCTGATACAGCAAGGATGTCCAGGAGAACAATCTCCGAGGGTGCGATAATCCATTGCACATGGATGTGAGACACAAAACCCTTTTGCGGTTTTACACTGAGAAGCATCTGTCACATAAGCAGCGAAGGCTGTTGGGAAAAAAAAAGTTAAGTATGGCATGTTAGATTGTAACAATGCAGCAATAACTCCATCTATTCTGGAGGTTCAGTTCACAAGGAAATTTTAAATATTGTTGTTGTTGTGTGCCTTCACATAGTTTCCAGCTCATGGTGACTCTAAGGAGATTATTGTATACTTTTTATTGCCTGATTTGGGCATGTCCTGGATCTTATCCCACGGCTCCATGCCCAACTCTGCTGCATCCTGAACCTAATCCAGACTCCTGGCGTAATTTTCTGATCAACATGAAAGTATCCTTCTTTGAAAAGTACACCAGGAGTGATGTGACTGAGTTGGACACAGAGGCATGCAATAAGATCCATTTTCATCTGTTTAAGCCTGGGCGAAAAATGTGTGCAATAATCTCCTAAAGTGAACCTCTTGGTTAATTTCCAAAACCAAGGAATACTGAGACATGGTTTGTCATTGCTTACAGCACCTGGTATTCTCTATAACTCTCTGTGTAGTAAAAAAATCAATTCCTCAATAAACAGAGATATAGAGTACTGGAACATCACTAAAGTAAGTGAAATGTTATCTCATGAAGCCATTACAAAAAACCCCAAACCATACTACTATAATAGCAATAGCAGCTACATTTCTATACCGCTTCATATTAAACTAAGCAGTGTCTGAGCTATTTACAATCTGTAAGCAAGATGGGTACTGATTTTACCAAAGGCTGAGTCGACCTCAGAGCCCTCAGGATCGAACTCACAATGTTGTGGCTGCAGTACTGGTATTTAACCACTGTACCACCAAAACTCCTGACAATGGTTTCTCTGGGACTAGAACTGGGACTAGAACAAAGCCATGCCTGCCATAATAAGAAGGAAAACTAAATACTCTAACCATTAACATAACTTAATGACATTTCCATTTCTCCTTCAACTGAAAAAGCCAAAGACAAGTGCCTATCTAATCCTGACTGTTCTACTTTAATTCCCTCACATCTTTTGATTAACAGATTATGTTTTCCATAGAAACTCAATATTTTAATAATAATTGTTTCCCCTTATTTACTGATAGACTGTACCTGGAGACATCAAGAACAACCATAGTGTAATAGCAAAAACGATATAAAGGATCTTCATGACTAAAGATTGATGAAAACACTGAATAGCACTGCACAAAAGTATTCCTGGATGAGAAGGCTTGGCTTGGTTCTTGAAATTATCATAAAAGATGCAATTTTATATTCTTGGTGAAATATGGGGGTGGAAGTTCTTGATATGAAGTGATTACCTGGGAAGAGTTTGTGCCTGCAATGGAGGAGCAACCAAGCTATTTGGCTCAGTACAATGTGCTCCTTAGAAGAACATGATGGTGGTGACTGTCATACTTCTGAAAATTCTCTAGTTGACTTGAGTATGCAAAGGGTTCTTTTAGCACCTTTGATTCTAACTCTGCAAAAGATGTTGTAGCATAAGCTTTCATAAACTAGGTCTACTTCCACAGAATAAAAATATATACAGTGGTCCCCCGGGTTACGAATCCCCCGGGGTACGAAAGAGCCGGGGCCGCAAAAACGGCCCCGGCTTACGAATAAAACCCCGGGTAAGATAGGAAAAACCGCGTGGCCCCTTTAAATTTGCCGCGTGGTCCGGCAAACAAAGCGGTCCCCCGAGTTACGAATATTTCCGGGTTATGAAAGGTAATCCGGAACGGATTACTTTCGTAACCCGGGGGACCACTGTATTAAAGTGAACTGGTGCTCAGGAAGTACATTTATAAAGGTCACTCCATGCATCTCAGGAAGTAAATCTAGACTATGTATGATTATGTTGCAATGTTTTTCGCACATTTAGTCTCAAAGGTGCTATGACATCCTTTTACATATTGATATTTACAGCCTAACATGGTTATGTCTCTGAATTTTTTTTATTTATCTTTATTGATTTTCCATAAGTATATTACATTGTGAGCTGTGATATTGTTACATTGATAATGTTCCATTTAGCTGCACATTTCTGTAACCTTCACAAAATTATGTTTTATTTGTTCTCTCCTTTATACCTATACAATTCCTTCCTTTATATCCTATAGTTCTTTCATATATTTTTAATTGGTTCCTATTCCTTTTCAATCTTATCTTCAGAACTCTCATCCAAAGTATCCAGCAGATGCATCGGTTAGTCGCAGAGAAATTAGGCCAGAATATGCAAGCCATGGACAGGAAGTTAGGATGGGTCAGAAACCCCCAACAATGGAATCCCGGACAAGTAGTCATGTACCGGAACTTCTATAAGAACAAGCACAATCTAGCAGCAAAGTGGCTAGGCCCGGTAGAGATCACAGAAAGAGTGTCCCCCACAGTGTACCAGGTGCACCTTTCAAGCCGCCAGGGCTCCAGGTTAAAGTATTTTCACTCCTCGCAGTTAAAAGAATGGAAAGGAGGACCGAACCCGGTAAGGCTGGTCCATCCTCAGCCACCCCTTCCCCCACCTGTGAATCTGTCAGAGACTTTTGTAAGTCTGTGCCCCGATTAGTCCACAGTAGTAAGTTCGCCTCTCTGTTTTCCTACAGGGACAGGAGATTGCTTAGGGCGTTTGGACCCTTTGAATACTGATATGGATGACACCACAGGTAGCTGCAAATGTATATACAGCACAGTTCGCCAAGGATTGGCAATTTAATGTTGAGATCTTTTGCCACTGGGCAAACCCCTTACCTAGAGATGTTGGAAGTTTTATAAGCCATGGGCGAGGCCCTGGATTGGTTCAACAAAGGATTCCCCATTAGAATCAAGGCTCGAGTTTACACCACTGAGCAGAACTCTATAGTTTCCAGAGTTTTCATGTTTGGTCCTCATGGACACACTTGGGTAGAGGCAGATGTTAGCAGCATCCCCGCCCAGGATCTGCTCAAGCTAGTGCCTCTTGAGCTTGGATTCTATCTATCTTTTACCAGCAACAGTAGATGGGGGACTGGCCCCCACCTTTTTGTTTGTGCGCCTTCTGCAAAGAGAGGCCATCCTTGAAGGCAAATCCCTGAACAAAAGCAGGAGGTTCCGTTGAGCCTAGGCCAGCCTCTGAGCCTGACTTGGGTCCCAGCTGTGGGTCTTTTTGGCGCAGAGATTTACCACCAAGGATAGTCTTTCTCCACAGTGTGCTGGTTGGTTCCCTTTACAGGGAGTCCCACCAAAGGGCAATTAAAAACACGCTGCCCATTCCATCCTCATTGTTGGCAACCACCTTTTAGATCACAAGGACCATTTTTTCATTTGGCACCAGGTCATTTCCCCAACAAATGCCATTTCAAACCTGCACAGTTTCAGATTTTAAAATGTCCTAGTTTGCCCACAATCTGCAGTTTTGTCTGGAATTTTTGGCTAATTTGCATATTTTCCCCAGCATTCTGAAGTCCCCAGTAAAAATGATCTCACCGGCTTCATTGCTCACAGTTGGACCAACCTATGGAGCAAGTCCCAAGTGTCCATATGAAAGGACTCAGCCTATTCCCAGCTTCTCTGGAGTTCCCCCATTTTTGGGGCCTCTTTCCCCAGACCCCGGAAAGAGAAAGACTCCCTGCCACCGTTGGCTGCATCCTTAAGATGCACAGAGATATTGTGCCAGGTGCAGAGATAGAGTGACAGTCACACTCTCTCAGCCTGAAGGAACTTGGTTAGTTGTGTAAGCCAGGGCCTTAAGCTCTTGGACAAGTTTTGTATTGCATGATGGTAGATATAGATGTGTATGTCTTTTGCATAATGGTGAAGGCTCTGACTTAAACTTGGTGATGGTTTTCTCTTTTCTCTATACTTTGAGCAAAGGTAATTGCTTGCAAAATAATTGCTTCCACATCTCTCCTGGAGACACGGGGGGGGGGGGGGGGAGAGGCGGGCAGGATAAGTCACCTTCACCCACCCTTCTCTCAACTCTCTATCCACTGGCTTCCAGCTCTGCCCTTACGAGGAAGATAAGCCTCCAATGCGAATCCACTTCCTGAGATGCATTCAACCCAAGGCCCTGATGTCTCCTGCGCCCCACTGTGAAGGAAGCCGCCAGTGCCTTCACACCCGTCCAGGCCCAGATGACATCAACCCTTGATGTTGCCACCAGTTCCCAGGTATCCAGACTGGATCCAGCAGATGCCAGTCGTGATGTCAGGTCCTCTAAGCAGTCCTCCATAAGATGCCCACAATTTTGCCATGGCACAGTCGCCCTTCCTCCTCAACAACCCTCCAGAAACCAGCTGTTTGCAACCCCGGATGAAAACAGTTTGCCCGCATTACATGGGCATTTCTGCCATCTCCCTTCATGTCACAGCCTATGCTAGTTAGAGAATTGCACTCTGCAAGCCCTCCATGGACAATTGGCCCATATTCTCAAACATCTTGGACAGTGAGTCATACAGCTGCTTTCCAGAGCGTTGGACTCCAAAGCAGTTGTCTCACCACCCACTGGACTCTGTTGTCACTTGCTACATTGGACTCAGAAATACATTGGACTCAGTTTTATTGATTTTTCATATTGCACATTGAGTACTGTCACAGATCGCTCATTGTCTTGCATTGCCTATTGCTTGATCTGTTCTTTGTGCTGCCCACTTGCTTTGAAATTTGAAATTGTTATTGTTATTGCTATTGTTGCCCCTCTGTGAATGGGTTCCAGACAAGTAGTTAGTTTGTTGCCTCTCTACACTGCCAGGAGACACTACCCTACAAGTTCTGCTCCCTCACAAACTGACACCCCAAAATTTTAGACAAAGGCTTTAATTCGAAAGTCACCAATCCCCATGTGCGTAGCTCTTGCCACTTTTGCGGGGAGGGGGGAACTGTTATGATATCTGCTTTAATATAAAATTTTGGTGCATGTGGGATGTATCATGATCCTTGCTTGACTTATGCGAAAGCCCTCCATAAGTCCCAAGCAAGAAGGTCACGTAGTCAAGCCTGCTTGGAGGGGCCAAGTCTTAGTAAACACCACATTGGGAAATTCTCCATAGGAAGTTGGGAGTCACCAGACCAGTTTTGCCACTGCCCTCCGGAGTAAAGACAATAGCTTTGGCCTCATGAGCCCGTGATTGACTTAACTACACAGCCATCAAATCGGCTGATATTAACTACACAGCCATCAAATCGGCTGATATTAACTACACAGCCATCAAATCGGCTGATATCCCTTCTGAATTGTGTCCAGACCTAATGCATTGTACAAACAGATTATTTGCTCTCACCTTAACAAAGCCCAGGCTATCAGTGCCTCTGTCTCAGCCTTGCCACCTAGCCCCCGGACACGTTTAGTCCTATATAAGGCCCTGGATTTGACCACTCTTTGACACTGTTATTAGAGGACAGGCTGGTCCACGCCAGTTTGAATCCTGATCTTAGCTCCTGCAGCCAATCTCCCCACACCCCGGCGGCTGTGTCCCATCACCATCATCTGCATCCATCAGGATTCTCAGAGAAGTCTTCGAAGGTAGCGTTCCAGTGGTGTTTTTCTCTTCAACCTAATTCCCCATCTCTCCCCCTCCCTTTTGTGCTGGCATTGAACGTTAGTATGTGTGTGTGTGTGTGTCCCCTTTGCTGCATGATTTATGCCCCCCAATAAACTGCATAATTTCATTGAACTTAATTGAACTCTCTTGGGGTTTGCCAGTGGTCTTCCGGTAGACATATAGGGATACGATCTTGGCGTAAGGCGTTAGGAACTTCCTCTCTGCATATTTGAGCTAATTATAATTCCCCAAAAGAGAGTCTTCCTAACAACTCCTTGACCAATCGTTTAGTCCACGTGAGAATCACATGGTCTGCCCTAGCCAATTGGAAGGCTGGCTGAAGAGAGATCTATCCCATAGCAAGAAGCAGCCATTTTATGCATGCCCAGACATGTTCTTTGGAAGCAACATGGAGTCACTGAGCACACCTATGCATTCAGCAGGGTCTTCTACAACCAGTAGAGTAAAACCACCCTGATCACGGCCCTGTGGGCTTTACTAACCCTCCCATACCATTGAATATTAAACCTACAAAGGAATCTAAAGAAAAGGATTTCCACTGCCCCATCCCGGATTCGTCCCTTCTCACTTGCTGCCCCTCACTCCTGGAACCTTCTTCCCCCACATGCACGCCTCATCACTTCCCTAACCAGGTTCAAAACTGAGTTAAAGACTATATTATTTAGGGAAGCTTTCCCAGGACTGTGCCATCCGCCCCAGGATGCCTCCTTTTAACTTTGTATTAAGAAGCCATGCCCTCCCTCCTGTCCATCTGCCTTGGTCCTGGCCCCAGAGGGAGAGAAGAACCACTGGACCTCACCCCCTTTCCCATCACCTTCCCCTCTTCCTTTTGTGTTGTCTCTTTTAGACTGTAAGCCTGAGGGCAGGGATCCGTCTAATTTATGATTGTATGTACAGCACTGTGTAAATTTACAGCGCTATATAAATAAAGGTTAATAATAATAATAATAATAAAAGACACAGAACATTATGGGTGAGAACTCACATTCTGATAAAAAGAATCATGCACCAGAGGAAGATCCCAAGAGGCTTCATGCTGTTTTGGACTCAGAGAATGCTTCTAGGCAGGTAAAAATCAAAATCTAAAACATGTTTTTCTTTCAGTTTGGGGCTCCAATGAAGGATAGCAAAAACAATAATGCTTGTTTTCAAATTACAGAGGCCTGGAAGGAAGAGCTGTCATGTTCAACCTGCTGCATATTATGTCAAAGGTCCTTGCAATTTAGCTCTGCAGAAGCTAGCCTCTACAGGAGATGTACAGGTATGTTTGAGCCTATCAGGAGAATCATAGTAAAAGAGTGTTGTGTTGTTCTATAGAGCAACTTGATAAAAGTGTCTTCTTTCATTTTTAGCAATTGGATGGTGGATGAGAGAAATAGATTTGAATCAAACACATGAGGTTTGATGGAGGAGACAAACAAATGGAGTGGAGATCATGCAAAACCATATAGTTTTATGCTTAATTAGATAATACATATAGATAGAAAGAAACATGTATAGTATTCTAATCAATATATATCTAATAGAAGTATTATAGGTCAAAGGCTAAGGGCCTTTAACTAAAAAGGGATTTTATAAAATTAGTAAAAAGGGTTTTGAGATAAACTTTTGATACCATGCTAACTTTATAAACATATATTGGACTTCAATCTATTAAATATATTGTTTTGTAGGAATAAAGGGGGGTTTATACTTTCGATGATTTTATAAAGCATAAACTAAACAATATCTTTTTCAGGCTATGTTAAGACAACTAGAATATTTCTTTGAAATTATAAACTTTATAAAAATCTCTTGATCCACACCTGGGATTCAAGGACGAAAGGGAGATGATGCAGTAAAGGCATCATAAAAAAATTGTTGTCTTCATCTGCACCTGGGATTCAAGGACAAGGGGAGTCAAACTAGTATCTAAAAAGTAAGATAAGAGAGTGCCATCCTCATTAAATGCCAAGAACACCATTTTTTACATGGGTTACAAAAGTTCAAGAGATTTTCTTTTCTGTGCATGCCTAATAGGGGGTTATGAATATTAGAACACACCTAGGAATGTATAATGACTAATTTACATGGTCATGTATTGTATGAAGTAGGTGGGGAAAATACACCATGGAATGGGAGTTTCTAGGGTTAGTACATTATCCAATGAAAATTCAGATAAAATATTGTAACGGAAAATGGTCTATAAATATTGTGTGAAACATCAGATAGGTGTGCCTACTTGCTTGGGACACCCCTTCTTGCAAGATTGTATTTAATAAAATTGGAAATAGCTGCTTCACTTGTTTTGTCCTGATTAATTTGATTTGGTACTTTGGTACTTAGAAAACTATATCTCACAGTGGAGATGATAATAATAATAATAATAATAATAATAATAATAATAATAATAATAAATTTTATTTGTATACCGCCCTTCCTGCGATCAGGGCGGTGCACAGCATAAAAACAAACAATATAAAACAATACAAGTTATTAAAACATTAAAACAATGTTAAAACAATGTAACAATTACAATAGTAGTGTGTCAGGGCACGAAACCAATATGGGGGGAATCGCATGTGGGAAGATGTCAGGGGTATGCATGGTCAAACAAGTATGTTTTTAAACCCCTTTTAAATGCACTGAGGGAGGCGGCCAGATGAAGCTCGGTGGGGAGGGAGTTCCAGAGGCTAGGGGCCGAGATAGAAAAGGCTCTCTTTGAAGTTGTTGGCATTTCCTTTAAGGAGGAGAAAGAAAAGGAGGAGGCTGTAGTCCATGTGCTTGGGTGAGATCTAATTTAATTTACACTTGAGCCATTGCATTCTGGGAGCCAGTGCTGGGAGGCTACTTAAGGCTACTCAAGGTTAGCAGAAGCTGCATTTCCTTTAAGGAGGAGAAAGAAAAGGAGGAGGCTGTAGTCCATGTGCTTGGGTGAGATCTAATTTAATTTACACTTGAGCCGAGGCTAGCAGGCTAGCAGAAGCTGCATTTCCTTTAAGGAGGAGAAAGAAAAGGAGGAGGCTGTAGTCCATGTGCTTGGGTGAGATCTAATTTAATTTACACTTGAGCCAAGGCTAGCAGGCTAGCAGAAGCTTCATTTCCTTTAAGGAGGAGAAAGAAAAGGAGGAGGCTGTAGTCCATGTGCTTGGGTGAGATCTAATTTAATTTACACTTGAGCCATTGCATTCTGGGAGCCAGTGCTGGGAGGCTACTTAAGGCTACTCAAGGCTAGCAGAAGCGCGCGCCTAACAGCGCACGAATTTTGATTTATTTTTTTATCTAGTCAAGGAGGTGTTTAGAGAATAGAAGAGGAGCCGGCCTGAAGCATCAGAGGAAGTGAATCAGAGACTTGCCTTTGGAAGGAGCTTTCAGCCAGGAGCTCTCTACATAACTATAGGCCCCGTGACTTGAACTCAGTGACAGAGCTTGGGAATAAAGGCCAAGTCTAGCAAGGGAAGCCCACAGTCTTGTTTCAGTGCCTCCTTAAGACTTCTCAGTATGGACACTGAAGGCCCTGCAGCAGTCACCTGCAACACCTGTGGGATGTTTGTCTTCTTGCCTACAGAGGTGGCGAACTACACCTGCCACAAGTGCAAGTTGGTAGTCCTCTTGGAAGAGAAAGTACAGCAGCTAGAGGAGCAGATATCTGCACTCCAGCACCATAGAGAGCAGGAGAATCTCCTGAACAGATCAGACCAGAATGTCTTGGGTGGGAAACAGACAGAGGAAGTTGTTGGGGTGGAGGAGGTCACTCCACATACAACAGAGGTAGATGCTTGGAGGGAGGTCACACACAGAAGTAAGGAAACCAGGGAACGTTCTGTGAGCGGCTTGCAGCTACAGAATCGCTTTGAATCTCTCTCTGTTGTCAGAGATGATGAGGAAAAGCAGCAGGGACAGATATCAGGGACAAAGCAGGGGAGCCTGAGAGTATCACGAAAAGGAACAGCCACGGCTAAGCCTCGGAGGAGGCGCGTGGTCGTGGTGGGGGACTCCTTGCTGAGGGGTACAGAAGCAGTGGTTTGTGGGCCTGACAAGATGTCTCGGGAGGTGTGTTGTCTCCCTGGGGCAAAGATCCATCATGTGACGGAGAGGCTGACAAGACTTGTCAAGCCTACTGACCGTTATCCCCTTCTTTTGGTTCATGTGGGAACCAATGATACTGCAAGGCACAGCCTTCAGAATATCAAAAGGGATTATGAGGCTCTGGGAAGGAAGCTGAAAGAGATGGATGCACAGGTTGTCATCTCATCTCTACTCCCGGTAGAAGGGCATGGTACAGGAAGGGAGAGGAAAATAGCAGAGGTGAATAACTGGCTCCGTAGATGGTGCCGCCAAGAACAGTTTGGATTCTTGGATCATGGGCTGCGGTTCCATGAGGAGGGACTTCTGGCAAGGGATGGGCTGCATCTCACGCCAGTTGGCAAAAACGTTTTTGCCAACAGTCTGAAGAATCTGATCAGGAGGGCTTTAAACTGAGTTATGTGGGGGAGGGAGACATTATACTGGAAGACAAAAGGGATGGAGAGAATAGTCCAAGTGGCATAGAGGGAACAAGGCAAACAGTGCAAGGACCCAACAGTAGGAGGCAAAAAAATGTGCAAAAGCAGCAAGTAAAGAGGACACATGGTCTTAAATGTCTCTACACTAATGCACAGAGTATGGGAAATAAGCAGGATGAACTTGAACTCCTAGCACAACAAGGGAAATATGATATAATAGGCATCACTGAAACCTGGTGGGATGAGTCTCATGATTGGAATGTAGAAATAGAGGGGTATAACCTTTTTAAGAGAAACAGGCCAAGTAGGAAAGGAGGAGGAATAGCATTATATGTCAGGGATATTTACACCAGTGAAGAGATCCAGGAAGTCAATACTGGAAGCCAGGTGGAGAGCATCTGGATAAAAATTAAAGGAGAGGGAAATAACAGGGATGTTACTGTGGGAGTCTACTACAGACCCCCGACTCAGGCAGAGGAATTGGATGATGCCTTTCTAGAACAGATAATCACATACTCAGAAAAGAGAGATGTAGTAGTGATGGGTGACTTCAACTATCCGGATATTTGCTGGAAGTCAAACTCAGCCAAATCCTCAAAGTCTAGCAAATTCCTCACTTGCCTGGAAGACAATTTCATTGTCCAAAAGGTGGAAGAGGCAACAAGGGGATCAGCCATTTTAGATCTGATCTTAACCAACAGGGAAGACCTAGTTGATGGGGTGCAAGTGGTTGGATCCTTAGGTGGAAGTGACCATGTTCTCCTGGAGTTTGTTATGCAGTGGAAGGGAGAAGCTAGGCATAGTCAGACACGCACTCTAGACTTTAGGAGAGCTAATTTCAATAAACTTAGAGAAATACTGGGAGTGATCCCATGGTCAGGAATACTAAAAGAAAAGGGAGTTCAAGACGGATGGGAGTTTCTCAAAAGGGAGATATTGAAGGCACAATTTCAAACAGTTCCAATGAGGAAGAAAAATGGTAGATGTCTCAAGAAGCCAGGATGGATGACTAAGAAACTTTCAAATGAGCTAAGTTTTAAACGGAACATGTATAAGAAATGGAAAAATGGAGAAATCACGAAAGAGGAATTTAAACAAATAGCCAGCACATGTAGGGGTAAAGTCAGAAAAGCTAAAGCGCAGAATGAACTCAGGCTTGCTAGAGAGGTTAAGAACAATAAAAAGGGCTTTTTTGGATATGTCCGCAGCAAAAGGAAGAAGAAGGAAACAGTAGGGCCACTGCGTGCAGAAGATGGCAAAATGCTAACAGGGGACAGAGAAAAGGCAGAATTACTCAACACCTTCTTTGCTTCTGTCTTCTCAGAAAAGGCAAAAGGTGCTCAACCGAAGGATAATGGAGCAGAAGACAGAATAGGGGAATTTCAGCACAGAATAAGTAAAGAGATAGTACAGGAATACTTGGTTAACCTAAATGAATATAAATCTCCAGGACCAGATGAACTACATCCTAGAGTATTAAAAGAACTAGCAAATGTAATATCAGAGCCATTGGCAATAATATTTGAGAACTCCTGGAGAACAGGAGAAGTCCCAGAAGACTGGAGGAGGGCAAACGTTGTCCCCATCTTCAAAAAGGGAAAAAAAGAGGATCCCAACAATTATCGTCCAGTTAGTCTGACATCAATTCCAGGAAAGGTGCTAGAGCAGATCATTAAGCAGAGAGTCTGCGAACATTTAGAAGCCAATGCCATAATCACAAAAAGCCAACATGGGTTTCAGAAAAAGAAGTCATGCCAAACGAACCTGATCTCTTTTTTTGATAAAATTACCAGCTTGGTAGATGAAGGGAATGCTGTGGATATAGTATACCTCGATTTCAGTAAGGCCTTTGACAAGGTTCCCCATGACATTCTTGCAAACAAGCTTGCAAAATGTGGGATAGACAAGTTAACTGTTACATGGATTTGTAATTGGTTGACTGGCCGAACTCAAAGGGTGCTCAACAATGGCTCCTTTTCATCCTGGAGAGAAGTGACCAGTGGGGTGCCACAGGGTTCTGTCCTGGGCCCAGTGCTATTCAACATCTTTATTAACGATTTGGATGACAGAATTGGGGGCATACTTATCAAATTTGCAGATGACACTAAACTGGGAGGAGTAGCTGATACCCCAGAGGATAGGATCAAAATTCAAAATGACCTGAATAGACTAGAAAGCTGGGCCAGTGCTAACAAAATGAAATTCAATACGGAGAAATGTAAGGTTCTGCACTTAGGGCGGAAAAATGAAATGCACAGATATAGGATGGGGGACACCTGGCTGAACGAGACCACATGTGAAAGGGATCTAGGAGTCCAAGTAGACCATAAGCTGAACATGAGTCAACAGTGTGATGCGGCAGCTAAAAAAGCCAATGCAATTTTAGGCTGCATCAATAGAAGTATAGTCTCTAGATCAAGGGAAGTTATAGTGCCACTCTATTCTGCTTTGGTCAGGCCCCACCTGGAATACTGTGTCCAGGTCTGGGCACCACAATTCAAAAAAGATGTGGAGAAACTGGAGCATGTCCAAAGGAGGGCAACTAAGATGGTGAAGGGTCTGGAAACCTTGCCCTATGAAGAACGCCTCAGGGAGCTGGGGATGTTTAGCCTGGAGAAGAGAAGGTTAAGAGGTGATATGATAGCCCTGTTTAAATATTTGAAGGGATGTCATATTGAGGAGGGAGCAAGCTTGTTTTCTGCTGCTGCAGAGACTAGAACGCGGAACAATGGATGCAAACTGCAGGAAAAGAGATTCCACCTCAACATTAGGAGGAACTTCCTGACAGTAAGGGCTGTTCGACAGTGGAACACACTCCCTTGGAGTGTGGTGGAGTCTCCTTCCTTAGGGGTCTTTAAGCAGAGGCTGGATGGCCATCTGTCAGGGATGCTTTGACTTGGAGTTCCTGCATGGCAGGGGGTTGGACTGGATGGCCCTTGTGGTCTCTTCCAACTCTATGATTCTATGATTCTATGATGTGTTGATAATCTAGCCTCTGGAACTCTAAGTAGCTGTTGCCCCGTGGATCTAAGTGTGCGGGGCGGATTGTGTGGGGAGAGGCTGTCCATTAGGTACTCTGGGCCCAGGCCATTTAGGGCTTTATAGGTAACGACCAGCACTTTGTACTGAGCCCGGAAGCGAATAGGCAGCCAATGAAGGTCTTTCAATATAGGTGTTATATGGGCAGTCCTGGGAGCACCAGTGACCACCCGAGCTGCCATATTTTGCACTAATTGTAGCTTCCGAGCGTGATACAAAGGCTGCCCCATGTAGAGCGCATTACAGAAATCCAACCGAGAGGTTACGAGAGCGTGTACTACTGTTTCAAGGTCCCTCCGGTCCAGGTAGGGACGCAGTTGGCGTATCAGCCGAAGCTGAAAGCAGGTGCTCCTGACTGTCGCATCCACCTGAGAAGTAAGATGGAGCGACGAGTCAAGGAGCACCCCCAGACTGCGTACAGTGTCCTTCACGGGGAGCGTGACCCCGTTCAGGACAGGTGGAACCACCTCCATCCCAGGGCCGGGAGAACCTATCACGAGTACTTCCGTTTTCTCTGGATTCAGGCTGAGTCTATTTTCCCTCATCCAGTCCATTACCGATTCCAAACAGGCCACAAGAGGAGCGACGCCATCCCTGGTCACTGCATCAGTCGGAGGCATAGAGAAGACTATTTGGGTGTCATCAGCGTACTGATAACCCCGCGCCCCATGCCTCCGGATGATCTCTCCCAGCGGTTTCATGTAGATGTTAAAGAGCATGGGGGACAGAATGGGTCCTTGAGGGACCCCAGAGGTGAGGGCCCTCTTATCGGAGCACACGTCCCCCAGCTGCACCATCTGGAACCTCCCGGAGAGGTAGGACCGGAACCACTGGAGCGCAGTGCCCCCGATTCCCATCTCTGCCAGGCGCTCCAGAAGGATACCATGGTCGATGGTATCGAAAGCCGCTGAGATGTCCAAGAGCACCAACAGGGAAACGCTACCCCTGTCGATGCCCAGACGGAGATCATCGACCAGGGCGACCATGGCAGTCTCAACCCCGTAACCCGCCCGAAAACCGGTTTGAAATGGATCTAGAAAATCCGTTTCATCCAAGATCCATTGAAGTTGGAGTGCAACCGCCCTCTCAATTGCCTTCCCCAAAAATGGCAGCAGCGAAACTGGCCGATAATTATTATAAACCAGGGGGTCGAGGGAGGGCTTTTTCAATATAGGTTTTATAGTGGCCAATTTAAGATCTTCAGGGAACTGCCCTTCCCTCAAGGATGAATTAATGATCCGGTGTAACAATGAAGTAACAACCGGTCCCCCCTGTGCCACTAGCCACGAGGGACAGGGATCGAGAGAGCAGGTTGTCTTCCTAAGACTTCTAAGGATCTTGTCCACATCCTCGGTACTGACAGACTCAAACTGATCCAGTACAACTGAGTCCACGGAAGCTCTCAACACCTCTGTTCTGGTTTCTGTTTCAACCCTGGCGTCCAGACCTTCGTTTATCCGAGAGATTTTATCCGCGAAGAAGTTGTTAAATTTGTCACAGCAGGCCTTGGTGGGTTCAAGGATCTGGTTCGGGGCAGGGGGGAGCTGAGTTAGCTCCCTCACTACCCTGAACAACTCTGCTGGACGCGACTCCGCGGACGCGACACGAGCAGCAAAGAACGAATTCTTAGTTGCTTGTATCGCCTCTCCATAGTCCTTCAAAAGATGGTCTAGGAGAGCCTTGTCGGATAAACAAGATAAACAAGATCTTTTGAATCCTGCCACACAGCTGGAAGGGGCTTATGTCAGAATGCAATGACTGTTAGGCCTGTATGGGAAAGCACCGGTTCCTCCAGGCAAAAGATGGTGGACCATGCAATGTATCACAAGAATTGTCATTTTCGTGATTATTAGAAAACTTATTGAAGTATGAAAAAAACTGTGTAGCCTGTCTGTCTGAAGCTCAAGAAATGCTAGAAAGCCATTCCTGTATAAAAAGGATTTAAAAAGTACTTTCCTGATACGTCAGACATATATGCAGTAAAATTTGCTTTAAAAACTTAATACATATGATCATTTTAGTATCCTACAGTTTAAATAATCTGATGTTGACACAAGAATTTCTCAATCTTATTTTAATTAATGCGATGAAGCTAATTAAATCTGAAACAGCTATTCAAGAGTTATGTTCATCAATCCAGCCTTTATACCGGCCAACATTAAAATATGTAGAAATTTTAATTTAAAAAAAGACATCTTTCCATGATTTGTAAAGAATAAATGCCTATGTATTGATGCTCTTATTAGAATCTAGCAAATAAAGACTCCTGTTTGAAAACCTTATGCTGTTTCTTTATTTAAAAAATTAAGGAATTGCTGCAATGGGGCAGGATACTTAAGGCTTGTATTTAAGGTGTCTGAAATTCATGAAAACTGATTTTCTGCTATTTTGAATGGAGGTAGGTTTCCCAAAGGAAAATATCATGACTTAATTAGGTGTTTCTTTCGCAAAGGGATGCTTGCATTTGGAGAATCATGAATACTGGGATTTATAGTTTTGTGAGACATTTTACCTTCCTTGCCAGGTAGCTCTGGTGCCCCTCAAAGCTACAAATCCCAGAATTCCATAGCATTGCACCATGGCCGATAAAGTCATGTCAAGCGTCATTTCTTTCATACTGTGAATGTACCCATAAGTTGTTGTACCAGACACATGTTCCCAAACACATGGGCCACGTGTTGTATCTGCCTAAAGACATCTGTTTGTCCTGGCTCCAATCCAGCCAAAAAGGGGCGGCTCTAAGCTGCTTCTTTTGGGCTGTCTGTATCCCCCCCCCAAGTCTGCAGTAACCAGGAACCTGAAGATAAAAAGACTAGTCCAATGTATGTGAGGAAATTCACCTGTTCAATTTCATTACTATCAAGAAACCAATTATAACATTTGTTTTTCTTTCCAAAAATTAAAACTTTATATTTGTTATAATCAATTTAGGTGCAGTACCACCTAAATTTTCTTAATAACCTACCCAAACCAATCTGAGTGGTAGACATTAGTATCATGTCATTAGTATATAAAAGGGTATTGACCATAGTATTAGATACCTTTGGCATATGAAATTCTTGCTCAGTAACTGTTGAAACTAAATCTTTAATGTGGCCAAATAATGTATTTTTTAAAATAAATAAATAAAATAACAACAATATGCAGAAGGGCTACATTGCAGAAATCTCACACATGCCACCATCTGAGATGTGATTCTTCATAATATTCTTCTTTACAGAAGCAACAAATAATCTTCCTGATTTGCTTCCCACTGAAAAACTTCAAAATCTTTGGAAAATGCACACTTTTTGAAACCTGTTTTCAATTTGAAATTTTTTCTACACAAAATTTATTCATGGTTGTCTTGTCTTCTTCCTTCCTTCCTTCCTTCCTTCCTTCTTTCCTTCCTTCCTTCTTTTATTTCCTTCTTTCTCACTTTCTCTTCCTCATTTTGTGAGGAATTTTTAATGGGAAAAATCTGTCACATTTTAATAGTCTTTTACATAAAAATCTAGATGTTGCACAGCAGATAACATTATGGTGAAACCCCATACCCAAATGCATTTAGCACACGCGCGCACACACACACACACCAATAGTATTTTACGCACACAGAGAGAGATGCAAAGTCTAATGCACTGGACATTTAGGCGCTTACATAAAATCTCATGCTGCTTGAGAATTTTGTTTGGTTCTGCTTTGATAGGAGACAGATATCGAGACATTCTTTTCTTGTTGAAGATGAGAAAATTTAATACTATTCTTTCCATCTCTAGTGTGTAGTGGGCATCCCCTTGCTCTTCCAATACAACAGGGATAGGAATCATGTGGCCCACCAGGTGTTGTTGGATTGCAACTCCTAGCATTCCTCCACATTCCTATGGTGGCCTAGCAGTGCTATCCATTGGAGTTTAATAACATCTAGAGTGTCACATAATTCCCAATTCCCCTGAAGTAGAGGCTGGACCTCAATCTCTTAAGAATGTCCTGCCTCTGGATTCTAGCCATCTGACAGTGGTTGGGAGGCCTAGAGGGTTCCCTCCAGTTTTGTGACTCTTGATGTTGGTACCAAATGTAATTGATGCAATTAATTATTGCTAATCCTGCCATGATATTATGCTGGGGAATCTTGTTATGTATCATGTGTTTGATCCAACTGTGATATTATGTCCTAATATGTGTTGTTTCAATGGGTACATATGATATTATGTGATGGTTTATATAAATATGCTGTGGGATGACAAGAATATAGTGAAGGGTTTACTTCAGGCATGTTAACTAATATGCATGTGATATGTATGTGCTCACTGATATGTGTGTTAATTGATATGTGCATTAACTGACATGCATTTGAAGCCAACTTGGTAGTCTGATGCTTTGTGTAGGATTGTTATTAGGTTGGTTGGCCTGTGTATGCCTTGATATACAGTGTTATACATAGTTTTTTGTGGGTTTTTCAGGCTGTTGCCATGATCTAGAAGCGTTTATTCCTCATGTTTTGCCAGCATCTCTGAAGATGTGATATCTATGAATATACAATAATAATGCATTGTTGAATATACAATTGAATACACAATAATAATGCATTGTTCCTACTAGTTGGTATGTGTGTGAAGATTGGTTTGTGTTATTTTGGGAGGGGAAAATGCAAATTTGTTGCATGTGTTAAACAGATAGGCAATGTATGCTGTTGGTTTGATTAATAGTATATAGATAGCAAAATGTGTGATGCTGTCTTATATTTTTAATATATAAACTACACAATCTAAGGTAGGTTCCTAGATAAGACTTAGATAATAATTTGTTTTTGTTGAATGCTTCGTAAAGGAATGTATGGTTTGTTTGTTTGTTTTTTGGTTTGTGAAGGCCTCTGTTATCAACTGATGCGATGGTTAGAACAATTAGGCAAAGTGGCCTGGGAAAGAAGGAAAACTACCAAAGAAAAACCAAGTTTTGAGCACCATGTGACTGAGCCCACCAATGTTAGTTGCATTTTGTTACAAGTTCTCTTACAGCCAAAAAAAAAAGGGGGGGGGGCTGCCTCTATTAGCATTGACTCTCCATCATGATCATTTACAACCATACCCGTAGCAAACATCTCAAGCAATATGCATGCCCGCGGAGACATCAGTTTTTTTTCTGTGTATAATTTTGCTAATTTTGCTTGATGAAGAAACCAATGGGCTTTGAAATTTAGCCAGATTGGCATAGTGACTTTTGGGTGGCTTGATACTCATGATGTATATTTTGGATTTTGCTGGATTTCAAACACTGGATTTCCCCCTCCATAAGATTTTGCCACCCCAGTATCTGTGTCAGCAGTGTTCTTCCTCCACAGGCAGGTGAATATGCCAAGGCTTAATCCAGACAAGACAGAAGTACTGCTGGTCAGTAGGAAAACTTATTAAGCATTGGGATCATAGCCTGTTCTCTGAAAAATCAGCTTCATGGCTTGGGGTTCTCTTACCCAGCACTGCTCCTGGAAAGCCACATTTCTCCAGTGGCCATTGCCCAGCTTCAGTTGGTGTGTCAGCTATGCCTTTTCTTGGAGAGGCAGATCTGGCCACAGTGGTTCATGACCTAGTTACCTCTACGTTAGACTACTGTAATGCATTCTGTGTGGGACTGACCTTGAAAAGTGTTTGAAAGCTGCAGCTAGTGCCAAATGTAGCAGACAGGCTAGTGTCAAGTATATATTTTAGAGACCGTAGAACTACAATGGCTTCCAATTTGCTTCTGAGCTCAATTCAAGGTGCTGTCATTAACCTAGAATGCCCTAAATGACTTGAAGCCAAAGTTTTAAAAATCTTTATACTGTATAAAGTGGTTTTTATTTGTTCATTACCTTGGGAGCCTTTGTGGGCTGGGAAGCATACAGAAATCCTTCAGATAGTTAAAGAAATGTACCAACAAAGCTGTTGCCTTCTGTTCTGGCACTTGGAAGTTTTTTTTTTTCTGTTCTGCCACTTGGAATCCGTTCCCTCAGAGTATTTGGTTGCTTTCTGCTGGTTGAATTGTAAAGGCCTATTTATTCTTTTCCTTTTTTAAAGTTTGTTCTATTTATATGCAGCACTGTTCTAAATACAGAACCCAAAACAGTTTAAAATATATCATCATTCATTTTGTCTCATATGGCTTTTTGGTTATTATGAGTGACTTCTCCCCTCCCACTCTAGTCTGATTGGTGAGGATCTTCTTGGATAGGCCACTCTAGAGTAGACCCATTTGTTGAGTGGTCAGTCAACCCCTAATAATTCAGTAGGTCAATTTTAGCAGGGACCAACAAGATTGAAGTCAGTGGTCTAAAACACACTGCAGAAATAATCCAATTTGAGTGCTATGGAATCATAGCACTATTACTGTGGAGTATGTTAGTGTTCTTTGTTATGTTTTAATTTATTCACAAAAATATTGGTGTTCCAATTCTTAGGCATGTAACTTATAAAACTTGTATAAACAACAACTGGACAATTGAATTTTTTAAAAAAGAAAAGCCAAAACCATGATAGATTAACTAAAAACACACTGGTCCAAAAGACACTGCAGAAATAATCCAGTATGAGACCACTTTAACTGCCCTGACACAATGCTAGAGAATTTTGGGAACTGCGGGTTTGTGAGACATGTAGTCTCAATACTATAATACCCAGGATTCCCTAGCACTGAGCCATGGAAGTTAATGTGGTCTGAAAGTCGATTATTTCTGCTGTGTGTTTTCGACCAGTGTACTTTTAGTTATTCCATCATGGTTTTGGCTTTCCTTTTTAAAAAATTTCAATTGTTCAGTTGTCATTTATACAAGTTTTATAAGTTTAATACCTCAAAATTGGAACACCAATATTTTTAATTCAATATAAATTAAAACATAACAAAGAGTACTAACATACTAAACAGTCATAGTGCTATGATTCCAGTTGAACTGCCATGGCAACATTCTATGAAATCCTAGGATCTGCAGTTTAGGGAGTTGTTTTTAGAATTTGGAGTCGAAAGCTTTCATGGCCGGCATCCATAGTTTTTTGTGGAGCTTTTAGGCTATGTGGCCATGTTCTAGAACAGTTTCTTTCTGATGTTTGACCAGCATCTGTGGTTGGCATCTTCATAGAAGATGCCAGCCACAGATGCTGGTGAAATGTCAGAAAGACACTCTTCTAGAACATGGCCACATAGCCCAAAAGCTCCACAAAAAAGCTTTTAGAATTATCTGACAGTAAACTCTTGTGCCTCACCAACAGCACATCCCAGGACTCCATAGGCACAACCATGCTGGTTAAAATGGAATATAGTGCTGTTGTTGTGTAGCATGACTGATCCCACAATGTCTTTTGAAGTACTGTAGTAGTTTTTGAAATTTGTTCATACATAGAAAGACTTTATTAAGTATAACAGCATGTATTTGTCATTTTCTACCTTGAACAATTTGCCTTCAAAACTGGCAACATCGATATAAAACACCACAATAGCCAAGAGTTCTATTAAAGGGCCACTTACAATAAACTCCCAGAGCACATAGTCCTCCTTTTGCTTTACACTGTTTCCAATGTTTAACTAGTTTAGTGACTCCTGTGAAGAAGGAGAAGGAGAAGCAGAAAGAGAAGGAGGAGAAGGACAAATTTGTCACACAGCTGGTAATATGGAGCTAAGGATATGAACAGGCATGTTTTAGTCAACTGAAATTGAGTTATGCTTCCCCCTGTCTTACAATAGAGTACAAGTTTGTTCTGAGAGCACGATACAAATGCACAGTCTAGGAAAAAGGTTGCTATATTCTAGTTTGCTCACGTTGAGAAACCTCACCTGCATCTTATGCAAATTATTTAGATATTCAAGAAGTGGTTATTGGGCACTGAAAAGTGCTCTTTTCAAGGTGGTTTAGCAAAGAAAAGGGAGGTTTTCTTGACAGCTCTGTTCTCATAGCTGTCAAGTAACTTTTTAAAAACCCAATTAACATGAAGGTTTCAGAGCTGCTATTACCGCACTTCTTCACAATCACGTGACTGCCATTGCTCTCCCTTTCTGATTCCCCCTTAACCTTGCATTACACCCTACCCAGCATGCTTTTTTTGGGGGGGGTGGGGGAATTTTTTCCACTTTTTTTTTTAAAAAAAATATTGTTCCCTTTTTCATGCATTTCTGCAGTAATAATAATTTTTATTTCTAGCCCACCCCTCTGAACAGGCAATTGGGGCGGAGTACAACAGGATTAAAACAACAACAATTAAAATAGAACAATACCATCCCCACCTCCCACCCCTTAAAATAAAATTAAATCAGCAATGAGTTAAAACATATCAATATCAAAACCTAAAAATTCTTGAGCTGTATGGCTGAAGTCATGGAGGAAGAAGGCTGGAAAAAGTCTAAATCTTGGTTTTGGAGCTGGGAGATGTTAAACATTGTCTGGGAAGGCCTGCTGGAAGAGATGGTCTTTAATGCTTTTTAAAAGCCATCGATGAATGAAATGAGACACATCTCATCCGGCAGGTCATTCCACAACTTGGGGGCGATAGCTGAAAAGGCCCTCTGGGAGGTCTGCATCAGCCTGGTCTTCATAGGCTGTAGCAGGTTCCTCCCAGAGGACCGAAGTGTGCGGGGGGTTTCATATGTGAAGAGGCGGTCTCTAAGATAGGGTGGACCCAAGCCATGTAGGGCTTTAAAGGTTAAAACCAACACCTTGTACTGCGCCTGGAAACTAATTGGCAGCCAGTGGAGGGATTTAAGCACAGGTGTTATGTGGTCGCTCCTCGATATACCGGTAATAAGTCTGGCTGCCATGTTTTGAACTAATTGAAGTTTCTGAGCTAAGCATAAGGGTAGCCCCAAGTAGAGCGCATTACAGAAATCCAATCATGAGGTTACCAAAGCATGTACCACAGATTCCAGGTCCTTTGAGTCCAGGAAAGGGCACAGCTGGGTATCAGCTGAAGCTGATAAGAGGCACTCCTGACCGTCACATTCACCTGACCAGTCATGTGGAGCGACAAGTCTAGGAGTACCCCAGACTGCGAACAGAGTTCTTCGAGGAGAATGTGACTCCGTCTAGGACTGGGAGTTGTATTCCCAAACCTGGCTTCGGGCCTGTAACTGTTATTACTTCCGTTTTGTCTGGAATTAGCTTCAACCTGTTTTTCCTCATCCAATCCATTACTGCCACAAGACAGTCATTAAGAGGAGAGAAGCCATCTGAAATCTGGCCCGATGACCTTGTCATGGAGAGATATATCTGAGTGATGTCAGCTTACTGAAGACACTGAGCTCCATGCCTCCGGATGATCTCACCCAGCAGCTTCATATACAGTGGTACCCCGGGGTACGAAAACCCCGGGGTACGAAAGAGCCGGGGCCGCAAAAACGGCCCCGGTTCCCCAAAAAAAACCCAGGGTATGAAAAAAAGCGCGGTCCCTTTACATTTGCCACGCGGTGCAGCAGAGAAAGCGGTCCCCCGGGTTGCGAAGACTTCCGGGTTACGAAAGGTAATATGGAACAGATTACTTTCGTAACCCGGGGGACCACTGTAAATGTTAAACAGCATCGGGGACAGGTTGGTGCCCTGAGGGACGTCACAATTAAGCTCAATCTTAGAGGAGCAACTGTCCCCAAGCTTCACCCTTTGCGATCTGCCAGACAGAAAGGACTGGAACCACCGGAGAGCGGTGCCCCCGATCCCCAACTCCCTCAGCCGGTCCAAAAGGATGGAATGATCTACAGTATCAAAGGCCACTGAGAGATCCAAGAGCACCAACAGGGTCACTCTACCCCTGTCAATGCTCAGGTGAAGGTCGTCTGTCAGAGCAACCATGGCAGTCTCAACTCCATATCCTCTCCTGAAGCCAGTATGAAATGGATCAAGATAATCAGTTTCATCCAAGACGGCTTGGATTTGAGAGGCAACAGCTCTCTTGATCACCTTGCTCAGAAACAGTAGCAAGGACACTGGTCTTGTTCCTGTCCAGGGAGGTCAAGGGAGGGTTTCTTCAGGAGGGGTTTTACAGCCACCTCCTTCAGGCTAGATGGTAAAGAACCCTCCTTTAGGGATGCATTGATTATATCCCAGAGGAATAGTCTCAATGAGTATCCTCCCTGGAAGACCAGCCAGGATGGACAAGGATCAAGAGGGCAGGTCGTCTTCCTCATACTTCCAAGGAGTTTGTCCACATCCTTGGTAATAACAGGTTGAAACTCATCCAGTAAAATGACAGTAACGGAGTTGTTGGAGACCTCACCTGTGGGTTCTACTAAAACATTGGTGTCCAAGTCGGCCCTTATCTGAAGGATTGTATCTGCAAAGTGGGTGTTAAACGCGTCACAGCAGGCTGTTGTTGGGTCAAGTAGGGGATTTGGTGAAGGAGGAACCCATTTCAGCTCCCCCACCACCCTAAACAGCTCTGCTGAATGGGACTCGGCAGACACAATACATGCAGAGCAGAAGGATCTTCGTGTTGCAGGCAAAGCCTCCTGATAGGCGCAAAGGTGCTGCCTATGGCAAGTTCTGTTGGATAAGAGTCGAGTCTTCTACCATTTGCACTCTAATCGTCGTCCAACCTGCTTCATTTCCCTAAGTTCCTCCATGAACTAGGGTTTATGGTTAGGAGCGGGCTGGAGAGGACGCTCGGGAGCGATTGCATCAAGAGCCTTGGGAAGGTCCATGTTCCAGGTATTCACCAAGGTTTCGACAGAATCGCCAGTGCTGCCAACCATCAAACCCTCTAAGGCTTTCTGGAAACCGATTAGTTCCGTTAGCCTTCGAGGGCAGACCATTCTAATGGGTCCACCACCCTGGGGGGGGGGAGCAGCTTTTTGTTCGATCTTGATCAGAAAGTGATCCATCTATGACAATGCAAAGGTTTTAGTTACCTCTGCCCATGGATATTCCTGTTCTGTACAAAAAATCCCATTGAATCTGTGACCCACGCAATGGGTGGGCCCATTGACCAATTGGGATAGGTTCATGCCTGTCATGGATTCCATGAACTCCTGAGCTGCTTTAGATAAATCAGACAGGCTGGTTTCAAGAGAAATGTTGAAGTCACCCAGGACCAAAAGTCTGGGTGACTCCAACAGTAACTCCGAGACCAGCTGAGTCAGCTTGGTTAGGGAGTCTGTTAGGCAACGGGGTGGCCGGTATACTAACAGAATCACCAAACTATCCCTGGTCTTCAGGTTAAGGTACACACATTCAATGTGGGTCGTTTTCCGGACAGGCTTCTTGATCAAGGTCGTTGGTTTTATGGACTATAGCCATGCCGATGCCCCCCCCCGGCCCACTTTCCCTTATTTGCTCACTAACTGTATATCCGGCTGGGAGAGCCTGTGCCCGCGTCACAGCTGGCATCTCCCAGCCAGGTCTCAGTGAAGCATTCCAGGTTGGCCTGTTCATCCACGAGAATATCGTGGATGATATGGGTCTTAGCTTTGGCCAACCTGACATTGCAAAGGAGCAGATTAAGGGATTGTGGAACAGTTGGTACACTCTCCACATTATTCTGGGAAACAGAGTGAACTGAAGAAGGGATAGTTACCAAACATCGATCCCTACTTCTTTTGTAACATGTCTTTACTCTGTTGCTGCCATACTTTCCCTGCCCCCACACAACCTCAATAACGCTCCCAGATTATTACCAGCCCCATTTTCTGATGCAATGGATGAGTAATCCAGCTAAGGTTCCCATCTCAGGATAAATATATAGTCTCAAACAAACAATAGGCAGGTGTTGCCTGCTTTCCTGTCTAGTCCATTCTACCATAGTGGACATTGTGCCATCATGCCTGCCCTTGTGATGCGTTGACTGGGAGGGGGAGATACTATCTAAGAGATCTAATAGTCTGATTCCTCTGCTGCCGCTTGCCCAGCGTTTTATCAAGGAGGGAGGGTGGCTTGGGGCCTCAGCAGGCCCAGGTGTTCCTGCCGCCACTGCTCTCCTCTCCGCTGCGTCATTGCTGCTGGATGGAGGATGCTGGGGCCTTTAAAGGCCTGGTGGTCTTTACATCAGCAATAGGCATGCAAGAAGTATCACCAAAGCTGTTTTTTTCTAGTCTGATTGTGGTTTAAAAGCTGGTAAAGTCCTCAGGCTCTTTGCACATTATGCAAGGGTGGACTACCTATGGCCCATGTGGCCCTATGTGCCCCCCCCCCACCAGATAGTTTTGTATTCCCCCTCTAGGATTCTTTTTAAACCATTTTTCTTTTTTTAACCCATTCTTTCTCCTCATGTGCATCCAGTGCTTTTAACATCTACAAGAGCTGCAGTATAGCTTCCCACCAGCAATGTGGATTCCACAGCTTTGGGATGTTGTTTGAGGGATCAGAATCAATATTTACCCAAACTGGTTACAGATGTAAGTCAAAAAGAATCACAAACACACATTTCAGAGTAGTATGATAAATAGCTGTGGACTATTCGAAGAAGGGAACAAAAGTATCAATATAGTTACAAAGATTTAGAAACAGGGTTCTGGACACAGCATGCTCCAGGTACAAAAAGGAGTTGCAGAAACATTTTGAACTGAATGCAGTGTTGAACATTAATTTACTTCATGGGGTTATCCAGCCAATTAAGTAGGCAGTCAAAATTATTCGACTTCACCTATGCCTAACTTTATGCCAACATCTACATATTTCCTTATGCTCATACCTGTTCTTTCCTTGTTTCATTCAACATTACTGGACCATTGCACTTTACACACTGACATCATGCCTTCTTCTTTTTACTTTTCCTTTGAATCAGAATCATAGAGTTAGAAGAGACTACAAGGGCCAACCAATCCAACTCCCTTGTCATGCAGGAACTCTCCATCAAAGGAATCTCTTTTCCTGTAGCTTGCATCCATTGTTCCAGGTCCTAGTCTCTGGAGCAGCAGAAAACAATATGAGGAGGTACAAGGTAACAATTACATAGATTTTTAATTGGTTGATTGGCCGCACCCAAAGGGTGCTCAACAATGGTTCCTTTTCATCCTGGAGAGAAGTGTCCAGTGGGGTGCCACAGGGTTCGGTACTGGGCCCAGTGCTATTCAACATCTTTATCAATGACTTAGTTGACAGAATATCAAATTTGCAGATGACACCAAATTAGAAGGAGTAGCTAATACCCCAGAGGACAGGATCAAAATTCAAAATGACCTGAATAGATTAGAAAGCAATTTTAGTTTGCATCAATAAAAGTCTCTAGATCAAGGGAAGTAATAGTGCCACTCTATTCTTCTTTGGTCAGGCCCCACCTGGAATATTGTGTCCAGTTCTGGGCACCACAATACAAAAAGGACATGGAGAAACTGGAGTGTGTCCAAAGAAGGGCAACTAAAATAGTGAAGGATCTGGAAACTATGCCCTATGAGGAACGACTTAGGGAGCTGGGGATGTTTAGCCTGGGGAAGAGAAGGTTAAGCTCTGTTTAAATACTTAAAGGGATGTCATATTTCTGCTGCTCCAGAAAACAGGACCTGGAACAATGGATGTGAGCTCCAGGAAAAGAGATTTCACCTCAACATTAGGAGGAACTTCCTGAGAGTAAAGACTGCTTGACAGTGGAACACACTCCCTCGGAGTGTGGTGGAGTCTCCTTCTTTGGAGGTCTTTAAGCAGAGGCTGGATGGCCATCTGTCGGGGATGATTTGATCCTGCATGGAAGGGGGTTGGACTGGATGGCCCTTGTGGTCTCTTCCAACTCTGTGATTCTGTGATTCAGTGATTATCAGCACTGAAAGTAATATTTCAACTTTTTTGAATTGAAATACCTAATTCAGAATTTGAATTTGAAATTGAAAATTTAAATTAGGTGGGCACTTTATCTTTTGAATTTTTAACAAACATCCAAGACCGTTTATTTATTTATTTTACTATTAAGAATTTGATGAGGTTTAAAAGTTTCATCTCCCAGTCTCCTGTTGACTTCACTGTATTTTTTTTAACCTTTTGGGGAAAAATCAACTTGCTTCTAAATGACTTGAAGTAAATCTTGGAAGACCATATGTATAGCTTACCTGGACAAGTCAGTAACAGAATGAAGAAGATGGATAAGAGAAAATATCTCTTCATATTTCAAAACGTTAGAGTCTCAGTATTTACTGAATCCAATAAAGCTCCTGAAATAAAAAATAAATGGGCAATTTTCTCACTCAAAAAGAATGAGAATGAAAGGGACTCCAAATAATGAAATTATTCATTTCTTCTCTTTCTCTGTATTATTTAAAATATTTTGGTCGATCAAATGACAAAGCTTTGTCATTCATGGTTTATGCAACTTCAAGGAAATATTTTGATCATCAGTATAGAAAATTTTCCTAGGTATTCGAAAGTGGGTGCAATGTTTTTGTCTCCCTTTTTTTAAAAAAAAGTGAGCTATGAAAGACAACATGTAAGGAGGGAAATTACTCAACATAATCCAGTCACTGTTCCCCCAGTCCCCAATGCATTGACTCAGCCAAAGCAACAAAATAATTCATTATGGCTGGCTCATGTCTATAAGTAAGACTCTTGGAATTAATCATATTGGAATTAATCATGGTGGAAATTGCCCTCATGGCTCATGAGAGTGTGGGGGTATTTGAGGTCACAAAACAGCTTTCCTACCACATAGTGCTCATGGGCCTCATTTCCTCATCGCTCTAAAACAACAGAAGACTCCTCACTGTAGGTGCAGAGAAAAGAACATGCAATTTCTTCTTCTTCCACACAACTGTGAGTCAAGTGAGAATTTCCACCCCTGTAAGAAAGAGTCAAAGATATTTCACATGTAAGCAGCTGCTCTCCAACCATTTACTTGCCAAAGAAATGGGATGTTTCCCCCTGTGTCTGATTAGATTTTCTCTTGGTGCTTTCCTTCAGTCTTCAGATTTATGAAGTCTACAAATTACATGATAACCAAGGGATCTCTTTCAGCTATTTATAATTAAATTAAGAACTTCCCACAACCACTTTATTTTTGGATGTTTCCCCTCTCATACTAGCAATGGAGGAACAGAGTGCATCACTATAATCTCTTGTGTTCCTTAAAATTATTCTCTTTGTTCTTTCAGTTAAGCAGATCAAAGTTAAGTTACCTTAGATCATACCTCCAATTTAATTATCATCTTATTTATAGTTCTGGACTTGCAAGGAAGGATTTCTCTACATAAAAATTGATTTCCTTCCACTATCATCTTCCTCTACCAAAATCATCAAGTCTATTATGGAGGTACTGTGACTCTGATTTCACTGAGTGATTTATTGGGTGTTTTGTCCCTACAACATCATTCACATTTGATTTCTTAATTTTTTTTAAAAAAAAGACAGGCTTTTCTACATATAAAATAATATTTCTGCACAGAAATATAATTTTTTGCAAAGAAAATTGTGTTTTCTGTGTAGAAAATGCTGTTTCCTGCATCAAAATATTGGGAATTAGCCCCAAAATTTGAAGATTATTATCACTCCAAGACTATCCTGATCCGATCCCAACATTCATTGAGTAGATTTACTGTTAGTTGCAGATCATTGAAAGGTCTGTAGCCAGTGTTTGATTGGTTGCTAACTGTCATTTGAGCTTGATCTCTATAATCTCTTTGTGGGGAAACCTCCAAAGAAGCAGACTCCACCACACTCTGAGGGAGCATGTTCCACTGTTGAATAGCTCTTACTGTCACGAAGTTCCTCCTAATGTTGAGCTGGAATCTCTTTTTCTGCAGCTTGTATCCATTGTTCCATGTTCTTGTCTCTGGAGCAGCAGAAAACAAGCTTGCTCCCTCCTCAATATGACATCCCTTCAAAAACTTAAACAGGGCTATCATATCACCCCTTAACTGTCTCTTCTGCAAGCTAAACATACCCAACTCCATAAGTCTTTGAAAAAGAATCTGAAATCATTGTTATAGAGATACCATGAAAACTTTGCTTATTACACTTTAAAAGTAATAATGCAAAGGCCTGCTAATATGACATTTTCACCGTGTATTTATGGCTCCATTACCATGGCAGAACCAGAAGAGGCATAAGAAAGAAAGAAAGAAAGAAAGAAAGAAAGAAAGAAAGAAAGAGAGTGAACTGGACATGACATCTGGACACTAATGCAGGCATTCTTCAGCATCTCTCAGGGGTTTTCTGGAGGTCTTGCCAAATGATGTTGTCATGGTGCATGGAGTACCCCAAAAGAATTCAAAGACATAGCTGTGTTAGCCTAGAAAATCAGTATGCAGAGATCTTGTAGCACCTTTGATACTAACTGAAAGAAAGAAGCTGGTAGCTTGAGCTTTTGTAGACTTGAATGTTCATCCTCAGATACAATCTTACTTATTTAGGAAGGAGAGAGAGGCAGGCCAGCTCCAACAGTCAAAATAAGAGGATGCCCCCCCTCCTTCCAATCCACCATCATTGAGCCTAAGGAGGAGAGAGAAGCAGGCCAGTTCCATTGGCCAAAGTAAGAAAAGGAGCACTGCCTCCAGCCCAACTTCCATTGCTATGGCCCCATAGGGAGAGAAGAACAATGAAATTGATCCATTCTCCACCACCATTCCCTTCTCCTTTTGTGTCCTGTTTTGTTTTTTTAAGATTGTAAACCTAAGGGCAGGAAACTGTTTAGTTAAAAAATATTGTAAGCTGCTCTGAGAGCCTTTATGGCTGATGAGCAGGGTATAAATACTGCAAATAAAAAAATAAATAAAATTATTTTTCTTCCTCCATCCTCCATGACATGGTCATGAAGTGGGGAGGCAGGACTTGGATAAATCTGGTCTGCAGTGGGCAGGTAGGTAATATGAGAGTCTGCATCACAGGCTATGATGTGTAACTTTTAGGATTTTGGAGCTATATTGCTAACATAATAAGCAGTATGCTAGTAAACTGTTATAATGCACAATAGGGCACTGCACAAGATCTCCTGTTACCCAATTGTGCAACATGTCTTCATGAGCCATGTGCCCCACTGTACATCAGTGTTCATTGCACACCAGGACATCCACATCCAGATATGTGGTGCATTGGGAAACTTTGTGCATCAGGACATGCTGCACCATCAGGACCATTGTGCAATGGCCATGCTACTGGCTCAATTTGTGAAGTAGTCCCAGAGACATAACTATATTTCTGCTCCCCTCTTAAGAATACAAACATTGAGCACATTATTCATTTATGTTTACATGATCAAAGATCATAGAATCATAGAGTTTGAAAAGACCTCAAGAGCCATCCAGTCCAACTGCCTGCCATGCAGGAGTACAAAATCAATGCACCCTTGATGATGGCCATCCAGCCTCTGTTTAAAAACCTCCAAGGAAGGAGATTCTATCACACTCTGAGGGATTGTGCTCTACTGTTGAACAGCTCTTATTGTTAGGAAGTTCATCCTAATGTTTTCCTGTACTTTGAATCCATTGCTCCACATCCTAGTTTCTGGAACCATAGAAAACAAACTTCCTGAATCTTCAGTATGGTATCCTTTCAAATATTTAAACAGAGCTATCAGGTCACCTCTTGACCTTCTCTTCTCCAGACTAAACATACACAGTTCCCTAAGTAACTTTTCATAGGGCATCATAGGTCAGTAACACAGAGGTAACAGAGAAAGAGTAAGAACAGCTCTGGTGGTGCAGTGGTTAAATGCCTGTACTGCAGCCACTCACTCAAGACCATAAGGTGGTGAGTTCAAGACCAGCAAAGGGCTGAAGCTCGACTCAGGCTTGCATCCTTCCGAGGTCGCTAAAATGAGTACCCAGATTGTTGGGGGGCAAATAGGTTACAATTGTAAACCGCTTAGACACTCCTTAAGGGTATGAAGCAGTATATAAATGAAGCTGTTTGTTTGTTTGTTTGATGGGTTCCTGCAACACACACACACACACAAGTAGCCTGTTCAACATATTTCAGAAGACTTTTTATTCAAATATAATAATGTGCACATTTGAAATGAAACAATGAGTTCGGGTCATCCTTGCATGAGTAAACCAAAAAAAGAAAGAAAGAAAGAAAGAAAGAAAGAAAGAAAGAAAGTCCAGCCTTCTTGAATGCTTCTTCCATAGTGCATTCAGGGATGATTTTTCTTTCTTTCATCAACTTCTAGATTTCTTCTATTGCAGAACAATAGCAATTGTATATACATTTCTATCAGTGTACTCAGCACTTCCTAAGCAGTTTACTATCTGTAAGCTAAATTCCCTCAACAAGTTGGGTACTCATTTTACTGGCCTATGAAAGGATGGAAGGCTGAGTGGACCTTGGAGCCCTTGGGATCGAACTCACAGCCTGGTGGCTTCTGTACCAGCATTTAATCACTGAGCCACCAGAGCTTCTTCTGATTTCCATGTTGGTAGTCAAACTTATAAATACATCACTTCTTAACATGTTTGGAGTAGCTAGTGACATTATCTGCTTTCTCATTTACTCTCTGTTTGCTCAGTAATGGAAGAAGTTGTTGTTTACCTTGCCAATTGTAGGCAGGTGCACACAGCTGCAATCGTTGTGGCTAGAATTCACATCTTCTTCTGCTCAAACTTTATTGCAGTGTTTACTACAGACAAACTGTTGTAACCTGATACTGAAAGTCTATGTTTCTCCTTCCTCATCGTCCCAATATTGATGCAGCTAAAAATGTTCCAACTAGAAAAAAGATAAAAAGCCAAAAGAAGGCTGGGCAGCTATTTTTTTTAATAATAATAATAAATCTTTATTTATATACCGCTCTTCCAACGATCAGAGCGGTGTACACATACAAAAATTAAAACATATACAAAAGTTAAAAACAATTAATCAAAGAAACAATTTAACAATTTCGGCCGAAGGGGTGGCGGTATTCCGATCCGAGCCATGGTGGGGGAAGAATAACGGCAGGGGAGAGTCAGGGGTAAGCCTGCTCAAATAAATACATTTTTAACCCCTTCTTAAACTGGGTAAGGGAGGCCGCCAGGCGGAGCTCCGTGGGCAATGAGTTCCAGAGGCTCGGGGCAGCGGTAGAAAATGCCCTCTTCCTAGTGATTGACAATCTGGCCTCTGGAACTTTAAGTAATAATTGCCCAGAAGATCTAAGTGTGCTGGGCGGATTATGTGAGGAGAGACGGTCCTTCAGGTATTCTGGGCCCAAGCCATTTAGGGCTTTATAGGTAATAACCAGCACTTTGTACTGAGCCCGGAAGCGAATAGGCAGCCAATGGAGATCTTTTAATACTGGTGTTATATGGCAGGTCCTGGGAACCCCAGTGACCAGCCGTGCTGCCATATTCTGCAATAGTTGTAGCTTCCGAGTGTGATACAAAGGCTGCCCCATGTAAAGCACATTGCAGAAGTCTAATCGAGAGGTTACCAGAGCATGTACTACAGTTTCAAGATCCCTCCGGTCCAAGTAGGGACGCAGCTGGCGTATCAGCCGAAGCTGAAAGCAGGTGCTCCTGACCGTCGCGTCCACCTGAGAAGTAAGATGGAGTGACGAATCAAGAAGCACCCCCAAGCTGCGTACGGTGTCCCTAACGGGAAGCGTGAGCCCGTTCAGGACAGGTGGAACCACCTCCATCCCTGGGCCGGGAGAACCTATCACGAGTACTTCCGTTTTCTCTGGATTCAGGCTGAGTCTGTTTTCCCTCATCCAGTCCATTACCGATTCCAGACAGGCCACGAGAGGAGCGACGCCATCCCTGGTCACTGCATCAGTCGGAAACATAGAGACAACTATTTGGGTGTCATCAGCATACTGATAACCCCGCGCCCCATGTCTCCGGATGATGTAAATGTTAAAAAGTGTGGGGGACAGGATGGCTCCTTGAGGGACCCCAGATCTGATGGCCCTCTTGTTGGAGCAAACGTCCCCCAGCTGCACCATCTGGAACCTCCCAGAGAGGTAGGACCGGAACCACTGGAGCACAGTGCATCTGATTTCCACCTTTACCAGGCATTCCAGAAGGATACCATGGTCGATGGTATCGAAAGCCGCTGAGATGTCCAAGAGCACCAGCAGGGACACGCTACCCCTCTCGATGCCCAGACGGAGATCATCGACCAGGGCGACCATGGCAGTCTCAACCCCGTAGTCCGCCCGGAAACTTTGTAAACAGAATTGTCTTTTGTCAGAGCCTTTGTTAACTGTGATATGCGTGAACACTGAGAGCTAAGAACTGTTGTTTCCAATACAGATCAGAGTGACTGCCTAACATCTAGCTCCTGGCCCAATCCAGCTTCCAAGCTGTCATTAGTGGAAGCATTATTAGATTTGTTCCTTCTGTGTAAGCCTTGGCTGTAGCTGTGTACTGTGTTCGAGGAGAAGTTTTGGGCTAGCTAGTTTTGTTGTCAACTCATCTGGGGGCTACAGAGTGTTATCTTGTTACCTGAGTTATCTTGCATAGCAGATCCGGATATTTTTGGCTCTGTCTGCATCGGCCAAATATATACATCCTCCTCCATCCTCATGGTGGGGAGTTCGGATGACCAGACGATGGGTGATGTTACATCATGTCTTTGGTGCAGTGCTTACATGAGCTGTGCCAAAGAAGCTGTGAAAAGCTTCCACCATGGCAGCTAGGGTACCCTTTCTGCCTTGCAAAAAGGAACTGCTTTTTGTGGCTTCTTTTTGTACCATGGAAAGGGCAGATCAGAGCCATAGCATGTACTTGCTGAAGCTGTGTTCCAGTGAGAAAAGGAGCAGCTGCAGGCCACTCCAATGGGGTGGTCTGTTGAGCCCATTAAATTTCTCAGAGAGATCTATTAGAAATCCTGCTACCCCTGCTGCTGCTGTTGCTGCTGCTTCATCCTCCTCTAAAGTCTGCATATGTACTGCAGAAATAATGGAAACTGACACTGCTTTAACTGCCATGATTGAGTGCTATGGATTTTGACGATTTGTTGTTTGTTGTGGTATAATAGCTCTCTGACAAAGAAAGCTAAAATCTCACAAAACTACAGTTCCCAGAATTCCATAGCATTGAGCAATTGCAGTTAAAGTAGTATCAAACTGCATTATTACTACAGTGCAGATACAGCCTAATATATTGAAGAGGGTTAAGAGGAGATATGATAGTCCTGTGTAATAATTGCAGGGGTGTCATATTGAGGATGGAGCAAATTTTTCTTCTACTACTCCAGAGAATAGGACCCAGAACGGTGGATGCAAACTACAAGAAAAGAGATTCCACCTCAACATTAGGAGGAACTTCCTGAAGATAAGAGCTGCTTGACAGTGGAACACACTCCTTCCATGGAGAGTGATGGAGTCTCCTTCTTTGGAGGTCTTTTAAAAAAGTCTGGATGGCCATCTGTCGAGGATACTTTGACTGAGA
The DNA here is from genome assembly GCA_034509955.1 of Urosaurus nigricauda. Classification (NCBI taxonomy): domain Eukaryota; kingdom Metazoa; phylum Chordata; class Lepidosauria; order Squamata; family Phrynosomatidae; genus Urosaurus; species Urosaurus nigricauda. The sequence continues at coordinate 371,736,447 of JAOEGL010000001.1, read as the reverse complement.
GTTCCTGCATGGCAGGGGGTTGGACTGGATGGTACTTGTGGTCTCTTCCAACTCTATGATTCTATGTATCACTGTAGCCAGATCTGAATTCTCAAGGAATAGGCTCAGCTGGTGCACTAAATTTTAACTGGACAAATGTGCTTCTGGCCGCTGCTCAAACCTGGTCATCCAGGCTCAGATCTGAATCCAGGAGCACACCTAAGCTGCAAACTTGCAATTTCAAAGGTAGTTTAATCACATACATCACAGGCTGGATCCCTATTTCCTGAACTGCCTTACAACTGTCTTGCCTGGGTTCATTTCAATTTGTTCATCCTCAGCCAGTCCATTACTGACAGCAGACACTGGTTTTGTACAGAGGCAGCTTCCTTAGAGTCAGAAAGAAAGGAGAGATAGAGTTGGGTGTCATCAACATATCGGTAACACCACACTCCAAAAACTGTGGATAATCTCTCCCAGGGGTTTCATGTAGATATTAAATAACATGGGGGACAGAACAGAACCCCGAGGGACCCCACAGATGAGTAGCCAGGGGGTCTAACAGGAATCCCCCAGTACCACCTTCTGAGTTCATATCTCCAAGAAGGACTGAAGCCACAGTAAGACAGTATCCCCAATTCCCATCACAGAGATGCCCAGCTCCCTGCATAGGTCATCCACCAAGGCAGCCAAGCCTGTCTTTGTCCCATAGCTTGGAGTCAGGTCAGCCATCCTACCATGTTTGTCCTTCAAATTTGTTATAGTGTATCTAAACATGGTTTTCATTCAATACGATTGGGTGTCTGAACATCTCACTATGTATGCCAGTTTTTACTCACAAATTCAGTTTTTTTAAAAAATATTATTAGTAGTACTAGTTTTAAAAACTGAATTCATGAGTGAAAAATGGCATGCATAGTAAAATGATTAAGATTATTATTTAAACATTATAAAAATATACCATTTTGTAATTTATAAAATAAATAATTTAATTTTTTAAAAAAAATTAGAAGTCACATATGTGTACAAATTTGGATTGTATAATTAGTCCTCAGTGGCTTGAATAAAAAGCTAGGTTTTATTTTGACATTGCAGTGAAACCAGAGCCTGTGTCAATCTGGCCTCCCTTGGCAAGCAATTGCCCTGATTAAATTGTGGTGAAAGATAACACCCTATCCCTTCATGCACATGTTTTTAATTGGGGCTATAAAAGGATCTACCAATTCAGTTTGGAGCTGAGTTCAGTGATCTGGATTCATCTTCATTTAGTTTCGATTGATTCAGTTCTGGTATGAGCCAATCCTGGCCCTGAATCTGAATCAAGACTCAGAAATGCAGATCATCAGCCCTCTCATTACCATAATTTGAAAAGATTAAATGATTATGATATTATTAGTTTGCATGAATTTTGAGAACCAGGTAGACCTTGAAGAGGAAATTACCTTGTCAAATGTAGAGAAGTGGGTTCAAAACTTCTACTGGGCACCTTTAAAATCATCTTCAAAAATAAAAGCACAGATATAGCAGTAAAGCCTATTGTTAGTCCCAACTAGAGTCGAGCCATTGAATCAATAGTATCTGTCTATGTATTGACTCGTTGTTTAATAATTGATCAAATGTGTGTATCAGAGTTGGGATTAACCAACAGGATTCCAGCTGTCATTTAAATGCAGGTGTGGTCATGTGAGCACACTGTATTGCAAACAATCACTTCTTTCATTCAAGCATTATCTTTCTTTGTTCCAGCACTATCTTTCAAGTATCCTTACAGCATTGCAAACAATCACTTCTTTCATTCAAGCATTATCTTTCTTTGTTCCAGCACTATCTTTCAAGTATCCTTACAGCAATGCTTCATAAGTCTCTGATGGGAGGAGTTAGGAACTGGCCATTTCCCCCCATGGTGTTGGGGATTGGTGCCATATGTATCCTCACTGGCAGCATCTCTTTCTTCCTTTCTTGGAAACTCCCCCCAAGGACTAGCAGCTGACCACAGGCAAACACTATCTACTCTTTCATACCAGGCTAAATTGGAAGTATAATTTAAGGTCAATTCGAATGCAATCATGGGTTTTATGTTATTGCAAATTAACTCTTCGCACGCAAATTCGGGCAAGAGGGAAGCCAATTCGAATGCAATCATGGGTTTTACTTTATTGCGAATTAAAGCTTCGCATGCAAATTCGGGCAGGAGGGGGTTATTTTCGGGTAATGGGAAGTAATTCCGAACAGAGCAGGGGTTCTTCCGAATGGAGCAGGGGTTCATGTAAATTCGCTAAACAAGTGAATTTACATGAATCCGCATTGGCTCCATTCGGAGTTGGGAAAAATTCCTCCCGTTTGAAAGAGTCCCTTGAGTACCATTGCTTTGGAGCATCGCCAAGCTTTGCAATGGAAAAACCTGAGATGTCAATTGGATTACACTAGTGTGCATCTTACCAGGTTCAACCAGAGGAATTACCAAGAAGAAAAGGACTGAATAATGGCAGAGAGTGACTCAGTTTCAATTGTTTCATCGCACTCTCCCAAATATACCAGTGTGTGTGTTTCTGCGTGCAATAGTAAAGTTTAACATCTCCAAGACGGGGTGGGGGCCATACATTCTGTTGTAAATGCAGCATTGTTGTTATTATTAACTGCCAACTTCTACCAACCCTGTGAATGAGGCATCTCCAAGGCACTGTAGCTTCAATGATCCTGCTTAGGTCTTGCAGACTTTGATGGAGACTATCCATCTGGTGTGTAGTCTTCCTCTCTTCCCACTGGCTTCTAACTTTCCTAGAACTGTCATCTCTCCCAATAAGTTTTGTCTTCTTATGATGTGGCCAAAATATGACAGCTTCAATTTAGTCATCCTTACTTCTAGAGAGAGTTCAGACCTGATTTGTTCTAAGACCTACTCTTATGTCCTTTTAGCCATCTGTGGGCTCTGCAGAACTCTAGGACCACATCTCAATCAGAATGGGCTGATACAGATGGCCCAAAAGCGGTGTGAGTAGGGCTGAGGAGGGCGCAGCATTTAGACCCTCTCCGGCCCTACTGCGTATGGATGCCGCCATTTTAAAATTGTGGCATCCATACGGGCGCACCATCAAAATGTCATAGTGCACCCCACATTTAGATTACGTGGCATGCACCTGACATCATGGTGCCACTGGAGGGCACCTACGGCGTCCTTTCAGTGATGCCAAAAAGGAGCTCCCTTGGCCCTTGGAACTGCTGTCAGTTGCAGGGTACAGCAAGCGCCCAGGGTGCCCACTGCAGCCCGGGCCCCATCCCGCCGCTTCTTTGGGTGGTCTGTACTGACCCAATGAATCACATAATAAATATGTGACTGTTCCATTGGTCCCATGGGCCAAGATCCTGCATCAGAGAGCTTGTTGTTGTGTGCTCTCATGTCATTTTTTACTTATGATGATCTATTACAGGGTTTTCTTGACAAAATATGTTCAGAGAGGTTTTCCTTTGCTTTCCTCTGAATCTGAGAATGTTTGACTGGCCCAAAATTATCCAATGGTTTCCATGGCTGAGCGGGAATAGGAAGTCTGGTCTCCAGTCATGGCCCAATGCTCAAATCATTACACTATGCTGATTCTCAGTATCACAGAGCTCTGTGTAAAAATTTTCAGCCAAAACTATGCTTTCTCTCTCACCTTCTCCAGGATTTACTGTTGAATTGCTACATCCCACAAACTATTCTAGACTCATAAAGATTTAACTACCATCAAATATAGAGTTGGGGAAGGCGAAGAGGTTTTATTTATTTATTTATTTATTTAGGGGGTTAATATCCTGCTGTTCTCCCTCAATATTATACAAGGAGGCTTACAATAATTTAAAATGCTAAACTAAAACATGAATGACAAAAGTTAAAAATAATTAAATAATATGAATATTAAACATGAGTTCAACATGGCATAGTTAAAACCATTTTAAAAAGTAAAAAATCATTGAAGCATTCAAACACCACACCACACATTTGTCTTTAGAGGACTGGAAAGTTTGAAAATTCTAATCTCTACCTGCTAGTCATGCTGTGTTGCTGGGGGGGAGTGTTTGCTGGTGCTTTGTACCATGACTGAGAATGGGCAGGCAAAGCCCAGGATATCTAATGCCTTGCTATTCCCTTCTCTTTCTTTGCCTTTCTGATTTCAGCCCAGCTGCCCACCCTTTTGCAATGGGCACTTTGCTGGTTGCTATAAAGCCAGCTATGAATTTTCCACCTTTTCCATAGTTTTTTTTTTTCTTATCCCACACTGTTGCAGGAGGACTAGGATATTAGTTCATGGTAGTGTTTTTAATAGGCAGTCAATTGACAGGTAATGGAAGAGATTTCGTTGACCACCTTTGGCACCTCTTTTGTGAAGGAGATACCTACTTCTAGAACTCCTTTTTTAGGATGTGTGACTGTGGGGGGGGGGGCATGAGAAAAGAGTTTTCCTTTGAAACTGGCCATAGGTGTCTCCCCCAAGGGAAGCTGTGGAGGAGGTCTAGGGGGAAGACCACCTGCCTCCACTGCTCCCACACTAGGTTGCTCCCTTTCGTGTTTGTAGCTCTCAAGAAGATAACAATTAATAGGGTAGATTTAAAGAAAGTTGACAATCCAGCTTTCGGTGTTTCGCCACATCATTTCCCAAGCTGGTCAGCAAAGCAGCATAGACTCACCAAATGCCTAAAGGCATCCTTGTTCCTTCCCAAGGCCATAGATCAATTTTCCTAGTCTTCCCAAGCAACCAGTTGAAAATCTGGTGTGGACTCTCTATACTTAGTCTGAAAATTTTAACAAACCTGGTCTGAATCAAGATATGGATCTGCCACAAACATTACAGGCACCAGCTATTCTCAGAAAATTAGGGTGACTATAGAGATTTTCTGTACAGTCTAAATCTAGCATAAAAACACAGGAGGCATGCTTTCAAAATTTATATGTTCTTAGGTCTTTGATATGTTTGCATTTTCTTTCCAAAGGATTAAAATTTGCAACAGTTTAGTAAAAATCCACCACAATTTCCAATATTTGGATGGTAGAACCCTTGACAGCTCCATCCTCTCAGACATTTTCTACCAGCCATGGAACACTGAAATTCATTCTGAATGTGTCCATTCAACCCTATAGAAAAGGGGGGAAATGGTGATGCAGACCTGGGAAAACCATGTAGAAATTAAAACAAGAGTCAAACAAAATTGAAATTCTAACTCATATGAAAAGAAGAAGAGTTCTCCTGCATTGCATTCAATGTATTGCTAGTCTAGTCTTCTCCTTCCAGCAGTGGCCAATCAAAACTTCAGAGAAGCTAAAAATACCTGGAGTAAGGTCAACCATCCTACATTGTTCATCCTTGAAATGTGTTATAGTGTTATATAACGTTGGCTTTCATTCAGTTTGACTGTATGTCTGAACATCTCACTATGTATGCCACTTTTCACTCAAGAATTCATTTCATTAATAACAACAACAACAACAACAACAACAACACATTTTAAAAACAGAATTCATGAGTGAAAACTGATATCCACAGTGAGATGGTCAGACATCCAGTTGATTTATTTATTTATTTATTTGCCTAAACATTCTAGGAAAAAAAACCATTTTGTAATTTTCAAAATATATAGAATCATAGAATCATAGAAATTTAGAGTTGGAAGAGACCACAAGGGCCATCCAGTCCAACACCCTGCCGTACAGGAACTCCTAATCAAAGCATACCCGACAGATGGCCATCCAGCCTCTGCTTAAAAATCTCCAAGGAAGGAGACTCCACCACCCTCCGAGGGAGTGTGTTCCACTGTCGAACAGCCCTTATTGTCAGGAAGTTCCTCCTAATGTTGAGGTGGAATCTTTTTTCCTGCAGTTTGCATCCATTGTTCCGAGTCCTGTTCTCTGGAGCAGCAGAAAACAAGCTTGCTCCCTCCTCAATGTGACATCTCTTCAAGTATTTAAAGAGGGCGATCATATCACCTCTTAACCTTCTCTTCTCTAGGCTAAACATCCCCAGCTCCCTAAGGCGTTCCTCATAGGGCATGGTTTCCAGACCCTTCACCATTTTAGTCGCCCTCCTTAGGACATGCTCCAGTTTCTCCACATCCTTTTTGAATTATGGTGCCCAGAACTGGACACAGTATTCCAGGTGGGGCCTGACCAAAGCAGAATAGAGTGGCACTATTACTTCCCTTGATCTAGACACTATACTTCTATTGATGCAACCTAAAATTGCATTGGCCTTTTTAGATGCTGCATCACACTGTTGACTCATGTTCAACTTGTGGTCTACTTGGACTCCTAGATCCCTTTCACATGTTGTCTCATTCAGCCAGGTGTCCCCCATCCTATATCTGTGCATTTCATTTTTCTGCCCTACGTGTAGGACCTTACATTTCTCTGTGTTAAATTTCATTTTGTTAGCTTTGGCCCAGCTTTCTAGTCTATTCAGGTCATTTTGAATTTTATTCCTGTCCTTTGGGGTATTAGCTACTCCTCCCAATGTGGTGTCATCTGCAAATTTGATAACTAGGCTCTCAATACTGTCATCCAAGTCATTAATAAAGATGTTGAATAGCACTGGGCCCAGGACAGAACCCTGTGGGACCCCACTTGTCACTTCTTTCCAGGATGAAAAGGAACCATTGTTGAGCACCCTTTGGGTTCGGTCAGTCAACTAGTTACAAATCCATGTAACGGTTACCTTGTCTAGTCGACATTTTACAATCTTGTTTGCAAGGATGTCATGGGGAACCTTGTCAAATGCCTTACTGAAGTCAAGATATACTATATCCACAGCATTCCCTTCATCTACCAAGCTAGTAATTTTATCAAAAAAAGAGATCAGATTTGTTTGGCATGACTTGTTTCTATGAAACCCATGTTGGCTTTTTGTGATTATGGAGTTATCTTCCAGATATTCACAGACTCTCTGCTTAATGATCTTCTCCAGAATCTTTCCTGGTATTGATGTCAGACTAACCGAACGATAATTGTTGGGATCCTCGTTTTTCCCCTTTTTGAAGATTGGGACAACATTTGCCCTCCTCCAGTCTGCAGGGACTTCTCCTGTTCTCCAAGAGTTCTCAAAGATGATTGCCATTGGTTCCGATATTACATTTGCCAGTTCTTTCAATACCCTAGGATGTAGTTCATCTGGTCCTGGAGACTTATATTCATTTAGATTAACCATGTATTCCTGTACTGTCTCTTTACTTATTCTGTGCTGAAATTCCCATATTCTGTCCTCTGCCCCATCATCCTTAGGTTGGGCACTCTTTGCCTTTTCTGAGAAGACTGAAGCAAAGAAGGTGTTGAGCAATTCTGCCTTTTCTCTGTCTCCTGTGAGCATTTTGCCATCTTCTCCACGCAGTGGCCCAACTGTTTCCTTCTTCTTCCTTTTGCTGCGGACATATCCAAAAAAGCCCTTTTTATTTTTATTAACGTCTCTAGCAAGCCTGAGTTCATTTTGCGCTTTAGCTTTTCTGACTTTATCCCTACATGTACTGGCTATTTGTTTGAATTCCTCTTTGGTGATTTCCCCATTTTTCCACTTTTTATACATGTTCCGTTTAAAACTTAGCTCAGTTGTAAGTTCCTTAGTCATCCATACCGGTTTCTTGAGATATCTCCCATTTTTCTTCCTCATTGGAACTGTCTGAAATTGTCCCTTTAGTATCTCCCTTTTCAGGAACTCCCATCCATCTTGAACTCCCTTCTCTTTTAGTATTCTTGACCATGGGATCACTCCCAGTATTTCTCTAAGTTTATTGAAATCAGCTTTCCTAAAGTCTAGAATGCGTGTCTGACTATGCCTAGCTTCACCTTTCCACTGTATAACAAACTCCAGGAGAACATGGTCACTTCCCCCTAAGGATCCCACCACTTCCACCCCATCAACTAGGTCTTCCCTGTTGGTTAAGATCAGATCCAAAATAGTTGATCCCCTTGTTGCTTCTTCCACCTTTTGGACAATGAAATTGTCTTCCAGGCAAGTGAGGAATTTTCTAGATCTTGAGGATAGCGCTGAGTTTGACTTCCAGCAAATATCCAGGTAGTTGAAGTCCCCCATCACTACTACATCTCTCCTTCCTGATTGTGTGGTCATCTGTTCTAGAAAGGCATCATCCATTTCCTCTGTCTGACTTGGGGGTCTGTAGTAGACTCCCACAGTAACATCCCTGTTGTTTCCCTCTCCTTTAATTTTTATCCAGATGCTCTCCACCTGGCTTCCAGTATTGATTTCCTGGATCTCTTCACTGGTGTAAATATCCTTGACATATAATGCTATTCGTCCTCCTTTCTTGTTTGTCCTGTTTCTCTTTAAAAGGTTATACCCCTCTATTTCTATATTCCAATTGTCAGACTCATTCCACCAGGTTTCAGTGATGCCTATTATATCATATTTCCCTTGTTGTGCTAGGAGTGCAAGTTCATCTTGCTTATTTCCTATACTCTGTGCATTAGTGTAGAAACATCTAAGACCATGTGTCCCCTTTACTTGATGCCTGTGCATGTTTTTTTTGGCTCCTATTGTTGGGTCCTTGCACTGTTTGTCTTCTTCCCTCTATGTCAGTTTGACTATTTTTTCTAGCCGTTTTGCCTTCCAGACTGCTGTCTCCCTTCCCCAGATCACTTAGTTTAAAGCCCTCCTGATCAGATTCTTCAGACTGTTGGCAAAAACGTTTCTTCCAACTGGCGTGAGATGTAGCCCATCCCTTGCTAGAAGTCCCTCCTCATGGAACCGCAGCCCATGATCCAAGAATCCAAATTGTTCTCGGCGACACCATCTGCGGAGCCAGTTGTTGATATCTGCTATTTTCCTCTCTCTTCCTGGACCATGCCCTTCTACTGGCAGAAGAGACGAGATGACAATCTGTGCGTCCATTTCCTTCAACTTCTTCCCCAGAGCCTCGTAATCCCTTCTGATATTCTGAAGGCTGTGTCTTGCTGTGTCATTCGTTCCCACGTGGACCAAAAGGATTTCACCAGTCTTGTCAGCCTCTCCGTCACATCACGGATCTTTGCCCCAGGGAGACAACACACCTCACGAGACATCTTGTCGGGCCCACAAATCACTGCTTCTGTACCCCTCAGCAAGGAGTCCCCCACCACAACCACGCGCCTCCTCTGAGCCTTAGCAGCAACTCTTCCCTGCGATGGAACTCCCAGGCTCCCCTGCTGTGTCCCTGAAGTCTGTCCGTGCTGCTCTTCCTGATCCTCCTTGATAAGTGAAAGGGCTTTGAAACGATTCTGTAGCTGCAAGCTCCTACTGCTATCTCTGATTTTTCTGCTTCCTCCAGCTGTCTGCCTCCTGTGTACATGAAGTGACCTTCTCACCCCCAGCGACTTTCTCTGTGTGGTCCCCTTCCAAGATCGTTCCTTCCGTTGTGTCGAGGAAAACCTCTTGCTCCCTGACATGCTGAAGTGTCGCTACCCTGGATTCCAGCTGCTGTACTTTCTCCTCCAAGAGGGCTACCAACTTGCACTTGGGGCATGTGAAGTTCGCCACATCTGTAGGCAAGAAGACAAACATCCCACAAGTGTTGCAAGTGAATGCAGCCGCTCCCTCGGTGCCCATACTGAAAACTATTAAGGAATCACTAAAAGAGGACTGTGGGCTTCCTCCTCGAAGAATATCCCCCGGTAAACACCAATGTCAAAGGCCCCTGATGTCCTGTCCTATTTCACCAAACTCTATCAGTGATTTCAACCTACTGGGAATGTTACTTTATACAGATGCCCTGGTTTCTAACTTGTATTCACTTCCTCTGAGGTGGAGGGGAACCCTTCAAAGCACTTTTAAACAGGGGGAGATCCAAAGGAGAACCTCTAAAAACAAAGTTTACAGCTCCTCTACTCCTTAAGTTGTGCTTCACCTTGTTTGGGGGGGGGGGGAATTCGCGCGCCGTAAGGCGAGCGGCTCTCTGAGCAGTTCTGTATAGCTAGTCTCCTAGCTCCTCCCACTTGTGACTCACAGATGTGACTCACAGAAGCTCCTCCTCCTCTGCAACAGACACACTCCCCCAAGAGATTTTTAAAATCCACACACTTACCACTTAAAATGGCTGCCAAAAAGGTGCTCTTCCTTCTTCTCTCTCTCACTCCAAGTGGTCTGCAGCTGGCTCTCTGAGCAGTTCTGTATAGCTAGTCTCCTAGCTCCTCCCACTTGTGACTCACAGATGTGACTCACAGAAGCTCCTCCTCCTCTGCAACAGACACACTCCCCCAAGAGATTTTAAAAATCCATACACTTACCACTTAAAATGGCTGCCAAAAAGTTGCTCTTCCTTCTTCTCTCTCTCACTTCAAGTGGTCTACAGCTGGCTCTCTGAGCAGTTCTCTACAGCTAGTCTCCTAGCTCCTCCCACTTGTGACTCACAGATGTGACTCACAGAAGCTCCTCCTCTGCAACAGAGGTTTTTGAGGTAATTGAAAGGGTTTTTTTAAAAAAATAATTGAATGTTGTATTCAAAAATCTAAAGTATGTGTACCGGTATGCACACAAACTCAGATTAAATAATTAGTCCTCAATGACATTAATAATTTAAAAAACCAAGGTTTTATTTTGGCAGTACAGAAAAACCAAAGTTTATGCCAATCAGGCCTCCCAGGTTAAGGCATTGCCCTATTTCAGTACAGTAGAATGGCGTATCACTTCTTTCATTCAAGCACTATCCTCCTTCATTTCAGCACTATCATCCTAGAACACTTATAGCAATGCCTCTGAAACTCTCTGATATGAGAAATTAGGAAGTGGCAATTTTTCCCATTCTGTTGGGCATTGGTGCCATATCTGTCCCCATTGGCTACATCTCCTTCTTCTTTTCTTGGAAACTCCCCAAGGACTAGCAGCCAACATCTTAGAGCATCATCAGGCTTTACATCTGAAGAACCTGAGATGTCAGTTATTAATATTATCATTGTTGCTACCATTGTCATTGTGGTTATTATATCCCACCCATTTCTCAAACTGAAATTTCTAAAAATGCACTGAAATTTCCAAACACTTTTTAAAAAGTAAAGCATATAACAGTAGTCTAAACAGGTTACAACCAAGGCATGAACCACTGAGGTCAAATTCAGCATTTCAAGAAACAGGAGCAGCTGGCACACAAATGGGCCAAAGCACTCCTGGTCTGGACCTCTAGGTGAGTCTAGGAGTACCCCCAAATTACAAACGTGTGTCTTCAGCAGGAGTTTTACCCCATCTAATACAGCATGAATCCCTATTCCCTGATCTGCCTTCCGTGTGACCAGGACCGCCTCTTACCGTATGAGCCCCCCCACACACACACTCGGGTCTTCTGGGAGGAACCTGCTACATGCCATGAAGACCAGGCTGTCACAGACCTCCCAGAGGGCCTTTTCAGCCTCTGCTCCCAGTCTATGGAATGGCTTGCTGGATGAGATCCCTCTCATTACAACCTTAGATGTATCTCTTCCGGCAGGCCTTCCCAGAAACCATATAATCTTCCCGGCTCCTAGAACTTACCAGATAATTCCCAGGCCTTTTGCATTCTGATGTCACTTCATGCTGCTAAGAACTGTGGATTTTAATATGTTTGTCATATTTTATTTTATATTAACTTGTTTTAATCTTTATTAATTTAATTCTATTTTAAGGGGTGGGAGGATTGCTAAACTATTTTAACTGTAACTGTTTTTTAACCTTGTTGTACCCCGCCCCGATTGTTCAGACAGAAGGGCGGGTAAGAAAATAATAATAATAATAATAATAATAATAATAATAATAATAATAATTTAAATTAAATTCCAACTTGTTTGCCCTCACCTAGTCCATTACTGATGACAGACACTGGTTTAGAACAGCCCTGATGGTGCAGTGGTTAAATGCCTGTACTGCAGCCACTCACTCAAAACCATAAGGTGGCGAGTTCAAGACCAGCAAAGGGCTGAAGCTCGACTCAGGCTTGCATCCTTTCGAGGTCGCTAAAATGAGTACCCAGATTGTTGGGGGGCAAATAGCTTACAATTGTAAACCACTTAGACACTCCTTAAGGGTATGAAGCGGTATATAAATGAAGCTGTTTGTTTGTTTTTTGTTTTAGAACCAGGGCAGACTCTTTGAATTGAGATGGAAAGGAGTAGTAAAATTGAGTATCAACTGCATATTGATAGCATCACACCCAGACCTCCACACAACCTCTCTCAGTGGTTTCATGTATGTGTTGTATTACACAGAAAACAACACAGAACTCTGAGGGACCCCACAGCTCAATGGCCAGGGAGTCGAGCAGTAATCCCTGAGCACCATCTTCTGGGTTTGCCTCTTCAGGAAGGAACAGAGCTACTGTAAAAAGGTACCTTCAAGTCCCATCCCAGAGAGGCAGTCCAGAAGAATACCATCGTCGATGGTATCAAAACCTACTGAGAAGGCCAGTAGAACTAACAGGGACACAGTCCCTCTGCCTAGGTCTTCCACCAAGGTCACCAAGGCTTCCTCTGTTCCATAACTAGGCCTGAAACAATAATGAAATGGATTTAGATAATCTGTTTCATCAAGAAACCCCTGGAATTGGGAAGCCACTATACATTCCACTACCTTGCTGAAAAATGGCAGATTGGACACTGGTCAATAATTATTCATTACAATGGGATTGAGGGATGACTTTTTAAACAAAGGCCTCACAACTGCATCCTTAAGTCAAGATGGAACTCTCCCTTTTTGAAGGAAGGCATTGTCTGCCTCCTTCATTAACTCAGTTAGCCTTCCTTTGGCCTTTTTAATAATCCAAGATGGACAAGGGTCTAAGAGAGATGTGGTGGCTTTTACCTCCCTAAGTATCCTGTCTCCATTGTCAGGTTGGATAAATTGAAAGGTATCCATTAACACTGGACAGGTGCCAAGGTTAAATCCACTGGCATTGTATCAACTACATGATCCAAGTCAGAGTGGATCTAAGCAACTATATTGGCAAAGTGCTGTGGAAATTCTTTACAGTGGGATACCTGAGTGATCTGAATTTTCAACTTGAGGGGTTGTGTAGAAGAAACCCCTGATCACTCAGAACAGCTCTACCAGAGGGTTCTGTGCAAATGCAATGTTGGCAGCAGAAAAATATTTTCTTTGCTCCCCACACTGCCATGGATTAGCAGATAGGCTCTAGCCTGTGTATGGTCAAATTAACTTTGAGTCTTCCATCAATGTCTGTAAGAGGGGATGCTCAGGAGTTATTGTGTCTGATGCTCTGGCCATTTCTCCATCCCAAAAGTTGGCCAGAACTTCAATTGCCTGCCGAGGTGACAGGAAACTCCCCATAAGCCCTCAGGAAACCATCCAGATCCATCAGTTTCCTGGAGCGGGCCATTGTAATTGATCCCCATCTCTGCAGAGGTTCTGAGACCCAGTGAGTCTAAACCTGACCAGATAATGATCTGTCCATGACAATGGAACTGTGGAAAGTTTCACCACACCAAGGTCATTATCATCCCACTCAGCACAGAAAACAAGGTTCAGAGTGTGCCCAGCAGCATGTGTAGGGTCACATACCACTTGGGACAATCCCATAGTGGTCATGGAGGACATGAAATCCTGAGCCACTCCCAACATGGCACTCTCAGCATGGATGTTGAAGTCCTTCAACACTAATAGTCATGGGGACTCCAACACCAACCCCAAGACTGCCCTGGCTAGACCAGGAAGGGAGACTGTTGAGCAGTAGGGTGTGAGGTACACCAGCAGAATCCCCATTCTGTCCTGGCTATACCCACTTAAAATAAGCACACTCAAACCTGTAAATTGGAGGGGGGAATCTAATCTGACAAATTGAATTAAGATAGGCCACTGCAACTCCACTCCCTGCCCTCCAGGTCTTACCTGCTGATACACAAAAAAGCCTGGTGGGTAATGGTGAGACAGAATAACCGCCCCCACCCCAGTCTCATCCAACCATGTCTCTGAGATACAGGCCAAGCCTGCATGTTTTTTCAAGATCAGATGCTGAATGGCATTTGTTTTGCTATTCACTGACCTTCAATTCAGCAGCAGCATTTTCAGCCCAGGGTGGCTACCCAGACAATTTGGGGACAAGAAGCACCCACTTTTGCTCCCCTCTTCCTTGATATTTTAATTGTCTTCTCCCTCTGCTCTGTATTTGTAATTGTATTACATCAGTGTGCATCTTACCTGGTTCAACCAAAAGAATTACAAAGAATAGGAGGACTGAGTAATGGCAGACAGTCTTCATCACTGAATATCAATCAGAAACCATTGTGTTAACAGAAAATATGAGAGAGATTTTGTAGCACCTTTGAGACTAATTTAAAGAAAGAAGTTGGCAACATGAACTTTCATAGACTTCAGTCTATTTACTCAGATGCATTTGGTGGAGGGGAAGCCAGAGACAGACATATATATCCCATTGGTATGTGAGAACGCCAATTCAAATTCAGAAGCCTTTGCGTATGGAAATGAAGTAGCAAGCCCAGTTATAACAATGGTTGATGGTCATTGGTGGACAAAGACACTGTAAACTAGCCTTTTGGTGTGGAAATGAAGTGGCTAATCCAATTTGACATAGGAACTAGTCTGTGGTGAAGAGAATAAATGGGGAGGGGGGCATCTGGTCAGGGGAATGGAATGAGGATGGGGTTAGATAGTATTGAAATGTGTGTCATGTGCCACGAAGCCATAATCTTTGTTCAATCCATTGCTGGGGGACTTTAGTTTGTGGATGAACTCCAGTTCTCCAGTTTCCCTTTCTAATCTACCATTGTAGTTCTTTTGTTTAAGGATTGCTGTTTTGAGGTCTAAGATGGAATGCCCAGGGAGACTGAAATATTTTGTCACTGGTTTTTATGTATTCCTATTCCTAATGTCTAACTTATGTCTATTTTTGCTGTAGAGCAGGGACTGGCCTGTTTGCCCAATGTAGAGTGCTGACAGGCATTGATGTCATATTATGGCATAAATCACATTGGAGGATGAGCACGTGAAGGTCCCCCTGATATTATGGGCGATTCCATTAGTCATGTGATGACATTTCCTGGATAAATGTATGGACAGAGTTGGCATCTTGGTTTGTGGCAAGGCTTAGTACTTGTGTCCCCATCTGTGTTGCATGTCTTCCCATAGGTAAGTACTTGTTTGAGGATTAGAGGCTGTTTGTAGGCAAGTAAAGCTCTGCCACCAAGAGTCCTTGAAAGAGGAGCATTATTGTCCAAAATGAGCTGTAGTTCATTATTGTCCAGAATGAGTTGTTGTTTTCTTGCCAGGGGAGAGTTGGGGATTGTCATTTAGGTTATTATGCTTTGTTATTATTATGCTATGTTATGTATCCTGAATTATTATCTTATGCCATGCATTTTGGATTTTTTTGTACTTTGTATCTTTCATTATGTATTTTTGACTTTTTTAATAATTAATTTATTGTTACTACATTTTCTGTAATTTAATTGATGGGAGATGTATTTTGCCAGAGACAAACATATATATCCCATTGGTATGTGAGAACGTATTTGTATTTTTTGTTGTTGTTGTTGTTGTTGTTGTTGTTACCTTTGCTTGTAATCCACCTTGATTCCACAAGGAAAAGGCAGGAAAGAAAGAAAGAAAGAAAGAAAGAAAGAAAGAAAGAAAGAACATGAGTGGTCCCAGTTGAGAGCTGTATGTGACCACTTGTGGGGTTCTGTCATTTTCTCTTTTCAATCCATTCTGTATTAGATCAGTCCTGGGTATAAGTTCTGCCTTGTTTATTTGTTTGTTTTTAAATTCATGTGGTGGGTATTGTAGTTTGAGAAATACTTGTTGTAATTCCTTGAGTTTGGCATCTCTGTCTCGTGGTCTGAGAAGATGTACTTGTATTGGAGGGCTTGTCTGTAGACTATGGACCTGGTGGTGTGTTCAGGGTGGAAAATGGAGGCATGTACGTAAGTGTAGTGGTCCATGGGTTTGCAACATAGTCTGGTGCTTTGATGTCCATTTTGTAGTTGTACTGTGTTGTCAAAAAAAAAAAAATGAAAGAGTCCTGGTGGTGCAGTGGTTAAATGCCTGTACTGCAGCCACTCACTCAAAACCATAAGGTTGTGAGTTCAAGACCAGCAAAAGGGCTCAAGCTCGACTCAGGCTTCCATCCTTCCGAAGTTGCTAAAATCACTACCCAGATTGTTGGGGGCAAGTAGCTTACAGTTGTAAACCGCTTAGACCCTGCTTAGGCAGTATGAAGCGGTATATAAATGAAGCTGTTTGTTATTGGGTTTTTTTAAATTGTTCCATAGATAGTTCCAGGCTGAGGTTGATGGTGGGGTGAAAGTTGTTGAAACTCTGGGGAAATGTGAGTGAGTCTTCTCCATGAGTCCAAATTATGGAGATATCATCGATGTACCTATTCAGATAGGCATTTAAAATTGAATGTTTATAAAGAACTGGCTTGGAATGTTGTTTCATTTTAAAATGTTTTATACAGTTTTATCTTTTTTAAATGTATTTTGTTCTTTTAATAGCTATCTATTCTAATATTGCAATAATCAAATTCTTTTTTAATGCTCCTCTTTTCTATGTTTTTAATTGTATTGTCCTTTTAATTTTGCGAAGCCACTCTAAGTCCCAGTTCTGGGAATAGAGCAGATAAAAATAAATGATGATGATGATGATGATTGATGATGATGATGATGATGATGATGGTGATGATGATGAACCTCAGAAAGAAGAGTGGTTTCTGGCTGCAGGTGTTAAGGAAAAGCTGTGAAGTTAATAGAATGTGAGTATTTAAAGTTTTGTGTATAGCAAGTGAATTTCCATGAAATGCCAACTATGCTGTTTCTGGATTATATACTAAATCCGTTTGTTTGGTCTCAATAAAAGAGAACATTAGAACACTTTGAGTCATAGCTCAGTGGTGAAACCACTACACCAAGCCTGTTCTCAGAATCACAGAGCACCGTGTCAATATTCTTCAGCCAAAACTATGCTGTGATTTCCCTCTCAAGTTTCCAGGATTTACCATTTAGTTGCTACTAATGTTGTGAAATGACAGAATAAATTCTTCTTGTGCCTGAAGAATGGTGAGTAATAAAATTACTTTTCTCCAGTGTTGCATCTCTCGCAAAGGCCAGCGACCAGCCATTCCAATCAAGGGCAGGAAATTCTTTTGGAGCTCTTTCATTTGCTTTATGGCATCATTGCAATAAAACTGCAGCGGAGGAAGAGGGTGTGAAATTTCACACACAAGTGAAGGTAAAGCTGTCTACCCAATGAAATGTTGAGATTGTGTGTTGTTATTCCTTTTTGCAATGAAAGGGGCCGAGAAATCCATAATTTGTGCATTCAGCAAAACCATGACAAATAACTGTCTCATCACTGGTCGCTACATCCCATAAACTATTCTGGACTCACAAATGTGTAAGTACCTTCATACTGAGTTGGGGGAGGAGGAGAAGTGCTATTGAAGTAAGCAAGCAAGCAAGCAAGCAAGCGACTTGCATCCTGCCTTTGTCCCAAAATGGGATTCAAAGCATCTTACAAGAATTTAAAAAGATAAAACTAAAATATGATGTCAACAAGTTAAAAATAATTAAATTCTATTAACGTTATAAGTTAATATAATTATGTTATAAGTTAATTATGAGTTAAAATGGACTAGTTAAAACCATTTTAAAAAGTAAAAAAAAAAAACATTAAAACTTTGAAACAACACACACCATGCTTTTGTTTTTAGAAGACTGGACATTTTGAAAGTTTATTACCACTTGCTCAGCATGCCGTGGTGCTGGGGATGAGTGTTTGCTGTCAGTTTCTTTTGTGGCTGAGAGTGTGGGGGCAGAGTCCAGGATATTTAAGGCATTGCTATTGCAGTGTTTGTTTTCTGGTTACTACACAGAAGTGCAAGGGTTTTAACCTTTGCGTGGTTATTTTTGCCTCCCTCACAGTGCTTCAGGAGGGCTAAGATATTGGTTCAGGATGATATTTTTAATAGGCAGTCACTGGGCAGTGTCTCACCTCATGAATTCTTGTGTTGGTCAGCAAAAGAGCATAGACTCACCAAATGACTTAAGGGCATGGGATTTCTTCTTCCTTCCCAAGGCCATAGATAGTTTTTACTAGTCTTCAGAGCCACCCAATAGAAAATCTGGAGTGGAATCTTTGTACTTAGTCGGAGAATTTTAACAAACCTGGTGTGAATCAAGACATGGTTCTGCTACAAACATTACAGGCACCAGCTATTTGGAAACAATGAGAGTGATTATAGAAAATTTCTGTAGAGTATAAATCTAGCATAAAAACACAGGAAACATACTTTCAAAATTAATATATATTCTTAAAGATGTGATCTCTTTGGTTTTCTTTGGAAGAATTAAAATTTGCAACATCTTTGTAAAATTCCATTACAATATCCAACTTTTTGACGGTAGGGCCATGAGCACTTCATTCCTCTCAGACATTTTCCAGAAGCCATGAAACACTGAAATTCATTCCGAATGTGTTCATTGAACCCTATAGAAAAGGGGGGAAATGGTGATGCAGACCTGGGAAAACCATGTGGAAATTAAAACAAGAGTCAAACAAAATTGAAATTCTAACTCCGTCCTACATTGTTCATCCTTGAAATATTATAATAATAATACAGAATGTTACAGAAATGTTATAATAATAATACAGAATTCATGAGTGAAAACTGACATCCACAGTGAGATGGTCAGACACTCATTCAAATTGAATGAAAGCCATGGTTAGATAACACTATAACAAATTTCAAGGACGAACAATGTAGAATGGTTGACCTTACTCCAGGTATTTTTAGCTTCTCTGAAGTTTTGATTGGCCACTGCTGGAAGGAGAACACTAGACTAGCAATACACTTTATGCAGTGCAGGAGAACTCTTCCTCTTTTCATATGAGTTAGAATTGTTGTTGTTGTTGTTGTTGTTGTTATTTAAACATTCTAGAAAAAATAAGCCATTTTGTAATTTTCAAAATACATAATTGAACGTTTTTTTTAAAAAAAAATTGAATATCATTTTTAAAAATTCTAAATACGTGTATGCATACAAACTCAGATAGAATGGCTTTAATTAATACTCCTTAATGGCTTTAATTTTTTAAAAAAATCCAGGTTTTATTTTGGCATTACAGAAAAACCAAAGTCTGTGCCAATCAGGCCTCCAAGGGTAAGGCATTGCCCTGTTTCAGTACAGTAGAGTGGTGTCTCACTTCTTTCATTCAAGCACTATCCTCCTTCATTTCAGCACTATCATCCTAGAACACTTATAAGCACCCTGATGGGAGGGGTTAGGAACTGGCCATTTTTCCCATTCTGCTGGGGACTGGAACCATATTTGCCCCCACTGCCTACATCTTTTTCTTCCTTTCTTAGAAACTCCCCAAGGACTAGCAGCTGACCACAGACCAACACCTTAGAGACTCATCAGGCTTTTACATCTGAAGAACCTGAGATGTCAGTTATTAGTATTATCATTGTTGCTGCCTTGTCATTGTTGCTGTTGTTGTTGTTATCCCACCCCTTTCCCAAACTCAGAACAGCTCATAACATTAAACAAGGTACAATTAAAGCATAAAAATAGTAATTAAAATACAATTAAAATATTACAGTATTAAAACAAATTACATCTTAAAAGAATTAAACACAATTAAAAAGATTAAAAATGTTTTTAAAAATAATTTAAAACAATATAATGACACTCCTTCCCATGCTTAAAAAATGTTCTGTTTTAAATGCCTGTCTAAACAGATAGGTCTTATGTGGAGTCAAAGGCTTTCATGGCCAGCATCCATAGGTTTTTGTTGGGCGTTCGGGCTATGTGGCCATGTTCTAGAAGAGTTTCTTTCTGATGTTTCACCAGCATCTGTGGCTGGCATCTTCAGAGAAAGGCCAGGAGCTCCTCCATCTTTAAATTAAATTCCAACTTGTTTGCCCTCATCCAGTCCATTACTGATGACAGACACTGATTAGGACCAGGGCAGACTCTTTGAATTGAGATGGAAAGGAGTAGTAAAGGTGAGTGTCAATTGCATATTGATGGCACCACACCCCAGACCTCCACACAACCTCTCTCACTTTCATGTGTGAATTGTATTGCACAGAGGACAATGCAAAACTCTGAGGGACTCCACAGCTCAATGGCCAGGGAGTCAAACAGTAATCCCTGAGCACCATCTTCTGGGTTTGCCCCTCCAGGAAGGAACAGAGCTACTGTAAAACAAGCCCATCCCAGAGAGGCAGTCCAGAAGCACAACATGGTCGATGGTATCAAAAGCTGCTGAGAAGTCCAGCAGAACTAACAGGGACACAGTCCCTCTGCCTAGGTCTTCCACCAAGGTCACCAAGGCTTTCTCTATTCCATAACTAGGCCTGAAACAAGAATGAAATGGATCTAGATAATCTGTTTCATCCAGAAACCCCTGGAATTGGGAAGCCACTATACATTCCACTACCTTGCTGAAAAATGGCAGATTGGACACTGGTCAATAATTATTCATTACAATGGGATTGAGGGATGGCTTTTTAAACAAAGGCCTCACAACTGCATCCTTAAGGCAAGATGGAACTCTCCCTTTTTGGAAGAAGGCATTGACTGCCTCCTTCACTAACTCAGTCAGTCTTCCTTTGGCCTTTTTAATAATCCAAGATGGACAAGGGTCTAAGAGATGTGATGCCTTTTACCTCCCTAAGTATCCTGTCTCCATCATCAGATTGCACAAATTGAAAAATATCCATTAACACTGGAAAGACAGGTGCCAAGGTTAAATCCACTAGCGTTGTATCAACTACATGATCCAAGTCAGAGTGGATCTAAGCAACTATATCTGCAAAGTGCTGTGGAAATTCTTCACAGTGGGGTACCGAGTGATCTGAATTTTCAACTTGAGTGGCTGTGTAGAAGAAACCCCTGACCACTCAGAACAGCTCTACCAGAGGGGTCTGCGCAGATGCAAATAAAATAATTTCTCTGCTGCCTGTGCTGGCATGGAGTAGCAAATAGGCTCAAGACCATGATCAGTAAGATTCACTTTGAGTAGTTTTTTGTGGGGCTTTCAGGCTATGTGGCCATGTTCTGGAAGAGTTCCTTTCTGACGTTTCGCCAGCATCTGTGGCTGGCATCTTCAGAGAAAGATTTCTCTGAAGATGCCAGCCACAGATGTTGGTGAAACATCAGAAAGGAACTCTTCCAGAACATGGCCACATCCACAAAAAAACTATGGATGCCGGCCATGAAAGCCTTTGACTCCACATTCACTTTGAGTCTTCCAGCAATTTCACACTAGTCTCTGTCTTACTTGCTTCATCACTGCCAACTCTGAAGGCTGGTTTGGCTCTGCTCCATAAGAGGGGATGCTTAGGAGCTATTGTGTCCACTGCCCGGGCCATTTCCCCATCCTAAAGGTTGACCAGAACTTCAGCAGAATTGCCTGCCGAGATGATAGGCAACTCCCCAAGAGCCTTCAGGAAACCATCCAAATCCATCAACCTCCTGGGGCTGACATTCTAATTGACCCCCCTCCTTGCATAGGTTCTGAGTCCAAGTGGGTCTAAACCTGACCAAATAATTATCTGTCAATGACAACAGAACTATGGAAAATTCCTCCACACCAAGATCATCACCACCCCACCAACACAGAACACAAGATACAGAGAGTGCTCAGCAGCATGAGTAGGACCAGGCACTACTTGGATATGAAGTCCTGAGCTACTCCCAACAAGAAGCGTCAGCATGGATGTTGATGTCTCCCAACACTAATAGTCGTGGGGACTCCCACCCCTACCCTGGCTAGGTCAGGAAGGGAAACTGTTGAGCAATGGGATGCGCAGTACACCAATGAAGTCCCCATTCTGTTCCAGAGACCCACTTTTAAATTAACAAACTCAAAACCTGTAGACTGTGTGAGGGGTCATCTGGTCAGGGGGATGGAATCACAATAGACCACTGTAACTCCACCTCCCTGCCTCGCAGGTCTTGGATTCTGCTGCACAGAGAAGCCTGGTGGGTAAAACTGAGAGAGAATAACCCCTCCAGTATCATACAATCATGTTTCTGTAACACAGGCCAGGTAATCATGTTATTTCAGGATAAGGTCCTGAATGGCAGCTGTTTTGCCATTCATTGACCTGACATTCAGAAGCAACATTTGGGGACAAGCAGTGGGGAGTCTCACCATGGCTATCCAAGCTATTTGAGCAGGAGACAGTTTTGGGACAACAAGCACCCTCTTGTGCTTCCTTGATATTTTAATTGCCCTTTCTCTCTTATCCTTGCCATGTATTTGTAGTGGTATTATATTAGTGTGCATCTTACCAGGTTCAGGCAGAAGAATTACCAAGAAGAGGAGGACTGAATATTGGCAGAGAACAGCCTTCATTGTTGAATATCAATCGGAAACCATCTGTGTTAATATGAAATACGGAGTTGGCTTAACCTTAACCTTAATGGTGGTGTCTATCACACTGGAAACTGTTTTAGGAGTCAGAATGCGACTAAAATTAATAGAACTTGATTATTTAATGGTCTATGTATAGCAAGTGAATTTCCACAGAATCCCAAATATGCTATTTTTGGATTGTTTACAAAGTACGTTTCTTGGGTCTTAATGAAAGAGTATATTAGAACATTTTTGTCATGATCAGAAAAAATCTCAAACTTACTCTTTAAAAATCTCCTAACTGAGCAACTACCATGTCTTTGTCAATCGATTGAGACATGGATAAATATTCTGGCCCTGTGTAAGACCACTCTGTATGTATGTTTCATAACCTGCCATAGTCCCAAAACTAAGACATACCAATTATCGGAAGCACATACATACATGGAAATAATCTCTTTGTACCCTAGCTAACTGATTACACTTAGCAGAGACTAAAGCCAGAATCTGGTTTGTTAATCTCAACTAGAGTAAACACATTGACTCAACTGTTGATTCAAGATATAGGCAAATCTGTCTCTTCAATATGCCTACACAAGTCAAGATACATAGGATTTATGCCTAGGAGTGCACATTGAGGTAAAATGAACAAGGGAACTCTACACAAGGCCCTGTATTGGAGGTGGAGGAAAAAAATGAACTTGTCCCATTTTCTCATGATGATAGTACTACACAAGAATAGTGGGTGGAAAGTGGCCCATTTTATAATTGTAATAGCAATATACAATAGTGGTGGACAATATATAGCCTTCAGTCCACATGTATCCCCTAATCCCTTTTGGCAACCTCAGGCAGGAAAACCTGACAGGAAAAAAAATGAATTTTAGCACAGACAAAGGATAGCATAAAGTCAAATACTCTCAACCTCAGAGTAAGGCAATGGCTGTGCAAAAATTGCCAAGGCAAACCTGTGATAGGAACCCTTTAGGACTGTCATAAGTTGGAATCTACTTGAACAGACACAACAACAACATGTCATGAGAGCTATAGGGGAGTAACTATGGCTGCTCAGAAGGAATGCTATTTTGAAAGAGTAGCATGGATTTTTTTTTTACCTAGCATATATGATTCTTATTATCATTCAGATGCAGATTCTTTCTAAGAATGTGAGAGTAACGAATAGTAACCATAATAGAATATAACATGTTGTAAATAGTACAACTTTTGCCCTTATGAACCTATTGATATCAGTTTCATTTAGATAATTTTTTCTCCTTCTGCTTGGATCTGCAGGAAAAATAGAGGGAGAAGAAGGGGGTTGACCCAAGAAAATGTGCATCAGGTCAAGGCAAATATTGTGGGAACTTTGGAAAGTAAATGTCATCCATATAAAGAAAAAGATAACCTGCTCACCAGTTTATTTGGTTATTCAGCATACTGCACAGACCAAATGAAAGTAACACCATGGCAAAGTGGCTGCACTCATATCTGCATGCTATGCAACATAAGCCTAAAAAGATTGTCCAAAATGATGCAATAATGATTAAATGAGACTTTGATCAACTACTAGAATTTAATATGCCAGACATAACAGTAGATGAAAACATGAAAGCATGGATTACAGATATTGCATTCCAGAAGAATCCACTCTACCTTTTCAATTTATATGCAGAACATATTGTAAGAAAAGCAGGCTTGGACACAGAAGAATGAAAATATGAGGAAGGAATATCAACAGTCTATGGTATCACAACATAATACTTGCAGAAAACCTTCCAGACCTAGAACAACTACTAAGCAACATCAAAGAAGAAAGTGCAAAGGCAAGCCTACTGTTTAACATAAAAAAATAATGACAACATAAAATCTTTACAAATTTAACCTATAAATGAAGAAATAGAAGTGGTAGAGGAGTTCTCATACTTGGGATCAATAGAAATTAATAGAAATGGGGACAGCAGCCAGGAAATCAGAAGATTAAGAATGGAGAGAGTGGCTATAAAAGAACTAGAAAAGATTCTAAAATGCAAAGATAAACAACTTAGAAAAAAAGTTAGAACCATAAAAGCCATTGCATTCCCTATTGCCATGTATGGATGCAAGATCTGGACAGTGAAGAAAGCAGATAGAAAGAAAATCACCTCATTTCAGATGTGGTGCTGGAGAAGAGTGCTGAGGATCCCACAGATAACTAAAAAGTCAAAATAATGGGTACTAGAGCAGATCAAGCCAGAGATCTCCCTGGAAACCAAGAGGACAAAACTGATGCTGTCATACTTCAGGCATATTAGGAGAAGGGAGGAATCACTGGAAAAAAACAATAATGCTAGGAAAAGTGGAGGGAAGTAGAAAGGGAGGAAGGTGACATAGTAGATGGATGAACTCTATTAAGGAGATCATGGATATGAGTTTAGAGGCCCTAAGCATTGCAGTGGAGGACAGGGAGTCTTGGAGCTGTGTCATCCACGGGGTATGAAATCACGATTCAGCATCTCTTGGAAAAGAAACTAAGGGGCTATACAGACGGGTGGCTAAACACAGCCCCTGTATGCCTCCAATCGGTACTGCAGCAGCTGCATGCTGCGGCACTGATCCACTTCCCCAAAGAACCTGTTCTGTGCAGCTTCCTGGAAGGGGCATCATTAGTGGGCTTGCCAGTGCAGTCACCTCCCAGCCAGTGCCATTTGGATGCTGTGCCCCATGGATGCAACCATGGTGTATGCTGTATGGACAGGCATGCACCAAGTACTGGAACTAGGGCTGGGTGTGTGTGGACGCTAAGCCCTAGTTTACTTCATGGTCAGGCCAGCAAAAAGTGCCAGTCTGTACTGCCCCTAAGTGTGATTCTTGTGGTGCTAGGTGTTATGGGATCAAATCCAAGTGGACTGATATCTAAACAAAATCACCGTAGAGAGGATCACACTAGAACAATTACAAAAAATAACATATTATATGGTTGTTGTTCATACTTAAAGTTATAATATAGCCTTGATGAAAATCATTGCTATTACTACAGATTTATTTGGTTTCAGTACTTTGTGAAATTCATTTTTTGTTTACCTTACGTTAATTTGTCATCATTCAGTGGATTAAATGTTTCCAGTCCCAAGATAAGAAATAAATACAAAATAATCGAGATGGCTATAGCTAATTAGCTGCTTAAGGCTACTTACAAAAGTGATGGAAACCTTTATTGCTTCAGCTTAGATTTCCTCCTTAAGCTCTTTGTCAGTCTTCTAAGTCAAAAAATAACTAAGCTCTTAGTCTTAAACAGATATATTTGTAATGATTTGCAAATTCTCCTCTTGGTTGAACATTTCGATAGCATCTCATAAGCATGGAACATGATGCACCACTGATTTTGCTCATATTTCTTAAACGATTTTGAGTGGATTTAATTGTGCAGCATGTTCCCTGCATCGTGTTCCTTTTGTTTGTTTGTTTTCAGTATGCAAGTCCATAAAAATCCAAATGCCTTGTACCCTGTAGTCCTGCTTACAACTTTTTGGAAAGGGGAATCAGTTTCGAGTGTCTCATCCAACTCTCCCAAATATACCAGTGCGTGTGTCTGTGTGCATGATAGTAAAGCAAAGTTTGACATCTCAATCATGGGGTGTGGGACAAACATTCTGTTGTAAATGCTGTAAATACAGCATTGTTGTTATTGTTAACTGCCTTGAAGTCTATTTCAACCTCTGGCAACCCTGTGAATGAGGCGCTTATGATATTGCCCAGGTCTTGTAGTCTCAGGGCTCTCTCCTCTTTGATGGAGACTATCTGTCCGGTGAGCAGTCTTTCTCTCTTCCAACTGGCTTCTATGTTTTCAAGCATTGCATCTTTTCCAATGAGTTCTGCCTTCTGATGATGTGGCCAAATTGTGACAGTCCCAAATAATTCATCCTTCCTTCTAGGGAGTTTTCAGACCTGATTTGTTTCAGGACCCACTTGTTCATCTGTTTAGCCATCCATGGTGTCCGCAGAACTATACAACCACATCTCAATCAAAATGAATCACAAAGCAAATATGTGACTTCTCCATTGGTCCCATGAGCAAGATACTACATCACAGAGCTTTTTGCTGTGTGTCATCAAATCATTTCTGGGTGATGATGACCCTAAACAGACCTATGAGAGGAAATTTTGATACATTTTTTTCAGAGAGGATTTTCCTTTGCTTTTCTCTGTGGCTGAGAGAATTTGACTTGCCCAAAGGTCACCTAATTGGTTTCCAAGGCTAAGCAGGGATTTGAAGTCTGGTCTCCATAGTCATAGCTAAATACTCAAACCACTACACTATAATGGCTCTCAGTGTCACAGAGCACAGTGCCAAAATTCTTCAGTCAAAACTAGGCTGTGTTTTCCTTCTAACCTTCTCCAGAATTTACTGTTGATTTGCTACATCCTGCAAACCATTCTGGGCTCACAAAGATTTCAGTACCTTCAAATATAGGGTTGGGGAAGGAGGACAGGTGTTATTTATTTATTTATTTATTTATTGGATTTATATCCTATCTTTCTCCCAAAATGGGATTAAAGGCGTTTTAAAAGATTTTAAAAAAGAGAAAACCAAAACATGAAATACAAAAGTTAAAAATAATTAAATAACTTTAATTTTAAACACGAGGTAAAAATGGCCTACCCAAGGCAATTTTAAAAAGTAAAAAACCATTAAAGCATTGAAGCAGCACACTATGTTGTTGTGCTTAGAGGATTGGACATTTTGAAAGTTTCTTTTCTCCACCTGTTCAGCATGCCGTGGTGCTGGGGATGAGTGTTTGGTGGTGCTTTGTACTATGGCTGAGAGTGTGGGGGCAACACCACAGATATTTAAGACATCTCCCCCATCTCCTTCTTTGCTTTTCTGATTTCAGCCAACCCTTCACTTTATTAGTGTGTGAGCACTGATGGTTGCTACAGAGCAGGGTAAGACTTTCCCCATCTTTTCATTTTTTCTTTTTTTATGCAGCCCTGTTCACCTGTCCTTGATTATTTTAATGGATATTTTAATGGTTAGATGTGTTTAATTGAATCATAGAATCATAGAGTTGCAAGAGACCACAAGGGCCATCCAGTCCAACCCCCTGCCATGCAGGAACTCCAAATCAAAGCATCCCCGACAGATGGCCATCCAGCCTCTGCTTAAAGACCTCTAAGGAAGGAGACTCCACCACACTCTGAGGGAGTGTGTTCCACTGTCGAATAGCCCTTACTGTCAGGAAGTTCCTCCTAATGTTGAGGTGGAATCTCTTTTCCTGCAGTTTGCATCCATTGTTCCGCATTCTAGTCTCTGCAGCAGCAGAAAACTAGCTTGCTCCCTCCTCAATATAACATCCCTTCAAATATTTAAACAGGGCTATCATATCACCTCTTACCCTTCTCTTCTTGAGGCTAAACATCCCCAGTTCCCTAAGATGTTCCTCATAGGGCATAGTTTCCAGACCCTTCACCATCTTAGTTGCCCTCCTTTGGACATGCTCCAGTTTCTCCACATCCTTTTTGAATTGTGGTGCCCAGAACTGGACACAGTATTCCAGGTGGGGCCTGATCAAAGCAGTATAGAGTGGCACTATTACTTCCCTTGATCTACAAACTATACTTCTATTGATGCAGCCTAAAATTGCATTGGCTTTTTTAGCTGCCGCATCACACTGTTGACTCATGTTCAGCTTATGGTCTACTTGGACTCCTAGATCCCTTTCACATGTTGTCTCATTCAGCCAGGTGTCCCCCATCCTATATCTGTGCATTTCATTTTTCCTCCCTAAGTGCAGAACCTTACATTTCTCTGCATTGAATTTCATCTTGTTAGCATCGGCCCAGCTATCTAGTTTATTCAGGTCATTTTGAATTTTGATCCTGTCCTCTGGGGTATTAGCTACTCCTCCCAGTTTAGTGTCATCTGCAAATTTGATAGGTATGCCCCCAATTCTGTCTTCCAAGCCAGAATTTTGTGAAGGGGATGTTTTAGGGGAGGGAGGGAATAATTGGGATTTTGTTGTATTGTATTGATTTTGATTGTAAGCTGCCTTGATCCTGATGGAGAGGCAGGGTAAAAATAATTTATTTATTTATTTATTTATTTATTACCTAACAGTACTGCAGGAGGACAAGGATATTGGCTCAGGGTAGTGTTTTTAATAGGCAGGCAGGTAATGGGGGAGATGGCAGATTTCACTGATCACCTATGACAAATCTTTTGTGAAGGAGATACTTCTGGAATTGCTTTTTTAGGTCCTGTGACTAGGGGGGGGGGGAATTCCCCTTGGGGGTAGTCAGTGGACCAAACTCTCTCTTTAAGTCTTTTGATTTGGAAAAAAGGAATCTCAGGTTGGCCTTCCTGTTGCATGCTGGCTGTGGTTCTCCTCAGGGCTAGCTGTTCTGATTGTCTTGCTACAGAAGAGCGGGATATAAATAAAAGTTTTATTATTTATTTATTTATTTATTTTTATTTAGGTGTCCCGCCAAAGGGAAGCTGTGGAGGAGATTTAGGGGAAAGACCATCTTCCTCCAATGCTCCCACACACAATTGCTCCCTCCCCTGTTTGCAGCTCTCTAGAAGATAACAAGACATCTCTCTCTGGCTTTTCTTCGCTAACGAAGATTCAGGAAGGACTCATCCCACGTTTACTACAAACGCGTTGATGACTAAAAAGGTCGATCCAAGATAAACAAGTCCGGTTACAGAAAGAACAGCAGAAAGTCTGCTTGGGTGATGTTTCCAAGTTGTGGTTCTTTTTTCATTGTCATTTCTCTTCAAGACTCGTTCAGCGTGAGTTCTCGAAAGAGGCTGCAGCATTGTGGATAGTGCATTGTCTCCATGCCTCCCGATGTGAGGCCAGGGCAGACCATTGTTGGTGATCAATTTGGCCAGGCTTGAGATGTTGTTTAAAGAAGACCTTGTATCTCTTCTTTGGGGTGCCCCTCTTACACTGACCTGTGGCAAGTTCACCGTAGAGTACTATTTTGGGGAGGTGGTGGTCCTCCATCCTAGAAATGTGAACTGCCCAGCGCAGCTGCGTTTTCAGTAGCATGGCCTCAATACTGGTGATCTCTTCTTGCTCCAGGACAGCAACATTCAGACTCTTTTGTGAAGCCTTCTGAATGCACTATATACCTTTGCTAATCTGTGATCTATCTCTTTGTCGATCTTGGCATCTGAGGAGATGATACTTCCCAGGTAGGTGAACTGCTGAACAGACTTAAGTACAGATTTGCCTATGGTGACGTTGTTGATGTAAACAAGCAGAAGTACACAGTTCAAGCAATCTCCGATGCCTTCAAAATTACCGGGAACCCTGAAGCTTCAGCTTTATCAGGAATCCTCCTCCCAGTTGATGAAACAAACTGGAGCCAAAACTCTCTCCTCAGAGGTTTTATTCTTAAGTTGCTGTATTTACAAATATACATATACGCTCGACAAATCTCTCCAGCCAGCCACTCACTACTCCACCCAACCTCTTCTGGTGATTCTTCTTCCTTGTGTCACCTACAATGTTCTCCCCTCAGTCACGAAGACTCTCATTGTTTACATTAGGACTATGTGCAAGCAAGCACATACTGACCTTGAGCAGTGTCTGTTTTCCAGCCTTCAGCTACAGTCAACTCCAGCCACAATTCCTGTTTTTACATTTTGTGCACATCTGTACATTTCATACTCAGGCCTCAAAGCCTAACAGATGTGGGGGTGATAGTGCTCTTCCAGTGGTGCAGGCTGGTAGAGAACATCAGGCTGACTTCCATCCCAAACAGCTCTGCAGCCGTTGCCAAGCAGGATGTTAGGTGCTGGAGAGCTGCTTCTGTATGGGCAACAAGGGCAGCATCGTCAGCGAAAAGCAGCTCATGGACTAGATAGTTTAGAGTCTTTGTGTGAGCCTTCAGACGGCTTAAGTTAAACAAGCTACCATATATACGGTAACGTATATAGATGCCGTCTTCTTCTTCAAGATCTGCTGTAGCCCTTTGGAGCATCATGCTGAAAAAGATTGTAAATAGAATTGGAGCGAGAACACAGCCTTGTTTCACACCATTAGTTATTAGAAAGGGCTGTGAGAGAGCATCGCCATATCTGACTTGTCCTTGCTGGCCCTCATGTAGCAAGATAATCATTTTGAGGAATTTGGGGGGACATCCTAGTCGTTCCAGGATCTGCCACAGACCTTTTCTACTCACAGTGTCAAAGGCTTTGGTAAGATCGACAAATGTTACATAGAATCCTTTGTTTTGCTCTCTACATTTCTCTTGCAATTGTCTAAGAGCAAATGCCATATCTGTACTGCTCCTATTAGCTCTGAAGCCACACTGGCTTTCAGGGAGAAGTTCTTCTGCAATAGCAGAAACTAATCTGTTCAGGAGTATCCTTGCAAGAATTTTTCCAGCAATGGAGAGTAGTGTTATACCTCGATAGTTTGAGCAATCAGATTTCGCTCCTTTTTTCTTATACAGGGTGATGATAACTACATCTTGGAGATCTGATGGCAGTTCACCTTTTTCCCAACAACTCACAAGGAACTCGTGGAATTTGGCATGGAGTACATGACCTCTGTGTTTCCAAGCTTCAGGTGGGATTCCAACAATCCCAGCTGCCTTGCCGTTTTTCATCTGCTATATGGCCTTAATGGTTTTTCCAAAGTGGGAGCCACGTCCAGTTCATTTTTCATCAGATGATGATGATGATGATGATGATGATGATGATGATAATAATAATAATAATAATAATAATATTTATTTGTATTTCCCACCTCTCCCCATGGATCTAGGTGGGATTCCAACAAATCAAAACATTAACAAAGTTAAAGTCAAAGTCAAGTCAAATTAAAACATTAACAAAATCATTATATAGTATACAATAACAGTAAAATGAATCTATTGGGCTAACATAGTTACCATTCTAGTCCTAATCTATATATCCCTCCCAGGAATACCCCACCCTCACTACAAGGTCCCGCCCCTCCCAATCCTTTGTGGGGGGGTGATGTTTCCTCTGGTGCTGGCGCAGGTTCCAACAGTCAAAAATGGTAAAAAAAATCAAGATACAATGTGCAACACATCAATACATACAACAATATATATTATTAAATCTAAAAATGAACTGCATTAATTCAGTCCTAGCTGCAGATTGTTATACTATCTATATAATTTCCTTACAGGGTGGGGAAGATGTTCCGGCTCTGGCACAGTTGGGGGGGGGGGAAGTCCAGCAGGCCTGCATTATGGAGCTCCGCTCCCTCCGATGCTCCACCCCTCCTTAGTCCTCCACTGGGCGAGAGAGTCCTCCGCTGGAATATTATGATCTTACCTTTCACCACATATATATAGATGTGTGTGTAAAAATACAATACTTACTTTGATCAGTGGATAAGTCGATTCAGGTTTTTCGGGTCAATTTTTAACCTAAATTAGTATACTGTATAAAGTAGTTTACTGTGATATAGGGTAAGAGTGAACAAATTGTGGCCCTGGGCCTCCCAAGGATGTCTTTATGGCTCTTGACCCCTCCAGAATCCCCAGACCAAAGTTTTTTGGGCAAGAAAAAGACATATTGCTACTCCCAGAAGGCTCTAGTTACAATATTTTAAATATGTATATTATTTAAAAAGCAGTTTCAAGGCTTCCCTGTACTGTTTTACATTGTAAAATTATCTGTTTTTGAGAGAACAGGATCAAAATTCAAAATGACCTGAATAGACTAGAAAGCTGGGCCAATGCTAACAAGATGAAATTCAACACAGAGAAATGTAAGGTTCTGCACTTAGGGCTGAAAAATGAAATGCACATATATAAAATGGGGGACACCTGGTTGAATGAGACCACGTGTGAAAGGGATCTAGGAGTCCAAGTAGACCATAAGCTGAACATGAGTCAACAGTGCGATGCGGCAGCAAAAAAGGCCAATGCAATTTTAGGCTGCATCAATAGAAGTATAGTGTCTAGATCTAGTGTCTAGATCAAGGGAAGTAATAGTGCCAATCTACTCTGCCTTGGTCAGGCCCCACCTGGAATATTGTATCCAGTTTTGGGCACCACAATTCAAAAAGGATGTGGAGAAACTGGAGCGTGTCCAGAGGAGGGCAACTAAGATGGTGAAGGGTCTGGAAACCATGCCCTATGAGGCATGCCTTAGGGAACTGGGGATGTTTAGCCTGGAGAAGAGAAGGTTAAGAGGTGATATGATAGCCCTGTTTAAATATTTGAAGGGATGTCATATTGAGGAGGGAGCAAGCTTGTTTTCTGCTGCTGCAGAGACTAGAACACGGAACAATGGATGGAAGCTGCAGGAAAAGAGATTCCACCTCAACATTAGGAGGAACTTCCTGACAGTAAGGGCTGTTCGACAGTGGAACACACTACCTCGGAGTGTGGTGGAGTCTCATTCCTTAGAGGTCTTTAAGCAGAGGCTGGATGGCCATCTGTCGGGGATGCTTTGCATGGCAGGGGGTTGGACTGGATGGCCCTTGTGGTCTCTTCCAACTCTATGATTCTATTATTCAAAACCAAAAGACATATCAAATTTCATATGGGCCTGGAAAGAACTTGGATCAAGTGGACGATTCTCACAGAAGTGAAAGAGAATGGAAGATACATGCTTCCAGATCTAAAGCTATATTGTTATGCTAGTGCATTAACCTGGATACCCAATTGAAAGAATGAAATGAAAGAATACTGAAGCTGGAAGATGTCATTCTAAGGTTTGATTGGAATGGTTCTGTGTGGTATGGCAAAGAAAAAGCATATAAAGAATTCTAGGACCAGTTTATAATAATAATAATAATAATAATAATAATAATAATAATAAATTTTATTTGTATACCGCCCTTCCTGCGATCAGGGCGGTGCACAGCATAAAAACAAACAATATAAAACAATACAAGTTATTAAAACATTAAAACAATGTTAAAACAATGTAACAATTACAATAGTAGTGTGTCAGGGCACGAAACCAATATGGGGGGAATCGCATGTGGGTATGCATGGTCAAACAAGTATGTTTTTAAACCCCTTTTAAATGCACTGAGGGAGGCGGCCAGACGAAGCTCGGTGGGGAGGGAGTTCCAGAGGCTAGGGGCCGAGATGGAAAATGCTCTCTTTGAAGTTGTTGATAATCTAGCCTCTGGAACTCTAAGTAGCTGTTGCCCCGTGGATCTAAGTGTGCGGGGCGGATTGTGTGGGGAGAGGAGGTCCATTAGGTACTCTGGGCCCAGGCCATTTAGGGCTTTATAGGTAACGACCAGCACTTTGTACTGAGCCCGGAAGCGAATAGGCAGCCAATGAAGGTCTTTCAATATAGGTGTTATATGGGCGGTCCTGGGAGCACCAGTGACCACCCGAGCTGCCATATTTTGCACTAATTGTAGCTTCCGAGTGTGATACAAAGGCTGCCCCATGTAGAGCGCATTACAGAAATCCAACCGAGAGGTTACGAGAGCGTGTACTACTGTTTCAAGGTCCCTCCGGTCCAGGTAGGGATGCAGTTGGCGTATCAGCTGAAGCTGAAAGCAGGTGCTCCTGACTGTCGCATCCACCTGAGAAGTAAGATGGAGCGACGAGTCAAGGAGCACCCCCAGACTGTGTACAGTGTCCTTCACAGGGAGCGTGACCCCGTTCAGGACAGGTGGAACCACCTCCATCCCTGGGCCGGGAGAACCTATCACGAGTACTTCCGTTTTCTCTGGATTCAGGCTGAGTCTATTTTCCCTCATCCAGTCCATTACCGATTCCAAACAGGCCACAAGAGGAGCGAAGCCATCCCTGGTCACTGCATCAGTCAGAGGCATAGAGAAGACTATTTGGGTGTCATCAGCGTACTGATAACCCCGCGCCCCATGCCTCCAGATGATCTCTCCCAGCGGTTTCATGTAGATGTTATAGAGCATGGGGGACAGAATGGCTCCTTGAGGGACCCCAGAGGTGAGGGCCCTCTTATCGGAGCACACGTCCCCCAGCTGCACCATCTGGAACCTCCCGGAGAGGTAGGACCGGAACCACTGGAGCACAGTGCCCCCGATTCCCACCTCTACCAGGCGCTCCAGAAGGATACCATGGTCGATGGTATCGAAAGCCGCTGAGATGTCCAAGAGCACCAACAGGGACACGCTACCCCTGTCGATGCCCAGACGGAGATTATCGACCAGGGCGACCATGGCAGTCTCAACCCCGTAACCCGCACGAAAACCGGTTTGAAATGGATCTAGAAAATCCGTTTCATCCAAGATCGATTGAAGTTGGAGTGCAACCGCCCTCTCGATCGCCTTCCCCAAAAATGGCAGCAGCGAAACTGGCCGATAATTATTATAAACCAGGGGGTCGAGGGAGGGCTTTTTCAATATAGGTTTTATAGTGGCCAATTTAAGATCTTCAGGGAACTGCCCTTCCCTGAAGGATGAATTAATGATCCGGTGTAACAATGAAGTTACAACCGATCCCCCCTGTGCCACTAGCCACGAGGGACAGGGATCGAGAGAGCAGGTTGTCTTCCTAAGACTTCTAAGGATCTTGTCCACATCCTCGGTACTGACAGACTCAAACTGATCCAGTACAACTGAGTCCACGGAAGCTCTCGACACCTCTGTTCTGGTTTCTGTTTCAACCCTGGCGTCCAGACCTTCGTTTATCCGAGAGATTTTATCCGCAAAGAGCACTACAGAAAATTGAAGGGGGGGGGCTACAGGAAAATACCCCTCTGAATATCACCGGAAGAGGCCTTGTTTGGGAGATGGCAAGAAGCAGATAGAACATGGATTAGATATAAAGATGTATTACAATTACAAAATTAAGATTAGAGAGGAATTAGAGAGGAATCTAATTTCAAAAGAGAAGAAAAAAGAAATAAAGTATTGCTAAATAAAGAAAAACATAAAATTGAAAAGTATTACAAATACTTATTAGGACAAAATAATAAAAGAGTAAATGATCATTAAAGAGGCTATGATAAAATGGACCCAGAGTATCAGACATGAAATAGAACTAGAAGGCTGGGAAAATCACACAAATTCTCACTATGTTTAGACATACAAGAAAATTAAATAAAGATATTTCATTATTGGTACCTCACACCTAACAAGCTTGATAGGATGTACAAAATCATTTAAAATATCAGGGGGGAAATGGGATCTTATTCCATATGTGGTGAAAATGCCCCAAAGCCCAAGAGTGCTGGAAAGAAGTTTGTAAGCATATGATAAAGATCTTTGGAAATGTCTTCCCATCGTATCCATTACTCTTTTTACTAATTGTGCCCAAAACGATAGAAAAATATTTTGATTCACAGCTGACATATATTCTATGGTACAGCCACATACTGCTGAGTCAGGAGCACATGGCATGAGGCAAAGTTGTTGCAAGGTTGTATCATGTTGTGTGGTACAGAATGATGACTCAGAGCCAACACTCTATATAAGTGGACCAAGACTGTGGGTAGTTGTGAGTTAATCTGGAGTTCTGGTTTGGAGTAAGAGTAGTTGACTGGAATTGTTGGAGAATCTGTGTGTGTGAATACTGAATTATATTGTATACATTGCAACTGAAGATAAAAGCCTCCAGAACTTTGGATGAAACAGCTATGCCTGTAAGTCATTTTCTTGTGAGTGTGAAAAGTGGTCAGTGCACTGCCAATGCCAATAGCTAGGTGTTTTTGTTTTCTGAACTCTGCTGTCTTACTGTTTTGGCTGCATCTGGGTGACTTGTCCCCAGACTGCGCTGGGAGTTGTCTTTGCCTTTGCCAACATGCTGGAAAAAAATGTTTGAAAGGGAATATTGGAGAGTGATGTTATACATGATAGCTGCAGCAAGAATTCAGTATGTACAAAAATGAAAACCTAAATATTTACTGACAATTGAAGAGTCGGTTTTGAAATTGGCTGATAAAATCTCTTGGTCTCTTGTATGAAAGACAAATCTTTGAAAAATGTTGAGGGTGAATGGAATCTAGGCCTGGTACAGACTACAACAAAGTGGTGGCCTAGGGCTTGGGAGAGTGCAGCATCCACACACTCCCGAACCCTATTATGGACTGTGGGCACCATCATGGCATGGCCCCATCCACATGGGGGTTGCCATGATGACACACACATGGCACAGCATCTAAACATCACTACACCACGTGTGTGTCATTGTTGTGCACCATGGCACCCACCGTGCAGACTAAAAAGAACCCGCTTTCAGTGGGTTCTTTTTAGTCCTGACAGAGGCCATGCCATTTGGTTGCTGCATTCTCTGTCAGAAGTAAAAACAGGCAGTTCCCGCCCGCCCTTTCGGGGTGGTCTGTTGAGCCCCCTAGTTAGGAATTAACTAGAAAAGCAAATGGCCAAGTTTGTGGAATATCAAATGAAATGGTAAAATGTCCAAAGCTGGCCATATATATAGAAATATAGGATTATGTTAAAGGAGAGAGAAAAGAAATAACAATAGAAAGAATAATGAAGTCAGTGATGTGTTTATTCAGTTCTAGAGATCAATAAAATTAATTAGAAACTCAATAAGATTAAATGAGAAATATATGGTAAATTTAGATAAATTAGATGGAATTGATTAACAAAGGTACATTTCCTCTCCCATCATGCAACATTTGTTATTGATCTGTGGAAATCAGTAGGTTTTTATATGCATATATATTGGTTGTTTTAATAAAGAAAGACTTTTTAAACAAAAGATGCAGTCAAAACAAATGCAGAAATGAAAATTTTACCCAAAAAGTTACAAAAAGTGAAAAATCATTTTTTTAAAAAAATGGGCAAAATGTCTTTTAGTTTGGCCCAGTGGAGAGATGTCTTTGAATCTTTTGTTGTTGTTTACAAGAATGAAATAAATATAGATTCAATAGCATTATTTTAACTCAAATTAACATTTATTTTCTGGGAATAGTCAGTCTGCTCTGTCAGCCTAATATTAAAGTTTTTTTTCCTCAACTATTTCTTTCAGCTGTTCCCATGCACCGGCATCTGTAAATACCCATCATTCCTCCATTTTACCTGAAGAAACTAGCAGCAATACCAACAAGGGTAGGACTGTGAGACTGTCAAGGTTCTTCATGGTAAAATAACTGCTGAAAACTCTGTGTTAAAAAGTTTAACACATGCACCAATGGAAGAGCCCTTGAATGCACCTTTCTTATCAAACTTACCTGTGATGAGAAATTACAATCAGATGAAGTCCTTAAGGAAGCTCATTAACGAGAAGAAAACACTTAACTGAGAATAAATTCTATTGAAACTAATTATGCTTGTTTGTAAGTAGACAGAACTTTTGCTTTCTGGTGCATCTACACTGTAGAAATAATTCAATTTAACACCACTCTAAGTGCTGTTGTTTTATGCTATGGAATCATGGGATATGTAGTTTTACAAGGTCTTTAGTCTTCTCTTCCAAAGAGTGCTGGTGCTTCAGAAAACTAAAAATCCCAGGATTCTATAAGATGAAACCATGGCAGTTCAAAGTGATGTCAAAGAGCATTATTTTTACTGTACACCCTTGAAGTTCATTGCATGTCTGTGCCATGCAAAATTCCAGGCTAATTAAACCAGCCCTTTCCC
Source organism: Urosaurus nigricauda (assembly GCA_034509955.1). Taxonomy (NCBI): domain Eukaryota; kingdom Metazoa; phylum Chordata; class Lepidosauria; order Squamata; family Phrynosomatidae; genus Urosaurus; species Urosaurus nigricauda. Next base: position 371,698,628 of record JAOEGL010000001.1, on the reverse strand, counting down.
ATAGTTTTGAATCAAGTGGAGAATTTTAAGGCATTCCAGCAGGAGGAATAGTAGTAGTAGTACCAGCACTACTCCAATACCATTTGCTGGCAAACCATCAAGTTTCCTTTTCTCCTTAAATTTTAAGGCAATTGTGCTAAGAATCCATTTGAAAAATTAAGTATTTTGCTCTGAAGAGGGTGGCCTGCAGCTGCCTCTGTTTTCACCAGATTGGAGCCACAGCCCCAATCAGGCCTTTCCACAGTGCAAAAAGGAGCTGCAAAAATGGCTCCTTTTTGAGCCCTGGAAAGAGTGACATAGCTGCCAGTGCCGCAGCTCTATAGCACTCCTTTTGCACAGTGTCACACCAGCCTGGGGATGGAGCTGGTGTGTTTGTCATGTGGATGCCACACCCCAACTCCATCCCCAGGCTAGACTTTCCCACCAGTCTGCACAGCCCCTAAGTCACCCTGTCCTCAACAATCCAGCTGTGGCTTTTCTCATTGAATAGGGAATGTGTTCTTCCTCTTTTCCCATTGTCCTCAACATAACCAAGCATTATAGTCTCTTTTTTAGTAAGTCCTTTCCTCTCATGATAAATCCAAAACACATCAACCTCAGTTTAGTTATCAGTGGCCCAAATAGACAGGCACTAAGGGGTGCCATCGTCATGTGCTAGGGTTGCCTTGGAGGAGAGCCTATACATGCCCTGCAACCCTAGCACATGTCAAGGGTGTCATAGCTGCACATTGCCGTATAGATGGCATACGCAGCGACTACATTGCAGCTGCACAGCTTCCATATGGTGCTGCACAGCTGTAACATTGTAGAGGCGCTCTATTTTTTTATTATTTTTTTTTTTGCATCGCAATTGTAACGCAAAAAGAACCCGTTTTTTTAGGCTCCTTTTTTAGTCCGTACTTTTGCTGCTCTGTCTGGCTGCTGTATGATCAATCTTTATTGAATAAGTCTACAGACCATTTCAAATAAAACATAGAAGTAAAACATTATAAAATGTTAAAATACGGGGATAATAAAATGATAAAATACAAGCAGATAAAAGTAAATGGTAAGAAAAAAGAAAAAAGTTATATACAAATATGTATGACCATACATGTACATAAAACATATCATACCTTAGAGCAAGTTATTTACACATAAAATTAATAAACAATTAATACAACACTCTAATTATGGGCATTAAGTTCCTCAGACCTTCGTTTAGAAGCTGCATTTATTGCAAACAAGGCAACCCTGATAGTAATGAAGGGCTCAACACCCTGCAATAATATAGACACTTTACTTTTGTCATCCCTCGTCCTTAATTTTTTAAGAATGGGAGTCAAATATTTCTCTCTAATATGATTGTATATTTGACAACAAGTAGTGTACCAAATGTCAATATTTGAAGTTCTACAAATACAAAACCTTTCTGAAAAGGGGATACCCTCTTATCTACCCTGAAGCACCCTTGTTTCCATTTGTTCAAAGCGAAGATTGGCAAACGCTTTCCTATGTTCTCTTTTCATGAGAAAAAACAAATATTTCTCTTCTTGGAATAAAATTTTATCCCTTGATAACTATTTCAGAGATTTTGCTGAAGCCAAAGCCGCTAGATCTAATTGAGCTCTGATGTCAAACACTCTTTGTTTAAATATATTGGTAGCATTTGGATTGGATTTTCTAAAAGTCATTACACTGAAACCTAAACTAGCGAGCCTTTTTGAGAAAATAGAATACCAAGAATTTAAAGAAAAATTATTTTCCTGTTTGATTAAACATAACTTGGGTAATCTATTATTGCTCATTTGAGATAATTTTATCCAATAATTGAATATCCGTAAAAAAACAGAGGTCAGAGCAGCCATGCCAAATTCCACCCTAACTGTGCATGCTGGAGTACTTCTCGACACACCTAGTACAGATCTTAAGAAATTATTCTGGATTTTTTCAATTTTCATATTTATGTTAATTCCCCAAATTTCTGCCCCATACAACAGGATTGGTAGCACTTTAGCCTTATACACCTTTACGACAGGATGAAGTGTACTGGGATATTTAGAATTTAACAGCCTTTTTAAAGCATGACTACTTACTAATGCTTTCAGTTCATTTTTCTTTAGCTGGGGAGCCCATGAACCTCTGGATGCAAATGTTATGCCCAAATAATTGTAGACTTTGACTTGATCAAGTTCTTTTCCATCTATGTGCCATTTATGAATTTTCCTTTTTTTTACCAAAAATGATAACTTTGGACTTGCTGTTGTTAATTACCAAATCATTGAGATGACAATAAGTACTAAATTTACTCAATAGTCTACACATGCCTATCTCCATATGAGATAATAAAATCATATCATCAGCATATAGAAGTATGTTAACAGTTCTTTCCAATATCTTGAGCATATGAAAATTTGTTCTGCACAACTCAGTAACAATATCGTTTATGAAAAAATTAAAAAGGAAAGGGGCTGGGACTGGGCTGCTTGAAGACCGGTATTTGTTTGCTCTTCCCTGCTTCAACACCTGCCTCAGGGAAGATATAAGTCTGGCTGCTGTAGCAAAGGTATGGACTAAAAAGAGATAGTGGCAAACTACAGTTTTTTGGAGGTCTGTAAAGCCTCTTTGTTTCCAGGGGAATTTTAGCTTGATTTGTTCTAGAACACACCCATCACTCTTAGACTGCTACTGCAGAATATTATAATTAAATCACAATCTGCAGTTACTAGAGGACAAGGAAGCCTCTTCCTTTGTTTTCCTTCCAAGTTCTTCCTTAGGCTTTTAAATCATACTCTTGCTGTTCCTCAACTATTTATAATCATCTGAGGAAATGTCCACCTTCGCTATCTTTATGGATGGCTACCTCATATCAGAACCAGGGAAAATGTTGCCCACCTGAAATGTCTCATAGGGGCTTTCCAGACTGCTCAAAAGAGGCAGTCCGTACTCTCCCCAAGAAGCGGCGGGATGGGGCCTCCACGGCCCCATCCCGCCACCTCTAGTGGCCGTGGGGTACAGCAGGGGCCCTGGGTGCCTGCTACACCCCGCTTCCCTTGACGGGGCTGAAGGGAGAAAGGCGCCGCCACCACAGCCCCTTTCTCCCAGGGTCTTTGCCATGGTTGTTTAAAGGCCATGACAAAGACCCAGAAGCAAAAAGGAGCTCGGTTTACGAGCTCCTTTTTGCGCCACAGGAAGGGTGCACTTAGTGCCCTCCCACAGCACAAAGCTGTCATGGTGCACACAGCATGTCTAAATGCTGTGCATGTCATGATGACATCATGGTGTGCCCGTATGGACGCCACCATTTTTAAATGGTGGCGCCCATACTTGGTAGGGCTGGGGAGGATCTAAATGCTGCGCCCTCCCCAGCCCTACTCGTGGCCTTTTGAGGCCTAATTGCGCCTTTAAATGCCCGTCTAGATCAGGCCATAGTTCTTAACCATAAAATACCTGTCTCGTCATAATCACTTTTAACAATAAAGTACATAGAGATCAAAGTTCCAGCCAGGTTAGTCATCCTGCCTTAATCCTATAGGAATTTAAATCAGTTCCCATACCAGTATTTTCAAACCACTCTCAGAACTTCTTCTGAAATGTTTTTTTTTTCCTTTTAACTCCTTCTATTGTTTTGTTCTTCAGTTTTCTATTCACCCTATATCCCTGTTTACTACTTTTTTATTTTAAAATTTACTTCAGCATTCTCCTGTGTTTTGTTTTTCCATTCTTTCTACTGTGAATTTCAAGCTTTCAGTACCAGTCCTTATAAAGCCAGAAACTGCTAGTTTGAGGAAGAGCAGTGCGGGGGAAATACTCAACCTTTTAAACAGAAATGATGCTGAGAACAACCACCTCATTAAATCTGAGCCTGCATGACACGTAGGACATTATAAAAGATTATTCTAAAAAGCAGAATTTTATCAAAATAAAAATATTTTTGGCCAGAACTTATAACATGATGTCATGTCTATCTTACTACTGACTTGAAGTCTTGTTACTGTGGCACACCTTTTCATCGATGGGCAAAACCCCTTTATAAGCTCTTCACTGCTGTTCCATTTCTGCCTTGGTATGGTAGACCCCAACACTGCAGTCCTGCTTCTCAAGCAATCATTGGGTGTGAGCGGGTGTGATTCTGCTCCTCACTTTCTTGCAGTGATCGCAGCAGTCAGTACATTCCGAAAGCCAGCTGCTGTGTGCACATTCAAACAGTAGTTGGCTTCAGAAGGTGGTTTACTGCCATGACAACTTGTGCCCCCACTTCCTTCCAGTGTGTGGGCTGCTGTGTGAATGTGCAAAACAGCAGCCATGCACTTTGGGAGGGGGAGGGTTAGGAGGCCCCAAATTGTCAATACCTTCCCAAAGCTGGCTGCTGTGTGCACATTCACATAGGATGTTATCACACAGGAGGAATTTCTCTCAATTTCAAAAGAAATGAAAATGGAGACAGTTTGGAATTGAGTGAATTCGCTAGTTCAGCGAATTTACATGATTGTGTATTGACACTGCATCGCCTTTGGAACTGCCCGAAACTGCTTCCCATTGCTCAAAATGCATGTGATAGTTTCTATCGTGAAACCCCATGATTGCATTTGGAAGGACTTCTCATTGCCAAAAATGTGTGTGATCAGCTTTCACGCAATAACACGAAACCCCACAATTGGGTTCAGATTGCCATTGGATTATACTTCCAATTCTCGTCATGTGATAAACTCCATAGCAGCTGGCTTTGGGAGTTGGTTGTCTCCCGTGACCACATTTCCTCCTTTCCTCCCTGAAGGTGGTGTTTGGCAGTGCAGTAAACAGGATCATGGGGGCATGGATTGCCAAAATGCTAGTCAGGGAAAGTTTGAAAATAAATTATGCCAAACTAGTATATTTCCTCTCTTAAACTAGCAAGTGGAAGGACAGCAGGCTGGTGTGACAAGGTGCAACCTTTCAAGGAAGAAAGAAAATGATGCTGATTTTCATGTAATATATGCAGTGTCACATATGAGATGTAATATGGAATTCAGCAGTTCCAGTGTTCCACTAATCTCTTGTCAGCTCTGGGTCTAACTTTGCAATAAATGCTGCAGATAGTCCAGCAGCAACTTCCAAGATATCTCCTTTTTCTATTCTTCATCTAAAGTGCAGATTCTCCTCTGGACCTAATCCTTTCACCAATGTCTGTATTTTTCCCCCTAGATGCTTTTCCATCACTTTGCTCAAGCTTCTGTCTCTCTTCAACCCAAAGCCTTTGTTGCCCAACATCATTCTTCCTTTGCATCCAGCACCAGTTCCACTGGACAACTCAGTGTTTAATTACTATTTTCTTGGGTTTAGTTGTCAAGTTGACAACATATGGTGGTTCTATTATCCCATAGATAATGAGACCTAAAGATCCACAGTCAACAACTGTTCTACTCACACCTTCCAAACTCGGAGATGGTTTCCTTGTTTGAGTCCATCTACCTATAATTTGGACTCCCTCTTTTCCTACTGCCTTCCACTTCATCAGGCATTATTGTCTTTTCCAATGGGTCACCAAAACATCTAGTGAGAATTTGCTTTTAGCAAGAATTCAGGCTTGATTTGCTCTAAGACTCATTCATTTGCTGGATTACTCTTAGTAATTGGTAAAACACTCTTTTAAACTAGTCATTTTGGGTTTGTTGTACACTACCCTGATGTCTTTAGATAGCAGCCGGGATATAAATATTTTAATCAAACAAACAAACAAAAAAACCAAACAGCTTCATTTATATATAGCTTCATACTACCTAAGGAGTGTCTAAGTGGTTCACAACTGTAAGCTACTTGCCCCCAACAATCTGGGTACTCATTTTAGTGACCTCAGAAGGATGCAAGCCTGAGTCAAGCTTTTGAGCCCTTTTGCTGGTCTTGAACTCACAACCTTATGGTTTTGAGTGAGTGGCTGCAGTACAGGCATTTAACCAATGCACCACCAGGGCTTAAGCATATAACCCCAGGGAATTCCTATCAATTGTCTTATTGAGCAGCTCATATAGATAGGGAAAGAAATATAGCAAAAAAGACAGTGGTTGTACTTCCTATATTTATTTCACAGTTTTAGCTTTGAGAAAGATTCTTGAAAGCACAACTGTAGTTTTCATTACTGCCTTTCTTCTTTCACAGATGAATGTCAGGAGAAGACACGGCTGTTATTTCAATCAAATCTCCTTGGTCTGAAATGGAAAATATGAAAACTGTTTGTGCTCATAGGCAGTGCTGAGGAGGCAAAGAAGCTCTTGCACCATTGAGGGGAAGGCCCCAGAGGATCGATGAAAACTGAAAACATAGGCTGGAATCATTAGAAAAGACAATGACATTGGAAAAGACAATAATGCCAGGAAAGGTAGAAGGTAACAGGAAGAAAGGAAAGATGCACATCAGATTGATGTACTCATTCAGATAGGACATGGATGTGAGGGGCTGTGCCGACCACCCCAAAGGGTCCTGCCGCAGCAACCAAACTGCTCGACACTGCTGCACAGCAAGGAAGGAGTGCTTCTGACCACTCCTTCTTTTCTGCATCGGATTGGGGCTAGAGAAACCCCACCGGCAGCCTCTGTGGCCCCAATCCAGCTTTGTCCAGCCCAAAGTGAAGCAGCAAATTGCCGCTTTTGTTTGGGCTGGAAAGGGGGTGTCTGTGGGATTTCATGCCCCCAGAGATCCCGGGAGCCATGAGGAGAAAGGGCCGGCCCCTTTCTCCTCAGGATCGTTCCCATGGCCACAGAGGCTGCCAGTGAGGCTTCCCTAGCCCCAATCCGGTGCAGAAAAGAAGGAGCGGTCAGAAGCACTCCTTCCTTGCTGTGCAGCAGTGTTGCGCAGTTTGGGTTGCTGCGGCAACACTGTGCAGCAAAGAGGGGTAGATGCATGCTGCCCCTGACAGGGCAGTCTGTACAGAAGTTCCTTCTAGGGAGATCTTCCCAAGGAGCTCCAAAATGGAGCTCCCCAAGGCCTCCCTGGAGCTCCCCAAGGGAGATCTCCCCAAGGAGTTCAGAAAGGGGCTCCCCAAGGTCTCCTTGGAGCTCCATTTCGAAGCTCCTTCTGGGGAGATCTCCTTTGGGGAGCTTCAACACGGAGCTCCAGGGAAGCCATGGGGAGCCCCTTTCTGAGCTCCTTGGGGAGATCTCCCATTCCTTATAAATGTGTTATGTGGATTGATCAAGTATTTTCTATTTTGTTTTGACTATATTTGAGCTTTTCACTGTATTTGATCCTCCTACAATTTCTTTACTGATTTTTTAAATGACATTGAACAAACACACTTGGGAAGAGTTCTTTTCTTAGCTTATTTTCTTCCTCCAACCACTCTCCTATTCTCTCTCTCTCTCTTATTTTAGTTCTATAAGGGAAAGGTTCTTCTAAGAATAGGTAGATTACATAAGTTTTGAAAGTATTCCTTTATGAAGTGATATTGTAGGATTCAATATGTCAGAGGGGGTAAGGAGGAAAAAGCAAGGAAAAACCAGTTCACTTACACTTTAACACACAATTAATCAAGTATTTTGTTTACAGCTATTTCCCCTATTTAATTGCCCATAGTTACCTTTTAAATCTTTCCCAAAATATCAATTTTAAATACAGGCTTCTAAAATGCAGTTGTAATATATTTAATGATAAGCTTCTATACCACAATTAACTAAACTTTATATCCCACAATTAGCCCCCCAAATCATTTCTTCATTATTATATTCAAGTTTCTAATTGAAGTTTTATACAATTAATTCAATATTTCTATATCACAATTAATATTCCTATATCCCAATTAATTCTATAACAAATTAATTCAATCACAATTAATATTCCTATATCCCAATTAATTCTATGAACAGCTAATTCAATTTATTTGCCAATATTTCTAATCAATTCTATGACCAATTAATGCAATCTTTCAGATTATTTCTGTTCTAATCAATCAATGTAAAAGAACAAGAAAAAAGAAAAAAAACCTAACTAAGCAATATTTCTATTTTCCCGAGATCTCTTCTGCAATTGTCTTATAATTTTATCTTCCAATATTTTTGAGTATTACTACAACATATAATATTACCACTGTAGTATTACTACTATACAATTAATTTCCTCCTTATATTCCCCCAATTACTTCAACTCACAATCTTTAATATAATAATAATAATAATAATAATAATAATAATAATAATTTCTAGCCCGCCCCTCTGAGCGAGCAATAGGGGGGGGGTACAAGATAAAATTAAAAACAAGACAATTAAAATATCCAACCCCATTCCCACCTCTCCCCCTTAAAAAAGAATTAAACCAATAACAAGTTAAAACATAGTGCAAATAGCGGACAGTCAACAATAACAAAGTAAAAGATTATTAAAAGTTCCTTGAGCTGTATCGGGTGATGAGTATTAGGGACTGGCCAAAGGTTTGGAGCCAGGTGACATTAAGCATTTTGGAAGAGATGCGTCTTCAAGGCTTTCTTAAAGCTATTGGGGGATGGAATGAGATGCAACTCATTCAGCAGGTCATTCCAAAGTTTGGGGGTGACCGCTGAGAAGGCCCTCTGGGGGGGTCTGTGTCAGCCTAGTCTTCATGGGCTGTAAGAGACTCCTCCCAGAGGATCGAAGCATGCGGGGGGGGGTTACGTACAGGGAGAGGTGATCCCTTAGATATGATGGACCTGAGCCATGTAGGGCTTTATAAGTTAAAACCAACACCTTGTACTGTGCCCAGAAACTGATCAGCAGCCAGTGGAGAGATTTTAGCACAGGTGTCATGTGCTGTCTCCTAGGTGTACCTGTAATAAGTCTGACTGCCATATTCTGAACCAGTTGTAGTTTCCGAGTTAAGCACAGGGATAGCCCCATGTAGAGTGCATTACAGAAGTCCAACCGTGAGGTTACCAGAGCATGTATCACAGTTTCCAGATCCCTCGTCTCCAGAAAAGGGTGCAGCTGGTGTATCAGCCGAAGCTGGTAACAGGCACTCCTGACCGTCACATTCACCTGACTAGTCATGTGAAGCGACGAGTCTAGGAGGACCCCCAGACTGCGAACACAGTCCTTAGAGGAGAGTGTGACTCCATCAAGAACTGGAGATTGTATACCCAATCCCGGTTTCGGGCCTGTGACTGTGAGTACCTCCGTTTTGCTTGGATTGAACCTCAATTTGTTTTCGCTCATCCAATCCATTACTGCCGCAAGGCAGGAGTTGAGAGAAGAGATGCCCTCTGAGGTCTGAGCAGACGATCTTGTCATCAGCGTACTGAAGACACCGAGCTCCATGCCTCCAAATGATCTCGCCAAGCCACTTCATATAGATGTTAAACAGCATTGGGGACAGGATGGTGCCCTGTGGAACGCTGCAATTAAGCTCGATCTTAGAAGAGCAACTGTCCCCGAGCCTCACCCTTTGGGATCTACTGGAGAGAAAGGACCGTAACTACCAAAACACGGTGCCACCGATCCTCAACTCTCTCAGCCAATCCAGCAGGATGGCATGATCTATAGTGTCAAAAGCAGCAGAGAGATCCAAGAGCACGAGCAGGGTCACACTATTCCTGTCAACCCTCAAGCGGAGGTCATCCATCAGAGCAACCATGGCAGTCTCAACTCCATACCCTGCCCTAAAGCCGATTTGAAATTGATCGAGATAATCGACTTCTTCCAAGACTGCTTGGAGTTGGAAGGCAACAGCTCTCTCGATAACCTTGCTAAGAAAATATAGCATGGAGACTGGTCTATAGTTGTTCCTGTCCAGGGGATCAAGGGAGGGTTTCTTCAGGAGGGGCTTTACAGCCGCCTCCTTTAGACACAATGGAACAATACCCTCCCTGAGGGATGCATTGATCACCTCCCAAAGGAAAGTTCTCAATGCGTCCCCTCCCTGGACAACCAGCCAAGATGGAGCCAGATCGAGGGAGCAAGTCGTCTTCCTAGTACTGCCAAGGAGCTTGTCCAAATCATCAGTGCTCACCAATTGAAAGTCATCCAATAAACTAGCATCAATGGAGTGACTGGACACCTCACTTGCGGGCTCTGAACAAATATTGGCGTCCAAGTCGGCTCTAATCCGAAAGACTTTGTCTGCAAAGTGAATGTTAAATGCCTCACAGCAGACTGTCGTAGGCTCTAGCAGGAGTACCCTGCGTCAGCTCCCCCACCACCTTAAACAGCTCTGCCGGGTGGGACTCTGCAGACGCAATGTGTGCAGAGCAGCGAGATCTCTGCACTGCACGCAAAGCCTCACCATAGCTGCAAAGATGCAGTCTGTAGCGAAGTCTGTCAGATGTGAGTCGAGTCTTTCACCACTCACACTCTAGTCGTTGTCCAGTCCACTTCATTTTCCTGAGGTCTTCCGTATACCAGGGTTTCTGGTTGGGAGTGGGCTGGAAAGGATGCTCAGGAGCGATTGTGTTGAGTGCTCTGGTGACATCGGTGTTCCAAGTGTCAACCAGGGTTTCAACAGAATCGCCGGCATTCCCAACCAACAAACCCTCTAGGGCTTTCTGGAAACCAATTGGTTCCATAAGCCTTCGAGGGCGGACCATTCTAATGGGTCCGCCACCCCTGGGGGGGGGAGCGGAAAGTGGCCTTCAATTCCAACTTGATCAGGAAATGATCCGTCCATGGCAGTGCGGCGGTCTTGGTTACTTCCGCCCACAGATACTCCTGCTCCGTACTAAAAACCCCGTCGAGTGTATGACCTGCACAATGGGTAGGCCCACTGACCAATTGGGAAAGGTTCATGCCTGTCATGGAATCCATGAACTCCCGAGTCGCTCCAGATAACTCAGACAAGCTGGCCTCAAGAGGAATGTTGAAATTGCCCAGAACCAAGAGTCTGGGCCACTCCAACAATAACTCCGAAACCAGCTGAGTCAACTCGGTTAGGGAGTCTGCTAGACAATGGGGGGGGGGGCGGTATACCAGCAGAATCCCCAAACAATCCATGGTCTTCATGCTTAGGTACATGCATTCGACGTGGGCTGTTTTCCGAACAAGTTCCCTGATCAAGGTCAGGCTGGTCTTGTGGACTATGGCCACACCGCCCCCTCGCCCACTTTTCCTTATCTGCTCACTGACCGTATAACCAGCTGGAAGGGCCTGCTCCCATGTAGCAGTGCTGGCGTCTCCCAGCCAAGTCTCAGTGAAGCATGCCAGGTCGGCCTGCTCATCCACCAAGAGGTCATGAATGATGTGTGTTTTCCCCTTGGCCGACCTAACATTGCAAAGGTGCACATTAAGGGATTGTGGTGTGGTTGGGATGCTCTCCACCCTATCCTGGGAAACAGAGTAAACTGAGGAAGGGATAGATATCAAACATCAATCCGTACTTCTTTTGTAACATTTCTCCACTCTGTTACCGCCATACCTTCCCTGCCCCCACACTACCTCAATGTTCGCCCCCAGGCTGTGCCCGGCTCCATTATCAAATAACTGTGAAGAAGGATCCAGTTTAAACAGCGAGCAGTAAAAAACAAAAGTGAAAAATGTGCAAGATGCAAATTGCATCCTTTAAAACAGCTCAAGAAGGGCTGAAGGGCCTAATGTGATCTATATATAGCCCAGGAGAGTCACTACTGCAGAAAGTCCTTTTTCTGAGGAGGAATGGCGGGGGCCTCCTAAGGGGCCAGATGTTGCTGCCAGAGTCCTCCTCCCGGTGCTCAGCGCGTTGCCGCCGAGGGGGAATGGCAGGAGCCTCTTAAGGGGTCAGATGTTGCTGCCAGTGTCCTCCTCCCAGTGTGCCGTGCCCAGATGGTCTGGCCTACCTCTCCCCCACCGCCCTGGAGGATGCTGGAGGACACTGGAGGATACTGGGGCCTTGGAGGGGGCCTGGAGATGGTGGTGAGACCTGTTCTCCTCCTGCCTCTGTGCAGTCTGTCCACTGGGAGAAGGGAGGCTTTTTGGGCTTTATAGGCCCAGATGGTCCGGCCTACCTCTTCCCCACCACCCTGGAGGATGCTGGAGGATGCTGGGGCCTTGGAGGGGGCCTGGAGATGGTGGTGAGGCCTGTTCTCCTCCTGCCTCTGTGCAGACTGTCCACTGGGGAAACCTTCCCTGTTCCCCTTAAGTGATTAAAAAAAGCCTGTTGTCCTTGTTGAGGTCTCAACTGCTTTTTCGTCTCCTTAGTGTTGCTTAGCATCATACATTGTCCTTATATAAGTGTCCTTTCCAGGAAATTGTGTCAATTTTCCCTTTTCTAACTTAATTTCCAGTCACCAACATTCGATCTCTTTCTCCCTTGCAATATTTTCTTGATCCAAACTTGTCTCCTAAACTTGTGGTGTGGCATTTCAATTAATTTTTACATTCCTTTGTAGTCCTCTATAGTCCTGATTTAGGTTTATTTTAACAATTTAGCAGTTTATCATACAGTTCCTTAATTTAGGGTTGGTTTAAAGTTCTCAAAATAGCAATGTTCAAATTTAGTTTTTTAAACAGATTCACTGTTATTTTAGCGTTTTTTTTTTTTTTTGTTTTATTTAACTGTTCTGCTATGCTGGTTTTCCTTTTTCCAGTGCAAACTTTTGTTTGTTCCTTCCTCCCTGTTCACTGTTCTCTGACTACATTTCATTTTCCACTTTCCCTTTTAGTCAGGTTACAGTCCTTCACTTTTCCCCTTTCAGTCCCTTGGTTTTCTAGTCAGTCTTTGAAAATCTGTGTTCTATGATTCTCCTCTGCACTTTTCCCTTCCTGCTATTTCACCCTTTCCTTTCTCCATTTCTCCTTCCCAATTCTCTCCCCTGATCTCCACTCCTTGATTTGGCTTGTCACCTCCATTTCTCTGCAGTCTCAGCAGGATCAGTCAAAATTAGCTTCCTTTTCTTTTTGTCTTAAAGATATTATTTGACCGTGGTGTTTTATGCTGTGAAAATCTCTACCACCAGCAATCAATAGGATTTGTTTTAACTGTTGCTTTTATATTCAGTTTAAAACAAACAGTGGTGGTGCTTCAGCCACTTAGGTGGCTGCTGTATCGCAAACATGGCTTGCTCTTGCCTCCCTTTTCCTTTCCATGACCCTTCTTCTCGGTTTCACTTTTCCATCTATCCTTCTCCTTCCTCCAGGGATACCCAAGGATTTGGGAAGGCTTTCTGAGCCCCTCTGCTTCCCGTTCACTTTGGGGAGACTTCTTTTGGGTTTTAAAAATCTCTTAACCGAGCTTATCCATGTGATAGGCAAACACGCCTCAGAACTGACTCGCAGAGGTGCTCCTCGTGCTGTCATTGCTACTAGAGGTCTTCAAGGTTGATTTATTTTTAATGTGTTGTAATCTTGCTTTGCTCTGTTTCTGGTGCAGGACAGACCAGCTGCTATCCAGAATGCCTGCACCAGAGCTGGGGTTTCATTGTCATCTGAACAAGACAACCTCTTTACATGGGGTGGGGAGGATGTGCTTTTTGGACCATGCAGGCAAGGTCTGTTTCACAAAATCTAGCATTTCAACTTTAAAATATATCCTTTGCGCCCATAACTGATTTTTTATGACTGATTTGTTCCCTATGAGGAACGACTTAGGGAGCTGGGGATGTTTAGCCTGGAGAAGAGAAGGTTAAGAGGTGATATGATAGCCCTGTTTAAATATTTGTAGGGATGTCATATTGAGGAGGGAGCAAGCTTGTTTTCTGCTGCTCCAGAGACTATGACCTGGAACAATGGATGCAAGCTACAGGAAAAGAGATTCCACCTCAACATTAAGAAAAACTTCCTGACAGTAAGGGATGTTCGACAGTGGAACACACTCCCTCAGAGAGTGATGGAGTCTTCTTCCTTAGAGGTCTTTAAGCAGAGGCTGGAGGCCATCTGTCAGGGATGCTTTGTTTGGGAGTTCCTGCATGGCAGGGGGTTGGACTGGATGGCCCTTGTGGTCTCTTCCAACTCTATGATTCTATGATTCTATGATTCCTGCATGGAATGGTGTTGGACTGGCTGGCCCTTGTCGTCTCTTCCAACTCTATGATTTTATGATTCTGTGAATTAGATCATGCTACTATGAAGTTGAGATATTGACCATTTCATAGTGACCAAACAGCCAATATTTAATGCCACTTTTCTCATGAAATCATCAATTATTAATTGGGGGAGGGATAATGTGAACAATTGATCTTTGGAAGGGCGGTATATAAATAAAGTTTTTATTATTATTATTATTATTATTATTATTCATAAACCTGATGAAAAAACATTATTATCTGGGACTAATATTGCTTATTGAAATTGAAAAATAATAACAGAACATTGGACATCTTGTCTAATCCAAGTCAAGATCTCCATCATTCCAACTTCAGCAAGCCCTAACTTGCATCTGATCCCATTTTCTTACATTTGCTGTTACCTTCCATATAACTGTGCTATTTATTACCTTTTTTTTCCTACTGGGAAGATATCATTTGCTGTCCCCTAATTTTTCTTTTAAAAATTCTGCATATTGACTTTTCAGACTGGAGATAGGGGCTCACCTTTTGCAACATGCCAGGTTTTTTCCACACTTTCCGAGGCGGATGTCATCACGTCTTTTACATCTAGGTCGGATGCAATAGCCTCCCCTAAAGTAACAATATTCAAATGGATCTCTGCAGAAAAAGAAAATATGTAGATAGATTCCAGGTGGACAGAGCAAGAAGTTCAAGAAGATCAGCACATAGGAACTAAAGGCAAGAACAGACAGCAGTCCCTTTTTTCATTCCATGTCATTGTGATGTGTGGTATGGTGTAGAGTGTCCACTCCAGATATCAATCTGAAATTTAAGGGAGCTGTCCAACAAACCTGAAACCTATTTCTAAAATATGTTCAGCATCTGGGGCAGCTCCTTTGACTTTTACCTGAATGCTCATAATGTAGTGATATATATGTGTGTGTGACAGAGAGTGAATATTTATGTATTTATTAGACTCAGTAGATAAAATCACCTAAAATGTTGCAACAATAAAAACAATATCATAATATAATATCGTTGCAACTTTTATTTTAGAAATCTAGGCCAGTCCCAGAGGATTTAGCTTCCTGGTCCCAACAGATTGCTTTCTTCATGTCTGACCAGACACTAAAATGATATTTGTAACGTTTTCACAAATTCACATTCAATAAATAAGAGTCTAATAAGTCATGATACTTTTGTTGAAAGTATCAAGAAAGGTATCATGACTTTTCAACATCTCCAAAACCATTTATCCTCCAGAACCCTGCTGAGGTCCTGCAGATTCATGTTCATTACCTCCCTGAATATAACTATCAGGCCTGTTGGATTCTTCCCTTTCTACTGCCTTCTACCTTTCATAGTATTAATTTCTTCTCCAATGAGTTATGCCTTCTCATAATGTGACCAACACCCTCAATTTGATCATCTTGGCCTCCAGGGTGAGTTCATATTATCAGACAATTTATCTAACAGCCATAGATGTCATATTATTTTCCACCTGGAATCTAAGGAAACATTTCCTGTTTTCCAATAACTAGTGATTTCCATTATCCATGTGATAGGCAATAACAATAACAATAGGCAATAACTATTGTTGTGATAGTATATAACTGATAACAATAAAGGTTCAGGCTAATACTTAATATCTTGTTGTAGTACTCCAGGAGTTCTCAAAGATTATTGCCTGTGGTTCCGATATTACATTTGCCAACTGTTTTAATACCCTTGGATGTAGTTCATCTGGTCCTGAAGAATTATATTCATTTAGGTTAACCAGGTATTCCTGTACTATCTCTTTACTTATTCTGTGCTAAAATTCCCCTATTCTGTCTTCTGCTCCATTATCCTTAGGTTGAGCACCCTTTGCCCTTTCTGAGAAGAGTGAAGCAAAGAAGGTTTTGAGTAATTATGCCTTTTCTCTGTCCCCTGTTAGCATTTTGCCATCTTCTGCCTGCAGTGGCCCAACCATTTCCTTCTTCTTCCTTTTGCTGCGGACATATCCAAATAAGCCCTTTTTATAGCAAGCCTGAGTTCATTCTATGCTTTAGCTTTTCTGACTTTATCCCTACATATGCTTGCTATTTGTTTGAATTCCTCTTTGGTGATTTCCCCATTTTTCCATTTCTTGTACATGTTTCGTTTAAAACTTAACTCAGCTGAAAGTTCCTTAGTCATACATCCATAGTGCTAGTGAGTTTGTTTATATGGTATAGCCTTTTGTTGGTCAATTACACCATAACTTGTTTTTCTGTAAGAATTTCCATATAAAATTTGATTGCTTGTTTATGGTGGAACCACCCACCCAACACCATGTAATTAAATGCTAGCTCACGAAGCAAAAAGAAGCCCTGAAAACGAGCTTCTTTTTGCACTGTAGAAAGGGTGTCATAACTGCTGTGGAGCAGGATTATGATGCCCTTTGTGCACAGTGCTGTTTGGGTACTGTGCATGAGGGCTGTCATCATGGCACGCCCCATGTAAATGGATGCAAGGCAAGATAGTGCCCCAGTGGAGGAAGAAGCCCTTGGAGTGTGTGACTGCTCTGTCCTTCTTCAACCCTAATATGCAGTCAGGCTGGCACAAAGTGCTGATCTGTGCTGCTCTTAGTTATCAAATGATGTAATATAAAACAATTATCCATTATAGATTGCTCTTTTCTAAAGCCAGCCTGTTCTTAAGCTAAAATAGAATTTTCATCTGCCTAGACCTCCAATTTATGCAAGAGGGGTGTTTTGCATAATTTTTGGCTGGCATATTAATCAAGCTGATTGGTCTATAGTTCCTGGGATCTTGTTGAGTTCCTTTTTTAAATATTAGGACTAATATACTTGGCTTCCAACTTTTAGATATACACACTGTTTTTTAAAAAATATGTGTGAATATCCCTGCCAATAATGATGCCCACCAATCCAGAAGTCATCATTTTATTGTCCTTCACTGTCTGAATAAAGAATTTAATCTCAGATGTTGTTACTAGTGTCCATCAAGGGAGGAAATTAGTGTCCCATCTTCACTGGAAGTTACTGGCCTTCTCACATCTTCTTTAAACATGTCTAAATAAAACTTTTCCGTCTTGAAGCTGGGATGGGGATATGAAATGTAAATTTTGTCTCTCTGATCTACACAAAAGCAAATGCCAGAATTAAGCAGGATTTGATCTTGTTTCTGCCAATTCAAGGTCAGTCCAGAAGCTTTCCTGATATTGTGCTTTCTTATTTGAAGTTAATTATTTGAAATAAATTATTTCTAATCAATGACTTCTAATCGCTAGCTGTTGGGTCAGGAATAAACTCTTCTAGAACAAGGCATCCGTCTGAAACAGTCTGAAAAACCCACAAAAACTGTATAGAGTTTCCTCAATGAAAACAAATCCAACATTGGAGGGGGGGGGGAAGGGAGGATCAAAAGCTGTCTGTATCATACACCACAGAAGTCCAAGGTCAGTAGATGTAAAGCTTGTCTAAAAGTAAATCGTAAATATAGAAGTAAAAAGAGCAGTGGTGAAGTTAATTTCAGCAGTACTAAATGTTTTAACACCAAAAGTCTAAGAGTACTCCAGAGATTCATGAAAAATTGTCTATGTGTTTGGCACCATCTTGCCTTTCTCTGGAGAAACGCAGTAGAAAGAGAGGAAGATCACATGCCAGATGGCTAGACTCAACCTGCTTCATGCCCCAAGAACACTGCAACAGGTGCAGGAAAGAGAAGGAAGGGGTCACCTCTTCAGCATTGCTAGTGTGGCCATGTAAAGGAGCTCTGTTTTGGAGCTCTTTCCTGCGCCACTGAAAGGGCGCCCTAGGCACCCTTCAGTGGCGCCATGACATCAGACGTGCACCAAGATGTCTAAACTCGGTGCCTTCCATGACATCATGGGAGTGTGCTCGTATGGACGACACCATTTTAAAATGGTGCCGTCCATATGTTTTAGGGTGGGGAGCGTGCAAATGCTGCATGCTCCCCAGGCCTAATCACGGCACAGAGATTGTCAAAAGGTGCCATCTGTATCGTGCCTTGGAGATGTCTTTTTTGCAGGATTGCAATGAGTCAAGTTTGACTCAAGGGCAGTTAGCAACAAACAATAAGCCTCCTTGAGTCCCATTACAGTGGTCCCCCGGGTTACGAAGGTAATCCATTCCGGGATTACTTTCGTAACCCAGAAGCTTTCGTTTCCCAGGGGACTGCTTTCGTGAACGGACCGTGCGGCCGATTTAAAGGGTCCTCGCGTTTTTTTTATTTCGTATCCCGGGGTTTTCGTAACCCGGGGGATTCGTAAGCCGGGGGACCACTGTATTGGAAAAAGTGGAATATAAATGAATAAAATAAGTAAATAGATAAGATTACTGTTAACTGTAGACAGGTGTAGCATTGAGCTCCGCTTTGCTACCTTGGATTCCACAAGACTACCTACATGACACAAAATTGCACAATTTGTACTATTGAATTTCAATTTCTGGGGCCCTAAGATAAGAAATTGTCTGGATAGCTTTCTGGCACTCTGCCATCTGCTTTCCCAACATCATGTGTTGTATTTAATTTAATTGTATCACATTTAATGTAATTTAATTGTATCATATTTAATTCAATTTCACATCCTTATTTGTGTTTACCCCACAACATCACTAACATTATTTACCTTTTACAACAGGCAGCACCACCAACACATGTTCCATAGAAGATATAATCTACACCACATTCAGTTATTATGCATCTAGCGCCAAAGGTTGCACACTGCTTTATTGACATATTTTTTCTCAGGTGGTCTGAAAAAGAGAAAATTAGTATCAGGCAACTATTTCATAGAATCATAGAATCACAGAGTTGGAAGAGACCACAAGGGCCATCCAGTCCAACCCCCTGTCATGCAATCAAAGCATCCTCTAATTATTATTATTATTATTATTATTATTATTATTATTAGCCTGCCCCTCTGAACAAGCAAGTCATCGGTACTCACAGGTTGGAATTCAACCAGTAAAGTAGCAGCAACGGAGTTGTTGGACACCTCATCTGTGGATTCTGATAAAAGGTTGGCATCCAAGTCGGCCCTTATCTGAGAGATTTTATCTGCAAAGTGGATGTTAAACGCGTCACCGCAGGCTGTCGTTGGGTCAAGTAGAGGGTTTGGCGCAGGAGGAACCTGCGTCAGCTCCCCCACCACCCTGAATAGCTCTGCTAGACGGGACTCTACAGACACAATGCGTGCAGAATAGAAAGATTTCTGTGTTTCATGCAAAGCCTCCCAATAGGCACTGCCTATGGCAAGTTCTGTCGGACAAGAGCCGAGTTTTCCACCACTTGTGCTCTAGTCGTCATCCAGCCCACTTCATCTCCCTGAGTTCTTCTGAGAACCAGGGTTTGGAGGTTTTCAGAGACTGGTTTTCAAGCAGAGACTGCATAGCAGGGGGTTGGACTGGATGACTCTTCCAACTGTATGATTTTATAATTCTGTTCCATGATTCATCTTTCCATCCTCAATTGATTCAGTTTGTTCAGTTTGAATGACAGCAGTTTATTTTAACCGAGAGCAGCAATTCGGTTTTGCCGGCATTTTCCTGCCTTATTGTACTGTGTATCTCCTGTGTTTTCCATGCATTTCATATTGGACTCTTTCATACAAGGCTAAATTGGAAGTATAATTTAAGGTCAATTCGAATGCAATCATGGGTTTTATGTTATTGCAAATTAACTCTTCACATGCAAATTCAGGCAAGAGGGAAGCCAATTCGAATGCAATCATGGGTTTTACTTTATTGCGAATTAAAGCTTCGCATGCAAATTCGGGCAGGAGGGGGTTAATTTCGGGTAATGGGAAGTAATTTCGAACGGAGCAGGGGTTCATGTAAATTCGCTAAACAAGCGAATTTACATAAATCCGCATTGGCTCCATTCGGAGTTGGGAGAAATTCCTCCCCGTTTGAAAGAGTCCCCTGTCTCCTCTCTGTATTTTCTTAGCCAGGCATCTGTATTTTCTTAGCTAGGCATCCAATCAGGGGCCACTTCCGCCCTCAAAAGGGATGCTGGGAGCTGTAGTTCCCAAGCTGGAAGTAGCTCAGTATTGCAGGATTTACCTCCGCTCCCAAGGAGTCTGGGAGCTCTAGTCCACACCACGTGGACCACAAACGCTGCACTACTTGCAGTAGGCTTGCAGGCAAGTAGCCTGCCCTACACACAAGCCCCAGAGCCACCTCCAGCTCTCCTGCAGCAACAGGACCAACCCTGTCCCTGCAGGGTGGTCCCATTTCTCTGTGGTCATTATTTTTGTTTTCTTTATGTTGAACAAAAAGCCTGCCTTTACGCTTTCCTCCCTGAACTTCCTTAGTAGTTGTTTCAAGTCAGTGATGTTTTAAATTAGTATTATTTTGTTGTCTGCATATTTTAGATTGTTGATATTCCTTCCCCCTATTTTTCCTCCTTATTCTATGTCCAATCCTGCTTTTCGTATATGATCTGCATACAAATTGAACAGACAGGGGGAGAGGATACAGCCTTGTCTGACCCCTTTTCCAATTGGGAATCATTCTGTTTCTCCATGTTCTGTCCTGACAGTGGCCTCCTGTCCTGAGTAAAGATTCTTCATTGGGATATCAGATGTGTTGGCACTCCCATGTCTTTAAAGGTGTTCCATAGTCTTTTTTAAGAAGACAAAAGCCTTGCTATAGTCTATAAAGCAAATGCTGGTTTTCTATTTAAATTCCTTGGTGCCCTCCATTAGACACTATATGTTTGCAATGTGGCCCCTAGTGCTTCTTTCTTTCCTAATCCTGCTGGTGCTTCTTGGATTTCTCTCTCCATGTATGGTTGGAGCCTATGTTACAGTATTTTGAGCATGATTTTGCTTGCATGAGAGATTAGAGGTATGGTCCTATAGTTGCTGCAGCCTTTTGTATCTCCTTTTTTGCGTAGGGGTATATTGAATGTTTCCAATCTGTTGGCCACGGTTTTGTTTTCCATATCTTGTTGGTTAGCTCTGTTGTTGATTCTGTTAGTGAGGACTGAAGCAATTCAACTGGAATATTGTCTGTTCTTGGTGACTTATTTTTTCATATTTATCTAATTGCAGCTTCCACCTATTTTTAGAAATTGGGATTCCTCTTCATAGGAATCTTCAATCCATGTGTCCTTATATAGTCCATATAATATGGTTCATATAGAATTATTCATATTATACATAATAATTATAATAAAATTATATATTGTTATTATATATTATAATTATAATATGGTCCATATAGCTCAGGCCAAAAAGTAATTTGGCTGAAGTGTTTTGTAGAGAATCATAGAATCATAGAAATTTAGAGTTGGAAGAGACCACAAGGGCCATCCAGTCCAACCCCCTGCCGTGCAGGAACTCCCAATCAAAGCATCCCCGACAGATGGCCATCCAGCCTCTGCTTAAAAACCTCCAAGGAAGGAGACTCCACCACCCTCCGAGGGAGTGTGTTCCACTGTCGAACAGCCCTTACTGTCAGGAAGTTCTTCCTAATGTTGAGGTGGAAACTTTTTTCCTGCAGTTTGCATCCATTGTTCCGAGTCCTGTTCTCTGGAGCAGCAGAAAACAAGCTTGCTCCCTCCTCAATGTGACATCCCTTCAAGTATTTAAACAGGGCGATCATATCACCTCTTAACCTTCTCTTCTCCAGGCTAAACATCCCCAGCAACCTAAGGTGTTCTTCATAGGGCAAGGTTTCCAGACCCTTCACCATTTTAGTCGCCCTCCTTTGGATACACTCCAATTTCTCCACATCCTTTTTGAATTGTGGTGCCCAGAACTGGACACAGTATTCCAGGTGGGGCCTGACCAAAGCAGAATAGAGTGCACTATTACTTCCCTTGATCTAGACACTATACTTCTATTGATGCAACCTAAAATTGCATTGGCCTTTTTAGATGCTGCATCACACTGTTGACTCATGTTCAACTTGTGGTTTACTTGGACTCCTAGATCCCTTTCACATGTTGTCTCATTCAGCCAGGTGTCCCCCATCCTATATCTGTGTATTTCATTTTTCCGCCCTACGTGTAGGAACATTTCTCTGTGTTAAATTTCATTTTGTTAGCTTTGGCCCAGCTTTCTAGTTTATTCAAGTCATTTTGAATTTCGATCCTGTCCTTTGGGGTATTAGCTACTCCTCCTAATTTGGTGTGATCTGCAAATTTGATAACTAGGCTCTCAATACTGTCATCCAAGTCATTAATAAAGATGTTGAATAGCACTGGGCCCAGGACAGAACCCTGTGGCACCCCACTTGTCACTTCTTTCCAGGATGAAAAGGAACCCTTGTTGAGCACCCTTTGGGTTCGGTCAGTCAACCAGTTACAAATCCATGTAACGGTTACCTTGCCTAGTCCACATTTTACAAGCTTGTTTGCAAGAATGTCATGAGGAACCTTGTCAAATGCCTTACTGAAGTCAAGATATACTATATCCACAGCATTCCCTTCATCTACCAAGCTGGTAATTTTATCAAAAAAAGAAATCAGATTTGTCTGGCAAGACCTACAAGGTTTTAGGTTGCAAACATGTAGAGAACCTGGCAATAGTCTAAACTTGAAAACAAGCCACATCCATTTTGTCATTCTTAACTGCTTTCAAAAGAAAATCCTTTCAGCCAAAGGTTTTAGGAAAGGGCTAGAAGACAATGAATTTTATGCAAAGCTGAAAACAGGACTTTGACCCCTAAACCAAATTGCTGCTCTCGGTTAAAATAAACTGCTGTCATTCAGACTGAACAAACTGAATCAATTGAGGATGGAAAGATGAATCATGGAACAGAATTATAAAATCATACAGTTGGAAAAGTCATCCAATCCAACCCCCTGCTATGCAATCTCTGCTTGAAAACCAGTCTCTGAAAACCTCCAAAGAAGGAGACTCACTAGTCTCTGAGGCAGCATGTTCCTCTGCCAAACAGCTCTTACTTTTTTTTCTGTTGCCTGAATACATTGTTCTGTGTCCTATTATCTGAAGCAGCAGAAAACAAGCTTACTCCATCCTCAATATGACACCCCTTCAAATATTTAAACATGGCTGTCATATTACCACTTAACTTTTTCTTCTCCAGGCTAAACCTATCCCACTTCCTAAGCCAACCCCCAGAGGGCACGGTTTTGAGACTTTTCACTGTTTTCGTCCTCTGGACTCGCTCCAACTTATATGAATGTCATCAATTCAGTGGGTCTATACTCATCTATTTGTACTGGGAGTATTAATTGGATTTAGGCCATGCCTTCAATAGTTGCATATCTTCTGTAGTCCTCAGTACATTTCCATTTACATTGTCCCTTGATGGAGCTCATACCTGAATCAACCGTGAGCCCCAGGAGGAGAAATATGGCAAGAATGTTAATGGTCTTCATGAAGGAATCTGTCTGTATTATCTGTGACACTGAAAAAGAGGGGAGAAAAATGCTAAGACATGTACCTCCCAACATATGAAATACTCAATCTCTTGAGTAGCACAAACATACCCTCCAACTGTCCAACCAAGAGAAAAGTGTTATCAATCAATCAATCAATCAGAGCTGTTCAGGTGCAGATTATTCAAAAGTGTGTGTCAGGCTGTATGAACCCATTAGGGTTTTACTATCATCTGGAGTGGCCCTTCTCTCTGTCCCACCACCTTCTGTGGCTCATTGAGTAGGAACAATGAAGCAGGCCTTCTGTAGCTGCTCCCAGACTTTGGAACTCCTTCCTCAGAAAGGCTGTGATGGCCCCATCCTTGCTTTCATTCCAGGTGCAAGTTAGAACATTTTTGTGCCTCCAAGACTTCTCAAATGGTTGAGTTTAGGCTCTTAATGTTGCACTTTGATGGTTTTTGAAGTTATAAGGGTATGTATATAGCTTTATTTTTATTGTTTTAATGTGTTTTAGTATTTTTTAATGTTAAAAAGTTTCATTACATACTGGTAAAAATTAAACTCAGTGTTATAACATACTGCTACTGTGAAACATGGAAGCAACTCTCAGTGGCAAGTTAATTATAACCTGGGAAGGCAAAAGTGCTTTAAAGACAACTTTTTTACTGCTAATTTGAACAGTGTTGGTGCTTTATCTTTTGGGGAAAGAACCCTAATTCAATAGCTTCTCACAGCCACATCCTTCTCCCCATATATATTCAATTAAAAATGCTAGAACATACAACATAGGGTTGACACCTTTTTTGCTTTTCTAGACCAATGGACAGTGCATCCAACCCATATATATTCAGATAATAAGGTTGTTTAGCTATTCTTTTCAAACTGATAAAGAAAAGCCTCCCAAATCTAACAAGTCATTTTCAGCACTCAGATAAACTGGATACAATCCATTAATAAACATATTTTGACTACAGTTGTATTTTGGATTTTGCTCAAAAATCAAGATAGGCTACTGATCTCCTGCTATTGACTGTACTCTTTAGGTTCCTTCCTAATAGTAAGAGCTGTTTGACAGTGGAAGACACTTTCTCAGAGATTGTGGTGGGATGTACTTCCTTGGAGGTCTTTAAACAGAGGCTTGATGGCCATCTGTTGAGGATGTTTTGCTTGAGAGTTCCTGCATGGCAAGGGGTTGGACTGGATAGCCCTTGTGGTCTCTTCCAGCTCTATGATTCTATGATTCTCACTGTCTTGAGATAACATTTAGCATTGAGAGTGAAATAATTTACAAATTTCTTTATGTTCCTACTGTAAGGATTCTATTTCTGGTAACAATCTCACTCTGGTTTAAAATTACAATCAAAAGCTATCCATGGAATAAATGTCCAATCTGGATTCAGCCTCAGTGGCTGGTGAGAGTCTTTCCCACTGGATTCCAAGTGCCTTTGCTCTAGAGCAGCCAGCATCTGCTGGACTTAATCTCATTCTTCAGTGCCACTCCATTCTCTCTATTTGTTGTTTCTTATTTAGATTGTAAACCTGAGACTTGAAACTAGCCAATTAATAATTTGTAATCTGCCCTGGAAAGAAAGATGGATTGCAGGAAGGACAGGAGAAAGAGAAAACAACTGGGAATTCCAATAAGCCATTTTGAAACTGAGTACATAAAGAAAAATCCCTCTCTCTCCAATTTTAATTTTAAGCCTCCGTGGACCCAAAGAAACTTGTTCTCAGATTAGTGGTTATATAATTACTCCTTGAAGGTATTTCTCCAAACCAAATTATATTTATAATCATTATTTGATAGTGTTAAATAGTTGTGTAACTGTTGAAGCTTCAACTAATATTTTGTAAAAACCCTTTTATCAATGCTACACCTACCTAGCAAGACTAGATTGTTTTCATTTCTACTTTGTGTAAATATTTTACATGCATGCATCCAAGTTTTAACATAAACACTGCCTGTATTTATTGCATGGCATTCATAGAATCATAGAATCATAGAGTTGGAAGAGACCACAAGGGCCATCCAGTCCAACCCCCTGCCATGCAGGAACACCCAATCAAAGCATCCCTGACAGATGGCCATCCAGCCTCTGCTTAAAGACCTCCAAGGAAGGAGACTCCACTAAACTCCGAGGGAGTGTGTTCCACTGTCGAACAGCCCTTACTGTCAGGAAGTTCCTCCTAATGTTGAGGTGGAATCTCTTTTCCTGCAGCTTGCATCCATTGTTCCGCATTCTACTCTCGGGAGCAGCAGAAAACAAGCTTGCTCCCAATTCAATATGACATCCCTTCAGATATTTGAACAGGGCTATCATATCACCTCTTAACCTTCTCTTCTCCAGGCTAAACATCCCCAGCTCTCTAAGTCGTTCCTCATAGGGCATGGTTTCCAGACCCTTCATCATCTTAGTTGCCCTCATTTGGACACACTCCGGTTTCTCCACATCTTTTTTGAATTGTGGTGCCCAGAATTGGACACAGTATTCCAGGTGGGGCCTGACCAAAGCAGAATAGAGTGGCACTATAACTTCCCTTGATCTAGACTTTCTATTGATGCAGCCTAAAATAGCATTGGCCTTTTTAGCTGCTGCATCGCACTGTTGACTCATGTTCAACTTATGGTCTACTTGGACTCATAGATCCCTTTCACACGTAGTTTCATTCAGCCAGATGTCCCCCATCCTATATCTGTGTATTTCATTTTTCCGCCCTAAGTGCAGTACCTTACATTTCTCCACATTGAATTTCATTTTGTTAGCATTGGCCCAGCTTTCTAGTCTATTCAGGCCATTCTGAATTTCAATCCTGTCTTCTGGAGTATTGGCTACTCCTCCTAATTTGGTGTCATCTACAAATTTGATTATACCCCCAATTCTGTCATCCAAGTCATTAATAAAGAAAAGCACTGGGCCCAGTACAGAACCCTGTGGGACCCCACTGGTCACTTCTCTACAGGATGAAAAGGAGCCTGATTCCTATCTGATCTGTCTCAATCTTTTTTCTTCTCCCTCCATGTATGAGTCAATGTGGTATAGATGTTTCAGCACTGGACTAGGACTCCAGAAGGCCAGGGTTCAAATTAAAACTCATCAATGGAAACCCTCTGGGTAAGTCACAATCTCTCATCCTGAAGGGAAGGCAATGGCAAATCTCCTCAGAATAACCCATGCCAAAAAACAAACAAACAAGCAAACAGACAATGTTAGGTTAATCATAGGTCAGAGTCAAGTTGAAGGCCCATAAGGACAATTATTCATGTTTGTGTTTGTGTGCGTGTGTGTCATATCATTATATCCCATACCTTGGATTATGTGATTTCTGGCAAACATACAATATAAACTTATTACACTCTAAAGTGCCACAAGGCTGTTTTTCTTGACATAGGAATAATAACACTTTGAAATTACTGTTTTTAAGAAGAAGAGGACCAAGAAAAAAAAAGAAAAAGAAAAAGGAGAGAAAATCAGATAGAAGAAATGTTAACACAGAACAAATGTACAGGAAAAATGCTAAAAACACTAAATCTACTTACATCCTTATCAAGAACAGGGGAAAATAATTTTTGCTTTGGTTTCATACCTTATATAGAGGTCTGAGTGGTGTGTTCCTTAGATCATAGCGATGTTGGGCCCATCACACCCACAAAGAACTATTTATAATTCTTTTTAGGACATTTTGTCTGCTTCAGATCTTTTGAGCGCATTAAAAATGTGCCTGTAATAACAACCATTATTGCTTACAAAAGCATGGAAACAATATGTATATCTGGGTATTCTTATAAATCATGGTCCTAATATCAGATGGGTACAGTTTCAGAATGCATAATTACAAAAGTATCTATTCTGTGCAAAAGAAACTAATGCAAGAAGTAACATTGTAATCATAGAATCATAGAGTTGGAAGAGACCACAAGGGCCATCCAGTCCAATCCCCTGCCATGCAGGAACTCCCAATCAAAGCATCCTTGAAAGATGGCCATCCAGCCTCTGCTTAAAGACCTCCAATGACGGAGACTCCACTACACTCAACATTAGGAGGAAAAAAGATTCCACCTCAACATTAGGAGGAACTTCCTGACAGTAAGAGCTGTTCGACAGTGGAATACACTCCCTTGGAGGGTGGTGGAGTCTCCTTCCTTGGAGGTTTTTAAGCAGAGGCTGGATGGCCATCTGTCGGGTATGCTTTGATTGGGAGTTCCTGCATGGCAGGGGGTTGGACTGGATGGTCCTTGTGGTCTCTTCCAACTCTAAATTTCTATGATTCTATGATTCTATATCACCTTTTAACCTTCTCTTCTCCAGCCTAAACATCCCCAGCTCCCTAAGGCGTTCTTCATAGGGCAAGGTTTCCAGACCCTTCACCATCTTAGTGGATCTCCTTTGGACCAGCTCCAGTCTCTCCACATCTTTTTTGAATTGTGGTGCCCAGAACTGGACACAGTATTCCAGATGGGGCCTGACCAAAGCAGAATAGAGTGGCAAAATTACTTCCCTTGATCTAGACACTATACTTCTATTGATGCAGTCTAAAATTGCTGCATTGCACTGTTGACTTGTGTTCAGCTTATGGTCTACTTGGACTCCTAGATCCCTTTCACACATAGTTTCATTCAACCAGGTGTCCCCCATTTTATATCTGTGCATTTCATTTTTCCGCCCTAAGTGCAGAACCTTACATTTCTCTGCGTTGAATTTCATTTTGTTAGCATTGGCCCAGCTTTCTAATCTATTCAGGTCATCTTGAATTTTGAGCCTGTCCTCTGGGGTATTATCTACTCCTCCTAGTTTAGTGTCATCTGCAAATTTGATAAGTATGCCCCCAATTCTGTCATCCAAATCATTAATAAAGATGTTGAATAGCACTGGGCCCAGGACAGAGCCCTGTGGCACCCCACTGGTCATTTCTCTCCCGGATGAAAAGGAGCCATTGTTGAGCACCCTTTGAGTTCGGCCAGTCAACCAGTTAGAAATCCATGTAACAGTTAACTTGTCTAGCCTACATTTTACAAGCTTGTTTGCAAGAATGTCATGGGGAACCTTGTCAAAGGCCTTAATGAAATCGAAGTATACTATATCCACAGCATTCCCTTCATCTACCAAGCTGCTAATTTTATCAAAAAAAGAGATCAGGTTTGTTTGGCATGACTTGTTTTTCTGAAACCCATGTTGACTCTTTGTGATTATGGCATTGCTTTCTAAATGTTCAGAGACTCTCTGCTTAATTATCTGCTCTAGAATCTTTCCTGGTATTGATGTCAGATTAACTGGGTGATAATTGTTGGGATCCTCTTTTTTCCCTTTTTGAAGATGGGGACAATGTTTGCCCTCCTCCAGTCTGCTGGGACTTCTCCTGTTCTCCAGGAGTACAAGATTGCAATAAGCAATAATCATTACATCATATATATTATAATTGTATACATTATACAATCATTACAAGATTGCAGTAAGCATTCCCCAAGAGGAAGGTTTTTACCTAAGAGAACTTTGAAGATATGAATTTGTAAACATTGGCTGGACCCATCTTTGTTTTGATCCAGTTTTGAGATAGTGATAAAGAAACTTGTCAGGAAAAGCCTATGATAGGTTCACTTTAGGATAACCATAAGTTAAAAATGACTTGGAGGCAGGCACACAACAACGTCTTCTTATGACATTGCATAAGAAGATAGTTAGTAGCCCTTCTCATAACCAATCCCACTTGGCTGCTTAACAGCAACCATTATAAGTCCAGCCCAAGTAGACATTCATTGGCAATGGGATCACTGACATAGCTTCCTTGCACTGTCACATCACTCCCCCCCCCCCCCCGTAAATATGACATCACCAAACCCCCAGATCCTGGATCCATAAACTTCAAATCAGATCTGCATGATAATGAATCATAGAATCATAGAGATCCCAAGGTCGATCCAGTCCAGTCCCCTGTCATGCAGTAATACATAATCAAATCACTTTCAACAGATAGCCATCTATTTAAAAACCTCCAAAGAAAAGACTCCACCACTCTCTAAGGCACTGTTGAACAGCTGTTACTGTCAGGACATTCCTCCTAATGGTTAGTTGGAATCACTTTTCCTGTAGTTTCCTGTGATATATTAACTAATTTTAATTCTTCTTAATGTTCAGATGGAATCTCTTTTCCTGTAGTTTGAACCAATTGTTTTGGGGGCAGGATCAAAATTCAAAATGACCTAACTAGACTAGAAAGCTGGGCCAAAGCTAACAAAATGAAATTCAACACAGTGAAATGTAAGGTCCTGCAATTAGGGTAGAAAAATGAAATGCACAGATATAGGATGGGTGGCACCCGGCTGAATGAGACCACAATGCGAAAGGGATCAAATAAACAAGTCATGCGAGACAAACCTAATCTCTCTCTCTCCCTCTCTCTCTCTCTTTCTTTTGATAAAATTACCAACTTGATAAAATTACCAACTTGGTAGATGAAGGGAATGCTGTGGATATAGTATATCTTGATTTCAGTAAGGCCTTTGACAAAGTTCCCTATGATATTCTTGCAAACAAGCTGGTAAAATGTGGGCTAGAAAAGATTACTGTTACATGGATTTGTATTTGGTTGACTGGCTGAACCCAAAGGGTGCACAACAACGGTTCCTTTTCATCCTGGAAAGAAGTGACAAGTGGGGTGCCACAGGGTTCTGTCCTGTGCCCAGTGCTATTCAACAACTTTATCAATGACTTGGATGACAGAATTGGGGGCATACTTATCAAATTTTCAGATGACACCAAATTAGGAGGATTAGCTAATACGCCAGAGGACAGGATCGAAATTCAAAATGACCTGAATAAATTGGAAAGCTGTGCCAAAGCTAACAAAATGAAATTCAACATGGAGAAATGTAAGGTACTGCACTTAGGGCAGAAAAATGAAATGCTTAGATATAGGATGGGAGACACCTGGCTGAACGAGGCTACATGTGAAAGGGATCTAGGAGTCCAAGTAGACCATAAATTGAACATGAGTCAACAGTGTGGTGCTGCAGCTAAAAAGGCCAATGCTATTTTAGGCTGCATCAATAGAAATATATAATCTAGATCAAGGGAAGTAATAGTGCCACTCTATTCTGCCTTGGTCCGGCCCCACCTGGAATACTGTGTCCAGTTCTGGGCACCACAATTCAAAAAGGATGTGGAGAAACTGGAGCGTGTCCAAAGGAGGGCGACTAAAATGGTGAAGGGTCTGGAAACCATGAAGCCCTATGAGGAATGACTTAGAGAGCTGGGGATGTTTAGCCTGGAGAAGAGAAGTTTAAGATATGATATGATAACCTTCTTTAAATACCTGAAGGGATGTCCTAATGAGGAGGGTGCAAACTTGTTTTCTGCTGCTCAGAGAACAGGATCCAGAACAATGGATGCAAGCTATAGGAAAAGAGATTCCATCTCAACATTAGGAGGAACTTCCTGACAGTGAGGGCTGTCTGACAGTGGAACACACTCCCTCGGATTGTGGTGGAGTTTTCTTCCTTAGAGGTCTTCAAGCAGAGGCTGTATGGCCATCTGTCTGGGATGCTTTGATGGAGAGTTCCTGCATGGACTGCATGGCCCTTGTGGTCTCTTCCAGCTCTATGATTCTATAATCCAGGTCCTATTCTCTGTAGCAACAGAAAATAAATGTACTCCATCCCTACAAATATTTAAACAGGACTATCATATAACCTCTTATACAACCCCTGGCTAAACATACCCAGCTCCCTGTGTTGATCTTCATAAGGCATGTTTTTCAGACCTTTCACCTTTTTGGTTGTCCTCCTCTGGACATGCTCCAGCTTGTCAACATCCTTCTTGAAGATGGACTTTTTTTTTCCTTGTGGAACATGCTCTGTTTTTATTTGCCAAAGGCAGTTGCTATTTCCAAGTGAGAAATTGAGAAAGTTTATGTATAATACACATTTTAAGTTTTTTTATTATCATACTGCATATCTTCCCCATTACCTTCAAATGATGCCCCCATTTTACCTCTGACCACATGTTACTATGGGACAGAGTAGACTGTCACAAAGGGCTGGCTTCAAGGTGCCCCTGTGAAAGCTGGGTTAGAGCCATGCAAGCCTGTGGCCTCAATCTGGCTTTTTTGCCAGCCCAAAAAGAAGAGGCAAATTGCTGCTCATTTTTGTGCCAGCAAAAATCTGGCTTTTCCTGTGCCACCACAGTTTTAAAGAGTTCCTACGGTGTACAGCATGTAAACATCATGCTGCTGAAGAGCAATAAAGCTGGCACACATATGGGCGAGTGGACTGGTGGGTGGGTGAACAGTGTGATGCCAGCTTCTGGGCAGCTTCAGAGCCTGCAGCATCAAAACACCAAACTCTCCAGCTGCCCAGTTTTGCTCTTGAGTTATGTTCTGGCAGCTTTTTTCTAATGTGTTTGCACTTCTTTTAATGCATTCTGCCTGCATTCTTCCATCTGTGCTGTCATTGCATTGCTTTGAACAGATTTTCTTGTATTTTGCCTGCATTTTCCTGCCTTATTGTACTGTGTATCTGCTGTGTTTTCCATGCATTTCATATTGCCTCCCCTCTGTATTTTCTTTACAATGCTTTTTTGATCTTACTGTAGTTTCACTGCAGTTCATATTGCCATGCCTGGGCATCTTCCCTATATTTTGTTTCTGTACATTTTACATTGTTTTGGCTGTATTGTTCTGTGTATCTGTTAGATTTACCAGCATTTTCTTGCATTACTCTACTTTGTAATCATTGTATTTTTAAGTGTATATGAATAATACCTATTTCAAGAGTTTTGTTAATTACCCTGTTACCTAACCCATAATATAATTCTCTATTTGAGCTAAGTATGAATTCCTCTATATATAATATATTGGTTTTGAGGTGTCCTCCCAGGACCCTAAGCATATAGGGTAACACTATAAAATGTATTGCTAGTCTAAGGATCTGTTTCCAGCTGTGGCCACTTGGATTGGGGTCAATCATCCTAACATATTTGTCCTTGAAATTTGTTCTATAAACTATATCATTTATATATAGTTATATAGAAATTTGTTATATACATGGTTTTGTACATGGTTTTCATTCAGTTCCCTTAGGTGTTTCAGCATCTCACTATCCATGCCAGTTTTCACTCAGTTTTTTAAAATTATGATTATTATTGGTCAGACACCCAGTAAAATTGAATTATTATTATTTAATAATGATTGAAAAAATTCTTGAAAAAAATAAAATATTTAGTAATGCTTAAAATAAATTAATTTTTAAAGAAAATCTAAATACAAATTTGGATTGAATGAGGAGTCTTCAATGGCTTTAATAAAAAGTCAGGTTTTATTTTGGCATTACAGTAAAAACAGTATGTGTTAATCTGGCCTCCCGGGACAAGGCATTAGCCTGTTTCAGTACAGTGTTAAAGTTTCACACCCCATCCCCCGACGCACATGTCTTCACTACGGCCATAGATGGATCCACCAATTCAGTTTGGAACTCAGTTCAGTGATCTGGATTCATCTTTATTTGGTTTTGATTGACTCAGTTCTGATCTGAGCCAATTCTGGCCCTAGATCTTAATCAAGACTCAGAAATGCAGATCATCAGTCCTCTCAGTGATATGATTTGAAAAGATGAAATGATGATGGTAGTACTGTTGTCCCCCACATTTGCATGAATTTTGAGAATCAAGTATACCCAGAAGAGGAAAGTAACCTTTTCAAATGCAGAAAGGCAGATTTAGATCTGTTGTACTTGGCATTTTTAAAATGCTCTTCAAAAATTAGTAGAGATATAGAGGTATTAAAACTATTGTTAGTTCCACCTAGAGTAAAGCCATTGAAGCAATAGGCTTTCTCTATTCATTGACTCATCATTCAATAATTGATTGAATGTGTGTATTTGAGTTGGGATTAACAGGATTCCACCCACTATTTCAATGCAAGTGAGTCCAGTTGAGTGCACAGTATGGCAAACAATCATTTTTTCATTCAAGCACTATGCTCCTTTATTCCAGCATTATAACTCCTAGAACCCTTACAGCAGTACTTCTTAAACTTTATTATGGGAGGTGTTAGGAACTGGCAATATTCCCCCACTGTGTTGGGGATCAGTGCCATATGTGTTGCCATTGTCTATATCCACATCTTCCTTTCTTGGAAACTCCTCAAGAACTAGCAGATGAGCACAGGCCAACAGTTTGAGTAGCAACTCCTTGGAACATCATCAAACTTTGTAACTGTAGAACCTGAGCTGTCTGTTGTATTACATTACTTTGCATCTTACTAGGTTCAACCAGATGAATTACCAAGAAAAGGAGGACTGAGTAATGACAGAGACTCATCATAACTGAATATCAATTGGAAAGAATCTGTGTTAACAGAAAATATGGGATTGACTTAATCTCAATATTAATGTTGGTGTCTCTCACACTGAAAACAGTTTTAGCACTCAGAGTGGGACTCAGGTTAATAGAATGTGAATAATTAATAGTCTGTGTATATCAAATGAATTTCCATGGAATCCCAAATATGTTATTACTGGATTATGTACTAAGTCCATTTGTTGGTTCTTAATGAAAGACTGGATATGGTGGCTCAAGTGGTTAAGAATCTGACTCTGTTCATTGCAAGATCAGCAGGTTGGCAGTTCAAGGCCCGGGTGCTGCCTGATGGGGTGAGCTCCTCTCACTACTTCCAGCTTCTGCCAACCTAGCAGTTCGAAAGCATGCAAATACAAGTAGATAAATAGGTACCACTTCTCAGTGGGAAGGTAATAGCATTTGGTGGAGTCATGCTGACCATATGATCACCAGAGCAGTCATTGGACAATGCTGGCTCTTTGGCTTAGAAAAGGAAATGAGCACCACCCCGTACAGTCAGTTATGACAGACATTCGTGTCAAGGGACTACCTTTACCTTTAATGAAAGACTACATCAGAACATTTTCGTCAGTATCAGAAAAATCCCAGGCTTTCTCTCTAAAATCTCCTGACTGAGACACTACCTAGTTTTGTCATTGCTCAGCTAGATAGATGAATGTTCTGGCTGAGAGTAAGACCACTTTGCATGTTTCATAACCTACAATAGCCCCCAAATTAAGCTATACCAATTTTCAACAGCCCATGCACACATGGAAATAACCTCCTTATACCCTAGCTAACCAATTACCTGTGCATTTACAGCCCATGCCTAGCATGGGGATAATCTCCAAAGTGGTGTGATACTCTCCAAAGTGGCTACAGTGGTATTTTGCAATCTATACAAATAAGCCTGAAAAGGTTGTCCAAAAGGATGTAATAAATGTCTTATGGCACTTTAATCTGATCAACTACTGGAATTTAATATGCCAGACATAACAGTAACTGAGAAAATGAAAACTTGGATTATAGATTATTGCAATCCATAAAAAGAGGAGAGGGGAAAATATGAAATGTAGAGAATCGAGATTCAGAATTTGTGAGAAAAGAACCCAACTGTGGTTCTGGTGATGATAGATGTTTTGGAAGCAATTCCAAATTGACTGAAATCTGAATGAAATTTCTATAGATAGGATCACAATATGAGAGTAAAAAAAATATTTTGTGACATATATTTTATAGTTGTTTTTCATACTAAGGGTTATGATATAGCCTTGATGAAGCTTGATGCCATTACTACAGACTTTTAAAGCAATGTTAAGGAACCAAAGACCAATTTACTTGGTTTCAGTATTTTCTCTCTCTGAAACTCATTTTTGGTTTTGGTGGAAACTTTTATTGCTTCAGCCTAGTTTTCCTTCTTAGGCTCTTTGTCAGTTATTTTAAGTCAAACAATAACTAAACTCTTACTCTTTAACAGATATATTTGTAATGATTTGCAAAACTTCTTTTCTTGGCTGAACATTTTGATGACATCTCATATTATAAATATAGAACATGATGCACTACTGAGTTTGCTCATATTTCTTTTTTAAAAAATTGAATAAAAACAATTGTGCATCCAGTTCCCTGCATGATGTTCCCATTATTTGTTTGTTTGTTGTCAGTGTGCAAGTCCATAAAAATCCATGTGCCTTGAAGGGTATATTCTTGCTTAAACCTTTTTGGAAAGGCGAATCAGTTTCAAGTGTTTCATCTCACTCTCCCAAATATACCAGTGTGTGCATCTGTGTGCAGGACAAAAAAGTATGAGATATCAAAGGTAGGCTGGGGGACAAACATTCTTTTTTTAAATGCAGCATTGTTGTTGTTGATGGCTATGATGTCAATCTCAGCCTCTGGAAATCCTTTGTTTTATCCTTATGTCTAACATTTTACATATTGAAGGTTAAGAGGTGACATGATAGCCCTGTTTAAATACTTGAAGGGAGCAAGCTTGTTTTATGCTGCTCCAGAGACTAGAACGTAGAACAATGGATGCAAATATCTGGATAGTTGAACTCACCCATCACTACTACATCTCTACTTTCTGTGCGTGTGAACAGGACCTGGAACAATGTATGCAAGCTACAGGAAAAGAGATTCCACCTCAACATTAGGAGGAACTTCCTGACAATAAGGGCTGTTCGACAGTGGAACACACTCCCTCAGAGTGTAGTGGAGTCTCCTTCCTTAGAGGTCTTTAAGCAACGGCTGGATAGCCATCTATCAGGGATGCTTTAATTGGGAGTTCCTGCACAGCAGTGGGCTGGACTGGATGGCCCTTGTGGTCTCTTCCAACTCTACGATTCTATGATTCTATGATTCTAACCATATCTCAATACCTCCTTACTTTTTTACATGACCACCAGCAATGATAAACCTTTGTACCTGGTTCTTTTTTGCATTTCCAACACGAGTTGTTTTTACTTTTATATATTTTTTAAAGTTTTTCTGGGGTTAAATACCACCAAAAGTAAGTTTTATAATAATTTCCCCATAATCTTTGTGATACTGTATATTTATTTATCTTCTTTCATGTTTTCCCATCTAACTAGTACTAGTGGGTGTCCAATATTTATTGTCAATTTTACCATCACCTCCTTGATTATTTTGTCCTCCAACAAAATACTTTTTCAAAATACTATTTCAAGAAAATACTATACAACTTTCCAGTTAAATGTTTTAGTTCCTAAATAATAATTTTATTAATTTCAGATTCTTTGTCTTTATCCTCGAAACCAATTTTTTAAATCCATTTTATAGCACTCTGAAATCTGCATATATGGGAACCAATGCATTTTGTAACCTTCTTTTGATAGTTCTTCCTGAGATTTCATTTTCATTGTAACTAGAATCATAGAATCATAGAATCATAGAGTTGGAAGAGACCATAAGGGCCATCCAGTCCAACCCCCTGCCATGCAGGAACTCCCAGTCAAACCATCCCCAACAGATGGCCATCCAGCCTCTGCTTAAAGATATCCAAGGATGGAGACTCCACTACACTCCGAGGGAGTGTGTTCCACTGTTGAACAGCCCTTACTGTCAGGAAGTTCCTCCTAATGTTGAGATGGAATCTCTTTTCTTGCAATTTATATCCATTGTTCCGCTTTCTAGTCCCTGGAAGAAAACAAGCATGGTACCTCCTCATTATGACATCCATTCAAATATTTAAACAGGGCCATCATATCTCCTCTTAACCTTCTCTTCTCCAGGCTAAACATCCCCAGTTCCCTAACATGTTCCTCATAGGGCATGGTTTCCAGACCCTTCACCATCTGAGGCTGCGTTCACACTGGAGCCCCACAACAAACTACAATTCCCAGAGTTTCACAGCATTGAGCCATGGCACTTAAACCGGTTTATTTCTCCAGTGTGAACGCAGCCTTAGTTGCCCTCCTTTGGACATGCTCCAGTTTCTCCACATCTTTTTTGAATTGTGGTGCCCAGAACTGGACACCGTATTCCAGTTGGGGCCTGACCAAGGCAGAATAGACTGGCACTATTACTTCCCTTGATCTAGACACTATACTTCTATTGATGCAGCCTAAAATAGCATTAGCTGCAGCACCACACTGTTGACTCATGTTCAATTTATGGTCTACTTGGACTCCTATTTCCCTTTCACACATAGTTTCATTCAGCCAGATGTCCCCCATCCTATATCTGTGCATTTCATTTTTCTGCCCTAAGTGCAGTACCTTACATTTCTCCGTGTTGAATTTCATTTTGTTAGCATTGGCCAAGCTTTCTAGTCTACTCCTCCTAGTTTAGTGTTCACAGACTCTCTGTTTAATGATCTGCTCCAGAATCTTTCCTGGTATTGATGTCAGACTAACTGGACAATAATTGTTGGGATCCTCTTTTTTCCCCCTTTTTGAAGATGGGGACAACGTTTGCCCTCCTCCAGTCTGCTGGGACTTCTCCTGTTCTCCAGGAGTTCTCAAAGATTATTGCCAGTGTTTCTGATTTTACATTTGCCAGTTATTTCAATACCCTTGGATGTAGTTGATCTGGTCCTGGAGACTTATATTCATTTAGATTAACCAGGTATTCATTGGAACTGTTTGAAATTGTGCCTTCAGTGTCTCGTTTTTGAGAAACTCCCATCTGTCTTGAACTCCCTACTCTTTTAGTATTCCTGACCATGGGATCACCCCCAGTATTTCTCTAAGTTTATTGAAATCAGCTTTCCTAAAGTCTAGAGTGCGTGTCTGACTATGCGTAGCTTCTCCTTTCCACTGTATAACAAACTCCAGGAGAATATGGTCACTTCCACCTAAGGATCCCACCACTTGCACCCCATCAACTAGGTCTTCCCTGTTGTTTAAGATAAGATCTAAAATGGCTTATCCCCTTGTTGCCTTTTCCACCTTTTGGACAATGAAATTGTCTTCCAGGCAAGTGGGGAATTTGCTAGACCTTGAGGATTTGGCTGAGTTTGACTTCCAGAAAATATCAAGATAATTAAAGTCGCCCATCACTACTACATCTCTCCTTTCTGAGTGTGTGATCATCTGTCCTTGAAAGGCATCATCCAATTCCTCCGTCTGACTTGGAGGTCTGTAGTAGACTCCCACAGTAACATCCCTGTTATTTTCTTTTCCTTTAATTTTTATCCAGATGCTCTCCACTGGATCTCTTCACTGGTGTAAATATCCCTGACATATAATGCTATTCCTCCTCCTTTCCTGTTTGGCCTGTTTTTCTTAAAAAGTTTATATACCTCTATTTCTACATTCCAATTGTGAGACTCATCCCATCAGGATTCAGTGATGGCTATTATATCGTATTTCCCTTGTTGTGCTAGGAGTTCAAATTCATCCTGCTTATTTCCCATACTCTGTGCATTAGTGTAGAGACTTTTAAGACTATGTGTCCCCTTCACTTGCTGCCTGTGCACATTTTTTGCCTCCTATTGTTGGGTCCTTGCACTGTTTGCCTTGTTCCCTCTATGCCAGTTTGACTATGCTCTCCAGCCCTTTTGCCTTCCAGAATGCTGTCTCCCTTCCCCACATAACTCAGTTCAAAGCCCTCCTGATCAGATTCTTCAGACTGTTGGCAAAAATGTTTTTGCCAACTGGCATGGTTTTTTAAAAAAATAATAAAATAAATATTTGTATGTTAGCCAATTGTCTTTCTGTATCATTTCTCTTATTTGGAATGCTCTTGCGGTGAAATGCAGCATGGCATTTTATCTATTATTCTGGCTCTATATTTTTTCCATGTAACCATCAGTTATCTCCCAATACAATGTTTATAAAAGTCTTTATTAATTTTTTTTCTGTTTCACATCCCAGATAGGTGTACCAACCATAGCATAGTCCCTCCCTTTCTAGTTCCAGTAGCCCGCTTTTCTCTAGTGTTATCCATTCTCTTAACCAAGTTACACAGCATGCTTCATAGTATAGTTCCACATTTGGGACTCCCCTCTCCTTTGCATATTGTGGTGTTTTGAGTCAGATCTTTGGTTTCTTCCCTTCCTATATAAATGATGAGAGCTCTTTGTGCCATAATTTGAATATATTCTTTGATATTGATATTGGAATCATTTGAAACAAAAATATTAGTTTAGGAAGTGTTAACATTTTTATCGTTGAAATTCTGTCCATTATTTTTTATTTATTTATTACTACTATGTAATTTACAACTTAAACCACCATATAAGGAAAACAAATATACAGAATAAACAATAACTGTTCTTTTACATTTTGTCATCATTTTTGTTATATATCTCTGTAGTTTGTATAACTTCATTTTCCTCCCACCCCTTTTGTTCTTCCCTCTTTCTTTCCTTTGACTCATTTTAATTTTTTTTTGTTTGGTTCGTAGTTGAGCTACCCATCATAACTCTCACCTCATGTAAATATGACATCACCAAAGCCCCAGATATTGGACCCATAAGCCTTAAATGGGTCAATCCAGTCCAGCCCATTGTTATGCAAGAATACATAATCAAAGCACTCTGAACAGATAGCCATCCAACCTCTGTTAAAAACCTCCAGAGGAGGAGACTCCACTACGTTCTAAGGCACTGTTGAACAGCTCTTACTGTCAGGACATTCCTTGTAATGTTTAGGTGGAATAACTTTTCCTGTAGTTTCCTGTAATATATTAACTATGGTCTAGGTCCTATTCTCTGAAGCTACAGAAAACAAATGTGCTCCATCTTCAGTATGACATCCCCATGAATATTTAAACAGGACTATCACATAACCTCTTAAACATCTCCAGGCTAAACATACCTAGCTCCCTGTGTTGATCTTCACAAGGCATGGTTTTTCAGATCTTTTTGCTTGTCCTCCTCTGAACATGCTCCAGCTTTTCAACATCCTTCTTGAAGATGGACTTTATGCTTTCATTGTGGGACATGGTCTGTTTTTATTTGCCAAAAGCAGTTGCTATTTGCAAGTCAAAAATTCGGGAAGATGTATCATTATGTTACTTCTTTCAGCACACAATAATGAATGTCCTCTTATGGTCATATAAAAAAAAAAACAACCCGTTTCCACCACCACACTCACAGTATAGAAAATATCTCAATCTATATCCAATTCAGAAAGATGGGTGTGAAAGAACCTCTCTGCTCTTGAAATTTTACTTGAATACTTGAAACTAATGAGAGTGTATTGTAAGCATTCATCAACATTCACAATAGAAAGGCCAGGGTTCAAATCTTTGCTTAGTCCCTGGAAACCCATTGGGTGATAAGTCATGCTCTCTGAGCTTTAGAGGGAAAAAAAACTAACAAATCTTGCCAATAATGAATAAATCTTGCCAAGAAAACCCTAAGATACTGTTGCCATAAGTCAGAGTCAGCTTGAAGGCATATAAAAACAAAAGGTAAAACATGTCTAAAATCCCACAATTCCCATGATTATTTATGTATCTGTGTATGAAAATTGTTGTGTAATCCTGGCTTAAAGAAACAACTACATTTAAAAAATAAAAGGGATTTAAAAAAAACAAAAAACAAAAATGTAATATTGTATGAATTTTAAAAATGTGGGAGATTATTTTAAAAAGTGTATTACAATGGGATACAATGAATTGGACCAAAACACATTGAAAATGACGCAGAAGTAGACTATAATATGGAGAATTTATTTATTTGGACTCCAGCTCCCACAATCCCCCAGTCAGCCTGGCTGTCTTGATTGATTCTGGGAGTTGCTATTCCCCCCCCCCAAAAAAAAAAACAATTCCACAAGCTCTGAAACAGAGGGTATTTACAGACCGCCCAAAAAGAGTGGTCCATGGGAGCCCCTTTCAGCACCGGAGTGGGGCCAGGGCAGCCTCAATGGCAGCCCCAGAGGCCCCAATCCGCCACTTTTCCAGGCCATGGTGAAGCAGCAAAATACCCCTTCTCTGTGGCCTGGAAAGGGATGTCCTTGAGGCTTCAGCTGCCTGGCCCCTTTCTCCCTCGCTTGGTTCCTGCGGCAATCTGGTTGCTGTGGGAATGAAATGCTCACGTGAAAGGAGCTCCATTTGGGAGTTCCTTTCTGTGCGGTGAAAAGGGCACCCTAGGCACCCTCCAGCAGCATGGTGACATCGGGTGCACACTGCTCTGTATGGACACAGCGTGTACCTTATGCCCCCAGAGCGCCATCCGTATGGACAGTGCTCTGTCAATATGGCGGCACCCATACACGCTAGGGCTAGAGAGTGTGTGGCTGCTGTACTCTCCCCAGCCCTACTTTCAGCTTGGGGATGACCCTTTGGGGTCGTCTGTAAAGGGCCAGAGTTACCCATTCATCATTGGAAATACTTTCCAAAATCCATGAGGCAGTGAATCTGCTGAAGACTTTAGTTCACAGTTTAAACCTCTCTAAAATTGGAGCCACAGGCTCCCACTGGGTCTAAGCAGTGGTGGACAGGGCAGTTTAGAGACAGGACAGGCTCCATTAGACTAAGGGCCGAAACAGATGAGCCTGAAGGAGTAGCATCATGCTGCCACTTTGTTCAATGGGTTGGGGCTGTTGCAACTGCATGCCACATCCTCAACCTGGCATTTTTCTGACTCAAAAAGAAGCATCAGAAAGCTGATCCTTTTTGAGACAATAAAAAGCTGACTTTGCTGCTACGTAGATGGTTTTTCAGTATTTCTATGGTGAGGTGCATGTAAACACTGCACCGCCAAAACGCTGTGAAACCAGTGCATGTGCTATCTGAACAGGAAGCTGGCACTTACTGTCCATCTGTTTTGTCCCTTAGTTGCATTTCTCTTCTCCTCCCTTTCTCCCTGATTCCCACCTAAGTAGGCAAGGGAATGTGGGCTAGTAAAAATGGCTAGATTTAGGGGAAATGCCAAGGATTCCATCACCACCTGATAACCATCCTTTGGTAACAAATGTCAACTAATTTTCTTTCCTTGGCATCCATGATTTATTATCATAATATACAGAAACTTAGTAAGGAAGCACAGTGGGTTTTCTATTCATTGAGGAGAAGTAATCATTAGAAGTATAAGGTTAGAACAAGTGAAGATCTGCACTGGTCATATTCTGCCCTGTTACAATGATAAGGAAGTCAGGATGCAAGAGAATTCCTGTAAAACATAAGATTGATCAAAGAAGAAGAAGAAAAGCAAGAAAGAGCCAAAAGGACATTAGCTATGACTAGAGTTGTATTGATTAGTTCCAAGTATAGAAGACCCATTGAATCATTTATTGGACTATCCATAAATCTCACTGGTAAATTTAGTTGATTCAAGGACTCAATGCTAGATGATGATGATGATGATGATGATGATGATGATGATGATGATGATTTTTCTTATATATAGGGACTCAAGGCAGCGATGGGACCGACATTAAAATTTGGGCCTTTGTCTAAAGTCATAATTGATCATGGCTGATCCTCTACAGTGGATATCATTGGTACCAATGCTGCTACTCTTCTTTCTCTGCTATGGATATTCTGAAACTTCAAGGTCTGGACAGGGACGTTCAGTAGTTACTGGTGCAGTATTTGATGATCCAGAACTGAAATAAAAGAATATGGGCACTGAAACAAGCAAGTTGAATTAATACTTAAGAAATAATGGGCTAAAGTGAAATGTTAATCTCATCTGGAACAGATCAATTCAATGAATGGAAATGTGGTGTCCCATTGATTCTAACCAAGTAACAATTGGATTTAGCCCAAAGAAAAGTAGCCTTAGCTAAATCCTGTAGTTCATCCCAATTAGACTAAGCCCAGTCAATCAGTTTGATCTACCTACTTGTTGAGTCACCCTTCAATAATAGATTCTACTTAACTTATACAGTGGGTCCTTGGTATCTGCTGGGATTTGGTATCAGGAACCACTCCCCCCTGGGGGGGGGGGGATGCCAAGACCAGTGGATGCTCAAATCCCATTATATACAATAACATAGTAAAATAGTGCCCCTTATATAAAGTAGCAAAATCAAGGCATGATTTTTGGAATTGTGTGTGTGTGGATCTGTGGATATAGGGTCCATGGATATGGAGGGCCAACTGTAGTTCTCAGCCAGATTTAGGCACTGCATTCTTGAAACAACCTACTGCGAACACTTTGAGATTACAGATAGTAAAAGGTGAGTGGCAAATCTTCAATTATCCTAATGACATCTCTCCAAAACTGATTAATAATAGGATCTGTCCAAAATATATAAAGGAAATAAGTGTGAAACATCACAAACACATCTTATTCAAGAATAACATTCTGCTCCTATTTTCATGTATCCAACAGCTGTCAACCAAATAAAAGCCAATATGGCAAAGTGTTAGGTGTGTGTGTGTGAATGTTTCTTTTTAAAGAAATCCCCATTAAAAGCATACATTTAATTTTAGTAGCCTTCGAAGCATCTCCAAGGAATCCCAGAATCTGCATCCATCAGGATCTACAAATAATACTTGCAATTATACTTGCATTTATTAATTCTGATGATTTCAGTATCGAGTTTTGAGCATCCTTGAACAAGACCTTAGAAAAGTTACTTTTCTAGATTGCAGCTCTCCCAAAATTGCCAGCTAGTAAGGTTGCAAGATGCTGAGTCTTCTAGAACTAGAGCTTTCTAAAATTCCCAGAATCCTCGAGTAGAGTCATTATCCAGAAAACTTTTTTTTCTTATTCTGCCTAGAGCTTATGCAAAAGTAGAATAAATGTTCCAAATAAATAAATTTTTGCTAAGTTGATAGTTTCACCAGTCTCTGAAATGAACCCTGATAATCAGATCATCCCATGTAAGGACAGTGCTAGGCACTGGGGAAAAAAATAGAAAAATGTTTAAAAACATATTTTTGTTGTATGTCAGGAAATCTGTTTTCTGTGCAAAAAATGCAGATTTTAAATCGAATAAGTCTACCAGTAAAGCCTTTCATATGCAAAGGAGAGCATTTTCTTCATGGAAAATATCACTATTCAGAAATATATTTTGTGGAGAAAGTGTTGTTTCCTATCTAGGAAGTTCTGTTTTCTATGCCAAAAATTGTGAATTTTTTGCAGAATCATACCTGAACCTTTGAAGTCTACAAAGGTTTTGCAGACTTTTTTCACAGCAGAAAACAAATTGCTAAAATTACCCTCATGTTGGCCCTAAACCATGGTAACCATGTTTAAGAAGAGACATCTCCAAGCCCTTAGGTCTTGCAAATTCATGCCTATGATCTCTTTTTCTACTACTTTCTACCTTTCCTTGCATTATTGTCTTTTCCAGTTATCCATGCCTTCTCATGATGTGACCAAAGTATGACAGCCTCAGCATCATCATCTTGGTGTTCAGGGAAAGTTTGGATTTGATCTGTTCCATAATCCATTTGCTTGCCCTTTCTGCTGCCCTCAGCATTCTTCTCCAGCTCCATATCTCAAATGAGTAGATTTTCTTTGTGCCAGCTTTCTTCAGCTCTCGCATCCATGCATGGTGATGAAGAATAAAATAGCTTGGACAATTCTAACTTTAGTGCTTGGATGTATATCTTTGCACTTTAGGATTTTGTCTAGTTCTTTCATGGCTACCCCACCCATTTGTAGTCTTCTTCTTACTTCTTGACTGCAGTCTTCATTCTGTTCAATGTTTGATCCAAGGTATGGAAAGTTTAACTATTTTT
Source organism: Urosaurus nigricauda (assembly GCA_034509955.1). NCBI lineage: Eukaryota > Metazoa > Chordata > Lepidosauria > Squamata > Phrynosomatidae > Urosaurus > Urosaurus nigricauda. The sequence continues at coordinate 371,653,958 of JAOEGL010000001.1, read as the reverse complement.
ATTTCTTCATTAGGTAAGTTGAATTTATGTATATTGGTGAGAAAATGTGGAGAAATATCCTTTGGTGACAGAGGAAGGTACATTGCACACATTGATGCAGAAATTTAAAAAAATAGGTAAAAATGTGCAAGTTTCACTATGCGAAGAAAACATATAGTCTTACAAACTGCTGTGATGCAAGGATACAAAGACAGGAAGAAGACGGAGGAAAGGAGCTGGCATCCTGTTGGTGATATAGACATAGGTAAGTTCCCCTATCTTCATCCTACATGGAACAGCTGTATTAAATTCAAGGCTGTGAATAAGAAATTCCATATGCAGTGGCACTGTGAATTGGGCCTTCTCATCAGTCGCCCCCAAACTTTGGAATGACCTGCCGGATGAGTTGCGTCTCATTCCATCCACCGATAGCTTTAAGAAAGCCTTGAAAACGCATCTCTTCCAGCAGGCCTTCCCGGAAAATGCTTAATGTCACCCGGCTCCAAACCTTTCACCAGTCCCTAATTCCTCATTACCCGATACAGCTCAAGGAACTTTTACTTTGTTATTGTTGACTGTCCGCTATTTGCACTATGTTTTAACTTGTTGTTGGTTTAATTCTTTTTAAGGGGGGGGGGGGAGGTGGGAATGGGATTGGATATTTTAATTGTCTTGTTTTTAATTATATCTTGCACCCCCCCCCTTTGCTCACTCAGAGGGGCGGGCTAGAAATAATAATAATAATTATTATTATTATTATTATTATTGATGCACACTGTACTTAGAGGTGCATTGATCTACACTGATGCACAATGATGCATATTTATTGAGATTATATGAACCACTGTAGTCCCTTCGAGCTATAGTTTTAGTAATATTATGCATGCTTGTACTATAGGAAATGAAAGCACAACACAAGAAAACTGCAGTCAACTGTAAGTTTGGTTTATTATGATTAAGCATCCCAATTACTCTTAGCTCTAATTCTGATTCTGGCTGCTGCCACACTGCAGATTTAATGGAATTTGACACCACTTTGACTGTCACAGCTCCATCCTATGGAATCCTTGGATTTGTGGTTTCTTGTGGCACCAGAACTCTCTGACACAGAAGGCTAAATATCTCAGAAAAATACATACCCCAGAATTCCATAGCATTGATCAATTCCAGTTAAAGTGGCATCAAAGACCATTACTCCTGCAGTGTAGATGCAGCCCTACTCTACTATTTGGTCAACTATTATTAGATCTGGCTCTGCCTAATGGGATATTTGTACTTCTTATCCTGGATTTCTAGGTTCTAAACTATAGCCCTGGACCAAGAGATCCTCAACAGTTTTCTTCTTGATGATGGGGGGGGGGGATCACTAGAGAAATAAATAATCTGGACCAATGAGAATCTCTATAAAGCTTGATGGCATTATGCACTAGTTATTTCTATTGGCAACTTACCATCTTCATAATTTGCTGTTAAGATACATATTTATGTGTCTTTTTTCCCTCTGTATTTACCAGTTAGTCATTAGACTTACCCCTTGCAGCATGAACTTTTTAAGGTACACTTAAAAAGGAGAGTAGCATCCTTCCCACATTCTCCCATGACACATTGGCCTCCCTGATCTTTACAGTGTGGTATAGGATCTCTGCAGGAAGAGAAAATCTTGAAAGTAGAACAAATAGGATGACTAGGAACTAGAGGTCAGTATAAAAGGTTCATGACAGCAAATCCTGGGCTCATATCCTGGAATCTGGAAGCTCCTACAAAGTAAGGCTAGGGGCTTGTCTGCACTGCAGAAATAAAGCAGTTTGACATCACTTTAACTGCCATGGCTCAATACTATGGAATTCTGGAATTTGTTGTTTTGTTATTTAGCCTCTTTTATCAGGGAGGTCTGGTGACCCACTAAACCACAATACCAGAATTCTATTAACTTTGAGCCATGGCAGTTAGAATGGTGTCAAATTGCATTATTTCTGCAGTGCAGATGCACCATAGGTCTTGTTCACATTTCTCTGTCACCCTTTCATCAGGAAGGAAAATAATACCTTTTCATTCAAGTAGAATTTTGGCAAGTGAGAAGTTCTTGAGATGAGGATTTTTTCAGGCCTAAGTGATACACAATCTTGATTCATAGGGGATTGCTTTGCATTTTCATTGTATTCTTTTTAGTTTTACTGTGAAATGCCTCGAGATCCATTTTGGCCATACATCTAGTGTACATGTCACCAACAAACAAATAAATAAATAAATCAAATAAATGGAGTTACCTTTTACAGCAAGCAGATGTAGAGCTGCACTTTCCATGGAAAATCATGCCTGCATCACATTGAGCTTTTTGGCAGTTACCACCCCACTCCTTACATGTTTTCTCTGTTATAAGTGTCTGTGTGAGACCTATGAAGGAAAAAAAAAGAATACATTTAGTCCAGGCAACTAGATGCCAATCCCATTTGATTCCCTGCCAATTATTTCTCATCTTTTTTGGGGTGGGGGGGGATACTTCCTGAAATAATAGGCATCACTGAAACCTGGTGGGATGAGTCTCACGATTGGAACATAGAAATAGAGGGGTATAACCTTTTTAAGAGAAACAGGCCAAACAAGAAAGGAGGAGGAATAGCATTATATGTCAGGGATATTTACACCAGTGAAGAGATCCAGGACATCAATACTGGAAGCCAGGTGGAGATCATCTGGATAAAAATTAAAGGAGAGGGAAACAACAGGGATGTTACTGTGGGAGCCTACTACAGACCCCCAAGTCAGACAGAGGAAATGGATGATGCCTTTCTAGAACAGATGACCACACAATCAGGAAGGAGAGATGTAATAGTGATGGGGGACTTCAACTACCCGGATATTTGCTGGAAGTCAAACTCAGCGCTATCCTCAAGATCTTGAAAATTCCTCACTTGCCTCGAAGACAATTTCATTGTCCAAAAGGTGGAAGAGGCAACAAGGGGATCAGCTATTTTGGATCTGATCTTGACCAACAGGGAAGACCTAGTTGATGGGATGCAAGTGGTGGGATCCTTAGGTGGAAGTGACCATGTCCTCCTGGAGTTTGTTATACAGTGGAAAGGTGAAGCTAGGCACAGTCAGACACGCATTCTAGACTTTAGGAAAGCTGATTTCAATAAACTTAGAGAAATACTGGGGGTGATTCCATGGTCAAGAATACTAAAAGACAAGGGAGTTCAAGATGGATGGGAGTTCCTTAAAAGGGAAATACTAAAGGGACAATTTCAGACAGTTCCAATGATGAAGAAAAATGGAAGATGTCTCAAGAAACCGGTATGGATGACTAAGGAACTTACAACTGAGCTAAGTTTTAAATGGAACATGTATAAAAAATGGAAAAATGGGGAAATCACCAAAGAGGAATTCAAACAAATAGCCAGCACATGTAGGGATAAAGTCAGAAAAGCTAAAGTGCAAAATGAACTCAGGCTTGCTAGAGACGTTAAGAACAATAAAAAGGGCTTTTTTGGATATGTCCGCAGCGAAAGGAAGAAGAAGGAAACGGTTGGGCCACTGCGTGCAGAAGATGGCAAAATGCTCACAGGAGACAGAGAAAAGGCAGAATTGCTCAACACCTTCTTTGCTTCAGTCTTCTCAGGAAAGGCAAAGGGTGCCCAACCTAAGAATAATGGGGCAGAGGACAGAATATGGGAATTTCAGCACAGAATAAGTAAAGAGACAGTACAGGAATACCTGGTTAATCTAAATGAATATAAGTCTTCAGGACCAGATGAACTACATCCAAGGGTATTAAAAGAACTGGCAAATGTAATATCCGAGCCATTGGCAATAATCATTGAGAACTCCTGGAGAACAGGAGAAGTCCCAGCAGATTGGAGGAGGGCAAACGTTGTTATCAAATTTGCAGATGACACCAAATTAGGAGGATTAGCTAATACCCCAAAGGACAGGATCAAAATTCAAAATGACCTGAATAGACTAGAAAGCTGGGCCAATGCTAACAAAATGAAATTTAACACAGAGAAACGTAAGGTCCTACACGTAGGGCAGAAAAATGAAATGCACAGATAAAGGATGGGGGACACCTGGCTGAATGAGACAACATGTGAAAGGGATCTAGGAGTCCAAGTAGACCACAAGTTGAACATGAGTCAACAGTGTGATGCAGCAGCTAAAAAGGCCAATGCAATTTTAGGTTGCATCAATAGAAGTATAGTGTCTAGATCAAGGGAAGTAATAGTGTCACTCCATTCTGCTTTGGTCAGGCCCCACCTGGAATACTGTGTCCAGTTCTGGGCACCACAATTCAAAAAGGATGTGGAGAAACTGGAGTGGGTCCAAAGGAGGGTGACTAAAATGGTGAAGGGTCTGGAAACCTTGCCCTATGAGGAACGACTTAGGGAACTGGGGATGTTTAGCCTGGAGAAGAGAAGGTTAAGAGGTGATATGATCACCCTGTTTAAATACTTGAAAGGACATCACATTGAGGAGGGAGCAAACTTGTTTTCTGCTGCTCCAGAGAACAGGTCCGGGAACAATGGATGCAAGCTCCAGGAAAAGAGATTCCATCTCAACTTTAGGAGGAACTTCCTGACAATAATGGCTGTTCAGCAGTGGAACACACTCCCTCAGAGACTCATGGAGTCTCTTTCCTTGGAGGTCTTTAAAAAGAGGCTGGATGGCCATCGGTCGGGTATGCTTTGATTAGGAGTTCCTGCATAACAGGAGGGTTGGACTGGATGGCCCTTGTGGTCTCTTCCAACTCTGTCATTCTATGATTCTATGAAATAACTCTTACCTCGATCAACCAGGAGACCTGAGAAGAGGAAGAGGGCTGTAGAAAGAACACCAATTAACTTCATGGTAGATGAGGATTCTGGCATCACAATGGCACTAAGTGAGAGAAATGATGAAATTAATTTAAAAATAAAATAAAAGTAAATTTGTCAAAATCCAGATCTATTTGAATTTTTTTTCTTGACCCATCTAAAAAAAGACTGAAATTTTACCAAAATTGCTATCATGAGGACTTATCCTCCTTCCATGTGAAGTTTGTTTTATCACACATACTTAGGAATAAATGTGGAGATGATACTGAATGAAAACTTGAGTGCAGTTGTTGTCGTTGTTTTTGATTGCCTTTGAGCCATTTCTGACTTACGACAACCCAACGGCAAACTTATCATAGGGTTTTCTTGGCAAAATTTTTTCAGGGGGTGACTTCACCTTCCTCTGAAGTTAAGAGTATGTGACCTGCCCTAGAGGGTTTCCAAGCCTGAGCTGGACTTTGAACCATGGTCTCCAGAATACAGTACTAGTCCAACACACAAACCACTACACCATGCTAGCAATACAAGAGATTTATGCAGTGGATCTTTCTTGGATTTTTAGTTTGTTATGATACCAGAGATTTCTGACAATGAAGGCTAAATATCTCACAAGACTTCAAATCCTAAAATTTCATAGCATGAGCCATGGTCATTAAAGTAGCATCCAACTGCATTAATTCTGCTGTATAGATGCAGTTTAGGTCTCTGGATGTTTGTTGTTGTGTGCCTTCATGTCATTTTTTAAATTATTGCAACCCTAAAGCATCTATTACTATGGCCTGAAATAGACGGGCAAAACACACCAGCTTTGGGGGCATGGCATAAAGATGAAGCATGCCCCTGGGTCAGCCAGAAGCCACAATGAGATCACTTAAGGCAGCCGAAACCCAGCTGCAAAAGGAGCAGAAAAATTGCTTTTGGACTGCACTAGTGGCCAGCTGTACGACTGTGGTGTTTGGTCCCTGCTGTCCCATGTGGGGCTTGCTTACTGCTGGAATGGCCAGAGGCTTGAGCCCAGAGTTTTCTGGGTCTGAGAAGGTATCACTCACCCAAGGTCTCCCAGTGGGTTTTCATGGAAGTGGGAAATGGAACTTCCATCTCCAGAATCATAGTCCTAGGCTCAAACTACTACACCACACTACACTCTGGGAGACCAGGGTTCAAATCTCCACTCAGCCATGGTAACCTATTGGATGATCTTGGGCAAGTCAAACTCTCTCAGCAATGGCAAATCTCCTCTGAATAAATCTTGATAAGAAAATTCCATGATAGCTTCAGTTTAGGGCTGTGCTAAATTGGAAACAACTTGAGAGTGCACAATAACAAATATGTGATAATGCTCTATAAATTAAGGCTAACTATATATCAACTTCTTTGAGAGTAAATTTCACAAAATTCCTCAATTCCTGAGCCTGAAGTGAAGTAAATACAGTTTGCAAAAGATTTAATCTCATTTTTGTAACTACATATAATCTGACCACCCCAAAACATACAAGCTTCCAAATAAATCAAAGCAAAATGGAACTTTGAAATAAGTACACATATACACAGATCAAGATTCTTTTCGTACTGTGTTATGAGATTTATTGTTGTTGTTGTTAACTTTATATACAAATGCCTTCCTATGGACTTGCCATAGGACACAGTCAGCCCTCCATATCCACTGATTTTTTTTAATGCATGAATTCAAGCATCCACACTTTGAAAATATCCTTAAAATATCCTAAAAAATACATAAAATACAAATTGTAAACCTTGATTTCGCCATTTTATACAAGGGACACCATCTTACTGTGCCTTTGTATTTAATGGGACATGAGAATCCACAGATTTTGGTATCCACGGGAGTCTTGGAACCAAAGCCCAGTAGATACCAAGGTTTGTACAAAAAGATTTGCACAAAAAGAATTTCAGTCCAATAGTGTGCAAAAATATCCCTCTTTGGAAGTATTTAACATTTATTTCATTGCACACAAAGATGCATGTCTTTAGATTACCAAAAAAGGAGAAATAATCTTGGTGTAAATCTATGTAAGAACATTTTTATTTGTTTATATTTAGAGTGCTTGTCCATACCTGGATCTGCAAAGATAAGAATGCATTGGAAAGCTATGTCAAACTGTACATGTCCAGTACCAGGTAAAATAATCTAAAATATCATAAGGAGAAAAGTGGAAGATTCTTTGCATATCAATTGATTCAGAAACAAGTGTAAGCATGTCAGAATGCCTGCACTGGGTACATGTATTTGTGAAAGAAGAATTCTGGAATGATTCCAATTACAGCACAAAGTATCTTACCATTTCATTTGTTAAAGATGATGAGCAAAATCATGTGAGAATTAGAAAGAGATAAAACGGAGGGTTAAAACCATTTTAAAAGTCATTCCACTTACTTGACAATAGAACTTGCTAATCCGATTTGAACTGTTCCTTACATATCTAGATCTCCTTTTTATATTTAATGTCCAGTGTTTCGTCATAACTTTGCTTTAACTTTAACATCTCCAAGTTTCCATAGCTCCCTTGACATACTCTCTTGTTTTACAACCATATCACAAGATTGTATATTATATAAATGGGAACAAATCAGAACTGTTATTGCTCATTCCATTGAGCAAATTGGCATATAATGTTCTGTTTCTGTTTAGACCATAGATAGCATGTTCACTAGAACCCCTAGATATCTTGCTAATTATTTGGTATTACAAAGTTATGTATAAAAAAAATAATGACAGTAAGGCCTAATGAATGTCTTTGTGTTGTCACCACATTGTACTTTGATGAAGATAGGTCAACGGATTAGAGGAAAAGGGATTCCACCTGAACCTTAAGAAAAACCTCTTTACTGTAAGAAGTGTTTGATCGGGGAATAGACTGCCTCAGAGGCTGGTGGACTTTCCTTTGAGGCCTTTAAACAGAGGTCCATAGAATCATAAGGGCCATCCAATCCAATGCCTTTCTTCCATGCAAGAAGACAGAATCAAAACACTCCTAACAGATGATCAGTCAACCTCTATTTAAACCCTCCAACGAAGGAGACTCCACAACAGTCCAAGACAGTGTGTTTCACTGTCAAATAACTCTTACTGTCAGAAAGTTCTTCCTAATGTTTAAGTAGAATCTCATTTCCTGGAATTGGAATCCATTGCTCTATGTCCTATACCCTGGAGCAGCAGAAAACAAGCTTGCTCCATCTTCAATATTACATTCTTTCAATTATTTAAATATGACTATCATGTCACCTCTTAACCTATTCTTTTCCAGGCTAAACATACCCAGCTCCGTAAGTCGTTCCTCATAGGGAATGATTTCCAGACCTTCCACCATTTTGGTTGTCCTCTTCAGGACACCCTTCAGCTTGTCAATATCCTTTATAAATTAGAATAATAGAATCATAGAAACTTAGAGTTGGAAGAGACCACAAGGGGCCATCCAGTCCACCCCATTGCCATGCAGGAACTCCCAATCAACACATAGCCAACAGATGGCCATCCAGCCTCTGCTTAAAGACCTCCAAGGACGGAGACTACACTACACTCCGAGGGAGTGTGTTCCACTGTCGAACAGCCCTTACTGTCAGGAAGTTCCTCCTAATGTTGAGATGGAATCTCTTTCCCTGCAATTTGTATCCATTGTTCCGCGTTCTAGTCTCTGCAGCAGCAGAAAACAAGTTTGCTCCCTCCTCAATATGACATCCCTTCAAATATTTGAACAGGGCTATCATATCACCTCTTAACCTTCTCTTCTCCAGGCTAAACATCCCCAGCTCTCTAAGTCGTTCCTCATAGGGCATGGTTTCCAGACCCTTCACCATCTTAGTTGCCCTCCTTTGGACCCGCTCCAGTTTCTCCACATCCTTTTTGAATTGTGGTGCCCAGAACTGGACACAGTATTCCAGGTGGGGCCTGACCAAAGCAGAATAGAGCGGCACTATTACTTCCTTTGATCTAGACACTATACTTCTATTGATGCAGCCTAAAATTGCATTGGCCTTTTTAGCTGCTGCATCACACTGTTGACTCATGTTCAATTTATGGTCTACTTGGACTTCTAGATCCCTTTCACACATAGTTTCATTCAGCCAGATGTCCCCCATCCTATATCTGTGCATTTCATTTTTCCTCCGTAGGTGCAGAACCTTAAATTTCTCCGCATTTTATGTGTTTTAATCTATGTTGTACCTCACCTTGAGCCTTGGGTCAAAGAATGTGCAACTGAAATAGTTATGCTTGTGGAATTCCACCTCCACAATCTGTGAACTGAATACAACCAATATTCACCAAAAAGTACAGGCACATGAATTAGGACACTTACCTAGAACACTAACAGGATGCCTGCCTCTCTATCTCTATCTCTCTTTCAATATATATATATATATATATAGAGAGAGAGAGAGAGAGAGAGAGAGAGAGAAGAGATGGAAGGGAGAGAGGAAGGGAGGGAGGGATCTTATTGTTTTGTGTCTTCAAGTCATTTTTGAATTATGATGACCTTAGGGCAAACCTATCACAGGTTTTTTCTAAGGTAGTTAACAACAACAACTACTACTACAACAACAGTCTTTCTGACAGGCATTTTAATCTTGTAGAATGGGGGAAAGTCATAGATAAGGTGAGAAACCATCAAAAACATCTGCTCGCCGCTTTGACCATGTTTCTCCTCTTTTATCCTCCCTTCACTGGCTCCCCTTCCCCTTCCGCATCCAGTACAAGCTTTTGCTGTTGACTTTCAAAGCCCTCCACGGACTGGCCCCTCCTTACTTGTCTGAACTTCTTTCTCCTCACACTCCTTCTCGTACCCTCCGTTCTGGTAGTCTAGGTCTCCTGTCCCAGCCGAGGATTTCCACTGCCCCATCCCGGATTCGTCCCTTCTCACTTGCTGCCCCTCACTCCTGGAACCTTCTTCCCCCACATGCACGCCTCATCACTTCCCTAACGAGGTTCAAAACTGAGTTAAAGACTATATTACTTAGGGAAGCTTTCCCAGGACTGTGCCATCCGCCCCAGGATGCCTCCTTTTAACTTTGTATTAAGAAGCCATGCCCTCCCTCCTGTCCATCTGCCTTGGTCCTGGCCCCAGAGGGAGAGAAGAACCACTGGACCTCACCCCCTTTCCCATCACCTTCCCCTCTTCCTTTTGTGTTGTCTCTTTTAGACTGTAAGCCTGAGGGCAGGGATCCGTCTAATTTATGATTGTATGTACAGCACTGTGTAAATTTACAGCGCTATATAAATAAAGGTTAATAATAATAATAATAATAAATGTGTTATGGGGAAGGAGAAAGTTGAGAATTTGGGGAATTGTTGGAGGTAGATACCACCCTAGAGCCATGATCTTGCAACCCTGAAACCCTGAAGAATTCTCAGTTCCTGACTTCACCTTTAAGTCACAAATTGCTTGTTGGGAGGCTAATGCGTTGTTAGATATTTCTGTCAAACACATAAGATTTATTGTGTCTGGACATGTGCTTCAGTCAAAGGGTTATCAAGCAGACAAGACATCACTGTCAACTAAGGATGGATTAAGGATATGGTGACTCAGCTGTTAAGATTCTGATGCTGATGATCGCAAGGCCAGTAGGTTGGCAGTTCAAGACCCAAGTGCTTTGTGATGGAGTGAGCTTCCATCAATAGTCCCAGCTTCTGCCAGCCTAGCAGTTCAAAAGCATATAAATGTGCAAGAAGATAAACAGGTATTACTTCCGCTGAAAGGTGACAGCGTTTTGTGCAGTAACGCTGGACCACAGATCATCTTTAACAATGCTGGCTCTCTTGGCTTAGTAACAGAGATGAGCACTGTTCACTACAGTCAGATATGACTTGACAATCTTGCCAGTGGGTAAACTTTTACCTTTACCTTTAAGGATGGATTATTCTCAATATGCTTGTAAAAGTTTGCATCCCTTCCAGAAGTAGTAAAAATAGGAAGAAAGTGAGAACCCTTCTGAGGTTCAGAGATGGAGAGAATTGAATATAGATGTAGAGAACTGAATATAGAACAAAATATGTGGGTTATGAATGATGTCACCAGTCATTACACTGAAATCATAATTGAAATGCATCAGTATCTATCCAGACAATACCAGTGTAATTTCCTAGCAATCATTTTTTAATAATGCAGTCCATTTGGCATTTACAGTTTATTGAAACGATATAAAGAAGCTTACAATCTATCAAAAACTAAATTGCGATATTGATGATGAATTTATTTTACTCTAATATGAGTGATGTTTTATTAGTTTTTTTCTCATTCTTCTTTTATGAATCACATTTTATGAATCACCAGTGAATGTCAGCAGGACAATAAATCCATTGTGTGGTTGGTTTAAACTTTAAAATAGTTGTCTAAGGTGCTGACCCAATTGTTTGTATTTCCCTTTTAGTTCTTGCAGTCACATCATGTTATTTTCAGTGGTGATGGTGGCAAAAGGAGGAACCTGCATGTCCTCACAAAATCTACATGATAGCAAAGATATAAGTGTACAAAATCACTGTACCTACCAATATTTTTAAACATCTAGGTTTAAGCAACAAAATAAGCATAATCAGACATTATATTTTTTTCCAATTTCTGCCCCTCACCCCCAAATTGTTTCCCAATTTTCTTCTTTTGTAATCTGCAGTCACATAGATGTATCAGCGATGGATGCACAAGGTCCCAGCCTTTTGATAGCCAAAATTCCAGGGCCACTCACTGAAAAAGAAAACACAAAAAATGATCCAAGAAAACCAAACAAGATCTGAAGGCCAACTGGATTCAGCAAACTCCCAGGCAGACATGATGAGGTCTGGATTCTTGATTCACTGGCCAGAATACTCTGGATCCCTCCAGAGTATTCTAACCCCAAATGTCCCCGTTACCTATACTCTCTCTGCAATGACAGTGGCAGCTGCCTTTCCATGCAATCCCTGTTCATCACCTGGTGCCACCGCAGAAGTCACAATGAGGCAGACAGTCATGTTATTGACCTCATAATTTGCGCTCACAGTGGTGGCAGCAAGCGATTTACAGCTGCCTGTTGCTGCTGCAGAGAGAGCCAAAGACACAGGATAAAAGTTTTTATATATATATAAAAAATCCTTTACTGAACTGTGAAAATGTGTAATGGGATACCAGCAAGAGTGCCTGATGTGCATCAGGACTGATGTGATGTTCATCAGAACCAATGCATTTCAGTCTTGTTCTGCATTGGCCCCTTGTGGATTGGTCACCCTCACTTTGGTGGCACTGCTACATAGCAATGTAACAACAACCTCTACTGGATATGCACATTTCGCTACTGCACAAATCTAATTCCTGCACATACAAACCCGCTTGCAACAGGATCATTTTACAAGCCAATTCCAGCTACTTCCAGCGCAGGAAAAAAAAAATATTTTGCAAGCAAACAGTGGCTTTTTGTAATAAAAAAAAAGCCATGTGTTTTTTCTCTGTAGAAAACACACACACACACACACAGAGGAGAATTGTGCATACTCTTGCTACTCTATTATCCTTCCCAACAATTTTTCCTAATTGTTCAACTTTTTGCCCTCTTTCCTGGGAAATGAATATTAGAAAATATTCTTTCCATCCTTAGTGTAAAATCCTAATGATTTTCCATTCACTGATTGACTAATAACTTATAAGTCTGCAAAGCCCTGTAAATCCTAACAGAATGCACAAAACAATATGCATCCTAGAAGAGTCTAGTATGCATAAAGGATCCAATTCAGAATTATTAGAAGATCAATTTGCAAATGTCCCACAGGACGCTCTTATAAAATACACTGGTTATAACTATTACCAAAATTATGAACATGAGTACAGTCAGCCCTGCATATCCACAGATTCAACCAACCATAGTTTGAAAATATCCACACAAAATAAATCCTGAAAATCTAAGCTTGATTTTGTCATTTTATTTAAAGGAACATCATTTTATAAAAGCTATCATATGATAGCCTTGTTTAAATATTTGAAGGGATGTCATATTGAGGATGGAGAAAGCTTGTTTTTTTGCTGCTCCAGAGAATAGGACCTAGAAAAATGGATGCAAGCTACAGGAAAAGAGATTTCACCTAAACATTAGGAGGAACTTCCTGCGAGTAATGGCTGTTCGACAGTGGAACACACTCCCTCAGAGATTGTGGTGGAATCGCCCTCCTTGGAGGTCTTTAAGCACAGGCTGGATGGTCATCTGTCAGGTATGCCTTGATTATGAGTTCCTGCATGGCAGAATGGGATTGGACTGGATGGCCCTGGTGGTCTTTTCCAACTCTATGATTCTATTATTTCACTGTGCTATTGCATATAATGGTATATGAGCATCCAAAAATTTTGGTATCCACTGAGAGTCCTGGAACCAAACTGCAGAGTATATCAAGGGCCAATTGTATACATCTTAAAACAGAGCTTGTAATTTCTGTCATCTGCTAATTCTGTCTTAAGATATATATGTATAGTTAGTCTTCATTATCCACAGATTTTTTTATCCATGAATTCAAGCATCCACAGCTTGAAACTATTCAAAAATATGTAAAATCCAAAAGCTGGCCTATCCACCTGACCTGATATGACAGTTTGAATGATCAAGGAATGACATAGCTAACTAGGTAGAAAGTTATAATAGTATGGATAATTATTAAAGTTATGTGATTTTAATAGTATGTAACAATGTATGTACATTTTTATGATGATTTTGTAATGTTTTTAATCGGTTGGAATCCCGCCTCAATCCATGCGGAGAGGCGCGAAATATAAATAAATATTATTATTAGTTATTGTTATTATTATTGTCATTTTATATAAGGAAAACAATTTTACTGTTCCACTGTATTCCATGGGATTTGAACATCTATGTGTTTTGGTATCCACGGGTGGGGGTGGGGGGGCTGAAAACAAATCCTAATGGATCCCAAGGGCCCACTTACTCAGTTGCATCATTTTTGCCTGTTTCTGTGTACTTACTGGTTAGACATTGTTGATCACATTTTGCAGCATGTCTGTTTCAAGGAACACTTTCCAAGGAAAGTAGTACCTGTTGCACAATCCCCTTCAATGCACATGCCTCCCCGTTTTTTACAATATTGTATACGATCTCTGCAAGAAGAGAAAATACAGAAAATGAAGCACAGAAGAATGGGCCAAATAAGGCCATATGAGATATCCAGGAACTGGTGCAGAGAGAAGACAGCTCCTTGGTGGCAGCTGCCTAGCTCTGGAAACATCCTACCAAAATGGATTAAATCTTTCTCCTCTCTGTTGTCCTTCCATCTGAGGCAAAGTCATTTTGATTCAGGTAGACATGAAACACCCAGCTGTTTGCTAAGAAATGGCCTTTTTATGGAGCGCATGCTGTATTTCCTTGCTATTGTTTCCTATTTCTATTGATGTGTGTTCAAGGGTGCCTTCAGTTTAATTGCACAGTTTTTGCATATTCTGTTTTAATATGTTTAATTTTGTATTTTCTTTTTCTGGGGATTGTCCTCTGACCTAGTTTGCATTCCATTTTGGGGAGAAGAGTATTTTGAAACTACCTGTTACAGCAGGCAACATTTTTCTCACACAGTCCATGGAAAATCATATCTGTGTTGCATTCCTCTGGTGAGCATTTACCGCCCAAAACCGCACAGTCCCTCTGTGATATAAATTTGACTGGGAGACCTGAGAAAGAAAGAGTAAATCTGTGTCAGACAGCTGGTTTCCAGCAATGCTTGACTCCCTGTCAATTCCTTCTTGACATTTAGGTAGCAAGTTGTGGGGGTGGAGGAAAGCACATCCCGAGATTGGTTGGCAACCAGGATAAATAGCAAAGGTTTTAGATTATGGGTGGGCAACCTGTGATCTGTAGGCTGCATGTGGACCTCCAGGGGGTAACAAATAGCTCCCAAATGCCCTCTACGGAGAGTGTGGGGCATTTTTGTCACATTTTGGGCTTCCTTGGATCCCAGACTGAATCCAATAATAGCTATTGTTTTTTACATGTCATACCCTTTAAAAATACATCAGAAATCTCCTGGGCTTTTTTTTTAAAATCAAGTGTTAACTATCGATCCATTAGTATGTCTCGCTGCCATGTGACTTAAATCATCTCTCCTCACTAGAACCCATCAAAACCTAATTTTAAAACAATCATTTCCATCTTAGGAACTCCATTCTGTTTTGTATGGAACCTTCTGCAAAACCGTTCCTTTCCAGATATTCTGAGCAATGTGCTGTCACACAAAGGTGACTCTTTTCTTCTCTCATATTTTGTCTTGATAAATTACCTATGCTAATTCAATTTTTAATCTAGCTTTGTGCATGGCTTCTTCATTTTCTAGTTTTTGAAATTCTATCCCCTCTACCACACACATATACACACTACACTACTACGTCCTTTTTCTGTTAAATTTGGCTTCCAGACTCGAGACTGACTTGAGACTCGACTTGAAAGTATTTTGCAGGGACTTGAGATTTAGCTTGAGACAGGAAGATGGAGGTTTGAGACCTGACTTGAGACATAGAATAATAAACTTGAAATCATTGCTCTCAGCTATGCTCATGCTTCAGCTATGACCCTCCACAGTGTTGTGTAAGTTCCCAGTTTATGTTGACTAATTTCTCTCAACATTCCCACAGATGGCTCTTACCTGGATCAACCAGTAGTCCCAAGAAGAGGAGTATGGAAAAACCAGCAAATATTTTCATGGCCAAAAAGGAAATGGATTCTGGATTCACAGTGTCTCTAAATGAGAGACATGATACAAAAGTGAAATTATACACAAATCATTCATCAATCAAGAGCCAAATCCATTTTGATTCATCTTGTTCACCTACACATTGCCATAATTGCAAGCATGACCTTATCCTTTCTTGGGTATAGACACTAAGGTGGAACTGAATGAATGCAATGGTGGAGTACAAGAAACCTATGCATTGGTTCTTTCTTGGGAAGAACTCAATAGCAATCGATTGCTGTATTTTTGTGGAATAGTTGACCCCATTTAGCCATATAATATAGACCCTGTTCAGTGATATTTTAGAGAGACAGGTGAAAAATGTTTGTTGCGATTTGCTGTCAAGTCTCCTTCAACATATGGCAACCCTATGAAGGAGAGGCCTCCAAAACACCCTGTTAAGATCTTGCAAATTCAGGGATGTGGCTTCCTTGTTTGAGTCAACACATTTGTGAGTCAACACTGTAATTTGGTCTTCCTTTTTTCCCTATTAACTTTAGCTTTAGTGACCTTTGTGTATTTTTCACTGAGGCATGTCCTTTCTTATGTCTCCAGTTTAGTCATTTTGGTTTCTAGGAAGAGTTCAAGCTTAGTTATTTTCATACCCATCTATTTGTGAGGTAGTGTGGAAAACCTAGGTTACTTTGTGAAGAGATTTAATGCAAACCTGGGAATAAGCAGGTAAAATCAAAGCAAAAAGAACTGGAAACTCTTGATACTTCTACAGATTTCTGGATAAGCCCTTTGGGGCTTTCCAGACTGCCAGGAGAGGGCAACATGAAGTTGCATTTTCCCAAATGCTTAGCAGCTACACTGCAGGTCCCAGAAGTGTATTTAAAAAAGTATAGGGCAGCTACACTGAGGGGGTGGAGGGATGACTTATCTGAAGCCTTGTCTCTTGCTCAGCCACTACATTGGAAGCTGTCAGGATGCTAGAAACACAGGCAGAGCAGCTGCACAGGAAGCAATGAACAGGGCTTTTGGCCGCATTGAGCCTTTATTTTATTTTATTTTAATTTATTTTTTTGTTGTTGTTAATGGCTGTAAACTGCGCAGTTGTACCGGTACACCATACAGACAATTGTATTGCTGGCTATGAACTGCACAGTTGCACAGGTATATCACACATGAACTGTGTAGTTATGAAGATTTGTCTAATTACCCTTGCAGTTTCGCTTCCCTTTTTTAACTGAGCAGTTGCACTGGTGCACCATGAATGAACCCCTTTATTTTATGAATAAACTTCTTTATCTTATGAGTGAATTTACATTTTATGTGCAGTTGCATAACAGTTACAGCATCTCAGAGTCCCTACTGCACATGTCTAGGGTTTGGATTAGGGCTAGAGCTAGGGTTTGGGAGCTTTAAAAAACTGCACAGTTGCAGCACAACATTTAGATGCAGCTGCACAGTTACACCCTTTTTAAAAATAAGTGGGGAAAAGCAGCTCCTTTTTAAAGCTGCTTTTTCCCCACTAAAACACCAAAGAAGTGCGTTCTTCTGACTTCTTGACTAGAATTTCCATATTGATCAATGACTGAGTTGCAGAAAAGAAACTTTTATCTGTTTCAGTATCTTTATCACACACTTTTAAAGTTGTGTAAATAATATGTGGTCATTATGTTTGTATTAAACTGTAACTCTGCTTCTGCAGTGTCTTCCTTGGAAAAATTTACCTCCTTCTCAAAGTAATAACTAAGGCCCAGGACAGACAGGCCAAAAGCAGCATGCCACTGCTGATACTAGGGTTTGGGAACATGCAGTAACTGCAGATACAAGCAATAAAACATCTTGTACCTATTTTTTTTTATCTGGGTGCTGTATGCTATATTTCAGAGGAAGAAGCTAGCAAAACTACCTCTGGGTATTGCTTTCCTTAGAAAACCCTATGAAATTCATGGGCTCTTCCTAAGTCAGCAGGTGACTTGAAGGCATACGTACAGAGACCATATTTTATTTTATTCTTGTTCTGTTCTATCTAAAGTAATTAAAAACCATAGCAAACTGAGCATGCACTGTGCCCTGTTTAAAAATTTTAAAATTGCCCTTATGCAGCAGAAGCTATCTTACCATTTTATGTATTGAAACTGATGAGAACAATCAACCAAAATTAAAAAGAGACAACATGTATAGTTAAAAATTAAATCACAAGTCAGACTAGTTTCTGAGACACTAGAATGCTCTGTTCCTTTCCTGTCTAGTTCTTTTCCTTGTATGTATTGTGCATTCATTCCTCAGAGTTTTGTTACATCTCCAGGTTTCTATATAGTCTATGGGCCTGTTCTCAACATCAAACAGAAGATATATTACACAAATGGGGACAAATGGAACTATTCCTGATCACTCTCTTGAGCAAAGTAGCACATCGTGTTTTCTTACTTTCTAGAATGTAGTTTAATATAACTCCAAAGGATCTTGCTACTTACCCCAACAGTACAAAATGTAAACAAATAAATAAATAAAAATAAACTGTTTATTGGATGCCAAGAATCAAAAGGTCAGTGTTATATGCTTTATAACAGGTTTGGTTGGTATCCCAAAGTTACATGTGAAAACACTGTGATAGCAAACTTCAATGCATATGTCCATCTTGTCATAGCTTTGTAGGTCAAATATGTCAATAGATTAATTCAAAGAGGAAAAGACTGAAAAGTTATGACATTTTCTGGGAACTTGCTAATTGATTCAATATTTCTATAAATATGTACAGTTGGCTGTCTATATCCACAGATTCAGCATCCATTTACAAATTCAGTCATCCAAGGGTTGAAAATCTCTCTCTCTCTCCCTTGGAATGACTGAATTTGTGAATGGATGCTGAATCTGTGGATATAGACAGCCAACTGTACATATTTATAGAAATATTGAATCAATTAGCAAGTTCCCAAGGGTTGAAAATTTCTCTCTCTCTCTCTCTCTCTCTCTCTCTATATATATATATATATATCTCCAAAAAGCAAATCTTGATTTTGCCATTTTATATAAGTGACACTATTTTACTTCACCATTGTATATAATGGGACTTAGTGTCTTATAACCAAGCCCCAGCAGATATCAAGGGCTCACTGTATTCTCTTACTGCAGGTTCATTTAATCCTAGAGTGGGGGATCTTTTAAATACACAAAGTGCGTGTGCTGGGACAATTCCATGAAGCTAATAAATTTGATAGAAATTTTGACTTGTAGACATCAATTGATCACATACAGGCTCTTGTGAGGTAAACAACCATTCTAAAGTCCTTTCTGCATAATCCATTCTCTTGGTGTCATCAGGAACAAACTATACATACCATGTATCCTTCACAGCAACAGCTTTTTCATATAAACTTAGGGGTGTGCAGAGTGGCCATTAATGCTGGCCTGGGGGTGGAGTCATGGTGTGGTGTCCATACAATGCATACCCCTACTCTGGCCCATGACATGTGACACCACGCACTGCTCCACATGACACACAGCATCATGGTGCTGCTCTGGTGCTGCGTCCACATGACACAGTGCCAAAGGAGCACCTTAAAGCACCATGGCTATCATGCTTTTTCCAGGATGCAAAAAGGAGCCACTTTTTGTGGCTCCTTTTTGTGTCCTGGAAAAGCCAGATTGGGTCCATAGCATGCGGTTGCCATGGCCCCAATCTGGCACAGCTGGAGGCAGCTGCGGACTGCCTCTTAGGAGTGGTTTGCATAGCCTGATTCAATCATACAAGAGTTGGAATCGATTGCAAGGGCCGTCCAGTCCGCTATGCAGGAATACACAATCAAAGCACTCCTGACATAAGGCTATCAAGTCTCTATTTAAAAACCTCCAAAGAAGGAGACTCCACAACATTCCATGGTAGCATATTCCACTGTCCAACAGCTCTTACCATCAAGAAGTTCTTCCTACAGTTTAGATATTTTGGAATCTCTTTTCCTGTAGCTTCAATGCATTGCTCTGTTTTCTATTCTCTGGAGCAACACAAAACAACCTTGGAGGAAAACAGACCGGCAGTTTATGCTAGCTTGCATGCGTGGTAGGGCTGAGGGAGGGTGACACATTTAGACACTCCTAGCTCTTCTTCCTATGCCGAGGTGCCATCTTGGCATGAGCCCGTTTACATGAGGTGTGCCACGATGATGTCCCTTATGTGCAGCACCCAAATGGCGCTGCACACGTGGGGTGTCATAATGCCGCGCCATGGCCGTTACGGTGTCCCTTTTACAGTTCAATACTACTTTTCAGGGTTTCTTTTTGTGCTGAGTGCAGGCCGTGGTGTGTGGTTGCTTCGGCCTGCTTCTGGGACAGAAAGGGGTGGCAAGATGCCAATCTGTTGAGCCCCCTTGCTCCATTATCAATATCACATCCTTTCAAATATTTCAACATGGCTATCATGTCAGCCTTAACCTTCTCTTCTCCAGCCTAAACATAGCAAGGGAAGGGTTTCCTCTGGATAGCCTGAACTTTTGCCTGTGAGAACATATGGCACAGAGCAATGTTTCGTACACTGACAGACTAGTTGGACTAGTTGACCTTCATGGTTCCTTCCAACTTATACTATGATTCTATTATACCCATTCTCAATATGTCTCATATTAGAATGCCAAAAGGCTGTCATGGTCTTTGGTAAGGCAAAGACTTTGTTTTAACATAAGAGTCTGGTACTCCTCCCTTGTGTTAAGACCATCTCCTTGTAAGTCTAAGGTCCAAAAGACACTGCATAAATAATCCAGTTTGAGACCACTTTAACTCCTCTGGCTCAATACTAGATAATTCTACGTATTATTGTAATAAGGAGACCTTGGTCTGGGAAATTTATCATGAGCTCAAATAGAGGAGCAGTCTCTGTCCTATGTATACGAAGGTAGCCAAGGTAATGATAGGTCAGAAAAGACAGGTTTTATGAAAATTGACTAATGTTTATTATTCATACACACATAAGACAAGCATACACTCACACAATCACCCAAGAACTCAGGAATATAGTAAATTAGCATGGACAAAGAACAGAGGTTTCACTAAGGGTGATATTCACCTGTTTGGCAGTGCTCCAGGTCGAGATTGATGAAGACTCAGCACAACACGGAGGGGGAAAGAGGGGAAGAAATGGCTAGAGGAGTGGAACTATATCAGAACTCAGACAAACATGGAATTTACCTGGATTCTAACACAGAACACTGAACAAAGGATTTGAGGGACCTTAAATAGGCAAAATCTAGCCTCAGGCGGACAGTGGAGTATCCTACTTCCGTGAGACAGGTCTTCAGATGGCTCTGGCCTAGCAAAACATCCTGGGCCATAAATCTGCCCAAAAGTGTGAATGACTCCTCTGTTAGCAACTCCTATCTTGGCTTCTTTGATCTATGTTACAATGGGGTATGTGATGCCTTTGCCTCACATCCATGGAGGACTCTATGTCATCTGTCCCATCAGGAACTCTGCATAGGGTCATGAGAGGAAAGCCAAGCACACCAAGAATTTTAAGGCTCCAGTGTTCGTAACACTGTAGTTTTGTGAACCATTTAGCCTTTTCTGTCAAAGAGCTTTGGGGCCACAAAAAACTACAATTCCCAGGATTCCTTAGCACTGAGTCAGGGCAGTTAAAATTGGTCTCTAGCTGGATTGTTTCTGCAGTGTGTTTTGGACCTAAGATGCCTTTATTGTTCACTAAATAACACTTTGCACAAAGAACAAAAAGGCCTAAACTGGATATTTACTATAACAGCTGGCTCATCTGCATGCCTGTCTTCCATGCCAGGTGATGCTATGCTATAAAAGTCCGCATGTGTTCACAGCATCACCAAACTAAAAAAGGAAGGGGAAAAAACATTGGAAGTCTTCAAGCCTGGTCCATTAACTACGTCAGATATCTCCCAAAAATGCTGGTGTATTAGCTACTTCTCCTAATTTGGTGTCATCTACTAATCCGATAAACATGCCTCCTATTCTTTCATCTAAATCATTGATAAAGATGTTGAATAGCACTGGGCCCAGGACAGACCCCTGTGGGATCCCACTGGTCATTTCTCTCCAGGATGAAGAAGAGCCATTGCTGAGCACCCTTGGGGTTTGTCCAGTCAACCAATTACAAATCCATTTAACAGTTGCCATGTCTAGTCCAAATTTTACTAGCTTGTTTGCAAGAATGCCATGGGGGACCTTGTCAAAGACCTTTCCCTTCATCTACCAAGCTGACAATTTTTCTCAGAGAGAGAGAGAGGGAGAGAGAGAGAGCGACCAGATTAGTCTGGCATGACTTGTTCCTCTGAAAACCATGTTGACTTTTTGTGATTATGGAATTCCCTTCTAAATGTTCTCAGACTCTTTATTTAATTATCTCCTATAGAATCTTCTTGGTATTGATATCAGACTAATTGGGCAATAACTGTTGGGATCTTCTTCTTTTCCCTTTTTCAAGATGGAGACAATGTTTGCCCTCCTCCAGTCTGCTGGGACTTCTCCAGGAGTTCTCAAAAATATTGCCAATGACTCTGGGATTACATTTGCCACTTCTTTTAATACTCTTGGATGTAATTCATCTGGTCTCAGAGACTTAAATTTATTTAGATTAACCAGGTATTCCTGTACTACTTCTTTACTTTTTCTGTGCTGCGTTTCTCCTATTGTGGCCACCGCTCCATTTTCCACAATTTGGGCTCCTTTTTCCTTTTGTGAGAAGACTGAGGCAAAGAAGGTGTTTGAGTAGTTCTGCCTCCCACCAACCTCCGTTAGCATTTCACCATCTTCTCCATGCAGTGGCCCTACCATTTCCTTCTTCTTCCTTTTGCTACAGACATAAAAAGCCCTTTTTGTTGTTCTTAACCTCTCTAGCAAGCCTGAGCTCATTCTGTGCTTTTGTTTTTCTGACTTTATCCCTACACATGTTCACTATTTCTCTGAATTTCTCTTTGGTGATTTCCCCCTTTTTCCATTTCTTATGCAAGCCCTGTTTAAACCTTAGCTTAGTTGAAAGTTCTTTAGTTATTCATCCTGGTTTCTTGAGACACCTCCCATTTTTCCTCCTCATTGGAACTTTTTGAAATTGTGCCATCAGTATCTCCCTTTTGAAAAATTCCCATCTGTCCTGAACTCTCTTCTCTTTTAATATTCCTGACCCTATGTTTACTGAAATTAGAGTCATCAGTTCCTGAAGGGCATGTACACCTCTGACCTTTGCAAGCATATAGAATTATATGATCATAGAGTTGGAAGAGACCTCAAGGGCCATGAAGTCCAATGCTCTCTTTAACTCTTCCAGGGAAGGGAATCCCACTACACTCTGGGGAATGTCTATTCCATTGTCAAACAACTCTTACTGTCAGAAAGTTCTTCCTGAGGTGGAATCTGTTTTTCTGCAGTTTGCATCCATTGCTACATTTCCTAGTCTCTGGAGCATCAGAAAACAAGTCATATCACCTCTTAATCTTCTCTTCTCCTGACGAAACATACCCAGCTCCGTATGTCTCTCCTCCTAGGGCATTGTTTCCAGATTTTTTAACCATTTTTGTTGTCCTCCTCTGGACATACTCCAGCTTCTCAGCATCCTTTTTGAAGTGTGGTGCCTAGTCCTGGACACAGTATTCCAGTTGAGGCCTAACCAAAGCAAAATAGAGTAGCACTATTACTCCCCTTGATCTAGATATGTTTTTGTACTATTACTTCCCTTGATCTAGACATGTTTTTGTTTTTGTGAACCATCCATTGAACAACACTGAGGTAATGTTTTTCCCTACTCCCTTCATTTTTAGGAGACAGATCCCAAGTCAAGAAGAGGTTAAATACAGAGAGAGATTGAGAGAGAGAGAGAGAGAGAGAGAGAGAGAGAGAGAGAGAGAGAGAGAGACTCTAAGACATACTTCTCTGCTCTGGTCTTCAGCTATCCATGTCAGATGGTGAGAAAAATCCATGTGTGTATTTTGGTATACAGTCCATTTAGCTAAACCGCTCTAGCCCCTCTTAGACTGGCATATTATATAGAAACTCATAAATACGGTAGAGCTGACTTTTCAATATGGAAGATGAACTGATTTTCTTTTCATATCTTTTATGTTATCTTGATTGTTGTGTCATTCTCCTTTTGTGAGCCACATATAGTTTTGGCTAGTGAGACTGATAACAGCAGGGCAGTCGAACCATTGTGGGTTTTAGTCCAAACTTTTGAAAAGCTGGGAGTTGGATTCAGGATATTGGACAGTGTCTTTAAAAGAGTTGTTTTGTCATTTCCCATTTTTATGACAAAAAGTTCGTTCCTTCTACTAACAAATGCTCTGCATTTTCTCCTGTTTCTTTGGATGAACTTTCTACACTGCTGAACTCTTCCAAACCCACAACCTGTTCTCTTGACCCAATTCCTTCTCGTCTCCTAATCTCCATAGCTCTTTCTTTTTTGTCCTCTCTCCTCTACATCTTTAACCTCTCTATGGGCTCCTTTCCCTTGGTCTTTAAACACACTCTAGTTTCCTCTATTCTGAAAAAAATCCTTCTCTCAACCCTTCTGTCTTGTCCAGCTATCGCCTGATCTCACTTCTTCCCTTTCTTTCTAAGGTTTTGGAATGAGTAATCTACTCTCGCAGTCCTGAGTTTCTCGAAACCAACTCCATTTTGGATCCTTTCCAGTCTGGTTTCTGCCCACGGCACTCCACAGAGAAGGCCCTCACTAAGATCTTGAATGATCTCCTGCGGGCCAAAGCAAATGGCCTTTACTCTATCCTTGTCCTTCTCGATCTGTCCTCTGCCTTCAACACTGTGGACCACTGTCTCTTAATTGACTTGCTTTCTAACCTTGGCTTCTCAGGCTCCGTTCTCGATTGGTTTAGATCCTACTTGTCAGATCGATCTTTTGCAGTGGTCTCGGGTGGCCAGACTTCGTCCTCTGTTCCCCTATCTGTTGGAGTTCCTCAGTGTTCTGTCTTGGGTCTCCTCTTATTCTCTTTATATACACTGTCTCTTGGTAAACTTATCAGTTCTTTTGGTTTTTCTTATCATCAGTACGCCGATGATACTCAGCTGTATCTTTCCACCCCCGACCTTTCTCCAAGGCTCAAGCAGCAAGTCTCATCTTGTCTGACAGCTTTTTCCCACTGGATGCGTCGTCAACGCTTGAAGCTCAACACATCCAAGACGGAGCTTCTTGTTTTCCCTCCCAAGCCCACTCTTCAATATTCCTTTTCTATCTCTGTTGACAACATTTCTATTCAGCCAGTCCAGGAAGCCCACAGTCTTGGTTTCATTTTTGACTCCTCTTTGTTATTTACCCCTCAGATCCAGGCCACAGCCAAGGCCCGTAGATTTTTTTTCTATAATATCTCCAAAATCTGTCCATATCTCTCGGCTTCTACTGCAAAGACTTTGGTCCATGCCCTAGTGGTCTCACGATTAGATTACTGCAACCTTCTCTTGGCAGGGCTTCTCTCCCTCACCTCCACCAATTAATTTCTGTTCAGCACTCAGCTGCTCGTATTATCTCACTTGCTCACCAGTACGACCATGTCTCCCCCCTATTGTCGTCCCTTCACTGGCTCCCCTTTCCCTTACACATTCAGTACAAGCTTCTCTTGTTCACTTTCAAAGCCCTGCACGGGCTGGTCCCTCCCTATCTTTCTGAACTTCTTTCCCCCTACACTCCCACCTGTTCCCTCCATTCTGGTGGCCAGGGTCTCCTGTTCCAGCCCAGGATTTCTACTGCCCCATCCCGGATTCATCCCTTCTCGTTTGCTGCCCCTCACTCCTGGAACCTCCTTCCCTTACAAGCACGGCTCAACACGTCTCTAACCAGTTTTAAAACTGAGTTAAAGATCATATTGTTTAGGGAAGCGTTCCCAGGGAGTTTGCGATTGTGACCTGGTAGTTTTGATGCAGTATTTAATATCTGCTGTTTTAATTTGTTTTCTTATGATATTGTTCACTTGTTGTTTTAACCTCTAGATTGTACACCATAGGCAGGCTTTTTATATATTCTTGATATTATTGGTTTTTGTACAGTGCTATGCTTAATAAATAAAGCTAATAATAATAATAAACAATAATATTGGACACATTATCAAGTTAGAGGCATTCTAATGAAAATGAGGATGAGAACAACAATGTTGATGATAAAGAGAGGAGAAGGAAGTTGCTGTTCCTCACAAAATCTACATGATGGTAAAGATGCAGCAGAAAAGAATCAATACACCAGCCAGTGCCTTCTGCATTTCAAGCAACAAAGAAAACAAAATCAAGCATATTTCCAGTTTCCTAGCCTTCACCCCAATTTGAGTCCTCCATCCTTCATTAGTCTCAGTCATTTGTTAGCATGGCTCTCAATATCAATTTCTGAAAAAGAAAAGAGGAAATCTGACATGAAAACCCAGTAAATACTGAAGAATTCCAAAGCCCAAAGCACAACTAGATTCTGAAAATTCCAGGACAGCCACAATGATGTTGTCAAAAGGACAAATTGCAATTTGGAAGTTGTGCACAAAAATAACTTGTGGACTTTATGCTCAGAAAATAGCTTTTCCTGTATAGATTTTTTTTTCTACACACACACAAAAAAAGTTGAAAGAAACATGATTTCTGCAGGAAAAAATGCTATGGGGGATTCACAAATATTTTTTGTGGAGCATATAAGCTGAACCACAACACTCATGAAACCCATTATTTCTCAATTATGAAAATATTTTCAAATATTATTTCTGTTGTTGCCGAAAAAGGTGGGAGACCTAGGATCCCGACCAATAGTCACAGCATATTTTGGGGAATTTATTACCTCAGCAGGAGGCTTGTGAGGGGCTGGGTAACCTGGAGGTTCATTTTCAACTGTTTATACCAATACTATAACTGGGAGGACTCCCATGTTTAATGAATAAAGAAGATTTTATTTAGAACAAGGCAAAAGAGCAAACAGTTAGCTTTGCATGATTTCTTAGATTGAATTGCTATCATAAGCTTTCTGTGGGTTTTTCAGGTTATGTGGCTGCGTTCTCGAAGAATTTATTCCTGATGTTTCACCTGCATCTGTGGCTGGCATCTTCAAAGGATGGTGGCATAGAAGTGTGTGGAGTATATATACTTGTGAGATCCTTGGTTGGGAGGAAGGGGTTTGCATGTTAATCATGGAATTAGTTTGTGTGTTGTATTATGTTGAATGGCAAAGCCTGGAGGTGAATTGTGGGGGATATGTGAGGGGGATTTGCATCTATTTAATTAATAATCCATTGTCTGCATTAACAGGTGAAATATCAGGAATAAATTCTTCCAGAACGCAGCCACACAGCCTGAAAAATCTACCAAAAACTAATACTGATTGGATTTAGGACAATCCCAAGATGGATGGATAGGGAAGTTGTCTGGGAATGTAGCAGGGGCTAGGCAGGAGATACTGTCTTAGTACCTTTGTCTCCAGTGCAAGAAGTATGCAGAAAGCCCAGCAAATCAATTTAACTTTTATTTTGGTATTACCTAACTCCTCCACATGTCTTCCAGTCAACATTCCTTTCCTATGGGACACTTCCTAAAGTTTCAAAGGTCATTATTACATCTTAATACATGCCTGGCTCTAGATATGAAAATATGAAAATACCAAACCCTGTGTACAGTTTTTTGTGGAGCTTTCGGGCTATGTGGCCATGTTCTAGAAGAGTTCCTTTCTGATGTTTCGCCAGCATCCGTGGCTGGCATCTTCAGAAAATGATAGTCTGGAAAAGGATTGGATATATATATCCTGTCTGACCCTGGGAAGGAAGGGGTAATTTGCAAATGTTCCCAGGGTCAGACAGGATATATATATCCAATCCTTTTCCAGGCTATCATTCTCTGAAGATGCCAGCCACAGATGCTGGAAAAACATCAGAAAGGAACCCTTCTAGAACATGGCCACGTAGCCCGAAAGTTCCACAAAAAACTACGGATGCCGGCCATGAAAGCCTTCGATTCCACCTGTGTACAGTGTGGTGGTGTTGGGTATGCTGACACTATCAATAGGAACCACCTCTCACAACAGGCCAGTGGGTAGCTAACAGCTTTCTCAAGAGTGCACTCTACCTGGTCTGTGGAATATTTATCCAAAACATAGGTAGTGATAATGGTTGTTATTTTTGCAGTGGTGGTGATCATGTGCCTTCAAGTCATTTCCAACTTGTGGTGACCTTAAGGTGAAACCATCATGAGGTTTTCTGAGACCAAGAAGGCGTGACTCACTTAGGATCACCCAGAGGTTTTCCATGGTCAGGTGGGGAATTGAACCCCAGCCTCCAGAATCCCGGTCCTATGCTCAAACCACTACACCATGCTGGCTCTCAACACATAGGCAAAGCCCCTTAATCCAATAGGTTTATTCTAATTCATGCCAGTCCTTTGTTTTTATATTTTTAAACCACCCCATAGCACCATTGGGCAGCAAATAAGCATTCTGATCTAGATGAGCCAGATCCTTTTCAACATACTTTCCACAGCAGTAAAAATTGTAAACTCGACAAGTGTTGATGAAGGTGTTTGCCACACATCCATATGGCATGCAGCGACCACCGAGATTTTCACAGTCCCCAAATGAGACTGGACCTCCTGTGAGTCCTGTGAAAGAGAGAGGAAAAAGAAAACAAAAGAGCTGGGAACCAAAGCATTTAATTAGACTTAGTTAAACCACTCAATATTGCATCTGAAGAAGTGGGTTTATATACACAAAATGTCATGCTAAAATAAAAGCTAATTGTTCTTGAAAGCACTGTCACAATTCTTTTTTCCTTCTTTTTCCCTTTTCCCTTTTGTGTTAGAAGAAACTAACACAGCTACTTTTTTGAAAACTTCATTCATACTGTATCCAGTGTGACCTTTTCCTAGTTCTTTGACTGATGACATGTAGAAGATGGAGCAAGCTTGTTGCCTTGTGAAGAGTGACTCTGGCCTCAAGCATATGGGCCACGAGCATGCCCTGAGTGGTGTGGGACCACGGCAACCAGATGCCTCGGTCCCAAGGCCAGCTGCCACTGCAATCCATAACAGCTACCAGCTAGGGGGACATCATGGGCCTAAGTGAGCTAGGTATGTTTAGCCTGGAGAAGAGAAGGTGAAGAGTTGATATGATAGCCCTGTTTAAATATTTGAAGGGATGTCATATTGAGGAAGGAGCAAGCTTGCTTTTTGTACCTCCAAAGGATAAACACTACAGGAAAAGACATCCTACCCCATGTGAAGACACACTCAACTAAGATGATGGCAGGTATGGGTATGCAATGCCTGTACCCTGGTGAAATCAAACTTTAGTACCCCAAAAATGCTTTGAAGCTGAATATAAAATTAACTAAGGTGAAAGTTTTATTTAAGGAACAAAAGTAAAAGGTTTTCTCCTCCCCAGGCTCTAAATAACTTGCAAAAGGGTACTTTACTCTTTGGGTTCAGCACTCTTCAAGATGTCATCTTTCTGGTCCTGATCTTGTTTGATTTCCTGTCTCCGTGAAGCTGGTGCAGGGTCTTTCAGCTTCCTGTTTGGTGGTAACTAATTCTGCTAAGATGGTAACTGATTTGGCTGAGGTGTAAAGAATTCCCTTTCCCACTGTCTGGGTCTGTTTTGCTACCAAGACTGCTCTCAGCAAGCAGTCTGCAGAATCTCTCTGAAACTGCAATTTCTAGCCACAGAGCTGCTGAGCTAGAGCAAACCAAAACCTGGAAAAGGGCAAGGGGATTCTGCAACTCCTCCCACAAAGTAATACAGTGAACCATTCCTATGCTATCATTCTATGGGCTGAACCAATATAAAGGAAAGTACAGGGGGCGATTAAAGCAGTCCTGGCTGGACATTACACCCCATCATTTGGAATAACTTCCTGAGCTGTTCAACAATGGAACACACTCCCTCAGAGAGTGGTGGAGTCTCCTTCTTTGGTGGTTTTTAAACAGAGGCTGGATGGCCATTTGTCAAGTATGATTTGATTGTATACTCCTGTATGACATGACATTGGATTTGATGGCCCTTGTGGTCTCTTCCAACTCTATGATTCTATGATGCTATAGTTCGATTATGTTCTTCCAGAGACCAGAACATAAGCCAATGGGAAAAAGCCCGGCTGGGGGGGGGAAAAAAACAACAATCATCAAATGAACAGGAAAAGTCCACTCTTTGCCAGTGTCCCATTTGGGAATGGGCCATACACTTGCCATGGTCCTGCACTAGTTGTGGGATGATCAGGGCTGGAGTGGAGAATCTGTATTTATGTTTGTGTGAATATTTATGTTATGTCTGAGTTTTAATTTGTTTAATAAAATATATATTTTTTAAAAAATATGGCAAACGTTAAAAAGTGGTGGTCAAATTCACGATGTTATTTGTTTTTCTCATACCAGAGATATGTATGCCACCCAAATTTTATATTAAAACGTGTTAAATTCAATAGTTTAGGGTTCTTAAATTTAGCCCAATCTGAAAGCATGGATAACACATTTGCCTGGTGGTACATTTCTAGATCTGGTAGATTTAGACCGCTTTTTTCTTTGGAGTCTATTAACACTCTCCACTTCATCCTAGGTTTCTTCCCTTCCCATATAAATTTTTGTATTTCTTTGTTCCATTTTTCAAAAGGCTTCCTATTCAAAATTATAGGGAGGTCTGCAAAAAGAAAGTTAAATTTGGGTAATGTACACAATTTTGGTGCAGCTATCCTTCCTGTAAGTGAGTTTCAGCCTTGACCAATTTATGAGATCTGCTCTAATTTCATTCCATAGTTTCCCATAGTTGTTATCGAAGTGCTCTGTGTTTTTCATTTTTGAGACCCATATCTCGAGATATTTAATTTTCCTTACAATTTGACAATGAGTAATTTCGATCATTTTCTCTTCCTCCTGCAAGGAGAGGTTTTTAGTTATGATGTTAGATTTTTGTTTATTCATCTTACATCCTATTAGGGCCCCTAATTTATCTATTACTGAGATCAAATATCTTTTACGATTTAGGGGATCTTCTAAAAATATTACTAAGTCATCAGTT
The DNA here is from genome assembly GCA_034509955.1 of Urosaurus nigricauda. NCBI lineage: Eukaryota > Metazoa > Chordata > Lepidosauria > Squamata > Phrynosomatidae > Urosaurus > Urosaurus nigricauda. Next base: position 371,623,537 of record JAOEGL010000001.1, on the reverse strand, counting down.
TATGCCCTAAGTTTGTATTCAAATGTTTTGATTTTTGTCCCTTGAATTTTAGAATTCTGTCTGATTGTGTTATTCAATATTTCTAAGGTCATAATAAACAGCAGTAGCAACAGTGGGCAGCCTTGCCTGACCCCACAATTTTGAATTAAGTTGATCTTTGACCGTTTATTATTAGGTGTGTCTTTTGTTCTTTGTATATCTGTTGTATCCATCTTAAGAATTTGTTACCTAGTCCTATGTATTCTAATATCTTAAACACGCTATTCCACTTGAGTGAATCAAACGCTTTCTCACTGCAAATTTTTTATCTCTTTTTTTCCATAATATTCGATCATATTGATTACCTTTCTGATGTTGTATTTCATATTTCTGTTTGGGAGGAAACCAACTTGGTCTTTATTGATATATTTTTCAGGATGTTTTTTTTAATCTAGCTGGTAATATAGAGGAGAATATTTTGTAGTCTGTAGTTAGGAGCGCTATCAAGTGGTAATTGCTTACCAAAGTCTTATCCTTTCCTTCCTTTGGAATTACAGTGATACTTGCTCTTTTCCAAGTCATATTTCCATATTTCATTTAAGATATCTTTCAGATGGGGATTTAATTCCTCCTCAGATCTTTGTAGCATTCACTCAATAACCCATCAAGTCCTGGACTTTGCCCATATTTAAAGTGATAAAGAAGTCATTCCCTTTGGACATAAATATATGAAATTTCGCAGCCGTTGAGGAAATATGGTCTGAAGAAATATGGACTGATTGATACATAGGAATGACAATTTGTGTTTATGTTAATGTCTGTTTGTTTATTGATTCATGTTATGTCTGTTTATTACTCAATTAAAAAAATCATTTAAAAATATGGCAAACGTTATTAGTTATACACAAGCTAATAGAGGCTGCAGTTTGCTTTCCCCTAAGCCTAATGGGAAATGCAAGATTCCACCCTCCCCTCTCCTATCCCCCCATTAGAAATTATTGTTGCACTTTGATCCCAGTTTACAGTAGCTGAAGTAAGTTAAGGACAAAAGGATACAATGGGAGGGGGAGGGAGAAACTGGATCATTTTTTGGATATCTGGATGACAGACGATTAATTAGAACTGTTCCTGTCAATCAGGACAGCTGGAAGATATTAAAGTGACTTTCAACTGCATTTCTGATTCTTCAATTCAACTCCAGAGCTGTAACTGAAGCACAATCTTCAAACAATCTGAGCATCTACCCCTTCACTGATTTTAAACATCACTGCAGCTGCATCCTTCCCAAAGGTAGGATACAAGCTGGCCATCCCAGTTCTAAATGATCCATTCTCATCATTCATCTTCTACAGTTATATTTTATAGCTTTAATGTTAATGTAAGCCTTACCTGCAGGGCACAAGACCATGACTAACAGGAGAATAATGAAAAGGTACCCCATCTGCATTGCAGAGCTGTGATCTCACGTTGCACAACAAGTGGAGAAGACAAAAACAATGTTGTCTTCTGAAAGATGAAAGGGCCACCATTTATAGTACTCTGGGGAATACTAATACCCAGGATTTGCAATTAATGATCCTAAAGCAATTCAATAAACTCTTGGTGCAGCAAAAAGACATCATGCGCAAGGAAGAGGAAATATTAAATTCGCAATTCTTCATGATTCATTGGATTAAAAATATGAGTTTGCTTCCAACTAACTACGTAGTTCCTTTTGGTAGTCTACTAGAGTAACCTCATTGATTCACTGGGATTTACTTACATCTAGAGTCACCGTTCATCAGATGGCTCTGCTCACAGTTGGACCAACCAATAAGATTTCAGAACTTGTTTAATAACTCATTGATATTCATTCATTTGCAAAGAAATAAACCAGATATGAGAAGCTGGGGATTTTAGACTTTGGCTGGAAAATGTATCATGCTCAAAGAGTGTCCCCCAAATTTTCTCAGTCATTTTCTCAGGATTGCAAAATTGTGGGGCAATTTTTCAACAATCTCACAAAATTCTAAGTAAAAATTGTTTTGTTTTGTTTTGTTTTGAAATAGAAATCAAGCACAGTCTGGAGGATTCCTCACCCTGAGTCAGATAGTTCTGGGACCTTTAAACTCCTGAATGCTTGTTTCAGGTGCCCCAAAAATGTGCTGGGAAGTAAATATACTTTGTATTCAGGGAGGAAATGTATAGCTTTTTTCCACAACATCCACAAAAGGACTCACTTGTGAGTAACCTCAGGCTGTGTGCATGCATGCTGTCTAACAGGTTGGAGGTGACATCTAATGAGTTAGAGAATCTTCCACTTCAAAAGCCTGAACTCTGTAGGATCCCAAAGAGACAGATGTTCACATCCCATCTCCACTCATTGAAATGAATGGGCAGAGTAGGAATGAATGAATCATAGAATCATAGAGTTGGCAGAGACCAGAAAGGCCATCCAGTCTAAAACCCTGCCATGAAGGAAGACACCATCTAAACACTCCCAACAGATGGCAATCCAGCTTCTGTCTGAAAACTTCAAAAGAAGGAGACTTCACCACACTTTGAGATAGTATATTCAACTGTCAAACAGCTCTTACTATCATGAAGTTCTTCCTAAAGTTAAAGTGGAATCTCTTTTCCTGTACCTTGATTCCTTTGCTCTGTGTCTTAGTCTCTAGAGCAGTAGAAAACAAACTTGTTCCATCCTCAATATGATATATCTTCAAATATTTAAATATGGCTATCATGTCACCTCTTTCATGTGTACTGTTGTCATGCCAGGTGTCACCAATCCTATATCTGTGCATCTAATTTTTACTGTCTAAGTGTAGTACTTTACAGTTCTCCCTCTTGAAATTCATTTTGTGAGTTTTGGCCCAGCTTTGTAATCTTTTAAGATCATTTTGAATGTTGATTCTGTCCTTTGAGATATTTGCTACCACTCCTAATTCAGTGTCATCTTCAAATTTGATAAGCAAGCCCTTCGTGCCATTATCTAAATCCTTGATAAAGATGTTGAATAGCACTAGGCCCCGGACAGAACTCTATGGCACCTCACTGGTCATTTCTCTCCAGGATGAAAAGAAGCTGTTCTTGAGCACACTTTTGAGTTATTCTCCAGATTCAATTCTCATCTAAGCCATAGAAAAACAGGGGTTTTGTAATAATCTCAAACCAATGAATTTTGAAAACTTCTTATAATATGAATTCAGTTCTCTTCTAAGCTATGTATTATGTTTTGGAGTAGGGTTTTCAAAAAGTAGGCAAGCCACTCTTCATTCAAATATTGGCAATTGAATCATCTTAATATCCTGTCATATGTTAAGTTTAAAATGACCAACACTGAATGAGATGCCTGATACAATGAGAAACATGCATTCCCCCCCCCCAAACCCTCCTGTGAACAATCTTTTCCAATTAAGAGAGAATAAACAGAAGCTGAATCTCTTAACTACAGGTGTTGGTGGCTTCCATGTCAGTAAGGTTACAAATCCAATCGGGGTTTTAGTTTGAACTTTAAAGAAGCTGGTTTCCAATCTAGGGTGCCTGCACCCCCAGGGAATTTCAGGGGGTATAACAAAGATACTTGTATTTATCTGGATTCAGTTTCCTTTTGTCAATAAAGGAAAAAAATCTAGCAATCACTTGAAGGCAGACCTTTAGATTATAGTCAGTAAGAAAGTTCTATGTTTTGACAAAATCATGAATGAGAAACAGGAGCCAAAGACATTGTTTAATTTTATGTTCAAAACTGGGATTGCTTTTACTGCTTACATTTTTTCTGAATAAACTAGAGTCTATTTGCTCAATTTAGATGTATATTTTATGCACTGAGTTAAAAGCTTTTTTAAAAAAAAGTTCAGTTTGTTCACCCTTAGTATTATATGCAGTTCAATTTGTTCAAAAATTAGAAATTAGACATCTTCATCTCCAACTTTGGAAGGGAGTGTAGATATTAATCAAACATTTCTTAGGGGAGGTGGGCATAAGCAAGGTTGGGAACTACTGGTCTAAGAAGTGGAGCCATCTCACTTGGGATACCTCCTTTCAAGAGGTGCTATGGCCCACAATGGATTCATTGCCTCACCAATGGAGTCACCAGCCACCAGTAAATATTGGCTGAAGCATCACTAGAGGTGGCATCACCCTGTGGGGTAACTCATGGTGTCACACAATGTAACTTGTGGTGTCATCCCCATTGACCTCCTCCCATACTTAACCATACAGCATCCTTGGCAATGTTTTTTATGCCAATGTTACTTATAAATTGCAATTCCTGTATACCACTGAATATAATAGCAATAGTTTTTGTGGGTTTTCGGGCTATGAGGCCTTGTTCTAGAAGAGTTTATTCCTGAAATTTCACCAGCAGCTGTGGCTGGCATCTTCAGAGAATGCTGGCATGGAAGAGAGTAGTGTCTATATACTGTTGGTTGAGAGGAAGCGATTTGCATGTTAATCTGTGTATTGTTCTGTGGCTGAATGGCAAGGCCCCAGGATGCCTGTTTAAATAATAATCCATTGTCTGCTAGCACCCTTGGTGGTTTTCATTTGCATTTGCTGGGTCTTGATTTTTGTGTTTTTCAGGAATGGTAGTGTTTACTTCTTTCCTGTTGAAGTTGTCCAGGTGTTTATGGATTTCAGTGGTTTCCCTGTGCATTCTGACCTGATAGTTGTTGGCATGGTCCAGAATTTCAGTGTTTCCAAAAGGCATTTTATGTCCAGGATGATTTATAATGTGTTCTGCTATTGCTGTAGTTCCTTGATTCATGTTTGAACACTGCATTTGATGGTCCCTATGTATACTTGTATGCATGGTATGTGGTAAAGTCCTGGAGCCGTAAGAGGGTCTCTCCTGTCCTTCACTGAGCATAGCATTGCTGGATGTTCTTGGTTGGTTTGTAGACCATTTGAAGGTTTATTTTCTCACCTGTTTTCCTGTTCTGTCTGTAATTCCTTTGATGTATTGTAAAAATACCTTCCCTTTTGGTCATTGTTTGTCTTCAGTTCTATGGTTTGTTTTCTGGGTCTGACACCCTGAGCCCTTGTCATTCAACCATAGAACAATACACAGATTAACATTTAAACCACTTCCTCTCAACCAACCTATATATACCGCACTCCCTTCCATGTCAGCATTCTCTGAAGATGCCAGCTACAGCTGCTGGTGAAAGATTAGGAATAAACTCTTCTAGAACACAGCCTCATAGCCTGAAAAAAACACAAAAAACTATGGGTGCTGGCTGCAAAAGCCTTTGACTTCACATAATAGAGTTGTAAACATACAACTAACAAAATTAAAATTTTACCTTTAAAATACTATATCATAAGAACAGCCTAAAAGTATTTATGCTTACATAGCTTCATGCTATTAGAGTGGAAAATTGTGAAAAATGTGAAAATTTGGTAACCTTGATGTTTTCAATTTTTTTAAAGAGTAAAAAATAATAATAAAACCCTGAGGCCTCTCCTTTCTCTGCTACCTAGCCTTGCCCCACTCACACCTTATTTTCTACTGAGTTCCAGGGTTTTAAAGGTTTTAAAGGAATGTGAGTGAATGCCACAGTTTATGTCTGCTAAAAGACAGACAGTTGGGGAACAGTGGTGTCACCTCCCATTAAAGTGTCACCCAGTGTGACCCACATACCCCACACCCCTTTAGTTGCACTTCCAGATATTGGGACTTCAGAGTTTCTTTTCACCTTGGGGGCTGCAGGATCTGGTCCAATGGAGATAGGCAGTGGTAAGTGCAATGGAGAGGTGACAGTAACAGACAATTGAAGAGTCCAAAGATTTGAATCATACATTCCCATTCTTTCTTCTATTCCATCCAGAAAAAGTCAGAATCCAGAATCCGAGAAAGGAAAACAACTCATTTCATCTGAAACTGACACAAAGAAAGTGACATTTGTGAGTTCAGAAAAACCCAGGGTAGTGGTGGTGGAAGAAACAGGAAATTTCAAAAGTGTTATTATGGGAGGTGAGGATAAGGGCAGAGACAGAGAATAAATAAGGAGAATCAGTCTATTTGAAGGACCTCATCTTTGCATAAGAGCCTGCTCAAGATTAAAAATCTGCAAGGAAGGCACTCCTCTCTGTCCCACCACCTTCACAGGCACAGTTGGTGGGAACATGGGAGAAGGCCTTCTGTATGGCTGCTTACACACTCCATAATTCCCTTCCTAGAGAAGTTAGGTTGGCTCCTTCTTTGTTTTCTTTTCAGCAGCAGGTTAAAACCTTCCTTTCAAACAAGCCTTTAGAAACTGTTTTAACAAGAAAAGGCATTTAGTGTGCAGTGCTGTTTTTAATCTGTTTTAAAATAAGATTTTAATTGGTTTTCATTTTGTTGTTATTTAACCATGTCTTTAATCCTGATTTTGTGTATCTGCTATATTTGGTTCATTGAATTCTCTTCCTTTTCATATGCCACCTTGAGCTCCAGTGGCAAAAATGTGGGATAGAAATAAAGGGATGGCTGTTTAGATGAGAGGGTGGGTGGATGGATGGATGATCTGTCCCTGCCACTTTAAGTCAGATGGAAGGCATATGTGAGTGGCTAGGGTGAGAAAGAATGTTCAAATTCAAGAGCTGGGATAAAACATTATGAAATAAAATAATATGTTTTGTACTTACTCTTGGCAGCAATAAGTATTGAGGAAGCAGTGTCCAATCTTTTGTAATGGGTAACATGGCAAATATTTGCATTTGCCCCCTACACGTATACACTCTTCATCATCATGAAAGTATTCTGAGTATCCTGAATTAGCAAAAAGAGGGGGAGAGTTGTAAGAAATCTGTAAAAAGAGGCATAAGGATTTTCAAACTCCTAATAGACAGCATGTAAACATAATTTTCCAGATGAGACACACACACGTAGGAGAGAATGGTGAAGATTGATCATCTGGTTTGCATGGTATAAACCTCTGCCTGCATGGGTAAATATTAATTGTGATACACAACACTTAGAATCATAGAATCATAAAATTGGAAGAGACCACAAGGGCCATCCAGTCCAACCTCCTGCCATGCAGGAACTCCCAGTCAAAGCATCCCCGACAGATGACCATCATGCCTCTGTTTATAGACCTCTAAGGAAGGAGATTCCATCACACTCCGTGGGAGTATGTTCCACTGTCAAACAGCCCTTACTGTCAGGAAGTTCCTCCTAATGTTGACGTGGAATCTCTTTTCCTGTAGCTTGCATACATTGTTCCAGGTTTTGTTCTCTGGAGCGGCAGAAAATAACCTTGCTCCCTCCTAATATGACATTTCTTCAAATATCTCCAAACAGGACTATCATATCACCTCTTAACCTTCTCTTCTCCAGGCTAAACATCCCCAGCTACCTAAGGTGTTCCTCATAGAGCATGGTTTCTAGACCCTTAACCATTTTAGTTGCCCTCCTTTGGACACGCTCCAGTTTCTCCACATCCTTTTTGAATTGTGGTGCCCAGAACTGGACACAGTATTCCAGGTGAGGCCTCACCAAAGCAGAATAGAGTGGCACTATTACTTCCCTTGATCTAGACACTATACTTGTATAGATGTAGTCTAGAACTGCATTGGCCTTTTTAGATGACGCATTGCACTGTTGACTCATGTTCAACATGTGGTCTACTTGGACTCCTAGATCCCTTTCACACATAGTCTTGTTCAGCCAGGTGTCCCCCATCCTTTATCTATGCATTTCATTTTTCCTTTCTAATTTGGTGTCATCTGCAAATTTGATAATGATGCACCTGATTCTGTTATTCAAGGCATTAATAAAGGTGTTGAATAGCACTTGGTCCAGGACAGAACCCTGTGGCACCCCACTGGTCACTTCTTTCCAGGATGAAAAGGAACCATTGTTGAGCACCCTTTGGGCTTGGCCGGTCAACTGATTGCAAATCCATGGAATAGTCACCTTGTCTACCCCAATTTTAAAAACTTGTTTGCAAGAATGTCAGGAGGAACCTTGTCAAAAGCCTTACTGAAATCAAGATATACTATATCCATGCATTCTCTTCATCTACCAAGCTGGTAATTTTATCAAAAAAAGAAATCAGATTTGTCAGACTAACTGGACAATAATTGTTGGGATCCTCTTTTTTCCCTTTTGAAGATGGGGACAATGTTTGCCCTCCTCCAGTCTGCTGGGACTTCTCCTGTTCTCCAGGAGTTCTCAAAGATAATAATAATAATAACAATAATAATAATAATAATGATGATGATTTATTTCTAGCCCAGCCAATTGCGAAGAATCCAGATGGGTTACAACAATAAAATACACCCAAGTTACAATAAAATGGTTCCGATATTACATTTGCCAGTTCTTTTAATACCTTTGGATGTAGTTCATCTAGTCCTGGAGACTTATATTCGTTTACTTTATCAAGTTATTCCTATACTATCTCTTTGCTTATTCTGTGCTGAATTTCCCCTATTCTGTCCTCTGCCCCATTTTCCTCAGGTTGAACACCCTTTGCCTTTTTTGGGAAGGATGAAGCGAAGACGTTGCTAAGTAATTCTGCCTTTTCTCTGTCCCCTGTTAGCATTTTGCCATCTTCTCCACACAGTGGCCCTACCATTTTCTTCTTCTTCCTTTTGCTGTGGACATATCCAAAAAAAGCCATTTTATTGTTCTTAACCTCTCTAGCAAGCCTGAGTTCATTCTGAACATTAGCTTTTCTGACTTTACCCATACATGTTCTTGCTATTTGTATGTATTCCTCTTTAGTGATTTTCCTATTTTTCCATTTCTTATACATTTTCTGTTTAAAACTTCCTTTGTAATCCATCCTGGTTTCTTGAGACACCTCTCATTTTTCTTCCTCACTGGAACTGTTTAAACTGTGCCTTCAGTATCTCCTTTTTGAGAAACTCCCATCCATCTTGAACTCCCTTCTCTTTTAGTTTTCCTGACCATGGGATCACCCCCAGTATTTCTCTAAGTTTATTGAAATGAGCTCTCCTAAAATCTAGAATGTGCGTCTGACTATGCCTGGCTTCCCCTGTCTGCTGTATAACAAACTCCAGGAGAACATGGTCACTTCCACCTAAGGACCCAACCACTTGCACTCCATTGACTAGGTCATTCCTGTTGTTTAAGATCAGATCTAAAATAGCTGATCCCCTTGTTTCCTCTTCCACCTTTTGAACAATGAAACTGTCTTCGAGGCAAGTGAGGAATCACTACTATATTTTTCCTATCTTAGTGTTTGGTCATCTGTTCTAAAAAGGCATCATCCAATTCTTCTGCTTGAGTTGGGGGTCCGTAGTATACTCCCACAGTAACATCCCTGTTGTTTCCCTCTCCTTTAATTTTTATCCAGATGCTCTCCAACTGGCTTCCAGTACTGATGTCCTGGATCTCTTCACTGATATAAATGTCCCTGCCATATAATGCTATTCCTCCTCCTTTCCTGTTTGGCATTTTCTCTTTAAAAGGTTATACCCCTTTTTGAAGATGGGGGCAGTGTTTGCCCTCCTCCAGTCTGCTGGGACTTCTCCTGTTCTCCAGGAGTTCTCAAGATGATGATGATGATGATGATGATGATGATGATGATGATGATGATTTATTTCTAGCCCGGCCAATCACAAAGAATCCAGACAGGTTACAACAATAAGATAACCCAAGTTACAATAAAATGGTTCTGATATTACATTTGCCAGTTCTTTTAATACCCTTGGATGTAGTTCATCTAGTCCTGGAGACTTGTATCAGAACCAGTTGTTTACATCAGCTATCTTCCTCTCTCTTCCTGTACCATGCCTTTCAACTGGCAGAAGAGACGAGATGACAACCTGTGCATCCATTTCTTTCAGCTTCCTTCCTATATATATATCTGCTTCCTTTTCCTCTGAATTACTTCTTCTTCCCTTCCCCACCAGTATTGGGAAAAGGGGGAAGCAATTCAGAGGAAGCAGCAGGTGTTCTAGGCTTTGCAGGGAAAGAAATCCCTTGGAAATCTATTCCCTTTATTCCTTCCCTTTGGAATGAAAAATACAGCCACACCCTCCACCTCTGAACTGCCCCTCCCCTTCCTTTCCTTTCTTAGTGATTAGAAGAAGTCACTCCAGCCCCTTCCAGGGTTTCACAGCTATTTGAGATGGTACACAAATGGCAAGAGACATGTGTGTGTGAGAGAGAGAGTGTGTGAAGCCTTTCTCTCCATCCCAACACCATCACAAACACAAACAAATGAGACTCCACCACACTCCAAGGCAACAGACCCCCTAGTCATTACTTTAAATATTAGCTTATTTGGGCCCTAATGCACTGTTTTAAAAAGTTCCTCAAATATATTCATAGTCTCCTCCATTTTGGGAAGTTTGGAAATGGAAAAAGTGGACCTTTAGATTTGCTGTACTTAACAAATCAGAATAAACTAAGCTGACAGTCCGATTAATTATGAACAATTTCCAAATTGAGAAACCAGGAAGGATTAAAATTCTTTGAAGGCCTATATCTAAACCAAGCAGAGTTCTCACCTTTATTATCCTAGAATCATGGAATGACAGAGTTGGAAGGGAGATCAGTGGCCATCTAATCCAACCTCTTGCCATGCAAAAAAACACAGTTAAAGCATAGTTTTTTGTAGGGCTTTCGGGCTATGTTGCCATGTTCTAGAAGAGTTCCTTTCTGACATTTTGCCAGCATCTGTGGCTGGCATCTTCTCTTATGCTGGTGAAACATCAGAAAGGAACTCTTCTAGAACCTGGCCACATAGCCCGAAAGCCTTACAAAAAAACTATGGAAGCTGGCCATGAAAGCCTTCGACTTCAACATTAGGAGGAAGTTTCTGACAGTAAGGGCTGTTCAACAGTGGAACACACTTCCTCGGAGAGTGGTGGAGTCTCCTTCCTTCGAGGTCTTTAAGCAGAGGCTGGGTGGCCATCAGACGGGGATGCTTTGATTGGGAGTTCCTGCATGGCAGGGGAGTTGGACTGGATGGCCCTTGTGGTCTCTTCCAACTCTATGATTCATTGATTCTATGATTCCACAGTTAAAGCACTCCCAAGAGATAGGTATTTAAAGATCTCCAAAGAAGAGTACACCACTGTCCTAGGACAATTATTCCACTGTTGAACAGCTATTACAGTGGGGAAAAAGAGAACTTCTTAATGTTTAGATGAAAAGTCCAACCAGAGTTGACCCATCAGTCAATACTTGCATAAATCCCATCTCCTCAATCATCTATTCCAATTGGGACTAACAATAAGATTCAGACCATCATTTCTACATCCCAATCTATTCTCCACTTATGCCTATTGTGATTTGTTAGCCAAATCACTGACTCTTCCAGATCTATTATTTTGATTGGTTTCAACTGAGTTTATGCAACTTACCTGGAGCAGCCAAGAGTGTTATGAACAGAATAAAACAGAAACCATAAAGAATCTTCATGGCAGGAAGTTGCCTTCAGTATTGCTAAGGGAAAGGAGATATCAGGCAAATGAGGCAATTGTAAAAATGCTGGCCTTTCAGTCGAGTTCTACATGCTTTAGAAATTGCTGATAGTTCCTCCAGGTAAAAAGTTGTCTGTTCTAAAGGAAATCCAAATCACTCCTTATACAAAAATTAAAATATATATCTGTGTGTTTCTATCTATCTCTCTATCTCTCTAGCTCCCTTTCTCTCTGTCTCTCTATGATGTAGTGGTTCAAGTGTTTGACTCTGGACTCTTTCATACAAGGCTAAATTGGAAGTATAATTTAAGGTCAATTCGAATGCAATCATGGGTTTTATGTTATTGCAAATTAACTCTTCACATGCAAATTCGGGCAAGAGGGAAGCCAATTCGAATGCAATCATGGGTTTTACCTTATTGCGAATTAAAGCTTCGCATGCAAATTCGGGCAGGAGGGGGTTATTTTCGGGTAATGGGAAGTAATTCCGAACGGAGCAGGGGTTCATGTAAATTCGCTAAACAAGCGAATTTACATAAATCCGCATTGGCTCCATTCGGAGTTGGGAGAAATTCCTCCCCGTTTGAAAGAGTTGAATGATTCTGGAGATCAGAGTTCAAACCCCAGCTCACTTAGTGAAGCTCACTGGATAACGTTGGGCAAGTCACACACTCCAGAAAATTCCATGATAAGTTTTCGTTTGGGTTGCCATGAGTTCAAATGACTTGAAGACAAACAGCATCTGTCATCTATCTATCTATCTATCTATCTATCTATCTATCATCTATCTATTTCTTTGCCACCCAATAAGCAAGGATCTCCAGTGGCTCACAGTAAATATCAGTTTTACAGTTTTTGTGGGCTTTTTGGGCTATGTGGCCATGTTCTGGGAGAGTTTACTCCTGATGTTTAGCCAGCAGCTGAGAAGATGCCAGCCACAGATGCTGGCAAAATGTCAGAAAGGAACTCTTCTAGAACATGGCAACATAGCCCGTTTATCTTCAGAGAAAGCTGGCATAATCAGTTTTTTTTTCCTCATGTGCTTGCAAGTCATTTCTGACTTATGGTGATCTAAAGTGAACTTATGATAGACTTTTCTTGGCAGAAATTGTTCACAGGGACTTTGCCATTGCCTTCCTTTGAGGCTGAAAGGATGTGTCTTGCCCAGAGTCCCCCAGTGGATTTCATGGTTGAGAGGAGATTTGAACCCTGGTCTTCCAGAGACTGCATCTGCATTGTAGAAAGAATGCCATTTGATACCACTTTAACTGTCATGACTCAGTACAATTTGTAGGGTGTGTGTGTGTGTGTGTGTGTGTGTGTGGCACCAGAGCTGTCTGACACAGAAGGCTAAATATCTAACAAAAATACAAATCCCAGAATTCCATTGCATTGAGCATGGTGATCCTGTGGATGAGACCTCTCCAAAACTCCATGTCTTCCGCTGCTCTACTTAGATCCTATACATTCATATCTGCAACCTCCTTAATAGAATCCATCAATCAAGCATCCAGTCTTCCTCTCTTTCTACATACCTCCATCTTTCCTGGCATTATTGTCTTTCCCAGTGATTCGTGCCTTCTCATGATGTGGCCAAAGTACAACAGCCTCAACTTAATATTCTTGACTTCCAGGGAGATTTCAGGCTTGATCTGTCCTAAGACCCATTTGTTCATTTTTTGGGCTGTCCACAGTATCCTCAGCACTCTTCTCCAACACCACATCTCAAATGAGTTTATTTTCTTTTTATCTGCTTTCTTCAATGCCCAACTCTCACATTCGTACGTGGTGATGGGGAATACAATGGTCTGAATAATTCTAAGTTTAGTGCTCTGTTGTATAACTTCTCTTTAGGATCTTTCCTAGTTCATTCATAGTTGCCCTCCCTATTCATAGTCTTCTGATTTCTTGATTGCCATTCCTGTCCTGATCAATGTTAGATCCAAAGTTTGAAAACTCTTTTACTATTTCATTTTCCTCATTGTCTAGGTTGAATTTATTTAGATCCTCCATGGTTATTATTTTGTTTCCTTTATGGTCAGCAATAAGCCTGCCTTTGTGCACTCTTTCTTGATCTTCCTTAGTAGTAGTAGTATACTATCTTTCTTAGTAATATACTTGCATACTTAGCTATGTAAATTATATGTAAAGTTACATGATGTACACCTTCATAGAGGAATCTGTCAATCTTTTTTTTTATTTCCCCTTTTGCTGCTCTTAATTTCAATATTAATTTTTCTGAACATGCTCTGAACTATATTCTATTTAGACACTTTTGCACTAAGAGGTCTTATAATTATTTCCAACCTTGTAGCACTTAACATAAAATGCTGTAAAATACTTGTTTGATAGATTTTCATTTCAGATATGAAAATCAGCAGTAATTCTCCCCTAAAATGAACTTTTTGGCCTAATGTTTAAACCACGGTTCTTTGTTTTCTACTTTTAACATTCTAATGGACCACTGCCAATCCAAGTATAAATCAGCAATACACCCAAGATCTTAAACTTTCCTGATAGCTCTGATATCTGCCAATGGAATCCCAGAATTAAAACCTCTGAAGGACTATTGTTCTTGTTCTGTCATGAAGTGTTGAGAGCATTTCCAGTTCCCAAACCAGCAACAACATAAAGATAATGGTCGTTAAACTGAAGAAGCTTCCTACAGATACTTACCAAGGTATGGGAAGACTATGATCCTCCAGGCTAGATTCCCTGCTTATCATTACTCCCTTTTCAAAGTTATATTCATATGCCCAGTTATACCCATTCTGAAATAAATCCACCCTTACAGGATATATGGTATTATTATCCCACCCAGGAAAAAAAAGTCCTCATCTGAATTTACTTTGTTAAGCAAAGTATTTTCACCCACATCCTTAAGCCAAGATGTGCCCATGTTCTTTCTACTCATCTACTCCCACATTCAGTTTATTCAGATAAAGGAACATCTTAATTATTTTTCTGCCTACATCAACTACACCAAAAATAAGATGTTAGTCTGGGAGTGGGGAAAATAGCTATGAAAGATCATCAAGTGCAAAGACATAAATCTGAACACTAAAGCCAGGATCATCAAAGCCATCATATTTTCCATAACCATGTATGGAGGCAAGAGTTGGACTGTGAAGAAAGCATACAAGAAGAAAATAAACTCATTTGAGATGTGGTTCTGGAGCAAAGTGCTGAGAATACCGTGGACAACCAAAAAGGCAAATTAATGGTTCCTTGAACGGATCAAGACTAGACTCTCCCTGGAAGACAGGATGCCTAAATTGAGGTTGTCATAGGACTTTATCACACAGGGAAAATGGTGTGTGTGTGTGTAAACAGCAAGTATCGTATCAAAATCAAACAATCACAATTAAAATTTTCACACAATGTCATGCTTAAAGTGCCATTATCTCTGGAATAATCAGGCAATAAACAGCAAAACATTGTTCACAGGATTTCCAAATGAATGATTTGTTGCTGTTTTTGCCTTTTTTCCCCCAGGATAATGGCACTTTAATCACCTTGTTGTGTGAAAATGTCAATCAGAAGTGTGCAAATTTCATGGGATAATCACTGTTTAACCCCACCCTCCATTTTCCCCATGTGACTTATACTTTATATATACTTTAGTATATACTTTAGTTTATACTTTGGCTACATTATGAGAAAGTATGACTCACTAGAAAAGACAATAATGCTAGGAAAGGTAGAAAGTAGTAGGAAAAGAGGAACATCACATTTTAGATGGATAGACTCAGTCAAGAAAACCATCGCCCTTAGCCTGCAGAACATGAGCAGAATACTTGAGGACAAGAGAGCTTGGCAATGTCTCATTCATGGAGTCCGCTTGGATCAAGGTTGAGTCAAGGGCAATTAACAACAACAAACAACGGTAGTCTCAATCAGCATGGAAAAGTATATTGTAGCACCTTTGAGATTAATTGAGAGAAAGAAAGATGTTGGTAGCATAAGGTTTCATAGACTTAACTCTACTTGTTTACCTGTTTAGCCTGGAGAAGAGAAGGTTAAGAGGTGATACAATAGCCTTGTTTAAATATTTGAAGGGATGTCATATTGAGGATAGAGCAAACTTGTTTTCTGCTGCTCCAGAGACTAGAATGTGGAACAATGGATGCAAACAGCAGGAAAAGAGATTCCACCTCAACATTAGGAGGAACTTCCTGACAGTAAACGCTGTTTGACAGTGGAACACACTCCCTCAGAGTGTAGTGGAGTCTCCATCCTTGGAGGTCTTTAAGCAGAGGCTGGATACTTTGATTGGGAGTTCCTGCATGGCAGGGGGTTGGACTGGATGTCTCTACGATTCTATGATTCTATGACTCCTGCATCTAAGAAAGTAGGCTTCTTTCTTTCTCTCAGTTAGTCTCAAAGGTGCTACAAGACCCTTTTGCATACCAAAAATAAGATTGTATGATATTTAGTCCACAAGTTGTCAGCCATGTATCCAAAGTCAAAAACACTATAGAGACATGAGCAACGCTGTTTATTTCAATGTCTGCTGGGAATTAGAGGTTTTAAGGGGCAAATTCTATAAAAATGCACATGGATATGGAATAATAATAATAATAATTGATTTGAGATCAATTGGCATCAGCACATCAGCACAAGGGCAACAACGTTACAAGGCAAAGAAACTAAATGATGGGGGAGGGAGGCGTCTTCTAAACATTCTCAAAGAAAATGTACATTCCAAACCAGGCTAATCACTGTTCTGACCACCCTTCGCCCACTATATCAGTGCCATCATTCAATGGGACAAAAATCAAGGCACTTTTAATTAATTTTCTTTCTTTTTTTATGGTGGCACTTGGGATACTAATCCTCATTGGCCAAGATAGCACATGGTACCAAGGAACATAAAACTCTGTCAATTATGCCTCTTTTTCCTCCACCCTCCATAGGTGTGCAATGTAGTTTTCTGCTGCTGGAATACCACCTGTACAGCTATTCAGTTACTAGGGCAAGAGAGGGCAGTCACACAGCTCTGATGTACATTTCTGCAGCAGGATGCATGAAGACTATCTGAAAGATAAATTCTCCCTCTATCAGCCAGACCTGGGAGTTTTGTATTGCTTTAACTTCATAGAATCATGGAGTGGGAAGAGACCACAACAGTCATCCAGTCCAACCTCCTGCCTTGCAGGAACTCACAATCAAAGCACTCCTGACAGATGGCCATCTGGCCTCCGTTTAAAGACCTCCAAAGAAGGATAGTCCACCATACTCTGAGAGAATGTGTTTCACTGTCAAACAACTCTTACTTGTTTAATTATTTTGAGCTGTACCCTGTTTTTATTTACTTGGGAGGTACCTTTTAGCTACATCTGCACTTCAGAATTAATGCAGTTTGACATTGCTTTTACTGCCGTGGCTCAATGCTATGAAATTCTGCCAGTGGTAGTTTTGTGAGATATTTACTTTTCTCTGTCAGAGGGCTGTGGAGCCACAACAAACTTCAAATCACAGGATTACATATGATGGAGCCATGGCAGTTGAAGCAGTATCAAACAAGTTCCAAACAAAGGGGTCTAAAAGGATGGCTTTTTTCTTTATGTTTTCAGCTGCAGAGATGCAACCAAGAACTGCTCTTCTGCAGCCACTAGGGGGCTTTCCAGACCACCCAAAAGAAGAGGTCCGTTCTCACCCCAAGAAGCGGCAAGATGGGGCCAAGGCTGCCGCACCGGCAACCCCAAAGGACCCATCTCGCAGCTTCCAGAGGCAGTGGGGAAGCAGGAAAAAATCAATCTTTATTCGGTCAATGACCAGCAAGATTTAAAAAGATATAAGTCATAATACAAAGTGTGATAATAAAATTCAAGTGCTGCACAATAAAATAAAATAGGGTAGTATAAAATATACTCTCCTAAGATTTTATGCATTTCATAATTACAAGGAAATAAAATATGCTGACATTCTTTGTACAAATAAGGAGAGATGCTAGCTTTACTCTGCTTCTTCTATTTATGTACAGTAGTTTCCACATCCCTTGTGCTTTACAAAGATGTCTAGAGGCAACATATCAACTGAGGGGCATCATGATAAAAACAGACATGTTTTTTATTTGGTCAATGCCCCGCAAAATTTTTGAAGATTTCGAAACCCAGTACATGAGTACCACAATGGATTTCGAAATGCTTCAGTGCAACAGAGTAATATAAAATAAAACAGATTAAAAATTGAGTACAAAGATTTCCCCTGAGTTGATAGTATAATGATGATAGTATAAAATAAGAATATTTTAAGATAGGGAGGTATCTTTTATCTAGATTTGTCTCACTTTCATTGCAGCAACACAATATTTAGCAACTCTATTTGTAATATGTGGATTTGAATCCTGAAGTAGATATTTCACATAAAATTATCTGGATACCCCATCCATTTTTCAACTAAAGGTACAATACAGATTGATCTAATATCCTCATAAAATTTACATCGTAACAGTACATGTGAAATAGTTTCTACTTCTCCTTCTCCACATGGGCAAGTGTACTCAGTTATGGGAACTTTACTGAATCTGCCTTGGAGTGGTGCAGATGGGAGAATGTTATATCTGGCTTTGAAAGAAGCAATTCTCAATGTAGGGAACGTTAACTTTTGTAGATAACTTGCAGGTTCCCATACCCCCTTATTAATCAGAAACTTATAAAGTTGTGGGAGTCTACTGAGCTCATTTTGAAATTCCATGTCCTTTATTCTTTGAGTAACGATTTGTTTAGCTTGATCATAACTTTGCGATATCAGAAATAAAGAGGAGATTCCATAAGAAAACAATTTGAGTTCTACTGCTTTTTTCCATGGTGAGACAAAATTGTCATTCAAGACTAATGGAATTAAACCCTTTGGAAAGAATTGGATTTTTAACCAATAGATTATCATCAGCTTTCAGGCCCTCACTTCAATTAAAGGCATTCCTGTCTCGAGCACCCAAAATTGAACGCATGAATTTTGTTTGGACTGTTTCCTGTGCATTCTTAATATAAATCCCTGTTTGGGCCCCATACAAAATCTCAGCCAATGTTTTGGCCTCAAAAAGTTTTAGGGCTGTAGGTACTAATTGACCTCCACTGGAGTAGAAAAGTACTTAATAGCGTTCATTGACCTATGGGCTGTTAGTGTTACATGTTTCTGGTGAGCGTTCCAAATACCCTTAGAGTGAAAAACTACTCCAAGATATTTAAATATAGTAACCTGTTCTAATTTGTGCCCTTCTACTTTCCAAGAATATTGCCTGACTCTCTTAGCAAAGACAAGAATTTTTGATTTATCAAAGTTGAGAACTATATGATTTTGTCTGGATTAGCTTAATATTGCCACAATTGCTCTTTTCAATCCAATGAGTGTCTGTGAAATCAGAACAGCATCATCGGCATATAGGAGGGTGGGAATTTTACGGTGTGCTAAATTAGGTGCATGAATATCTATGCTATGCAAGAGAACTGTAAATGAATTAATATAAAGGTTAAACAGAGTGGGAGCAAGAATACAACCCTGTCGGACTCCTCTCTGAACATTTACCAATCCAGAGAGAGTTCCAAGAGGGTGGCACCTCAATCTTAAAGTAGAATTGGTGTATAAATTTTGAATAAGGGTGAGCAGGTGTCTATCAATAGTTGTATTTTTTAAATTTTTCCCAGAGCACATTTCTGGATATTGAGTCAAACACTTGTTTGAAGTCCAGAAAGGCTACATAAAGGGATGAATTCTTTTTATGTGTGTATTTTGGTACTAAATGATGGAGAATTAGGATATGATCCACAGTAGATCTCCCTTCTCTGAAGCCTACCTACAAAGTGCCACTTCCCCGCAGCCTCAAAGCGGGGTGCAGCAGGCGCCCTGGGCACCTGCTGCAGCCCACTTCCCTTGGCGGTGCCGAGGGGAGAAAGGGGCTACCACCATGGCCCCTTTCTCCCCTGGTCTTTGGTGTGGCCGTTTGAAGGTCGCGCCAAACACCTGGAAGCTAAAAGAAGCTCCTTGAAGGAGCTCCTTTTTTGCACCACAGAAAGGGCGCACCTGGCACCCTCCTGCGGCACCATTGCATCTTGGTGTGCACAGCATATCTAAACTCTGCGCACACCATGACACTATGATGGCTTGCCCGTATGGACGCTGCCATTTTAAAATGGTGGCATCCGTACAGTTTAGGATTAGGGAGGGTGTGGATGCTGCGCCCTCCCTAACCCTAAACATGGCCTTTTAAACCCTAATGGCGCCATATTTGGATGCTTTGCAAAAAAAAAAAAATGAATTGTAGCAAAAAGGAGGTGCTGGATGCCTCCTTTCAAAGCAACCCTACAAAAACATGCACAGATGTAATGCCTATGTGTGTCACCAACAGAATTCTGGAGCGTATTGTGTTTGCTTTCTGACTGCTTTCACAAATGAAAACCTCTGCACGGACTCCTCAAGTAGGAGAACAAAACAGGGAAAGAGGTAAAGTGGGTCAACAGCATAGGATAGGAGTGGGCAAATGCATGCCTATGTTCCTTTGTCAGGCCACACTAATACCTTCCTAGTATCATAAATGTGACCCCTGCCACCAAGCAAATGGCTTCTAGAATCTTTGTTAGTATCATGCCCAAATACCAACATATATCCTATGGCACTAAACAGATGATTTTATATTTATTTATCCTTGGTATCCCTGTAAACAAAGCATGTTATTCAGGTCACTTCCTTTTCACAAGTTACACACAAAGAGATTCTTCTCTCTCTGTTGGGCTGCATCGACATGGCAGAAATAATCCACATTGACACCACTTTAACTGCCATTGCTCAAAGCTATGGAATTCTAGGATTTGTAGTTTGTTGTGGCACCAGAGCTCTCTGACAGAGAATGCTAAATGTCCCACAAAACTATAATTGTCAGAATACCAAAGCATTAAGCCATCGCAGTTAAAGTGGTGTCAAACTGGATGATTTCTGCAGTGTGGATGCAGCCTTAGAACCTTATCAGATGGGAGGCAAACGGGGTTTAGACCCTGGGAAAATCCCACAAAGCAGGATTGTTTTCAGACATGTTGGGTTAACTGAGCATTAACCCAATGTTAACCCATTCAGAAAGTGGGCAAAATCAGCCACTTAACTTTGGAAATCCAAAGTAATGGTGTTTGAAAACAGATTTTTTAAAAAAAAAACTCCAGTGGACAATTGATAGGAATACTCTGGAACAGGTAAAAAGCTGTATGTACCTGGGGCTGATTTTCCATCATTCCTTGACATGGAAACCTCATGTTGAGGCTATTGCTTAAAAAGTGCAAATAAGCTCATCTTCAATAACTCATTTTTCCCCCAAAGGGGGCCCTCTGTATTCCATAAGCAATTAAAGTGTTTAATGTCAAAACTGTGGCACAATTATTATATGCTTGCAGTACTTGGATTTGGGTTTTTATCTCGTGAATAGGACAAATGATAGAGCAAGTTCCTGAGGTCATTGCTTCAACTTCCAAATTGTGTTCCTAATTGTGTGGTGTCACTGGAAATGGGAAAGCCCCTTTTCTAGTTAAGCTTGGTGGTTTGTCCTTAAGTTGTGGATGAAGTTTATAGTATTTAGAGGAGGTTTAGGTCTCCTTAAACATCTGACACACGATAATTATGTTAGTTCTTGGTCCAAATGCATAGCAAAGAAAGCTGGGTCTATGGGCCTCTCCTCATACCTTCTTTCTTTCAGATGTTGCCCCTAGTTCTGTCAAATTAAGACTACAGGAGATAGCTTTCTGTGAATTGTGTTTGCATTCTTATGTCTCTTGTTCACTCAATATGATGCACGTACATTATGATGGCCCTTTCCATATTGCCAATTATTTGGTGAGCCTGTCTCTAGGCAAGTATCACCATTTTTTTCTCTAAAGCAAGGTGCAATGTTTACTCCATAGAACTACTTTGTGACAGATTTATCAATAGCATGTACATTTCTATACCTCTCACCAATGTATAAGTATAAGTTAACTGCCCCAATAAGCTGGGTACTCATTTTAGTGACCTACAGGAGGATGCCAGGCTGAATCGACTTGGTGCCCTGGCTGGTATTGACCTGATAACCTTGTGGTTTAGTACGTAAAGAGACCTTGTAGTTTGTGAGTGAGACGCTGCAGTACAGGCATTTAACCACTCCATTACCTGGGCTCCCTAATATTTGCCAGTGTTCCTTATGCCAAAAGAAGACTTGGAAGTCGAGTTTATGCAAGATATTTTATGGCACTGTATTCTTTACAATCAGATCTGATGTTACAAGTCAAAGTCTTTCCATTATTAAGTAAGATGAATGGAAGATGAGACTTTTTAATGTAAAATTCTTGCTGGAAGATAAATACCTGCATGTCACTCTTGTAATTGCCAAATTTTTCTCTGAGGCAGCTACAATTAAAATCCATGATGTATAAAAGGACAGTAGAGTTGAGCTAGATAGAGTTAGATTTAACAGTTTCCCTGACTTCTGTATGATTGGTGGCAATTTTATTTGGGGGAATTTGATGCTAAGTATATTTTTGATTGAATGTGTAAAATCACTTGTCTGGTGTAAAACAGGAACAGCCCCTATGTTGAATGTTATATGTGTAAAGCTCTGACCTATGTTCTCTGATCAGAGGTAGATAAATTGCATTTACATTGGACCTAATTGCACCTATCTGTGAATACCCCTGTGCAGAACCATGGCCAAGAAATAAGAAAGAAACAAATTAAGGAATTTAAATATCTGAACTGTGTAAACTGGATTCCACCCCCAACCCCCAATCTTTGGAAGGTGAGAAGGTAGAAGCAGTTGCATCAAAGTGGAGAGGCATGCAATGGGACAGTGAAAAAATTTGTGGGGCTTCAGTGACTGATCTCATTGTGTTTCTTGCTGCTTCTTTTCTAATGAGACTTCAAGCACACAGAAGTTCTTCCAATCTCAGTCCCATGAATTTCTGAAACACAGAGACATGGGTGGACTTAATAAACACAGGCTATGCAAGAAGTGATTCAACTAGACTGCTACTATTCACCTAGACTGCAGAATTAGGGTAGTTTGACACCGCTTTAACTACCATGGTTCCATCCTGTGGCTCCCTAGGCATTCTAGTTTGTTGTAGCACCAGAGCTCTCTGAAAGAACAGGCTAGATATCTCAGAAAACTACAAATTCCAGAATTCCATAGCATTGGACCATAGCAGTTAAAGTGGTGTCAAATGGGATTATTTCTGCAGTGTAAATGCAGCCCAAAATACCCTAAAAGGCAACAGATCCCATCTGATCTTAGCAGCTAAGCAGGGTCAGCCCTGGTTAGTACTTGAATGGGGGACAACCAAGGAATACAAGGTGCTGTAGGCTATATTTCTGAGGAAGGAACTGGCAAAACTACCTAGGAATATTCGTTGCCTAAGAAAACCCTACGGAATTCATGAGGTCGCCACAAGATGACAGGCAATTTGAAGGCCCATACACACATGCATGTACGAAGGGAAAGCTTTCACTGTATGGAAAAAAGATACAGTGATGCTATTAGTGGTGGAAATATGATGGCCACCATATGATTCCTATATTATTGGGGTAGTAAATCTGCTATGGGTTTCAGCCTGAACTTTAAAGACGCTCTCAAATGTGCTGAATGTATTTTAGGGATAATGTGCAAGCTAAAGCCTACAGCAGATTCACCCATCCCCTGAAACCTTCAGCCACAGCTGGTCATTCATAGAATCATAGAATCATAGAATCATAGAATCATAGAGTTGGAAGAGACCACAAGGGCCATCCAGTCCAACCCCCTGCCATGCAGGAACTCCAAGTCAAAGCATCCCTGACAGATGGCCATCCAGCCTCTGCTTAAAGACCCCTAAGGAAGGAGACTCCACCACACTCCGAGGGAGTGTGTTCCACTGTCGAACAGCCCTTACTGTCAGGAAGTTCCTCCTAATGTTGAGGTGGAATCTCTTTTCATACTGTTTGCAGTTTGCATGAAAAGAGATTCCACCTCAACATTAGGAGGAACTTCCTGACAGTAAGGGCTGTTCGACAGTGGAACACACTCCCTCGGAGTGTGGTGGAGTCTCCTTCCTTAGGGGTCTTTAAGCAGAGGCTGGATGGCCATCTGTCAGGGATGCTTTGACTTGGAGTTCCTGCATGGCAGGGGGTTGGACTGGATGGCCCTTGTGGTCTCTTCCAACTCTATGATTCTATGATTCTATGATTCTATGAATTCAGAAAAGGTTCTCCCAGTATCTTCTATAATCACATCCTGCTGATTCCTTCCAGATTTTATCCCTGGTCCCAGGCACTTTACTGAATACTAGATTGTGTTGCACTGTCTTTTCTTGGCTTCTCATCTAGTATTCTCACATTTTTAAGTCTTCCTACAGGAGGTGATTGAAATGTGGCTTTCTCTGCAATTACGTGTACCATCTTGATGCTTAGACGTAACTAAGGTAAGCTCCTTTGTGTTACTTCTCGGATTCTCAGTATTTTTCATTTAGCACCACAAAGGATTGTCTGATCCAGCATTTGAACCTCATGATACCCCCCAATCATTTAATAATAAAAAAATAATAAATAAAAACTTTTATTTATATCCCACTTTTTGTTAAGACAATCAAAGTAGTCACAATGAAGTCACAAATCCAAAAGTCTAAACATGCACAAGGCACTGCATGCAGAAATCAACTTCCAGAAAATTGAATTGAACATAGTCATTCTGTAGAGTAGTGGAGAAGAATATCCAACTGCTTATGATGAGGAATTTTCACGCAAATATATGCACCACCTATACTTTTCAATCTTTTCCCCCCTGATTTATGATTGTTTTGGAGAAGGGGGAAGTTGGATTCCAGAACTGTGATAAGAAAATATATATGTAGAGGTTTTTACATTACACTTACCCTTTGCAACACACATCTTTACCATTACACTTGCCAATCTTTTTTGCAAGGAAGCACTCCTTTTTTTCACATCTACCGCCAGCATCTAAGCACTGGAAAGCATCATTAATCTCTTTCATGCACCCTGCAGAAGCAAAGACAAGCTAGTCAATTTTTCCCCTCTATAAAATGTGGAAATACTTTCCTGGCCACTACAAATACAATGGACTGCCAAAAAGATAAATAAATGGATTTAGGAACAGATCAACTCTGAACTCTTACTGTACTAGATGCCATAAGGACAAACTGAGGCTCTTATACTTTGGACATATCATGAGAAGACATGGCTCATTAGAAACAACAAGAAAGCTTGACAAGGTGAAAGGCAATAGGAAAAGAGCCCAGCCTCATTGCAGATGGATTAATTAAATAATATGAAATATGGTCCCAATTTTTCAAGACTGGAGGTACTAGAGGCTTCTCCACTCTCTATTTAAGATGCTTCTTGGGATGAAATGCCACTAATATTCATCAAAAAAAGAAGACAATGTCCTGGCACCTTCTGATAAGAGATAAACATTTCCTCCTTCTCGTTCAAACTTCCTTGCATCAAGGTCATGAAGTCCTACTAAACTAGGATAACTAGGTGCTTCTTTGGTGCTTTGTGCTCTCAAGTTTACTCCAAATTATAGTGATTCCATGATAGGGTCTTCTTGGCAAGATCTATATAGAGGATGTTTGCTACAATCTTCCTCTTAAGCCAAGAGAGTGTGACTTGCTCAAGATGACCCAGGAGGTTTCCATGTCAGAATAAGGATTCAAATACTGATCTGCTGAAGTCCTTGTCCAGCGCCCAAACCCCTACACTACCCTGGGACTCCTTTATGTGTATGCCATTGTAAATGAAACAAAATCCTATAGTCAAGCAATGTGAATTCCATATCCCAGGTTCAGTCTCTGGCATCTTTATTTAAAATGGAGGGCTAGTCTACACATAAGTGTACAGTACCATGAAAATTGGTGCTCAGTTCTTGCACATTCGCATTAATGATTGTCTTCACTTTCCTGCCCAAATTCGCATCTATTCACATCAATTCACATCTATTCACCCTACTCCTGCCAAACATTCACAACCATTTGAATGCATATGAAACAGATGGTCACATGTGTGATAATGTGCATTTCCGCAGATTTCAGCAAATATGCCAGTAAAAAACATGAAGCCCAAATTCCTGCAAATTGCATGTTTCCAGATGGCCTTCTGTTTGACTGGAATGAAGAGTACTTTAAACATTAAACTAGCCCAGAGATCAATCTATGAAACAGAATGAGAATCATGTGCCCTTCCCTGGATGTTGTTGGATTTCAACTTCCAGCATTCCTCACCATTGATTTTGTTGGCTAGGACTGGAACAGTATTTCCAGGGGGATCTTACTACCATTCTTCCACTAAAACCTTTGAGAGCTGCTGAAATTTGCATCAATACTGCTGACTGCTGGATCATCAAGGGCAAGTCACACTGTCTCAGCCTCAGAGGAGGGCAAAGGTAAAACCCCTCAGAACAAATCTTGTTAAGAAAACCCCATGGTAGGTTCACCTTAGGGTAACCATAAGTTGGAAATGATTTGAAGGCACACAACAACATTATTACCTATTGTTTGAATTTTTTTTACTGTGTACAAGAGAAAAAGGGCAAAGATTTGTTTGTTACCACCTTCTAAGTCCAACCAACACATGCCTATCTAGGATATATTTTCACAATCATAAAAGTTCCTTTAATTTCCCCCATGTAGTTTAAACTTACTTTACCTGGAGCAATGAGGAGTGCTATGCAGAGAATCAAGGAGACCATAAAATAAGTCTTCATGGCAGGCATGTGTTCTTGATCCCAATATCACTAATAGAGAAAGAAAATGCAGCAAGGTATAAAGATGGCAATGTAAACTGGCAGGTAGCAAACATACCAACATTTTGAATGGGTTCCAATTCCTGTATTTTAGAAATTGCAAGGTTTTCCTTCAAATAAAATGAGAGCAGATTTACCTCTATATATTAAACATTTTTATTGAAAACATATTAAAACAAAACACCAAGAAAGACATAAGTAAGAGAGCGAGAGTGAGAGAGAGAGATTCAAACATACTTACCACTAGAAGTGTGTTGTCTTTTGGAAGTTTGAGGGCTCAGGATTTCCAGTTCATTATCAAGCTAAAATGAGCCTTCTCCTTGAAGACAGCTCTTTTTATGCTAATATTTTCCTGTAAGCTTACCTGGGATTGCTTCATCTTTTTATTACTTCCTTACCTCAGTATCCCATCTTCTAATTCAAATTTTCCTGCTGCTATCTAAAACCTACAGAGTCACTAATCTAGTGAAGGAAGACTGCTTATCTTGACCTTATTAACACAACTGTAGGCATCCCAAAGGCATTTTGAAACAATCTGTATGATGACCTCTTAGTAGATGTGATGTGTTCATCTTAGATGTATGGTTACTTCATTCTCATCCCTGCTTATTGTAGAGTATGGGAGTGTGATTGTGGTTGCTGTCTCAGTGCAGAATTATTACAGCATGGCACCACTTTGACTATCACCGCTCCATAAAATGGATTTGTAGTCTGTTGTGGCACATACATGGTGATGGGGAATATAATGGTTTGGATAATTCTAACTTTAGTGTTCAGTTGTATATCTACAATCTGGCATCTTTAAATCCTGAAACTAGACCTTTAAAACTTTAGAAAAAGTCTGCCACTCAATAGTCAAATAAACTGCAAACCAATAAAGTCTATAGTCAATAAAGT
Source organism: Urosaurus nigricauda (assembly GCA_034509955.1). Classification (NCBI taxonomy): domain Eukaryota; kingdom Metazoa; phylum Chordata; class Lepidosauria; order Squamata; family Phrynosomatidae; genus Urosaurus; species Urosaurus nigricauda. Next base: position 371,596,542 of record JAOEGL010000001.1, on the reverse strand, counting down.
TGGCTAGCATCCTGTAGTGCAGTTATGGATTTGTAACCTAGAGTTCTGGATCTGGAACTGCTCCATATCAAGTAATATTGACATATTCACAACTATGACTATTATAAAGGCCATCTCAAACCTACTTTAACAGCCAGCAGATGCACTGACCAAAGGTAATATTTCGAGGGGGGAAAAGTTGGTAAAATGTTTCAGTAAAAAACATTTTGATAATAAAATCTCATTGAAAGAAAATATATTCAAGCGCAGAGTCTGATTAGTGAAAGAAGAGGTGAGTTAGAGTTGACCAATAGTGATTTTCCTAATTTCCTTTTACTCATTTGCTGTGCTAAATTATTATCATAGATTATTAATGCATGTGAATAAAGCCATACAAATGTTTTCAGCTAAAATTCCTTAGGGTGTTTTTTTTCTTGGAATAAATCCTTATTTCTTCATCCTCTATCTCCTTTTTCCCACTTTAAAATAGAACATATGAGCCTGAATCCTATTAGCAGTCCCAACAGGACTGCCCAAAAGACAAATAAATGGGTCCAAAAGCAAATAAAACCTGAGCTGTCTCTAGATGTCAAAATGGTTGAACTGATGCTCTCGTGCTTTGGACATATCATGAGATGACTCACTGGGAACCATAAAATTACTTGGTGAAAGTGAAGGCTGTAGGAAAAAGAGAAGAGCACATAACTTTTCAGTTTCAAAAAGGCTCTTGAGTTTGCAAGACCAGAGCAAAAATGTTAATACTGAGGACTCTGGGACATCTCTCCTTCATTGATGCCTCCTTGACACTGGCTATCAACAAGTAGAGTAGACACACTAAGCCAGTGAGATTTACTGGTTCTTTCACCAGTAAACCATTGATTCAATGGTTCTACTTTATCAGGGCAACCAGTTCTGGCATTACAGGATCAACGTGGTGGATCAATGTGATTCATATGCCATCCAAACTTTTCCCATTTCCAACTGAATCTAATACTTAATTTTACAAATTGGACATATGATTATTATTTGCCATTGTTCCCTTTTGAAAGACAAAATTATAAGGGGAAAATCTTATATTCAACCTGTGTTCTAATTCTCCTTTTTCATAAAAAGGGTTTTTTTTAAAATTTGCTGTAAATGAAAAGTTTAATTCCAAGAATTCCATTCCTCGAATCTATCTGAACAATATGGATTATACCAGGTTAATTACTGGAAACTCCCCCCACCCTCCTAAAATAGTTGTCTAGTTATCAATACTGTATTTTCCTCTTGTTCCCTTAACTTTTATAGTGATTGATCTCTGTTCAGTGATATATTTCGAGTTTTAGAATAATGTTGTTATGTGCCTTTCGTGATTGGATCAACAGGAATGATTGTTCTTCATTCTTATCATGATTTTGTTATCTTGTATGCTTCTGACTATGTCGAAATATCCTAAAGGCACCATATTCTGTCTGATCTTGGAGGCTAAGCAGTATCGAGCCCAGTTAGTTCCTGGATGGCAGATTGCTAGTGAATACCAGTTCCTGTAGGCTATCTTGCAGTAGAAGGAACTGGCAAAACCATCTGTGAATAGCCTTTGCCTAAGGAGACTCTATGACATTCATGGGATCTCCATAAGTCAACAAGCAACTTGGGCATGCATACATACACACATGCCTCTGGCTAAGTCTTTTGTTGGTCCTTTGGAATTTGAGACCCATATTTTACTTGCCCCAGTGGAGCTAATGGAGCAGATGGGGACTATTTTTCTTTATTTATTTATGTATTAAAATTTTTGTTTTTGTTCCATGCCTTCAAGTCATTTGTGACTTATGGCAACCCTAATGCAAGCATGTCAAATGGTTTTCTTGGTAAGATTTGTTAAGAGGGGGTTTGTCTTTGCCGCCGTCTAAAGCTGAGGGCAGCATAAAATGATTTTATGGATTATAAAGAGCCAGCACTGTGTAATGGTTTGAGTGTTGACTCTGAATATCAGGGTTTGAGTCTCTTCTTAGTTGGGGAAACCCACTGGCTGGCCTTTGGCAACTCACATTCTCTCAGCCTCAGAGGAAAGCATTGGCAAACCCCTCTTAACAAATCTTGTCAAGGAATCATAGAATCATAGAATCATAGAATCATAGAGTTGGAAGAGACCACAAGGGCCATCCAGTCCAACCCCCTGCCATGCAGGAACTCCAAGTCAAAGCATCCCTGACAGATGGCCATCCAGCCTCTGCTTAAAGACCCCTAAGGAAGGAGACTCCACCACACTCCGAGGGAGTGTGTTCCACTGTCGAACAGCCCTTACTGTCAGGAAGTTCCTCCTAATGTTGAGGTGGAATCTCTTTTCCTGCAGTTTGCATCCATTGTTCCGCGTTCTAGTCTCTGCAGCAGCAGAAAACAAGCTTGCTCCCTCCTCAATATGACATCCCTTCAAATATTTAAACAAGGCTATCATATCACCTCTTAACCTTCTCTTCTCCAGGCTGAACATCCCCAGCTCCCTAAGGCGTTCTTCATAGGGCAAGGTTTCCAGACCCTTCACCATCTTAGTTGCCCTCCTTTGGACATGCTCCAGTTTCTCAACATCCTTTTTGAATTGTGGTGCCCAGAACTGGACACAGTATTCCAGGTGGGGCCTGACCAAAGCAGAATAGAGTGGCACTATAACTTCCCTTGATCTAGAAACTATACTTCTATTGATGCAGCCTAAAATTGCATTGGCTTTTTTAGCTGCCGCATCACACTGTTGACTCATGTTCAGCTTATGGTCTACTTGGACTCCTAGATCCCTTTCACATGTGGTCTCGTTCAGCCAGGTGTCCCCCATCCTATATCTGTGCATTTCATTTTTCCGCCCTAAGTGCAGAACCTTACATTTCTCCGTATTGAATTTCATTTTGTTAGCACTGGCCCAGCTTTCTAGTCTATTCAGGTCATTTTGAATTTTGATCCTATCCTCTGGGGTATTAGCTACTCCTCCCAGTTTAGTGTCATCTGCAAATTTGATAAGTATGCCCCCAATTCTGTCATCCAAATCGTTAATAAAGATGTTGAATAGCACTGGGCCCAGGACAGAGCCCTGTGGGACCCCACTGGTCACTTCTCTCCAGGATGAAAAGGAGCCATTGTTGAGCACCCTTTGAGTTCGGCCAGTCAACCAATTACAAATCCATGTAACAGTTAACTTGTCTATCCCACATTTTGCAAGCTTGCTTGCAAGAATGTCATGGGGAACCTTGTCAAAGGCCTTACTGAAATCGAGGTATACTATATCCACAGCATTCCCTTCATCTAGCAAGCTGGTAATTTTATCAAAAAAAGAGATCAGGTTCGTTTGGCATGACTTCTTTTTCTGAAACCCATGTTGGCTTTTTGTGATTATGGCATTGGCTTCTAAATGTTCGCAGACTCTCTGCTTAATGATCTGCTCTAGAATCTTTCCTGGAATTGATGTCAGACTAACTGGACGATAATTGTTGGGATCCTCTTTTTTTCCCTTTTTGAAGATGGGGACAACGTTTGCCCTCCTCCAGTCTTCTGGGACTTCTCCTGTTCTCCAGGAGTTCTCAAAGATTATTGCCAATGGCTCTGATATTACATTTGCTAGTTCTTTTAATACTCTAGGATGTAGTTCATCTGGTCCTGGAGATTTATATTCATTTAGGTTAACCAAGTATTCCTGTACTATCTCTTTACTTATTCTGTGCTGAAATTCCCCTATTCTGTCTTCTGCTCCATTATCCTTCGGTTGAGCACCTTTTGCCTTTTCTGAGAAGACTGAAGCAAAGAAGGTGTTGAGTAATTCTGCCTTTTCTCTGTCCCCTGTTAGCATTTTGCCATCTTCTGCACGCAGTGGCCCTACTGTTTCCTTCTTCTTCCTTTTGCTGCGGACATATCCAAAAAAGGCCTTTTTATTGTTCTTAACCTCTCTAGCAAGCCTGAGTTCATTCTGCGCTTTAGCTTTTCTGACTTTACCCCTACATGTGCTGGCTATTTGTTTAAATTCCTCTTTCGTGATTTCTCCATTTTTCCATTTCTTATACATGTTCCGTTTAAAACTTAGCTCATTTGAAAGTTCCTTAGTCATCCATCCTGGCTTCTTGAGACATCTACCATTTTTCTTCCTCATTGGAACTGTTTGAAATTGTGCCTTCAATATCTCCCTTTTGAGAAACTCCCATCCGTCTTGAACTCCCTTTTCTTTTAGTATTCCTGACCATGGGATCACTCCCAGTATTTCTCTAAGTTTATTGAAATTAGCTCTCCTAAAGTCTAGAGTGCGTGTCTGACTATGCCTAGCTTCTCCCTTCCACTGCATAACAAACTCCAGGAGAACATGGTCACTTCCACCTAAGGATCCAACCACTTGCACCCCATCAACTAGGTCTTCCCTGTTGGTTAAGATCAGATCTAAAATGGCTGATCCCCTTGTTGCCTCTTCCACCTTTTGGACAATGAAATTGTCTTCCAGGCAAGTGAGGAATTTGCTAGACTTTGAGGATTTGGCTGAGTTTGACTTCCAGCAAATATCCGGATAGTTGAAGTCCCCCATCACTACTACATCTCTCCTTCCTGATTGTGTGGTCATCTGTTCTAGAAAGGCATCATCCAATTCCTCTGCCTGAGTCGGGGGTCTGTAGTAGACTCCCACAGTAACATCCCTGTTATTTCCCTCTCCTTTAATTTTTATCCAGATGCTCTCCACCTGGCTTCCAGTATTGACTTCCTGGATCTCTTCACTGGTGTAAATATCCCTGACATATAATGCTATTCCTCCTCCTTTCCTACTTGGCCTGTTTCTCTTAAAAAGGTTATACCCCTCTATTTCTACATTCCAATCATGAGACTCATCCCACCAGGTTTCAGTGATGCCTATTATATCATATTTCCCTTGTTGTGCTAGGAGTTCAAGTTCATCCTGCTTATTTCCCATACTCTGTGCATTAGTGTAGAGACATTTAAGACCATGTGTCCTCTTTACTTGCTGCTTTTGCACATTTTTTTGCCTCCTACTGTTGGGTCCTTGCACTGTTTGCCTTGTTCCCTCTATGCCACTTGGACTAATCTCTCCATCCCTTTTGTCTTCCAGTATAATGTCTCCCTCCCCCACATAACTCAGTTTAAAGCCCTCCTGATCAGATTCTTCAGACTGTTGGCAAAAACGTTTTTGCCAACTGGCGTGAGATGCAGCCCATCCCTTGCCAGAAGTCCCTCCTCATGGAACCGCAGCCCATGATCCAAGAATCCAAACTGTTCTTGGCGGCACCATCTACGGAGCCAGTTATTCACCTCTGCTATTTTCCTCTCCCTTCCTGGACCATGCCCTTCTACCGGGAGTAGAGATGAGATGACAACCTGTGCATCCATCTCTTTCAGCTTCCTTCCCAGAGCCTCATAATCCCTTTTGATATTCTGAAGGCTGTGCCTTGCAGTATCATTGGTTCCCACATGAACCAAAAGAAGGGGATAACGGTCAGTAGGCTTGACAAGTCTTGTCAGCCTCTCCGTCACATGATGGATCTTTGCCCCAGGGAGACAACACACCTCCCGAGACATCTTGTCAGGCCCACAAACCACTGCTTCTGTACCCCTCAGCAAGGAGTCCCCCACCACGACCACGCGCCTCCTCCGAGGCTTAGCAGTGGCTGTTCCTTTTCGTGACACTCTCAGGCTCCCCTGCTCTGTCCCTGATGTCTGTCCCTGCTGCTTTTCCTCATCATCTCTGACAACAGAGAGAGATTCAAAGCGATTCTGTAGCTGCAAGCCGCTCACAGAACGTTCCCTGGTTTCCTTACTTCTGTGTGTGACCTCCCTCCAAGCATCTACCTCTGTTGTATGTGGAGTGACCTCCTCCACCCCAACAACTTCCTCTGTCTGTTTCCCACCCAAGACATTCTGGCCTGTACTGTTCAGGAGATTCTCCTGCTCTCTATGATGCTGGAGTGCAGATATCTGCTCCTCTAGCTGCTGTACTTTCTCTTCCAAGAGGGCTACCAACTTGCACTTGTGGCAGGTGTAGTTCGCCACCTCTGTAGGCAAGAAGACAAACATCCCACAGGTGTTGCAGGTGACTGCTGCAGGGCCTTCAGTGTCCATACTGAGAAGTCTTAAGGAGGCACTGAAACAAGACTGTGGGCTTCCTTGCTAGACTTGGCCTTTATTCCCAAGCTCTGTCACTGAGTTCAAGTCACGGGGCCTATAGTTAGGTAGAGAGCTCCTGGCTGAAAGCTCCTTCCAAAGGCAAGTCTCTGATTCACTTCCTCTGATGCTTCAGGCCGGCTCCTCTTCTATTCTCTAAACACCTCCTTGACTAGATAAAAAAAAAAAATCAAAATTCGCGCGCCGTTAGGCGCGCGCTTCTGCTAGCCTTGAGTAGCCTTAAGTAGCCTCCCAGCACTGGCTCCCAGAATGCAATGGCTCAAGTGTAAATTAAATTAGATCTCACCCAAGCACATGGACTACAGCCTCCTCCTTTTCTTTCTCCTCCTTAAAGGAAATGCAGCTTCTGCTAGCCTTGAGTAGCCTTAAGTAGCCTCCCAGCACTGGCTCCCAGAATGCAATGGCTCAAGTGTAAATTAAATTAGATCTCACCCAAGCACATGGACTACAGCCTCCTCCTTTTCTTTCTCCTCCTTAAAGGAAATGCAGCTTCTGCTAGCCTTGAGTAGCCTTAAGTAGCCTCCCAGCACTGGCTCCCAGAATGCAATGGCTCAAGTGTAAATTAAATTAGATCTCACCCAAGCACATGGACTACAGCCTCCTCCTTTTCTTTCTCCTCCTTAAAGGAAATGCAGCTTCTGCTAGCCTGCTAGCCTTGGCTCAAGTGTAAATTAAATTAGATCTCACCCAAGCACATGGACTACAGCCTCCTCCTTTTCTTTCTCCTCCTTAAAGGAAATGCAGCTTCTGCTAGCCTTGAGTAGCCTTAAGTAGCCTCCCAGCACTGGCTCCCAGAATGCAATGGCTCAAGTGTAAATTAAATTAGATCTCACCCAAGCACATGGACTACAGCCTCCTCCTTTTCTTTCTCCTCCTTAAAGGAAATCCTGTTTAGGGTCATCTTACAGTCTCTGTAAGTGGGAAACAACAGCAAAATGGAAAGGCATGTGGCTTAGTCATAAAATGTTTGCAAAATGTGTGTAAAAATACATGCCAGACTTTTTTGTAGTTGAGGTCGGTGCCAAATCACATTTGCAGAGAAAAAATTATCATTGATTTAAAAAATAAATCAGTTTGGATTTCATATGGAGAATTCTTTTACAGTAGTTGGAAGCTCTATACATGGAATTTCTCCTGGATTTAACGGTTGTTTGTTAACAAAAACCCTTAAGAGAGCATGTATAGAGATTTTGTAGCACCCTTAAGACTAATTGAAAGAAAAAAAAAGTTGTCCTCATGAGCTTTCATAGACTTGAGTCTACTTTCTGAGATCCATAGGTTAAAAGGATCATCAGGCAGGATGAGGGAAAATGTAAATGTAATAATTCCTTACTTTTAGATCAGATACTGATTTTGAAGTCACATTGAGTTGATTTTTGCAGCAGAACACAGGCATTGTTCCAGAAATCATTTTCCTTTAAGATGATGCCAAGCAATCGTAAAGCATTGAAAACAGTTCTACTTTCAAAAACATAGCCATGTCAGTCTGTAAAATCAGTATGTGAAGAGATTTTGCAGCACTTTTGAGACAAACTGAAAGAAAGAAATTGGCGGCATGCGCTTTTGTAGTCTTGAATCTACTTCCTTAGATCTGAGGAAGTAGGCTTAAGTCTAAGAAAGCTCATGCTGCCAATTTCTTTCTTTCAGTTCTAATTTCAGTTTGTTTTCTGTGAGAATCATAAAAAAAAAAGGATTCCATATACTCTTGTGAGCCTACACTCACACGCGCAAACACACACACACACACAAACGTCTTGTCTAATTCTTTCATAGCTGCCCTTTCCAGTTCTAATCTTCCACTCAAGGCCCTCCTTCCATCCCAACTGCCATTGTTGCAGCCTCAGAGGGAGAGAAGAAGAGACGTATCTGTTGGGCTTACTCCCTTCTCTCACTGCCATTCACTTTTCCTAGTGAGTCAAGTCTTATTTAGATTTTTAAGCCTTTGGACAAGAACTGTAGCACTAACAGCCATTGTGGCTGAAGAGCATACATACATACTCTAAGTAAATAAATAATAAATAAATTTCCACATTTGTATTCCTCTTTTCCACTAAAATGTTGTCAAATCTAAACATTTTAAAAGAGAAACTGTGACTGAAATTCTACATCTTGCTTGTCTTGCATTAATTTGCACACAAGTTCTGGTTGCATTACTTTACCCTTCGTCAAACTACTACTACTACTACTACTACTACTACTACTACTGCTACTACTGTATATACTCATGTATAAGTCTAGAAATTTTACTCTAAAATTTGATCCCAAAAAACAGAGTCAACTTATCCATGGGTGAATATAAGTGCTGTACTTTAACTCTTATTTTTTAAAAAGAACTATCTCATGGTGAAAGGCAAGAGTGTATTCTGTCCTGGAAGAACTAATCCATCTCTGCTCTTTACTCTGTTATATAGTCTTTAGTGTGAACACAAACAATTGTGCCTGCTGGAATTTTCTAAGTTTTTTGGCACTGTTTTCCTTTGGTTTATCCTTTAGGTCCTCTGTTACAAGCCCCTAAGTTTTACCCTTGCCTTATCCATGGGTGGTATCAAAATCCATAATTTTTGGCCCCAAAACCTACATGAGCTCAACTTATAGTTGAGTATATATGGTATTTATCTATTTATTTGTTTATTTCCTATTTATCTATTTATTTGTTTATTTCATCCCCATGGATGAAGGCATGGAACAACAACAATTAACAAACAACATCTGTTAAAACGCATCAGTTAAAATACACATCAATTTAAAAGAACAGATAAGACATACATATATTAAAACAATCCACATTTAAAATTCATCATTTAAAATTCACAATTTAAAAATAACGTAGAGACTAGTCTTTCATGCTATTTTAAATTCAGACCGGGTATTCAGCTGTCAAATCTCTTTCAGCAGGTCATTCCACAATCTAGGGGTGACTGAAGAAAAAGTCTTCTGGCTGACTGTTGCCAACCTAGTCCTGGCTGACTGGAGTAAATATTCACCAGATGTTGTGGAACTAATTGTGTCACTGCCAAGATTTTTGCTTATAGCCCCATTGTGCAACAAATGCTCACATCCAAATCATTTAGAAACTTCAACAAAGAGGCAGCCCCTAACTTCCATGATGTTTGCTCCCTTATCTAATGATAGAACCAGCTCTGACTGTAAGCTTCTCTGTTAAACTGAAAATTTCTATCTAAATTCAGCTGAAAAAGATAAATATACTCACAGCTCTTTAATGGAATGGATAAGCACAAAGATCCTTCACATTGTTATAAATAAAGAGATCTGTATTTCTGCTTACCTCATATAATGAAAATAAGACCATGTTCATCTCTGATTTTCTTAAATATATGCCACAGTATCTCTGTGTCATTGGTAGTGCTGTAAATGCTCCATTAAATTTCTGTACTGCACCGTGCCAGGTCATGGCTTGCAAATTTTGTATAGCTCACTATCATGAAAAAACATTATTATCCTGGTCTGTTCAAGGTAAAGATCTTAACTGTCTTCATTTAAGGATATAATACCCCCTCTGTTCCCAAGGCACCAGATCCTATCTGATATTGGAAACTGAGCAAGGTCAGGTCTGATTAATACTTGGATTTGAGACTTATTCTCCATGCTAAACTTGTCCAGGTCCCTAAACAGTTGTTCATAAGGCTTGTTTTCCAGACATCTGACACTCTTGGTCAACCTCTTCTAGGCAATTTCAACTAATCCATATCTTTCCTGAGCTGTGGTGTTCAAGAGTGCACAGCAAGGTAGACACCCTTCATGAATTTAACCTGACCCCTGCAAATTTCACAGTACCATCTCTTCTGAAGAACTGTTCCTAAGCTTCTGTTAGGATTTTAGCATGGATGATGGATTTTCTAAGCATAGGACCTTACATTTCTCCCTATTGAAAGGGGTACTGTACCACTTCTCCAGTCTCTTGTTTTCATTTTTGATCTTGACTTTGTTTCCTGCTGTAATAATGTAGAGTGTTACAGATCCTAGCTAAGGAGCAAAAGACACCAAAAACTTAGGGAAACAAAGTTAAGGATTTATTACAAAGAACGCTATTCTGAAATAGGGAAGTTGCTTAAGGTAGTAAAATAATCAAGGCTGGAATCATGTTAATCTTAACTAGATTTTAACTAAAGTCACCCTGTTGGATGCCTTGTTGAATGATGACTCAACACATGGGTAAATTCAATTGTTTTAGCAGGTTTACTCTGGTTAGGACTAGTAATATAATTTAGACCTGAGTTGCATTCTGTATAGGAAATACAAAAGTGGAGCAAAGGCTTAGCTCCTAGACTGGAGACTCCATTTTGGCTTCTCTACCTTCCAACAGCTGCACATCTCCAAGAAAGAATGTGAAAAAGGAAAAATGCAATGTATGGAGAGGAAATGCTCATAGAACTTGTCATACAAGAATCTGCCTTTCCTAGTGCCTCTAATATTTGATATTATTTAAGTAAACCAACTGCTTGTGAGCTTTTAAAAAAAGTATTTTGGCATAAGAGAGGGTGGGTGCTAGACATATAGGCTGATGGCAGTGGCAGATCCCCCCCCCCCACACACACACACCACTGACAAGCACTCACCAGATACCTGTTTTCCTCTGCAATCTGTCTTAAAGTGGTGTTGGGAAGAGATGCAAAGTAACTTCTTGTCATTATTTTGAGAGGGGCTTCAGAGGAAAATGGAGTTGTTTCGTTTTGCTGTGGGGAATGTGGCTCAAATAAGGATGCCTAGAAGGAGAAATTAGTCTCTGACCCCCTTCACCAACCACACACAGGACCTTATCACACTTGTAGAATCCCAAACAGAAATGGGATTTAAATTACAATTAAATTAGAAAAAACCTGCAAATGCGGGAAGTTTATCACACGATTAAACTTCCCAAAGTAAAAAGCTGCCATTTTTGTCCCTTTTGCCTTCACTTTATCTTCTTGTTATTTCACTTTGGCAGTAACATCATGTGATTAACTTCCCACATGATGTGATAAGGTCCATACACTGTTGCCTAACTCTAATCTAACTCTATAAATGCTGTTCTCTCTAAGGCATTTTTGACAGTTCCGCACTAAGTGCTATTACACTTCAATGAGTTTCTCTTCCCAGTTTGGTGCCATCTGCAGATTTCATCAGGGTGCTCATACCTGTTCCTTGCACTAGGAAAAATAAAAGCTTACACTGACATAAAGGAGGATTTTCTTCTAGGGCTCCTCCCAGTGCACATAGCAGGTACTGGACTCAGTCCCACAGCAGGGCTTAGTATATTGGCTGACCTCCTAGAATCACTGATCCATAACTGCTTTGTATTCAGTGACACTGTGCCTATGTCAATACTCTCCCTCCAGCCCAGGGCACAATGAGGATGACATTTCTAGCCCCTTTCCACAAGCAAGGCTACAACAGTCCAAAGCAGAATTCCTGTTACAATTCGATGTCTCTGCCTCACTTGAAGATAAGAGGGAGACAGCAATTCATTCTCTTTGCATCTTGATCACCAGCCAAACAGATCTTCTTTGCCCAGTGCAGCTATTACAGTAGGCCTGGTAATCAGACTAGGAGACGTTACATATGTAACTATGTAACTGTTGTAGATTATCAGCCACTGTTTATTTAGTATTTATTTATTTATTTATTTATTTAATTTCCCATCTTCCTTCTGACTGAAGATCTAAGGCAGCATGCAGCACAGATTAAAAGGCAATACAGCTTAAAACCTGATTATTACAAAAGCATCTGGACAATTAAATTAGCTATCCTATTAAAGCACCACTGATTTAAAACAGAATAAAAGCATCTGGCCCATATAAAAATGTTAAAGCCCCCTACCACTGCTAAGATCCCAGACCTGATAGCCCCCTGCACACAGCTGCAATTGTGTATTGGTATGAATAAATGTTTTGCTTTTTTAAAAAAAAAAATGATTCACATATTCAGATAATGGCCCACAGAACCCTAAGGCCAAATAAAAGTCCACTGGCTCAGAATTATATGACACGAGCATCCAACAGAGTCTTGGCATCAATGGGGGGTGGGGGGGGAGAAATCAACTGTATCCCTGCACCAACCAAAGAAGAAATTAGAGACTGTCATTTCTTCTTTGGCTTGCAGGGGGATTGGGAAAAAAGAAAAGAAAGCAAAAAAACAACAACAGCCTGGACTAGCAAGGGAGGATGGAGAAAGCGGAGAGAAGGAAACACTGGCACCACATGACTGTCCTATACCGGAACCGCCATTATACCTAAGGACTAATGTTGCAACAGTGAGTTTAGGAGCTTATTGACAGGTTTTCCCACCCATAACACGGTGTGCTCTAACAGTGCTTGGAGTCAAGGTAGCAACAAGATGGAGACAGCATTTTGCAGTAAGTATTGCCAAAGGCACTATTGTCTGACTTTAATGGCAGTTTAAAAGCCATGTGTGATAGAGTCCTAAGGTTAGCTTGTTGTTCTTGATGTGCACCTTTGAGTCATTTTCAATTTATGGCAACCCTAAGGTCAACCTATCAAGGGTTTTTTGGGGCAAGATTTGTTCAAAGGAGGTTTGTCATTACTTCCCCTGAGGCTGAGAGTATGATTTGCCCAAGGACACTCAGTGGGTTTCATGGCTGATCTGGGAATCAAATCCTGATCGTTGTAGCCCAACACTCAAACCACTATGCCATTCTAGCTATACATCTAACTTACACATTGATAACTATTCAACATAATGTCAGCCAATGAAAATTATTTTTTCTTAAGGATAAAAATAAAAAAAGGAAAAGTAATCTGTTTGGGGCATTTATTTATATATTTATTTAAGGGGATGGTTCTTAGGATCCTTAAGCTGTACCTCTTCAATTCATGACACTTGAGCCCTTGTGCAACTTGAAAAGTGGTCCTATGCTGCCACAGAAGTTGCCCACCCCTGCTTTCAATGACATTAAAATGTTTTAAATGGTTGTGAGCACTTTTTAAAAAGTTTAGTTCTTTTTTTCCAAATGTATCTTCCTCAAATCTTCTAATGTAAGATATCAATATTTTAATTTGACATATGCACATACACAAAACAAATTCAGCATCACAACAGTTTATTGGTACACTATACAGAACCACAGCAAATCAAAGAACAAAGATAAGCTTTCATATATCTAAAGTGAGTGTTTCTGAAAACCCAGCACTGCATCTTCATATATAATTTGACTGAGCAAACCTGGAATACAAAAATATGGCTTTGTTCTATACCTGGGTATTTGAAAGTACTCTGCATTGAGCATTACATATTTTACATTGCATACTCTCTTCTGATGCATTGGATTTGGTGACATGGATTGAACTCAAGAGAACCCATGTAGTGCCCAACTAGAGAAGAAGAAAATGACAAGCAATAAGGCAAGCTGAAAAACTAAAGTGTCTGGGCTCATGTACGATTTTCCAACATCAAATCTGTGAATTGTCATTCTGGCAGTAGTGAGATGGGTCACAAGATGAGACTCCTCTCTAGTGGATATTGTCATCAAACTGGAATCTCCCATCATAGGGTATGCTAAAGAGAGGATAAAGAAAAAGGAATTATGTCAGTAATGTAGATGAGAGGAAATGTAAAGTCATTTTACCTTCTATGGTAGAGTCAGTTTCCCCATATCTATAGATTTTGCATCCACAGATTCAACCATCCACAGCTTGGAAACATTCATACACCAAAAAATCCCAAGAGCAAACTTTGATTTTGCCATTTTAAATAAGCGACACTATTTTGGCAACAGCAATAGCAAGTGCATTTCTATACCACTTATCAGTGAACTAGCACTCCCTAACTGGTCTACAATGTTTAAGCTAATTACCCCCAACAAGCTGGGTACTTTGTCAACCCACAAAAGGATGGAAGGTTGAGTGGACCCTGGAACCCTGCAAGGTCAAACTCACAGCCTTCTGGAGAGATGCATTTGAGGAAGTAGACTGATAGCTCATGCTGCCAATTTCTTTCTTGCCGTTAGTCTCAAAGGTGCTAAAAGATCTCTCCACATACTGATTCCACAGGCTAACATGGCTATATCTTTGAAATCTATCATAACCTTGCAGCTGTACTGGCATTTAACCACTACACCACCAGGGCACCTTCATTTTACTATGATGTTGTATATAATGAGACTTGAGCATTCATGGAGGATGCTGAAACCAAACCCAAGTGGAAACCAAGGGCCTACTGTATTAACAAAGAGTGCGAGCAATTATTACAGATCTTATGGAACATTTCTGGTTGAGATTTTTCACAAGGGGGGAAAAAGGATATTCATCTATGTCCTTTTCGCCCCATACTTTGCAGCTGCTAGGTACATGCAGCTTTTATGGGGCACTCTTCTAGGTCTTATCAATCAGGGCAATATTATTATTGATATGGGATGTGGCCTTCTCTGCTATGGCACCCCAATTCCCGAACATCCTCTCCATCAAGGCCCAGCTGATTCCAATATTGCTGCCATTCTGGCACCAAGTGTAAAGACAGTTATTTCTGAAAACATCTTAGGTTTTGCACAAATCTGCACACATGGTTCATGTTTTAAATGATTTGAACCATTTGGAATCTTCCCATTTAACTTCTTAAATTGTTTAATATGTTTTCAGCCCTTTAAAAACATTTTAATTTGTTCTAAATTGGTGAAGTTGGTCAGTTTTATTGTATGCCCCCCCCCTGAGATCTTTAGAAAGAGGGTAAGATATAAATAAATAATTAAACCAACTAAAACAGGGCAAGCTGAAGACAAATCTGCGATCTTTCAGCACAGTGCTGGATTAGTGCTTAATCTATTCTTGAATTGTGTACATCTTGTTTTTAAGGACAGTACATGCAGTTTGCTATAGTTCAGTTCTTCCATTTCATCTGCAGCTGTTTCCTCCCCATCCACCCATCCACAAACAATGCTGATATACATGATTGCACTGCTAGAACAGTGTGCAAAAACAATCTGTGTGTCTTCATATCACACACACACGGTGCCATACTCCTCCTCCACGGCTGAGAGTGTGTGATGTGTCCAAGGAAAACCCAGTGGGCTTCCATGGTGAAGCAGAGATTTGAACTCTAATTTCCTCAAGTCTTAGTCCAACAACAACAACAACAACAAAAACCACTGCACCACACCAGCTCTCATACTTTGGCTTTATCTAGCCAAAGTAAAGATGGAATTTTAAAAAGGAGGGGTGGACTTCGGGTTGCAATCTGCCATTTGGAGGCGTATTTTTTCATGGTCCCAGGGTGGGGCCAAACAGGAGCCTTGGAGGAACTCTATGCCTAAACCCAACACCACTACATTCTCATGTTCCCCACTCCCTCTTATGGAAAAAAAAATATTAATAATTTGACATCTCTGTGCTTTGGACTTACTTTCTAGTGCAACATGCCACCAGCCTTGAACATCTTCCAATTTCTCTCCAGTTTGGTAAACATCGGGCCACCTGGCATTTGCCTCCAGACCATTTGCATTCCTCTGGAAACCTAATACTTGTCTGGGTAACTTCTGCACAGAAAAAAAAGACATGGGCAAGATAATATATTCTTCCCAAAGTCTGCCCTGTTTTCTTTGTCTTCTTTTGTCTTGTAGCAGAAGCAGGCATGTTCCTTTAATGTTCAGAATGAAAACCAGAGTAGAGTTACTGCTCAATTGATACAGGAGCCACTAGTAACCAGTGAGTGGCACCATTTGTTCTTCTTTACTTTGTGTGTTTGGTAACAGTTGATTCAACACATCAATTTAAGTGGGGACCAACCAAGAGACTAGGTCAATAAGGGTTTTGTTATTATAATAGCTGACATTTTGATTTTGAAAGGACTGTTTATATCTTTTTGGTTTGTCAGCCATCATTTTATTTTAAAAACACGATTTAAAAAAACCCTAAAACACAAAAACATATTGAAAACATTATGTGCAATAAATATACCCATGCTGAAATCTTAGTGGAAAAAAAATGCCCTGGAGACAAGAGTAAGAAACAAGCTCATAGAAAGAGTTGGCAAAATTTGAATGGGCTGCCTGTATGTGTCAACACAGGGTGTGTAAATTCCCAATTATTTCATCCTAGTACGGAGCAAGAAATAATTACAGTTGGCCCTCCATATCCATCGATTCTGCATCCACAGCTTCAACCAGCCACGGCTTAAAAATAGTCATAGACAAAACAATCCAAAAAGCAAACCTTGATTTTGCTGTTGTATATACAGGGTGCCATTTTACTACACCATTTATATAACAAACCCTGAGCATCCCTGGATTTTGGTATCCATGGGGGTCCTGAAGCCCCCAACAGCTATCAAGAGCCCCCTGTCTCATAGTTTTGTATCTGCTTCAGGGTGAAATAACTATTTCTACACAGTGTTATTCAAGTGTTCCAAAGTATCCCAGCAGACTTTTATGTGCAGAAAGACTCTTGGGATTTTTTTTCCACGAAAAGCTCAACAGCAGTATGTATTTGGTGCAGCAAACATGCTCCCCCCCCACCAAAAAAAAAAAGTCTTTCTTTACAGAAAAGTCCACCAGATCACTTCACAATGTTTGCATGATGGGAGAAAACAGTGAATATCTCACTGCTCTTTTATTCTTCCTGATGGGGTTTCTGAGTGCTGGGAAATCATTTTTGACTGGGAAATGAGTAATTAAAACTTTTTTTAAAAAAATTATCCTGCTTTTCTGTGATGAGACAATCAAAGTGGCACACAACACATTAAAATATCCACATCCAGTATTATATCTCAGTTTCCATCCTTAAAACAGAATTAAACATGATACAATTAAAATTAAAAATTAAAATATACTATTAATATTAAAAATATAACACTAAAAATATAGCAAGGGTAGAGTGGTGGGCTAATACATGATGGAAGGGTCAGTCATTCTGTGGCCAGGGACTTTTATTTAGGAAAGGCCTGCCGGAAGAGATTCATCTTGACAGCTTTTTTAAAGCTGTCTAAGCTGGCAATTTGATGGATCTCGTCTGGCAGGCCGTTCCATAATCTAGTAGCGATTGCAGAGAAGGCCCTCTGGGAGGTTGCAGTTAATCTGGTTTTTAAAGGCTGCAATAAATTCCTCCTAGAGGACTTGAGTGTACAGGGCAGAATATATGGGAGGAGGCAATCCCTGAAATAGGTTGGATCCAAGCCATGCAGGGCTTTGATTATAACCTTGTACTTCGCCCAGTTATTTAGTCACTCCTAGTTTTTCTGCAGACCATCCTGGCTGCCATATTTTGCACTGGTTAAAGTTTCTGGACTAGGCACAAGGGTAGCCCCCTGTAGAGCGCATTACAGTCACATTACAAGTCATGAAGTTACCAGTGCATGTACTACAGTTTCTAAGTCCTTTACTTCCTGGAAAGGGTGCAGCTGGCATATAGCCAAAGCTAACAGGTGTTCCTGACTGTCGCATTCACTTGGTTCATCATGTGAAGTGGTGGATCTAGGAGCACCCCCAGACTGTGAACAAAGTCCTTTGTGGAGAGCATGACCCCATCTAGGACTGGAGGTTGCAGCCCTATACCTCATTTGGGGGTCCCTACTGTAAGTACCTCTGTTTTGTCTGGATTCAGTTTGAGGTTTTTTTTCCTCATCCAGTCCACTACCACCTCAAGACACTGACCGAGGGGAGAGGTGCCATCTGTCATCATAGCTGCTGACCGGAACATGGAAAAATATATGACTGACCAATGTCCTGCATCAGAAACATAGCTACAGTGGCATGTCTCCAAATCCAATCCCCCAAACCCCCTTCAAAATCTAGCCATCCACACTGAGGGGTGGGGTTTTCCAGAGCTGGCAAGCTGGCTGTTGAAGGATGAGGTGTCCAAATGCCTCCCGCCTGCAAACCATGGTGTAATGACCAGAATTTTGTTGAAACTCATCAGTGCACCCTCATTCTTCGGTGAGAGTGTGTTAGACATATCCTTTAGCATCCTTTAGCATCATAAACATAAACAGACAGAGTTACAATGTCATACATCAGGATGCCACTTTCTATCTCCAGTCAACACAGCCTCTCAGTGAGAATGACTGAATAAGCAAGGGTTTTTCACATTCCTTGCCTCCATCCTAACTTTTGATGAGTACAGCAAGAACTTCACCTTTCTTGAACTCACTGTGCATCCTTCTTTATAAACTGTGTTCTGAGAAATATATGCTTTGTTTTAAAATCATCTCCATCCCTCATGCTTTAGTGCAGCTTACCTGGAAGTGCCAGAAGTAGTAGGAAGAGAAGAGTAGAATGAATAGTCAAAGTCTTCATGATAGGAGACAGAACAACTAAAAGGAGAGACAAGAGATTTTCTTAAATGGAAAAAAAGACACAAACTCTTCTTTCTCATATTTGACTCCCAACAAGTGAGTTTAAGGAATGGGAATACTTCCATACATTTGATGGCCCATCCGGTTTTAGTTTATTTCTGGATAGAATTGCTTTGGACAGAATCTGATAAGTGTCTCACCTATACAGAATAGCAAAATTGTGCAACACACAATTAACAACCACAATGCAAAATATAACAAAACTGCAATATGTAAACACAGTGCCAGGTATAGGATGCATGACCACAATGCACAATGCAGAACTTGCAAAGACAAAGAATAGAAGAGCATAACTCTTTTTCCATTTCTATTACCAGAACACTACTGTAGAGAAATGACGACCCTTTGTCCCTTCATGTGTTGCATGTCTCATTCATGTGCATGCCCCTATGTGAATTTTGAACATTATCTTGAAAATTCTTCCATTCTCCCACTAAAACACTTAGACCCCCTTAAATTCAATAACTTCAGCAGGAATATTGCAATTAGCTACAAGTTAATGGCTATCAGAATGTTACAATTACTCTGAAAACATTTGACAAATAAGCTGCAAAGGGGGGGGGGAGCAAAAACCACATTTAGACAACCATTTGGCAATATAAGGCCACAATTTTATTGAGCACAGCGTCAAGAAGAAGGAGGGTTGGCCCGGAATGCAGAAGGTCTGGATCTGTCATCCACCAACCCCCTGTTGGCCGATGAGCCCATCTTGCCTGGTTGTGGCTATGTCTCGGGATGACAGAGGGGCAACCGGCAAAGACTCAGATTTATACTGCATGGAAATGTGCATGTGCGCATTTTATACCCTTGTCACCAGGGAATGCTCATTCGATGTTGGTCGATGTCACCCCCGCATTGGTAACATCGCTTCCACTCAGGATCCCTGGGTCCCCAATGGACTGCCAAATCAGTGCTCCGCCGCTCCGTAAGCCACACCCATTAGATTGGAGACCTATGCAACCGCCTTTACAAAGTTGTGACAAGAAGCAAAATATGAAAGAGGGTGGGAGGGGAGCCAGCTAACAATGGCGCCGGTTGCCCACGCTTCCAAGTCCTTTAAAGGCCTCATGGCCAATCAAAGGCTGGGATCCGGGGGTTGAAGCCACCTCTCCTGGTCCCAGCCAACAGGAGGTGGTGCCACCTCCTAATTCACCCAATGAGGGCCACTTCCTCCCTGCTTCCATAGAATTCTGGGAGTTGGAGTCCAGGAGCAGCCCCTCCCAGCACTCCTTGCCAAGGAGCCTGGGAAGAAGAGTCCTCCAGAGACATGGGCCCCCTCTGCTGGAATGGAGGCACCGCCACCTTATCAGGCCCCCTTTTCCCCCAGCCACAACAACAAGGCCCACCCGGTGAGTTGGGGGGAGGGTATGAGAAAGGTGAGATATAAAATAAATAAATACAAACAAACAAAAATAAATGTATTTAGTTTCAGACCATTATAATTTCACTATACACAAAACCCTCAGTATCCACAGACTTGCCATCTGTGGATCACAGCATCCACAGACAGCCAAGCCCATGGAGGGGGTGGCAGAGGAGAAGGATGAAGAGGCAGTGGCACAAAGGAGGAGGGAGGAGGAAGGGGAGGAAGAAGAGGTGGAGGTGGAGGTGGAGGTGGAGTTGGTGGCAGTGGCGGTGAGAAGAGGAGGAAGAAGAGGAGGAGGAGGAGGAGGAGGAGGAGGAGGAGGAGGAGGAGGGAGGAGGAGGAGGGAGGGGGAAGAGAAAGAGGCAGTGGAGGCAATAGTGAAGGTGAAAAGAGCCAGAGGAGGAGGAAGAGGAGGTGGCCCCCGTCACCATCCACAGTGAGAGCAGCAAGGCAGGCTTCAGGTGGCTGTGGTGGCAAAGTCCCATTGTCCCCAATAGTGGTGAAGCCGCTTGGCTATGGTACCATTGAGGACAATGGGACTTGGGCATCCACAGATTTTGGTATCTGCAGGAGGATCCGGAATGTATCCCCCAGGGATACTGTAGTTTACAGATGCTTCCTGGTTTTCTTTTGTGTTGGTTTGTTTGTTTGTGTTAGTTTTACAAACTAACATCAACAAATGTCTCAGGTCCAGGCTATTGGAGTGAGAGAGAGAAGAAGGAAGAGCAGCTTTTTGGCAGCCATTTTAAGTGGTAAGTGTGTGGATTTTTAAAATCCCTTGGGGGAGTGTGTCTGTTGCAGAGGAGGAGGGGCTTCTGTGAGTCACATCTGTGAGTCACAAGTGGGAGGAGCTAGGAGACTAGCTAGAGAGAACTACTCAGAGAGCCAGCTGCAGACCACTTGGAGTGAGAGAGAGAAGAAGGAAGAGCAGCTTTTTGGCAGCCATTTTAAGTGGTAAGTGTGTGGATTTTTAAAATCTCTTGGGAGAGTGTGTCTGTTGCAGAGGAGGAGGAGCTTCTGTGAGTCACATCTGTGAGTCACAAGTGGGAGGAGCTAGGAGACTAGCTAGAGAGAACTACTCAGAGAGCTGCATGCGTAACGGCGCGTGAATTCCCCCCCCCCCCACAACAGGGTAAAGCACAACATTAGGAGCAGAGGAGCTGTAAACTTTGTTTTAGAGGTTCTCCTTTAGATATCCCCCTTTTTAAAAGTGCCTTTGAAGGGTTCCCCTCCACCTCAGAGGAAGTGAATACAAGTTAGAAACCAGGGCATCTGTATAAAGTTACATTCCCAATAGGTTGCAATCACTGACAGAGATTGGTGAAATAGGCCAGGACATCAGGGGCCTTTTACATTGGTGTTTACCCGGGAATATTCTTCGAGGAGGAAGCCCACAGTCCTCTTTTAGTGATTCCTTAATACTTCTCGATATGGGCACTGAGGGAGTGGCTGCAGTCACTTGCAACACTCGTGGGATGTTTGTCTTCTTGCCTACAGATGTGGCGAACTTCACATACCCCAAGTGCAAGTTGGTAGCCCTCTTGGAGGAGAAAGTACAGCAGCTGGAATCTAGGGTAGCGACACTTCAGCATGTCAGGGAGCAAGAGGTTTCCCTGGACACAACGGAAGGAACGATCTTGGAAGGGGACCACACAGAGAAAGTCGCTGGGGGTGAGAAGGTCACTTTATGTATGCAGGAGGCAGACAGCTGGAGGAATGTCACACAGAGAAGCAGAGAAATCAGGGATAGCTGTAGGAGCTTGCAGCTACAGAATCGTTTCGAAGCCCTTTCATTTATCAAGGAGGATCAGGAAGAGCAGCATGGACAGATTTCAGGGACACAGCAGACTGGAGGAGGGCAAATGTTGTCCCAATCTTCAAAAAGGGGAAAAAAGAGGATCCCAACAATTATCGTCCGGTTAGTCTGACATCAATACCAAGAAAGATTCTGGAGCAGATCATTAAACAGAGAGTCTGTGAATATCTGGAAGATAATTCCATAATCACAAAAAGCCAACATGGGTTTCAGAGAAACAAGTCATGCCAGACAAATCTGATCTCTTTTTTTGATAAAATTACCAGCTTGGTAGATGAAGGGAATGCTGTGGATATAGTATATCTTGACTTCAGTAAGGCATTTGACAAGGTTCCCCATGACATTCTTGCAAACAAGCTTGTAAAATGTGGACTAGACAAGGTAACGGTTACATGGATTTGTAACTGGTTGACTGACCGAACCCAAAGGGTGCTCAACAACGGTTCCTTTTCATCCTGGAGAGAAGTGACAAGTGGGGTCCCACAGAGTTCTGTCCTGGGCCCAGTGCTATTCAACATCTTTATTAATGACTTGGATGACAGTATTGAGAGCCTAGTTATCAAATTTGCAGATGACACCAAATTTGGAGGATTAGCTAATACCCCAAAGGACAGGATCAAAATTCAAAATGACCTGAATAGACTAGAAAGCTGGGCCAAAACTAACAAAATGAAATTTAACACAGAGAAATGTAAGGTCCTACACGTAGGGCGGAAAAATGAAATGCACAGATATAGGATGGGGGACACCTGGCTGAATGAGACAACATGCGAAAGGGATCTAGGAGTCCAAGTAGACCACAAGTTGAACATGAGTCAACAGTGTGATGCAGCAGCTAAAAAGGCCAATGCAATTATAGGTTGCATCAATAGAAGTATAGTGTCTAGATCAAGGGAAGTAATAGTGCCACTCTATTCTGCTTTGGTCAGGCCCCACCTGGAATACTGTGTCCAGTTCTGGGCACCACAATTCAAAAAGGATGTGGAGAAACTGGAGCGTGTCCAAAGGAGGGCAACTAAAATGGTGAAGAGTCTGGAAACCTTGCCCTATGAAGAACGACTTAGGAAGCTGGGGATGTTTAGCCTGGAGAAGAGAAGGTTAAGAGATGATATGATCGCCGTGTTTAAATACTTAAAGGGATGTCACATTGAGGAGGGAGCAAGCTTGTTTTCTGCTGCTCCAGAGAACAGGACTTGGAAAAATGGATGCAAACTGCAGGAAAAAAGATTCCACCTCAATATTAGGAAGAACTTCCTGACAGTAAGGGCTGTTCGACAGTGGAACACACTCCCTCGGAGGGTGGTGGAGTCTCCTTCCTTGGAGGTTTTTAAGCAGAGGCTGGATGGCCATCTGTTGGGGATGCTTTGATTGGGAGTTCCTGCACGGCAGGGGGTTGGACTGGATGGCCCTTGTGGTCTCTTCCAACTCTAAATTTCTATGATTCTATGATTCTATTTTGCAGACCGCATATCCCTCTATGAGTCACCTTGCTAAAGGCTAACTTGGTGCTTCTCTGTGTGCCTTTTAAGTGGGTAAGACCTTAAAATTTGAAATCTCATTCTATATAACTGCTTGGAGAGGAAGTCTGGGCCACACCTTGCTAAAGGCTAACCTGGTGCTTCTCTGTGTGCCTTTTGAGTGGGTAAGACGTTAAAATTTGAAATCTCATTCTATATAACTGCTTGGAGAGGAAGTCTGGGCCACACCTTGCTAAAGGCATACCTGGTGCTTCTCTGTGTGCCTTTTGATTGGTTAAGACCTTAAAATTTGAAATCTCATTCTATATAACTGCTTGGAGAGGATTCTTCTCATACTCACTTTTATATTTGATAGCCAAGGCGGGTTGGAAGTACAGAGGAGAAGGTAGCCAGAGCACAGTGTTGGAAGACAACTCATTCAATGTTTATACTTTTCTTCTTACTATCCCTTAAGGGGCTGTGGGGGTTCAGAGGAAGTGAATCAAGGACTTGCCTCTAGAAGGAGCTAGCAGCCAGGAGCTTTCTAGATAACTATAGGCCCAGTTGATTGAGCTCACTAACAGAGCTTGGGAACAAAGGCCAGCCACACAGGGATTCTTTACACTGGTGTTTAACAGGAGAAGCCCACAGTCCTGTTTCAGTGCCTCCTTAAGTCTTCTCACTATGGACACTGAGGGACCTGCTGCAGTCACCTGCAACACCTGTGGGATGTTTGTCTTTTTGCCTATAGATGTGGGGAACTTCACCTGCACCAAGTGCAAGTTGGTAGCCCTCTTAGAAGAGAGAGTTCAGCAGTTGGAGGCCCAGGTGTCTACACTTCAGCATCACAGAGAGCAGGAGGTTCTCCTGAACAGAAAGGACCGGACGGTCTTGGACAGGAAACACACAGAGAAAGTTGCTGGGGAAGAAGAGGTCACTTCACACACAAAAGAAGTAGATGGTTGGAGGAATGTTACACACAGAAGTAGGGAAACCACGGTTCGTTCTGTGAGCTTGCAGCTACAGAATCGTTTTGAATCTCTCTCTGTTATCAGAGATGATGAGGAAAAGCAGCAGGGACAGACATCAGGGACAGAGCAGGGCAGCCTGAGAATAGCACCAAAGGGAACAGCCACTGCTAAGCCTTGGAGGAGACGTGTCATGGTGGTGGGGGACTCCTTGCTGAGGGGTACCGAAGCAGTGGTTTGTGGGCCTGACAAGATGTCTTGGGAGGTGTGCTGTCTTCCTGGGGCAAAGATCCATCATGTGACAGAGAGGCTGACAAGACTTGTCAAGCCTACCGACCGTTATCCCCTTCTTTTGGTTCATGTGGGAACCAATGATACTGCAAGGCACAGCTTTCAGAAGATCATAAGGGATTATGAGGATCTGGGTAGGAAGCTGAAAGAGATGGATGCACAGGTTGTCATATCATCTCTTCTCCCAGTAGAAGGGCATGGGCCAGGAAGGGAGAAGGAAATAGCAGAGGTGAATAACTGGCTCCGTAGATGGTGCCGCCAAGAACAGTTTGGATTCTTGGATCATGGGCTGCGGTTCCATGAGGAGGGACTTCTGGCAAAGGATGGGCTGCATCTCACGCCAGTTGGCAAAAACGTTTTTGCCAATAGTCTCAAAAATCTGATCAGGAGGGCTTTAAACTGAGTTATATGGGGGAGGGAGACATTATTCTGGAAGGCAAAAGGGCTAGAGAAAATAGTCAAAATGACATAGAGGGAACAAAGCAAACAGTGCAAGGACCCAACAGTGGGAAGCAAAAAAATTTGCACAGGCAGCAAGTAAGGGGAACACATGTTCTTAGATGTCTCTACACTAATGCACAGAGTATGGGAAATAAACAGGATGAACTGGAACTCCTAGCACAACAAAGCAAATATGATATAATAGGCATCACTGAAACCTGGTGGGATGAGTCTCACGATTGGAATGTAGAAATAGAGGGATATAACCTTTTTAAGAGGAACAGGCTGAACAGGAAAGGAGGAGGAATAGCATTATATGTCAGGGATATTTACACCAGTGAAGAGATCCAGGACATCAGTACTGGAGGCCAGGTGGAGAACATCTGGATAAAAATTAAAGGAGAGGGAAACAACAGGGATGTTACTGTGGGAGTCAACTACAGACCTCCAAGTCAGACGGAGGAACTGGATGATGCCTTTCTAGAACAGATGACCACACACTCAGAAAGGAGAGATGTAGTAGTGATGGGGGACTTCAACTATCCGGATATTTGCTGGAAGTAAAACTCAGCCAAATCCTCAAGGTCTAGCAAATTCCTCACTTGCCTGGAAGACAATTTCATTGTCCAAAAGGTGGAAGAGGCAACAAGGGGATCAGCTATTTTAGATCTGATCTTAACCAACAGGGATGACCTAGTCAATGGAGTGCAAGTGGTTGGATCCTTAGGTGGGAGTGAACTTGTTCTCCTGCAGTTTGTTATACAGCAGAAAGGGGAAGCCAGGCATAGTCAGACACGCACTCTAGACTTTAGGAGAGCTGACTTCAATAAACTAAGAGAAATACTAGGGGTGATCCCATGGTCAGGAAAACTAAAAGAGAAGGGAGTTCAAGACGGATGGGAGTTTCTCAAAAAGGAGATACTGAAGGCGCAATTTCAAACAGTTCCAATGAGGAAGAAAAATGGAAGATATCTCAAGAAGCCAGGATGGATGACTAAGGAACTTTCAACTGAACTAAGTTTTAAGCAGAACATGTATAAGAAGTGGAAAAATGGGGAAATCACTAAAGAGGAATTCAAACAAATAGCCAGCACATGCTGGTAGGGGTAGGGGTAAAGTCAGGAAAGCTAAAGCGCCTAATGAACTCAGGCTTGCTAGAGAGGTTAAGAACAATAAAAAGGCCTTTTTTGGGTATGTCCGAAGCAAAAGGAAGAAGAAGGAAACAGTAGGGCCACTGCGTGCAGAAGATGGCAAAATACTAACAGGGGACAGAGAAAAGGCAGAATTACTCAACACCTTCTTTGCTTCAGTCTTCTCAAAAAAGGCAAAAGATGCTCAACCTAAGGACAATGGGGAAGAAGACAGAATAGGGGAATTTCAGCACAGAATAAGTAAAGTAAGTAAAGAGATAGTACAGGAATACTTGGTTAACCTAAATGAATATAAGTCTCCAGGACCAGATGAACTACATCCAAGGGTATTAAAAGAACTGGCAAATGTAATATCGGAACCAATGGCAATAATCTTTGAGAACTCCTGGAGAACAGGAGACGTCCCAGCAGACTGGAGGAGGGCAAACGTAGTCCCAATCTTAAAAAAGGGGAAAAAAGAGGATCCCAACAATTATCGTCCAGTTAGTCTGACATCAATTTCAGGAAAGATTCTAGAGCAGATAATTAAACAGAGAGTCTGTGAACATTTAGAAGGGAATGCCATAATCACAAAAAGCCAACATGGGTTTCAGAGAAACAAGTCTTGCCAGACAAATCTGATCTCTTTTTTTGATACAATTACCAGTTTGGTAGATGAGGGGAATGCTATGGATATCGTATATCTTGATTTCAGTAAGGCCTTTGACAAGGTTCCCCATGACATTCTTGCAAACAAGCCTGTAAAATGTGGGCTAGGCAAGGTAACCGTTACATGGATTTGTAACTGGTTGACTGGCCGAACTCAAAGGGTGCTCAACAATGGCTCCTTTTCAACCTGGAGAGAAGTGACCAGTGGGGTCCCACAGGGATGTGTACTTGGCCCAGTGCTATTCAATATCTTTATTAATGGCTTGGATGACAGAATTGGGGGCATACTTATCAAATTTGCAGATGACACCAAATTAGGAGGAGTAGCCAATACTCCAGAAGACAGGATTGACATTCAGAATGACCTGAATAGACTAGAAAGCTGGGCCAACGCTAACAAAATGAAATTCAATGCAGAGAAATGTAAGGTACTGCACTTAGGAAGCAAAAATGAAATGCACAGATATATGATGGGGGACATCTGGCTGAATGAAACTATGTGTGAAAGGGATCTAGGAGTCCAAGTAGACCACAAGTTGAACCTGAGTCAACAGTGCGATGCGGCAGCTAAAAAGGCCAATGCAATTTTAGGCTGCATCAATAGAAGTATAGTGTCTAGATCAAAGGAAGTACAGTAATAGTGCCGCTCTATTCTGCTTTGGTCAGGCCCCACCTGGAATACTGTGTCCAGTTCTGGGCACCACAATTCAAAAAGGATGTGGAGAAACTGGAGTGTGTCCAAAGGAGGGCAACTAAGATGGTGAAGGGTCTGGAAACCCTGCCCTATGAGGAACGTCTTAGGGAGCTGGGGCTATTTAGCATGGAGAAGAGAAGGTTAAGAGGTGATATGATAGCCCTGTTCAAATATTTGAAGGGATGTCATATTGAAGAGGGAGCTGCTGCAGAGACTAGAACGCGGAACAATGGATGCAAGCTGAAGGAAAAGAGATTCCACCTCAACATTAGGAGGAACTTCCTGACAGTAAGGGCTGTTTGACAGTGGAACACACTCCCTTGGAGTGTAGTGAAGTCTCCGTCTTTGGAGGTCTTTAAGCAGAGGCTGGATGGCCATCTGTCGGGGATGCTTTGACTGGGAGTTCCTGCATGGCAGGGGGTTGGACTGGATGGCCCTTGTGGTCTCTTCCAGCTCTATGATTCTATGATTCTATGATTCCGGGCCCTGAGATTCTCTGGAGAGGCCCTCCTCTCAGACCACTACCATCACAAAGATGGTTGTTGGGATGTGAGAGAGGGCCTTCTCAGTGTCTGCCCCTAGACTATGGAATTCCCTTCCCAGGGAGACCAGGATGGCTCCCTCCTTGTAGGCCTTGTTGACCTTCCACTGGCAAGCCAGGCTTGTTCAGACAGGTTTTTAAAACAGAATGTTTTTTAAGGACCAGCTTGTGGTGTATCGTTTTAAAATGTTTTAAACAGTTTTGTCTTTTTAAATTATATATTATTTTTTCAATAAACAATCTATTTTAATGTTATAAGAATTTAATTCTGTTTTAATGTGCCACTTTCTATGTTTTTAATTGTATTGTTATTTTATTTTTGCAAGCTGGTCTGAATCCCAGCTCTGGGAAAAAATAGTGAGATATAAGAATAAGAATAAGAATAAGAATACCATCTCTCTTCATACATCATCTTTCTGCTATGTATTCTTTCTCTCTACACACACACACACTCATAAACTTCATCATATCATGTATATCATTCAGTCATTCCCTTTCTTTCAGTAAAACATGTCGATGTATGTACTATATCATGTCATGTCTTTCATCTTACCTTTATTTGCTATTTCTAACCTTTCTAACCACCTGGGAAATTCTGTCACTGCCTAATCTAGTTTTTTTTTTCTTTTCTTATACATGCAATCATCCTTGCACAGGTATGTGTGCTGTCTTATCCCATCCATCTACACTATATGCAAGAAAGAGAGCAACCTATTGATCTGTCTTTATAATCCCTGGATGTGCTGCTCTAGTTTAAGTGTCAGATGGGTGTGTTTATCTAAATTATCTCTTAGCTTTTAACACCTACATGCACCTCGGGACAATAGTGTGCCTTCTTGTTGCACAAAGTTTTTAAATATTGATCCTGAGTAAGCTGAGGACAAATGAGGAAAACTGAGAGAAGACATTTCTAAAGCAGGTGAAAAATGCCAATGACAAAGGATTATTCAAGACTGTCCCTGGCAGACTGAGACAATTAAAGGCATGAAACTATATAGTGGGGTTTGCTGTTGTTAAAGTCATAAAAAAGAATGATGTGTCAAGATTTGTAGAACTAAATAGGAGAGATTCTACATCTGACAGAAGAGAGAGAGGACACAGATGAACAGAACAGCTATATTATTATTATTATTATTATTATTGCCATCATCAACATCATCGTCATCGTCATCATTTATTTATACAGTGCCATCACTATACATGGTGCTTTACAAGAAAAAAGAACAAAAAATAACAGTTCCCTGCCCTTAGGTTTACAATCTAATATTGCCTAGTATGTGCCCTGTGTCAAGGCAATGCAATGAACAAAGGAGCTGGACTAGATTGGGGCTTTCTAGATTGGCAGGAAAGTGTGACATGAAGTTGCCTTTTCCTTAATGCTTAGCAGCTGCACCACAGCCTTTAGATGGAGCTGCGCTGTTCCGCAGTTTTTAAAAAAGAAGCTGGGAAAACCAGCACCTTTTTAAAGGTGCTTCTTCTCCCCTAAAACTCAAAAAAAGTGTTTTCATGGCACACTTTCCCTTTTTCTCATCTAAAAGCTAGAGTTTCATGCAGCCATGAACACACTTCTTTTTGCCAATCTAGAAAGCCCCATAATCTTTTAAGTCCCTTCTAGCTCTTAGGAATCTGTGGAGTTTAACATACAACGGAATTTGGGGGTATAATGCAATGGCAATCTGAACGCAATCATGGGGTTTCACGTTATTGCAAATGAGTGTATCTCATGCAATTTCAGGCAATGGGAAGTCATTCTGAACGCAATCATGGGGTTTCATATAATTGCATATTAGAGTATCTCATGCAATTTCAGGCAATGGGGGGTCATTTTCGGGCAATGGGAAGTCATTCTGAATGCATTCCAAACACAATCAGATTTCACATAAATTCACTAAACTAGTGAATTCACGTAATTGCGAATTGACTTCATTCACAATTGAGAGAAGTTCCTCCCATGTGATAAACTCCTGTGTGTCAATGATGAGTCTATGGGTCTGCCTATTTCTCCATTCCTGTAGTGAAAAACCTACTAGGAAGTGACTCTGCAGCAGAGGTACAGAAATGGTGTAGTGCAGGCCAGGAGAACTGGAAGTTGAATGGAAGCTTGTTCAAATAAAGTTCCTTGTTTCTTGAAACTCCTGACTAATTATTAGTGATGGTTAACACCACTGGGAATGTAGAACACATATATTAACTACAGATGTAAGCACAATTAATTATATATACATACCTACAGCTTTCCACGTCTTGAGGGAAGCGTTGTCTCTTGTTTTTGAATCCTTTTTTTTTCCTGTAGAGGAACTATCCCAGTTTTCAGATTCTCTCCTGGCAAGCCCTGTCCTGTTGCTCTTAGTCAGGAATAGCTGCAGTGACGTTGCTTCAAAGAGACTGCCAAGACTGAGGAATAGTTTCCCAAAGTGTTTACCATCTATGGGATTAGAAGTAGCCAAAGGGAAAAAAAATAGTGGAAAGTCTTTGTATTTACTTTTTCGGTCTAGTCCTCATTGTAAGAAATGTTAGTTTCTGGAAGCCTTTCATTTCTCTCCACCAAATCCATTAAACTCTTTCTGACACTAAGAAGTGAAGGAATGTGGAAGGGGTAGGAAAAGAAGAGAGGGCAGAAAGCTAAGCCTGGGATGATCTAGTAGTTCCAAAATCTCATTTTCCTGATAGTAAATTAGCTTAAAGTAGAGCTAATTAGCCAGAGTAGCTTGGAAAATATACTTTTAAAGACTACAATTCCCAGAATCTCCCAGCTGTGCTATGACAATTATTCATATCAAGTCAAACCCATAATGTGCATAAGAAAACCCTATGGAATTAGTTGGATTGCCATAAATTGACTTGAATAATAATAATAATAGCAACAACAGCAACAACTTTATTTTTATATTCCACCTTTCTGCCTGGGCAGCTTACATAGAATAAAATAGGTTTAAATAAAATTTTGCCTAGGTAAAAAATAGACCCCCCCCCAAAAAAAGATTTAAATATAATACTATTTAAAATGGAAAAACTCACCAATTAAAAACAACAACATAATATTAAAACAGCAATTTTCTGGTAAACAGCAATGTTGGATGGAGTGGGAAGAGCTCAGAATAGGTTGGATTGCTCTATTCAGGGAAGGTCTGCCGGAAAAGATCCATCTTGACAGCTTTTTTAAAGATGTCTTAAGTTCGTTATTTGATGGATCTCTTCCAGCAAGGTGTTCCATAGTCTGAGAGCGGCAGCGGAAAACACCCTCTGGGAGGTTGCTGTTAGTCTAGTTTTTATGGATTGCAGTAGATTCCTCCCAGAGGACCTGAGGGTGCAGGGCAGATTGTATGGAGGAGGCAATCCGTTTGATGGGTTAGGCCCAAGCCATGTAACCTCCCACCCCTTATACTGTGCCTGGAAACCAATAGGCAGCCAGCGAAGAAATTTCAAAATTGGTATAATATGATCACTCCTAGATTTACCAGTGATCATGCTGGCTGCCATATTTTGTACTAATTGTAGTTTCCGAACTAGGTATGAGGGTAGCCCCATGTAGAGTGCACACACACACACACACACACACACACACTACTGAATACAGCCATAGAAGAAGTGAGAGCCTGAACAAATTATACTATAACCGAACTGGATTGTGCAGTGAAACTGAAGAGCAGAAGCTTTAGGACAGATTTATTTCAATAATTTTTTAAGAAGAAAGTATTTATTTAGACTCAGACAGTGATATTTGGCTAACACAAGGCTAACAACAGAATGGTTATCAATTGTGATGGTTTTAAAAGGACATTAGATAAATTCACAGTGGGTAAGGTGAGTAAATGCTGCTAGTCACGGTGAAAATATTTTCACCAAAATTCTACACTGGCTATTTAGGGCTAGTATAAATTAGAGGCAAAGGTTCGAATGAATCCCTGCCCTTCCTATCCATGCACTCACCTCAGAGCCACCTCACATAATTTTACTTTACAGTACATTTGGTAGATTGTCTACACTACCAGAGTGACCTGAAAAGTTTCTTGCTGTCATCTTCAAATCTGTTGGTCAATTCCCAACCTGAATGGTTTCCGTCCTACTTCCTCCGCTGGTGTGCTTGTCACTCTAAGCAAATGAGGTGCCCAGAATGTGATCTGACCAACTAATCTAGCTGCCTAGAGCTACCAGTAGTGGCTCTGCTAAGGATGACGGCGGAGAAATGTTTTAATGTGACATCGTGGGGGTGGAGAATAGTGGCGGGGCACAAGTGAAAATTCCACCATTTGTACCACGAGAGAGAAAATCCCAAATCTTGGCTAGATAGGGTCATGTTATCACCCCAGATTCAGGGGGAGTGTTGGTTCATAACAAGTTTTTAAGTAGTGTAGTCTAGGCTGCGTAACTATGTACCATCGCCTGCGCCAACACATCACTTCCAAGTCCACCTCCATCAGATGGATTGGGCAAAGGAGCACCAGTGAGAGGCTGCAACAAAGACTTGCATTGGGGTCCTGCTTCTGATTGCTACAGACTTACTTACTAGTGGAAACAGGGTTCAAACATTATCCACCTTGAACCCTGATTGGAAGCTGAACAGACCTCCTTCTCTCGATCCACCTGGGGTGGCATTTATGCAGTTTAAGAGTAAGGCTACATAGTCTTACTGAATACAAAGCAGTTACAGACTCGTAACTCTAGTTTACAAATCCAGAGCAGTTGCGAATGTCAGCCATTTTCTCCAGCATTAGAATGAGCATGTGTGTGTGTTGTTTCCACAAGTTGGCAATTGACTTATTTTAACTTGAGAAACATCTACAACAGAAGGACAATCCAACTTGCCTTCATGTTACCCCGCTTTGCAGCAATTATGAGCTTGTCAACAAATACAGAGGCAAGTTTGCAAGAATTGCATATGTCATTTGGACAGCTCATGTGAGACCATTTTATATGTCCTGTATAGATAGATTGTCCCCTCATGAATTTTTCATAGGATTGTATTGGACAAGGAGTACTCAGAGGTGGCTTTGCAAATTCCTTCCTCTGAAATATAGCTTCCAGCACATGGTATTCCTTGGCAGGCTCCTATTCAAGTATTCACCAGGGCTGATCCTGTTTAGCTTCCAAAATTAAATGGGATCTGGTGCCTTTAGAGTATTTAGGGCTGTAGATCTTTGCAAATCTATAAAGTCAATCCAGTATTGTTAGCAATCAGCCATGACCTGTGGGCTTCCAATATTGTTTTATAGTTCCTCCAAGATTGTCTTATCTTGGCTGCTGCCCCAGTCTCATCACTTGATCGGAACTGAAGAGGACTCCATGGAACTCAGACTGAGTCTCATCTGCCAGGTTTCCAGTAGCAGAAAGGACATAAGTTTGGTTTTCTATTTGCTGATATTTTGTTGCCAACAACTCTGGGAAAGGAAGAGCTATTTCAATATGCTTCTTGTCTAACATGACTTTCTAAACTTTGCCCCTAGGTGGCAGCAGTATACCTGTCAGACACTGAATCTGTCATAAGTTGTGTGAGTGTATTAATTTACTATATTAGTTAATGTAATAGTTTGGAAGTTTTAGTGTGCATAAAGTTTGTTGTTGGGGAATGATGGGAGGTATCATTCTGGTTTAGACGCTTAGTAGTAGTGCAGAGGGAAGATTGTTGCCCTGTACTGGAATGTCCAGATGTCTGTGGGATGTTTCCTTTGATCAAACCTTTCCTGGGGAAAAGGGGAAACCAAGGCAAGACTGAAAGTTATGTGGGGTCAGTTGGACTGAGCAAATATGGTCGGAGAGGGCAGGTATGTTTAAATTGGTAAACAAATCAAAGTAAAGCCTAAGAAATATTAGGGCACGGCATTGTTAATATTATGCCTATGTTTGTGAGCTATCCTTGTGAGCTTTATTCAGGATGAGGGAACATTAGGGTCAAGTGTTCTAATGACAAGCCAATAAAGCCAATAATATCCACCAAGTTTCCAAGAAATGCAAGCTACTCAGAACACATCAGTCTCATCTGAATTTGGAGGCTATGCAAGATTGGGCCTGGCTAATAACTAGATGAGAGACCACCAAGGAATCTCTAGGGATGCGTAGGAAGAAGCCTGCTTGAAACCCAGACAGTAATTGCTGCCAGTCAGTGTTGAGAAAATTGGGTTGGCTGACTCATTATAAAGAAAGTTTCTTTGCCCCTGTACACACATCTTTCTTACTATACTCTCCAATGGAGAGCACCCTGCTAACTTGAACTTCCTTAACCCAAAAGAATTCTTCCTGTAGGAGAAAGAACTGACTTTGTGGTAGACACAAGAAGAGGAGGTGATTATGACTGATTCCCTCTTCCTCCTACAGTTACCTGTGACCCACAAATTCATCCTTGAATTCAGAAAACTGGGTGAATGCCTTGAAATGATAGACAAGATGGTGGGACAAGGATGGTGTGTGTGTGTGTGTGTGTGTGTGTGTGTGTGAACTTCTAGTGACCAGCATGGCATTGGGCTTTGAGTGTTAGACTATGACTCTGGAGACCAGTGTTTGATTCCCAGCTTGGCCATGAAATCCGCTGGGTGACCTTGGGCAAGTCATATGTTCTCAGCCTTAGAGGAAGGCAATGGCAGACCTCCTCTGAACAAACTGCCTCCCCTCAAAAAACAAACCAAAAAAACATAAAAACATAATAGGGTTACCTTAGGGTCACCATAAGTCAGAAATGACTTGAACTCACACAACAAAAACAAAAAATGTCATAGAGTTTTAGGAGACAAAAAAAAATCCTTTCCATTGGTGGATCCTTCAGGGAATGTAAAGGGAGCAATGGGTGCAACTCCCAATGTATTATGAAACATTCTTTATGTTATATGGTTCCCAATAAGTTCAGAATGTAACCCCCCCCCTTTTTTTTACTCCATTTAATTCTATGGGTAAATAAATAAAAAAAATGGAATTTTGTACATCTCCAACATGACAAATGTCACAAATCTTTATAGACCAATAACAATATTTGTTTATTTTTCAAATAAAGTTTTAAACATTTCAGTACTTTCATGATCAAATTATTTCTTTACTTCCCTGAAGGACAGCAATGCACACGCAGGATTGCTGAGTTGTTTAGCTGCAATTATTTTTCAGAATGTTTGTTTCTTTTCACAGGTATCTAAAGATTCTTAAAATGAACTTCCCCCTCCACCACAAAGACCCACAAGTGAGACATTCCAGAGGTCAGTATTTATTTATTTTTATTTCTCTTACTCCAGAGGCTAGCAAATGGAAACATTTGTTTCAAAGCTCAAGGCAAGAGATCTTTTCACATCTTCTCTCACTGGCACCAGTGTTTTATTTTCAAAAGCAGGCATACTGGCTTGCTACTTAATAAGACAAGAGCAATATTGTAAGTAAAATTCATTGTCAATTCTGAGATGTCCATCAGGAGACGTATGATAAGGCTACTTAGTGGTTTTCCTGCAAAAAGGAAAGAATTCATGGAATGAGATGGGACTTTTTTTCCTTCATGTAGAACAGGGGTAGGGCCCAATGAATTCACCCACTCCAGCATCCTGAATTATTCTGACCTGTGTAGATCTGCTCTAAGTAACTTCTCTTGGACCAAACCCCTCCCAAGCCTGACAAAAACCTAATTCATCCATGGCTCAATTACCAGCAGCATGGACATTTCCATGTACCTGGTGCCCAGTAAAGTAAGTTGGGGGAGGAATTACCTTTGTGGCAATAGCATCAAAATTTTGACTAAGTGGCATTTGTGAATACAAAATAGTTATGGATGAGTAAAGCTAGGTAGAGCCAATGTGGCATAGTGGTTTGAGTGTTGAACTGTGACTTTGGAAACCAGGGTTCAGTTACTAGCTCGGCCATGAAATCCACTGGGTGACCATAGGCAAATTACATGCTCTTAGCCTTAGAGGAAGGCAATGGCAAACTGCCTCTGAACAAATGTTACCAAGAAAACCCCATGATATAGAGTTGCCATAAATTGAAAACAACTTGAAGGCACACAACAACAACAACAACAACAACAACAACGCAAAGTAACTGTTCTCTTTTCAGACAGAAGTACTAATATTTGCATTGAATCAGTGTCCTTCTGTTACCTTCTGAACTTTCAAGTTTACCTTATGCAGCAAGTCCTTTTGTCTCCACATTTTCCAATGCGTTCCCAAGGATCATGCAGGCAAGTTGCAAGCCTACACATGCCTTTGGCCTCTTTACAGGCCTTAGCCCTCCGAATATCTGTAGTGAATCCTGCATGGGAAAAAGGGAGAATAAAAAGAACACAACCATGTTAGTCTAAGCACAACAAAAAGCAGGGGGAAAGAAAGGATACCTCAGTAGCTCTGAAACTAAGGGTGCATGAACACTGTAAAAATAATCAGTTTGGCACCACTTCAACTGCCATGGC
Source organism: Urosaurus nigricauda (assembly GCA_034509955.1). Taxonomy (NCBI): domain Eukaryota; kingdom Metazoa; phylum Chordata; class Lepidosauria; order Squamata; family Phrynosomatidae; genus Urosaurus; species Urosaurus nigricauda. The sequence goes on along the minus strand of JAOEGL010000001.1, from coordinate 371,560,375 downwards.
TCCATCCTAAAGAATCCTGGGATTTGTAGTTTTATAAGGCACCAGCACTCTTTGTCAGAAAAGGCAAAGGACCTTATAAAACCATAAATCCCAGGATGCAAGAGAATGGAACCATGCCAGTTAAAGTGTTGTCAAACTGCATTATTTCTACAGTGCAGATGCAGGCTAACTGATACATTCTGGAGTCAGCTTTCAAGGAATCTGATGAACTGGACTGGAATGCATGAAAATATATTTCAAAATGTATCAGTATCTCAAAGATTTACTAGACCCCTTTACTCACTTTTTATTTCGTATTTTTTTTTAAAAAAAATAGTTCTTGTTTTCCTATTCAGAAAGTGGATTTTCTGTGTAAATGCCTCTTTTGTTGCACAGAATAACCATTTGCTTTTCTAAGCAAACAAACGTACCAAAAAGATGACCTAAAGTGCCAAGAATCTTGCTGCTGTTCAGTTTTTTCTTGGTGGAGTGTCCTGAGTACCAGGATATCCTTTTCTCCTCATGGATACAAAAAGTAATATATATTATTTATATTCCTACTCTGGGCCTCTGCCATCATCTAGAGGTCCAAGAGCTACTAGAATGCTGCACCCTTTCACTTCAAAAAATAACATTGTGAAAAAAGAAGACCACTTGAATGTCTTATGCCTACTAAGGAAATAGCTTTTTGCAGGATTATTATCATCATCGTTTCTATCCAACGCTGTCCTCATATTGGCACTCAAAGCAGCTTACAATTATTAAATAAGAAAACATTGTTAAAATTTTCAAAAATTAAAAATTATATTTAAACAATAAAAATTTAAAGCCAGATTAATGTATATGCCATTTTTTAAAAAATCATTTAAAAAAATCTTTCCCCACCATTCTTGTATGTAAAACATTCACCTATCAGTTGCCCTGGGACTGGACAATTAATAGGCAGAAAGTACTATCCATTCTTGTTGTCCATATGTCACTGAGTCAACCTTGAGGAAATGTCATTGAGGCAATGAGGAAATAGAAATAATAAAAGAGTTTTCATAACTGGGATCAGACACTGAGCAGAATGGGGATTGCAGTTAAGAAATCAGAAGAAGACTAAGAATGGGGAGGGCAGCTATGAAAGACCTAGAAAAGATCCTAAAGAGCAAAGACATAAACAGCACAAAAGTTAGAATTGTACAAGCTATTGTACCCCTGTTACATGTATTGATTGAGAGCTGGACAGTTAAGAAAGAGGATAGGATGAAAATCAATTCATCTGAGATGTGGTGCTGGAGAAGAGTGCTAAGGATTCTGTGGACAGTCAAAAAACAAACAAATGGGTTCTAGAACAGATCAAGCCAGAAATCTCCCTTGAGGCCAAGATGAGGAAATTGAGGTTGTCTTACTTTGGTCATGTCATGATAAAGAACACATGCTAGATGGAGGGAATCTATTAAGGGGGTAACAGGTACTAACGATCAAACATTGACCAGAATGGAGACTGCAGTCAAGAAATAAGAAGAAGATTAGGAATGGGAAGGGCAGCCATGAAAGAACTAATAAAGATACTGAAGAGCAAAGAAATACAACTGAGCATTAAAGTCAGAATTGTTCAGGCCATTGTATTCCCAATTACCATGTGCAGATGTAATTGCTGGATAGTGAAGGAAGCAGACAGAAAGAAAATAAATTCATTTGAAATGTGGTGCTGGAGGAGAGTACATAGGATAACATGGATAGCCAAGAAGACAAACAAATGGGTTCTTGAACAGATCAGACCAGGGCTCTCCTTTGAAGCAAAGATGATCAAGTTGAGACTATTGTACTTTGGCCACATAATGAGAAGCCATGGATCACTAGAGAAAACAATAATGCTAGGATAGGTAGAGGGACAAGAAAGAGAGGAAGACCACAAACCAGATGGATAGACTCAGTCAGGGTGGTGTGAACAAGGGCTTGCAGGATCTGGGCAAGGCAGTAGATGATAGGGACTTTTGGAGATGTCTCATCCACAAGGTTATCATGATTCGGAATCAACTTGAGGGCAGCTAACAACAACGACAACAGTGCCTTCAAACATGCAGGTTAGCACCAATTCTGCATTCATCAAATGATCAACAGATTAATGTGTTTTTGCATTTCATTTCCCATCACTATGCCCATAAAACTTTATAGAAAGTCAGATATGGCAACAAGATGCAAAATAAAGGAGGAAAATGAAGCAGATGTCACATAACAGAGATAGAAAGAAAGAAATACTAAAGATTTGGAAGGAATCTCAGATGGCATGAAAAGGCATCACTTCTCTGATTCAGGAATTCTGAGATCTAGCTGTGCTTTTTCAACTTCAGGAAGGGGTTAAACTAGATTATTACTAGATTATTACTAGTTACTTTCCAATTCTATGATTTGTACTCCACCTCACTTCTATTGTGAACTTCATGATGGCTTACATGACTTTCTAGATGGTCCCTAATCCTGCTATTAATTAGCTTCAACCATGCTATAGGGCCTTAATTGTCTATACTTTATTTATAGTTTATTTATATCTAGGCTTTCTGTCAATTTACATTGGCTTGATTACATGATATATTCCTTAGTTCAAGATTCTGGAATGACTACTGATGAAAGTTCAGGAAGAAAGTGAAAAGGAGAGGCACAACTGCATATTCAGAAAACAAAAATAATGACTGCAGATTGACAGACCTCAAAAGTAGGGAATGAAGGCACTGAAATTGTCAAAAAAAATCTGTTCCTTGACTCAGACATTAATCAAAATGGAGACTGTGGTCAAGAAGAAGGCTCATACTAGGGAAAGCACCTATAAAGAACTGTGAAAGATTCTGAAGAGGAAAGATTTGTCTTTGAATACCTAAGTCAGGATCATCCATGTTACAGTATTTCTGACTTCCAACTATGGAGGTGAAAGCTGGAAAGTGAAGAAAGCTGACAGGAAAAGAATTGGTTTATTCAAAATATGGTGCTGCAAGAGCATCCTAAAGATACCACTGTCTGTCAGAAAACAAAACCAAATAAATGAATTTGAGAACAAATCAAGCCTGAATTCTCCCTTAAAGCCATATTGACTATACTGAGGATGGCATACTTTTAACAGCCTCATGTGATAGTGTGATGGCACATAACAAAACAACAACAACAACTTCTTCTCAAGCTGTTCCCACACTGCAGAATTAACACAGTTTGACACTGCTTTAACTCCCATGAGTCCATCTTATGAAATCCTGGGATCTGTTGTTTGTTGTGGCACCAGAGCTCTGTGACAGAAAAGGCTAAATGTCTCAGAAAACTACAGTTGCCAGAATTCCATAGCATTGATCCACAGCAGTAAAATGGTGTCAAACTGTATTATTTCTGCAGTGTAGATGCAGCCCCAGTATGTTCAAATATTGTACTACAATCTACAAAAAGAAGGAAAATGAGACAAAACATCTCAGAGATGAACAATACACCAACATTTGATTGGAATATACCTGGTGTAGCCAGGAGTACCAAAAAAAGCAGTATGAAAAACCAGAAGGGTCTCATTGCTTGAAAGTTGTCTTGTTTCTCAACACCCCTACAAGGGACAAAGAAAGCAAAGATGGATCAAATCCTGCTATTTATCCAAGGATTAAGAAATCAATTTCTGCTTAGGGAAGTATGGGAATTTTCCTGGTTAGAGGTGACCTACCTTACTGACTATTGTGATGAATGGTTGGCTGTCAACAATGAAAGTACATGGCATTCTGTATTAGGAATTTATTGGCATAACTGTACAGTGAAGGAGAAAGAACGTCAAAACTGAGCACAGAATGGATGATAGTGCTTGATACTAGCTAATGCAATTAAGGCTCTAGCCTTACTTAGGAAGGTTTTCCCATGGTTTTTGTGCAAAAGACATTCGCCTGAATTCTATTGTAAGTGCCTACTAGAGTGGACTCATTGAATCATGAAAATTTGCCTATGTGTGGACTTAGCATCCAACAATTTATTCAGTGAGACTAGTCAGAAGTAACCAATGGGATTCAAACCACCCTTTTGCATAAAATACATTGGCTGGCATCCTGTTGGGAAGTTACATTGTGGTAAATTGACTTTTCTGATCATGTGAAGTTGAATTGTTCCATTGCTCAATGTTTTTATTCTTAGGAGAGGAACAAAGTTACAGGGCTCACCTACACATGCCAAATCACCACAATGACTTACCTTCATGTTGCAGGACCAAATCCTCAATTCAAGTATGGACCAAATCCACACCAAATCCACCCTTTCCCTCCCTTAAACTTTTTTTTTTAAAAAAACTTACCTTTTTATCCAGATTTTGCATGAAAACTCTCTGTAACAAAGCTGCCAGGCTGTCTATGCACACATGTCCATTTGGTCACCCCACACCACCAAGGTTGGTATGAATCCCAGCAAGGCAGCCAACTATATATATGATCAATTCTGGGTACCTCAATTCTGAGAGAGTGACTTGCACTAGCGGTGGTGTTAGGTGACACAGCAGAGACATATGTGTAGACAGACACCCAACTAGCTCTGGAGCCAGAATACTTTGGAAGAAGCCTGAAGTACCTTTGCTGGTGTAGATGAGCCCATAGATATGCCATCAAAACCATACAAGTGGAGCCTGAAGTTTGGACATGGAGCAATATGTCCCAATGTGCAACATGTCCCAAAATACAATATGTTCTACTCCACAGTGTATTCCAAAATACATGTCTCATTGTGCAATGAGTCCCAATGTGTAATGGATTGCACAAGGTGACATCTTTCACAGTACCTCATTGTACATTGTTGCAATTCACCAGCATGGTTGCTTGTTGTTTCAGTGACACAGCTCTGTCATCTTAAAGGTGCACATCATAGCCTCTTATGTATTATTATTACTTGTTGTTGTTGCTGTTACTGTTGATAGTTACAGTAGTTTACAATGTTTTGCTGGAGTATTTCATCCTTTCTTGTCATCTGGTTTTTACCTAAATATTTACCTAATACCTGACATAGGGATGGTAAAACTAAAGAAAACCATTAATGGAGATTATTTTTAGTGAACTAGTGGAGATTATTTTTAAAAACTTTGTTTAAGAGTGAACATTTTAGATTTTTAAAAAAAACAGAATAAAAACAGATTGATAGGGGAAATTTAACCTTCCTTGTGGACACTTTTAATTGTCCTCTTTAACTGTCATGGCAACATCTCATAGAGTGCTGAGATTTGTGGTCTGGTGAGGAATATCATCATCATCATCATCATCATCATCTGTAGGGTTTTTTCAGCACTGGAGCACTCTGGCTGAGAATCCTAAATGCCTCTCTGTAAACAGCCAACTTCAGGATTCCATGGGATATTTTCAAAGTAGTTAAAATGGAATCATAATGCTATAAATATGTACTGTGAAAAGGGCCATTGTTTTCTGAAGAGGTGACAGATTACTCCTAGTGGCTTCTGCCTCAAATTGAGATGTTTTCTTTTGATTCTTCCCATGCTGTCTACTACCACTGAGGCCTTCTGGACTTGCCTCTTTAAAACATTGTACGCTAAAGCTATTCACAGTCATATACTTCAATATATCTACATTCCCCTTGCCCAAACCTTGTGAGGGCCAGAGTAGATCGACAGGGAAAAATGGCTCAATCCTGGATATTCTGAAATAAGGTTGAAACCCTGCTGTCTGCACAGTCAGCTCCCAAGGTGGGCCAAACACCCATAGGCTATCTGTACCATGCATCTCAAGCCACACTGTGCAGTTAGGGTTTTTTTGTAGCCTCCCCACCTTGCATGCACACTGTCACACAAACACCTTGCCTGTAACCAAATAACCTCCCACTTTCCACCCATGTGCCAACCTGGATGCCAACCTGTATGATTGGCTACACAGTCGTACATGTGATGCACCACCTGTACAGTGCATCAGTGCATTGGTGTTCCCAGTTATACATTGGCAGAGCATACTCATGGAGGCCCCACATACATGTCCCCTTCATTCCCCATCACTCCATGCCCCCCTTTTGGACTGTCTGATTTGTGCATATTGTAATTGCATCCATTGAATTACTGGTGATTGCATTTTTCCTTTGCCACACTCCCATACTGCCACTGGGCTGTGTATATGCGGTGTGATGATGCTCGATTTCTGCCTTGAGTTGGAGTATCCCAGCTTCTTTTTGCTCCAGTTTTTACCCTGGAACATGGCTTTGTTTTGCTTTCCACCCACTTTCACCTTGTGCTTTGTCTAAACCCCCCACTTTCAAAGCAGTTAGAAGCCACTTTATTTGGCCAATGCAGACTACCCCTTAGATTAGCTGGTGCCCAACAGGAGTAGCATTAGAGGAGAAGATGCAAGCCAGTAGGCTGCTCCAGCAAACAGAGGAATAGCTGGGACTTTTTATCTGGCACTTTTTCAAAAGAAGAACTTTCTCAGATGTGTAAACATTTTATACATTTGACAGTAGGAACTTGAGACTTAAAATATGGAAATGCAGGAGAAAGCAAGAGTATCAAAACTAGGACTGGTAGGTGGAGAGCTATATCCGTGCTTCCATGTAGCACTCAGGCTGCTTGCATGTAAATGCAATTATCTGTTATACCCACATGTGTTCAATGTTCCTGTTGAATTATATACATACATACAGGTGTTCACACGCTGATGGAGCCACTTTCACTTGTTCTCCGATTCTGGTTGCTGAACTGGAATAGTTCCAGTTTCCGGGTTCTATCCCAGCAAGCCCCGTCCTGTTGCCAGTAGTAGGGAGTAGCTTCGGTGACGTTACTTGAAGGCATCTTCCAACCCTGGGGCACCTCCAGGAATAGTTTTACAAGCTGTTTACTATCTTTGGGAGTGAAAGTTATGGCAAGAAAAAAAAGTGGAATCTCCCCGCTTTATGTTTATTCTATCTTTTTTTATTCTTTGGGGTTGGGGGTGGGCGTCTTTTCCTTCAAATGCCAGTTTCGGCCCTGTTTTCATTCAGCACCTGGTATCTCCCTTCAACTAAGCCATTAATTTCTTTTTGACAGTTCTTGACAGTGAAAAAGGAGTGGAGCAACAAGGGAAAGAAAGGACTGGGTGAGGAAAGGCAAGCAGCCAGCAGCACGAACATCTATCTCACTGTCATTCCATTAAGCTTAAATCTGAGTTTGGGAAAGTTATTTTCTTGGACTACAACTCTCAGATTAAATATTGTAATAGGTCTTAATCTAAACTCACAAACAAAATTTGTTGAGGGCAGGGTTGGACATACTTCAGCCCTCGGAAGGCCACTCTTACCCATTTGAAACTCTTCCAGCACTCTAAGGAGCCATAACATGTTCTTGCGGCTGCCATTTTGTGTTAAGTGAAGTGACCACACAACACTTCTAATCACCTTTGGAATCATTCTGATGGGGAATTCAGGATGGAGGACCTTCCAAGAACAAGATTTTACAGCCACACAAAGACTGGGTTGTTGTCCATTTTAATCATTTTAATAAAATAATAATAAATAATAATAAAATTTATTTATATCCCACCTCTCTGCACTCAGGCTCAGATGATCATTTCAGTGGGTACTAGGTCCTTTGAGCTATCTTGATGGTTCAAGGACCATACTACCCCTCCCCCCAAAAAGATGGGTGCAGTTCTTACCAAAAAATCTTGGGGTCCCAGAAGGTCACCCACAAATTCATATATTTTAGGGTAATTTTAATAGCTCAAATAAAAGTCCACCTTGGCTTGGACAACGTTCAGCCTGGAATCTTTCCCTTTGTATATCATTCCAAACCGCACAGAACTCCAGAGGATATTCCAAAAAAGATTTCTTAGGGGCTGAACAGACTTCTCCAAGGGGTGGCCTGTAGCCGCCCCTTTCAGTGACAGATCAGGGCTGTGGCAATTACATGCCATGGCCCCGATCTGGCCTTTCTATGGCACAAAAAGGAGCTGCAAAAAGTGGCTGCTTTTTGCAGTGTTGAAAGAGCACCATAGCCACTGCTTTTCAGCACTCCTTTGGTGCTGCATCATATGGGCACAGTGCCAGAGGAGCGCCATGATGCAGCCTTCCATGTGGTGAGGTGTGCAGGATCATGCCAGCATGGGGGTGAAGTCGGGGCATACATTCTGCAGACACCACACCCCCACTCTGCCCTGATGCCAGATTTTGATGCTGGTCTACCGAGGCTCTTAGTTTTATTAGAGAAGTAATCAAAACACAGTCACAAACATACACACATACACACACGAACTAACAAAGCCAAGGTGGGAGAAGGTGAAAAGTCAAAGCCTTGCTAATGGTAATACTGAACTAATCCTGAAGCATAGCTACAAGGGGTGTCCAGCTGACTCACTAGTCACCATGGCAAGTATGGTGGCTGGCTTATTGAGGAATTTATTAGAAGTTGAACAGAGGTTCTGTTTTGCTTCAGACTCGGGCAAATGTCTAGTGTCAAAGCATCTCAAATTGATTACCTCATTACTAAATGGTTACCCAAGGGGAGAATAGGGTAATATGCATTAACAGCCAAGCAATCAGTGTAAATTTTCTCAGGTGAAAAGAGTTTCATTCCCAGAATGAACTCTCTATGTTTGGGAGCTGCAAGCAATCTCTGAGAAGCTACTTCCACTCCATTACTCCTGGTTTGGCACAGGACTGCAGTGACCAGATGCTGCAATCCTGAGGCTGGCTGCAGCCATGGTCCATGACAGACTGCCGACAAGTATCGCTTCTTTTGCACAAATTTTAGCTGGGTTTGGGCTGCCTTTGGCAGCAACTTCAGCCCAATCTTGGGACATGTGTCATCTGAACACCACACCCCCAGATCGGTCTGAAGCCAGCACTTTTTGCCTACCTGTTTAGGCCCAATTTCTTCTTGATGTTAGCAACAAGTAATTTCAGCAATTTTAATTCCCACTATAAGGAAGTCTTGAGAAAACCAGTTTTCGAAGTGTATTCACAATTCGGGACTTACTCTGCAAAAAGAAAAATCCCATGTTGTTGCTTTCGAAGAAATTGTCAGGTTTTTTGCACAAGAAACAGTCTTTTCTGCATAGAAAATAATATTTCAATGCAGAAATATTAATTCCTGTATCAAAAATTATGTTTTCTATGTAGAAAATGCTCTATCTGTATTTGTGTAATGCACATTGGATTTGCATTAAAAACAGAATTTTCTGTAAAGAAAAAGTGTTTTCTACGCAGTAATTAATATTTCTGTATTCAAATAGTTCCCACACAAAAAAATTATGGTTTCTCTTCAAAATACTACACCAGAGGGTTCTGCCAAACCAACAACAACAACAACAACACAATATCAATATCACACTTCCCAATATGAAAGGAAAATAATGTGAAAAACTTATTAGAAATAAAAGAGCAGAAAGAACCAGTTAAATTTCTAAAAGTGTAGCAATACCCCACTGATATTAAACAAATGCTAAAAATAGGCAAAATCCAGCTTATAAAACTCAAGGCCAGACGCGTTTTGACAGCAGTCTTCCTCAGTGGCCTATAAGTATGCAAAATATGTATAAAATATGTACAAAACTCTCAGACCCACAGCTCACTCAATGTGATTCTGTTAAATTCAAGAGTAGTGTTCTTCTCCTGCTCACAGAGCCTCTTATATAGCCAGCAGAACTGGTGATGGGAACAGTCCTGCCAAGACTCAGAGAAAGAAAAACATAGGGAAGAATATAGGGTGTGGAAGGACAGTGAGAAAAACAAACCAACCAATTAACATTCTCATTAAAGCTCACCAGAGATTCAGATAATGTGACTCTGTTTCATACAAGGATAGTCATATTCTTCTCCTGCTTACCGACCCCTCTTAAATACCTAGCTGAACCAGTGATGGAAATGGTTCTGCCAAGACTCAACTTGGGGGTGGGGGGACTTCAGATGTGAAAGGGACTGAAAGGCTCAAACTAACCAGTTCACATTTTCATTTAAGCCCATTGGAGATTCAGATTTCAAACGATGAATCCATTTTAGTTCCAATATTTGTAATTGTTTTATGTTCTTAAATTTGAATATCCTATCTATGCACCAAAATTTGAATGAATCAGGAGATTGATGTTCATCTAGAAAATATTTTACCAATGGGGCTTCTATTTTATGGTTTTTAATACAACTTCTGTGTTTAATAATACGAGTTCTTATCGCTCTGCTGGTCATACCCACATATATTAGTTTACAAGGGCATTCAGTTATATAAATGACATTTTTACTGGGACATGTGAAGAGTTTATATATTTCACAACTTCTGCCATCGGCAGTATTCACAAAATATTTCAAATTGTTGCTGTTTCTGCACACTAAGCAATGTCCACAGATGTAATGTCCCTTCACACTCGAAGTATTTTGTTGGACTGGAAACCCAAAATCTGCCCATACTAATATGTTCTTAATGTTTTGAGTATGTTTATAGGCGAACATTGGTTTATTTTTGTCTCCAGGTATATTTTCCAGCAGATGCCAATGTTTCAAAATGCTTCCTTTGACCCTCTGTGAATGTGTATTAAAAGCCAGTGGTATAACCACTCTTTCGGGTTCGTTCTTGGGTCTGGAATCTGACAGAAGTTTCTTTTGATCTAACCTACGAACTTTGTCCTGTGCCTCTTTTAAAACATTTAGGGAGTATCCTTTCTCTATGAATTGGAGACATGTGATATCTGATTCTCTTTCATAAGCTTCCAGTGTTTTGCAATTACGTCTAATCCATAAGAATTGTGAATACGGAAGGTTGTTTTTAAGAGGTGTTGGATGATAGCTGTCGTATCTTAAAAATGAATTCACATCCCTTGGTTTTCTATATAAGTTCGTTTCAAATGAGCCCCCTTTTGCTTGTATATTAATACTAGAAAATTCCCTGCACAGGAATTATATAGCCCTGGTATACGGAAGATCTCCGGGCAAGGAAGCGGGTCCTGCGACGGCTAGAGCGCACCTGGCGGAAACACCAGCGTTTATCCGACAAGGCTCTCCTAGATCTTCATTTGAAGGACTATGGAGAGGCGATACAAGCAGCTAAGAATTCGTTCTTTGCTGCTCGTATCGCGTCCGCGGAGTCGCGTCCAGCAGAGTTGTTCAGGGTAGTGAGGGAGCTAACTCAGCTCTCCCCTGCCCCGAACCAGATCCTTGAACCAACCAAGGCCTGCTGTGACCAATTTAACAACTTCTTCGCGGATAAAATCTCTCGGATAAACGAAGGTCTGGACGCCAGAATTGAAGCTGAATCCAGAATAGAGGCGTCCAGAGCTTCCGTGGACTCTGTTGTACTGGATCAGTTTGAGTCTGTTAGTACCGAGGATGTGGACAAGATCCTTAGAAGTGTTCGGAAGACGACCTGCTCTCTCGATCCCTGCCCCTCATGGCTAGTGGCCCAGGGGGGATCGGCAGTAACCTCGCTGTTACGCCAAATTATTAATACATCTCTGAGGGAGGGTCAATTCCCTGACCATCTCAAATTGGCCATAGTAAGACCGTTGTTAAAAAAGCCCTCCCTCGACCCCCTGGTTCATAATAATTATCGGCCAGTCTCGCTACTGCCATTTTTGGGGAAGGTGATCGAGAGGGCGGTCGCATTCCAGCTTCAATCGATCTTGGAGGAAACGGATTTTCTAGATCCATTTCAAGCCGGTTTCCGGGCGGGCCATGGGGTTGAGACTGCCATGGTCGCCCTGGTCGATGATCTCCGTCTGGGCATCGACAGGGGTAGCGTGTCCCTGTTGGTGCTCTTGGACATCTCAGCGGCTTTCGATACCATCGACCATGGTATCCTTCTGGAACGCCTAGCGGAGGTGGGAATCGGGGCACTGCGCTCCAGTGGTTCCGGTCCTACCTCTCTGGGAGGTTCCAGATGGTGCAGCTGGGGGACGTGTGCTCCGATAAGAGGGCCCTCACTTCTGGGGTCCCTCAAGGAGCCATTCTGTCTCCCATGCTCTTTAACATTTACACGAAACCGCTGGGAGAGATCATCCGGAGACATGGGGCGCGGTGTTATCAGTACGCTGATGACACCCAAATAGTCTTCTCTATGTCTCCGACTGATGCAGTGACCAGGGATGGCGTCGCTCCTCTCGTGGCCTGTCTGGAATCGGTAATGGACTGGATGAGGGAAAACAGACTCAGCCTGAATCCAGAGAAAACGGAAGTACTCGTGATAGGTTCCCCTGGCCCAGGGATGGAGGTGGTTCCACCAGTCCTGAACGGGGTCACGCTCCCCGTGAAGGACAATGTACGCAGTCTGGGGGTGCTCCTTGACTCGTCGCTCCACCTGACTTCTCAGGTGGATGCGACAGTCAGGAGCACCTGCTTTCAGCTTTGGCTGATACGCCAGCTGCGTCTCTACCTGGACCGGAGGGACCTTGAAACAGTAGTACATGCCCTGGTAACCTCTCGATTGGATTTCTGCAATGCGCTCTACATGGGGCAGCCTTTGTATCACACTCGGAAGCTTCAACTAGTGCAAAATATGGCAGCACGGGTGGTCACTGGCGCCCCCAGGACCGCCCATATAACATCAATTTTGAAAGATCTACATTGGCTGCCTATTCGCTTCCGGGCTCAGTACAAAGTGCTGGTTATCACCTATAAAGCCCTAAATGGCTTGGGCCCAGAGCACCTGAAGGACCGTCTCTCCTCACACAATCCGCCCCGCACACTTCGATCGACTGGGCAACAACTTCTAAGAGTTCCAGAGGCTAGATTATCGTCAACAGCAAAAAGGGCGTTCTCTGTTTCGGCCCCTAGCCTCTGGAACTCACTGCCCATGGAGCTTCGTTTAGCTGCCTCGCTTAATTTGTTTAAAAAAGGGCTAAAGACATTTTTGTTTGAGCAAGCCTACCACTGATTATGATTTCCTCTCTTGTGTCCCCCTATTATCCCCTCATTATGATCAGATTTGATGTTCCATGAACCCCTGGCTGTCATTGTATTTTTACTGTGTATTTTTACCGTGTTTTTGAATGTTTTAATATATGTTTTTAACTGTTTAATTGTACACCGCCCTGATCTTGGGAAGGGCGGTATAAAAATAAAATTTATTATTATTATTATTATTATTATTATATCAAATTTGATGCTCTCATGGATCATGTTAAGAAAAACCAGAAACTCATTAAGAAATTACTCAGATCTCACCCATATTTTTCACATTATTTTCCTTTCATATTGGGAAGTATGATATTGATATTGTGTTGTTGTTTCTTGGCAGAACCCTCTGGTGCAGTTTTTTGGTTTTCTCTTGGGTTTTCAGCCACAGGGACTTTTGTTGGTTTATTTCTCTTCAAAATAACCACATTCAGATTTTGAATGAGTAAATCTCACATTGTGAAGATTCTCTTCAGTTCAGGATTCTTCTCATCACAGTTACTGGACCCTCAGAAAACATGTTTTTCATCTATTTTTGCAAATTTTTAAATATCCCTTCCATCCTTAGTCTTCAGTCTCATCTACATTACAGAAATACTCGTCTCACACTGTTTTAACTGTCATAGCTCAATGCTAGGGAATTCTGGGAACTGTAACTTATTGTGCCACCAAAGCTCTGACAGAGAAGGCTAAATTTCTCATAAAATTATAGTTCTCAGAATTTCATAACACTGAGCCATGGCAGTTAAAGTAGTGTCAGACTGGAGTATTTCTGAAGTGAAGGTGCAGCCATAGATATTAATAATAATAATAATAATAATAATAATAATAATAATTTCTATTCTGCCTTTTCTGGGTGATGAATCAAACTGGATTACAACAGGTATTAAAACAGGATAGCATAAAATCACAATGAAATTAAAATCCCCTTCCCCTCCCTCCTCCCCTCACTACATATATAAATTTAAAAACATTAAATCTAAAAAAGGATTAAACAATAGAAAAGAATTAAAATGTCTAATACAAAATATTTAAATAAAAATAAATCTGTGTACAACTCCTGATGTGGGAGGAGGAAGTGTGTAATCCTTGTGGAGAGAAGCGCAGAGGGTTGTCAGGAGGAGGACTGAATAAGGCTAATCTGGAAACGTCTGCTGGAAGAGATCTGTCTTAATGACCATTTTGAAGACTTCTAGAGTGGTAATGTGACAGATCTCATCCAGCAGATTGTTCCAGAGACTAGGAGAGACATCTGAGAAGGTCCTCTGAGTCACTACTGATAATCTGGTCTTTTTTACTTGTAGTAGCTTCTTCCCAGAGGACCTAAGACTGCTGGGTGGATTGTATGGGAGGAGGCATTCCCTTAAGTAGTCAGGACCCAAGCCATGTAGGGCTTTAAAGGTAATAACCAACACCTTATACCTTGCCTGGAAACTGAACCAACAGCTGACTAAGTGGCATTTGGAATCAATAAATCTGAGATCTCAAATGGACTAAGGTACCTGTGAGTTCCCCATTTCAAAAACACACAAATAGGAATATGCAGGTCTGGAAAACTTCAGAATGGTACTCTGTAGTCCTGATTGGAAATTTTGTTGTACAACTATGCTGAGAGAACTCTAGAACAAAGATTAGAGTTTGTAGGCTTTAGATTTTGTATATTTTCATGTATGCCTGGTTTATACAGTGAACCTTTAGATGGAACTATTTATGTTTTCAAGAAGCAGTGTGGTGTCATGGTTTGAGTGGTAGACTAGAACTCCTGGTGACCAAGGTTTCAATTTCTGCTTAGCAAGTACATAGCAAGCTTTGCTATGGAAATCCAGAGGAAAGCAATAACTAACCCTGTGATTGGTTCACCTTATACTTTCCATAAGTCAGAAACAAATTTATGGCACACAGCAACAGCAAATTTATATTTTCACCTGCTAATCATTTACATTTTCAATTAGGATGCCTAATCACATTATTCTGCTTGTGTGTCTTAACGGGATAGCCAGAATATTTGAAAACATTCTAAAAACTGTCTAAAATCATGTTTCTCACATATCCAGAGTCATTGATGAAGATGCAGAGCAGAACAGAGGGTGAGGCCTGACACCACAACATCTGGGAATGGAGGAAGAAGCTAACTAAGGTAAGTAAATTACACAAACCCCCTGGAGAATCGATGCAAGTTGTAGCAAACAATCAATTAGTCCTTGAAATTTTTTGCAAGCTGGTGGAGATGTGCACACAATCCTTTCCTCTCGCCCAGATCTGAGCCCCCTAAAATTGAAGAAATTTCACCTGAAAATGACCCATGAAAGCTGTAGATTCAGGGGCAAGTCTTGAGATCCAGCAATCCTAACCAAAACATAGCAAAATCATCTCCTTGACCCTGAGGCACTTGTGGGTATGTCAGAAGAGCCTACTTGTAATCCAAGACTTGTCTATGTTAGCCCCATAACCAGAATTCCCCCCCCCCCCACAAGCTGGCTGCATGGTGTCCACACCACACATCCTCCAAAGCCTGAATCAAGTGCAGGCTGTTTACACCTGGGCCCAGTTCAGGGTTTCCACCCACAAACCTGCATTTACTTAACTCACCTTTTATTGTGCATTTTCTGGTCTCTTCTCACTTAGGATATGAGCTGCCTTCACTCATGCATTCCTAAGCTGTCTGCTAAACCTCATTGGCATGGCTGGACTCCTCATCTTGGAGTCAAAGCAACATGCCCGTGGTGCCCGGGATGGTGGTTGGCCTGGGACTGTGCAAGTGAAGGTAGCATTGTTGGTACAAAGCAGGTAAGAGGAGAATTTGGAGTCAGGTAAGGGGTGAATTCAGGACACCTCAGAGTATTCTGAAAGATGTAGACTAGCCCCCATTTGCCTAATTTTGTCTAATTTGTACTTATTACTTCTATGGTTGTTAATTTTATTTTCATTTATCTTAGAGTCTGGGATAATTATAATGGCGTTTTGTGCATCAAGGCATGCCCTTTGAATAACATTTCCTGGGTGCCACAAGGTTTCATGGCCTTTGCCACTAGCAAAAATGCTATATATAGAAAGAGACAAAGTGGGCCTTTGTTGTTCTTCTCCAGCTTTGGCAAACTCAAGAGATCAGGCCACTTGCAGTCATGAAAGTCTCCCCTCTCCTTACACTTCTATTTTTGATCCTCCCTGTTGTTCAAGGTAGGTCTTATCATTGTGGTGGAGAAATAATATCCAGTGCTAAAAAGAGTTGAATGGTGGGCAAGATCTGCAGATTTCTCAAGTGCCTGGGCTTCTGAGTATCTTAACAATTGGACGATACAGACCACCCCAAAAGGGTGGCCTGTCGCCATCTTTTTTTGCTGCAAAGCTTCACTGCAGCAGCTAGATGCTGTGGTGAAGCTGTGCAGCAAATAAGGAGCGGGCAAACCCTGCTCCTTTTTTGCACTGCAGTTGAGGCACAATTAAGAAAAACGGTGCCATTCAGTGCCTTTAATTTGCCACAACTGCGCAGCTCCATCTAGAAGCTGCGCAGTTACTTTGGCGTGCTTACGCATGCTGTCTAAAAGCTTTAGAGTGATGATGCAAGTGTCATC
This sequence comes from Urosaurus nigricauda, assembly GCA_034509955.1. Lineage (NCBI taxonomy): Eukaryota > Metazoa > Chordata > Lepidosauria > Squamata > Phrynosomatidae > Urosaurus > Urosaurus nigricauda. The sequence continues at coordinate 371,543,990 of JAOEGL010000001.1, read as the reverse complement.
ACATGCTAGGGTTGGTGAGCATGCGAATGCTGCACGCTCATGAACCCTAATGGCACCGCCCAGGCACCTCGTAGTGCCTGTCTATATCAGGCCAAAATGTCAAAAAATACATTAGAAAATAAAATGTTGGTATTAGTTAATCAATTTTGAGTTGCCAATGCCAAGTCATGATTAATCTTGACCTTGAGATTTCAAGACCACAACTGGCAACTGGAGGCTTGGAGACAACCTCTGTTGATTTCACAGGAGGGAGGCCCTGTTGATGTTGTGAGACTGATGATACAAGAGGAGGCTCTGGTGATATCATTAAGCATGGTACCATAGCTGCAAAGAGTAGGCCTTTCAAATAATAAACATCCAGTCCATCATATGAGGAGGTTCTGTCTGGTTTTGTCTGCATGGGCCAAGATACTCTGGGACAGCTCAAAGTATCCTGTCCCCTGAGTTGACCTCCCTACTTTACTTGGAGCCCTCTGTTCTTACTCTGGGCAGCTATTCCTATGCATGTCCCACTATGTCTCCCAGCTCAGCCACTATGGTAGCAAGTCTCTTGCTCTGGGGTCAAAACAAGATGAACAAGATGCTGGAGATCAAAACTGCTAAAAAATGTGCATGTGTTGGTTGGGGGGGGGGAGAGAAAAGAGAGGGAGATAGATGATACATACAGTTGCTTGCATTTTTGGCTTTCCTTTGGATGTTACTATTGAGACTGTCATGATGAGGACCTACCTTTCAAAATTTACCAGTACATCAATGCTAACAGGTGACAAAATAGTCATATGCAATTCTAGACTGCATCGATAGGAGAATGCATTGAGAGAAGTAATAGTACCACTCTATTCTGCCCTAGTAAGATCTCACCTGGAATGCTGTGTCCAGTTCTGGGCACTACAATTCAAGAAGGATATTGACAAGCTGTCCAGAGAAGGGTGACCAAAATTGTGAAAGGCCTGGAAATTACCAAGCCCTATGAGGAGCAGGTTAGGGAGCTGGGTATGTTTGGTCTGGCGAAGAGAAGGTTAAGGATTGTCAAGATAGCCATGTGTAAATATTGAATGGGTGTAATATACTAGGACATGGAGCAATTGATTCAAACTACAGGAAAGGAGATTCCACCTAAACATTAGGAAGAGCTTTCTTGATGATAAGAACTGTTCAACAGACCCTGCCTTTGAGTGTGGTAGAGTCTCCTTCCTTGGAGGTGTTTAAACCAAAGCTGCATAGCCATCTGTCAGAAGTGCTTTTATTGTGTGTTCCTGCATGGCAGAAAGGGATTAGACTGGGTAGTTTTTCTGGTCCCTTCCAACTTTATGATTCTATGATTTTATCATTCTGTGATTGTATCGTTCTATGATATTCACAGGCTCGGGTAAATAAAATAACATATGTCTTCACTCTCCTGACAAGTGGTTACATACACTATCCACCCAAGGAAATGGATTGTAATCCATAAAAAAAATCTTGTACTAAAATAAATCTGTTAAATGTATAGCCTGATGGCAAAATTTGAACACAGAAGAGGCCAACCAAGCCTTCCTTGGAAGGGAGTTTCATAGCCTAGGAGTAGACATGGAGAATACCCTGTCTCTCAATTCATCACCAGGAGAGACTGTGCCTTTTCTTTTTCTTTTTTGTTATTACCATATTTCTGCTCTCTATTTGTGCTAAAATCATAACAGCATAATAGAGATAACCTAGGCCTGGTACAGTCCCCATGGTGTAAATAGGGCTGGGGAGCACGCAGCAACCACACACTCCCCAGTCCTAGCATGTATGGATAGCACAATTTTTAAATTGCGCCATCTATATGTGCACATGTTGATGATGTCATGGTACACGTCGCGTCCATAGGGCGTCCTTTCTGTGGTGCAGAAAGAAGCTCTGAAAGGCATGAAGCCCCAAACACAGCTCTTTCCAGGCCACAGAGAAGGGGTGTTTTGCTCCTTTTCTGAGGCCCGGAAAAGCAGTGAATTGGGGCCTCTGGGGCTGCTGGTGAGACTGCCCTGGCCCCAAGCCGACCCTTAAAGGGGCACCCATAGACTGACCTTTTTGGGCAGTCTGTAAAGCCCCCTAGTTACCTTAAGCAGAGTTTGCTAAAGAATTATTAAGGATAGTTTGTGGAAGTACATAAAGAGAAATTGTTTAGTTTAGCAAGTAGTTCCATATAGTTCATGCTTGGTTCATGGACAGCTCTTTCAGAACCATGTGCCTAAATGTGGATGGCTCAAGCTTTTATGGAGGGTGCATAGACCTATGTTGCTTTCACATTAGAATCTTTGAACACCTTGAGAACATTGTTCATCCCTGATCATCCGGAAGCTGAGCTGATCCTGTGAGTCTGAGTGGAATAGCAAACATAATTTGCGAAGAAAAGGAATAGAGCCAAGATGAACAGTGCCTGCTACCAGCTCCACAATATGCCAATGGTCTCTTTCCAGAGCCCAGGGAGACCCTGCAGTAGTATTAAAAATCCTTTTCCTAATTTCTGAGCTCTGCTAAGGGTTTACAAGAAGCAAAGTCTTCCTAGTAGGTGCCATAACACCCTCTTGCTCCTATTGCCCAACAGTTGGCAATGAGAAGCCTATTGATAACTATTTCTCATTTTACCCTACTTCACAGAAATATGATAAACCTAAAGGATGTTCAGTATTGGAAGTACAACAGATTGTTTCATACAAAGCATATGTCCCCAAATTGTACCAGCAGAGGGCACTCCTAATATCAGATGTGCACAGGACTGTTTTTATTTAGTTTATTTTATTAAGTATTTAAATATTTACCCCTGCCGTGTGTCTGACTTTCTTAGAGTGGCATAGAATAAAATAAGTTTAGAACAGTTTAAAACAATGAGAATTATTTTAAAAGACTCACAGTACATTAAATCATTCCACACTTCCAAAAATACATTTTAAAACTGGTGAGAACAATTTTAAATAAACTAAAGTAAATGAGAACACAAGTTCAGAGTGGATAAAATTTGTCACCAAAGGATTTAATAAAAAATCAGGTTTTGAATTGGCATTGGAACAATGCCATGTAAGATTGTCAGTCTGGATTTATCCCAGGCCCTGAAGTTTCTAGGCCAAAATCAGAGACTGGGGATTGTCCCAAGTGTTATCATTAAATAGCATTCATTAAGTGCCAACAAAAGTTGCTCACAGCTTGTTGAAAGAAAGCAGATTGAAAGACCCTTGGGGTCCTACAAACATTCTGGGGACAGGGGTCATATTTTCCTGTTTAAAAATTAAGACAGAAATCTTTGCTAAAGCAACGGTTTACAGGGCAAGGTGAAACAGGAGATTATTCCTTTTCAGTTACTGTCAGGAAGTTCTTCCTAATGTTTCAGATGAAACTCTTTTCCTGTAGTTTGAATCCATAGCTCCATGTACTAGTCTCTGGAGCTTCAGAAAACAAGCTTGCTCCATCCTCAATGTGACATCCTTTCAAATATTTAAACATGGCTATCATGCCCCCTCTTGGGGCATGGTTTCCAAGACCTTTCTCCATTTTGGCCACCCTTCAGTTTGTCAATAGCCCTCTTGAAATATGGTGCCTACGGTCTCACTGGGGAGGGAGCCAGTTGCACAACTGCAAAGATATGCGGTAATGACTATGATACAAACAGATACAATTCTGTTTTCATTGACAAGTGTGGCAACAATCATGCAGTCATCTGGATGGACATGGAGCACGTTGAGACAAGAAGTCACAGTAGGACCCCAAGGGTCTTTCAATCTGCTTCTCTCAATGCACTCCACAACCAGGAGTGGGCTTCAGATGTCATTTCCCAATGCACCAATCTGGAGCTCCTCAGAAACCCATCAGCTGGGCTACAGCTGGATTATGAGTATGTTTGGGGGGGGGGGCAGAAGCAGCTACAATGAGGGAGCTCTGTTGTTGTAGCTACATTGACAATACAGAATCTTACCCTCAATGCTTATAGTACAGATTGAGTCTCTGTTATCCAAAATGCTTGGGACAAGACGTGTTGTGAAATCAGATTTTTTAAAAAGTTTGGAATATTTGCATATGCATAATGAGATATCTTGGTGATGAAACCTAAATTTGAAATTCATTTATGTTTCATATACATCTTTTAAACATGGCCTGAAGATAATTTTATACATAATATTTTTAACAATTTTATACATGAAACAAAGTTTGTGTATATTTAATCACCAGAAATCAAAAGAGTCAGTGTCTCAGCTACTCATGTGGACAATTTTGAATATTTGATTATTTTGGATTTCAGAATTCTGTATAAAGGAGATTCAACCAGTACTTTACTGGGAACAAAGTGTTAGTAGGATGTTCATCAATTTTTATTTCTCTCTCTCTCTCTCTCTCTCTCTCACACACACACACACACACACACACACACACCCCTCTAAGTTTCCATGTTATCAACAGCCCTACTGAGCTCTTGCAAACTCAAAGCTATGACTTCTTTGATTGAGTCTATCCACCTCTAATATGGTCGTCTTCTTTTCCTACTGCTTTCTTCCTTGCTGAACATCACTGTTTTTCTAGTGACTCATGTCTTCTCATGATATGTCCAAAATACATCAGTCACAGTTTTGTTATCTCGGATTCTAGGCAGAGCATAAGATTGATTTGTTCTAAGACCCATTTATTTGTTTTTGTTTTTGGCAATCTATGATATCTGTAAAATTCTCTTCCAGCATCACATTTTAAATGAGTTTATTCTCTTCCAGCTTCTTCACTCCCCTGCCCCCACACATATATGGCTATAACCTCCACTGCCATGCATATGTACAACAGCCCTGTGAAATAATCCAACTGCTTCATATGTTGATCTGCCCATCTCTTCTACTTGCAATATATCAAAAAGCTAGGATTAAGGTGGTGCATCTTGCCTTCAGAGTGATCAAAAGCTGACCTGCAAGGGGTTTAAAAAAATGAGTAAACCAGCTCCTTGAATGACATCTTTCAGTTGTAGAATTCACTTCCAGTAGACCACTCTTGCTTAATATCTGATCTCCCCAATGGTTTGGACTCCCAGAATCTGTTTGTGTTTCATATCACTTGGGGTTAAATTCCAAAATACCTGGAGGATCAAAGGTGAAGACTGGTTTGACTGCAATCCACTAAAGTCCAAGAGGTTTTGCTCAATATATTGCTGCTGTTTTGTGACTCTGCAGGATTTTCTGAAGATGTAACAAATTGTGCAGATTGTGAAAAAGAAGGAGGACAGTGTTTAGGGGGCCCACGCTTTTCCTGTTGGTCCGGTTTGTTACTTGGGCACTGTAATGAACATCTGAGATGCTGCAAACGGTGAGGACTAAGAGCTGAGACAAACTGCTCAGGCAAAAGGGCCTCCTCCTCCTCCTCCTCCTCCTCCTCCTCCTCCTCCTCCTCCTCCTCCTTTTTTCTTCTCATCTGGAACCCTGTTAGTTAGTCTAACAGAATAAATCAATGGTGGAATACTGAAGACAACATGGAAATAACTCTAATGGATGCAAAAAGTCTACACTATTTTGCTTGATTATTTGTTTTATAGCCCATTTTTCTCCTGAATGGAACTCAAACCACTTATAATATAAATTAAAACAGAACATCTAAAACAATATGGAGTGCAACCATACACCCAAATAAAACACTACTATTAAAACAGTGAAAACACCTAATACACATATTGCATTCTAAAACAGCACATTTAGTATTTATCTATAGACTGTAGAAATAATGTTAGATATGATAGATAGATAGATAGATAGATAGATAGATACCACATTAAGTGGTGCAGCTCCTTCCTATGAAATCATGGAATTTATAGTTTTTTTAAAATTTATTTAGCCTTTTCTGTCAAAGAGAGCTGTTACCTCACCAAAAAAAAAAAAAAAAAAAAATGAGAGAAAGCCCGTTCCCAAGGATCATGAGATTTGGCATGGCTCATACAGGGAAAAAGTTGCTGTTGTGTCCTTCCAAGTAATTTTTTACTTATGGTGACTCTAAGGCAAACTTAGCATGGGGTTTTCTTGGCAAGTTTCTTCAGAGAAGGTTTGTCATGGCCATCCTCTGGGGCTGAAAAGAGTGTGAGTTGCCAAGGTCACCCAGTGCATTTTCATGTTCGAGTGAGGGATCAAACCCTGTTCTTCAGAGACATAGTCCAAAACTCAAAACAGCTACACCACACTGGCCCATACAGGGTGACATAGGCTTTCAAATAGTCTAGGCCTAAACCAGATAGGGCTTTACAGGTCAAAAGCAGTACTGTGATTACTTGTGTCCAGAAATGGATCAGCATTCACTGAAGGACTAAAGCAGAATTTAGAAGGTGGTGTGGTGGTGGTTTTATAGCTTCCCCTTTTCTCTGTCTGGAACTCAAGATGACTTAAAGTTAAAACATACAGCTTTAAAAATGCATCATACAAAAGTTTAAAATGAGCTTCTCCTGAGACCCCTGCTATATGAATGGGGTGTCCTTGCTCTCTCTGTCCTTATTGTCACATGAGTGAGCCCACTCCCTGGAGAAGCAAGGGCATGTCTATGGAGCAGGTAAGACAGTGGCAGCTACAGCTCTGGGGATGGGGAGCAAACCAGCCGTGCCAATGTGGTGTCAACCTGGCTGGCCCATGCAAACAACACTAGACTTCCACACCAGGTTCAGCCTGGTGCATGTAACCACCATCGTGGCCAGTAAGGTGCCAGTCCGGGGCCAGTTGTAGAATATAATCCTCCTGACTGGCCCCACACATTCAGCTGGTGAAGACACTGGCCATTACATGGGGATTGAAACTTACAGAATCCCTCCTCCAGCATGGCTAGTGGCCATGCCAACTGAAGGAATTGGAGACATGTTATCCAAAAATGCAACTTGCCCATGTTTTAGTTGAAGGTACATGACTGTATCAAGATCCTTTTTTGTGCAGTGTTTTTACCCTCTCCAAAGCAGTGTTCCACCACAATTGTAAGAACCCTACACAAAACAATCTCTGTACAACCATATGAACTATCATTTCAAACTTCCTGGTGCAGGAGTTCTATATTATAGACCACAAGTTGGTTTTTACTCTACATTAGTAAAACATGGCACAGAAAGAATCCCTTTGAAGCCACACATATATTTTCATTGGGATTATTTTATTTTATTTTATTTGTAGTGCTTTGTTGGAGGTATGCATACCCTTTAAAAAGACTCATGGGGGAACAGAAAGACTATACAATACAGTTGTTTAATGGGTTGGATAGAAAGAAGAGCTGTTTAAATGTTTTATTTTTTAAAAAAAAATTGTATCATCCATTGCTTTCATTGTATTTTATTTCAACTCCTATTCTGAGCAGCCTTAGACCCCAGTTTGAGAGAGAACAGGGATATTACTAGATTTCTGATACTTAGTTGTTTAAGTGTGTGTGTGCATGCGCTTGTTAGGATCACCTGTGCGCGTGTGTGTGTGCATGTACTTTCAAGTAGTTTGTCAACATATGTGAACTATGAATTTCACAGGGCTTTCTTAGGCAAGAAATACACAGAGGATGTTTGTCACTGACTTCCTTTGAAATTTAACCAACAACATGCAATATTCCTTGCCAGTCTCCCATCCAAGTACTAACCAGCACTCATCCTTCTTAACTTTCGAGATCAAATAAGATCTGATGCTTTCAGATTATTTAGCTCATTCCAAGTCTATAGCCACTACAAAATTACTCTCACCTCCTCTCCTGGGGGAAAAAAATCAATCTTAAATGTATTAAAACTGGAAAAGCCAAGAAAAGAGTTTTATGCAAAAAAGGTGATATGCAAAACTTATCAGTCAGCTGCAGATTGTTTTTTTTAACTTTTTAAAAAAAGTGAACTAGTTCACATCTCTCCAAGTTTCAAGTATGTCTACTGTAAAGATTTTATCAGAAGAAATTTCCAGGGGGCCTTACTCCAAATAAGTAGGTACAGTGCAAATCTCCTACAAAATTTAGATTTTTTTCTTATATGGAATACAGATGAACAGTGGATAACACAGATGTTGTGAATCCATACAGAAAATGTAGCCATTTTTGTTAGCCACATGAGAATACTTGGGGATCATAGAATCATAGAATCATAGAGTTGGAAGAGACCACAAGGGCCATCCAGTCCAACCCCCTGCCATGCAGGAACTCCAAGTCAAAGCATCCCTGACACCACTGAGAAACCTGCTTTACCACTGCTGAATTGAAGCTTTATTTGGGCTGTACCCTGGTGTTATCGCATGGCTTTTGTCCTCAATCTGGGTACAGCCCAGCTCCAATGCAGGTCCCTTAACTCACTTTGGTGGCCATTTTTTCAAAGTTCGAAAGCTCCCAGCTTTGAAAAACAGCTGCCAAAGTGAGTTCAGGGACCTGTATTGGATCTGGGCTGTAGCCAGATGGTGGTTTTTGAGGACAAAAGCTGTGTGATAACATCAAAGTGTAGCCTAAATGAAGCTTCAGTTTGGCAGCGGTAAAACACATTTTTCAGCCTTGGGTTAATCCCCTTGATCTGGGGAACTTTAATGTCTGAATTGCTCTCCAGTTTGAATATTAATTCTGAATATCGTGACTTCTCATTTCTAGTTACTGAGATGGGCATGGAATATTTTCATCTCATACTGAAGATGAATTGTCCTCGCCTTCTTTAAAGCAACCTTGACCAGTTCTACACTGTGGGCTTTTCACCACCTGAAGGACCAGTAAAGAAATTTAGCTGTGAATTAAATGTACAACAAAACTGGGAATGTTTGTCTGTTGGAAAGAGGCAGGATGGCATTCATTTCTGTGTTTTATTAAAACCGCAGTACCATCCATAGCACACCTTCTAACCTAACTATACACTTGAATAAACTAGGGGGTGTTGGATAATGTATTGTTGAAGAACCATAGTCACATACTGTTTCCCTGGTTTGAGGGTGTGGTTTTTTTTTTCTTTCTTTTTAGTTTTAGAACTGTTTTAGATTGTTACTGATTTTTTGTTAATCAGATTTGCTATTTCCTTGTATTTTGAGATATAGAAAAACAGTGTGTATTTGTGTGTTGTTGATTGTTTTAATAAAAATACTATCCTCCCCACCATTCTTTATTTATTTAATTATTTTTTATTCATTTATTTCATTTGTATTCTGCCTTTCTCCCAGAAAGGGACTCAAGGTGGCTCACAGATAAAAACATTTTTAAAACTTTACAATAAAATTTTAAAACTATTTGTAAGTTCCCCAATGGAATATGTTGAACACTTTTTTTCACATGTGCAACATCTATATTCAGTTCTAGGTCACAGAAGTAGAACAGCAACTTCAGATGTGCATTTTTAGATGATGTGTTTGCCTCAACTAAAAAGGGTGATAGTACTCATTCAGTTGCACACCACAATGTAGTATAATTAATATGTTATTCCATTTGGAGAATGTATGCTACACAATCCAAATATAAGATCTGGACCATTAATTCACACTTCCTGACCACTGACATATGGAGGCATTGTTGTATGTCTTCTGACTTGTGGAGACCCTAAATCAAACTTATCATGGGTTGGTGGGCCATTTGGAAGATTTGTTCAGAAAGTCTTCTCTATTGTACTCCTCTAAGGAGTACAAAGAGTGTTATTTACCCAAAGTCACCTGGTGGGCCTCCATGGCAGAATGAGGATAGGAATCCTGTTCTCCCTAAATCCTATCCCAACCTCAAACCACTACACCACACTGGCTCCCTCTGTTGAGAAACATTGCCTCCCATCCTGAAAATTATACACAACCATCTTGACAGTAACCATTACACTACATTCTTTATATACAATGCACACTCATTTTGCATTTCTTGAGAAGTTATCTAGAATTGGATCCAGCCTTTAAGCTGAAAGTTGTTTCCCACCTTTGGCATAGATATATTGCAATACATGCAAGGGAGAAATACCAATTGTTTCACAGAATCCCAAGATTCCATAGGATCAAGCTACAACAGTTAAAGTGTTGTCAAAGTGCATTATATCTACAGTGTAGATGCACTCTTAGACTAATGAATGCATGACTTTTTTTTTAAATTTTATTTTTATTGTTTTAAAACCACAAAAACAATACATAAACAATACAAGACAATACAAAAAGAAGAAAGATTGTACAACAAACCTAATACCAATACAAATACACATCTACCCTTTCCCGCACAACACACATAGGCATAGCCCAGATAAGACATAAATCAACTCCATACATATGCCTGTCTACATAGTCCTGCAGATATGCATATGTATGTGCCACGAAAATACAAGGGTCTAAACTCTACTCCGTCTAAAAAACACTGAACATAAAACATTACTTCCTCCCCTATATGAGATACTATTCTGAATTCATTTAGATCTGTCACATCTATCTTTCTATAATTTAGTGTTCTCTTTACATCCTGTCTATTATTCACATCTTATATTTTTACAATTCCTCTTTCAAATTAAGTTACCACACTTGGCCTTGTATTCTCTTTCCCTTCATTGGTAAACATTAATATTTTCCTGTAGATATCCTTTTTCACCCGGCATTTTATTTTGTTTTTTCTCCCATGTCCTTTACACTACCAATATGTAGTATATAACTAATAATTATAGTAGTAACTCTGAAAAAGAGAAAAACTAAGCATATATCTTTGTTCTTTTATACTGTTTCTAGTCTTGATCGCTCCCACCAATTTTGCACAGATTTTAAAATAGATAGATTTTAAATTCTTATATTTATCCTTTATCAAACATTATATTTCCCCATTCTCTCTGTAAATAGTTGTAAAAGGGTGTCCATTCTTGTCTTTCTTTTTCTTCCGTATGCTCTCTCATCCAACTAGTCATTTTCTCCATTTCCGCTGTTTCCAATGCCTTGTTCAACCATTCTTCTGTAGTCGGTGTTTCTTTCGATTTCCAATGCTTAGCATATACAATTCTGGCACATGTTAACAATAAAAAGATCATTTTATCATGTTTCTTACTTGTTTTTTCGTCTGACATTCCCAGTAGGAAATTTTCTGGGGTAAATGATAGATTAATGTTCATGCCCAATGTGATTATATTATGTATTTTTTTCCAATATTTTTTTGCTTTTGGACACGTCCACCATATATGGAAATAAGTGCCTACACTTTGGGCACATTTCCAACATAATGAATGCATGACTGATTTGTAATCAGATTCCTTACATATTCACCATGGTAGGGAATGCATAATCCCTACGTATTCAATAATGTAGGGAATATGTAGATATTACAGAAGTCTCCTAGCTGTGCTTTACGAGGCATCAGCCACTGCAAATCAATCAGGGCACAGCAGATAGGCATTTCCACTCTCTCTCACCAGTAATCTCTCATGTGAAGAAGAACTGGGACAGGAAACCTACTTCTGAGTTGCACAGAAGATCACTGCAGGGGGAGACTGAAAATATCATCCTGCTGACAAGAGAACAGACCTTCATCACTCACAGCAGCTGCTACCCAGTAAAACAGGATCAGAGGGTTAGGGTAGGACTTAATACTTAGTTAATACACTACAGGAAACTACAGGAAAAGTGATTCCACCTAAACTTTAGGAAGAATGTCCTGATACCAAGATCTGATTGACAGTGGAATATGCTGCCTCAGAGTGTGGTGGAGTCTCCTTCTTTGAGGATTTCAAACAGAGACAGGATGGCCTAGGGGGCAGACAGGATTTAAACAAGAGTTAAACAAAAGTTAAACAGGAAATGTCCTGTGATAAACATAAGGCATTTCTTGTTTAACTCTTGTTTTACTCTCATTTGAATCCTGTTTGCCTCCTAGTGTGATAAAGCAGTATGTGTATTCCGACACAGCAGAATGAGGTTGGACTGGGTGGCTCTTGTCAATCGGGTGGATCTTGTGGTCTCTTCCATGATTCTATTATTCTAAGTATTAACTAATTAATTAATACATTGAGTAATTAGCTAATTAACTAAGTAGCTGATCTCAGGCATTACATTTATGAATTACAATTTAGGGAACGCTCCCAAAAGCATGGACAGCACCTGGTGTCCATTCTCACTAAGAGCTGAGAAGCTTCTCTTCCATCTCTTATCATTTCTTTTAATTCTATCCCCTCCTTCATGCCTTTAAACTGCCCTGTTACAGTGTGTCCCTCTGTGACTGAATTCAGTTACTATAATGTCAGGACATTCTATCATCTACGGTTTTCTGGAAAGTTGCCCAACTAACTTTATGCTACAATGGCTATCACACTCAAAAGATCAGAGACCATTGTGTAAAGATGGAACACCATGTCTTCAGATAGTGCGACAACCCTAGAGTTCTGCTACAGTGCTTCTTTCATTGAGAACAAGAAAACACAGGGCTTGGGATAAATATATTACAAGCCCTGCAATCAGAAAGATACGGGGTCTCTTCAAGAACCATCAGAACATTTCAACTTAGTCTTTCCCTTTTGTGATATTGTTTGAGATCTCCAACAACTTTCAGCAATGCACAAGAGAAGCTTTTTCATTCCTGTGTTTTCATGGATGCTCTTGTTTTCTCCAGGTAAGGAATACCTCAGCTTGGGAACCATCATGTTTTTCTAGTAGTCCACCCTCTTATATATTTAACAAGGGAGCTGTACATATGGGCAGGGAAACACCACACCTCTTTGCTGTGTATCGTTCCCACAGCAGCCACACCACACAGGAATGATACGCAGCCAGGAAAAAGCTGCCTAGAGCAGCTTCTTCCCTGAGATGCCATAAGGGCTGCAACACAGCCCTATGATGCAGCTTCCTGCATGTGATATGTGGACACTGTGTGTCGTTGTCATCATCATAGTGGCCCTTGTGTGGATGCGAGGCTGCCATGATGACAGCATCCATACAGACTAGGGTTCCGGAGCATGCAGTTGCTGCATGCTCTGGAATCCTAGAATCGGCACCACCACACCACTTCTGGCCCTTCTGTACTGGTTACCCTTTTCCATCTTTACAGCTCCACCAGCATTTTCCCACTATATTTTTTCCCTTTTATTTGCCTAAGCTAACAATCAACACAAAAACCATGAGGCAACCTAACCACAGATGTTGACCCAATCCTGTTGATGTCATACACATTTGTAAATGCCCAAGCACATATGATTGTAGGGTTTTGGTTTTGTTTTGTTTTGTTTTGGGCTATTGTGCAATCATTTAGTTCATAATTGTGTGAGAAGAGTTTCATAAGTGTAACCACTTCTCATGGGCCTAAGTGAACATGATGCAGCAGCCTAAAAGCCAATGCAATTCTAGGCTGCATCAATAGAGGTACACTGAGCTCTTGTTATCTTCTGGGGTTTGGTTCCAGGAACCTCTGTGGAGTGCTCAAGTCCCATTAAATATAATGGCACAACAAAATGGTGTCCCATATATAAAATGAAAAAAAATAAGGTTTACTATTTGGAATTTATTCTTTTTGGGAATATTTTGAAGCCATGTATACTCAAATCCGTATATAAAACATCCGTGGATAAGGAGGGCCAACTATATAGTGTCTAGACTGAAAGAAGTAATAGTACCTCTCTATTCTTCTTTGACCAGGCCTCACCTGGAATATTGTGTTTAGTTATGGATAACACAATTCAAAAATGATCTTGACAAACTGGAGCATGTCCAAAGGAGGGTGACCAAAATGCTGAAAGATCTGGAAACCATGCCCTATGAAAAGTGACTTAGGATCCTGGGTATGTTTAGCTTAGAGAAGAGAATCTCAAAATATGATATGATAATTCTGGTTAAATATTTGAAAGGATGTCATATTGAAGGTGCAGCAAGTTTGTTTCCTACTGTTCCAGAGACTAGGGCGCAGAACAATAGAGTCAAACTACAGTCAACTTCCTGATTACATTATCTGCCACCATGTTGGCAGATACATAGTCTATTGCATACCATAGTGTCAGTATTGAGCAGAAGAGTGATATAGCTCAACAACTGTGTGATTTACACTATAGTAACAAAAACTAGGCTCTCATCCCTTATCATGAGACAGACCATTGAAGATGCCTTACACTGAGACAGACGTTGGGTCCACCAAACTGACTATTGTTTGCACCAAGGTCGAGAAACAAGCAGTTAGTACATAAGTAGTAAGAGAGCCAGTATGGTGTAGTGGTTGGACTGTTGGTCTAGGTTTACAACAGCATCAAGTTGAAATGCACCATTGTGCAATGTTTGTATTCAGAAGATGGGAGGGCAGACTTAGCTACACTATCAAGATGATTGTGCAGGTAGAGTCAATTTGGTGGATGCATATGGAACTGGCCTTACATTGTGAAGACAGTCTGGACTTGAATCAGAGATCCTCCATTTTAAAGACAGGTTACCATGAGGACACAGTGACACAACTTTATTTGGTCGCTGTAAATGAACTCATAATTAACTATCTTTTGGTCCAATCCCCCAATCCTGCTTGACTGGGAAGAAGTCACTGAGAGCAATGGAGGTATATTCTCCTTTTGATCAAGGTGCAACGTAGTGATGTTTCCACCTTTTCCCTTTGGGATTGTTTGGTGTGTCAATCAGAAACAGGATCTCTGTTACAAATCCTTCTTGCACCAGAGATTGCTGACAGGAGGAGAGCTCGAAATATCAATATGCTGCATTCTGATCGATTGTAGAACTGAGCTCTGTTGCTTGCAGTGGCTACCGCCTGGAACATCAGAATTTCATGATATTGATGATAGTGCCACAACTGTGAATATGAATGGACTGTGAATAGAAATCAGGTATGGATGGATATAGGTTATGCATCTGTCACTGTGCTAGTGAATTCCAGTTCCTGTTTTTTTTTCCAGTGGTACCTTTAATCAGCAAACCAAAATGCACAAAATACATGATGCAAGTTTTCAAACTTCTGACTTCTTCATAGTCAAAGATGTTAAGAATCATAAAGGAGAAACAAAAAAATACACACCTGTGACTAACATCATCATTTCATTTTTTTTTCTCCTGTATGATTATTGACACCTCTGCTTAATGAAGAAGCCAGTGGTGCTTCAAACACTTACATCATGTGCATTTTAGTTGGCTGATTAAAGGTACCACTGTTTTGTGGATTTTGGATGTTATTGTATTTCGCTATATCGTCTAAATGACTATTCCAGAATACGTTTTTGCAGTGTGTTCTTTGTTTGGGGAAAGGCTGAATGTTTAGCCAATCCAAAGATATGGAATCCAATTAATACCCACTGGGGAACCAATTACAAACCAGTATCTTTGATTCAAACTTACTACTCATAGCTACAGAAGATTTAATAAAAATTATTGAGTACTGTGAACAAGGAAAGTGCTGTAAAGAGAATTATAGTCAAACCTCAGTTTCACAAATATGCAGGAAAGACACATCACTATAATTTATTCACCGAGTATCTTCCTTTCTTCAGGTGAGGAGGCATGAACCCAATAGTAGTGGCCCCTGAAATAAGAACTCTGTAAACAAATAGATAGGGTTAATTTATGGCAGGCCTGAAGTGCTATCAATGTGCAGCAACAGCCCACATGGCATTCTTTGTGGTTTTGACTGACTTTGCACCAGCTGACCTCCACTGATTCCTCAACTATCCTCCAAAAAATCTAGAAAAAAATTCAGTGTAAAAATTGCCTCAAATTGATCAATTGCCATTCCTGGATGCATGGCTCAATCTCACCCTTGCCAACTTCACTTCTCCAAGACTCTCTTCCAAAAACCTTGGAAATGAAAACCTAAGTTGATTTCTTGTCACTATTGGGTTGTGTTCTGGGGGGATTGCAGCCTATTAGTGGTGGCTCCGCTCCCTTATTAATTGTTCCATCCCTATTTTATGTTATTGTTATTTGACCTGCTCTGCTCCAGCTTATATTTGAGTTTTCTGCATACAGGTTGTGCTGTAACAAATGCTTATAAGAGTTGCATAAGAAGTGGAGGAAAATGCCTTTTCAGATCAAATAAATTGTGTGGGAATATTAATCTCATAAAGATTGGAAACTGTGATGAGCAACTCATTTGCTGCCAAAGGTGAGAAGCAGAAGACTTAGGGTCCTTTACATTTATTTATTTATTTATTTATTTATGTACTTACTTACTTACTTTATTTATATGCCACCTTTCTCCCAGATGGCTTCCTTAGCAGTTTAAAAACATTTACAAAAAGTTTTAAAACCAGTTTAAAACCACATCAAAACACTATAAAACCAATTTTAAAATCACACAAAAGTTAAAAATAGATAAAATACAATATTAAGAACCTTCCCTACTTAAGCATTAAAAAGTTTAACTGCACTGCAGAAACAATGCAGTTTGACACCACATTGATTGCCATGGCTCCATCCTATGGAATCCTGGGACTTGTAGTTTGCTGTGGCACCAGAGCCCTCTGACAGAGAAGGCCAAATATCTCACAAAACTGCAAATCCCAGAATTCCATAGCACTGAGCCAAACTGCATTATTTCTGCAGTGCAGATGCAACCTTAGTCATGACTATGACACTATTACCACAGTTGTCACTCTTTCCCAACCTATTGTACCAGGTGGAAGCTGAATGGGAAGAAGGAGAACCATTCTGCCAAGCAAGCAAAGCACAAGTAAATGATGCTTCCATCATGATTTAGGGAGTGGATTCAGGCTTGGAGAGGTTACTTAAAATACTTAACTAAGGGCCTGGACAGACCAGCACTTTGTGCCGGCCTTAACCTGAACTAGGGCTGCACAGGAGCTGAGCATTTAGATACTCAGAAACCCTATCATGTGCCCTATCTTGGCATATGCCTGTCCAGACAGCATGTGCTATGATGATGTTAGTCATGCACAGCATCCAAATGGCACCCTTATGGTGCCCCTTCTAGTGTGCAAATAGGAGCTGTGTTTCATGGCTTCTATTTGCACCGGGTTGGGGGCATGGGGCTGCTGCATCCCCAAACTAGCACTTTCAGGGGCGGCACAGAGCCACCCCTGAATGAGTTGTTTGTACAGACCATAAGTAGCTGATACAGAATACTGGCCAACAACAACACCATCACCAGTGACAACAACAGTTAATGACATCGCTCTGTTGTTAGGTTCACAAATGGGGCCCTCAAATTGATCAAGCAGGCAACATTTGTTAAAAGTACCAGAGGCTAGGCTATGGACAACTGCCAAGAGAACGTTTTCAATATCTGCTCCGAGCCTCTGGAATTCATTGCCTGCTGAGCTCCGCCTGATTGCTTCCCTCCCCCAATTCAAAAAGGAGCTGAAAACTTATTTATTTAATCAGGCTTATTCTTGATTGCCATTTGTTATCGCTACCTCTCCCGATAAGCCATTGAACAATCCATTGTATACCGCATTGGGATGATAATGTTTTTATTTGTTGCTTTATTGTAATGTTTTTATTGTACTGTTTGCAATGTTTTAATTCTGTACACCGCCCTGATCGAAGAAAGGGCGGTATACAAATAAAAGATTATTATTATTATTATTATTATTATTATTATCATCATCATCATCATCATCATCATTATATCACCGCCTTCTTATAGGAACAACATTGGAAATTGGATGGATTGTAAAGCGAATAGAGGAGAATGCGAATTTGCCTCAGACTCCTCCTGTACCCTCCCTTTTTCTGTCAAGATTGGCTACTGCTATCCTCCTGATCTCATCTGCTGCAAAAGGTGAGATTTAAAAAATCCTTCATTAAAAAAAAACAATATTGCCATATGCCAACTTGAAAATGCAAAGAAAATCATATGTCAGAAATGAAAAAAAAATATGCATCACTGCCCATCATGAGTGTTGTTATGTTTGCTTTCCCCTATTCTTTTTGTCAGTCATTCTTTTATACAGAAATTCAAGGCACCCTAAAAATGAGTTGTGGAGTGTGAGACAAAGAAAAAAAAAACCAGGGAAACAATGGGTTTACACTATTATCTATCTGCAGACAGGCTGTGTAACTGCCAGGCTGCATAACTGACTTTGCTACACTACTGAATATGACCATGTGTGGTAGGAATGTGCTTCTATCATTATTAGTTGAGGCAGAAAGAATAGTTGACAATATTCCAAATATATTTGGAAAATGAAGAAAAGATTTCTTGGGTGTTATGAAACTTGTCAAGAAAGAACCTTTGGTTGATGAGAATGTTCACAATTTGGAGCTTAATCTGCACAAAATTTATAGAAAGCAGAATTTTCTGCATAGGAAACAGCACTTTTTGTGCAAAAAAAAATCCAATATGCTGAGCAGAAAATCACATTCTATTTTCTGCAAAAAGAAGTTGCTAAAATTATTTGTGGCTTCCTTGGAGAACAAAAATTCTTTAAAAAGAATTACCTCCTTAATTTATAGTTGTTGTTTGTTTTTAATTTATCAATAAGGTCTGAAAGATCATATCTTGTTTTGCCACAGCTCTTCTGAAAAATAGCAGTTCAGATATCTCTCATACTCCTCCAGTGATTGTGGGAATCATGCAGCCCTTCAAATGTAGGCAAATTGCCTATTCCAGTCTTACCTAGCTTAGCCAATGGTGCGGAAAATTGAGATTTGCAGTTCAACAACATCTGGAGGGCTTCATGGTTTCCACCCTTCTCCAACAGTGAACAGAGATAAAATAATTCATTCAGCTTTTCCACAGTTTGCTTATCCTTTTTTAACACTCCTTTAACTCCTTTGCCATCTCATGTTTCAGGCACCTCCTAGCTAGTTTCCTGCTCCTGATGTATTTAAACAAATCGTCATGGGGCTAATCTGTACTGCAGAAATAATGCGTGTTCACACTGCTTAAACTGCCATGGCTCAATGCTACTGAATTCAGGGTTTTGTAGTTTTGTGAGATATTTAGCCTTCTCTGCCCGAGAGCACTGGTGCCACAACAAACTACAAATCCGAGTATTATGTTACATGGAGCCATGGCAGTTAAAGTGATGTCAAACTTGGCTGGCTGTCCAGGGAGGAGACGCATTGAGGACATTCCTTCGGGATATAATCAATGCGTCTCTCAGGGAGGGGTATCTACCTTCCACCCTTAAGGAGGCGGCTGTAAAACCCCTCCTGAAGAAGCCCTCCCTTGATTCCTTGGACAGGAATAACTACAGACCAGTCTCCTTGCTCCCTTTTTTAAGCAAGGTGATCAAGAGAGCAGTCGCCTCCCAACTCCAAGCTGTCTTGGATGAAACCGATTATCTCGATCCATTTCAAACTGGCTTCAGGACAGGACATGGAGTGGAGACTGCCATAGTTGCCCTGACCAATGACTTCCGCTTGAGTATCGACAGGGGTAGTGTGACCCTGCTGGTGCTCATGGATCTCTCAGCGGCCTTTGATACTGTAGATCACTCCATTCTTTTGGACCGGCTGAGGGAGTTGGGGATTGGGGGCACAGCTGTTCAGTGGCTCTGATCCTTTCTCTCCGACAGATCCCAAAGAGTGAGGCTCAGGGACAGTTGCTCCTCTAAGATTGAGCTTAATTTTGGCGTCCCTCAGGGAGCTATCCTGTCCCCGATGCTATTTAACGTCTATACAAAGCTGCTGGGTGAAATCATTCAGAGGCATGGAGCTCAGTGTCTTCAGTACGCTGATGACACTCAGATATACCTCTCCATGTCCAGATGGTCGGCACAGACTTCAGATGGCATCTCTCCTCTTAATGACTGTCTTGCGGCGGTAATGGATTGGATGAGGGAAAACAGATTGAAGTTAAATCCAGACAAAACGGAGGTACTAACAGTTACAGGACCAAAGCCAGGCTTGGGAATACATCTTCCAGTCCTAGATGGAGTCACACTCTCTTTGAAGGACCCTGTTCGCAGCCTGGGGGTGCTCCTTCATCCGACTAGTCAGGCACATGCAACGGTCAGGAGTGCTTGTTACCAGCTTCGGCTGATACGCCAGCTGCGCCCTTTCCTGGAACTGAAGGACCTGGAATCTGTGGTACACACATTGGTAACCTCACGATTGGATTTCACGCGCTGTACATGGGGCTACCCTTGTGCCTAACCTGGAAACTTCAGATGGTCCAAAACACGGCAGCCAGGCTTATCTCTGGAACATCTAGGAGAAAGCACTTTATACCAGTGCTTAAATCTCTCCACTGGCTGCCAATTAGTTTCCGGGCGCAGTGCGAGGTGTTGGTTTTAACCTTTAAAGCCCTAAATGGCTTGGGTCCATCTTATCTGAGGGACTGCCTCTCCCTGTACAATCCCCTCCGCATGCTTCGATCCTCTGGGAGAAACCTACTACAACCTATCAAGACCAGGCTGATGCAGACCTCCCAGAGAATTTTTTCTGTCACCACTCCCAAGCTCTGGAATGGCCTGCCGGACGAGATGCGTCTTATGACATCTTTAGATTGCTTTAAAAAAGCTTTAAAAATGCATCTTTTCTGGCAGGCCTTCCCTGAAACCAGAGCTTCCCTGAAACCAGAGCTTGACCCTCTGCTCATTCCCCCCTCGTCCTGACCCCTAACTTAAGTGTGGCCGCTTAAGGAAGGACCCTCAGATGTTTGTAACCTGTTTTTAACTATCTACTGGTTTTAACTAATTGCTGGTTTAATTTATTTTTTAATGGGAGGAAGGTCAGGTATTGGGTAATAAGATCTGTTTTAAATTGTGCTTTGTTTTTAATTTGTTGTACCCCGCTCCGAGTGTTATACAGAGGAGCGGATTATATTATTATTATTATTATTATTATTATTATTATTATTATTCATTAATTCTGCAGGGTGGCAGCAGCCTGTATTGGCATTCCTTGGTATCTGCCAGTTACATATAATTTGTGTTTGATAACATTGTTTGATGGCACAGTTCCCAGCTGTTTAACAACACTCCCATCTCACACTACATCGGGGCAGTGTTGCTTATGGTAAATGCCAGAGTTGCTTCCCATCTGACTAGTTCCCTGACCAGCTATTTGGTGTCTTTATGTATTTTGGCTTTATTTATCCAGGCACACATTTGTATTGATGATGCAGGTGATGGATGCTGTGAAATGCACGGCAGGGGGTTGGACTGGATGGCCCTTGTGGTCTCTTCCAACTCTAAATTTCTATGATTCTATGATTCTATGAAATGTGAGAAATAGTAGTGTGTCTCATAAGCAGAGTAATTAGTTTTACAAGCAGAATGTGAAAAAGAACTAGTCCCACCCCACATTCTAGCAGAGAAATAATTGAGATTATTAAAAGCATTTATGATAATACTACAATCCCTTATGAATAGACATTCATGTCAAGGGATTACCTTTACCTTTATCTTTTTTACTGTTTCATTTCCTGTACTGAGCAAAGGAGGTCTATTCTGCTGCTGATGGGAGCATGGTGAATGATGTTTCCATTCGTGTGGAGGGGTTCAAGCCTGGAGATACTACTTTCTTAAGGATTCTTCACTAACAATAACTGTAACTACAACTATAACTAAACTATAACTATACTTAAGTATACTTAACTAAATAGCTGATACAGAATATTAGCCACAGTCTTCTTACTTAGAATCTGATAAGGTTGGATTATTTTACTTAAATGGAAATATGTCCTTCCTGGGTTATGTCTTGTAAACTGTTTAAAGTCTTGACCCAAACCCTATTGTTTGCCTTGATTAATGTAAACCCATTGGCTCAGTAGCATTTACCTATGTGTTCACTCATTTGCCAGCAGTTTACTCAAAGGGTCTACTGAAGGTAGTAGTAACCAATAGTATGTATTTGAGGCCATCATTCCATGTTACACATTTTTTATCAGCAAAGAAATGGTATAAAACATGTTGTTAAGAGTTTTTAGATAGACAGATAGATGCTGTGTGTCCCTACTTGGATAGATTGTAATATCTCCCCAGCACAGACATTTGATCTGGTGCAAGCTGGACATGCCAAATTGCTTTTTGTTTTAGGACTGGCAAAAAAAAACAGGGACATAATCTGTTAACACAGAGATTTGAAATATGGAAAGACTGATAATAACCTAAGTAAAATAAGGAGGCAAGAGCATACATATAAATTGTCTGATATGCCAGGATTGTGAGCTTTGAAATGGAAAATGGATTACTGGAAACAATGGTTTATTGGTTTATATTTTATATGCTGTAAGTATTAACCCTAAATATCATATCCTCTTACATTTTAGGATATAATCACTGGTAGCAAATGATATCTATATCTCACTATTCTGCTTCAGAAGTCATTGGATGGAAACTGGATCAGAGACTACGATACAGTATGTAACTTTACTGCAACGGAACTACATTACTGACATGATATCCAGTCTTGCTAGTGAACTGCAATGATGCATGACAGGGCACTTAGCAATGTGAGTTTTGCAGCAGGATGCATGATAAATTAGGGTATATCACTGTCGAAACAACAAGCAGGTTAGAGCCTTGGTGACAGCCAATGGGAGTGAAGCCAATAAAAGATGGGGGCTGCTCCCAGAAGCTAATATAAAAAGGTGGACAGAGAAGTGGTTGGGGGGTTGGTTATGGTTGATGTTTTAATTTGCCCTGAGGAGTGAAGAGCCTTTGAGAATAGGATAGGCTGCTGTGAGGGGCAAGGGTTTTAGATACCTAGGAAAGGGGCAAAGAACGGCAAACAGCCACTCCTTTTGTGCTGGCAAAAAGCTGGCTTTTCTGCCCCATCACAGCAGGACGCTGGCTTTAAGCTGTTCTGGCAGTATGCAGCTTGTAAACGTCGCACCGCCAGAGTACCCGGAAGCTGGCCTACATGTAGGTGGCTGCTCGGCTTGAAGCTGGCTTCTGTGTACCTGGAGGGCAGGTGGTGTCTATACGCCACACCCCAAAACACCCGGAAACCGGCTTTTTATGCCAGTCTGTTTCACCCCTTAGTTTGTAAGGGAACATATATAAAGCTATAATGGAACAATTACAGAAATAAATTAAGGAAACTGACAAACTGCGTATCTAATAAAGCATTTAAACACTGTGTCCATTGTGAACACCATCCACTAAAAGGGATACTGGATTCAGCCTGACTTGTAAATAAATAAACCTATTACTTTGTTTCAACAATCAGCTGTCTGAGGTGACTTCAAAAGTACTTTAAAATGCTATCAACATTGGAGCAATGGGGGAAAAACATGGGGCAAGATAATTAGCTACACTAATTGTCAGGATATACGAGAAAACTATTATAAAATGTTTTTTTGCTGGTATCTAACACCAGACATCGTAAATAAAACTTACGGTAATACATCTAACCATTGTTGGAAATGTAAAAAAGAAAAGGGAACTCTATATCATATATGGTGGAGTTGTGCTATAACAAAAAGATATTGGAGAACAGTTCAAACAGCAGTTAATAAGATCTTACAAATATATTTGAAATTTAAACCTGAACTCTTTATATGGTGGATGACTGTAGTGAAAAATCCAATGATAAAATGCTTTTCCACTTGATTGTAGCAGCAAGAATAATCTTTGTCAAACACTGGAGAAAAGAAACAATTCCTGATGTAAAATAATGGGAACAAAAGATATATGAAATAATAGAAATGGATAGATTATCCAGAAACTTAGATTATGAAAATTCAGACTTTTTTAAAAGACTGGGATAAAATTATAGTTTATTTATTCTCCAAGGGGGGAACACACTTAAGTATATTTATAAAGATAAAAAACCACCAAAAAACTTTAGAAATCAAAATCATTTATTGGGTATAGATAACTAGAAAATATGTTATGTATTAAATATACAGTATATCAAATTTGTACTTTTGCTGCATTAGCTATGTTTTATGAAATTCCGATATAGATTTAGGGCAAGGGAGGAGAGAGAGAGCTTGCTGAGAGAGAGCCAACTCCTCCTCCTGCAGAGACCCAGCACTGCCTTGGTCCTTCCTTCTCTATCACCTGTGGCCTCTCGAACTCTACAAAAGCCATCCTCGGCAAGGGAGGAGATATAGATTTAAGTTGTATTAAAATTGTAATATACGAACTAGGAGGAATACCATTACTACATACTTGAATAAAGAATATAGATCTAATAAAGATAAATAAATAAATAAATAAATAAATAAATGCTGTGAATGTTAAGAACCACTAATTGTTATCATGGAAAACATATATAGCTGTGATGAAATCAATAAAAAACTAAGATTACTTAGTGAGCAATCTATATGTAGAAAACAAGGAAGTTATTGCATATATTGTTTGGATCCTTTGTTATTTGTCTCTATTTGTTTTGATGTTATATTTAAAATAAATTAAAAAATTAAAAATAAATAACGAACATTGTGAAAATTATTTTTGGTTTGTGATACATTAAATGGTTGGATAATGACCATAACCATCACAAATTGGTGACAACATTGGCCCACATTAAAAAGGAGCTAAATATTTTGAGAGATTTTGGCAGTACCACACTGTCAACACATTGTGTCTTGGGACTGTTGCACAATGGTCATGGCACCAGTTTTGCTAGTGCAATGAACCCAATGGTATACGAACTACATCTCGTAGCTACATCTCTGCTCCCCTCCTGAGAATGCAAGCATTATGCAATGGCACAGTTCAAGCCCTGTTCTCCAGAGTTGTTGTCCAGCACTCAAACCACTGTGCCATGCTGGGTCTAAATAAGACTTATAGTTTTGATGTGTCCTTTCTTAATTAATACAATGTGATGCTGCAAATAATCATGTCTTCAGACACCATCCAGGGCTCTTACAGATTTTTTTTTAAAAAAAAATGAAAATATTGAGACATCTAATTTATATCTGTTGCATCTATACAAACCAAATACGCAGGATCAGCTCTATGACGAACACCTATTAGAATCTAAAATGACTGTCCAACATCATCATTATCATGTACTTACTGTGAAAGATAATGTGTTAAACTCTGGACAGATCTATAAGATTAGGAACTTCCCAATATCCACTCAGCATACATAAGATTGATAAAGAAAACCACATTCCAATAAAATCACAGAGATCACCAAGTCAGTCCATAATTTACAGCCCAAATTTCCAAGCTAACTGAAGAGGAAGAGGCAATAAATTTCTCAGGGGTTTGTGTCATGCTGCTATTGGCCAAACCATGTCATGAACAGCTAAGGAATGCATCCAGATATTTATTTTTGTTGACATAGTGCTGTAAATTGAGAAACTAGTTTGTTCAGATTGTCTAAATGAAAGAGTCATTTTTTAATGTTTTATTACATCAAAATTTCTATACTAAATATACTAAATATAACAGAAATACATTTTAAAAAATATATACAAAACATGGATAAACATAAAAATATAAAACACACTACTAAACCTGCAAAAGTGCAGACAAGGCCTTGGACTATGGAGTTTCTCGCACAGATAAAAACGTGGGTTACCTTTCCCGGTTCAAATCTTCTTCAGGGATGCAGCTGGATGTTATCACGCTCATTTTGCCACAGATACCTCCTCCCACCTAAACTCCCCCTAAACCCTGGCTAGAAGCCATGCTCAACCAGCCAATTTGCAAAACCAGAAAGCTCCCAATTTAGGCTGGGATTTTCGCAGATTTTAGATGGGAGGTGACATCAGCAGCAAAATGCAAGGAATAATACCTAGCTGCATCCTGGAAGAGGATTCAAACCAGGAAAGGTATGCCAGATCTTTAGCTGCACAAAAAACTCCTGTGTCACCAACTGGGATATTTTTCCCCACAGCTCTAATTATGGCACACCGTTAAAACTGACCTCTTGCAATAGTTCAACTTTTATTCTTCCTTTAAAGCTGGCAGCCTTACTACTCATATTTAACCATGCAGTGGCACAAACACAAAAGACTACAGCCCCTTGAGAGTTCAGTTCAGTTCACTTCACTTCACTTCAGCTGCATCACCAATATCTATACTTTAAGAAGTGTGACTTTGAATCATGGGCACCTGGTGATTTCCATGTCAGTGGAACAGTGGACCCAACACTTTAAGAGAACAATCCAAGGAGATGAACCTAATTAGGTGATAGGGTCTTTCACTATGGATATCTCCTTTAAAGTGCCAACTAAAACCCAGAGCAGATTTACCACTTTGTTGACATGGAAACCACCAGCTTCCATTGTTTTAACTGCATAACCATCTACACCATGCTTTCAGTTAGCCTCTCAGCATGCACGTGAAGTAGGCTAGCCTATGATCATACACTGGTTGATCTCCTGAGATCTATCTAGGAGACACATATGTAGTAGATAAAATAACTAAGATGGGATTTAAAACATGACTCCACCATAGCTAGATGTCTCTGGGTAATGCATTGCTTTTCAGCCTCAGTTGCTTATTTGAAAAAAAAGGGGGGGAGCAGGCTTGACATATATATATCTAGATGGGGGTAGGCAGTTGAACACCCATAAATTGTGAGTGTTAAAATATACAGGCATGCCTCTGTTGTGCTAAATCAATATTAGCTCATAAAATCTCTGACAAAGGTATCCCAAGCATTTCATCTGTTGCACAATGGGCACATTCATGATTGCCAACCCGCCCATAAATACAGGGAAAAGGAAGATCTGCTCCATCTTTGTTGGGCAGAGCTTATAGAACAATACAGCCTTGAAACCATGAAGGCTTTTTCCTTCTTCTCCATGCTTTCCTTCTTTCTCTTCTTCATTTCCCCAGGTGAGTTGCAGTTCAGAGGATGACAAATGAAGATAGTGTTTCTCTGTGGAGAACATACAGTCCCTTTGTTGTTCAAACATCCCCGCAGTGGGCAATGGGGGCTGAGATCTCATTTGATGTCAACAGAGTATAAATTTCTGGAGATGTATTTATGCTGAGGTAGGAGAAGGCTATAGCTGCTAGATGGACAAGGGCACATAGGACCTCTCCCAGAACTCCCAAAGGTGGATCAGTTGTTGTTTGGATTGGGGGAGTGCAACCTGACCTGGGCACTATATGGCTGTCATTGTGCAACCTGGGGGAAAACAACTGCACAGGGAGCATATGAATACCTTCTTGTTCAACATCAGAAAAAGTCCTTAGATTAATGTATCTCTTCCATGCACACACTTATTGTGAGTCTGTAAAGTCACTAGGAGGGTTGCAGTCAGTATTTTCAGAATAGCCTTTTTGGGGAATATATAGAAGAAGAAGGATCCTTTGAGAACACAGTTTTGCCTAGGCCAAATTAACATGAATATAAAGGAAACAATTTCAGATTAGATTAGCAGTCTCAAAGGGACTGAAGGGAGGTAGGGTAGTTTTAAACCATGGCTTTGTCCTATGGAATCCTGCCAACAGTTGCCAACCTGGATGGCTTTAAACAGTAACTTAATTTATGCATGGATGTTAGGGCCATGAATGGATATTATTCATTAGAGAATTAGAGCTATATCCCTTCATATGCCAGTTATGGGGAGCAAATGGTGCAGGATGCAGCTGTATTCATGTCCAGCTGGTAGGATTACCCCAGGCAACAGTTTGGTTCTTACCATGTGAACAGAATATTAGATTACATAGGATTTTGGTCTGATCCATAATGGTTCTGCTTATGTTTTTATGGTGCAATCATCTCTTTGGAAGTCTGTTTAGCTTCTTGGCTTCAAACAAAACCCATGGAAATGACATGATGTAACTCCTCTGGGGGGAGACAGATTGAAAAGATGATCAGATTAGGAAGTGTGGGCAGCCAAGGTGGTAGCAGATCAGAGGTGCAATTTTGTAACAGAGGGTGCATTTTTGCTGTAGAAATAATGCAGTTTGATACTACTTTAACTATCATGGCTCCATCCTACAGAATCCTGGGGTTTGTAGCTTTGAAAGGCTGCAGTACTCTTTGGCAGAGAAGGCTAAAGACCTGGAAACACTACAAATCCCAGAATCCCATAGGATGAAGCTGCGGCACTAATGTGATGTCAAACTGCATTATTTCTACAGTGTAAATGCACCCAGAAAGACAAAATACAGTGGGCCCTAAGTTTCCCACAATGGACACCAAACTCTGTGAATGTTCAAGTCCTATTATATATAATGGTTTAGTAAAATGGTGCCCCTATATAAAATGATAAAATCAAGGTTTGCTTTTTAAAATATTTTCAAGCCTTTAATGGTTGAATTAACAAATACAGAATCTGTGTATACAGAGGGCAGACTAAAGCCTTCAGCACTGTGAGTAGAAAAAGTCTGTGGCAGATCCTGGAATGACTAGGATGACCCCCCAGATTCCTCAAAATGATTATCTTGTTACATGAGGACCAGCAAAGACAAGTCAGATATGGCGATGCTCTCTCAGAGCCCTTTAAAATGGTGTCCCTTATATAAAATGACAAAATCAAGGTTTGCTTTTTAGAATATTTTCAAGCCTTTAATGGTTGAATTAACAAATACAGAATCTGTGTATACAGAGGGCAGATTATATATAGGGAGAATACTTAGCTTCTATATACCACCATGTTAAGCTCCTAAAGAAAACCAAAAGAAATTAAACAATGCCCCTAGGATGAGGCAGAAACATGGAAATTTTTGAAGGGGGAACCTTTGTATATTGGAGGGCAGATTCAGGCATAGTATTAAACACAAAAATTTTAAGAGCATACATTTGTCCTGTGGCTAGTTTTTTATTAACTATATCTATGTATTATTTTTGATCATTCAACCTGTAGGAATATCCAAACCAGTCTTGGGCAAGCCAACATCTTAACATATTTTCCTCTGCTTCATAGGGCTATTGTATATTCACTATGCTTTTTAAAATATATTTTAAAATTTAAAGTAGTTTGCCTTGAATTCTGTTGGTTCAGCCCAACTGGAGTGGATCCATTGAATGAATCACTGAGTGCTAAATCAACATGAAAGTAAACCCCATTGATTCATTGGTTCTCCATTTGCCAAGGCTAACAGTAAAGCTCTATATTTTATTTCCCAGTGGCACTTATAAGAAAAGCCATGAGTACATGATCAACTGACAGCTTTTTAAATTCCAGAACTGTTGTTATAAGAGAATTAGGATGTGTCAGTTTATTGGATATTACATGCTCAGCTCTGTTCCAAATTTATTTTTTGCATGTGTGTTTGTATACAGGATTTTCCTCAGTACAGACTCCCTGGGCCTGTGCAAGACAAAACGCAATATGTGTAGGCATGAAAAAATGTCCATCACCTTTAAGGAACATTGGAAAATGCAATCAAGAATTCCTTTGCTGCAAAGCATGAAAAGAAAAGAAATGAATTGCAAATGCAAATTTCACCATACAGAAATAATTAGTGAGTTGAAGAGAGTATGAATGAAGCTTTGTAACCTTTCATGTGCATTTCTTTTTGGTAATTTGGGTTCATTGGCCCTTTCAGGCCAAACAGGTTTATGGGCTTTTGAAAACCACAAAAACCTCTTTCACCACAGATGATGGTGTGAGGCTCATACCCATCAATACCTCCATCTAGATGAAAATGTTCTTCTGTCTGATCAAAATATCCAGAAAGTCATAACTTTGGTTAAAAGAGCTTGTATCATTCTCTCACCCTTGGTTCTCCAGATGATTTGGATTTCAGCTCTCATAATGCCTGACTGTTGGCCAAGTTACCTGGGGCTTCTGGGAGCTGAAGTCCAAAACAAATGGAGGACCAAAGGTTGGGAACCACTGGATACAATTGTAATGTAAGCCCCTACTTTGTAACTACCAAAGTTTAAATGTGACTGGACCAATCTAGGAAATGACTGTAGAGAAGTAAATACCTATACTTTCATAGAATGTGAGAAGTTAAGAATTTTGGGTTTGGCAAGGAAGTGGACTCCAGAGACTGACTTCTTCAGTAAGAACTGGAAATTGGGAAGTAATCAAATGCCTCACGCATTGACCTTATAAGAAGAGGGACTGTCTCTGTGTTTTATGAATTAGGAGTAGTGCATTATGTCTGTAGAAAGGAGAGAGCCTTGTCTGTAAAAGAAACCTGATGCTGCAATGCTTTCCAGAGGGAGGTACATTTAAAACTTTCCATTTGCCCAAACATTTTTAATGCATTGTGTTTTCAGCTAGTTGAATAGTTTCTTTCTTCTAAGGGTTAAATTAAACAGTAATAAACCAATTGTTTCTCCTCCTACAATGGGATTTATTCAGAGATATGTGCCTCAGCTTTAGACTTGCAAATTAAGTTGGTCTTCATTTTCCAGTGACTAATCACAAAACAAATCATGTTGAATGCAAGACAAGTAAGTGAAGAAAACTACATATTATAACATGATTTCTATCCTACAAGATCCTAGGGTTTGTAGTCTGGTGAAGTATTCAGCCTGGTCTGTCACAGAGGTCAAGGGCCTTGCCAAATTACAAATCCTAGGATTCTGTAGGATGCAATCATGGCAGTTAAAGTGGTGTTGAACTGCGTTAATTCTGCAGAGTGGCTACATCCTAGTGCTCCCCAGATGGTTTTGATTTCAGCTTCCAACAACCTTAGTTAGCATGGAAAAGGATCTGGAATGGTGGCTTTTGCAGTCCTAAATATCTAAAGGACACCAGACTGAGAGAAGCTGCCTAGTTTGATGCAACATCAGCAATGGCAGTCAGAGAGGACACATACTTAAATATGCTGGCAACAGGTGCATAGAGAAAAGAAGACGCATTGGAGCATCAAGTTGCATGATTGCATCATCAAGATGGCACCCCAGGAACCAAGTACAGGATGCCTGGATTGTTTAACTTGTGTTTAAAGATATTAACTTGAATATTAAAACATTAATAAAACCTTTCACTTTCAGAGTACAATTGAAGGGAACATATCCTCATTTACTACATTACGTTTCTCCTTGAAGAATCATCTCCTGATCTGAAGCCTATTCTGCATTTGGAAGCTTTTCATTTTTGAAGCACATGAAGAACAAACATTCTGTGGTTTATGTGTGCTATAACTCAATTCTTAATAAAGATCTGCAATGATATTACAGATCAACCATATGTCCATCTGAGCTGGAAAGAAGTGACCAAAAGTGGTGGTACTGTTCTACATATGGTTTTAGACTGGTCTTACGCACTGCCAAATGGCAGAATCTAAAGTGTGTCTTGAGTACACCTATATGTCTCACATCTCTGGCCATGACTACAACAGGTTTGTCTGTCATGCAACAGGACTTTAAAAAAAAACTTGCATTGAAGAGATATGAGGTGCACTCTAGAAATAATGCAGCTTGACATCACTTTAAGTGCTATAGCTCTGTCCTATGGAATCCTGGTATCTGCAGTTTTAAAGGATCTTTAGCCTGCTCTGCAAAAGAGTGCTGCTGCCTCAAAAAACTACAAATCCCAGGATTCTGTAGGATGGATTCAAGTCAGTTAAAGTGGTGTCAGACTGCATTATTTCTACAGTATACATGCACTCGTGGGTTATATTCTGACCCCACTTAAATTCCAGTGTTCTGGAATTAATTAGGATTATGGTTACAGGTTGCAATAGGGTTTAAGACACACTTCTTAGATTTCTTTAATCCACTGAGAATTCCAGTGTCCCCTACCCCCATCCCCAAATGGGGTCAACCTCTTGGAAACCAAAGGATGCAATGCCTGCTTCTTGGCATTGCAATTCAATAAGATCAAGGGACATTTTGTCCTTGGTGCCTGGCATTACGCCAAACAAAGAATCCTAGTGGCCAAAAATAAAATAAAATTGTTGCAACAATTTTCATTGCAGCCAATATTTATGTCTGTTGAAGAAAAAAAATAGCAAGTGGCTGTTAGAGACACTGGCTGGCAATCTGTTCACCAGTTATAATATTTTAAGCTGAATTTGCAATATTGTAGCTTTTATTAATTCACATTTACAATCATGAGTAAATGTGTGTGAGCTGCACTTAGAAATTATATCCACAGTATGTTCCCAGTTGGCAGTTCTTTGGGACAAACAAGGGCCAGCACCTGCTTGTTCTGAATACACCTTGTGACTGGGAGAGATCTGTGGATACCTTTTTCCAGTGCTTTAATCTCCAGCAACTTGGAAATGCCTGAGTCAGGTTGCTTCCCAGCTGTGAAGGTAGATGTAGGGAGCATTGTCTCTTGTAATTACAATGGTGGTGCTTCATCACTGTAGTTGCAATGACAATGCAGTGTCTAGCTCATTATTTGCAATGCTTCAGGTGCCAAAGGCTAGGATCCTCTGAGCATCTTATGCACATCCCTAAAGAAGCAGTAGGATATTCTTGTTTAACCCAGACCACCCACATTCAGTTCAAGGTTGTGGAAACAGAGTTGGGTGTGTGCCTGTATGCATATTGAACATAGCAGCACAAGTCCATTATTCATGGATGTGCATGCACATGGCACATAGATGCACACTGTGCAGGCAGAGGCACATTTTGTTGTGCATTCAGTTCTACAGTTCAATAATGCAGCAACATTGTGCAACTTCCATGTAATTCTGTGAAGTTACAGTCCATCTCCTCAATGAAAAATCTCAACTGATTTCATAGAATGCCTACTTCAAAAGCCTATATCTTTGCAAGAAGTTTTTTAACATGGTGCATTAAAGAGCATTTTTTAAAATAGACTGAAGACTTAAATCCATCATCTTTCCATTATCAAATACGAACAGGCACAAAGTGGCATTACAACTTGCATTTATTTTAGTCAAAGGGCAACCACACATCCCGACGACTAAAAATCTTAAAGGTGTGGTGCACCTGAATAACACTGCAGCAGGATCCAGATAAATATTGAGGATACAGCTGAGATGTAGACATGCTGCTGTTGTTCACTTCCTGCACAAACAAGAACAGTCATATATTATTATGTTTTCCTCAGAGACATAGTATAGAATCATAGAATGATAGAGTTGGAAGAGAACCCCCACCATAAAGAAAGACACCAGTAAAGCACTCCTGAAAGATGGTCATTCAGTCTCTGTTAAAAAAAAAAAACCAACTCTAAAGAAGTAGACTCCACCACACTCCAGGGGAATGTATACCACTGTTGGACAGCTCCTGCCATGAGGAATATCTTCCTAATGTTTAGGTGGGCTCTTTTTCCTGTAGCCTGAATTCATTGCTCCATGCCATAGTCTCTGGAGCAGCAGAAAACAAGCTTGCTCCATCCTCAATATGACACCCCTTCAATATTTAAGCATGGCTACTATGTCAACCTTCTCTTCTCCAAGCTAAACATACCCAGTTCTCTAAGCAGCTCCTCATAGGACATAGTTTCCTTTCACCATTTTGGTCACTCTCTTATGGACACTCTCCAGCTTGTCAACATCCCACTTGAATTTGGGTGCCCAGAACTGAACACAGTATTCCAGGTGAGGTACTACGATTCATAACAATAATTCTGCTTTTCTTATCTAAACAGTCTAAAGACTATAACTAGACACAGCTGGTAGCTTCCATGTAAGCAGGCTGGTTAATCTGCTTTGGATTTTAGCCTGAATTTTAAAGGGGCTAACCAAAGTGTTGAACCTATTGGGAGGACAGATAGCTTCCTTCAAAATCCTGGATGAATGTACTACACCAGGATGGAAGCTCCTTGCTGACCCTGAATCTAACCCCTAAATCCAACTACACATCTATACCACTGCCTGGTTGAAAAAGAACCTCAATCAGGATATCAGCCATCACATTTTGAAGGACATGTATGGGGAAAGAGCTAGATTTCTAGGCCAACTTTCCCAGCAGCTGATAAGAAATGGCTGGAACCTTCTTGGAGTCTATTCATAAGTTTCCCTAAAGAAACAGCTGCATGTTTTTGCACAGTGTGAAATAATGTGAAAAGAATATTTAAAAACTGTTTGCAAAATGTAAGACAAAAACCATGTTTTCAAGTGCTGAAAACCCCTGACAAGAAGAATCCTAGACTAACAAGAATCTTCACAGTCCAGGGTTTATTTTGCACAAAATCTACACATGGTTGTTTGGCACAGAAAACATTTTCTGCTCAGAAATACAGTTGGCCCTCAGTTTTCACAGGGAATCCATTACAGATCACCCCCTCCACGAAAACAGAGTCTCATTGATATTCAAGCCCCATAGGCTTGAAAGAGGTGGGCACCTGTGAGCGCACACAGAGCACATGCTGCAGTGGCACAACCCATTGAAAATAACAGAGGTCACCCTTCTGTGAATATTCATGACAGCAGACCTCAAGTCTGTGAGAACGGAGGGGCGACTGTACTATTTTGTGAGAGGGAAATGCTGTCTTCTGAAAAGATAAAGCTATGGATGTGCATAGTCATGTGTTACACACAGATATGCAGGAACATGCATTATACGTTTGTATTGTTCAAAATTTTAAATTAGTTGTCAGCTGCCTTGAGTCCATTTATCAGAAGAAAGGCACTTTCTGCTAGTAAGTAAGCCTTAGAAATGGCACATCAACCTTTCAGAATGGGGGAAAACTACAAAAGTTTGGATACTAACAACTGATGGCATTGTGGGTACAGAAGGATGGATTGGCATCCCTTGAGGGCTAAATTTAATCTCATTGCCTGAGATTACCCTACTTTATTACACTTATAACAATAACTAGTATGAATTGATGACTCTCTGAGGCTGTTTGTTTGCAAGTTTTCTTCCTTCAGAAACAGTTTCCCAGACTCACACATGTGCCATGGGAACCCAATATATTGTAGACAATGGTTTATCACACTAGAGGGCAAACAGGATTTAAACAGGAATTAAACAGGAATTAAACAGGAAATGCCTTAAGTTTAACATAGGGCATTTAACATGCCTTATGTTTAACATAGGGCATTTCCTGTTTAATTCCTGTTTAATTCCTGTTTAAATCCTGTTTGCCCTCTAGTGTGATAAACCAATGCTGTACATTTCATCACAAGGGACCAATTCTAATCTTTTCATCACAAGTCTTTTTCATCACAAGGGACAAATTCTAATTAGGTAAGAGTCTTGGGGGTCTTGGGAACACACCAAGGTCAAAACAGTAGGACCAATATATCTTATATCTGATCATTAATTTTATTCAGGGATAAGAGCAAAATAAAAGTTTATGCTAGATATAGAACCCACAGGTTGCATCTGGCCTGAGATCTGGAGTTTCTTCATCGCTGCTGTTGAGTGCACATTTATTTTATGTGGGATACCAATCAATCCTGTTGGATTTAATATCTACCATATGGGGATACATCAGAGAATGCCCTTGGAAACACATTCATTCTCTACCTTTCTTTGCCTGAGATTTTGTTTCTCACCTGCAGCAAGCAACCTTTTTGGAACAGTTTCCAATGCGCTTATAATTTCCTGGGCATCTGCGCTTGACACATTTTCCCTTGGCAGCCCGGCACTGCTTACTGTTACCTATTTTAGAAAACCCTGTGGAGACAGAAAAAAAAGATGGAGCAGAACTGGGAAGATTAGTGTAAGACTTTAGCATAATTACAGTAGGATTTCCTATTCCTTTTAAGCAGGACTAAAAATCTGTGGCCTCCAAGATATCATTATACTCCTATTCCCATCAACCTCAGCCAGCCTAGCCAACAGTGTGGCTTGGTAGCAGTTGTAATTCTTTCACAAGAAATTGGGATCTAAAACTCTTGGGGGTGGGAATTATCCTAACATGAGAATGTAGAATAATTCAACTTCATGAAAACTGATGAAGTATAAAAACAGCCAAACCTATTACTAAGATTAATACACAAGATATAGAACAACATTTATCTACCCAAGGTTTAATATCTATAATATAAATGTAAATTTGACTGTCATAGAATCTGAATCTGAAATATAGATACGTAGAAGTGAATTTTGTTTTAGGATATTCTCATGAACTTTGTTTAATGTCTTCTAATGTGTGTGTATTTCTGTGTGCCACAGGTGGCTACATTATTTGTCTTCTTTTCATGACTTTTGTCAAGACATGTGTGGTTTGGTCACATTTCTAGGGTATTAATGTTTTTATAAGCAGTTTCACACTTTTTCTGCTGTATTCATTTTCTAGAATATTAGATTAATCTATGCTTTTAGATATTTTTCTAGATGTATTGGAATCCAGTTCTTTGGAAAGATAAATAGTCATTGGCTGAATTTGCCACAGGCTTGCTGCTCAGGAGTTGTATTTTTACAATAGCCGGAGTGATAGTTTCCCTATCAAATGGTTCAGAATATGGCAGCCAGACTTATTACTGGTACATCCAGGAGAGAACATATGACACCTGTACTTAAGTCTCTCCACTGGCTGCTGATTAGTGTTCGGGCACAGCACACGGTGTTGGTTTTAACCTATAAAACCCTACAGGGCTTGGATCCATCCTATCTTAGGGACCGCCTCTTCCCGTATGAACCCCCCTGCACACTGTGTTCCTCTGGGAGGAACCTGCTACAACCTATTAAAGCCAGGTTGGTGCAGACCTCCCAGAAGGCCTTTTCAGTGGTTGCCCCTAAGCTATGGAATGACCTGCCGGATGAGATGCGTCTTATTTCATCCATTGATGGCTTCAAAAAAGCCCTAAAGATGCATATCTTCTGGCAGGCCTTCGCGGAAAATCCTTGATACTTCTCGGCTCCAAACTCTGGTCATAGAGTGATCCAGCCTCTGCCCACCCACACAACTCAGTTTGACACTGTTGATATTGTTGATTTTATGCTATGTTTTAACTTGTTGTTTGATTTAATCCTTTTTTGGGGGGGAGGCGGGGGGATCGGATATTTTAACTGCTATTGTTTTAAGTCTCTTTTGTACCCCGCCCCTATTGCTCGTTCAGAGGGGCGGGCTAGAAATAAAATTTATTATTATTATTATTATTATTATTATTTCTGCTTTAATATTTTTAAATGTAGTAAAATGTTCATGAGTATAAACCAGTATAGTGTGGTGGTTTGAGATTTGGACTAGGAAACCAGGAGACAAGGTTGCAGATCTCCACTCAGCCACAGAAACTACTAGGTGACTCTAGGCAAGTCGTGTTCACTTAGACCAGTGACTGCCGAACTTTTGTCCTCCAGGTGTTTTGAACTTCAACCCCCAGAAGCCCCATTCAGTTTGACCAACAGACAGGAATTCTGGGAGCTGAGGTCCAAAACATCTGGAGGATCAAAGTTTAGGAGCCACTGACTTAAACTTAAGGGAAGGCCATGTCAATTCTTCTCTGAACAAATCTTTCCAAGAAAATCCTAGGATTAGGTTTCCATGCATAAAAGTCAGTTTGAAGACATATTACAGCAACAGTCCTCAACTAGGGGTTTTTATTGCTTTTCATTACTTTTCTTCAAATGCTACCTTGCCTTTCTTGTTTTGTACTTGGTGAAAGACTTTATAACTTTTCTCCCCAAATAGAAATTCATCTGCATTTTAGCATGTACATTTTCTAATCTACATTTTGTAATCTACCTCTACATAACTTGCACCTTTCTAACCTAAATTTTCCTCCTGAACAACTGCATTCCCTGATCTATATCTGTGATCTGCATCTGTGCAAATGCATTTTATCAAGTTTGTGTGTGTTTTTCAAAGATATTCATTTCTTTAGCTGTGCATATTCATTTGCACAGAATTTGAAAATGGGAAAGGGAGAGGGAGAGGAAGAGAATCTGGGGATCAACATTTCCTTCAAGTCATGGAAAACCAAAATATGTTTGTGAGCTTGGAGTATATCTACGCCACACATTTATAATTGTTTGAATCTGAATTGCCATTACTCCACTCTATTGAATCCTGGAAGTTGTAGGCTGGTGGTGATGTGGCAGGAATTTTCTATTAGAGAACTGCAGTTCAAAAGAGTGGGCTAGAGACCATTCTAAATGAGATTTCTAAGTTTTTCCCCAAATGACAAATCCTGGAATTCCATAAGACATATGAGTGACCCTAACTGGTATGACTATGTATTGTAGAGAACATTCCTTGCAACTTCATGACTCTAAATTTTTAAAGGACCAACTTTGTAATGACCTTGTATGCTTTCTGTGCATACACACAGACTCTCACAGACATCCACTCATGCCCAGGAAAGCTCAGCTGTTATAGTAGCTGAAGTTCTATATATATTCTCCAAAAAAGGATCAGAAATGGAATTTCAAGATAACAATGAGAAAAATATTTTCTCCTCTTGAGCCTTCTGATTAAAGATAGTCTGATACAATAATCTAGCAAGTGAGGTTTCCCCATCATTTCTTTTTTAAAAAGAAAAATCCAATAAAAGTTTGAACAAGTTCCAACTCTAAGATTCTGTGAGTCCATGACTAAATTTCTACAAATCAGACTCACATGCCCAGAACCCATTGGTTCCCAGATTCTGACTACCAGTCCTAGCTCTATAATGTGTTAACATACTCATTCATCCCATCCTTTTCTTTCCTATACATTTGGCAAAATTTCACTGTATACAGTACAAGGTCAACAAATAACACATTACCTGGAACAACCAGCATCATCAAGCACAGCAGCCCAAAGACAAGGTATGTGAGTCTCATGGCTGAAGATTCAACTGGAACTTGCGACCACTAGAGAAGACAACACACTGCGACTGAAGAGGGGTTGTAACACACAAGTATTTAAAGGTTTCTGGGGGCAATGAAATGTTGGGATATTGCGAAAGTGTAAAAACCACCAACTAGTTTTTGCAAGATTTGTTTTTCAGGTTCATAATTAGGAACAGGTTGAAGGTTACATAATTACTCAAATCCTTCCGGCAATTTTTGAAAGACCCTTTCTTTGTAATATTTAAGTGAGAAAAACAACAATGCATCCAAAAAAGCTTTAGATCAGTGGTGGAGTACATGCCTTGCATGTTAATAGCCCAAATTCAGCCCTAAGCATCTCCACCATGTAGCCGTGGAAATGGTCTTTGCCTAAAGATGGTCTTTGTGGAGAAATACTACAAGTTAATAAAGGCAAACATCTTTATATAATCCAGTGGCCTGAAAGCAAATTGTGTTTCTAGATCTAGATTTGTAGAACATTTTGTTGGTCTGGAAGTGATTTTTTTTCTAGATTCAAAAGAATTGCCACAGCAGTCAGGCATCTTCCAGAGAACTATCATACCCCCTGGTGCCATGCCACCATATTATCAGTAGGGCTTTGTTTTGGATTCAATCAAACCCCCAAAACAAATCAGAATGATTTCAGCAAATTTTGATGTTAGAAGCAAATTGTGAATCATCAGAAGAGGACAAAAAAAATCTCACATTGAACACTCCAGAAGACAGATTAGGAATTTGGAGGAACCCAGAGAGATGGAAAATATGATTAGCAAATACATTAATTTCCAAGCTCTTTATATATAGAAGACATCAGGTAAGGGAGGACACCTCCAAAGAACCCCCAAAACTCCAAACCTCCAAAGAAGGAGACTCCACCACATTCTAAGGGAGCACATTGTTCAAATGCAATATGGTATTGTGATCTGTGGGATAAACCACGATAACTTGTATGGCCTATAGGTTTATCAGAACAAATTTTTGAGGTACTTTTTGGCAGTACCTCTGGGAATTCCAGCTGTGTTCCTGCGAACAAAGAGTTATGGTATCTGTAGAAGCTAGGGCTGAGATGGAAGTCCTTTTGCATTATATGAGAGTTTTGGACATGTTAGAGGACTGCCTCTCTACAATTTCTTTTGGTGAATAATGGAAAAAAGGTGTCTGGACTAAGCTAACTCAAGACTTATTAGCCTCTAAAAACCTTTCAACTGACATTTTTATCTTTCCTGGAGTTAAAAGCAATCTGAGAGTCTGGATCTATAAGCTGGACAATGACCAGGACTTAGTTTCAATCAAATCTTCAGATTTTTCTCATCGGTATTACCTATTGAAATCAAACCACATAAAACCTCAATAAGTGCAAAAACTTACCTTTGTCTCTCTGAGAACTGCTTTTACAGAACTACGTTTCCAAATTATACCAACCTCTGTCTTGGATGACAGACATGGAAACATTCCAAGAAATGTAAAACTATGCATTTATAGCACGGGAAGGGTACAGGTTGTGTCATACTATTTACTCTGTCACCAGATTTACTACTAAGTGTATTCATGCTAGTTATTTGAAAGATATTGCTATAGGTTGTACAGGGATTTACTGATCTGATTTTTGCTATGGTTGCATGTACACATGTATATATGTATTCTCTTACTTGATTGTATCAAGTTTGGGATTTATAACAGCTTTTAGTCAAATGTAATAAAGGATTGACTGTGAAGTGCTGTAGGTCCAGCCTATGGAACCCTAGGATTTGTGGTTTTAGAAAGTCTTTAGCCTTCTCTGCTAAAGAGTGCTGGTGCCTCACCAAACTACAAATCTCAGGATTCTACAGTGGTGTCCCAGCCCATGGGATGCAAGCTACCGCCCTCCTCTGGGCCACATTCTGACCCTCCACTTGGCTTCCCCTTTACCTCTGGAGCCTCTGGTAGAGCACAAGGCATGCCAGGAAGTGTAATTCTTTGTCCTCCTTCCCCCCCCCCTCCGCCAGCTGCAGTTATCTCATGGAAGGGAAGCTTTCCCAGGACTGTGCCATCCGCCCCAGGATGCCTCCTTTTAACTTTGTATTAAGAAGCCATGCCCTCCCTCCAGTCCATCTGCCTTGGTCCTGGCCCCAGAGGGAGAGAAGAACCACTGGACCTCACCCCCTTTCCCATCACCTTCCCCTCTTCCTTTTGTGTTGTCTCTTTTAGACTGTAAGCCTGAGGGCAGGGATCTGTCTAATTTAAGATTGTATGTACAGCACTGTGTAAATTGACAGCGCTATATAAATAAAGGATAATAATAATAATAATAATGGAAGGAGCCCTTTGCTTACGGGTACTCTGTTCAAGGAGTAGAAGCTGAGGAGGGAGGGCAGGAAGGCAAGGTGCACTATGAACCTGCAGTGGTAGGGAGGTGCTGTGCACTGGTGTGTGGCAGGGAGGTGGGGGGCATTCGACCAGGTGTCACACCTCTTCTGGGGTGTCACCCAGTGCAATCCACTCCCCCTGTACCCTATCTAATGACCAACACACAGACTGTTGTTGCATGCCTTCAACTTGTTTCTGATTTATGGATACTCTAAGGCAAACCTATCATAGGCGTTATTGGCATGTTTCTTCAGAGGAGGATTACAATTATCATCCTCTGAGACTGAGAGAGTGTGACTTCCCCATGGTCACACAGTGGGCTTCCATGGCTGAGCCAGAAGGGAGCCATGACAGTTAAAGTGGTGTCAAACTGCATTATTTCTACAGTGAAGATGCATCGTCACTTGTTCTTTGTCCATGCTCTTCCCATTGTCTAGCAGGTGTCAAGTCTTGGGAGCAGCCCTTGCTGCTTTCACTTATTAGTAGGGATGGGAGGGGGGAGGGAGACAATTTGCATCATGGACCCAGCTGTTCTGGGTTCATGAGGGAAGAAAAAGTGGACAGACTCCATTTCAGAGCACATGCTCATTTCTTTCTCTCCCCACCCCCAAACTGAGACCATCTGTTTCTCCATCATGTGAATC
The DNA here is from genome assembly GCA_034509955.1 of Urosaurus nigricauda. Lineage (NCBI taxonomy): Eukaryota > Metazoa > Chordata > Lepidosauria > Squamata > Phrynosomatidae > Urosaurus > Urosaurus nigricauda. The sequence goes on along the minus strand of JAOEGL010000001.1, from coordinate 371,502,757 downwards.
CTGTCTCCTTTTATCCCCTCCACATTAGTAATCCAAGAACAACAACAGGGCTTGACAGCTGCTGAGAGGTGAGAAGATGTGGAACTGTGCATGCTGATAGACACAAAAGTGTAGCATGTTGACCACTGTATGCTCCATATCCATCACTGGTATCTGTCCTACTCACTTCAGTAACCTAAATGCAATTGTCAATTCCAAGCAGAGTAATCCCATCATGTGACAAGTGTTGACTTGCATTCAACTACTAATTCAGCTCTAGCTGAGAAGATTCACTGGAATTAAGCCAGTGGCTTTGATGTCAACTGAGCAAAGAACCAAACCAGACAAATGTATCATTTCTCATTCATCACAACTTTATAGCACTGTAGACTGCTAAGCCACTTATAGCCGTGCCATGCATAATTTTTTCCAATACCCCTTTAAAGTCAGAAGAGCAAAGGTGAGAGACAGAAAAGGAAAACAAGGAAATAAGTTGAAAAATAGTGTTCTCCTATTTCTTTGCAATTCATACCTCACTGAAGAGTATGCAAATTCTTAGTTAATGGCTTTTACCATTCTTTTTATGGCTCTGGAAAGGTTTATTAGATGCTCTTGGCGTGTTTTTAATGCAACCACTAAAGCACTGGTGTGACTTATCAGCTATAATGGAATATTACTGTGCCATGGTCATCCCTATGGCATCCATACTTTTTTCATAGCCTACCAGTCCATCTTGATTTACAAGGCACTCCTAAATGAGGTCATCAAAGTGAGGTCACCTGTAGTCTTTCCTCATTATATTCAAGAATCCTCAAAGTAACTTTCCAAGCAATCCTGCCATTAACGGGAGCACCACCAATGCTAGAATTTCAAGTACTTCCTATTGCTATACATGTAAAGCTTATTATTATTATTATTATTATTATTATTATTATTATTATTATGTGGCCTCCAGGGTGCATGTGTTTCCACTTCATCCTAAAATGGAAAGATGTCAGAACTGAACTGCTTTAGCTCCATTATCAACTTGGATTAAATGAAAGTCAAAAGGGTAGCTTCACTCAATCATATTAAGTGGAACAGCTGACAGATGAAGGAACAGGTCATCTTTCTAGAACAGATGACCACACACTCAGAAAGGAGAGATGTAGTAGTGATGGGGGACTTCAACTACCAGGATATTTGCTGGAATTCAAACTCAGCCAAATCCTCAAGGTCTAGCAAATTCCTCACTTGCCTGGAAGACAATTTCATTGTCCAAAAGGTGGAAGAGGCAACAAGGGGAACAGCTATTTTAGATCTGATCTTAACCAACAGGGATGACCTAGTCAATGGAGTGCAAGTAGTTGGATCCTTAGGGGGAAGTGACCATGTTCTCCTGGAGTTTGTTATACAGTGGAAAGGTGAAGCTAGGCATAGTCAGACACGCATTCTAGACTTTAGGAAAGCTGATTTCAATAAACTTAGAGAAATACTGGGGGTGATCCCATGGTAAAGAATACTAAAAGAGAAGGGAGTTCAAGATGGATGGGAATTCCTGAAAAGGGAGATACTAAAGGGACAATTTCAGACAGTTCCAATGAGGAAGAAAAATGGGAGATGTCTCAAGAAACCAGTATGGATGACTAAGGAACTTACAACTGAGCTAAGTTTTAAACGGAACATGTATAAAAAGTGGAAAAATGGGGAAATCACCAAAGAGGAATTGAAACAAATAGCCAGTACATGTAGGGGTAAAGTCAGGAAAGCTAAAGCGCAGAATGAACTCAGGCTTGCTAGAGAGGCTAAGAACAATAAAAAGGGCTTTTTTGGGTATGTCCGCAGAAAAAGGAAGAAGAAGGAAACGTGCAGAAGATGGTAAAATGCTAACAGGGGACAGAGAAAAGGCAGAATTACTCAACATCTTCTTTGCTTCACTCTTCTCAGAAAAGGCAAAAGGTGCTCAACCTAAGGATAATAGGGAAGAAGACAGAATAGGGGAATTTCAGCACAGAATAAGTAAAGAGATAGTACAGGAATACTTGGTTAACCTAAATGAATATAAGTCTTCAGGTCCAGATGAACTACATCCAAGGGTATTAAAAGAACTGGCAAATGTAATATCAGAGCCATTGGCAATAATCTTTGAGAACTCCTGGAGAAGAGGAGAAGTCCCAGCAGACTGGAGGAGGGCAAACGTAGTCCCTATCTTCAAAAAGGAAAAAAGAGGATCCCAACAATTATCGTCCAGTTAGTCTGACATCAATACCAGGAAAGATTCTAGAGCAGATAATTAAGCAGAGAATCTGTGAACATTTAGAAGCCAATTCCATAATCACAAAAAGCCAACATGGGTTTCAGAGAAACAAGTCCTGCCAGACAAATCTGATCTCTTTTTTTGATAAAATTACCAGCTTGGTAGATGAAGGGAATGCTGTGGATATAGTATATCTTGATTTCAGTAAGGCCTTTGACAAGGTTCCCCATGACATTCTTGCAAACAAGCTTGCAAAATGTGAACTAGACAAGGTAACAGTTACATGGATTTGTAACTGGTTGACTGGCGGCACACAAAGGGTGCTCAACAATGGCTCCTTTTCATCCTGGAGAGAAGTGACCAGTGAGGTCCCACGGGGCTCTGTCCTGGGCCCAGTGCTATTCAATGTCTTTATTAATGACTTGGATGACAGAATTGGGGGCATACTTATCAAATTTGCAGCTGACACCAAATTAGGAGGAGTAGCCAATACTCCAGAAGACAGGATCAAAATTCAAAATGACCTGAATAGATTAGAAAACTGGGCCAACGCTAACAAAACGAAATTCAATGCGGAGAAATGCAAGGTACTGCACTTAGGGCGTAAAAAGGAAATGCACAGATTTAGGATGGGGGACATCTGGCTGAATGAAACTATGTGTGAAAGGGATCTAGGAGTTCAAGTAGACCATAAGCTGAACATGAGTCAACAGTGCGATGTGGCAGCTAAAAAGGCCAATGCAATATTAGGCTGCATCAATAGAAGTATAGCGTCTAGATCAAGGGAAGTAATAGTGCCACTCTATTCTGCTTTGGTCAGGCCCCACCTGGAATACTGTGTCCAGTTCTGGGCACCACAATTCAAAAAAGATGTGGAGAAACTGGAGCATGTCCAAAGGAGGGCAACTAAGATGGTGAAGGGACTGGAAACCATGCCTTATGAGAACCGCCTTAGGGAACTGGGGATGCTTAGCCTGGAGAAGAGAAGATTAAGAGGCGATATGATAGCCCTGTTCAAATATTTGAAAGGATGTCATATTGAGGAGGGAGCAAGCTTGTTTTCTGCTGCTGCAGAGACTAGAACACGGAACAATGGATGGAAGCTGCAGGAAAAGAGATTCCACCTCAACATTAGGAGGAACTTCCTGACAGTAAGGGCCGTTCGACGGTGGAACACACTCCCTCGAAGTGTAGTGGAGTCTCCATCCTTGGAGGTCTTCAAACAGAGGCTGGATGGCCATCTGTTGGGGATGCTATGACTGGGAGTTCCTGCATGGCAGGGGGTTGGACTGGATGGCCCTTGTGGTCTCTTCCAACTCTATGATTCTATGATTCTATGAATTGTGTTTCAAGGTCAAAGCAACCTTACATGCTTTGACATATTGCCAATTAATCCAAAAGAATATCATCATTTTTAAAGGCAAAAATAAATATGACAGATTCAACCTGAACTTCTACATAGGTGCACTTCAGCACTGAACAAGAGACTGTTCGACAGTGGAACACACTCCCTCGGAGGGTGGTGGAGTCTCCGTCCTTAGAGGTCTTTAAGCAGAGGCTGGATGGCCATCTGTTGGCTATGTGTTGATTGGGAGTTCCTGCATGGCAGGGGGTTGGACTGGATGGCCCTTGTGGTCTCTTCCAACTCTATGATTCTATGATTCTAAGGGATCAATAAATAAATACAGTGCTGGTAGTTTTTTGTTTGTTTGTTTTTGCTGTTATTGTGTGCTATCAATTTGCCTTCAATTTATAGTGACCCTATCCTTATGGTTTTACTCAGAGGACGTTTGTCATGACCTTCTTCTACGGCTGATTGTGTGTGACTTGTACTTGGTCACTTAGTGGGTTTCCAAGGCTAAGCAAGGATTCAAACCTTGATCTCCTGAAGTCCCACACTGAAACCACTACACTACACTGGCTCTCAAACAAATAAAAAATAGATAAATCCAGGGGCCTAAATCCACTTATTAGTCCTGACCAGAGTAAACACTTTACATCAGTTCGACTTACTAATATGTTGACTCACCATTCAACAAGTGAATCAGCAAGTCTACTGTAGTTGGGATTCTAGCCAGTATTTCAGAATTTTGAACAGGTTTTTTTTTAAGAACTCAAGGGTCCGTTTTACATTGGCAAAAAGAGGTGTGTTGAAGACTGCATGAAAGCCCAGCCTTTAGATGAGAAAAAGGGAAAGTGTGCCATGAAAACACTATTTTGGAGTTTTAAGGGAGAAGAAGTGCTTTAAAAAGGAGCTGGCCCATTTTACATTGGCAAAAAGAGGTGTGTTGAAGGCTGCATGAAAGCCCAGCCTTTAGATGAGAAAAATGGAAAGTGTGCCATGAAAACACTATTTTGGAGTTTTAAGGGAGAAGAAGTGCCTTTAAAAAGTAATTTGATTTCCCCACTACTTTTTTAAAAAGGGTGCAGCATTGCTGGCCCGTTTTACACGGGCAAAAAAAGGCGCTTTTAGGGCTAAAAAGCCCGCATTTAGGGTTAGGGAGGGCGTAGCCTTTACACCCTCCCTAAGCCTAAAACGCATGGATGGTGGCGCCGTACAAGCGTCATCACGTGCGCATCATTTTGACGCGCTGCGCACGTTTTGACGCTCTGGCGGCGCAGGAGGGCGCCAATCGCGCCCTTCCCGCGCCGCAAAAAAAGAGCTCGATCCCGGAGCTCTTTTTTGCAGCGGGTCGTTGCGGCGGGATGAGGCCTCTGGGGCTGCCCGTGTGGCAGCCTAGGCTTCATCTCGCCGCTAGAAGGGGCGAGTTTGGACCGCCCCTTTTAGCCAATGTAAAAAGCACCCCTATTGCATCTAAAGGCTAAGGTGTAGTTGAACGGTTAAATGGGGCTCTGTATCTTTAAAGAGCCCATTTAAAGGCAGCGATACAAGTGCGGAGGGAGGGAAGGTGCCAAGACAAGAAGAGACCTTCAGAGCCCGGCCAGAGTGCGCCTGCACCTTCCTTCACCTCCTCCCTTTGGCTGAGAGAGTGTGACTTCTAGGGAGACAGCAGGGCACTGGAGGCACTCAGCCAGACCAGGGCAAGCTGGCAAGAGGAGGAGGAGAAGGGGAGGGACCTGGAGCATCTCCGGTGCCCTGCTTCCCTGCAAGTCACACTCTCTCAGCCGAAGGGGGGAGGAGAAGGCAGGCCCAGGCACACTCTGGCCAGGCTCCATGGCTCTCTCCTGGCTGCCTTCCTCCTCCCTTTGGCTGAGAGAGTGTGACTTGCAGGGAGGCAGGGCAGCAGAGGGGCCCCATGTCCCTCTCCTCCTCCTCCTCCTCCTCCTGTTTCCAGCTTGCCCTGGCCCAGCATCAGGAGGACCTGGAGCACCACCGCTGCCCTTCCTCCCTGCAAGTCACACTCTCTCAGCCAAAGGGAGGAGGAAGGCAGCGGGGAAGGAGGGAGGGAGGGAAGGAGCCAGGAAGAGACCCCCAGAGCCTGGCCAGAGCACGCCTGGCCCTCCTGCTTCCTCTTCAAAAAGAAGGCTGGAAAAGTAGGACGTGTCCTGGCAAAGGAGGACGTGCCTGGTCAACTTGGAAAAGGGGGGCCTCTGCTCAAGAATGGAGGACATATGGGAATCCCTCCTGGACGGAGGGCTGAAACCTCAAGACAACTCAATACTGTATAATGCTCTGACAGAACACAGACTACAACTCCCATGAGCCTTTGCTACCATTTCCCAAGATGCCTTAATTTGCAACAGAAAGCCGACCAGTATGTTCACATGTGATGAATTCTTTCGCATTGACTCTGCATTTTCTTTTTGTGTAGATGCTCTCTTGTCTTGTGTGTGATGAGCTTGTGCGTAGTCACATGCATTTCCGAACTGACTTCCCTTTCTCCCTCTTTCGGAATGGTCCTGTACTCCCCCATGTGATAAGCTCCGACTGTATGGTGTACCTGCGCAATTGCGCAATTCGCAGCCAGCAAGGGAAAAAAATGTTTAAAGCGTGGCTAAAAGCCACGTTCCTTGCCGCCCATGTAGCTGCTCCACCTGTGTTTGTAGCGTTTTGACAGCTTCCCATGTAGTTGCTGAGCCACAGAAAAAACCTCAGTCTAGCTGCCCTGTACTTTTTAAATGCACACCTGGGGCTTGCTGTCTAGCTGCTAAGCATTAAGGAAAGTGCAACTTCATGTCACACTTTCTTGCCAATGTAAAAAGCCCCATTATGTTTTTTAAAGAAAAATATTTAAGAGGGTGCTATATTGTGTTAAAACATTTTTGGTAAATTGCATTTTAACTTTTTTAACTATGTATTTTAAATTGTTTTGAGGTTAATAGTTCAATTCTATTTTAATTTTGACCTTTTGTGTGTTTTAACTCTGTTATTTAGCAGAAGGAAGTAGAAAAAGAGGAAGACCACATTACAAGGGGATAGACTCAATCAAGAAAGCCACAGTCCTGAGTCTACAAGACCTGAGCAGAGTTTTTGATGACGGGGTGACATAGGGTCACAATAAGTCAAAGCTGATTTAATAACAATAAAGTATTTTATTTATTTGTATGCAAGGACACAAGGAAGCTTCCATAACACTCAAGACAACAAATTAAAGGACAATGAATATGAGAGACATAAATTAAAATGAATGACAGGACATGACTGAGGAACTGTAATTTGTGTATGGAAGGATATCAGAGTTTTGGCCTCAGGGCTCAGAGGAACCAGTTCTTCACCAGGGAAAAAGAAAGAGTAAAACTGACTGCAAAAGAACAGGTTTTTCAGCTCATTATGCCCAGGACTAAGAAAGACCACTCTGGGACATAGACTTTAACTTCATTGTGGCTCAGATTCTAAAGAGCTTTTACAGGATGTGTGTTTCAGATTACACCTTCTGCTTACATTGCTGACAGGGGGAAATGTACAGTAGGCATCACTATGACCTAACAAAAATGTATCTTTGGCTGCAACCAGAGCAAACAATTACATATTATTCTGCAAATGGAGAAATTTGGCCACATATTCTCCTGAGAAAATCAAATCAAATTGTGTTGCAGATAAGTATACAATAGCCTTATATTACCAGTATGATAGTGTTCTTTGCTTTAACCATTGGGAAATTATACACATGATAAGTTGTTAGAGTTTATCACACAGAAAGCAAAGTGCCCAAATCCCATGGATAAACTGGGTTTAAATCCTGGGACTGTCCCAGAAGAGCAGGATTGTTTTCAGACATATCAGGTGATTTTGACATTAACCCAACATCAACCTGTGCAGAAAGCCGTAAAATCACGCCACTTTTTAACTTCAGGATTTCTCCAAAGTTAAAAAGTGGCATAATATTGTGGCTTTCTGCATGGATTAATGTCATGTTAATGCCCAAGTCATGTGATATCTGAAAACAATTTTGCTCTTGAGGGATATTCCCAGATTTAAACCCCATTTATCCATGGGATTTGGGTATTGCCCTCCTGTGTGATAAACTCTGTTGTTGTAAACAGCTGTCAGTTGCAACATTTAGAGCTATATTTCATTTTCATTTATCATTTTTTATCCTGCCTCTCAAATTAACAGCCTTTGGCTAAGTGGAAAAAAGACACCATTCACAGTGTGCATCAAATATGCAGCATGCATGTACACTGGTCCACATAGATGCAATATGCACATTCACCTTGATGCATGGTGTGGAGCCATGTGCAATGGCATCTTGGGCATAACTTTGGTTCCCTAAACTTGAAAAGAAGATAGCTATTCTTCATCAGATAAAAATGTCCAACAACCTCCATAGAGAATCTATATATACATAAGACATCAACACGATTCTGGTGGCTGGTTTTGTCTTTCTTCTCACCTTTTGCAACAAGTGTGTCTTGGGAAACAGACTCCAAGCATTATATAATATGGACTCCAACACTCTGCCGTTTTCTTCAGGTTGAAATAACAGAACCCTCCTAATTCTTCGCATTGCTGGTAAGTCCGAAGTACAGGAAGCCCTATGGACAGAAAGAAGCAGGAAAATGAACACCTATTAATTTAAGCCAGCAAATCTCTTTCAAATTCCTCTACATTCTGGAAGAGAGTTAAGAAAAGTTACCTTTCAGTTAGCAATTCCCAGACTCCCCCAGCAAGTTTGGCTGGTGGCTAGTAAGGAAACACAACTTCTCTTTCATCAAGAATTACAAAATTGCAAATTTTTGGGAAAATAGTGACAATTTTGTTTGAGTCAAAAATATGATTTTGTATAATTAGTCCAGAAAGCAAATGTGTGAAAAACAAAACATACACATTTTTCTGCACAAACCTTTGGGGGCTGGGGGGGGGGTGAGGCCATACCAAATACAATGTTTTTGCCCAATTGGTTTGATTTGTTTTTAGTTTTTTCTCCAGGTATAAAAAATAAATCTATGCAGGGGCTAGGTCAGCAACATTTGAATCCCTACCCAAGTCACATTTTCTCAGCTTCAAAGAAAGGGAATCACATCTCCCCTCTGAACATTTTGGCAATAAAAGAGTCATCAAAAGTCAGAAAAGACTTGAAGGCACACAACAACAAAGAGGTGACTGTTCATCCTCTCCCATGGTTTGTCTCACTGTATTCAGCCACTCTTTTTCAACAAGGACAAGACATTTTATTAGTTTTATTTGCATACCTAATAGCTGGAGAACTCTGGAAGTCATAGTCTAAAAAGTAATTTATTCTTAGGTGTTTTTTTTTTTTACATCATTTGGTTGGTGCAAGAAAAGTATTACTGCAGAATGGATTTTGTTGGTTTTCCCAAACTCTGTTGTGATTCCTAGCTATCTGTCAAAGAGCTGCTTTCTCATTGGTTTCAGTGTTACAGTTAACTGTAGGTTATTTTTGCAGGGTTTTTTATTTTTTAATTTTTTTATTTTTTATTTTTTTATTTTTTTATTTTTTTATTTTTTTGCTAATAGCTCCACATCATCTTCTACAATGACAGGCAGGCACATAAATTTATATAAAGCTCAGGTCCAGACCAAAGACTGAGTTTAAGAGCATAAACAATCAAATACAAGGAAAGAACTTGACATCTTAAATTAGGGCTGAGGTATGCTTGTCCTTCCAAATGCTGGACTGCAATGCCCAGCATTCCTCCCCAATGATTATGCTTGCTAGGGCTGATGGGGGTTGCAGTCTGAGAACATCTGGAGGGGCTCACTCTGTCCACCAGTGACTCTAATCCTTCTGATTCACCTATAGAGTAAGATTATTACTCTCCCTCTCCATGTATGTTATTAAAATTGATTATACCTGTGATTGTGTAGAAAGAGGGGAGAGATAAGAGGATCATGTCAAAAAATCAATAGAAGGGGGCAGAGTTCATAGAAAATAGTTCATTTCTCTCCTTTGCTTTTGGCTCATCACTTCAAAATTTAAGCCATGCTCTTAGAACACTATGCTTCAAATGTTGTTGGTTTGAGTCCAGTCCTGTGACCTAGTGACCCTAGTGACCCTAACCTTTCATCTGTGCTGAATGCAAAGGTAAAAATAAACTATTCTATCTTAGAATAATCTGGTGAAAACTGCAAAGGAAACACTTTTAAAGGTCAGAAAGAATGATGTCAACATACACATGCACACACATAATAGGACCTTATCACACCAGGCCAATTCGGATTGAATCTGAACTGACCTTAGAACTGATATCTGTGAATTCAGCTGTTACTGAATTCACTGAATTTTGGATTAGCTTTGGATTGGCTTTGGAATGGCTTCACAGTAATAGCATCCACGTGTGATGCACATTCACTGAATTCTGGGGTGACTTTGGATTGGCTTTGGATTGGCTTTGGGATGGCTTCATAGTAACAGCATTCACGTGTGATAATTCAATGTGCATTCATGTGAATTCGCTTGGATGGATGCAGAATGACTCTGGATTGGGGCTGCAAAAACCCTCGTTTAATAAGGGCCATAGACACACAAACTACACCATCTTTCAGGCCTTTCAATGCAATATGAAACTTAATCTTCCATCTTTGGTTTTCTGGTATGGATACCCTCTACTTTTCCCCAGGCATTGAGAAGGCTTTTGTTCCTTCTTCCTGGTTTCATCTTTTGTCAGTTTTACAGTAAACCCAGCTTGTGGAAATCCCCATTTTAGAAAATTACTAATCAATGATTTAGTAGTGTATCCTTACATGGAAGAGGAATGGATTAGATGGCCCTTGTGGTTTCTTCCATTTCTAAGATTTTATTATTTTATGGGTGCATCTACACTGCGATTGTTTTATGATTTTATGATTTATACTGATTTAAGATATACACTGTAGAAATAATGCAGTTCAATACCACATTAACTGTCATGGCTCCAACCTACAAAATCCAAGGATTTGTAATTTTGTGAGGCTTTTGCCTTTACCTTTTTGAGGCACCAGCATTCTTTGGCTAAAGAGCTTGTAAAACTGCAATCCCCAGGCTTCCATAGGTTGGAGCTGCAGCACTTAAAATGGTGTGCTGCGGTATAGATGCCCCTTGCTGCGGTATAGATGCCCCTTCTGATGCTTATGGAGTCTGACTTGACCAAGTGGGTTTCCATGGCTGAGCAGGAATCTGAACCCTGATGATGGAGATCATTGCACAGAGAAATACCCCCGATACAGATACGGGATTCAAAACTCAAAATCAGGTGTTATCACATGCATTAGCAGCTGGGCAAATGCTGCCTGGATGCATCCAAGACTCCAGACACTCTTATCCCACTGCTTTTCAAAAACCAGAGCTTGCCATTTTTGAAATTCTGATGGATAAGCATGGCTGGGATCTGGGCTGCATCCAGGTTGCACTTGCCTGGCCACCAGCACATGAGATAACACCTGGTTTTCAATCCTGAATCTATATCAGGAGTATTTATCCATGCAATAATCACCATTATCAGGAATGTTCCACTCCAGAACAGGGGTATAACAACATTAATATAGAGTTGGGAGTGGGGGGGAGGACCCTTATCTATTGTTATGGAGAGATCCGGAGCCCTCTGTTTCCAATCACAGGCATCCCACTGGCATGTTAATTGCTGCTGTGGGTCATTTGTTTTCAGGTCAGAACAAGGTGCCCAGCATACAATCACTGCTGTGCAATTTGTTCTGACCTCAGAAGTGAGCGACCTGCATTGGTGGTGGATGTGCCAGGGGACATGCTCATGCAGACAGACAGCACAGCACAGAAATGCAGGCCAAGGTAACAGTGGGAGGTCAATGCAGACAAGACCTAGAACTCTAGTAGACAATCCCATGTACCTTCCCAAATACACAACCCAGGTTGCTATAAGAAGGAGTCATAATAGTTGATAGATGTTCTGACTCTCATTGAGACCATGTCTATGATGGCCATTGCTATAAATTCCTACAGAATTTGCTCTTAAAACCACCAACCATATATGAAGCACTCACTCAGAAATTGAGCACTATTTTAAAGCATCATGCATGCTTTTATTATTAGTTCTTCCCTATTTTGGTTTGGCTACTATTCTAGTGCTTCTGCTTACCTTCTGCAGCAAAGTCTTCTTGTATAGCAAATGTAAAGATTTTCATCACCTGGGTGACATTATTCATTTGTGCAATAGCCTCCAATACTTCCACACTTCTGGTAGATGTTCTTTAAGATCTCTTCATCATCATCTAGATTTTTAAAAGAGAGCATTCTGTCAGTGGTGGATTCCACAGGAGGCAATAGGATAAATGATGCTAAGAGTCTGAGTCATCTTAATTATTTTAAACTTCCAAATGACCACACGGATATTGTTCCTAGGGACTTATTTATTTATTTATTTATTTATTCCCAGGCCTTCAGCCCTAAAGGCTATCAGAGTGGCTTACAATTATTATTTTAATTAGACGGTTCTCTGCCCTCAAGCTTAAAATCTAAGAAGACACGACACAAAAGGAGAAGGGAATGGTGGTGGGGAAGGGGATCAGGTCCAAAAGTTCTTCTCTTCCTCTGAGGCCTGGACCAAGGCAGATGGACTGGAGGGAGGGCTTGTCTTCTTAATCTAGGACAGGCCCAATGGAATTTGGTCTGTCCTTTCACTCCCTCCTAGGTGACCAGATGGTGTTATCATGAAGGGAGGGCTCTTTCACTTGAGGAAAGGCCTGATGGTGTTGCTAGGCTTCCACTGTTGGAGGTTAGGGGCCACAACGGCCCCCATGAGAACTTGGAAGGCTGCGTTCCTGCTACAATTCCCCCCCCCAAAAAAAAACTTAGCATTTTTGCCCCAAAATGCCCTCAATGCCTCCTCTCATTAACCATGCCACTTTAGGGGATCAGTTCTGTAAGCTAAGTGTCTAAGATATGGTAATATAATTGTACCACTCCAAATTACAGCTTTAGAAAGTGGCAGACAGATATTTCTGGTCAACCCCATAGTCTCTAAATTGGGATGTCCTTCAAGTGAGCATTTTATGCCCAATTTTTAAAAAAGTTTTATGAAGACATTGGGTGAGGTCATATGGGCTGCAAGCTATACTTTGATGAACTCTGACTGAAATGACAGGATATGTAGGCCTGATACACACAGGCACTTTAGGGCTCCCCTGTCACTTGCCAGGGTTGCCCAGGAGTGGAACCAATAGACACTCTGCAGCCCTACCGTGTGATGAGGGCATCCTTGCTCCACAGCACCATACACATGGTGCACGGAGCGATGACGTTGTGGGTGCACAGCAACTAAACGGAGCTGTGCACCTGCAATGTCAAAGGGGCACCCTAGGGTACTTTTTCTATTTTGTTGCATTGCAAGTGCGACGCAAAAAAGAATCCCTTTTTCGGGCTCCTTTGTCTGCCTCACCTTCACCACTTCATCTGGTTGCTGCGGAGAAAATGCACCGGAAAAGGAGGCGGCTTCAGATCACCCTTTTGGGGGTGGTCCGTAAAGCCCCGCAATTTCTCTTAGGCTACATCCACACTGCAAAAATAATGTAGTCATGGCCTTTCCATCTCAAGATGCATCATGCTTCAATTTAGGAAGAGTTTAAGGCTGCATCTGCACTGCAGAAATAAGGCAGTTTGACAACACTTAAACTCTATCAACTTCTTCAAAAGTGTTAATGTAGGCTGCTGCCACACTGCAGAATTAATGCAGTTTGACACCACTTTAGCAGTCATGGCTCTACTCTACGGAATCTTGGGATTTGTAGTTTGTTCTGACACCAACGGACCCAAATAGAGAAGGCTAAATATCTAACAAAACTCCAAATCCCTGATGTCCATAGTGTTGAGCCCATGCCAGTTGAAGTGTTGTAAAACTATATTATTTCTGCAATGCAGATGCAGCCTTGGTTCAAAATACAGTAAGCCAGCCCTACTGTGTTTGGAGCCTTCTTGCTGTGAGGTAATATGATCACCATCTTTAAATATCAGAGATAGAAGGTAGAAGATGGAATAAGATTGTTTTCTGCTACTCCAGAAAGTAGAATCCAAACCAGTGGGTTAAAATTACAATAAACAAAGAAATTAAACTTAAAAAAGAAAGAACATTCTGTTGGTGAAAGCTGTTCAAGAGTTGAATAGGTTAGATGATTTTGGGATGGTTTCTTGAACTGGTAAGGGCTTATACTAGATGGCCCTAGGGGTTTCTTCCAATTCTGTGTTTCTATCATTTGATGAGTACAGTCCTGAATTTATATCCCAAAGTCCTGGCCTGAAGACACATTATGTCTATGGCCCTACTTTGGACAAGTGGATGATCTAATTCTTCAGCTTCTGGACTCTTAAAAGATGTTCATTATGGGCTTCTTGTTCATACTGAAACACATCTGGAACAGAATGAAAAGGCAGGTCCTCATTTCACTTCTTGTGGTCCTTAAACCCAAAAACAGTAACGAATGTTTCAATCATTTCTTCATGTTTTGTCCCATCCTACCTTCTCCAGATTTGTTAACCGATCACTTCTCTTAAGATATTTCCACAGGTGTTTTTCAGATATACTATTTATTTATGTTAGATCCCACCTCTTCTTAGTGCCAGAATGAATGAAAACCAAATAAAATTCAATCAGTTATAACATTCAACTTCCTGTCTTCAGAGGCCAAATAAAATGACCTCACCCAATTGTCTCGATGGAAAGTCCTGATGACACAGGGCCCAATCACCAAGTCTGATTTGGACAGTCTGGATGGCATTGTGCCCATTGGCCCGATCTAGATGGGCACTAAGAGGCGCCATCGTGGTGCCATTAGGGTTTGGGAGCGCACACCGTATACGTGCTCCCGAACCCTAGCACATAATGGCACCAGCACTATTATGTAACACCATTTAGATGGTGTACATAATGGTGCCACCGCAACTGCACAGCTTCCGCAAGGAGCTGCTCAGTTGCAGTGGTGCAAAGGCGCCAAATGGCACCTCTTTTAAAAATTGTGCCGCAACTGCAGCGCAAAAAGGGAGCACAGTTTCCCCGCTCCTTTTTTGTGGCACAACTGCGCTGCAGCATCTAGCTGCTGCAGCACAGTTGCTCCGCAAAAAAAAAAAGTGGCACCAGACCGCCCCTTTTGGGCAGTCTGTATCACCCCAATCAGTGCTAAACCCAACATGTACCTCTCCTAAAACAAACTTTTAAAACTCACTGTTCGCTCTGGAGTTTCCTGGAAGATCAGGAACCCCCTGGTCCAATGCTTGGCAGCTGTTTAAAATGTATTCTGCTGTGCTGCCCAGCAGCAAGTGGTATGCTTTGAGGTCAGAACGTGGGCATCCAGCCATGTGATATCAGAACAATGACATCCAGTCATATTAAGTGACACAGCAGGACATTCATGCAAACATCTGCCCAGCATCAGAACTGTGAGCCCCAAGTAATGAGGGGAGGTCATACCTGCTCCCATCATATCCTGGCCCATGTAGACACCATAAAAGATAAATTAAAAGATAACGATTGGAGAAAAGTTATAAATCATTATAGTATATACTCGCTTATAAGTCAAGCTCAAGTATAAGTTGAGGGCATGTTTTGAGGCCAAAATTGTGGATTGTGTTATGACCCATGGATAAATCAAGGGTAAAATCTAGGGCCATGAAACAAAGGATCTAAATGATGAAACAAAGTAAAACAAAATTCCAGCAGGTATAACTGTTTGTGCTCACACTACAGGTTGGATGGATGACAGTAGAGACAGTGCTTCTGGAACAGATTACATCCTTGCACCAAGGAATGGTTCCTTTGTGAAGTTGAAGGCTTTCATGGCCGGCATCCACAGTTTTTTGTAGGCTTTTCAGGCTATGTGGCCATGTTCTAAAAGAGTTTATTCCTGATGTTTCACCAGCATTGGTAGCTGGCATCTTCAGAGAATGGTTCCCTTTTAAATAAGAGTACAGTACTTACATTGACTCTTGGATAAATCAACTTAGTTTTTGAGGGCCAATTTTTTGACTAAAATTTCTAGACTTATACATTTGTATATACAGTAAATAAACTTTCATATTAAAAACAAGCTCTGAATTAAAATAGTTTAGAAATTATTATTATTACTGTTATTATGCTTTATACTGTAGATTTACACAGCACTGTACATACAAACAATAAAATAGATAAAAGTAAACCTCTAAGAAATAATAGCATAACATATATAAATAATACATAACAATACAGGAAAGGGTTCAATAAAATAAGGGAGAAGTGTAAAGAAAGGAGAGCATACAACACTTCACCATCACCCTGAAAGATCCTTTTGTAGCAACCAAATATTGGCCAAAGACCTTTCTGAATAAATTTTGCCAGCCCCCGTCTCCCACCTGGGAACAAACCATGAAAACTGGAGATTCATGGCCATACCCTGAAGTCTGGCAGCACCACTCTACAACCCTATTAGGACAGTCACCAAAAAGGCCCACTCTGATGTCCTCACTTGACATGCCTTGAGGGTGGCATAAAATAACTAGGAGCTCCAGAGATGGTTCTCTCATCTAAACATTTTTAGGTGTGCATGGCCAGTTTTCTTCCACAGAAACCAATATAATCTCAGTGGATGAATGATTTATTTTATTTTATTTTAAAAGCCCAACACATTTCAGTCTGTATATCCTGTCAAAAATTGTTGGCATAAAATTGGTTCTTTCAGCCACACTGTTAGGACGAGAAGACCCGGTTCCCAATAACCAAGACAGCATTGTGTAGTCATAGAAACTAGAGATCTATTCTGGATATCAAGACAGAAAGTTCTCTGCCCAGATTCAGTGTCAGAACTGAAAAGGTTCCCCCTTGGACCATCACAAATACTTTTCCATCCTCCAGCCCCCGTTTCTAACCCTGATCATTCCCCTTTGATCCCAATCAAAGGGCCCTTCAATGTTTCCCTCTCTCCCCTCCTGTGTTATCATTTCATCTCCCTTCAGGAACAAGATCATCCCTTTTTCTCAGCTCAGATCCATGGCAGGAAGATTGGGGTCATAAAACTACAACTCCCTCCTGCTGCTGGCCATCTGCCCTTCCCGTTTGTTTACCAGGCTTGGATTTAACATAATTGATATCCCCTTCTCAAAACGGCCAACATACTATGCAGCGTTAAATCACCATATCCCCATGCCTTCATATCTTCATCCCCTAATATCATCATATCATTATGTCAACATGACAGAGCAATGCATATGGATTCTGACATACACCAGGAAAGATTAGTAGGCCATGCTAGTGGATCAAGGATCCAACTTTATTTAGAGAAAGAAATGCACTTATGCCTCTCACCCTGACAAACCAGCATCTGAACAGAATAGACTCTGAACAGAATGGAAGGCATGTGCTGGGAAAATTCCACCATGCTAACTAATTTGACAAACATTTTGATTACAGACTAGGTGTCAGCCGGCCGCCTACATCCTTCTTAAGGTAAACAACCATTCCCCAGCTCTTGCTAAGTAACCCATTCCCCAGTCCCTTAGCATCATAGGGAATGAAATATACCATGTAACCTTCACAGATTGTTCCTCTGGTGGAAACTTCCTGACACCAAAATATACAATTCAAAAGACATACAATTTTTTTTCTGAGTTATCCCATGTTACTTTGTCTTTCACTTTCTAATGAGGAGGTTTGAAACCAAGCTTCAGAAATTTCTTGATCTGGAACTCTTCAACCATTTACTGGACAAAAATAATAAGAAATGTCAGTATATGATGTAGGAGTTACAACTCCTGAAATTTCTGAAATTCTGTTTAAAACAGCCCTTCTAGAGGGCCTTTGAGAGCATTTACAGGCTGAACCAATCTAGTTTTTCATTACTCTTCATCAAAGAAGAAGAGGCCACCATTCACCAAGGCAATCCATTCCACAGTCAAACAGGTAGATAAGGAATGAAATCTTGTGATGTCTTACACTACATAAGATTATGTGTACCACGTACAGTGAACTCCACATTCTCTGGGGTTAGAGATGCAGGATTCCCATGAAAGTGGGGAAAACACAAATTAAAAAACACTTTTTTTAACCTGAAAGAATACCTCTTTAGGCATATCTAGATCCTCCTTCATATTTCTATGATCAACATCTTCCAGATCTTGACCGCAGAATTTCACTAAAAGCCTTACAAATGCCTAGAAAAGTGTTCTCTCTAGGAATCTATTCTGGTCCTCCAGCATGTACATCCTCAGAAGCATCTTAATCTGAAGAAATAGACTAAGTATATGAAATCTTATGCTACAACTTATTTTGCTCAATTAGTCTCAAAAGTGCTACAATATCTCTTTGTATCTTGTGCGTTATTGCACACATATGGTCACCTATCTATTATCTTTGAAAATAGCACTCACTGAATTAATAACACAAATTTTTAAAATTAGGAATTAGGACAAAAAATTAGGAATAGAGAACATCAAGATGAAATTAGAAAAGTTACTCTATTCAGACAACAAAAAAGTAATATTCAAATTTTACAAATGACTAATGGAAATAGAAACAGAGGAAGAAAGAGTTAAAACAAACATAATTGTTTGGTCCCAGAATATAAATGAAGTCATTACACTGGATCAATGGGAAAAGGTTTGGAGGACAAAATAAAGTTTACGAAATGTAATGATCTGAAGGAGAATTTCTACAAGCTTTTCTATAGGTAGTATCTGATGCCCGTCAAGATACCCAAATTTAAAAAAGATTTGCAAAACACATGCAAGAAGTGGAAATCATCAACAGGCACATTTTAGCATATGTTGTAGCAATGCTTCAAAGCAAAAGCAAAAAGAAAAGAAAAAAAATCCTGGAAAGAAATTCAAGGAAAAGTCTCCAGTGAGACTTCTAGTCCTTTTCCTTATTAAATATGCTAACAGAGACAAATGAAGAAAAAGAAAAGAAATATGGAAAACTTCTCCTGTGTATGGTGACAGTAGCTCGCATAATTTATGCCAGAAAATGGATAGAACAAAAAACCCCGATTACTGAAGATTGGATTATGAAACTAATGGAGTTATCAACTATGGATAAGATTGTGAGTCACCTCAATAAAAAATTTATACAGAAATATGAAGAAGAATGGAAAGATGTAGCCAAATTGTCGGAAATCAAATAATCTGATTCCCACATCAAGCTTAAGAAACCAATATGAATACTTTTACCAACAGGGAATGGAAATCAACTTTATTATAATTTATCCAAAAAAAAAAAAAAGCTAAAAAGCTAAAAATTAACAAGACAATATGATTTTGATTGTTAATCAAAAATTGGTAAGGGATGGGTATATAAACTTACTACCCTTACTTAGTAATAAAGCAAGACGGGACAATTAACAGTATAAAAATCAACATAGCGACTGACATCAGGAAGTTTAGTATGAGAGAAGGATGAAGGATAGAGTGTAAGGAAGAAAAAGGAAAATAAGGAATGAAAGAATTGATGAAAGAGTGAATGGGCAAGTTTGGAGGATGGATCCTAGTACAGGATGCTATCTATGTTGGTCTCCAGTTGAATCCTTTGTTGTGATTTGTCCCATTTGGATGTTATGTATGTAATGATATTTATGTTTATGTATGTAAGGATATTTATGCTTAATTTTAAAAAATGCTCCTCTTAGACTGGTATCGATGTCTTACCTGAATCAGCCAGCAGCATTACTGACATTAGAACTAAATCAATGCAAAGTATCTTCATAGTCAAAGGAAGACAAATGAGAGGTTATATCACAAAGAAGGACAGCAAGTTTAAGAAGCAAGAAACATAGCAAGTTCTTAAAAGAGGCTAGATATGCTAACTATTTCACAGGCAATTGTAACAGGTTGTGAAACCAACATTGGTCTTAAAAGGCCAATTCTGTACAAGATGTTCCATTTCTACTGATGGTACTAAAGCATTTTGATTATTGTCCAAAAATCAAAGGGGAAATTTGGTTGATTTATTCAATACTCATTGAAATGTTGTTCACATGGAAGAATATGACTCTGTGTTGAGGACTGCATCTGCAATGCAGAACTAATGCAGTTTGGCAAGACTTTAACTGCCACAAATGACACAGTGCTAAGGAATTCTGGGATTTGTAGTTTTGGGAGATATTTAGCCTTCTCTGTCTGGCCCCGTTGATGCCACAACAAACTACAAATTTCAAAATTCCATAGGATGGAGGCATGATAGATAAAGTGGTACCAAACTGCATTAATCCTGTGGTATGGTAGCAGCCTACCCTAACACTTTTGAAGAAGTTGATAGAATTAAAATGTTGTCAAACCACTTTATTTCTGCAATGCAGATACAGCCTTAATCTCCTATATCAATGCATGAAAAAACCATATTCTCCCAATATGTGATCCATTTTTGTTAGTCCCAACTAGATAAAAATTATTGAACCAATTTACCTCTTTGTTAACTTACCATTCTCCAACTGACCAAATGTATTTAAGATAGTTGCAAGTAGCCAATGTAATTCCAGCCAAAATATTTGGAAGCATAGCTATTAAAACTGTGTTGTCCTTTAATAATAATAAAAAATCATAGGAGTTTTAATACTGCCATTTCCCATCCTTTCTTCCCAAGCAAGGGGAGGGATGAAAACTCACCCCTGTGTCCAGGTAAGAGGAACCCGGTACCCGATCTTTGCAATGTGTGAGAGAATTGGGTACAGGATTCCCTAATTGGGTACAGAATGCTTCCACAAGGGTCACCCAGTCCAACCTCCAAGGGAATGTGTTCCACTGTTGAACAGTTCTTCCCCTCAGGAATAATGTCAAGGTCAAACCTCTTTTACTGTAGTTTGAATCCATTGTTCCAGATCCTGTTCTGTGAAGGAACAGAAAACAAGCTTGCTCCATCCTTTATATGACATCCCTTCAAATATTTAAGCATGCCTTCTTCTGCAGGCTAAACAGACCCAACTCTCAAAGTCACGCCTCACAGGCATGGCTTCCAGACTTGTCATCTGCAAATTTCATAAGCATGGCCTCCGTTCTTCATTCAAGTCATTGATAAAGATGTTGAATAGCACTGGGCCCAGGCCAGAACCCTGTGGCAACACACTGGTCACTTCTCTCCAGGATGAAGAGTAGCCATTGCTAAGCACCATTTGGGTTCGGCTAGCCAACTAATTGCAAATCCACCTAGCATTTTACTAGCTTGATTGCAAGAATATCATGGGGACCTTGTCAAAGGCCCTACTGAAATCACAGTATGTTATATGCATAGCATTCCCTTCATCTGCCAAGATGGTAATTTTATATATAAAAAAGAGAGATCAGATTAGTCTGGCATAATTTGATTTTCAGAAGCCCATGCTGACTTTTTGTGATTATTGCATACCCTTCTAAATGTTTAATGATCTGCTCTAAAATCTTTCCTGGTATTGATGTCAGACTAATTGTGTGATAATTGTTGGGATCCTCTTTTTTTCTGCCTCTTTTTGAAGTTGGAGCCATTGGTGAGCACCCTTTGGGTTCGGCCAGTCACCAGTTACAAATCCACCTAATAAGAATTACAAATCCACCTAACAAGAAAGTATGGGAAAAACAGAGACAGAGTCACATTTTGTCAGCCTCAGGGGAAGGCAATGGTAACACTACCATGAGGAAACTTGCCAAGATAACCTCATGATAGGCTTGCCATAAGTTGGAAATGACTTTTAGGCACACAACTACAATTGTCTATGTGGAGCTGAAGGCTTTCATGGCCAGCATCCATAGTTTTTTGTGGAGCTTTTGGGCTATATGGCCATGTTCTAGAAGAGTTCCTTTCTGACATTTCGCCAGCATATGTGGCTGGCATCTTCAGAGAATGAAGATGCCAGCCACAGATGCTGGTGAAACATCAGAAAGGAACTCTTCTAGAACATGGCCACATAGCCCGAAAGCTCCACAAAAAATTGTTTGCAAGAATATCATGGGGGACCTTGTTGAAGGTCTCACTGAAATCACTGGAATATTTTTTGTGTAAATTTTTGCATCTTTATTGAAACAAAAAGTCCAGACTGTGCCATTCTGCACCCGCATTGATCCCATCTTCATCCACCTCCAGTGGACAACTCAGTGATTACCAAAGAACATGGAAGATTTAGAGATCTTCATATTTTTTCATCAGACAAGATATTCTGTACAGGAAGTGGAGGTGACAGAAGAAAATTAAAACTTGATGACTGAAGTCTCCACAGTCAGGTGAAATACTAATGGTTCCAGACAGCCAAATTATGCTGCACCGGTTAAAGTGATGATTTTGGGTTGAAGAAGCAAACAAACAATTGGCAATCTAGTGTTGTTAAAATATAAAACTCAGATTTTTTTTTCAGAACATCTGAAGAAACTTCTTTTTATATGAGCCACATGAGTTTCTAGATCGAAAGAGAAACCAATCAGATTTTATAGTAAAAAGATGGAGATAAAGTTGATAATGTACAGTTTAAACTTAAAAAATAAAAACAATGGGAGGATACCTAAAGACCTCTCACTCATAGGATCACCATAAATCAAAATCAATTTGATGGCAGTTAACAACAAAAAATTCTGGTTCACGTGTTGGGGTGGAGGATGCTTTGAAGTGTAAAGAGAAAATTAATGAGTGCCTTGAAATAGTTTTTAGATTTACTTGGACAAAATCTGAGATTTTATTTTGGATAAGAATTGGATAAACCAGACAGCAAATTATTTTTGTAATTATATGCGTGGCCTTGAGAGATTACATTGTTTAACCTTTTCTGAATAAATGTAAAATGCATAGATATTATGGACATGACCTCTTTCTAAGCAAACTGTGTTCCTATTTTCCTAACCACCTTATCAGACGTCGGAAATTGGAAGTATAATCCAATGGCAATCTGAACGCAATCATGGGGTTTCACGTTGTTGCGAATTAGAGTATCTCACACAATTTCGGACAAAAGGGAAGTCATTCCGAAAGCAATAATGGATTTCAAGTAATAGCATATTAGAGTATCTCACGCAATTTCGGGCAATGGAGGGTCATTTTCAGGTAATGGGAAGTCATTCTGAACACATTCCGAAGGCAATAGGAATTCACGTGAATTTGCTAAACTAGCGAATTCACATGAATTCAAATTGGCTCCATTTGCAATAAAGAGAAATTCCTCCTGTCTGATAAGGTCCTAAGTTGATTTGACAGCAGTTATCAACAACAAATACCAGAACTGCATCTTAGAGAGAAGGTAAGATTCCCAGACCTCATGGTATGGCCCTGTGTCTCAGAGACTGTCTTTTCCAATCCTGTGGAAGACGAATCTCAGGATGACAGCATTGCCTATAAAGTTATATACATCTGTGTGTTCTTAGACCAACCAATCACCTCACTACCCAGCAGACTATTATAGAGCAGTTATTGTAGACTACTGTCCAAGGCAAAGCTTGCCTGTTTCCCTCTGAGACCATATCCCTGTCTTCGAGTTCAGCCAGGGGCAAAATACTAAGCAAAGCATGTAATGGACCTTACCAGCCCAGTGTGTATACATTTCTCAGAGTCCAGGCAGTCCAGGTCAGTAGGACACAGCAACAGTGCCAAGGTATCAATGCAAAAGGAGTGCTGAGTAGTATGAGTCCCTATATTAGGAGAAAATCATCATCATCATCATCATCATCATCATCATCAGCCAATGAAATAGGGTCCAAGGGTGTTCAGAAACATGAACCAGGAATCAAGAGGCAAACGCATTGCTTCCACTACAGTACTTGTTTTTCAGCAATGACTTCCCAGGGAAGGTATTGTAACATTTATGATCTAGCAGCCTCCCACAGCTTTTGCCTGATTAGTGAGTATTTCATAGTTAAGCACTCTGAGCATCATAGGCTCTCTTTCTGATATGCACTCAGCTGCAATAGGTACTGTTAAGTCCATGTCTGTGTGCTGTGGCTGCTGGACAGTGTCACTGTCTGTTTAAAGAACTGGTATGTCCCCTTGTTATTTTTATTTTTATTTTTATTTTTTTGTCTGTATCATAGTCTGAACTTGGGTCTTGGGAACAAAGCATGACATCCTCTCCATCTCTCTCACTATCTATCATAGTCTGAATGTGGGTCCTGAGAGTGAGGCATGACAACAGGGCAGTGGCAGTTTGGATGGTTGACTTCTTATGTTCAAGCTCAGTGTATACTGTTGAGGTGAATTGCTGGACTCATAATAGGAACACAGGCAGCAATTGTTTTTTGTGGAGCTTTCGGGCTATGTGGACATGTTCTAGAAGAGTTCCTTTCTGACATTTTGCCAGCATTTGTGGTTGGCATCTTCAGGGAATGCTGTCTGGTGATTTTATTTCAGAATCCACATAGATTTAGGACTTGGCTTACTCCTTTAAAGTCTGGAACAAACCCTAAACAGACACAATTCAGCTCTGAGCCAGTGTATTTTTATGAAAAAGCCCAAGCTTCCCCCCCCCCACCAATAATTAGAATTATTAGGAGACTGAGAATGTATTTTCTCAAAGAGAAACACAAACAGAGGAATCTACAGCAACCCTTTCTTCTTCTTAGAATCATAGAATCATCACATTTGAAGAGATCCCAAGGGCCATCCAGTCCAAGCCCCTCCTATTCAGGAATACACAATCAAAGCACTCCCGATGATGGCCATCCAACCTCTGTTTAAAAACCTCCAAAAAAGAAGATTCCATCACTCTCCAAAGCAACATGTTCCATAGTCAAACAGCTCTTACCATTAGAAAGCTCTTCATAATGTTTATTTTATTTCACCAATAATTTAACCAAAGTATGAAGGCATTAGTTTAGGGAGAGGTCAGGCTTGATTTGCTCTAGATTGATTGACTTGTCTTTTTGAAGGCCCATGGTATCCATAGAATTGACTCTTTTCCTGTCAACTTTCTTCACTGTCCAGCTTTCATAGCCTTACACTAAAACTGTAAATACTATTTTGTGAATGATCCAGATGTTGGTACCATATTTCATTATATATCTTTGTTGTTGTTATATGCCTTCAAGTCGTTTTTTTGTTTGTTACCTGTGGGGACTCTAAGGCAAACCTATCAAGGAGTTTTCTGGGGCTGAGAGTGTGTGACTCATCCAAGGTCGGTTTCCAAGGCCAAGCAAGGAATTGAACCATGTTCTCCAGAGTCATAGTCAAACACTAAAACCACTACACCATGTTGGCTTTCTGTGTATTTTTATGTGTGCCTAAAACTTCACATGAAGAATTATGCA
Organism: Urosaurus nigricauda; assembly: GCA_034509955.1. Taxonomy (NCBI): domain Eukaryota; kingdom Metazoa; phylum Chordata; class Lepidosauria; order Squamata; family Phrynosomatidae; genus Urosaurus; species Urosaurus nigricauda. The sequence goes on along the minus strand of JAOEGL010000001.1, from coordinate 371,478,025 downwards.
TGAATTGTACTACTTAGCCCTGTTGTTCAATGGCAACATTGTACAACTGAATCAAGGCACCAAATGTGCACTTGAATGCAATACACATCCAAAAGCATTGTGCAGAGCTCTCTCATGCACATTATACAGCTATGTAAGCAATGGTATCATGTGAGCAACCCTGTTTCTGCAGCTTTGAACTGAGAAATATGTTTGTCAGCACTTGACAAACATATTTAGCTGCTTACAAAGGGGTACTTATGAATGCTTAAGGAACCAAGAAGATTCTAGCCATTTTTTAAATCCCTTTCATAAAACAATAAAAAGGGGTGTCCACATTTGTCTCCATTTTTGGAGTTGGTGAGGAAAAAAAATAGTTCTTTGGCGCCATAGTTCTATGTTTTTATTCAGAGTAGGAAATCAATGCAATAATACAGACATGACAGGTTTCCTCTTCAGAAAGCTTTTGAGCAGGAAAGTTTGTGCTAAAAGACAAATGGTTGCTGAATAAGATTGTTCAGAAGAAGTCCATCTTTTAGTAAAGATCTTTTCGAATGTAAGGATTTTCTGGGATATCATTAATGAATGTGGTTTTCTTTGGAGCATCCCTGCCAAATAGAAGGAAACTAGATGAGAATCACATAGGGCATGGTATACTATTCATCTAACCAGCCTCTTGTATATGAAGTCTGGGAGATATTTCAAACATTTCTGTGGTCATCAAGGATGCATCTTTCTTAACATCTCAGTATCTTTTCAATACTCAGGAATTTTAAATCCCACCAAAAGCTTGACTACTGAGAGCAATAGATGTCTCCTCCTAGATCCTATGAATCTAGCTGTCCCAATGTGATGAATTCTATTGTAAGTCTCAATTAGAAAAGACCTATTCAATCGGTTGCGGAATGGTGAGTCAACACATAGATAGATTCAATTAATTTAATGAGTCTCCTCTAGCTGAGACTAGGGCTGCATCTGAAGTATAAAATTAATACAGTATGACATGGTTTTAACTGCAGTGATTCATTTCTATGGAATAGTGGGGTTTGTAGTTTGCTGTGGCACCAGAGCTCTCTAATAGAGAATGGTAACTATCTCACAAAACTATAAATCCCAGTATTCCATTGTATTGAAACATGATAGTTAAAATGGTGTCAAACTCTATTAATTCTGCAGTACAGGTTAGACCTAAGAATGAACCTCAAGCCATTGTCTTGTATCAATTGTTTAATAGTAACTCAACAAATAGATAAATATCATTGATTCAATGGGACTAGCCAAGAGGATTCGGATTGGGCAGAATGAGCTAGTTGCCATTGGAACAATGGATTCTGGGACAATGGTATTGATTGCTCTTGGACTCATAGCACCATGGTCATACACCTGATCAATCCATTTTAGGATACCAGGTTTTATTCTGTTTTGTGGGAAACATTATCTCATTCTACTTCACAATTTATTTGTTTTATTTAAGATATTTCTACATTACCTCCCAGCCCACAAGGTAATGAAAAAATAAAAACAAAATTAAAACAGTATAAATATACTACTCATGGAAGACATATTAAAATAGTTTTTTATAACAGTCTAAAAACAATCCTAACATACAATTTTGCAACTGATAAAACAGAGCAACTTGAAACATTAAGGACCATTGTTTTAGCTGCTTGCCAGAAGCTTAGAATAAAATAAAATAAAGTATATTTGCATTATCCCAACATTATAAACATATTATGTCTATGTTTCCATTTCATACTGCTCACCTATCCAAGAAAATACACTTCAACTAAAAAATAGAAACTTTACCTGTGTCTCTCACAGCAGTAATACCAATTAGAATTTTCCTTACATACTGTTGTTGAACCAATTATTTCATTTGAGTCACACTGCGGCTTGCATTTGCCAGTGCACGTTGGAAGCTGAGTATAAGCGAATCCTGAAAAATATATTATTATTATTATTATTATTATTATTATTTAAAAATTCAGCATTTCAAGAAAGAATTGATCACCGGTAGCAATAAGTATTTCCCATTCCTTGAAGGTAACGTCTAATATACTTCTCGCAGCTAAGAAATAGGATTCAAATGCTCAAGACATGCCATGCTATAATTGGGGTGTAGTTCCAAAATGCCAAGGTAATAGCCCCATATTAGCCCATTCAAGAGCCCTGTTGGCTCTGTTCCTTCAGACCGTGTGAATGAAAATGGATACCTGTAGACGTCTTACCTGAGAAACTCAGGAGTAAGAAAAAGAAAAGAAGAGAGGAAGAGGTTTCCATGGCTTAAACCTGAGACCCCCCAAAGTATTTTTTTTTCCTACACAGATCTATGGCAGAAGCAGAACTAAATAAACTCCTTTATTTATAGTCCTTTGGGGAAGGGGAGGTTGACACCCACAGAGAACAGAAGGAACTTTGCTGGGAAATCTTCATTGGCACCTGAAGAACTTTGTGTTCCAAGTTGATTCTGATACCTCTGAGAACATCCACTCTAAATATCCATACAGCATGTCCCTTCCTAATGTCCTCCCTCACAAAAAAAGAATCAAAGAGGAGAGGGTGTGCTTTGATCCAAAAACCACCTTGTGTAGAACAAAGAAAGCACCCAACTATAAAGATGTAAAAAATATAGCAAACTTGTGGACAGCAGCTGTGATTCAAACATCTTCAGGAAGAAGTCTAAATCCAAGTGCTAGTTCCACCCAAGAGCAGTTCTGCTTCATGGAACTTACATAAATGTTGATTTATGAAACTCTTATTCACACATGGTACCTACAATGTTGTTGCTGTTGTTGTGTGCCTTCAAGTCATTTCTGACCTGTGGTGACCCTAAGGTGAACCTATCATGGAGGAACCATCTATTTCAATTAACTGTATGTACAGTGCTGTGTAAATTTACAGTGCTAAATAAATAAAGCTTAATAATAATAATAATAATAATAATAATAATAATAGGGTTTTCTAGGAAAAAAATTGTTCTGAAGGGTTTTGCCTTGGCCTCCCTCTGAAGTTGAGAGAGTATGACTAGCCCAATATCATCCAGTGAGTTTTCATGGCCAAGTGGAGATTCAAATCTTGGTCTCCAGAATCATAAGCCAGTGCTCAAACCACAAAGCCATGCTGGCTCTCACCTGCTCTGGGGGGGGAGGGATTGAATTTAGGCCTTATCTTCCAGATCTATACCCAGTTTTAAATTTCATCACCACAATCATGTAAGAGGACAAGAAAACAACAATCAGTTTCAGGACAGAGTTCTGTTCCTGAAATATCCCTTCATAGTATTCTTCACGCTACAGAATCTAGTTACGCAATAAAGGATGCACATATAAATCTACAGGCATAGGTGGACCTTTACTCTGCATACGTGAAATTATTTTCTACTTTAAGAAGGGATTTTATAAAATCAAACTGTCAAGCCCATATATCTAGATCCTGCACTGAGATGTATTAGACAGGGATGCGAATATGGGAAGAAGAATTAGGATGTAAAATAAATGATAAGGATAAGCAACTGATAAAGGATTATGTCTTTTTATTTATTTTTAGCTAAGAACATGGACATTTTTATTTAAACGGACATAAGATAAAGAATATATGACAATATAGACAAATCTTAATACAGAAAGATACATAAGCAAACTAGGGCCCATTTTAGATTGGCAAAAAGAGGTGTGTTGATGGCTGCATGAAAGCCCAGCCTTTAGATGAGAAAAAGGGAAAGTGTGCCATGAAAACACTATTTTGGCATTTTAAGGGAGAAGAAGCGCCTTTAAAAAGGAGCTTGATTTCCCCACTACTTCCGGGCTGCTTCCGGGCTCAGTACAAAGTGCTGGTCATTACCTATAAAGCCCTATATGGCTTGGGCCCAGGGTACCACATAATCCGCCCCGCACACTTAGGTCTACTGGACAGCGTTTATTGAGAGTTCCGGAGGCTAGATTAGTAAGTACAACAAAAAGGGCCTTTTCCAACTCTGCCCCTCGCCTCTGGAACTCACTGCCTGCAGAGCTCCGCTTGTCCCCTACCCTCATCCAATTTAAAAAGGATCTGAAGACCTACTTATTCAAGCAGGCATACTTTTGAATGGGCTTTTTATAATCTGCCTGTCACTTAGCCGCCCACTGCATTGCCATCGCACTTTATATTAGGAACAATGTTTTTAAAGTTTTATTGTATTTGCCCTGTTCTATTTTATGCTTTTTGGATGTTTGTAATGTTTTATCCATGTTGTACACCGCCCTGATCTTTGGAAGGGCGGTACAGAAATAAACTTTATTATTACTATTATTATTATTATTATTATTATTATTATTAAAAAGGGTGCAACATTGCTATTGCATCTAAAGGCTAAGGTGTAGTTGCACGGTTAAATGGGGCTCTGTCTTTTTAAAGCACCCATTTAAAGGCAGCGATACGGGTGCGGATCATAATGGATCGTGGGTTGGGAGCATGCATGGTGTGGACTTCACTTCTAATTAAAACGCTCAATGCCGTGCAGGTGTAAAAGCTGGGGTTTAACCGCGAAGTTTTTTAAAGCTCCCAAACCCTAGCTCCACTCCTAATCCAAACCCTAGACATGCGCAGTAGGGACTCTGGGATGCCGTTGCTATTATTCTACTGTGGATAACATGTCAATTCATTCACAAAATAAAGGGGTTCATTCATGATGCACCAGTGCAACGGCACAGTTTAAAAAGGCAGAGGAAACGCAATGATACTTTGACGGATCCTCATAAGTATACATTTGTCCTGCGCAACTGCACAGGTTTGCCGGCAATGATAATTTGACTGTATGGTGTAACTGCATTTGCGCAGTTCGCAAACCTGCACAGTTGCGCAGGACAAATGTATACTTATGAGGATCATTTGACGTATCATTGCGTTTCCTCTGCCTTTTTAAACTGTGCCGTTGCACTGGTGCATCATGAATGAACCCCTTTATTTTGTGAATGAATTGACATGTTATCCACAGTAGAATAACAGTAACGGCATCCCAGAGTCCCTACTGCGCATGTCTAGGGTTCGGATTAGGGGTGGAGCTAGGGTTTAGGAGCTTTAAAAACCTTCGCGGTTAAACCCCAGCTTTTACACCTGCAGGGCATTGAGGAATTGCTCAGTTCGCAGCCGGCAAGGAAAAAAAATTAAAGGTTCACCGCGGCTAAAAGCCGCATTCATTGCCGCCCATGTAGCTGTTCCGCCTGTGTTTGTAGCGTTCTGGCTGCTTCCCATGTAGCTGCTGAGCCACAGAAAAGACTTCAGGTAAGTCGTTCCCACACCCCTCAGTCTAGCTGCCCTGTACCTTTTAAATGCACACCTGGGGCTTGCAGTCTAGCTCCTGAGCATTAAGGTAAAGGCAACTTCATGTCACACTTTCCTGCCAATCTAAAAAGCCCCTAGGATTCTAGTAGGACTAGAAGAAATATTGATGGAGAGACAATATTGATGGAGAGATGAGGAGAATGAAAGTATGTAATAATAATAATAATAAATCTTTATTTATATACCGCTCTTCCAACGATCAGAGCGGTGTACACATACATACAAACATACATACAAGTATGTAGTATGTTGTATGTTATATGTGATTTGTTGTTTAGTCACTTGTTATAGGTGTTAAGTAAGTTAGGTAAGGTACAGTGTGGAATTTTTATTTAATTTATATCGATTAGATAATGTATAACTGTACACTATTTATGTAATGTGTAATCGTGTATTGTTTTTGTAATTTTTATATCTTTAATAAAATAAAATAAAATAAATGATAAGGAATGAGACAGAATTTGGGAACAAAGACATCTGAAAAATTGATTGGTTCGGATAAAATAAAATTATTATAAGTTGATTTGGAAATGGTACCTGACTCCAGTGAGATTGCATAATATTAATAAGAATAATTCAAAAAATTGTTGGAGAGGATGCCAAGAAGTAGGGTCATATATGCATATGTGGTGGCAATGTAAATTTGTACAAAATTTTTCCGAAAAAGTCCTATTAGAAATAGAAAATGTTATGAATATAAAAATAGATAGAAGACCGAGTATAGTTTTGTTATTATTATATAATTGAGAGAAATGGAAAAAAAGAAAAAAAGATTTGTTATCAAGTTTGCTTACAGCAGCGAGATTGATAACAGCAAGATGTTGGAGAACGAAAATAAATATAGAAGTGGAAGATTGGTATAAAGAGGTATGGAAATTAGCTATTAATGATAAATTGACATGTGAATTGAAAGTAAAAAAGGACTATTGAAAAGAAATGAATTTGAGGGGATTTGGAAAGAATTTGTCAAAAAAAGTACTGAGAAAAGAAGACAGAAGACTACCTCCAGAAGATTAATTGAAATTAGAGTTTGACAGCTACTTTTACAGGGAGGTGGATACTAAATGAGGTGTTCCTTGCATAACATTATTAAAAAAGAGAGATGGGCACACATAATTCCTTTCATTTACACATATGTATGGTGCTAACAGGATTTCAGCCATAGAAAAGTACTAATCAGAAATCTGTAAGTACATAGTTTTTACATATAGCAACTGGCAATGTACTATACTAACATGAATTACAAAAATGCAGTATCATTATGTATAGTAACCCAGAACTTGATGTATCATAATCAAATCTTTAGTGGGAGGTCGTACAACTCACACATTTCCTACACAAACTAATTAAAATGTGCACACGATTGTACACCACTGTTTGCTCTACATGTAAAAGGAATGCATAGAGATGAAGCAGGACCAAAGGAAGCAGTCCTTCTGCCAACATCACCATCCTGACTGGTTTTGATTTCCTTAACTCAGTGTGTCAAACTGAAGGACTTGAGGTGAATCCTACATGCCCAAAGCTATACACACATGGTCAGTCCTTCTGTTAGTGATATGACAAAGTACGCGTGCAGAGTTAGTAGAAGAGGTTGGTATTTTCTTCCTCCTTCTGCAACAACAATCATTCCCAAGATGCACTATTTCACTGCAATAATATCTCCTCCATGGCAATTCATTGGGTGGTGACAGTGGCATCACTAGGGAATCCAGGGGTGCACACCACACTGGGTGACACAACTAGTGAGGTAGCAATAGCAGGGAGCCCCACAACCCAGAACCCAAGGAGGCCTCATCCTGGTCATTGGGGAAGCAGTAGCAATGACAACAGTGGGTTCTGAGACTCCCCTGTTCTGGCATCCATCACCTTTATCCTGCTGGTTCCTGATGTGGCTGCTCTCGAGGAGGAGGATCTGCCATGCTCACTGTCCTCTCCCTGGTCAGGCTGGCCAGGTGGGTGTTGTGGTGGGGTTTCTCTGAGGCCCAGAATGCAATCTTGTGCATGGAGAAGCTGAGCATTGGTGGTGGGGAGGGTTGAGTGGCAATGCAGACATGTAGGGGGTTCTTCCCAATTCCATGATGACTGGCCCCCATCATGGGGGGGGGTGTCCATGATGATGAAATCAACCCTAGTGATGCCACTGGCTGCTGAATAGTCATAGAATCATAGAATCATAGAGTTGGAAGAGACCACAAGGGCTATCCAGTCCAACCCCCTGCCATGCAGGAACTCCAAATCAAAGCATCCCTGACAGATGGCCATCCAGCCTCTGCTTAAAGACCCCTAAGGAAGGAGACTCCACCACACTCCGAGGGAGTGTGTTCCACTGTCGAATAGCCAAATAGTGACAGACCCTGGAGAGCAATCTGGCTATGGTCTCATAGCCAAATAGAGAAAAGGTACATGCTTGGCCATATATAGACAAATTCACAGAATCTGAGAATATAGCCTGGGTTCTGATGAAAATCTTTTACTGCAAGGCTGAGTGGAAAAGGGGAAGAAAAGAAGAGCAAATCATTCAGAGATATAGTAAATGGCTATTATTATTATTATTATTAATTATTTGAGTTAGGCAATATCTGCAATCGTTGTAATAGTGTTATGATTGTAAATACCAGCAAAGAGTTGTGGTTTGTGTTTCACATTAGGACTTTGGGAGCCATGGAAAGGTTCCAGATGACCCTGGGCAAGTCACACTCACTCAGCTTTAAAGGGCAATGGCAAACCCACTCTGAATAAACAAGAAAACCCTCAGACTGCATCTCCACTGGAGAAATAATCCAATTTGACACCACTTTAACTGCCATGGCTCACCACTATGGAATTCTGGAAATTGTTGTTTTGTGAAACATTATTTAGCCTTCTCTGTCAGAGAGTTCTGGTGCCACAACAAACTACAGATTCCAGAATTCCATAGCATTGAGCAATGACAGTTAAAGTGGTGTCAAACTGGATTATTTCTGCCAGGTCAATGCAGCCTAAAATAGGATCACCAGAAATTAGAACACAGATAACAACACAGATTTCCCAGTATGTCAGGGTGGTGTACAGCAAAATCAATCTAAATAGTTTAAAATATGCATCAGGAAAAATGATGTACAACTTAAAAACTTTATTAACCACAATCCTGCATCAGGGGTCCATAATGTAAATCTCAGCGGATGGAGTTATGCACTGATTGTGTGATACAAACTTTGTGTTGAATGGTAAGAGTTGTTCAACAGAAGATAGACCTGCATGTGCAATCCAACACACAAGCAAATGTGCATGCCCTCACATGTTTATATCCATAGTGGCACTGCATGTACAACTCCACAACCTTAAACTGAAGGGAGAAGCTACCCATCAAATGAAAATATAGAATCATAGAATCATAGAGTTGGAAGAGAGAACAAGGGCCATCCACTTCAACCCCCCTGCCATGCAGTAACTCTCCATCAAAGCATCCCCAACAGATGGCCATCCAGCCTCTGCTTAAAGACCTCCAAGGAAGAAGACTCCACCACTCTCCGAGGGAGTGTGTTCCACTGTTGAACAGCCCTTACTGTCAGGAGGTTTCTCCTAATGTTGAGGTGGAATCTCTTTTCCTGGAGCTTGCATCCATTGTTCCGGGTCCTAGTCTCTGGAGCAGCAGAAAACAAGTTTGCTCCCTCCTCAATATGAATAATAATAATAATAATAATAATTTTTATTTCTAGCCCGCACCTCTGAACGAGCAATCAGGGCAGGTTACAGAAGAGAGTTAAAACAACAGCAGTTAAAACATCTGATCCCATCCAGGCCTCCCCACCTAAAAAAGGATTAAATCAAACAAGTTAAAACATATCATACAGTAAACAATATCTTGTTGATGTAAACAAGCAGATGCACAGGTAAAGCAATCTCCGATGCCTTTGGAACTACCGGCGACCTTGGAGCTGTTCGGCTTTATCAGGAATTCCTCCTGCCCACTGCTGATGAAACAGACTGGAGCCAAATCTCTCTCCTCAGAGGTGTTTATTCTTAAAGTTGCTATATTTACAAGTATATACACGCCCGTCCAACAAAACTCTCCAACCATCTATCCACTCCGACTACCCAACAACCCACACTGCGGTGTGCAGGCTATTTATAGATCTGTGCCATGCGGTCACAAACCCATCCTCTTCTGGTGACTCTTTTTCCTTGTGCCACCAACAATGTTGTCCCTTCACTCAGGAAGACTTTTGATGTTACCCAGGCTTACGTGCAATCAAGCACATATCTGACCTTGAACACTGTCTGCTGTTCCAGCCTTCAGCTGCAGACAATTATGCCCAAGATTCCTGGTTTCCTTTTGTGCACATCTGTACATTTCATAGTTGAGCCTCAATGCCTAACATATCAACAGTATTAACTGAGAGTCCTTGAGCTGTGTGGGTGAGCAGAGGCTGGAATCTTGGAGCCAAGAGATGTCAAAGATTTTCTGGGAAGGCCTGCCGGAAGAGATGCATCTTTAGGGCTTTTATGAAGCTGTCGATGGATGGAATAAGACACATCTCATCCGGCAGGTCATTCCATAGCTTATGGGCGACTGCTGAAAAGGCCTTCTGGGAGGTCTGCACCAGCCTGGTTTTCAAATATTTAAACAAGGCTTTCATATCACCTCTTAACCTTCTCTTCTCAAGGCTAAACATCCCCAGCTCCCTGAGTCGTTCCTCTTAGGGTATGGTTTCCAGACCCTTCCCCATTTTAGTCGCTCCAAAGCAGAATAGAGTGGCACTATTACTTCCCTTGATTTAGACACTATACATCTATTGATGCAGCGTAAAATTGTATTGGCCTTTTTAGCTGCTGCATCGCACTGTTGGCTCATGTTCAACTTGCGGTATACTTGGAATCCTAGATCCCTTTCACATGTGGCCTCTTTCAGCCAGGTGCCCCCCATCTTATATCTCTGCATTACATTTTTCTGTCCTAAGTGCAGTACCTTACATTTCTCTGTGCTGAATTTCATTTTGTTAGCTTTGGCCCAGCTTTCTAGTCTATTCAGGTTATTTTGAATTTTGATCCTGTCCTCTGGGGTATTAGCTACCCCTCCTAGTTTAGTGTCATCTGCAAATTTGATAACTATGCCCTCAATACTGTCATCCAAGTCATTAATAAAGATATTAATAGCACTGGGCCAAGGACAGAACCCTGTGGCACCCCACTTGTCACTTCTCTCGAGGATGAAAAGGAACCATTGTTGAGCACCCTTTGGTTTGGCCAGTCAACCAATTACAAATCCATGTAACGGTTACCTTGCGTAGCCCACATTTTACAAGCTTGTTTGCAAGAATGTCAAATGCCTTACTGAAATCAAGATATACTATATCCACAGCATTCCCTTCATCTACCAAACTGGTAATTTTATCAAAAAAAGAGATCAGATTTGTTTGGCATGACTTTTTTCTCTGAAACCCATGTTGGCTTTTTGTGATTATGGAATTATCTTTTAGATATTCACAGACTCTCTAATGATCTACTCCAGAATCTTGCCTGGTATTGATGTCAGACTAACTGGACGATAATTGTTGGGATCCTCTTTTTTTCCCTTTTTGAAGATGGGGACAACATTTGCCCTCCTCCAGTCTGCTGGGACTTCTCCTGTTCTCCAGGAGTTCTCAAAGATTATTGCTCATGAAGCAAAGAAGGTGTTGAGTAATTCTGCCTTTTCTCTGTCCCCTGTTAGCATTTTGCCATCTTCTCCACATAATGGCCCTATCATTTCCTTCTTCTTCCTTTTGCTGCAAACATACCCATAAAAGCCCTTTTTATTGTTCTTAACCTCTCTAGCAAGCCTGCGCTTTAGCTTTTCTGACTTTATCCCTACAGGTGCTTGCTGTTTTTTTAATTCCTCTTTGGTTATTTCCCCATTTTTCCATTTCTTATACATGTTCCATTTAAAACTTAGCTCAGTTGAAAGTTCCTTAGTTCTATGCTGCATCTGTAGAAGTATACTCTCTAGATCAAGGGAAGTAATAGTTGTTGGAACAATGTTCCTTTAAACTGTTTTTAAAATATTTTGAGTGGCAGGATGCAAAATCTTTCTACAAGGATTACATCATGCTGAATAGCACCAGGTGATGACTCTTAGCTAACTCTGTGTATAAGTGCACTAAGAATCAAGGCACCTGTGGGTTGATGTGAGTGGGTCGGAGTTAGTGAGTTGATATTGGTTGGTGTTGTGAGGATCGTTGCTGAATTACTACAGATGACATAGGTTGATGGGAGTCAGGAGCAGAGATTGTAAATATTTGTATATATTGTAACTCAAGATAAAGAACCTCCAAGATTTTGGAAGAAATCAACTGTGTCTGTGAGTTTGCTTATGGAATGTGTTCAGTGCATTGCCAATATCGTTAAAGTGAACTGGTGTTTCTGTACTGCTACAATAAGGTGCTTCTGAGAGTATTTATCTCAGATAGCACTGTATGTTGACTTCTCTGGTGGGCCAGAACGTTTTCTTTTTTGAAACTGCTAACCAATCAGGTGGAAAGTTGAGAAGAGAACCAACAAAGTTGCCACTTTATTCTGCTTTGGTCAGGCCTTACCTGCAATACTGTGTCCAGAATAAAGCGACCAAAATGGTGAAAGGTATGGAAACCATGCTCTGTGAAGAGAGACTTAGACAGTGGGGTATATTTAGCATGGGGAAGAGAAGTCTGAGAGGTGATATGAAAGCCCTGTTTAAATATTTGAAGGGGTGTCATATTGAAGGTGGAGCAAGCTTGTTTTCTGCTACTCCAGAGAACAGAACCTGGAGCAATGGATTCAAACCACAGGAAAATTCCAGCTCAAGAGATTCCACCACTGAGACTGCCTTATTGAGACCTTCGTATGTTCATTCCTATCTTCCTTCTTCTCCTCCTTCATCTGAGTCTAAACTCGCTCTTTGTATGACATTTTCTGCATACAAGTTGAACAAATAGGATGAGCAGATGCAGCCTTGCCTGACCCTTTTTCTAACTGGGAACCATTTTTTTTCTCCATATTCTGTTTTACCAGTAGCTTCTTCTCCTGAGTACATATTTCTCAGCAGGACTATCAGATGTGGTTGCCCTCCAATGTCTTTAAGAGCGTTCCATAGCTTTACATAATCTATTAAGTCAAAAGCTTTGCTATAGTCTAAAAGCACATGCTGATTTTCTTCTGGAATTCCTTAGTGTGCTTCATTATCCATCATTTGGTGTCTTATGCATGCATATTTTAAGTCCCTCCATATAAGTGTTTTAACTGATGCAGAAGATCCACATTCACTTCAAGGTGGCAGGAGTTGCACATACAGTGCTAGTGTAGATGCAGATGCATAATGCACACAGATGCACCCTATGCATTGAGCATGTATGTGTATAGGTGCACATCACGCAATTGTGTGCACTGAGTTATACATTTCATCTCTTAGTTCAGTGATGCAACATTGCCATTCAGCACAAGGGTTTTATAGAACTGGTGAAGAATTACACTATGCAACTCTGAGGGAGAAGTTTGGTCATGGAAACAAAAACACAGAAAAGAAAAAAGACCACAGAGACATACTTCTATCTTTTAGGGTTGGAACAAATATTCAAAACTATACTTAGAAAAATGTGGGAAAACATGTTTTGTTGAGTATTGAGAAATCCTGATGAGAAGAATTGGGACTGATGAGAATCTTTATCATTCAGAACTTATGCTGCACAAAATTCGCACATGGATGAGTTGCATTGAAAACTGGTGGTTTTTTGCACAGATACCAGCATTTTCTGCACAGATGACAATATTTCTATATAGAAATAATCATTTCTGTGCATAAAATGCTGATTCCTGGGCATGAAATGCTCTTTTCTGTGCAAAAACAACTGTATGAAATTTTTATGAGGAATAAAAACAGAATTATGAGTAGTCTTTGTAAACTCTGTGGTTTCCAAAGACTTTCCCACAGAGGGAAGAAAATTACTGAAATTATGTTGTTTCCTTTGAGAAGAATATTAGTGATAAATTTACATCACTAGTATTTTGTTTGTGGATTTCATTGCATTTTGAAACCTAAAGGAAAGGAGATCAGGGTGTCCATTCAGTAGAAACAAAATGAAGAAGCCCTCAATCTATTCCAACGAATAATCATTTGAGAGAAAGAAAGATGATACAAGACTTCATCTGCACAACAGATTTGGTTTTATTAAGAGCAGTAAGTTAAAATATTTCAATAAAGAATGAAAATTTTAATTTCTGGAAGATCTTCTGCAGCCCAAAAGATTGCTGTAAATCACTGTTTCATCATATTAGGTATATGAGACTGATGTTGAAGAAGAGATCTACCTTTTAGGAATGGACTGCTGCAGTTTAGCAATTCCATGGCATACGATTTTATTGTTATCTATGTCATGCTGGCAAAAAGAAGAATAAAAGATAGGTTAATATAATTTCATCTAATAAACTACTCCATCTTTCTATGCAAAGTTATCAGAAGAGATCGGTCAAATTTTATTACAAGATTGGGTTAAAAAAATCTCTTCAATCTGGCAAGGACAACTGGTAATAGTTTGATAAGGAAAGAGAGGCTGAAGGAAGTTCATTGCCAATCCTTTGCTGTCAGTAAATTGTTGGTGGCTGAAATTGGCATGCTGTGACATGTTGCCCATTAGAACAAGAACAAAATAATCTTTTTAGAAGGCAAAAACAAATATGGTGGATATTACAAACAAACAAAAAACAGCTTCATTTATATACCACTTCATATCCTTAAGGATTGTCTAAGCGGTTTACAACTGTAAGCTATTTGCCCCCCAACAATCTGGGTACTCCTTTTAGCGACCTCGGAAGGATGCAAGCCTGAGTCGAGCTTCAGCCCTTATGCTGGTCTTGAACTCGCCACCTTATGGTTTCGAGTGAGTGGCTGCAGTACAGGCATTTAACCACTGCACCACCAGGGCTGTGTACCTGCCCTTTACAACAGTAGAGTTCATCAGTATCACCAGAGATAGCCAGTGAACACACATATTCATTTTATGAAGAACTGGTTTGCATCTACATGACCATTTCTTACCTAGAGGGTGCGTGAACGAGCATCTAAAAAGGAAAAGGAAATGAGTCATCACTATACTTTCTGTATATTTTCCAACGAAACAAAATGTAACAGAACTGAGTCTCTTCAAAGTGAATAAACAAGCATGGCATTTCAAAAATATGTAGACATACATGTGTCATTCCGCCTGTGAACAAAATCTGTGAGTTCATCTGTACCATCAAATTGAGGAGCTTTAAAAGCAAAATTCTCATTTTTCTCATGCATCTTTCACAACCACTGTGCATATTATGCTGCAATTCCCCATAAATTATCCATGGTCTAGAACTTAAAGTGTGTGTGAATATTACCTTTTCACTTGCAGCAATACATTAAACCAGGAACAGGGCAGGATTTACGGAAATTCCTATATTCATTCACTAGACAATTTTTTCTACAGCTACCGTGACATTGCACTATGAAAATGAAAGAAGAAAAACAAAGAAATATAGCTCTTCAATAAGATAGCAGCAACCAGTTTATTAGGCCTTTCTCATTACCCAGAAAAGACAAGAGAAATACTCAGGAAATGATATTCAGATTTAAAAGTCTATTTCTGAAAATGAAGAGTCCTCTCTAATGAAGAAAATGTGTGAATAGGTCCATCCTATAAATTCAATGGCTTTTAAAGGTCACTCAAGCCTTGTCTGAAATGGCCAAGACACTCTGGGAACAGCCTGGATTTGGTGCTGAAAGTGCCAAAAATTGTCTGAACTGTGAAGTCAAAGGCTTTCATGGCCGGCATCCATAGTTTTTTGTGGGTTTTTTCGGGCTATGTGGCCATGTTCTAGAAGAGTTTATTCCTGACATTTCACCAGCATCTGTGACTGGCATCTTCAGAAGATGCCAGCCACAGATGCTGGTGAAACATCAGGAATAAACTCTTCTAGAACATGGCCACATAGCCTGAAAAACTCACAAAAACAATTGTCTGAACTGATCACACCAGAACAAGATTCCACTTGAATTGGGGGGGGGGGGGCAGCTCTTTTCTCCATAACGATAAGGCTTCAGTCATTTTCCAGACTGTGTAACAGAAATGTCTTGTCTCTGTGCATTTTCCCCTGATGTCCATCAATAAATCCTGAGTCCCATTTTGGGAGAAAGGCAGGATACAAATCCAATAAATAAAATAATATAAAATTTAAAAATAAAATGCATCTTGGAGTATGACCTCACTGTTTACAACACCAAGCAAAGCCAGTGTCTATACCTATGTGTGGGCATTCAAAGCCTTTTAAAAGACACTCCTTCCAAAAACAAAACAAGTAAAATGTGTGGGTTGGGACTGAATATCCCTCCACAGAGGTACCTCAGAGGTGCCTTCACAATACAACTTCCAGTTTTGTGCCTGTCTTGGACTGGAACTGGCTGAGATTCTAGGCCTCCCCAAGACTTCATTTTAAAAAAATCTCCACTCCTTTCCAGGTTAATTCAATTCAATTCAATTCACATTTATTGCATCATCATCATCATCATCATCATCATTTATGTTATTTGTTTATATACCACCTTTCTCCCAAAATAGGAACTCAAGGCAGCTGACAAAAATTTAAAACAGTATAAGTTGAAAACAATGCCAGCATGAAAATCTAGATATAAAGTTTAAAAAAGCAATTAAACCATTTTAAAAACTTAAAACATTATACATTAAAGTTTAAAATGTATTAAAAGCTCTATGCAAATCTCTATACAAACTTTAAAATCTAATCTTAAAATCTAAGCAGCAAAAATTTATTGTACATGGCACTAGGTTGTTACAAAAAAGTATAGGTATAATATAAGCATAAAGAAAAAAATAACCCATTAAAATATTGCATTCAGTGTGACATTACAATCAGATTATGTATTAAAACCTCCTTTAGTTTGATTACAGCTAATGTGATTAATATTATTATAGTTCTTGCTGTTCCATTTGAGTCTACTTCATATCTGATGCTATGATGCTTCTGCTCTGTCTTCTTGTTTAATTGACAATGGCCGGCCTGTGTCTTAGGTCCAAAACACATTGCAGAAATAATCAAGTTTGAGACCACTCAGTGGTAGGGAATCCTGGGAATTGTAGTTTATCATGGCACAGAACTCTCTGACAGAGAAGGCTAAATGTCGCACAAAACTACAGTTACCAAAATTCCATAGCATTGATACAGGACAGTTAAAGGGGTCTCAAACTGGATTATTTCTAAGGTGTGTTTTGGACCTTAGATGAGGCCAGTAGAAAAATTGTGGTTCTATAAGTAAGGTAGGATCTTTACTGTAGAGTAGGAATTTAATCTGTCGACTTGCTGGCCAGAAATTTTTAACTTGTAAGGGTCTTGAATGGAATGGGTTCCTTATTTCAGGTGACAAGGGACAGCTGAATAAATTGTAGAGAAGATCTTCAACTTTGTTTCAACCACAGTGGCAGAGATACAATTTATATGGGATTTAGCAAATCTGCCCTCTACTACCACTGATGGCATTAGTTGAAATCTGGCTAATATAAAATCCCCCTTCACTTGATGGTGGCAACTGACACATGCCACTGCTATAATAAAAGTTGTATTGATTATCAATGATGCAGCAAGTGGGTTGTAGCACAGAAAGCATCCCAGTACTCATTCTGGTGCTCTTCAGAAGACCCTAGGAACAATTAAAGGGCTCTTGAGGACTTAATGCTATCTAGATTGTTCCTTTGCTGACTAAAGATGTCTTGTTGGGGAAAGGAGGGTTTGTACCCTTACTCAAGATACTAAAAGCTTGGGCTGCACCTATCCTGTCCTTACTTTCCTAGACTGCTGGAAGATGGCCTCATCGTTAACAAGTTATCACTATAATCTCTGTATTTTCCCTTTAAATAGAAACAGTAAAAGGATTTGTTCTTTTCAAGTCTAAAATGTACAATTATAAAAATACAAAAAGACCAGAATTTCAGAACAGAATGAGACAGCCCTCTCTGCCCACTCCTTCAATAAACAAAGGGCCGATACAGATGTGCCAAGAAGTGCCATCCTGGTGGTGATATTAGGGCTCAAGAACATGCATCAACTACACGCTCCCAAACCCTAGTACGTGTGGGAAGCGCCATCATGACACAGTGCTGCCCACACATCGTGCACATCAATGATGTCGTACATGCACACCACATCCAAACAGCACAGTGCATGTCATTGCGCCACCCTAGGTGTGCTTATGGAGTTGTAGGTGGAGTGCTAAAAGGAGCTGCGTCTCAGCACTTCTTTTTTCCTCTGCATCGTCACCGTGTTGTTTGGCTGCTGTGGCAATGATGCGGAGGAAAAAGAGGTGGCTCCAGCCCGCCCTTTCAGGGCTGTCTGTCTTGCCTCAAAGGCATGTATCCTGCTGGTGATTGGTCTGAGCACTGGACTACAATTCTGGTGACCAAGGTTCAAATTGTGGCTTAGCCATGAAAACCCCCTCTGAAGAAACTTTCCATGAAAGTCCCATGATAGATTCATCTTAGGGTCACCATAAGCTGGAAATTACTTGAAGGCAAAAACAACAAAATTACCTTATACCTGCAGATTGCACTATTGCACCATTATGCAATGGAGGTGCAGAGTGCAGAAGTAGATGGCTGTATGAGGATCCATTTCACAATTAGTAGTCATTGTGCCCTGATGAACATTATACATGGCTCACAATTGTACACTGATGCAAAGGGTCCGTACTATGTATGCAAATCAGACATGCTGTGTATTTATTTACACAACATCACAGTTCAGTAATGATAATGCATTCCCCAATTGCCATATAGCACCTCCTTGAAGCAGCATCTCCACCCTAATCTATGAGTATGTCTATGCAAATCCAAGTGATATAAAAAGGTACTATTTCATATATATTTTTCATTGGACTCACAGAACTTCCACTTCCCCAGTTTCTCTTTGTCTCACTCTGAAATCCTTTCATAAATTATCTATATTCTTCAGGATGGTAAAGCATGGGAATATTACCTTTACTACAGAAGACCAAACCAGGAATAAGGCAGGCTCTTTTTCTTACTATAAATTCACTAGATGTACAGTTTCTTTTGCATTTACCCGAACCACGCTTACCATGAGGTTGGAAACCTTCTGGAGACATATAAGCAAAAATGAAAGCAAGTTCCTTAAATAAGAAGTCATCACCTAAATCACTAAGCATGCCTCATTTATTTTTTAAAAAGAAAGGAAGAATTACTTCTCACTTGAACAGAAATCCACTTTTAAAAGGAAACAACTGAATCCTCCCTAATGAATAAAATCTACAACTATGCAGTCTTACAAATTTAAGGTCTTTTAAAAACCATTGATTAATTTCTTAAGTCTGTTGAAGAATACGTTAAATATTTTACTTTGTGCTTCTTATCCAGAAATCTTGCTGCCATCCCCACAACATAACCATTACCTCTCCTATTTTCAGCTGTCTGTTCCTAAATGGGGGCATGCACACTTTTAAAAGCTGGCCATTTTAACTGCATTTCAAACTGCCTCCATCTTCTAAAATGCTGTGTTTCTTGTCAATTAATGGACCAGAATGTCACAATATTTTGAAGGGTGGTACACACATTATGACAGCTATTACTAGTTATTATATAATATTATATACATATATTATACACACACACACACACATATATATATATAATATTCTAATATATTATATTATATAGATAATGTAATATTATGTATATAATATTATAATATTAAGTAATATCATTTTACATAATATTACCTGAATTATTTACAATAGATCATTCAGATGACTAGAAATTATTTGACTTTGTCTTGAAAGACTAGTTTGCATTTATGTGAGTATTTCTTACCTATAGCAACGGTGGGAGTTGAAGGAATTCCAAGGAATTAGGAATATTAATATTAAAATAGGAATAGGTTGTCTAGAGGGAAATCATTATCATAATATCTATGCATTTTCCCATTAAACAGAAATGATGAAAGAATTTAATCTCTCAGTATCAAACTTACAATTATAAAAATGATGACAGCCCAACAGGCCCATTTCTTTAAAAAATAAAATCTCAGATTTTGTCCAAGCAAATCCAAATGCTAACTCAAAGCTCTCATCGATTCTTTCTCTACTTCAAAGCATCTCCCTTCAACATGTGAATCAGAAATTTGTTGTTAATTGCCATCAAGTTGACTTTGAGTTATGGTGACCCTATGGATGAGACACCTCCAAATCACTCTATCATCAGCCACTCCATTCAGGTCTTGTAGACTCGTGGTTGTGACTTTCTTTGTTGAGTCTATGCATCTAAAATGCAGTCTTCCTCTTTTCCTACTACCTTCTACCTTACCAAGCATTATTGTCTTTTCTAGTGAGTCATATCTTCACGTGATATGGTTAAAGAACAACAGTATCTATCTTGGCTCTTGGACCCATTTATTGCTCTTTTTAGCAGCCCATGCTATCCATGCTCTTCTCTAGCACCATATGTTAAATGAGAGGATTTTCTTCCTTTCAGAAACTCTCAAAATTATTCCAAAGTCTTCACTGAAATCTTTTTAATGTTTTAATGTTCAGCTGTAAACCTGCCATTGCATCTTCTTCCTTGACTTTTTTTTAGTAATCGTTCCATGTCTTTGCTATTTGAAGCAAAACTGTCACTCATTAAACATCTATGTTGGTCTGACACATAGAACATGGGAACATTACCTCTCTGTTTATAGCAATAGACTAAGCCAGAAACAAAGCAGGTTGTTCTTGAAACCACATATTTGTCATATAAACATCTTTATTTGCATTTACCCCATCACCTCTTAGAATGTGAATGAAAGGACCCTGGGGTAGGATTAGCAAGAATAAATAAAGGCTTCACCTGTGAGAAGTCATTACATCTCTCCCTAAATATTTTCCATTTACATAGTACAGGCAAAAAAGTAGGACAGCTGTCAGGGCCAAAAGGTTGATTCTCAAAGGCTTCTTTTTCCAAGAAGAAGAAGAGGAGGATGAGTGGTGGAGTTTTCTTCATTGATGAAAATTCTTGTGAGTTAGTCCTTTTTTATTTATTTTATTTAAGATGTTACTATATCAAGACCCAGTGTGGTGTAGTAGTTTGAGTGTTAGATAACAACACTGAATATGAGGGTCTGAATCTCATCTCAGCCATGGAAAACCATTTGATGACCTTGGGCAAGTGACATTCTCTTGGTTTCAGAGAAAGGAAAAGGCAAGCACCGCTGAACAAATTCTGCCAAGAAAGCCCTGGGATAGGTTCATCTCAGGGTCACAATAAGTCAGAAATAACTGGAAGGCACACAATAACAATAACAACAAAAGAAGATTTCTATATCACCTCCCAGGCTACAAGGGCTTCAAAGCTATATGGAACAGCACTGTTTTGGCAGTCCACTGGAAGCTCTAAAGAGATTAAGCCAGCCTAACGTCCTTGGGTAAGGAGTTTCACAGTTGGGGTGCTGCTACAAAGAAGGCCCTGGTGCACGCCAACTTAAATTCATGGGGTGTTGGGGCATCCAGCAAAGCCTCCTCTGAGGAGTTCAAATTTCAGAGAAACTCATATGAACAGGATTTTTAAAATGCTGTTCATCAATTGACCTCAAAGATGTGGGATATAAAATAATAATAATAATAATAATAATAATAATAATAATAATAATAATCCATTCTACTTTTGAGTAAATGAAACATGGTTACTGTGGCAATTTTACCTTAGTTCCCCAGCTATCACTATTGATCGACATATTCCCCCTCTATCAACAACACTATTTGGACTAGCTGGAGCATGTCCAGAGGAGGATTACCAAAATAGTGAAAGTTCTGAAAACAGTGCCCTACATGGAACGACTTAGGGAACTGGGTATGTTTAGCTTGGAGAAGAGAAGGTTAAGAGGTGATATGATAGCCCTGTTCAAATATTTGAAGGTATGTCATATTGAGAAGGGAGCAAGCTTGTTTTCTGCTGCTCCAGAGAACAGGACCCAGAACAGTGAATGCAAGCTACAGGAAAAGATATTCCACCTCAACATTAGTAAGAATGTCTTGACAGTAAAAGCTGTTTGGCTGTGGAATACACTGGCTTGGAAAGTAGTGGCGCATCCTTCTTTGGAGGTTTTTAAACAGAAAATGGATGGTCGTATGTTGGGTGTACTTTGTATATTCCTGCATGGCAAGGGGTTAGACTAGATGGCCCTTGAAGTCTCTTCCTGCTCTATGATTCTATGGAATTTATCACATGGGAGGAATTTCTCCCAATTTCAAATTGAGCCAATTCAAATTCACGTAAATTTGCTAGTTTAGCAAATTTATGTGAAATCTAATTGCATTCAAAATGACTTACCATTTCCTGAAAATGACCCCTCATTGCCCGAAATTGCGTGAGATACTTTTATACACATTAACATAAAACCTATGAATTACATTTAGAATGACTTCCCTTTTGCCCAAAATTGCGTGAGATACACTCATGTGCAATTATGTGAAACCCCATGATTGCGTTCAGATTGCCATTGCATTATAGCCCCAAATTCCATCGTATGATAAACTCTTATGATTCTGGGAACTGTAATAACAATTTTATTTATTTATTTATTTATATCCCGCCCCTCTATGCAACGCAACCGGCAGCTTACAACATTAAAATATACATTCCATGACTCTCAATCCCACCCACCTCTACCCCCATAAAATACAATTAAACAAATTACATTAAAACATCCTTAAAATAATAGTAAAAAATAAACTATACACAGTAGCTGTAGCAAAAATTGGGCTCAACAAAGTCAGTTTTATTTTTAGTGGCCAGGTGCCTATTCAGGAAATGCTTGCCAGAAAAGACTCATCTTATAAGCTTTTTAAAAGTTGTTTAAGGTGGTAATATCTGGCAGGCCATTCCATAATATGGGAGCGGTTGCCGAAAAGGTCCTCTGGGCGGTTGCAGACAGCCTAGTTTTTAAAAGTTGCAGCAGATTCATCCCAGAGGACCTGTAGAAAAAAATTGATATCTGTTGCCTATATGTAGAAACTCGAAGTGTTTAAAAAGGTGCTAATTGTGTTTCAAGGTCAAAGCAACCTTACATGCTTTGACATATTGCCAATTAATCCAAAAGAATATCATCATTTTTAAAGGCAAAAATAAATATGACAGATTCAAGCTGAACTTCTACATAAGTGCACTTCAGCACTGAACAAGAGACTGTTACTAAAGCCACATATTCATTATATGAACATACCAGTTTTTCTAAGTGACCATTCCTTATTTTAAATGTCGACGGAACTTGGAGGCTCCCTACCTGAAAATGGCAGCTCTGGATAGAAGTCAGGCCCATGGTTTCTAGGTCTCCCTTTGAACAGAAAGCGTAAAAGCATTCAGTATCTCAGAAGAATAAATATAATTCTAAAACCAAACAAAACATTGGCATTTTGGAAAACTTCCAGGCTCCTTTTCACTTTTCTTCAATGAACAAAACATGTGACTTATCCAAGTGGCCTCAAAAGAGGGCTGCAGGGCATTCAGACTGCACCAGTTGCCATCTAAAAGGGCAAATAACAACACTCTCCTCATTCATCTGTGTTTAGACAGAAACAGGCTGTGACGTTTTTATGCATCCCTTTAAAATGCTGAAGGAATGGAGTAAGTAGAGTGAGACTCAGTGGGAAGAGAAAGGAGAGGTCCCATGGTTTGTTTGTTTCTCTGAAGATGCCAGCCACAGATGGTGGTGAAACGTCAGAAAGGAACTCTTCTAGAACATGGCCACATAGCCCAAAAGCTCCACAAAAATCTATGTTTGTTTTTTAATTAAAATTTAAAACAAAAAAATAGTTTTAGAAACATTTTTAATTACAATGTTTACATTGTAATTACATTGTTTACACTGTTATTGCTTTGTATCTGTATAATCCCTTTGTTGTAAACTGCCCGGATTCCCAGTGATTGGGCGGCTATTATTATTATTATTATTATTATTATTATTATTATTATGCCATTATTAAGGATTCTGTGAGGTGTGGAATGGGAAGACGTCAATGGGGAGGTGACGTACAGGTTGCTTACCTGTAACTGTGTTTCTTCGAGTGGTCATCTGTGCCCTCACACAATAGGGTTTGCGCCTGCGCAGAAGCTCCATTCGGAATGCTGAAAAGCTGAGCAGATTGGCGGGAGCCCCGCCCCTCCCATTCCCTGAGCATGCCCAATCCCGCCAATCTAGCTCCTCCTTCAGTTCAAGTCCGCCGCAAAAAGGCAGGGACCTGACCGAGGGGAGGTAGGGCGGGATTTGTGTGAGGGCACAGATGACCACTCGAAGAAACACAGTTACAGGTAAGCAACCTGTACTTCTTCTTCGTGGTCTCTGTGCCTCACACAATAGGGTGACTGAAAAGCTTACCTATGGAGGTGGGAAGGTCACTGCAAGATCGAAGAAAGAACAGCACGACCAAAACTGGCATCTCTCCGGGACCTGCAGTCCAGCCGGTAATGCTTCACAAACGTGGATGGCTGTGACCACGTGGCCGCCTTGCAGACCTCTGGCAGGGGAACACCTCTGAGGAAGGCAGCAGATGAAGCTGTAGCCCTGGTAGAATGGGCACGTACACCAACCAGGAGAGGGCGCTTAGCCAGTTCATAAGCCAAAGAAATGGTTTGAGCAATCCACTTTGCAAACCGTTGTGATGAAACTGGGTTGCCTTTCCTGGCACCACCATAACAAATAAACAATTTATTTGATAATCTAAACTCTTGAGAACGCTGAACATAAAAGGCCAAAGCACAGCGAACATCTAGGGTATGCATAGTCTTTTCCAGAGGCGAAGAAGGATCTGGATAAAAATTAGGAAGCACAATCTCCTGGGAGAGGTGAAACGGAGAAACCACTTTAGGGAGGAAGGAAATGTCCGGTCTGAGGACCACCTTGTCCCTATGAAAAGTCAAGTAAGGCTCATCCGAGCGTAGGGCTGTCAGCTCGGAAGCACGTCTGGCTGAAGTTATGGCCACAAGAAAGGACACTTTGAGTGTCAGCAGTCTCAAGGAAGCAGAGCCCAAGGGCTCAAATGGGGGTCTCGTAAGCTGTGTAAGCACTAGAGAGAGAGACCAGGCCGGAGCCAGTGGTGGCAATGGTGGATAAAGGTGATGTAGTCCCTTGAAGAACCTCTTTAACGTGGGTGACGTGAAGAGGCGAGCTGATTGTGAGCCGGGTGGCTGGTTGGCTACAATAGCCGACAAGTAGACCTTCAGGGAAGAGAAGGCCAGGCCTTGATCCCTGAGGTGCAGCAGAAAATGCAAAACAGTACTAAGGCTCACAGGTGAGGAAGGTTCAGACCTAGCCTCTGCGAAGGCACAGAAACGCTTCCACTTATATGCATAGGATCTCTTGGTGGAGTCCTTTCTCGAGGCAGACAGGACCCTGAGCAAGTCAGGAGACTCTATGGCTGGATCCTCCACGCCGTCATCCGTAGATTGACCAAGTCCGGATGTAGGACCACTCCCTTGGAGTGAGACAGAAGGTCGGGCCACTTCGGCAGGTGGAAGTATTGGTCCTTGGCCAGGTGAAGAAGAGGAGTGAACCAGGGTTGTCTCGGCCAGAATGGAGTCAACAGTATGGCATTGGACCGATCCCTGGCCATCTTGGCCACCGTCCTGGAGATCAGAGGAAAGGACGGAAATGCATACAGAAGGCCTCGACTCCAACTGCAAAGGAAGGCGTCCCCCATGGAACCTCGTCCTTTGCCCGCTCTGGTGTAGAATGCCTGGCACTGGGCGTTCTCCGGTGTGGCAAACAGGTCCACTGAGGGAATTCCCCAACGAGACGTCAGGAGATTGAAGGCTGGGCTCGACAGAGTCCATTCATGCTGCAGCACCTTGTCCCTGCTGAGGGAGTCTGCCAGCACATTGTCTTTTCCTGCCAGGTGAATGGCCACTGGATGAATGGATCGGTGGTGGCACCACGTCCACAGCTGCTGGGAAAGACGCAAGAGGACTGGAGAGTGAGTTCCTCCTTGCTTGTTGATGTACCAGACAGTGGTTGTGTTGTCTGATACTACCTGCACAACTCTGTGGAGGAGATGATTTTCGAATGCCCTGAAGGCTTTGATGACTGCCAACAGTTCCAAGGCATTGATATGCAGTTCTGCCTCCTGTGCAGACCACAGTCCTTGTACACACAAGCCGTTGAGATGTGCGCCCCATCCTGACATGGACTGTAGTGTAGTGTACTGTAGTGTAGTGTACTGTAGTGACCATCCTGGACGGTTCTGGCGTCTGGAAGGGCATCCCTTTGAGGATGTTGGAGGGAGACATCCACCACTTGAGAGAGTCTCTGACATGAGGAGGCAACGAGAGTCTCTTGGACGGATTGTCCCTCAGGTGATCGAAGGAAGCCAGGAACCAAGCTTGGAGAGGCCTGAGCCTGAGACGAGCCAGGTAGGTCACCGCTGTGGTTGAGGCCAGGTGGCCTAGCAGTCTCTGGATGTCCTTTGCAGACGGACGTTGAGTGTGAAGGACGGATTGCAGCTGTTCCCAGAGGGCCGCCGCCCGTCTGGTGGGAAGGTAGGCTCGACCCATCACAGAGTCCAGGGACGTGCCTATATAATCTATCACCCTCACAGGGTGGAGAATGGATTTTGGTAAGTTGACGTTGAGTCCCAAGTCGGCTAGAAGATCCAAAGTGTACTGGACGTCTTTGTACAGTTGTGACTTGGAGGACGACACCAGAAGCCAGTCGTCGAGGTAAGGGAAAATCTTTATTCCTTGAAGACGAAGGTGAGAGATGACCACCGCCATGCACTTTGTGAACACTCGAGGAGCGGTGGAGAGGTCGAAAGGAAGAACGGTATATTGATAGAGATCTCCATCTATGGCAAAACGGAGATACTTCCAATGTTGTGGCCTGATGCTGATGTGGAAGTAAGCATCCTTTAGGTCTATGGATGCAAACCAGTCCCCTTGGTGCAGGAATGGCAAGATGGATTGGAGAGTCACCATCTTGAACTTGCGAATCATGATGTATGAGTTGACGCCTCTCAGGTCCAAGATGGGGCGGAGACCTCCTCCTCTCTTCGGAACTGTGAAGTACCTGGAGTAGAAGCCTTGGTGTTTGTAGCACGGTGGAACACGTTGTATGGCTCCTTTGTCGAGAAGGGAGGAAATCTCCTCCAGAAGAGGAGGAGAGGAGGGAGTGGAACAGAAAACGCCATTTGGTGGAATACTTGAGAACTCTATGGCGTATCCCAGGCGGATGATGGTAAGCACCCAGGAATCCGTGGTGATCTTGGACCAGTTCTCGTAAAAATGGCGAAGTCTGGGGACTGAGGAGAGGGTGACTGGCAAACAAAAATTGGGTGTCGCCTCCAAGAGCCTGTCAAAAGTGCGACTTGGAGGATGGTTTCCTGGACGGCTGTTGCTGCTGACGCTGCTGGCCATGCCTTTGTTGTTGCTGCTGTTGCTGCTGCTGTTGAGGTTGTCTGTAAGGCATCCTATTGTAAGGCTGGGTCCTATAAGTAGAGGACGGGGCCGAACGAGAACGGGTGAAGCCAGGGTCGTAAGGCCTTTGGCGCCAGACCCGACTAGATGAGGGCTTGTTAGGTGTCAGCCCAAGTCTCTTCCCATTCAGACGAGCCTTGGCCATGGTGTCAAGGGATTTGTCAGTCTTGGCGGCGAATAGGCCTTCACCATCAAAAGGAAGATCTTCGATCTTGGACTTAGCTTCCTCGGACAGGGAAGTAGACCTCAACCAGGCGAAACGGCGGAGTGCCACTGCACCGGCCATCACTTTCGCAGAACAGTCCACAACATGTCTAGCTGAATGCACTTCCTGAGCAATGAGGGAGAGCGCCTCAGCGTAAAATTCCTGAGCTGCCTCTTGTTGTGTCTGAGGCAGGTAGGGAATGAAAGCAGCCACACGATCCCACAGAAACTTCTGATAGCCGGCCATGTAACCCTGCATATTGGCGACCTTTGCTGCCAAAACTGCAGAGGAGTAAAAACGACGACCAAAGATGTCCATCCTTCTGCCATCTTTGTCCACGGGGGCAGAGTGAGACTTGCCTGTAGACTTACAGGTAGATTCCACCACCAGGGAGTTAGGAGCCGGGTGGGTGAACAGGAACGGTGCTGTATCCGACTGCACCCGATACAAAGAGTCAAGCTTCTTAGAGGCAGGTGGTGTCGAGGCTGGCTTGTTCCAAGAGGCCACCATGATGTCGGAGAAAGAAGGCAAGAATGGAATGACCGCTGGTTGCTGGGGACGCACCACGAGGCCATCGATGGGGTCCCTGGGAGGTTGGGCCGTCTGCGCCGTTTGGAGGCCTACTGCCCTTGCCATCCTGTCGACAATTCCAGTGAAGAGATGGAGGTCTTCGACAGGCGAGCCCGGTGTCTGGTCCTCAACTTCCTCATTGGGAGGGGAGATGGCAGGCTGTGGGGAGTCGGGACGGTTGTCCGTCTCTCCGGTGGATTCCTCTGTGGACTGGGAGGCTGGCAGTTGCGGATCCACATAAGGCTGTGTTGGCACCGTAAGGAAGGTCGACGTCGAGGCGTCCGCGTAACTGATCGGAGCGGAGACTGACGACGTCGAAGTAGTAATCGTAGCTGAGGCCGAGACGGTCATAATGGCACCCGATTCCGGGGGTTTTGACACCGTAGCTGTCGAGGCCGGCGGGGGTGATATGGCCCTATATTCGGTTCGGGACCGAGAGGGAGAACGAGATCGAGATCGAGATCGTGAGAAGTCTCCGACGTGGAGGTCACGGACATGGTACCGATCCCGGTACGAAGGAGAGTAGGAGCGGTAGGATGGATGACGCTCTCTCCAATATGATTCAGCCCGATGTCACGCCAGAAAGGAGGCCGACGAGTGGGGCGAGTCGAAGTAGTGCTCCTCAAACGGTTCCGGAGACTTCCGGGGTGGAGGAGATGGGAACCGCAGCCTGTAAATGCGCTCCGAGGAGGCTAGGATTTCCTTCGGTGGCACAGATGTCGGAGCCGAAATGGGCGAAACAGTAGAGACCGAGGTCGAGACCGCCCCCGTAGAGGCGAGGACCTGGGTAGATGCAGGCTGAAATGCGGGTTCCAAAGTCTCCGGCGCAGAGTCTAGTACAGTGACCGGGGCCGGGACTGAGAGGTCAATGGCCGAAGGCTGTCTAAGAAAAGACATGGCCAGGTCTGCCTGGGCAGCCACCGAGGCAACCGAAGTAAGGACCTCCTTATGCTTATGCTTTTTAGCTTTCGGCCTCTCCAGCTCGATGGGTGAAGGCCGCTTCTTGTGCTCTCTGTGTTGCCCTTCGGGGCGAGACATAGTAGTCGTGGTCGAGGCCGACACCGAGGAGGCTTCTGTCGGTGTCGAGGTCACAGTCGACGTCGAGGTCGGTCTTTTGATTTTCGGAATCCTCGGGAACTTAGAGATGGGAAGGTGTCCCAAAGGGTCTGTGGACGGATCCGAGGAGTGGGAAACCGAAAGGGCCTTTTCCCACAGATGGGCCTTGAGTCGGTCCGCTCTTTGGCGAAGCGTGGCGGGGTTAAAAGCCTTGCAATGCTTGCATTTCTCCGGGATGTGGGAACTGCCTAAGCAGAAAATGCACTTCGAGTGTCCATCCACAACCGGGATTTTACCGCCACAGTCGGAACATTTCTTGAACGGGGCGGCCATAAGAGGCCGGTCCGATCGCGAGGGGCCCGTCCGGGCCAGAACCCTTGAGTTCCGAACAAAAAGGGGCAGCTCAAGGAGAAAAACGGGAGTAACGAAAAATAAAAATAAAGAAAAATAAAGAAAAATAGAGAAAAAACTGAAAAAGAACAAAGTCTAGCTACTCAGCTTTCGTCGCGATGAAGAGCACTCCGAAGGAGATATTACTCTCGCGGCGGACGAAAGAGAACTGAAGGAGGAGCTAGATTGGCGGGATTGGGCATGCTCAGGGAATGGGAGGGGAGGGGCTCCCGCCAATCTGCTCAGCTTTTCAGCATTCCGAATGGAGCTTCTGCACAGGCGCAAACCCTATTGTGTGAGGCACAGAGACCACGAAGAAGAAACAATGAGTTACCACACTGGTGACATCAACCCTAATGACACTAATGACTTGTCACACACAATAAATTCTAAAACATCTTCAGGTTATTCATTGGTCTTCAAGGTAGTTGTATCTTAACAATAACAAGTACATTTCTATACTGCTTACCAATGTACCAAGCAGTTTACAAAGTGTAAGCTAATTGCCCCCAACAAGCTGGGTACTCATGTTAGCAACCTATGGAAGCACACCAGGCTGAGTTGACCTGGCTGGTATGTTGGTGGTGACTGAGTGACTACAGTACAGGCATTTAACCACTGTGCCACCAGAGCTCCACGCAGCAACATGCAGCTCACACACTGCCACCACTACTGTTCTCTCTGAAGGCCTCTGCTGTGGCCCATAAAGATAGATTAAGTATACCCAGCTGCACCCATGTAGCCAGGCATCTGTTTTGAAGTCGCAGGCTGTGGCTGGGACCTGCAAGGAGTAAAGCAACATTAGTGGCTCGTAAAAGGGCACACAGCCACTCAGTCTACTGTCTGTGACAGTGAAGTATCCTGGAAATTCCAATATGAACAGCTAGTTTCTTTAGACTGGGATAAGAGTTGCTTGGGCTGGGGTAAGGCCAGATCTTCCAAATCAGTGTCCAGTGTGGCTGATCCCGACCCAGGGCTGCTGAGCCTTAGGGCTGGTGTCTGGCACAAGACCAGTGGGATCACAAGCCTTTGGTCCTTCCGTACAGTGCCCTGGTGCATTTTATTTTGCAAGCCCCATGCTATCAATCCCCCCCCCCCATGTTCTTATGCAACAGAAAGCATAGAAATTGTACCTCTGTGTTTACAACAGTAGAGAAAACCATTAGAAGGGCATGGTGTTTTGGATCCCAAGTATTCATCATTTGAACAGATGTATTTGCATCGACATCTCAGTTGTCTACGTCTGGGGAAAGCTTTAACAAAAACAAAATAATTGTGGTCAAATATCATCTTTTCTTATCTTCCACTGTTTCTTACTGAGATGTCCACCAGAACAACATCTCATTACTCTAGCAAACAACAAATATGAAGCATATTTTCCTCCTTTCCCAGCACAAGGTTTGGGAAGTTACTTTTTAAAAGTTCTTCACTAGCTAATGAAGGAAGGAGCAGGAAGGAAAGAATGAACTCAGGCTTGCCAGAGAGGTTAAAAACAATAAAAAGGTATTTTTGGATATGTCCACAGCAAAAGGAAGAAGAAGGAAATGATTGGGCCACTGCGTGCTGAAGATGGCAAAATGCTAACAGGGGACAGAGAAAAGGCAGAATTACTCAACACCTTCTTTGCTTCAGTCTTTTCAGAAAAGGCAAAGGGTGCTCAGCCTAACGATAATGGAGCAGAAGACAGAATAGGGGAATTTCAGCACAGAATAAGTAAAGAGATAGTACAGGAATACCAGGTTAACCTAAATGAATGTAAGTCTCCAGGACTAGTTGAACTACATCCAAGGGTACTAAAAGAACTGGCAAATGTAATATGGGAAACATTGGCAATAATCTTTGAGATCTCCTGGAGAACAGGAGAAGTCCCAGCAGACTGGAGGAGGGCAAATGTTGTCCCCATCTTCAAAAAGGGAAAAAAAGAAGATCCCAACAATTATCGTCCAGTTAGTCTGACATCAATACCAGGAAAGATTCTGGAGCAGATCATTAAACAGAGAGTCTGTGAATATTTAGAAGCTAATGCCATAATCACAAAAAGCCAACATGGGTTTCAGAGAAACAGATCATGGCAGACAAATCTGATCTCTTTTTTTGATAAAATTACCAGTTTGGTAGATGAAGGGAATGCTATGGATATAGTATATCTTGATTTCAGTAAGGCCTTTGACAAGGTTCCCCATGACATTCTTGCAAACAAGCTTGTAAAATGTGGGCTAGACAAGGTAACTGTTACATGGATTTGTAATTGGTTGACCGGCTGCATCCAAAGGGTCCTCAACAATGGCTCCTTTTCATCCTGGAGAGAAGTGACCAGTGAGGTCCCACAGGGTCTGTCCTGGGCCCAGTGTTATTCAACATCTTTATTAATGACTGGGATGACAAAATCACGGGCATACTTATCAAATTTGCAGATGACACCAAATTAGGAGGAGTAGCCAATACTCCAGAAGACAGGATCAAAATTCAAAGTGACCTGAATAGACTAGAAAGCTGGGCCAATGCTAACAAAATGAAATTCAATGCAGAGAAATGTAAGGTACTGCACTTAGGGCGAAAAAATTAAATGCACAGGTAAAGGATGGGGGACATCTGACTGAATGAAACTATGTGTGAAAGGGATCTAGGAGCCCAAGTAGACCATAAGCTGAACATGAGTCAACGGTGTGACGCAGCAGCTAAAAAGGCCAATGCTATTTTAGGCTTCATCAATAGAAGTATAGCATCTAGATTAAGGGAAGTAATAGTGCCACTCTATTCTGCTTTGATCAGGCCCCACCTGGAATACTGTGTCCAGTTCTGGGCACCACAATTCAAAAAGGATGTGGAGAAACTGGATCACATGACCGTGCTGTGTTCCACTGCTCCCTGCTCTGCTGGCAGAAGTGAGGGGAGGATGAAACATTTGCTGCTCCTGAGGATGAAAAAAGTAGCAAATGTTTCATCCTCCCCTATTAGACACTCTGTGCTGGAGGCCAAAACAACAGAAGTCCTTCACAGAGCGTCTAGTTCTGGGACTTCAGGTTAAGCCAGGACCTTTGCCCTCACTTCCGCTGGTGGAGCAGGGAGTAGCTGAAGGCAGCAAGGGATGCCTCTCTGGGGACCTTGCCATTACCAGTAACCAAATAACAGTTAACCACAGCAACCATTATCTACTGTTCTGGGGTGTCATTGATTTCTAATCCATCATTACTGAGATAAGTGATTTAAACTATAAATATATAAACTATAAAAATAAGTGATTTAAACTATAAAAACAAACAGCTTCATTTAAATACCGCTTCATACTGCCTAAGCAGTGTCTAAGCGGTCTATAACTGTAAGCTACTTGCACCCAACAATCTGGGTACTCATTTTAGCGACCTTGGAAGGATGCAAGCCTGAGTCAAACTTGAGCCCTTTTGCTGGTATTGAACTCACCACCTTATGGTTTTGAGTGAGTGGCTGCAGTACAGGCATTTAACCACTGTGCCACCAGGGCTCACAAAATAATGTGGGGGTTTTTTTTTCGTCAAAGTGACACACCACCCAAGTTATGTTCAGTTTTTTGGCAAAATTTGACACACCAAGTTCAAAAGTTGCCCATCACTGGTCTAGGATATGAGATAACCCTGAGATCTGAAGTATATTTATTAAATATGACAAATCTAGAGGATAAGAAAAGAATGAGAATATAGAAATTTGATAGTTTGTTTAGTTACAGCTGCAAAATTGGTCTTTGCAAGACACTGGTGGACTGATAAAATACCAGTATGTATGGAGTGGTTAGGGAAAGTAATTGAACTGGCATTTTTAGATAAATTAATCAATTTGGCAAAGGGGAATTCAATAGAGTTTTTTCAAAAATGCAGAAACATTTAATAGAATTTATAAACCAAAGAAGAGGGGTACTAGCATGACAGGTGTAAATAGAAGACTTTTTAAAGGACTAATTGTGTCTTAATGGGGTTTTCTAGATTGGCAGCTGTACTGCAAGTCCCAGGTGTGTAATAAAAAGGCATAGGGCAGCTACACTGAGGAAGTGTGGGGACGACTTATCTGAAGTCTTTTCTGTTGCTCAGCAACTACATTGGAAGCTGTCAGGATGCTAGAAACACAGGCAGAGCAGCTGCACGGGTGGCAATGAACAGGGCTTTTGGCCGCACTGAACCTTTAATATATTTTTTGTTGTTGTTGCCGGCTGCGAACTGCGCAGTTGCACCGGTACATCATACATGAACTGTGCAGTTATGAAGATCTGTCAAATTACCATTGTGGTTTCGCTTCCCTTTTTAAAGTGCGCAGTTGCATCGGTGCACCATGAATGAACCCCTTTATTTATTTATTTATTTATTATTACCCCACCCCTTTGAGATCAATCGAGGCTGCTTACACATTAAAATACTATTACATCAATAAAACAAACTGCATCCCTCCCCCCTTAAAAAGATATTAAATCTGTTACAATTTAAGTTTATGAATAAACTTCTTTATTTTATGAATGAATTGACATTTTATGCGCAGTTGCATAACAGTTACAGCATCCCAGAGTCCCTACTGCACATGTCTAGGTTTCGGGTTAGGGTTAGGGTTAGTAGAGCTAGGATTAGGGTTAGTAGAACTAGGGTTTGGGAGCTTTAAAAAACTGCATAGTTGCACTGAAGCATTTAGACACAGCTGCGCTGTTAAACCCTTTTTAAAAAGAAGCTGGGAAAAGCAGCTCCTTTTTAAAGCTGCTTTTTCCCCACTAAAATGCAAAAGAAGTGCATTCATGCCAAACTTTCAGTGTGGGTCATCTAAAAGCTGCACTTTCATGCAGGCATGAACACACCCCTTTTTGCCAGTCTAGATCAGCCCAATGAGCTTACATCTTACATGCTTTGACATATTGCCAATCAATCCAAAGGAACATCATCATTTTTAAAGGCAAGAATGAATATGACAGATTTAACCTGACCTTCTACATCAGTAGACTTCAGAACAGGACCAGAAACTATTACTGAAGAAACATATTCACTATATGAACAGACTGGTTTGCATCTATGTAACTGTTACTTACGTCGAATGTCAGTGAAAGTTGAAGGCTCCCTATCTGAAAATGGCAGCTCCGGATAATAGTCACGCCCAGGGTTTCTAGGTCCCCCTTTGAATAGAAAGGGTAAAAGCATTCAGAACAATAAGTATAATTCCGAAACCAAACAAAACATTGACATTTTGGAAAATATCCATGCTCCCTTTCACTTTTATTCAATGAACAAAATATGTGACTTATCCTATCACAAGAGGACTGCAGGGTGTTCAGACTACACTAGGTGACACCTTAACTGAGGAGTGACAACGCTGCTCCTAAAACATCTGCATTTGGGCAGAAATGGGCGCGGCATCCACCTGCAACCCTATAAAATGCTGGGGTGAGTGGTATTAGGGTCAGTGGGGAGGGAAAGGGTAGAATGCGGGTAGTTTTAAAAATTTAAAATTTTAAACAAAAACAATTAAAAAATTAAAAATTTATTATGTTTAAATATTATTTTAAAAGTTCAGATTTTACCAAATTTTCACTTTAACCATAATAAATAATAAAACTAAAAATAATATTGATTTATATCCTGCCCCTCTACAATATGTAATCAGGAAAGGATATAACTATGTGTGTGAATACAATTAGGCTGTGTATATGATATTGCAATAAAAAGATATAATTTTATTTTTGCCAGTTGTTTATATCACAACTATTCCCATTACGTCCAGTGACTTATGGGTATTATGATTTGTGAGCAACATTAGTACACAGTACATTATTAAGGAGTCTGTATAGTGTGGAATGGGAAGACATCAATGGAGAGGGGTGACACCATTTGTAACTGCACTGAGTGACAACAACCCCAGTGATACAACTCACCTATCCCTCAAAATAAATTCTAAAGCTTCTTCAAATGACTCATTGGTTTTCTCACTGGGCTTCAAGGTAGCTGTATCTTTTCAAATCCAGGCACTGAACATATGGGCAGGATACCATGGCTCAACAGCAGGGTATCCTGCCCTGTTCCCATCCCTGGATCACATCTGGGCTGGCATACATATGGGTGGGTGTTCACCTGCCCTCCCATCACCACACCATGCAGCAACCTGCATCTCACATGTTGCCACCACTACTGTTCTCTGTGAAGGCCCCTGGCTTATAAGATTAGAATAAGTGTGCCCAGCTTCATCCACACGGTCAGGCACCACTTCTGATGTCACAGGATGAGGCTGGGGCCTGCATGGAGAACAGAAGTGGCAGGAAAAGGGGCACACAACCATCCCATCTTCTGGCTGTAACACTGATGTTTCGGGGAAATTCCAATATAAACAGCTAGTTTCTTTAGACTGGATTAAAGGCTGGTTGGGTTGGGGTCAGGCAGGATCTGCCAGATCAGTGTCCACTCTTCCCACTTGGGCTCTTGGGCTGCATCATCTAAAGAGTATGGCACCAAGTCAGGAAGAACACAGACCGTTTGACCCATATGTACAGCACCCCAGTGCATTTTATTTTACAGTTCCCACTCCATCAGCTGAGGTAGCCTGGCAGCAGCTTTCCTGAGACTCTGGGGCCTTTAAAACATCTGCCCTGCCCCTTCCAGCAACTCCATCAGCTGAAGCAGTTTGGCAGCAGTGTTCCTGGGACTTATTTTTAAATGTATCTGTTTAAATATCTAATGAATTTGCAATTGTTTATGTAATTTTGTTTAATGTATAATGATGGCTGTATTTTAGTTAAGGGATGGGGGTGGAATTTTAGTTTGTATATGCTATCCACTGTTTAGGCATTTTATTTATTTGCTTTGTAAATCTTTTATGTATTTTATGTGTTCTTATATAACTTTGTAAACCACTTTGATCTTTTTGGAATGGCGGTATATTAATAATAATAATAATAATAAGTATTATTATCAATTCCCCCCATGTTTTTCTGCAACATAAAGCATCGAATTTATACCTCTGTTTTTACAACAGTAGTAAAATCCACGATAAGGGCACAATGAGTCCACATATTCGCTATCCAAACACCTGTTTTTGCATCGACATTTCATTTTTTTATCTCTGGAGAAATCTTTAACAAAAACAAAATAATTGTGGTCAAATATCCATCTTTTTCTTATCTTCCCATATGTCTCACCGAGAAATCCATTGGAACATCATCTTATGACTCTAGCAAATAGCAATTAAGCACATTTCCCCCTTCCAGGCACAACAAAGTTTGGGAAGTTACCTTTTAGAAAAATTTCACTAGCTGAATCAAGGAAGGAAGAGGAATGAAACAAGTAAGGAGAAGTAAGAGAAAGTGGAAAAGGAAGTCAACTTCCCCTTGAAATGCTGTATAGATAGGGTGAATGGGTTGAGGCTCAGTGGGAAAAGAAAGGAGATGTCCCAGGTTCATCATCATTATTATTATTATTATTATTATTATTATTATTTTAAAGGGGAAAAATAATTTAAAATTAATTTAAAATATTACTTTTAAATTTTCTTTAAAAACATCACATTTTATCAAATTTTCATTTTAACCACTTGAAACTATGTATTTGTAAAAACATTTAAGCTGAGCATATGATACTGTAAAGATTTAATTTTAATTTTGCTAGTTGTTTGTATTACAATTGTTGCCATTGCATTCAGTGATATATGAGCATTAGAATTTGAGTAGCATTAATACAAAAAGCATTATTATGGACTCTGTATGGTATGGTGTGATGGCTAAGTGGTTAAGCTGCGAATTCTGACAATCAGAAAATCAGAAGGTTGGCAGTTCAAGGCTTGAGTGCTGCACAATGGGGTGAGCTCCTGTCACTAATCCCAACTTCTGCAACCTAGCAGTTCAAAAGCATGCAAATGCAAGTAGATAGATAGGTACCACTGAAGTACCTATCTATCTGCTTACATTTGCATACTTTTATGCATGCATTTGGTAATAGCATTCCGTGCAGTCATGCTGGCCAAATGAAAACCGGATTCGAATGCAGACAACGCTGGCTCTTTGGCTTAGTAACAGAGATGAGCACCACCCCCTATAGTAGGTTATGAGTAACCATTCATGTCAGGGGACTACCTTTACCTTTACTTTCATGTGTGGAAGAGATAAATTGGGTTGAAAACATGAGTTACCACACTGGGTGACACCAATGCTAGCGACGCCACCAACTTATCTATCTAAATAAATTCTAAACCTTCTTCAGTTACTCATTGATTCTCTCATTGGGCTTCAAGGTAGTTGTATCTTATATCCAGGCACTGAATACATGGACAGGATACCATAGGTCAACAGACCACAGACCCAGCCCTTTCTATTCCCTGGCACTTATCTGGGCTGGCAATATCTACAAGTGAGTGTTCACCTGCCATCAACACCTCACATATTGTCACCACTGCTGTTCTCTGTAAAGGCCCCTGCCATGGTCTGTAAGACTAGAACACGTGTGCCCAGCGTCACCCATGTGGCCAGGCACCCCTTCCAATGCCATAGGCTGTGGTTGGGGATTGTAAGGAGAACAGCAGCAGCAATGACATGTAAAGCAGCACACAGCCATCCAATCTCCTGGCTGTAATATTAAAGTTTCTGGGAAATTTTGCTATAAACAGACTGTTTCTTTAGACAGGATTGGGTTGGGGTCGGACCAAATCTTCCACATCAGTGTCCAGTGTGCCCAATTCTGGCCCAGGGCTGTTGGGCTGCATTGTCTAAACAATATGGCACCAAGCCAGGGACAACACGGGCCATTCAACACATGGGTACAACACCCCAATGCATTTTATTTGGCACTCCCCTACTCATCAGTTCCCCCCACGTTCATCTGCAACATAAAACATAGACATAATTTTACAACAGTAGAAAAAAAATTAGCAGACATGGTCTTACTGATCCAACATATTCATCAAACGAACAAATATTTTTGCATTGACATCTCCCTGGTCTGACTTTGAAGAAAACTTTAACAAAAACAGAATAGTTGTATTCAAATATTTTTTGTTTACTGGATTTATATCCTGCCTTTCTCCCAAAATGGGATTCTTTTCCTTGTCAACGATTACTTCTTACTGAGAACATCATTTCTTACAGAAAATCATCTCATTATTCTAGCAAATAACAAATATGAAGGATATTTCCCCTTTTCATCCCTTTCACTCACAACAGTGTTTGGGAATTTATTTTTTAAAAGTTTGTCACTAGCATGACAGTTCCAAAGTCCCTAAAGGTGCTGTTATAATTGTCAAAATAAAGTTTTAATCACCACAAAATCAAAAGCAACTGCTATTCCACTTTTACTGCACTGGTTGCCTCTTGTTGCATTCTGAGGCTTGTAGTCCAGTGAGGCCTAAGAACTCTCTGGCTGAGAATTCTAAATTCTCCTCCTTAAACTGCAAATCCCAGAATGCAAGGCAGCAGCCAGACCAGTCAAAGTGCAATAGCAGCTCTATAAGATTGTAGTGCGGTAATCTAGTTAATGAGAATGATCAGAGCTTATCATATAATGAACATTGTTTGTTTATTTGCATTGTATATACCCCAGCATTTCTTACCTAAAGGATCGATGGAAGCTAAATATGTGTGTGGAAAATAGGAATGAGGATTGGCAGGGAAGAAGTCATCACCAGGTCTATAACGGTTCCCTTTAAACAGAAATGATTAAAAGGTTCAGTCTCTTAACACCTTGAAACACAAAAAAAGATTACTGTACCTTCTTTGCCCATTTCATCAATGAAGAAAATCTACCCATTGCATTGTCTTAAAACCTTGGCTTTCATCTGCCTCAGTATTTCTTAACTGGAATAATGAAGGGATATGGAGGTATTTTGAAAAAAAACGAGCTTCTGGCACTAGAAATAAAAAGCACACAACCCCAAATATTCACTCCTAAATATTAAACACTGAACATATGGAACTAAGGCCTTATCTGCAGTGGCCAAAAGGCCCATCCCACCCCCCACAATTTTGATGGTATACTGTTCAGACGATGAAACCTTGGTTCTGGTACAAAATGTCCAGATGATATCTAGTATGTTCAGCTTCAGAACTGGCATAAAACACGCTTAACACAAACTTTAAGTATCCTGGCCCATGCACACAGGGTCTAAGAAGCTGTAACCAGAATCTTTATTTCTTGGTTCTTGTTATCTCTCTATTATTTAATTCTCTCTCAGTAATAATTATTTGCCATCAGGCTGGACTTGCCTAACTTTGGGGTCATTCAGATGTCTTTTTTTTTTTAGTGTGACTATAATCTCACTCACACCTTCTGGTTTTGTTATTCACACTATGGAACCACCTGTATGAGCATCTCTGTGTGTTCTGTTGTTCACATGTGCCAGCACTTGGATAGAGATGGAGTTGACGATGCAAATGTATTCAAAACACATTCAAGGCATACAGAGTTTGTTCACATCAGTTATTCACACTGCTAATGATGCAAATCTTTAAAAAAAAAAAGTAGGGGAAAACCCTGATATTGATTATCCCAGATTAAGTGGGTTTCTTTTCAAAACTTAATTCATAATGCATGTGAAAAACAGAGATTCAGAAACCCAGATTCATCCTGAATTATTTTCATCATCTGAATTCAGCCTATGACTAAATGAATAAGAAAGCTTCAAGAATTCCTGTTAAATAGATCTTCTCTGGAGACACTAGCTATGTGATCAGGGGCTTGCTCTGCCCTTTCTTCTCATTGGTCACATGCGCAAGCACATGCTTCTGAGAAGTGGCAGCACACCAGGAGCCTTGTCACCAAGCTTCTGCAGATAAGCGACGTCAGGGTGGTGGCTCTGGAGGAGAGGGACAGGCTAGTTCTACCAAAGTAATGTCAGTCAAGCTGGCCCATGCAGACAACACTGCACTGCCACACTTGGTATGGCCCAATGTTTATAGCCAGCATCCTGGCCTATCCAGGGCCAGTTGCAGAGCATAATGCCCTGGACTTATCAGGCCATGCAGACAAGGCCCCAATTATCATTAGAAACAGTCCGTTACAAATGTCTCATTACCTGCAACTTCTTCACTGCTCCAAGCAGTACAGTGCTAGAGTACAACCAGAGCTCATCCTATAATGAATATTATTTACACATATGCACACATATTATTCACACATGCCTTGCCTTCCATTGAATCCCATGATTTCTTACCTGGAGTCCTCAAGTGAACTGGGTGACTTTTATGAAAATGGCCAAGGTTATATATGCAAACAAATCACAGGAACCAAAAACAGGCATCCTCAAACAGCAACATAGGCCTTATCTGAATGGGCCAGGAGACTCCAGAGGCAGCCTGGAGTTTCCTGGCCCCATAGATGCCCCAATCCCCAGTCATTATCTGGCCATCTATTCCCATGGCAGGGCAGCTGTTTGCACGGACATCCTGCTGAGCTGCCCAGCACATCTGCTGATCCAAACATCAGGACAATGGCAACAGAGGAAGAGGTGTGTGCTTATCCCTCTTTCTCTGTTGCCTTGGTTCCCTCAAGAGCCACAGCTACGAAGAAGTGGTGAGACCCAGCAGCAGCACTTCACACACACAGAGAGAGAGAGAGAGAGAGAGAGAGAGAGAGAGAGAGAGCAGAAAGATGGATCAACCAGAGATACTATCATTAAGCATTTTAAACTGCCTCCAGAGCTCGGATGCAGGATTGAGGCAGGGATTATCACTGAATCACTAGCACCATCAGTCATTTATAATGAATGTTGTTCTGATATATGTATTATATGAACACTTTCCTTTGCATCGAATTTGAGTATTCTTTACCTGGAGTAATGAAAGGGAACTAAATGAGCTTTAGAAATGGACCTTATAGGATTCTTAAGAAGGAAGTATCAAAGACTACATATATGACCAAGTCATCGGAGCCAAAAACATGCAGCCCTAAACATCCATTCATAAACAGCAACTAAGGCATTAACACCATAATCTCTAGGAAAAGATAAAGATAAAGTGTTTCCCTTTGACAAGCTTGTCAAGACAAGAGTGGATGGGTCCTGGGGAAGGTTCACAATAAGAAGAGAATGTTCCTTAAACAAGACGCCAGTATGTGCATCTCTAAGCAGTTCTCCTTATATAGAGAAAAGAATGATTCTCAGAATCATAAACATGATTCTAAGTACAAGGACAGAGGGGGCCTGGGAAACGATTAATAGAAATTTTAAAAGGCTCCACAAGTAGAAAAGTCCCCTTCATATAGAAGAAAAAAAAAGAATGACACCTTCCAAGGTCCTAAGAACAATTTTAAGTGGGTTCTGATTCAAGGAGGAAGAGGAGAGGAAGCAATTTGTCCTTTCTTCATTAAGGAAAAGTTTTATAAATTCAAGGAATTTTAAATTGTTCAATTCTTTTTGTTGTCATACGCCTTCAAGTCATTTTTGATGTAGGGCCTGCTGTACAGGAACAGTGCTTTATGTCATTTTATTTTATTTTATTAGTATGTACAGATGTCACAGGTATGAATTTCTCATCTAGAGGGTCACCATTAGTCAAGATCAATTCGAGAGTTGGTAACAACAACAAATGGGTTTAATAGAGGGCAGGGAAGAGGCTGTTGAAAGACGGACTATACAGTGCAGAAGGAAAGAAAGGCAATCAAAAGTGACCCACCTCCCCACCCGCAACCCCCTCCACAGCTTTTAAAACTCTACAAGCAGGTTAGGAACAAGGAAAAATCACCTTTTCCTAATCTCAAAGTGCCAGGCTAACACAAAAGTAGGAAACAAAGGGTGCATCTGCACTGCAGAAACAATGCAGTTTCACACAACTTTAACTGGCATGGTTCCATCCTACGTAATCCTGGGATTTGTAGTTTAATTTAGAACCAGAGCTCTCAGACTGATAAGCTCTTATGTCTCACAAAACTACAAACCCTAGCTGCAGCCTAGGTCTCTGTAATGCATGTCTTCTTTCCAAAGGTCCAAGCTTGTATTTCCATATACTGATCTGGCATTTCTGCAGTGCAGATGCAACCCTGGTAACAAATAAAGTTGACTTTTTCTCTACACTGGACAGGTGTTAACACGATGGCAAGAAAAGACTTGAAAACCTGTTCATCTAGAGGTGAAGACCCAAATCCCTACATAAATCAGCTGAACAAACAAACTAGAAAATGAAGGCATAACCAACCAATCCAGGCCTCTTTCATGATCAAAAGAAATACAATTAATAAGATCCCTCAAACTCTGCCTCATCATCATCACACATTGTTTCACACCCAACAGATAATCTTCCCTCTCATACATCTTACCCAGATATTTCTTTTCCCAATCAATTCATCTTGCCCTAGAAGATAAAAATATAAAAAACATGGGGATATTACCTCTACCTCTCCGTCGACAACAGTAGATAAAGCCAGCAACATCACAGGCTCTGTTTACATCTGCATACTCGCCATGTGTACATTCTGCCTTGCAGGTGCCGTGACATCTCTTTACTGAAGGTGTGTCAATCCCTGGGGATACTTCATGAAAAAAAAGAAAAGAAAGAAAAAACAACATCAGCTGTTATAATGATATTAGCTGGCCCGAACTAGATACATCATCATCATCATCATCATCATCATCATCAGTTTATATCCCACCTCTCCAGAGGAGCGAGGCAGCTTACAACAATGATAAAATATATACAATATAAAAATGGTCCCACTATTCCCTCCCTCCCCAGACAATATCACAATAATCCCTACATAACAATAATAAAATATGATTTTACATCCTTAAAACACTGAGAGACAGGACAACGGGCAATTTGGGATAATCAATGAGTGGTCTATATCAATGGTCTATATATTGATATACTGTTTAATTCTATTTTAAGGGGAGGATATGGTGTATATTTGTATTTGTATTTTATGTTTGTAAGCCGTTTTGATTATTCCCACAAAAAGCAGGGAATAAATTAAAGTTTTATTATTTATTTATTTATTTTTAATATAAATATTAGTGGGATGACCGAGTAAATTATTCAGGGAAGGCCTGTTAGAAGAGGTCCATCTTGATAGCCTATTTAAAATCATCAAGATTGGTAATATGTCGGATCTCTTCCGACAGGCAATTCCATAGTTTAGGGGTGGCAGATGAAAAGGCCCTCTGGGTAACCGCAGCCATCCTAATCTTATGTGGCTGCAATAAATTTTTCCCAGAGGACCTTAGGGTGCAGGATGGATTATATGGAGGAAGCCAATCCCACAAGTAGGCTGGACCCAAACCATGAAGGGCTTTAAAGGTCATCACCAACACCTTGTACTGTGCCCAGAAACTAATGGGCAGCCAGCAAAGGGATTTTAGGATTGGTGTTATATGGTCACCTCTAGCTTTTCTAGTGACGAATGTGACTGATACATGTAAGTGGATTGTGCAAATTGCTACAGATTTTTACACATTTCATTTCCTTGCAAAAATTCACATCTGTTCACATCTATTTGTCTTACTTCTGCCAAAAATGCATTGACAGAGGGCCACAGATGCAATAATGTACATTTCTGTGGATTTCTCCTGATTCTCTGGTACAAGCAGCTAAGCCTTTTTTCTGCAGAGTTTAAGGAGTTTATCAGAGGGGCACCAAAAGCTCAACTCCTGCAAATCACATGTGGCCAGATCACATTCTATTTTTTTTTTACTTTTATTTTTTTAATTTCAAATATTTATATCCCTCCTTGCTCCCACAATGAGATCCAACTGGAATGAGGAGTATTTTAATCATGTTGGTGACCCCTAGAATAGACCAATATTCATTAATGAGAGGTAAGTCAAGACAGGTAAATCCTATTTATTCACTGGCTCTTTCCTTCTTTCAAGAAGAAACCTGGCAATTACATCCTAAAGAGAGAGAAAAACAATCCCCAAATGTGCCCATCCCTGCTCATCAGAGGGTTTCAGAAAGCCATCTACACATTCTCTGATTTGGCTTCCTGGTAGTTAAACCCTCTTG
This sequence comes from Urosaurus nigricauda, assembly GCA_034509955.1. NCBI lineage: Eukaryota > Metazoa > Chordata > Lepidosauria > Squamata > Phrynosomatidae > Urosaurus > Urosaurus nigricauda. Next base: position 371,434,113 of record JAOEGL010000001.1, on the reverse strand, counting down.
CACTTTGTGCATCTGACTCAGAAATCTTTCCGTCAATCATCTTTTTTCACGGTCACTGAAAGAACCTTAATATTGCATCTGCATTACCAACTTCAGATAAATCCAGGAGGAGGGCCGGGTTATTTAGATCCATATATTCACTATATGAAAAACTTGCACTAGGTAGAGCATTTCTTACCTAGAGTAATGATAGGTGGTGAATCTGGTTTAGAAAAAGGTGGATCTGGCTTTCGAATTCTTTCATTTCCATGATGAGCTCCATACACTTTCCCTTTAAACAGAAATGATAATAAAAGGATTTCTTCTCTTCAGATTAGATACGAAAAGAAATTTTGCAAATATGTGACCATATTCAAACAGTGGTAACACAACACATCTACTAAGCACCAGGAAAGTCTGACAAGGACAATCCTGACTAATGAGAATCTTCACAGTTAAGGACATATTCAGCCCAAAATTTGAACATATTTTTTGTCCAAATACCGAAAGCATGTGATCACACAACATGTTTACTAAGCATCAGAAAACCCAGATGAGGACAATGCTCATTCAATGGGAAGACAACTGGGCTAATGGTTTAAAATTTACCTACTCGTATAATCTTAAAGATAATTTTTTAAAAATGATGCTTTAATGATATATGTCCCCAGATAAATTGGCTAAAATGTATAAAAGCTTAAGGAACAACTGTTTGAAGTGTAAAAAGCACATAGGCTTCTTCTTCCATATGTAGTGGAAATGTAAAAAAGCAAAGAGATATTGGTTTAAAATTACTCAATGGATACAAAAGCTTCTAGGATATAAGATAAGCCTAAGATCTGAATTATATGTGTTAATTATGACAAATCTAGAAGATAAGAAAAGAATTAGAATATAGAAATTTGACAATTTATTTAGTTGCACCACAAGATTGTCTCACAAGATTGGCCTTTGTGAGACATTAGACTGATAAAATACCAATATATATGAAGTGATTAGGGAATCTAATGGACCCTATATTTAGATAAATTAATGAATTTGGTAGAAGGAAATTCAATAGAGTCTTTTCAAAAAATGTACAAACATTTTATAAAATTTGTAATTCAAAGAAGGGAGGTACTAGCATGATGGGATTATTTGTTTTAGGACTACAGTGCAGACTTTCAGTAATGAAAATAGCTATGTTGTATGATAAGATGATAAGATGATAAGAGGAGAAATGTAGGATAATAGGTTATAGCAAGAGAAAAACAGGATTTTTTAATTATTTTTAAGAGGGAGGACAGTTATAGGTAAGGGGAGTTATTGTAATGTGTTTTTCAGGTGTGTGTGTTTTTATGTTCAAGTGTATATCTGTGTATTTGTATTATTGTGTTTTTGTTGTTTTTGAACACTGAATGAAAAATAGTTTAACAAAAAATAATGGACATATCTCTCTATTGACAACTGTAGAAAAAGCTGTTACCTATATTCAGAAACTGAAAGGGTTTTAAAAGCTGCTTGATAATTGTGCTTCAGTGAGCTCACATCTAACATGCTTTGACATATTGCCAATTAATCAAAAAGAACATCATCATTTTTAAAGGCAAAAATAAATATGACAGATTTAACCTGACCTTCTACATCAGTGAACTTCAGCATTGAACCAGAGACTATTCCTGAACCCATATAATCATTAAATGAACAGACTGGTTTAGATGTGGTTGACCACTCCTTACTGTGAATGTTGATGGGCGCTGAGGGCTTTCTGTGTGAATATCTCCGCGTAGAAGCCTTTCCAAAGCTTCTAGGTCTCCCATCAACTAGAAATGGTAAAAGTATTCAGTGACTCAAGGCTATAAATATAATTCTGAAATCAAACAAAACATTGGCATTTCATAAAATATCCAAGCTCTTTTTAGACCTTTCTTTGATGAACAAAACATGTGACCTATCCCAATGGCATCACAAGAGGGCTACAGGGTGTTCGGACTGCACTATGCGATACCCTAAGCGGGCAGTGAGATCTCAAACATCTGCATTTGGGCAGAAACAGGCTATGACATTCACCTGCATCTCTTTAAAATGCTGAAGAGATGGGGTGAGTCGGGTGAGGCTCAGTGGGAAAAGAAAGGAGAATCCCCAGGAGTTTTTTAAAATATATATATATTAAAATGTAAAACAATAAAATAGTCTTTAAAACATTTTTATTTAAAAAAAATTATTACTTTCAAATATCCTTTTAGAAAACATCACGTTTTACCAAATTTTCATTTTAATGACATGAAACTATGTTTTTGTAAATACATATAGGCTGTGCATATGATATTGTGATTTAAAGATATAACTTTAATTTTGCTAGTTGTTTATATCATCATTATAAACATTATGTTCAGTGATTCCTGGGAATTACAATTTATGAGTAACATTACTGGAAAAAACTTTAAGGATTCTGTATGGTGTGGAATGCAAAGAGGTCAGTGGAGAGGGTGACGCCATGAGTTACCAAAATAAATTCTAAAGCTACTTCAAGTTATTTATTGATTTCTCATTGGGCCTCAATGCGGTGGTGAACATGGGCAGGTGGTGAACATGGGCAGGATACCATGGCTCAATAGTATGGTACCCTGGTCGCAAATCTGGCCCATTCTCATCCCTGACACTTATCTGGGCTGGCATATATACAGGTGTGTTCACCTGCCCTTCCGTAGCCATGCCATGTAGCAACCCGCACCTCATATGTTGTCACCCCTACTATTCCCTGTGAAGACCCCTGCTGTGGCCTATAAGGATAGAATAAGTGTGTCCAGATTCACCCACATGACCAGGCACCCATTTTGATGTCACAAGATGAGGCTGTGGCCTGCAAGGAGTAGAGCAGCAGCAGTGGCATGTAAAGGGGCACACAGCCATCCAGTCTACTGGCTATCACAATGGAGTTTCTTGAAATTCCACTATGAACAGCCAGTTTATTTAGACTGGGATAAGGGTCAGTTGGATTGCTTTGGGACGGATTTTCCTGATCACTGTCCAGTGTGGCAAATCATGGCCCAGGGCTGTTGGACTGCATTGACTAAACAGAGTGGTACCAGGCCAGGGGGAACACAGGTTTTTTGGCCCATCCATACAGTGCCCTAGTGCATTTTGTTTTGCAAGACCCACCCCATCAACCCTCCCCCATGTTCTTCTGCAACAGAAGGCATAGAAATTGTACCTTTGTGTTTACAACAGTAGAGAAAACCAGTAGTAGGGCATGGTTTTTGGGATCCCAAGTATTCATTGTCCGAACAGGTATATTTGCATCGGCATCTAAGTTGTCTACCTCTGGGGGAAGCTTTAATGAAAACAAAATAATTGTTGTCAAATATCCATCTTTTCTTATCTTCCAATATTTCTTACTGAGAAGTCCACCAGAACAACATCTCATTACTCTAGCAAACAACAAATACAAAGCATATTTTCTTCCTTTCCCAGCACAAGGTTTGGGAAGTTACTTTTTAAAAGTCCTTCACTAGCTAATGGGAGGAAGGAAGAGGAAAGAAAAGAGCAATGAGAAGTAAGAGATAGAGAGAAATAAAGTCAACTTCCCTGAAGAGATGGGGTGAATGTGGTGAGGCTTAGATGGAAGAGGAAAGAGATTTCCCTGGTTCTTTTTTTTTTTTAATTAAAATGAAAAAAAATTAAAAATAAAAATGTTGTTTTAATTTTTTAAAAAAAACATCATATTTCACGAAATTTTCATTTAAACCACATGAAACTATGTGTTTGTAAATACACTTATGCTGTGTATATGATATTGCAATTTAAGGACATAATTTAATTTTGTTAGTTGTTTATATCACAATGGTTACCATTACATTTAGTGATTTATGGGAATTACAATTTATGAGAAACATTAGTACAAAAAGCCTTATTAATGATGCTGTATGATGTGGAATGGGAGGAGGTCAATGGAGGGGTGACACCACAAGTTACCACACTGGGTAACACCAACCAGGGTGATGCCATTGACTTGTCTATCTAAATAAATTCCAAAGCTTCTTCAAATTACTCATTGGGGCTTTACAGACCACCCAAAAGCGACAATCTGTAGGCACCCAGAGATGAGCCTGAATGGGGCCAGGGCTGCCTCAAACTGCTGCTTCTCTGTGGCCTGAAGCAGGGTGCAGCGGGCACCCTGGGCGCCCACTGCACCCCGCCATCCTCTGTGCTCCCAAGGGGAGAAAGGGCTGCTGCTAAGGCCCCTTTCCCCTCGGCCTCCTTGGCGCGGCCTTGTGAAGGCTGCACCAAGGACAAGTGCCAAAAAGGAGCTCCCTTTGGGGCCGTCTGTACCAGGCCATTGATTGTCTCATTAGGCTTCAAGGGCATTGTATCTTATCATTTCCAGGAACCGAACGCATGAGAAGGACACCATGGGTCAACCGAGCCTGTTCCATCCCTTTCATTTATCTGGGCTTCCATAACTACAGGTGGGCTTTGACCTGCCCTCCTGCCTGTGGATGCAGCTAGCAGCACTTTACATATTGCCACCACTGCTGTTCTCAGTGAAGGCCCTTGCCTGTAAGAATAGAATAAGTGTGCCCAGCATCACCCCTTCTAATGTCAAAGGGTTGGCTGGGGCCTGCAAGAAGAACAGCAGCAACACTGGCAAGTAAAGCAGCACATGGCCATCTAGTCTAGTAGCTGTCACATTAGAGTTTCTGGAAAATTTCACTACAACCAGCCAGTTTCTTTAGACGGGGATAAGGAACACTTGGGTTGTGGTTGGACCAGATCTTCCATATCCCATGTTTGTCTGGAACATAAAGCATATTGTGCTGCTAGTGCACTTTAACTGCTCTGGCTGCCTCTTGTTGCATTCTGAGGCTTGTAGTCCAGTGAGGCCTAAGAACTCTCTGTCTGAAAATTCTAAATGCTCCTCCTTAAACTGCAAATCCCAGAATGCAGCAGGAGGTAGCTAGACTAGTCAAAGTGCAATAGCAGCACTATAAGATTGTAGTGTGGTAATCTAGTTAATGAGAATGATCTCAGCCTATCATATAATGAACATTGTTTGTCCATTTGCATTGTATATAACCCAGCATTTCTTACCTAAAAGATCAATGGGAGCTGAATATGTGTGTGGAGAATAGAAATGTGGATTGGGAAAGAAGAACTCATTATCAGGTCTATACCTATTCCCTTTAAATAGAAATGATTAAAAGGTTCAGTCTCTGAACACCCTACAACATGAAAACAGGCCACCTTCTTTGCCCATTTCATTAATGAAGAAAATCTATCCATTGCATTGTCTTAAATAGCTTACAATTGTAAATGAAGCTGTTTGTTTAACAAATTGTAAGCCGCTCTGATAGTCTTGGCTGAAGAGCGGGGTATAAATAAAACATTATTATTATTATTATTATTATTATTATTATTACCTTAGCTTTCATCTACCTCAGTATTTCTTAACTGGAATAATGAAGGTATATGGAGGTATTTTGGCCGTTGGGTGAGATCATCCGGAGGCATGGAGCTCAGTGTCATCAGTACGCTGATGACACCCAGATATACTTCTCCGTGACCAGATCGTCTGCTCAGACCTCCGATGACATCTCCCCTTTCAATGACTGCCTTGCGGCTGTAATGGACTGGATGAGGAAAAACCAATTGAAGCTTAATCCAGACAAAACGGAGGTGCTCACAGTCACAGGCCCGAAACCAGGTCTGGGAATACAACTTCCAGTCCTGGATGGAGTCACACTCTCCTCAAAGGACTCTGTTCGCAGTCTGGGGGTACTCCTTGACCCGTCGCTCCACATGACAAGTCAGGTGAATGCGACAGTTAGGAGTGCCTGCTATCAGCTTCGGCTGATACGCCAGCTGCGCCCTTTCCTGGAGAGGAGGGATCTGGAAACTGTGATACATGCACTGGTAACCTCACGTTTGGACTACTGTAACGCACTCTACATGGGGCTACCCTTGTGCCTAACCCGGAAACTACAACTGGTCCAAAATATGGCAGCCAGACTTCTCACTGGAACATCTAGGAGAGAGCACATTACTCCTGTGCTTAAAGCTCTCCACTGGCTGCCGACCAATTTCCGGGCACAGTACAAGGTGTTGGTTTTAACCTTTAAAGCCCTACATGGCTTGGGTCCATCCTATCTAAAGGACCGCCTCTTCCCATACGAACCACCCCCCCACCCCCCACCCCCCGCACACTTCGGTCCTCTGGGAGGAACCTGCTGCAACCCATGAAGACCAGGCTGGTGCAGACCTCCCAGAGGGCTTTTTCGGCTGTTGCCCCCAAATTGTGGAATGACCTGCCAGATGAGATGCATCTTATTTCATCTTTAGAAGGCTTTTAAAAAGCCCTAAAGACGCATCTCTTCCGGCAGGCCTTCCCAGAGAATGTAAACACTCCCTGGCTCCAAACCTAGGTTTAGAGTGGCTTTTCTCCCAGCCTCCCCTCTCTGTTTTCACTTCTGCGCAACCTTGGCTTGGGTCCGTTCTTTTCCCTAACCTGTTTTTACTACTATTTTAGCCAGTTACTGTTTTAATTTAATTGTGATTTAATCTCTTTTTAAGGGGGGGGGTGGTAAGGGAAAGGACGGGATATTTTACTTGATATTGTTTTAACCCTTGTTGTAATCCGCCCCGATTGCTTGTTCAGAGGGGCGGACTAGAAATAATTATTATTATTATTATTATTATTATTATTATTATTTTGAAAAAATGAGCTTCTGGCACCAGAAATAAAAAGCACACAACCCCAAATATTCACTCCTAAATATTAAACAGATTCATCCTGAAATATTTTCATCATCTGAATTGGGCCTATCATTGAATGACTTTGAAAGCTTCAAGACCCTGTTAACAGACCTTTTCTGGAGACCCTAGCTATGTGATCAGGGACTTGCTCTGCCCTTTCTCCTCACTGGTCACATGCGCAAGCACATGCTTCTGAGAAGTGGCAGCACATCAGGAGCCTTGTCACAGAGCTTCTGCAGATAAGGGACGTCAGGGTGGTGGCTCTGGAGGAGAGGGACAGGCCAGTTCTACCAAAGTAATGTCAGTCAAGCTGGCCCATGCAGACAACACTGCACTGCCACACCTAGTATGGCCCAATGTTTATAGCCACCATCCTGGCCAATCCAGGGCCAGTTGCAGAGCATAATGTCCTGGACTTATCAGGCCATGCAGACAAGGCCCCAATAATCATTAGTCTATTACAAATTTCTCATTACTTGCAACTACTTCACTGCTCTGAGCAGTACAATGCTGGAGTACAACCAGAGCTCATCCTATAATGAATATTATTTACACATATGCACACATATTATTCACACATGCCTTGCTTTCTATTGAATCCTGGGATTTCTTACCTGGAGTCCTGAAGGGAACTAGCTGTTTTTGAAGAACATTACCACCTGAGATTGGAACTAAGATGGAAACAGCAAGGACAAGGTTACACATATGAACAAATCACAGATTTTTTTATTTAAAAAAAATGCAACACTAAACATCCACTCATATATGTTAAGCATTTGGAAACCAGAAGTCAGTATCATGATCGCTATACATTTGTTGTTGTTAACTACTCTCAAGTTAACCCAGACCTATGCCAACGCCATGAATGAGAGTTCTCCAGGTCTTACTACCCTGTTTCCCCCAAAATAAGACATACCCATAAAATAAGACCTAGTAGAGGTTTTGCTGAATTGCTAAATATAAGGCCTCCCCCCAAAGTAAAACCTAGCAAGGTTTTTGTATATAAATAAATATAAATAAATTATATATATATATATATATATATATATATAATCATCTGACTGATTTTACACTCAGCTGTGAACACTGTGACCACATCTAATCACAGAGACTGTTCAGTTTTATGGCATTGCAGATTTGCTCATCGAAGTGTGGATAATATTAAGAGAATGCTCCAACAATGAAAAATGTGTAGAATGCTTGAAAGCAAAGGCCACAAGAACTTAACATCCTCCAGTTACTGAAAGACAGTCTAACAAAGCTTTGGATCTTTTACATGCTGATATTTCTCGTCCAATGAATCAAAAGTCAGCAGGAGGTAACTCTTACTTTATGACTATTATTTTCAGCAGCTACATATGTCCTTCTGTTTTCTGAGTCCAAGAGAGGTCACCCTGTGGATTTACATGGCTGAGCTCGGATTAGAACTCTAGCCTCCCACTTCACCATAGAAATTCAATAGGTGATCTTAGATAAGTCACATGCTCTCAGCCACCAAATCCAAACCTGGAACCTTTGGTATTCCTTCATGGTAGAAGAGGGTTGGACTAGATGACCTCTGGGATCCCTTCCAAGGCTAGGATTTCTCCATGACAGAATTCCTACTTGGCAGAAGAGCATTGCCATTTGCCACCCCACCCCTTCTCTTCTGTGAGGGTCACATACTCTCAGCCTCAGGGGCAGCCCTCAGCAAAATTTCTCATTATTATTATTATTATTATTATTAACCTTTATTTACATAGCGCTGTAAATTTACACAGTGTTGTACATAGAATCTCATGCCAAGAAAACCCTGTGATAGGTTTGCCTTAAGAGCACATCCTCCAGTGTCATCCTGATGTTGAAGAGGGGGTGAGACTACATGTCCTCTAGGATCCTGCGTATTCCTATATATATTCCTATGTATTCCTTCATAGCAGAAGGGAGTTAGACTGGATAGTCCTTGAGGATCCTCCCAACTCTGCCATTTCTTGTTGGGGCTGCAATCAAAGTTTATTTGTTGAGAATGGGTGTGTTTTGTTTTCTTTTTTTGCCTTCAAGTTTTTTGAAGCAGAGGAATGTTCTTTAAACCTGACAAATTTACTTTTGACATGCTAATTGAGTTTGAAATGCAAATTAAATTAACATCAACACATTAATTAGCATAAATGTTCACTTTGTCTTTTATTGTCATTCGGGAAATCTGTGAAAAATACTTCTCTCACCACTGACAGAGAGAGACAAAATAACCTTTTGAAAGTCGGACTTTTGAAATGAATATTTTTTTAAAAAAAATTGCATCTAGTTCTCAATGAACGGAGAAAAAAATTGGCTTGTCACAACACTGCTACACAGGCTTATTCTCCAGAACAAAATGGCATGGCAGAGTGAATGAACAGAACTCTCAAGGAGATGGCAGTCACCAAGCTTTTGGAAGCTACTATGCCTAAATGCTATTGCTCTGAAGCCATTATGACTGCTACATACCTGTGTAACTGACTGCCAACTAAATCCAAGGATGTAACCCCATTCCAATTATGGCATGGAATTAAGCCGAAATTAAAGAATCTGAAGTTTTTTTTGGAAGCAAAGCATTTACCTATATTCCCAAGTAGAAAAGAAGCAAACTTGACTGTAGAAATGAAAAGGGAATTTTTGTTGGTTATACTAGAAACAGTTACAGAATTCTAAATCTAGATGGACAGACAATAAAATGAACAAGTGCTGTTTATATTGATGAAAATCATCAGCCCAAATCTAATCAAAAGTTTATCAAGATTTCATAGAATCATAGAATCATAGAATCATAGAGTTGGAAGAGACCACAAGGGCCATCCAGTCCAACCCCCTGCCATGCAGGAACTCCCAGTCAAAGCATCCCCGACAGATGGCTATCCAGCCTCTGCTTAAAGACCTCCAAGGATGGAGACTCTACCACACTCCGAGGGAGTGTGTTCCACCGTCGAACAGCCCTTACTGTCAGGAAGTTCCTCCTAATGTTGAGGTGGAATCTCTTTTCCTGCAGCTTGCATCCATTGCTCCGCGTTCTGGTCTCTGGAGCAGCAGAAAACAAGCCTGCTCCCTCCTCAATATGACATCCCTTCAAATATTTGAACAGGGCTATCATATCACCTCTTAACCTTCTCTTCTCCAGGCTAAACATCCCCAGCTCTCTAAGTCGTTCCTCATAGGGCATGGTTTCCAGACCCTTCACCATCTTAGTTGCCCTCCTTTGGACCCGCTCCAGTTTCTCCACATCCTTTTTGAATTGTGGTGCCCAGAACTGGACACAGTATTCCAGGTGGGGCCTCACCAAAGCAGAATAGAGTGGCACTATTACTTCCTTTGATCTAGACACTATACTTCTATTGATGCAACCTAAAATAGCATTGGCCTTTTTAGCTGCTGCATCACACTGCTGACTCATGTTCAACTTATGGTCTACTTGGACTCCTAGATCCCTTTCACACATAGTTTCATTCAGCCAGATGTCCCCCATCCTATATCTGTGCATTTCATTTTTCCGCCCTAAGTGCAGAACCTTACATTTCTCCGCATTGAATTTCATTTTGTTAGCGTTGGCCCAGCTTTCTAGTCTATTCAGGTTTATTTATTTATTTGCAGAAGAAGCAGATTTCCACCAGCAATAAGAGCATCTGGAGTTCTTTCCTTCTCCAAACATCTTGCATCCAGAAGGACCATCTCGCAATGGACCAGCCTAATGATGAGGAACCAGACAAAGTGCAGGATGGGGAAGCCAGGTATCCAAATCCAGGTGAGAATGCCAGAATGCTCCAATAAAAATATGCCACTTGACAGACTATCTTTTTAAACCACATAGGAAAGAATTCCAAATCTCTCTGATTGGAAAAAGATCAAGGGATTGCCAAAGAAAGATTCTGAGAAATGGGTGCAAGCTGCTAGTGAGGAAATGAGATCTTTATATAAAAACAAGACATAGATTTTATCAGAATTGCCAGAAGGAAAGGGGGCAATTAGCTATAGATGGGTCTTTACAACAAAGCTAGATGCAGAAAGGGAGGTACAAAACAAGATTTGTTGCTAAAGGTTATACTCAAAAGTGTGACAAGGACTACAACAAAACTTTTGCTGGAGTAGTCACTCACACAACTATCAGAAGTCTCCTAGCTGTTGCAGCTTACAAGAAAATGAATGTTTAACATCTGGTTGATTGCACAGCTTTTCTGTATGGTAATTTCACTGAACAACTTTATATGGAACAACATCCAGGATTCCAAATATCTGGTAAGGAACATCTTGTATGCAAATTACAAAAGAGCATTTATGGTTTAAACCAAGCCACCAGAGCATGAGTGAGAAACTAAACCAGCTTCTTATCAAAGAGAGGTTCACTCCAGCTACTGTTGACAAAGGTTTATACAAAAGATTCAGAAATAACATGTGGTCTACATTACTAATTATGTTGGTTATCTGATCCTAGGCAGTAAGAACAAAGCAGATAGTGAAGAGATAATCCAAAATCTCAAGAAAGAGATTGATATGAAAAATTTGGGAGATACCTCACACTATCTTAGAGTGCAAATACAAAGAAATAGTGATGGAAGTTTCATCCTAGATCAAAAACAGAAGATACTGGATCTTCTAGACTGTCTTGGACTGAAAGATGCACATCCTATGCCAATTTCAATGGAGGTAGAATTCTTAAAGGATATTAAGAAATCCAAACCTTTGCAAAATGGAGGCAAGTATAGGACTACAGTTGCAAAACTCCTATACATTGCCAACCTTACCAGACCTGACATAGCAAATGCTGCTGGTATCCTATGCAGAATGGTCAACTCTCCTACAGAAAGAGATTTAATTGCAGTGAAGAGAGTTGCCAGATGCTTAAAAGGAACAGCAGTTCACATGCTGCCAGCCTGTCACCAATCACAGCTAATCGCCTATGCAGATGTAGACTGGGCTGCAGATCTGGCAAACAGAAAGTCAACCACCAAAAACCTGATCTTCTATGAGTTGGACAAGTAAGGAGCAATGTAAAATCACAGTTTATTCTGCAGGGGCTGAGTGTATTTCAGCAAAAACAGCATGTGATGAAATCAAATGGCTGCACAACTTATTCCTGGACTTTGGGATAAAAGAACACAAACCAACCATTTTGATGCAAGGCAATCAAAGCTGCATCAAGATTTCTCATAGTGAAAAGCCACTCAAGAAGAACATTGATATTGCATTTCATAAAGTGAAAGAAATATGTCAGAATGGACGTTTCCAACTGGAATACTAACAGGAAGATTGTGGACATCCTCACTAAACCTTTGTCAAAATATCAATTTCAGAGATTATGTGAAGGAATGAAAATCCTTGACATAGGTCCAAGAGTACGAGAAGGGTACTGTTGGAAAATTTATGTACTGCCTTCTCCTTTCCCTCCTGTTCCTGTTATCTATCTCATTCTATCTAAACATATGACTTCCGTCACTCACTCTGGGAGGCTGTTTGACAGACTCTTTCTCAAGATTCTAAAACTGTCTCCTCCCAGTCTCAGATATGGTCACAATCTCCTCTGAGTCAGTGAGGTTAACAGTCTCTTCCTGCTATGCTAAAGCTAGTGATATTTCATCTCTATACCCAAACCATCAACAGTTAGGATAGGACATAGTTTGTAATTTATTATTTATCAAATTCATTATTATTTGTTTCCAAAACCATAAACTGTATATTTGTTGTTTTTTGGAGTATGTCTTTATTCTTTAGGAAGACAGATTTAGGGTAAATAGCCTGACTCACACTTTTGCTGTTCTGCTGATCGAAGCTGAACTCTAACAAGTTTAACTTTCATACTTGCATATTTTTGTTTCACTTTAAAAGAGTTAACACTCTGGGCCACTCAAATTGTACCTGACATCTCTATACATATTCCAATTTTAGTAGATTAGGTAAGAGAATTCAGTCTCTCAGGATGACAGTGTTGTGTTGTTGTTAACTGCCTTTGAGTCAGCCTCAATTCATGGCAAACCTGTGGATGAGACAACCCAAATCTCCTCAATTTATTTGGTACAGCATTTCTTACCTTTACCCCTGGGAAAAGATGGATGTGTTTCAGGGACATGAACACTTGGAATTGGACCTATGAAGGAAGCAGCAAGAACAAGGTGGAGTCGAAGGCTTTCAGGGCCACCATCCATAGCTTTTTTTGTGGGGCTTTCGGGCTATGTGGCCATGTTCTAGAAGAGTTCCTTTCTGACGTTTCACCACAGATCTTCAGAGAAGTCTGAACATGCCAACCACAGATGCTGGTGAAACGTCAGAAAGGAACTCTTCTACAACATGGCCACATAGCCCGAAGGCCCCACAAAAAACTAAGCATGGACAGGCTTCCAGAACAAGGTCAGATATTAATCATCCCTACCTCTTTGCTTTCAGTGACCCAGACATATCTTAGTATGAGGGCGGATGGGTCCTGGGTTAGATTTACAACAAGAAGAGAGGTCTCCTCAAATAAAACGCCAGTAAATACAATTCTGAGCATTTCCCCCTTCACAGAAAAGACCACAAAAATATCTCAAAGTCCTAAGGGCAATTCCAAAGTATTTACATTTTCCAATAACAATCAGCCAAAAAAAAAAAAAAAAGGATTTAGCTCTTTATTGAGGAAGAATCATTTCATCATGTCCAATTGTAGAAGGCAGTGCTCATCCACATTATTAAGCTGAAAAGCCAGCATTTCAAAGGTGACTCTGCAATCATGTAGCTAGTACAAAATGCTTGTTACCTTCCCACCGAAGTGGTACCTCTTTCTCTACCTGCACTTTTATATGCTTTCAGACTGCTAGATTGGCAGAAGCTGGGAGTAGTGGTGGTTTCTGTCACACAGAGCTTGGCCCTCAAACTGCCAATCTGCTGATCTTGCAATAGTCAGAAGTAGCATCTGAACTGCAGTGCCACCGCATCCCATATAATACATAATTGCATAATCTCTCTTAATGTTATAAAATCTCTTCACCTGTTCCCATTTCAATAGGGTCCTGAGAAACTGGATACTGCTATCTGATGTGTGAGGCAGGTCAGCAGGATGTCTATGCAAACAGCTGCCCAGCCCCTACCATGGATATCCAGGTAATGGGGCAGGTTAATACATCAGGCAACACTATTCAGTCCCTCAGGACCACATTGTTTTGTTGCTCTTAACTGCCCTCAACTCAACCCTCTGGATGAGACATCTGCAGATCTCCTCATATAGGACACCAGGACCTGTATCTTTATGTACATAAACATTTCCTCTAAGACAGCATTTCTTACCTGGAGACCTGAGAAAGGATAAACGTCTTTTGGGAACACTTGGGATTGGAACTATGAAGGAAGCAGCAAGAACAAGGTTACATATATAAACAGATCACAGGAACCAAAAACAGGCATCCACAAACACTAAGTCCTAAATAGCAACCTTGGCCCTGGCTGAATGGGCCAGGTGACTCCAGGGGCAGCCTGGACTTTCCTGACCCCATAGATGACCCAGAATCCCCACATTACCTGGCCATCTATTCCCATGGCAGGACAGCTGTGTGCATGGACATTCAGCTGAGCTGCCCAGCACATCTGCTGGTCCAAAACAGCAGGGCAATGGAGAAGGAGGTTGGTGCTTGCCCCTCTTTCTCTCTTGCCTTGGTCCCCTCAAGAGCACCAGCAGCAGAGAAGTGGTGAACCCCAGCAGCAGCACCCACACACCCAAATCCACAGCAGCAGGGGGGACCAACCAGGCATCACGCCTCCTGCAAGGTCTCACATTGCAATCCACATTTACTGCACACACAAAGCCAAAAGCTATTCATTCCGTTGCATTCCATTGGACAATTACATACATGCTCCAAATACAAAATACTAATATACAAAAATGCTAGCATTTGAAAAACTGCCAGAGACCACAGATGGCCCATCTCAGTAGTGAATCAAACCCACCAACTTGTCTATCCATAATAACACCTTGATAAGGACAACCATTTACTCTCTCATTAGACTCCACAGGACTTGCATTTCCTGGCCATTTTACTTTGTAATCCCCATCCAATTTTTTTCCCAGGCACATGAAGCAATGGTATCTTACCCATCTTTTTGCAATAGTAGACAAAGCCGGGAAATTGGCTGTAATTTTCTGGGGCCAGATAGTGATCGTGCTATATGTAGTAATCTCCTCTATCTACCCATAGTAATGAAATGGTGCTTTAAAGGACATCCATTCATTCTCTCCTTAGCCTTAACAGTATTGATGTCTCCTGAGTATCTTACATCGAAATACCCATATAAATCAGCTGATTTTCATTCAGCCACATGAAGCAAAGGCATCTTACCTATCTTTTTGCAACAGTAGACAAAACTAGGGAATTGGCAAGAAGTTGCTGAAGCCAGGTATTCATCATCCCTACATCTTTGCTTGCATTGACCCCGACATATCTTAGTGCGAGGGCGGATGGGTCCTGGGGAAGGTTTATAACAAGAAGAGAGATCCTCAAATAAGACACCAGGATGTACATCTCTAAGCATTTCCCCATTTCAGAGAGAGGACCAAAAAAGAACAATATCACTCAAATGTGTAAGGGCAATTCTAAAGTGCTTATATTTTCTAGCCATCCTCATTCCTCCCCCCCCCCCCCCCAAAAGCATTCTCCTCTTTATTGAGCAAAAATCATTTATACTGTAGATCTTTTTAAAATAATTCATCTTGCATCAGAAACATAAAGCATCCTTTGTACAAGAAGCATCTCACCCCTGTACATATGAACTTGACATTTAATGCACATTGTCCACAAATATGCACTATATAAACACTTTTCTTTGCATCGAATCCCAGTATTTTTTGCCTGGAGTAATGAAGGGAACAAAATGAACTTTAGAAAAATGTCCTTATGGGTTTTTTAACAAGGAAGTATCAAGGACACAGCTACATATATGAACAATTCCTAGGAGCCAAAAACATGCAGCCCATTCATAAACAGCAACTAAGACATAAACACCATAATTTCTATGAAAGGGTAAAGATAAAGGTTTCAAGTTTGACAGTGTTGTCAAGTCATGTCCAGCTGTAGAAAGCAGTGTTCATTTCCATTACTAAGCTGAAAAGCCAGCATTTCAAAGATGACTCTGTGATCATATGGCCAGTATGACTGCACAGAATGTTTGTTACCTTCCCACTGAGTTGGTGCCTTTTTATCTATGTGCACTTTTACATGCTTTCAGACTGCTAGGTTGGCGGAAGTTGGGTGTAGTGATGGTAGCTCACTAGTCTCACCTTCTGTCACACTGAGTTTGGCCCTGAAACTGCCAACTTGCTGATCTTGTCATCGTCAGATTCAGCATCTTAACTGCTGCACCACCGCATCCCATATAATACACAATTGCATAATCTCTCTTAATGTTATGATATCTATTCACCTGTTCCCATTTTAATACAGTCCTGGGAGACTGGATACTGTTGTCTGCTGCATGAGGCAGGTCAGGAGGATATCCATGCAAACAGCTGAAGGATATCCATGCAAACAGATGCTCAGCCTCTGGAATGGATATCCGGGTAATGTGGACAGGTTAATACATCAAGCAACAGTATTCAGTCATTCAGGACCACAATATTGTGTTGTTCTTAACTGCCCTCAACTCAACTCTTTGGATGAGACATCTCCAAATCTCCTCAGACAGGTCACTAGAACCTGTACATCTATCTACATAAGCAGTGTACCTTGCTGTTCATCTAGTACAGCATTTCTTACCTGGAGACCTGAGAAAGGATACACGTCTTGTGGGAACACTTGGAATTGGAACTATGACAGAAACAGCAAGAACAAGGTTACATACATAAACAGATCACAGGAACCAAAAACAGGCACCTACAAACATGAAGCCCTAAATAGCAACCTAGGCTCTGTCTGAATGGGCCAGGAGACTCCAGAGGCAGCCTGGACTTTCCCTGCCCCATAGATACCACTGACTTTTTGCAACAGTAAACAAACCGGGAAATTGGCAGAAAATTTCTGGGACCAGGTAGTCATCATGCTGCATGTAGTAATCTCCTCTATCTACCCATAGTAATGAAATGGTGCCTTAAAGGACCTCCATTTATTTTCTCCTTAGCTTTAACAGTATTGATGTTTCCTGAGTATCTTACATCAAAATACCCATATAAATCAGCTGATTTTCATTCAGCCACATGAAGCAAAGGCAACTTACCTATCTTTTTGCAACAGTAGACAAAACCAGGGAATTGGCAAGAAGTTGCTGAAGCCAGATATTCATCATCCCTACATCTTTGCTTGCATTGACCCCGACATATTTTAGTGCGAGGGCGGATGGGTCCTGGGGAAAGTTTACAACAAGAAGAGAGGTCTCCTCAAATAAGACGCCAGGATGTACATCTCTAAGCATTTCCCCGTTTCAGAGAGAGGACTAAAAAAAGAACACTATCTCTCAAATATGTAAGGGCAATTCTAAAGTGCTTATATTTTCTAGCCACCCTCACTCCCCCCCCTACACACAGAGAGAAAAAAAGCATTCTTCTTTTTTTTGAGCAAAAATCATTTATACTGTACACCTTTTCACAGTAATTCATTTTGCATCAGAGAAATGAAGCACCATTTGTACAAGAAGCATCTCACCCCTGTACATATGAACTTGATTTTTAATGCACATTGTTCCCAAAAATGCATTATATGAACACTTTCCTTTGTATCGAATCCCAGTATTTTTTACCTGGAGTAATGAAGGGAACTAAATGAGCTTTAAAAAATGACCTTATGAAATTTTTAACAAGGAAGTATCAGGGACTTGGCTACATATATGAACTAATTCTAGGGAGTTTATCAGACGGGAGGAATTTCTCTCTATTTCTAATGGAGCCAATTCAAATTCACATAAATTCATTAGTTTAGCGAATTTACGTGAATTTTAAATACATTCAGAATGCGTTCAGAACAACTTCCCATTGCCCGAAAATAACTTCCCATTGCCCAAAAATAACTTCCCAATGCCCTAAAATGCGTGAGATACACTCATATGCAATAACTTGAAACCTCATGATTACGTTTGGATTGCCATTGGATTATACTTCAAATTTCCATTGTGTGATAAACTCCTTGGAGCCAAAAACATGCAGCCCTAAACATCCATTCATAAACAGCAACTAAGACATCAACACCATAACTTCTATGAAAAGATAAAGATAAAGGTTTCCCCTTTGACGATGTTGTTAAGTTGTGCCCAATTGTAGAAGACAGTGCTCATCTCTGTTACTAAACTGAACAGCCAGCATTTTAAAGATGACTCTGTGATCATGTGGCCAGTATGACTGCACAGAAAGTTTGTTACCTTCCCACTGAAGTGGCACCTCTTTATCTACCTGCACTTTTACATGCTTTCAAACTGCTAGGCTGGCAGAAGCTGAGAGTAGTGATGGTAGCTCACTAGTCCCACCTTCTGTCACACAGAGCTGGGCCCTCGAATTGCCAACCTGCTGACCTTTTCATCCTGGAAAGAAGTGACAAGTGGGGTCCCACAGGGTTCTGTCCTGGGCCCAGTGCTATTCAACATCTTTATTAATGACTTGGATGACAGTATTGAGAGCCTAGTTATCAAATTTGCAGATGACACCAAATTGGGAGGAGTAGCTAATACCCCAAAGGACAGGATCAAAATTCAAAATGACCTGAATAGACTAGAAAGCTGGGCCAAAGCTAACAAAATGAAATTTAACACAGAGAAATGTAAGGTCCTACACGTAGGGCAGAAAAATGAAATGCACAGATATAGGATGGGGGGGGCACCTGGCTGAATGAGACCACATGTGAAAGGGATCTAGGAGTCCAAGTAGACCACAAGTTGAACATGAGTCAACAGTGTGATGCAGCAGCTAAAAAGGCCAATGCAATTTTAGGTTGCATCAATAGAAGTATAGTGTCTAGATCAAGGGAAGTAATAGTGCCACTCTATTCTGCTTTGGTCAGGCCCCACCTGGAATACTGTGTCCAGTTCTGGGCACCACAATTCAAAAAGGATGTGGAGAAACTGGAGCATGTCTAAAGGAGGGCAACTAAAATGGTGAAGGGTCTGGAAACCATGCCCTATGAGGAACGCCCTAGGGAGCTGGGGATGTTTAGCCTGGAGAAGAGAAGGTTAAGAGGTGATATGATCACCCTGTTTAAATACTTGAAGGGATGTCACATTGAGGAGGGAGCAAGCTTGTTTTCTGCTGCTCCAGAGAACAGGACTCGGAACAATGGATGCAAACTGCAGGAAAAAAGATTCCACCTCAACATTAGGAGGAACTTCCTGACAGTAAGAGCTGTTCGACAGTGGAACACACTCCCTCGGAAGGTGGTGGAGTCTCCTTCCTTGGAGGTTTTTAAGCAGAGGCTGGATGGCCATTTGTCGGGTATGCTTTGATTGGGAGTTCCTGCACAGCAGGGGGTTGGACTGGATGGCCCTTGTGGTCTCTTCCAACTCTAAATTTCTATGATTCTATGATTCTATGATCAGAATCGGCATCTTAACTCCTGCGCCACCGCATCTCATATAATACATAATTGCATAATCTCTCTTAATGCTATAAAATCTCTTCACCTGTTCCCATTTTAATCCAGTCCTGGGAGACTGGATACTTTTGCTTGATGTGTGAGGCAGGTCAGCAGGATGTCCATGCAAACATCTCCCAATCTCCTCAAATAGGACACCAGGACCTGTATCTTTATGTACATAAACTTTTCATCTAGTACAGCATTTCTTACCTGGGGACCTGAGAAAGGATAAACGTCTTTTGGGAACACTTGGAATTGGAACTATGAAGGAAACAGCAAGAACAAGGTTACTTATACAAATAGATCACAGGAACCAAAAACAGGCATTTCCAAACATTCATAAATAGCAACATAGGCCCTGTGTGAAGGGGCCAGGAGATTCCAGAGGCAGCCTGGAGTCTGCTGACCCCATAGAAGCCCCAGACCCCCCCCCCCCCCAAATTACCTGGCCATCCAGCTGCCCAGTACATCTTCTGGTACAGAACACCAGGGCAATGGAGAAGGAGTTGTGTGCTTGTCCCTCTTTCTCTCTTGCCCTTGTCCCCTCAAGAGCAGCAGCAGCAGCACCCCACACACACACACCCACAGCAGGAGGAGTATCGCTCCTCCTGTAAGGTCTCCACAGTGCAATCTGCACTATCTGCACACAGACGCAGCCCATTGACACTGTTCATTCAGTTGCATTCCATTGGACAATTACATACATGTTGCAAATAAAAAATACTAATATACAAAAATGCTGGAATTTGAAAAACTGCCAGAAAGCACAGATAGCCCATCTCAGTAGTGAATCAAACCCATGAGCTTGTCTATCCATAGTAATGAAACACCTCAATAAGGCAACAATTTATTCTCTCATTAGCCTTCAAAGGACTTGCATTTCCTGGCCATCTTACCTTGAAATCTCCATTGGATTTTTTTTTCCCTAGGAACATGAAGCAATCGCATCTTACCTGTCTTTTTGCAACAGTAGACAAAACCAGGGAATTGGCAAGAAGTTGCTGAAGCCAGATATTCATCATCCCTACATCTTTGCTTGCATCGACCCCGACATATCTTAGTGCGAGGGTGGATGGGTCCTGGGGAAGATTTACAACAAGAAGAGAGGTCTCCTCAAATAAGACACCAGTATGTGCATCTCTAGGCATTTCCTGTTTTCACTGAGAAGGTCAAATAAGAACAATATATCTCAAAGTGTTACAGGCAATTCTAAAGTGCATATATTTCCCAGCCACTCTCAGCCAAAAAAAAAAAAAAAAAAGCATTCTCCTCTTTTTTGAGGAAAAATCATTTATACTGAAGAACTTTTCAAAGTAATTCATTTTGAATCAGAGACATGAAGAATCATTTGCTTCAAAGTACAGAAAGAATGTCACTCTTGTACATATGAACATGACTTTTAATACATATTTTTCACATACTTGTATGCATTATATGAATACTTTCCTTTGCATTGAATCTCTGTATTCATTAATTGGAGTAATGAAGGGAACAAAATGTTCTTTAGAAAAATTTCATTATGGGATTCTTAAGAAGGAAGTATCAAGGACTAGGCTACATATATGAACAAATAACGTTATGGGATTTTTAAGAAGGAGGTATCAAGGACTAGGCTACATATATGAACAAATTCTAACAGTCAAAACATGTAGCTCTAAATATCTATCATAAACAGCAAATAAGGCATCAACACCACAATCTGTATGAAAGGGTAAAGATAAAGCTTTCCCCTTTGACAAGCTTTGATAGGGCATGGATTGACTAAGAGATTGGTTTTGAAGCCAGAAATACATTATATGAACCAATTGCCTGCATCGGCACAGGTATTTCATACCTAGAGAGTAGACGGAAGGCCCTCGATCATGAAACTCTCCATGAATTTTCCCTTGACAAAGAAAAGGCAAAGGTATTCAGTCTCTGTTGCTCAGAAACATAATTCTAAAAATGAACAGAATACTGGCATTTCAGAAAATATCTAAAGGTGTGTTTGTTCTTTTCTTAAATAAACAAAAAATATGAGATCAAGCCAAGGATGGACAAAGTGTAGCCCAACTGTGGACTGCAAGTGGGTCCCAAGATTGTTTTTGTGGCTTCAGGGTCTTCAGATGCCCCCAAATGGCCTCCATGGGATGTAGACCATGTTTTCTGCAATTGGAGGAGAAGCCTTGGCTACTTTAGGCCAAGACAGGACTTTTTCCAAAAAAATGGAAGCAAATAGGGACACCATCTGCCAAAGTCTCCTGGAGGGGGGGGGGGGCTAATGTGCTGCCTAGCTTCCCACAGGTGGCCACCCCAACCTAATCAAGTGCATTGAAATGATTTTTTTTGAAAGATCTTCTTTCTCCCTTTCTTTGACAAAGGTTGCATCTGAAATATTGTGGTTTGACATCACTTTAACTGCCATGGCTGAATCCTATGGAATTCTGGGATGTGTGGTTGCCCCACCAAGCTACAAATCCCAGGAGTACACAGTATTGAACCGCAACTGTTAAAGTGGTATCAAGCAGTTAAAGTGGTGTCACTGCAATTCTCCAGTGAAAATGTACCCAGTATATGATTATAATTCTTCCTGCAATTTTTATGGAAACCAGTGAGCCCGAGTGGTGAGTAGTTAAATGCCTGTACTACCGCCACACACTCACAAACTACAAGGTTGTGAGATCAGTACCAGACAAGGGCAAATCAGCCTGGCATCCTTCCATAGCTTGCTAATATGAGTACCCAGCCAGTTGGGGGCAATTAGCTTACACTTTTTAAACCACTTAGTACATCAGTAAGCAGTATAGAAGTGTACTTGCTATCTCTGGCTCCATAGACATTCTCACCTTTGTATGCCTTGTTGTGAAACTTAAAGTAAACAGTTAGAAATGTTACCTCTCCTCATTTTACAGCAGTAGACATAGTGAGGATTATAGCACCTTTTCAGTGAACCCACATATTCATCGTATGAGCATCTTGCCTTGCAACTACCCAGACATGTTCCTGCTGTTGGGTAGTTGTGGTGCCGGATCCCTGTCATAAAAGAAACATCATCTCCCATATAAGAAGTGAACATCTCAACCACCAACATTCCTATTCAGCAACAACAAGTAACAACATTTTCCTTTAACTAAAAGAGGAGTGGAGATTGCATAACCTATGGCCTGCTGTACAGGAACAGTGCTTTATGTCATTTTATTTTATTTTATTAATATGTATGGATGTCACAGGTATGAATCTGCAGGAACTGAGCAAGGCAGTGGAGGAAAGGGAGTCTTGGAGATGTCTCATCTAAAGGGTCACCATGAGTCAAGATCGACTCGAGAATGGGTAACAACAACAAATGGGTTTAATAGAGGGCCAGGAAGAGGCTGTTGAAAGATGGACTATACAGTGCAGAAGGAAACAAAGGCAGTCAAAAGTGACCCATTTCCCATCCACAACCCCCTCCATAGCTATGAAAACTCTACAAGCAGGTTAAGGAAAAAGGAAAAAATCACTATTTTGGTCCATATTATCTTCAAATCTTTTCCCATTCTCAAAGTGCCAAGCTAACGCAAAAGTAGCAAACAAGGAGTGCATCTGCACTGCAGAAATAATGCAGTTTCACACAACTTTGACAAGGTTCCACCCTATGGAATCCTGGGATTTGTAGTTTGATTTGGAACTAGAGCTCTCTGACAGAGAAGCTGAAATGTCTCACAAAACTACAAATCCCATCTGCAGCCTAGGTCTCTGTAATGCATGTCTGCTTTCCAAAGGACCAAGCCTATATTTTCATATACTGACCTGGCATATCTGCAGTGCAGATGCAACCCTGGTAACAAATAAAAGTTGCCTTTTCCTCTACACTGGACAGGTATTAACACGATGCCAAGAAAAGACTTGAAAACCTGTCCATCTAGAGGTGAAAATCCAAATTCCTACATAAATCAGCTGAACAAACAAACTAGAAAATAAAGGAATAGCCAACCAATACAGGCCTCTTTCATGATAAAAAGAAATACAATTTGAAAGATTCTTCAAATTCTGCATCACAGCACTTGTATATGCACAACCACCAGATAATCTTCCCTCTCATACCTCTTACCCAGATATTTCCCCATTCAATTAATCAATTAATCTTGCCCCAAAAGATAAAAAGATAAAAGAGAAATGGGGATATTACCTCCACCTCTCTGTCGACAACAGTAAATAAAGCCAGCAACATCACAAGCTCTGTTTACATCCGCATACTCGCCATATGTACATTCTGCCTTGCAGGTGCCATGACATCTCTTTGTTGAAGGTGCGTTAATCCCTGGGGATACTTTATGAAAGAAAGAAAGAAAAAACAACATCAGGGATTATCACACCACCGAAAAACGCATTTTAACACTACCAAATTGAAGCTTCATTTGGGCTGTACCCTGGTGTTATCGCATGACTTTTCTCCCCAAAACCAACATCTGGGTACAACCCTGCTCCAATGCTGCTTCCTGAACTTGCTTCACCAGCCATTTTTCAAAACTGACTTTGAAAAATGGCTGCTGAAGCACGTTTGGAGACCGGCATTGGAGCCAGGCTGTACCCAGATGGAGGGATATAGCCCAAATGAAGTTTCAATTCAGCAGAGGTAAAACACATTTTTCAGTGGTGCTATAATCCCCATAGGCTATTATAATCCTGTTAGTTGGCCCGAACTAGGGGATAGTTACAAGTAAGTGGATTGTGCAAATTGCTAAAGATTTTCACACATTTGCATTAATGGTTAGTTTTCTTCATTTCCTTGCACAAATTCACATCTATTCACACCTATTCACTCTACTGCTACCAAAAAAGCATGGGAAGAGGACCACAGGTGCAATAATGTACATTTCTGTGGATTTCTGCTGATTCTCTGGTACAAACAGCTAGGCCCTTTTCTGCAGAGTTTAAGGAGTTTATCAGAGGAGCACCAAAAGCTCAAACCCCTGCAAATCACATGTGGCCAGATCACTTTCTTTTTTTTATTTCAAGGATTTATATCCTGCCTTACTCCCACAATGGGATCCAACTGGAATGAGGAATATTTTAATTGTGTAGACAACCCCTAGAATAGACCCATATTCATTAACGAGAGGTGAGTCAAGACAGGTAAATCCTACTGATTCACTGGATCTTTTCTAGTTTGACAGTCTCTAATAGCAGGATTTCAGCCTTGTTTTCTTAAATAAGAAATTATCTCCAATGTCTATATGCATTTCCGGTTTACAAGGAGAATAAACCAAAATAGTCTATTGCTATCATACATCTCTCCAGTTTTACGAGCCATAAATTCAATTTCTATAACAAAGAGAGTATATATGGAAAGAATAATCACAAAATTATTGAAAAATGTGTTTTTTGAGTAATAAGAAAGCCTGATGAGAAGAATCCTGAACAAAAATCTTTGCAGTTTGGGAGTTCATTTGCTCAAATATTCACATCCCCTGAGCCACACCCTGGCTGGAGATGTACATTTGCTGCCCTCTTGAATAGAGGACAGCAAGCAATTAGATGTTGTACTTTTGCACAGTGTTCGGAAAAGGTAAGGAGCAGAGACACATCTATTTAAGCCAGTGAAACCCTCCCCTTATCCCTCTTTCAGTTTTGTTGTCCCACCCTCCCACCTCGACTTCAGTGTGGCTATGTTGGTCATGTTAAAGGCCGGGTAGGAATTTTCTCCCCTTTCCAAAGGGGTTTTTTTTTTTTTTTTTGCCTACTTCACACTGTTGTTTGGGGACTTAGAAGATTGGCTTAGGTGTGGACTTAAATAGACAGTCATTGGCTGTTGATGGGGGAGAATTAATTGTCAAGTAAACACCTATGGCAACCTCTTGGTGAAGGTTAGGCCTCTTAAACGTTCTCTTTAGATCTTGTGACTAAGAGGAGAGGGAAAGAGACCTCCCTTAGGGCTAATCTGGAATATAACCCTCAATCAAGTCCTATGAGATGAGTTTTCAGCCCATGTGTCTGGTCTATTTATTTCAAGTTGGACAGCAATTGCACATGATTACTTTCCACAGGACAAAACAATGTTTCCTGCACAGAAAATGCTGCAATCAAGGCATTCCCTGCAAAACTTGCACATGGATAATTTGTACTGAAAACAGCATTTTTCTGCACATTTTTCTTAAATGGAAAATAATATTTCTGAATTATATACTTTGTGGGAAATACTGAATCCTGCACAGAAAATGTTGCTTTCTGTATATAAACAACTAAAAAGAAATAGGTCTGGAATTAAATAAGTCCAGAATTACAAGCTTCAAAAACAGTGTGGTTTTTGAAGACTTTTTCACAGTGGGAATAAAATTGCTAAATTTGTTCATTGCTTCTTTCAAGAAGAAACCTGGCAATTACATCTCAAAAACCTGCAGGTCCCTTTTCATTGTGAAAACAATTCCTATGTGTGTCCATCCCTGCAAATCAGAGGGCTTTGGAAAGCCATCTACACATTCTCTGATTTGGCTTTTCAGTAACCTCTTGCACTTTATGCATCTGACCAAGAAATCCTTCAGTCAATCATCTGTTTTCTGGTACACTGAAATAATCTTAATTTTGCATCTGCATTTCCAACAGCAGACAAATCAAGGAGAAGGGCAGGGTTATTTTTATCCATATATTCACTATATGAAAAACTTGCATCTAGGTAGAGAATTTCTTACCAAGAGTAAAGATAGGTTGTGAATCTGGTTTAGACAGCAGTGGATCTAGCTTCCGAATTCTTTCATTTCCATGATGAGCTCTATGCGCGCTCCCTTTAAACAGAAATGATAAAAGTATTTTGTCTCTTCAAATTAGATATGGAAATTAGATATGGAAAGAATTTTTCCATATATGCCACCTTAATGAATAAGGAAACTTGCTGACAGTATGTGAAGAGCTCTTCATTGCATCTGCTGCCACCTTCTTTCAGTAAGTCTCAAAGGTGCTACAAGAGCTCTTCACATACTGATTTTAAAGCCTAACACAACTAAGCCCTTAGCTTATGCAGGGGATCCATTTTGGACCCCCCCCCCCAATCATAAGTCAAAAAGGGTGTATGCTTGAGTCCTATTGGATATAATGGGGCTCATGCTCATGGCGCAGCCATGCACAAGCACCACGGGTGCACGCACCATTCTCCCTTTTGCCACACAGTTTCAGCATAAGCTGAAAGTCACGTATAGTCCACTCGTATATGGCTTTGGCACTCTGGATATCTTTGAACTATGAACTGGCATTTCATTCCTAGCGTCAACATTTCTACAACTGAAATAGTGTGCAAATCAACTCCAAATGTAAACAGATTTAAAAGTGGAAAGTAGATATTCATTTTTCTTTATTTTATAACACTTATTTGGGGCCAAGCAGACAAGCTGGCACAGGGATGGGTGCTTGTTTATATGCCTGCCCATCCTTACCCCATAAACCAGTACCACTGCCATCCCTTGCCTCCATCATAGATACTCCACCCCATCACCATGTCTGATGCAGAGACAGAGTACCTGACTACAATTACATCACCAGGAACACTGTTTCTGCATCAGATACTGTGACAGGAGTCTACTTGTAGGCAATACTGACCAGAGAGGTAAGGGTCACACAAGGCCAGCAGGACTTTTTATCTCTGTGGCAAATGGCAGGTCAATTTGACAAACATTAAGTACCTTCTGCCTTGGGATCAAGTCAGATCCACCAGATCTGCATCTGGTCTAGCAGGATCAGATGTAATCCTGCCCCCAGGTTTTTTATCATATGTCTTCCAAAGAAGAGGCTGGGGGAACCAGGGCCTTTTGGCCTGTGCAGACAACCCCTTATTTGTACTAAGAAGAATAGGAACCAATTAAAGACAAATCAAGGAACAAGGCATTATCAAGAGACAGATCTCTTCCGGTGAGCTTTTCCACCTGATTTGTTGTAATTATTCACCGATAAAAGAGACCGAAGATGGACAATGGAAGCCGACATTTGTTAGATAAGGATTAATTGTTTTTAATGATTTTATGATTGTAAGAGGTTTTAGCAATTGTATTAACTGTGATTTTACTGTTGGAATCCTGCCTCGATCCTTGGGGAGAAGCGGGAAATATAAATAAATTATTATTATTATTATTATTATTATTATTATTATTATTATTATGAAACATACATTAAATATATGAAAAGCTCAAATCTATATAGAGCATTTTACCTAGAGTCTCTGTGGATGGTGATAGGTGGTGAGGAAAAAATGCATGTGGCTTTTGAGTTAGGCTGTCTCCACGATAAGTCCCTTGCAATTTCACTTTAAACAGAAAAAGGTCAAAGAATAAAGGTTAATAAAGAATGTAATCTCTAAAATTCATATATGGAAAGAAATGTGCAAATATTCGAAAATATTCCAACTGTTGTCAGAAACTGTTCACAGTTCTGCACAGAATTCACACATAACATGGAACAAAAGGTGGTGGAGTCTCCTTCCATAGAGGTCTTTAAGCAGAGGTAATTTGCCTTGGGAAAAAAGTAGTTTTTGAAGATGTTTTCCATGGGAAAGGAAATTTCAAAAAATAAAATTTCTTCTTTTGAGAATGAAATTTTCAAGATTTTTTTTTTGAAAAAAAAATACCTAAAATTCTCAAATAATTTCTCATAGAATTTAATTCATCCCTAATGTTACCACATAAAGTGTGGCAATATTACCTCTGTATGGACAATGGTGGGGGGAGGGGGAACTAAAGGAACATCATATTAAAGGACCTTATGGTAAGGAATGAAAATAACTTAGGGAAGAAAAAAAATATTATTGGAAGCCATCTAGTCACTGAAAATGAATATTCTTTGATTAAATGAATATATTAAAGACTGATTGCACTTCATTCGGGAACAATAACATGTTCTGATCTCCACTAACGGAAGCTGTTGCCACGTTGCAGAATTAATGTAGTTTGACACAGCTTTAGCTGTCATGGCTCCATCCTATGGAATCATGGGATCTGTAGTTTGTGATGGCACCAGAGTTCTCTGAGAGAGAAGTCTAAATATTTTCCAAAACTACAATACCAGAATTCCATAACACTGAGTTAAAATCGTGTCAAACTGCATTAATTCTACAGTGCAAAAAGTCCCTTTTTGCACAATGGGGGCATGTAGCTGTGGTGGGGTTGGAAACACAGCCCTGCTATGCCAAGGTCTTTCTTCTTCCAGTGACTGCCTTATGGACTATGAAAAGTCTCGTGTAATGTGCAACTTACCCTGAAATCTTACCTGTTTTGCAGCAGTAGAATTCATGACCAAGAGTGCAGGCTGGATGTGAGAGTCTAAATTCATCATATGCACATCGTTCTTTGCATGTACCCTGACATTTATTCATGATATGTGGGGTAACTTGTTCAAAAAAAGAAACAGAGTTTTTATCAGCGTATTTAATCATTTTCCGTTCCTATGATGCTACAGGCTGATTCTTCCTTATCTGAAATTCTAATATCTAAAATATTCTTGAAAAAAGAAGCCCCAAACTTATTTTCATGGGTAGCTGACATAGTGACATCTTTACTATCTAATGGTTCAGTATCCACACACTTAGTTTTATTCACCACATTATTCAATATATTGTATAAAATTACCTTCAAACTATGTGTATTTAGCATATATAAAACATAATTGAATTTTCTGTTTAGAATTGGGCCCCATCTCCAAGATATCTCATTATGTACATATATGAAAATACAGGTATTCCAAAATTTGAAATCCAAACATGTGTGGCCCCAGGCATTTCAGATTAAGGAGACTCAACCTGTAGTATAGATGAATCCTACCTTTCTTTTCACACCAGTAAAATGTGTATGGAGGATGACACACACATTTGTTGAAACCATATAATCAATATATGAGCAGATTGGTGAGCATCTACTCAAACATCTTCTAAATACAGCGTAAAGCAATGATCAGCCATAAGAATAAAGATTTGGGTTTTTTCAACAACAAAAAACACAATAAAATAAATTATTATTTTGAGTGCTATTTAAAAAAAAAAAAAAAAAGGATGGCCCTGCACTTCAGTACTAGAAAGTTCCTTAATTACATGCTAACAAATACCTGACCTGAGTCCAACTTTTGTGGAAAAGGTGGCATTAAAATAAAATAATGTATTGATTGGTGTTTTACAACAGGTCTGTTTCTTAGTCATTAAAGACAATGCATTGTATTTCTCATTAACTAAATAAAGCAGAACTCTAAGTCCAGATATAGGATACCAGACAATATGGGAGAATATCTCCAGCATGGCAGGGTGCCCTTTGATAAAAGTTGACAATTGTTCTGTTGAATCTTGTGGATGGATGACCTTTTTTTGTCTCACCTGGAAAACTCAGTAGTACGAAAGAAAGACAAATAGGAAGAAAGGGGAAGATCTCCATAGCTGAATGGTGGTTGCAACAGGCTGCCTTTCCTATTCATTGGTGTTGTAGAAGTAGGACTTACTGAATTCTTTATTTATACCCCTTTAAAGAATGATTATGTGCAGGGAATGGACGAAACCTGTGGGGAACCCACTGGCAATTGAAGGACTGTGTGTCCCTGATGCTCTGGTAGCAGCTGTGCTTGAATTAACGCCCCCTCTGAATGTCCATACAGTGTGTTCTTGACGATGGGGGCATTGATGTAAAAATTGGTGCACATAGAGCAAACAGAGCACCCAAGAATTAAATATATATATCTCTTAAGGGCAGATAAGAGCTTTGATCTAAAGATCTAAGGGCAGAGGTCTAATCTAGAAATAGCATTTGACCATCCTCCTTCTGACAAGGATCACAACCCCATGCAAGCGACATGGGTCACAAGCTCTATCATCCCGTGTCAAGAACTGCTGGGGAGGCTCTCATCTAAGCCCCCTTCACCCTTTGGCTTGCCTCCTATTAATGAGGTTCAGCTAGACGTGACTCACTGAATCAATGGTTGAATAGTTCAAAGGGCTGCTTAAGGCCCTTAAAATCCTACATCGTTCCAGTCCAGGTTATTTGGAGAACCATATTTTCCCTTACAAATCAGCCCATGCTCTGAGATCTGTTAGGAAGGCCCTACTCTCTATCCCACCACCCTCACAGGTACGTCTGCTGGGACCACAGAAGAGGGCCTCTTCAGTGGATGTCCCCAGGCTCTAGAATTCCCTTGCCAGAGAAGTTGGACTGACACCTTCTCTACTTTCTTTTCACAGACAAGCAAAGACTTTTCTATTCCAACAGGTATTTAATGAGTAATGTTATAAGGCCCATCTTATACAAGGCACAGCTAGTTGCTGTATGTGTGGGTATGTTTTAAGGATGCATGTTTTCACCTAGTTTTAATTCTTTTTCTGATTGTGTTTTAATTATTGTATGCAGTGC
Organism: Urosaurus nigricauda; assembly: GCA_034509955.1. Taxonomy (NCBI): domain Eukaryota; kingdom Metazoa; phylum Chordata; class Lepidosauria; order Squamata; family Phrynosomatidae; genus Urosaurus; species Urosaurus nigricauda. The sequence goes on along the minus strand of JAOEGL010000001.1, from coordinate 371,403,560 downwards.
ATTTTTAATAATGTCTTTTAATCATTTCAAGCAGCTTTGAATAATAATCTGAGAAAAAGGCAGGATAAAAATTAATCACTCAATCAATCAGTAATAAGCCAATGCATAGGTAAATCCCATTGATTCAGTGGGCTTCCCCTAGAGTGGGTATTTTCCTCTATAATCAAACTGGGACTAAGAATAGCATTCAGACTATTATGCGTTAACACCATCTTTCCTTGGTATGGCACCCTATTTGTATAACTTCCCATGCACTGCCTTTAGTATCTTTTGGTGCCATGCTTTTTAAAATGGTTTTTTTAAAGATCTTTTATATCATATTGCCTTTCAAATTGTTTTATGACTGTATAATTTTTTTTTTCATCATGTTTTAAGGTTTTTTGAGCATCCTGATGTCTTGTTTCATATGCCACCCTGATAACTTTGAACAAAATTGAAGGAGAAGGAGAAGAAGAACAAAAAGAAGGAAGGGAGTTGGGGAGGGGAAAGGAATTGGAGGGAGGGGGGAGGGGAAGAAATAATAATAGTAGTACTAGTTGTTGTTATTGGGTTGTACTGGATGGCTCTTTTAGTCTCTTCCAACTCTATGATTCCATTAGTCTATTGTTGTTAATTACACAAGCCTGGATTTGGTGGATCTGGCCTGATCCCAGGGCAGACCATCTGTCTCTGTGTCAATTTGACCCCTGGTTTGCTGCAGAGTTTCCTGGAAACTCTGCAGCAACCCTTGGCTGTTTAGGTACCTCCTTGTCTGAGTGCAGCCAGGTGCCCTGTTTCCACATTGGAAGGCTTCTCAGTAGAAGTAATAGCATGGCAATGTAAGGAGTATGCACCAGTAGCAGGTCCTAGGGTGGTTTGGGGACAGCCATGTAAACACCCACCCATCTGTAAACCGACCCAAGGACCAACCTGGGTGAGCACCTAAGCTAGAATATCATGGGTTCAGCTTGTGCTAGCCTTGTCCACTTACTCAGACCCTAGATGAAATGATTCTGCAAAGAATTATCCTGAAAAGACTAAGAAAGGGCTTAAGGTCTTCTAATAGACTTTTCAAAACATTTAATTTGCTGATATGAAACACAAAAATCCATTCAAAAGGATTAAAGGAAATCACAATGGAACATCAGCATCCACAATTAACCAAAGCTGAGTAACAAATGAATGGATAAAAATGATGAATTTGTGAAAGAAATTTGTGTGGTACTATATTTTTTATTGTGCTTTTTCAAATTTTAGCATCCAAAAATGCATTACAAGTGAGTACCATATTGGGGGAAAGAAAATTCATCTCAGGCTTGTGATATTGTTATTTCTTCTTTCTCCTTCTTCTCTTCAAATCCTATCATTATCATTAGCAGCAGCAGCAGCAGCAGCAGCAGCAGCATCTTTTAACCCCTTCGGGAACAGACAATCCACAAAGGTGCCCAAATCACTCTCATAATCTAGTTCTATAGCAGAGGTGAGGAACTTTAACCTAAAAAATATGTTGACTATGAATCCCACCAATCCTTCCTGGTATGACTATCTGTAATGTATTATGGGTTCTACAAGTTGTCTACCTTGAGTGGAGTACAGAAGCACATGGGCAACCAATGTAACTAACTCAGGAACATCATAATACGATCCTCTCTAATGATAACACCTTTTGGCAAAGGTGCAGAAGCCAATATGAGTTATTTCCAATGCAGAATTTATGCCGTGTGACACTTCTTTAACTGCCATGGCTTCATCCTGTGAAATCCTGGGATTTGGAGTTTGTTGTAGCACCAGAACTCTCTGACAGAAAAGGCTAAATGTCTCAGAAAACTACAAATCCCAGAATTCCACTGCATAGCAGCTAAAATGATGTCAAACTGTATTAATTCTTCAGTGCAGATGCAGCCTTAGTGGTGGAAGAGGTACCTGTCATCCAAGTGCTGGCTCCTTCTGTGCCATATTCTGCTTGTTTTTGCTCTGATGTAGGGACTAAAGTGAAGATAAAGTGGACAGGAAAAGAATATGTTTTGTACCTCAAGACAGCCTTGTGTTACTTTTTTTTAATCTGAGTTAATTTCTAGAATGGGACAGTAAAGAATTATTTTTAAAATTGTTGCTCTAATGTTAACTGCTTGACAATCTTGGAACTATAAATGTAACTCATTACTTTTTAAAAAGTAAATTTGTACACTCCAAGTGTACATAAACAAAACGACAAAAACTGAAAAGGGTGAATCTGAAAGGAGCTGGAAGTTCACTTAGGAAAAATAAATATTTGAAATTGTCAAAGATGCAAAGGGAGGGCATCCTGAGGATGAAGGCTTTTGGGATCAGCCATTTACCCTTATTTGCTGAATGAAAGAAGTTTTGCCTGGGATCTAGGGCCCAGTAGCCACAGAAATTACCTTCTGGATACATTTAGTCCCAGGATCATTTTGTCCAGCCCTACTGTAAGCCAAGGTCAAAGAGGAGCTCCTTGGTGCAACCTTCTAAAAGAGTTCTTTAAGGAGTGGAATGACCATGAAATGACACCTCCAAGTCCCATCCCATACAGCTGACTCAAAAAGATATTCTGGACAATGTTTTTATCACCCATGATCTTGAGATTACAACATGACCGACACCATAAGGTTGCTGGCATTCAATAAGGTATTATTATTATTATTATTATTATTATTATTATTATTTCTAGTCTGCCCCTCTGAGCAAGCAGTCGGGGCAGGTTACAACAAGAAGTTAAAACACAACATTCTCCATGGAGGCGAATGAAGCAACATTTGAGTGAGACATAAAATGATACCACCTATGACAGACACGTCAACTCTCAGTTCCCTTCCCTATAAAACGATACTACCCATGACGTGTCTGCCATTGGTGGCATTATTTTATGTCTCACCCAAATGTTCCAATGGTTCTAATGCTGGACAATGCTCCTGTGAGCATTGTTTATGGCCAGTTCACATGAGCATTGGCAATGCCTGAACCAACAGCAGCCATCAGAATGCTACAACCTTGCAGTTCTGTGTCTTCAAGTCATTTCTGACTTACAGTGACCCTAAAGCAAAGCTATCACAGGGTTTTCTGGGCAAGATTTGTTTAGAGGGGGCTTTCCTTTGCCTTCCTCTGGGGTCTGCTTAGCAATGAACAGCACCAGCAATGGATACTGTTGACTAGTCAGAAGCTGCATACCTGAATCATTTTTACTTGGCAGCCTTCATGAGATATATCTGAACACTTGTCACAAGAATTATCAGGTCTCCCACCACCAGCTCAGCAGTGCCATTGGCAACATTTTGGGCATCTTTTTTTTTTCTGTGTAACTTGAGTGCATGAGTTGTCAGCCAGGAATCTGGTGTAAGTAGAAAAGGTTAAATGCACCTTTCTGAAGCAACTACAGTGGTCCCCCGGGTTATGAAAGTAGTCTGTTCCGGGATTACTTTCGTAACCCGGAAGTGTTCGTAACCTGGGGGACCGCTTTTTTTGGTGCACAGCGCTCCGTAGTGCACTGTTTTAAAGGGCCCGGGTTGCTTTTTTCTTTCGCAACCCGGGCATTTTTTCGTAGACCAGGGCCGTTTTTCCGGCCCCGGCCGTTTCGGGTCCTGGGGATTTCGTTCCCCAGGGGCTTCGTATCCCGGGGGACCACTGTACTCAGCTCATATTAATGCCTGCGTGCACGGACATACACACACACACACACACACACACACACACACACCTGGATTCAATTCAGTTAAAAATATGCACATCTTGAACCCATTCATGGATTACAAAATATCCAGGCTCATCCTCAAGAGTCAGGTTTGCCTGTGAGGCTTGGCAATGTCTCCCTTAGGAGGCAATCCGATCTAAAATGAAGCTACATAATACAGAACTGGGTGATATTCTCTCTTCTTGTTTTCTATTCTGGGTGCTTATTAAAGTCTGCCAATAGTTAAAGAGGATACTTCTGTCATGAATCCTGTTTAATTGTTATGATCTAGGATTCATGACATGAGGATTATGGGGTTGAGTTGTTAGGGGGGAATAGATATAGATTTAGATGGGGAATAATGGGTTAAGATAGAATAGGCTAGGACAGACAGAGCCAGAGTGGAATGGGTAATGCCTTGGGAATGTAAGCTCATTAGCCAGGAATGCATTGGAAGTTAGCTACCAGCCGAGGCCTGGTTTTGAAATGGACATATAGTGTGAGGAGGAGATCTGATGGGATATATAGTCCATGATTGTTATGTAGTTATTTTATAGATAGAGTAACATAGGTATCTTACATAAATAATGAGGATTAGTAGTTATAGAGTTTATTGTACACATATTGTTGGTTGTTAAGATGTTTAGACATAAACAATTTGAACTGTACAACCTCAAGGCCATAGGTGCCTGGGTAGTGATAAGGGTGCCTGGGAAACTTAATTGCTTGTTAGAGACTTTGCCAAGATCCGGGGACCAGAGGTCTGATGAATTACATCATGGTTTTCACCCGCGCGTCGGAAGAGAGATCCAATCCTGGATCATATTGACTCTGGGGGGAGTGAGGTTGGTAAAAGCCTATAAAAGTATTGTCTATGTAGTCCTTACTCAGTCTGGTCAATGGAAGTCTACTTTTCATCTCATATTCCTTCTTTTCAATAAAAGCCATTACTTTGTTTAAAGTGCTGCTTGACTTGATTTGGAGTTCATAAGCTGGTGAAGTCTGACAACTTCCAATTCAAAGTCCTAAATCACATCCCCTGGAAAGTTTCCACCATGGAAGTGCCACTTAAGTAGAAGCCATGCCTTGATGGATGTGAAGGTGTTCTTTATGGACTCATGTGACCTCCCCCCTCCTTCAACACATAGTCCTGTCAGAGACCATTAGAAAGACGTTTCAAAGCCCCATGACTCACAAGGATGAGAATGGCCTGTATGACTATTTCCACCCCTCCCCAGCAATGTCATTTGAGCACTCTACAGACACATAACACTGTTGTGGATGACTGGGAAAGAGGTCTGTTATAGAAAACAGAAAGAGGAGTCTGAAGTTCTCTGACATTAGGACCAACCAGAGGTCAGGACTGCAAGTGGCTCTTATATGACTTGGGAAATGGATCTTTCTGGATCTGAACTTTAAAGGAGCTTTTCAAGATCTGAACTGTATCACCAAAACAAGATATATCCTTTAAATTTTTGATAGTACCCAGGAGCAGATTCTTTGCTTCCAATAACATAGGAAACATCCGCCATGAAAAAGGATCTTGTGTAACTCCTTTGAGATTAACTATGCTAAAAAAAGTTGTAGCATAAGTCACTTTTAATGGACTGAGTTTAATGGATATAATGTAATTCAGCTGTTTCTTTTCCTAGTCTTCCTTTGTAATTTTGTTTTGTTTTGCTTTGGTTTTTTTGTTCAAAGACCACTGTCCTCAGGTCAGAGATGGATTACCCAGAAAGACTGAAGTGTTCTTCAACAGGTTTTGTGCATTCCAGCTTCTAATATCTGATTTATGTCCATTTATTGTCTGGACCAGAGACTAGCCTGTTTGCCCAATGCCGAGTACTGAAGGGTTTTGTTAACAGAGGATGTCATATATCACATTAGAGGATGAGCAAGTCAACAGTGGGTTGAACAGTGACAATGGCTTCCTGGCACACTACATATATATTATTGGTTAACATCCCAGCCAGTTTATCATATCTTAGCCAGTTTATCATATCTTCTTGTTGCTTTGCAACCACCATAACATTGCATTCAAAAACTCCATCCACCATTTATATCCATCCACCCTGATCTGAGGCAACATCTTTCCTCCTGCTTGTGTTAATACTGAACTTATCATCTCATCACCATGCCCACAAGTTTTGCATTTCTATGGCTATTCATACAGTCTGATTATAAAGGTATTTCCTGTGCAGCAGTTCATTCCATGCATCTGAGGAAGCAGACCAAGTCTACAAAAGCTTATGCTACAACTTCTTTGGCACAGTTAGAGTCAAAGGTGCTACAAGATCCCTTTGCATACTGATATTTCAGACTAACAGTGTTATGTCTTTGAACTCTTTAGAGCCATTTTTGGCCATCTTTTCAGGGATGACTTTTCTCCATGGGCAAAAGCATCAAGAGAAGAAATCCAAGATTAGGGGACTTGGGGATGGGAGAGGCTGAAAAGTACAACACAGTGATGTCTATATTTGTCTTTCACTGGTTCTCTTGTTTTCCAACCATTAAGAAAATGAATCAGAAAATATTTTCTCCCCCAGATGGACTGATTATACCTTCCTCTTTGTATATAGATACATGTACCTAGCAATGCATAGGCACAACAGAGTTGTTTTTATTAGTGACAGAAGGTCAAACTACTATTGAAGGATAAGGAAAGTTTAATTTCTAGGAAGATTTCCTGCAATTGAGAAACTTCTTTCCAATTACATACAATTCACATATTATCTTCTGGAGGTAAACGCTGAGGAAAGAATCCTTCACCTTCGGTCCAGACTGGTCCCTTATCAGCAAAATTAGGTTCATCAATAGCTGCAAATCATTTTTTAAAAGATTAATACAATCATAAGTAATTTCTTGTCTTTTGTATAATCCAGTAGACCCTTGGTATTCACTGAGGCTTTGTTCCAGGACTTACCACCCCATGAACATCAAAATCTATCAATGAACAAGTCCCATTATATACAATAAGAGTAGTAAAACTGTGTCCCTTATATAAAATGGAAAAATAAATATTCAATTTTTGGATTTATTAATTTATTAAATATTTTCAAGCTGTGAATAGTTGAATCTATGGATGCAGAAACCATGGATACAGAGGGGCGACAGTAATAACATATTGGAATTGTTTGGTACCAAGAACATATGAACATAGAGAAGTGCTTGGTCATTTTCATTTTTTTTAAATGGAACCTTTGGGATCAGAAATGAATTTTTTGATTGGACAAGTTTCTAAGATAAAAATTATTTCTATCATCATCATCATCATCATCACCCTGTTTTTTCTCAAAAAGTGTGACTGTAAGAGGCTTACAGTTTTTAAAAAAAATACAATTAAAACATACAAAAATTGAACATTAATATAGAATTAAACTAAAGTGTGTATGGGGAAATATTTTCATTTTCCTTCATTCCTTGACATTCATCCTTTTATTCAGTGTACACCTACAGATCTTTTTTAAATTGCCCTGTATTAGCCCAACCAGGGTTTAAGATATTCAGAGGACATCCATCTTTCAGTCTCACCAAACTCACAGACACATTTGGTGAGGATATGTGTGAAAGGGCCTTTCAGTTAGAAGACCTTTTTCATTCAAGCAGGCTTTTGGCAACCTACTGATTTCCAAGGCTGAATTGCAGAAATAAAGCAGTTTGACATTATTTTAACTGCCATGGCTCAGTGCTATAAAACTGAGGGATTTGTAGTTCTGTAAGATAGTTAGACCTCTCTGTCAGATCACTCTGGTGCCTCACAAAACTACAAATCACAGGATTTCATAGGATGAAGCCATGACAGTTAAAGCCGTGTCAAATTGCATTATTCCTGCAGTGCAAATTGCATTCTTTCTGCAGCTTAAGAAAGGACCTTTTAATGAGGGGAATGGGAAGTAGTTTTTTGTGGAGCTTTCAGGCTATGTGGCCATGTTTCGCCAGCATCTGTGGCTGGCATCTTCAGAGAATGATAGCCTGCAAAAGGATTGGATATATATATCCTGTGTGACCCTAGGAAGGAAGGAGTAATTTGCAAATGTATTCCCAGGGTCACACAGGATATATATATCCAATCCTTTTCCAGGCTATCATTCTCTGAAGATGCCAGACATAGATGCTGGCGAAATGTCAGAAAAAAACTCTTCTAGAACATGGCCACATAGCCCAAAAGCTCCACAAAAAGCTATGGATGCCAGCCATGAAAGCCTTTGACTCCACAGGGGAAGGGGAAGTTGGTCCATTTCTGTCTCACTCTCTTTTAAACTGTTTTCAGTCTTACTGTTGTTTTTAAGAGATATGGCTTAATTTTCTTCTAATACTGTAACCTGGCATTATTTTGAATGTACCTTGGTTTAAAAAAATCAGGTTGTGAATCACCTACTGCCAAGAGAAAGGAAGGATACAAAATGAAATTTAGATACACACATTTCATGTACACACACCTCCTACTTCCCTGTGAAATGATCCTTATTCTGACACACAAAAAGTATAAGGACTGTTACCTGAATGGTCACAGCAGTGGACATAGTCAGGACGATGGCAGGGTATATTGTAAATCTGGAATTCATCAGATGTACACCTCTCCTTGCATGTTCCCTGACATTCTGGATTCTCAGGGTTGACTATTACTGTGGACATATTATTTTTTAAAAAAATCATTATAACTGTAACCTTCCAAAACAAAAGAAATTGCCAAGATCTTTGAGCATTTCCCCCACTGTGAAAAAAAAAGAAACAAGAAGAAATCCATATCTCAGAAATGCTACCATTCCAAAAAGCCATATGAGTCTACACTTTGTGCTCTGCTTGGGGGGGGGGGGGGGAGGAAAAAGAGAAGAAAATCACAAATCCCCTTTGTGTGGCACCTTTATTAGGACAACTAAAGGGATCAAAATATATCACACTGTTTTTTTGGAGCTGGCAACCTTCATCACCTGGTAACACTCACCAAATAGCATGCAGACAAATGAAAGCAATCTCTACATTTGTAAAGAGTGTTGTGAAGATGGGAGTCCTCCCATTATCTGAGCCTTCTTCCCAAGGAACAAAGGATTATGTGAGGTGAAGAGGCTCAGTTACATTTTTATTAAGCTCAGCATCACAGAGATGATGAGATGGCAATTGCCCAATAAAATGACCAGTTGAGCAGAATCATGAATCTTTGAGAACTTTCTCAAAAGAGATTATAATAAGTCTCAGAAAGACCATGAGGAAAACTCAAAGAAACTCTCTAACAAGGTGAGTTTAGGGACAGAAATTCCTGTCTCCCCTGAGTCAAGACTTGGACAAAAGAATCTAGACTCCCAGCTACTTCATGAACATCAAGGACTACAAATCCCATCTGATTTGTGAGCAGAGTAGGAGACTGTCTTAACTAGTCATGTTGCTTTTGGGTAATTTTCCAGACTTGGATGAAATGATCTAACCTGTCTGTAACTTCTAACTACTACTCCTGCTTTTGAAGGAAAGATATGTCTTCATGTAAAGAAATATCCTTTCACTATTGAGATTCCTTACTTGTAATAAAACCTTTTCCTTTAAGAATATGTGCTTTTGCTAAGTCTAGCCTTTCTTTAGGGTTTGGTGAGGGAAAGAAACATATCTGCAGCATCAGAGATCCAATAGAATCCCACAATGTCGCATTATGTTGCTATAAATGGACAATTCAACTCAATGGATGGAGGTGGCAGCTACATCTGGAGATCTCATCCAGCAGGCAACAGGAAGAAGGGATTCCAGAGAGCATTATAGTGTTCTGTTGGAAGTGTCTGTATACTTAGATGAAAGATACAGCCATAACACCTCCATAGCTGTAAGCTTTACAGGAAAGAAAGACAGTAAGTAAAGCAGTAATGCAATAAGTTGGCTTCTCAGTTTGAAGTTACAAAGTCTCTCTGCCTGGGAGCTTTCATTCTCAGTGGACCAGTGGCCTGACTAGGTAGAAGTGTTTCAATATTTTGTTATTGTTGTGTGCCTTCCAGTCCTCCCTGTGTTTCAATATTTTGTTGTTGTTGTTCTTGTTGTTTGCCTTCAAGTCCTCCCTGACTTATGGTGACCCTAATGCAGACCTATCGCAGGTTTTTCTTTTGCAAGATTTATTCAGAGCAGATTTTTCCTTGCTTTCCTCTGAGGATGAGAGAGTATGACCTGCCCAAGAGTAGCCAGTGGGATTCCATGGCCAAACAGGGATTCAAACACTACAATCTTGGAGGCTTGTCCAGCAGTCAAACCACTACACCACACTGGCTCAAGATTCAACCTTCAGACCACTACTTCACACTGTTACATAGCCATTTACAGAAAGAATCAAATAAAGGAAAATGCAAGAAGGAAAAGTCTGTTGAAATGTTTTGCTATCACACCTTAACAGCTTGGTTAGTCAATTCTGTTAAGAGCCACTTGTTCATCTCATCTCATTCTGATTCAAATGTCATGAATCATTCTATCTTTTCAGTACCCAATTCTTCATGTTCGAGGACATAACATAAATGAAGCGGTTACCTGGTCGTTTGCAACAATAGTCCATGTAACGATTCCAGCAGTCGTCTGACACAGATATGTATTCATCAAAAAAGCAGACTACCTTGCATAAACCAGCACATTTTTGTGCTGAAACTTCATTGGATCCTTGAACAGTATGTGAAAGAAAGAGATGGAGAGGATCAACCACCTGTGCCACCACTGCCAACAAATGTGAGATCCCCACCTGTCCCATCTCTATGATTGCATCTGCACTGCAGAAATAATCAGGTTTAACATCACCTTTAACTGCCATAGCTCAATGCTATGGAATTTTGGGAAGTGTAGATTGTTGCGGCACCAGAGCAGAGCTTCCCAGAATTCCATACCATTGAGCCATGGCAGTTAGAGTCATATCAAACCAGATTATTTCAGCAGTTCAAATATATATGTTGACAAATGTGAGGGGCTTTTAGATGCCCTTGTGGTTCCTCTGTGTGACTCGACTCATGTAATTCAACCACTGGACACTACCACTCCTGAAGCACATAGACACCATGTGTCTGAACTCAACCACCCCAATAATACTTCTGCAACTTTTTCAGAAGCAGACATGTATAACACAATAATTAAACATAACACCCCCCACCACAAAAAAAAAAAAAAAAACAGAAATGAAGAGCTAGAAATATTTCAGACTCTGTGCAGGCAACCTAGTGCAGGAGGGCAACATCAGAAGGTGGGAGAAAGCTCATTTTCTTTCTTTTTGCTATCAGAAAGTATTCAAACACCATGGAGTGTTTTAAGCCTATTTGTAATTCAGGACTTCTTCGGCACAAAATATGCACATGGGTTGTTTTGTACAGAAAACAGCATTTTCTCTACATGAAGTAGACTTTTCAGCACAGAAATTAATATTTCTACAGAGAAATATTATTTTCTTGTCAGAAAAATGTTGTTTACTGCACAAACTAGTCTCGTGTAAATTTTGCACAGAATAAGCCCTGAATTGTGAAGATTCCCATCAGTGCAAGATGGGTGTCTTAACACACACACACACACAAATGGGTTTTGACCATTTTTCTTTTCTTTTCTTTTTTCAATATTCTTTCCATCTCTAGGTAGGCTGCCCCACCCGATATTTCTTTTTCTAGGATTCAACCCAAAGATAGGACTCTTTCAAACGGGGAGGAATTTCTCCCAACTACGAATGGAGCCAATGCGGATTTATGTAAATTCGCTTGTTTAGCGAATTTACATGAACCCCTGCTCCGTTCGGAATTACTTCCCATTACCCGAAAATAACCCCTTCCTGCCCGAATTTGCATGCGAAGCTTTAATTCGCAATAAGGTAAAACTCATGATTGCATTCGAATTGGCTTCCCTCTTGCCCGAATTTGCGTGCGAAGAGTTAATTTGCAATAACATAAAACCCATGATTGCATTCGAATTGACCTTAAATTATACTTCCAATTTAGCCTTGTATGAAAGAGTCCATAGTCTGCCGTGTTCTTTAAATGAATGGTACTCAAGGTGCCAATCTCTGAGACATTTGCTGCTGGTTCCTGGCAGTTTTCCAGGAACTAAAAACCCAAATGTTACCAATGGGCACAAATGTGGTGCTTGTCCCTGGCACAATGGAAAAAATGCTTACCAGTCCCACACATCATTTAGTCAAAAAATAAAAAATAAAGCCTTACCCCAAATGACACAACTTGCCATTTGAAAGCTATCTGGTGAGTCCTACAACTCTTTTAGGTCCCAATTTGTCATATTAAAAAAAAAAAAAACCTTGAAGCAATCTAACTGTTTCACACTTCTTTTAAAGGCTATTTTAAAATGATCCTGGAGGCAAAGCAGACTTTCACAAGCCACCCTTGTCTTCCCAAGGAATGTGATGGGTGATACTGAAGCAGAAAAATAATGTTCAGAGTCATTCTGGAGGTCTTAGCAGACTGCACAGAGCCTATGGGACACATGTGGGTCTTATCTGCACAGCAGAAATAATGCAGCTTGAGACCACTGTAACTGCCTAGGCTGATAGAACCATAGAACTGGAAGAGAGCTCAAGGGCCATCAAGTCCAATCACCTGCCATGCAGAAATACACAGTCAAAAGACCCCCTAACAAATGGCCATCCAGCCGCTTTTAAAAACCCGCAAAGAAAGTGGTTTTACTATAAGGCAGCTCCTATGGATTTCTGGGATTTGTATTTAGCCTTCTCTGTCAGAGATCTCTGGTGCCACAACAGATTGCAAATCCCATGGCAGTTAAAGCAGTGTCAAACTGTATTCATTCTGCAATGCAGATTTTATTCTGGCCCAATCGGGATATAAAGAAATAGAACTCCTGATTCTGGCACATAATGGCACAACACAAAATGGAAAATCTCCCCCAAATTTTGATATCTCGCTAAGTGACTGAAGAATTCTGATGTCTCTGCCATTGCAAATGGGAGAGTTGTGAATCAATGGGCCTCTTTTTCTCACCTGTCGAAGTCAGCAGTGTGAAAGAAATATAAGCAAGAAGAAACAAGATCCTCATGGTTGAGTATTGTATTCACCAGAGTGTCTTTTGTACTCTAAAAGGTGATAGAGATAGAAATAACTCTTCATTTATATTTCACTGGGGAATGGCAATGTATGTGGAACAGAAGAAACCTGTTTGGAACATGCTATCAATTGAAGGACTGTGAGTTCCTTCACAATCTAATACTTATTTACACCCCCTCTAAGCCTTAACTGTGTGTTCTTGGCAAAGGCAAGACTGATCTGAAAAACAGTATTCACAGAGCAAAAAAGCATCCAAAGAAAACACACATACACACATCACATTGAGGCTGAGTTTACTAGCGAGTTGTCACTATGACTTTATTGACACTATGCACAGCAAATAGTACAGTACAACCCAACTCTCAAATCTTGTTCCTAAGGAAATCAACGACATTTGTGGCCACATATCAAGACGTTCCTATATCTTCAGGAATTTTAAATGGCTCCATGTCCCCTTTCTGTCTATATAGTTTGCTGCTTCAAAGGTACTGTTTTAGAAAGGTGATAGTGCTGCATATCTTCTTGGATTGGCTGAATCTACTCAGGATTGGAGTCCCCTCGGTGCCATACATGTGTGTAAGTTCTTAAGGATGCACCATTGTGCTTTGAGTGTATTGCATTCATAACTGCATAAGCAGAATTTTGCATATGTACTTCATTTCACATAGATCTAAATCCTCATGTTAGTCTTGGCAAAAATTGGTAAATCAATATCTGTCTTGATTTCAGAAACTTATTCTACAGGTCTACTGTAGTTGGCTCTAACCTATAGGATACCAGGCATGCAGTTGTGCATGCTTGGATCATAGAATCATAGAATCATAGAATCACAGAGTTGGAAGAGAACACAAGAGCCATCCAATCCAACCCCTGCCATGCAGGAACCCTCCATCAAAGCATCCCCAACAGATGGACATCCAGCCTCTGCTTAAAGACCTCCAAGGAAGGGGACTCCACCACACTCTGAAGGAGTGTGTTCCACTGTAGAACAGACCTTACTGTCAGGAAGTTGCTCCTAATGTTGAGGTGGAATCTCTTTTCCTGCAATTTGTATCCATTGTTCCGGGTCCTGTTCTCTGGAGCAGCAGAAAACAAGCTTGCTCCCTCCTCAATGTGACATCCCTTCAAGTATTTAAACAGGGCGATCATATCACCTCTTAACCTTCTCTTCTCTAGGCTAAACATTCCCAGCTCCCTAAGGCGTTCTTCATAGGGCATAGGGCATGAGTGTAACTACTCATCCCTACCTTCAATGTATCACTTTCTTCACTGGGATTATAGAAATAGCCACTCCGCATTCCCCATTGCAAAATATCAAGTGGTTTAGAGCAACTACCATTCAGCTACTTCAGTGTATAAAATCATAGAATCAATCACAGAGTTGGAGGAGACCACAAGGGCCATCCAGTCCACAGATTTACACTGTAGAAGAACAACGTAGGACTCTGCCAACAGTATTGGTAGCTGCTCTAAACCACTATGTTTAGCTCTTTTTAAAAGTTGATTCAGGAGAATCCTAGAGAATCCTTGATCTAGACACTATACTTCTATTGATGCAGCCTAAAATTGCATTGACCTTTTCAGATGCCAAATCACACTGTTGACTCATATTCAACTTGTGGTCTACTAGGATTCCTAGATCATTTTCACACATAGTCTTGTTAAGCCAAGTGTCCCCCATCCTATATCTATACATTTCATTTTTCCACCCTAAGTTAGTTTTCTAATCTATTAAGGTCATTTTGAATTTCGATCCTCTTTTCTGAGGTATTAGCTACTACTCCTAATTTGGTGTCATCTGCAAATTTAATGAGCATGCCCTCTATTCTTTTATCCAAATCACTGATAAATATGTTGAATAGCACTGGGCCCAGAACAGACCCATGTGGCACTCAACTGGTCACTTCTTTCCAGGATGAAGAGGAGCCATTGCTAAGCACCCCCTTGGGTTCAGCCAGTCAACCAATTATTGAAGCAGTTGCCTTGTCTAGCCCACATTTTACAAGCTTGTTTGCAAGATTGACACGGGCTTACTGAAATCAAGATATGCTATATCCACAGCATTCCCTTCATTTACCAAGCTGGTAATTTTATCAAATTTTATCAAAAAAGAGATCAGATTAGTTTGGCATGAGTTGTTTCTCTGAAACCCATGTTGACTTTTTCTGATTATAACATTGCCTTCAAAATGCTCACAGACTCTCTATTTAATTATCTGCTCTAGAATCTTTCCTGGTATTGATGCCAGACTAACTAGGTTATAATTGTTGCGATCCTCTTTTTCCCCCGTTTTGAAGATGGGGATAATGTTTGCCCTCCTCCAGTCTGTTGAGACTTCACCAGTTCTCTAGGAGTTCTCAAAGATTATTGTCAATTACTCTCAGGTTACATTTGTCAGTTACTTTAGTACCCTTGGATGTAGTTCATCTGGTTCCAGGGTCTTAAATTCCTTTAGATTAACCATGTATTCCTGTACTACCTCTTTTCTCATTCTGTGCTGCATTTCCCCTATTGTGTCCTTTGTTCCAGTTTCCTCAGGTTGAGCACCCTTTTCTTTTCGTGGGAAGACTGAGGCAAAGAAGGCGTTGAGTAATTTTGCCTTTTCTCCCTTGTTAGCATTTTTCCATCTTCTCCATGCAGTGGCCCTACCATTTCCTTCTTCTTCCTTTTGCTATGCACATGTCCCCAAAAGCCCTTTTTTATTGTTCTTAATAAATGATGAACATGTGCTTGCTGTTTGTTTGAATTGCTCTTTGGTGATTTCCCCCTTTTTTCTCTTTCTTATACATGTTCCATTTCAAACTTAGCTCAGTCAAAAGTTCTTTAGTCATCCATCTTGATTTCTTGAGACAGCTCCCATTTTTCCTCCTCATTGGAACTGTTTGAAATTGTGCCTTCAGTATAGATAGAGGTTATAAAATATGCTTGATGTTGAGAAAGAAGATAGGGAGAAGTTTTTATCCCTTTTCGTAATACTAGAACCCAAAGGAATCATTCACTGAAGCAGATCTCTGCAACCCATCTGCCCACCTTCAGTGCAATCTGAGCCTTGCTGGTTGTTTCGGGGCTGGGTATGATTTTTTTTCTCCTTTACCCAGGATTTTTCACCTATTCCATACTGTATCTGTAGGGACCTGCTATTGTTGTTAAATAGCTATCCATCTGTCAAGTAGTTGAGGGAGAAGAGATGAGATCAGTGTACACCTTGGCACATTTATTTATGGTATTTTTATTTACGGTATTTATACCCTACCCTTTCAGTTCTAAAAGCCCTCAGAGCAGCTTACAATTATTATTATTTTTAATTAGACAGCTCCCTGCCCTCAGGCTTACAACCTAAAAAGACACGGCACAAAAGGAGAAGGGAATGGTGGTGGGGAAGGGGATCAGGTCCAGCAGTTCTTCTCTCCCTCTGGGGCCTGGACCAAGGCAAATGGACTGGAGGGAGGGCTCTTCTTTTTAGCTTTAGGCCAGGCCCGATGGAGCTGTGCCTGCATCTCTCCCTCCACGGCCAGATGGCACCAGATGAACTGGAGGGAGGGCTCTGCTTCTTAGAAGGCACTTGGAAGGCAGAGGTCCAAGAAGCAGTAGAACCAGCAACTTCTTCTTCCCCCTAGCCCCAAATAGTCATTGTGGTCCTCCCATACTCTCTGCAGAGATGTTTTGCAGCAAAACCCTGTCAGGTCCTGGTTTTATAGCCCTAGCAGACAAAGCAGCTGTGAATGCCTACTGAGTCAAGGTCTTGGTCCTGAAGAGATTCGAATCCATTTGGAAGGCTGAGGTCCAAGTACCAGTAGGACCAGCTACATCTTCCTCCCTCTGGACTCCTGAGAGTTGCTGTGACCCCCCCCCCCTTCTCTCTCTGTTGGGGTGTTTTACGCCCTTCTCTTCCTCAAAGCCCACAGCAGTGGCAGTTGGAATGGAGGAAGGGTGCCTCACCAGCTGCTGGGACTGGCAATGATGGCTCTCCTCCCTCTCTCTTTTTTTCTTTTTAAAATATTTTAATCAGACACATTGCCTTTGTGCTGGAGTGTTGGGGTCTGATTGGGCACTGTCTCCATGGGGCATGAGACCAGGGGGCTTGGAAAAGAGCCTGCCCTTGGGATTGATCTGGGGCTTTACTCTCTCCTATAAAGTCAAGAGGTTTGGGAGGAAGCCCTCTAGAATGGCCTTCCAAAATGACCATAGAATCTCTTGGGATCTGATGTTTCACACAAGGGTGACTGAGAAGATGTTGACATCTGTGCCTCAGCTAAGCCCACACCAGGTTTGTCCCCCTTCATTTGCTCAGCCCCAGACCTCAAACATTTAACTAGGTTTTAGGTCAATAAAAATGACCCTTGATTAACCTCAAACACTGTGTCTGGTGCCATTCCAACAAGATAATGTGGGGGATATTTGTTGTTGTTTTCTAGGAAAACAACCAACTTGTTTCTTGTATTTCTCATTCCCATTTGGCAAGCAATTAGTAATCTGTAAGAAGTTTTCATATTCTTCCATGATTGCTGAGTCAACTGTCATAAGTGATTTGATCGTTTATCAGAAGAAAAGCATAATATCCCCAGACCCCATTTAATGGGTTACAGCAACAAAGTTCTGGAGTATGCCAACAATTGTTACAGCAACATAATTCTGGAGTATGCCAACAATTGTAAATATAAAAATAACATTTTGGTGTCCCATTTTCTGTGAAAGAAAAGGATCCAGTGGCTCATCTGAAAATCGGGTGTAGATTTATTAGCAGCAAAATTTCAAAGTACTTCTATAAGGTTTAGAATTCCTGGAAGACAACTTAAAGCTTCTTCTGAATCACTGTTCATATATTAGTTGCACCAATTTGTTGCTGAAGAAGACATCTGGTTTTTTTATGAAGAAATTGGTCATAATTGGCCGTATATTATGCGTATGTAGCTCCTACAAGACAGAGAAGAAGATTGCATTCTTATCTGAACAACTACTTACTTTTATGTAATCATATCCTAGATGTGAAGACTGACCTTTGTTACATTCAGCAAGGAGATGCAGAGATAGCAAAATGTAGAGTGTGTGACTCATCCAAGGCCACCCAGTGGTTTTCTGTGGCCAAGCAAAGAATTGAACCCTAATCTTCAGAGTAATAGTCCAACACTGAAACCACTACACCATACTTGCTTTCTGTAGAGTGTATCACAGTAGTATAATCAGGATTGTTGCATGTTCTCTATTGGACTATTGCATGTACTCTACATGGGGCTGACCTTGAAGGATCTTCAGAAGCTAGTGCAAAATGTGGTATGCCACAACTGGGTGTATCTTGTGGCACTGGTCTTACAGGAGCAGCGTTGCCTTCCACTATACATGCAGATGTGTATATGTCTACAAATGTGCATGTGCACTCAGTTGTATATGCAGTGCCATTGGGCATTGGGTAGCCCATTCAGTGGATTCACTTGGATGCACAACTTTTCTTTTTGACAAAAGGATAATGTTGCACAACCAAAGTGTTGCCAAAATATGGATATTTGTGCTATGCAATGCAGGATCTCAGCCAATCTGCCCCATAATATTTAGTTAGAGATCTATCCCAGTAAACTTTTATTTTTCTGCCTTAACTTGTATATTTGAATGGTACCTTTCTGTTTACAGCAGAAAACATATTCCTCACGAATGCAGACTGAAGTTGCAGCCACATATTCATTGGCTAAACAGCTGGGCTTGCAAGACCCCCAACAAGGAATTCGCATAGCTAGGGCTGGGGACATATTACCAAAAAAAAAAAAAAAAAAAAGTAAGAAAAGTTCTGCTCTCCACATCGCCTAAAAAGGATTTCAACTTCTCATCAGGACCATTATTCCAAAATATTACAGAAGTCCACTATTTTTAATACCCCTCTTTTCCATTTCATCAAGGTGTTTGTGTGTATATCACCACAAATGCAAATGGTTTTTAAAAAGCATTCACTCATTCTTTCTGCTTCATACCATATTATTTTTCTCCTGTCCAGGGGCTTACAAAAACTGCCTTCTTAAACTGTCATTGCAAGCAAAATGAAATCTGGGAACCATATGCAAACCTGCAGCAGTCTGTGTTCTAACTTCCAAGACCACCCTCTGGTAAAAAAAAAAAAAAAAAAAAAAATGAGAAATTCATTAAAAAAATTTTTTTCAGTTATTTGTGTTAAAATGCTCCCAATATGGGGGTATGGGAGGTAATATTAACGAGCTCCACCAACCCACAACCATTTTAGGTCCAGGCTTTCTAAAAGATGGGAAGAGAACCAGAAATGACCCCTAGTTTACTTCCTCTTCCAAAAAATGATCATCCTTTACTTAAAATGGCTGGGATGGGAGAGAGTGGGAACAAAACCTAGCAAAAATTTCTAGTGTGTCTTACAATAATAACAATAATAATAATATTTTTTATTTGTACCCCACTCTTCAGCCAAGGCTATCAGAGCAGCTTACAATTTGGGAATTAGACATTTCCCTGCCCTCAGGCTCACAATCTAAAAAGACACGACACAAAAGGAGACGGGAATGGTGATGGGGAAGGGGGAAATTCCAGCAGATCTTCTCTCCCTCGGAGGTCTGGACCAAGGCAGATGGACTGGAGGGAAGGCTCTTATTTCCTTCAGGCAAAGCCTGTTGGAGCTCTGGCTTGCCTTTCTCTCCCTCAAGATGGTAGATGGAGGGAGGGCTCTTCTTTTCAGGCAAGGCCTGTTGGAGCTGGCCTGCCTTTCTCTCCCCCTCAAGATTGTGGACGGAGGGAGGGCTCTTCCGCTTGCAGAAGGAGTTGGCCTGCCTTTCTCTCCTCCTCAAGATGGTGGATGGCGGGAGGGCTCTTCTTGCTTGCAGAAGGAGCTGGCCTGCCTTTCTCTCCCCCTCAAGATTGTGGATGGAGGGAGGGCTCTTCCGCTTGCAGAAGGAGTTGGTCTGCCTTTCTCTCCTCCTCAAGATTGTGGACGGAGGGAGGGCTCTTCCACTTGCAGAAGGAGCTGGCCTGCCTTTCTCTCCTCCTCAAGATGGTGGACGGAGGGAGGGCTTTTCTTGCTTGTAGGAGAATACCGATAAAAATCCCCTCTGATATTGAGGACAAAAATTGTGTTTGTGTGTGTTCCAATTTTTTATGAGATGTGTAGGCATCCAAAGTCCCCTGTGGTGCCGATGTGACCACCTGAGCCCATGCTTTGCATGTGTAGTATATATGTGTTAACTGCCCTCAAGTCAGCCCTGATTCATGGAAACCTTGTGCATAAGACATCTCCAAGATCCCCTGTCTTTTCTTTTCTCTCTTTCTGCTGCTTTCTAGCCATACCTTCTCATGTTGTGGCCAACGTGTGACAGCCTCAATTTCATCATCTTGGCTTCCAGAGAGAGTTTGGGCTTGCTCTGTTCTGGTATGATCTGATCAGGGACCTATTTGTCTTTTTGACTGTCCACAGTATCCTCAGCACTCTTCTCCAGCACTACACCTCAAATGAGTGGATTTATCTTTTATCCACCATTTTCACTGTCCAGTTCTCACATCCATACATAGTAATCTTTGATTCCTCTCTGTCATTTATTTCCCAGTTTCAGGCCACCGCCAATACCTGTAGATTCTCTCTCTACAACATTGCTAAAATCTGTCCATTCCTCTCAGCCTCTACTGCCAAGACTCTAGTCCATGCCTTAGTGGTTTCACGACTAGATTATTGTAACCTTCTTCTGACAGGGCTTCCTCTCTCATCTCCATCCTTTAATCTCTGTCCAGAACTCAGCTGCATGTATTATCACATCCGCTCGCCTCTTTGACCATGTTTCTCCTCTTTTGTCCACCCTTCACTGGCTCCCCTTCCCCTTCCGCATCCAGTACAAGCTTTTGTTATTGACTTTCAAATCCCTCCACAAACTGGCCCCTCCTTACTTGCCTGAACTTCTTTCTCCTCTCCTTCTCGTACCCTCCGTTCTGGTAGTCAAGGTCTCCTGTCCCAGCCAAGGGTCTCCACTGCCCCGTCCCAGATTCGTCCTTTCTCACTTGCTGCCCCTCACTCCTGGAACCTTCTTCCCCCACATGTGCACCTCATCACTTCTCTAACCAGATTCAAAATTAAGTTAAAGACTATATTGTTTAGGGAAGCATTCCCAGGATTGTGCCATCTGCCCCAGGATGCCTCCTTTTAACTATGTATTGAGAAGCCAAGCCCTCCCTCCAGTCCATTTGCCTTGGTCCAGGCCCCAGAGGGAGAGAAGAACCCACTGAACCTCATCCCCCTTTCCCACCAACTTACCCTTTTACTTTTGTGTTGTCTCTTTTAGACTGTAAGCCTGAGGGCAGGGATCCGTCTAATTATAAGATTGTATGTACAGCACTGTGTAAATTTACAGCACTATATTAATAATAATAATAATAATAATAATAATAATAATCGGGAGTACAATGGCTTGGATGATTCTGACTTTACTGCTCAGTAGTATATCTGGTTCTTTTATGGCTTCCCTTCTCATTCCTAGTCTTCTTCTTATTTCTTAACTGCAATTTATGTTTTGATCAATGTTTGACCCAAGGTACAAGAAACCTTTATTTTGATTTCCTCATTATCTAGGTTGAATTTATGTAGATCTTCTGTGGTCATTATTTTTACTTTCTTTATTTTCAGCAATAAGCTAGCCTTTGCAGTTTCTTGCAGCCAACTTTTGGGATAGTAACACCTGGAGTATCTTTGTGGGTGACCTACAGGCTGGCTTTCACTGACAGTGATTTGGACCCTGTGTCCTGTGTCCTTGCTATGCCACCCTCTTTCAAGCAAAATGAGCCCCATTCCATTTATTTTTATGAGAAAGAACATTTCACAGGAAAAATTGAAGCTAGAGGGCTAAAGAGTGGTCCCTGTGTGTTATCCATGTAGGAGACTTCTTTGGACCACTTCCCTATTTTGCCAATAAGAAGCCCTGGTGATGCATTGGTTAAATGCCTGTGCTGCAGCCACTCACTCTCAAACTATAAGGTTGCAAGTTCAATACCAGTCAGGGCTCAAGCTTGACTCAGGCTTGCATCCTTCCAAAGTTGTTAAAATTGAGTACCAGCTTACTGGGGGCAATTAGCTTACAGTTGTAAAGTGCTTAGAGACTGCTTAGTTCAGTATGAAGCAGTATATAAATGAATGTGCTAATGCTATTGCTGCTAATAAAGCATTTCATGTTTCCACATTTTTCATGAAGTCAATACATACTAAACCTCCACATGTGGAAAAAAAAACCATTTTCCAAGATGTTACATTAGGTTGTGTAACATAAATTTCCTCATCTGGAGTTTTTTTAATGAATGTGCTATGCAACCCTTGTGTTGAATGTCAGCATTCCACAACCTGACCTGTATCCACACACACAATGACACCACCCACATGACCAACCCTGCTTACACAGTATAACAGCCAATAGCCAGTAAAAGAAGATCCTTCATTATGTTTTACAGCATCCACATATCTCCATCCTCAGTGCCCCTTAACTCCAAATCTCCCATAATTGCCTCAGTGTGGGATAAAATAATAATGAAGGAATGTTACCTTTCCTTTTGCAGCAGTAGACCATTCCATGAGCATGGCACATTTCTTTTGAAGCCACATATTCATTTCCAGTGCAAGTAAACTTGCAGGTCCCTAAACACTTCTTTCTGACATTACTCCCTTTAAAAACATAAAAAGAAAGGAAAGGAAAACTACAGATGTTTTAAAGAAAAAAAAAACTCTTAGATGTATCCACAGTAGTGTACAAAGCATGGAAAATAAACATGATGAACTTGAACTCTTAATATAGCAATAAAGTGTGATGTTTCTGTCCAATATTTCCAGTATTCCAGTATTTACACAAACTTGTCTCATTCAGCGAGAGAGAGAGAGAGAGAGAGAGAGAGCACTCAAAAGAAATTGAGGAAGGTGATACTAATTGATAAGCTATTGGCTGAGTTAACTAATGTCAACTGTTATTTAATGGATAAGACCTAAAGCCTCTTGAAAATGGATTTTGTAACACCTTTGAAACTGGGAGTTGGCAATCTACATGTGACCCACACAGTGGCATCACTAAGGTTGGTGTCACCTCAATGTGGTAACTCATCTGTCCCCACAGGCTCAGAGTCACCAACCAATGGTCCCTCAAGAATAGACCAGGCTTCTGTGGAAAAGGAAGGTTCTAGTCTACCACACATTCAGAAAAGAGAAATGTAGCAGTAATGAGAGATTTCAGCTATCCTGATATTTTCTGGAAGTCAAAATTCCTCACCTGACTTGCAGACAATTTTATTGTCCAGAAGGTGGAAGAGGCAACAAGGAGATCAACCTTTTGAATCTGATGCTGACCTGGTACCTGAGGTGGAAGTAACCATCTTTTCCTGGAATTTATTATACAGCAGAATAGTGAAGCCAAGCATAATCAGACATGCATTCAAGACTTTAAGAAAGCTGATTTCAGTAAATGTAGGGAAATACTGGGTATGATTCCATGATCAGGAATACTAAAAGAGAAGGGAGTCCGTCAGTGTATCATAAAACAATAATGAAAGAATATTACCTTTCCTTTTGCAGCAGTAGACCATTCCAGGAGGATGGCACATGTCTTTTGAAACCGCATATTCATTTCCAGTGCAGGTATACTTGCAGGTCCCTAGACACCTTTCTCTGACATTACCCCCTTTCACAGCATCTTTATTGTTAAAAAAAATAAAAGGAAAGGAAAGGAAAACCAGTCCTCACACAGGACAAGATTTTGTTGAAGCCACATATTCATCTGCTGAACAACTTGGCTTGCATTTATCAGAACATTGTGCAGTCACGGTGAACTCTGTAGAAATATTTCAGACACAAGCCCAAAACATTCCTCAGATAAGAAAGGAAGATGATACGATCCATTCTTGAAAGTATTTCCAGTTTCACAAAGCCAACCTAGCCCATTTTCTATTATTTAAAGATAGAGGGCTTTCCTTCAGCTCAGAAGACTTTTCATAAATTGGGGACACATTGCCAGTGTGGCAGATAGATCTGCTGGTTTTGCCATCATTGCAAACAATAATCTCATGGGACAGTGTTGGGTAAGAGCCACAAGGTGTGATGCTAATGTCCCTTTACCCTACATAAATTTTTGTTGGAGTACATAATGCCTCATATTCTACATTACTGATGTGAAATTTCATGTTCTGAGGACAGTTGATACTAAGCAGAAAATTATGCACCACACAGATATAGGTGTGTTGCAGAATCATATAATTACATACCTGAATTATGCCTGCGCACCTCATACATACATTACTTTGTATGCATACACACAAACACACATATGTGGAAATTTTCTGCAGACATTGGCTTGTCAGTAAGTAGCTTTACATCAAATGCAGTAGGGATGGTGGACAAATTTCACTCAGTGCCCCGATCGGGCACCCCACCATCACTTTTTGGGGTTCTGGTTCCTTCGTCCTGTATTTCCCAGCCAGTTTTTTTTCATTTTTTGTGGCATTTTCTTTCCAAAACCTGGTTAGGTCTGTACAGTTTGAGGCACAGATATGGACTTGGCAATCCACATGTGATCCACACAGTGGCATCACTAAGGTTGGTGTCACCCCAGTATGATAACTCTTGATGTCACATAAGGCTCAGAGCCTCCCACCAATGGTCTCTCAGGTGTAGATTGGACAATTATAAAAGAGGAAGGCTCTAGTCTGCTTGGGAACTGGTGGACATGGATATCTGAAGAGACTATCCATGCCCTGGGTTGTCACAGTCTACCGGCCTTGTTTGCAAGTCCCAAAGCGGCCCAGGTACCATTTGGCAATAGGAGAGGTCTCCAGGTGTCCCAGACAGCTTCCTTGCCACTTCTGGGAAAGTGAACTGGGTCCTTCTCAGGACCTTCAGCCTCTGGGAGTTCTGGTCTACCCAGGAGATGCACATGGCACACATCACTCCAGAATGCACACCTGGTGTGCTCCACACCACTACCCCACCCCCAGTAATGCCTCTGGGCCCACATGCTGCAATTTCCCCACCTCTGCCCTATATATAGCCTTCTCTCACCTGAGAAACTCAGAAGTATAGAAAAGAGCAAAAGAAGAGAGAAATTATTCATGACTGTATGTTGTGTCCTCCAGAGTCCCAACGCTGTAAGATTGGACAGAAAGAGAAGGGAGGAGGGTTCCTTTATTTATATATTTTTGGGGAATGATCACGCCCACAGGAAAAATCAACTTTGCTGAATTCCCTGTGGAAACTGAAGGACTCTGTGTTCTGTGCATCCTGGTTTTGATATTAATTGTTGTTAAACCCACTTTATACAATTGACTTTATCACTTTAAAAAAGAAGCTTTCCTAGGTTCTGAAAATCAATGTGCTTTGAAATTGGCAGATCTAAGCTACCTATAAATATTCGTAGATAGATAGATAGACAAACAGAAAGAAAGAGAGAGAATTATTATTGAGGGAATGAAAACTTAGTATAAGATTTTATCTTACTATTCAATCTTCCCCAAAGAATGGAGCAGAAATCAGATAAAGTATAAGGGAAGAAATATGTCCTTTTTTTAATATGGACACTTTGTAGTAGACAACTATTGCACTATGATTCCACTGTAATTGTCATGACAACATCCCATAGAATCCTAGGACTTGCAGTTTAGAAATGGGCATTTAGAATCCTCAGTCAAAAAGGGTTATAGTGCCTCCTCAAATGACAAACCCCAGGATTCCATAGGATAGCAACAGCACTCTAGCGCTTTACATTTCTGTACCATGTCAGAGTGAACTAAGCACTCTCTAAGTGGGTTACAATGTGTTAGTCAATAAGCTAGGTACTCATTTTACCAACCTACAAAAAGATGGAAGGCTATGGGCCAGTACAGTCCAGCTCTAAAAGCTGCCTTCCAGGCAGCTGCAGATGCCTTCTGATGTGGCATTCACATGCCCCATGTCCCCATGATGTCCTGAAGCTGCACAGCGTGGCCAGACATGTGCCAACATGGGCTGGCTTCTGGGCATCTTGGGGGCATGGCGATTATATGCCACAAGCCCCCAACATACTGGAAAGCTACAACAGAGTCTAGAACTGCTCCTTTATTGGACAGCACCATAGCCCCAATCTGTCTACCAATGGGGCAGCTTCAAGCCACCCCATCCAGGCTGTCTGTGTAGTCCCTAAGTCAACCTGGAGCTCTGGGATCAAACTCACACTGTTGTGGTTAAAGTACTGGCATTTAAACCACTGCACCACCAAGGCCATAGATTGGAACTATGACAGTTAAAGTGGAATCATAGCATTATAATATTGAAGTGTGCAAGGGACCATGAGCAAGTCTCAAAGTTTTATTGATTGAACAGTACTATGGATATGGCAAAAACAAGTGCATTCAGAGTTAGGGGTCAAGGTAGAGGACCTATTAAAGTGTCTGGGGTCTGGATGTCTCAAAGGGTTTCAAAAATAGGAGTTTAGAGACCATCTGTAGACCCATGGCTGAACTTCCCACATCCTCACCCCCTCCCCAATACTAAGGTAACCTATTACTACAAAAACAATGAAGATTAACTAAATAAATTTTATCATAGCATATACCTTTGTGGAGAACTGACAAGTTCAGTACAGGTTGATTCTCCCTTATCTAAAATGCTTGGGACCAGAAGTGCTTTGGATTTCAGAATTTTTAGGGTTTTGGAATAACTGTATTTGCATAAATGGACATAATGAGATGTCTTGGAGATGGACAGTGATGTAGACTTGAATCAACTGATTGAGATTTAAGTCAGACTCATGTTGCTTCAGTGACTTGACTTGGACTCATCTTGGCAATAAATAATGAACTGACTCAACTAGTATATTTTAGCATCTGACTTGCTAGCCAAACTTCATCCCGGGCTTGAGGTGGAGGTCTATTGAACTGCTGTCCCCATTGCACATCGGAGGAGCCATCTAAACTTTTGAAAAACTATAGAAGTATTGTTCTGCCTTGAGCCCATTGCCTAACATGTTTCCTGTTCCCTCAAAGATTTTTTTACCTGTTTGTCCTTCTTTACACATGGAGTTATTGAATCTCCACCCGTACACACACAAACACACTACCACCACTGCCTCTTTTTGTTTTCCTGTTAAAATTGGCTCCCAGACTTGAGACTCAACTTGAGTATCTTGCAAAGACTTTAGAGTCAACTTGAGACTTGAGAGTAGAAACCTGAGACTTGGAGTAAAAGACCTGAATACATTACTGGAAATAGGACCCACCTCTAAACACAAAAATCATTAATGCTTCATATACACCTTATACACATACCCTGAATGTAATTTTATACAATATTTGACAATATTTGTGTACAAGAAATATTTGTGTACACTGAGCCAGGAGAAAGCAAACGTGTCGTTATCTCAGCTACCCATGAAAAAAGTTTTGCTTTATGGAATATTTTGGAATTCAGAATTCTGAATAAGGGAGGCGCAGCCTGTCGATGGGAGTGAAATGTTATCTCAAGTGCAGATTATTATACATGTCTTTAGATGTATAGTAGATGGGCCCCACAAGACAGCTGGCATCCAAAAAGAACAGAATAAATTTTGTGGAGGAACAAAGTATGTTTGAAGAATGTGTACAATCTGAGCTAATAATGACTTTGGTTTTTATTACCCTCCATCTCAATGTTCAGACAAGATGTTCCTTTCTAATGGTTTATTTCTTTCTGCATGCACCTGTGTTCAGGAAAAACTAAACCTTTCTCCAGATCATACTAGATTAACTGGAACTCATCTTCTCTTTATGTTGTTTAGAAATCATACATTACTTCTGGAGATCTCTGTGTAGAACTCTACACTGGAGAACCAAGTATCAAGAACACTGTTGGGTGAAACCATTCCTTCAGGGGCCACATCTCTTCTCCACTGTTATTGTAGCCATTGTCCTTGCTGTTGAAATCCAATGGCAACTATGGTGAATTTTATATCTAGATGTCCTGTCTGATATATATGCTCTATCCACTAGGTTTAGAGCAAGTTTTTGAGCCCTGGTGGTGCAGTGGTTAAATGCCTGTACTGCAACCACTCACTCAAAACCATAAGGTTGTGAGTTCAAGACCAGCAAAAGGGCTCAAGTTTGACTCAGGTTTGCATCCTTCCAAGGTTGCTAAAATGAGCACCCAGATTGTTGGGGGCAAGTAGCTTAAGGTTGTAAACCACTTAGACACTCTTTAGGCGGTATGAAGTGGTATATAAATGAAGCTGTTTTTGTTGTTGTTGTTTTGCCATTATGTGAGCATCACCTATGCTTGCATCACAGTCTCCCATTACAATTACTGTGCATGTGGAAGGCTGTTTAACTATTTCTGAGAAAAACTGAAGAGTAATCCATATGTTATGATCTGGAAATGCTTGGAGGACTATAAACATTCTTACATGTTATTTCATACCTCTTGGAACTGGTCAACTGAATAGCCTAGAAGCATCATGAATCTATTTCAGATATCAGAATATTGCCAGAGGACAATAGTTCTGTATTTGTGGAAGCCAAATGATAGAGGACACTTTACATTCCATGTTGCATTGTAAATTATATGAAATTCCAACAGATGACCTCTTGGGAAGATGTTTAAAGCCTGTAGGTAAATCTAATAGCAGTAATAAAATTATATGATTGCTGTTTCGTTCAAATGTCAATTCTATTTAATGTTAGATTTGTCGTGAAAGCAGCCTTACTCAGAATTGCCCATGTGAAGAAGTGAGATTTGAGAATTAAGAAACATGCACTCAGTGATTTTATTTCTAAGCACTGTATTTGTATATTATATTTTTATTGCATATTGTAGTTTATATATTGCAATACTGTATTTTTATATAGCTTGTAAGAATATGTAAAAGTTGTGATTTAAAAAAAATATTTTGTTGTAATATTTGATTGCTGATTGTTTCCTTCATTTGGGCCATAATCTGTATTTGGTTGCTCAATAATGCACTTGAACTGAGTCTGTTAGCTCAGTGGTTTGGAAAGATGCTCTGGTACCAGCATCACACAGAAACAAGAGCCATTTGCTGTTGTTTAAAAAGCTTGTTGTCCTGAGGTCTGTTCCAAAATGGTTCTTTCTTGAGGTTTGCAAATAAAGAATGTGAAGGAACTGGAAGCCCTTGAGGGAAGTTGCTGAAAGCTTAAACCACAAGAGAAACCCTCAGACATCTGAAATGAATGGGAAATTGAAGGTAATCCAAGACATGGTGCAAAATGATTTGCAAGATGATTGCGATTGAAACAGCCTTATGCAAACTGTTGTGACCCAAGAGCTTTTGCAAGGAATATTGTGGAGCATCTTATCTGGTGAATATGTACAACACTGTGCAAATTTACAGCGCTATATAAATAAAGGATAATAATAATAATAATAATAAAAAAGGCCAATGTGATTTTAGGCATCATCAATAGAAGTATAGTGTCTAGATCAAGAAAAGTAATAATACCACTCTATTCCACTTCCGGTTGGGAATGGCGTCCCGTTGAGACGTTTTTCAGAAGGGCTCTGTGGAAACGTCTCCCAAGTGAGGGTTGCTGAACCCCAAACTGAGTTTGGGAGACAGCAAATTCCTCCCTAGGAATAGGGGGATCAGAGGGGGCTCGGCGGAGAGTCCAATCGCCGCATTCCAGACTGTTTCGGCAGAGTAGGCTCTACCCAGTCCGGGTTGAGTTGAAGAAGTGGGAGCGGAGGACTCGGAGAGCATTCCACACCCTCACTGGACGGGAGTGACTTGGATCGCACAGGGACGCCTCCAGCTTTTTAAATTTTGCAATGATCAAAGTAAGAGAAAGAAGATAAAGGCAACTGTGTTTCTTTGTAATTAACTGCTGCATCTTAACTCATAGAGTGGAAAATAAGAAGGACATACTCGTAGGTGGACAGTTAAAGTGCATTTATTATAAAGAGGAAAGAAATAAAGTAATGTGTTAAGATTAAGAATTAACTTCGAAGCTGATGGATAAGTAAAAATTAAGGAAAGTAATGTACAAAAATTTGGAGGAAAAAAAGGAGCGGTAATTTGCGCAATTTGGAGGAAAAACTAGAGTGCTTTAGAGGAAAAGATTAAAAAAAAAGACTAAAAAAATATTATTTAAAGGACTTAAATTGACTTATTGTGGATTAAAGGACTTTTGGGAAAGAAAAGAAAAAAAAGCCTGACCTTGAAAAAACACCTGTGGAGTCTTGCGAAGTCTGGCGAGTTTGAGGGGGAGAGGAGTGGATCCGAGTTGTCTGGCCTTGAGGAGGAGGTGGAGGAGGAGAGAGAGACGAGAAGAGGAGGAGGAGGAGGAGGAGAAAGCGAGGAGACGACGTAGAGGAGAGAGACAAAGGTGAAAGAGAGATCGCGAGAGAGGACGGGAGGACGAGAGATCGCGAGAGAGGACGGGAGGAGGAGACAGCACGGAGAGAGAGAAGAGGAAGGGACAACGACGGCGGAACAAGCGAGTGGAGAGGGAAAGAGCGGCAGAGAGGAAGTCCGGGGAAGATAGAGAAGTCGGCGACTAGAGCGGTAGAACGGAAGTTGGGGAGAGCAGACAAGTGAGGAGTAAGAGTGACAGAGCGGAAATTGGACAAAGGCAGACAAGAGCAAGGCAAGACTGGCAGGAAGGAAGTCAGCAAAGGACAGACAAGTAAATGACTAGACTGGCAATACAGAAGGCTGGAGAAAAGTTAAATAAATAAACAAGAACAAGACTAGAGTGGAAAGAAGAAACTTAATAAAAGACAGACAAGACAGCGGCCAGAGCAGTAACGCGGAAGGCGGAAAACAGAAAAGTGTGAGACTAAAGGGGATAAACGGGGAGAGGAAAGAAGAAATGGGAGGGGGCTGGTGGAGATAGAATAAGGGTGGTAAAAAGATAATAAGAAAACAGCGAAAGGGAAGAGGGAAAGGAAGAGATAGAAGGGTAATGTGAAGATTTAAATTGCAATAAAGAAAGGAGAGATTAATGAGGGTGGGAATTTGGGACAGGAAATATTAAGTTAATTAGGATTTATTTTGAAAAAAAAGGAGTATTTAATTAAATTTAAATAAATAGAGCTGTTAAGATCTGTGAAAAGGGTAGAAGATAAGGTATACAAAAAGGGGGGAAGGGGTGGAAGAGAGATTGAAAGTAATATTTTGTGGATATTTTGTGTAAATTGAGAGTATACTAATTTATGCCAATTTTGTCATCTTGGTGGTGGGTTGTGGTTGATTTGAAAAGAAAAATGATGAACACCAGACTTCAATCTCAAAAAGCAAATGCACAGAATCAGAACCAAAGAAGGTTGTCGATTGATAAGTCAAAAACCCTAGATATGAATCAATTGCTCTTAGATAAAATTGATGATTTATCTAAAAATTTGGCAAAAGAAATGAACAGTTTTAAAAAAGAAATTAAACAAGAGATAAGAGCGGATTTAAAGGAAATAAACCAAACAGTGGAAAAATTAACAGTGGATTTGCATAAAACAAAGCAAAGGGTCGAAATTTTGGAATTTAGAAACGAAAAATTGGAATCGGAAGTGGCAAAAATCAATAATAGAGAAGAAAAAGATTTGGATGAAAAGGCGGCTTGGGAGCAAAGAATGAGAGAGAGATGTGTGAAAATCCGCGGCCTGCCAGAAGAGAAAAATGAAAATTTAGCAGAAAAATTAATCCCCAGAATTGCATGCTTCCTTGGGAAAGAATTGGATTTTATGGAACATGAAATTGACAATCTGTTTCGAATTAATTCGGTAATAGCTAAACAAAAAGGTTTTCCAAGAGACGTGGCAGTTTATTTTGTGAGGAAAAGAATTAGGGATCAGTTTTTAAATAGACATAATGAGTCTCCTTTTCAATATGAGGATGCAGATTTGAAGGTTCTGAAGGATATTCCCGGAAGGATTTTACGGAAAAGGAAAGACTACGTGCAATTAACCTCCTTACTGCGTAAAGAAAAAATCTCATACAGATGGGACTTACCAGAAGGTCTCACTTTCTGGTGGAATAGAAAAAGAGTTAAAATTGTTTCCCCTGAACAGGCAAAAGCCTTTTTAAGACAAAATACTGGAAATCTGCAAGAGGCACATAGAGGAAAAAGAGATGGAAGTGGGACTTTAGAAAACGAGCCACAAGGAGCCACGTCTGCAAATGGTTCAGTTCCACAAAGGGAAGAGGAAGAAGACGAATCGGAAGGAGAAGGAGGACTAAATCAAGACTCAGAAGAGCTACTTACATCGGAGTTAGACTCTAAGGAATTGCTGCAAGAAGAAGAAAGATTAAGACGAGAAGATCAAGAAGGAGAACAAGAGGAAGAAGGAGAAGTTAGGAAAGGCAGTCGGGAGAGTCTCATAAAGAACCTTTACTAATTTTTTAAATTTTAAGTGTGACAATTTCTTTTTTTTTGGCTTTGAACTTTTTTTTCTTCATTATTTGATAATAAAGGTATAATACTGGTCTCTTTTCCTACCTGATTGGCATTTGTGGACAGAAGGTACATTACAAAATGGCAGAACATTTAAAATTTGTATCTTGGAATATACAGGGTATAAATACCCCTCAGAAAAGAAAAAAAATTTTTCATTACTTGCAAAAGTTAAAATTAGATGTAATATGTCTGCAAGAAACGAGAATAAAAGATAAGGATAAAAGACACTTGAGATGTGTAAAATTAGGACAAGAATTTACCTCAACAGCAAAGAAAAAGAAGAAAGGGGTGGTAATATATATAAATTCAAAATTAGAAGGAAGAGAGATTTATTCGGATATAGAAGGGCAATTTATAATTGTAGAAGTGAAATATAAAGACCAAAGAATTTTAATAGTTGGGGTATATGGCCCGTTAGAGAATAAAAATAAATTCTATAAGAAACTAAAGGATAAATTAATTTCAATTGAAACAGATTCCATCATAATGTTAGGGGATTGGAATGGGGTTCTAAACCCCAAACTAGATAGACATTCGGAGGGTAGAAAACAAAGAAATCAAGGGAAGTTACCACAGGAGTTTTTTACTTTAATGGACACGTTAATATTAGGTGATGCCTGGAGATTGAAGTACGGAGATCGTAAAGATTTCACTTTTTTTTCCAATCCACACAAATCTTGGTCCAGGATTGATATGATTTTGACTTCATTGCATTTAAGTAATAAAATACAGGATGTGAAGATCTTAACAAAAGTTTGGTCAGATCATAACCCGGTTCAGTTAAATTTGGAAGTGGGTAAAAAGGAATGGCATTGGAAATTAAACCCAAATATTTTAAAAGATGAAAAAGTAGTAGAAGAATTAAAGGTTAATATTGATAATTACTTTAAAGAGAATCTGAATGAAGAGACACCAGTACATATTGTATGGGACGCCTCAAAAGCAGTTATAAGAGGATGGTTGATTAAGAAGGCGTCAGAGATAAAAAAGAAAAGAAATGAAAAGATGGACAAGTTAAGGGTAGAATTAGAAGTAAAAGAAAACTTGTTGAAAAAAGAACCAAAAAATAGAGAAATATTGAATGAGATAAAATATTTAAGAAAACAAATATCGACTTTACTTGTGGAAGAAATGGAAAAAAAGTTGAAGTACACAAAACAGAAATATTTTGAAGGTGCGAACAAAACAGGAAAAATGTTAGCATATAAATTGAGAAAAGAGAGAATAAGATCACTAATAACTGCTATAAAGGTAGGTGAAAAAAGAATTACAAACCAAAATAAAATTAAAAAGGTCTTCCTGGACTACTACTCTGAGTTATATAAAGACCCTGAAATAAGGAAGGAGAAGATTTTAAGATATCTAGAAAAACAGAAAATAAAAAAGTTCACAAAAGACCAGATAGAACAATTAAATCAACCTATAACGATACAAGAACTATCAGAGGCCATACAGAAAAGTAAGTTAGGGAAATCTCCAGGCCCGGACGGTTTTATAAATGAATATTATAAAGTCTGCGAAAAACACATAAGGGGTCCTCTAGTATACACCATGAATGAAATCTTTAAAGGACAAATACCGCAAACATGGACTCAAGCTAATATTGTATTGATTCCTAAGGAGGGAAAGGACCCTGAAGAAACAAAAAATTATAGGCCAATTTCCTTGCTTAATTCGGATTATAAATTATTCGCGGCGATATTGGCAGAAAGATTAAAAAAAATATTAAGTAATTGGATTCATTCAGATCAAAGTGGTTTTTTGCCAAATAGAATGATTAAGAATAATATTAGAAATATACTAAATTTGATAGAGATTCATGAAAAGAGAATTGATAAAAAATTGGCATTGATTTTTATAGATGCGGAGAAAGCATTCGACAATATTGGTTGGGAGTTCATGTTTGCCGTATTGGGAAAAGTAGAGGTAGGAGAAAGATTTCAAAAATGGATTGAGAAGATCTATAATGTGCAAATAGCCAATATAATGATCAATGGAGAAAAAACTGGACCCTGTGATATTCATAAGGGGGTGAGACAAGGCTGCCCTCTCTCCCCTTTGTTGTTTATATTATCATTGGAAATTCTATTAAATGAAATCAGGGATAGTGTTAATATTGAAGGATTTAGAATAAAAGGAGAACAGTACAAATTGAGGGCATATGCAGATGATCTGGTTCTAACGATATCTAACCCAGTGGAAAATTGTGAACATATATTGCAAAT
Organism: Urosaurus nigricauda; assembly: GCA_034509955.1. Classification (NCBI taxonomy): domain Eukaryota; kingdom Metazoa; phylum Chordata; class Lepidosauria; order Squamata; family Phrynosomatidae; genus Urosaurus; species Urosaurus nigricauda. The sequence continues at coordinate 371,369,295 of JAOEGL010000001.1, read as the reverse complement.
TTTAAAGAGATATGGCAAAGTGGCAGGATATCGTATTAACAAGGAAAAAACATCTGTTTTAACCATGAATATGAGCAAAGAAGAAGAAGGAGTATTAAAAGAGATAACTGGATTTCAGATAGTAAAGAAAGTGAATTATTTAGGAATTACTATTTCTACTAAGAATATTGAACTTTTTGCGAACAATTATGAGAAAACATGGAAAAAGATAAAAGCCGATCTGGCAAAGTGGCAAAATTTAAATATCTCGTGGATGGGAAGAGTTGCCACAATTAAGATGTCAGTACTGCCAAAGATGATTTTCCTTTTCCAAAATCTCCCCATAATAATAAACGATCTACCATTTAAAAAATGGGAAAAAGATATTAAGGAATTCATTTGGAAAAAAAAGAAGCCGAGAATAAAAATGAAGATTTTGCAGGATGAAATAGATAGAGGGGGAGTAGCGTTACCAAATTTAAAATGGTATTATTACGCATGTGGGTTAGATTGGTTGTTAGAGTGGGTAAGATTAGAGAATAAAAGAATTTTAAGTTTAGAAAGAATAGATTTAAAATTTGGATTCCACGGATATTTGTTGTATGAGAAAACAAAAGTAGACGCAAACTTTAATAACCACTTCATTAGAAAGTCTCTGCTTAAGATATGGAGAAGATATAATGCCAAATGGTATTCTAAGTTTCCCTTATGGGCATCCACAAATGAAGCAATGTTAGCTAGAGAGGTTTATAAAGAAGAAGGCTGGGTCACGTATGAAGATATTACAAAACCATATCAAGGTAAGAGATTAATGAAAACACAAGAAGAATTGTTGAAAGAAGGATTTAAATGTAATTGGTTTGCGTATAGACAGTTAAGAGAAAAGTTCCTGATGGATGAGAAATTGAAAGAAATTGGATCATCAGAAACAGAATTTGAGGAAATCATAAAATCCCAGAATAAACAAATATCCAAGTTATATAAGTTAATACTTAAAACGGAGTTAGTGGGTGAAACTGTTAAGGAATTCATGATAAAATGGGCAAAGGACTTAAAGCAAACAATTTATTTGGAACAATGGGAGAAGATATGGAAAAGGAGAATAAAGAATTCTTTGTGCGTAGATCTAAGAGAAAATGTTTATAAATCTCAATATAGATGGTATTTGACACCGTATAAATTATCTAAGATGTTCAAAAACGAAAAAAATATTTGTTGGAAATGCCAGAAAGAGGTGGGATCATATCTGCATTGTTGGTGGAACTGTGCAAAGGTAAAGGTTTTTTGGAGAAATATACATATAGAGATAAAGAAAATATGTAAACTTAAGGAACGTGCCGACCCTAAAATGTACCTGTTGAACATAATTGACAACTCAGGTTTGGAAGAGAGACATGGTAAATTATTATACCACTTAATAGTGGCGGCTAGAATGGTACTAGCAAAACATTGGAAAAAAGAGACAATACCGGAAACAGAGGAATGGAGACTGAAAGTCATGGACTTGTACGAAATGGATAGGCTAACTGCATTATTGAAGGATAAATCAATAACAGAATTTAAGAAAGATTGGACTCCTTGGATAGAATACATACAGCTAGAAAAAGAAGGAGAAATACAAATAATTATTGGTGACATTTGATGAATTAAATGATATGTAGACTAATAAAAGGGATTAGGAATAATATAACAGCACACGAGTATTGTAAGAGAGATTAAGATCTATGGGTAATATATGATTATTTGGATAAGGTAATAAGAGCAAGTTATATTAGTTAGATAGTGAATATCAGAAGAAAACACAGAAGCTATAAGGAAGTAGTAGGATATAGAAAGTAAAGCACTTAAAGCGCAAATATAGATTAGTTGATGATATAAGTTTTTTTTTTGTTTGTTTGTTTGTTTTAGGGATTATTTTTGTAACTGTTTTTATTGATTATGACATGATTGTAATGAAATGGTATAAATAAAATTATTTTAAAATTAAAAAAAAATAAATAAAGGATAATAATAATAATAATAATAATAAAGAAAAACCATTCTGATCTTTCTATGGCTATTCAAACAGTCTGATTATATAGGAACTTCCTGGGCAACAGGCCCCAGATACCCAGCCTCAGGCACCCAGCCAGGAACACACGTTCCCCTTGGGAAGGGGATAAAGGCTGGGTGCCTGCTGGGACTGAGCAGAGCCAGCACAAAGTAGGGGAAGAGGAGAGAACAACAGGCCACCCCACCACCCCAGGAATTGAGCATGCAGACACTGTGCCGTGATGCCACCCACAGGCCGGCACAAAGTGCTGGTCTGTATATGCTCTTGGTCTACTTCCTCAGATGCTTGGAATTAATTGTTAATAATAATAAATTTTATTTATATACCACCTTTCCAAAGGATCAAGGCTGTTTACATAACACATGCACAACTAAAAATGCATCCCCTTAACTTAACTAAAATACCAATAAGACTCTCCTGGGGTCTTATTCCAGCACTCAGACCACTGAATCACACTAGTCACATGTATTCCATCAAGCTGTGGGTCCATCCCATGTTGTTCATATAGATTTTCTTTCTTTCAGAGTGCTTCCTTCAAAATAATCTGATTTGAGATATAGTGTTGGAAAAGATTGCTGAGGATATGGCCAAAAGGATAAACAAATGGGTCCTAGCTTTCCTTGGAAGCCAAGATGACTAAATTGAGGCTGTCATACTTCAGTCACATCATGAGAAAACAAGGCACACTAGAAAAGACAGTTAAAAACAACAAGCTGCCTTCAAAAGTTTGAACAGAAACAGGTTTTCCACCTCACCACTGATCACCAAATATCTAGAGAGAGAGATCCCTCAAAATGTGTTCCTTTTAGGTCCCTTTAAAACCACATAGTTATAGCACTATGATTCCCCTTTAAGTGCTGTGGTTCTACCGAATGGAATCCTGGGATTTCTTACTTAGGGTGGGGTGATTAGAATTGTCAGCTCTCATACCTCACCCAACTACAAACCCCAGGATTCTACAGATTGCAAACATGGCAATTAAAGTAAAATCATAGTACTATAACAGCTACCTCATGTTCCAGTTTGGGGGAAAGGTGGGTATAAAAGAAAGTTAATAAGAATTATGTTTTGTGAAAAGACTCCTAAACTAATCAATCTGAAATGTAAAATAATGGCTTCTATTTAAGCCTTTCTCTTCCCCCATCCTTGGAATCCTAATGACTCTTGATGGACATAGGCACCTGGGGGAGAGAAAATAGTCTTTCATTGTCTGACATAACTATTTGTTTTGAGAATTCATGACCCTTGTGATCTCTTCCTCATTCCCTTTTTTTTTACAGCAGTAGATGTTGGTATGATCTTGGCATATTATTTTTGGACCTCTTTGTTCATCTTCTGCACATTTAGGCACTGTTTGTTCCGGACGTATCCTGTGTGTACATTGGGGGGGGGGATAGAGAACAGGGTTAGAGTTGTGATTAAGAATTATGCTCCAGAAGCTGAGGAATGTTGATTCTCCCTTACCAAAAATGTAATGGACCAGAAGTGTTTTGGATTTTGATATTAGAGAGCTCCCTTCCCTTACATGGGGGAGCAATTCCGCCCCCCCCCCCCCCATACAGAAACAAATGTGTATGCTCGTGCCATCTGTCTACATGGATAGCTCTCTGTACCATCTTAACTGAGAAAAACTGTAACAACATCTTGACAAAATGTAGCCCTATGACTCCAACACTGTCATTTCTTCTTCATGTTTGATTTTTAACACCTTTGCCTGATGAAGAAGAGGCACTGCTCCAGAGAAAGCTCTGTTATGTGTACCTATTAACCCAACTTCATTAAATGTTGGGATATGCAACAGGACTTCCTCTGAAGATCTCACATTTCTGGAAGGCTCACATGGGAGAATATATCTTGACCCCAAGCCATTTGTAAGTCAACACTAGCACTCTGAATTGAGCTCAGAAGTCAGTACAGTTCTTGTTATATGGTCTCTAAAATGCACACTTGACAACAGTTTGGTTATTGTGTTTTGCACTAGCTGCAGCTTCCAAACACTTTTCAAAGGCACTTTTTAAATCGCACTGGGCATTTAAATCAACTTATATTGCTGCAAGACTTATTCAGATCGAGTATCCAAGTGGTATTCGAATCACATCCATTGTTCCCACTACAAAAGGGAGCAAATGGTTTTTTTGATCCATGTTCTTGTTCTCATTGATATTTCTCAATAGTATTTTAACACTGACTTTTATGTTCCCTGTTCCCATTGCCTTTCTGGAACTGTCTTTTCTTTAAAAAAAAAAAGCTGTCAATCAAGTGCTTAGGCGATTAGACAAACAAACAAACAGCTTCATTTATATACCACTTCATACCGCCTAAGCAGTGTCTAAGCAGTTTACAACTGAGAACTACTTGCCCCAACAATTTGGGTAGTCATTTTAGCAACCTCCTTGGAAGGATGCAAGGCTGAGTCAAGCTTGGGTCCTTTTTTTGGTGTTGAATTCGCAGTCTTATGGTTTTGAGTGAGTGGCTGCTGTACAGGCATTTAACCACTTTGCCACCAGGGCGTCACAGCAACACCAATTTGTTTGGTGCATTTTGAAGTGGGCTATTTTTCTTCCCTGTTCCTATTGCAAACCTGCTTTTTTGGGGGGGAGGGGGTTTGTTTGTTTGTTTGTATGTTTGTTTGTTTGTTTGTTTTAGCAGTCAATCTATTGCTTAGGTGCTTAGGCAACTAGGTGACTAGGCATTATTGCGATGGTCCAAGAAGATGGCAACTTGAAAAAAATAAGGGAAAAAGAAAAATTGTTTAAACATGGTGTTCAATGGATCTCCTCACACATCAATCTCAGAAAGGAGGGCTCCTGGTCCCCTTGAGTGGAGGCCTTTTGGGATTCCTCCTGGGAAAGGAGGGCTCTTTGGGATTACTACTGGGAAGAAGCTGGACATGTAGGATATCTTGGATTTTATTTATTTTTATTTTATTTATTTATTTTTTGTTATGTCCATAGGAAAAGGAAGAAAAAAGAAATGGTAGGGCTGAGGAAATGTGGTGGATAAAGCATGTGTTGATTTCAGTAAGGTCTTTGACAAGATCCCCCATGATACTCTTGCAAATAAGCTAGTAAAATGTAAGCTAGAAAATGCAACTGTTTCAGTGGATTAGTAATTGGTTGACTGGTTGAACCCAAAGGGTGCTCAGCATTGGCTCCTCCAAGTTGGTGAGAAGTGACCAGTGGGGTGTCACATGGTTCTGTTCTGGGCCCAATGCTATTCAACATCTTTATAAATGACTTTCTAAATAACCAGAAAATTAGGAGAAGTAGTTAATACCACAGAAGAGAGGATCAAAATTCAAAATGACCTTAACAGATTAGAAAACTGGGCCAAAACTAAAAAAATGAATATCAAATAGGAGAAATGTAAGATACTACACTTAGGGTGAAAAAAATGAAATGCACAGATATAGGATGGGGGACATCTTGCTTGACAACAGTACATGTGAAAGGGGTCTAGAAATCCTAGTAGACCATAAATTAAATATGAGTCAACAGTGCAGTGCAGCAGCTAAAAAGGCCAATGTGATTTTAGGCATCATCAATAGAAGTATAGTGTCTAGATCAAGAAAAGTAATAATACCACTCTATTCCACTTTGGTCAGGCCTCACCTGGAATACTGCATCCAATTCTGGGCACCACCGTTCAAAAATGATGTTGAGATGCTGGAAGGTGTCCAGAGGAAGGTGACCAAAATGGTGAAGAGTCTGAAAACCATGCCCAATCAGAAGCGACTTTGAGAGCTGGGTATGCTTAGTCTGGAGAAAAGAAGGTTAAGAAGTAAAATGATAGTCCTGTTTTAATATTTGAGGTGATGTCACATTGAGGATGAAGCAAGCTTGTTTTCTGCTGCTCCAGAGACTAGGACATGAAACAATGGATGCAAGCTGCAGGAAAGAGAATCCACCTAAACATTTGGAAGAACTTCCTGACAGTAAGAGATAGAATCATAGAATCATAGAATCATAGAGTTGGAAGAGACCACAAGGGCCATCCAGTCCAACCCCCTGCCATGCAGGACCTCCAAATCAAAGCATCCCTGACAGATGACCATCCAGCCTCTGTTTAAAGGCCTCCAAGGAAGGAGACTCCACTACGCTCCGAGGGAGTGTGTTCCACTGTCGAACAGCCCTTACTGTCAGGAAGTTCCTCCTAATGTTGAGGTGGAATCTCTTTTCCTGCAATTTATATCCATTATTCCGCGTCCTAGTCTCTGCAGCAGCAGAAAACAAGCTTGCTCCCTCCTCAATATGACATCCCTTCAAATATTTAAACAGGGCTATCATATCACCTCTTAACCTTCTCTTCTCCAGGCTGAACATCCCCAGTTCCCTAAGGCGTTCCTCATAGGGCATGGTTTCCAGTCCCTTCACCATCTTAGTTGCCCTCCTTTGGACCTGCTCCAGTTTCTCCACATCCTTTTTGAATTGTGGTGCCCAGAACTGGACACAGTATTCCAGGTGGGGCCTGACCAAAGCAGAATAGAGTGGCACTATCACTTCCCTTGATCTAGACACTATACTTCTATTGAGGCAGCCTAAAATTGCATTGGCCTTTTTAGCTGCTGCATCACACTGTTGACTCATGTTCAGCTTATGGTCTACTTGGACTCCTAGATCCCTTTCACATGTGGTCTCATTCAGCCAGGTGTCCCCCATCCTATATCTGTGCATTTCATTTTTCCTCCCTAAGTGCAGAACCTTACATTTCTCTGTGTTGAATTTCATCTTGTTAGCATTGGCCCACCTTTCTAGATGTTCGACAGTGTAACACACTCCCTTGGACAATGGTAGAATTTTGTTTTGTTTTGTTTTTTCCTTTGGAGGTTTTCAAACAGAGGTTGGATGGCCATCTATTAGGAGTGCTTTAATTCTATGTTTCAGCATGGCAGAAGTTTGGACTGGATGGCCCTTGAGATCTCTTCCAACGCTATCATTCTATGATCTGTGTTTTGAGATGAAATAATTTTTGACCTATAATTCAAATGCAGATGAAAATGAAACAGATTTCCCCATCTCCAATGTAAACCTACCCACTGCTATCTTCATCGTAGGTTACTCCTGGAAATTCAGGAGAGAGGGGAAATATTCACAGAACAAAAAGAGATAAGGAAAATATTCGAGAAAAGATAGAAGCTTTCCTAGATCATTTGAAAATACAGAGTTTAACAGATGAACAAAATGAATAATTAAATAATCTGATAACATTAACTAAAATTAGTCAAGCAATTAAAAAAAACCTTTAAAATGTGAAAGCTCCAGGACCTGATGACTTTGTGGCCTTATAAAACATTTGAAAAACAACTGAGCATATGACTACAAAAAGTAATGAACGAAATAAAACAGAAGAAACAAAGTTACATTGAGGGAAGCAAATATACTACTTATACATAGAGAGCGTAGAGATCCACTCCAACCTAATAACTATAGACATATATTCATATTAAATATCAACTCTATATTATTTACATCTATTTTAGCATAGAGATTTTAGAAAATATTGGAAAATGGGTTTCATGAAGATCAACATGGCTTTTTACCAAAAAGACTACTTTGGCGTGATACAGACAGCCCAAAAGGGCCGACCCTGTGCCATGATTAGGGCTGGGGAGTGCACAGCATTTGCAAGCTCCCCACCCCTAACACATATAGCTCGTGCCACATTTAGATGGTGCGGCGAGTCCCTGACATCATGGCACCTCTGGAGGGCACCTAGGGCACCCTTTCAGAGGCGCAGGAAAGAGCTCCAAAATGGCCGCACCAGCGATGCTGAAGAGAAAGGGGATGGGAGGCCCCTTCCTACTTTTCCCCAAGGACACCCGTACCAGGCCATGGGGAAGGGGCCATAGAAAAGGCCCTTTCCCCACTGGAAAAGCGGCAGATTGGGGCCTGTGGGGAAGCCCCATAGATAAAATATGAGACATTGTTAATTTAATTAAAAATTTGGAAAACAATTTGGATTTTTAAAAAATAGCTTAATATTTATAGACATGGAAAAGGCATTTGATAATATGAATTGGCAATCAATCTTTGACATATTAAATAAAATAGACATGGGAGAAAATTTAATAGATTGGATTAAATCAACATATGCAAAACAAAAAGCACAGATAATAGTGACTGGGGAGGGGGGAATAAATCCAATCAAAATTCAAAATGGTACCAGGCAGGGATTTCCTTTGTCCCCTCTCTTATTTCTAATAGTTATGAAAATCTTGAACAAAAAGATTAAAGCACAGGAGAACATTAAAGGAATTAAATATGAAGGATGCAATCCTTTGCAGACAATTTCGTCATCTTTGTGGAGGATTCAACAAACAGCATCAATTTTTTGAATGAAGTATTAAATGACTTTGAAAAAAATTCAGGATTAAAAATTAATAAGGACAAAACCAAATTTCTAACTAAAAATAAGAGAAAAGAGGATGATGAAGAACTTTATAAAAATTGGGTTTAGTATATGTAAAAGTTAAATATTTAGGAGTAGAAATAACAAAAAACATTTCTGATCTATTTAAAACCAATTATGACAAATTAGGTTAAAAAAACTTTTTAAAATGTTTGAAGGATTGGGAAAATTTAAAGTTATCATTGCTAGGCAGATTTCTGCTATTAAATTAGCATACTCCCTAAAATTCTTTTCCTTTTTCAAACAGTTCCTATAATTACAAATGAGATTTCTTTCCAAAAATGGCACAAAGATATATCATCTTTTATTTTATCAGGGGGGGAACTAGAGTAAGGTTAAAAATATTATAGGATGCAAGGGAAAGAGGGGGTCTTACATTAGTGTAGATTAGGGGGTCTTACATTAAGTGTGCCATGAAAACACTATTTTGGAGTTTAAGGGAGAAGAAGCGCCTTTAAAAAGTAGCTTGATTTCCCCACTACTTTTTTAAAAAGGGCGCAACATTGCTATTGCATCTAAAGGCTAAGGTGTAGTTGCACGGTTAAATGGGGCTCTGTCTCTTTAAAGTACCCATTTAAAGGCAGCGATACAGGTGCAGATCATAATGGATCGTGGGTTGGGAGCATGCGTGGTGTGGACTTCACTTCTAATTAAAACTCTCAATGCCCTGCAGGTGTAAAAGCTGGGGTTTAACCACGAAGTTTTTTAAAGCTCCCAAACCCTAGCTCCACTCCTAATCCGAACCCTAGACATGCGCAGTAGGGACTCTGGGATGCCGTTGCTATTATTCTACTGTGGATAACATGTCAATTCATTCACAAAATAAAGGGGTTCATTCATGATGCACCAGTGCAACGACACAGTTTAAAAAGGCAGAGGAAACGCAATGATAATTTGACGGATCCTCATAAGTATACATTTGTCCTGCGCAACTGTGCTGGTTTGCCGGCTGCGAACTGCGCAATTTGCAGTCGGCAATGATAATTTGACTGTATGGTGTAACTGCGTTTGCGCAGTTTGCAAACCTTACTTATGAGGATCCGTCAAATTATCATTGCGTTTCCTCTGCCTTTTTAAACTGTATATGTTATTTCTCAAAAGACACACAGAAACTGAAATGTTAAGGACTGCAGCAAAATTAAATCCCCCAAAATATTATTTAGAATTTTTTAATCAATTCTTTTTTACTCACCTCAATGAAATTTTATGGTTTCCCATCTGTGAATTATGCTGTGAAAACACTTGTGAATAATGTTTGACTTGTTCCTCCAAACAAAGTGCCTCCTCTTTGGGTAGAAGCCATAGAATTATCCATATATCCCTTTATCTTACCTTTAGCCCCTAGAAGGAAGAGGGAGAAGAAGGAACCATATATCAGGTAGAGGTGCTTCATGGCTTTTCAGATTTTCTTGAAATACTCAGATCCTACATAGATGGCTCACTTATTTATAGCTCACTGGAGTATAGCAAGCCCTAGAGGAAACTGGAAGGAATATGAGATACAAGTTTGTAAAGGCATGACTCTCAGAATCTAAATACAGAGAGACCATCCTTGTGTGTCTGATTTTTGGTTCTGCCACAAGAAAAGGACAACAGCTTCTCGACAGGAATTATTTTGATTTGCCAATGGACAGTTCCTCATGCACAGTACAATATAATAAAAGTTCACAACCACCTGCCATATACAATTTCAGATCATTGATTCATTTAACCCAAAGCAATCTACTCCATTGAAAGTTAACTACCTCCACAAGAGGTATCTATCTATACCCTTACACAAGGGTCTCCTTCAGCCTTGTAACCTCAAAGACATTTAAGAAAATCTGAAGACATTATTGATTAATTCAATGCACCTCTGAATGAAAACTGTATATTCCATTGCTGACTTATAGGTCCTTAAAAGAGAATAAACATTCCAACACAAACTGTATATAACCCGTGATAAGCAGGATAATGCCTCAGGGATAAGATGTCCTCTTAGATAACTACTATTCAAATGTTTAGTGTAGCCATGCATGTTGTTCCTGGCTAGATCCTGGCATTTGAGGAGGAAAACATTGGCTGGATTCAAACCACTCTGAATTTACCTTCCAGCCACAATGTATACCTGAAGGAGGAAGGTAACAACAAGGGCAAAGCAACAACAATGAAACAGCAAAATGTGCTGCTCATGCATGCTCTAGTTCCATTATATACAATGTCATTATTATTATTATTATTATTATTATCATCATTATTATAGATGTTTATTTATAGAATGCCATAGGCTTTACACAGTGCTTTACAGATCAGGACAATCCAAAATACAAAAAAAAAAAAAAAAAAAAAAAAAAAAGCCTACCTATGGCATACAATCTAAAACCACCAACAAGTAAATATAAAATTAATGAAATATCGCTATAGTAAGTTTAAACAGTAGGTTTAAGAAAAAAATACAAATTAATATGAATAGTCAATCATAAAATCATATAATGGTAAATTCAAGATGAGAGTTGGAAGGCTTCCCTGAATAGAGTTGTCTTAAAGGGTCTGCATTATATAAAACTGTAAAATCAAGGGTTTAGGTTTTTTGGAATTATATTTTTTAAAAAATATTTTCATGCTGTGAATGGTTGAATCTGTGGATAAAGCATCCATGGATATGGAGGGCTGACTGTAGTAAAGTCTATCATCATTTCAGGCCCATCACCCCCAGACACTCAAAACTTGATAAATGTATTAAAGGAAACTTGTCTGTCCTTGCTTGGGTGATACAGTGACCCCTCCATATCAAAAGAGGTTTGGATTCAGGGAAGCCATCAGATGACCCAAAATGTGAATGGTCACACCCTGTATGTCAATGGTGGTGACTTGAATAGACACACACTGAAGTGTGAATAATACAGGTGTGATCATTTGCAGGTGATTGAATTTGTGGATGGGAAGCCCACACATCACGAGTGTCCATTATATTTGGATGTGTAAGCATATTAAGTGTGTCACTGCGTTTGAAGCCTGCATTTCTATCTTCAATCACTAGGTGACAGATTTTTCTAACCATAACTTAGGTTTGTATTCAATGCAATTTGAAATGGAGTAGTAGTAATCCGAGGAACAAAATATTAAGACTGTCCCACTTGTAGGTATGCACCCTAAATACGGCCATAAACCAAGCAGAGCCAACCCTAACCAGCTATCATTTTCTCCAGGTCTTTGAATAAACTCAAAGACTGCTCAGTAGACTCAAGGATCCAAGCCAAGACCCATCTTTTCCCTCCCCTTCCCCCATGGATCAGCAAAAAATTAATTCCAGTTATGTTCCAATAGCTATCACACCACATTGTCATCATTCTGCCAAATCCCAGAACACCTTTGGGAGGCCCAGGGGTTGCTTGATGGTTGTTAAAATATAGTCATTAATTATTTCCCCCTCAGTTTCCGCTGCATTCCCGCCAGCTGCTACAAGGCTCTCCCATAGGAGAATCTGAACAAAGATCATCAATGACCTTAGCCATTTCGAATCTTCTCATATCTTGCCCAACTCTCTTGTCAGCCACAGCATGACAGTTTCTCAAGAGCCTCTTGTATATGTTTACAGTCAACAGCTATAACCATCTATTATTTTATTGTTGCAGGCTTTAAACACAGTTACACATGCTTTACATATTTGAATACAGTGGGCTCTTCCAGTATTGTGGAGGGACAAGGGAAAGCCTAGCAGGTATCATCCAAGGCTACCGCCCCCAATGATCCTTATTCAGCTACCCCATTCTCTCAGTATTGCAAGGAATGAGGATAAAGCCAAGCAAGGCTCATCAGTTTCTTAACCAACAATGTTCTTCACTCGTGTACCTTCCTACCAATCACTGCATGGCTTTGATTTGGGGGGCAAATGACAAATAGTCACAACCTGTATTCGTCAGTAGTAATGACATGAATGCACATGCACTGAAGTGTGAATAATATGAGGTGTGTTCATCCATGGGTGGTTGAAACTGTGGATGAGGAGCCCATGCATCATGGAAGCTGGGGCTGCTGTATTCAAATTTGTAAGCATGTGTCATTGTGTTTGAAGCCTGCCATACCATCTTCAGTCACTAGATGCCATTTGTAGACAATTCTCACTCAGCTTCCTTACTATGACCTTCCCAATGCCATGGAGAATGATGAGGAGTAAGCTAGAAAAGGTTTGTTGGTGGTATTACATGACCATATCTCAAGGTGGAATGGAAAGCTATAGCCCTTCGTAATCCTTGTTCAGCTTCCCTCTTCCGATGCCACTTCTCAATATACTAAGAATGGCAAGGAAAAAGTCAAGTAAGGATTGCCAATAGCATTGCATGTCCAATTTCTCAGAGGAAGTGGGAAGCTAAGCAAAGCTCCCAAATGGCTATAGCACTCACTGATCTTTGGTCAGCTTTCCTTCACCCCATGCAATCCTTTCAGTGTCACAATGGAGTGAGAGATAAGCCAAGCTGATGATAATTCATGATCTTCATTTGCTTCCTCTGCCAGCCACTATATGGATGTGTCTTTTAGAGGGGGAATTAGGAGCTGCGGCTACATTGCAGAATCACTGCAGTTTGGCACCACTTTAACTGTCATGACTCCATCCTATGGAATCCTAGTATTTGTAGTTTGTTGTGGCACCAGAGCTCTCTGACAGAGAAAGATAAATATCTCATAAAATTACAAATTTCAGGATACTATAGTATTGAGCTATGGCCACTAAAGCGGTGTCAAATTCCATTAATTCCTTAGTATAAATGCAGCATGAGTGACTTGGCTTCCTCCCATCTTCATTGATTATTCTCATTCTGCTTTACCCCATGACACAGCCATGTAGTTGCTGAGAAGGACCCAAAGAAGGATTGTCGATCGATCATTCAGCTTTTCTCACCATGACATTGGAAGATGGGAGGAAGCCAAGTGGGGATCTTTATAGCTACCCTCACTCCATTTCCCACTTCCCCAAAGAACTTCCACCAGTCTCTCTATGGTCATTTAGCAAGGTAAGAAGGCAAAGGTTCAAGGAAGAGGAGAGATTTCATCTCCACAGTGAGAACATCTTCCAAAACTTCAAAGGTTTTTGAAGACTCTCCTGCAGTGGTGAGAAAACTTGTTAAATTGTTTGTTCTCTCCTGTATGGGTGAATAATTTAAACAAGGACATCCTTAGCCCTCGGTCTATTGCACCAGAAACATTTCGTGTGATAAATAGAAAGACAGAGAGATAACTCGGTCTCCAATAAACATTTTATTAAGAATGTGAGTGAAAGTTGCACCCAGAATGTCTGAAAAACAGTTTTTCCCAGGGATTATGCATTTGGACCCTTTCTAATACAGTGGTCCCCCGGGGTACGAAACCCCGGGGTACGAAAGAGCTGGGGCCGGAAAAACGGCCCCGGCTTGCGAAAAAAAACCTGGGTTCCAGAAAAAAAAAAGTTCCGGCCTTTTAAATCTGCCGCGCGGCGCTACAAATAAAGCGGTCCCCCGGGTTACGAAGATTTCCGGGTTATGAAAGGTAAACCGGAATGGATTATTTTCGTAACCCGGGGGACCACTGTACATTATAGCAAAAATTTTGTCTTTTGCCTTCTTTTTAAAATCACAAATACAAATACACACAGACACACACACACACACACACACACACACGCACATGCACACATGTGTGTTGCCACAGCCTGCTCAATGCAACTGGGATTTGAGAAATAATGTTTCTTGCAATGCCTGCCAAGACATCATAAGGAAGTGAGTGTAAGAATATTTGGCATTTATGCAAGGAGAGTGGAATGGGCTGATGTTGTGTGACCTTGTGGTGAAAACAGGAGTTATTACTCTTGATGCTCTTAGTAAGAATATATATATATATATATATATATATATACACACACACACACACACACACACACACACACACGCATGCCCATTGCCTCCGGAAAGCAATCCAAAGTGAGGAAAACAGATAAACAAAAGATTACACTAGCTATAGTTACAGAAGCCCTCTCAGACAAAGGGGAAAACAGACACTAAAGTAAGATGAAGTGACCCCGAATAAGTAGGTAGAAAGCAAAAACCCTAAATATATAGATCTAAAAATGCAGAAGAAAAATAGCAGATACTAACTATCTGGCCGTAGCCCCTTCCACTTGATAATTGCCACTGGGGTCAAGTGAGTACTTTAATAGTGATGTATTGAGAATCGGAACAAAAATGGAGACAAGCTGTATTCGTGTACATTGTTTAAAGTTGAGTATGAGATGCAAAGGTGTCAGGAAAGGCTGCATACTATCACCCTATTTATTTAACCGGTATGTAGAGAATATTGTATGCAGAAAAGGCTTAGACTCAGATGAAGGAGAAGTGAAGATCAGAGGAAGGAACACTATCCTGGCTTTGAATCCTGGCTCAGCCATGTAAACCCATTAGGTGACTTTATGCAAGTCGCACTCTCTCAGACTCAGAGAATAGCAAGGACAAACCCTCTCTGAAGAAACTTGCCAAGAAAACCATATCATAGCTTTGCCTTAGGATCACCATAAGTCAGATACAACTTGAATGCATACAACAGCAACTTATAGAGTCTAGTCCAACATTCAAGCTTTGGTTAAGAGTGGTGTTAGCTAAATCAAAATGTCTGTAATATTTCCCCTAAAGAGAGAAACGAGATTTGGGAATATAAATTACATTTAGCTATAAAAAAAAATCAAATGTAAGGTTATAGACCAAAAGGTACACAAACTTCTGTAGAAGAACAGAAACACTATACAAAGAATTTATAGGATCCATCAAAATGTGCTAGGGACCTCCGGCAGTGATCTTTTTATGGTCATATAGGAGATTCATATTGTTGGGCTATTTCATTACCTGCATGAAGGAAAGCAAAATATATTCTCAGATTATTCATTTTAAAAAATTCAGTGAAATATATTACCATATTAACAAATGGTCCTCTTGGCAAGTAAAACAACATGAGAAGAAATGATTGAGCTGTGTGATATCCAGTACTTGGAAATATTATTTTGTGGACTGCAACTCACAGAATTCTTCAGACTTTCTGAACAGAGTCAGAGATAGGTCTGGGAATGGGAGATTTTTATTTGATCCATTTTTTGTAAGAAATCCAGCCTATGCAGAAAATAGAAATATAGGCAAAATAGGCTGCATCTACATTTATCTGTGAGCCAGCTTGTGTTCCTCCTGAGAGAAAGGCAGCATACAAATATAATAAAATAAATTGCCATGGCTCAATGCTATGGAATTCTTGGAACTGCTGTTTTGTGAGATATTTAGCTTTCTCTGTCAGATAGTTCTGGTGCCAAAAGAAACACCAGATCCTGGGTTCCATAGGATAAAGCCATGATAGTTAAAGTGGTGTCAAACTGCATTAATTCTGCAGTGTAGCAGCAGAAATACAGAATGTATACATGTAGACTGTTTTCTGTTTCTTGCAACACTTACATTGTTTCCATATTTGATGATGTGTTACATATGCTATATACACTGCATAATTTTTAAAGTATTTCCTTTGTGTGATTTATGTTGTTGCTATGATTATCAATAAATCAATACCTCATTTTAAAAAATAGATTCCTGGGCATTACTTATTTCACTATGGTAAGGCTAGAGATGTTCCTAAAACATCCAAACAAAAAGAAAAAAAAGTCCAGGATAGCATGGGCTCAGCTTGTGTCCCCAGGTCACAGTGATGTGGACTTTAGTCAATTGACTTAATTTATTGAACTTAATTCACTTCAGTGACTTGACATGGACTTGATTTGGCAAAAACTACACATTGACTCAATTTGACTTGAGCCTTGTATATTTTTAGTGGTATGAAATTGCTTTAATTTGGCAGTGTAGACACATCCCCACGACTTGCCAAAGTTCACCCAGTAGGCTTCTGTGGCTGATCAGAGATTTGAACCCAAGCCATCCAGAATGCTAACTCAATAATGTAAACTATTACATCACAATGGCTGTCATGAGAATGTGTCATGGACCCAAAACAGGGAGATTCTCACAGCACTACATAAAAGTCACACTGGACACATATCTCTGAATATGGTTACTCCTATCTCATTCACACAGAGACAGCAGAATTATTCAAAACGGCTTTCCAAAGCAGACAGGTTGTGTTAGGTGGGGAGTCTTACTCAAGTTTGCAGCACACACTGCTCCTCATACACCTTCCAATTCTTGTCCAGTGATTGCGGCATCTCATCAACATACATCTTGCCCCTAGTTGCTCACATTCTGCCATGTTCTGTGGTGGGGCATATGCTGTTTTAAAAAATATATTGTTGAAATGAACAGTGGACCCTTCACATTCTTAACTTCAATTGCTGCAAACTGAGTTCAAGGTGTAAAATCAGTTTGCACTCATATAACTCACCAGGTGTAAAATCTTGCCTTTCCCAGGCAGCTCAAGCAAAAGCAAACTGCTGCAGCCTCTCACAAATTGTGTGTTCTTCCTTATTAATAACTATGCCATCTTAACCACCCTCCGATGTCACATGGCCACGTGTGTCATAGTTTTCATCTGAGAAACGTTGGATGCTATAGGATGAGGGAACAGATGTTGCTGATTCCAAAGGACCATCACCTAGCTCAAAAAAGTGAGAAATTGGTCTTTCAGCAGGATACAGGGTTCAACTCCATCTAGGATGCCACCTCCATAACCAGGGGCCCATTCACATTGCGCAATTATATTACTGCATTCCCCTTTAAGTGCCATGGCAACACCCCCATGGAATCCTGGGATTGGCAGTTATAGAGTGGGGCAGGTAGAATTCATAGCCCAAGTATTCCAGTGCCTCACCAAACTACAGACCCCAGGATGCCATAGGATGGAACCGTTTGATGAAACCATGGCAGTTAAAGTGGAATAATAGTGCTACAATTGTACAGTGTGAATGTGCCCCTAGTTTCATAGACTGCTGCCACACTGCAGAATTAATGCAGTTTGACACTACTTTGACTGTCATGGCTATATAGCATCCAAAGCCCTGTAGCATCCAACATGTCCCAGGTGAAAACCATTACACTTCTCCTTCCTCTGAGTTTAAGCCTATTCTGCATACAATATTTTCTGCATACTGGTTGAATAAATAGAGTGATAGTATGCAGACTTTCCTGACACCTTTGCATCTCATACTCAACTTTAAACAATGTGCATGACTACAGCTTATGTCCATGTCAAGATGCCAAAATCCTATGGAATGCTAGGATTTCTAGTTTGCTGTGGCACCAGAGCTTTCTGACAGAGAAGGCTAAATATCTTGCAAATCTAAAAATTCCAGAAGTCCATAACATGGAGCCATAGCTGTTAAATTGCATTAGTTCTGCAGTGTAGATGCAGCCTAAGACACATGATGATCTCAAAAATCAGGTATTATTCTTTCATTCTTTTCCATATAGTCCAATTTATCAGCTGAAGATAATAAACATGGGATTTAGCATTAATTTTATATTTCACTTGAAACTGTGTTCTATTTGAAAAGATACACAGTAGTTGAAATTCAAACCATGAAACAATATTAGAACATGGAAAAATAATGTTTTTCCATTTCCAATCATTTCTTTTCTTTCTAAGGAAGATTTATGATTTGTAGCAGAAGAGATAATTTGTCGCCTAAAACATTATTGTTGATCCTTTTCACTACATGTCATTGAATATGGCTCGAAAGCTTACCTGTGGCCCTCAGAAAGAAGGAGAAAGAAAAGAGGAAGAAGCCATAGAGTAGGTAAAAGTACTTCATGACTGCTTAAATGTTATTGAAGTTCTGATAGCCCAAAGAAACGGAGATGGAAGGTCTTCCTAATTTATAGGTCACTGGATGACTGCAAGCTCTAGAGGAAACTGGGAGGAATATGAAACACTCTTTTGAAAAGCTGTGACAGTCAAAACCAAGGTACAGCGTGACCATTTCATGCTGCTCCTTATGTGTTTCAAGTACAAAGAAAAATCCTGGTTTGTAGAATATTATAAAACTGTACTGTTAGTCTTCTGTATTCACAGATTCTCTATCCATGGATTCAACCATACATAGATTGAAAATGTTATATATATATATATATATAGAGAGAGAGAGAGAGAGAGAGAGAGAGAGATTTCAAAAAGCAATTGATTTTGTGATTTAAATAAGGAACACCATTTTACTATGCCATTATATTTAATGGGGCTTAAGCATCCACAGATTTTGGTAATCTATGTGGGGGGGGGGGCTTTCCTGAAACCAAACCTCAGCAAATACAAAGGTATATGCATCCACTTTCTGCATTTTCAGAAGGTAAAATTCAGATTGGTTGATCAAGCCCAGTGCAATGAGAGGCAGGTCTCCCACACTTACTTGTGATTTTAGCACATTTTTGTTAAAGTGGACTGACCCTGAAAAATGAAATTCACTTTAAGCAAAAGTGACCAAAACCATGGGACTTTTATATGCAAACAACATATTCCACTACTAGCTTATTAATCATCTGCTTCACTGTGGATATATAAACATCCCGGTAGAAAATAACTATCAGTAAATCATGACAATCACAACAACACCTAGGGAATAACATGTTCTCTTAGATTTATGCCATTCAGAAATGTAAAGGGTAACCAAGCATTTTGTTTTAGTTCAGTTCCAAGCAGAGGAAGAAAACTTCTTTTATTAGCTATGAACCAGTCTCAAAAGTGGTGTCCAGGGATGTGATCAGGGTTACAGGAACATGGGCCCCCACTGCAGGTGGCCTTAGTGGGTTCAGCCTGTCCCCCGAAAACCAATGATGTAGACTCAATGACTCAGTTCGGACTTAATGTCACTTAAGTGACCCAACTCAACTCAGCAATAAATGATGCACTAACTCAACTCACCTTGCGATGTGTATACTTTTAGTGACTGACTAGCTGGCATCGTTCACTTTGTGCAGCTGGTATTGTACATTTTGTGCAGCAGGCAAATCCCATACCCAGGGCACAGGGTGCATTTCTCGAAGTGGAGCAGCAAATGTGCTAGGCAATGGGCTTGAGGTAGAAGGAGCATCATCATCATCATCATCATCATCATTACCCTTTATTTATATAGCGTTGTAAATTTACAGTGCTGTACAGACAATCTTATAAATTAGATGGTTCCCTGCCCTCAGGCTTTTTTAAAAGCTTTTTAAAAGCTCCTTAATTGTAAAGCAATATCAGGCTACTGAGTAGATCTCAGCCCTTGGGCTTGAGGCGTGACTTCAGACTTGAAGACAGCGACTTGCGATTTGACTTGAGACATAATAGATTACAGCACTAAGGGCCAGGAATGTTCTCAGAACATTCTCAGAATGGTACAAAATGGGAGCGGATGGGACTGGAAGTGGCTGCTCATGTTTTGTACCATTTTGAGAATGTTCTGAGAACGTTCCTGGCCAGCAATGTGATAAACTAGATAGAGTAAAAGACATGAATACATCCCTGCCCAAGACCAGGTGAAAGGGATGGAGCCCTCCCCCTGAAAGGATCTGGCAAACTTGGACCATCAGGACTCCTGTCTGGGAATTATCAATCATAACTGTACTAAATAATCAAGCGCTAAGAAATATCAAGACAGCCATTATCTTTGAGGCCCCCCCCCCCAAAGGAATAATAAAGGTTGTCTACAATCTGTTCTATGCATATGTACTAGTGAGAAAAAGTTGTGGAAATCAGAAACCAGTGGTAGGCAGAGGCATACAAGTGACACAAAACAACATGGAGGCCACTTATAACAACATATTGTGCTTGTAAAGAGTTTTCACATTGAATGATAATGGATGAAAATAATAACCCCCCCCCCCCCACCAGTACCTGGAATAATACAAAATTAATAACCTGTCTGCAGACGCTTACTTGTATGCGTGCATTTCCTTTAAAAACAGTTCCAGGATTCCTTCACAAGAACCATGTGGACCCCCTGCTGCATTCTCAGTTATTTCATCAGACCTTTTGAGATGAACTCAGGAAAAAAAGTATTTTACTATAATTTTGCCACACTTACTTTTCCTATCTCTTCCAGGTTCAGGATTCTACTGAAAGTGGCATGCTTGATGGGCTCCAAATTCCAGGAGTATTCCACACTGCATAATTATAACATCATGATATCAGATTAATTGTCCATATACATTCAATGGAATCTTGGGATTTGTAGTTTGGTGAGTTACATACAATTCTCTGCTGTAACAGACTAGGATTTAATAGCAAAGATATTTCTAAGGCCCTCCGCAAACAACAAACTACATTTAATTGTGGAATGTTCTGTATCTTCTTTTCAAAACCTGTTGGATCACACCAGTTTGCAAAAGTCTGAATTTCAACTATTTAGCCAACAAAGTCCTGTCACTGCAGGATTTGGTTCTATTTCCTGCTTGCCTCAAGTGTTTTGGGTTTCTCTTGTGGCCTATGAGTTCAAATATTTTTTCTGGTTTCCTTTTCATTCCTCATTTAATAATATCTTAAAAGTGTTCCCACTTGAACTCCCCTTGTAATGAATTATAAAAATTTACTATTTGCTCTGGATCTTTGTTCCTATGCCAGGTGGCTGTTAAGCATGTATCCCACTGTGCCTCCTGACATATCTACTGCTGCTACTGCTGAAATTGTTTTGAGGTCAGAACAAGGCTCCCAGCCATGTGATTGAGCCTGAGTGCCTCATTCTGACCTCAGAGCAATAAACTCGCCCACAGCTGTGGCTGTGGCTGTGCTGGGTGTGGAGCAAGACGCACATGGGAACAGCTGCCCAGCATAAGCATGAACAAGTAACAGGGGTAGATCACTGCAACTCCAGGGCAAAATACTCTGGGTTGCCTGTGGAGTATTTTGATATGTGCAAACACCTGCTTTGCTGCCCTGGACAGTAATGGTTTGCAGTACAGCAGCTGGATTGTCAGAAAATCCATAGTACAAAGTAAGGAGAAAGGCAATGGGAGAAGTATCATGCAGGATCAGACCAACAACCTAGGTTGTCCAGCGTTCTGTTTCCCACTATGGCCAACTGCTTTCCTCTGAAATGTAAAATATAAGTGCAATGTCATTTTCTTCTTCGTGTTCCCTAGCAACTGGTATGCAGAGGCAAACTGCTTCATATACTAGAGGTAACATCCAGCAATCAAGGCTCGAAGCCATTAAGGGTCCTAAACAGTTTCATTTATAAACAGCTTCATACCATCTAAACAATGTCTAAGCAGTTTACAACTGTAAGCTACTTGCCCCCAACAATCTGAATACTCATTTTAGCAAACTTGGAAGGATGCAAGCCTGAGTCAAGCTTGAGCCCTTTTGCTGGTATTGAACTTTCAACTTTATGGTTTTGAGTGAGTGGCTGCAGTACTGTGCCACCAGTTCTTCCTGATATTTAAGAGGAGTCTGTTTTCCTATGGTTGAACTGACATCCTTGCTGTGCATCCAGCTACTGAAACAGAATTGGGGCCTGTACAGATCACCTCTAAGGGGTGGCCTGTAGCTGCCCCTTTTAGTGACAGATCAGGGCCACAGCAACTACATGCCACAGCCCCAATCTCGCTTTTTGCACCACAGAAAGGGTGCCATAGCCAGCAGCGTGTGGCTTTTCTGTGTTCCTTTGGCACTGCATCATGTAGACTCAGCACTAGAGGAATGCCGTGACACCGCCAGTCTGTACAGCCTCTTAGATACTTCTTCATGTCCCCTTCCACAACTGGCTACTAAGTAGCTGTTTCCAACCCTCTGCCATGCAAAAATATACAATCCAAGCATCCCCAACAGATGGCCATCCAGCCTCTGTTTAAAAACTGCCAAAGAAGGAGACTCCATAACACTCTAAGGCAGTGTCTTCTACTCTTGAACAGCTTTTGCCCACAGGAAGGTCTTCCTGATATTTAGGTGCAATCCCTTTTCCTATAGTCTCAGTCCATTGCTCCATGTGCTAATTTCTGGAGCAACAGAATGCAAGCTTGCTCCATCCTCAATATAACACCCTTCTCTTCCCCAGGCTAAACATATCCAGCTCCTAAACTGCTCCTCATAGAGCATGGTTTCCAGACCTTTCACCATTTTGGTCGCCCTGCTTCGGATGCACTCCAGCTTATCAACATCCTTTTTTAATTGTGATGACCAGAACTGGACACAGTATTCCAGGTGAGGTCTGAGCAAAGCAGAATAGAGTGGCACTGCTACTTCCTCCTATCTAGACACTATGCTCCTCAAATCATGTTGGTTTTTTAGTTGCTTCATCACGTTACTGATTTATGTTCAGTTTGTGGTCTACTATTTATATTGTAATTCCCTTTGTATGTTCTGTTGTCAAGACAGGTATCCCCCATCCTACATTTCTTTCTTTTTTTCTGTCTAAGTGTAGTACCTTCCATTTCTCCCTGTTGAAATTAATTTTGTTAGTTATGGCCCAGCTTTCTAATCTGTTAAAGTCATTTTGAATTTTGATCCTGTCCTCTGGGATATTAGTTACTTCTCCTCATTTGGTGTCATCTGCAAATTTGATAAACATGCCCTACCATGGAGGCCTTGTCAAAAGCCTTGCTGAAATCAAGATATACTTCATCCACAAATGGTGCAGTGTTGTTCAACTCAATGTGCACATGTATCAGCATATGCAATGCACATGTGCCGTGCACACTGTAAAAGATACATTCATGGATAACTGTGTGTAATGCACATACATATCAGTTTACAACCATGTATAATAGCACCACATAAAGAACTGCTTGTATGGTGCTATTGAACATGATTGGCAACACCAAACTGAATACATCTATTTCGCATCAGGCAGAAATGTCAATCAGTTTCATAGCGGAGCTTACAGGTGTATAAGATGCCAACAATATTGTGGCCCAGATGTGTGTGTTTTTAGGAAGGATCTAATTTGTGGAATTTCTAATTAGCTCAAATTGCTGAGAGGAAAATCCCAAGGACTGCCTGAGACCTATTCCCAAATTGTTTGTTTATTTCGTAATCCCTTAAGAAATAGCACAGAGACAGGATTCTTCAATTAAGGTCTAATTTTTAATAAAAGGAAAAATACACACCCAGCAATACGTGCATGCGCGCACACACACACAAGATTCAATGGAAATAAAGGAGGATCCCTGTTTAAATATTTGGAGGAATGTCATATTAAGGAGGGAGTAAGCTTGTTTTCTGCTGCTCCAGAGAACAGGACCTGGAACAATGGATGCAAACTACAGAAAAAGAGATTCCATCTCAACATTAGGGGAAACTTCCTGACAGTAAGAACTGTTTGACAGTGGAACACACTCCCTCAGAGTGATGGAATCTCCTTCCTTCAAGGTCTTTAAACAGAGGCTGGATGGCCATCTCTTGGGGATGCTTTAATTGTGAGTTCCTGCATGGCAGGAGGTTGGACTAGATGGCTCTTGTGGTCTCTTCCAACTCTACGATTCTATGATTCTATCAGGGGGGGAATAGAAAAGATTCAAGGAAACACTAGGGTGATATTTACTCCAGTAGTCTTCTCCGGGAAACCAATGCAGAGGAAGGGGTATAGTGGGGGAGAATGAGACACGGCCAATGGAATAGAGGGAAGGAATAGGCCAGTCCAGAGCTAAAATCAGAGTTCAGTGTGGCGTGAAGCCAAGCTGTAAGCTGAAAGTAGCACACTGATGAGACAAATCCAGGGGATTTTTATAAGCAAAATCTAGCCTATGGTGATATGCTTAATGGCTTGGCTGGAATCTAGACAAAGGTGTTGATGGCCTGGGCATTGTTAAGCCGAGGTGTGAGATGGCATTACCATTGCAGTTGAGTCTGAAACAATCGAGGGGAAGTCAACCAGGTGCGTCTGTGGATCGTTGCTTTGATCACCGGCCCATCAAAGGTGAGACCATGAACAAGTAGTAAGTATTGTCTCAAGCTTGGAGGTGATGGCTCTCCCATTAGCAACTCCCGAAACACCTTTTGGGAATTTCTGAGATCATTGTTTACCAGGAGCCCAGCCCTGACTCATGCGAGCTGCCTACCTGGTCTCCTCGCCTCATCATAATGGCAGGTCCGCCTGGGAAGTCAGTTTGGGGTCAAAGGGAATGCCATACACTCCAAAATTTATAAAAAATCCAGTCTTGCTAACAGTTTGGCAGGACTACCTAGAAAGCTTCCCTCTCAACTTTCCACAGTTATTTTCCCAAAACACAAGAGACATGCTTCAAGAATATATTTTTCAAATGTATGGGTGGTTGTTTTTTTAATAACTACAGACAGAAGTTATTCAGCAGAGATAAATCAGCTATGT
Organism: Urosaurus nigricauda; assembly: GCA_034509955.1. Classification (NCBI taxonomy): domain Eukaryota; kingdom Metazoa; phylum Chordata; class Lepidosauria; order Squamata; family Phrynosomatidae; genus Urosaurus; species Urosaurus nigricauda. Next base: position 371,344,627 of record JAOEGL010000001.1, on the reverse strand, counting down.
AAAAAACTTGAAAGTACAGCAAGTCTGGAAGAGGACACACAGATTAAGCAAAAAGTTTTCATCAACATATGTTCATGCCATGGAAGCAGCCCAGACATCCACTGTGAGTACCCAGTTATGACCTATACAAAGAGAAAAAGACTTTAAGATTCTGTATTTCAACTGAATTATATAAATAACTAGTATTTCCACACAATGTATACCACACAGACAAATGTGTGTCAAGAATGCAGATCATGTGGTCCTCCAGAGTTTATTGGACTATGGTGTTCAGAATCCCTCACCGTTGCCTCTGTTGGCTATGGATGATGGAAGTTCCATTCCAAGAACTTCTGGAAAGTCACATGTTCTGCATCTTTAAGAAGTCATGCACTGATTTAAATATCACAAAGAATTAAAAACAAAGGATAATCAGATTTATTAAAGAGAGCCAAAGTGATATAATGGCTTGAATATTGGGCTAGGACTATGGGAGACCAGGGTTTGGGTCTCCACTCAGCCTTGGAGACCCATTGGGTGACCTTGGAAAATCACACTCTCTGAGCCTCAGAGAAAGGCAAAGGGAAACCCTCTCTGAAAAAATCTATATGAAGCAGCTGGCTGACATCATCCGGAGGCATGGAGAGCAGTGTCATCAGTACGCTGATGACACTCAGATATACTTCTCCATGACCAGATCATCTGTTCAGACCTCAGATGGCATCTCTTCTCTTAATGACTGCCTGGCAGCGGTAATGGATTGGATGAGGGAAAATAGATTGAGACTGAATCCAGACAAAACGGAGGTACTGACAGTTACCGGCCCAAAACCAGGTCTGGGAATACAACACCCGGTCCTAGATGGAGTCACACTCTCCTCGAAGGACTCTGTTCGTAGTCTGGGGGTACTTCTAGACTCATCGTTTCACATGACTAGTCAGGTGAATGTGACGGTCAGGAGTGCCTGTTATCAGCTTCGGCTGATATGCCAGCTGTGCCCTTTCCTGGAGATGAGGGATCTTATAAACACATGTGGGACATCCCAGTCCTAGGCAATATCATAGGCCTACGAGGACCATCTACTTACCTTTATTGACAGGGTGGTTCTACATGCTACATAACAAATTTACAAGTAATGTATGTCCACTGATGAAGACGTTGTCATCGAAATGCGTTTAGTCTTGGTTTTGGTATTTTTATATGTAATGAGCCAACTGCGTTATCCCCTGTAATTCAGTCTCAGTGGTGTCTCCTTTAACTGTATTTACATTCCCTTTCTTTTCCATATTATGAGACACAGGAGAATTGTTACTTGTGTGATTTGCAGTTTTCTCATTTTTGGTATTTTTACCTTTCATGAACAAACTGTGTTTTCCCTTGTAATTTAGCCTCAGATGTGTCTCTTCCAACTGTATCATTTTTTTCCCATGTAATGAGACACAGGGAAATTGTTACTTGTGTGATTTGCAGTTTACCTAGCACAGCACTGACTGGCTCACCAGCCAGTTTGTGTTTTTTAACACTTAAGTAAATATATTGTTTGTCTACTACATCACTGTGTGTTTTTGACCTTTAAAGCCCTACATGGCTCAGGTCCATCCTATCTAAGGGACCGCCTCTTCCCATACGAGCCCCCTCGCATGCTCCAATCCTCTGGGAGGAATCTGCTACAGCCTAAGAAAACTAGGAGGGTGCAGACCTCCCAGAGGGCCTTTTCTGCTGTCACTTCCAGGCTGTGGAATGGCCTGCCGGATGAGATGAACCTTATTACAACTTTGGACAGTTTCAAGAGATCCGTCAAGACACATCTCTTCCAGCAGGCCTTCCCTGACAACGATTAAATCTATACCGCTATTGTCCATCTAGACTCACTCTCAGAGACATTAGTCATTTCGAGGCCACCTATCATTTTAATGAGAGACACGTTAATGTTCTATGGTTTTATCAGTTTAATTTTATCTTAAAGGGTGGGAGGAGGGATTGGGTTGCTATATTTTAATTGTATCTGTATTTTATTTGTTGTACCCCACCCCAATTGCTCACCCAGAGGGGTGGGATATAAATAAATATTTGTTGTTGTTGTTGCCAGGAAAACCCCATCATAGGTTTGCCTTAGAATCGCCATAAGTCAAAAACAACTTGAAGGCAGATAGCAACAACAATCAACAACATTTTTCTTTCCTGTAGTTTGTATCAAAGGTGCTACAACATCCCACAAGTAAATGATGCTGATGTTAAACAAATATAATAAATAAAACTTTTATTTATATCCCACTTTAAAAAAAAACAATCAAAGTGGCATACAACCTTAAAATGATACAACAATATATACAATACCCTCCCCCCTTAAAAATGATTAAACAGTACTAAGATTAAAAGTAAGATGTTGATGCTGATGAGTCAGAGCAAAGGAGAAAGACACATATTAGTGACAAAAGTGATTTGAACTCCACAGTGATTAGAACTAGTTGTTAAATGAGATTTTCTGTTTCAGGGTAGTCTTTCCCAAAATTAGTTTCTTGATATGCAATAATTTTAGTATGAGCTTTGTAGTCCATTAGGAAAATTCCAGGTTGGGGGTAAGCAATGTTAAAATGAGGAAAAGAGGGGGGGGGGATTTAAGGTGCCAAGAACAAAATGTGCCCCCAGGTTCATTGGTGACAACCCCCCTGCTTTCTCTGTAAATCTTATGCTCCACGCTGGAAATCAATGTTTTAAATAATGAGTTAGGCTACAATGACCCAACCAATTCAACTATTTCAGTTATTAGTGTTAATGGCAACAAATTAATTTCCCTGTTTCTAATGTTTAATGTTATTGAATTATAGTAGTCCTTGGGATCCGCTAGGATTGGTTTCCAGAACACCCATTGGATACCAACATCCATGAATGCTCAAATCCCATTTAATACAATGGAGTAGTAAAATGGTGTTGCTTATATAAAATAGCAAAATCAAAGCTTGCTTTTTGGAATTTATATTTTCAATTTCTGGATGCTTGAATCCATGGATGAACAAAAATCCATGGATACAGAGGAGTTGACTGTAATTTAAAAACTTTACATTCCAAACTGGTCTGGAATTTTTCTAGGACCAAGAAAAAGCTCTCACATCAGTGGATCAGAGCAAAAGACATACAAAAGGCAACGAGACAGATAGTATTCTTACTCTTTCTTGCAGCAAACACCACCATTTTTATCACACTTCCCAATGGCTTTCAGATTAGTTGGGCACCGCAGAAACCTGCACTTGCCACCAGCTTTGTCACATTCAGCAGCAGTCTTGGGTGCAGCTAGTGCTATAACAAAAAAACAAAAACAAAAAAAGAATAAAAATAAAAAATTAACCTTCCAATTTCCAGCCACCACCACATTTATCTTCATCACTCTTTCTAACTGGCTATTGACAATAGGATTGGAGCCCAACTGGGGCCACTCAAATTCAAGAGAAAGATGGAAATATTCTTGTGGTTAAGTCAAGTTTAACAAAACTGCAAACCATCAAGGAAGGAGGAAATAATAAAATAAAAATTAAAACACATCAATAATACATGAGCAAGCTGTGTCTGGACAGTGTTGTGGAAAGATAGAATGGATGGAACCTTTTGAAAGAGGACATGTCTTTCTCACCTTGTATAGAACCCAAAGATGCATCTCGTCTGGCAGATCATTCCAAAGCTTAGGGGCAACTGCCGAGAAGGCCCTTTGGGAGGTCTGCACCATCCTGGTCTTTCTGGGCTGTAACAGATTCCTCCCAGATGATCAAAAGTGTGCCGGGGGGGGGGGTTCGTACGGGGAGAGGCGGTCCCTTAGGTAGGAGGGTCCTGAGGCATGTAGGACTTTATAGGTTAAAACCAACACCTTGTACTGTGCCCGGAAACTGATCGGCAGCCAGTGGAGAGATTCTAGCACAGGTGTCATTTGCTCTCTCCTAGATGTGCCAGTAATGAGTCTGGCTGCCATATTCTGGACTAGTTGTAGTTTCCGAGTTAAGCACAAGGATAGCCCCACATAGAGTGCATTACAGAAGTCCAGTCGTGAGGTTACCAGAGTGTGTATCACAGTTTCCAGATCCTTCCTCTCCAGGAAAGGGTGCAGCTGGCATATCAGCCGAAGCTGATAACAGGGACTCCTGACCATTGCATTCACCTGACTAGTCAGGTGAAGCGACGAGTCAAGGAGGACCCTCAAGCAGCGAACACAGTCCTTAGAGGAGAGTGTGACTCCATCAAGAACTGGAGATTGTATTCCCAAACCTGGTTTCGGGCCTGTAACTGTGAGTACCTCCGTTTTGCTTGGATTGAGTTTCAATTTGTTTTCCCTCATCCAATCCATTACCGCCTCAAGGCAGAGGTTGAGAGGAGATGTTTGTTTAAATCAGTTCTGCCTGCATTATACAGTCTATCACTATGTTGTTGTTGTTGTCGTCGTCATTGTGTGTCTTCAAGTCAATTCCAACTTATGGTGACCCTAAGGCAAACCAAAACCAGTTTAAAAAATGTAGAGTCCAGTCAATAATAGAAAGGACTATCTTTCCATTGTATTTTTCCTTAATGAAGGCTTAGCTGTCTAGCCAGAGGCCTATTTTACTCTGGAGCTCAAAAATGGTAGATGTTTTTATTTTATATATTATAAAATGTGTATTGTAATATGTATGAATGAATACATGTTTAATGTTTCCTATACTAATAAAATTTTATTGTTAAAAAAATTAGTGGATGTATTTGTTTCCCAGATCACATCTGCAACATCTATAAAAATGAAAACAGAGCACTAAAATGGATCCAAAGATTTTGCAACATCATTAACATTAGTAAAGAAAAAGAAATAAAATTACTATTTATTATCAGTTAATTAGTTTGCTGTTAAAAAAAAATTAAGAACCCTGATGTGAGGGGTGTCCATACTGGAGTGGGGACTCTCTCTCTGTAGCAAGTAGTGTGATGAAGATGATAAAAGTTTTGGGGATCACATACCTTCCCTCCAACATTTCACAGATGAAAAACCAAGACAGGCATGGTCAAGCAACCTCAGAATGTTTTCGAACCAGTGTGACCAAGCGTACATCTACACTTTAGATATAATGTGGTTTGACACCACTTTCACTGTCATGGCTCCATCCTATAGAATCCTAGGATTTGTAGTTTTGGTTCCTTGGCAATAGGAAAGATTTCCTGATGGCAATAGTTACATGACGAAGGAATAGATTATGTTTGGGAATACATTATCTCTGAAGGCTGTGATCCCTCCTTCATTTGTGGTTTGTTTGTTTGTTTGTTTTGTAGAGAGTTGATGGCAACCCCCCAGAGACCCTTTATCTATAGATTCCTGGACTAGAAGGAGATTGGACTATATGACCCTTGGAACCACTTTCAGCTCTGGGATTTAGCAGATTTGTCTGGTGCCAGTAAATCATGGCAACAGCAACATATTCCTCAAAGTCCTTATTTAGCTAGCTTATAAATGATAGCTTACCTGGAACAACCATCAGTACCAGGAACAGGACAGCTGAAAGGATAGCAAAGATCTTCATGGCTGAAGTATGGAGCTGTTTCTCAGGAGATGGCAGGATAGAGGAATGACCAAGTAAAGTATCTCAGTAGATTGTAGAATGGAGATATGTCCAAAAGCTCCTCATATTTATAGGACAAAGAAGATTGTGTCACAGGTTGTGGACACCTTGAGGTGTCTGGTGGGGTTTTGTTGCAGTTTTTGGTCAGTCATAATTGTTGTAGAAATAAGGCCCTGGATGACTGAGAAAGGAACTATTGCAGAAGTACAGTCTGGACAACCAAAAAAGACTGCTTTGAAGATGGACCATGAAATTACCCAAGCAAGATCTGCAATAGAACAGCATATAGAAATACATGAAACAGCCTTTCATTTGACATCATTTTAACTGCTGTGACTCAATGCTATGAAATCCTGGGATCTGTCTTGTTGTGAGATATCTAGCCTTCTTTGTCAAGATAGCTCTGGTGCCACAACAAACCCTAAATGGCAGGATTTCATAGCATTGAGCATGACAGTTAAAGCAGTATCAAACCAGATTTATTATGCAGTATTATGGCAACCGTAGTCAGCCAACTGGTCTATCCAACATGGTATTAGAACTATAGAATCATAGACCACAATGGACATCTAGTCCAGCTCCATTCTACAGTACAGGAGTACACAAAGCACTCATGACAGATGGCCATCCAGCCTCTATTTAGGTGCTTAGGTGGAATCTCTAATTGTCTAATTGAAGTCACAGAGGTCATCTTACATTTCAGAAATCATCAGCAAAACCATATTCCAGTCTTATACACTACTACAGATCATTAACAATAACAATATACACAATTATAAACAACAAGCAGAAACCAAAGCAACAGACACCATACACACCAATTAATTTCATGACAGAATCTCTTAAGTTTCTGACACTTTGGGGCATAGTCAGAACTTTAGAGATGCTATTCAAGGTCTAGTTTCTACTTTGGGAGCAAAATTCTGAACCTCAAGCCACTCCCTTATACTCACTAAATTTCCAGAACAGGTTCATTTCTCCACTGAAACCGGAGCCATATAGTGCCTCTGACTTTTGAATAAAGGTGTGCAGCTGTCCCCCTATTTTTTCAGACAAGTCACATCCCAGTTTTGGAGAAAGGTGGGAAATACAACCAATAGATAAATAAAATAATAAAATAAATAAACATTTAAATAAACAAATTAACATTTGTTAACCCCTAACCAGGTTCAAGACTGAGTTAAAGACTATATTATTTAGGGAAGCGTTCCCAGGACTGTGCCATCTGCCCCAGGATGCCTCCTTTTAACTTTGTATTAAGAAGCCGTTCCCTCCCTCCAGTCCATCTGCCTTGGTCCTGGCCCCAAAGGGAGAGAAGAACCACCGGACCTCACCCCCTTTCCCTTCACCTTCCCCTCTTCCTTTTGGGTTGTCTCTTTTAGACTGTAAGCCTGAGGGCAGGGATCCGTCCAATTTAAGATTGTATGTACAGCACTATGTAAATTTACAGCGCTATATAAAGGTTAATAATAATAATAATAATAATAATTAACAAATAAACACTTCAACTATATCTGACCCCATCTTCATGGGGGCATCCTACACTCATCTCTTCTCTTCACCTTCATGCCAGTTTCCCATGACAAACTGCTCTTGCCACTTCGTTTCCACACACACAAACTGGTCTTGCCACTTTGTTTCTTGTTTCTACCTGGAGATCACTGGTCTTCTCATGTGGTCTACTATCCAAGTATTAATCAGGCCCAATCCTTGCCCACCTTCTGGAATCAGACAAAATTAGAAATGTCCAGTGTTGTTGTTTTTTGCTACTGTTGCTGCTTTTGTTCTTCTTGTGATACTTATATATATTCTGCTTTTCCCCAAAATTTGGACTCAAGAGTGGCATACAGTTTAAAAGAATTGTACAGTTAAAAACATAAAAGAATTTTCATTGAAATGGAATTAAACTATTACAATATTAAAACAGATCCAGTTAAATATAAAATTATTTAAAACAGTACAACAGTCCCAGCACATTCTTTAAAGACTTTCTGTTTTAAAAGCCTATCTGAATAAAAATCTTTTAGCCTGCTGACACAGGGTTGTGTGGATTATGTTTATAGATCAAATGCATGTAATTTATTTCAAAAGTATTTCAGAAGTTTCATGAGTGATGGTCTTTCAAAAGACAAAATAAATGATATACAAAATAACTGGATAGGGAAGTTCTGGAAACTGGAGACACACCTGAGTCATTATTACGGGAAACACCAATGGTAGAATTTCTTCACTACGCAAGTGGTGTATTTCAACATTGCTTCACTTTGGTTTCTGCCACTTTGTGCAACCTAGAAACACCTGTGGTCAAACTGCTATGCTTGACACTTCCCACAGGAAAACAGGGAGTCAAAAAGTAGGGTAAAGTATTGTTCAAAATGTTAGCATAAAAAAGTGTGCTTAGAAGAGTTTAATACTCATATTTTGAGTGAAGAAACATTTTGGAATCACTGAAGGAAACATATAACTAGTATACATTATAAGGTGATAGTGTTCCTTTAGATAAATCACAAAAATACAGTAAATAGGTTCTTCCAAAATAAACCTGAAAATGTTACTGATTTTAAAAATGACACCTAATCAGCTAATAATATGAAAACTGACATCTATATTTTCTGTCTCAGACTGCACCTGCACTGCAGAATGAATGCAGTTTGACACTGCCCTGGCTCAGTACTATAGAATTCTGGGATTTATAGTTTTGTGAGAAAGGAGCCCTGGAGGAAAGAAGCCCCAGTGGCGCAGTGGTTAAATGTTTGTACTGCAGCCTTTTACAGCCACACGGTTGTGATTGGGACTCCAGGGTCCACTCAGACTTGCTCCCTTTTGTGGGTCACTAAAATGAGTACCCAGCATGTTGGGGGCAATTAGTTTACACATAGTAAACCACTTAGGGAGTAAGTGCACTGATAAGCTGTATAAAAAGTAACTTGCTATTGCATACTATTGCTATATTTAGATTTTCTGATAGAGAGCTCTGGTGCCACAACAAACTACAAATCCCTGTAGTCTATAGGATGGAGACATGACATTTTAAACTGATGTGATAAATTGAGCAGCCCAAGCGATAGAAAATTGTAAAGTGCTGAAAATTAATGCATCAAACTCATTTTTTCTAATGTTTTAAAAGACATGACATATATCTGTAAAATGCTAGTGAAACTGATTCATTTTACTCACTTACATACACAAGGTATCTGTATATAATGTGGTGTGATAGAGTACCTCTACAGGGGGCATTTCACCCTACACAATTATAGCACTATGATTCCATTTTAACTGCCATGCCTGTATCCTCTGTAATCCTGTATTTGCAATTGGGGGATTATAGTCCCCAGATTACAGATTTCAGGCTCCAGGAATCCATAGGATGTTGGCATAGCAGTTAAATTAGAATCATAAGGCTATAAGTGAGTAGTCTGAAAGGACCACCTATCTCTATTTCTGTCTGGCCATATCTGGCAGTTTAATGCTCTAGGACAGCGGTTCTCAGCCTATGGGTCGTGACCTCTTTGGGGGTTGAATGACCCTTTCACAGGGGTTGCCTAAGACCATCTGAAAATAAAACACATAGGGCAATTGTAGACCGCCCCAGGTCCGTGACCGCCCCAGGAAGCTGCGGAATGGGGCCGAGGCTGCCAGACCAGCAGCCTCCGCGGCCCCATCTCACTGCTTCCAGATGCGGCGGGGAAGTGACAAACTGCCGATTCCCTGGGGCCTCTAAGCGGTGTGCAGAAGGCGCCCTGGGCTCCCACTGCACCCCGCTTGAGGAGGTGGGGCGGAAGGGAGAAAGGGGCCCTGGGTCTTTGCCACGGCTGTGTAAAAGCTGCAGCAAAGATCCGCGCCAAAAAGGAGCTCCGTTGTGGATTTTTTTTAAAGGCACCATTTGGCACCTTTGCAGTGCCGCAACTGCGCAGCTCTGTGCAGAAGCTGCGCAGTTGCAGCGCCGCCATTACGTACTCCATCTAAACAGCGTTACGTAATGGCAGCTGCGCCATTACGTGCTAGGGTTCAGGAGCGTGTGAACACTGCGCGCTCCCGAACCCTAATGGCACCACCCAGGCGTCTGTTAGTGCCCCTCTGGATCGGGCCATAGTTCCGATGGTCTTAGGAATCGAGTCACTGCTTGGGAGTCACCACAACGTGAGGAATTGTATTAAAGTGTCGTGGCATTAGAAAGGTTGAGAGCTATTGATCTAGGGGCTTGAATACACAGACCAAATAAAGCTTTCTCACTTTATATTCACAGCAGACTGCCCAGATGACATATGAGATGATTTGGTCCAAATCCAGGCCTTTCCAGTGCCTCAGGGCCTTAATCCCTGTAGAGGCAATCTATCATACCACATTATATACAGAAACCTTGTGTATGTAAGTGAGTAAAATGCATCAATTTTGTGCATTTTGCGACTAGAAAATCTGGATATTCACTTGTTTGTGTGGATTGCACTCTATAGTGATGTCAGTGTGGAGCCGGAGTTGGGATGTGATATTCGTGGGTGAGACTGGTTGGATCCACCAAGCTTGGTGTGTATCACCATGTTTTACTACTGCAATGTAAGCCCACCCATGAGATCAGTGGTGAAGGGTTAGATTAGGGCACCCACTCCCTCTTCTTCCCACCTCCACCCGAGTGTAATGTTCATGTTTACTGCTGTGTTAGTCTTTTCTCCTCTTCTGATCGTCCCTCTCCTCCCCTCCCCCCCCCCCCCCCCACGATTGTTCATCCATTTATTCATGGTCAGATTTCATCCACACCCTCCTCCCAATCCAACTATTCATATATATAGATCTCCAAAGCAGTGAATGAATGAATATTCAAGGGAGGCGATCAAAGGAGAGAATAAAAGCAGTAAACATGAGCAGGACACTCATTCTGTTGGGGAGGAAGTGAGAGAGAGTTCTCCACTCTAACCTCTCACCACAGATCTCATGACTGAACATTTTCATATATAAAAGATGAATAAAATACAAATTTATTTTGTTTTCCGCCAGTGTGTGTATGTGCACATTGGAAATTCAGAGGATGACCCAGAGGCAGAGAGTATTTATCCAAGATGATCAGATGCAGAACAACTGAATGCTGATGCCAGAATCCTGTTAATCAGTCTGAAATAAAGCAGATTCATGGACTCTCTTGTTGGACAGTGAGGCAACAGATAAGTAAATCCAATTGATTCTTAAGTGGTTTGGGTGCTGAACTAGAATTCCCAAGGACCAAGGTTGAAATCCATGCTCAGCCTTGGAAACCCACTGAGTGACCTTTGGTAAATCATACTCTCTAAGCCTCAAATAAGGACAATGAAAAAAAAACTGAGCAAATCTTGCCAAGAAATCCCCATGCCTTAGCATCACAATGGGGCTATACAGACCGCCCCAAAGGGGCAGTCTGCAGCCGCCCCATTACTGGCTAGATTAGTACCACGGCAACAGAACACCACAGCCCTGATCCGGACTCTGGAATGATAGATCGCCTCTCCAGGGAAAATCCCCATTTCACCCTCCAGATTAAGGCCTTGAGGCACTGGAAAGGCCTGGATTTGAACCAAATCATCTCATATGTCAAATGGATAGCCTTCTGTGAATACAAGGTGAGAAATCTTTATTTGCCCCCAACAAGCTGGGTACTCATTTTAGAGACGTTGGAAGGATGCAAGGCTAAGTCAACCCTGCTCACAACCATAAAGAGTATCACATGAGGGCTTACCTTCTGTCAATCATCTCTGGGTCATTACGAAGTGTGCATGTATGAATAGCTGGTGCACTTCCTTAGCATCAAGGAATTGTCAGCTCTCTCTAGCATCATGGAATCATTCAGAGAGAGTGACTTTCCTCTTAACAGAAACTTTGCATTAAGAGGAAAGTCACAATCACTGAACAATTCCATGACGCTAGAGAGCACTGATCACTCCATGATGCTAAGGAAGTGTACCAGGCATTTATACACATGTGCTTCCCCGGCTATCCAGGGATGATTGACAGATGGTAAGCCCTAGTGTGATAATCTTCAATGTGGCTGTGAATGGCTTCAGTATGAGCATTTAACTACTGAACCACCGGGACTCTTTTCTCATAAAACTACAAATCCCAGAATTCAATAGCATTGAGCCAGGGCAGTGTCAAACTGAATTAACTCTGTAATGCAGATGCAGCTAGAGACAGAAAAAATGGATGTCAGTTTTCATTTTATCAGCAGATTAGGTGTAATTTTTAAAAGCAGTAAAATTTTCAGGTTTATAATGGAAGAACCTACTTATTTTTGGTGATTTATCTAAAGGGACACTATCACCTTCTAATGTGTACTAGTTATATGTTTCCTTCAGTTATTCCAAAATGTTTCTTCATGTACGGTATGAATGATGCTGGACTAGATGTCCATTGTGGTCTACGATTCTATGGTTCTAATACCACATTAGACAAAACAATTGGCTGGACTACAGTTGCGGTCATACTGCAGAATCAATTCAGTTTGATACTGCTTTAACTGTCATGCCCAGTGCTATGAAATGCTGGTATATAGGGTTTGTTGTGGCACCAGAGCTCTCTTGACAAAGAAGGCTAGATATCTCAAAATACAGAACCCAGGATTTCATAGCAATTAGCCATAGCAGTTAAAACGATGTCCAACTGCATTAATCCCACAGTGCAGATGCAGCCTACTTGAAAGTTTGTCTCATGTATATGCTGTTCCATTGCAGATCTTGCTTGGGTAATTTCATGGTCCATCTTCAAAGCACTCTTTCTTTCTTGTCCAGACTATACTTCTGCAATAGTTCCTTTCTCAGACATCCAGGGCCTTATTTCTACAACAATTATAACTGACCACAAACTGCAACAAAACCCCACCAGACACCTCAAGGTGTCCACAACCTGTGACACAATCTTCTTTGTCTTATAAATATGAGGAGCTTTTGGACATATCTCCATTCTACAATCTACTGAGATACTTTACTTGGTCATTCCTCTATCCTGCCAGCTCCTGAGGAACAGCTCCATATTTCAGCCATGAAGGTCTTTGCCATCCTTTCAGCTGTCCTGTTCCTCGTGCTGATGGTTGTTCCAGGTAAGCTATCATTTATATGCTAGCTAAATGAAGACTTTGAGGAAATATGTTGCTGTTGCCATGATTTATTGGCATCAGATAAATCTGCCAGATATCGTAGAATCACAGAGCTGGAAGTGGTTCTAAGGGTCGTATAGTCCAACGTCTTTCCAGTGCAGAAATCTACAGCTAAAGGGTCTCTTAGAGGTTGCCATCAACTCTTTACAAAAAGAAACAAATGAAGGAAAGATCACCCCCTTCAGAGGTAATAGATTCCTCTGTCAAGTAACTACTGCCATCAAGTCTAGATGTTGCAGATGTGATCTGGGAAACAAAAACATCCACCATTTTTTTAAAATTAAATTTTATTAGTATAGCAAATAATAAACACATATTTATTTAATCATACATATTACAATACACATTTTATAATACATAAACATAAAAACATCCACCAATTTTGAGCTAATGGTCCTTTTGCAAAAGGCCCTTGATTAGACAACTAGGCCTTCATTAAGGAACGATACAATGGAAGGTTTATCCTTTCTATTATTGACTGGACTCTACATTTTTAAACTGGTTTTGATTTGCCTTAGGGTCACCATAATTCAGAAACAACTTGAAGGCACACAACAACAACAACGACAACAACATTGTAATAGACTGTATAGTGCAGACAGAACTGATTTAAACAAACATACATACATACATACATACATTTTAAAATCTACTCTGATTTACTCTCCAAACCCTCCAAAATTCCTTAGTAAAAACTATCCCAAGGTTTCCTGGTGGCACTGTGGTTAAATGCCAATACTGCAGCCACAACATTGTAAGTTCAATCCTGGAGGGCTCCAAGGTTGACTCAGCTTTCCATCCTTTCATAGGCTGCTAAAGTGGGTACACAGCTTGTTGGAGACAATTGACTCACACAATGTAAACCACTTAGGGAGTACTTTTCAGGGTTTATTTAAAAGTGTTTTTTGTTTTATTTCCATGCTAATATACCTGATAGCAGTATTTACATGCTAATTTACATGCTAGGAGTATTCCCCAAGTCTGTAAAACCCACCTTAGCTATTTTCATTTTAGTAACTCCAGATTGCTTCTCAGTTAATAGGTATTGGGTTCTCCAGGTTTACTATTAGAGGGGAAAAATCTAAACCCCCAAAGCAAATAGGAACCATATTAAAATGTTGCATGGCTGTGTTTTTATTTAGTGCTCTATTGTGACAGCCAGATGTGTCCTCTTTCAAGAGGTTCCATCCCATTCTATCTTTCCACCACTCTGTACAGATACATCTCACTAATGTATTGTTGGTGTGTTTTAATTTTGATTTTCATATTTCTTTCTCCCCTGATGGTTTTTAGTTTTGTAAAGCTTGACCTAACAAGAATATTAACACCTTTCTCTTGAATTTGAGTGGCCCCAGTTGGGCTCCAGTCCTATTGTCGATATCCAGTTGAGTCTGCTTTTAGGAGGAGTGATGAAGATGAATTTGGTGGTGACTGGAAATTGGAAGGTTAATTTTTTATTCTTTTTTTCCTTTTGTTTTAGCACTAGCTGGACCCAAGACTGCCTCCGAATGTGACAAAGCTGGTGGCAAGTGCAAGTTTCTGACCTGCCCATCTAATCTGACAGCCATTGGGAAGTGTGATAAAAATGGCGGTGTCTGCTGCAAGAAAGAGTAAGAACATTATCAGAAAATACTGTCTCATTTTCCCTTGTATGTCTTTTGCTCCGATCTACTGATGTGAGAGCATTTTGTTTTTAAATTACAATCAACCCTCTGTATCCATGGATTTTTTTTTCATCCATGGATTCAAGCATCCACAGATTGAAAATATTTTGAAAAATATAAATTCCAAAACACAAACCTTGATTTTCCATTTTATATAAGACACACCATTTTACTACACCATGGGGCTTTTTAGATTGGCAGGAAAGTGTGACATGAAGTTACCTTTTCCTTAATGCTTAGCAGCTAGACTGCAAGCTCCAGGTGTGCATTTAAAAGGTACAGCGCTACTAGACTGAGGGGTTTGGGAACGACTTATCTGAGGTCTTTTCTGTGGCTCAGCAGCTACATGGGAAGCTGTCAGAACGCTACAAACACAGGCGGAGCAGCTACATGGGCGGCAATGAACGAGGCTTTTAGCCGCACTTTAAAAAAAAATTTCCTTGCCGGCTGCGAATTGCACAATTGCGCAATTGCGCAGGTACACAATACAGTGACATTATCATTGCCTGATGGGAACTGCACAATTGCGCAATTGCACAATTCGCAGCCGGCAAGGAAAAAAATTTAAAAGTTCAGCGGTTCCTCTGCCTTTTTAAACTGTGCCGTTGCACTGGTGCAGCATGAATGAACCCCCTTATTTTGTGAATGAATTGACATGTTATCCACAGTAGAATAACAGTAACGGCATCCCTACTGCGCATGTCTAGCGTTCGGATTAGGGGTGGAGCTAGGGTTTGGGAGCTTTAAAAAACTGCGCGGTTAAACCCCAGCTTTTACACCTGCAGGGCATTGAGCGTTTTTTAATGCTCCCAACCCACGATCCATTATAATCCTCACCTCTATCGCTGCCTTTAAATGGGTGCCTTAAAGAGACAGAGCCCCATTTAACTGCGCAACTACACCTTAGTCTTTAGATGCACTAGCGCTATCGCGCCCTTTTTAAAACAGGAGTGGGGAAATCAAGCACCTTTTAAAAGGCGCTTCTTCTCCCTTAAAGCGCCAAAATAGTGTTTTCATGGCACACTTTCCATTTTTCTCATCTAAAGGCTGGGCTTTCATGCAGCCTTCATCACACCTCTTTTTGCCAATCTAAAATGGGCCTACTGTATTTAATGGGACTTGAGCATCCACAGATTTTGATATCCAGAGGGTGTCCTGGAACCAAATTCCACTGAATCCCAAGGGCCACTATAATTCAATAACATTAAACATTAGAAACAGGGGAATTAATTTGTTGCCACTAACACTAATAACTGAAGTAGTTGAATTGGTTGGGCCATTGTAGCCTAATTCATTATTTAAAACACTGGTTTCCAGCATGGACCATAAGGTTTACAGAGAAGGCAGGGGGGTTGTCCCCAATGAACCAGCACAGTGTAAACTTAGAGTGATATATAAATAAAGCCCAACAACAACAACAACAACAACTTGAGGGCACATTTTGTTCTTTGCACATTTTTTTTAAAAAAATCCCTCTTTCCCTCATTTTAACGTTGCTTTCCACCAACCTGGAATTTTCCTAATGGACTACAAAGTGCATACTAAATTTTTTGCAATTAAGAAACTACAACTTTGGGAAAGACTGTTCTGAAATAGAAAATCTCATCTAACAACTAGTTCAAATCACTTTTGTCAATAATATGTATCTTTCTCCTTTTCTTTGTCTCTTCTAACATTCATCAACATCCGTATCCAAGAGGATCCTGTAGCATCTTTGATACAAACTGTATGAAAGAAAAATGTTGTTGTTGATTGTTGTTGCTGTCTGCCTTCAAGTTGTTTTTTACTTATGGCGATTCTAAGGCAAACCTATGATGAGGTTTTCATGGCAAGATTTGTTCAGAGAGGGTTTCTGAGGCCGAGAGAGTGTGAGTTGCCCAAGGTCACCCAATGGGTTTCCATGGCTGAGTTGGGATCCAAACCCTGGTCTCCCATAGTCCTAGCCCAATATTCAAATCATTATACGACTGTGGCACTTTTTAATGAATCTGATAATCCTTTATTTTCCATTCTTTGTGATATTTAAATCAGTGCATGACTTCTTAAGGATGCAGAACATGTGACCTTCCAGTTGCTCTTGGAATGGAACTCCCATCATCCATAGCCAGCAGAGGCAATGGTGAGGGATTCTGAACACCATAATCCAGTAAACTCTGGTGGACATGATTTGCATCCTTGACACACATTTGTTTATACACTATACATTGTGTGCACATACCGGTTATTTATATAATTAAGTTGTAACATGGAATCTTAAAGTCTTTTTCTCTTTGTACAGGTCATGATTGAATACTTACAGTGAATGTCTGGGCTGCTTCAATGGCATGAGCATATGTTGATCCCAAAACTTTTACTTCATCTGCGTGTCCTCTTCCTGACTTGCTGTACTTCCAAGTTTTTTACATAGCTGATTTATCTCTGCTGCATTACTTCTATCTATACTTATTAAAAAAAAACCCCATGCATTTGAAAAATATATTCTTGAAGCATGTCTCTTGTGTTTTGGGGAATTAAATGGTGGAAAGTTGAGAGGGAAGCTTTCTAGGTATTCTGCCAAACACACCTGGGCCACAATATTGTTGGTATTTTATACACCTGTAAGCTGCCCTATGGAAGTGAATGACATTTCTGCCTGATGGGGAATAGCTGCATTCAGTTTGCTGTTTCCAATCAAGTACAATAGCACCACACAAGGAATTCTTTATGTGATGCTGTTATACATGGTTGTAAACTGATGTGTATGTGCATTATACACAATTGTGCATGAAAGTATCTTTTACACTGTACACTGAACATGTACGTTGCATATGGTGATACATGTGCACATTGGATTGAACAACATTGCATCATTTGTGGATGAAGTATATTTTGATTTCAGCAAGGCTTTTGACAATGCCTCCATAGTAGGGCATGTTTATCAAATCTGCAAATGACACCAAATGAGAAGTAACTAATATCCCAGAGGATCAAAATTCACAATGACTTTAGCAGATTAGAAAGCTGGGCCAAAACTAACAAAATGAATTTTAACAGGGAGAAATGGAAGGTACTACATTTAGGCAGAAAAAAAATGTAATGCACAGATATAGGATGGGGGAATTATTTATTATTATTATTATTATTATTATTATTATTATTATTATTTATCCTGCTCCTCCATGACCAAAGTGGCTTACATTTAAATAAACCAATAAAATACTATAACAATATAACAATATAACAATATAACAATATTATAACTGTACCCCTCCCTAACCCTCCCATCAATAATAATACAATTAATTTTTCAATTATTAAAAACAACAGTTAATAAAATAATCAATTATTAAATAATTAAAAATCATTGACAATAACCAGAGCAGAGGCAAGTAGGGTGATATTCTACAGTCAGTCATAGATTGCTAAAGTATTGATCTTAATCTCAAAAGGCCTGCCGGAAGAGGTGTGTCTTGACTGCCTTTTTGAAGAAATCCAGACTGGTGGTACTTCAAATCTCCTCCTGCAGGCCATTCCATATCTTGGGACTGGCAGACAAAAAGGTCCTCTGATTAACTGCAGCCAGCAATTGCAGTAGATTTTATTTAAGGACCTCAATGCACCGGGGGGGGGGGGTGTATGGGAGAGGATGATCCCATAGGTAGGTTGGACCGAAGCCGTGAAGGGCTTTAAAGTTTATTTTTATTATTTATTTATTTTTTTATTTATAACCAACACTGTGTACAGTCAGCCCTCTTCATCCACAGATTTTTTTTTTATCCACAGATTCAAGCATCCACAGCTTGAAAATATTCCCCAAAAGTATAAATTCCAAATAGCAAACTTTGATTTTCCATTTTATATAAGGAACACCATTTCACCAATTTTTATATAAGGGACACCATTTTATGCCATTGTATTTAATGGGACTTGAGCATCCACGGATTTTGTTATCCACGGGGGATCCTGGAACCAAACCCCAGTGGATGACAAGGGCCCACTGTACTGTGCCTGGAAATTAATAGGCAGCCAGTTAAGGGATTTTAATATTTGTGTAATATGGTCACCTTTAGATCTTCCAGTGACCACCCTGGCTTCCATATTTTGAATTAGTTGAAGTTTCGAAACTAGGTGTCAGGGTAGCCCTATGTAGAGTGCATTGCAGAAGTCAAGTTGTGAGGTTATCAGTGTGTGCACAATAGTTTTTAGGTCATCAAATTCCAAGAAAGGGTGTAGTTGGTGTATCAGCTGAAGCTGATAACAGGTACTTCTGGCCGTCACATCTATCTGAGCTGACATCTATCTGAGATGACCAGGAGTACCCCCAAATTATGAACACAGTCCTTTAAGGGAAGTGTGACCCCATCCAGGACCGGTTGGCAAACCTCCAAGCCTGGATTAGGGTCCCCAACAATGAACACCTCTGTCTTATCTGGATTCAGTTTCAATCTGTTTTTCTTCATCCATCCCATTACTGTGACTCAAGACATTCATTCAGAAGAGAGATGCCTTCTTTAGTTGACACTATGGTCTGGGACATAGAGGGATATAATTGGGGTGTCATCGGTGTGCTAATAACACCCTGCTCCATGACTCTGGATGATATTTCCCAGTGGTTTTATGTATATGTTAAATAGCAATGGGGACAGGATGGTGCCCGATGGACAGGATGAGAGATGCCAAATTTAAGCTGTCTTTAGAGGAGCAACTGTCCTCTAATCCACCTGAGAGATAGGACTGGAACCACTGTAACACAGTGCCTATGATACTAAACTCTCTCAGGCGTTCCAGAAGGATACCATGGTCAATGGTATCAAAAGCCACTGAGAGATCCAAGAGCACCAACAGAGTCACACTTCCCCCATTGATGCTCAAGTGATGATCATCTGCTAAGGCGATCATGATCCCTTCCCACCCTGAACATCTCTACTGGATGAGAATTTATAGAAGCAATGCATGCAGAGAAGAAAATTTTCTTTGCTGCATGTATTGGAATCAAGAAATTCTCTATGGCGTGTCTTGTCAGACAAGAGTGAAGTTTTTAGCCAGTGGTGCTCTAGTTGTTGTCCTTCCCACTTCTTTTTCCTAAGGTCTTCTGTATACCATTGATTGCGGTTAGGAGCGGGTCAGAAAGGATTCTTGGAAGCAATCGTATCAATATCCCTAGTAAGATTATAATTCCAGGTATTGACATGAGTGTTGACAGGATAACCACCATAGAACCCTTGAAGTTTTTCTGCAATCCCTCAGGATTCATCAGCCTCCAAGGGAGGACCATTGTAATAGGTCCTCCGCCCCTGCATGGGTGGATAGTGGCTTTGAGTCCAACCCTGACCATTAAACGATCCATCCATGACAATGCGGTGGTATTCATTACCTTTGCCCATGGCTGTACCTGCTCGGTACTAAAGACCAAATCGACGGTATAACCTACACAATGTGTAGGGCCAGAGTCTAATTGGGATAGGCCCATGTTTGTCATGGATACTATCAACTCCCAAGGTGAACCTGTCAAATTTACTAAACTGGTCTCAAGTGTGATGTTGAAGTCACCAAAACTAAAAGTCTCAGCGACTCCAGCATCTGCTTTGAGACCAGTTGTGTCAGCTCTGCTAGGGAGCCTGTTAGAAAACGGGGTGGTCAGTATACTAACAGAATCCCCAGACTATCCTCATCTTCAGGCTCATGTAATATGTTGTTTTTCCAGATAGGTATCCTGGTCAGTGTAGGATTGTCTCTATGGACTATGGCCACTCCACCACCACCACTCACTTCACCTCACCTGCTCACTGACAGAGTACTTGGCTGGTAGGCCCTGAACTCAAGTCATTGCACTATCCTCTTCCCACCAGGCCTCTGTAAAGCATGCCAGGTCAGCTTTTTCATCCATAAGATCATAAATAATATGGACTTTATTTTTCATAGAGCTGGCATTGCACAGGAACAGAGAAAGGTTCTGTGGGTGATTTGGTTCTCTCTCTAGCCTCTTCAGGACAGCAGGGTGAATCGAAGGTGAGATAGATATTAAGCATTGATCTCTCCTTCCCTTGCAATAGACTTTCACTTTGCTATAGCCATATCTCCCTTTGCCCAGCACAATATTAATTGCCGCTCCCTGACATTTAAAGCCCCCTCGACCCAAGCAAATCGTCCTGCTGCTGCACTGCTGAAGAGCTGCTGTTGCTGCTGTGGTAAGGAGGAGGATGGGTGGGGCAGTTATAAAGCCCTCTCGGCCCATGCAAGCCTTCTTGCTGCTGCTGCTGCTGCTGCTGCTGCTGCTGCTGCTGCTGCTGCTGCACCTCTATTGCTGCTAGTGGTAAATAGGAGAATAGGTGGAGCAATTCCCCTCCGCCCATTTCTTGACAACAATACATACAAAAGGGAATTAGGATATAAATAGTAGACCACAAACTGAACATAAATCAATAACATGATGCAGCAGCTAAAACCCCAATATGATCCTACAAGTATAGTGTCTGGATAGGGGGAAGTAGCAGTGCCACTCTATTCTGCTTTGCTCGGACCTCACCTGGAATACTATGTCCAGTTCTGGTCATCACAATTCAATTAAGAAGTTGACAAGCTGGAGTCCAGAGGACAAGGCAAGGACAGACAATCTTCCTTTTATAAACTTACCAAGTTTTGAGTGTCTGCAGGTGATGAGCCTGGAATCATGAGAGACGCACATCTACTTTATTATAATCAGCCCTCCATATCCATGGATGCTTTATCCACAGATTCAACCATCCACAACTTAAAAAGATTTTAAAAATGTATAAATTCCCAAAAACCAAAAACCTTGATTTTACCATTTTATGTAATGCAGACCATTAAACGTACTTAAACCTACTGTTTAAACTTACTATAGCAATATTTTGTTAATTTTATAATTTATTGATGGTGGTTTTAGATTGTATGCCATAGGCAGGCTTTTATTTGTATTTTGTATTGTCTTGTTCTGTATTGTCTTGCTGAATCCTGTGAATCCAGTGGCATTCTATAAATAAATATGATGATGATGATGATGATGATGATGATGATGATGATGATGACATTGTATATAATGGAACTAGAGCATCCATGAGCAGCACATTTTGCTGTTTCACTGTTGTTGCTCTGTCCTTGTTGTTACCTTCCTCCTTCAGGTATACATTGTGGTTGGAAGGCAGACCAATGCAAATTGAGAGTGGTTTGAATCTAGACAATATTTTCCTCCTCAAATGCCAGGATCTGGCCAGGAACAACATGCATGACTACACTATAAACTTTTGAATACTAGTTATCAAAGAGGACATCTTATCCCTGAGGCATTATCCTGTTTGTCATGGGTTATATACAGTGGTTTGTGTTGAGATATTTATTCTCTTTTAAGGACCCATAAGTCAGCAATGAAATATTCATTTTTTATTCAGAGATGCATGGAATTAACCAATAATGTCTTGGGGGGGGGGGGTTAAAAACGTCTTTCAGGTTATAAGGCTGAAGGAGACCCTTGTGTAAGGGTATAGATCGATGCCTCTTGTGGAGGTAGTTAACTTTCAATGGAGTAGATTGCTTTGGGTTAGATGAATCAATGATCTGAAATTGTATATGGCAGGTGGTTGTGAACTTTTATTATATTGTACTGTGCATGAGGAACTGTCCGTTGGCAAATCAAAATAATTCCTGTCGAGAAGCTGTTGTCCTTCTTCTTGTGGCAGAACCAAAAATCAGACACACAAGGATGGTCTCTCTGTATTTAGATTCTGAGAGTCATGCCTTTACAAACTTGTATCTCATATTCCTTCCAGTTTCCTCTAGGGCTTGCTATACTCCAGTGAGCTATAAATAAGTGAGCCATCTATGTAGGATCTGAGTATTTCAAGAAAATCTAAAAAGCCATGAAGCACCTCTACCTGATATATGGTTCCTTCTTCTCCCTCTTCCTTCTAGGGCCTAAAGGTAAGATAAAGGGATATAGGGATAATTCTATGGCTTCTACCCAAAGAGGAGGCACATTGTTTGGAGGAACAAGTCAAACATTATTCACACGTGTTTTCACAGCATAATTCACAGATGTGAAACCATAAAATTTCATTGAGGTGAGTAAAAAAAGAATTGATTAAAAAATTCTAAATAATATTTTGGGGGATTTAATTTTGCTGCAGTCCTTAACATTTCAGTTTCTGTGTGTCTTTTGAGAAATAACATATACTCAAATAAAATCTAAAATTAATATAAATTAATATGGTAACACCTAATGTTCAAGCTGATGTTGTGGCTTTTTATTGGGCAAAATGAACTAAGGTTTGCCTTTTAATTGAAAAACAAAGGGGAATCTCTTTGGGGGGGATGTAGCATTCTATACATTTGGCACTAAATTATAATAATATTTGACATCATATTTCCCCCCACATTTATCTACTAGCTGTCATCTGTGTGCTTATACGAATCTCCTTTCATACCATTTCACTTTCTGAGTTCTTCAGTTTATTATGACTTGGTCTACTCAGAAAGGAATGTGGCTGAAACAAAGGGGATGTATTCCAATATAAGTGTGCTTAGGGAGCTCTGGTGGTGAAGTGGTTCAATGCCAGTATTGCAGCTCCAAGGTTTTGAGTTTGATCCCAGGCAGGGCTCCAAGTTCCACTCAGCCTTTCATTGTTTCATAGTTTGAATCTAGCCAATGTTTTCCTCTTCAGTGAAAATGAGCACTCAGCTTGTAGAGGGAAATCAGCTTACACGTTGTAAACCATCAAGGGAGTGTAAGTTCACTGATAAGCAGCATAGAAATGTACTTGCTACTGCTATTGCTATTTCTGACTTAGAAATACAAGGAAAATAATTTTTTACCTTCTCCCCTCTTTAGCTACAAATCAACTCTAAGTTCTCCTCCTCCTCCTCCTTGTCCTCCTCGTCCTCACCACCAGCATTTTATTATTATTATTATTATTATTATTATTATTAGTCCTGTTTCCCCCCCCCCCCCAAAATAGAACTTAAAGCAATTTAAAAGAAAAAAATAAAAGAACAATACAATGAAAAACATATAATGGGTGAGAATTAAACTAGTATAGTATTAAGCTATTAAAAGGAAAAAGTACAGTTAAAAGAGATAAAAGCTGTTTAAAAAAACAGTTCAGTTAAAATAGTACAGAACACCTTAGCCTGTTCTTTAAAAAAGAAATCTGTTTTAAAAGCCTGTCTGAACTAAAAGCGTTTTAGCCTGGTAAAAGGGAAGAACAAAATAGAGTGGGCGCTTCTGGAATCCCTGGGAAGGGAGTTCCAGAGTCTTCTAGGGACAGCCACCAAGAAGCCCCGGCCTTGTGTCCCTACCAACCATGCTTGAGATGGTGGTGGGACTGAGAGAAAGGGCTTTCCTGATAATCTCAGAGCCCAGACTAGTTCATACAGGAAGATCTGTCTACCAAATAGCCTGGACCTGAGTTATATAGGGCTTTATAGATTGCAGACTTGGAATTGTGTCTGGAAACAAACTGTTTGCCAGTGGAGCTGTTTCAATAGGGACTTTGTGTGGTCTTTGTTACAGGCCCAGTAACATTTAACACAATTAAAATGTTCCTTCATTTAGTTTATTTTCACATCATATTTGATAATCATATTTGACATCACATTTCTACCCATATATATCTACCAACTGTCATCTGTGTGATTATACAAATCTCCTTTCATACCATTTCACTTTCTGAGCTCTACAGTTTATTATGACTAGGTCTACTCAGAAAGGAATGTGGCTGAAACAAAGGGCACGTATTCCAATATAAGTGTGCTTAGGGAGCTTTGGTGGTGAAGTGGTTCAATGCCAGTACTGTGGCTCCAAGGTTTTGAGTTCGATCCCAGGCAGGGCTCCAAGTTCCACTCAGCCTTTCATTGATTCATAGTTTGAATCTAGCCAATGTTTCCCTTTTCACTAAAAATGAGCACTCAGCTTGTTGAGGATAATAGCACATCAAGGGAGTGCTAGTTCAATCATAAGCAGCATAGAAATTACTTGCTATTGCTATTGCTAATTCTACCATAGAAATACAAGGAAAATAGCTTTTTACCTTCTCCCCTCTTTAGCTACAAATCAACTCTTAGTTGTGCTCCTCTTTCTCAGCACCAACACCTAATAATAATAATAATAATAATAATAATAATTGTTCTGTTTCCCCAAATTAGGACTTAAAGCAATTTAAAAGAACAAAAAATATTCCTTGCATTTACTTTATTTTCACAGTTTTATTTTATTTTTTTATATTTTATTTTTTATATTTTATATTTTATTTTTTATTATTTTCTATTTTATTTTTTTATTAGTTCACCTGTAAATTAAATATCAAAAGCTGGTTGAATTAGTGATCTAATCAGCTATAGCTGATGTTTCCCAAGTTTTCACCTTTCAGTAAACAATTTCTCTTTCTGCTGAGCATCTGGTATGGAACCCAAACATACTCATACTCAGTTGATAAAGGATGTGGTTTGGGTCTTTGGCCAGTGTCTAAACCTTTGCTCTAGAGAAGTGGCCCAAACATGTTAAGCCTGCAGTTGAAGTAAAGAAATAAAACGACAAACAATGGCTAATACGCTCTTCACTATCCTAGCTTATCCTGATGAAGATGTGAAGAAGATTAGCACAGAGCAGCAGGAAGAACCACGTGAGTACAGAACAACGGGAGCGTCTGGAGGTGGACTGGGACTAGGAACTAGTGTGACATAAGTGAGTTAAGCATACTCAGGAAAAGAAATATTTGCAAAATTACTAGTTTTTGATGAGACAAGATGTCTGAACATGTTTTTAAATAGATTTTATTGTTAAAACTTCTATACATAATTAACCATACACATCTATTCTAAATATTAATTTATATTCTACTTCACACCTCAGACATACAGCATTTAAACATTTAAAATAACATAAAATAGTAGAAATGTCTTCCTATCCTTTACTTTGAATATTTCTATTTTCTCACTTCATATCTTTTGATTTTCTGACTTTCATTTTTCTTCTAAATAAGCAATATTATCTGTAAATATTCGTTTCCTTTTCCTGTCCCTCTCTGTCTCTCTCACCTCTGGCCATTTTCCCCCTCCTGTTGTTTCCCAAGCTTTCCACAGGATTCCTATTCCCCTCATAATAAACCAGCAGCTATTATCACCTATCACCTTACCATCATATCATTATATCATCATGACAGAACAATGCACATGGGTCTGCCAAGTTCTACCAAACTATTGTTGGTGGTCTTCCCATAAACAACTGATTAGACAATTTATGAACAAACTATTGGACTAGGAAGGCTTTTGTTCTGACCAAATAGTTTATTTTATGTTCTGAAAAAGTAGGCCACACTTGCTTTGCCATTCTTTTACCAGTCCCAGATTAATGTTTGGTGACAATGTGTGAAAGGACTTTCTTGGCTGTCACTCCATTACCATAGAACTCTCTAGGCAGAATTCAGAGACATAGCCAGGTTAATCTGGAATATCAGTATACAAAAGATGTCTTTGAAACTAACTGTGTAGAAGAAGTTGAAAAATAAGCTTTCATTGACTTAGTCCTCATACTTTGGAAGAAGTAGACCAAGCCTATGAAAGCATATACTACAACATCTTCTACACTGTTAGTTGCAAAGGTACTAAAAATTCCTTTGCATATAGAACTCCTTACTGAGATGGTAGTCTACATCTCCCCTATAGCCTTTCTATTGGCAGGTTTTTAAAAAATCCTTTATTTAAATCTGAACCGAATACAGTAGTGGAGTCTGTTACAGCTGAAGATGGGGCCTATTACTGAATGGATGTTGCATTTTTCTTAATGATGTGCTTTTGTTGTTTGAATTGCACTTTTGATTTATTTAATCTTAAGAATTCACATTATTTTATATTTGAGTATCATTCTTTTATTTAATATTACCAAGGGCCTTTTTGAACCCCATCCTTGGGGGACAGGCAGAATAAAAATCCAGCCTTCTGTATCCATGAATTTTGCATGCATGGATTCAATCATTCATGACTTGATTTTTTATTTAAAAAAATCCAAAAGCAAACTTTGATTTTGCCATTTTATATAAGGGATACTATTTTACTATGCCATTGTATATAATGGGACTTGAGCATCTATGAATTTTGGTATCCACAATAGTCCTGGAACCAAACCCCAGCTGATATCAAGGATCCAGTGTACATAAACCAACAACAGATTTGCGGGAAACAAGGTGAATAATGACTTTTTCCATGATGTTAGCTTGCATAGATGATCTGTGGCTTGAACAGCAAAAAAAGCAACCAACAACCCCACCACCCATACCTGAAGATCCAGAGCCAGAACCAGTGCCAAGCCCTGGTAAGTACACCATGATGGGACATTTGTGAGCAGGGTATTATGTGAATTAACTTCACATTGGGCCAATCTAAGGTATCTTTGGATTCCTGTCTCATGTATTCACTTTTGTGCTGTTAGAGTCCAGGAAGGAAATAGGACTCTTTCAGCACTTTGACTTTGTATACCTGACATATTCCGACTTTTCTAGGCCTTTTTTATTGTATTATAGTGAAGCATTTAGAATGAACAAATTGTTAATCTGCTCTTTTGGATTATTTTACTCCTGCTGTTCTTTCTAAGGGTTTCATTTCTTCTTGCTCAGCTGCGATGGGAATACAGTTCCCAATCTCTGAAATGGCACTGTTGGCATATGTTTCTGGCAAATTATGACTTTTTTTCTTTGGACACACTTAGGTATATTTTGGCAAGACATTTCAAATGAGCTGAATTGTGAGCTTTCTCTGGTAGGAAGAGCAGCAGCAGCTGTATTGCAAATAATGAATGTACTTAAAAGATCATCTGATTCATCTGGGGATTGAGATCAAGTGGTAAAGCTCTGCTTCTGATATCCTATAATTATATAGCCAACTAGGCCACCAGTTGTAGTACTTTCTCATGGCTACCAACCCCATTATGGAACTGCCTGCTATCAGAGATTAGGTTGCTGCCCACTCATTTTACTTTTAGGCTCCAGCTAAAATGTACAAGGTTTGTGGGAAAGAGCAATAGTTTCATCCGCATCCGCACAGCAGAAAGAATCCAGTTTCGCAACACTTTAACTGCCATGGCTCAGTTCTATGGTATTATTGGAACTGTAGTTTTATGACACATTTAGTCTTCTCTGTCAGAGCGCTCTGCTGCCACAGCAAACTACAAATCCCAGGATTACATAGCATCCAGCCATGACAATTAAAGTGGGGTCAAACTGGATTATTTCTGCAGTGTGGATGGAGCCCCAGTCTTGCTTATGTAATTTTTTGACAAATATCTGTAATGTGTGTTTTCAATTAATGATTTGTATTGTTAAGCACGTATTTAGACTTGTAATTTTAGGTATTTGTGATTTTTGTTTTGCAAGGTTGCTATATGTCTTGGAAGGTTGTTATCAGGAAAGGCAGGGTATGAATCAAATACGTACGTACATACATAACATCAAATCACTGACATAGTCTATTGACCACAGAATAATTGCGATCTTCCAGAGAACAATTAAGCTGGCCTTCATTTGATGCACAGAAACATTGTTTGAAGGGTGCCCAGAGGCCATTGAGTCCAACCCACTGTTCAATGCAGGGACTCCAGATAAAGCATTCCCACCATGTAGATACCCAACCTCTTTTGGAAGATGTCCAGAATTCTAGATAATTGGTCCCATTACCAAGCTGCACGTATAATCATAAAGATACTTATTCTAATGTTCAGTCAAAATCTAATCTCCTGTGACATAAAACCATTAGATCTGGTCCTACCCTCTGGGGCAGCAGAGAACATGTCTGAAACCTCTCTGTGACAGTTCTTCAGAGGGCAATCAGCTGGAAATACATGTTCTGCAAGTATCTGGGATTGCAACCACTGAAAGTCCAGATATGAATGCTTTTCACCACTGTTCTAGATTCTGGCAAAGACTCAGAGACAATCACCAAAGCCACACCAGTGACAAAGTTTATGAAGCCCACAATCCAACCTCCCACACCTGGGAAGACCAAGGAAATAACAACTAAGCATGAGTAACTTTTTTTTTACTATGTTTATTGAGTTATTATACAACTTACAAAAACAGCATACAAAACAAAATTTCTAAATTGTACAGACAAACATATATAAATATTAGACATTGCCATATACCTTTCTTATAGCACACACACACAAAAACATTTACCCCTCAAACCAATAATTCAGCAATACCCTACCCCATTTTCAATTTTTCTATAATCTCATTCCTCACCTAATATCTCTTCTCATTAGCTTTTTTAAAAAGAACAGAACAGACATACAAATTCTAAGCCTTCCCCTATTTTGTTAGTTTTGGCCCATCTTTCTAATCTGTTAAGGTCATTTTGAAATTCGATCCTCTCTCCTGCAGCATTAACTACTTCTCCTAATTTGCTATCATATGCAAATTTGATAAGCATGCTCTCTTTTCTTTCATCTAAGTCATTTATAAAGATGTTGAATAGCATTGGGCCCAGGACAGAATCATGTGGCACCCCATTGGTCACTTCTCACCAAGTTGGAAGAGCCAGTGCCAAGCACCTTTTGGGTTCAACCAGTCAACCAATCAGAATCATAGAATCATAGAATTGGAAGAGACCACAAGGGCCATCCAGTCCAACCCCCTGCCATGCAGGAACTCTCAATGAAAGCATACCTGACAGATGGCCATCCAGCCTCTGCTTAAAGACCTCCAAGGACGGAGACTCCACTACACTCCGAGGGAGTGTGTTCCACTGTCGAACAGCCCTTACTGTCAGGAAGTTCTTCCCAATGTTGAGGTGGAATCTCTTTTCCTGCAGTTTGCATCCATTGTTCCGTGTTCTAGTCTCTGCAGCAGCAGAAAACAAGCTTGCTCCCTCCTCAATATGGCATCCCTTCAAATATTTAAACAGGGCTATCATGTCACCTCTTAATCTTCTCTTCTCCAGGCTAAACATCCCCAGCTCCCTAAGTCTTTCTTCACAAGGAATGGTTTCCTTCACGATTTTAGTTGCCCTCCTCTGGAGTCCGCTCCAGTTTCTTGTCAAAGACCTTACTGAAATCAAGACATGCTTTATTTACCAAGACATGCTTTATTCCCTTTATCTATCAAGTGGTTAATTTTATTTTAAAAAAGAGAGAGAGAGAGGTGTCTGGCATGACTTGTTTCTCTGAAACTCAAGTTGACTTTTTGTGATTATGGCATTCCCTTCTAATGGTCTACTCTGGAATCTTTCCTGGTATTGATGTCAATCTAACTGAGCATTACTTGTTGGGATCCTCTCCCTGTCCCACCCCCACCCCCCGTTTTTTTCCATGTTGGGAACAATGTTTCCCTCCTGCAGTCTGCTGGGACTCCTGATCACCAAAAGTTCTCAAAGATTATTGTCAATGGCTCTGAGATTACATTTGCCCATTCTTTTAATGTAGTTCATCTGCACACTTAAATCTGAATGTAGTTCATCTGGATTTAGTTAACCAGGTATTCCTGTACTATCTCTTTGTTTATTCTGTGCTGCATTTCCCCTATTGTGTCCTCTGCTCCATTTACTTCAGGTTGAACTCCCTTTTCCTTTTGTGAGAAGACTGAGGAGTTTATCATATGACAGAATTTGGGGGTATAATCCAATGGCAATCTGAACACAATCATGGGGTTTCACATAATTGCGTATTAGTGTATCTCGCACAATTTTGGGCAAAAGGCAAATCATTCCGAATGCAATCATGGGGTTTCACGTAATTGCGTATTTGAGTATCTCACGCAATTTCAGCAATGGGGGGTCATTTTCGGGAAATGGGAAGTCATTCTGAACACATTCCAAATGCAATTAGAATTCATGTAAATTCGGTAAACTAGCGAATTTACATGAATTAAATTTGGCTCCATTCGAAATTGAGAGAAATTCCTCACGTGTGATAAACTCCTGAGGGAAAGAAGGTGTTGAGTAATTCTGCCTTTTCTCTGTCCCCTTGTTAGCATTTTGCCATCTTCTCCATGTAATGGTCCTACTATTTCCTTTTTCTTCCTTTTCCTATGGATATAACACACACAAAAATAGACATTCTTAACCTCTTTAGGAAGCCTTAGCTCATTCTGCACTTTAGATTTCTGATTTTACCTCTACACATGCTAGCTACTTGCTTGAATTTTTCTTTGGTGTTTTCACCCTTTTTCCATTTTTTTATACATGCCCCTTTTAAAACTTAGCTCAGTTGAAAATTCTTTAGTGATCCATCTTGGTTTCTTGAGACACTGCCCATTTTTCCTCCTCATTGGAACAGTTTGAACTTGTGTCTTTAGTATATCCCTTTTGAGAAATTCCCATCCATCCTGAATTCCCTTCTACTTTACTGTTTCTGATCAGGGGATCACCTTCTGTATTTCTCTAAGTTTACTGAAATCAACACGTAATATGCAAGGTTTGAAAATTCAGGCAAATTTATTTGGTGTGGTTGTTTCCAACATACAAGTCTGCATGTATGGTTGCAAAAGCTGGACATTGAAGAAAGCTGATGGGGGGAGGGGCTTTCTTTGAAATATTCTTCTGGATAGTAAAAAAAACAATTAAATGCATCATAAAGCAAATCAAATTATGAGAAAAGGAAAAAGTCTCAATCATGCATAAACTGGTACAATGGTGGAGTAGCTAGCTGTGAAGCAGTGCCAGAATGTCATTGGTAGTCATGGAGCGAAGGTTAATAATAATAATAATAATAATAATAATAATAATCAGACCAAAAGGCATGCTGGGGTGGACATAGGACAGGAACTGCCCAATCCCTTAGGATTAGTAAATCACTCTTCTGTATTCCAACAACAGTTAGTCTTCTGTAACTGACCTAACTTCCAAACATAAGCCTAGAATAAGCAATGCCCCATGAACTTTAACTTGATTTTTTCATCAGCCAAAATATTTTTGCACCCTTTCTGATTTACCCACCCCACTTATATACTTTCACTTTAGGCCCTGTGAAACTGACCTTGATTAAATGCAGTACCAGCATCCACCCACACATTTCTGTTCATTTTTTAACCAGGCAATTATTTTTCCCCAGAAGAAACACTACAACTGCCATCAGCTAAATAACCAAGCTTCTATAATATATCACACCCAATTTAATATGTCTAATTTTCAGTCCAACAGTTTATAGATTACTGTATATACTCATGTATAAGTTTAGAAATTTAGGTCAAAAAATTGACCCAAAAAACCTGAGTCGATTTATCCACGGGTCAATGTAAGTACTGTATCTTACTTAAAAGAAGGAACCCTGGTGAAAAGCAAGAGTATAATCTGTCCTGGAAGCACTGACCCCCTTTACTCTCTCATCCATCCAGTCTTAAGAATAAGCACAAAGAGTTATGTCTGATGGACTTTTGGATGTTATTTGACATTGTTTTGCTTTGCTTCATCCTTTAGATCCTTTCCTATACGCCCCTAAATTTTACCCTCAACTTATCCACAGGTTATAGCAAAATCCATAATTTTGGCCCCAAAACATGCCCTCGACTTATACATAAGGTGGACTTATAGTTGAGTATATACGGTATATGCATTACCAACATGCAAAGGAAAATATTTTATCAGTACTTAAAACAACAGCAAACCATTATTTATGACAGCATTTGTCAGAAAACTGTTATAAGACAGGTTTTTGAATGCTGGTGTGCAGAAAACGGAACCCAGAAAGTATAACAGCACCATGGCATTTCTGAAGAGTTGTGCAAAAATGACTGTCCTCATATCAGTGTGTTTGCAGTTCCTTCACTAATATAATCGTGGCATCTTAACAGCTTTGTGTAATAAAGTAAATAGATGAGGTTGTCCCTCACTTTTTTATCTTTTAGGCTCCAGATAAGAGCCAGCATGGTGTAGTGATTTGAATGTTGGACTAGGACTCTGGAGACCAGGGTTCGAATCCCGGTTGGCCATGTAAGCCCACTAGGTGACCTTGGACAAGTCACACTCTCCCAGCCTCAGAGGATGGCAATGGTAGACCCCCTCTGAAGAAACTTGCCAAGAAAACCCCATGATAGTTTCCTTTAGGTTCGTCATAAGTCAGAAATGACTTAAAGGAACACCAGCACAGCAAAACATACCCATTTATACAGTGGACTCTTCTTATCTATGGGCTTGCCATCTGTGGATTTGAGCCATAGGAAAGAAAAGGTCTAATATCCACGGAATGGTGGTGGAGGGGCAGATCCCCTGCTGATAACAAGAGATGGCTGTACAAGCTTTGGGGTAAAGAGCAATTGTTTGATTTGTCCTTACTGCAGCTTCTTT
Source organism: Urosaurus nigricauda (assembly GCA_034509955.1). Lineage (NCBI taxonomy): Eukaryota > Metazoa > Chordata > Lepidosauria > Squamata > Phrynosomatidae > Urosaurus > Urosaurus nigricauda. Next base: position 371,312,036 of record JAOEGL010000001.1, on the reverse strand, counting down.
TGCTTGCTATCTGTCTTAGCAGATAGCTGTAATTATGAGTTTTAAATTTATGATTTCTAAATTAAAGTATGTATTTAGCATATATTAATATGAACTGAGGTATCTGTGATTTTATTTTGCAAGGTTATTATCTTCACTGAGCACTTAACAGAAACAATAGGCTTGAATCAAATAAAGAAATTAATCAGTAATGACCCAGGCAATCTAGTGTGTAGGAATATAATCAGATTTCAAATACCCCTTTTCTCATTTTGCACACACCATGACTTTCAGGGGACCGGTTTCTTCCTGCTCAACTGAGAGTACATCATCTAAACTATCTGCAGTTTTAACCTCCTCTGATCTAGATATGAATTTTTTATCACTGTTCTAGATTCTGTCAAGGAGGAGACCACCAAAGCCACACCAGTGACAAAGCCAATGAAGCCCACAGCCCAACCCACCACACCTGGGAAGACCACGGAAATATCAACTACGGGTAAGTAGCTTATGATGAGGGCAATAATTGGGTAGATTTGCACTGGACACGGGGAACTTTTTTTCATTTGAATTTGCATTTGATTTATAAGTTCAATTTTTTTTTCCGTATCAAGTATGTTATTTGTAGGGTTTGCAAAATTCTTCTACATCATCTAAACTATCTGCAGTTTTAACCTCCTCTGGTCCAGATGTGAATGTTTTTCATCACTGTTCTAGATTCTGTCAAGGAGAAGACCACCAAAGCCACACCAGTGACAAAGCCAATGAAGCCCACAGCCCAATCCACCACACCTGAGAAGACCATGGAAATATCAACTACGGGTAAGTAGCTTATGATGAGGGTAATAACTGGGTAGATTTGCACTGGACATGAGGAACTTTTTTTTCATTTTAATTTGCATTTGATTTATAAGTTGGGATATTATTTGTAGGGTTTGCAAAATTCTTCAGAATGAAGTGGAAACAATTTTTAATCATGATTTGGACCAGGCAAATTTAATTGGTGTGGTTGTTTCAAACATACCTGTATGCCTGTGGAAGGTGAAAATTGAAGAAATTTGTTGGGGGGGGGGACTTCCTTTGAAATATGATTTGGATGACCATAAAGACAATTAAATGGGCCATAGAGCAAATCAAATGACTAGCAAAGAGAAAAGTCTCAACCATGCATGAACTGCAAATGACCATCATACGAACACAGAGAAAAGAATGTTACAGAATATAACAATTATAAATTAGAATACTGTTTGCATCCAATATGGTTAACAAATTAATAGGGATAGTAAAATGTAGATCTAACCAGAATACCACAGCTTACAACCAAAAAGGAAAACATGCATACAGCACTAAGAAAAGTAATATACATAATGTGACAAAGGAAATACGTACAAAATAAACAAGTAAAATTTATAACAAGAGGCAAACATACCAAATGTGATCTGCATCTTCGAGGAACAAATTCCAGCTGAAGGCAAAAGAGACTAGCTGCTCTATTAACTGGTAAAGATGAAGTAGCCTGATAACTTTGGCCAAGGCAGATGTAATGTGTTCTATCTGAGACTGCCTTTGAAAAGTGTTCGGAAGCTGCAGATACTACAAAACACAATAGCCAAACTCGTGTCAAGTGTGCATTTTAGAGACCATATAACAAGAACTGCACTGGCTTCTGAGCTCAATTCAGAGTGCTAGTGTTGAACTAAATGACTTGGGGCCAAGATATATTCTCCCATGTGAGCCTTCCAAAAATGTGAGATCTTCAGAGGAAGTCCTGTTGCATATCCCAACACTTAATGAAGTTGGGTTAATAGGTACACATAACAAAGCTTTCTCTGTAGCAGTCTGCCACAGCAGTCCCAGCTGTGGAACCTGCTACTCAAGAATGTCTCATCTCTTTTATGCTTCCAGTGGGAAGCCAAAACAGTGTTGTTTTACATGGCATTCAATGTGTGAAATTACTGTTTTAACTGTTGCAGAACTGGGTTCTATATTGTTTTTAGATTGCTTTTAGGAATGTTAAAGAGCATTTTAGTATAATGTGTTAAATTGTTTTTATCTTTATATTTTTTAAATTGGTTTTTATTTGCTCCTTGCCCTGGAAGCACCTGTGGGTTGGGAGGTAATACATACATACATACATACATACATACATATAAATCCCTGATGGCGAACCTATGACACGCGTATCAGCACTGACATGCGTAGCCATTTTTGATGACATGCGGCCGCCTCAGATCTTTCATCCTTGGCTCCTGCACTGTCAAGTGCAGGAGCCAAGGATGAATAAGATTCTAGTCACAAATGTTTCATCCTAGGCTACTGCTCTTAGTCATACTGCATTCCGCTGCTCCCTGCTCTGCAGGCAGAAGAGAGGACAAAGATCCCAGCTTAACCAGAACTCCCAGAACTAGACGCTCTGTGATGGACTTCTGTTGTTTTGGCCTACAGACCTCTGGCACAGAGTGTCTAATAAGGGAGGATGAAACATTTGCTGCTCCTGAGGATGAAACAAGTCACAAATGTTTCATCCTCCCGTATTAGACATTCTCTGTTGGAGGTCTGTAGGCCAAAACAACAGAAGTCCGTCACAGAGCGTCTAGTTCTGGGACTTCTGGTTAAGCTGGGATATTTGCCCTCACTTCTACCGGCAGGGCAGGGAGCAGAGGAACGCAGCGGGGGACACATCTCTGGGGGCCTTGCCATTACCAATAACCAAATAACAATTAACCACAGCAACCATTATCTACTGTTCTGGGATGTCATGGATTTCTAATCCATCATTACTGAGATAAGTGATTTAAACTATAAATATATAAACTATAAAAATAAGTGATTTAAACTATAAATATTGCAAAATAATGTGTTTTTTTTTCCCTCAAAGTGACACACCACCCGAATTATGCTCAATTTTTTGGCAAAGCTTGACACACCAAGCTCAAAAGGTTGCCCATCACTGATATAAACAATGGTAGGCAACAAATCTGTGAATTCTTGTAAAAGAGATCATTAGTTTCTGGCAGACAATCTTTCCCAGGACCTGTATGGCTGGTCTGTCAAGGGTTTTCTTCAATAGGAACTTCCTAGCATTTAATGTGGTATTCTGTTTAGCTATGCTCCACTGGTTTCTTCATCAGGCAAAGGTGTTAAAAATCAAACAAACATGAAGAAGAAATGACAGTGTTGGAATCATAGGCCTACATTTTGTCAAGATGTTATTACGGTTTTTCTCAGTTAAGATGGTACAGAGGGATATCCATGTAGACAGGGGCCCTTCCTCCTTCTTGGCCACGTGGATTCTGAGAGAGAAAGAGTTATAAAGTCCAGAAAATAAACTTTCAACTCCATTAGCAACACATATGAAATCTCCTTTAAGATCCAGGTTGTCTCTGCCCATTTTGGTTGGCCTAATAAAGGTATCACTGCTTTGTGGATTTTGGATGTTGTTGTACTTCAGGCTATGTGCATAAGGTGCATATGAAACATAAGTGAATTTCCTGTTTGGACTTGTGTCCCATCACCAAGATATCACATTATGTACATATAGGCAAATACGGCTATTACAAACTACAATGTGCCTGTCCCAACTAAGGGCTTGCCATCTGCGGATTTTATTCCCATTGATTTCAATGGCCGCACATATACGTGGTCCTGGTGGAGTGGTCATGCATGCACACTGCCATTGAATGCCCTAGGACTTGAAGTCTCATAGTTTTACACCATTTGCAGGGGGTCCAGAACAACAACAACAACAAAAATTGGATAAGGACAGCCCAATGTACAAAAAAGAAATAATATCAAAATCCAAAACACTTCTTGCCCAATATATTTTTGGTAGGGGAGAATCAACATTTCTCAGCTTCCAGAGCATAATTCTTTACCACAGCTCTAACTCTGTTATCTATCCCACCCACCCCCACCCCATAATATACACACAGGATACACCCGAATGAAATGGTGCACTGGCAGATGCACGCCTAAATGTGCTGAAGATGAACGACGAGGTCCAAAAGTAATATGCCAAGTTCACACCAACATCTACTGCTGTAAAAAAAATGCATGAGAAAGAGATCACAAGGTCATGAATTTTCAAAGCAAATATGCCAGTCTATTCAAACAATGAAAGACACTCACCCCCTGCTGCCACCTATGTCCATCAAGAGGCATTAAGATTCCAAGGATGGGGGAAGAGAAAGACTTAAATAGAAGCCGTTATTTTCCATTTCAGATTGATTAGTTTAGGAGTCCTTTCACACAACATAATTCTTATTAACTTTCTTTTATACCCACCTTTTCCCCAAACTGGGACATGAGGTAGCTATTAAAGCACTATGATTTTACTTTAATTGCCATGGTTGCAACCTGTAGAATCCTGGGGTTTGTAGTTGGGTGAGGTATGAAAGCTGACAATTCCAATCACCCCACCCTAAATAGGAAATCCCAGGATTCCATTGGGTAGAACCACAGCACTTATAGGGCAATCATGGTGCTATAATTGTGTAGTTTGAAGGGGACCTAAAGGGAACATATTTTGAGGGATATATGTCTCTACCATTTCTAGATATTTGGTGACCTGTGGTGAGGTGGAAAACCTGTTTCTGTTCAAAATTTTGAAGGCAGCTTGTGATTTTTAACTGCCTTTGAGCTGACTTTGATTCATGGCGACTCTGTGAATGAGATATCTTCAAAACCTCCTGTCCTAAACCACTCCGCTCTGGTCCTGCAGGCTCAGGGCCATGGCCTCTTTAACTGTCCATCTAGTCTATGGTCTTCCTCTCTTTCTACTGCCCTCCACCTTTCTCAGCTTCATTGTCTTTTCTAGTGTGCCTTGTTTTCTCATGATGTGACTGAAGTATGACAGCCTCAATTTAGTCATCTTGGCTTGAAGAGAAAGCTAGGACCCATTCTCCTTTTGGACATATCCTCAGCACTCTTTTCCAACACTATATCTCAAATGAGAGCATTTTGAAGGAAGCACCCTGAAAGAAAGAAAATCTATATGAACAACATGGGATGGACCCACAGCTTGATGGTGAAGAGTACGTGTAACTAGTGTGATGTAGTGGTCTGAGTGCTGGACTAAGACTCCAGGAAACCAGGGTTCCGTCATGGAAACCCATTGGTTGACCTTGTACAAGCCCAACTCTGTCAGGCTTAGAGGAAAGCAATGGCAAGCCTCCTCTGAATAAACTTTGACAAGAAAACTTTAGGATAGGATCCTCTATAGGTTGTAGTCAACTTGAAGACACGTAACAACAACATGCATCTGGTATGTATAAGGATCTTTTTTGCTATCCAGATGTTAGAGAATAAAGAGTTTCAGGATTGAGAAAAATCAGAGTTCAAGACCTTGAGGAGTTATGCTCATTAAAACAAATCATTCTGAACTACGACCTTGTCTACACAGTTCAAAAGACTCCATTTTGGTATTGTGTTGTTCAGAGAATGCACACTCCAAACGTTATAGTGTAGGCAGTCCAGACAACATGTAGCATTCATGCACCAGAACTGGGGCATAATAAGGTTAACATGAATTTTTAAAAAGATGAAAATTTATCTGTTGCTTCCGATCTTCTGTAAAGATCTTCTGTAAAGATCTGAAGCCTTCTGTTTCCGTGCTGCAGTGGCAGTCTGCATGGGTGACCCACTGGGATGCCTGGACAATCTGCCACAGCTGTGGGCTGCTTGTTCTGAAATCAGAAGGAAGTGCCCAGCATGTAACTGTCACCGGCTGCCTCATTCTGACCTCAGAAGTGAGCAACCCATGGCAGCTACAGCTACACTTTGATATTACTTTAACTGCCATGGCTCTGTTTTATGAAATGCTGGGATTTTTAAACTGGTGAGGGATTTAGACTTCTCTGCCAGAAGGCTCCAGTGCTATATAGTTCTGGGGAAAAAAGAAACGTTTACATACCTCACTATACTACAAGTCCCACAAGTCCATAGAATAGAACCAAGGAAATTAAAATGGTTGTGGAGGGTGCATCTACAATGTAGAAATAATGTAGTTTGACACCACTTTAACTGCCATGGATCCATCCGATAGAGTCCTAGGATTTGTTGTTTTGTGAAGCACCAGCACTCTTTGGAAGAGAAGGCTATGAACCATATAAACCTACAAATCCTCGGATTCCATAGGAGGGAGATACAGTACTTAAAGTGGTGTCAAATGGCATTATTTCTACAGTGTGAATGCAGCCATAGTGCAATAAACTGTGTAGTGTGCACTCAGAGACAGGAGAAATGGAGTCCTGACTCATACACACCTCCCTGAAATTGTCCTTTCCCATATTCCCTGATAATTCCAGCTAAATATACCTAAAAACAGTTAAACCAGGATTCAGTCATGGAAACCCATTGGTTGACCTTGTACAATTTGCTTGCATTGGTATCTAGACAAGATAATCATATAAAAATGGGTGCTTGCTTAGTAGTGAAGAGGGAAGGTGATGTTACTTGAACAGTGGTTAAGAGCCTTAAAGCTCTTGATTAATTCTCAAACCATTCCAATAAAGCAGACCATAAAGTTTTATTCTTCTTCTTTTGCCTACCTCCTCCTTACAGAATACAATTGTCTCCTTTATGGCAAGCTTAGTCAGGTCCTCTCCCCAACTTTCTATGTGTCCTGGCATGGAGCATGGTCGCTGCGCTGTGACTCCACTCACAGGCTGGCACAAAGTGCTGGTCTGTATATCATCTTGGTCTACTTCCTCAGATGCATGGAGTGAATTGTTCATAATAATAATACCTTTTATTTATATACCACCTTTCCAAACGATCAAGGCTGTTTACAAAAATGCATAAACAATTATATAAACAATTACAGAACACATGCACAACTAAAAATTCATCCCCTTACCTTTACTAAAATACCAACATCAACATAGAGTTAAATTAATTGCATTAAAATATATTAAAATATACTCTCCCCTACCAGCCAAATGGACTGGCCCTTTCCCTTGCTCCCCCCAAAGCAGCTCTCCCAAAGTGGTAACCCCCCCCCCCTTTGGCAGGCCCGTCACAGAAGGCACCCAGTTTTTATCTCCTTCCCAAAAGAAACTGGTGTTCCTCTCTGGGTACCTGGGACCTGGTCCTAGCAGGAAGCAGTCTAAGGCCAGCAGTCCACCAGGTGAGATGGAGCATGTAGGTAGCAAGCAGCAAGTCCACACAGCAGCAGGAGGTAGTACACATCTCTTTTCTGGGGTGTTGGGTGGCCTGTTGTTCTCTCCTCTTCTGCCACTTTGTTCTGGCTCTGCTCAGTGCCAGAAGGCACCCAGCTTTTATTCCTTCCCAAAGGGAAGCATACCTGGGGCTTGGGTACTTGGGGCATGTTGCCCAGAAAGGACCTTTATAATCAGACTGTATGAATAGCCAATAGATCAGAGTGGTTTTTCTTCCAAAGTTTCAAAGACCACTCTGTTCACCAGATAAGATGCTCCACAATCCTTCTTGCAAAATTTCTTGGGTCACAACGGTTTGCATAAGGCAGTTTCAACCTCAATCATCTTGCAAATCAATTTGCACCATGTCTTGTGTTACCTTCAATTTCCCATTCTCTTCAGAAGTCTGAGAGTTTCTCTAGTGGTTTAAACTTTCACCAACGTCCCTCAATGGCTTCGTTTACATGTGCTGTTTTCATTTCTTGCCTTTTTAATAGACATATTTTGAATTGTTTCTGATTGTATGGCAAGTTTAATTACAATAGTTTAATAAATTTTTGGTATGTTCCTACCTCTTTCCTTATTTTACCTCTTATTTTTGGTATGTTCCTAATTCAGGTGGCATCCTGATATTATGGCAAGCTTTTTGGCTCCAATTTTGCTGCCCGAATACATCCCAGGCCCATCCCCATTTCCAAGAGGTGGCCATTTTCTCAAGCTGGAAAAATCCCAGATCTGAAAAGTGCCGCAAGGAGTGGCTCTGGAAGCGGGAGTGTACCTAGGATGCATTTGGACAGCAAAATTGGGCTAAAAACCTTGCAATAATATCAGGATGCTGCCTGAATTAAGGATTAAACCAAATTGAGTTAAACTGATTTAAATATCCATGTGATAAGCTCCTTAATGTTACATAAATGTGTCATCTCTACTATTGCAGCACTGATGGTTTTCATCCATGTTGTGTGCCTTCCAATCGTTCCCAATTAATGGCAACTCTAAAGCAAACCTTTCACAGACTTTTCTTGGCCAGTTTTGTTCAGTGTTTTAAAATGTTTTATCTTTTTACTGTTTTAATTGGGGGAAGGTTGTTAATTGACTCAGGAGCCTGTATGAGATGGGAGGTGATACAGAAATACTTTAAATAAACAAAAAAATAAAGTACAGTGGGTCTGTTTTATTCAAGGCTAACAATATCTACATATGAAAGGAAAGAACCACATCCAGTAAGCTTTGCATAAGTAAATAAAAACATTTTAACTATCTAGTCTTCCCAAATGCATCCAAATTCATAGATTTATACTTTTTTAATAAGCTGGACATGCATCTGAGGAAGTAGGCTCAAGTTAGTGAGAGCTCTTGCTACCAACTTCTTTTTTTCAGTTCATCTCAAAGATGCTACAAGATCTCTTTGCATCTTGATTTCACAGACTAACATGGCTATATGTTTTAATTCTGCTAATATACTGGAGGTAGCTGGGGAGGCAGGCTTTTCCACTCTCATCTTTTTTCTCTGTTTTGTTGCTCATACATACTCAGGGATTTTGAAGGCATCAGCTGTTTGCTTTGACTGTTGCAAGGAAGCACACAGAGCAACAGTAAGACAAGTCTGCTCTTTCCCAACTCAAGATTTATTTCACTGTCTACTGTAGACATGCTGCTGTAATCCAACACTGAAGGGACTTATTATAGGGTGAAACTACTTATGGGATGCTGGCATTAGTTGGGTCTAACTATAGGGGCAATATTTGTCTAACACACAAGCCCCATTCTCACAATTGTGCTTGTTGATGAAAATAGAACTATACCTGTTTACATTGTAGCCATCACCACACATCTTTGCAATAATGCAACACCCACCATTGCACTATGTTCCTGACTTTCTCTTAACCCCACTTCCCTGTGCTAGGAAATAGTTAGCATACCCAAAATGAGTTTACCAGTGCAAAAAGATCTCCCAAAAACAGAACTATACTTCACAAATGCTGAAATGTTCAAATGCATGGATTTTAATTGGCATTAAAAGAAGGACAATTCAGCATAGATCAAATTGATTGTGTTAAAAGCTCACGCATGTAGCAATTACGGTAGAAGACTGGCAGGGTAAGCAAAGCAATTTGGATCAATGGATAATCAAGCCGTGGAAATCCATCATGAGCTGGCAACCTGCAGAAAAAGAAATGCACTGTAAGATTCAATGATTTTTTAAAAGTAAAATTATTTAACTCATATATATAATTAGTATAAAAATGAAATGTTTACATGCTAGCTTCAAATTAGAGGGAAAATAAGGAAAACACAATCTTATCACATTTATTATTGAAATACCTTCATTGCTATTAAAATAATATTTCTATTAAAATTTTAGAATAATCTGAAATATTTCAATTGTTTATACTTCACCCTGATATAATAAAATATATTAACTTTAAATAGTCAGTGAGTTCACTAATTTGTGAAAATATTGGGATGATATCTGGTGTGAACCAACTTCAGTGTGCCTGTAACCACAATGATCCATGCCATATTACACTCCTGCTAAATGGGCAACAGCTCAGCTGTAACATTTGAGGAAACACAGTTGTGTTTTGTCCAGGACAGAGATGAACTGTCTCAGTTGTATTGTTTTAGAACTGTAGCTCAACTGGAAGAACTGATAGCAAATGATTATGAACAGGACTATGACTACAGATAAAGTGTGCATAATTTGGGTATCAGTGTCAGCTTATCCTCCATTTAGAACAGCTGTTAAACAAGAGGAGTTACACTGGGGAAAGTACAGGCCCTATATGCTACTTTTGTTGCTTAAAGCAATCCACCAGCTCCTCACCCCTATTTTTAAAAAAAACCTTATTCTCAGAATATTTTTTACCAAAAGCTCATGCCGAAAATTTCTTAAAGGCACAAAAACACAAGCTCCAGAATGAATACACACACACACCACAGGTCCATTTTCATTGAAGTCCCTCTTAGAATGTGAATGGTTATGTCATGTCACTTCCTTTAAATTTTAATATAAACTCAGAAGCGGGAGGATTCACCAGCTGTATTTGATTAAATGGACTCAGGAAAACTTATGCTAGAAGTTTTTTTTCCCCTAGTTGGTCTCAAAGCTGCTAGTAGATTCAATTATGGTAGGTATCAGTGTAACTCCTGTTTTTATGAAGCACACACAAATCTTTTAAAAGCTGTCATGAATCCTCTGAAGATGTCAGCCATACTGTTGGTGAAACATTGGAAATAAACTCTTCTAGAACACAGCCTCATAGCCCGAAAAACCCACAAAAAACTGTCACAAATTCTTGCTAGAATGAGGAGTGTATCCACATTGCACAATTATACCAGTCTGAGACCACTTAAACTTCCATCAACCTATGAAATCCTGAGATTTTGTAGTCTCCTGAAGTACTCAGAGAGCCACAGTCATTTACTGATTTGAATGCTGGACTAGGACAATGAGGGATAAGGATTCGGATCTCCATTCAGCCATGGGAACCCTTTGGATGATGGTGGATAAGTCATGCTCTCTTACCATTAGAGGAAGGCAATGGCAATCTCCTCTGAATTGAATCCTGCCCAGAAAACCTTATGACAGCATTGCTATAACTCAAAGTTAACTTATTATAACAATAAAAATGAAGTACTACGAATTCTTATGTGGACGCCCATTAACCCCCATTTGAACTCTCTGGCACAAAATTGTAAGTACAAAACTACAGATTCCCAGATTAAACAGGACGAAAACATAAGCAATTAAAGTGGTACAGGTTGAGTCTCCCTTATCCTGAATACCAAAATCCAAAATATGCCAAAATCCAAAATTGTCCACATGAGTAGCTGAGACAGTGACACCTTTGCTTTCTGATGGTTCAACGTAGGCAAACTTTGTTTCATGCACAAAATAATTTTTAAAATGTCACAATTAAATTTCCTTTTGGCGATGCATTTAAAGTGTACATGAAACACACATGAATTTCATGTTTAGACTTGTGTCCCATGCCCATTATGTATATGCAAGTATTCCAAAATCTGAAAAACTCTGAAACTCAAAACACTTCTGGTCCCAACATTTTTGAAAAAGGGAGACTCAACCTTTATCAAAGTACTACACTGTGTACTTTCAATACACCCTAGGGCTGTTTTTATTTTGGGTGGATAAAACAAAGAGAGAAAATAATTCAGATATTAAGTTAGTGTTTCCCTATAGAGTTCTTACTCATCGTATACGTTTGCAGCATACAGCCCCCTGCCTGTTACACTTCCCAATGGCTCTGAAGTTTCTGCGGCAACGGAGAAACCTGCACACACCACCAGCACGATCACATTCAGCAAAAGTATTTGGTCGACGAGTGAATGCTGCAACAAAAGAAAGACTTCCCTAATATTTTATTATGTAAAAGTCACGGCTCTTAACATCATTACTCCTTCTAGTAGCAGACTGAGCTGCCAAAACAGAACCATCCAGAAATTAATCATTTTCAGAAGCATGTCTGGTGCAGACACAGGAAAGCAGGGATTTAATTATTCGCTGGCCCATTTTAGATGGGCAAAAAGGGGAGTGAATAGGGCTAGAAAGCCCGCCTTTAGGGTTAGGGAGGGCGTAGCTTTTACACCCTCCCTAGGCCTAAAGCGTATGGACGCCGCCATTTAAAGATGGCGGCATCCATACAGAGGCGCCGCAAAGGCATCATCACGTGCGCAGCGTTTTGACAGTGTTTTTTATAGCTCATCTTTCTCTCAAAATTGGTCTGAAAGCAAATAACTGGGGACACCATATTTTTATTCAAACTGTTTAAAGGACGTTCCTGTCAATTATGTGGGCCTTCAGAACTACAATTTCCTAGAATTTTTGAACTTGAGTGAATGTTGAAAGCCCAACTGTAACTCTCAGCATTCCTTAGTTATCTATGGCTGATGGGTTGAGACTGCTTTGGCTTCAATCTGTCGGGGGTTCTTTGATTGTGCGTTCCTGCATGGCACAAGGTTCGACTTGATGGCCCTTAAGGTCTATTCCAACTCTATGATTTGATGATTCATTTGAGTCATTTTAGGTCCAGAACAGGCTTTTTTTTTCCAAATACTAATTGACCATGTGACTTGTGCAAGATTCTTCCAGTGAATGAGTACCCACAAAACACATATTAACCATTTTCCAACTATTTTCAAACATTCTTCCTATGATTCTATGACTTCCTGTTGGACTTGAAATACCCAAAGAAGGCCAAAAATGAGATAATGTTGGGACCAAAACAATGAAAGCATACTTGTTCATAAGAATTTTGGTGCCAGAACTCAGTAAGGGCTTCAGTCATTTAGGGGCTCCTTATCAATAAAAGGAATACAATCATAGAACCATACAGTTGGAAGGAACCTCAAGGGCTATCATCTCAAATCTCCTGCCATGCTGGAATACACAACTAAAACACTCCTGAGAGATGATCATCCAACCTCTGTTTAAAGTCTTCCAAAAAGGAGAGTCTACCACACTCTGTGGAAGTCCCTTACATTGTTAAACAACTATTACTGTCAAGAAATTCTTCCTAATGTGTAGATGGAATCTCTTTTCTTGGAGTCTGGATCCATTGTTTTCTGTCCTTATCTCTGTCCATATTCTATATAATATCAGTTCCAGAAATTGAAAGTTGGCTATTGTATCGCCTCTGAGGCTTCCCTTCTTCACTCTAAACATTACTAGCTCTCTAAGCCATGAGAATATAAACACCAGCTACACCTTTCTCCAAATGTCACATTTAACCAAAGTTACAAGACACCTACCTGGAACAACCATCAACATCAAGAACAAAAAACTTGAAAGGATGGTGAAGATTTTCATGGCTGAAAAATGGAGCTGCTTCTAAGGAGATGCCAAGATGGAGAAAAAACCAACAGAATGCTATCTCAGAAGATGGAGAAATGACTGAACGTGCCTAGTACTTATAGGAAAATTGTATGATTATGTCACAGGCGATGAACACTTGCTGGTGTCAGTTGAGGTTTTGTTGCAATATGTGGGCCGTAATAATTGCTGTGCAAATAAACCACAATGTAATTAGGAAAAAGTTGTGGGGAAACTGTATCTCAAACTAAGAGAAAGTCTGATATCCATATATGGCATGGAATAATCCGAAGTAGGCATGCAAATGGGGTAGCATAGGAACATAGCTAAAGAACATATTTCTAGGCAGGAAAAAAGAAATGCACAAACAAAGAATGGGTATAACTTGGAGTACATGTAAAAAGAATCTAGGCTTCTTAGCATACTACAAATTAAACATGAATAAACAAGGTGATGCAGCAGCCCAAAAACCCAATGCACTTGTGGGCTCCATCAATACAAGCATATGTCCAAATTGAAGGAAATTGACTCTACTCCATTCTGTCAGGCCTCATCTGGAATACTGTGTCCAGTTGCGGACACCTCATTCAAGAAGGATATTAACAAGCCAGAAAATGTCCAGAAAAGTACAACTAAGATGAACCAAAGTCAGGTAACCAAGCCTTATGAGGAATGACTTAGGCAGCTGGATATATTTAGTTTGGAGAAGAGAACATTGAGATGTGACATGATATCTATCTTTAAATATGAAGGGATGCATAGAAAATGGCGCAAACTTGTTTTTTGTTGGTCCAGAGACAACAGCATGGAATAATTGATTCATATTACAAGAAAAGAGATTCCACATAAGGTGAGGAAGAACCTCTTTGCTGTAAGAACTGTTTGACTAAAGGACAGAAAGCCTTGGAAGGTAGCAGATTCTACATCTTTAGAGGTCTTTAAATAGAAGTTGAATGTGTATCTTTCAGAAGTGCTTTAGTTGTGTATTCTCACTTTCCAGGAGGATGATCTAGATGGTCCCTTTCACTTCTAAGATTCTATGACTGGTGCATCGATACTATAGGAATAATGCTGTTTGACACTACTTTAACTGTCATGGTTCCATCATACAGAATACTGAGATATGAGGCACCAGCACTCTAGAAGAGAAGGATAAAGATCTTGGGAAATTACACATTCGATAGGGGTGTGCACCTAAAGTGGTGTCAAACTGCATTATTGCTACAGTGTAGATGGCCCTTAAGTTTCTTCTCAAAGGGAATGATGAGTATTTTCAGCAATTTTCTTCCCGCTGCAAGAAAATCTTTAAAAATGACCCAGGTTTTTTTGTTTGTTTGTTTTTGTTTTTTGAAGGATATTTCCAATTTGTGGCTTACTCAGTGCAAAATTCACACCAGGTTGTTTTGTGCATAGAAGAGCATTCCCATGCTAAAATAACATTGTTGGCTTTGAATACTATGCGCTTTCACTTGGGGTAGTAGATTGTGTGAGTGGCTGCCAATTCAGATCAGGAACCAATGACTAGAAGTTGCTGTAGGTTGCATTTTAGAGGAAGGAACTGACAAAAACACCTCTGAGTATTCCTTGCCTAAGAAAACTCAATTATTTTTTTTGTGTGTGGATTTTTCAGGCTATGTGGCCATATTCGTGAAAAGTTTATTCTTTAAAAAAAAAATTACGTAATATATTCAGATACATGAAGAAAACAGGAAAGGGGGGAGAAGGGGGGGGAAAGAACTGAAATAACATCTCTTAACTTGTCATGTATTTTTTTCTTCCCATAGTATAGCTAGTCCTTTCCACTTTTCTTCATATTGCTGGATAGTTCTGTTATTATCAAGCATTGATAAAATATCTAGTATAGCCAATTCATTCTATTTTAAGATCCATTCTTCTACTGATGGTACCCTGTTAGATTTCCAATACTTAGTGTATGTCAGTCGGATGGCAGTAATCATATATAACAACACACTCACTTCATCTTGGACCAGAATATCAGAAATTATATCTGTTAAGTTTAATAAAAATAATTCAGGTCTTAATTTTTTAAAATAAGAGTGTAATGTTCTTATGAATTAATTTCCAAAAAATATTTGCTTTGCTACATTGTCACCAAAGAAATTTTCATTGGGTCGCCATAATACAACAGGTACCTTGAGGACACATACACACATATAAATAAAATCAAAGAGAACAAGAACAAAATCTGGGACTTGTCCATTGGTCTGGATACATGTGATAATAGAAGCACTGGGAGATTCAGGAAATGACTGTGGAAGAAGAGGAAATAATTTATGCCTTTTTCCTTCAGCAATTGACGGTCCAGAGCAATTGCTTACCTGAACCATTGAGAATCTGACTCTTCAGGCAACTACAATTTTTCTTCATTGTGTATAAGTGGCTCTGGGAAGTATTTTGTGTGAACAGCAGGATTAAAATGTTTTCATAATACAGATTGATTTGGAAGCAGATGGATCCTGAGAGGTTCCAGAAAACCTTTGAGGGTTCTATGGTTTATATTGCCGGTGAACCTGTCAACACCCTGGAATTATAATCTTACTAAGGCTATCGACACAATTGCTCCCAAGCGTCCTTTCAAATCTGCTCCTAACCATAATCAATGATATACTGAAGACCTTAGGAAAAAGAAGCGGGAAGGACAATGACTAGAGGGCTACTGACAAAAAGTGGAGTCTCCTTACTTGGAGATCTTTAAGCAGAGGCTGGATGGTCATCTGTCAGGGATGCTTTGATAGGGAGTTCCTGCATGGCATGGGGTTGGACTCTTTTCTGTTTTCTGCTGCTCCAGAGAACAGAACTCGGAACAATGGATGCAAACTGCAGGAAAAAAGATTCCACCTCAACATTAGGAGGAACTTCCTGACAGTAAGAGCTGTTCGACAGTGGAACACACTCCCTCGGAGGGTGGTGGAGTCTCCTTCCTTGGAGGTTTTTGAGCAGAGGCTGGATGGCCATCTATCAGGTATGCTTTGATTGGGAGTTCCTGCATGGCAGGGGGTTGGACTGGATGGCCCTTGTGGTCTCTTCCAACTCTAAATTTCTATGATTCTATGATTCTATGATTCTTCCAACTCTATGTTTCTATGATTCTTTGATTCCATGACATGCCATAGAGAATTTCTTGAGTCCTACAGAGTGGCAATACATGCAGCAAAGAAAATTTCCTTCTCTGTACACATTGTGTCTGCAAATTCTCATCCGTAGAGCTGTTCAGGGTGGTGAGGGACCTGATGCAGGTAACCACCCTCCAGAACTCATTATTAGAACCGACTACAGCTCAGTATGATACTTTTAATGATTATTAAAAGATAAAATCTCTCGGAAGAGAGCCAATTTGGACACCGGTATTACTACAAAAACTGTATGTGCAGTGTCCAGTGAGTCTGTGAATAAATTCATACTGAACAGTTTGAATAATAATATAATCATAATTTATTTCTAGCCCGCCCCTCTGAACAGGCAATCAGCGCAGTTTTAAAAAGATTAAAACAATATCAGTTAAAACGTCCCATCCCTTCCCTCACTGCCCCCCCCCTTAAAAAGAGAATTAAACCACTATATAATAAAAAACATAAAATAAAACAAATTACAACAGTAAAAAGCAGCAACAGGGAAGCGGGCCTGATAACCTAGGCTGTAAAGGGGTGGAAAAGGCACCAGGGTAGCCCCATGTAGAGCGCATTACAGTAATCCAAACGCAAGGTTACCAGCGCATGTATCACAGTTTCCAGATCCCTCGTCTCCAGGAAAGGGCGCAGCTTGGAGTATCAGGCGAAGCTGGCAGCAGGCACTCCTGACTGTCGGATTCACCTGACTAGTCATGTGGAGCGACGGGTCAAGGTGTACCCCCAGACTGCGAACATAGTCCTTTGAGGAGAGTGTGACTCCATTCAGGACTGGAAGTTGTATTCCTAAACCTGGTTTCGGGCCTGTGACTGTGAGCACCTCTATTTTGTCTGGATTAAGCTTCAATCGGTTTTCCCTCATCCAATCCATTACCGCTGCAAGGCAGTCATTGAGAGGAGAGACGCCATCTGAGGTCTGAGCAGACAATCTAGTCATGGAGAAATATATTTGAGTGTCATCAG
This sequence comes from Urosaurus nigricauda, assembly GCA_034509955.1. NCBI lineage: Eukaryota > Metazoa > Chordata > Lepidosauria > Squamata > Phrynosomatidae > Urosaurus > Urosaurus nigricauda. The sequence goes on along the minus strand of JAOEGL010000001.1, from coordinate 371,294,958 downwards.
CATACTGATGACACTGAGCTCCATGCCTCCGAATGATCTCTCCAAGCGGCTTCATATAAATGTTAAATAACATCGAGGACAGGATGGCGCCCTGAAGGACGCTACAGCTGAGCTCGATTTTAGAAGAGCAACTGTCTCCAAGTCTCACCCTCTGTGATCCGCCGGAAAGAAAGGACCGGAACCACCGGAGCGTGGTGCCACCAATCCCCAACTCTCTCAGCCGATCCAAGAGGATGGAGTGAACAATTGTGTCAAAAGCCGTCGAGAGGTCCAAGAGCACCAGCAGGGTTATACTACCCCTGTCGATACACAGGTGGAGGTTGTCAGTCAGAGCAACCATGGCAGTCTGCACTCCATATTCTGCCCTGAAGCCGGTTTGAAATGGATAGGGATAATCAGTTTCATCCAAGACAACTTGGAGTTGGGAGGCGACTGCTCTCTCAATCACCTTGCTGAGAAAAGGTAGCAAGGAAACTGGTCTGTAGTTGTTTCTGTCCAGGGGATCAAGGGAAGGCTTCTTCAGGAGGGGCTTGATGGCCGCCTCCTTCAGACAAAATGGAACAATGCCTTCCCTGAGGGACCCATTGATCACCTCCCGAAGGAATGTTCTCAATGCATCCCCTCCCTGGATGACCAGCCAGGATGGACCCAGATCGAGGGAGCAGGTCATCTTCCTCCCACATTCAAGGAGCTTGTCCACATCATCGGTACTCACCGATTGAAACTCATCCAGTAAACTGACATTAACGGAGTTGCTGGATACATCATCCATGGACACTGGACAAATATTGGCGTCCAAGTCAGCTCTAATCCGAGAGATTTTATCTGCAAAGTGAATGTTAAACGCCTCACAACAGGCTGTCGTAGGCTCTAGCAGGGGGGGTTGGTGCAGGAGGAACCTGCATCAGCTCCCCCACCACCTTAAACAGCTCTGCCGGGCGGGACTCTGCAGACACAATGCGTGCAGAGCAACGAGATCTCCGGGCTGCACGCAAAGCCTCTCCATAGCTGCGAAGGTGCAGTCTATAGTGAGTTCTGTCGGATGGGAGGCAAGTCTTTCGCCATTTGCACTCTAGTCATTGTCCAGCCCGCTTCATCTCCCTGAGATCTTCCGTATACCAGGTTTCCAGTTGGTAGCGGGCTGGAAAGGACACTCGGGAGCGATCGTGTTGGTAGCCCTGGCAACATTGATGTTCCAAGTGTCAACCAGAGCCTCAAAAGAATCACCGGCCAGAAAACCCTCTAGGGCTTTCTGGAAACCAATTAGTTCCATAAGCCTTCAAGGGCGGACCATTCTAATGGGTCCGCCACCCCTGGGGGGACAGAGAGTGGTCTTTAGCTCCAACTTGGTCAGGAAATGATCCGTCCGTGACAGTGAGGAAGTCTGAATTACTTCCGCCCACGGATACTCCTGTTCCGTACTAAAAACTCCATCAAGAGTATGACTTGCACAATGTGTAGGTCCGCTGACCAATTGGGAGAGGTTCATGCCTTTCATGGAGTCCATGAACTCCCGAGTTGCTCCAGAAAGCTCGGATGGGCTGGTTTCAAGAGGAATGTTGAAGTCGCCCAAGACCAGAAGTCTGGGCGACTCCAACAATAGCTCAGAAACCAGCTGAGTTAACTCAGTTAGGGAGTCTGCTAGGCAATGGGGTGGTCGGTATACTAGCAGAATCCCCAAACTATCCCCATGCACTCGATATTGGCTGTTTTACGGACAGGTTTCCTGATCAAAGTTAGGTTGGTCCTATGACCTAAGGCCACACCGTCCGCCCCCGTCCACTTTCCCTTATCTGCTCACTAACCGTGTAACCCGCTGGGAGAGGCTGCACCCACGTAGCAGCGCTGGCATCACCCAGCCAGGTCTCGGTAAAGCATGCCAGGTCGGCCTGTTCATCCACGAGGAGATCGTGGATGATATGGGTCTTCCTCTTGGTCGACCTGACATTGCAGAGGAGCAGATTAAGGGATTGTGGTGCAGTTGGTGTGCTCTCCACCTTATCCTGGGAAACAGGGTGAACTGAAGGGATAGATTCTAAACATCTATCCCTACTTCTTTTGTAACTTCTGTTCACTCTGTTACCGCCGTACCTTCCCTGCCCCACACAACCTCAATGTTCACCCCTTGGCTGTGTCCAGCTCCGTGATCTAATAGGTGATCAGAGGGCTCCAGCTAATTCTATCCAGAATCTGTGAGTACCAATAACATGGACAAACAACTTGGAATTGTGAAGAAGACAACTTGTCCTCTTGACCCTTGCATGGCCAGTCATCCAAGGAGGGGATGCTTTAAGGACTCATCTGAAATATATTTTAAATGCATCCCTTAGGGAGGGCCATCTTCCACCTTGTCTAATAGAAACGGTAGTATGACCACTTCTGAAAAAGCCCTCCATAAATCCCTAGTTAATAGTAATTACAGACCTGTCTCCCATCTTCCATTTTTAAGCAAGGTGATTGAGAGGGCAGTTGCTCTTCGACTCCAAGCAGTTTTGGATGAAACTGATTATCTGGAGCCATTTCAAACTGGCTTCAGGGAAGGATATGGAGCCAAGACTTAGTAGATGATCTTCACTTAAGCATCGACGGGGGAAGTGTGACCCTGCTGGTGCTCTTGGATCTCTCAGCAGCTTTCAATACCATTGACCATGGGATCTTTCTTGAACACCTGAGGGAGTTGGGTATCGGAGGCACTGTGTTACAGTGGTTCTGGTCCTATCTCTCAAGCAGATTCCAAATGGTGATGCTTGGGGACAATTGCTCCTCTAAAAGAGAGCTTAAATTCAGCATCTTTCATCCTGTCCATTGGGTGCCATCCTGTCCCCAATGCTATTTAACATATATATGAAACTGCTGGGAGAGATCATCTGGAGGCATGGGGCAGGGTGTTATCAGTACACTGATGACACCAAATTATATCTCTTCCATATTTCCTTCCATATTTTGAATTAGTTGAAGTTTCTGGACTAGGTGTAAGTGTAGCCCTGTGTAGAATGAATTGCAGAAGTCACGTTGTGAGGTTATCAGTGCATGCACAATAGTTTTTAGGTCCTCAAATTCCAGAAAAGGGTGTAGTTGGTGTATCAGCCAAAGCTGATAACAGGTACTCCTGGCTGTGCACAACTGTGTGTAATGCACATACACATCAGTTTACAACAATGTATAATGGTACCACTTAAAGAAACAGCAAACCGAATATAGCTATTCCACATCAGGCACAAATGTCAATCACTTTCATAGGGCAGCTTACAGGTATGTAAGATGCCAACAATATTGTGGCCCAGATTTCTTTGGCAGAATACCTAGAAATCTTCCCTCTCAACTTCCCACCAATTACTTCCCTAAAACACAAGAGAGATGCTTCAAGAATATATTTTACAAATGCATGGGATTTTTTAATAAGTACACAGATAATTCAGCAGAGATATATCAGTTATGTTAAAAACTTGAAAGTACAGCTAGTCATGAAGAGGACATGCAGATTAAGCAAAAAGTTTGGGATCAACATATGCTCATGCCATGGAAACAGCCCAGACATCCACTGTGAGTACCCAATCATGACCTTTACAAAAAGAAAAAGACTTAAAGATTCTGTATTTCAACTGAATTATATAAATAACCAGTATGTGCAGATAACGTATAACACAGAGACAAATGTGTGTCAAGGTTGCAGATCATGTGATCCTCCAGAGTTTATTGGACTATGGTGTTCAGAATGCCTCACCATTGCCTCTGCTGGCTATGGATGATGGGAGTTCCTTTCCAAGGAAACAAAACAAACAAAAACAGCTTCATTTATATACCGCTTCGTACCGCCTAAGGAGTGTCAAAGTGGTTTACAACTGTAAGCTACTTGCCCCCAACAATCTGAGTACTCATTTTAGCAACCTCGGAAGGATGCAATCCTGAGTCGAGCTTGAGCCCTTTTGCTGGTATTGAACTCGCCACCTTATGGTTTTGAGTGAGTGGCTGCAGTACAGGCATTTAACCACTGTGCCACCAGGAACATCTGAAAGGTCACATGTTCTGCATCCTTAAGAGGTAATGTACTGATTTAAATATCACAAAGAATTATATTTATAATTGTGGCACCACAACTCAAAAAAGATGTGGAGAAACTGGAGCATGTCCAAAGGAGGGCAACTAAGATGGTGAAGGGACTGGAAATCATGCCCTATGAGGAACGCCTTAGGGAACTGGAGAAGAGAAGGTTAAGAAGTGATATGATAGCCCTGTTCAAATATTTGAAGGGATGTCATATTGAGGAGGGAGCAAGCTTGTTTTCTGCTGCTGCAGAGACTAGAACGCGGAACAATGGATGCAAGCTGCAGGAAAAGAGATTCTACCTCAACATTAGGAGAAACTTCCTGACAGTAAGCGCTGTTCGACAGTGGAACACACTCCCTCAGAGTGTGGTGGAGTCTCCTTCCTTAGAGGTCTTTAAGCAGAGGCTGGATGGCCATCTGTCGGGGATGCTTTGACTGGGAGTTCCTGCATGGCTGAGGGTTGGACTGGATGGCCCGTGTGGTCTCTTCCAACTCTATGATTTTATCATTCTATAATGGAAAATGAACGATAATCATTAAATAGAGCCACAGTGGTATAATTGTTTGAATATTGAACTAGGACTATGGGAGACCAAGGTTTGGGTCTTCACTCTGCCATGGAAACCCATTGGGTGACCTTGGAAAGTCACACTAACTCAGCCTGAGAGGAAGGCAAAGGGAAACTCCCTCTGAACAAATCTTGCCAAGAAAACCCCATCATAGGGTTACTTTAGAGTCACCATATATCAAAAACAACTTGAAGACAGACAGCAACAACAATCAACATCATTTTGATGATGATGATGATGATGATGATTATTATTATTATTATTATTATTATTATTATTTTATATCCCACCTCTCTGGGAAATAATCGGGGCAGGGTACAACAGTTAAAATACAAGTACAATTAAAATATAGCAACCCAGTTCCCTCCCCCCCCCCTTAAGATAGGATTAAACTACAGTAAAAATTAAAACAGTGTAAAAGATCTCCAACAATAAAATGGCTCTAGTTAGGGACAAAAAAGGCGACCTCAAGAATATCTGATGTCTCAGTAGTTGAGGCTGGATGGACAGTAGGGATCTCAAAGTTAAGCATTATCTGGGAAAGCCTGCCGGAAGAGAAGCGTCTTGGCGGCTCTCTTGAAGCCGTCCAAGGATGTGATAAGGCACATCTCATCCGGTAGACCATTCCATAGCCTGGGAGCGACAACAGAAAAGGCTCTCTGGGAGGTCTGCACCAGCCTAGATTTCTTAGGCAGTAACAGGTTTCTCCCAGAGGACTGAAGTGTGCGTGGGGGTTCATACAGGAAGAGGCGGTCTCTCAGATAGGATGGACCCGAGCCATGTAGGGCTTTAAAGGTCAAGACCAGCACCTTGTACTGTGCCCGGAAACTAATCAGCAGCCAGTGGAGAGATTTAAACACCGGTGATTTAAGCACCATTTTTCTTTCATATAGTTTGTATCAAAGTTGCTACGAGATCCCTGAGTACCTGAGTGCAGATGGGGTGGGATATCATCATCATCATCATCATCATCATCATCATCATCATCATCATCCCCTTGTATACTGATGTTGATGAGTGATGAGAAGATACAGAACATCCCATAAGTAAATGATACTGATGCTGATGAGCCAGAAAAAATGAGAAAGATACATATTAGTGACAAAAGTGATTTGAATGAGTTGTTAGATTAGATTTTTCATTTCAGTACAGTCTTTCCCAAAGTTGGTGTTTCTTGATGTACAATAATTTTAGTACAGTGGTCCCCCGGGTTACGAATCCCCCGGCTAACGAAAACCCCGGGATACGATAGAGCCGGGGCCAAAAAACTGGCCCCGGCTTACGAAGAAATCCCCAGGTTACGAAACAAAAGCGGCGGGAAATTCAAAAGTTGCAAAGTGCAGCTATTGGCTAAGGGGGCTGGTTTAAGGGGATTCGTTAACGTTCAGCTTTGGCGCGAATTTTGAACTTCGTTAGCAATCTGATTGGCTTGCGAAAGCAAGCTGATTGGCTAACGAATGGGGGGGGGGGTGGCTTCAGAAATAAAAGCCAGGTTCCAGTGCTGTGACCCCTTGTTCGGCCTTTGTGAACTGGTGAGATAGAGTTGCTTCTGAACTCTTGGCTCCAGTGAAGGTCCGAACTTCTTTGACTGAATCTTTCCTGGAATTGATGTCAGACTGACTGGTCGATAATTGTTGGGATCCTCTTTTTTTCCCTTTTTGAAGATGGGGACAACGTTTGCCCTCCTCCAGTCTGCTGGGACTTCTCCTGTTCTCCAGGAGTTCTCAAAGATTATTGCCAGTGGTTCCGATATTACATTTGCCAGTTCTTTTAATACTCTAGGATGTAGTTTATCTGGTCCTGGAGATTTATATTCATTTAGGTTCACCAGGTATTCCTGTACCATCTCTTTACTTATTCTGTGCTGAAATTCCCCTATTCTGTCTTCTGCTCAATTATCCTTAGGTTGAGCACCCTTTGCCTTTTCTGAGAAGACTGAAGCAAAGAAGGTGTTGAGTAATTCTGCCTTTTCTCTGTCCCCTGTTAGCATTTTGCCATATTCTGCATGCAGTGGCCCTACCGTTTCCTTCTTCTTCCTTTTGCTGCGGACATATCCAAAAAAGCCCTTTTTATTGTTCTTAACCTCTCTAGCCAGCCTGAGTTCATTCTGCGCTTTAGCTTTTCTGACTTTACCCCTACATGTGCTGGCTATTTGTTTGAATTCCTCTTTCGTGATTTCCCCATTTTTCCATTTCTTATACATGTTCCGTTTAAAACTTAGCTCAGTTGAAAGTTCCTTAGTCATCCATCCTGGCTTCTTGAGACATCTTCCATTTTTCTTCCTCATTGGAACTGTTTGAAATTGCGCCTTCAGTATCTCCTTTTTGAGAAACTCCCATCCGTCTTGAACTCCCTTCTCTTTTTTTTTTTATACAATCACTCTTAGAAATAATATTAATGTATAACACAGTCCATAACCTAAAAGAAAAAAATGTAAAACAAGAGTAGTTTAGCAAAGCTTCTAAATCCATGTTGTTTTATGTGGTCTTATGCCGGAGTCTCCCTCCCCACCCTTTAATACCAAAAAGAGTTTCCCTTTTCTGTCTATGAGCTCTTTTAAATACAAATTCCTCACTATTTCTTCCCTTTCTCCGGCCTTCTCTCTCAATTATTATGTATACATACGTCTTAACGTTTCCCTTTATTTCAACACTGTGCACGGAAAAATTAGAGTATAATTGTGTCATATCTATTTTAGATTCATTATAGCTGAGATCTTGTTGTCTAATAGAGAGAAGGGTATATATACCCAAACTCCCTTCTCTTTTAGTATTCCTGACCATGGGATCACCCAGTATTTCTCTAAGTTCATTGAAATCAGCTCTCCTAAATTCTAGAGTGCGTGTCTGACTATGCCTAGCTTCTCCCTTCCACTGTATAACAAACTCCAGGGGAACATGGTCACTTCCACCTAAGGATCCCACCACTTGCACCCCATCAACTAGGTCTTCCCTTTTGGTTAGGATAAGATCTAAAATGGCTGATCCCCTTGTTGCCTCTTCCACCTTTTCGACAATGAAATTGTCTTCCAGGCAAGTGAAGAATTTGCTAGACCTTGATGATTTGGCTGAGTTTGACTTCCAGCAAATATCAGGATAGTTGAAGTCACCCATTACTACTACATCTCTCTTTTCTGAGTATGTGATTATCTGTTCTAGAAAGGCATCATCCAATTCCTCTGCCTGGGTTGGGGTCTGTAGTAGACTCCCACAGTAACGTCCCTGTTATTTCCCTCTCCTTTAATTTTTATCCAGATGCTCTCCACCTGGCTTCCAGTATTGACTTCCTGGATCTCTTCACTGGTGTAAATATCCCTGACATATAATGCTATTCCTCCTCCTTTCCTGTTTGGCCTGTTTCTCTTAAAAAGGTTATATCCCTCTATTTCTACATTCCAATCATGAGACTCATCCCACCAGGTTGTTGTTGTTGTTGTTGTTGTTGTGTTCCTTCAAGCCATTTCCAACTTGTGGTGACCCAAGGACAAACTAAAACCAGTTTTAAAAAATGTAGAGTCCAGTCAATAATAGAAAGCACTATCCTTCCATTGTATCTTTTCATAATGAACTCTTAGCTGTCTAATCAAATGTCTTTTGGAAAAGGACTATTTTCTCCTGGAACTCAAAATTGATGGATGATTTTGTTTCCCAGATCACATCTGAAACATCTATAAAAACGAAAACAGAGCACTAAAATGGATCCAAAGATTTTGCAACATTACTGAAGATAGTAAAGAAAAAAATAAAAAGAGAAGTTACTATTTATTATCAATTAAATAGTTTGCTGTTTAAAAAAATTAGTATCCTGATGTGAGGGGAATCTATACTAGAGTGGGGACTCTCTCTCAATATCAAGTAGGGTGACCAAGATAATAAATGATTTGGGAACACATACCTTCCCTCCAACATTTCACAGATGAAAACCAAGACATGCATGGTCAAGCAACATCTACACTCTAAAGATAATGTGGTTTGACACCACTGCCACTGCCATGACTCCATCCTGTAGAATCCTGGGATTTGTAGCTTTGTGAGGCACCAGCACTGTTTGGCAAAGAAGACAAAAGACCTTGTAAAACTCCAAATCTAAGGATTCCATACAATGGACTATAACACTTAAAGTGCTGTCAGACTGCATTATTTTTACAGTGCAGACGTACCCAAAGACACAAGAGAGTAAAAATCAGGAAAAGCACACAAAAGTCTATTAAACAAGCTGAGGATAAAAGAGGAAGGACAACAACAAAGAAATTGGGACATAAGGAAATAAGAAAATAAAAATTAAAACACACCAATAATACATGAGTAGGCTGTGTCTGTACAGAATGGTGAAAAAATAGAATGAGATGGAACCTCTTGGGACATTTTTAAAGTATCTGAACAACTGGACAGCAGAGCTGTAACTGGGCCCATCCTTGCCAAACCAGGACAGTTGTTGGGTATGGAACCAGACTTTATGAAGAACCAGGCTTTATGAAAATCTTTATGGAGACAGATGTGTTTACTTTGGAGAAGACAAAACTGAAAGGTGATATGATAGCCTTCTTTAAATGCCTGGGCTGTCAAGTGGAAGATGGAAAATACTTGTTTGTTGCTGCCCCCAAGAATACAAGAAAAGAAATTCTGGTTCCTTGGCAATAGGAAAGATTTTGTGATGGCAATAGTTATTTGACAAAGGAATAGATTACCTCTGATGGGTGTGATCCCTCCTTCCTTTATATGTGTGTGTGTGTGTGTGTGCTTTGCTTTTGTTTGTTTGTTTGTTTGTTTGTTTGTTGTAGAGAGCTGATAGCAACCTCTCAGAGACCCTTTGGCTGTAGATTCCTACACTGGAAGGAGGTTGGACTATACAACCCTTAGAACCTCGTCCAGCTCTGTGATTCTATTATATCTGGCAGATTTGTCTGGTGCCAATAAAATAGTGGCAACAGCAATATATTTCCTCAGAGTCCTCATTTAGCTAGCTTATAAATGATAGCTTACCTGGAAAAACCATCAGTACCAGGAACAGGACAGCTGAAAGGATGGCAAAGATCTTTATGGCTAAAATATGGAACTGTTCCTCAGGAGATGGCAGGACAGAGGAATGACCAAGTAAAGTATCTCAGTAGATTGTAGAATGGAAATAAGACCAAAAGCTCCTCATATTTATAGGACAAAGAAGACTGTGTCACAGGCTGTGGACACATTGAGGCATCTGGTGGGCTTTTGTTGCAGTTTGTGGTCAGTCATGATTGTTATAGAAATAAACCCCTGGATGATTGAGAAAGGAACTATTGGAGAAGTATAGTCTGGACAAGCAAGAAAGACTGCTTTGAAGATGGACCATGAAATTACCCAAGCAAGATCTGCAATGGAACAGCATATACAAATACATGAGACAGCCTTTCATGTAGGCTGCATCTGCACTGCAGGATTAATGCAGAACTGATGTGGCTCAATGCTATGAAATCCTGGGATCTGTATTGTTGTGAGATATCTAGCCTTCTTTGTCATGAGAGTTCTGGTGCCACAACAAATCCTACATACCAGGATTTCATAGCATTGAGCATGACAATTAAAGCAGTATCAAACCGAATTAATTCTGCAGTATGACCGCAACTGTAGTCAGCCAATTGGTTTAGACCTTATCACACGAGGCAATTTGGGGGTATACTCCAAAGGCAATCCAAAAGCAATCATGGGGTTTCACGTTATTGCGTAATAACTTATCTTACGCAATTTCGGGCAATGGGAAGTCATTCCGAACACAATCATAGGGTTTCACGTAATTGCGTAATAACTTATCTCACACAATTTCAGGCAATGGGGGGTTATTTTTGGGTAATGGGAAGTCACTCCAGACGCATTCCAAATGCAACTAGAACTCACATAAATTCACTAAACTAGCGAATTTACATGAATTCAAATTGGCCCCATTCAAAATTGGGAGAAATTCCTCCCATGTGATAAGGTCCTTTGTCTAGACCACAATGGACATCTAGTCCAGCTCCATTCTACCATACAGGAATACACAAAGCACTCCTGACAGATGGCCATCCAGCCTCTGTTTTAAAAACCACAAAAGTAGAAGGACCCTCTGAAGCAGTGTGTTCCATTGCCAAACAGCTCTTACTATCAAGATGTTCTTCCTAATTTCTAGGTGGAATCTCTAATTGTCTAATAGAAGTCACAGAGATCCTCTTACATTTCAGAAGTCATCGAATTAAACAGTTTGAAGGAGCCCCATAGACCATTGAATCCAACTTCCTGCTCAATGGGGGAACTCCAGCTCAAGCATACCCAACAGGCAGCTGTCAAGCCTATTTTTGAAGACATCCAGAGAAGGAAACACCATCCCCTCTTTAGATAATTGGTTCAATTGCTGAACCACTCTTATCATCAAGAGATTCCTGCTAACGTTCAACCAAAATCTCATCTCCCATAACTTAATACCATTAGAGGACCTACCCTCTGGGACAGGAAAAAACAAACCAGCTTCCCCACTGTGACAGCCATTTAGGTATTTAAAGAGTGCAATCATGTTACATCTTAGTCTTCTCTTCACTAAGCTGAACATGCCCAGCTCCTTCAGCCTTTCTTTGTATATTTTGTTCTCCATGCTTGAAAATAGTACAACAGTCCCAGCACGTTCTTTAAAGACTTTCTATTTTAAAAGTTTGTCTGAATAAAAATCTTTTAGCCTGCTGACACAGGGTTGTGTGGATTATGTTTATAGATCAAGTGCATGTAATGTATTTCAAAAGTATTTCAGATGTTTCATGAGTGAAGTTCTTCCATAAGACAAAATAAATGATATGCAAAATAACTGGATAAGAAAGTTTTGGAAACTGGAGATAGACCTGAGTCATTATTACTGGAAGCATCAATGGTAGAATTTCTTCACTAAGCAAGTGGTGTACTTCACTATTGCTTCACTTTGGTTTCTGGCACTTTGTGCAACCTAGAAACACCTGTGGTCAAACTGCTACAATTTGCACTTCCTTTTTTTATTATTAAGTTTATTAAAGTTAAAAAGACAAAACATATCTTATCAATTCATACAAAATTGACCCATGACAATTTCTTAGTAATTACATATACATACAACACACAACATACAACAACTACATTAATCAACACAAACACATCCACACATAAGCTTCCTTAAGGGGTACAGCATTCTGTGTTTTCAACTTACTCCTTAACATTAATACAATTCTTATATATTTTAATTTTTCTATTTGCTGTTTTAATTTTGTTAAAGTGAATTGTTCTCTCTTGTTTATTTATCATCATATTACTCTGTCTTATATACAAAATGAATCCTTTTTTTATCCCTGTAAAAAAAAGAAAACTTCTATTTTACCATTCAAAAGTGTCTATTTTCTTTTCATCTTTAATAAATTCAGTCAGTGTTACCCAACTTTTTTTCTTCTTATTCCAATCTCCTCCTCTGAACAGGCAGGTAAGTTTGTCTAATTCCATATATGAAACCAGTTTTAATAACCAATCATTCCAATTTGGGTCGATTTCTCCTTTCCAATGGAGCTGCTGAAATCATATAAAATAAAAGAACACCGAATTTATCTTCTATATGGCAATCTGAAATCATGTTTAATAAATAACATGTTGCTTCTAATTTGAATTGGCAACCTAAAATTTTTTGTATCTTTTCATGTATTTGCCTCCAATATTTTTTTGCCACTTCACAGTTCCACCACATACGTAGTAATGTACCTGGAAATTTCTTACATTTCCAACAAATTACACTATTGTTTTTGTAGATTTTAGCCAATCTAACAGGCGGGAGATACCACCTATTTTGCATTTTATAGTAATTCTCCTTAATCTCTGCACAAACAGTATAATTCAGTCTCTTCTGCCATGTTTTTTCCCATTGCTCTAGGGGCAGGGCTTCTTTTAAATCCTGAGCCCATTTAATCATGGGCGTTTTTACCAGTTCTTGATGCATGTCTATCTCTAACAGAAATTTATAATACAAAGAAATTTTTTTAGGGTTGTCAGAAAAAATTATTTTATCAAAATCCTGAGCCACAAACTCGATTCCTACCAATTTAGAGTCACACATAAATCTTTCTTTCATTTGACGATATGGAAACCAACTTATAGAAATCCCTTCCGTCATCATTTCCTCATGAGATTTTAATCTGTAAAGCTTACTTGCCATATCAAACTTAACCAAGTTTTTATATTTTAACCATTTTTCATTAAACATTAAAACGTTTTATAAAATGCTTCATTTATAGAAACCCAAACGGTATTTTTTTTATAAATTATAGCTTTATATTTAAACCATACTCTGATTAATGATTTCCTTATATAATGATTCATAAAAGCTTTGTTAACTTTTATCTTATCATAAAATAAATATGCATGTGTACAATAAATCATATCCACCATTTCTAAATTCAATAACTCTTGGTTTTCTAGCTTGAACCAGTCAGTTAACCATTCAAAACAGCATGCCTGGAAATAAATTTTTAGATTTGGTAGACCCATACCGCCCTGTTTCACATCATCTAGCATAATTTTCGAGGCTTTTTACCGTTCCAAATAAATCTATTAATGTCCTTATTCCATTGACTAAAGGGTTTTTCATTAGTCAAAATAGGTATTGTCTGAAACAAAAAAAAATATTTTAGGTAAAATATTCATTTTTACCATAGCAATTTTTCCCAGCCAAGATATCCTTAATTTTTCCCAACTAGTAATGTTTATATATATATATATATATATATATATATATATTGCCATACTTTCACATAGTTATTCTTAAACAAATCCACATTCTTTGTAGTTAACCAAATTCCCAAGTACTTTACAGTTTGCACTTCCCACAGGAAAAGAGGGGATCAAAAAGTAGGGTAAAGCATCGTCCAAAAAGTTATTATGCAACCATACAAAAGAGTTTAATGCTCATATTTTGACTGAAGAAACATTTTGGAATCACTAAAGAAAACATATAACTAGTATACATTGTAGGGTGATAGTCTCCCTTTAGATAAATCACCAAAAATAAATAGGTTCTTCCATTAAAAGCCTGAAAATTGTATTGCTTTTAGAAATGACACCTAATCAGCTAATAATAGGAAAACTGGCATCCATGTTTTCTGTCTCAGGTTGCACCTGCACTGCAGAATTAATGCAGTTTGACACTGCCCTGGCTCAATGCTATGGAATTCTGGGATTTGTAATTTTGTGAGAAAGGAACCCTGGGGGAAAGAAACCCTGGTGGTACAGTGGTTAAATGCCTGTACCGCAGCCACTCACAACCACAGGATTGTGAGCAAGGCTTCAGGGTCCAGAGTGCCCAGCTTGTTGGGGGCAATTAGCTTACACATTGGACCTTATCAGACGTCGGAAATTGGAAGTATAATTCAATGGCAATCCGAACACAATCATGGGGTTTCACCTTATTGCGAATTAAAGCATCTCACGCAATTTTGGGCAAAAGGGAAGTCATTCTGAATGCAATCATGGGTTTTATGTTATTGCGAATTAAAGCATCTCACACAATTTCGGGCAATGGGGGGGGGTCATTTTCGGGTAATGAGAAGTCATTCTTTTTATTTATTTATTTATAAACAACATTAAAACAGTACATATAAAACAAAACTGCTAACAAAACACCATTAATACAATCATGCAACTTCAACATACTTCAGTACATCCAAACTATCAGTTCTTATATCTTCTATAACATTCTTCCTGACAAAATATAAAACACATGATTTCCATCAGGTAAACCATACCTATTCATTAACAACATTATTTTTGCTTATCAGCTTATTACATTTCCTTTTGTCGTTGTTGTTGTTGTTATCCCCATTACTTTCCTTATTTTCTATCTATTTACACATAATATTTGAACCTAATTATTTTCGCTATCTCTCTCTCTCTCTCTCTCTCTCTCTCTATATATATATATATATATATATATTCCAAGTTTATATTCTATTCTGTATGTTTGGCCATTTTTCTTTTACATAACCATACAATTTATCCCAATGCTTATTGGTTTTGTCCCCATCTTCTCTCATATTGAGATCTCTCTTTCTTCTTTGTGGTCTCTGCAAATCATACAAATGAGTTCTTCTGCGCCTGCGCAGTCGAATTCGGAACTCTCTGGAATCACTGGGCAGAAAAGCGGCTTGCAACTTTTTGCAGCTTTTTGGCAGTAGCTCCGCCCCTCCTCTATATAAGCCCTGTTCCCGCTCTTTTCCCCAGTTCCTTTCGAGGCTACTCGAAAGGAACAGTGTTGGAATCACTCAGAATCATTCTGGCTTCAACCTCCAAGGCATCCGTTCCAGCTTCCAAGGTGTCTCGTGAGTCCCAGGAGAAGGCGACTTTTGATTCCCCTGTTGGTCCCCCCAAGTCCCCCCGGGAGGCGGAGGCTCACCCTGCCGAGAAATCGGCCAAGAAGACGGGTGAGAAGTCCATGTCCTCCAAAAAGGACGCTAAGGACAAGCTCAGGCGGGCAAAGACCACAGGGATGTGAGTCAGAGAAAGAAGGTGAAAATCCCTTCTCAGGGCAAAGCAGATGGCAATCCTCCGTTAAGAAGTTCAGCTCGAAGGCCTCTGCTAAGAGCAAGCATTCCACCGAGGGGCAATCCCTCCGGAAAAAGCGCTCCTCTGAGGGTGAAACCCTCCGAAAGAAAGCCTGCTCCGACTCCGACGTGGGAACCAAGCTGCCATGTGCCTCAACACTGAGGGAGACTCCTGCCACCGAAAGCCCTGCCTCCATACCGACCACCTCCATACCGAGAGAGGTGTCGCCTCAGGCCCAGCCCTCCAGCCAAGAGACGTCTCTTCCTCACAGTCTGACTCCTGCTCAGCACTACCCCCAGCAGAGCCAGCGGTCCCAGAGGTCCCCGACCCCGATGGCGGAATCCGAGGATGAGCCGGAATACTATTACAATAGTGAGTCCGGCAGATATTTCGTGGCAGTCGACCCATCAACCCTCGATAGACCTCGGGGTAAGCGTTGGCGTCCACTGGATGTGTCAGTGAGGGTCGGCAAGGAAACTTCTGCAATCGTCCCTGCCAGGCAAGAGGAGGCCCATCGAGGTGAGGTGGCCACCCAGACGGCCTACTCTCCATTAAGCTCCGTTCTTTGTGTGGAGGCCAGCTCGGAATTGGAGCAGGACTTTGAGGCCGAAGGCTCAGTTCCCTTGCCCGTCGACACCGATACCGAGGAGCAGAGGCCCGTTCACCAGAGCTTCTACCAGCCGGGCCCAGTGTCTCCGACCAAAAATGTCCACCACTTTGGGGAACACATAATTGAGATGGCCAACGCCTTGGAGCTCCACGTAACCCGGTCCGAGGAGGAGGCCCTCAATCCGGTGGAGAAGCAGGTGCAGGGCTCTGCCCCCACCTTGGCAGCTAGTCCGTTCCTGCCGTCACTGGAGAAGATCACCAAGAGGTTGTGGCAGAATCCTGCCTCCATCCCCTCGACCTCGAGGAAGATCGACTCCATTTACAAGATCTCTCCCTTGTCGGCTGTGTGGTTCCATTAGCACCCGCCACAGAACCCGGCCATTGTGGAGGGGTCCCAGAAGTCCTTCACCCTGAAGACTTCTCCCTCTCCATCTGACCACGAGGCCAAGAAGATCGACGGGCTGGCCAATAAGATCTTCGAGGCCTCAGCTCTTGGGCTCAGAGTTTCCAACTACAACGCCTGCATGGGCGGCCTACATCCAATATTTGATGGAGAGGATGTCCCCCTTGCTGGCCGACCTCCCGCAGGAGAAGGCCCCAGCCGATAACCAGCTCAGGGAGGAGGCTCACTCCGTCGCGGGCGTACTCATCACCTCAGCTAGACACACAGCGGACTGTTCAACCAAGTCTATGGCCTCGAGTGTTGCCCTCCGGAGACATGCCTGGCTACGCTCTTCGGACCTAACACCACATGCGAAGGTGGCTATTGAGGACATGCCTTTCAATGGCGAAGGGCTCTTTGCCAAAGATACCGATGAGCGGCTGAACTTCAAGTACCGGATGAAGTCAGCCGCTAAGAAGCATGGCATGTCCGCTTCCCAGCAACCCTTCTCCAGGAGGTGCTTCGGGACCCAGAGGTCATCCTTCGGCCAGTCTCAGAGGCCTTTCAGGCAGGAGAGGCAGTACCATCACCAGGACACCAAGCAAAGGTTCTCCTCTCCATCCTCGTCTTCATCCGGCAGACGACTGCAGTCCCAGTACCGGAGGCCGCTTTCCAGGAAGTCTGACTCCGATCCGGGTAAGAAGGGGCAATGAAGCCTACTAGCGTACTCCATTGCTTCCCCGGCTTGCCCCTTCTTTTTGGACTTGCTAAGGCCCTTCCTAACATCTGGGCCCAGATCACCACCGACTCTTGGCCTTTGACCATCATAGCCAAGGGATATGCCCTCGAGTTCGAAGAGCTCCCGCCTGCCAGAGCTGTTCTTTCCACCACCCCCTCATCCACCCTTCTCAACAAAGTACGCACTCTATTTCCCCATTGGACTCTGCCCAGGTTCCCCACGCTTTCTTCTCTCGGTACTTCACGGTACCAAAGCCGGATGGAGGCCTCCGTCCCATATTGGACCTTCGGGACCTCAACAGTTTTCTTCCATCTTGCCCTTGTTATCTTAGGGACTCTGGTTTGCCACTATAGACCTCAAGGACACCTACTTCCAAGTGGCCATTTGCAATGGAAACAGAAGGTTCCTCTCCTTCGCCATCAGGATGGAGATATACCACTACAACGTCCTGCCTTTTGGCCTGGCCATGGCACCGAGGGTCTTCACCAAGTGCATGGCTCCAGTGGTCACCTACCTTCGCCAGCGAGGGTCAAGAGTCTTCCCCTACCTAGATGACTGGCTCTTCACGGCAGACTCCAAAGAGAGCCTTTGCCGGGACATCTCCTTCGCTGTCTCCCTGCTGCAATCTCTCGGGCTGGTGTTAAACCTCGAGAAGTCCCACTTGATCCCGGTCACCAGGATCAAGTTCATCGGGGCCATCCTCGATTCCGACGCTTGCCGCGCATACCTGCCAGAGGACCATTTCCAGTACCTCTCCAAGGTCATCCACCATTGCAGCTCCAGCAGACAGGTTCGGGCCCGAGATGTCCAGGTGGCACTCGGATACATGGCCTCAACCACCTTCGTCACCCCATGGTCAAGGCTTCGCTTCCAACCCCTGCAATCCTGGTTCCTCTCCGTCTTCGACCCATTGGTCAACCCTCCACGCAAGTGGCTCACGGTACCGAGGCCAGTCGCTCGGTCCCTCTCCTGGTGGCTAGACTCCTGGAACGTCTGTGCCGGCATGCCGTTCGTCTCACCGGATCCACAAGTGGTCCTCACCATGGATGCATCCATGGACGGTTGGGGAGCCCACACTTTGGGCCTCACCATAAAGGACAAGTGGCAGCTGTGTCACCAGGATCTCCACATCAACACCTTGGAGATGCTGGCTGTCGAGAAGGCTCTGAAGGCCATCGAACCCGAGCTCCTCGGCAAGGTAGTACAGCTTCTGACGGACAACACCACCGTCATGTACTACATCAACAAGCAAGGTGGCACCAGGTCCCCAACCTTGCTGGAGATAACCCTTCGCATCTGGCACTGGTGCATCCCGAGGAACATCATCCTCCAGGCAGTTCATCTCCCCCGAGAGGACAACATCTTGGCAGACCAGCTCAGCAGGTCAGATTCGCAGTGCCAAGAGTGGACTCTGCATCCTGAGACAGTCGCGGACCTCTTCTCGAGATGGGGCACCCCCCGAATAGACCTGTTTGCGTTGGAGACCAACGCACACTGCACCCAATTTTGCTCCCAGGACTGGTCCCGACGCTCGCTGGGGGATGCCTTCCTCCACAGCTGGACGGGGGAATTCCTGTATGCCTTCCCTCCATTCCCACTCATCATGACGGTTGTCTCCAAGATGTCAAGGGACCAGGCGGACGCCATCCTGATCACTCCTTGGTGGCCCAGGCAGCCGTGGTTTCCGTCCCTGCTTCACCTGTCTCGGAACCGGTTCCTGAGGATCGGGCCGAGGCCCAATCTGTTCACTCTTCAGGAGGGTCGAGTTCGGCATCTGGACATCAAGGACCTTCCTCTGGTGGCATGGAGACTCCAGCCTTAGCGGACTTTCCGGCGGCTGTGAGGTGTTTGATCCTGGTGGCCCACAAACCAGTGACCAAGAGGTCCTACTCCTGCAAGTGGCAGAGGTTTCTCCGTTTCCTGGAGTCGAGAGGCCTCTCCCTATCCAGGGTGTCGACACTGACGGTGCTGGAGTTCCTGATGACACTGGTGGAGTCGGGGCTGCACCTTAACTCCATCAAGTGTTATTTGTCTGCAATTTGTTCCCATTTTCAATTTGATGGGAAACCTTCCTTTTTCAAGGACCCTTTGGTGAAGGGGTTCTTGAAGGGCTTTAACAACCTCCATCTGCTGGCCTCGGTACCGGCACCGGCGTGGAGCCTCGAGGTTGTTTTGTCTTGTCTTGGTACCAAGCCCTTTGAACCTATGGCTACTGCTGACCTGAGGCTGGTTATTTGGAAGACAGCCTTTTAATAGCCATCACTTCGGCTTGCCAGGCAGGCGAGCTTTGTGCCTTGAGGAGGGACCAGCCTTTCCTTTGGTTTCATAAGGACAAGGTGGTCCTCCGTACTGACATTACCTTGCCTAAGGTAGTGTCTGCTTTCCACATGTGCCAAGACATTATACTCCCGACCCTGGCCCCGAACCCGACCACCAATACCGAGCACCGTTTGCACTCTTTGGACGTTCGGGGGGCTTTGACCTTCTATTTGGACAGGACTTCGGGTTCAAGCCGCTCTGACAGACTGTTCCAGTGCTATTCAGAGCCTAAGAAGGGACTACCTGTGACTGCTCAGAGGTTTTCAAAATGGGTGGCTGGTACCATCCACCTCTGCTATGAACTGTCGAGTAGAACTCTCCCTTCCAGGGTCAGGGCACATGCAACTAAGGCAGTAGAGACATCCTCCACCTTTTTGACTGGGGTCCCACTGGAGGATGTCTGTAAGGCTGCTGTCTGGTCCCAACCAATGACTTTTATAAAACATTTTTGGTTGGACACCAGGGCAAGGACTGATGCAGCCTTTGGCAGGGCAGTGTTATTGTCTGCTTTACACTAATGTCAGATTTTGTACCATGCCATGTTCTATGACACATTGCATTGTTGGTTGCATATGACACATTGCATTATTTGTTGCACTGTTTTGCCTGTTTACTTGACCTGGCTTCGCATCCAGGATTGGGTGCTCTGGGAGATTTCCTATTGCATTCTTGCACCATGTACATAGTTTACTCTTTGAGTACTTGGATTATATTCCTGCTCTGTGAGCAGCATTACACTATTGTTGTTGTTTTTTATGCTTAAGAAACAAGATTGAATTCAATTTCATAATATTTATTGTGGACCAATAAAGGTTTTTTGGTTCATCTTACAACTGTTGTCATGACACTCTCTCCGCCGCTTACCTAAGCTTGCTAGTCTAACCCATTTGTATGATTCACAGAGACCACGAAGAAGAAGGACAGGTTGCTTACCTGTAACGGTATTTCTTCGAGTGATCATCTGCAAATACATACAAATCCCACCCTTCCTCCCCTCAGTGTCCTGCTCAACATTGGTTCTGCTCCTCCGTCACTTCCGGCAGAAAAAAATGGGCAACTGGGGAAAAGAGCAGGAACAGGGCTTATTTAGAGGAGGGGCGGAGCTACCGCCAAAAAGTTGCAAAAAGTTGCAAGCCGCTTTTCTGCCCAGTGATTCCAGAGAGTTCCAAATTCAACTGCGCAGGCACAGAAGAACCCATTTGTATATATTCGCAGATGACCATTCGAAGAAATACCATTACAGGTAAGCAACCTGTCCTTCTGTCATCTATCAGGGTTTTTTTTTTGTTTTTGTTTTTTGAGATTATATCAGATTGCATCATATCAAATAGTTTCAAGACCCATTCCTCAATTTGAATTTCTTTGTATACCTTCCAGTATTTTGCATAAACCAGCCTGGCAGCTGGCAGCATGTAAAATATTATTTTACCATATTCTTTTTCCATTTTCCCGTCTAACATATTCAATAACAATATTTCAGGGTAAAATTCCAACCTTACTCCTAAGATCTTCTTAATTCCAGCTACTATCATACTCCAAAATTTTTTTGCTTCTGCACAGTCCCACCATAAATGAAAGAACGTTCCTTTCTCCTTCCCACATTTCCAACAAAGGTTTTGTCTATTCTTATATATTTTTTGCTAATTTATCAGGTGAGAGGTGCCATCTAAACATTATTTTATAAAAATTTTCCTTTATATCTTGACTTGCTGTATATTTTGTTCCCTTAACCCATGATGTTTCCCATTGTTCCAACTCTAATGATTTATTACAGTCTTTTGCCCATTTTATCATATTTTCTTTTATTATCTCTTCTTCTAAATAATATTCTAATAACTTTTTATACATTCTCGATAAAGTGGCTTCTCTCACCTTCAGTAAGATTTCTTCCATTTCTGATAATTTTTTAGAGAACCCTGTTGATTTCTTATCTAAGTCAAACCTTGATTTCATTTGATGATATAGAAACCATTCACATTTATGTCCCTCGTTTCTAATTTGTTCCAGATCTTTCATCTCATAAACATTACTATTCTGTCTTAGAATAGATTCCTTGCTTATTATTGTTGCTTTCTACAATTGTTTGTATGGGCGCTAGACATCCCTGCGGCAACCGCTATGCTGCTTCTGTGCTGCTGGGGCTTACCCTTTGGCTTCTCTGCCTGCTTCGAGTCTGCCTGGTCTCTTCCACTTCCACTCCCACAACCAGGTTTTCTTCTGGCTTTAGAAGCCTCTGTGGGTCTCTCCAAGTTCCCTTTTCCAAGGGGATTTCGCTGTTGGATTTTACAAGTCTTTATGGTGTTATTTGTCACAGCACAGAGCTGCATTTCTCTGGAGCTCCTTCGAAACACTGTTTATCCCTGTCCATGCCCACCAGAAATCCCAGGTAATGAGAAGTCATTCTGAACGCATTCTGAACTCAATTAGAATTCATATGAATTCGCATTGGCTCCATTCGCAATAAACAGAAATTCCTCCTGTCTGATAAAGTCCATAGTAAACCAAGGTGGAGTTGAAGGCTTTCATGGCCGGCATCCATAGTATTTTGTGGAGCTTTTGGGCTATGGGGCCATATTCTAGAAGAGTTCCTTTCTAACGTTTTGCCAGCATCTGTGGCTGGCATCTTCAGAGAATATAGCCTGGAAAAGGATGGAGATATATATCCTGTGTGACCCTGGGAAGGAAGTTTGAGTTTGTTTTCCTTCACCCAATCCATTACTGCCCAAAGACAGTCTTTCAGAGGAGAGATGCCATCCTTAGTCACTGCATCAGTCCAAGAAATAGAGAAAAATATTTGGGTGTCACCAGTGTACTGAGTTTCACTAGCATTTTACAGAAGTATGTCATGTCTTTTCAAACATTAGGAAAAAATGAGGTTGATGAATTAATTTTCAGCACTTTACAATTTGCTGTTGCTTGGGCTGATCAATTTATCA
Organism: Urosaurus nigricauda; assembly: GCA_034509955.1. NCBI lineage: Eukaryota > Metazoa > Chordata > Lepidosauria > Squamata > Phrynosomatidae > Urosaurus > Urosaurus nigricauda. The sequence goes on along the minus strand of JAOEGL010000001.1, from coordinate 371,272,808 downwards.
CATCAGTTTAAAATGCCTTGTCTTCATCCTATAGACTCCAGGGATTTGTAGTTTGTTGTGGCACCAGAGCTCTCTGTCAGAAAGGTTAAACATAGCAATAGCAAGTACATTCCTATACCACTTATCAATGCACTTAAGCACTCCCTAAGCGGTTTACTATGGATAGTATTTTGTGGAGCTTTCGGGCTATGTGGCCATGTTCTAGAAGAGTTCCTTTCTGACATTTTGTCAGCATCTGTGGCTGGCATCTTCAGAGAATGATAGCCTGGAAAAGGATGGAGATATATATCCTGTGCAACCCTGGGAAGGAAGGAGTAATTTGCAAATGTATTGTTCTGTTGCTAATGGCAGTCCTCAGGGTGGGAGGATATGCAAACAAGGATTAATGTCTGCTAACTGGTGTTCATTGACTTCTGGGAATCCCCTGGCCTTAGGCTGTTTCTCATTTGCATAGGTTGAGTCTTGACCTTGCTGTCCTTCAAGACTGGGAGCCAAGCCTTGTTTACTCTCAGGGTTTCCTCTTTCCTGCTGAAATTGTCCAGGTGTTTATGGATTTCAGTGGCCTCCCTGTGAATTCTGACATGGTAGTTGTTGGCATGGTCCAGAATTGCAGTGCTTTCAAACAGCATTTTATGCCCAGGATGGTTAAAGCATGGTTTATAGCATTCCACCGGCAGCAGAGGAAGGAAGGAGCCTGAAGCCTTTAAGAGGCTCCCACCATCCCTTGCAAGCCCATTCCACCGGCAGCAGAGGAAGGGAGGAGCCTGAAGCCTTCAAGAGGCTCCCAGCATCCCTTGCAAGCCCATTCCACCGGCAGCAGAGGAAGGGAGGAGCCGGAAGCCTTCAAGAGGAGGGGCCAGGTCATCACAGGGCCTCAATAGGCCCCAGTGGCATCCTTTGCCAGCGGCGGCGTGGCAGAGCAGTGGGCAGGGACCACGCCAGACTACCTGGGCTCTGTAGGCCCCAAAGCCATCCCTCCCCCCAGCAAGGCCCCGTGCGAGCGGCAGAGGAGGAGCTGGGTCATCACAGGGCCTTAATAGGCCCCTGCGTCCTCCTTTTCCAGTGGCGGCGCGACGGAGAAGCGAGCAGGGACCAGGCCGGACTACCTGGACTCTGCAGGCCCCAAAGCCATCCCTCCCCCCAGCAAAGCTCCGCAACATTTTGTACTGGTCTATTTTTACGATCGTTTGCACTGCAGTTATAGGAGCGTGGGGGTTGATTGTACCAGCTCATAACTCATCTTTCATTTACCACCACATACTTCTGTCCTCTACTAGAGCTAAGACCAGATTGGGTTTAACTAGCTTGTTTTCAACCCTCTTCTGAACATGGAGCCGGGAATAGTCTGGGGGCTGACATCAAGGTTGTGCGGGGGCAGGGAAGGTATGGCGGCAACAGAGTGAACAGATGTTACAAAAGAAGTAGGGATAGATGTCTGGTATCTATCTCTTCTTCAGTTCACTCTGTTTCCCAAGATAAGGTGGAGAGCGCACCATCCATTCCACAATCCCTTAACCTGCTCCTTTGCAATGTCAGGTCGACCAGGAGCAAGACCCATGTCATCCATGACGTCCTCATGGATGAACAGGCCGACCTGGCTTGCTTTACCAAGACCTGGCTGGGAGATGCCAGTGCCACAACGTGGGCGCAGGCTCTCCCAGCCAGTTACACGGTCAGTGAGCAGATAAGGGAAAGTGGACGGGGGGGGTGGCGGTGTGGCCTTAGTTCATAGGACCAGCCTAACTTTGATCAGGAAACCTTGTGATGTCTGCGCTGGAGTAACCATTTGCCTTTAGAGCCCGGTCCAGGTGTTTCAGTTCATCTTCCAAGAAGTGGGGTTCTCCTAAGTAGTTAGTATACCCAAAATGAGTTTACCAGTGTGAAAATATCTCCCAAAAATAGAACTACACTTCACAAATGCTGAAATGTTCAAATGCGTGGATTTTAATTGGCATGAAGAGAAAGACAATTCAGCATAGATCAAATTGATTGTTTTAAAAGCTCAAGCATTTAGCAATTCTGGAAGGACACTGGCAGGGTAAGTACATCAATTTGGCTCAATGGATAGTCAAGCAGTGGAAATCCACCATGAGTTTCCAACCTGCAGAAAAAGAAATGCACTGTACGATTCAATGATATTTTAAAGTGAACTCTATAAAATGAATATTAAAAATGAAATGTTTACATGCTAGCTTCAAATTAAAGAGAAAAGAAGGAAAACACAATGTTATCACACTTATTATTGAAATACCTTCCCGGCTGTTAAAAGAATATTTCCATTAAAAATTTAGAATAATCTGAAATATTCCAATTGTTTACAGTTCACCCTGATATAATAAAATATATAAACTTTAAATAGGCAGTGAGTTCACTAACAATGGGATGATATCTGATGTGAACAAACTTCAGTGTGCCTGTAACCACAATGGGCTGATCTAGACTGACAAAAAGGGGTGTGTTCATGCCTGCATGAAAGTGTAGCCTTTAGATGACCTACACTGAAAGTTTGGCATGAACGCACTTCTTTTGCCTTTTAGTGGGGAAAAAGCAGTTTTAAAAAGGACCTGCTTTTCCCAGCTTCTTTTTAAAAAGGGTGTAACTGCACAGCTGTGTCTAAATGCTGCAGTGCAACTGTGCAGTTTTTTTAAAGCTCCCAAACCCTAGCTCCAGCTCTAATCCGAACCCTAGACATGTGCAGTAGGGACTCTGGGATGCTGTAACTGTTATGCAACTGTGCATAAAATGTCAATTCATTCATAAAATAAAGAAGTTTATTCATAAACTTAAATTGTAATGGATTTAATATCTTTTTGGGGGAGGGGAGGGATGCAGTTTGTTTTATTGATGTAATAGTATTTTAATGTGTAAGCCACCTCAATTGATCTCAAAGGGGCGGGGTATTAATAATAACAACAACTATTATTATAAAATAAAGGGGTTAATTCATGGTGCACCGATGCAACTGCGCACTTTAAAAAGGGAAGCAAAACCACAATGGTAATTTGACAGATCTTCATAACTGCACAGTTCATGTATGATATACCTGCGCAACTGCACAGTTCGCAGCTGGCAATACAATTGCCTGTATGATGTACCGGTGCAACTGCGCAGTTTGCAGCCACCAACAAAAAAAATATATTAAAGGTTCAGTGCAGCCAAAAGCCCCATTCATTGCCACCTGTGCAGCTGCTCCGCCTGTGTTTCTAGCATCCTGACAGCTTCCAATGTAGTTGCTGAGCAACAAAAAAGACTTCAGATAAGTAATCCCCACCCATGAGGAATGACTTAAGCAGACTGATAAGTTTAGCTTGGAGTAGAGAACACTGAGAGGTGACATGATAGCTATCTTTAAATATGAAGGGATGCATAGAAAATGGAGCAAACTTGTTTTCTGTTGCTCCAGAGACAACAGCATGAAATGAGTCAACAGTGTGATGCAGCAGCTAAAAAGGCCACATGAGTCAACAGTGTGATGCAGCAGCTAAAAAGGCCAATGCAATTTTAGGTTGCATCAATAGAGGTATAGTGTCTAGATCAAGGGAAGTAATAGTGCCACTCTATTCTGCATTGGTCAGGCCCTACCTGGAATACTGTGTCCAGTTCTGGGCACCACAATTCAAAAAGGATGTGGAGAAACTGGAGCAGGTCCAAAGGAGGGCGACTAAAATGGTGAAGGGTCTGGAAACCTTGCCCTATGAAGAACGCCTTAGGGAGCTGGGGATGTTTAGCCTGGAGAAGAGAAGGTTAAGAGGTGATATGATCGCCCTGTTTAAATACTTGAAGGGATGTCACATTGAGGAGGGAGCAAGCTTGTTTTCTGCTGCTCCAGAGAACGGGACTCGGAACAATGGATGTAAACTGCAGGAAAAAAGATTCCACCTCAACATTAGGAGGAACTTCCTGACAGTAAGAGCTGTTCGACAGTGGAACACACTCCCTCGGAGGGTGGTGGAGTCTCCTTCCTTGGAGGTTTTTAAGCAGAGGCTGGATGGCCATCTGTCGGGTATGCTTTGATTGGGAGTTCCTGCACGGCAGGGGGTTGGACTGGATGGCCCTTGTGGTCTCTTCCAACTCTAAATTTCTATGATTCTATGATTCTATGAAATAATTGATTCATATTACAAGAAAAGATTCCATACAAGGTGAGGAAGAACTTCTTTGATGTAAGAACTGTTCCACTGAGGGATAGAAGGCCTTGAAAGGTGGTAGATTCTCCATCTTCAGAGGTCTTTAAAGAGAAGTTGGATGGTTGTCTTTCAGGAGTGCTTTAGTTGTGTATTCTTACTTTCCATGAGGCTGAACTAGATGGCCACTTTCACTTCTAAGATTCTATGATTCTATGAACATATGAATCAATCTTCTATTGAAGCAGATTGTTATACCTTCTTGCTCAGTTATCATCCACTTCTAAGTAGCAGTGGTCCTCTGGGGTGTCAAATGAAAGTTCCTTGGATGCAGTTCTCTGCTATTTTTGTTCTCACACATATGTGCACAGAGATACACAGACACACACAACTTCTTTGTGCTCCATTAAAGGCTGACTCTATCATTACATAGAGTGAAACTGCTACATCAAACAGCATACTGAAAAAGCAGTAAAAAAAATAGTTGTTTAAAATGTTATTTTTGCATGTTTACCACTAAAGACAGAAAGAGGTGACTGACAATGTTTGTGCCTTCTGTTAAGAATGTAATTCTTCACTAAGGGTGCATCTATACTGTAGGAATAATGCAGTTTGACACCACTTTAACTGACATGGTAATACAACCCCGCCTTTCATTAAATTCAAAAGTGACAGGTGCTCTGCCCTCTTTTGGGTCTTAGTCCCACCTCCTTGATTTGTGAGTTCTAGGTTTGGGGGTGTCAACTTTGGGAGTCCTAGATTTTAGGGTGCCAAATTTTGGGTTTCCATAGGAACCTCCCCTGAACCAGCAATTCTGGGTTGCACCAAATATGTTTTTGTGAAGGTGCATGTGACCCCTCTCCAAACTTGTCTCAGGACCCCCAACCACTTGGAACAGGTCCCGTCCTTATCAGACCATTAGCATAGCTTCAGGACATGTTTGAATGTGACAGGCAGTAGCCATTTTCTTTGTGCAGGACAAAGATTGAGGGGGATTCATAACCCCTCCCTGAACTCATCTCAGAACCCCCAACCACTAGGAAAGGCTTACGTGTGTCTCAGAGATTCCCTGGGGATGTGCTTCTGCTTTTAGCGTCACAAACCTGTTTTTCAAGGTGGAGTGCTATAAGGGTTTCCAGACTGGTAGAACTCAGAGGAAGGAAGAGGTCCTTCACTCTTCAGCATTCAGTTTATATCTGAGTGGTTCACAGCTCTGAAGTGCAGGGAGGCTAAGAAGAATGGGTTCAAACCTTTTGCGCAGTTTCAACATAATCAGTACAATCTCATAAAAAGAATGAAATGCAGCCAAAACGTAAAGGTTTATTTCTTTTCATTTATATCTTGCCTTCATGTATTTACAGTGGGGTATTGATATGGGGTATAATATTCTTCCATATAATAAAAATTGTCATAATTGAAATATTGTGATACAAATATCCATTCTTTCTTTGCATCTTCATGGATAAAGCTATGTCAAGTTTTTAAATGTGGTGTCAAACTGCATTATTGCCACAGTGTAGATGGCCCCTAAGTTTCTTCTTGAAGGGAATGATGAGTATTTTCCCACTGCAAGAAAATCTTTGAAAATGACCCGTTTTGAGTTTTCAAAGGGTCTTTCCAATTTGTGGCTTATTCAGTGCAAAATTCACACATGGTTGTTGTCAGGATGACAATAGTTTAATGATTTCCTGCCAGAATTTGTTTTGAGTTGTTTTAAACAGAGATGGAATTGATAGTATATTGTTGATGCTCATGGTTTAAACTGTGAGGTTGTGCTGTAAGGGTTAATGGGTGTTAAAAGAGCTAAAAAGTTCTACAGAAAAAGTAGCTCCTCTGGAATTTGTGTGGGATGTTTCTACATTGGCTAAAGAGGGAGGCTTGAGTTTTAAAATGTGGCTTGTGGTTTTAGATTTATGTGTGTTTAGTTACTGATTAATGTTAGACAAATATATGTGATGATATTGTTAATTGCATGATACCAATCCCAAGTAATATATAGCATAAACAGAGTGCAGATGTTACTTTAAGGTAATTTAGTCTAATTCTGGTGAGAAGCTGTAGACTCACATGCATCATGCCAATTGCCAAATTTTCCAGAAGGTAAACCATTACCTGGGAGCCAGTCACTGAGTTACAGGATTTTGGTATGTTCTATAAAAGTATTTTAATATATTCTAACTTCAAACTTGTCAAAAAGTCCATTCTGCAGCACTCAGGCCTCAAACTGCCAACCTTCTAATCTTCTAATCATCAGTACTAGCATCTTAACCACTAAGCCATTGCATCCCTTAATGTATCAGACCCATATATATGACTTTTCATGTTTTAATATTTATCAGAAATTGTCCAGAGGCAGTTTCCTTTTTTTTCCAACAGTGGCTTCCTTTTCTTCCAACAGTGGGACTCAAAGCAGCTCACATCATGATTACAAAAAACAGGTACAGTGTGAAACCCAATAAGTTATGACATTAAAACACATTCTAACATGTAGTCAGGTTAAAACAGCGACTAAATTAAAGCAATTTGGACATTTTAAAATACCCCAGATGGAAGGAAAGAAAGAAAATATAGCTCCAGCATTAGGAGCTTGTTCCTCAGTAGATAGTCAGTCGTCATAAGCCCATCTAAATAAAATGTTTGTTTGTTTTTTCCTGACAGCAGAAGGACACCAGGGATTAAGCAAACCTAGCTTCTGTTAGAAGGAGCAGCCATCAAAAAGGCCCTCTTGTTTCCTCAAACAGCATATCTATGAAATAAAGGCCTTTTGTAAAGTTCTCAGTAAACAGCCAGCATGGTATAGTGGTTTGAGTGTTGGACTAGGAAGCTTGGAAATCAAGGTTTGAATTCCCACTCAGAAAAGGAATCTCTCGCCCTCAGAGGAAGAAAAAGGCAAACCCCCTCTGAACAATGATAGGGCCACCTTAGGGTCAGAAATGGGTTGAAAGCACACAACAACAAAGTTCTCAACACCTAGGCAGCCTCAGATATGGACCAAATAATATGTCAATTGAGAACCTATCTAGGAAAGAAATTTGTGCTCCTGCACAAATCAATTTTCCCCATCCCAAAGCATTCCCAGTGAAATCCCAACATTATGAAGGACTTTTCATTCCCATTCTCCAATTCAGTTTAAAGAAAGCCACTATTATGGACATGAAATATACCTCTCCATGGTTGCCTATACTATACCAGAAGTAGCTAGAATGGCCACCACCAAGAAACATGATGATTTGATGGGTGGGATGAAAATTCATCTGAAATCAAAAAAGGGGGGAAAGGAATGCTGGCAATAAAAGAAAGGTTTGGATGGAAAACCATGAAAATCCAGGTAAAACCAAACAAAAAGAACTGGAAAGTCTCAGTCTTTACTCTTGGTTGAGAGGAAGTGATTTGCATGTTAATCTGTGTATTATTCTGTTGTTGAATAGCAAAGCATCAGGATGTATATTTAATTAAAGATCCATTGATCCTTGGGTAGTTTTCATTTACATATGCTGGGTTTTGATTTTGGTGTTTTTCAGGACTGGCAGCCAAACTTTGTTTACTTTAAGAGTTTTTTTCCCTCCTATTGAAGTTGTCCAGGTGTTTATGGATTTCAATGGCTTCCCTGTGCATTCTGACCTGATAGTTGTTGGCAAAGTCCAGAATTTCAGTGTTTTCAAACAGCATGTTATACCCCAGATAGTTTATAACATGTTCTGCTACTGCTGATTTTTTTGGCTGACTTAGTCTGCACTGTCTCTCGTGTCCCTTGATCAAACTCTCCAAGTAAATAAAGTTGGGCTACCAGTCCTGAAGCTATGGAAGCCTTCCACTTCACACATAGGCTTCATTCTTCTCATTTCTTCATAGGGGTTTGAGTGTTGGATTGTGACTCTGGAGACCAGGGTTCAGTTCCCAGTTCAACCATGAAACCCACTGGAAGACTTTGTGCAAGTCATCTGCTCTCAGAGGAAGGCAATGGTTAACCTTCTCTCAATAAATCTTGCCAAGAAAACACCATGAGTCAGAAAGGACTTGAAGGCACACGACAACAACAATTTTTCCCAACTAGAATAAGGAGTTTATCACACTAGGGGCCAATTTCAAAGTTAAAATGATATTGAGGTGGTGTTAAAGCAAACTTGAGCCTTTGCGAATTTAAAGTAAATTTAAAGCAAATTTAAAGTCGAAATAATGTTATTTCGCAATTAACATTCATGTGTGATTTCACAATTAAAGCAATTTCAAATTTACACTTTCTGTAGAGATCTGAACTTGAAAAGATGTGGATTAATCCTCCTTTAAATCTAGTTTAACTACTGGTTTTTCACAACATTGTGTAAAATAGCGTCACTTAATTCTCTTTTAAATTTAAACTGTGGGTTTTCCGTAATGTTGTGTGAAACGGTGTCACGTAATTTCGTGATTTCTCCGGGATATCTTTGGATTTAACCCCTTGATCTCCCTCGTGATAAAACTCTAAATCCATTCAATCAATTGGATTTCATTACATTATGAGTCACTATTAAAAGTTAATTTAATGAGTCTACTCTAGCTGGAATTAACTTTGGGGTCTCTTCCAGAATTGGGATTCTATGATTCTAACTAATAGGATTCAGGCCATTATTTTTCAAACTATTGAAAGCTTCCCTTAGTTTGAGGGTCTCTGAACTAGTGAAATACTGCTTTTCCCTTGCTTACTCCTCAGAATCATCCCAATGTCTCTTTAGCCATCAGAGGCTGAGAGTCAGACTTGCAATTGGCCCTAAGTACTTAGAAGGGGGAAGAAAACATTTATGGGCTAAAAGAAGAGAAATATTCCTTTTTAACTGTCTCTCCCTGTCCCAACATTCTGAAACGATAACACAATAGACTGAGAGACTTCAGCTAGTCCCCAGAGAACTTGACAACCCTCTTTCTGCATAAAGAGAGATCTTGTAACACCTTTGAGACTAACTGAAAGATCATGCATTTGAGTAAGTAGACTTTAGTCTGTGAAAACTCATGGTGCCAACTTTTTTCTTTCAGTTAGTCTCAAAGGTCCTACAAGATCTCTCTCAGGTTGCTGTTGCCTTAATGAAAATTGACACTACATTAACTTCTATGGCTCAATGGTATGGAACTCTGGGATTTGTAGTTTTGTGGGACAGTTAGCCTCCTCTGTCAGAGAGCACTGGCACCACAATACACTACAAATGCCAGGAATCTGCAGGATGGAGCCACAATAGTTAAATTCGTATGAAACTCCATTAATTCTGTAGTGTGGCAGCAGCCTCAGTTTAGTCAATGTGGTTTCCAATGATTCAAGCTTGAGTGGTTCTCTGACCCATTTATCTGTCCTTTTGGGGGGGGGGGCAGATTGTGGTAACAGGAGAACTCTCCTGCAGTACCATATTTCCTTCCTGTCAGCTTATTTCACTGTCCAGTTTTTTATCCAGACACCAACATCAGAAATACTTTAGCCTAGAAGATGCTGACTCTGGTATTCATTGAAGGGATGTGTAGGCTTGTTGATCTTGATGTTGCCAATAGGCAGCCCACATTCCTCTGAAGAACAAGATGCTCTTCTCCCACAAGATTTCTCCTCCTCCTCCTCTCAATTATTGCCATTCCTCCATCTTCTAGCCCCAGAGAGAGTACAGACGCTCTGATTTTCAGCCATGAAGATCTCATTCTGCTCATTTCTTGTCCTCTTCCTTATGTTGCCAGGTAAGATATTTGTTGAGGGAGACCTTTTCTGCAACTTATAGGTAGGAAAGAGGAAGTCATTAAATATGTTTAACAAAGCTGTGTGATTCCCTCCTTTGGAAGGTTAAGTTGGCTCCTCTCAGTTTTCTTTCTGCCATCAAACAAACAAACAAACAAACAGCTTCATTTATATACCGCTTAATACTGCCTAAGGAATGTCTAAGCGGTTTACAACTGTAAGCTACTTGCCCCCAACAATCTGGGTACTCATTTTACCGACCTTGGAAGGATGCAAGCCTGAGTTGAGCTTGAGCCCTTTTGCTGGTCTTGAACTCGGAACCTTATGGTTTTGAGTGAGGGGCTGCAGTACAGGCATTTAACCACTGTGCCACCAGGTCTCCTTTTCATTCAGGCAGGCCTTCAGCTTATAATTCATATGGCAGATCAGGCTTCTAAAGGGGATGTTATGTCTTTTCATTGTGTTTTATATTGTTTTACCTTTGGGGTTTTAACTAAACTCTATTTTAATAGTTTTGCCAGTTCCTTCCTCTGAAATATAGCCTGCAGCATGGAGGATGGACCCTGCTTAGCTTCCAAGATCAGAGAAGATCCAAGATCAGACAAAATAATGTTGAGTTTTTAGACTGCAGCAAGATTAACTATGACATATCTGAATGCAATGCCAACTTTGATGTATCTGAATGCAATGTACAAAAAACCCCCTCAAAAACAACTAAAGCATGAGGAAAACAATGCATTAAAGATGAGCATATTTCAAGCACTGTGACAGCATTCTGCCATTTAAAACATGTCTATCCATCATATTCTGCCCCTCTAACTTTTCTCTTCCCATGTCACAGTAACTGTAAAAAACAAACAAATGGATCCTTGAAAGGATTAAGCCTAAACTACTACTAGATGCCAAGATGATCAAATTGAGATTGTTGTACTTTAGCCACATCATGAGAAGGCATGATTCATTGGAAAAGACAATAATGCTAGGAAAGGAAGAAAACAGCAGAAAGAGAGGAAGACCACACACTAGAGGGACAAACTATATTAGGGAGGTTGCAGGTCTGAATTTGCAGGACCAAAGCAGAGCAGTGGAGGACAGGGGCGCTTACAGGTGTCTCATCCATGGGGTCACCATGATTTGGGACCAACTCAAGGGCACTTTTCAACAAATTGTTTTATAACCTTGTATATTTTGATTATACATTTGGCATATGACATTTTACTATCTCATTGTATTTAATGAGATTTGAGCATTCATAAATTTTGGTATCCATGGAGGGGGGAGGTCCTGAAAGCAAACCCCATCAGCTACCAAGAGCCCAATGTATTGCATAGTTTTATACTGTTATTATTCCTTACTTGCCTCTCTCCCCTTCTCCCTTTTTGTCTATTACTGTTGTTGTGTGCCTTCAAGTCATTTCGAAATACAGCAACCCTAAAACAAATCTATTGTGCGACTTTCTTGGCAAAATTGGTTCAGAGAAGGTTTGCCTTTGCCTCACTCTGAGGCTGAGAGAGTATGACGTCCCAAGGTCATCCAGTGAGGTTTATGGCTGAGCCATATTGCCTCATATGTTTTTAGATTGCACACTTTTGGCAGACCCAATGTTTTGTTTGTTTTACTTATAAAGCACCAGGTATATCGATGGTGCTAAATGAATAAATAATGATTTCTATTTTTAAAAATTCAGGTCTAATTTAAAATATTCTCCTTTTTTTAAAAAAAAAAAACTTCACAGATTTTCTTTCAGCCCGTCTTAAGAAGGGAAGATGCCCAGATGGTGTTTGCAGAGTTAAATGGTGTTACCGGGAGGAAAGATTCTGGGGAAGCTGCCCTCATGACCGTAACAAGATGTTCTGTTGCTTTTGGTAAGCTGGTTTCCTTCAAAGAGTAAAATAAATATCTACTCAATCATGTGTTGCTGTAGGGTCACCCTGTTTTGTCCCTTGAGGCAAAAGCAATGCATAGCCTTTCATTCACCCACAGTCCTGAAATAGCAGCTGAATATACCTTGGAAGTGACACTGCAATGGTCTACTTCACCATGGACCATCAGCCAGATGAAGGGCCATAGGCTATTTTGTGTAATGACCACAGCTGCTGCTATTGTTGTTGATAATAATAATAATAATAATAATAATAATAATACATATAACATGACTTTGCATCCATTCAATCCAAAAATCATACCACCTCATAAATTCCAAATTTTTCCAAAATTAATATATCCCACTTCTCTCCTCTTCATACTTTAACATAAATATAGTTGACATCATGCCGTAGGGGGAAAAAACACTAAACTAATATATATTCTTCTCTATATTGAATAATTCTTTATAATTTCACTGATGCTGCGTATCTTAAAATATAATATTTCATATTTCTGTAGCTCTCATTATGTATCTTACTCTATTCATCCATAATATTCAGCATTAACTTTCATCTTAACTTTCATAGACTTGAGCCTACTTCCTCAGATGCATGGGGTAGAGTAGAAAGTCAGGGACAGACCTTTACAAAAGTGGCTTGTCACATCACAACTTGGGGAGTGGGAGAGGACTAACCATATCACTCTGAAATGTCCCACCAATCTGCATTACAGAGCTCCATTGCTCAGAGAGACTCACTCAAGTTTAAGATGGTATCAAGAGTTGATTCCTTTGCTCATAACACTTAAATAGGAATTTATTACATGAAGGGAATTGGAAAGATAATCTAATGGCAATCTGAATGCAACCATGGGGTTTCGCATGATTGCGTGAAAGCTGATCACACACATTTTTGGGCAATAGGAAGTCCTTCTGAACGCAATCATGGGGTTTCATGTTATTGCGTGAGAAACTATGACATGCAATTTCAGGCACTGGGAGGCAATTTCGGGCAGTTCCAAACGCAATGCAGTGTCAATACACAATCACGTAAATTCGATGAACTAGCAAATATACTCAATTCCGAACTGGCCTCACTTCCATTTCTTTCGAAATTGAGAGAAATTCCTCCCGTGTGATAAACTCTATAGTTATGAATATGATGAAGAGTCTCAGCCTATGCTTTGTATTTTATGGATTTGCTTTCAATGGCATTAATTTTTCTGGATAGTTTAATTACATTTGAACAATAATTTCTTGCATGCTTTTACTCACATGGTAGTAAGTGCTTTTAATTGCATTTGTTTGTAAGGGACTTTTGAGTCCCTGTCTGTTGCTGCTGCTGCGGCTGACTGAGCTGTTTGCCTCACTCTGCCTAATGTTAGGGCTGGTCCTGTGTTGATACTAGCTTTGTTATGGAACCCTAGGGAGCCATTTTGAATATTTTTTCTAAATTTTGAAACCCCATTTTGAAATGGGGATTTGAGCTAGCATCAAAATGGCCAACTGCCCCCCTCAATGGGCCACACCTTATTCAACCCTGGTGTAGAGACATCAGTATTCTAATTAATAATAATAATAATAATAATAAAATGTATTTGTATTTCCCACCTCTCCCCATGGATCGAGGCGGGATTCCAACAACAATAAAATCTACAATCCAGAAAGACATAAAATGCAACTACTAATCCAATATAATCATAAAAACAGTTAAAACTCATTAATACTGTTCTTACAGTATTAAACTCATTAAGCTATTCTTACATTTGTTTCTCCCTTAGGATGTCCCCTATAACTTTCCTTGTAGGTTTTCGTGATCAAGAAAATGTCAAGACCATCCATGGACCTTCATAAGCCCTGTCACTTCCTATGCTGTCAAGTCTCCTTCAGTGCTGACGTCAGTTACTCATTCATTTGAGTTCAACCATGTGCATGTCTTTTCCAAAAAGAAAAATGCTTCTTTTTCTAACTGTTTATATTTCCTTCTATGAATAAAAGCAAAGTACCCATAAGAAGAGAATGTATGATTTATTTCCAAAGAGCAGAAGGATAGTGAAAGGTTTCTCTTTCTCTCTTTCTTTCAATACTTTGCCAAAGAAAAAAAGGCTGGAATGCACTTTCACAATTACAAATGAGTAATTACAGATGAGTAGGATTACACACCTGTAAATGATCCATAAAGCATTATTTGTACATATTCATGATTGTGGCACTATTGCCATAAAGGTAAAAGTCCCCCACTCCTGTTTTACTTGGCAGCAGCCACTGTGAGCAATGGGGATATGTTTTCCTACCATTTGGGGCACAGAATATTGACATTTCCACACATACATCCTGCCAGAGATTTCTGGTTCAAGGAGGGATTGCATCAGTAATCCAGCTTCTGGCTGTCACACTGAAAATTGCTGGAAGGAGGGGGTGGAAATATTAGTATGCTAAGTTCCCAATCAACAGGAGAACTGACTTCTGTCATTCACAGCAACTGCTGGCCAGTAAAGTAGGATAGGGGAGGATCAGGTCAGGAGATGCCAGGATATGTAGGCCCTGTGCACACCAGCAGTTTGGGCCGGTTTGGGTGGAGTCATGGTGTAGCATCTACAAAATGCACATCTTGGCTCTGCCCCCAGGGCAGCGTGAAGCCACATGCCGCACTGCATGGCGCATGGCATCACAGCACTCCTCCAGCACTGCGTCCACATGACGCAGCACCGAAGGACCACCATAGAACCACTGCACCACAGCTAATATGCCCTTTCCAGGGCACAAAGAGGAGCTGCTTTTTGCAGCTCCTTTTTGTGCACTGGAAAGGCCAGATTGGGGCTGCAGTGTGTGGTTGCCACGGCCCTGATCTGGCTGTAAAAGGGGCATCTGGAGGCTGCCTACATAGCCCCCCTAGCTAAGTAGCTGATCTAGGATCCAAGTCATAGATCTTTTATATCGTTGGATGAAGGCAAGAATCCATTTTAGAGAGAAAGGCAGTGTGACAAGGAGGAACAGGAGGACAGGAGAAAGGAGGGTTGTCCTGGAGAAAAGAGTGTTGAGTCATGAGACGCTGGAAAAGGAGAACTACAACGCCCACAAACCTCTGGGGTTGAGGAAAGAAGGGGCAGAGAGAGAAAGGTGACCTTTCTATTGGGACTTAAAGGGACAGGCCAGCAAGCCCCTCAGGGAGTGATGAAGAAGAGGAAGAGCTGTAAAAGCAGAGAAAAGTGAAACCTCCAGTGCAGTTACGGTAATTGGGAGGTGAGAGAAGCCAAAGTGTGAAGGAACACAGGCTGTTAAAAGTTTGTTAATCCATTAAAGTTGAAAGCAGAGCATCTTGTTTGTTGGAGAATGGATCCTGCTAAAAAGCCTGGGAATATGGGGGTCCCCAGTGGCACTGCCACAGGCGGATATAAATACCATAAATAAATAAATAAATTCAAAGGAGGAGTGCAAATACCTTTTTCCAGGCCAGAAATTACTGGCTCGCATCCTGTTTGTAGCACACACTAGCCTACGTCACACAACATATATGGAGCCATTATTTCCACATAGCCTGATGGCTGTATTTAACTGATGACAACATATGTTACCCAAAATACTGGGGTCCTGAGAGGGCACTCACAGATTAATATGTTCTAGAGGAATTTTAATAGCTCAAATGTTGTTTTGGGTGGGGCAACAATTGGCCTTGGGATCCTAACCCTGTTTATACCAGTTCCAAGTCACACAAAACCCCAGGGGCAATTACAAATAGGTTTTTATAGTTTTATTCAGGGAATAATCAGCACACACACACACAAGCACCAACAGACATGCACACACAAGAACTAACAAAGCAAAGCTGGGAGAAGGGGGAAAGTGGAGACTTTGTTAACGGTGATATGTTACCAGATTTGAAGCTTGGTTCAAGTTGATGGGAATCTGGAATGGAGGGCTCAATAGCCACTGAGACAAGTGGGATGGCCAGCTATTGTGGTCTCTAGTCAAACCAACAGCTAGTCTGCCTGTTTACAACTTGACCAAATTGTTAGTGTGCAGGAAGTGGTATATATACCCAAAATCACATTCTAGGACAGAAGCCAAGGACTGAATGGATTAAAATCCTGCTAAGTGATTTTCCAGGAGCATAATCACTGCCGGTTTAATCTATTTTTAAGGGGTGGGAGGTTTGGAAATGGGTCATGGGATTGTTTTAATCTATGTTTTTTTTTACTTGTACCCCGTTCCGAGTGTATGTACAGAGGAGCGGGCTATAAATAAACTATTATTATTATTATTATTATTATTATATTATTAAGAATGGTCAGGAGCTGTAGTAAATGTTCGGGTCATTGACATGAATAGCTCAGACAAAGGAAAATCCCTTGCTGCTGGAGAAGTGTCCTTTTCTGTGTATGCACAGTCACCTTCTTTGGCCACGATCCCATCATTGCCCTCCATAGCCAAAAGGGATTATGCTGACATCTTGGGTGATCTAATTGTGGTGGGTGCCCTTGCTAACTAGCTTGCAAGAGCCAACCAGATTCCCAAATATGGTATGGCCGAATTTCTGCCTTCGAGTCACATTTTCAGGTCACTCACTGGTCATTTACTCTGGCATCCTTTTTAATATTAATTTGATATAAAATATGAGGGGTGATCGGGAGCCTGGTCATGGGATAAAATAGAAGTGGAGTTGCACATGCAGAACTATTGTGCATGCAAATGTGCAAAAGGATACATTGTGTAATGGGGATGTGTACACGCACAGAAAATGAAAACATCATGGTGTGGACAATCCTAACTTTTGTATTCAATAGTGTATCATGACATTTCAAGATCTTGTCAAGTTCCTTCATAGATGCCCTTCCAAATCTTAGGCTGACACCCAGAACAGATCAGCACTTTGCGCCAGCCTGGGGCCAAAAGTAGAGCTTGGGAGAGCAGAGAATCCATACCCAAGCCCTACCATGCACCACGGGTGCCATCTGTAGTGAACAGGCTGTAGTGGCAGGGATGAAACTCGAATTCGTAGAGACCGATGAAGAAGATGTGATGACTTTGAAAAGGGGCGGGCGCTTTACAGACTACAGAAGAAGAGTCTGCAGAGGAAGATGTAAAGACAGCTCAACACACTCAAAGAACCGCATCCTGTGAGACAGAAAGAAAAAGAGACTTGTTACCAGATGAGATGTTACGTCTTCATCCAGGGGCTACAAGAACTGATCCGGGGGAAACTCCTGAGAAGGACAATGATGTTTATAATGTTGAGAATATAACCTGATTTGATTTAGATGTGCTGGACCTATATAAAATGTGGTAATGTATATATATGATATGTATATGTATAAAATCTATATTCATATGATGTTAAGTATTGTGTGATATGGTAAGTATATTTTGTGATTGATGTTGCATTAACTCACATAACCGTTTGGTCATGTGTGTTAATACACCTGTAAAGGGGGGAGGTGTGTAGTGAACAGGCCGATCAATCAGCCAATCACAGAGCAACATGAGACCAGCCAATGAGAAGCAGGCTGGGCAGGGCTATAAAAGAGCCTTGCAGAGAGGGAAACATGGGTTAGTTTGATTGAGTTCTGAGGAAAAGAGTCACATCAAAGGGAGGGTGTGCTCTTAGGGTTCCTGAGGGAACATTTTAGGTTGGTTTGGAGACTAGGAAAGGGTCTGAAGAGTCCAGAGAGGGACTGGATAGGCTTGAGGAAGTCTAGGAGAGAGAGGCTCAGAACAAGCCAGAGGTTTTAAGGAAGATTTTGGCCTTGGTATTGGAGATAGGATTGCCTGAATGGCTGTATTGTTATTAATAGGTTAAGGAACATTTTGTAACTAAGCAATAAGACAATAGTAACATCTTTGAAACTAATTTATAATTTATTTCTTATATTTTATAATAAACTTTGTTGATGTTTTGAAATGCTACTTGGCCTTCATTTCAACATTTAGAACACGCTACCAAATATTAGGGCCACAGTTGAAAATAGGTTGTGGGTGGACTGAAAATCTGAGAGTCCACCTCATAACAAATTTGGTGGCAGTGGTGGGATCTAAAGGCCCAGGGTGCTGTCATCAAGGAAACATAGGAGTGAACAATAAAGTGTTCATTACATCATCTTGGCCTGCTGCCATTTACATGGGGCACACGACGATGATGTGACTCATGCTCCGCATCCAAACAGTGCAGCACACGAGAGACATCACAGCATCACTCCAGGGCACTTATGGTGCCTCGGCAGTGGCAGAGAATGGAGCCACCTTTTGCTGCTCCTTTTTCTGGGTGCATCATTGCCATGATGTGCTGTCACTGTGTCAATGATTGGGGAAAGAAAGAAGCAGCCTCTGGCCACCCCTTTCTCCTCTTCTGTACAGGCCCTGAATCTGCACTGAAGGATTAATGCAGTTTGATACAGCTTTAACTGCCATGCCTCAGTGCTATGGAATTCAGTGGTTTGTAGTTTTCTGAGATATTTAGCCATCCCTGTCAGAAAGCACTTCTGCTACAACAAGCTACAAATCCCAGGATTCCATAGCATGGAGCCAAGGCAGTTAAAGTGGTGTTGTGAGGAATGGATGGGTTCCTGTTGAGACATGATCCTGAAACTAAACAAACCAGAGAACCAGAGGAAATGGGTGTCTGAAACCAAGAGAAACCAGCCATAGAACCAAAGAAAATGGATTCCAGCATGGTGCATTGCTATGAGTAAGAATTTGGCAATCCAAGATGAGAAATACTGAGAAACTTGGCCAGAAAGACTGACCAACTGTGACCAAAACAATGGAAATGGCCAGGTGTGTTCTTTACCCTGAGCTGCAACAAAGAGGAACGAGATGAGGAACCGACAGGAAAATGGACTGTTCTGAAACAATGGGAATAAGAACAACATGTTTTCTTCAGAATGAGCTGCAATCCTGTACCACCCCTATAGCCAAGAAGCCAGAGATGAAAAAGTACAAAGACAGGGGTCTTTTCAGCCACATTTTTGTGTTTCTGCTCTGCGTGGAACAGATTCACCCAACCTCTGTTGAACTTCTGGCCAAAGTCTCCAGCAGAGGATCATGAGTATGACTGCATGGTGTGAACGAGTGAGTGGGTGAAAAAAGCTCTTGATTGTTAAGTCTTTGTGTTTCAATAAATGTTACATGAAAAGTGTTTAAAACCCAGATCTAGTCTCCTGTGTGTCTCATTGAGAAGTCCTATAGTTTAGGGTGTTCAAACATCTCCCTGGATAAATGAAAAGGACCTGAAATCTCAGTCCATGACAGTGTTGAACTGCTTTATTTCTACTGTATGGAAGAGCTGCTAGTCTTCTGATTTCTTGACTGCAGTTTCCATTCTATGATATGAAAAATCTTGAGCTATTTCAGTGTCTTCATGTCTTTAACATTTTGTAAAATGTTTGTGGTCATTTTTCTGTTTTTGCATCATTTTTTATGTAATCGCTGCAGAGATTACATTAGAAAAGAGTTGTAAATTCTGCAGAAAAGGGAGACCTCTTGTGGCTTTCAGCTGCATGTGTACATGATCTAAAAAGGCTAGCAAACTTCTATGGTCATTATGGATTGGAGGTGGTGACAAAATCTATTGCAATTCCACTTGTAGCTTACAGTGGAAGAACTATGATTTGTGAGCTCTACCAACTGTCTATCTGATAGAATGCATAATACTGACAAATAAAATTTTCACTAAACTATGCAGCTACAGAGAGCACAAAATGAGAGGAAAAGTAAGAATTCTGTTTTTCAATGAAATTTCCCTTCCATCCTCAAACTTCCATCATTGCAAGACATTAACATTTCAAATAAGCATTTAGTAGTACAGTCCAGAGAAACAAAAGAAAAGGGCTGGGCAAAGGTACCAAGGGAATATAAACACAGCAAATATAAGCTTTCTAGGTATAAATTTAAAATTTTCTTTCTCTTTTAACTGTAGGAGAAATTAGAAGGCCAGGCCTGGTGAATCAAGGGTCCAATTTTATTTAAGTAAAGAAATGCATTTCTGTTTCCCACCCTGACAGAGCAGAATCTGGAGAGAATGGGAGACTTGAGCCATAAGCTGTTGCATTCTGAAAGAATACAACATCCCAAAATACGCAAAACCTTGATACCTTTATGGAGACAACCAAAATGCTCAAACAACATGTTGCAATCTTTTGAAGCTCCACTGGCTTCTTCATCAGGCAAAAGTGTTAAAAATCATACACGAGGAATTTTATAAAATGACAAAATTAGTCACAGGGCTACATTTTGACAAAATGTTGTTGGTGTTGTTCTAAGTTAAGATGGTATGGAGGGATATCCATGCAGACAGGTCACTCCTCCATCTGGCCATGTGGGTACTAAGTGGAAAAACATCTTAAAAGTCCAGGAAATACAATTTAAATTCCATTAGCAACACAACACAACAGGATACTTCCTTTGGATGGGGTGCCATGGGGGAATGGAACACCACCCCTTGCTCCATGGGACTGGAGAGGAGAAGGAAGAGGAGGTGGCAGGCAGGCGCAGTCCTGGCGCCTTGTCAGCTTAGCCTTTCCAAGCAATTTTGAACTTCTTAATTTGCTTGTTGCTGTTTCTCTGACTGCTTCTCTCCCTCTCCATCTCAGTTTCATGTACCCCATGGTCTGGCTGCTGGTCCCTCTCCCTCATTTATTTTTCCCATACCAACCCTCCCTGGTCTCAAATTGCTTGGGAGGGGGGATCTCTTAACAAGAACAACAGCGGTGGAGGCATCAACAAAAAGATTTCCAGTCTGACTTCGAATCAACAAGCAAGTAACTGAAAGAAAGGGGAAGAAGGGGGGAAGCAAAGAAGGGGGGCACTGCATGCACATGCACATTGATGTGCATGCATATGAGGAAAAGGAAGCAGCGGTGGAAGCTGAGGCAAAGCAAGATCGGGGAGGCAGGAGTAAAAGAATGATAAATGTCTTCTGCTACTGAACCAAGTGGAGCAAGATAAAAATATGCAAGTTTCAAGTCAAGTCAAGTCAGTCATTTATTACCTTTACCTAGCCAAGTCCAAGTCAAGTCATTACAGCAACCTGAGTCTGACTTGAGTCTAAGTCAAGCAACCCAAGTCTACACTACTGCCATGAAGCTAATAAATTCACTAGAAGACTTTTAGGTGTCAATGGTCGCAAACAGTCTCCTGTAAGGTAAAAAAATTAAAAAAAAATATTCCCCAGTTCTTGCTACATAACCCAATTCCCAGTGTCTTGGTGTTGTAGGGAGTAAAATATGCTATGTAACCTTCACAGTGTAAGCTTGTTCCTTTGGAAGCATTTTCCTAGCACTAGGATAGACAAATTCCAGAAATGCAAACATTTGGGGGGTTAGCACATGCAAAATCAATTTAGATTCTCAGACTGTCATCATATTGCATAACTAATACAGTTTGACATTGCTTAACTTTTGCAGCTCCATCCTGTGGAACCCTGGGAGTTGTAGTTTGTTCTGGAACCAAAGCACTCTGACAGAGCTAAAAAAAACTCACAAAACTACAAACCCCAGAATTCCGTAGCATTGAGCCATGGCAGTTAACACGGTGTCAAACTGCATTAATTCTGCAGTATAGATGCAGCCTCATACAGAAATATTCTCATTGTCGCACCCTCTGCAATACTAGACATATAGGGACTGAAGAAAAAAATCACATAGAGATAGATTTATTATTTAGAGGGCAATGTCTTTATTTCATTCACACACAACCCTGCAGCTCCATCCCTGAAAACAATAACAGTTCCTTGCAAACCTACATTATGAATTCATTCACTCACTCTTATTCACTAGATTATCTGAATATTTATTTATCTGTTCCGATGTAAATGTAAAACTTTAGGTATTACTTCATTTAGAGTATGCAAAGGAATCTTGTAACACTTTTAGATCTAACTGTGCTGAAGAAGCTGTAGCATAAGCTTTCATAGACTTGGTCTACTTCCTCAGATGCAGTCTATGAAATGCTACAACTTTTTTTTTTGGCACAAAGGTACCTTGGAGCAGCTTTGAGACTAACTGAAAGAGAGAAGCTGGTAGCATTCGCTTTTGTAGACTTGAGCCTACTTCTTCAGATGCATGGGGTAGAGTAGAAAGCCAGGGAATTGACCTTTATAGCAGTTGTTACCCCAAGATTTGGCCCCTTTACACCTCCCTATTTGATATGAAATTAATAAAGTTGGTGAGGGTGACTTGGATTTGACCCAACTGTGGAAGCCAAAACTCTTGGTAGATTTACAAAACTATAAAGCAAAAATGGCAAGTAATCGCACGAATAATTATCACATGCAAATAAACGGATATTGAAATCCATTGTCACTGAAATCCTGAAAGTAAAAAGATGCACATTAATGTTTCTTTGTGGCGACTTTAATGGTGGGTTTTGTGCAACATTGAGTAAAATCATTTCGTGTAATTACACAATTTTTCCAGGATATTCACGGTATAAACTCCCAATCTCCTTCATGTGATTAACTCCTCTGTCAGTTTACTAAGATGGGCCCCTCAATATGCCATCTAACCCCCAGTTCCACAGCAGCTATTGAATCCTCTCTTTCCATTCCAGACCCTCCTCGATTGGAAGCAAGATCCTGAGGAAGTATTACTCTTAGCAAAGCCTCCCATCTATTCATCACTCCCATCTTTATTTCCAAGCTCTTTTGTGTGTGTGTGTGTGTGTGTGTGCCTCTGTATATACGTGTGGGTGGGTGTGTATGCATTTCACTTATTCCGCTTAATAAATACAAAAACTTATTTGAAACACCTCTGGAGCTCTGTGTGATTGCGGACCTGATATAGTTGGGCTGTATGCCAAGGTTGCTGTTGCCCCGACCGAACAATATGTCTCTCCTCTGAGCTAAGTACCAAATTCCCCTAAAATCATAGCAGTTGAGGATGTCCTCCCTGTCCCGCAGCAGTTTGGGTAACACAGTCTGTGTGCAAAAATGTCCATAGCAATGCAAAATTTTGTGGGTGTGGAAATGAGGTGGCAAGTTCAGAGTAAATAATGGTTGTTTGGGACAAGGCAGGTTGTCTAAAGCCTAAAGCCAAGGTGAGCAGATAACCCTATGAATGAGCATAGGAATGTAATGCAGGAACCAAAAAGTAGTACAGTGGTCCCCCGGTTTACGAATCCCCCGGCCTACAAAAACCCCAGTCTAAGAAAGAGCCGGGGCCGGAAAAACGGCCCCGGTTTACGGAAAAAAACCCCGGTTTACGAAAGAAAGCAGCGGGAAATTCAAATGGTGCAAAGTGGAGCTATTGGCTAAGGGGGCTGGTTTAAGGGGATTTGCTAATCGGTCGTGGTTTGCGAAATTTTCGGTTTACGAAAGGGGTGCTGGAACGAATTAATTTCCACTGTAGTGATGAATTGGCCAAGAGAGCTAGTTTTAAAATGTGTGTAGTCTGCCAGGAAATCATTGTCTCTATTCAACCTGCTGTTGATGGACTGCACTTTGTGGCTATATTCCAATTCTGCTGTTTCTCTTTCCAATCTTCCTTTGTACTTTTTTTGTTCAAAGACCACTGCCCGTTGATTTAGTTGTTTTTGTTAGTAAGGAATAAACAGGATTCTATTATGAATTTCAAAGAAAATAATAATGATATAGAAAATTCTATCAGTTATTGACCAAAATAGACTCTAATCATCCAAAACATTACCCATAATTACCTGTTAAGACTTAGACCAGTTGCTAATATTGTCCAGGGTAATATTAACATTGTTATAAAATTTAGTGAGCAATATTTAGTTTGGTTTTTCCCCCTGGGCTTTGCTCTATTTTAATTGTCTTTTTTATTGTAATTGTGAAGAATTCTGTTTTACAAGTTTTGTAAGAGTATATGGACTCTTTGATATAATTGCACCATTGCTGCCTTAATGTTTTAGTATTTTTTTTTCTTCCAGGGTAGAGTTGATTATTGTTAATTGACTATATGCCATGTTATACTTTAATTAGTACTATGTTATGTATTGTATTTTGTATTTTTGCATTTTTCATATTTTTATTTTTTCTTGTACCTTGGTATTAGATTATAAATCTGTTTGTAGATGTTGTGTATTTAGATATTTAATTTATTTGCTGATGTAAATCATTTATGTATTTTGTGTATTTGTTTGTTTGTAAACCACTTTGATCTATTTGGAAAGGCAGTATATAAATAAAAATTATTATTATTATATATTATTATTATTATTATTATTATTATATTTTAATGTAGTTCTTAACTAAATATGTTATGTTCAGTACACACCCAATTTTGAATAACAGCTTGCAATCCTGAGCCATGTACCAAGCACTTTCAAGTAAAGATCTTTAGCCAGTCCACTCTTGCTGGGTGGCCCAAAAAAGATTTCTTTTTACCAGTACTCAAATCTGCTCTCGGCAGCCATGGCTACAGTCCTGTTAGTGTCATCCACATGTATAAGTTCCTTTGAACATACTGTTGTGCACTTTTGGCCATTACAAAATGGAAATGTTTAGATAATGGTTACATAAACTGAGTTCTACATGTGTAACAAAGTAATAGAGTAGAACTATTGTCCCTATGAGCTGATTGATCATTCAACAGTTAATTCAACAGGTCTACTCTAGTTGAGATTAACCAACAGGATTCTAGCCACAAATTTCTGGCTTATGCACAAGTATTTATCCATGCCTTCAGTGTATCACTTGATTCACTGGGATTGCAGAACCAGCCACTATGCATTCCCCATTGGATCATGAGGAAACAGTTCAGTATTGTCAACTGGCAGACTGACAGATACACAATGGTTGCACAATGTTGGAATTTAGGTGGAGCAACACAATTACTGTGTAACTACATGAATATAGATTCATATAACACAAATACAATTTGTGCTTGGCCTAGATGTTCCAAACTTCTCTCTGAAACTATGACCACTGGCTATACTACCTGGGACTTCTGGGAGTTAAAATGCAAAACATTTGGAATACCACTGCCTTTGCTTATCCAGAGAACCATCACCTTGGGATGGCTAGCAGCCATAGAGCAATATATTCACAAACAATGGAGAAGGGTGTTGAAACTAAATACCATTCAAGTGAAACTGCACCTCTCTCCTGGAATGGATACGCAACAATTTTTCCTAACAAGAGATCAACAGCTCAGCATGTTGCAATCCTTGTTGCCCTATAAATTCACTAGATGTTCACCTCCTATCATCAGCAATTGGGTTCCTTTTTGTTCAGTGATTCCAGCCGACCAATCCAAATCCAAGCATGAAGAAAACTGTCCTCTTCTGCTTTATTATTGCCTACATCATACTTCTGTCTGCACCAGGTAAACTAGGCAAAGAATAGATAATAATGTTTGTTTGTTTTTTTATTTATACCCCGCTCTTCAGCCAAGACTATCAGAGCGGCTTACAATTTGTTAAACAAACAGCTTCATTTACAATTGTAAGCTATTTGCCCCCAACAATCTGGGTACTCATTTTAGCGACCTCGGAAGGATGCAAGCCTGAGTCAAGCTTCAGCCCTTTGCTGGTCTTGAACTCGCCACCTTCTGGTTTTGAGTGAGTGGCTGCAGTACAGGCATTTAACCACTGCACCACCAGATAGATAGATAGATAGATGATAGACAGACAAGCTGCAGAGTTTTTAAAATAGTGTGTAGAATGGAACATGCCTAAAATACTTTCTTTTAGGAAGAGCACATTTCTGTTATCACAGTAAATGAAGGAAACTGAAGACACTCTTATTTGTGAATTCAACTTTGCAAATAGATTCTTGTCTAGCCATCCATGCTGACTGAAACTTTCCACCAAGCAACCAAGAGGTGAATTTTATGCATGCTTTATCTTGTTATTATGACTAATATGAACAAGTGCAGCAAGAATGATAGTTGTTTTCAAGTTCCCCATATATATTTCAGGATTTCTTGGAAATGATATTCAAGCTGTACAAGAGGCAGTGAGAATCATGTATTATAAAGCAGGGGTGGACAATGGCAGCGGAGATGGGAAAAGATTCTACCCTCATACATCTATGGGACTCACTGGGAGGTTTAATACCATTCAAAGTGATACCAAGTCACTCCTGGTTTTGGATTTAGGTGATTTTATGCACTAAGAATTTGTTGTTCAGGACTGACGTTTTGAAGTCACAGGAGAGTAGATTTCAACTGAACATTAGAGGGAACTTCTTGACAGTGAGAGTGGTTTGGCAATGGAACTAATTGCCTAGAGAAATGGCATGGTCTCTATCTCTGGACATCTTCAAAAAGAGGCTAGAAGCGAAATTAATATGAGTTCTAAAAGATAAACCAATTGAAGACTTTTTGAAAAGCTGGAAACAATTCATCGACTTTTTGAGCAATAAGAAATCGAACAATGTAATAATTTATAGCTATGGTTTTTAGTAACTGCAGTAGGGTTATTCAACTGGATCTCTAATGGTAGAATAATTTATTTTTTTTCATTACAGTCAGGATAGGGAAGGATCAAAGCCCTACTGTGTATTAGTTTTGTGTCTTTTTTGTATTTTTCCCTCCCTACTCCCCTTTTTGTCTCTTCATTTTCTGAACATACATTCACTTTGCTTGAATGGGGGAAATGCACATGTGCAAGCCCCATATTATTCAATAGGCAGTAATGTATAAATGCCCATGGCAATACATTCATGTTCATGCACCACCACTGAATGAGGTATGGCAATCCATGGATGGTCTCATCCACAAATTGCTAGCCCATTGACTCAGTGGACCCAGTGAAAGTTGAGTTATTCATGTTAAATATTAATTTTTAAAAAGAGGCTAGAAGCTGCCTATTTTGGATGTTCTAGCCGGAGTTCCTGCTCTAAGTGTGGTGCTAGACTCAGCGACCTCTGGGACCCTTTCACTCTATTACTTGGGACTGAACTGAGGAGATGTTTAAGTGTTTAAGCTACCCATGGATCTGGAGATGGCTACAGAGACAAAGCTGCAAATTATTTATTTTTATTATTTTTGGACCTTTTGAGTTGTATTTGGCAGGATGAGGCAAAAATTATTTTTAGGGTGGCTGGAGGGTTTGGGCACCTTTAAAGAGTTTTCAGGCAGGGGCTACAAAATGGGGCCCCTTTCCTTACCCACCCTCTTACAACAATTGTCTGCACAGGTGGCAAAGACAGCAACGTGGAGGCAAGGGTAAAATTGCAATATGCAGTATGACAATGGAGTTGTTGTTGTTGTTGTTGTTGTTGTTGTTTGTCTTCAAGTTCTTTCTGACTTATGGAGACCCTAAGATGAACCTATCATGGTGTGTTCTAGAGCTGAGAGTGTGTGACCTGCCCAAGGTCACCCAGTGGGCTTCCAATGCCAAGCAAGGAATTAAATCCTGATCTCCAGAATTATAGTCCAACCTACAAACTACTATCCCATGCTGGCCCTCCATAACAATGGGGAGGCAGCAGAAAAAGGTATCTCCATCACCAGTGAAAGTTGCTGTTTCAACTCCTGAGAAGATATGGTCCAGCAGAGAAGCTTTCTTCCCAACAGAGGGGGCTTCTGTTTTCATTCCTGACATTGTCATAGTTTCCATGACCACATTATCCCTAATACTACACCACCATCTATGCTGCTGTTTTCACTGTCCCTTACCATTACGCCTGGCGTACCTATATCAGCCAACAGAATCTAAACCAGCATCAAGCCTGAAACTGTGACCCATCACAATCTTGGGTCCATGTTTTGGCTCCAGAATACCTGAATGAACATGGCCAGAATCCTGTCTTTCCCAGCTAGCATAAACCCATGGAAGACTTGGGAAATGTTAAAAGATCTTGTAACACCTTTGAGACTAACTGAAAGAAAGAGGCTGGCAGCATGAGCTTTCATAGAACTTTTGTTGTAGACCTTTCATCTACGAAATCTCATGCTGCCAGATTCTTTCTTTCAGTTAGGGGGTCATTCAGATGCCATTTTATCAGTGTAATGATGAGAATCATACCACTCACACATTCCAGGTTTGTTATTCACACTATGGAGTTTATCAGGAGACGGAAATTGGAAGTATAATGTAATGGCAATCCGAACGCAATCATGGGGTTTCACGTTATTGCGTATTAAAGTATCTCACACAATTTCGGGCAAAAGAGAAGTCATTCCGAACACAATCATGGGTTTTACGTTATTTCGTATTAAAGCATCTCACGCAATTTTGGGCAATGGGCAGCCATTTTCGGGTAATGGGAAGTCATTCTCAATGCATTCCGAACGGAATTGGAATTCACGTGAATTCGAATTGGCTCCAATTGGCTCCATTCGAAATAAAGAGAAAATCCTCCCATCTGATAAACTCCTATGGAACTGCATAGTGGAGTCAATGAAGTGAATGCATTCGGAACACATTCAAGGCATGCAGAGTTTTATTCCGTGTCTATTCAGGTCTATTCACATTATCATTCACACTACCAATGACGCAAGATCTTTTTAAAAAAACTCAGACAGAAACCAGCTATCATTTATCCTGGATTAAGTGTTTTGTTTTTTGTTTGTTTTTTGTTTGTTTGTTTTTGCAGCCTCTCCCCAAAATTTAATTGGGTGCATTTGGGATGCATGTGACAACAGAGATTCGATCTGGATTCATCCTGGAAGTTTTCACTGTGTGAATAACCCCTTAGACTCAAAAGTTCTACAATATCTCTGTACATACTGATTTTACAGCCTAAAAGGGCCACATCTTTGAATTCTACCACTGTGAAATGTTGTTAGGTATATCCAGCAGATTTAAGGGATCTTCTCTAACACTAGAATTTAGGTCTATATCTTTCTATATCAACCTACCTGAGTTTTGAAATCCTCAGGAGAGGGCTTTGTGACATTCTTATCATCATCAAAGAGATATTTGAGGATCCAGGAGGGGACCTTCTTGGTGGCTGCTCCCAGGCTGGAGAACTTGCACCCTTGATTGCCCAGGTTGGCTCTGGTCACAAGCAGAGGTACTAAGGTCTACAGGTCAGAGGAGGCCCGTCTTTCTGTCTCTGCACTTTCTTTTCCTTGTTTGGTGAGAATGAGCTTTTAATGGTGTACTATACTGTTTTGTTAGTTTTTCCATAGTCTTTAAATGAATTTTAATGCTTTCAGTTTTAAAGATAAAGGTTGCATCCACACTGAGGAAATAATCTAGTTTGACACCACTTTAATGGCCATGGCTCAGTGCTATGGAATTCTGGGAGGTGTAGTTTTGTGACATGTTTGTCACATGTCTGTCAGAGAGCTCTAGTGCCACAACAAACTACGGTTTCTAGAATTCCACAGCACGGAGCCACAGCAGTTAAACTGGTGTCAAATTGGATTATTTCTACAATGTGGATGGCCTCTAACTTTTTTAAAAATAACGTATGCATTTATACTTTTTAATTGATGTTTTTGTTTTCTATTTATTCTGTTTATAATGTATAAATGTTTACTATATATACATAAATTTTAGTTTGTAATCTATTCTGTTTCTAATAAGTGATAAACCACCATTGCTGAGGGAAAGGAGGGATATAAATAAAGAAAATAAAGTAAAATAGAAATAAATAATAAATCGATGCTGTTTTAATCAGATGACTTCTTGAATGTTTATCAAGCTATTTTTAAAATTATGGTTGTGCGTCAGCTGTAGGTGTTTTTATCTATGAAAAGCCATTCTGGGTCTCATGTTGGGAGGAAGGTGGGATAACTACATTTATATAATTAAAGTAATTAAAGAAAAAATACAATATGAAGAAGCATGTGTAGAGGACACACCTGGGTTCCTCCTGCATCATTTTCTTAATTCTCTATGCTGTGATCCGCAGAATCTTCTCTCAGCCATTCCCATTTGTCAAATAATGGCAGCAACCTAGGACGTATCTACACTATGCTGTTATGAAATGTTGATCCCATTTCGACTGCCACTGCTGTTGCTTTAGTCCTTCTAGTCATTTTCTAATTATGGTGGCCCTAAGGTGAAACTATCATATGGTTTTCTTGGTGAGATTTGTCCAGAAGATGGTTGCCATTGTCTGCCTCTGAGGCTGAGAGGGTGTGACTTGCCCAAGGTCACTAAATAGGTTTGCAAGGCTGAGTGGGGATTCAGACCCTAGTTACCAGTGTCATAGTTCAACACTCAAACCACTACACCACACTGGATCTACACACCTCCACCCTATAGTATTCCTGAGTTTGTAACTTCATGCAGCACTGATCATTCTCAGTATGAAAGACTTCTGTGTACTTCATCAAAAACTACATATCCTAGAAGTCTATAGGACAGAGCCACGAAACTTAAAGTGGCATCAAATTGCTATAATTGTACAGTGTGGATCTGCCACCACCACCCCCCATTCTCCAGTGTAATTCATCCTTACCAAAACAGTATTTTGTTTTGTATTTCTCACTCAATGCAGGATGGGGTGAGATACGCCACAAGCTACCAACGAATGCTGAAGAATGTACCAAATGGGGAGCTTTCTGTGGCTTCCTCATCTGTGTCACACCAGATATTGCCCGAGGCCAATGTGGTTTTGCACGTCCCTGCTGTTTCCGGTAAGCTTGCCTCACTTGTAAAAATATCATATCATAATTTTAAACTGATCAAACTGATATGATGATACACTGCCCTACGATCCTCCAACACAGCACAGGATATAAAAGTAGTCATCCATCTATCCATTCATTCCTAAATATTCCACCATCTCTTCTTCAACATATCTTGTTTCATCTGATTTCAGAACAGAGATGGATCAGGCCTGGTGAGTAGCAGGGCTTTGGATGAGAGATCACTAGGGAAGAGCAGGAATCTCCAAAAAAAGGGGGGGCAGGGGGGCTTAGATAGGATCCTGCTGGAAATCCTGCTGCTGCCAGTCAGTGTTGATAATATTGCCTAGTTGGGCCAAGTGTCTAAGGTTTAACGTACATGGAAGAAATAGTGCAGTTTGACACCGCTTTATCTACTATGGCTCAATGCTATGGAATTCGGACATATGTGATTTTATGAGATATTCTCCCTTCTCTGTCTGGTGCCGCAAGAAAGTACAAATCCAAAAATTCCATAGCATTGAGCCATGGCAGTTAAAGTAGTGTCAAATTACATTATTTGTGCAAAGCAGAGGCAGCCCATGCCAGTGTATGGCCACTTCCTCTGTTCCTATCCCCAGTGTTTATGTGTGTATACACACACACACACACACACATATGGCCTGAAAGAGACGGGCCTGAAGAGGCGCCCGGGCAGCACCATTAGGGTTCGGGAGGGCGCAGCATTCACACTCTCTTGAACCCTACTATGTAATGGCGCCGGCACCATTATGTAATGCCATTTAGACAGCATACGTAATGGCACCACTGCAACTGCGCAGCTTCCACATGGAGCTGCACAGTTGCGGTGGCGCAAAGGCACCAAATGGCACCTTTTTACTTAATTGCACCACAACTGCGCACATATACACATATAGGTTTCCTCACTCCTTTTTAGTGGTGCAACTGCGCCGCAGCATTTAGCTGCTGTGGTGCAGTTGCAGCGCTAAAAGAGGTGGCACCAGACTGCCCTTTTTGGGCAGTCTATACCGCCCCTTTATATTCTGCTGCCGGTCCAATCTGCTTTTGTATATGTTTAGAAGAAGATGCCATCTTGTTCCCCACCTCAGGCCTTGTTGTTGTTATTGTTATATTTATTTATATCTCACTTTTCACCAAAAAAAATGGGACATAGAGCGTCTTACAAATGAAAAGAAAAATACAATTTAAAACATACAAAAGTGTCATGGTACAAAAGTTATGGTGGTTATCATCAACCATAACCTCAGACATCCCACATATGAAAACTGTGATATATGTGGCCAAGCAACATCAGAGTTCGATCAAAATGACAAAAGTTATTAGCAAGGAAAAACACACAAGCTAGGAGAAGGTGCAGCAGTTTGCTTTTGCCTGAGCTTAGTGGGAAGTGTGAGATTCTGCTCTTCCCCTCCCCTCCTGCTTGCTGAATTAATTCACTGCAAACTTTTTTTTTCATTTTGATCTCAGTTTGCAATAACTGAACTAAGATGATAAAAAAAGGTGGAGAAAGTGGGAGGAGAAGAGAGGAACTGGGATATTTTAAAAACTTTTCAACTGTTTTTAAAATATCCCAGTTCTTCTCTTCTCCTCCCACTTTCTCCACCTTTTTTATCATCTTAGTTCAGTTATTGCAAACTGAGCTGAAAATGTCATAAGGTGACAGAAAATTAATTGGGCTTGTCCCTGCCAAACTGAAATGGGTAGAGGGGGTACACTTTTCAACAGGCTGTAGTAGAGGGAGATGATATGATATGATGCCAATCCACAGATGCTGCTAAAAGACAAGTTCCTTTCTCCCCTTTTCCTTCACTGTCTTCCTTTCCTCTTCTGTTATACCTTTTCAGATTATCAACCTGCAGGAAGCCAAGGTTAGATTAAAGTAGGCAATGCCCTGGAGCAGTTCTCAAAATAATGTCCCCTTTCTGCACACATGTGACCTATATAGGAGTGGTGGTATAGAAAAATAAAATACATAATAAATACAAGATGAATACAGAAAGCTTCATTTGTGAAACCCTGCCAAATCAGCATTAAGTCAGCAGGAGGACTCGGTTTCTCCTTCACTTGACTCAATAAACAGTTCAGCAGGACTGTGAGCCCAGCCCTTCCTCCTAGATCTTGCTTTGGGACATTCCTTAGCTGCCTTGTTGTTTCCTTCTCTGTTCTGTTTGCCAACTCTGCATGTGACCAACCTTGGCTGTGCTTCCTTAACCTTGTTGTGAGACACTCCTCAGTTCTTTCTACCCCCTCCTGATTGCATGCATCTGATCTTGGCTTTGCTTTCAAACATTCATCTCGTTTCTTTTTCTGACCCCATAGGTCAGAGTTGGCCTGACCACTAACCTCAATCAAGCAATTGACTTAGGAGGAGTGGCATGCCAGTGGTGGCAAATTTGCTGTCCCTTGCCCTGCCCCACCCAGAACATTTGTGGGTTGTTGTTGCGTGCCTTCAAGTTGTTTCCAATTTGTGGCAACCCTAAGACGAACCGATCATAGGGTTTTCTTGGCAAGTTTCTTCATCCTCTGAAGCTGAGAGAGTATGGAGATTATCACATTTACAAATGGCAGACAGTTGCAATTCGGGTTGCTATTGGGAATTATCGCATGTAATTTGCCACCGCTTTCGGTGTGTGGCTACATGCTGGATGTATCCCCGGTCCCAGGGGTGCTTCGGAGGCTGCTTTTCCAAGCTGGGAGCTTTCCCACTTGGAAAAGTGACCTCCAAGGTACGCCTGGGACCCGGGAGAGGAGATGCAGCCTGCCAGATAACCATGTAGGGCTTTATCAGTTGTAACCAGGGTAGTCACCAAAAGTGACCTTCTTCAGACTATTTTCAGACTCCTTGCTGCTACAAAGCCTTTAACTCTTGTATATGAGGAAGGGAAAGCCATGCTGGGTGTAACTCTGTATCAGTTTATTTTGCTTGGGGAAAGTCATTGAAACCAAGGCATGCAATTTTAAAGAAACACAAGAAGAACAGTACAGTTTATTCATGACAACCATATAGAGGATATAACCATCAAATTACAAAAATGATTAAAACGTTTTAAAACTTTTACAGTCACACTTGGCTCTGTAACATATAAAGCAAAATGTTTACACTAAAATTACAAAAATGTTTCATACTAAGAAATGCAAGCAAGCAAAGCCATACTCACACCTCCTCCCCCTTCAAGTGTTTGTTGTTATTGTTGCTGTGTGCCTTCAAATTGTTTCCAACTTATGGCAACCCTAAGGTGAATATATCATGGAGTTTTCTTGGCAAGATTTGTTCAGAGGAGGTTTTCCATTGCCTTCCTCTGAGACTGAGAGCATGTGACTTCAGAGAAGCAAATGTAACTACCAGGAGCTGGGAGATCCTTCATCATGGAAGGTTGAGCTACTCGTGATTTTTAGCACTTGTTCTCAATATGGAGACTTGGAGTTGAACATGAGCTAGTTCCACTGCTAGACCCCATTCCTTCGGAGATTTGAGACTGGTCTCAGAGCTTCTGTTCAGCTCAGAGCACCTTGAGAAGGAAAGGCAATGACATCATGAATGGATTGCTGTCTCTGTGACAGTGGATCCATCAGCCACCCTGGTGTCTAAGGACATCTTCCTAGGCATCTGTGCCACAGAACCTACCTCTTAAAGCTTCCAATAAAGCACTCAGCAAGCTGGTGTCTCACAAAACCAGTGATGGTATGAAGCTTCAGCTTTTGTTGGCCTCCACCTTCACTTCCGCAAACTCTCCTCTTCCCATTTCAACCATTTTCTTCCTTCTACTCTTTTCTAAATAGGATGTGGTTCATAAGTGGCAACAGGTCTTCTCCTACTCAATTGGTTTGGGGTGGTGGTTGATGATACAATGGGAGAGGGCATTTGGCATGATAGTCTGTCCTACACCTTGCCTTGGGATATTCTATTGCTTGGGCTTTACCCCCATGCACCCGACTTTGCAAATGATTTCCTTTGGGTGTCCTTCCTAGACCTTGCTTTCAGATATTCCCTTTCTAATTTTTAATTTTTTTGCTTGTTCCCAACTCTTCCTGAACCTTACCTTGGCTCTACTTTAGTAACCTTGCCTTCACATATTTCTTATCTCCTTCTTCATCTGCCTATCTGCTTCTTCTTTGCTTGCTCCTCTTATGACTGCCCTTGGCTTAACATCCTAGACCTGGTATCCAACTATACTTTATCTCCTATTTTTTCCTAACTAAGGTGTTGACTGACCTTGGATTATCTACTGAGACCTTGCTTCGGTCAGTTCCTTAGAGGCTAAGTGTACTTCCAAATCACTTCCTATTGGGGAAAAGCCTCTCTGGGGTTAAAATGGGCCAAAGAGGAGAAAAAATGTGCTAGTAATGATCCCCATGTCCTGCATGGATTGAGTGGCAAAAATATCAATTTACAGGGATGCAGCCCTACAAGGTTCCCCGAGGAGCAATGCAGCTCAATAATCCCTGACAATCACCCATCCTTGCCTTATTTACTTTTTCCTATTTTCTGTCTGTCCTGACTAGGGAGGGACAGTCCTGTTTAATCCTCTGCCACCCCTCTTTTCAGCTGTTTCTATAATGTCCTAGTTTCTTTCTCCTCCTCCTACTCTCCAACTTTGTCCTCAGTGTCCTTCAATTGCTACAAACTGGGACACCCAATAAAGGAGAGTTGCTTGGCCCCTTAAAAATAGAATTTCCCATATAAAACAGGACACCTGCCAACCCATGTTCAAAATGCAAAAACACTTTGCACTTATTTAACTCAACAGAAGAGGAGGGGGAAGAATCTTGTCCTTTCCTGCAGACTCAAGCAAAAGCAAACTGCTGCAACATCTCCAGGCTTGTATGTTATTCCTCATTAATAACTGTTGACTCTTGACCATACTCTAATGTTGCTTGGCCATATGTGCCCTGGTTCTGTTCTGTAAAATATTCAAGAATATGGCTTTGTGTGGATTTTTTGGACTGTATTGGAACTTTTGCTACTGCCATTAACATTTGCTGCTGGGGACCAGGAGAGTTCCCCTCCTCAAATGTTGATCTGAAGTAAACATGCATGTGACATACATAAATTTCCTATGCAAATTATATGATCCAAAATATATGTTTCAATAGGACTAATACCTTACGAATGGTAGCATTTCTTAGACTTTTTACGGCAACATCAGAAACATGATCACGTGAACTGAATGCTGCTATTTCAAGAATCAGAAAGACTGATAAGAATTCCTTACAGAATTTTACCATGAGTTCACTCACTCAGAGGTCTGAGAGGATTCGGGCCATACCCAAGGTACAAAAATAGGTTGTGCATTTGGTTACATAATAGTATTTACTACTTCTATAAGGGAACAAAATGGCAAAGAGCTTATCTTGTGCTTGCATAGTGTCAATCTACACTCAAGTTATGCAATGTTTGCATGAGACCTGCTTTGTTGAATACTAGTGTTGTGCAACCAGCTGCTTAGCTGCTTGTTGTCAATTCTCAAATAGGGAACACCATCATATTTATTTATTTATTTACCAGTTTTTAAAAACACTCTCAGAACATGGCTGTTTCTGCAGCTCCAATGAATTAATGACAAATAGTTAAATCTCATCCAGTAATGCATCCAACAACTGCATGGGTGCCACAACTCAAAAAGGACATGTTGACAAGATGGAGTGTGTCCAGACGAAGACAAGCAAAATAGCAAAAGGTCTGGAAACCATGCCCTATGAGAAGAGATTTATGGAGATGAGTAGGCTTAGCCTGGAGAAGAGAAGGTTTAGAGGTGATATGATAGTCCTGTTTAAATATTTGAAGGGATGTCATGTTGAGGATGAAGCATGTGTGTTTTCTGCTGCTTCAGAGACTACAACATGGAGCAATAGGCTCAAGCTATGGAAAATGAGATTCCATATAAACATTAGGAAGAACTTCCTGATGGTACGAACTGTTCAACAGTGGAATACACTGCCCTGGAGTGTGGTGGGGTCTCCTTCTTTGGAGGTTTTTAAAGAGGGGCTGAATGGCTGCCTATTTGAATGCTTTGGTTCTGTCTTCTTGCACGGCAGGGGGTTGGACTGGATGGTCTTTGAGGTCTCTTCAAACTCTTATTAAATACATTGAGATCTTCTGGGGAAGCTCCTGTCAATTCTATGATCCATACCAATACAACAGTTGGGAAAAAGGAGAGACCTACTTGGTGGCTGATGCCAGATTCTGGAACTCCCTTCCAAGAAGATTAGACTACAGCCTCCTTGCTTTCTTTCTGCAGCAGCTGAATTTCTTTTTTTTTTTCTTTCAACAAGTCATTGAAAACAAGGGAAATGAGCTTTGCATAATGTTCTGTTTTGTTTATTTGTTGTTTTCTTTCCAGTAGTTATTTTTTTAAAACTAGTTTTAATTTCACTGACAGTTTAATTACGTTTTTAACTTTTCTATGAAACAATGTTTTAGCAATGTTTGTTTTAACATTGCTTTAATGTTTGTAAACCACTATGAGGCTCCCATTGGGGAAAAGGGGTGAGGGAGCATTTACCTTAATTCAAGTCAATCAATTGGGGATCTAATTCTTTAGTACATTTTTCTTGAAGGAAAAAACTAGAAATTTTAACATTTTTTTCCATCATCCCAGTTTTCAAGCAGTCTCTTTGCAATTTGGAATTTGTTCTGTGCAAAATTTGTATGTGGCTATTAAGCAGCATTTTCTGTGAAGGAAATAGAATTTTAGATGCAGAATATAGTATTTATATAAAGAAATATTATTTTCTGTACAAGAAACTGTGGCTGCCTGCCCAGAAAAATTGTTTTCTACCCAAAACAACTATGTTCAAATTTTGTACATAATATATTATGAACTAAGAAGATTCTTGTCACCACAGGATTTTTCTCATCAAATTTCTAAACACTCAAAGAACATGTTTTCAACTATTTCCCAAATATTTTCAGATATTCATTCTATTCTATAATCAACCCATTTTTTTAAAAAAATGCACATGCCTATGAGCTCTTCAGTATCCATGACAGTTTTTACCTATCCAGGTTTCCAAGTGTTAAAGCTATCCTGGAATCAGTCATGTAGACAAGAATAACACATGAGTACACATTGGCTAGAATCCTTTTAGTGTCATAGAAATTTATCGCACTAGTGATTTTCCGCTGGTGAACAGGAATTAAATGCAATTTAACATGAAGGAAACCCAGAAATGCCCAAAGTTTTTCACATGAGGTCACAGTTAACATGCAATAATGCGAAGTTAATCCACAGTTAAAGTGGAGGAAACCGGCAGCTTTTTAAATTCAGAACAAACCAAATTTAAAAAGCTGCCTGTTTTCTCCACTTTAAATGTGGGTTAACATTGCGCTATGGCACTTGGTGCCAATTTAGTGTGAAAAACTAAATTGAAAAAAAGTTTTCTTAAAATTCGAATGTAGTTTAACCCCTGTTTAACTCCCCTTTGCCCACGGAAAATCACTAGTGTGATAAAGCCCACAGACTCATAAGATCTTTTTACACATGCAATTGTGTTTTTCATTGCCTGTTGACAATTGGACATACTCAGCTCATGATTGTATAAGCAGAGTTCCAAATATATAACCATTTTCCACTGGTGTATGACTGCATCTGCACTGCAGAATTAATAGTTTGACACCACATTAGCTTCCATGGCTCACTGCTATGGAATTCTGGGATTCATAGTTTTGTGAAATATTTAGCCTTCCCTGTCAGAGAGTTCTGGAACCAAAACAAACAGCAATCCTAGGATTCCATAGAATAGAGCCATGGCAGTTAGAGTATTGCCAAGCTGAATTAATCCTGTGGTATGGGAGCAGCCTAAATCTACTGTTAGTCTTGATTGGAGTATAATCATTAAATTGATTAGATTTACCTACATGCATTCAGTTATTGATTTTGTGAATCTAGTGTTGTAGGAACTAACCAATAGGATGTAGAATCATACAGCCCCAGAATCATACAGAATTGGAAGAGACTCCCAGAGCGATCCAGTCCAACCACCTTCTGCCATGCAGGAAGACTAAAGCAAAGCACTCACACTAGATGGCCATCAAAACTCTGTTTAGGAACCTCCAAAGAAAGAGACTCCACCACTCTCCAGAAGAGCATTTTACACTATCAAACAGCTCTTACCTAGGCTAAACATATCCAGCTCCCTAATTCTCTCCTCATAGGCCATGGTTTCCAGACCTTTCACCATTTTAGTCACCCTCCTCCAGACATTCTCCAGCTTATCACTTTCTCTCTTGGACACAGTATTCCAAACTGGACACAGTATTCCAAGGGAGGTCTGACCAAAACAGAATAAAGTGGCACTATTACTTCCCTCGATCTAGATACTAAACTCCTATTGATGCAGCCTAGAATTATATTATTCTTATTCTTATTTATATAGCGCTGTAAATTTACACAGTGCTGTACATATAATCACAAATTAGACAGATCCCTGCCCTCAGGCTTACAGTCTAAAAGAGACAACACAAAAGGAAGAGGGGAAGGTGGTGGGAAGGGGGTGAGGTCCAGTGGTTCTTCTCTCCCTCTGGGGCCTGGACCAAGGCAGATGGACTGGAGGGAGGGCACGGCTTCTTAATACAGTGGTCCCCCAGGTTACGAAAGTAATCCGTTCCAGCAGCCCTTTCGTAACCCGAAAACATTCATAACCCGGGGGGCCACTGTAAGTATAGGAAAGGACTTTGCGCGATTTGAATTTCACACCGCTTTCCTTTCGCAACCTTTTTTTTTTTTTTTTTCAGAAACCGGGGCCGTTTTTCCGGCCCCGGCTCTTTCGGATCCCGGGATTTTCGTACCCCAGGGGATTCGTAACCCGGGGGACCATTGTTATAAGGAGGCATCCTGGGGCAGATGGTACAATCATTGGCTTTTTTAGCTGCCATATCACCCTGTTGACCTGTGTTCAACTTGTGATCTACTAAGACTCTTAGATTCCTTTCACATGTACAGTTGTCAAGCCACATGCCATCCTATATCTGTGCAATAGACAGATATGAGCAGACCCTTTTAGGAGAAACCAGTCCTTCAGACAACCCAGGCCCAAGTTTCCTGCATAGCCTGCTGTGCCATCTGTCTTGACTACTGTTGTTTTTTGAATGCAGATTTTAGAGAACAATGGATTACAGCTTCTACATCTAACCATAACTGGGAGATGACACCAACAGTATGTTTAATCTTCAGATCCAGTGAGATCTCCAGCCACTGAAGATGGCAAGAGAAAGAAAAAAATAAAATGAAACTGATGAGAAAATATACTTGGTTTTGTATGAAG
Source organism: Urosaurus nigricauda (assembly GCA_034509955.1). Classification (NCBI taxonomy): domain Eukaryota; kingdom Metazoa; phylum Chordata; class Lepidosauria; order Squamata; family Phrynosomatidae; genus Urosaurus; species Urosaurus nigricauda. The sequence goes on along the minus strand of JAOEGL010000001.1, from coordinate 371,233,364 downwards.
TTATTGACCAAAATACAATCATCTTTGCAAATATCAGACCTAATATATTATTTCAGGCCTGCTATATTAAGCTTCTGTACTAGGGCTAAGCCTTATTATTGGGCACAACAAGGTAGCTCCTCAGGCAGGGAATCCAGAACCATGTTTTAACTTGTTTCTTATGATGTTTTTAACTTGTTGCTTTAATCTCTAGATTGTACGCCATAGGCAGGCTTTTTACATATTCCTGATTTTATTTGGTTTTTGTACAGCACCGTGTACACTAATGGCACTTTATAAATAAAGCTAATAATAATAATAATAACAACATGAGGAAAGGGAGAAAATTCTAAATTATTTTACTCTTTATCACAGAGAGAGGGAAAGATATTGGCCAGATTTTATCCCTCAGGTGTCAAAATAAATAAGCAACATAACTAGCCTTACCCTCCAACTGTCTTGATTTAGCAGGGACAGTTCCAATTAATCCTTTATTATCCCATGTTTTCAGCTGCTTTTAATATGTCTTGGTTTTTCTTCTCTCCCTCATTCTCAGCTTATTTCAATAACTGCAAATACAGTACACATTTGCAAAACTAATTTATTCTCAGTTAACTCATCAGGAAGGAGAGGAAAGACACAGTCTTGCCTTTCTCAATAAGCTCAGGCAAAAGAAAGCTGCTGCAGTCTCTCCTAGCTTCTATGTTCTTCCTCATTAATAACTATTGACACCTTGACCACTTTCTGGTATAATGTAGCCACATATGTCCCGGTTTTCATCTGTGAAAAGTTAGGGGGCAGAATGCTATGGAACAGTAGCTTAAATGTTACCCATAACCCCAACTACAGTATATTTAAAGGATTGCCAGACTGGATACTACATGGATCTCCAGTAACTTGAATCCTGAAGAGATTGTTGAGCAGAATAAAGTACCACAAAATTCATTCAAGCCAGACTAAGACCCTGTACAAAGTGCTGGCCTGGTGGCATAGTCAGGGCATAGCATCCACACAACGCATGCCAGACTCTGCTGCACACTACTCCAGACAGCATGAGGCATCATGATGCACCTCCGGTGCTGCATCCAGATGATGCAGTGCCAAAGGGGCACCATACAGCACACCAACACGGCTTTGGCATCTTTTGGAGGGTACAAAAAAGAGCCGCTTTTTGTGGCTCCTTTTTGTGCCTTTCAAAGGCCAGATTGGGGCCATGCCATGAGGTTGCCACAACCCCAATCCAGCCAGGTCCGTATAGCTGCTAAGGTAGCTGTCCTTCCTCACCTTTCAAACTCAAAATTTCAGCTGCAGCCAGGTACCTTTGTTCCAGGATTTGAAAACTAAAGAGGGCAGGTACTTTTGTTCTATTTAATGGCTGCTGCATAGTCTTTTAAGGATTAAAGTTACATGAACTGTGTCCTATATCCATCTTGGCAACTCTAGTACATTAATCACTTGAAGTCTTAAAAGTATTTGGAATCTATGGCCCGAAGTCCACATGCCAAAAGAACTGGCTTCTGGCCATGTTGGAGGTCCGCCCTTAATATGATGTACATCCTCAACACAGCTAAAAGCCACACCCAGGCTGTACTCTGGTCCTTAGATCAAAGCAAAAAGGACCTGGGATAATCCAGCTCATAGCAGCGTTGCTTGGGTCCACTAGTGGAATTAAAGCAGTTGGACACCACTTTAACTGCCATGGCTCCACCTTATGGAATCCTGAGAATATTTTTCCAGTGCCTTCAACTTGACCAAGGAGTTTATCACAAGGGGAAAATCCAGTGCAAAAACAAGAGTTAAAAGCTGGGGAAAAAATCTGCAAAATTGAGTTGATTTTCACACACATTGTTGTTAAACTGATGTTAACCTGAACGGAAAGTAGAAGAAAAGCCACTCCTTTTTACTTCCAGGATTTTCCAAAAGTAAAAAAGAAGTGGCTTTTGTCTAATTTCCATCTACTTTCCTCTTGGGTTAACACCACCTTAACAACAATGTCATGTTTTTTTCCTGTTTAAACCCCCATTTTTGCATGGATTTCCCCAGTGTGATAAACTCCCAAGCATTATCATCTTTTCCACTATGGTCCAAAACAGACGGGCTTGAAGAGGCACCTGGGCAGTGCCATTAGGCTTCTGGATCACACAGCATTTGCACACTCCCGAACCCTAACCTGTAATGGCACCGGCGCCATTACGTAATGCCGTTTAGATGGCGTTCGTAATGGCGCTGGCACAACTGCACAGCTGCTAGATGCAGCTGCACCGTTGCAGTGGTGGAAAGGCGCCCAATAGTGCCTTTTTCCCCACTTGCGCTGCAACTACGGCGCAAAAAAGGAGCGGGGAAACACTGCTCCTTTTTTTGCAGCATAGCTTAACTGCTGCGGTGAAGTTGTGCTGCAAAAAAAAAAGTGGCGCCAGGCCGCCCCTTTTGGGTGGTCTGTACCACCCCAGAGTCATGTCATCTTATGATTTGTTCAAAGAATGACAGCCTCAGGCTGCTGGTAGATCACAGCATTAATGCAGTTTGACACCATATTAACTGCTGTGGCTCAATGCTATGGGACACTGGGATTTTTAGTTTTGTGGGACACTTAGCCTCCTCTGTCAAAGGGTACTGGCACCACAACAAACAAATGCCAGGAGTCTGCAGGATAGAACCATGATTATCAGTATGGCTGCAGTCTCAGTTTAGTCAATTTGGCTTCTAGGCCTTCAGGCTTGAGTTGTTCTCTGACACATTTATCTGTCTTTTCTGGCAGATTGTGGTAACAGGAGAACACTCTTGCAGCACTATAGTTCTTTCCTGTCATCTTGCTTTACTGTCCAGTTTTCATACCCAGACACAGAAATCAGAAATACTTTAGCCTAGAAGATGCTGACTTTGGTATTCATTGAAAAGATGTGTAGGCTTGTTGATCTTGATGTTGCCAATAGGTAACCCACATTCCTCTGAAGAACAAGCTGCTCTTCTCCCACAAGATTTCTCCTCCTCCTTCTCTCAGTTATTGCCATTCCTCCATCTTCTAGCCCCAGAGAAAGTTCAAACGCTCTGATTTTCAACCATGAAGATCTCATTCTGTTCATTTCTTGTTCTCTTCCATATGTTGTCAGGTAAGATACTTGGTGGCAGAGACCTTTTCTGCAACTTATAAGTAGGAAGCCATCGAATACATTTAACAAAATTGTGTAATTCCCTCCCTGGAAAGGTTAAGTTGCTCCCTGTGATTTTTCTTTCTACCATCAGACAATGACCTTTGTATTCAGGCAGATCTTTAGTTTATAATTCATGTGACAGGTTAGGCTTTTAATGGGGTTCTTCTGTCTTTAAATTGTGTTTTATATTGTTTTACCTTTGGGGTTTTGACTAAACTGCTTTGCCAGTTCCTTCCTCTGAAATATAGCCTGCAGCACCTGGTATTTGTTGGAAGTCTTCCATCCAAGTACTAACCAGGATGGACCCTGCTTATCTTCCAAGATCAGACAGGACCTGGGCCTGTTGAGTATTTAGGCTGCAACAGGATTAACTATAACATATCTGAATGCAGTGCCAACTTTGATGTATCTGAATGCAATGTACAAAAAATCTGAAAAAACTAAAGTGTGAGGAAAATAATGCATTAAGGATGTACATGTTTCAAGCATTGTGACAGTATTCTGCCATTTAAAGCAAATCTTCCCCTCATACCCTAGCCCTCAAACCTTTCTCTTCTCATATCAAAGTGACTCTAAAGGACAAACAATTTGATTGTTGAAAGGATCAAACCTGAAATACCACCAGAAACCAAGATGATCAAATTGAGGCTGTCATACTTTGGCCACATCATGAGAAGGCATGAGTCATTGGAAAAGACAATAATGCTAGGAAAGGGCAATAGAAAGAGAGGAGGATCACATGCTAGACCCTATTAGGGAGGTTGCAGGTCTTAATTTGCAGGACCGAAGCAGAGCAATGCAGGAGAGGGGGGCTTAGGGGTGTCTCATCCATAAGGTCGCCATGAGTCAGGGCCAATACAAGGGCACTTAACAACACATTATTTTATAGCCTTGTATATTTCGATTATACATTTGGCATAATGCTTTGAGGTTTGGACTATGACCCTGGAGACCAGACTTTAATGCCCTGTTTAGTCATGAAATCCACTGGGCGACCTTGGACAAGTCACATGCTCCTACCACCTCTGAACAAATCTTACAAAAAAACCAAAAAAACCATTATAGTTCCACTTAGTATTGCCATAAGTTTGAAATTACTTGAAGGCACGCAACATACACACACATTTGTCAGTTTGCTTTATGCTGTGTTGCAATTTTTTGTGTTTTATCCAGATCATATCAGGAATCTGAGAGATCCCACCATAAAATGCTTGCTGTTTTGCTTCTTTGCTGTTTAATCTCTTTTGAGGAGTGCTGTTTGTTTGTGAGTCATAGAATTGTTCAAGCTAAAGATAAGCATGGTGGCAGTAAGATTAATTTGTTATGGACATGTGGGAGGGGTTTGGTGGTAATGTTAGCAGTGGGGAAACTTTGTTTCTGGGCCCATAACCGTTGTTAGCACTGGGGGAAAACTGAGTCCATATGCAGAAGACTACCAGATAGGAACATAAACACCACTGCCAAGTTTGGGAGTAGTTATCAACCGCTGAGCTTTTTCCGAAGAGCAATATTTACACAAACCACCAAAATGCTCTGACATCAACTGACATCCACACCACCACATGTTGTATTCATCCTTATAATCACAAACACAGCTAGCATTTGGATCCAACCCCCTGCTAGTGTTTCATCATGTAGTCACAGTGACAGTGCAGTTTGGAACTGTTGTCTACATGCTCATTTTGCATCAGCTTCCTCTGAGTCAGTATTTACTCTTTAACCCATTGCATTCACTTGAGACATTTTACACAGTCTGAGGCAAAAATATAAAGCCGATGGGATTTGTAGTGCCTGCACAAATAAAGATGTTTGCCTGGTTGAGTAATGAACAGATGTGTGAAGGAGGCTGGTGGTACTGATATTCCTCAAGGCCATTTCTATGGGAAGCTTGAAAGTGTGGGGGAAAGGCAGGAAAAGGATAAGACTGGCTGTAAAAATGTTTTGGCTTATGAACAAATAAGAAAAAAGCCCAGAAACTTAAAGGGCAGGTGCATTACTTACTCTATGTTTGAAACTGGGGATTATGATAGTTCTGTCCACTCCAGTTCTGTCCACAGTTAGTGAAACAAAAGGTTGCTGTTAAAATACAGAAGCCTGGTTTATTGAACTGAAGGGAGTGGGCAGATCTTGACATGCAATTTGTTTTACAATTGTGCAGTCAGCCCTCTGTATCCATGGATTCTTTATCCACGAGTTCCACCATCCACAGCTTGAAAATGTGTTTGTTTTTTAATTCCAAAAGGTAAGCCTTGATTTTGTCATTTTATATAAGTGATCCCATTTTATTATCTCATTGTATTTAATGGGACTTGAGCATCCATATTATTCAGGGGAGCTCCTGAAAGCAAACTCCAGCAGATATCAAAGGCCTATTCTACTGCATAGTTTTATATTTTTTATTATTTTTCCTTCACTCTCTCCCACTCACTCTCACTTTGTGTACTGTTGTTCTTGCATGCCATCAAGTCATTTCCAATTTTGGGCAACCCTAAGGCAACCTATCATGGGATTTTCTTGGCAAGCCTTGTTCAGAGGAGGTTTGCCTTTGCCTCTCTCTGAGGCCGAGAGAGTATGACTTGCTCAAGGTCACCCAGTGGGTTTATGGCTGAGCTGGGAATTGACACATATACTTTAGATTGCACACTTTTGGAAGACCCACTGTTTTGTTTTACTTGTAAAGTGCCATATATATTGTTGGTGCTAAATGAATAAATAATACTTTCTACTCAGAAAGATCATGTCTAATTTAAGATATTATCCTTTTAAAAAAAGTCTTCGCAGATTTTCTCTCAGCCCGTCTTAGTTTGGGAAAATGCCCAGATGGTGTTTGCAGAGATAAATGGTGTTACCGGGAGGAAAGACACTGGGGAAACTGTCCTCATGACCATAACAAGATGTTCTGTTGCTTTTGGTAAGCCAGTTTCCTCTAAAGTGTAAAATAAGTGTCTGATCTGATCAATCGTGTATTGCTGTAGGGCTGCCCTGTTTTGCCCCTTGAAGCAAAAGCAATATATAGCCTTTCATTCACCTACAGACCTGAAATGGTGGCTGAACCTACCTTGGAAGTAACACTGCAATGATCTACCTCACCAGGGACCAGCAGGCCAGATGAAGGGGGTATAGGCTATTCTGTGTAATGACTACAGTTGTTGTTGTTGTTGTTGTTTCACACCATTCAGTCCAAAAATCATACCACCTAAAAAATTCCATTTTCCCCAAATTAATATGTCCCCCTCCCTCCATCCCCTTCATACTTTAACAGAAACATAGTTCACATCATCCTGTACAAAGAAAACCACTAAAATAATATATATTCTTCTCTGTGTCAAATAATAACATAATGACCTATTCTACTTCTTAAACATCATCAAATTCTTTATAATCTCATTGGTACTGTGTATCTTACAATGTAATTTTTGATATTTGTATAGCTCCCATTATGCTTCTATCTCTATTCATCCATAATATTGAAAAATGACTTGAGTCTGCATAGAATAGAGTAGAAAGTCAGGGATAGACCTTTATAGCAGTCTGTGTGCAAGAATGTCCATAGCAATGCAACATTTTGTGGGTATAGAAATGATGTGACAAGTTCAAGTTTAATAATGGTTGTCGGGGACAAGGAAAGTGGAAGGATGTTGCCTAAAGCCAAGGTAACTAGACAACCCAATGAATGAGCATAGAGATGTAGTGCAGAAACTGATGAGCTGATGAACTGACCAAGAGAGTCCCATGAAGCTGGGGAGTTAGCTGGTTTTATAATGTGTGTAGCGTGCTAGGTAGCCATTGTCTCTGTTCAACCCACTGTTAATGGACAACAGTTTTATATTCCAATTCTGTTGTTTCTTTTTCTAATCTTCCTGCATAGTTGTTTATTATTATATTATTATTATTATTATTATTATTATTATTATTATTATTATTATTCAAGGACTACTCTCCAATGATTTATGCTAGTTAGGGGAAAAAACAGGATTCTGTTATGAGTTTCACAGAAAATAATAGTGATACCGAAAATTCTATCAATTATTGGCCAAAATAGACTGCAGTGATGTTTAGAATTAAATGTTAAGTATATAATTGTGTTTTAATGTAAACCTTAATGAAATATGTCATGTTCAATACACACACAATTATGAATAACAGCTTGCAAACCTGAGCCATGAACCAAACATTTTCAAGTAAATAAGGTTTTTGAAAATACTCCAGAGAAGCACAACTGGGATCCTGGGTACGTATGGTTTGCACTCGCCTGGCCACTGCTGAGTGCAATAAAATCCGCAAAGGTGCATAGTTTCCCATGGCCACATTACTTTAATACTACACCACCATCTATACTGCTGTCTTCACTCTTCCTCATCTCATCCATCTTGGTTTATTTATACCAGCCAACAGCATCTAAACTAGCATACAATGTGAAAGACTGACCTACTGGTATCTCAGTCTTGGGTCTGTGTATTGGCTCCAGAGTACCTGAAGGAATATGGTCAGAATCCCATCTTTCCCAATTAGCATGAATCCATGGAAGAATTGTGAAATGTTAAGAGATCTTTGAGACTAACTGAAAGAAAGAAATTTGCAGCATGAGCTTTCATAGACCTTTCTCTTTTCCTAGGCCTTTTGTCCTACAGACCTCTCCTAGTGAGCTCAAGGTTTGGGCAGGCTCATATAGGGAGATACGGTACCTCAACAAAAACTACAAATCACAAGATTCCATAGGGTGGAGCCATAACACTTAAAGTGGCATCAAACTGCTATAAACAGATAGTGTGGATCCCCTCATCCCAAGTCTCCAATATAATTCATGCCAAGCTCACCACACTCTGCAGACTGGGCCATGAAAAGTCAGCTACAGTGGCTAAAACAGAGTTGTGTATTTTTCACTTGATGCAGGTTGAGGGATATACGCAAAGGCAAGCTAATAACAAATGGTAAAGAATGTATTGAATGGGGAGGTTTCTGTGGCTTCTTATGGTGTCTCAACCCAATTGCTAAACAAGGCCGGTGTAACACTTTCCATCCTTGCTGTTTACGGTAAGCTTGCCTCACTTGTGGAGATAGCATGGCATAGTTTTACATTGATTAAACTGATTTTATGGAACACTGACCTGAGATTTTCTGTCATAAGGCAGAATATAAATCCATCCATTCATTCATCCATAAACAAAACATTCCTAAATATTCCACCATTTCTTTTTGAACATATCCTATATCATCTGATTTCAGAACAGAGCCAGGTCAGACCTGGTAAGTAGCAGGACTTTGGATGGGAGATCATTAGGGAAGAGCAGGAATATCCATCCAAAAAAATTATTGGATAGAATCATGCTGGAAACCCTGCTACCAGTCCATGTTGATAATACTGTCCTAGATGGACCAAGGGTCTGAGATTTAATCTGTACTGCAGAAATAATGCAGTTTTTCATTCCCTTCTCATATCACCGCTCCTTCATACTTATCACTCATCATGCTTTCTTTCCAATTTTATTAACTGAAATTCAAAAACATGACCCAAAAAACCTGGGTCGACTTATCCATGTGTCAATGTAAGTACTGTACTGTACTTTAACTCATACGCACACACGCACACAGTATGAGCCATCCCATTTCTCTGAATAGAGTGGTAAAAGGCAAGAGCTTAGTCCATCTTATGAGCATCAAAAAGAAGCATGTATCCCTCACTACTCTCTCATCCATCCATCCTTTAGGATGAACACAAACAGTTAGGCCTGCCAGAATTTTATAAGTTCTTTGCCTCATCCTTTACATTCTTTGTTAAATGCCCATAAGTTTTGCCCTCAGCTTATTTACGGCTCATATAAAAATCCATAATTTTGCCCCCAATTCCTGCCCTCGACTTATACATGAGGTTGACTTAAGTCGAGTATATACGGTACATTGTCTGCCTACGATATATTTTGGAAAGAATATATAAATGTATAAAAAGATGGAAGGAAGATGTTTAATCAGACTGGAGTAGACAAGAAATTACCAATGAATATGAACTAGAGTTTACTTAATATTGATGTTATGATGGTAAGATGTTTGATGTTATTTCAAATGATATTGCAAATCGGCCATCTGAGTGCAAATTTTACGCAGATTTTAGGCAGGATGCAGCCAAGTGGTGGCATTGACAGCATTTTGCATGCAATAATACCCAGCATCATCCCATATTAGAACTGAAAACGGCAGGTGTAAGATGGTGTTTTTTTTAATGTGATAAACTCCAAAGTGTGGTCAAGATGGCAAACATTATTAACAAGGAAGAACACACAAGCTAGGAGAGGCTGCGGCAGTTTGCTTTTGCCTGAGCTTAGTAAGAAGTGTGAGATTCTGCCCTTCCTCTCTCCTCCATATCTTCCATTGAATTCATGGGAAATTAACCTGCATTTGAAATAAACTGTTTCACTCACCTGTAAAAAAAATAAAATGGGACTCAGGCAGCTTACAGTTTAAAAGAGTTAATAACACAAAAAGTAAACACTAAAAAGTGACTAAGCTACCCACAGTGTTCAGACCTACAGTTAAAAGAATAAAATGCAATTCAAAAAATAAATACTCGCCAAATGGAAGGACAGCAATGAGGTGGCCACTCTGACCTTCATTGGAAAAGAGTTCTAGAATCTAAGGGCAGCCACTGATTTGACCTATCTTGTGTCCCCCACCAAATGTAATTGTGATGGTGGTGGGATTCATATACAGGCCTCTCCTGATGATCTCAGTGTCCGGGCAGGTTCATATGGGGAGGTACAGTTTGCCAGATAACCATACAGGGCCTTATCAGTCATAACCAAGATAGGCTCGATTTACTGAGTCTGTGGCAGTGGACCAACCAGCCACCATGGTTTCTAAATAAATTGCCTGGAATCTTCCTAGGCACAAATGCTTCTCCTGCAGAACCTACCTCTTAAGACCTCCAGTGAAGCGCTCACCAAACTGTTTTTGTTGGCCTCCACCCTCACCCCTGCAGACTCTCCCATTTCAACCACCTTCTTCTTTCTCCTCCTCTTTTCTGGATAGGATGATGGTTCATAAGTGGCAACAGTTCGTATCCCCTTCCGTTGGGTTGTGGGGGGAGGGGTTGATAGTGCAATGGGAAAGGGCATATGGCATGACAGTTTGTTCTACACCTTGCACAGGGATATTCTATAGCTTGGGCTCCCCCACCCACCCAACTTTAGGAATGATTGCCTTTCGCTGTCCTTCCAAGACCTTGCTTTCAAGTACAACCTTTCTGGTTCTTATGTTTGTTTTGTTTTGTTCCTGACTCTTCCTGAACCTGACATTTACTTTGGTAACCTTGCTTTCACATATTGCTTATCTCCTTCTTTATCTGCCTATCTGCTTCTTTCTTGTTTGCTCCTCTTATGACTGCCCTTGGATTAAGTTCCTAGACCTGGTTTCCAAATATACTGTACCTTGGGCCCATTCCCACTTGCACTTTAAAGCAATTTCCGATTCGGCTTTGCTCCATCTTGATAATTGATTCCAAAAGGTCCTTTGTTCCCACTATTACACCAGATCTTTTCCTTACCCCAGTGTAATCACGCCCTTCTCTTCCCCTGAGGCTGAGAGAGTGTGACCCGTCCAAGCTCACCCAGTGGGGAACGAGGTAGGAGGATGAAGGCTAGGAACGGGGAGGAGGAGGCTGAGAGTGTGTGACCTGCCCAAGTTCACCCGGTGGGGAACGAGCCTTGGAACTGGGGAGGAGGAGGAGGAGGAGGAGGAGGAGGAAGGCTTGGAAATGGGGAGGACACCAGGGCAGAGCAGGCAGGCCAGGGATGGAGGACACCAGAGAACGAGACATGAGGATGAAGAAGAGGACAATGGTTTTTTTTATTTTAAAAAGATAGAATATTCAATTGATTGATTGATTGATTGATTGATTGATTTGCAACTACTCAAAGAAAGGCAAGTAGTTGCAAAACCAATCAATCAAATATTCTATCATTTTTATTTTAAAAAAAACACAAGTACAAAGGCAGCACTGAGATCTCCGTGACCAGATCGTCTGCTCAGACCTCCAATGGCATCTCCCCTCTCAATGACTGCCTTGCGGCCGTAATGGATTGGATGAGGAAAAACCGATTGAAGCTCAATCCAGACAAAACGGAGGTGCTCACAGTCACAGGCCCGAAACCAGGCCTGGGAATACAACTTCCAGTCCTGGACGGAGTCACACTCTCCTCAAAGGACTCTGTTCGCAGTCTGGGGGTACTCCTTGACCCGTCGCTCCACATGACAAGTCAGGTGAATACGACGGTTAGGAGTGCCTGCTATCAGCTTCGGCTGATACGCCAGCTGCGCCCTTTCCTGGAGATGAGGGATCTGGAAACTGTGATACACGCACTGGTAACCTCACGTTTGGACTACTGTAACGCACTCTTGGGGCCACCCTTGTGCCTAACCCGGAAACTACAACTGGTCCAAAATATGGCAGCCAGACTTCTCACTGGAACATCTAAGAGAGAGCACATCACTCCTGTGCTTAAAGCTCTCCACTGGCTGCCGACCAGTTTCTGGGCACAGTACAAGGTGTTGGTTTTAACCTTTAAAGCCCTACATGGCTTGGGTCCATCTTATCTAAGGGACCGCCTCTTCCCATATGAACACCCCCCCCCCGCACACTTCGGTCCTCTGGGAGGAACTTGCTGCAACCCATGAAGACCAGGTTGGTGCAGACCTCCCAGAGGGCCTTTTTGGCTGTTGCCCCCAGGTTGTGGAATGACCTGCCGGATGAGATGCGTCTTATTTCATCTTTAGAAGGCTTTTAAAAAGCCCTAAAGACACATCTCTTCCGGCAGGCCTTCCCAGAGAATGTAAACATCTCCCGGCTCCAAATCTAGGCTTAGAGTGGCCTTTTCTCCCAGCCTTCCTTCTTTGTTTCTACTTCTACATAACCTTGGCTGGGTCCGTCTTTCTCTAATCTTTTTTTTATTACTATTTTAGCTAGTTACCGTTTTAATTCAATTGTGATTTAATCTCTTTTTAAGGGGGGGTGGTAAGGGAAAGGATGGGATATTTTACTTGATATTGTTTTAATCCTTGTTGTAATCTGCCCCGATTGCTTGTTCAGAGGGGCGGACTAGAAATAAATATTATTATTATTATTATTATTATTAGGTGATGGTGGATCTGCCAAAAACTGAGAAGGGATGGTAAAACATATCTCTGCCATTTGTTCCTCCCCTACAGAATGAATCGAGAGCTGATCCCCGTGTCCCGTAGAGTTAAAGGCACAAAAATATCAATTTGGAGGGATGTGGCCCTCCGAGGTTCCCCGAGAAGCAACGCAGCCCCACAATCCCTGACAGTCACCCACCCCAGACTTTCTGCTTGTTCCTACCTTCCATCAGTCCTGACTTGGCAGAGACAGTTCTGTTTAATCCTCTGCCCTCCCTCTTTTTCAACTGCTTTTACAATGTCCTAGTTTCTTTCTCCTCCTTCCACTTTCCCCCTTTGTTCTCAGTGACTTCCAATTGCTACAAACTGGGACACCCAATAAAGCAGAGTGGCTTCCCCCCCCCCCCAAAAAAAAGGAACTTCCTGTATAAAACAGGACTCCTGCCTACCCATGTTCAAAGTACGAGAACAGTTTGTACTTTGATAACTCAACAGGAGAAGAGGAAGGGGATGAATATTGTCCTTTCCTATAGACTCTGGCAAAAGCAAACTGCTGCAGCATCTCCAGGCTTGTGTGACTTCTTCATTAATAACCTTCATGATCTTGACCACACTCTGATCTTGCTTGGCCTTACGTGTCCTGGTTCTCATCTGTAAAATATTCAAGAGTGTGGCCTGTTGACCCTTTATGAGGCTTCTTCAGACTCTCTTGGAAATATTGCTAATGCCATTAGCAGTTGCAGCTGGGAACCAGGAGAGTTCCCTTTCACAAGTGTTGATTTGAAGTATAAATGTATGTGACACACATACATTTCCTATGCAAAGTATATAATCCAAAGTATATGTATGAACAGGACTAATACCTTACGAATAGTAGCATTTCTCAGACTGTTTACCGCAATGTCAGAAACGTGATCACCTCAGCTGAATCCTACCATTTCAAAAAACAGAAAGACTGACAAGAATTCCTTACATGAATTTACATGGTGTTCACCCACTCAGAGCTTTGAGAGGCTTTGGACATACAGTAGCATCCCACATCAGGGTGTCACCTGGTGCACGAGGTGGGGTTTCAGGGGTAAAGCTTGGGTCAGGGCCAAAAGAGGCCCCTCCCGCCCTGTCCCACACAGCTGTATTTTAGAGTAAAGCTTAGCAGGAAAGGGCCAGGCACCACCCATCCCTGCTCCATGCAGCTTTACTCTAAAGCAAAGCCTCGCAGTGCAAGGACGGGGGGCACTGGGTCCTCTCCCTCCCTGCCTCAATGTGGTGTGGTCCATACACCCCGCACTCCCCTAGTGGCACTACAGTCTGGGCCTACCCAAGGTACAAAAATAGGTTGTGCAGTTGGTTATATAATAGCATTTACTACCTCTTTAATACCAAGCCTATCTTGTGCTTGTGTAGTGTCACAAGCACAATTATGCAATGTTTGCACGAGACCAACTTTGCTGAATTTTGGTTTCTTGTAGTGAAAAATTGTTTTCAATGCAAGATTTGATTTGCATTGAAAACAATTTTTCACTACAAGAAACTAAAATTTCTGTACAAGAACAAATATTTTAGCATACAAACATTATTTTTTGCATATAAAATTACTGCACAGAAAATGCTGTGCTTTCTGTGCTAATAATCACATACAAATTTTGGACAACAAAAAATGTAAATTGCAAAGAGACTTTGAATACTGTAGTGATGGAAAACTTTCTCACAGCAGGAAAAAATGTTAAAAATTACTAGTTCCTACCATCAAGAAGAAACTTACTGAAGAGTTACATCCAAAATTGATTGACTTTCATTAATGAAAATGTTTCCATATTATTATCTTCCCCCCCCCCCCCCATTAGCCTCATAGTGGTTTGCAACATTTAAAACAAACATTGCAAAAAAAATCACCTAATAGAAGAGTTAAAAATAATTAAACTGTCAAATATAATTAAACTATCATTGAAATTAAAACTAGTTTTAAAAATAACTATTGGAAAGAAAACAGCAAATAAACAAAACAGAACATTATGCAAAGCCCATTTCCCTTGGGTAGTCAGTTTTCAATGATTTGCTGATAGAAAATCAGACCTCAGCTGCCTGAAGAAAATTAGCAAGGAGGGTGTAGTCTAACCTTTTTGGAAAACAGTTTCATAGTCTACCAGCTGTCACCAAGTAGGCCTCTCCCATGTTCCCACCAGTTGCATCTGTGTAGATCATAGAACAGAGAGATCTCAATACATCAAATAATTGAGTTGGAAGAGACTTCAAGGACCATCCTGTCTATTTCCCTGCCATGCAGAAAGATACAAACAAAGCACTCCCAACAGGTGGCCATACAATCTCTGTTTAAAAACCTCCAAAGAAGGAGACTCCACCACACTCCAAGGGAGTATGTTCCACTGTCAAACAGTTTTTACCATCAAGAGGGTCTTTCTAATGTTTAGATGGAATCGCTTTTTCTGTAACTTGAATCCATTGCACCATGTCAGTCTCTGGAGCAGCAGAAAACAAGCTTGTTCTATCTTCAATATGACATCCCAAATATTTAAACATGCCATTATGTCACCTCTTACCCTTTTCATCTCCAGGCTAAATATACCAAGCTTCGTCAGACTCTCCTCATAGGGTGTGGTTTCCAGAGCTTTCACCATTTTGGTCACTCTCTTTTGGATACAGTGGTCCCCCAGATTACGAAAGTAATCCGTTCCAGCAGACCTTTCGTAACCCGGGGGACCACTGTAAGTATAGGAAAGCACTTGGCGCGATTTGAATTTCGCGCCGCTTTCCTTTCGCAACCCGGGGTTTTTTTCACAAGCCAGGGCCGTTTTTCCGGCCCCAGCTCTTTCGGATCCCGGGGTTTTCGTACCCCGGGGGATTCGTAACCTGGGGGACCACTGTACATTCCAGCTTGCCAATAGTCCTCTTGAATTATGGTGCCCAGACCTGGACATAGTATTCTAGGGAAAATCTGACCAAAGCAGAATAGAATGGCACTATTACTTCCCCCAATCTAGACACTACACTTCTATTGATGCAGCCTAGAATCATATTGGCTTTTTTAGCTGCTACTTCACACTGTTGACTTATGTTGAGCTTATGACATACTAAGACTCTTAGATCCCTTTCACATGTACAGTTGTCAAGCCACATGTCATCCATCCTATATCTGTGCATTAGGGATGCATGAGCAGACTCTTTGGAAAGAAGCCAGTCCTTCACACAGTCTGGACCCAAGCTTCCTGCATAGCCTGCAATATCATCTGTCTTGGTTGCTGGTGTTTTTTCAATGAAGATTTTTGGGAACAATGGATTACAGCTTCTACATCCATAACTGGGAGATGGCCCCAGCTTTACAATGTTTAATCTTCAGATCCAGTGAGACCTCCAGTCTCTGAAGATGGCAAGAGAAAAAAATAAAATCAAACTGATGAGAAGTAACAATTGGTTTTGTATGATGTTATTGACCAAAGTACAATCATCTTTGTAAATATCAGGCCTACTATATTATTTCAGGCCTGCTATATTAAGCTTCTGCACTAGGTCTAAGCCTTATCATTGGGCAAAACAATGTAGCTCCTCAGGCAGGGAATTCAGAGCCATAAGAAAAGGGAGAAAATTCTGTCCTAGTTTTCATCTGTGAAAAGTTTAGAGGGTATGCTATGTAACTATAGCTTAAATGTTATCAATAGCCCTAACTAGAATATATTTATAGGTTTGCCAGATAGGATAATAAATGGCATTCCAGTAATCATGAAGAAAATTGTCAAGCAGGTTGAGGTACCAGAAAAGTTGATCACTAAGATCGGACTAAGGTAGCTGTCCTCCCTGATCTTCCAAACCCCAAATTTAAGCTGAAGCCATGCCATTCCAGCACAGCTATTGCCTCTAGGGTTTCCAGTTGAGGATCATCTCAAGTCCTAAGGACTAATGAAACAGCAGCACAATTAGGAGTTTGTTGACACATTTTCCCTGTCAATGAAAAGGCGTACTCTAAACATGTTTTGGAGTTACAGCAGCAACAGGTTGGAGGCAACGCACTGCAATGAATATCACCAAAAGCGCTATTTTCCCATTTTAATTGTGGTTTAAAATATGCGTGTGATAAACTCCAGGATTTGAAAAGTGAAGGAGGTCAGGTACCTTTGTTCAGCTTGCTGGCAATATGTGGTACCTCATCCTGCTCCATGCGGGATAAGGATTAAAGTTACAAGAACCCTGTCCTGTATCCATCTTGGCATCTCTAGTACATTAAATCACTTGAAGTTATAAAAGTATTTGGAGTCTATGGCCCAAATCACACGGACCAACAGAAGCGGCTTCTGACCATGTTGGAGGTGCAGTCCTTTAGACCAAAGAAAAAAGGAGCTGGGATAATCCAGCTCGTGACAGCATGGCTTGGGTCTGCTGGCAGCAGCCCCCTGTTATTGATTTTTAATGAATGAGAATCCCTTTCCCAATAGCTATGGGAACTGAGGGTACAGCTTGCTGGGAAGTCCAAGCATGACAAAGTGAAATCAAGATGGATGTATATGACCTGGCCAAGTTTCTGGCCACACAATTACTTTATTTTAAATATTCTTTATTAAGTATTTACAATAAAAACAAGAAGTTTCTGACCATCTCAATATATTCTTAGAATACAGTCTTTTTCCTTATCCCCCTCCCCCAAATATCTTATTTTGATAGTTACAATATTAACAGCTTTACTTATACACTCATCGTCCATATTTGCAGCTTTGATATTTGCAGATTTTATTATTCATGAATTTGATTAATATGTTCTCTCTAAGAATATCTAGGTCCTCCAGTGCAACCCTATGGTCAACTTTAACTAAAAGTTGCACAGAAAGACCTAGAGATTCCTAGGGAGAATACTCTACTAGGAATCTATAGCTCCTTCAGTGCAGTTCTATGGTCAGTTTCTGTCGGACGTTGACCACAGAGTTGCACTGGAGGACCTAGAGTTTCCTAGAGAGGTATCCTCTCAGGTAAAAACATGCTGTTTTTTTTTATTTGCAGTGTTCCATATTTATAGGGTTCTTGTGCCCCTAACCCTAGCGAATATGGAGGGACAAGTGTATATTTGTCTTTTCTATAAACAAAATTTCCTCATCTGGAGGACAATGGAGAAAAATCAGGGGAAGCCAAAGAAACTGGGAAATTAGAAAACGGAAATTAGAAAATCAGAATTACAGAGGATTAATCTGAACAGTTAAAAGATATGTGATAAAACTTTTGAATTTATTTTGGGGATTTAGTCCAGAGTTTATTGTCTGAAGTAAAGCCCACAGTATATTTGCTAGCACCAGCTTCATGCAACACATAGATTTATCTGTTAAAAATTTTGAGGCTAGTCAGTAAGAATTCTCTAGCAGAGAATCCAAAGTATCTCAACAAACTATAAATCCCAAGGTTCCCCAGAAGCCATGATAGTTAAAGTGTTTTCAAGCTGGTATACATGGTGTAGTGGTTTGAGCGCTGGACTATGAGTCTGGAGACCAGGGTTTGAATTCCCATTTGACCATGGAAACCCATTGGGTGACTTTGAGCAAGTCACATTCTCTCAGCCTCAAAGGAAGACAAAGGCAACCCCTTCTTTTAGGGTCACAATAAGTCATAAATGACTTGAAGGCACACAACAACAACAACAATACACCTTTAGGAAAAAACTGTGAACCCTTTGATTCACCAGTTATTTTGAACTACAACTCCCACGATCCTGTACCAGGCTGAGTGGGGCTGATAGGAACCATGGGCCAAAATATGTGAAAAGCCAAAGATTCCACATCCTTGGTTTAAACTTTTGTGGCAGAGAGGCTACCTTCCTTTCATTGTTATGCTACAATTCTAGAGTTCTTGGGAAGAACAAATAGTGGAATTACTACTAATAAACCCATTTAATCTAGTGTAAATATCCCCACCCTGTGGGCAGCATTATGTGTTTTACTGCGTAATCCTTTCACTCTGGAAAGATGTCAATATGTTATGCAAATAAAATTCTAAATTAATCTTAATCCAATGTAAATTAAATTGTAGTTTGAACAATATAAATTTCTTTCCAAACTTCCAACAATACAATACTTGTAGGCTGAACATTATGATATTAACCAACTTCCTGCCACCTCACCCAATAAAACAGGATGGAAGAAAGCTGGAAATAATTCAGCTCATTTATATGGACAAGAATGGAGTCAACTGAGCAATGATGTAGTGGCTCGAGCCACAGACTACAACTCTTGAGACTGGGGTTCGAATCCCTTCCTGACCATGGAAACCCACTGGGTAACATATACTTTCTCGTCATAAGAGGAAGGCAAAGGCAACCCCCCTCTGAACAAACCTTTTCAAGAAAATCCTGTGATAGGTTCATTTTAGGGCCACTATAAATTGGAAATGACAACAACAACAACAACAACAAATGCTCGCTCAGTTTTTAGCTGGGTTGGAGTAGAGGATTTAGTTCAGTTAGAATGTTTAGGACTACACTGCTGATTTAGGAATAGCAAGAAACGGGAGAAATTTCTCATCCTAACAAGTTTTTTTTAAATATATATATATAATATTGATTATTCTTGAGCAGTTTAAGATGTTGGGGACTTGAGAAACTATCAAACAGGGGTTAGGTTCACATGTTAGAGATATTTCT
The DNA here is from genome assembly GCA_034509955.1 of Urosaurus nigricauda. Taxonomy (NCBI): domain Eukaryota; kingdom Metazoa; phylum Chordata; class Lepidosauria; order Squamata; family Phrynosomatidae; genus Urosaurus; species Urosaurus nigricauda. Next base: position 371,214,476 of record JAOEGL010000001.1, on the reverse strand, counting down.
TTTTCTCTACAGATCTTGAAGTTTATGGGAAGAAGAAGGAGTAGTGATATCACCAATAAATCAGTTTAATTCTAATGTGCACATTAAGGTTGCCAAACTGAAAACTGGAGAGGGCTCCTGTGCCTTAATGAGTGTGCAGAAGAGGGAATTTCAACAGCTGTTGCTTGTCACACAACGAAAGAACCAACAACACCTGCTCAAATTCCCACATTTGTGGGTAGTTTTGTAGCTTTTGCTATTTGACTCTTTAAAAAGTATCAGTACCTTGTGCAAATGGCATCTAATCTAAATTAAACTGTACCCAGTGGTTGGTCAAAAGGAACTGTTTTTTTTTTTTTTCATACTCCCAAAGATAAAAACAACTTACTGGAAGTAGGCTAAAGATTATCAAGTTAAGCAAGCCTGAGTCACCTCATTAGAAAAAAAAAACTGAGCCTTTGGCCAAAATATAAGAAGAGGAGACCTCAAGTTGGAAGTAATTCAACTCACCTGTAGGAGTGAGAAAAAAGACTCCCAATAAAGGACTGTTTAAGGAGATACAAATATCTAGGACACCCATGATGAGCAGCTAAATAGGCCACCCATTTATGTAATGCAGGACTCTTTCACACTGGAGGAATTTCTCCCAACTTCGAATGCAGCCAATGCGAATTCACGTGAATTCGCTTGTTTAGCGAATTTACGTGAATCCCCATTGCATTCGGAAGGCGTTCGGAATGACTTCCCATTACCCGAAAATGATCCCTCCTTGCCCGAAATTGCGTGAGAAGCTTTAATTCGCAATAAAGTGAAACCTATGATTGCATTCGGAGTGACTTCCCTTTTGCCCGAAATTACATGAAAAGCTCTAATTCGTAATAACGTGAAATCCGATGATTGCGTTTGGATTGCCCTTGGATTATACTTCCAATTTCCCACGTCTGAAAGAGTCCGCAGTCTTTCTTAACCTGGTTCCCACTGTAAATATTGAACAATAACTCCTGTCATCCACAGCCCATGCAGTGTTTGTTGTTGTTGTTTTTTACTAGTGTCATTGAGATCTGTTGGACTAATAGACCATCATCCACTGGCACAGCAGTTTTCCCCAAGTAGGGGACACACGTGGGGTTTTTGTGTGTATGTGCATCACACCATGAATTCCATAGGGTTTCTTAAGCATGGAATACTCAGAGGTGGTTTTGCCCGTTTCTTTCTCTGGAATGTAGTCTACAGCACTTGGTGTTCATTGAAGGTCTTCCAGCCCCCATAATCTTCATGCATCAAACTTTTCCAACCAGGGGAGCCAAAAATGGGTTGGAATGCAATTCCCAGCATTCCTGGACAACAATGTACCATAACCACAGCCAAACGTGTAGGTCTGCAACTTCCCCCAGCTATGCAAATTGATTGATGTGTGCTACAGTCAAATAAGTCTTGAGAGCACCAAGTGGGAGAAGGTTGATTTACTGGAAAAGTATTTCTCTGTTTAATTTCCCCCCCCCTTTTTTTTTTAATTGCTATGCCATTATTATGTGCTGCTTCGGTGCTTCTCATTTTTGCATTTTACTTATTTCTTTCTTTCTTTTTTTTTATGAGGTTTTTACATGGGTTGAGGTAGAGGCAGTGTTTTAAATAAGATATTGAAAATATGTGAAGACATTTGTTATTTTTGTGTGCTTTCGAGTAATTTCTTAGTTATGTTAATCCTAAAGTGGTGAACCAATCAAGGGGTTTTCTTGACAAGCTTTGTCCAGAGGCGATTTGTCTTTGCCGTTCTTAGAGGATGAAAGAGTGTGACTTGCCTAAGGTCATCCAGTGGTTACCTTTAAAGCCCTATATGGCTTGGACCCAAGTTACTTAAAGGAACGCCTCTCCCTATACAATCCACCCCGCACACTTAAGACGACAGGGAAGAACCTGCTAGAGGTTAAGAGGACAAATCGGGTAACAACTATTCAGAGGGCCTACTCTGTTGCTGCCCCGAAGTTATGGAACGCCTGGCCAGAGGAGATCCGTCTTATGACCACCTTAGAGGCTTTTTAAAAAGCGCTCAAGACGGATCTCTTCCAGCGGGCCTATCCACCAGACCTCCTCTAGCAGAATATTAAGAAGCAACAGTACCCTGATTAATTAAGATGCTGCTACACCGTTAATAATGAAGGTTATTGACATGCTGTGTTTACAAGATTTGTTAAATTTTAGATGTTTTTAATCGTATTTTATAACTGTATTTTATTGTTGTTGGAATCCCGTCTCGATCAGATGGAGAGGTGGGAAATACAAATAATTTTTATTATTATTAATTATTATAGTCCAGTGCTCAAACCACTGCACCATCCTGGCCAGTATGAAGATACTATCAGATCTTATACTACTAAGTCAAGCTCTGTTTCCATCTAATGGAGCAGTGTCTAATCTGACTGGATCTGGCTCCCCAAGCTTTCTGACTAAGAATGAACATACTGTTAGATCCTAGAGATCAGGTCTGAGAAGTTACCAAAATACAAAACAAGTTGATGTTTTTGTTGAAGGACACCAGGTTGATTTTCATGAATTGTGTTCACTGGAAGTCATTGGGATTAGTGGCAGGACTATTACAAAGCAGGCAGGGGGGTTCTGGATGTTCTAGTGAAATAAAATCTCCGAAAGTCCAGATTTGGTTTATTCTGTTATCAGACTAGATTTACCTCCCACCTTATGGGGGAACAGTAATATATGCCCTAGGGGATACACTGCTACTCTGAATACCAAACCTGCCCTGAACACTGCCTGTTAGTTCATCAAACCACACTTGAATAAATACAGAGTATTTATTGTTCAGTTTATATAGGTACAGGAGCTGCTCAATCAAAACTCGAACAGTGTGTGCTCTGACTCACACAATAAGCCTTTTACCTTATCTAAAAGAAGGGATTGAGGGGTCCTTATCTGGTCTACGTGTTGTAGCTTGCATTGGCACAAGAGGAGTACTGAAACAGGTTTTCCTTGGCCAGGAAGGAAATCTAGTTGTACTCTAGCTATGTTCATGAACATTTCTCACCTTCAAGGCATCTTTACAGATATTGCAACTACCATGTTCCAAAAGCTAGATAACCATCAAATGGTTCCTAAATGCAAAATGGTTTATGCTACCCAGCGAATTACAGACTTAAGGCTTGTGAAAGAACCAGATTCTAATCCTCAAACTAAGGTTTGGGTATATCCTTTAGACCTTAAATCAATGTGTGATAACTCCATCACGTAAGCTATTCATAAGAAGTCACTTTGAAGTAGGGTTTTTGTAACTTGGGACCTGGTCCACCATCTCTAGATTTTGTGGGTCATCTCCAGGCATCAGGTGGGGGTGCAAGTTCTCCAGTCTGGTTGAGCTAAGCTCCAGACAAGAGCAAAAAGCTAAGCACAAATCTCAAACTCATTTAGGAGAGCAGCAGCTTGCTACAATTTGCAAGATGTGTTTGAGTTTTTACTGCAACTTGCAAAAGTTTGCCAGAGTATCTATGTATTTACTCAGGAGATTATCACATTACAAAATAACATGCTGTGACCAGGAGTATTTTTGCACATCTAAAGCTAGTGTGCTACCTGCACCCATTTCTTGACATGCCAGAACTGGCCATGGTGGTACATGCCTTGATTATATCCCATTTGGATTACTGTAATGTTCTTTACTTGGGGCTGCCTTTGAAGACTGTTTGGAAACTTCAGCAGGTCCAAAGAGTTGCAGCTAGAGTGTTAACTGGGGCAGAATGTCCCTGTTGAAAAAAGCTCCACTGGTTGTCAATTTGTTTTGGGGTATGGTTCAAAGTCCTGGTTATGACCTATGAAGTCCTATATGGCTCAGGTCCAGACTATTTGGCAAACAGTATTACCCTGTATGAGAGCCAGTGTGGTGTAGTGGTTTGAGTGCTGGAAGAAGAGACCAGGGTTTGAATGTCAGTTTGGCCCTGTAAGCTCACTGGGTAATGGATTCTACAAGCAGACAGATAGGGTAGCTATGGGAAGCCCTCTGAGCCCCATGATAGCAAACTTTTACATGGAACACTTGAAAAGCAAGCCCTGAAAACAGCACCATAAAAGCCCACAACATGATTCCAATATGTAGACAACACTTTCACCATCTGGAGCCACAGAGAAGAAGATCTGACCGTGTTTTGAACCATGTGAACAACTTCCACCCAAGCATCCAATTCACAGTGGAAAAGGAGGGAACATTGCCATTCTTAGATGTCCTGATCATCCGCAAGGCGAACCAACAGCTGGGCCACACGGTATACAGAAAACCTACACACATTGACAGATACCTACACAAGAACTCTAACCATCACCCAAGACAAAAAAAGAAGCACAATAAAAACACTGGTAGACTGGGCAAAAAGGATCTGGAAGCCGCACTTCCTGGAAGATGAACTGAAGCACCTAAACTGGGCTCTACAGGCTAATGCTTACTCCAGCTCAGACAGAAGAGCTGGGTCTCTAGGTCAGAAGAGCTGCCAGACCCAGAAAAAGCCAAAAAGGAGTGAAGAAAAACAACCACCCTAAGGGAAGGTATTTTACCATACACCACAGGAGTCACAGACAGAATAGGGAAACTAGTGAGGAAACACAACCTCCAAATGATTCACAGACTGACCAAGAAAATCTAGCAAATGCTGTGCTCAGCAAAGGACAGGAGAGACCCTCTCACAGCCGCATGAATTTACCGCATATCATGCAGCTGCAGACAATTCTACATAGGGACCACCAAACTCAGTGTTCAAACACAAATCAAGGAACACAAGAGACACTGCAGATCGGATCATCCAGAAAAATCAGCAGCAGCAGAAAAATTATAAACCAACCTGTCCCTGCCAGGGAGAAGGAGTGCAGTTTCTGGGCAGCCATTTTGAGTGGGTGAGTGTTTAAAATGTTTTTAAAAAAACACTTGGGAGACTGTATTTGTTGCTAATGGTGTGCAAATTTTCACAGTCAAGGGGAAGGTATAGGACAAGCAGAAGGGAGGGATGGAAGCCTTTTGTTAGAGGTTCTCCTGTAATTTTTTTTTCACTTTTTAAAGAGGGCTTTTGGGGGGGGGGGGGGGTGCTGAGAGGAAGTGAGTCAGAAACTTGCCTCCAGAACAATTTAGCCAGCCTGGAGATCTCTATAGAGTTATAACTCCAGTTGATTGAGCTCATTGATATAGATTGATGACAAGACCAGGCCAACAGGGACCCTTTACTTGGGTGTTTACCGGGGGAATTTTTGAGGGTGAAGCCCACAGTCCTGTTTCAGTGCTTACTTAAGAGTTCTCAATATGGACATTGAGGGAGCTGCTGCAGTCATCTGCAATGCTTGTGGGATGTTTGTCTTCTTTCCTAGGGACGTGCGGAACTTCACATGCAATAGAGGAGGAAGAGGAGGCAGAAGAACAGTTGTATTAGGTGTATTTTTGGTCTGTTCTTTATGATTTTTGATGAAAGCATTGCCTTTTGAATTACCCTAAATAAATGTCTTTAAATGATATTGCTTACTTTTCATGGGTTGCAGTCACTGAACACCACTGGAAAAGGGCTATTGCCAAATAGTGTAGGGTCATTCTGGTAGCTCTTGACCAAAAAAGCCACTTTTCCAAGGATCTGTGCTTGACACTGAATGTATCTGCACTGCAGAAATAATGCCATTTGATACCACTTTATCTGCCAAGATGCAATGCTATGGAATGCTGAGGTTTATAGTTTGGTGAGAGATGTAGCCTTCTCTGTCACCTCTGGTGCCACAACAAACTACAAATCCCAGATTTCCATAGCATTGAGTCATGGCAGTTAAAATGGTGTCAAACTGCATTATTTCTACAGTGCAAATGCAGCCACAATCCCTTATCAGAGTTTGTTTACCACCCATCGTGTGGGAAATAGAAACCCATGTCCTGGGAGACACATTGCTACAGTGGACACCAAAATGTCCTTCAATGGGGCAGTACATACTGCCCCAAAAGGGTGCCCTCTCGGCACCTGTTTTTCTATTGGAGGGAAGCCGCAGCGGCCAAACCGCACAGCTTCCCGCCAGCAGAAAAAGAACCTGCAGAAAGCAGGTTCTTTTAAAACCGTGGCGGCGTGCCACCACAGCATAATGACTGTGCCACTGGCACACTCATTACATAAGTGCCACGCCACACCATGTGGATGGTGCATGGCACTTATGTAAAGATGGTGGTGCCCATGTAAACAGGGCACCGCCATCTTGACAGCCCTGTCACGTTCTAGGGTTGCGGGGCGTGTGGAAGCCCCGCCCTGAGGCAACCCAAGCACGTGATGGGGGCGCCTTAAAGGGCCAGTCAGTACTGGCCCAATGTATGTCAATGCTCCAGGCAATGCTGGAATCTGCCACTCAGTCAACTGAGAGACCCAGAAGGGTTCTTATACCAAGTCACTCCATTGGTCTATCGAGCTAAGGGTCTTCTCCATGAAGTTTCTTAGTCCACTGTCCTCTAGGTGGGCTGGACTTCAGCCATCATCAGTAGGGCCAATGAAAGCAAAGCTATAGTCCAAAACTGGATTCCTGGGGAGCCTCACAGTAAAGAAGACTACTTTGCACTCACTGAAGGCAGCTCTCCTGAATCTCAGATGGAGCTGTTTCTCAACTGTTGCTAGAGTTGCCAAGAACTGAGCTTGTATTTAAGCATGCAAAACATCAGGCTTGAAAAAGACCAGCCCAAACCAACAACTAATAACCTGATCTGGTTGAAAATGCACAGCAGTCAAGGCTGATTAACTTATGTTGCACGCACATGAACCCTGAAGTCAAGGATAGCCACCCTGCACAAATTTTGGTGGAGCTCTTTCCCACCTCTCCCTGAAGATGCCAAGGCCCTTGGCATCCAAACCTTGGGTAATCAGGAATGTCCTGTGCCCTATCCTAAGGTATAGTCCTTGCCCCAAAAGTATAGGAACCTGCCATATAGAGAGTGAGGACTTTCATCTGTCTTGCTCAGTATGCTCATTAACAATGATTTGCCAGAGGATTTAACAGGGGTCATTTTCAGCCTCATTTGGAAATGACCTTGATTGGTCTTGGAACTTTCTGCATGCAAAGCATGCGATGTGCAGTTAAGCTCTGGTACATCTCCTTCCAATTGCCCTTGATGTATGGAAGTCCTTCACCTACATACAACATGTCCCAGTATTTGATTACTTAATGACAAAACATGTAAGGAAAATACTGATGGAAATAACACAACCCATATCACAAGGACTGGTATGACAGAATACGTATGGCACTATAAATACAGGCACATGGACCACTACAAGTACATTCTTGGTTCTGAAAGCAACAAAGAAATGAAGATCCTTTACCTTTTCTTTGCTGCTCTTCTTCTTGGGATCCTGCAAGGGCCAGGTAAGAGTCTGATAAAATGCAAGGATATTCAAGAGTTTCAATCTCTCTCTTTCTTTCTTTTTTCAGTATCCAGTTGGACATAAAATGTGCAGGTGGAGAAAAATGTGAAGTTGGAAACCTCGTAATATACACTTGGAAAAAATAGAGGGAAACTAAATGTATTGACCTAAATCCTATTTTTAATTTCATGAATCCATTGCAATTACCTTCATGTTGATTAACCATTCAATACTTGATTCAATCTCTCTCCTCTAGCATATAATCTAGGATTCTGCCATTAAATGTTTATCAAGCACTTATATGACAGTGTTTATCAAGAAATCATGAAATAAAAAGGAAAAATCCCATTTGAAGAGATATCAGTTTTGGTGGAGCAAATCTGATGAGACAGCAGGAATGGCCCTTGCAGTATTGTGTCAGTGGTGATATTTGCATTGGTGCAAGAGCCATTGGATCATTCTCTAGGTGAAACTGAGATAGAATCACTCATTTGTTTTTACTATGCAGCAGCTAAGAAATCAAAGGACATCCATGGGTTTTCACCAGGATTTGTTTGTTTGTACAATGCACTGGCTACAAAATGTGCAGCTGAAAATAAAAGTGCAGTTTGAAAACTAGTGTGCAGTTGGAAAAATGTGAGGGAAACAAGATACATTGGCTTTTTACACTGACCAGGTCTATTTTTGCCTGATGCTGAATAACTGCAGAGGCTGGATGGCCATCTGTCGGGGATGCTTTGACTGGGAGTTCCTGCATGGCAGGGGGTTGGACTGGATGGTCCTTGTGGTCTCTTCCAACTCTATGAATCTATGATTCTATGAGTTTAGGATTATGGAAGTATCGCACATGTGTTTCCCCCCCCCCCTTTGTGTTACTGAACATCCTTGTATACTGCCTGAAATATCACAATCCACTAATGAAGTAGTATTGTGCAAGTACCATATAGAATCATAGAGTTGGAAAAGACCACAAGGGCCATCCAGTCCAACCCCCCGTCATGCAGGAACTCCTGATCAAAGCATCCCCAACAGATGGCCATGAGAATATATGAGAATATATATAATTCCATGAGAATGAAGTTGCACTCCATCTCCATAAAGGAGGGTGTTAAATGTATTTCATGAAGACAGAAGAAATCTGGTTTTTGAAAGGTTTTTTTCTCTGGCAAGGGAAATTTCATGATGGAAATGAATGGTCATTGCAATGGTAAATGTATCACCCACTTTGGATTTGCACTGGTACATGAGCCATAGGATGCCCTGTTGGTTCATAAACTGGGAGCTTGATTTGATCCCAGGGATTTTTTTAAAAAAACCTTTTTTGTTGTCCTAGAATGTCCCCGAATGCACTCTAAGGGGTGTGGCGGGAACTTTAATCACATTTGGAGGCCCCCTGGGCCTCCCAGGTCAAAAATATTTTTGCAAAATTTTCCCCAAAAGTTTCATTTTTTTGGAACAGAAAGTAAATAGGAAGTGACTTCTACTTACCTCCCAGCTTTTTAAAAAGGACTCTCCTGGGTCTAAAAAGGCCAAGTAGACCCTAAAAGATAGTGAAGATGCCCCCATGTCCCCTAGAGGCCATGGGGGGGGAAATGTTTTTATTTTGGGGGGGAGGACCAGATGTGGTGGAGAAGTGTGGCCCTCTTGGAGGATTAATGCGTCTCCCTAGCCTTCCACAGTTGCTCACCAACAAAGAAGAGCTACTGATTCCTATAGATCAACGGCCACTGACACAAAGTGTAAGCAAAGAGCAAACATGATATGCTTTGGGATTTTTTTTTAAATGTAGGATAATTTGTTCAGTTGGAATTTCTGTCATTTAAAAAAAAACCCTGTCTCCCCTAGATCATCAAGTTCATTGCACACAGAGCAAGCATTTCTAATTGCCTTGCCAAAGGGCTCTCAGACATTGGGGGCTATGCTGCCAGCCTAAAAGAAATCCACTATTTGCAAAGCAAGTGTGGGTAAATGTGGCTCTCTAAATGTTGCTGCTCTACAGCTCCCATCAGATTCTGAGCATTTCAGTCCACCCATGTATGGAGGGCCACTCATTCTGCCTCCCCCCCTTCCCAATGTAAGAGCCACATACACCAAGTAAAGACATGTCCTAAGTATAGCTTGGATGTGTCTTTAGTCATCATCTTTGATAATAATTCTCTTGGCCTGGATGTTCTAGTGCAGTGAATTTCACTATGATTTGTTGTCACCTCCTTTAATTTGTGTTATGTTAATAAAAAGTACACCAAAAAAAAAAAACCCACAACCAAACAAACCATGTCTTTGGGGCAGTTTCTCAGGAATTTTGAGTGGATTTTTCCAGGAGGAAGAATGGCCAGAGATGTGGAAATAACCAGACAATAAATGCCAAGCATCCTAAACCAAAATGTGTCATTCCAGAATACATATGACCTCTTTGATTTCCAACCTTCCTGGTGGATACTTGGCACCTTTCCACTATCACACTCCTATGTGAAGGGATCATCAGATTCCAACCTCAAAGTGTCTATACTGTCTATGAGGCTTTCTAGATTGGCAGGAAAGTGTGACATGAAGTTGCCTTTTCCTTAATGCTTAGCAGCTGCACCACAGCCTTTAGATGGAGCTGCGCTGTTCCGCAGTTTTTAAAAAAGAAGCTGGGAACACCAGCACCTTTTCAAAAGCGCTTCTTCTCCCCTAAAACTCAAAAAAAAAAGCATTTTCATGGCACACTTTCCCTTTTTCTCATCTAAAGGCTAGAGTTTCATGCAGCCATGAACACACTTCTTTTTGCCAACCTAGAAAGCCCCTATATGTGCTGTGCTTCCAAGCTGCATCTACCAGGTCCCTATATTGGGACAGACTCCTAGCATTGGGCCACCCTTCTGTAGCTATGTGTCAAAACATCTCTATTTAATATTGAGTCGATAGGAAAGGTGGTCTAAGGTTAATGGAAAGCTGGTCCATGGAGTAACATTCCTGTTAAAATATACACACACCAAAAAAAGAATTTTTACAGCATTTGCAAAACTACTTTAGAGATTTTGTGGAAACCCCTATTGGTGATGGCATGGGTGCTAGCCAATTAGTGCTGCCTACAACAAGGGTGATCTGCCCTGCCTTGATCCAAGAAGAGAAAAGGTACTTGAGAAAGAAAGAGATTTCCACACAGAACCTACTGTACGCCGATCGCCTTGCTCAAATGTTCCTTCATCCTGCTTGGCATCCAAATTCTCATCTCATTTTTTCCACAGGGGCTGTCAGATCAGAGATCACAACCCATGGGGAATGCGGATATTCTGGTGGTGTTTGCTTTTCCTTCCTCTGCCCTCGTGGCACTATAACCATAGGGAAATGCAGTTTGACAATGAAATGCTGTAAAAGGTAACGCAAAAATTCTGGTATCTATATTCATTCTTTGATGGTTCCCATGATAAACAGATGTGGAGGACATGGGAGGATTAGCACAGATGGGAGAGTCCCAGATCATTCAAAGTTGGTTCAGAATAATAGAATCATAGAATTATACAGCTGGAAGGAACCTCAGGGACCATCTAGTCCAACACCCTCCTATGCAGGAAACTGAAGCTAGAGGACTCCTGAGAGTTGGTCATTCAGTATACAGCATCCAGCATCCAGCATCCAGCGAAGTTAGTCCATCACCTTCCAAGAAAGATCATTCAATTGATGAAGAGCTCTTACACCTTTCGGTGGAATTTATTTCCATGTAAAATCAAGAGTACTTCATTTTGTGGTTCATTTTCTTTCCTCTCAGTGAAGAGAAGGTCTTTCCTTCTCCTGTTGTTGTTGTGTGCCTTCAAGTCAAAAAAGAGGACCCAAATAAATACCAGCCAGTCAGCCTGAGATCAATACCAGGAAAGATTCTAGAGCAGATCACTTAAACAGACAGTCTATAAACACTTAGAAAGGAATGCCACAATCACTAAAAATCAAAATGGGTTTCTCCAAAACAAGTCATGCCAGACTAATATTAACACTTTTTGATAGCTTGGTAGATGAAGGGTGTAGGATATCTTGGTTTCAATAAGGCCTTCAATAAGGTTCCCATGGGGTGAAGCAGATGGGCAAAATGGAGTGATCTGCAGACACTCTGGTCGTGATCAATCCAGTACCATGGTGGCTGGAAAGCAGACTTCCAAAGTGGGCCACTGCCAGAGGTCTCAAGCTACAATTGGCAGAAGTGGGTTTTTCCACACCTTTTCCAGGTGGATTCAGGGGCCCTTTGGCAGCTTTGGTGAGGCTCCTGTCCACTTTGGGGACATGCGTCATCTAAGGATGGAAGCCACTTTATTTGGCCTGTCTGCTTTGGGCCCAAGACATTCTTGCAAAAAAACTAGTAAAATGTGGGCTAGATAATGCAACTGTTAGGTGGATTTGTGGTTGGTTGACAGACCAAACCCAAAGGGTACTCACTAATGGCTCTTCTCCATCATGGAGGGAAGTGACTACTGGGGTGCCACAGGGTTCTGTCCTGGGCCCAGTGCCATTCAACATATTTATGAATGACTTGGATAATAGAATAGAAGGCATGCTTGCCACTAGTGCCATCACTAGGATTTGTGTCACCTGGTGCGGTAACTCATGGTTTCACCTCCCACTGACTTCCTCCCATACCACAACATACAGAATCTTTAGTAAAAAAAATTGTACTAATATAATACCCATATATCACTTAGTGTAATGGTAACAGTTATGACAACTAGCAAAATTAAAGTTATACCTTTCAATTACAGTATCATATGCACAGCCTAAATGTATTCACAGATACCTAGTTTCATGTGGTTAAAGTGAAAATGTGGTAAAATGTGATATTTTAAATAAAATTTTGAAATAATAAAATTATTATTTAAAAAAAGTTTTAAAAACCATAGATGGCATCTCCTTTCTCCTCCCCCTGAGCCTAACCCCACTCACACCATCTCTTCCACTGAGCTCCAGTGTTTTAAAAGGACCCAAGCAAATGCCAGAGCTTGCTTCTGCCCAAAGGCAGATGTTTGGGGAGCACTGGTGGGGTGTCACCTGGTGTGGCCCACACCACCTACACCCCCTCATGATGCTCCTGCAGAGAACAAAACCTATTGGTTGTGGGAGATGGGTATATTCAGGAAGAAAAGACTTGGGGGTGACATGGTGGTGCAGTGGTTAAATGCTTGTACTGCAGCCACTCACTCAAAACCATAAGGTTGCAAGTTCAATAACAGCAAAAGGACTCAGGCTTGCATCCTTCCGAGGTTGCTAAAATGACTACCCAGATTGTTGGGGGCAAGTAGTTTAAAGTTATAAACCACTTAGACACTGCTTAGGCAGTATGAAGCGGTATATAAATGAAGCTGTTTTTGACATGATTGCCTTAGAGAAGAGATGAGGTGACTCTCTCTGGACATCTTCAAAAAGAGGCTAAACAGCTACCTGCTGGAGATGCTCTAACTGGATTTCCTGCATTGAGTCTGGGGTTGGACTCAATGGCCTATGAGACCTTTTCCAACTCAATGATTCTATAAGTATTGGACATCATACATGTTCATCCTAGATCAGCACCATGTTTTGTTCTCTTAGTATGTGCATGAGCCTCAGAGATGGCAGCTTGCCCAAGTCAGCTCCTTATTTTCATAGATCTGGAGACATGTACCTTTTTTTTTCTCTTAATGGAATTGACATGTTTTGAACATTGAAATATGCTGTATACCTGGATGCCTGTTTCCATGCATTTATGTGGGATTGTAATATATTTTTTTGTATTCCTACAGTACCATTGGAAAGTGATGGCACCACTTTCAATCTCCATTGCAAACTTGGAGGATCTGGCCAACAGAAGTCCTCTTCTCTTGCAAGTGCTTCTTCTTTCGTTCATACTCGTTGGAATTACCATTCAACTGGGTCCAGAAAACGTTTTACTAAAGTGAGATTTGACACTTACTCTTTAAGATTAATGTTTTGTTTTCCTCCTGCCAATTTCTGAATAAAAATAAACCTACATTGACATTTTTTCTTGCTCTGTTTAAGGGGGAATCAGAACTAGCCATTTGGAGGTGATGCAAGGAAGATTTTAATTGTTCTAAAATACTGTTACTTGGATTTCGGAGATTATTATAGCTCAGTGAAATATATTTACAACTTTTATTCTTTCTTTGCTGAGAACTTTACAGTCACTGCCTTCTGTCTCCAGATGGAGAAAATAACACATTAGGATTCAACCCTAGCATCTCTATGTAGATACTACAAAGATGTTTATCACACCAGCTTCATTCTCACCACAATCACATTAATGAAAGGAAGTGCACACGTACCAGTTTGGGATCATTTCCTACTGCATGTCCCTTCATTTGCTCAACTAGGCTGTTGCTGGTCCTGCACACTCTCTTCCGCTCTTGTCTTTAACCCCACTTCCCTGCCCTATGGCCATCCCAGCATGCTCTGCATTTGTAGAGGGGGCATTGTTGCTGTTGTTTTAAATACAATGGTGGAGTTATAAAAATGCAGTTTAAAAACAAAAGGGGTGAGGAAGAAAGTTAAAGACTGACAACAAAGGTTCTCCTGGAATAGTGAATGGGGGAGAGAAGGTGGAGACACTGCCAACATGTGACCATGCAATCCCAGAACTTCTATGGAAGTAACTTACTGCACCTGAGAAGTAGCGCTACACCATGCTATTGGGATCTTATTGACAGGTTTTTCCATCAATGGCAAGGTGCCATATAATCACTCTTCAAGGACAAGGCAATGAGAGAAAGATGGTGTTGTGCCATAGGTATGGTCAAAGGTACTATTACTCAACTTGTATGGCAATTTGAAAAGAGAGCATTATGAAATCTCAAACATAGCAAACAACACATATTAGTATTTAACCTTACCATTTTCTTACCATAAAGATAAAACAATTTTCTAGTTCTTCATCCCATCACTTTGGGATCAAAGTTCCACAATGATTAAAGTAGTCTTCAAGTGATGCCTAAAGGACATCAATGCAGGGGCCAGGTGAGCTTCTCTTGGGAGAGGACCCCAGAAATGGGTTCCTGGCCATGCAAGCTGAGAGATTCTAGGTCCAGAAAACGGAACATACTGTGAAACACATAGGAACAGCTGTTCTTGTAGATGTATCATAATTTAATGACTTGTCTATTTTCAGTCCACCAGATGATACCCATGTAGACTAGATGGCCTCCAGGAGTGCTTTGGTTGTGAGTTCCTGCATGACAGGGGGTTGGACTGGCCCTTGTGGTCTCTTCCAACTTTATGATTCTATGACTTCCTGGAATCATATTTGTACTTGTTAAACAAGGTATATGAGGAGTGCATTTTCAATAAGATCTCCTGGTCCTAACATCATACACCTAGTGTGTTCTAGGTATTTTGCAACTACCAGAATTGCTCCTTCATAATATCTCCACCTGATAATGAGCTTTGATTTGCTACAGATGTCTTGCAGGGATAGCCCATAATCCTGTGCCAACTTGGACCTCTGAAAATTCTAGTTAAAACATAGGGAGGTCACCAACTTTCCCATACTCTACCATGTCAGTACCACCTCCTGATATCTGCAACTTAAGCAGCTACATACATCTATTGTGCTATTAATCTTGATAAATGGGCTTCTATGCCTGAGCATTGGGGGCTTAGCTGCCAGCCTAAACAAAATCTACTATTTGCAAGGCAAGGGTGGGGAAATGTGGCTCTCTAAATGTTACAACTCTACAGCTCCCATCAGATTCTGGGCATTTCATGTATGTATGGAGGGCCACTCATTTTGCCTCTCCCCCCCCCTTAATTATAGCATGGATGTGTCTTTAATCATCATCTTTGATAATAATCTTCACATTTAGTGCACTGCATCCCAGACAACCTAATCACAAATCCTTTGCAGGCCTCAGTTTAAAGAAAGAGTCTTCTTAGCTGGGGTTGCAGGTTCCTCTAAAAAGCTGTCAACTTCTTTTCAGAAAAAGCTAGATACTGTGATCTGTTTACATACTGGTCAAAGGCTCACAGCCCTTATTTCTCAGCTATTGATTTCTGATCACCGGAAATCACCTCCACAGACCTCTCTCCATAGAGAAGCTAAAATGTTTCTCTCCTTGCTCTCCTAGGGGCTCTCCTCACAGGCTAAAAGGCTGGCCTCAAACTGTCCTGTTTGGATGACTCAGGCCAAAGCCCAAGGGCCAGGATCAAGCCAGATCCTAGTAGACTGCATGCAGATCTGGTGGATCTGACCTGATCCTGGCGTAAAAGATCCTTAAAATGGGTGAAATTGATCCCCATTTGTAACCGAGTTTCTTCAAAACTCCACAACAAATCAAGTGAGATCAGATGACCACATGTGCCCCTTACCATGGATGCCACAAGTAAGTAGACTTCCTGTTGCCACATCTGATGTGGAAATGGGGCTCCTGGTCACATGGGTGCAGCCAAGCATCCCATTTTCACATCAGACTCAGTAACAGGGGTTTACTCACTAGTGGCATTGACAGATAAAGGAAAGGGGCATGTGGCAAATGAAAACTTTTTTTATTCTGACAGCCTTTTAGGAACTGACTACAATGGGCTTTTAACAGTATTCTGTCTTGGTTCTTTTTTATCGTCAGTCTTTTAACGGATATTTAGATAACTTTAATTGCTTAAAACCATTTAATAGACTGAGTTTTTCAATCTTCATTTATTTTTGCAGGAAAATGTTAGAGTGACATATCTAGGTGCCATTCCCGCTTACAGATAAATCAGTGTGCAATAGAAATGGATCAATTCGACATCAGAGCGTGGTTCCCACTACCTTTGCCCTGATCGCATTTTCTGTCATTTTCTGTCATTTTCTGTCATCAAAATAACCCACTAGTGGTTTGCATTGAATCAATTCAAAATGATTTGGTTCCTGCTGGCCAAAGGGCAAATTTGAATCGATTCTGATCTGTGGTTCACATTTGCACAAAATCAGTTTCTTGAAAAAGATGCAGAAAAAAATCAGTGTCAAAAAGGCACGAGTTAAATGAGTCTAGTGCATGGCCCCCCTCTCAGAATCGCTTCAGCGATTTGGATTAAGTGGGAACCAAGTTCATTTCAACCGGTTCAAGCCGAATCACAATCCAGTTTAAAAGTTAGTGGGAATGAGGCCCTAGTCTATTAAAAAGATATCTGAACATGAAAAAATAGTAATAAAGTGAACAGAGGAGGAGAAGGAAGAGGAGGAGAAGCAGCAGCAGCAGCAACTTAAAACGGATCAAAGAACTCACAAGTCATAAGAGCTAGGGCAAAAGGTTTAGATACACTGACTCATTCCTAAATTATCAAAATGGATTTTTCCATTGTGGTGATGGTGGGCAGTGAGATGCTTCTTTGTCAGTCAATAAAAATGAATGGCAACCAGATTGTCTCAAATGTGTCTTTTTATGTGTTCACATACTTTTTTTATTCTTAATCTCAGTTTCTCAAAAAGTGCCAGGGACCAGCTCTATCCATCCATCTCCCGATGAACACTTTCATTCAGAAATCCAGGATTCAGCTGTGAAAACAAGAAAGCTTTATTCAGAAACTATAGATATTCACGACAGACGTATGTTGTCAGGACTAAATGGCCAGTGCTGGTACAGCATAATTAAAGCATACAGTAATTCAGATTTCAAGAAGGCTTACACCCCAATCACCCATAAAAATAAACACTCCCCATTTCCATCTTTCACAGAGTCGCTCCTCCTTCCAAACCCATACCATCCATTCTTATGAAAGTGATCTTGAAACTCTCAGCCTCTCCTCCCTTCCCACCAAAGGAATGTGAGCAACAGCCTTAGCAATTAACTTAGAACAATATCTCCCATCACCCAGTATTAATGCCAAGTAATGGAATGTAAAATGTCACCAGCAAGAAAAACAGGTCACTATTGAGTATGGTAGGCAAGCTGAGTTAAGCTCTGTCCCATTGTCAACTGAAAATTGGCTGAAAATAGAACCCAGATGTGGCTGAAGGGCTTCTTCCAGTTTTGACTTTGGGATCTTTCATCAAATGTTTGACCAGAGGGAGGAGTTTGGGTGTCGGACTGTTAGCAAAGTAAACTGGTGCTTTAGGACTGGCAGTTAATTGTTTACAGACATTTGCTACCAACCCAAAAGGTTGTTTTTATAATATTGGCAGAGTCAGGGTGCTGATGGGGCCCAAAATGGGTCACATGCTGCTTAAAAGCTCTACCCTTCTTGATGGGGAGAGATACTTATTCGTTTTATCCAAAGAACAACAATTCTTGGAGTTCCTCAGAAGATATCATCATGGTGACACATCTAATAAACTGGTTTAATTCAAATGTACTTATACCCATCCTGTGGGAGTTTTATGCAAACTGCAATGTCATCAATGTTTTGGCTATGGAAATATCAGTATCATGTGCAAATCACATTCAGTCTAAAGTAAACTGTGCCTGAGGTTTAGTCAACATGACTTCCTTTTTAAGCTACCAAAGACTGAACTCATTTAGTGTAACCTGGAGCCAATGCCCAACCCACTTCACCAGATAAAATTAGGCATTTGGCCATAAAAGAAACGAGCTAGAAGTATTTCAACCTATTTGTGGGGCTAAGAAGGAACTTCCCAGTAAAGGACTCCTTACGGAGACACATAACACATGTGTCTGAAACACTTGCATTGCATATCTAAAGGACACTCATACATTTAATGCAAGCTTCACTAGCCTGGTGTGCAGTGCACATGTTGTACTACAACTCCCATCATTCTCAGCCAATATAGACTTACCAGACCTTCTGCCCTTCAAATATCATAGAATTATAGAATCGTAGAGTTGGAAGAGACCACAAGGGCCATCCAGTCCAACCTCCTGCCATGCAGGAACTCCAGGTCAAAGCATCCCCAAAAGATGGCCATCCAGCTTCTGCTTAAAGACCTCTAAGGAAGGAGACTCCACCACACTCCGAGGGAGTGTGTTCCACTGTCAAACAGCCCTTACTGTCAGGAAGTTCCTCCTAATGTTGAGGTGGAATCTCTTTTCCTGCAATTTGTATCCATCGTTCCATGTCCTAGTCTCTGGAGCAGCAGAAAACAAGCTTGCTCCCTCCTCAATATGACATCCCTTCAAATATTTAAACAGGGCTATCATATCACCTCTTAACCTTCTCTTCTCCAGGCTAAACATCCCCAGTTCCCTAAGGTGTTCCTCATAGGGCATGGTTTCCAGACAGTCAAAATATGTTTGACTGCAGCCCCCACCTCCTACAGGCAATAGAGAATTCCACAACTGGGTGCCCTATAGATGTTTGGATTACAGCCCCCATTGTCTGCAGGTATCACAGATGTCTGCTACCTTTAATCTTTGACAACAATTTCTATAATTCTTGACATCCCCCTCAGCCTGTGCCCTCCAGATGTGTAGATCTATAACTCTCATCAGCCATGCAGACCGAGTGGTGAATGCTGCAGCCCCAAACATCTTGAGAGTAGTGAGTTGCGGAAGGTTTATCTAGTAGATTAGTGTTCCTCACTTATCCTGAACCTCTATTAAATGGTGCTTCCTGATCTTCACATCATTATTCGGTTCTATTACATAAATGTGTGATCTTCTCTTTATTATTTTCTTCTTAAGGTGGAGGGGGAATCATTGTCTTACAAACTAACCTAAAAAAAATGCCTTCAAATTATTTAAAACATCTACAAAGATACTAGTAAATCTTAACCCACCAAGTCAGGATCTTCATTCATCGAAACCAGTGTTGTCTAGCCTGACTGCCCATTGCTACCCAACATCTCTCAGCATTCTCCATCACCTCCTACCAATTCCTTTTAAGTGGAAATGCTAGAGATCAGATCTGGAATCCAAAGCCAGAAGAGAATTTGATTTTCATGAGTTGTGTGTCTATCTAACTCAGTATTGTCTCATCAGAGTGGAACTGCTCTCCAGGTTCTGTGGTCAGGAATGGGACATCACATCACCATCAGATGCCGGAGATCAGACTTGAGAACCTCAAATTACAAACACAAGAAGTATTTTTACTAACAGCCACCAGCCCATTTCTCATGGTGTATTGCCACTGAAAATCACTAGGAAAGAATGCCAGAGCTACTACCAAGCAGTGTAGGGGTCATTCTGGGGACAGTGTAGAATGTGGGGTCATTCTGGGGACCATAGTCCAAAGAAAATCCAAAGATCTGGGCTTGACTTAATCCCAGAGTTTATGTCCCACCCCTGCCCTGGGAGAGACATTGTTACCGTCAACCACAAAACTTCCTTTGGTGTCTGTCAATGCTCCATACAATGCTGGAATCTACCACTCAGTCAACTGGGAGACCTAGAAAGGTCCTTATAGCAAGTCAGTCCAATGGTCTATTGAGCTAAGCATTCTGTCCATGAAGCTTTCTCAATCTGCTGCCTTCTAGGTGGGAGGGACTTCAGTTTTCATCAGTAGGGACAATGGAAAGGAAAGATATACTCCAAAACTTGATACCGAGAGGAGCCTCACAATACAAAGGCTACTTTGCACTTTGCAAGTCTCTTAAATCTCAGATGAAGCTCTCTCAGTTGTTCCCAGAGTTGCCCAGGACTGATCCAGGACTGAGCCTGGTATTTGAGCATGCAAAACATGGTTCTTCAGAAGACCAGCCCCAAACCAACAGCTAATGCCCTGATCTGGTTGAAGATGCACAGCAGCCAAGGCCAATTAACTTATCTTGCACCCACAAGCACCCTGAGGCCATCAGGATGTGGAATGCTACTCTGAACAGACTGGTCAGCAGCTGTCCCAAATTTTGATGGGCCCCTTTCCCACCTCTTCATGGAGATGTCACGGCTCTTGGCAAGCAGGAAACCTTGGGCCAGCAGGAAAATCCTGTGCTTCCCAAAAAATCCTTTCCCCATAAGTACAGGAACCTACTGTGTAGACAGTAAAAACTTTCATTGGTCTTGCTCAGTATGATCTATATTCGTTAGCAATGTCTTGCCAGGGGATCTAACATTGGTCTTTTTCAGTCCAATACAGAAATCACCAGGTTTGGTCCTGGAGCACTGGTGGTTTTGGTCTGGTACCTATCCTTCCAATTGCCCTTGAGATAAGAAAGTTTTTCCCCTGCATATAACTGGTCCAGTTTTTTGATTACCTAATGATAAAACATGTTAAGTAAATGCCAGTAAACGTAAGTCCATCCATCATAAGGACTGGTATGACAGAATTCTTATAGCACTATAAATACAGACACATAACCCATTGGAGGTGCGTTCTTGGTTCTGAAAGCAACAGAAAGATGAAAATCCTCTACGTTCTTTTGGCTGTTCTTCTTCTTGGGCTCTTCCAAGGGCCAGGTAAGAGCCTAATGAAATGAAGGGGTAGTCATGAGTTTCCACCTCAGGGATTTGTTTTGTTTTTAGTGTACAGTTGTATACAAAATGTGCAACTGGAAAAAATGTGCACTTGGAAAACTGGTAATATATGGCTCAGGTCCAGCTGTTTGGAAAACTGCATTTCCCTGTATGAGTTGGTTCAGGCTCTCAGGTCATCAGGATTAGCCCTTCTATCAATCCCACTATGATCACAAGCATGGTTGTGGGGACATGAAAGAGGGCCTTCTTGGTAGCTGCCCCTAGATCAGTGATCCCTGAAGTGCGTGGTCCAGGGAGTAGTGAAGAAAAATAGAGTGGCAACAAGGGAAGTGCAGGGAGTTGAGAGGCAGAGATGCAGAGACTGAAAAGCAGGAGCTGGTGCTGGTGCTGGTCAACAAAATTAGAAAGCAAAAAGACTTGCTCTTTGAGGGGGACAGTGGGATGATCACACAAGCATGAGATTTGGATGGAGTGCACAAGCACAAAGAAGCAACATGACCACCGGATCAATGCAGTACCATCAACTGGGTGGCCACCTCCTCCAAGGCCACCTTACAATTCCCTTCTCCATGCTTTCACCTCCTCTTTCCCCTTCAGTGTCGGGAGACACCTGGCTGGAGTGGGCATGATGGCATGGGTTGGCAGAGGGAGCAAGCAAGAGCAGGCAGAGGAGGGCATCTCTCTACATCTCTCTCTCTCTTGTTAAAGTTTGGTAACAGGAAATAGTCAGATAGAGCAAAATCTGGTGAGTAGGGTGAATGGTCTATGCAGTCAAACCCCAAATTCTTCAAAACATCCATCATCCCTGTGGGAAAATGCATTCTCCTGAAAAAAGAACACCTTCCCTCAATATTTTTCTTACAATGTCTCCATTAATCAGCACAGCAAGTTGTAATAATATTCTGCATTAGCTGTTTGGCCCTTCAAAATACCTTCCTTGTCACAAACAAATGTGTCATGACCTTTCACGTTCACCTTTTGGTCTTGAATTTCTTTGGTCTTGAGAACCCAAGTACCGCCTCTGCAAGGACTGTTGTTTGGTCTCCAGATCATAGTGATTTAACTATGGAAATTATCACACTGCTCTTTCCTGTCCTTTCTTCCCAATCTAGGCGTGGAATGTAAACTTTTAAATGGGATTTTATCATATGCCTCCGTGCCTAGGCAGGAGGCATCCCATACCAGATCAGGACTTCTCCTGCACCTTGCAAAGAATGGGGAAATCCCATTCTTTTGGGGGAAAAATGAGGGAGAAGTCCAGATTGGATACAGGATGCCATGATCAGGTACGGGATGCCTCCTGCCTGAGCATGAAGGCATGTGATAAAATCTGCATTTCAAAGATTATATCCCATGCCTAGCTCAGACGAAAAGGATGGGAAATGGCAGTGAGATAATCTCCCATGTTTCATCAACAATCATTCCAAAAAATATTAGCAGACTGCTCAAAATGCTGCAAAATCAACGTGGAGGTATCCACTTGATCTCATTACTGGTCAGCATTCAAATTCGGCACCTACTTGGCTGACACCTTTTTCATAGCCAGCTGCTTATGAACGATAAATTTCTATCATATCTCTAGTATCTCAACAATTGTTTTAGCTGACATTTACCAATCTGCCAGAATCAAGTGGCAGTCAATAATTTCAGGTGTTGACATTGCTGGAGGCCTCCCAGACCTTGTTGTATCTTCAGTCTCAAGATCTCCACACTGAAAGATGGCACACCACTTCTTCACAGATGAATATGATGGGAACTTGTCACTCCATGTTTGCAACATATGCTCATAGATTTTCTTTGCATTTTTATTTTGCAGAAACAGCAACTGCATGATGGCCTGGAGTTCAGTACTTAAAAATTCTACACTTTTTGTTGACATAGTTCTATCAATAATCTGGAAAAAAATTAAAAATCAGAGCTACAATTCTGCAAATTGGAAATTTACAATAAAAAAGTGCTCTTTCAAGATACAGTGACAAAATTCTGCTCAGAATTTGGAAAGTGGGTCAGGCTAAGAATTTTTCAGCACTCACTCTTACAGGGAAATAAACGGGGTTTCCATAAAGACCCCACTATGTACAGGTATTACAAATGCCTTCAATCAACCTTCCTTCATTCTGTTTTGCATCAAAATTCTCATCTCATTTCTTTCCACAGGGGTTGCCGAAGCAAAGATCAAGACCCATGAAGAATGTAGATTTAACGGTGGTGGTTGCTATTCCTTCTTCTGCCCTCGTGGCTCTGAAACCATAGGGAAATGCAGTTGGACACAGAAATGCTGTCAAGGGTAAGGCAAAAGCTACATGGTCTGTGTCAGTCCTTTGCCAGTCCCTCTGATAATCAGATGCAGGAAAAAAATCTGATGCCAAACTTCCAAAAGGATTCAAATTCATATAATTAATACAGACGGGAGAATTCCAGATCATTCTGAGGTGGTTCAGAATACTGAATTCATAGAATTACAGCATTGGAAGAAACCTCAATGGTCATGTAGTCTGTGCCTTTGCCATGCAATAAACCACAGCAAGAGCACTCCTGAGAGATGGTCACCCAACCTCCAGTCTCCGTTAAAGGTGTCTCCATCACCTTCCAGGACAGTTCATTCTGTTGTTGAACAGCTCTTACCACCTTCCTAATGTTTAAGTGGAATTTATTTCCATGTAAAATCAGGAATCCTTTATTTTGCTGTTCCTCTTCTTTTGGTGCAGAGAAGGTCTTTTCTTCCCTTGTTGTTGTGTGCCCTCAAGTCATTTCATATATTTATTTATTATTTATTTCAAAGATTTCTATCCCACCTTTCTCCCACAATGGGATTTAAGGTGTGTTTCGTACTTATGGCAGCTACAATGAACCCCTCACAGGATTTTCTGAGGCTGAGAATGTATGACATTCCAAGGTTAGTGGGTTTCCATGGCTGAGAGAGGATTTGAACTCTAATTTCCAGAGTCCAGTGCTCAAACTATGCTGGCTTCTCCTTCTCTTGTTACCTGAGGCCAAAAGAATACATGTACCTGTATCTTCATAAGGCATCATTCTCTCTCCAGTTCTCCTACACTATTTAGGGATCCAGTGTGGCAGAGTGGTTTGAGTGGTGAACTATGGCTCTTGAGACCAGGGTTCAATTCCTAACATGGCCATGAAACCACTGGGTGATCTCTGCCTCAGGGGAAGGCAATGACAGATAAAGAGGCGTCAAACTGCATGATTTCTGCAGTGCAGAATTAGTGCAGTTTAGACTTCAGTTGATACATAAATTGTACATAAATCCAGTCAATACTGGAGACTCTTTGCAAGTTTTGCAGTTTGCCTCCAGACAATCCTCGAGTTGGATTTCCTGCACTTAGTGGGGGTTTGGATTCCATGGCGTATGGGGTTCCTTCCATTGCTTTGATTCTATTTTAAAAATAGTTTCAAATTCACCATTTAAAATAGTTAAATAAGACAGTTTTCAAAAACTATAAAACTAATTTTAAAATATTAGTATCCCACATATAAAATAAAATAATAAAACTTTTATTTCTATCCTGCTTTTTGTAAAAACAATCAAAGCGGTGTACAACAGTGAAAATGATAAAAATATGTACAGTCCCCCCCCCCCCCCGGAAAAAGAGTTAAACAACTCCAAGATTAAAATTACAAACATTGAAAACAAAAACAATTATATTACAATAATACATTAGCCGTGGGCAGAATCATCACAACCTCCAATACACACATACACAAATTACAGAAAATATGGGGGCTCTTTATGTGGCCGGGAGCTATTTTGGGAACGCCTGCTGGAAGAGTTCCATCTTTACAGCTTTCTTGAAGCTATCTAGGGTGGATATTTGACAGATCTCTTCCAGGATGCCATTCCATAAAGTGGGAGCAACAGCAGAAAAGGTCCTCTGGGAGGTTGGAACCAATCTAGTCTTCACAGGTTGCAGTAGATTCCTCCCAGATGACCTGAGTGCATGGGATAGATTGTATGGAAGCAGGCAATTCCTTAGATATGTTGGGCCCAAGCCATGTAGGGTTTTAAAGGTGATAAAGCAACACCTTGTAGTGTGCCCAGAAACTAATGGGCAGCCAGTGAAGTGATTTCAGTATTGGTGTAATATAGTCACTCCTGGTTGTTCCTGTAATCAGCCTGGCTGCCATATTCTGTACCAGTTGGAGTTTCCGGACTAAGCCCCATGAAGAGCGTGTTGCAAAAATCAAGTCTTGAGGTTACCTGTGTGTGTACTACAGTTTTGAGATCACCCAATTCCAGGAAAGGGCACAACTGGCATATCAGCTGAAGCTGATAACAGACACTCTTGACTGTCACATTCCCTTGATTTCTCATCTGAAGTGACTGATCAAGAAGCACCCCCAGAGTGTGAACACAATCCTTTGAGGGGAGTGTGAACTCCTCTAGGACTGGAGGTTGCAACCCAATACCTGGTTTAGGGCTTCTACCATAAGTACCTCTGTTTTGTCTGAATTCAACTTGAGCTTGTTTTCCCTCATCAAGTCCATTACTGCCACAAGACAGTGGGGAGGGGAGAAATGCCAACTGTCGTCATTGCTGATGACCGAGACATGGAGAAATATATTTAGGTGTCATCAGCGTATTGATAACACCCCTCCCCATGTCTGCGGATGATTTCTCCCAATGGCTTCATATAGATGTTGAAGAGCATCAGGGACAGGATGGCTCCCTGAGGGCTGCCAACAATTAAGCTCTGTTTTTGAAGAGCAACAGTCCCCAAGCATCACCCTCTGGAACCTACCGGAGAGAAAGGAATGGCTCCTATTCCTAACTCTCCCATCCTGCTTGAACAATAAGTTCTCAAAAAGAAGGGTCTTCACCTGTTTGCAGAAAGGGAGTAGGGAGAGTGCCAGTCTAACCTGTCTGGGAAGGGAGTTGCAGAGCCTGGGGGCAGCCAGTGATAAATTAGCAGCTAATTTTTCTATACTATTTGAATCTGGATTTGAATCTAGGACTCACTGGCCACTGTACCACAATAGCACTGAGTAATTGCTCAGCTAATGTCATTGAAATACTCTGAATGCTTTCAGTATGCTATATGCCAGGATATATATAAGCACAGGGCTCCAGTGTGGTCTGAGAATAGTCCAAAAGGAACCAGGAAGGGGACCTCACTTGTTCCCTTCCATTCCCAATCCATCCCAAGGGGAGGTGATTTTGGAGAACTGTTCTGAACAGTTCTCAAAAATCGCCTTCCCCATTACAGACTGGGAATGGAAGGGAAGGGAACTGAACAAGTGAGGGACTTGTGTGTGCAGCAAAATGTGTCCCCCACTCATTCCTGGTCCCTTCCATTCGTTCTTTCCGTGAAACTAGATACTTACATCCCTCTGAGTGGAAACTATTTTTTCACCCTTTTCCGACAGTATCATTGGAAAGTAATGGCATGACCTCCTTGGAAAGTGACAGGACTCCTGGCTACCTCTGAGATCTTGTGGAACGTGGCCAGCAGAAGATCTCTGATCCTGCAAAGACTTCATCAGCTTCACACCCATAGGAATCACCACCCATCTCTCTCTCTCTCTCTCTCTCTCTCTCTCTTTCAAAAAAATAATTTTTTCCACTGAACAAAAATTAGACAAAGTTGCTTCAAAACAATAAGCTTTCCCTTCCTCTTGTCCCTTTCTGAATACAAATAAACTTGCAGTGAAATTTATATGTGCCTTATTTAAGAGGGACTCAGAAGAAAGTTTGCTTGCAGTTCAATCAGAAGTGTTATGACCTAGGCTGCATCTACACTGCAGAATAAATGCAGTTTGACACTGCTTTAATACTCTGAATGCTTTCAGTATGCTTTATGCCAGGATATATATAAGCACAGGGCTCCAGTGTGGTCTGAGAATAGTCCAAAAGGAACCATGGAGCCATGGCTCCGTGGAAACCTTGGATTTGTAGTTTGTTGTGGCACCAGAGCACTCTGACAAAAAAGGCTAAATAGCTCACAAAACTACAGGTCCCAGTATGCCATCACATTGAGCTATGGCTGTTAAAGCCGTGTCAAACTGCATTATTTCTGCAGTGAAGATGCAGCCCTAGACAATATTTTGCAAAAAATATACACTACACATATTTTTTTTACTTAGTCTGAATTTACACTGCATATTTTCCACTGTAATGACATTTTTGAAAGTAACAATTTACATAAAGGTGGGCCATGTACATATGGGGTGCCACAGGGTTCTGTCTTGGGCTCAGTGCTACTCTATATTCTTATCAATGACTTAGATGAAAGAATAGAGGGCATGCTTATCAAATTTTCAGAAGACACCAAATTTTCAGATGACACCAAGCTAATACCCCAGAGGACAGGATCAAAATTCAAAATAACCTAACAAAATGAATTTAAATACCGAGAAATCTTAGGGCAAAAACATGAAATACATAGATATAGGATGGGGGATCTAGGAGTCCTAGTAGCCCACAAGTTGAACATGAGCCAACAGTGTGATGTGGCAGCTGAAAAGACCAATACGATTTTAGGCTGCATCAATAGAAGTATAGTGTCTATATCAAAGGAAGTAATAGTGACACTTGGTTCTGCTTTGGTCTGGCCTCACCTGGAATACTGTGTCCAGTTCTGGGCACCACAATTCAAAAAGGATGTGGAAAAACTGGAGCATGTCCAAAGGAGGGCGAATAAAATGGTGAAAGGTCTAGAAACCAGGCCCTATGAAGAATGACTTAAGGAGCTGGGAATGTTTAGCTTGGAGAAGAGAAGGTTAAGAGGTGATTTGATACCCCTGCTTACATATTTGAAGGGGTGTCACACTGGCGATGGAGCACACTTGTTTTCTGCTGCTCCAGAGACTAGAACATGGAACAATGGATGCAAGCTCCAGAAAAAAAGATTCCACCTCAATATTAGGAGGAACTTTGTGACAGTAAGAGTTGTTCAACAGTGGAACACACTGCTTCAGAGCATGGTGGAGTCTCCTTCCTTGAAGGTCTTTAAACAGAGAGTGAATGGCCATCTGTCGGGGATGCTTTGACTGGGAGTTCCTGCATGGCAGGGGGGTTGGACTGGATGGCCCTTGTGGTCTCTTCCAACTCTACAATTCTATGACTCTATGATATATGCAAGCAAGAACACTAGGGCCTTGTACAGACTGGTACTTTGGGCTGGCTGGGGGGTTGTGCCCCGAGGGTTCAGTGACACCATGCACCACTCCATACAGTGTGCGGCACCACAGCACTCCTCCAGCACTGTGTCCATACAACACAGTGGCGAAGGCTCGCCGTATAGCTAGGATGCTGCAGCTAGCACACACTTTCCAGAGTGCAAAAAGGAGCTGCTTTTTGAGGCTCCTTTTCATGGAGTGCAATTGCCGTGGCCCCAATCCAGCTGAAGAAGGGGATGCTCAAGGAGCTTCCATAGGGATGCTAAAATGTTTCTCTCCTTGCTCTCCTAGGGGCTGTCTTCACAGGCTAAAGGGCTAAAAGGCTAAAAGTTCCCCCGGCCCCATGCTGTCCTGTTTGGATGACTCAGGCCAAAGCCCAGGATCAAGCCAGATCCTAGTAGACTGGATGCAGATCTGGTGGATCTGGCCTGATCCTGACGTAAAAGATCCTTAACATGGGTCAAATTGATCGCCATTTGCCACCAAGTTTCTTCAAAACTCCACAACAAACCAAGTGAGATCAGATGGCCCCACATGCCCCTTACCATGGATCCACAAGTAAGTAGACTCCCCATTGCCACATCTTATGTGGAAATGGGGCTCCTGGTCACATGGATGCAGCCAGGCATCCCATTTTCACATCAGACTCAGTAACAGGAGTTTATTCACTAGTGGCATTGACAGATAAAGGTAAGGGGTACATGGCAGTAGAGGGTCTATGGTGAGGAAGTGGGTGAACATTCATACACCTGCCCATCCCTATGCCCGCCTGGGGAATGATCCAGGTTAGCACCAAGGGCAGGATAGCACAGGCCAAGTCCATGCTTTCCTGGCCCATCCACTCAATTCCCTACTGACAGCAAATGAAAACTTTTTTTTTATTCTCACAAGCTTTTGGGAACTGACAACAATGGGCTTTTAACAGTGTTCTGTCTTGGTTCTTTTTTATCTTCTATCTTTTAACAGATATTTAAATAACTTTAATGGCTTAAAACCATTTAATAGACAGAGTTTTTTCATTTTCATTTATTTTTGCTGGGAAATGTTAAACTGACATATCTAGGCCCCATTCCCACTTACAGATAAATCAGCGTGTGATCTGATTCGATGGAACGATTCGACATCAGAGCAAGGTTCCTACT
This sequence comes from Urosaurus nigricauda, assembly GCA_034509955.1. Lineage (NCBI taxonomy): Eukaryota > Metazoa > Chordata > Lepidosauria > Squamata > Phrynosomatidae > Urosaurus > Urosaurus nigricauda. The sequence continues at coordinate 371,185,556 of JAOEGL010000001.1, read as the reverse complement.
ACATTTTTCCCTATCGCATTTTCTGTCATTTTGCTGTCATAAAAATAACCTACTAGTGGTTCGCATTGTATCAGTTCAAAATGATTTCGTTCCAGCCGGCCAAGGGGAAAATTTGAATTGATTCTGATCTGAGGTTCTCATTTGCGCAGAATCGGTTTATTGAAAAAGACGCAGAAAAAAATCAGTGTCAAAAAGATGTGAGTTAAATGGGTCTAGCACATGGCCCCACTCTCGGAATCACTTCAGAGATTCGGATTAAGTGGGAACAAAGCTCATTTGAACCAGTTCAAGCCAAATCGTGATCCAATTTAAAAGGTAGTGGGAATAAGGCCCTAGTCTATTAAATCTGAACATGAAAAAATAGTAATAAAGTGAACAGATGAGACCAAGGAAGAGGAGGAGAAGCAGCAGCAACAGCAACTTAAAATGGATCAAATAACGTATAAGTCATAAGTGAGATGCTTCTTTGTCAGTCAATAAAAATGAATGGCAACCAAATTGTCTCAAATGTGTCTTTTATGCGTTCACATACTTTTTTGATTCTTAATCTCAATTTTTCAAAAAGTGCCAGCGACCAGTTCTATCTCCCGATGTCATGTACAAGAACACTTTCATTCAGAAATCCAGGATTCAGCTGTGAAAACAAGAAAGCCTTATTCAGAAACTATAGATATTCACGACAGACATATGTTGTCAGGACTAAATGGCCAGTGCTGGTACAGCATAATTAAAGCATACAGTAATTCAAATTTCAAGAAGGCTTACATCCCAATCACCCATAAAACTAAACACTCCCCATTTCCACAGATGTGGCTGAAGGGCTTCTTCCAGTTTTGACTTTGGGATCTTTCATCAAATGTTTGACCAGAGGGAGGAGTTTGGGTGTTGGACTGTTAGCAAAGTAAACTGGTGCTTTAGGACTGGCAGTTAATTGTTTACAGACATTTGCCACCATCCCAAAAGGTTGTTTTATAACATCGACAGAGTCAGGGAGTTGATAATGCCCATAATGGGTCACATGCTGCTTAAAAGCTCTACCCTTCTTGATGGGGAGAGATACTTATTCATTTTATCCACAGAACAACAATTCTTGGAGTTCCTCAGAAGATACCATCATGGCAACACTACTAATAAACTGGCTTAATTCAAATGTGCTTATTCCCATCCTGTGGGAGTTTTATGCAAACTGCTGTGTAATCAATCTTTTGGCTATGGAAATATCAGTGTCATGTGCAAGTTGCATTCAGTCTAAAGTAAACTGTGCCTGAGGTTTAATCAACATGACTTCCTTTTTAAGCTACCAAAGACAGAACTCATTTAGTGTAACCGGGCTGAAGATTAACAAGGGAGACAATGCCCAGCCCACTTCACCAGATAAAACTAGGCATTTGGCCATAAAGGAAACAAGCTAGAAGTAATTGAACCTATTTGTGGGGCTAAGAAGAGACTTCCCAGTAGAGGATTCCTTAAGGAGATACACATAGCACAAGTGTCTGGAACACTTGCATTGCATATCTAAAGGACACCCATACATTTGGTCAGGCCCCACCTGGAATTCTGTGTCCAGTTCTGGGCACCACAATTCAAAAAGTATGTGGAGAAAATGGAGCATGTCCAAAGGAGGGCGACTAAAATGGTGAAGGGTCTGAAAACCACGCCCTATGGGGAACAACTTTGGGAGCTGGTGATGTTTAGCCTGGAGAAGACAAGGTTAAGAAGTGATATGATAGCCCTGTTTAAATACTTGAAGAGATGTCACATTGAGGAGGGAGCAACCTTATTTTCTGCTATTCCAGAGAACAGGACCCAGAACAATGGATGCAAGCTCCAGGAAAAGAGATTCCACCTCAAGATTAGGAAGGACTTCCTGACAATAAGGGCTGTTCGACAGTGGAACACACTCCCTTGGAGGGTGGTGGAGTCTCCTTCCTTGGAGGTCTTTAAACAGAGGCTGGATGGCCATCAGTCAGGTACGCTTTGATTGTGAGTTCCTGCATGGCAGGAGGTTGGACTGGATGGCCCTTGTGGTCTCTTCCAACTCTTTGAATCAAGGGTCCGTTTTACATTAGCAAAAAGAGGTGTCATGAAGGCTGCTTGAAAACCCAGCTTTTACATTAGAAAATGGGAAAGTGTGCCATGAAAACGCCATTTTGGCGTTTTAAGGGAAAAAACGCGCCTTTAAAAAGTAGTTCGGTTGCCCCACTACTTTTTTAAAAAGTGCGTTATAGCGCTAGTACATCAAAACGCTAAGATGCCATTGCGCAGTTAAATGGGGCTCTGTTTCCTTAAGGCGCCCATTTAAAGGCTGCGCTGCAGGTGCGAATCAGAATGGATCGTGGGTTGGGAGCATGCGTGGTGTGGACCTCACTCCTAATTAAAACGTTCTATGCCCTCCAGGTGTAAAAGCTGGGGTTTAACCGCGCAGTTTTTTAAAGCTCCCAAACCCCCTTTAAATCATTTAAAACTGCGCAATTCGCAGCCGCAAACAGCGCAATAGCGCAGTTCAAGCCTCGACCCTCGCAATAGCGCAGTTCAAGCCTCGACCATCACAATAGCGCAGTTCAAGCCTCGACCCTCGCAATAGCGCAGTTCAAGCCTCGACCATCGCAATAGCGCAGTTCAAGCCTCGACCATCGCAATAGCGCTGTTCGCGGCGGCACGAACAGTGCAACAGCGCAATTCGCAGCCGGCAAGGAAAAAAAAATTAAAATCGCAGTTTATAGCCGCGTTTATTGCTGCCCATGTAGCAGCTCTGCCTGTATTTGTAGCGTTCTGACAGCTTCCCATGTAACTGCTGAGCCACAAAAAAGACCTCAGATAAGTCGTTCCCACACCCCTCAGTGTAGCAGCTCTGCACTTTTTTAATGCACACCTGGGGCTTGCTATGTAGCTGCTAAGCATTAAGATAAAGGCGACTTCAGGTCACACTTTCTTGCCAATGTAAAAAGCCCCTATGATTCTATGATTCTATGATTTAATGCAAACCTCACTAGCCTGGTGCCCACTGCACATGTTGCATTGCAACTCCCATCATTCTCAGACCTTCTGCCCTTCAAATATGTTTGACTGCAGCCCCCACCTCCTACAAGCAATAAAGAATTCCACAACTGGGTGCCCTATAGATGTGTGGATTACAGCCCCCATTGTCTGCAAGTATCACAGACGTCTGCTACTGTTAATCTTGGACAACAATTTCTATCATTCTTAACTACATCCCCCTCAGCCTGTGCCCTCCAGATGTGTTGATCTCTAACTCCCATCAGCCATGCAGACCACGTGGTGAATGCTGCAGCCTCAAACATCTTGACAGCAGTGAGCTGCAGAAGGTTTATCTAGTAGAATAGTGTTCCCTATTTATCCTGAAACTCTAATATATGGTGCTCCCCGATATTCATATCATTATTAGATTCTATTATGTATATTTGTGATTCCATCATGTATATTTGTGTCCCAACCCTGCCTTGTGGGATACATTGTTACAGTGAATAACAAAGTTTCCCTCAGTGTCTGTCAATGCTCCATACAATGCTGGAATCTACCACTCAGTCAACTGGGAGAGAAAAGTCCTCATACCAAGTCAGTCCATTGGCCTATTGAGCTCAGGGTTCTCTCTATGAAGCTTTCTCAATCTGCTGCCCTCTAGGTGGGATGGACTTCAGTTTTCATCAGTAGGGACAATGGAAAGGAAATTTACAGTCCAAAATTTGATACCTCGAGGAGCCTCACCAAAAAAAAAAAAAAAGGAAAAAAAAGACTACTTTGCATTTACTGGAGGCAGGTCTCCTAAATCTCAGATGGAGCGCTCTCAGCTGTTCCCATAGTTGTCCAGGACTGATCCTGGTATTTGAGCATGCAAAACATGGTTCTTCAGAAAACCAGCCCCAAACCAACAGCTAATGCCCTGATCTGGTTGAAGATGCACAGCAGCCAAGGCCAATTAACTTATCTTGCACCCACAAGCACCCTGAGGCCATCAGGATGTGGAATGCTACTCTGAACAGACTGGTCAGAAGCTGTCCTGAATTTTGATGGAACCCTTTCCCACCTCTTCTTGGAGAAGCCAAGGCTCTTGGCAAGCAGGAAACCTTGGGCCAGCAGGAAAACCCCGTGCTTCCTAAAAAATTCTTTCCCCATAAGTATAGGAACCTACTATATAGACAGTAAGAACTTTCATTGGTCTTGCTCAGTATGATCTATACTCATTAGCAATATCTTGCCAGAGGATCTAACATTGGTCTTTTTCAGTCCAGTACAGAAATCATCAGGTTTGGTCCTGGAGCACTGGTGGTTTTGGTCTGGTACCTATCCTTCCAATTGACCTTGAGATAAGAAAGTTTTTTTCCCCTGCATACAATTGGTCCAGGTTTTTGATTACTTAATGATAAAACATGTTAAGTAAATGCCAGTAAACATAAGTCAATCCATCATAAGGACTGGTATGACAGAATTCTTATAGCACTATAAATACAGACACATTAACCATTGGAGGTGTGTTCTTCGTTCTGAAAGCAACAGAAAGATGAAAATCCTTTATGTTCTCTTGGCTGTTCTTCTTCTTGGGCTCTTCCAAGGACCAGGTAGGTGCCTAATGAAATAAAGGGATAGTCATGAGTTTCCACCTCAGGGATTTGTTTGGTTTTGTTTGGTTTTTAGTGTACAGTTGGACACAAAATGTGCAACTGGAAAAAATATGCACTTGGAAAATTGGTAATATATGGCTCAGGTCCAGCTGTTTGACAGACTGTTGCTCCAGGCTCTGAGATCATCAGGATTAGCCCTTCTGTCAGTCCCACTACAACCACAAGCATGGTTGTAGTGGCATGAAAGAGAGCCTTCTCGGTGGCTGACTCTAGACCAGTGGTTCCCAAAATGTGTGGTCCACCCCCTGAAGATGGTAGAAATATCCAGGGAGCAGTGAAGAAAAACAGAGTGGCAACAAGGGAAGTGCAAGGAGTTGAGAGGCAGTGATGCAGAGGATGAAAAGCAGGAGCTGATGCTGGTGCTGGTCGACAAAATTAGAAAGCAAAGAGGCTTCAAGAGAAAGCAAAGAGTCCTCCAAGGCCGCCTTCCTATTCCCTCCTCCATGCTTTCACCACCTCTTTCCTCCTCAGTGCCGGGAGATACCTGGCTGGAGTGAGCATGTTGGCATGGATTGGCAGAGGGATAGAGAGAGCAAGCAAGAGCAGGCAGAGGAGGGCATCTCTCTGCAGTGCTTGGTACCAACTCATCTGTGCCTGCACTTGTCTTGCTTGTAGTGGAACCTCATGGTGGCTTTCTGCCACTGCTGGCAGGAGACAGCTGATGCTACTGCAGATATCTTCTGTGGGGTTGATTGCCCCTCAGAAGGTGAGGAACTGACACTTTCACTGCTGCTTTGGGTAGTTGCTGATACTGGTTTCTCACCTTGCTGGTAAACCTCAGAGAAAGAGAGAGAGAGAGAGAGAGAGAGAGAGAGAGAGAGAGAGTCAGGGTGATTAATATCAGAAATGTTACAAAGTCTTCAAGGAACTCATAATAATAATAATAATAATAATAATAATAATAATAATAATATTTATTTATTTATTTATACCCCGCCCCTTTGAGATCAATTGGGGTGGCTAACAACATTAAAATACAATTACATCAAATAAAACAGCTACATCCCTGCCCCCTTAAAACAATATTAAATCTATTACAGATTAAAACTGGAAATTTAAACAACATTAATACAAATTACAAAACAAACAGGACAACGTGGCAACATCCTAACTGATTTTTATATAGACATTGGGGAGTCTACTGAACAGGGAATCCCTGAGGCCAGGGTGTCTATCCTGGAAAGGCCTGCCGGAAGAGATCCGTCTTGACAGCCTTTTTAAAGCTGTCTAAAGATGTCAATTGATGGATCTCATCTGGCAGGCCATTCCACAATTTGGGGGCGACAATGGAAAAAGCCCTCTAGGAGGTAGCCAAAAGCCTAGATTTTTGAGGCTGCAGCAAATTCCTCCCAGAAGACCGGACAGTGCAAGGAGGATTATATGGGAGATAGCTTGGCATGTATGTATGTATGTATGTATGTATGTATTTCATTTCATCTCTATGCCGTCTTTCTCCCAGAAAGGGACCCAAAGTGGCTCACAGATAAAAAAAAAAAATTAAAAGAAATTACATTAAAAATGTAGAAATAGTTAAACTCAGCTTTAAAAAGGTTTGGCTTCCAACTTTAGCTGTTTCTGAACTATTTCACTTTAATATTTCAAAATATGGACTTTATCACATGATGTAGGATATTGGCCTACATCTTCTCCCCGTTAAAACATACACAGCAAGGAAAATTTTTCAACACTTGCAAAACCACTTTAGGGATGTTGTGGGATTCTCTGTTGATGCTGTCATGGGTGCTAGCCAGTTAGCACTGCCTCCAACATGGGTGAGGTCCTGAAAAGATAAAAGAGGATGTTGAAAAGTTCTTAACCCAACCAAGAAGGGAATAACCTAGAGTCATGAATCTTACATGCTATTACACAAATTTATCCCAAAGTTCAATGTACTTGGCACATTGTCTCTCAAATTTCTTCCAAAAAATATTGATGTCTGGTCACTGAAACACTGCTCTGCTGCTCCTGTCACCTCTGAATCATTAAGGATATTTTAAAATGTAAGTTAAATTTTGACCCCAAATTCTTTTTGTTAAATATGCTGATTGATGAAAAATTGGAAAAAGAACATGGGAAATTGCTTTTTTACTTCGCGTCCGTTGCTAGGGTAATTATGGCTAAGTACTGGAAAAGAAAAGAAACTCCGTCGGTTGAGACTTGGTGGGATAGATTGATTGAATTTATACAGTTAGATAAGCTTACCTGCTTAAGTCGAGGAGAGAACTGGGAACTACTGAAAGAGGATTGGCTTCCGGTAATAACCTATCTAGAAAAGAAAGGAAAAATGTTAAAACTTTAGGACTTGATAGTTATGTTGATCAGATTATTAAGAATTTGAGATTATACCAGGTTGGATTAAAAAAAAAATCAGACAAATGATATTAAATAACAAGATTGGTTGTTTTATATAGCAATTTTCTTTGAACGGTTTAGAAATAAAATTTACTTACCCAATGTAAATACTTGACCAAAAGTGTGACGAGAGAAGCTTACAGATCTTATACTATTATTATTATTATTTTCTGTAGTACAGAGTGGTATTCTAGGAAGTTCACATTTACCCCACCAAATGTTTCTTTCCCCCTTTGTTTCCTTCCCACCCCCTCCTCAATGTGACTGATTTTAGATGTGGTTATGTGATAATCTATGTACATGTATGTATATGTATGCTTAATTGTTTGTAGTGTCTTGTATAGTTTTGTGTTAATAAATAAAATTAAAAAAAAATAAAAAAAATAAAAAAAATAAATCTAAAAAAAAAAAAAGAAAATTTCTTTCTTTCTAATTAACTAAATCTGAATTTTTATTTGTTATTTCTATGCCCAGATATTTGGCTTTTTTGTTTTGTTTTGTTTTGGTTTGGTTTGGTTACATTAAATCCTGAAATTTCTTTGATCTCTTTATCTTCAGTTTTTGTCATATTTTTCATTATTACATTTGTTTTTTCTCTATTCACTTTCAGTCCGGATATTTTTTCAAATTCTTTTAAATGTTTCATTAACTCAGGAATACTATTCATTGGATCTTCTAATGTCACAACTATAAAGATTTCTTCCTTTCAAACTCTTCTTAAAGTTTGGTAAGAGAAACTAGTCAAATAGAGCAAAATCTGGTGAGTAGTGTGAATGGTCTATACAGTCAAACCTCAAATTCTTCAAAACATCCATCATCCCTGTTGGAAGATGCATTCTCCTGCAAAAAGAGAACACCTTTCCACAGCTTCCCTCAATATTTTTCTGGCAATGCCTCCATTAATCAGCACTGCAAGTTGGAATACAGTAGTATTCTGCACTACCGGTACCTGTTGGGCCCTTCCAAAGACAGTCTGTCATCAAAATACCTTCCTCATCACAAACAAATGTGCCATGACCTTTCATGTTGACCTTTTGGTCTTGAATTTCTTCGGCCTTGGAAAGCCAAGTGCGGCCTCTGCAAGGACTGTTGTTTGGTCTCCAGATCATAGTGATATAACCATGGAGATTATCGCACTGCCCTTCCCTGTCCTTTCTTCCTAAGCTAGGCGTGGGATGTAAACTTTTAAATGGGATTTTATCACATGCCTCCGTGCCTAGGCAGGAGGCATCCCATACCCGATCAGAACTCTTCCCATACCTTGCAAAGAATGGGAAAATCCCATTTTTTCACAAAAAAAAATTAGGGAGAAGTCCAGATTGGATACTGGATGCCACGATCAGGTAGGGGATGCCTCCTGCCTGAGCATGGAGAGATGCGATAAAATCTGCATTTTAAAGATTACATCCTGTGCCTAACTCAGGAGGAAAGGACGGGGAATGGCAGTGTGATAATCTCCCACATTCATACTAGCCCATTTGCCCTGGTTAGATCTGGATGAGATCGTACATGGCATTACCGAATCTCTCCGGAAAGAAGTTCATACTACCTTTTGCCCCCATTGGTGCTTTCCGGTGCATTTTACCCCAGCAAAGTTCATACACGCAAAAGTAACGATTAAAGATGGAGCCTCTTCGTTGTCAATCAAATGATGTCATGGTGACGTCTGATGCATCCATTGGCCGCGTGAGCTGCTTGGTTTTTTTAATATATATATATATATATTAATATTTGACAGCTTATGCGCATGGAGGATAGGGCTGGGAGCAGTGAGGATTGAGGAAATCCTCCTCCTCCCAGTCCTATTTTAATTATTATTTATTATATGTTTTAATATTTTATTATTTATTTTATTTTATTGTGTTTTATTTCATTTATTATTTTATTGTATTTTTATTTTATTTTATTTGTTAAATATTTTATTATATTTTATTGTATTTTTATTAATTATTTATTGTATTTTTATTTTATTTTATTTATTAAATATTTTATTATATTTTATTGTATTTTTATTATTTATTTGTCGTATTATTTTATTTTATAGTTATTTTATTTATTATTTATTTCATTGTATTTTATTGTATTTTATTTTATTTTATTTTAGCATTTTTTATATTTTTTATTTCTTTTCTTTTTTTCAGTTTGACAGCTCATTCGCATTCTAGAGGCTTTTTTCACCTCCGGTTTTATGAATGGGGCAGAGGGGAAACCCCTGTCCGTATATGGATTGGGGTTCCCTTTCAAATGTTTAAAGGGACCCATTCATTCCCCTCCAGTTTAAAGAATGAATGGGGCCCTTTAAACATTGAAAGGGAAACCCAATCCATATATGGACAGGGGTTTCCCCTCTGCCCCATTCATAAAACCAAAGGGGAAGATAGCCTCGTAGAATGCGCATGAGCTGTCAAACTGAAAAAATAATAAAAAATATATAAGAAATAAAAAATATAGAAAAATACTAAAATAAGATACAATAAAATACAATAAAATTACTAATACATAAAATACAATAAAATACAATGAAATAAATAATAAATAAAATAACTATAAAATAAAATAAAATAATACAATAAATAATTAATAAAAATACAGTAAAAAATATTTTTAAAATGCTGGAGTGCCTGATTTTGCCAGGAGAGGAGGCATGTTCTGCCCCCTGGCCTTTCCCCTTCCCTGAACTTGACCCGATCATGATAGGAGCCAAGTTCACATTCCCTGCAAACCGGTTTCTCCCAAAAGAAACAATAAATATTCCACTTTGTGAGAAACCAGGTTATGGGGGATTTGCCCTGCTACGCGTGTGCAAGATCCAGATTCAGTAGTGTTAAAACCGTTTCAGTATGAACTTCTTGGGGCTTTTTACATTGGCAAGAAAGTGTGACATGAAGTTGCACTTTCCTTAATGCTTAGCAGCTAGACAGCAAGCCCCAGGTGTGCATTTAAAAAGTACAGGGCAGCTAGACTGAGGTTTTTTCTGTGGCTCAGCAACTACATGGGAAGCTGTCAAAACGCTACAAACACAGGTGGAGCAGCTACATGGGCGGCAAGGAACGTGGCTTTTAGCCGCGCTTTAAACATTTTTTCCCTTGCTGGCTGCGAATTGCGCAATTGCACAGGTACACCATACAGTCGGAGCTTATCACATGGGGGAGTACAGGACCATTCCGAAAGAGGGAGAAAGTGAGGTCAGTTCGGAAATGCACATGATTACGCACAAGCTCATCACACACAAAACAAGAGAGCATCTACACAAAAAGAAAATGCAGAGTCAATACGAAAGAATTCATCACATGTGAACATACTGGTCGGCTTTCTGTTGCAAATTAAGGCATCTTGGGAAATGGTAGCAAAGGCTCATGGGAGTTGTAGTCTGTGTTCTGTCAGAGCATTATATTGAGCTGTCTTGAGGTTTCAGCCCTCTGTCCAGGAGGGATTCCCATATGTCCTCCATTCTTGAGCAGAGGCCCCCCTTTTCCAAGTTGACCAGGCACGTCCTCCTTTGCCAGGACACGTCCTACTTTTCCAGCCTTCTTTTTGAAGAGGAAGCAGGAGGGCCAGGCGTGCTCTGGCCAGGCTCTGGGGGTCTCTTCCTGGCTCCTTCCCTCCCTCCCTCCTTCCCCGCTGCCTTCCTCCTCCCTTTGGCTGAGAGAGTGTGACTTGCAGGGAGGAAGGGCAGCGGTGGTGCTCCAGGCCCTCCTGATGCTGGACCAGGGCAAGCTGGAAACAGGAGGAGGAGGAGAGGGACATGGGGCCCCTCTGCTGCCCTGCCTCCCTGCAAGTCACACTCTCTCAGCCAAAGGGAGGAGGAAGGCAGCCAGGAGAGAGCCATGGAGCCTGGCCAGATTGTGCCTGGGCCTGCCTTCTCCTCCCCCCTTCGGCTGAGAGAGTGTGACTTGCAGGGAAGCAGGGCAGCGGAGGTGCTCCAGGTCCCTCCCCTTCTCCTCCTCCTCTTGCCAGCTTGCCCTGGCCTGGCTGAGCGCCTCCAGTGCCCTGCTGTCTCCCTAGAAGTCACACTCTCTCAACCAAAGGGAGGAGGTGAAGGAAGGTGCAGGCGCACTCTGGCCGGGCTCTGAAGGTCTCTTCTTGTCTTGGCACCTTCCCTCCCTCTGCACTTGTATCGCTGCCTTTAAATGGGCGCTTTAAAGATACAGAGCCCCATTTAACCGTTCAACTACACCTTAGCCTTTAGATGCAATAGGGGTGCTTTTTACATTGGCTAAAAGGGGCGGTCCAAACTCGCCCCTTCTAGCGGCGAGATGAGGCCTAGGCTGCCACACGGGCAGCCCCAGAGGCCTCATCCCGCCGCAACGACCCGCCGCAAAAAAGAGCTCCGGGATCGAGCTCTTTTTTTGCGGCGCGGGAAGGGCGCGATTGGCGCCCTCCCGCGCCGCCAGAGCGTCAAAACGCTGCGCAGCGCGTCAAAACGCTGCGCACGTGATGATGCTTGTACGGCGCCACCGTGTAGATGCCGCCATCTTTAAATGGCGGCGTCCATGCGTTTTAGGCTTAGGGAGGGTGTAAAGGCTACGCCCTCCCTAACCCTAAATGCGGGCTTTTTAGCCCTAAAAGCGCCTTTTTTTGCCCGTGTAAAACGGGCCAGCAATGCTGCACCCTTTTTAAAAAAGTAGTGGGGAAATCAAACTACTTTTTAAAGGCACTTCTTCTCCCTTAAAACTCCAAAATAGTGTTTTCATGGCACACTTTCCATTTTTCTCATCTAAAGGCTGGGCTTTCATGCAGCCTTCAACACACCTCTTTTTGCCAATGTAAAATGGGCCAGCTCCTTTTTAAAGCACTTCTTCTCCCTTAAAACTCCAAACTAGTGTTTTCATGGCACACTTTCCCATTTTCTAATGTAAAAGCTGGGTTTTCAAGCAGCCTTCATGACACCTCTTTTTGCCAATGTAAAACGGACCCTTGATTTTAAACCGGTTTGCTAACTGGTATATAACGTAGTCTGAACGGCCCCCATGTTTGCAAGATAAGGCTCATGGACTTTTCTTTGGAGTTTTATTTTGCAGAAACATGAACTGCACGATGGCCTGGAGTTCAGTACTTAAAAATTCTACACTTTTTGTTAACATAGTTCTATCAATAATCTGGAGGGGGAAATAAAAAATCAGAGCTACAATCCTGCAAATTGGAAATTTACAATACAAAAGAGTACTCTTTCAAGATACTGTGACAAAATTATGCTCAGATTTTGGAAAGTGGGTCAAGCTAAGAATTTTTCAGAACACTCTTACAGGGAAATAAAGGGATTTTCCATAAAGACCTCACTATGTACAGATATTACAAATGCTTTCATCCAACCTGCCTTCATTCTATTTTGCATCAAAATTCTCATCTCATTTCTTTCCACAGGGGTTGCCGAAGCAAAGATAAAGACTCATGGTGAATGTGCATTTTACGGTGGTGGTTGCTATTCCATCTTATGCCCTCGTGGCTCTGAAACCATAGGGAAATGCAGTTGGATACAGAAATGCTGTCGAGGGTAAGGCAAAAGCTACAGGGTCTGTATCAGTCCTTTGCCAGTCCCCATGATAATCAGATGCAGAAAAAAAAACTGATGCCAAACTTCCAAAAGGCTGCAAATTCATATAATTAATACAGTCAGGAGAATTCCAGATCATTCAGAGTTGGTTCAGAATACTGAACTCATAGAATTACAGCATTGGAAAAAACTTCAATGGTCATGTAGTCTGTCCCTCTGCCATGCAAGAAACCACAGCAAGAGCACTCCTGAGAGATGGTCACCCAACCTCCAGCCTCCATTAACGGTGTCTCCGTCACCTTCCAGGACAATTCATTCTGTTGTTGAACAGCTCTTACCACCTTCCTAATGTTTAAGTGGAATTTATTTCCATGTAAAATCAGGAATCCTTCATTTTGCTGTTCCTTTTCTTTCGGTGGAGAGAAAGTCTTTTCTTGTTGTTGTGTGCTTTCAAGTCATTTCATATATTTATTTATTTATTTCAAAGATTTATATCCCATCTTTCTCCCACAATGGGATTTAAGGTGTGTTTCATACTTATGGGCAACCCTAAAATGAACCCCTCGCAGGATTTTCTGAGGCTGAGAATGTGTGACTTGCCAATGGCTGAGAGAGGATTTGAACCCTAGTTTCCAGAGGTGTAGTCCAGTGCTCAAATCACTATGCCTTGCTGTCTCCTCGTTCTCTTATTACCTGAGGCTAAAAGAAAACATGAAGATACATGCATCTGCAAAGGCATCATTCTCCCTCCAGTTGTCCTCCACTGTTTTGGAATCCAGTGTGGCATAGTGGTTTGAGTGTTGAACTATGACTCTTGAGACCAGGGTTCAATTCCTAGCATGGCCATGAAATCCACTGGGTGATCTCTGCCTCAGGGGAAGGCAATGGCAAACCTCTCTGAACAAATCTTGCCAAGAAAATCCCAGGATAGCAGTAGCAATAGCAATAGCAAGTACATTTCTGTGCTGCTTATCAGTGCACTTCAATTCCAGAAATTTTCTCCCATTAAAATTTCAAACAGTCCCCAAAGAAGGACTTTGTTAGTCTATATATTGGCATTAGCATCCCAGGTTTATGCATTAGATGTTCAAATTGCCCTGCATTCAGAAAGCCAATAAGTAGACTGGCAAGATGACGTTTACAAAATTAGTGATTGTGCACATTTTTAAAAAATAGTAAATAGCAGGCACAAAAGAGAAGGGGCAATTCATCCTGAGACCCTGGCAAGGGATTTCAGAGATCTGAACACTATTCCCATTCCCTCAATGCCACTCCAGTTAGGATTTCCAGTTCATAGTCTGTTATTCCACAGATAGGGTTTCCCTAGACCGGAGATTTCTGGGGCAAAACCTGGGATAATATCATAGAGTTTTAAGCATTTTAGTAAAATTAACAATATACTAATGTCATTCAAACATACACAGAAACACAAAACATATTTTCCTGTTTGGAAAAGTAAGGGCAAAATCTCAGCTAAAGAATGTGTTCCCACATGAAGGTGAAATAAGGGAATAATTTCCCTTACTTAGGGAAATTAGATAAGGAATATCCAATCAGTCATAATTTATTATGGTCCATAGGCTCAAAATTTAAACATTTAAACATTCAAATGAAATGTACATGACATCAAATTCCCCAAAATAAAATTCCTCACAATAATACAAGAGTCATGGAACTGAAATACTCTGAATGCTTTCAGTATGCTATATGCCGGGATGTATACTTGTGTTCCTCTGAGTGGGAACTATAAAACATTTTCACTGTTTCCCGACAGTTTCATTGGAAAGTAACAACATGACCTCCTTGGAAAGTGAGAGGACCGCTGGCTACCTCCTTTGAGATCTTGTGGAACACGGCCAGCAGAAGGTCTCTGATCCTGCAAAGACTTCATCAGCTTCGCACCCATTGGAATCTCCACCACCACCATCCCAACCTCTCTCTTTCTTTCAGAAAAATACTTTTTCCAGTGAACAGAAATTAGACAAAGTTGCTTCCAAAAATATGCTTTCCCTTACTCTTATCCCTTTCTGAATACAAATAAATGTGCCGTAAAATTTATTATGTGCCTTATTTAAGAGGGACTCAGAAGAAAGGTTGCTTGTAATTCAATCAGAAGTGTTATGACCTAGGCTGCATCTACACTGCTGAATAAATGCAGTTTGACACTGCTTTAACTACCATGGTTCCATGGAATCCTTGGATTTGTAGTGGCACCAGAGAACTCTGACAAAGAAGGCTAAATAGCTCACAAAACTACAGATCCCAAGATGCCATTGCATTGAGCTATGGCCGTTAAAGCCGTGTCAAACTGCATTATTTCTGTAGTGGAGATCCAGCCCTAGATAATATTTACACACAAAAAAAAACATACACAACCCTTTTTTTTTTTACTTAGACTGAGTTTACAGCATAGTTACCACTGTAATGAAATTTTTGAAAGTAACACTTTACATAAAGGGGAGACCATGTACATATATGCTAGAAAAAAAAAACACTAAATCTCATGGTAATAGACAATGGACATATTTTGAACCTTGTGTTATTCACGGGCGACTTGTGGTTCCTGTGTCCCCCACACCAGTCCCCCAACACCTCACAAACCTTTACCGCCCCCCCCCCCCAAAAGGCTTTTAAAATGTTGGTGCAATTTGTATACAAATTTTGCTCTGAAATCATGCAGAAAGGCCCATAAATGCATGAAAATAGACTAAAATACATTTTTGGACATTGGTAAGTGAATCCGCAGGTACCGAATTCACATATACAGGAGGCATACTGTAATTAATTGTAATTGGCTTCCATATTAGTGACGCGATGAGTCTGCTTGAGGTTTCAGCCCAGACTGTAAAGACACTGTAAAGGATACTGTAAAAGATACCCAAATAGGTACATCTCCAGGGGAGAAGGTGGTTTGCTGAATTTAAGAAAGGCTGAATCTATGAAGTGGATTTATGTCAATATTAAATAGCATGGAAACAAGATGGAACCCATGCCTATGGCACCTCATTGTTCCAAAACTACAGAGTTGTCATGGAGTGACAACAGAGGTGTCACTAGGGGATGCTGGAGGTACAGACTGCACTGGTTGATACCTCAGAGAGGGAAGAACACCCAGTGGGGTGGTTGCTGTCATTTGGCCATCACTCTCCACCAGCCAAGGGGCCTCTGCAATCCATTACTTGCATTTGTTGGTGCGGTCAGGCAGGATGCGAGCCAACTGGGAGAAAGTCTGCCCTACGGCACCCTGCTGCCAACTGGGCCATTGAAGCTGCCACTCTGCCATGCCTATTCTTGACAGGGACACGAAGCACTGGGTCATAAAATCCTAGAGTTGGAAGAGACCCCAAGGGCCATCCAGTCCAACCCCTTTCTGCCATACAGGAACTCACAATCAAAGCATCCCCAACAGATGGCCATCCAGCCTCTGTTTGAAAGCTTCCAAGGAAGGAGACTTGACCACACTTCAAGGGAGCATGTGCCTCTGTCAAACAGCTCTTAATGTCAGGAGGTTCTTCCTAATGATGAGGTGAAATCTCTTTAAGTTCGAGTCCATTGCTCTAGGTCTTATCCTGTGGAGCTGTAGGAAACAAGCTTGCTCCATTCTCAGTAAAGTGAAGGCAGCAACCAGAGAGGAAGGTAGGGGACAGAAGAGCACTTGGAGGGAACTCAGGCAGGCAGCATGTGGGGCTTCTTTCTTCTGCTGCATGGCGCATGTGTTTCTGCTTTGCCTGGGCAACCAGTTGCAGCAATACCAACAATGCCACACCAGCTAAGGCATGTGTTGAAACATGGTAGTGGATCTGGAGAGCATGCTCAGTTCGTCCCCTTGTCTTCACACCAGAGGCAGTGGCAGCCCCATGGAGTAGGTGTAGGATGAGGAGGAGGCAATAACAGTCCTGGCCCTCAGATGCCAATTTCACAGAGATGCCTCCACCTGCAGCCACCTCCACTGCTTGTGTGCAAGAGGTAGAAAAAGAAGTACAGGATGGAGAGGCATGGTTGTGGGCAAAGTTGCAATGGTGACAGTCGCAGCCACATTTGGGCATGTCCCTGCAAAGAAGAGGCCCAACATAATGGCAGCCTCAATGGCCTATTTAGCAGCAGGGTGGCTGTGGGATTTGGCTGGGCACAGAGGTGGAGTAATGGCCCACACCAAAAATGACTTCTTTAGAAGCAGAATTATGCTCCTGAAAGAGATCCCTCACTTTGAATGTTGTAACATATTCAGCAAAGATGAACGATGAAGCCCAAAAATGGAGCTGTGGGAATTTCTTTATATAGGGTTGTTGTAAAGCACTGGATCACTGAGTTAATGCCATTCACACAATCAGTTAATCAAAGATGGGCACAGTGTGACCCATAGACTACATGAAGCCTCTAAAGCCCATTTTTGTGGCCACTGGACCTCCTCCACCAGCCCCCTAAAGCCCCCCCCCCCAAAAAAAATAAAAATGTTTCCAGGGATTTTTCTACCCAAAAATAAAAACTCTTCCAGGGATTTTTCTTCCCAAACCACTTAGAAAACTCCCCAAAACCTTTGAAAAGATACAGAACTACCCCCACTCCACTCCCACAAGCACCCCAGAACACCACACTACCCCTAAATACCCCTACAATGGCTTCACAACATTTCCTATTACTATTTCAAGAGTGATTGCTGAGGGAAATGGAAACATTTGGGTTTGCTGTGGGGGAATGTGACCCACAAGGAAGCTAGGGAAATTGGTGCCTGGCACCCATGAAGTTGCTGTACATTGTGGTAGGAATCCTCTTGGTCACCTTACACATGCCTAGGTTCCTCTATGGGAGTGGTTGAGCATTTCGGCTCAATGCAGAATTGTGCGGTGTAATTTTTGTTTCCCAGAATATTAACCCTTTTCAAGGAAAATAAAAATATGCAAGTTTGAAAGTTAAACTTGTTAATATAATAATAATAATAATAACATACAAAAATTATACATATACAAATGTTAAGAGTTCAGCTTTCATCATCAGAACAATGACAGTGTGGGTCAGGCTATTAGTTTAAATCTTTAAATAAAGGATAAAGACTTAATCCAAAAAAATAATAATGGCTTTAATAAATAATTACATAACAAAAACTAAATCTTAATCTAACTAAAGATAGTTTTATATGTATATATAGCAGGAAGATTGAGAGAAATACATATAAGTCTAGCAGCCAGGCCAGAGACACATAGGGGCAGTACAGACCGTCCAAAAGGGGCAGTCTGTAGCCACCCCAGGAAGCGGCGAGATGGGGCCAAGGCTGCCAAACTGGCAGCCTCAGAGGCCCCATCCTGCCGCTTCCGGAGGCCGCAGGGAAGCGGCAAACTGCTGTTTCCCTGTGACCTCAAAGTGGAGTGCTCCCTGCTTCCGGAGGCGGAGGTGAGAGGGGAAAGGGGCCGCCACCGCAGGGTCTTTGGCACAGCTGTTTGGCACCCTCCCACAGCGCGAAGTCGTCATGGCACGTGCAGCGTTTCTAAACACTGTGCACGCCATGACGACATCATGGCGCGCCCCTATGGACGCCGCCATTTTTAAATGGCACCGCCTTTACGCTTTAGGGTTAAGGAGGGTGCAGACGCTGCAACCTCCCTAACCCTAAAGGCTCCTTTTTAAGCCCTTAAGACGCCACTTCCTGCCCGTCTGGATTGGGCCATACTAACTTTAAGATTAACAGTTTAGATTGAGATAGAGACAGTCTTAAATAGGAAACCCTATCTATATAATGCGGGGAAAGAAAATGCCTAGGTTTCTTCCAACAAGAATGACCATATTCATTTCAAGGTTGCAGAAGCAGAGCTCTGCTCATGATGCCACTATGCATGGATGTGAGCGGCACACAAGCATACATGCATTTGATTGTGTAACATCTCAATGCACAAAGGAGGTGGGATGGTGTAGCTGCTCCATGAGCATAAAGTTCCACTCTGTTGCCTTGATATAGGATCTTGGCAGGTGGTTTAATAGAAATAGCAGCCCTGGGTGGCTTGTCCTAGACTGAGTTGTTCATGGGATTGTGTGGGGAGGTCCTTAACCAATTCACTCCCACTGAAGTCTTCACTTTCATGCTGCCACACACACACTTTTTTATGCTAATGAAAGCTTTCTTCCACAGTGCAAATGGTAGGTGCAACACCTTGATTTGGATCAGCATTAGTAGAAGCTGTTCAACAGTAATAGACACATTGAGATAATGGAAATTACATAGGTGTCGACCTACCAATTTCTAGTTGAGATGAGCAATAAGATTAAGGTTCAGCTTCTAATGGACTTCAACTCCGAACTTTTGAAATTTCAGACATGGGAAATACTTGAGTCCTATCCAATCACTCCCTCTTTAACAGTAGGACATGAATGGTGAAACTGATCTCAACATTGCTCCAATTCTTCTAATGCAGCCCTGCACAACATATGGCCTGTGAGCTGCCTGCAGCCCGCTAAAGGATTTCAGGTGGCCTGCAAGGTCTTCAAGAGGAATCAGCATCTGAAATAACTACTTGTTTCTACACATTCAA
The DNA here is from genome assembly GCA_034509955.1 of Urosaurus nigricauda. Classification (NCBI taxonomy): domain Eukaryota; kingdom Metazoa; phylum Chordata; class Lepidosauria; order Squamata; family Phrynosomatidae; genus Urosaurus; species Urosaurus nigricauda. The sequence goes on along the minus strand of JAOEGL010000001.1, from coordinate 371,166,549 downwards.
TGGATTTGGGACCCCTGCGTGATTGAGAGCTTATGTATAGATGCTCTTTATGCATAGAAACAGCCAGTGTGCATGTGTATCTATGTACCTGCTTGAAGTCCAGTTGTTAGAGGTGATGCCAAAAAGGTGGACAGGAGGACAAGAGGTAGAGAACCTGCTCTTCTCCATATACGTTGGTCTATAAATCTCAGCTGTACAATGTAGTGTGGCCAATTATGACAGGTTTTATGGGCTATTGCTTCAAAACCTTTTGACTGTTGCAAAACAGGTCCTTTTGATCCTTTTGACTGTTGCAAAAGTGGATGGTAAGGGTGATGAGGATCACGTGTTGCCACTTGCCCAATTTTAATGGACTCAGACACAGTAAGAATAATGCATTTGGAACATAGGAATCAGCATCATAACAGTTTGGTCTAGTTATCATTCTATAGTTCATTCTTGCCCTCTCTGACTGGAAAGAGTTCTCAGCTAGATCTTTCCCACTGCCCCTTATCAGAATATCTGTATTAGAGCTACAAGGCAATGCCTTCACATACCAAACACACTGTTGACCAGTGAACTATAGTACTTTTGCAAGGACTGCCTGGCAACCCGAGCTAGAGAAAGTTTCTTTTTTTGGACCACAATTTCAAAAAAAAAAAAAAAATTCCCAGTTTGCATGGCCAGCACCCATTCTGGTTGGAGAATTCTTGGATGTGGAATTCAAATAAGCACTTCTGGGGTATGGTGACTAGCCACCAAGAGAGAGAAGTGGATTTTCCATGGTTGTTCCCCACCTCTGGAGTCCTTTCCCAAGGGAAGCTCATCTATCACCCACACTAACATCTTTTAGGCATCAAATGAAGACCATTTTAATCATCATGGAATTTTAACTGTTCAAGTAGTGTGATGGGATGGACATCTTGAAATTTGTTTTATTGGTCTTATTGTTGAGTGTTCGTGACATCTACTTGGAAAGGGTAAGGTTAAATTCTAAGTCGTGTTGCTTGCTGTGTGAGAGACTGAAGGCAGTGGCTCTGAAAGTATAAATTAAGTTAGAATATACAAATGTGGGTGTCAACATGTTTTATATAATAATCTTTCTAGTTAATCTGAAAGACATTTTCTCCCAATTAAACAATGCACACAAGCATTTCATTGCAAGTTTATTTGTTTTTAGAAAAATAGCAAGAAGAGAAACCCTATTCTCATTTTTTTAAAAGCACTGCTAAGTTTCAGTGGAAAAGGTTTTCTGGAGCCAGATGAATGATTATTCTGATGGGTATGAGAGAAAGGATGAAGAATTTGCAAGAGCAGAGATGTTTGGCTTGCCAGATTCCTTGAGATCTCAAGAGGTCAACAGTGGTGGCCACACTTTCCAGTGACAGTTGTGCTATCACTATCCAATGACACTGTAGAAATACAATAAAATGAATTATGGTCCCCACGTAGATGGATATAAGCAGACATCCAGGCACACAATATATTGCAAATGTTCAACATATTTCAACAATATTATATGAAACATTGTGCAGAGCAACAGTGCCATACTGTGGACAGTGTGTCCTACTTTCAAATCCCAATAGGTATTAGTCTAGAGACTTTGATTTTAAATAAACCATAGAAAATGAACCAGTGTAATTATAAATCAATGTAATGTGATGCCATGTATTTACATCTTGTCTTTTTATGATTTTATATAGTCCCTGAAGAAGGTCTTAGGACTACAGTGGGCCCTTGGTATGCACTGGAGTTTGGTTCCAAGACCCCCCATGGATACTAAAAGCCATGGATGTTCAAGTCCATTTAAATACAGTGGCATAGCCAAAGGGTGTCCTTTATATAACATGGCAAAATTAAGGTTTGATTGTTGGAATTTTTTTGAAAAAAAAATTCAAACCATGGAAGATTGAAGATGTGGATAAAGAATCTATGGACATGGAGAACCATAGAATCATAGAATCATAGAGTTGGAAGAGACCACAAGGGCCATCCAGTCCAACCCCCTGCCATGCAGGAACTCCAAATCAAAGCATCCCTGACAGATGGCCATCCAGCCTCTGCTTAAAGACCCCTAAGGAAGGAGACTCCACCACACTCCGAGGGAGTGTGTTCCATTGTCGAATAGCCCTTACTGTCAGGAAGTTCCTCCTAATGTTGAGGTGGAAACTCTTTTCCTGCAGTTTGCATCCATTGTTCCGTGTTCTAGTCTCTGCAGCAGCAGAAAACAAGCTTGCTCCCTCCTCAATATGACATTCCTTCAAATATTTAAACAGGGCTATCATATCACCTCTTAACCTTCTCTTCTCCAGGCTAAACATCCCCAGTTCCCTAAGGCGTTGCTCATAGGGCATGGTTTCCAGACCCTTCACCATCTTATTTGCCCTCCTTTGGACATGCTCCAGTTTCTCCACATCTTTTTTGAATTGTGGTGCCCAGAACTGGACACAGTATTCCAGGTGGGGCCTGACCAAAGCAGAATAAAGTGGCAATATAACTTCTCTTGATCTAGAAACTATACTTCTATTGATGCAGCCTAAAATAGCATTGGCTTTTTTAGCTGCCGCATCGCACTGTTGACTCATGTTCAGCTTATGGTCTACTTGGACTCCTAGATCCCTTTCACATGTGGTCTCATTCAGCCAGGTGTCCCCCATCCTATATCTGTGCATTTCATTTTTCCGCCCTAAGTGCAGAACCTTACATTTCTCTGCATTGAATTTCATCTTGTTAGCATCGGCCCAGCTATCTAGTCTATTCAGGTCATTGAAATGCACAGATATAGGATGGGGGGCACCTGGCTGAATGAGACCACATGTGAAAGGGATCTAGGAGTCCAAGTAGACCATAAGCTGAACATGAGTCAACAGTGTGATGCGGCAGCTAAAAAAGCCAATGCAATTTTAGGCTGCATCAATAGAAGTATAATTTCTAAATCAAGGGAAACCAAAGGAGGGCAACTAAGATGGTGAAGGGTCTGGAAACCTTGCCCTATGAAGAACGCCTTAGGGAGCTGGGGATGTTTACCCTGGAGAAGAGAAGGTTAAGAGGTGATATGATAGCCCTGTTTAAATATTTGAAGGGATGTCATATTGAGGAGGGAGCAAGCTTGTTTTCTGGATGGGAATTAGGATGGGAATTAGAGTCATATACATCGCATCCTGATGCGATGTATATCATAGTGGGAATGAGGCCTAGGGCTGCCTTTGAAAAGTGCCCCAAAACTTTGGTTGGCCCAAAGAGTTGCAGCCAGATTCTTAACTGGAGAACTTCATTAGCGGGCAGTCCATTTCCAGGCACAATTCAAAGTGCTGATTTTGACCTATAAATTATTATTATTGTTATTTCCCACCTCTCCCTGCAGATCAAGGTGGGATTACAGCATAAAAAATTACAAAATCACAATAAAAAGTTAGATTAACTCCTTAACCCTCCCACCATTAAAATTAATAAAAATTCAACAATTAAAATAATTACATCAATAACTTGATCTACAATAATCAAAATGGAATGGAACATTAAGGCAGATGGGGCTATCCTTCTTCGGGAGGTCAGTCTGGGAAGGCCCACCAAAAGAGATCCATCTTTGACAGCCTTCTTGAAGGCATCTAAGGTGGTAATAAGATGGATCTCCTCTGGCAGGTCATTTCACAGTTTTGGAGCAGCAGAAAAGAAAGTCCTCTGGGAAGTTGTAGCTAATCTGGTCTTCTGTGGCTGGAGTAGGTTCTTCCCAGAGGATTTGACAATGTGGGGTGGATTATATAGGGGAGAGGCGTTCCCACAAGTAACCTGGACCCAAGCCATGCAGGTGATAACCAACACCTTGAATTGTGCTCGGAAACTGATCGGCAACCAGTGAAGAGTTTTTAAAACAGGTGTTATATGTTCGAACCTAGATTTGCCAGTGACCAATCTGGCTGCCATGTTTTGGACTAACTGAAGCTTCCAAACTTGGCATAAGGGTAGCCCTATGTAGAACGCATTGCAGAAATCGAGACAAGAGATTACCAACACATATACCACGGCTTCTAGGTCCCCCTGGGCCAGATAGGGTCGCAGATGGCATTTCAACCATCTTTCAACCATTGATAACAAGCGCTCCTGGCCATCGCATCTATCTGGGATGTCAACTGAAGGGACAAGTCCAGGAACATTCCCAAGCTGCAAACACAGTCCTTTAGGGGAAGTGTGACCCTGTCCAGGACTGGTTGACAAATCTCCGACCCCAGATTTGGGATTTCCATAGCAAGTACCTCCATTTTTCCAGGATTCAATTTGAGTCTGTTTTTCCTCATCCAGTCCATTGCTGACCCAAGACACTCATTCAGAGGAGAAATGCCTTCCTTAGTCACTGCAGCAGTCTGAGACATGGAGAAACATATTCGGGTATCATCAGCATACTGACAATACCCTGCCCCATGTCTCCAGATGATCTCGCCCAGTTCTAAATATCTCTATGGTTTTGAATACAGGTTATTTGAAGGACTTTATCTTGGTTTATGAGCTCTAAGATCAGTTCTTTAGTTCTGTCACACCACCTTCTCAGACTCATTTGGTGGGATCAAGGGAATTGGCCTTCTTGATGGTTGTTCCCAAATTTTGAAATTCCCTTTTTCACAATTGGCTAAGGGTCAGTTGTTGATGTTATTATTATTATTATTATTATTATTGTGTGTGTGTTGTTGTTTTTTTAATTTCCTGCCTTCCTCTCAGTAAAGGGACTCAAGGCCAGTTGGGCCAAGAATGGACCAGATCCACCAAAATGACTTCCAGTCTACCCATTCCCAGTCTGGAGCTGTTGGCCTGTGTTCCCTAATAGGATGATGCCAGGCTCATGGCAGGGGGGCTTTTTACCTTTTGGCCCATAAGTACAGCCCCTTTATAAACCCTTTATTTTATAACTATGTGGGATAACTATCTAAATAGGATGTAGAGAGATCTTGTAGCACCTTTTGGATCACTCCGCCAAATGCATATGAGGAAGTAGACTGAAGTCTATGAAAGCTCATGCTGCCAATTTTTTTCTTTCCATTACTCTCAAAAGTGCTACAAGAACTCTGTATGTACTGATTCTACAGAGTAACATAGATGTATCTTTGAATTCTACCTAAGCAGAAGTTAGGGAATTGCAGCCAACTTTCTCATTGGAGTTGTGTAAAAGAGAATAGAGGGGGGAAGTGGGATGAGCCAGACTGAGAACTAGTTGTGATCAGCATAGTCAGACTTTAGAACTTACATAATTACACAATGATTGCATTATACCACCCTTCTGTTACATACATACATACATCTTTATTATGGTCATAGACCAGTACAGACCCTTCTGTTGAATTTAACTGACTTTAGTGTGCGATAATTCTGGCCTTCATCCTGCATCCCAGCTCCAGCCCCGGAGACTTGAACCAGATTAAAAAGGTGAGCAGTAAACTCAATATATCTACTTTGAATAGCCTCTCCCTTGAATTGTATTTCTCTTACGTTTTGCAGCATTTCTGCGTCCAACTGCATTTTCCAATGGTCACAGTGCCACGAGGACAGAGGAAGGAGTAGCAGACGCCACGAGATCTGTAACAATTTCTGTGATTCATGGCTGCTTCCGCGACCCCTGTGGAAAGAAGAAATGAGGTGAGAGTTTTAAGTGTTCTGCTGCAAAGCAGGATGAAGGAAGGTTTGAGCAAAGAGATGGGTAACATCTGTAGGGCAGTGGCACCTGTTTGGACACTTCCTCCCTACATAGGAATGTTTTCTTTTGCAGATAGCTCCACACCAGAGTAGATCACCCTGCTGAAAGTAACGCTGATAACTACGACAGCAGTCAGCAGCATTAGAATTCCCTTAGTGTTCAGAACTGTTTTGCATAGGATATAACAATGTTTTCTTGGTTCATGCATAAACCACAGAAAGGTACAAGTAGCACCTCCATAAAGGAAACACAAAGGAGACATAAACAAAACATGGATCTAGATTACCTATAGGATTGCCTTCTACCATATAATACACCCCATACACTCAGGTCCTCTGGGAGACATTTACATCAACTGGCCAGAACAAGACTGGCGACTCTCACCCAGAGGACATTTTCATCAGCCACCCGTAGATTTTGGAGTGACCTGCCAGGAGAGATATGACAGCCAAACATGCTGTCTGAATTTACAATTAATAATAATAATAATAATCTTTATTTATATACCGCCCTTCCTGTGATCAGGGCGGTGCACAACATGTTTACAGTTAAAAACATTCCAATACAATAAAACTGAACAAATAGATAAAAACATTATCAACCCAATGCTGACGTTTGATGGTAATACTCCAAACGGCTCGTCCAGGAGGGCTGTTACGATAGAAATCGTGATCAAGGGTAAGCGAGCTTGAATAAATATGTTTTCAGCTCCTTTTTGAATTGGGTGAGAGAGGCAGCCCGACGGAGCTCTATGGGCAGCGAGTTCCAGAGACTCGGGGCGGATATGGAAAACGCTCTCTTAGCTGTAATTGAAAGTCTAGTGTCTGAAACTCTTAATAAGTATTTCCCGCTCGATCTAAGTGTGCGGGGCGGATTATGTGGGGAGAGACGGTCCTTTAGGTACTCTGGGCCCAAGCCATTTAGGGCTTTATAGGTAATAACCAGCACTTTGTACTGAGCCCGGAAGCGAATAGGCAGCCAACGAAGGTCTTTCAAAACCGGTGTTATATGGTGGGTCCTGGGTACACCAGTGACCAACCGAGCTGCCATATTCTGCACTAATTGTAGCTTCCGAGTGTGATACAAAGGCTGCCCCATGTAAAGCGCATTGCAGAAATCCAACCGAGAGGTTACCAGAGCGTGTACTACCGTTTCAAGGTCCCTCCAGTCCAAGTAGGGACGCAGTTGGCGTAACAGCCGAAGCTGAAAACAGGTGCTCCTGACCGTCGCATCCACCTGAGATGTAAGGTGGAGCAACGGATCAAGAAGCACCCCCAAGCTGCGTACAGTGTCCTTTACGGGAAGCGTGAGCCCGCTCAGGACTGGTGGAACCACCTCCATCCTTGGGCCGGGAGGACCTATCACAAGCACTTCCGTTTTCTCTGGATTCAGGCTGAGTCTGTTTTCCCTCATCCAGTCCATTACCGATTCCAGACAGGCCACGAGAGGAGCAACGCCATCCCCGGTCACTGCATCAGTCGGAGACATAGAGAAGACTAATTGGGTGTCATCAGCGTACTGATAACCCCACGCCCCATGCCTCCGGATGATCTCTCCCAGCGTTTTCATGTAAATGTTAAAGAGCATGGGGGACAGAATAGCTCCTTGGGGGATCCCAAATTTTAGGGCCCTCCTATCAGAGCTAACGTCTCCCAGCTGCACCATCTGGAACCTCCCAGAGAGGTAGGACCGGAACCACGGGAGCGCAGTGCCTCCTATTCCCACCTCCGCCAGGCGTTCCAGAAGGATACCATGGTCAATGGTATCGAAAGCCGCTGAGATGTCCAAGAGCACCAGCAGGGACACGCTACCCCTGTCGATGCTCAGACAGAGATCATCGACCAGGGCGACCATGGCAGTCTCAACCCCATAGCCTGCCCAAAAACCAGTTTGAAATGGATCTAGATAATCCGTTTCATCCAAGATCGATTGAAGCTGGATTGCAACAGCCCTCTCAATCACCTTCCCCAAGAATGGCAGCAGCGAAACTGGCTGATAATTATTATATACCAGGGGGTCGAGGGAGGGCTTTTTCAGTATTGGTTTTACTATGGCCAATTTAAGTTGTTCAGGAAACTGTCCCTCCCTCAACGATGTATTAATCATCCGGTATAGCAATGAAGTTACAACCGGTCCCCCCGTGCCACTAGCCATGAGGGACAGGGATCGAGGGAGCAAGTTGTTTTCCTAATGCTTCTAAGGATCTTGTTCACATCCTCGGTACTAACAGACTCAAACTGATCCAGTACAACCGAGTCCACGGATGCTCTGGACGCCTCTACTCTGGATTCTGCTTTAAGACTGGCGTCCCGACCTTCGTTTATCCAAGAGATTTTATCCGCGAAGAAGTTATTAAATTGGTCACAGCAGGCCTTGGTAGGTTCAAGGATCTGGTTCGGGGCAGGAGGAAGCTGGGTTAGCTCCCTCACTACCCTGAACAACTCTGCTGGACGCGACTCCGCGGACGCGATACGAGCAGCATAGAAAGAATTCTTAGCTGCTCGTATCGCCTCTCCATAGTCCTCCAAAAGGTGGTCTAGGAGAGCCTTGTCGGATAAACGCTGGTGTTTCCACCAGGTGCGCTCTAGCCGTCGCAGAACCCGCTTCCTGGCCCGGAGATCTTCAGTGTACCAGGGCTTCTTTTTGGAAGCAGGCCTGAGAGGGCGCTTGGGAGCGATACTTTGTATAGCCCTGGAGAGATCCATATCCCAGGTGTTGACTAGGGCATTAACAGTGTCGCCGTCACTTCCAACCATATATCCCTTTAGGGCTTCTTGGAACCTATCAGGTTCCATCAGCCTTTGAGGGTGGACTATTCTAATAGGTCCGCCACCCCCGGGGAGGATCTGGGTTGATGCCTTGATGCTTGCCTCTATCAGGAAATGATCCGTCCATGACAAGGGGGAAATGTTGACAATTTCTGCCCACGGAGTTTCCATGTCCGTACAGAAAACCAAATCAAGTGTATTCCCCGCAGAATGCGTTGGGCCCATAACTAGCTGAGACAAGCCCATGGCTGTCATGGTATCCATGAATTCCCGAGCCGCACCAGATGGAACTACGTTGGCCGCGAGGGGGATGTTGAATTATATTATATTACAGTCTTATCTTTTCTTGCAGGCCTACCCAGTTAATTTTAAACAATGAATTTTAAATTGGGATATTTTAATTTCATGCTGGATGATTCTAACATGTTCTGCGTTTATGGGTTTTAACTTAATGGCTTTAAATGGATGTATGTTTTTAATCTATGTTGTACCCTGTAAGAAATAAAAATATCATTGTTTTTGTTGCTGTTGTTGCTTCCAAAAGATGACACTGTGCTTAGTTTGTAGCTATGTATCTGTGCATCAAGTCAGTTGAGAAGCCAGGGGACTCAGGGATAAATACATTCAATCCCTTTCTCAGATTATTCATCTAGTTCCAAGATGAAAAGTTCAAGGTTTCACCTTCTGATCAGATTTTGTTTTCTTTTTTGGTCTATGTATCCCAGAATTCTGAATTCTGGAGTCCTGAAGGCTAAATAAAAACTCTTCCTGCTGCCTACAGCATTTTGACTAAACACCCACCTCACCCCTCCTATTCCTTTCCATCAACTGTAGTCAGGGATAGGTCACCTTCAAGTAATTTGCTTTTCCTAAGCATCGCCAGCCACAGCCACATGCAGTAGAATCAAAGAGTTGGAAGGTACTGCAAGGGCAATCTAGTCCAAACCACTGCCATGCAGGACTACACAGCTAAAGAACTCCTGGGAGATGGCCAGTCATCCTCTCTTTTGAGGTTTTTGGGTGGATGGCCATTTCTCATGAGAATCCACACCCTCTGAGGCAATATTCTCCTACTGAACAACTCTTAAAGTAAAAAAAAAAAAGTTCTTTCTAATATTTAGGTGTTCTTATTTCTTGATTTTATAATCTATTCTAGTATCAAGCTCACTCAACCCCTCTATGCAACATCCTTTCAGATATTTAAAGATAGCTACCCTGTCACCTCTCAGTTTTTGCTTCTCCCAGCAAAACTTATTCAGCTCCCTATGTTGTTCCTCATAAGGCTTGCTTTCCAAACCGTTGATCATTTTGATCACCCTTTTCTGGAACAGCATGTAACCCTTGCTGATCAATCTTTGCTGATCTACTGAAAATCAATGTGAGATGTATTCTGTGGGTATGTGCTTTCAAATCACCTGTAGGCTCATAGAATCATAGAGTTGGAAGAGACCATAAGGGCCATCCAGTCCACCAGTCCCTGACGGATGACCATCCAGCCTGTGTTTAAAGACCTCCAAAGAAGGAGACTCCACCACTATCTAAGGGTGTGTCTTCCACTGTCAAACAGCCCTTACTGTCAGGAAGTTCCTCCTAATGTCTAGGTGGAATCTCTTTTCCTGTAGCTTGGATCCATTGTTCTGTGTTCTAGTCTCTGGAGCAACAGAAAACAATCTTGCTCCACCTATCAGTTCTTTTGCTTGTATTTAGGTTTGCTTCACAAGTGTAAAGCTGTGTGTGTGTTTGTGTGTGTGTTTGGAAGAAGTAACTTTAGGTAGAGAAACTACTGGCATGGGAAAGGGGCTGAACTCTTCGATTACTTGTCATGTCCTCCCTGAATTCCTGTGTACCACCTTCTTGGAAACCCGTAACTGGAAAAAGAAGAAATTTCAAAACTGGTGGGAGCTGTTCCCTTCTGATGCATTGGTCTGTCCCACACACTACCATTGTGTGGCCTGACCTGAAATGCAATAGTTTTCATGCAATTAGGGGGAAATATTTTTTTAAAAATAAACAATACATGCAGAGGTAGACCCCAGTAGTGGAGAGGGGAGCTCCAATCTTTTCATAAAATCATAGAATCACAGAGTTGGAAGGGACCACAAGGCCAGTCCTCTGTCATGCAGGAATACATAGCTGAAATATTCCTAAGGGATGCTTCTCCAACTTCTGTTGAAAGACCTCCAAAGAAGGAGATTCCTCCACTCCCTGAAAAAAAAATCTATTCTACTGTCAAGTATGTCCTTTGACTAAAGGAAGAATAATGCCCAGAAATATTCACTTTCGCCCCACAAAAGGAAGAAATTTACTGTAATTATTGGTCCTTGCATTGCAGGATGAAATTGTTGAGGCCTGCATCCCTTGCATCCTGAGCCAAAAACTAAAAACAGAATGCAGAGCAGGTAGCTATTTCTTTTCATTGCAAAGACTGGCAGATATTTTTATCTTTATTTTGGTTGGCAGCATAACACACAATCCAGATATAGTGGGGAAACCAATTAAAAAATCCCTGCTGTGTGGGTGATGGAGATGGTACTCTGAGGAAAAGATTGCCCAGCTGCTGACGTCTGATCTTTCTTAATTGGAAATTTATGAGTATCCTTTTATATTTATCGGATCCTTACCTGGTCCCTGCAGGAGCCCAAGAACAAGAATAGCACAGAGAAGAAAAAGGAACTTCATTTCTCAGCTCTTTGCAGATCCAAAAGCACAAAGGACTTAGTCTCTGCATTTATAATGCCATTATGATTGCGCCATATTGCTTAATATTACTGTAATCCATCATGTTGCTTCATACTGAATTATCAGCGCTGATTGCATGTAAAGGAAGGACTTCCATAACTGAAGAGTGCTTAGAAGGAAAAGTGCTAGAGGTACATGCTTTGGATGACAAGTACTCCCAGTTCAGTACTTTCAGTTCCAGATGGAGCTAAGAAAGATCTCTGTTTAACCCACTGATAAGCCATAACTAGTCAATGCAGAGAATACTAAGTTGGCTAAGTCTCAGTTTTATATCTCTGTATAAGGCAAGTTCCTAGGCTTCATTCTGGGGAAGGGTCATAACTCAGTGGTAGAGGGCATGCTTTGCATTTCCAAAAGTTCTGGGTTCAGTCCTTGATATTTCCACATGCAAGTTTCCAAAAGAGACAGTTGTGAGTCAGAACTAGTTGAATTCTCTGAACCTGAGTAAGGTGCGAAACAGACTGGCATAAAAAGCCAGCTTCCAAGTGTCTTGGGGGCGTGCTGTACAGACAATGCACAACCCCCAAATGCCCAGAAGCTGGTTCCACACCACTCAGCTGCCCACACGTAGCGTTTAGACATCACACACCTCCAGAGTGCCTTAAAGCCAGTGTCCAGTTCTGCCGGGCTTTTTGCCAGAGCCTAAAGGAGTTGCTGTCTGCCGCTTGTTTTTCGGTCAGCAAAAAAATGGATTGGGGCCACAACTTGCAGTTGCCATGGCCCCAATCCGGCTTTGTCAGGGGTGGCTTCAAGCCGCCTCTTCGGGGCAGTCTGTTTCACTCGTCTATCAGGCTTCTGTGGATGAGGAACAAGCTTTATTGCTAAAGTCTTTGAGATGCAGCTAGTCAGGTGACTTGGACAGAACTGAAATCTAAGTGCACATCCATCAAACATAAGCGTACCAAAAGCATTAGCTCCATCTTAAAAATTGGCAGGTTCACTCATTTCACTGTTCTCAAAACAGTTGGTTCTTCTTTGATTGTTTTTCCTTCTTGCCCAGGCGAGCTTTGCCTAATTGTTTTAACTGTTGCAGCAGAGGCCTTAACAAGCCAAAAAGGAAAAACAGCCCCAGGCATTCCTTTACCAAGCATTCAGACAATTATTATTCAAGCCCTCTCTCTAAGGTTACTTTAGACTGTGTAGTTAACATATTTAAAATATATACAGTCATTGCACATTTAGCCAGCTATATAACCATTAATCAGCAACTAAGAACATATGTTACCTATATGTGTAATATATACAACAAATCTGCATTTCCCCCTCCCAAGATAATACAAACCAGTTTTCACACACAATACCAGCACATAGGAATACACAATACCAGCATCATATCATTATGAATCTATAGTTATATATAACTCTATATAACAAAAGAATACACACGTCAACTAACATAACAACAGTCCTACACAAAGCTGATGCTTTGTGATTACCAGGTTTGTATCAAATGCATATCAGTTAACACCCTTGACGTAAACTCTCCATTATACTCTTGTCATCCCACAACATAGTCATATAAAGCAAAACATCCAGGTGATACATGATGACATTATACCTTCCAGTTGAAACCATATATATTAGAATACCATACATCACAGTTGGATCGAACACATGTTATATAACAGGATCTCCCAGCACAATAATCATGGTGGGGTTACCTAGTCCTGACACTGTGCTAGTGTGTTTCAGCATAAGATGGAAAAGGAAGGAGAATGGAGGAAGCCAGTAGCACCTTTAAAGCTAACTGGCTTATTTTAGCCTGAACTTTCATGGCTATCAATCCACTTCTTCAAAAGCTTTGATAGAGTTGGATGTCCATTACTTCTATGCCTCTGAAGAAGTTAATTGATATCCACATGAAAAGGACCATCTTGGAGAAGCTACAAAAAGGAGCATATGGATCTCCCCTATGCTGAGTTGAGCCATCTAGCTCTGCATTAGGCAACTTGTGGTTCTCCAGACATTATGGGACTGCAACTCCCATCAGCCCTTGCCCACATAGCAAATAATAAGGGTTTATGGTGCTGCAGTAAAGCACCATCTGGGGAGGGCCCAGGTTCTCTAGCCCTTGTCTACAACAACTAGTACTTGGAGATGTCAGAGATTAAAACTGATACTTTCATCAGGCCACAGTCTATCTTGTGCAGACCTGCTCCTCTCATGTTCAGGTTAAGGTCTGAAGACTACTATCCTAAAATACACCACAGCAGTTTTGATAGGAATCTTGGTGATGTCTTATGAATATATATGTTCCCCTGTGGTAGCGGGTGAACATTTTTGTCCAATGCGTTACTTCTGAATTCAGTTCCAGGTCACAGAAGTGGAGTTTCACAAGCACTGCCATTGGGCATATGGCTGCACATATACATTGCAGTTGGTGGCTCCCACATCTGTAGGGCATTTAATGCACACCAAGCTGTAACCCAAGCTTTACAGGAGGTATCCACGGGTGGATCAAATACCCAAATAGTTCCACCACCTTGGAGAGTGGTCAGGATATAGAATATAGACAATTTGGATCAGGCTCAAAAATAGGCAACAAGGATGATAAGAGGTAAAAAGAGCAAAAACATAGGAGGAAAGATTGAAGGAGGGGCACATTCAGCTTGGTGGCATGAAGATACAACAATGACATGATCATGCTCTTGAAATATCTCAAGGGCTGTCACATAGAGGAGAGTGCAGGCTCATTCTCTGCAGGCCAGAGAATAGGATCAGGTTGAATGGATTTAAGTTACAGGAAGGTAGATTGCAACTGGACGTTAGAAGGAACGTCTTGATGATAAAAGTAGTTTGGCAATGGAACCAATTGCCTAGAGAGATGGTGGGATCTCTTTTTGGACATCTTCAAAAAGAGGCTGGAGAGCTAGCTGATAGGGATGCTCTAGCTGAGGTTCTTGATCACCTACGGGACCCCTTCCAATGCTATGATACCATGATTTTTTTAAAAGTAGCCAAAAACCTTGCATAGATTTGCTACCCCAGTGGAAAATTTCATCTGCCTATATCCACTTTTGCAAATGAAATCAGGAAAGCAAGTCTGTTAACCCAAAGCAACTGTTTGTAACGAACAGGAACTGGTTTCTTCATTTCTGAAGGTGAAACGCATGTTCTGTAAATAGCTTTCTCCCCAGCTCACCTTAGTTTGCCCATGGATTGGAGGCCAGCATGTGAAATAGCAGTAAGGTGAAGTGAAAGACAGAATGGAAAGGGGAAGGTGAGGTTTAATCATTGTTAGAGAATTCCTCCAGCAATTTAGAGACAGAGTGTTCCTCCAAATATTAATTAAATATAAATTATTAATTTCAAAAATGAAGATCCTCGTGAGGATTCCACTGTAGTTGCATGACTAATTGTTGCTAATTTAATTTATTTTTAAGGGGTGGGTGGCTGGGAATGGGTCAATGAAGTGTTTTAATTTGTATGTTTTAATCTTGTTGTACCTCGCTCCGATTGTACTCACAGAGGAGCGGGCTAGAAATAAAGATGATGATGATGATGATGATGATGATGATGATGACCGGAAATAAAGATGAGAGACACCAGAAAAAGAACATCCATTTTGCAGCTTGCTGTTTTAATGCCAGCACTACAGAATTTTTAAAAAAATTAAAAAGGTGTTTCTATTTATTTATTAGTTATTTTATTTATTTTATTTGTATTTACTCCCAGAACAGACCCAAGGCAGCCAGAGGGAAAACCATTGGACACTTCTGATACATATCAGACACTTCTGAGGAGCACTTAGTACTTCTCAGTGCCCATTGCCCATCAGACCATGATGCATCAATCATTCCACAATTATGCAATGGATGCCCATACACTGTAACATTACAATAGCCTCTAGGTGATCATGGATGTTGCTGAACATCTCAATTCAGTTTCACACAGATGCAATGACATTTATGAAGATTTAAGTCCCACACTGAATGCCAGTCATTGTTTCCAGCTTGCAACTGAAGGATCATCCAGCTGGGATGGCATCCCTTTCCACAATGGCATCACTGTAGTTGATATCACCTGGTGCAGGTGCCCAGAAAGGACTGCGGGGGGGGGGCTGATAGGAGGTGTTTGAAGGTCAGATGTATCTACATCAAACATGACACCAGCAGATGCTCACAAGTGAATCATATTTATGGCCCATACTACTGAGTTTTCTTTAAAATTTGGGGTGGAATTTTACCAGCATTTGGAAGGGCACAGGTGTCACTAGGGTGATACAGACTGCATCAGGTAACCACCCACCTCCACCCCCAGAAAAGTAGTGTACTGTTCCCTAATGGAACAGTAGGGACAGGTGCAATTGCTGGTTAAGTGAAAAGGGTGTTGCCTCCCTTTCACATTCCCCCAGTAGCCATGCCAGACCCTGAACAAGTCATCTGGAGGCGGCAGCACCAGCTCCCAGTAGCAGCCGCTGCTGAAAGTGGTGCCTTCCAGTCTGGCACAGCTACTAGGCAAGCAACCACAATGGGTCCTAAACAGGCCCTCCAGAGGCTGTAGCGCTGCCCCCCTCAGCAGCAGTTGCTGCTCAGGGGCAGTGCCTTCCATTCGGAGTCCGCCATGGCTCCTAGGCAAGCAGTCACAATGGACCCTAAAAGGGCACTCTGGAAACTATAGAATGACCCCCCTCAGCATCAGCCTCCAGTATGGCTGGTGGGTCAGAAGCCACATCAGATTGTGAACAGGCCCCACTCAAAAGTGATCTGGCTGGGCAGTGGCCAGCCAGTCAGGGGGCAGGTGAGTGAGGTAGCAAGAAGAAGGGAAGGCAGGGCAATCCTCTGACAGAGCCCCCAAGCAGTCCTTTCCGGGCACCTGCATCAGGTGATAATAACTGTTGTGAGACCATTGTGGAAGGGAAAGTCATTCCATTGGATGAGCCTTCAGTTGCAAACTAGAAACAATGACTGGCATTCAGTATGGGACTTAAATCTTCATAAGTATCCTTACATCTCAGTGAAAGTGAACTGAGCAGTTTAGCAGTATCCATAATCACCTAGAGGCTGCCATAATGTTATAACGTATGGGCACTGACTGCATAATGGTGGAGTGATTGGTGCACCATGGTCTGATGGGCAATGGGCACTGATCCACATTAGAAGTACTCAGTGCTCCTCAGACATTCCTGATGCACATCCAGAAGTGTCCAATGTATGCCACAAATGACCAATGCACAAGTTCCCAATGTGCATCAGAAGTATTTAATGTGTATTAGAAGTGTCCAGTGAATGCCAGCACAAAGCACATTAAAAGTTCCCAGTGTGCATCAGAAGTGCCCAATGCACATTAGAAGTGTCCAATGTATATAAGAAGTGGCTGGTGTGCATTGGAGCACTCTAGCCAGTGCTCGGATGCACACCTTTGCAACTCACTCAGGGTTTCGTTGCACTTCTGCAATGTTGCTACAGATTATTAATGTTATGAAATATAGACTGTGATGTAGGACGTCAACCAAGGTCTTTAAGTCCCATTAAGTTCAAGAAGCTTTTTCATATATTGTCATGTCTGAGAGCACAATGCAGACTATTCTGTTTTCCCACTGTTTTGAGTTTCCTCTTTTCACAGTACTGAATCTATTTATTTCCAACAGAAGAGGTATAACTATTGGGGGGTGAAGGTATTGCACCCCCAAATATAAAATATTTCCCTCCCCTCAAGCCCCAAATTTCTAGTATTGCAGAGAGTAGGACATTGAAAATCATTAACTCCTAGAACTTTCCTGTTTGCTGCATTTGTATTCTCTTGTTCACTTTGTCTGCTATTCTTTGGATATCTAAACTGTATTTCTAAATGCTCAACTGAAGCCTTGTATTATTGCATTTTGGAGACTGAAGGAAACTTTTATCTGGGAAAACAGAATTCTTACTGTGGGCAATGCCTTCATTCTGCTCCCCTCTACCCACCCAAAAGCTGCACTCCCAAGTACTGCAAGGTTAAATTTTCAAACATATAAGAAATTAACTCCTGGGATTCTACCTCAATATATATAGACTGTTGGCTAAGGCATATGTGTGTGCTGTGTAATGTTTTTCATCCTAAAATGTGTTCTAGACAATGTCTGTGTCACTGAAAATCAAACTCAGATAGGTGAATTGCTGCACTTTAAGGTGCTGTTAATGCTCAGTTTTTTGTTCAGTCTTATTTATAATGTAAAAATATGCATCTCCTTCCAAACCAATCCTGTTGTTTTTCTGGAATAAGCAGGGAGGGTTCCATACTATATCAACACTGATAGTTTTAATCTCTCTTTTTCAATAGGTGAAGGAAGCACATCCTGTATCAAGGCCACTGCACGAAGCGTTAACTCCCTACATCATCTTCTTTGAAGTTTAAAAAACTCCCAAATAGTAGGGCCTGGTAAGTTGCCAGTAGGGATGTGAGGAAAGCTTGTTAATATTCTTTAAAGAAATTGGATTTTTGGTTTTGTTGCTGCTCAAGTATTTATGAGCTCTGAAATTTGGCATCTGCTTGACCAAGGTGTGACAATTTGCAGGCACCTCATTTGCAAAAGAAGCAATGGGACAAACACAGAAATGGCATGCCGGCTAGTTGTAATGTATAATAACTGAGCCCACCATCAGTTTGAAATTATGTGTAGTTTCATTAGGCAATGTTAACACTTGCTGCTTAGTTCCGACAATGGATGGCTCTGGAATGGACCTATAGTTGCTGAATAAAGGTATTTGAGTGTTAACTATTGGAACCTGAGGCTTTTTTAAGTATTTTTATTAGATTTTTACACAAATAAAATACATCATCATACTTGTCTGTTGTGGGTTTATACAAATCTTGTTACTCCCTTTTTGCTCATCATATCCATTTTTGGTTATAAACTTAAAAATTATTAACCTCTCAATAATTCTCCTATTATGTTACTCTACATGTAAAAGCCTGCTAAACAAAGACCATATTGTTTTTAAACTATCTTTTCTTACAAAATATTATTTCCTGAATACTATATTATTATTGTCAAGATTGGTAGTGAAAAAGGAAGCATAGGAATGGGACAGAACTAGCCACAGGTAGAAGGCTAGAGAAATCCATTTTACTGGAAATAGTTAAGCAAATCCTTTGGTTTGTAGATGTACAGAAATATATTTAGGAAAGCGGAAACACCCTCTCCCCAACAACTACATGAAGAATGAGCATACATAGTGGTCATATATTCCTGAGTTTCTTTCGGGGAGAAGCATAGAAAACCATGAGAAAGGAGAGGGGAATGAAATAGAATATCCTGGGAAAGCTCATTAGTTTTTGGATAGAACCCTGAACCGGAATACTTTGTGCTGCAGTATTTTGCTGCAGATCCTATTCACACTTTTACAGTTCTTTACTAAGACAGCTCTTTAGTTGTCCACATCCTTTTAAACTAAATTGTCCACAATTTTTTAAACTAAATTATTATGCCTGAGGAAAGAGAACCCTCCCTCCATACCAACTGCCATCCTCCGGCTTGGGAGGGAGAGAAGAGGCAGGCCCAGCTCCATCAGGGCTTGCCTGAGGAAAGAGAACCCTTGTTTATCCACTTTTGTAAACCGCTTTGATCTTTTTTGGAAAGGCGGTATATAAATAAATAAATAAATTATTATTATTATTATTATTATTATTATTACTCTTCTATTTCTTTTTCCTTAAAAGCTTCCTGGATCAATTGGATGGCCCCCTCCTTTTCCGTGTCTTTTTCCATTTCAGTCTGTCTCTTTTTGCATTTGTGAATCTATGCTATAATGATGCGACCTTACCTTGTCCTTCATAACCTGACCCACAATCTATTGACCAATTTGTACTGAACTGTGAAGAAGGTTACATGTAGAAAGTTTTCCCACAAATGAAGAAACCAGTTCCTGACTGTTAAAAATATTGGTTTTCGTTTAACAGACCTGCTTCTCTAGTTTCACGTGCAAAAATGAAAATGGTGCAAGTGAGAGATGTTGTCACACCTTTCAATCCCTATAGCAATCAAAATAATAATAGTTATAGCAATAGCAATAATCAACTTTACTTATATATCCTGCCTTTTTCATATGTTTTGGATTCAAGGTGGCTTCTTGTGGTTGTGTACCTTCAAGACATCTCTGACTTATGAAGACACTAAAGCAAACCTATCATGGGGTTTTCTGGGGCTAAGAGTGTGTGACTCACTTAAGGTCACCGAATGGGTTTCCATGGATGAGCAAGGAATCGAACCCTGGTCTCCAGAATCATGGTCCAACACTCAGACCATTGCACCACTCTGGCTCATTCAAGGTGGCTTGTACATTTAAAAGATTACAATTTGAAATGTACAAAAAGTCAACATTAAAACTGAATTACACTATTAGCCATATTAAAAACACACATCATTAAAAAAGACGTTTAAAAGTTAAGCAACATAATTTAAATTTATAATTTATACAGCTCTTACAGCCCTTCCTTAGGCTGAATCTGCACTGCAGAAATAATCTAGTTTGACACCACTTTAACTGTCATGGCTCAATGCTATGGAAATAATAGTAACTGGAGTTTTGTGAGACATTTAGCCTTCTCTGTCAGACATCTCTAGTGCCACAACAAACTACAACTCCCAGAACTCCCTAGCACTGAGACAGGGCAGTTTAAGTGATGTCAGACTGGATTAATTCTGCAGTGCAGTTGCAGCCTTAACAAAAACTGTAAAATGAAAAAATAAGTCTTGCTGAAGAGAAGGAAAGCAAGGGAGGAACCATTCTAGCCTCCCTAAGGAAAAAGTCCCAAAGTTTAGGGGCTGCCACTGAGAAGGCCATCTTTCATGTTCCCACCAACCGTAACTGTGAAGGTGGTGAGACTGAGAGATATTCCTCTCAAACTGCTTCGCACCTCACACACACACACAAAAAGAAAATTCTCTGCCCGTGAAGATATCCATTGCTACAAGGCAAGAATTTTTACAAAGCCTATTTTCCTTATTTTCCCTCAAGTTTCCTTTCTCCCCCCCCCCCCCCTTAATTTTTGAAACTTAATTTCCAGAAGGTGATTTAAGGGAAGAGTGACAGTGGACCTTAGCAAATTTACGTGAATTCCAGTTGCGTTCGGAATGCATTCAGAATGATTTTCCATTACCTGAAAATGACCCCCCCCCCCCATTGCCCAAAATTGCATGAGATGCTTTAATTCGCAATAATGTAAAACCCATGATTGCGTTCGGAATGACTTCCCTTTTGCCCAAAATTGCATGGGATACTTTAATTCGCAATAACATGAAACTCCATGATTGCGTTCGGATTGCCATTGGATTATACTTCCAATTTCCAATGTCTGATAAGGCCCTAAGAGAAAAAGTTAACCCTTTTTTTTTTTTTTTTTTTTTTGGATTGCACTCCACCCTCAATTCTGTGAGTAGCGGAGGGGGGAATTCTTAGAACTTTATCAAACTTAGGACTTTATCACACAGAGCCATAAAAGCTGGAATATAGCACCTATGGCAAGGCTTGACACTGTACTTGGAGATCATTGTATGCACACGTTTGCGGCCCAAAGAAGTTCAACCTATTTCAATTTTGGCCCCTACCTACTGCCAAGTTGTCCAGGTCTGGGGTAGGGCATAGGACAAGAAGATGGGGTCAAGGACAAAGGCAGAAAAGAGAGAGTGGGACCAGCAAAAGCCTGTGCTATCGAAAATAGGTTCGATAAGGAGTGCTCCCAAACTGGTGTCTGCATTTCCTTTCATGAATATATTTGCAGTGAGAACAGGGCTTGTGCAATAAAATAATTAAAATGGCAGCTTTTCTTCCCCAAAAGTTTTACTGCAGGAGCCTGAGGCAATGATAAGAAGAGGCCATGAAGTTTGGAGGGGAGAAAAAGAAAGAAAGGAGAAATAGCATATCAGAAGTACCCCCACCATTTGGAAAGTTGATGCAAGGTTTTGTTTTTTAAAAACAAATGCAATTTCATTATTTGTCAACCACACAAATGTTCTTTGGATGCCAATTTCAACCGTTCAGTATATGTCCCAATCCTCAGCACTCTATAAATATAGTCATCCGTCTCCTTTCAGTCTTGGTACTCCATCTCTCCAGCAACCTTGCCATTGACATAACTTTGACTTTTCAACATGACAAAGATATTCCTGCTGTTCGCTGTTTTCACACTTGCTCTCTTGATCACCCCAGGTAAGAAAACCCACCTTAAATAGTTGCATAGTTGTAGCCCTGTGTTAAGGGGGAGAGTAAAAGGAATGGTAGTCATAGGAGGAAGTTCAGTTCCGATCACTCCTTTGAAATGTGTATGACTGCAGGTTCTGTAAGATTTTGCAAAATTCTCACCAGTCAATGAAATCTTAGGCGGAATAGTGGGGACAAGGGTAGTGTCTGCACAGGTCAGAATATTCCAGGAGCCACTGGCCCAGGAACTGCCAATGGGCTCAATTCTGGCTCAGGAACCACTCTGACATCCCCACCATTACCAGGGTACTCCTGTTACAACACTGGGCAGCTGTTCACAAACTGGTACAAGTCGCTCATTCTGAAGTCAGAACAAGGTACCCAGTGTTGATCACATGGCCAGGCGCCTTGTTCTGACCTCAGAAAAAGTGACATACCACGGCAGTGGTAACAGCGCAGAAGGATGCATTCTTAACAGCCACCCCACATCGCAACAGTGGGTTCTGGATCTTTCTAGAAGATCTGGAGCAAAATGTGTGGTTTTAAAAAATGTTTCAAGTGGAATGTACACCAGGTTTGGTGATAAATTGTCTGGGTGTTGTTGAGAAGACTCATGCCAGAAGTGGGGTTTTGGACCTGCATTATCCGGACTTATCACAGTGGGAATGGGGAGAAATTATTTTGTTTGGCCCATGCAGACTGGGCCACAGTCAAAATGCTGAGATTGTGCAATTGGCAGTACTCTGCCAGTGCTTTGTTGTCATTGTTTTTTGTCATCAAGATGACTTTGATTCATGGTGACCAAGTGAATAGGAGATGTGCAAGAGCCCCCATTCATCAACTGCTCTGCTCCGGTCTTGCAATCTCAGGGTTGTTGCTTCCTTGATTAAATCAATCCACCTTTACTATCACCTTCCCCTTTTCCATTGCCTTCCACTTTATCAAGCATTATCATCTTTTCCAAGGCTCATGGTATAATATGTCCACTAAGTACAACAACCCCAGTTTAGTTATCTTCATTTCAATTTGGCTTGGTTTGCTCTCAGTTATTTGTCTTTCCAGTTGTCCGTGGTATCCATAGAACTTTCTTCCAGCATCATATCTCAAATGAGTTCATTTTATTTCCATCTGCTTTCCTCACTGTCCATCATTCACACCCATACATAGAAACTGGTAAAAATATGGTCTGAATCATTTAGGTTTGAGTAGTTAATGATATGGAATTAAACCTGAAGATCATATGTAGGTTCCTTCAAGCCTTCTTTACCAAGTCTTGGGGTGCATTTACACTGTAGAAATAATGCAGTTTGACTCCATTGTAACTGCTATGGCTCTGTCTTAAAGAATCTTGGGAGTTGTAGTTTGAAGCACCAGCTCTCTTTGGCACAGAAGGTTAAAAATCTTGTAAAACTACAAATCCCAGGATTATATAGGATGGAGCTATAGCACTTAAGGTGCTATCAAACTGCTTTATTTCTACAGTGTAGTTGCACCCTTGGTCTCCTTCTGATTTCTTGCCTATAGACTCCATCTTGATTAATACTGAATGAGGGTACAGAAAAGCTTTCATCTGTTTCAATGCATTCATTGCCCACTTAAACTTATGTAAATAATCTCTGGTTATTATTTTTTTGACAGCACTACTATCTTCTTACTTCCTTGGGCCCTTTAAGCTTAGCTGCAGTCCTGGGGAAGGGGTGAAAGATAGATCTTCCCAGTTTACATGAACTATACCTATTCTAATGGAAGGTATTTGGGAGTGGCTTGGATTTGAACAGACAATCAAGACCTTTTAGCCTTAATAATGAGCTGCTCCTTGTATGAAAATGACTGGTTTGTTGATATGGGTCAACACAACAGTGTCTGGTAGTGTTTTATTCTCCCTGGAAGCACAGCTATGGGGACTGATATGATGTATGCCATCAGCCCTCAATTCTCCCATTATACCATTGCAGAAGATAAGTGAATTTATTAGGTAGAGCTTTCCACTATGTTCAAACACAAGCCATAAATGTGTTATTACAAACCTTCCATGTTTACAGGTTTCACCTGGACCAATGATCCAACTCTCAAATGCAGAGGTTTAGGGGGATACTGTGATTCTTCTATTTGTCGCTGGCCTCTCAAATATCAAGGATTCAGATGCAAAAATGGTACCCCATGCTGTAAAAGGTAAGATAGAAATCCACCTGGGTAGACAGCATCCATAGCAAGTACAGGGTGATCAGATGTCCTAACTACAAAGGAGGGCAAGGCACCATGAAATGTAGGGCATTCAAGAAAAATGTAGGATGTTACCAAATAAAAGCTTAAAACACTCATATAAATATAAATTCATGTTTCTTGGTCATACTCAAAATGGAGGTCATTTTGAAATTCCTCCTGGACAGAAGGTATGAATTGTATGCCATGTCCTGGAAAAGGAGGACATCTGGTCACCCTGAGCAAGTGTCCATTCTGTAAATCAACCTATAGCATTGCTAGTTCAGGAGCAATTGAGACCCTGAGATTTCTGCTAGGACAGAGCCTGGTAATGTCATTGAACACTATGTATTAAGTGCTAACCACAGTTGCTCACAGGGCCTTAATACCCAAAAGGTACCAGATGACCAGATGCCCTCTTTTTCCACAGCATTTTTATCCAGGAAGGATTCCAAAATGTCCTTCATTCTGAGCATGACTAAGACACATTAATTTATCTTTATATGAGTGTTTTAGGTTTTATTTAACCATGTCCCACATTTTCTTTGAATGTCCTCCATTTTGTGGTGCCTTGCAGTTAGGACATTTGGTTGCCTTGCACCAGATCCTGTCTGATCTTGGAAGCCAAGCTGAGTCAACTCTGGTCAGTACTTGGTGAGAGACCATCAACCAATGCCATGTGCAATAGACTATATTTCAGAGGAAGAAACTGGCAACAACACCCCTGAGGATTTGTTTCCCCTTCTACTGAATCGACTGAGGGCAAATTCTTTGTGCAGTTTAACTTAGTTTGCAGCAACTGAATTAAATAGAGGACAAAGGGGGAAAGTGGGAGGAGGTGAAAGAATTTGAAGATTTTAGAAGCAACTGTGAAAGTTGGAGGACAGAAGATTCACTGGAACTGTTTCTCTACCAAACAGGGAGGGTTGGGGGATATTATTGGCTTTGAGAGATAGTTTAATATCCACATGGCTGCTTTTCATATCCCTGTAGAGATTCTTTTTTAATGGAATGAGATTATTTTTTTATGCAATGATTGTTCTTTTCTTTTCTTTTTTCACAGTACGTTTGGCTGATTTAATCCTGCTCTTCTCAGGAGACATGGAGAACAAAACATGCACTATCATATCCACCACAAATCTTGGATGTTATTTTGTCAGTATGAATCTGATTTGCCCTTACCTGGTTTCTGCCTCATTTCCTCACTTTGCTTTCCACCTTACTTTCAAATATACCTTGCTTTGCAGGTTCATCAGGAAAAAGAAATGCTTTTTACTATCAATAAAATTTATGTTGCATAGAAATCATAATGTGGAGTGGGATGTGGTTGTTGTTCTTTTTCTTTGTCCTATGGCTGGAATCCTGTGGGTCTGTCCCAATTAGAGTAGATCACTGAATTAATTCTTGAATGGTGAGTCAACACATACATAAATCCCACTGACTGGATGGATCTATTCTAGGAGCTTATCAATTGGTTTATTAATTTCTCTTACTTCTCCCAGTTTAAATTTTAATTTGGGCTGCATCCTGATCTTATCAGAAGGTTTTTGCTGCTGAATTTGCCACCTGAATACAGCCCTGGTGCATCCCTGCCTCCAGGAGTTCGAATTGACATTTCAACCAGGAGAGGTAAGCCGAATTAATAAGCCAAGTGATAAGATGCCTAACCAAGTCTAGTGTAAGATTTAGGTCCTTGTGTTATTTTTCTGCATAAAAGTGGCATTCTGGCCTTTTCTGATTCCTTAGAAATCATCTAAATATCCCATACCTTTGATCATTTTAGTCCTGAAAAATGTATCTATTCCCATTTTGAGTTGGGTTTATCCACACTGTATAATTGCACCTTGGGTGAAATTGTAAAATAAAATCCTTTTTTTACAATACATCCAAAAATTTTCTGTGATGCAAACAGGTAAAAACATTTTAAACAATGCAGAGAGTAAAACTTTAAAGACAAACCAAAATGCTCTTCAAACACTATTCAAAACAATTGAAAAGTAGGCCTAAAAGTCATATTTAAAACAAGCTGTTAAAAAAAGGAGATCAGTTTCAAATTTGTCAGGAGGCTGCAGCATTTGTTGCTGTTCTTGTTATGTGTGGTTTTTTTTAAGCAATGAAACTATATTTCTGTTATTATAGACTATTTTTTGACAAATACTAAGACCAGCTGAAACATTTCATTCACATCCTCAAGATGGTTTCTTTCTAATCTTGAGACCTATTGGAACAAGATTCTCCTTCTCTTATCCTTTTTTTAAAAAAATTAATTTTTCTTACAGTTATAAGTTTCTTAGAGCCAAAGTGTACTCATGGATCAGTGAAATGGCACTTTTGCACTATAGCACAATATCTCCAAGGGGGAGAAGAGAAAGGAAAAGAAAATTTACCCTTCAAGTGGCAATCCTAGGGGCCATACAGACTACCATATAAACCGGTTTGTAACCCGGATTAAAATCGGGAAGTTCATACTGGCGCCAGTTTTTTCACTAGGGAATCTGGATCTTTCACACCTGATGTGTCGCAAATCCCCCTAAACCCAGTTTTTCCGAAAGCAGGGTATTTACCATTTCTTTTCAGAAAAACTGGTTCAAGTGAATGTGAACTTGGCTTCAATCATGATTGGATCAAGTTCAGGGGAGGGGTAAAGGCCAGGGGGCGGAACATGCCTCCTCTCCCTGCAACCACCGACTTTAATCCGGTGCTGCCGAATACTTTTTGCAGCAGGAGTGCTTCATCGCGCACTTCTGCATTTTTTTATTATTATTTTTACAATTTGACAGCTTATGTGCATTGTGGGGCTCGATCTGGATCTAACCAGGGAAATGGGGCCACAGTTACCAGAAATATTTGTTAGGATCAAGTTCTGCTTTTTGAGTCCCATCCAAGCCTGACTGTTCTACACAATCCCAGCTAGAGTAGGCCCTTTGAATGGATGGGATTTACCCAAGTGCTGACCTACTTGAACCATTGATTCAATGGGCCTAATCTAACTAGTTTCAATCTTCATTGGGCACTCCTGCATTTTTTTATTTAATTTATTTATTTTTATATTTTATATTTTATTTTATTTTATGCGCATTCTACATGGGGATAGTTGGTTTCCACATATGGATTGGGGTTCCCTCTCCCTTGTTTAAAGAGCCCCATTCATATTGAGCATTTAAACGATGGGAAAAAGAACCAACTAATTATCCATATATGGATTGGGGGTTCCCCCTTCGGTTTAAAGAGCCCCATGTAGAATGAGCAAATTGTAAAATTGTAAAAATAAAATAAAAAACTGTAAAATTGTAAAATAAATAAATAAATAAATAGTGCCTGATGAAGCATTCAGTGCTGAGAAAAATGGAGGAGGAGGAGGAGGAGGGGGAAGGATCCCCACAATCCACACCGCTCCCAGCCCCATGTTCCATGTGCACAATCTGTCAAATGTAAAAAAGTATTTTTTAAAAAGTGAAGCGATGGATGGAGCTCTCACGGTGCCAATAGCTGCATCAGACGTCACCATGACATCATTTGATTGACAACTAGGAGGCTCCATCTTGAATCATTAATTTTGCATGTATGAACTTCAGCGGGGTAAAATGCACCGGGAAGCATCAATCGGGGCAAAGGGTAGTATGATCTTCTTTCCAGAGAGATTCAGTAATGGCATGCACGATCTCATCCGGATCTAACCAGGGCAAATAGGCTAGTATGAATGGGGCCCTAGAATCATAGAGTCAGAAGGGACCTTAAGGTCCATCCAGTCCAGCCCCCTGCCATAGAGGAACACAGAGAATCAAAGCACCCACGACATATGGCCATCCAGCCTCTGTTTAAAGGCCTCCAAAGAAGGAAACTCCACCACACTCTGAGGGAGTGTGCTCCACTGTCAGAAGGTTCCTCCTAATGTTTAGGTGGAATCTCTTTTCATATGGTTTGCATACATTCCTCCATGTCCTATTCTCTGGAGCAGCAGAAAACAAGCTCCCTCCAATGTGACATCCCTTCAAATATTTAAACAGAGCTGTCATGTCACCCCTTCTCTTCCCCAGGCTAAGCGTACCCAGCTCTCTAAGCCATTCGTCATGAGGCATGTTTTCAAACCTTTCACCATTTTGGTCACCCTCCTCTGGACATGTTCCAAGTTATCACTATCCTTCCTGAATTGTAGTGCCCAGAAATGGACACAATACTCCATGTCAGATGAGGTCTGACCAAAGCAGAACAGATTGGCACTAATACTTCCCTTGATCTAGACATTATCCTCTTTTTGATGCAGGCTAGAATCACATTGGCGTTTTTAGCTGCAACATCACGCTGTTGACACATGTTCACCTTGTGGTCTACTAAGATGCCTAGATTCCTTTCACATGAACTGCCATTGAGTCAGGTCTCAACCATCCAGGATAATCTCACCAAACCATGCCCAAATTTTTTAAAAATTTGGAAGAGCCTTAACACAGATCCAGGAAATGGCTACAAACAGTCCACCAGAAAGAAGAGCAAGAGTGGATGTAGAGACAACAACAAGAGGTAAAAACACAAGGAGCTATACTGTGTGGACTCAGACTTTTGGACTGCTCTGGGAGACCCCTAAGTCTTTGTTTCACACAGTGGGAGGCTGATAGTACCATATCAATAAATCTATGCCAGGTTTTGGCTAGCTTTAAAAAAACCAGAGTTCTGCACCTATTTAAGAATAGGGTTTAGCACTTTGGAGACCTCTTTTAAAGCCCACAATAATACTTAGGGTAGATTCACTGCCCCACTAACATGAAAGTTGCCAGCCACAACCAATTTCACATCTGGTTTACCAGTTGTTTCAGTTCCCTTCTTCATTTATATTTAAAACTAGAGCTGTGCAAGAGACTCCCAAGTCAGTCTGGAGCCCAAGTCATCAATCTGGTCTATATCAATCAAACCCCATTTCATTCTGATATAGACCAGGAATCCGGATCATAACTGACATGAATTGGGAAACCAAAAACATATCTTTTTTTCTTTTTTTTTTTTTTTTTTTTTTTTTTTTTTTTTTTTACAATTTCACATAAAATTTGGAGACTAAGTAGATCATCAAAATGTCATTAACCCAGTCGTTTCCATGTTAGGTTCCTGTAAAATGTGTTGTATTTGAAAATAACAAAAGGAATTTTTAAAAAGCAGACTATTGGATTTGGTTATGGAAGGAAGGAAGGAAGGAAGGAAGGAAGGAAGGAAGGAAGGAAGGAAAAATTTAACATACACTGAAGACAGATAGCAATTCTGGGATCTACTCTTACCTCAAAGTGATTCCAGAGAATGTACTGCCTTTTCTGTGGATGGCCTGACATCAATCTAATGCAGGATGGAAGCAGGAGACCAGTTTATCCCTCATACTCTTCCATGAGACACATCTCCCATTCATAGCAAGCCACATTCGTCTACACAGTTCCTCTAAAAATGGAAATTTTTAGGAAAAGACATTGCATCACTTCTGTTGCTATTTTGAGAGTGATTGTGCAGAGAAAAATTCAAGCGTGTGGATCTTATGGGATTCTTGGGTGCTTGTAAGAGCAGGTTGATGATATTATCACATTTTCACATGTTTGGGGGGACCTTTGCTTAGTCTGGGGAGCCAAAGCTACCCAAAACTAGGCCAAAATATTAAAAATATTTGAAGCAGAGGTCTTTTGCCCACAAAAGAAGGGGCAAGGGGCTGCATGCAGCCCACAGGCCATATTATCCCTACCCCTGATCTAAATAACAACTACACAACCAGTTGGAGGGAGGAATAGGTTTTGCTAGCTAAAACACACAGAGATCCATTAAAAAGACAAATCAACACGAAAGACAAAGGAGATGATTGCACTGGCTTTCAGTCCCCCTCTTGGCATGGGATATAAATGCGCAGGGATGGATTCTATTACACAGCTCTGTCCTCAGGCAGTACTCATCCCGTACCCAATCCAGGCTTCTCCAGGACCTTTTAAAGAATGGGAAAATCCCATTTTTAAAAGGTCCAAGAGAAGCCTGGATCAGATATGGGACGAGTACTGCCTGGGGATGGAGTTCTGCAATAAAATCCATCCCTGTGCATTTATATTTCACTCCTAGCATGGGAATAAAGGCAGGTGCAATCATCTCCAAAGAGAAGTTTAACCTAAACTATTCAACAAGATGGGAGACTTATTGGGTGGCCTTGGACAAGTTACACTTTCTCAGCTTCTGAGGAAAGCAAATGCCAGCCCCATCCTAATAAATTTTGCCAAGAAAACCCTATCATAGGTTGTTGTTGTTGTGGTGTTGTTGTTGTTGTTGTTGTTGCTTCTTTCCTGCCTCTCCTCAAGGCTCAAAGCAGGCTATAGCATGTTAAAATACAAGATCAACTCTGATGATAATTAACAACTGACCACAGTTCTTTGTTCCATAATCTGCACTAACACAGTTAATGGAAAAGATAATGTTACTCATATAATCCTTCCTTATAAGCAGAGTGAGTGGAGCGTGCTGGTGAGATTCCTGCCCAGATTGCATGCTAGGGCTGTCAAAGAGTAAAGCCTAATTCCCCTCCTCTACCTCTGAATCGCACCACCTCTTCTTATAAAGTCATATTGGAGACACACTGGCTTGTATTTTTTTCCCTACTTATTTCTTAACATCCATCTCCCTGGCTCAGTAAAAAAGGTTTTGGGACTGTGGCATTCTGCTCCAAAACTGAATTGGTGTATTCTGTTACATTGCAGAATATGTACAAAGTCAGTCCCAATCATCCTAATTTGCTTTGTTATTAAGGAGTCAGTCAAATCAGTTACAGAGCCCTACTTTGAATTCCAACAAGCCTAAGCTTCTCTGTAAGGCCTGTGAAAGCAGCAACCAACTATCACTGGCTCTTTCTTTACTGTACATTGTAGATTTATCTTAGTTGCTTTCCATGAGATGGAAAGGAGAAAGTAGTGCTAACTGAGGCATAGAGCTGAAAGATCCACGTGTGCTGGAGAGTTTGTTTGCTTACTCATGTAGACTTCAATGACCACTTCCCCTCAAACGTATATCCAAGAAAAGAACCATTGAGGTTTTCGTCTCGCTCTATCTACATTCAGAAGGAAGGGAACAGCTGGGCTTTGAAATCCTTCCTTCCTCAAACAACAAATATGCTTTAATTCATTCACTGCTCACGTTCAGGGATCACAGGCTTTCAACAGATTAGGGTGTCACAACGCCCAAGGAGTGTCTATTCCTTGCACCACTGCTTTGGAGAAGAGAGAGGTTCCTTCATCAACCACCATCTCACTCCATTTTTGCCACCGTGCTGTCTTCACAACCAACCTGCATCGGCACAATGCACCTTCTGCCTCTTCAATTTTCCATACTCTTGTTTCTGATTCTGGCTTCTCCAGGTAAGAGATGAGTTTTAAAAAAAAGATACAGTGGGCCCTCCACATTCACTGGGGTTAGGGGTATAGGACCCTTGTGATAGTGAAAAAACCACACAAAAACCACTAGGTTTTTTTTTTAATCTGAGAGAATACCTAGGAATCTCTAGGTCCTTCAGAGCAACTTTATGTTCAACATCAGCAAGAGGATGACCATAGAAATACAAATGCCTAGAGAAGAGTTTTCTCTTGGAATCTCTAGGTACTCCAGCATGACTTTATTATCAACTTCCAGCAGAGTCACACTGGAGTATCTAGAGATTCCTAGAGAGAACATATCAATTAAATCCATGAATAATCAGATCCACAAAAGTCAAATCTGCAAATGTGGAAGGCTGACTAATCTGCTACCAGGCATGCCCTCAGAACTCATACATATTCTGAGTACATATGCCTACCAGGGATCTAGTAACTTTGTAAAATTGTGAGCCGGGCAGATTGGATTGAAAAACCTACAGCCATATCTACATTGCTAAATTCATGAAATTGACACCACTTTAACTGCTATGGCTCAATGCTATGGAATTCTGGGGTTTGTTGTTTAGTCAGATATTTCGCCTTCTCTGTCACGGAGCTCTGGTGCCACAACAAATGACAAATCCCAGGATTCCATAGGATGGGGCCATGACAGTTAAAGCAGTGTCAAACAGTATTATTTCTACAGTGTGGCAGCAGCCCACATTCACACAGAACTCACTAAAAGGGGGATTTTATTGAATACACAGCAATCGAGATATATGCAATAGCTGGACTGGGGAGCAACAAATATTATGGTAGAGCTTCACATCACAAATGGCAAAACTACCATAGCAAAGTTGCAAGCCTGTGAGGGTTTGGAATTAAAAGCAGTTTGAAGCTGCAGGAGTTTGTAATGAGAGGGAAAGATGAGAGAAAGAGGTTCAAATGTAAGAGTGGTATAATACTTTTCCTGATACACACAGATACAAACACACATAGCAAAGAAAGAGGAGACAGTATTGGGGAGCTTCAATGTGCAGATAAAGTACTCCCTGGAAGACAGATTTAAGGTGTTGATGTGTGCGTTCAAACTGTTTCCGACCTAACCCTAAAGTGGAGCTATCATGGTTTTTTCTTGGGAAATTTGTTAAAGAGGGTTTGCTTTTATCTTCCTCTGAAGCTGAGACAGTGTAAATTGCCCAAGGTCACCCAGTGGGTTCATGTCTGAGTAAAGACTGGAACCCTGTTCTCCAGAGTTCAATGCTCAAACCACTATGCCATGCTGATTCTCAGAGAGACTGAGAATTTACCCCTCCTTAGTCCCACTGAACTTGTGAGAAGCTAGGTGGTGTGGTGATCTTGGGCAAGTCACACACTCTCAGCCTCAGAGGATGGCAATACCAAACCTCTCTGAAGAAACCTGCCAAGAAAACCCTATCATAGGCTTGCCTTAAGGTTGCCATAAGTCAAAAAAGACTTGGAAGCACACAATAACAAGAAGAAAAGAGCCCTGCTGTCTGGAACAGTGCAAGGGAAGGAGGACAAGCTCGTACTCTATGCCAGAGGGTGGGAAAGTGAATAAGCTTACAAAATTATCTGGTCAAAATCTGGTATTCTAGGGGTCTGAAAGAGTAGTTTCAGCTCAAACAGAAGCTTGTTTTAAGTAGCAAACCAGAACAGTTGTTTTCAGAAAGAGGACTCCAGGAAGAGGCAGGTAGCTCAGGTTTTTTGCTTCAGCAGACCCTACCCAAGAATGGCTTGTTCTGAATTGGCATCCTTCATAAAACATTTCATGCAAGGGAAGCTGAAGAAGACATCAGAATCTCTCTAAAACAAAGGGTGACCACCTAAATTTTCTGAGGCACAGCACTCAGTACTTTGTGGCAGTTTGAGCAATTTTCACATGATTTATTTCTTCCCTTTTGTTTAATTGAAGGGGTCCCAGGGCTTTGGCATGTCCTGAGGGGCTGCACATGGTCCACAGGTTGCTCTTTTCCCACCCAAAACATTCACTGTCAGAAATAAACAGCAAGGGTTAACTATGCTTAATTAAACTACAGAGGGCCCTCCACATGTGCTGAGATTAGGGACACAAGACCCTATGAAAGTTTATAAATGCAACTAAAATACCACTTTTTTATCTGAAAGAACACCTCTTTAGGAATCTCTAGGTCCTCCAGTGCAGTTGTATGCCAAATATCTGGCAGAGGTTGGCAGTAGAATTACACTAGAGGACGTACAAACACCTAGAGAAGTGTTTTCTCTAGGAATCTCTAAGTCCTCCATCATGACTCTACGGTCAATTTCTGTCAGAGTCATGCTGGAAGACCTAGAAATTCCTAGAACAAATCTACAAATAACCAAATCCACAATGTCAAAGCAGAGGGCCAACGCTACACACAATTTCAAATTCATGGCAGGCTCAATTTCCATTAATTAAAAGCAATAAACATATTTATCCCTCTCATTTCACATACGACCCCCCTTTTTCCCTTCCAACCAGATTCTTCCCATAGGAACAACCTTGAACAGATTTGACTCATGCCTGACTCCCCTCCAATATTATCACGTCACCCGTGGCTTAGATCACCACCTTTCTGCAATAACTGTTCCACTGTATATATCATCACAAAACCTAAATCGTCATACTAATGTTTTATGGCAGGCAAGTTCCATGTGCTCCTGATACCATTTCCAGATGCTGCACTTCTCAATTTTTCCTTCTGTTCTTTTAAAGTACTGATTATGTAGTAGCTTTATTTTTTCAGCCTTCAAGGTGATTTTTCATAACTTGGAACATGCCACATATTCTGACAACACCTCACTGAATCCTACAAGAGTTTTGGATAGAATCCAAATCGCTGGCCCATTTTAGATTGGCAAAAAGAGGTGTGTTGATGGCTGCATGAAAGCCCAGCCTTTAGATGAGAAAAAGGGAAAGTGTGCCATGAAAACACTATTTTGGAGTTTTAAGGGAGAAGAAGCGCCTTTAAAAAGTAGCTTGATTTCCCCACTACTTTTTTAAAAAGGGCGCAACATTGCTATTGCATCTAAAGGCTAAGGTGTAGTTGCACGGTTAAATGGGGCTCTGTCCCTTTAAAGCACCCATTTAAAGGCAGCGATACAGGTGCGGATCATAATGGATCGTGGGTTGGGAGCATGCGTGGTGTGGACTTCACTTCTAATTAAAACGCTCAATGCCCTGCAGGTGTAAAAGCTGAGGTTTAACCGCAAAGTTTTTTAAAGCTCCCAAATCCTAATCCGAACCCTAGACATGCGCAGTAGGGACTCTGGGATGCCGTTGCTATTATTCTACTGTGGATAACATGTCAATTCATTCACAAAATAAAGGGGTTCATTCATGATGCACCAGTGAAACGGCACAGTTTAAAAAGGCGGAGGAAACGCAATGATAATTTGATGGATCCTCATAAGTATACATTTGTCCTGCGCAACTGCACAGGTTTGCTGGCTGCCGGCTGCGAACTGCGCAATTGTGCAGTTCGCAGCCGGCAATGATAATTTGACTGTATGGTGTAACTGTATTTGCTTTTACACCTGCAGGGCATTGAGGAATTGCGCAGTTCACAGCCGGCAAGGGAAAAAAATTTAAAGGTTCACCGCGGCTAAAAGCCGCGTTCACTGCCACCCATGTAGCTGTTCCGCCTGTGTTTGTAGCATTCTGACCGCTTCCCATGTAGCTGCTGAGCCACAGAAAAGACTTCAGATAAGTCGTTCCCACACCCCTCAGTCTAGATGCCCTGTACCTTTTAAATGCACACCTGGGGCTTGCAGTCTAGCTGCTGAGCATTAAGGTAAAGGCAACTTCATGTCACACTTTCCTGCCAATCTAAAAAGCCCCGCTGATGACTCCAAACTCCAGTCAGTAATAGCAATAGCAAATACATTTACAGCAAGTACAGTAACATTTGGTAGACAATGAAACAAGAGATAATAATTATAATTCTTTACAAGATGTTATTGGATAATCAATATAAACTCATAGAAGGCCTATTATGAGTAAAAAAAAAGAGTATTGAGATTAATAAGTAAGAAATCCAACAATGGATACAAGAAACCCAAAATATTAAAAATAGTAAGTTTGGGAACAACAGATGAAAGTAATAGGAGGATGGTATAGAAAACCACTACAGTTATAATATATTGATGAAAATATATCATGTGCTTGTTGGCATGGATGTGGGAGCAAAGGAACCTACCATATATAGTCGACTATAAGGACCTTATCAGACGTCAGAAATTGGAAGTATAATCCAATGGCAATCCAAATGCAATCATGGTTTCACATTATTGCGTATTAAAATATCTCACGCAATTTCGGGCAAAAGGGAAGTCATTCCAAACGCAATCATGGGTTTTACCTTATTGCGAATTAAAGCATCTCACGCAATTTCGGGCAATGGGGGGTCATTTTCAGGTAATGGGAAGTCATTCTGAACGCATTCTGAACGCAATAGAAATTTGTGTGAATTCGAATTGGCTCCATTCGCAATAAAAAGAAATTCCTCCCATCTGATAAGGTCCTAAGTGGTCCTCATGTAAGTCGAGGGCAGGTTTGGGGGCCAAAATTATGGATTTTTATGTGACCCATGGGTAAGTCAAGGGTAAAACCTAAGGGCAGGTAACAAAAGTTCTAAAGGATGAAGCAATGGAAAACAATGCCAAAGAACTTACAAAATTCCAACAGGTTTGTACTTACACTAAAGGCTGGATGGATGAGAGCGTAGAGGGAGGTCAATGCCACCAGGACAGATTATATACTTGCCTTTCACCAGATGATGGTTCCTGTTATTATTATTAGAATTTAAGTTGAGTACTTGCATTGACCCATGGCTAATTCTGGTTTGGCTATGGTATTGTTTTACATTGTATTATATTGTATTGTATTATTCTGTTCTAGGAGGGTTATTTTATGAGAATTTTAATGCTGAAATTTGTATGTTTGTATGTTTTTTACCTATTGTGGTCTATCCATAGGGAGAGGTGAGAAATAGAAATAACACATTATTATTATTATTATTATTATTATTATTGTTTTTGTACCAATTTTTAATTTTTATTTTATTTTATAATACAAACATATAAAACACATCAATTACATCAAATAACAAGCTACACAACACTCAATAACAAG
This sequence comes from Urosaurus nigricauda, assembly GCA_034509955.1. Taxonomy (NCBI): domain Eukaryota; kingdom Metazoa; phylum Chordata; class Lepidosauria; order Squamata; family Phrynosomatidae; genus Urosaurus; species Urosaurus nigricauda. The sequence continues at coordinate 371,130,550 of JAOEGL010000001.1, read as the reverse complement.
TGAGTTCCCATACATCACATTCATACATTACATTTTCTAACACTTAACAAACATGACTTCCATCAGTCAAAACTTTTACCGTTTCAATATCCACTTTCTTCTGCTTATTTTATATAACATTTCTTCTACTTTTGTTTTCTTCACTGTTTTCTTCTTCTTTATTCTCTTTTCATTATTATTTACATGTAATCTTAACTGCTAGACTTTCATTTTTACCATTTTTTTCCAACTTTCTTAGGTATCTTTTAAATTTTATGTTGTATGTTTGGCCATTTTTCTCTTATAAACTTTTTCCCAAATTTTTATATTGGAATTTTCCGTTTCTTCTGATTTTGGACTTTTTGTTGTATTTTCAATCAATCTTTTCAAAATTATGTCAATTTCCATCATTTCTAATAGTTTATTTACCCATTCGTCATTTTTAATATCTTTCTTTATTTTCCAATATCTGGCATATGTCAATCTGGCAGCTGTCAACATATAACAGATCATTTTACCATATTGTTTTTCCTCCTTGTCCTCTATCATATTCAATAGCAATATTTCTGGTCTGAATTTAAATTCTACTTCTAATATTTCTTTAATTCCATTATTTATCATTCTCTAGAATTTCTTAGCTTCTGGGCAATCCCACCAAAGATGAAAAAAGGTGCCCCTTTCCTTATTACACTTCCAACAGATATTTTGTCCCTTTCCATATATTTTGCACAATTTGTCAGGTGAAACATGCCATCTATACATAATCTTGTAAAAGTTTTCTTTTATGTCTTGACTTACTGTGTAATTTAATCTTTTTTCCCCATGATGTTTCCCACTATCTTAATTCCAAAGGTTTTTACAATCTTTCGCCCATTTTATCATATTATCTTTTATTATATCTCCTTCTAAATGGTATTCCAGTAACTTTTTATATAATCTAGATAACATGGCAGGTTTTTCCTGTAACATAATTTGCTCTAAATTTGTCATTGTTTTGGCAAACTTCATTTTTTTTATCCATTCTGAGCTTAGATTCCATTTGATGATATAAGAACCATTCACACTTATGACCCTCGGCTCTAATTTGTTCTATTGGTTTCATTTCATATTCTTTCTTATTTTCCTTTAATATTTCACCATATATTAACCAATTTTCTTTCTTCTGTGGATCAGTGTTAAACAATGCTTCGTGAGGGGATAACCACATCAGAATATGAGGACAAATCCATCTTTTGTATCTATCCCAGATTCTATATAACGACGCTCTAACAAAACAGTTCTTAAAAGCTTGATTCACTTTAACTTTCCCATAAAAAAAATATACATGGAAGCCAAATCTAAGATCATATCCTTCTAATTTCAATAGTTTCTTTTCTTTCAGTTTCAACCACATACTTAACCATTCCAAAACACTTGCTTCATAATATAATCTTATATTTGGAACTGCTAAGCCTCCTCTTTCTACTGCATCCTGCATATAACTTTGTTTTATTCTTGGTTTTTTTCCCCTCCCATATATAATCAGAGATTTGTCTTTGCCATTCCACAAAATATTTATCATTTTTGATTACAGATATTGTCCTAAACTGAAATAATAATTTTGGAATTATGGTCATTTTTACCGCTGAGATTCTCCCCATTAGGGATAATCTTAAGGTCTTCCATTCTTTCATATCTTTCTTTATTTCCTCCCACTTTTTTCCATAATTGTTTCAAATTGTTTTGGACCAATTCTTTGACTAAAATTTCTAGACTTATACATGAGAATATACAGCATGTATACAATGGATTAGTTAATAGTTGCTCACAGTTTTAAGATAAGATATGAATAATGTAAATGACATTGTTATGTAAAGAAAACAGTTTAAATGATCTTACACATAAAAGAAAATTGAAATTAATAAGGAAACACCATTCCTGGGGTCAGTGGGAGGGAGCATTGAGGTGGCAATATATAAAGGAAATATTATTTATGTGTATGGCAGATTAGTTAGTAGTTGTGCATAGTTTTAAGATAAGATGTGAATAATTTGTTCGTGTGTGAGGTAATATGTTGTATTAAACTCATTAGCTTCAGAGGAAGAAAAGGCAAATATCCTCTGAGCAAATCTTGCCAAGAAAATCCCATGATAGCTTTGTCTTGGGATTGCCATAAGTTGGAAATGATTTGAAGACATACAGCAACAACAACAACAAACATTTGGTAGACCATGGGGCGATACAGACCGCCCAAAAGGGGCTGTCTGTAGCTGCCCCAAGAAGCGGTGAGATGGGGCCATGGCTGCCACACCGGCTGCCTCAGAGGCCCCATCCCGCCGCTTCCAGAGGCTGCGGAGAAGGGGCAAACTGCTGCTTCCCTGTGGCCTCAAAGTGGGGTGCAGCAGGCGCCCTGGGCGCCCGCTGCACCCCGCTTCCCTCAGCGGTGCCGAGGGGAGAAAAGGGCCACCCCTGGGTCTTTGGCGCGGCTGTTTGAAAGCCGCATCAAAGACCTGGCGCAAAAAATAGCTCCCTAAAGGAGCTCTTTTTGGAGCCACGGAAAGGGTGCACTTGGCACCCTGCTGCAGCACCATGACACAGTCATAGCGTGTCCATATGGATGCCACCATTTTAAAATGGCGGCATCCATACAGTTTAGGGTTCAGGAAGATGTAAACGCTGCACCCTCCCGAACCCTAAAGGCGTCACTTCTAACCCTTATTGCGCATCATAGTGCCCGTGTAGATCGGGCCCATGACACAAAAGATAACAATTATAATTCTATACATGAACAGAATAATCCGAGCTGTGTGTGTTCTTTTGAGCAGGGTCCGCCAAAACAACACATTCTGATCTTGAATGCCAGCAACAAGAGGGACTGTGTCTCTCTCGGCGGTGTCGGCGTCCCTGGCGCTCCATCGGAACGTGCAATGTTGTGTGGCACCACTGTTGTAAAAGGTGAGAGGGAATTCCAGAAGGATTCTTAGAGATCTTTTTTGCACATATTTACTGATGTCTAGAAATCGTGCCAAAGCAGCTTTCAAGATATGGAGAGTTTTCATAACCAATGTTTAAGCATAGCCAGTGTGTCAATGTGCATATCTGCTTTAGGGATGTGGAAAACCTTCCCCAAACTAGATTTCATTGTATATCTCTGACCTGCATTTTCTTCTCATCCTTGTTTTGTATCAGGATTTGACATTTTGTGAGGGTTTCACATAAAACTTTGCACAACTTTGAATGTATTTTTCCTAATGTGAACATTTGTTGATTTTTTAAAAATTTTATTAACAGATATCCCACCTTCCTCCCAGCAATGGAACTCAAGGCTGCCAACAACATATCTAAAACAATGCTGATTAAAAACCATACATAATTTTTGATAAAAGTATAACTACAAAGTTATCTAAAAATCCATTGAATGATTTCTCAAGTTAAAATAGTAAACAATAAAATGCATTAAAAAATTTATTATTATTAATTATTATTATTATTATTATTATTATTATTTCTTACCTTCCTCTCCCCAGATATCAAGGAGGGGAACTACAACAATTAAACAAACATTATCCATTAAAAATACATCAGTTAAAACACACATCAATTTACAAGGACAAACAAGATGTACATATATTAAAACAATCCACATCTAAAATTCATCATTTAAATTCACAATTTAAAAATCATATGGATAAGTTTGCCAAAAGAGACTGGTTTTTAATACTCTTTTAAATTCGGATAGCCTATTCAGCTGCTGAATCTCTTTCAGCAGATCAGTCCATAGTCTCAGGATGGCTGCAGAAAATTGCCAACCCAGTCCTGGCTGACTGGAGTAAACAGAGGACCTTATATGGGATGCTAAATATCTCACCAAACTACAAATCCCACAATTCCATAGCATTCAGCCATGGCAGGTAAAGTGATGTCAAACTGAATAATTTCTGCAGTGCAGATGCAGCCTAGGAAACCTTGGCTCAAATCTTATTGTTAATCTTGACTAGGGAGACTATCACACAGGAGAAAATCAGGGAATTAAAAAGATGTTTTCCCCGGAAAGTTACACACTGGCATCGAAGATTTTCACACACATTGTGATCTAACAGGACCTATCCCAGGAAAAGCCAGGAATGCTCCAGTAACAAACCATTCACAGGGAAATCCCATGAATGGTTTGTTGCTGGAGCATTGCTGGTTCTTCCCAGGATAAGTCCTCCTAGATTGCAATGTTGTTTTATAATCTTTGCCACAATTGCTCGACTTTCCCTGGAAAATGCCTATTTAATCCCTTGATTTTCCCCGTGTGATGGTCTCCTAGGGCAGAGTCACCAAATCAGTTGGATTTCCCCACATGTTGACATACCATTGAACAGATGATTCAACTGATCTGTTTTAGCTGGATCTAACCAACATGATTCCGGTCCTAAAATAAAGCACTGTGTAAAGTGCTGTGTAAAGACTTTGGTGCTCTATAAATTCATAATAATAATAATAATAATAATAATAATAATAAAGTTTGTGTGCACACAGTTATAAAGTAACTTTAGTATAACTCAGAGGTAGCACCTTCCTGCCCGGAAGGTCAATATAATCTCATCTCAAGGCAGAACCATTACTGGGATGGCCCCAAAGCTATGGAATTGGCTTTGTGGGCTTTTCAGGCTATGTGACCATGTTCTGCAAGAGTTTATTCCTGATGTTTCACCAGCATCTGTGGCTGGCATCTTCAGAGAACGCTGGTATGGGAGTGATATGATGCCAGCCACAGATGCTGGCAAAATGTCAGGAATAAACTCTTCCAGAACATGGCCACATAGCCTGAAAACCCCACAAAGAACTATGGATTCCAACTATGAAAGCCTTCAGCTTCACATATGAAATAGTTTCCTGGAGAAGATTTGCAAGAGTACCTCCCTTGTTGTCTTTGGGTAGGAATGTGACACAGTGCAAATGTGTCAGGAGGTTGCTGGAGGTTGCAACATTTTAATCCTACTCTCAAGGGAGTTTCTTTTTAATTCCAAAAAAGAGCAAAACAAAAAGTATGCTTTTCTTTTCCCCTATCTTTAAGAGATAGAGTGCTATGGTGTGGTGCATCACACTCCATCAGTAAAATGGCACTTTTGAACCATAGCAAAAATAAAATAAAAATTAGGGGGAGAAAAATTGCTCTACAAACCATAGGACCACCTCATTAAGTCATGTTCCACTTTTGAAAGGTAAACTGGAAGAGTGCCAGTGCAGATCCAAGAAATTGGAGTTATGTCATGAGAACTCATGCTTCTTTAGACTAGTCTGGAAAAAAAACCTAAATTAGGTAGTTGGCTCTCTTTCACATGAGACAACTGTAGCACTTTAACTTCCATGGTTGTTTCCTGCAGAATCCTGGAATCTGTAGTTTGGTGAGACACTAGAGCACTCTAACAGAGAAATCTAAATTTCTTACAAAACTGCACATCCCAGACAGTGGCATCACTAGGGTTAGCGTCACCATCATTGCCTCCCCCCATACCACACCATACAGAATCCTTAATAATGTTTTTTGTACAAATTTTACTCATGCATTCCCATATATCACTGAATGTAATCGTTGTGACGTAAACAACTAGCAATATTAAAATTATACCTTTAAATTACAATGTCATATGCACAGCACAAATGTATTTACATGATCATAGTTTCATATTGTTAAAGTGAAAATCTGGTAAGATATGATGTTTTTAAAGAGAATTCCCACACACACACATGCTAAGTCTTGCCCAACTCGCGCCATCTCTTCCACTGAACTCCAGCATTTTAAAGGGATGCAGATGAATGACACAGCCTGTTTCTGCCAAAAGGCAGATGTTTGGGAAGCAATGGTGTCACCCCTTTAAGGTATCACCTAGTGCAGCCTGCACCACCCTATAGCCCTAGTGACACTCTAATCCCAGGTTTCCGTAGGATGGAGCTATGGCTATTAAAGGGGTATCCCACTGCTTTAATTTAATTGACTCTAAACTCTAGTCAAAAGAGATCATAGACAGGCAGACATTTTACACGTGAGTAATTTGGTAAGTGTTGCTAATCACTTTTTAACATTTCAACAAGATATCTGCATGCACGTTCTAAGATTTATAGCAAATGCCAAAAGCCAACAGGATGTCTCCCGTAAATGTCCAATGCTCTCCTTATTTTCATCTTTCACCAGAGGACAACATCTGCCAGCTATGACAACCATCAAAGAAGAAAACAGAATTTATTGATGACGTCGCCCAGCTGAACCTGGAAAAGCAAAAATGATCCACTATATCCATGATCAATAGGTTCTGGTTCAATGCGAAAATCAATTACGCTTCACTGAGCATTTTCTCATCTCACAAACCTACAATATCTCTTTCTTTTCTGATACAAAGAAAAATGGTTTTTCACTTTCAGTAAAATCAAATGACATGCAAATTCCATTATCCAAGTGTGTGTCTTACTCCACATTATAGAAATTTAATTATTCTGCTTTTTTGAATCATGAGAAATCTGGTTAACATCCAACCCATTCTTGATTATTATTAATTGCTTAATTTATAGGTCCTTTAAAAAGTATATGTGTGAGAGGGGGAGGAGAGAGAGAGAGAGAGAGAGAGAATAATAGAATCATAGAGTTGGAAGATACCACAAGAGCCACCCAGTCCAACACCATTCTGACATTCAGGAAGACACGGGAGTTTATCATACGACGGAATTTGGGGGTATAATACAATGGCAATCCAAACGCAATCGTGTGGTTTCACATTATTGCATATTAGAGCATCTCACGCAATTTCAGGCAATGGGAAGTCATTCCAAACGCAATCATGCGGTTTCACGTAAGTGCGTATTAGAGTATCTCATGCAATTTTTAGTGATTGTATAGAAGATGGGATTTCAGCAAATATTTCTTTTCCTGCAACCAAATAACAAGCAACAGCTGCTGAAATTCCCTTTTTAACACAACTATCAAAGGTACAGGCCCCTCCCCAATTTTCACTCTGGCAACAAAATAAACAACTGATTCACCTTCTCTGCTGTGATTCACTGCCATAGCCATCCTGCAAGCAAGATGAATTTCACATCTTGATTTGAACAAGCTATGGTGTGGTGGTTGAGTGTTGAACAAGAACTGTGGGAGACCAGGCTTCAAAGGGATTTGAAATCCCCTGGGTGGCCTTGGAGAAGTCACACTTTCTTAGCCTCAGAGGGAGGTGATGGCAAACCCCTTTTGAACAAGGGGCAAGAAAACCATGTGATACCTAGCCACAAATATCTCTAGAGAAGAAAGACATTGCCACCTTCTGGGTCTTAGGGGAAATCGGGGAAACCCTATTTTGAAACTTCGGACCTTATCAGACGTCGGAAATTGGAAATATAATCCAATGGCAATCCGAATGCAATCATGGGTTTTATCTTATTGCAAATTAAAGTATCTCACACAATTTTGGGCAATGAGGGTCATTTTCGGATAATGGGAAGTCATTCTGAACGCATTCCGAACTCAATAGGAATTCACGTCAATTCAAATTGGCTCTATTCACAATAAAGAGAATGCAGCACACAGCGTCACAATGCCATGGGGGAACGAGTTGGGGTGTGCATTGTGAGGACACTATGCCCTGACTCCACTCCCATGCTGGCCTTAATGGCCAGTGTGTACAGAGCATAAGAAAAAACAAGGTAGGTGTTCTACCTCTTACATACAGCTAAAAGTCTGTTCCAGTGTGTCCAATGGAAGAGCAGAAAACATATTAAAGAACCTACCATATATACTTATCTGTAAGTCAAAAATTTATACTACAAAACTGACCCCAAAATACCTGGGTCGACTTATACACGGTAATAAGATGGCTGGGCTCTTCCCAGACCAGTTGCTTCTGGAGGAGACAGCCAGACTGATAAAACGCAAGAAGAATGAGCAAGACGTCCTTTATACCCTCAATTTATCCACAGGTCGTATTAAAATCCACATTTTTGGTCTCAAAACCTACCCTCAACTTATACACAAGGTCAACCTATACACAAATATATGTGGTACTCAGCACTTCTCTGTGATATTAAAATGATTTTGAAATCCCTGGACTGTGCTCATAAAACACAAAGTATAGCAACAGAAATGAGTTTGATAAGAAAACACCATTAAGCAAGACAAGGAACTGGTAGCTGATATTGAGAAGGATAGCATAGCATATATACATTAAGTCGTTCTTACACACCAACATATATACTGGCTAGAGATGTTAAGAACAATAAAAAGGGCTTTTTTGGGTATGTCCGAAGCAAAAGGAAGAAGAAGGAAACAGTAGGGCCACTGCGTGCAGAAGATGACAAAATGCTCACAGGGGACAGAGAAAAGGCAGAATTACTCAACACCTTCTTTGCCTCAGTCTTCTCAGAAAAGGCAAAGGGTGCTCAACCTAAGGATAATGGGGAAGAAGACAGAATAGGGGAATTTCAGCACAGAATAAGTAAAGAGATAGTACAGGAATATTTGGTTAACCTAAATGAATATAAGTCTCCAGGACCAGATGAACTACATCCAAGGGTATTAAAAGAACTGGCAAATGTAATATGGGAAACATTGGCAATAATCTTTGAGAACTCCTGGGGAACAGGAGAAGTCCCAGCAGACTGGAAGAGGGCAAACGTTGTCCCCATCTTCAAAAAGGGGGGAAAGGAGGATCCCAACAATTATCGTCCAGTTAGTCTGACATCAATTCCAGGAAAGATTCTAGAGCAGATAATTAAACAGAGAGTCTGTGAACATTTAGAAGGGAAATCTGATCTCTTTTTTTGATAAAAATTACCAGTTTGGTAGATGAAGGGAATGCTGTGGATATAGTATATCTTGATTTCAGTAAGGCCTTTGACAAGGTTCCCCATGACATTCTTGCAAACAAGCTTGTAAAATGTAGTATAGACAAGTTAACTGTTACATGGATTTGTAACTGGTTGACTGACCGAACTCAAAGGGTGCTCAACAATGGCTCCTTTTCATCCTGGAGAGAAGTGACCAGTGGGGTGCCACAGGGTTCTGTACTGGGCCCAGTGCTATTCAATATCTTTATTAATGACTTGGATGACAGAATTGGGGGCATACTTATCAAATTTGCAGATAAAACAAAAACAAAACAAAATTTGCAGATGACACCAAATTAGGAGGAGTAGCCAATACTCCAGAAGACAGGATTGACATTCAGAATGACCTGAATAGACTAGAAAGCTGGGCCAACGCTAACAAAATGAAATTCAATGCGGAGAAATGTAAGGTACTGCACTTAGGACGCAAAAATGAAATGCACAGATATATGATAGGGGACATCTGGCTGAATGAAACTATGTGTGAAAGGGATCGAGGAGTCCAAGTAGACCACAAGTTGAACATGAGTCAACAGTGTGATGCGGCAGCTAAAAAGGCCAATGCTATTTTAGGCTGCATCAATAGAAGTATAGCGTCTAGATCAAGGGAAGTAATAGTGCCACTCTATTCTGCTTTGGTGAGGCCCCACCTGGAATACTGTGTTCAGTTCTGGGCACCACAATTCAAAAAGGATGTGGAGAAAATGGAGCAGGTCCAAAGGAGGGCAACTAAGATGGTGAAGGGTCTGGAAACCCTGCCCTATGAGGAACGACTTAGGGAGCTGGGGATGTTTAGCCTGGAGAAGAGAAGGTTAAGAGGTGATATGATAGCCCTGTTCAAATATTTGAAGGGATGTCATATTGAGGAGGGAGCAAGCTTGTTTTCTGCTGCTGCAGAGACTAGAACGCGGAACAATGGATGCAAGGGCTATTCGACAGTGGAACACTCTCCCTCGGAGTGTAGTGGCGTCTCCGTCCTTGGAGGTCTTTAAGCAGAGGCTGGATGGCCATCTGTCGGGGATGCTTTGACTGGGAGTTCCTGCATGGCAGGGGGTTGGACTGGATGGCCCTTGTGGTCTCTTCCAACTCTATGATTCTATGATTCTATGATTCTACATTAAGTCGTTCTTACACACCAACCCTAGAAAGTAAATTGATATCATCCACATGTTGCACACACATGGCCTACCACACCTGGCTTTTATAAGATTAATAAAGAAATGTATATAATCCTATGGATTCTCCAAGAATCTTTAGGGGAAAAGCAGACAATTGACTCCTTTTTCTCATCACAGCTTCTGAAAATTAAAGCACTAACCTAAATAGTGGCACTGAGAAACGGCTACATAGACCAACCTTGATGTATTAGATCTGTGTGTAGATTACTATGCCTATGCTTTATTTCCTAGAATCATAGGGTTGGAAAGAGTCTATGGACCATCTAGTACACATACATCCTACTCTATGCAAGAATCATAGAATCATAGAATCATAGAATCATAGAGTTGGAAGAGACCACAAGGGCCATCCAGTCCAACCCCCTGCCATGCAGGAACTCCAAGTCAAAGCATCCCTGACAGATGGCCATCCAGCCTCTGCTTAAAGACCCCTAAGGAAGGAGACTCCACTACACTCTGAGGGAGTGTGTTCCACTGTCGAACAGCCCTTACTGTCAGGAAGTTCCTCCTAATGTTGAGGTGGAATCTCTTTTCCTGCAGTTTGCATCCATTGTTCCGCGTTCTAGTCTCTGCAGCAGCAGAAAACAAGCTTGCTCCCTCCTCAATATGACATCCCTTCAAATATTTAAACAGGGCTATCATATCACCTCTTAACCTTCTCTTCTCCAGGCTAAACATCCCCAGCTCCCTAAGGCGTTCTTCATAGGGCAAGGTTTCCAGACCCTTCACCATCTTAGTTGCCCTCCTTTGGACATGCTCCAGTTTCTCCACATCTTTTTTGAAATGTGGTGCCCAGAACTGGACACAGTATTCCAGGTGGGGCCTGACCAAAGCAGAATAGAGTGGCACTATAACTTCCCTTGATCTAGAAACTATACTTCTATTGATGCAGCCTAAAATTGCATTGGCTTTTTTAGCTGCCGCATCACACTGTTGACTCATGTTCAGCTTATGGTCTACTTGGACTCCTAGATCCCTTTCACATGTGGTCTCATTCAGCCAGGTGTCCCCCATCCTATATCTGTGCATTTCATTTTTCCGCCCTAGGTGCAGAACCTTACATTTCTCTGTGTTAAATTTCATTTTGTTAGCGCTGGCCCAGCTTTCTAGTCTATTCAGGTCATTTTGAATTTTGATCCTGTCCTCTGGGGTATTAGCTACTCCTCCCAGTTTAGTGTCATCTGCAAATTTGATAAGTATGCCACCAATTCTGTCATCCAAATCATTAATAAAGATGTTGAATAGCACTGGGCCCAGGACAGAACCCTGTGGGACCCCACTGGTCACTTCTCTCCAGGATGAAAAGGAGCCATTGTTGAGCACCCTTTGATTTCGGCCAGTCAACCAATTACAAATCCATGTAACAGTTAACTTGTCTATCCCACATTTTGCAAGCTTGTTTGCAAGAATGTCATGGGGAACCTTGTCAAAGGCCTTACTGAAATCGAGGTATACTATATCCACAGCATTCCCTTCATCTACCAAGCTGGTAATTTTATCAAAAAAGAGATCAGGTTCGTTTGGCATGACTTCTTTTTCTGAAACCCATGTTGGCTTTTTGTGATTATGGCATTGGCTTCTAAATGTTCACAGACTCTCTGCTTAATGATCTGCTCTAGAATCTTTCCTGGAATTGATGTCAGACTAACTGGACGATAATTGTTGGGATCCTCTTTTTTTCCCTTTTTGAAGATGGGGACAACGTTTCCAGCCAAAACATTCCGAGCACAGAGTCACAGAGTTGGAAGAGACCATAAGGGCCATGCAGTCCAACCCCATTCTGCCATGCAGGAAAGCACAAAGTAAAGCTGTCATTGACACCCAATTGATGTTGTTTAATTACTTTATCACACAAGCCCCGTTCTCACTGCAAATGTGTTAATGAAAGGAAATGCAGACACACCAGTTTGGGAGCACTCCTTGTCTCTTTGGTAGTGCAACTGGGCTTTTGATGGTCCTGTGCTCTCTCTTCCACCTTTGTCCTTAACCTCACTTTCCTGCCCTATGCCCTACCCAGAGTATCTTTCATGTGTATGTGTGTGTTCTAGAGTTATGCTAATGTAACCAAAAATGAAATAGAAAGAAGTAAAACAAAAAACAGGCTGCTCTGGATTAGCAAGGGGGACATAGAATCATAGAGTTGGAAGAGACCTCAAGGGCTATCAAGTCTAACCCCCCCTGCCATATAAAGAACACACAATCAAAACACTCCCAACAGATAGCCATCCAGCCTCTGCTTAAAAACCTGCAAAGAAGGGGACATGACCACACTCCGAAGCAGCATCTTCCACTCTCAAACAGCTCTTACCATCGGGACATTCTTCCTAATTTCCACCTAAAGTTCAATTGAAAACTACTGTCCTGTAACTTAAAACCACTAGACTTGGTACTACCCTGTGGGGCAGCAGAGAACTGCTCTGTAATAGCCCTAGCGTCAGAGGTTACATCCTGTTTCTCTCAGCTAAAAAAAGGTAAGAAGACATAGGAAATTATCAGATGGTAGCAAACAAGCGGTTTACTCCAGTCCTTAAGGGTGCTAGCAAAAGGATGGGATAAGCACACAGGAGTGTGATCAATGATCATCTTCAGCCCCCAATCTCAGGATTAGCACAGTTTAAGGACAAGAGCAAGCCACTTTGCTCCCATCTTATCATCTCCACAGTAGCTATAGTAGTAGTTCAAGGACCATGTACTATCTTGGATGAGAAAATAAACTTCTTGTTGTTTGCCTTCAAGTCATTTCCGACTTATGGTGACCCTAAAGCAAACCTATCATGGGATTTTCTTTGCAAAATTTGTTCAGTAGAGGTTTGCCATTGCCTACCCTTGAGGCTGACATCATGCGACTTGCCCAAGGTCACCCAATGGCCGAGCTGGAAATTGAACCCTGGTCTCCAGAGTCCTAGTCAAAGACTCAAACCACTACATCACACTAAACAATAATTTTCTGTAACCTAAACTACAAGTGGCTACTCTGTTTATCACTGCTGTGTACCTTCAAGTTGTTCTTCACTTATGGCAACCCTAAAAGGGAACTATAACAGGGTTTTCTTGGCAAGTTTCTTCAGAGGAGGGTTTGCCATTGCCATCCTCTGACTCTGAGAGAGTGTGACTTGCCCAAGGATTTCCATGGCCCTAATCAAACATTCTTAAAGCAACAACCTTCCAAGTTTCCAATTTAGTACCTTCAAGGTGAGAGGAACTAAATTGCTTCAAAACTGGCCAGGGTGTTTTATGGCTCAGTAGCAATTTCAAGCTGAGTTGCAGCTCCATCCCTTTCTCTGCTACCGCCACTACAATTATCTTTGGTTGGTGTGGTACACATTGAAATCTTCAGGATTAATGACAAATTTTAAATGGCTCAATAAATTATCAATGTTTTCTACCATCAGTTCTGTAGGAGTACTGCTCAGATATTTCATAGTGTCGGAATAGACCACAAGAGCCATCCAGTCTAACCTCTTGCCATGCAGCCATCCAAGGGGAAAAAACTGGAATATTTCAGATTTATCCTGGGGCATGAAAAGAAATAGTCCTTTCTCTTTATCCATAACTGGTTGGGGGGGGGATATTAAAGGTTCCATGTGTGTTTGGTGCAATATTGTGGCTACACTGCCACCAGGTGGCTACACTGTAAATTGTCTTTTATCTTGTTTGCAGCAGATGTTTTCACACAATTTCCAAGCATTTGGAGTAGAATCATAGAATCATAGAATCATAGAATCATAGAGTTGGAAGAGACCACAAGGGCCATCCAGTCCAACCCCCTGCCATGCAGGAACTCCAAGTCAAAGCATCCCTGACAGATGGCCATCCAGCCTCTGCTTAAAGACCCCTAAGGAAGGAGACTCCACTACACTCCGAGGGAGTGTGTTCCACTGTCGAACAGCCCTTACTGTCAGGAAGTTCCTCCTAATGTTGAGGTGGAATCTCTTTTCCTGCAGTTTGCATCCATTGTTCCGCGTTCTAGTCTCTGCAGCAGCAGAAAACAAGCTTGCTCCCTCCTCAATATGACATCCCTTCAAATATTTAAACAGGGCTATCATATCACCTCTTAACCTTCTCTTCTCCAGGCTAAACATCCCCAGCTCCCTAAGGCGTTCTTCATAGGGCAAGGTTTCCAGACCCTTCACCATCTTAGTTGCCCTCCTTTGGACATGCTCTAGTTTCTCCACATCTTTTTTGAATTGTGGTGCCCAGAACTGGACACAGTATTCCAGGTGGGGCCTGACCAAAGCAGAATAGAGTGGCACTATAACTTCCCTTGATCTAGAAACTATACTTCTATTGATGCAGCCTAAAATTGCATTGGCTTTTTTAGCTGCCGCATCACACTGTTGACTCATGTTCAGCTTATGGTCTACTTGGACTCCTAGATCCCTTTCACATGTGGTCTCGTTCAGCCAGGTGTCCCCCATCCTATATCTGTGCATTTCATTTTTCCGCCCTAAGTGCAGAACCTTACATTTCTCCGTATTGAATTTCATTTTGTTAGCACTGGCCCAGCTTTCTAGTCTATTCAGGTCATTTTGAATTTTGATCCTGTCCTCTGGGGTATTAGCTACTCCTCCCAGTTTAGTGTCATCTGCAAATTTGATAAGTATGCCACCAATTCTGTCATCCAAATCATTAATAAAGATGTTGAATAGCACTGGGCCCAGGACAGAACCCTGTGGGACCCCACTGGTCACTTCTCTCCAGGATGAAAAGGAGCCATTGTTGAGCACCCTTTGAGTTCGGCCAGTCAACCAATTACAAATCCATGTAACAGTTAACTTGTCTAGCCCACATTCTTCAAGCTTGTTTGCAAGAATGTCATGGGGAACCTTGTCAAAGGCCTTACTGAAATCGAGGTATACTATATCCACAGCATTCCCTTCATCTACCAAGCTGGTAATTTTATCAAAAAAAGAGATCAGGTTCGTTTGGCATGACTTCTTTTTCTGAAACCCATGTTGGCTTTTTGTGATTATGGCATTGGCTTCTAAATGTTCGCAGACTCTCTGCTTAATGATCTGCTCTAGCACCTTTCCTGGAATTGATGTCAGACTAACTGGACGATAATTGTTGGGATCCTCTTTTTTTCCCTTTTTGAAGATGGGGACAACGTTTGCCCTCCTCCAGTCTTCTGGGACTTCTCCTGTTCTCCAGGAGTTCTCAAAGATTATTGCCAATGGCTCTGATATTACATTTGCTAGTTCTTTTAATACTCTAGGATGTAGTTCATCTGGTCCTGGAGATTTATATTCATTTAGGTTAACCAGGTATTCCTGTACTACCTCTTTACTTATTCTGTGCTGAATTTCCTCTATTCTTTCTCCTGTTCCATTATCCTTAGGTTGAGCACCCTTTGCCTTTTCTGAGAAGACTGAAGCAAAGAAGGTGTTGAGTAATTCTGCCTTTTCTCTGTCTCCTGTGAGCATTTTGCCATCTTCTGCACGCAGTGGCCCTACTGTTTCCTTCTTCTTCCTTTTGCTGCGGACATATCCAAAAAAGCCCTTTTTATTGTTCTTAACCTCTCTAGCAAGCCTGAGTTCATTCTGCGCTTTAGCTTTTCTGACTTTACCCCTACATGTGCTGGCTATTTGTTTAAATTCCTCTTTCGTGATTTCTCCATTTTTCCATTTCTTATACATGTTCCGTTTAAAACTTAGCTCATTTGAAAGTTCCTTAGTCATCCATCCTGGCTTCTTGAGACATCTTCCATTTTTCTTCCTCATTGGACTGTTTGAAATTGTGCCTTCAATATCTCCCTTTTGAGAAACTCCCATCCGTCTTGAACTCCCTTTTCTTTTAGTATTCCTGACCATGGGATCACTCCCAGTATTTCTCTAAGTTTATTGAAATCAGCTCTCCTAAAGTCTAGAGTGCGTGTCTGACTATGCCTAGCTTCTCCCTTCCACTGCATAACAAACTCCAGGAGAACATGGTCACTTCCACCTAAGGATCCAACCACTTGCACCCCATCAACTAGGTCTTCCCTGTTAGTTAAGATCAGATCTAAAATGGCTGATCCCCTTGTTGCCTCTTCCACCTTTTGGACAATGAAGTTGTCTTCCAGGCAAGTGAGAAATTTGCTAGACTTTGAGGATTTGGCTGAGTTTGACTTCCAGCAAATATCCGGATAGTTGAAGTCCCCCATCACTACTACATCTCTCCTTCCTGATTGTGTGGTCATCTGTTCTAGAAAGGCATCATCCAATTCCTCTGCCTGAGTTGGGGGTCTGTAGTAGACTCCCACAGTAACATCCCTGTTATTTCCCTCTCCTTTAATTTTTATCCAGATGCTCTCCACCTGGCTTCCAGTATTGACTTCCTGCATCTCTTCACTGGTGTATATATCCCTGACATATAATGCTATTCCTCCTCCTTTCCTGCTTGGCCTGTTTCTCTTAAAAAGGTTATACCCCTCTATTTCTACATTCCAATCATGAGACTCATCCCACCAGGTTTCAGTGATGCCTATTATATCATATTTCCCTTGTTGTGCTAGGAGTTCAAGTTCATCCTGCTTATTTCCCATACTCTGTGCATTAGTGTAGAGACATTTAAGACCATGTGTCCTCTTTACTTGCTGCTTTTGCACATTTTTTTGCCTCCTACTGTTGGGTCCTTGCACTGTTTGCCTTGTTCCCTCTATGCCACTTGGACTATTCTCTCCATCCCTTTTGTCTTCCAGTATAATGTCTCCCTCCCCCACATAACTCAGTTTAAAGCCCTCCTGATCAGATTCTTCAGACTGTTGGCAAAAACGTTTTTGCCAACTGGCGTGAGATGCAGTCCATCCCTTGCCAGAAGTCCCTCCTCATGGAACCGCAGCCCATGATCCAAGATAGCTTGCATGTCCCTTATCCAAAATGCTTGGGGTGAAAAGTGTTCTGGGTTTTGGATTTATTTATTTATTATTATTTTATTATTTTTTGGATTATGGAATACCTGCATTTGCATTTAGACACATAATTAATTATCTTGGAGGCAGGAACCCAATCTAAACATAAAATTAATTTCTGTTTCATATACACCTTATACACATAGACTGAAAGCAATTTTATACAATATTTTTAATAATGTTGTGCATGAAATAAAGTTGGTGTACACTGAACCATTCGAAAGCAAAGGTGTCACTACCTATTGTGCTCTACAGAGGAGCAGGCTAGAAATAAATTATTATCATTATCATTATTATTATTATTATTATTATCTCAGCCACCCAAGGGGGAAAAACTGGTTTTTGGAATATTTCAGATTTATCCTGTAACATAAAGAAAAATAGTCCCTTTTCTTTATTCATAACTGGTCCGTTTTACATTGGCAAAAAGAGGTGTGTTGAAGGCTGCTTGAAAACCCAGCCTTTAGATGAGAAAAAGGGAAAGTGTGCCATGAAAACACTATTTTGGAGTTTTAAGGGAGAAGAAGTGCTTTAAAAAGGAGCTGGCCCATTTTACATTGGCAAAAAGAGGTGTGTTGAAGGCTGCATGAAAGCCCAGCCTTTAGATGAGAAAAATGGAAAGTGTGCCATGAAAACACTATTTTGGAGTTTTAAGGGAGAAGAAGTGCCTTTAAAAAGTAGTTTGATTTCCCCACTACTTTTTTAAAAAGGGTGCAGCATTGCTGGCCCGTTTTACATGGGCAAAAAAAGGCGCTTTTAGGGCTAAAAAGCCCGCATTTAGGGTTAGGGAGGGCGTAGCCTTTACACCCTCCCTAAGCCTAAAACGCATGGACGCCGCCATTTAAAGATGGCGGCGTCTACACGGTGGCGCCGTACAAGCGTCATCATGTGCGCAGCGTTTTGACGCGCTGTGCACGTTTTGACGCTCTGGCGGCGCGGGAGGGCGCCAATCGCGCCCTTCCCGCGCCGCAAAAAAAGAGCTCGATCCCGGAGCTCTTTTTTGCGGCGGGTCGTTGCGGCGGGATGAGGCCTCTGGGGCTGCCCGTGTGGCAGCCTAGGCCTCATCTCGCCGCTAGAAGGGGCGAGTTTGGACCGCCCCTTTTAGCCAATGTAAAAAGCACCCCTATTGCATCTAAAGGCTAAGGTGTAGTTGAACGGTTAAATGGGGCTCTGTATCTTTAAAGCGCCCATTTAAAGGCAGCGATACAAGTGCGGAGGGAGGGAAGGTGCCAAGACAAGAAGAGACCTTCAGAGCCCGGCCAGAGTGCGCCTGCACCTTCCTTCACCTCCTCCCTTTGGTTGAGAGAGTGTGACTTCTAGGGAGACAGCAGGGCACTGGAGGCGCTCAGCCAGACCAGGGCAAGCTGGCAAGAGGAGGAGGAGAAGGGGAGGGACCTGGAGCATCTCCGCTGCCCTGCCTCCCTGCAAGTCACACTCTCTCAGCCGAAGGGGGAAGGAGAAGGCAGGCCCAGGCACACTCTGGCCAGGCTCCAGGGCTCTCTCCTGGCTGCCTTCCTCCTCCCTTTGGCTGAGAGAGTGTGACTTGCAGGGAAGCAGGGCAGTAGAGGTGCTCCAGGTCCCTCTCCTCCTCCTCCTGTTTCCAGCTTGCCCTGGCCCAGCATCAGGAGGACCTGGAGCACCACCGCTGCCCTTCCTCCCTGTAAGTCACACTCTCTCAGCCAAAGGGAGGAGGAAGGAAGCGGGGAGGGAGGGAGGGAAGGAGCCAGGAAGAGACCCCCAGAGCCTGGCCAGAGCACGCCTGGCCCTCCTGCTTCCTCTTCAAAAAGAAGGCTGGAAAAGTAGGACGTGTCCTGGCAAAGGAGGACGTGCCTGGTCAACTTGGAAAAGGGGGGCCTCTGCTCAAGAATGGAGAACATATGGGAATCCCTCCTGGACAGAGGGCTGAAACCTCAAGACAACTCAATATAATGCTCTGACAGAACACAGACTACAACTCCCATGAGCCTTTGCTACCATTTCCCAAGATGCCTTAATTTGCAACAGAAAGCCGACCAGTATGTTCACATGTGATGAATTCTTTCGTATTGACTCTGCATTTTCTTTTTGTGTAGATGCTCTCTTGTTTTGTGTGTGATGAGCTTGTGCGTAATCATGTGCATTTCCGAACTGACCTCACTTTCTCCCTCTTTCGGAATGGTCCTGTACTCCCCCATGTGATAAGCTCCGACTGTATGGTGTACCTGCGCAATTGCGCAATTCGCAGCCAGCAAGGGAAAAAAATGTTTAAAGCGCGGCTAAAAGCCACGTTCCTTGCCGCCCATGTAGCTGCTCCACCTGTGTTTGTAGCGTTTTGACAGCTTCCCATATAGTTGCTGAGCCACAGAAAAAACCTCAGTCTAGCTGCCCTGTACTTTTTAAATGCACACCTGGGGCTTGCTGTCTAGCTGCTAAGCATTAAGGAAAGTGCAACTTCATGTCACACTTTCTTGCCAATGTAAAAAGCCCCAACTAGTTTTAGAGGAAAGAACATATTAAAGTTTCCTTATGTGTTTGGTGTAATATTGTGGCTACACTGCCACTTGGTGGCTACACTGTAAATTGCCATTAGTTTGGTTTTCAACTACTGTTTTCACACAATTTCCAAGCATTTGGAATAAATGGTTGTAAATTTCTTGGTTCTCAGGAGCATTCTGTTATGTATGTTTGGATTAGATTAGATTAGATAAAATCTTGAGTGTCCCTTATCCAGAATGCCTGAAATGAGAAGTGTTTTGGATTTTGAATATTTTGGGGGATTTTGGAATACCTGCATTTGCATATACATACATAATGAGGTATCTTAGAGATGGGACCCAAATCTAAACATATAATTAATTTATGTTTCATATACACTTTATACACATAGCCTGGAGGAAATTTTATACAATATTTTTAATAATGTTGTGCACGGAACAAAGTTGGTGTACACTGAAACATTAGAAAGCAAAGGTGTCACTATCTCAGGAACTCAAGGGAAAAAAACTCGTTTTTGGAATATTTCAAACTTCGGAATTCCAGGTAAAGGAGGTTCAACCTGTATATGTAAATATCTCTTTCTGTGTGTATGTATATACATACATATAGCATACATATAGTAGGGTTACCACATGTCTCTTAGTATCAGGGATTTCCCTAATTTGAGGGTCAGTGGGAGACCACTTACAAATACCAGGTGCTGTAGGCTATATTTCAAAGAAAGAAACTGGAAAACCCACATCTGACTATTCCTTACCTAAGAATGCTCTTAAAAATTCATGAGGTTGCCATAATTCAGTAGCTGACTTGAAGGCACATGCGCACAAACACACACTTATCCCTTATAGGACGTGCAGGCATCTCTTATTATAAAGAAATGTCCCCAATTTGAGGATTGGGAACCTTTACTTTTATATAGACTGAACAAGATGCCCCAAAATTCCTGATTTTCGGCCTTTCATAAAGAAAGAAATGTGTGCATCACATAATTCAGGAATGTGGGCAGAGAAATATATGGCTAGGCTAACCAAAATCAATACTTTAGTCTGGTATTTAGGAAGAACACAAAACCATTAACAGCTACTTCCTAATTGTTAAGTCTGCATGTCATGATTTTCAACTGTCCTTGATTGCAATTTGAAAACCTGGCAGCACTATCCAACACACACACAGGCCATGAGTCTGTTATTATAAACATAAAATGTTGTTCTGCAAGTGGAACATCAGTCCATCTAGTTTAGAATTGCCTATACCAGATTTAGGCAAGGTGCCATATGGTAGAAGTTGGACTGAAACTCCCAGCATTTCTTGACGTAGGCTATGCTATCTGCGGCTAATGGGAGTTGCATCCCAACAAAAGCTGGAAGGCTGCACTTTACCCACACCTGGTCTGCAGTGTCCAGTATTGGCCCTTCAAGGTTTCAGACACATTATGTGGACACACACACAGCTCAGAATTACACTGGCTTTTTTTTTTTTTTTTTTTTTTTTCTTTTTTTTTTTTTGTCTTCTGCAACATACAGTTGACTCATTTTTAGTTTGTGGTCTACTAAGACCCTTAGATCCTTTTCATGTGTACTGTTTTCAAGCCATTACCCATCTTATATTTATACATTTCCATTTTTTCCTGCCTAAATGTATACATTTATTCTTTCTGAAATTCATTTTGTTAGTCTTGGTCCAGCTTTCCAAAACTGTCAAGGTCATTTTGAATTCTGGTCCTGTCCTCAAGGGTATTATTTATTTCCCCTTCCTTAATCTGGCATCATCTGAAAACTTGATTAGTATGCCTTCCATTCCATCATCCAAGTCATTTAAAGATGTTACAGAACACAGGGCCCAGGACAGAGCCCAGAGGCACCCCGCTAGTCAGAAGCAGATGAGAGCTTAATTTGAGACCCAGGGATGGAGCTGGGAGGGAGCTTGAGGACTAGGGTCTTAAAAAGGCTTCAGGCACAGTTTATGGGAGTAAATTTTGGACTTTTCTTTCTTCTGAGTGTTTTCCTACACTCTTTTTTACAGGCTTGAAGACAACACTAGAGAACATGGCTTCCCTTTTTCATCTGGCCATGCTGGGTTTTACACAAAGATTTTGCCTCTTCCCTTGTTGAAAGAGCCCTCCCTCCATCCACCATCTTGAGGGAGAGAAAGGCAAGCCCGCTCCTCCAACAGGCCTTGCCTGAAAAGAAGAAGAGCCCTCCCTCCAGTCCATCTGCCATGGTCCAGGCCTCCGAGGCAGAGAAGATCTGCTGGACTTTCCCACTTTCCCATAACCATTACCTTTTCCTTTTGTGTCATGTCTCTTTAGATTGTAAGCCTGAGGGCAGGGAAATGTCTAATTAACAAATTGTAAACCGCTCTGGTAGCCTTGGCTGAAGAGCAGGGTATAAATAAAAGATGATGATGATGATGATGATGATGATAATGATGATGATGATGATGATGATTTCTTTCCAGGCTAAAGAGCAACCATGGATTTCTCAGACAATTTGCTTTCCAAACCCATGACCATCTTGATTGCTCTCCTCTGGACACATTCCAGCTTCTCAACATCCTTCCTGAATTTATAGAATCATAGAATCATGGAGTTGGAAGAGACCACAAGGACCATCCAGTCCAATCCCCTGCCATGCAGAAACTCATAGTCAAAGCATCCCCGACAGATGGCCATCCAGCCTCTGTTTAAAGACCTCCAAGGAAGGAGAGTCCACCACTCTCCGAGGGAATGTGTTCCACTGTCGAACAGCCCTTACTGTTGGGAAGTTCCCTCTAATGTTGAGGTAGAATCTCTTTTTCTGCACCTTGCATCCATTGCCCCATGCCCTGTTCTCTGGAGCAGCAGAAAACAAGCTTGCTCCATCTTCAATATGATACTCCTTCAAACTGTGGCACCTAGGACTGAACACAGTATTCCAGGTGATGTATGACCAAAGCAGATATATTATACTGTACAACCGAAAGAAATACAATTTCCCTGTAATTCCCTAAACTTTGCAACGTATTATTTGCAAGTCTTACTTCATTTGGATTCTATTTATGGCACGCTGCTACCATCTACTGGTTGTTAATGAGAAAAGCACAAAGGCATTTGTGCAACTTCAATAGCGAATTCCAGCCCATGCTTTGATTCTATTGATCCTTTAATTAGAGTTTGAATTTTGTTTGCTTTAGTAACCTGACCTTTTTTCCCCTTTTTTTGGCATTTTTTATTGTTTTTGTATGTTGTTGGGTTTCCTTTTGTATGTTGTAGTAACCTGATCTGATTTGTGCCTTAACCTCCAAGGCTGGGGAAAAGGAAGATGACACTGTACCATTGCTAACAGAAGTTTGCAAAGACTTGGTACTGAGCAAAGTTAATTAAGAAACTGGAAAAGCAATAATAATATAGCTGTATATTAATAAAAGAAAAATAATGACTACATATGATTTACACAACTTTAAAGTGGCTGATGGCGAATACACTGAAATTGTCAAAGTCTTTCTATGAATGCTACCACACTCCAGAATCAATGAAGTTTAACACTACTTTAACAGACATGGCTCCATGCAATGGAATCCTGGGATTTGTAGCTTCTTGTAGCTCCAGAGAGAGAGAGAGAAGGCTAAATACAAAATTACAAGTCCCAGAATTCCTTAGCAATAGGCCATGGCAGTTAAAGCAGTGTCAAATGTATTACTGCTGCAATGTAAGTACAGCCTATATCTTGACTCACTCATTAACCAAAATGCAGGCTATATGACAGAAATCAAAACAAAAACTGGAAGAGCAACTACGAAGGAACTAGATAAAATCTCCAAGTGTATATCATTGAAGACCAAAGTCGGGTTCATCCACAGTTTCTATGTATGGTTGTGAAAGCTGGAGATTGAAGCTGACAGGAAGAAAACCAATTCATTTGAAATATGGTATTGGAGGAGCAGTTAAAACTGCTAAAATGACAAATAAATGGGTCCAAGAGCAAATCAAGCCTGAACTCTCAATAAAAGCCAAAGTGACTAAACTGGGACTATAGCAGTTTGCACACATCCTGACATGGCACAATGCACTGGATAAGACAATAAGGGTGGAGAAAGAAGAAAGAAGAAGGTGACATTACAGACAGATTGACTCTATCGAGGAATTTGCCCTGAATTTCCAAGAGTGCCCAGGATTTGTTGATGACGAGGGCTCCTTCATATAGTCATATGTCAAAGTCAACTTAAAGGCAAATAATAACAACAAATATAGATATTTCTGGGAGGGGACACATCTAGATCTAGACGTCACCTAGAGATGCTTGAGGATTTCCTATTGCCCATATTTCAAAGTGAACTGATCCATGCCCAGCTCAGTAATGCACAATTGAAAGACAAAGGTTCTTTAAATTTCACTCTTCGCCAAAATTTGCAGTGCAGTTCTTGGTTCACTACATACGTATATCCATAATGGGCATTAAAATGCATCCTTAGGAGAAAAATGCATTTAGAAATGCACACTCTGAGAGAAAAGATGTGTGCAATTTTGTGAGAAAAACATGTCAAAACTCCTTATTTAAATCTGAATTTGTGTACAGATTCCTTTTTAAATCTAGATTAATGCAGAATTTTGGCAGTATGGACATGTGAACAAGCATGGGCAAAACTGACAGGCACCAGTAATACACTGATCCATCTGTCACCTAAGGCCAAGATAGGATTACCAGCCATGAACCATGGTTTCTAAGGCACACAGGATTGAGTTACACATGTGCAGCTGCATTGCAAGGATTTAGCACATTAGCCAGCCCAAAAAATGGCCACCATCCAACAGGTTATGATTCAGAAGGTATGTTTAGAACAGGGGCAGAGAAAGAATAGCCCACAGGCTGCATATGGCCCCTGAAAGCCTATTAGCTCCCTCCGAAAACTTTATATTTATGAGGTATTCCAGGTCGAAAACCTTTGAAAAAACACTTAAGAAGCAAAAAGAATTTGACAAATGGGAAAGTGTCCAGAGGAGGGTGACCAAAGTGGTGAAGGGCCTGGAAACCATGCCTTCTGAGGAAAGACTTAGGGAGCTGAGTATGTTTAGCCTGGAGAAGAGAAGGTTAAGGGGTGATATGATAGCACTGTTTAAGTATTTGAAAGGGTGTCATATTGAGCAAGTTTGTTTTCTGCTGCTCCAGAGACTAGAACTCGAACAATGGACACAAGCTACTGGAAAAAAAGATTCCACCTCAACATTAGGAGTAACTTCTTGACAATAAGAGCTGTGGTGGGGTCTCCTTCCTTGGAGGTCTTTATACAGAGGCTGGATGGCCGTCTTTCAGGGATGCTTTGATTGTGATTTCCTGCATGGCAGGGGGTTGGACTGGATGGCCTTTGTGGTGTCTTCCAAATCTATGATTCTAATATTCCATGATTTGGTGGGGTTTGTGGACTAGGATCCAGCAGTGAAAAGATCTCCCAACATTAAGAGCCAAAACTACACAAGATATATCCGTTTCAATGAGCTTAAATGGTAAATAATAGTATTGTGGAGCCACAGGTTGTAAACAGTGGAGTTTTGTTCTCCTAGTAGTTCCATTATTAGAATAGTAGAATAATACAATCATAGAGTAGCCTATACAATGAGGAAATCAAAATAGTAAAAGAGTTCCCGTACCTAGGATCAAACACCGATCAAAATGGGGACTGTAGTGAAGAAATCAGAAGAAGACTGGGAATGGAAGGGGCAGCTATGAAAGGACTAGACAAAATAGTATTCTCTCAAAATGTCTAATTCCAGATTGAAATTGTTAGTTCTTGAAACAAAGTACTGTTGGTGTCTCTCTCTCAAACATGCACACACACAGGAGCTATGTCTATTTTGCTACATCAGCATTACTGGAGCAATCCCCATGTTAATCTCCAAATCTATTTGTGGGAATGGAAAAAATATTCAAAAATATTTGAAAATATGTTTTTTAAAATGTGTTGTTTTGTATTGTTTTTTGGGGTTGAGAAACTGATGAGAAGAATCTAGACTGATGAGAATCTTTGCAATTCGGGACTAATTGTGTGCAAAATTCACACATGACCATTTTACACAGAAAACAACCAGTTCTATGTAGCAAACAGCATTTTCTGTGTGGAAATTATTATTTCAACATAGAAATATTAATCCCTGCACAGACAATGCTGTTATCTGCACAGAAAAAGATTGTGATTTTGGGAATCTGCACAGAAAGCAGTATTTTTTCATAGGAAATACTTTTTCAATGTAGATATATAATTTTGCACAAAAATTCTTCAGTTTTGTGCAGAAAAAAACTGTAATTGGAGATTTGTTCTGCATAAAATTCACATATGGCTGATTTGCATGGAATGCAGCATTTTCTGTATAGAGCACAGCATTTTCTAGAATCACAGAATCATAGAGTTGGAAGAGACCACAAGGGCCATCCAGTCCAACCCCCTGCCATGCAGGAAGTCACAATCAAACCATTCCCGACAGATGGTCATCTAACTGAAAGACCTCCAAAGAAGGAGCTCCACCACACTCAGAGGGAGCGTGTTCCACTCTCTATGGAAATAATGCTTTCTGTGTTTCAAATGCTGTTTTCTGCACAAAACAAGCACACAGAATTTTTGCTCAGAATAAATTCTGCATTGCAAATAACCTTCAAAAACTGCATAGTTTTCTTTCTCACAAGGAAGAAAATTGGTGAAATTATTCATTGCTACCTTCGAGAAGAAATCTCTAATTAACAATTTGTAAGCTGCTCTGATAGCCTTTTGGCTGAAGAGCGTAGTATAAAATTATTTTTTATTATTATTATTATTATTATTATTGAATTACATCCCTATTATCTATTATTATTTTGTTGTTTTCATCTTTATATAGTGGCACGAAGTTACATGTCACTTTACAGCTAACCAAGACCTTTCTCAGTAAAGAAAGCCACAAAGACTACCAAAATTTAGCAGGCCTGAAACCAATGGAGCAATAGTGAATATGGCCTACCACATTATTAGCCACATTGTTAACTGCCTTGGTTCGATCATATTCCTGCTATCTGGTGAATACTTTTGTTGATAATATCTTTATTGTTCTTCTTATGCACCTTCAAGGCCCCATTCATACTAGCCCATTTGGCCTGGTTAGATCCGGATCAGATCGTGCATGCCATTACCGAATCTCTCCAGAAAGAAGTTCATACTACCCTTTGTCCTGATCGATGCTTCCCAGTGCATTTTACCCTGCTGAAGTTCATACATGCAAAAGTAACAATTAAAGATGGAGCCTCCTAGTTGTCAATCAAATGATGTCATGCTGACCTCTGATGCAGCCATTGGCTGCGCAAGTGCTCCATCCGGCACTTTGCTTTTTTTATATACTTTTTTACATTTGACAGATTATGAGCATGGAGCATAGGGCTGGGAGTGGTGCAGCTTGTGGGGATCCTTTCCCCTCCTCCTCCTCTTCCTCTTCCTCCTCCATTTTTCTCAGCACCAGGAGTGCTTCATCGGGCACTTCTGATTTTTTTATTATTATTTTTACAATTTGACAGCTTATGCGCATATATGAATTGGGGTTCCCTCTCCCTTCGTTTAAATGCTCAATATGAATGGGGCTCTTTAAACGAAGGGAGAGGGAACCCCAATCCATATATGGAAGCCAATTATCCATATATGGATTGGAGGTTCCCCCTTCCGTTTAAAGAGCCTCATGTAGAATGCGCATAAGCTGTCAAATTGTAAAAATAATTTTAAAAAATCAGAAGTGCCTGATGAAGCACTCCTGCTGCAAAAACTATTAGACAGTACCAGATTAAAGCCGGTGGTTGCAGGGAGAGGAATCATGTTTTGCCCCCTGGCCTTTACCCCTCCCCTGAACTTGACCTGATCATGATTGGAGCCAATTTCACATTGGATTGAACCGTCTTTTCCGAAAAGAAATGATAAATACCCCGCTTTCGGAAAACCCAGGTTTAGGGGGATTTGCACCGCATCAGCTGTGCAAGATCTAGATTCCCTAGTGAAAAAACTGGCACCAGTATGAATTTCCCGATTTTAATCCGGGTTACAAACCGGTTTATATGGTAGTCTGAATGGCCCCCAAGATGACTTCAACCTATGGAGATCTTATCCTAGGGGTTTCTTGGCAAGATTTATTCAGAGAAGGTTTTTTATTGCCTTCCATGGAGGTTGAGAGAATGTGACTTGACCAAGGTCACCCAGCAGGTTTCTACAGCTGAGCATGGATCCAAACTTTGGTCTCCTGGAGTCCAAGGTGACACTGCTTTTAGTGCCATGGCTCAATGCTATGGTATTCAGGGATGTGTAGTTTTATGTGATATTTAGTCTTCTCTGTCAGAGAGCCCTGGGGCCACAACACTACAAACTACAAATCCCAGGACTTCACAGGATGGAGTCATGGCAATTAAAGTGGTGTCAAACTGCATTAATTCTGCAGTGCAAATTAGACCAGCATTCAGTGGTTCCCACACTTTGATCCTCCAGATGTTTTGGACTTTAGCTCCCAGCATTCCTGACGGTTAGCCATGTTGGCTAAGGCTTCTGAGAGTTGAAGTCCAAAACACCTGGACATCAAAGTTTGGGAATAACTGCCCTCATGCAACACTCAGGCCATTCAATCATGCTGATGGTATCTATTGTTCCACAATTGTTGGTACATGACTGTCCAACCTCTCCTCCTGCATTGCTTCACACACCCACAGATTACTCCTAACCATCTGGATTCAAGAAAAGGTTCCTTGATCAAAGGGTAAGCGTTGGTCCATTTCTTTATAGGAGTTAACCACTGCCTCCCACTCTGACTTGCAAATTGGCACTGAGTGTCAGACTGCCTGCCACATCAAAGCAAAAACTGCATAATGCAACCTTATGCCCTTTGACAAATGTTCAGGTTGGCTTGCCAGCTGAATTTCCTGTCCAGTAATTCTAAGGCAGATCTATACGACCAGTAGTAGAGCAAACTGGAGCCCACCAGCTGGGTAGAAGGAACTA
This sequence comes from Urosaurus nigricauda, assembly GCA_034509955.1. NCBI lineage: Eukaryota > Metazoa > Chordata > Lepidosauria > Squamata > Phrynosomatidae > Urosaurus > Urosaurus nigricauda. The sequence continues at coordinate 371,102,224 of JAOEGL010000001.1, read as the reverse complement.
TCAAGAGTCCAGCATCAGGACTGGGCCCACAATGCTGCTCAAGAATGAGCAGATATTTCTTCCCCCTCACCCTTTTCCAAATACGTTATATTTTGTCACATTTGGTTAACATGAACATGTCACCTTCTAGATCTTGTTGAACTGCAACTCCCGTCAGGTCTAACCGTCTTGGTGAGGAATGATGGGAATGGGAAGCAGAGGTTATTTAATTATTATTATTTTATTTACTTATGTGCCACCTTTTTTCCCTACATTGAGATTCAAGCTGGCTAACAACAAATGTAAATAGTAAATTCAAAAGAAATACAAAAGCATTTTTAAAAAGTATAAATATAATGTTAAAAAAAACCAATTTAACAATTTTAAAAGTTAAAGCAGTGACACATTAAAAATATTAAAATGTATTTTTTCTAAAAAAAAACTATATACAAACATTGCTCTGACTTACACTGCCTTTTAAAGCCCAACCCCCAAATTTTTTTTACCTGACACCAAAAGGAGAGTGAGGATGGGGCCATCCTGGCCTCTTTTGGGAAGGAGTTCCAAATCCTGGGAGCAGCATCCAAGAGGGCCCTCTTTCTTGTTCCCACTAAATAAACCTGAGAATGTAGTGTGAGAGAGAGAGAAGTTGGTGGAACAAAGAGATCTATGGACAATCTCAGCAATGTAGTGGGTTCATAAATAGGCTGAATGTACATACCATTTTAAACAGAACAGTATTGTTTTTTTCATATTTCCAGAAGGTGTTGAAAGACCAAAATTTCCTGTGTTAGATTACAGTTGTCCCTCAGTATTCACAGGGGATCCATTCCCGACCCCCTTACGGTTACCAAAATTCGTGAACACTCAAGTCCTATTGGCTGCAGTGGAGGTGGCAGGGTGTGCACACACCAGGCCTCAAGCGCTGCCAGGAAGGTGAGTCCCCATGGCAGCTGGCATGGATCACAGGCCTTGGCAGCCCCTGCGCCCTGCCTCACTGGATCCAGGAGGGCTGGGGGGTTGGTGGGGCCTTGCTGCCTGGCTGAGCCTAAAATGAGAGGCCCAGACTGCCCCCCCCAACTGAAGAAAGGCCCCCTTCCAGCCCCCAAGGCGAAGCTAAGCCCGAGGGAAGGAAGAGAGGGAGGGTGTTGTCTCCAATGGCACAGCTGCATGCACGCATCACCATTGGGGACAGTGTGGACGTGCCATCTGTGAATGATCGAAACCATTGAATGGCAAGTCTGCAGATCCCAAGGGATGACTGTACTTTATCAAAGAAATATTCATGGCATGATATTGGTGAAATACAGTCCCCCTCTATGTCCACCTAAATGTTTGCATGAGTTCTGTCCCTGAATAATAATTGTTCACTCAATAGGTTCATGTAATAATTTTTTTATTATTGTCTTACTTTTTCATGAATACTACATAACCCACCCCATCCCATTTTTGCCATCCCAATGACCTGTTTTTTTGTCTCAATGAAATATGGTCAGCCTATTCATAAAGGGAGATACGGTCCTTCAAATAACCTGTACGCAAGATAGTAAAAATTCATTTCAAAGTGCTGGGTATGATCTATAAAGTCCTACATGGTCCACACTATCTGAAAAGTTGTATCTCCCCTTGTGAGCTTGCCTGAGTTTTAAGATCTCTTGGTCTTGCCATTGGCACAGTCCTATCTGGTGAGGTCACATGAGAGAGCCTTCTAGGAAGCTGCTACCCCAGCTCAAAAAGATTGGTTGGTGAAGGTAACTGAACTTGCTGAAATGGACAAGTTGATAACACACTTAGGTCCACCGGGCAACAGTTAGTAAGAGTCCCAGAGGCCAGATCATCAACCACCATGAAGAGGGCATTTTCCATCTCGGCCCCTAGCCTCTGGAACTTGCTGTCCATTGAGCTCCTCTCAGCCGCCTCTCTCACCCAGTTTAAAAAGGGGTTAAAAACATATCTATTTGGGCAGGCTTACCCCTGATATTCCTCTTTCTGTTGTAATTTTCCCTAATCCCCCCCCCCCATTGTGAGCTGGCTTGGTATATTGCCATGTATTGCTGTATTGATACTGACATCGTTATTGTTTGTTGTTGGAATGTTTTAACTTATATATATGTTGTGCACTGCCCTGATCATTGGAAGGGCGGTATATAAATAAAGATTTTATTATTATTATTATTATTATTATTATTAAGGAGAAATCCTTGACAAATTTTTAAAAGATTGGGAAATGTCACCTCTTAATCTTCTCATCCCCAGGCTAAACATCCTTATCTCCCTAAGCCAATCCTCAGGTTATAGTTTCCAGATCTTTTGCTGACCAAAGAAGAATAGAATGGTACTATTACTTCCCTCACTGTAGACACTATACGTCTATTGATGCAGTCTGAAATAAGTTCCTCAACTTGAACAGATGAGCAGATCTTTGGAGAGCTAGTATGGTGTCCATCAATCTAGAATACATTTTAAGAGGAAAAAACCCATTAAGGTTGATAAAAGATTGACACATAAACTGGAAAAAGTTCTATCAGCACATCTTTTAGTATGCCCTTTCAAAATAATTTATGGAAGTAATTAGAAATTGTTACTAGTTATGCCAATAGCAACTTTGCTCTTGTACAGTATATTGTAACGGACCCCGAGATCTGATAACCCTGCTTTAGGCAGAAGGAAACCATGCCATATTCTCCAACGCAAATCTGAAAACAGCCTCGTACAAACCCTGAGCCAAAAGAGGAGATACAGTTACAGGAACCAAATCTGGTCCTTAGTAAAGCATGGCCAAGAATGAACTAAATAAAAAATGGCAACATTCCCAGGATCGTAATGGATTTTGATTGTATACATGATGACTCACAATTGGGGCAGAGTGAGGCAGGGGCTGACCGTGAGGCAGTTCACAGATGACAAAGTATGTAATCAATAAATTGTACTCCAGTTTTCATAAACATTCACATTCATGTTTTGATGTCCAGATCACATTGCAGAGTGTGTATGTGGTGTGTGTGTTTGGGGCCTCCAGGAGGATACTGACAAGGATGACTCACACACCGTGCACCACCTGCAGCAAGACTATTACAACAGTAAGAATGTATATATTTAGCTCTGGGTATTTCTTTTTCTATTTAGCAACTTGGGAATAGGTTCTGTGCTAATGCAAGCATTTGTATTTTTTTAATTATATTATTATTATTATTATTATTATTATTATTATTATTATCATCATCATCACCATTATTAACCTTTATTTATATAGCGGTGTAAATTTACACAGTGCTGTACATACAATCTTACAAATTAGATGGTTCCCTGCCCTCAGGCTTACAATCTAAGAGAGACAACGACAAAGAGAATGGAAAGGTGGTGAGAAAGGGGGATGAGGTCCAGTGGTTCTTCTCTCCCTCTGGGGCCTGGACCAAGGCAGATGACTGCAGGGAGGGCTAGGGTTCTAATACAAATTTGCATTAGTTCTTGCATTAACCTCACCTTTTTGCCACCCTGATCCTCTGTCTGAATTTTAAAGCAGGCATCAAAGGATCTGAACTTATTTGGAGAAGTTTCTGCACCGTGATTAATTTCTTTATCATGTGGACTAAAAGCTGGAGTACATTTAGTGTCCAACTGATATGGAAACCTCCAGCTGCCACTACATTTCTCAGAATCCTCCAGAAAGTGCTTATCAGCTTCAAAAAAAAGATACACCCTCCTTGTGCACCTTGTTTTAAAAATGAGATATCTTATTTAAAAGGGATTTTTTTAGTATTACTGCAACACCACCAAATTTCAGCAACACAATCATAAAAGGATCCAACTCTCCAATGGATTGAGCAGTAGAGCCTTCTCATCCCCATATATCACCAATGATTGGCTTAAAGGACTTAGCAGGTGGTGGCCCAAGACAGATCACAAATACCTGGTGCTGAACTTTTTTGGCAAAATGATAGTCTCACGTTATTTCTGCATGGGCCATCTACATCAGTTTACACACACACACACACACACCAGTGCAGCCCACACCAGGTGACACCCCATAAGAGGAGGTGGCACCTGGTTGTGCTCTTCCCCCCCCCCCCCGCCATGCACCAGGAAAAGGATGAGGTGGCACATGGGGAGGGAGCCCTCTGGAAACTCCATCACCTCCTGTACTTGGTGACACCAGGTGCAGGGACCCCACTACCCCTCATGTCACCTTGTTTTCACGATGCAGGCCCAACACCCTGATTTTAGTGTGACCTGTCTTCCTGCATTTTTCCTCATGCACTTTTAAAGGTCCTTCCTCCCCAACTCACACCACTGAGACCCAGCCTATCAGCTCCTGTGCTACTCACCCTCTGCCATCTGAGAAGCCTTGCAAAGCAGCTTCTCAGCTGGACATGGATGTAACTAGCCTCTTCCTGCCCCACGTGCCCTCTTCTCCCAAAGGAATCTTAGTGTCCTCCCCCTACACACACCGTGTCACTCCATAAGCCCTCCACAATGGTCTTGGTGAGCAAGCTCCCCTTCCCTCCACACATTTTTTCACATTTTTTCTCCAACCAGGAGAACTTGCCACTGCATCACTCAACCTTCCACTGCTGCCTCATGGCCTTTGGGCAACTCCTGCCTCCCCACACAGCCACCCACTCACCCAACAACCCTTGCCTACAACTGCCCACCCCACTGACAAGGGTGTCTCCCTTTCCAGGCTTCTCAGCTCAGAGCCAGCAGCCCAGTCCATTTCCTTGTGCCCAACTTTCACTGCCTTCTGCTGAACCCATCAGGAGGATCCAACCTGCTCATCACTCCTCTGCCTAGGGAGGATGCCAGACCAAGGAAGAGAGCACCCCCACCACCCCATCCCTCCCCTAAACCATGGGAGCTCCCCTACCTGCCTGCATCCCTGCATCCCTGCTTCATTCTCTTCCCTGCTCTTCTTACTGTCTCTCACACGCATGCGCAAAACTTGCCTGCTCACCCTCCTTCATTGCAGATTGAAGCCCCATCTCAGAGTAACCATTGTTACTTCACAGAACAGAAGCTGGAGGTTGTGTTGCTGCTGGTAAAACCAATTGATCAAGGCAGCAGATGCCATAACCGCAAAGGAGGAGAAGGCACTACAAAATGTAGGGTATTCAAGAAAAATGTAGGACATTGCCAAATAAAAGCTAAAAACACAACTATAACTATAAACTCATGCTTCTTAGTCATTGTCAGAATAGTGGATATTTTGGAATTCCTCCTGGACAGAAAGTTGAAATGTAAAGCATGTTCTGGAAAAGGGTGATGTCTGCTCTGTCTGATGACAGCTGCCCCCCACGCAGAGGGACCAAAAACCACAGGTTAAGAACTGCTGGTTTAGAGGACCATTACTACTAAGACAAACATTATTCAAAGTTCTAGTTAGGACCCATTAAGATGGGTATGAAGGGGCACCCTCGTCAAGTGTTAGGACGGCGCAGCTGCACAGCGCCATATAGATGGCATACACAGTGACTACGTCACAGCTGCACAGCTTCTATACAGTGCTGCACAGCTGCAACATAATAGAGGTGCCCTTTTGCATGTTTTTGTGTCGCATCTGCGACATAAAAAGGAGCCGCTTTTCCAGGCTCCTTTTTTCGTCTGCACCTTCGCCGGTCCATGTGGTTGCTGTGGCGAAGGTGAGGATGAAAAAGAAGTGGCACCAGACTGTCCTTTTTGGGTGGTCTGTAAAGCCCCTGAAGCACCAGTTATCTTCCAGTATATCTGTGTGTCACCTTTGGGCCCCATTCCCATGTTTGCCTGCCCATTGTTGTTGTTTTATTGTCCAAATTGACATTTTTTTAACATGTTTTAATTAAAAAATGTTTAATTCTATTTTAATGAGAGGGAGGGTTGGGGAATATGGTATGTATAATTTTAATGCTGTAAGAAGCCCCATTGCCTGAGTGCAGATGGGGCAGGATATGGACAGGTTACTTACCAGTAACGGTATTTCTTCGAGTGGTCATCTGCGAATTCACACAAATGGGTTATTCTGCGCCTGCGCAGGCAGCTTCGGACCTTCTCAGAGCTTTTTAATGCATTTTAAATGCGTTTTGGCGGTAGCCCCGCCCACCCTCCAACTGCCTATATTAGCCGGTTTCCCGCCTAAACCCTCAGTTCCATGGACGACGCCGCAGCAGCAGCCCAGGACCGAAGGAGAGGCAGGGCACGACTATGAGGGGAGGATGGGCGGGATTTGTGTGAATTCGCAGATGACCACTCGAAGAAATACCGTTACTGGTAAGTAACCTGTCCTTCTTCTTCGTGGTCTCTGCGAATCACACAAATGGGTTAGACTAGCAAGCTTAGGTCAACGGAGGTGGGAGTGCCATGCCACACAAGAAGGGCATATTGACCCCCAAATAGAATCATCAGTCGGGAAACCAAGCCCGAGGGCATGCAACACGGGGACCCACAGCCCCGCATGATATGACGACTCTACAGAGTTGTGTAGAAGGCTCAATACTGAGACATAGTGGAACAGTCACCAATGCAGGTGGAACATGCCCATTGGTAGGAAACAGGCTTGCCAGCTAACCGTATGGCGCATAGACTGTAGGAAAAGCTTGATGGTCCATATCAAATGGCAGGTGTAAACTAAGGGCAGGGAAAAACCCGCCTCAAATAGCCCCGATCTGTTGGCAATGGATCTACTGAATCGGTAAGTGACATGGAATAAGGAATCTCACTGATGTGAGTAGCACTTGAAAGTATCAAGCAAAGGTCTGATCTACAGACAGTGTCTAATCCAAGTAGGCTTGAATCAAACATGACGGGCAAAGGGCTCACCACCATGTGAGGCCGCACAGGCCGGGGCATAGGTATCCAGGACAAGGGCATACAGAGCCCTCAGACTCGAGGTGTGTCACTCCAGGAATCTTGTAGGTAGGAATAAAGGGCAGTTGCCTGATAAAACCTCCCAAAGCCATGATCCGGAGATTATGGCAGGGAGAGACACAGCCTAGACTGTTCAGTAGTCTAGGGCTAAATGTCATCTTTACAGAGTATAAAGAAGACAATCTGTGGTCAATAATAATACCGTTGGGAGTCCATCCATGGAGAGGGAGCCTATCCAACTGTTGTGACACACAAGACATGCTGTAATGAAGAGTAATGTTCAAGGCATGAAGCATGCCGATCTTGGTGAAAATGAGCAACAAAAACAACAGTGGCTAGTATGATATCAGCAGGACTAGTCACATCATTGCAGAAGAGAAGGGATACCACACTGTCAAGTTGAAAGAAGTCCCTATGGGGACAGTATTTCATGACATGATGTCCTGTAGAAGCTTACCAAGGATATCACAACCTGGGCATAGAAGTCAGACTGATATGGCCAGAGTGATCTCGTGTCAGTCCATCCTGAACAGGCCCTAGGAACAAACCTGTTCAGAGCCGTGAAGCCGGAATAGGCTCTCAGAGGCCCAGAGTCCTATTCTAACCCGGCAGTACAAACACCGGCACTATGTCAGAAATCACTGTAATGTTATCCGGAAAGCTTGAGAGGAACAACTCAAGCTGAGGCACTAATCCACTGCAACATGTCAGTATGAACAAAGGGGCTTGGAGACCATAAAAGAGTGGCTCAAAACCCCTCGTCATATAGGCCCAGGACACGTAATGAAGCATGAAGTACACAGTCCTGGGGCATAGACCTAGGCAGGGCGTAGGACTCCCTTCAGGGAGAGAAGCCCTAGAATGCACAGGATGCATGGTTAGTCTTGTCAGAGTTGCAGGTGGAGATCTGAAATCTCACCTCACCCATTTGACATCAGGAGAAACCGGATGGTATGGCATCAATCGGCAGGAGAGATGCCCATATCCAAATCAAATCGAGGCCCGAAAAGGGGTGCCTCCAGAGGGCAATCCTACCCAGAGCAGAAATTGAAGGAATTGTAGCAATTTGCCACCTGTTAAAAGGAAGAGGCCTCGACAAGAACCTCTTGGGGGGGCCTGGAAATAGATATGTGTTTCTCATCATATCTAGCGGCCCTTGATATCAAAACCTTCCAAGGGAAGAAGAGGATCATGCTAGAGCTGGTATCAGGTGCATAATGGGCGGCAGCCCTAGGTATGGAACTACAGACTTGAAGCTGTTCATATGGTGAAAGATACCTGTAACCAGAGTAAACAGGTTGTGCTCCCAATTTTATGGAGGGCAATAGAGAAGTGAGATGTGAATGTCTACATAAAGTAACATTCAGCTGTCCCGCCTGAGAGGAAGGACGTCATCATCAATTGTGACATGAGAATGGTGATGTCCTCCATCACTATGGAGGAAGCACCACATCCCCCAAATCGGTTATATAGGGATAGCCGATGCGCTGGTTCCCGGTAAAGGAGGAATATTTAAACTGTACAGCTATCCAGTGATGCTGGCATTCCTCGGTCCCCAGCGAGCGGCCTGAATGTGTCTCGATTTCAATTGAAACAGGGCCAGAGCCCGTTTCAGGGTGACCACTTGTGGTTCACTGATAGGTGTCCTCGGTACAGCGGGAGCGACTATGGCTTGAACTGAAAGCAGCATGCACTACACTGGCTGATCGGAACAGCTAAACGCGGCCACCAAACGAACCCGGTGGCGGCAAGGAGCATGCGTCGATACCAATAATGGCCCTCAGAAATTGGAGAACGAGCTACTTTCGAATCCTCTTGTGCCGCTCAAAAAGGTACCGATGTTGGGCCCTTAAAATTCGTCTTCTCAAGGAGAGTCAGGATGAAATGAGCCATGCCATGATGGCAATCTGGCTAACCGCCAATGATCAGGGAAGTTGCCCTGTACAATCGCCTGTAGGCCAACCAGGGGCATCCGGGACAGCCTGGGGCTGATGCGCATTGAAGCCGGAATGGAAGACAACCGGCTTGATCTTGAGAAGAGTTAAGGACCAACCATGAGAAGGGTAGGCAGTGAGATCAAAGCGTGGCTATGAGTCACCTGATTTGCCCCCAGAGAGTAGGGGGCTCGCGAGCGTCCAAGTTGGGCTATAGCCAATCTGTATCGGCCCTGAAAGTCAGGGATCGATGAAGCTCGAATCCCAGCATCCAGCCAATCACTGTGATCCAGAGAGTCGGGAACCGACACGGATCAACGTCGGGATATAAGTCAAGCAGTATGACTCCAGAGAGTGCAAGAGCAACGAGAATCGAATTCAGGTTGCCATCCGGTTGGTACGTGACCGAAGCAGATCAGAACCATGCTGCCAGGCAGGAGCAACGAGGATCGAATTCAGGCTGTCATCCAGGCGGTATGCGACCCAAGCAGATCAAAATTCTGCTGCCAGGCAACCCATTTGACCCTGGACAGTCAGGGAGCAACGAGGGTCGAAGTCAGGCTGCAAGCCAAGCGGTATGACACCAGAGAATCCGGGACCGATGCCTCCAAAGGAGTCGGGATCGATAACGACCCAAGTGCTGCAGCCAATAAATGGTTTTACCTTGGAGAGTCAGGAACTGGCGGTGCTCAAAACTGGGCTGTAAGCCAATCGGTATGACTCAAGGAGTCAGCCAGCAACGATGATCAGTGCCCGGGTACTGTATAGTCAGTATGATTCCGGAGGTCCCGGGACCGACCTAGATAGAAGTTGGGCAGCCATCCAATCGGCCTGAAACCGTGGAGTCCGGGACCGATGAGGATCCACATCGGGCTGCCAGTCAAACGGTCAGACTCTGAAGAGTCAGGGACCTATGAGTGTCGAAGTCAGGCTGCAAGCCGATCGGTATGACCCCAAGGCATCAGGGAGCCATTAGGATCCACGTTGGGCTGCCAGCCAACGGCTTGACTCCGAAGAGATAGACACTGATGAGGTTCGAATTCAGGCTGCAAGCCAATCGGTATGGCCCCAAGGAGTCCGGGACCGATGAGCATCCGTGTTGGGCTGCCAGTCAAACAGTTTGACTCCGAAGAATCAGGGACCAATGAGGGTCGAATTCAGGCTGCAAACCACTCGGTATGACTCCAAGAAGCCAGGGACCGATGAGGATCACTGTTGGGCTGCCCGTCAAACGGTCTGAATTCGAAGAGTCCGGGACCGATGCAGATCCAAGTCATGCAGCCAGCCAAACGGTTTGACTCCGGAGAGTCAGGGACCGACGAGGCTCGAAGATGGGCTCGAAGCCAATCGGTATGATTGTCAGGGACCGATGCGAATCCATGTTGGGCTGCCAGCCAACGGTTTAACCCCAAAGAGTCAGGGACCGAGGCGAACGGTTTGACCCCGGAGAGTCAGGGACCGATTCGGATCCACGTTGGGCAGCCAGCCAAACGGTTTGACCCCGAAGAGTCAGGGACCGAGGCGAACGGTTTGACCCCGGAGAGTCAGGGACCGATTCGGATCCACGTTGGGTAGCCAGCCAAACGGTTTGACCCCGGAGAGTCAGGGACCGATTCGGATCCACGTTGGGCAGCCAGCCAAACGGTTTGACCCCGAAGAGTCAGGGACCGAGGCGAACGGTTTGACCCCGGAGAGTCAGGGACCGATTCGGATCCACGTTGGGCAGCCAGCCAAACGGTTTGACCCCGAAGAGTCAGGGACCGAGGCGAACGGTTTGACCCCGGAGAGTCAGGGACCGATTCGGATCCACGTTGGGCAGCCAGCCAAACGGTTTGACCCCGAAGAGTCAGGGACCGAGGCGAACGGTTTGACCCCGGAGAGTCAGGGACCGATTCGGATCCACGTTGGGCAGCCAGCCAAACGGTTTGACCCCGGAGAGTCAGGGACCGAGGCAAACGGTATGACCCCGTAGAGTCAGGGACCGATCAAGATCCACGTTGTGCAGCCAACCGAACGGTTCGATACCGAGGAGTCAGGGATCGACGAGGCTCATAGCCAGGCTCGAAGCCAATTGGTATGACTCCGAAGAGCCAGGGACCGATGAGGATCCACGTTGGGCTGCCAGTCAAATGGTTTGACTCCAGAGAGTCAGGGACCTACGGTTTGACTCCGGAGAGTCAGGGACCGATGAGGATCGACGTTGGGCTGCAATCCAGTCGCGATGGCTCCGGAGGGTCCGTGGCGGAGGGTGGCGACATCCATGAAGTCAACTCCTCCTCAGGAAAGAAGGGCAAAGCCAGGTGAATGGCCCTGAGACAGTTTGTCCGCAGCAAAAGAGCGTCCCTAGCCATAGCGTGGAACAAAAGCTGGTGGCCATTCTATAAGTTTCTCTCAGAAATAAGAGGAAAGTCTGCCCGTGAAGCGGGCGCCATTTTGAGAATCTTGGTGAGGAATAATGGGGCTTTGCCAAATGCGCCAGAATGGCGGGTAGTATTTAAAACCTTTCTCAAAAAATTTCCTCAGAATTAAAAATTCACATTAAAGTACGCGATTCTCTAAGACATCGCAGAAGGGGCTGTTGTAAAAACAGCTTTAGTTCACAGTCTAAATTATTAGTAAGCGATTCTCTAAGAGATCGCAGGGCAAGTTGCTGCTAAAACAACTTTACCTCAGAATAAAATTTTTGCCTCACAGCACAGTCTGTTGTTAAAACAGAATTATTTCAGAGTTTAAAGTCAAATTACAATAAGCGAGTCTCAAAGAGATTGCGAGGCAAGTCTACGGTAAACAACTTTACCTCAGAAGTAAAATACATTAAAGTACATGATTCTTTAAGAAATCAAGTACAGAGTGTAAAACAGTTTTATTTCTAGAGAATTTGATTAAATATTACCACCAAAACGCAGATTGATCCTGTCAAATCAAGTTTTAAAGTCTGACAGGAGAACGAAGCTCTGAAGAGTTCCTAGATGCTGCTAGTGCGGCGGACAAAAAGGAACTGAGGGTTTAGGCGGGAAACCGGCTAATATAGGCAGTTGGAGGGTGGGCGGGGCTACCGCCAAAACGCATTTAAAATGCATTAAAAAGCTCTGAGAAGGTCCGAAGCTGCCTGCGCAGGCGCAGAATAACCCATTTGTGTGATTCGCAGAGACCACGAAGAAGAAAAATAAATTATTATTATTATTATTATTATTATCATCATCATCATTCTGGGAGAAAGGTGACATATAAAACAAATAGACTGTGATTTGGACCCCAGCCAATAATGACAACAACACAACAAAACTCAGGAAAAGTTGGGATATTAATGAATTGATGGTGATCATGATTGTCATCTATATCACTATCATCATAATCTGTTTTCACCTTTTGAGGGTAGACTCTCATCTCTGAACCACCTTCTGCAAAGTATTGAATGCCACCATGTTAAGTCGCCATGCAGTGACTTACATCTCAAATATTTACAAGAACTCAACAGGGGACTCTAAGTGGCTTCTTTCAAATTATGTGTTATGACAGCTGATCTGGGAAGATAACCCAAGAGCTCTCTTTGGAAATCTCAAAGGTAAATTTAGTTACAGAGAGTAACAGTTGGTGCCAGCAGATTTCAAGAGCATAGAGGAGGTAAAAGATATGGCAAGTGAACTGTTATTTACTACGGTCATGACCAATTCTAAAAGATATTCATGGCTGTGGGAGAGAAAGGAGCCTGAATTGATGCAATTAATGAGGCTCATGCTAGAATCTGGGGCTGACTGGCAGAGGCAGAGAAAAGGATACATGTGATACCCTAGATCAGGTTAGGAATCATGCAATTCACAGACCATATGCAGTCCTTAGCAGGCTTGCAGGCAGGCTTGCAAAATACAATAAAATAAAATCACCCTCCCATTTAAAAAAAAATCATTGGTGGGAGGTTAAAATATTCATCAGAATTCAAAGCAGATGTTGACAAGCTAGAGGATGTCCAGAGGAGGGCAACCAAAATGATGAAACGTCTGGAAACCATGTCCTATGAGGAGTGACTTAGGAAACTGGGTTTATTTATTTATTTACAGTATCTATACCCCACTCTTCAGACACAAAGACTCTCAGAGCAGTTTACAGATTACTAATTTGACAGTTGCCTGTCCTCAGGTTTACAATCCTAAAAAGTATGACACACAAGGAGAAGGAAGTGGTGGTGGGAAAGGGAATCAATTCCAGCAGTAGTGTCAGCCCTCCAAGGCCAGGACACTGTCAGTTGGGATGGAAAGAGGGCCTTTCATCTGCTTCTGGGCTGGGCAATGTAGAACTGTGCCTACCTCTCCTTCTCTCCCTCTGAGGCCAGGGTGGTAGCCTATGTTTAGCACGGAGAAGAGAAGGTTAAGAGATGACATGACAGCCATGTTTAAATATCTGAAGGGGTATCATACTGAAGATGGAACAAGCTTGTTTTCTTCTGCTCTAGAGACTAGGACATGGAACAATGGATTCAAGTTCCAGGAAAAGAAATTAGGAAGAACTTCCTGATGGTAAGAGCTGTTCAACAATGGAACATGCTGCCTTAGAGCGTGTTGGTGTCTTCTTCTTTAGAGGTTTTTAAACAGAGGCTGGGTGGCTCAAGAAGATTGGTTGGTGAAGGTAGCTGAACTTGCTGAAATGGACAAATTTCATTGGTGCTTTTTAAACAGAGGTTGGATGACTCAGGAAGATTGGTCGGTGAACGTAGCTGAGTGTTTTCAGGAGTGTTTTGTTTGTGTCTTTCTGTATGACACATTTCTTTCTGTATTGAACTGCATGGCCCTTGAGGTGTCTTCCATCTCCCTGATTCTATTATTCTAGTTTTTGTCTTGGAAGCACAATTTCAGGGGCTGTCATCCTGAAAAAGAAGGGGAGGGGAATCATGCAGAAATGTGGTTTCCAGTTTCCCAATAAGGTCACTTCCAGCCACTGCTGGCATGAGATGAGCAGGCCTGCTAAAGTTTGAAGGACTGCCATAAGCAGCCTGCCCATGCTTGCATATATGTAGATAAAATGGAAAGGTTATTACTCTATCATCTAATAATACAATTTGAGCACCAATAATCCAGAAATTTGAAATCTGAAAATCTCCAAAACCAAAACTTTTTCCCACCAATTGTTGGTTTTCTCTCAGATCTGTCTCTCTCCTGCTTTGCATCTATACACAAGAGAAACTGTAAATGAATGAAATGCAAAGCTGGAGACAGACAGGGGATTTCTGAAATGATGAGAATTAAAGTGTAGTGCTGAGTGCAAATTCACACCTCCCTGCATTTCAGATCCTTGCATCCCTCTTCAGCTTCATAAATACAGAACAGGTGCATTATATGATACTTGTGAGTTCCAAAATTGGGAGGGGGGGGTCCAACTCCAAAATGCTCCTGATCTCAAGCATTTTGGATAATAGCAATAGCAAGTACATTTCTATACCACTTATCAGTGCACTTAAGCACTCCCTAAGCGGTTTACAATGTGTAAGCTAATTGCCCCCAACAAGCTTGGTACTCATTCTAGTGACCTTGGCCTGAGTTGAGCTTGAGCCCTTGGTATTGGGCTTTGCAACCTTGCAGTTTGTGAGTGAGTGGCTGCAGTACAGGTATTTAACCACAGTGCCACCAGGACTCATAAGGGATACTCAGACTGCAATTACAATAACAAAAGAAATGAAACAAAATCATATACAGTATGGCATGAATAAAATAACAGGGAACAATGAGCTTACAATCAAATTGTCAACAGTGAAGAGAGGTGAGAAAAAATACAAGACACAAGAGACAGATGGTGGTACACAATGATCCAAGCAAGAAGTCACCTCAAGCAGCCAGTGCTACTAGCAAGTTAAATGCACACATAAGCCAGAATCTATCTATCAAAGTCTACTTATGTAAGTTTAGAGAACCTGTTGAATGGGGCTGGCTGATTTTGTGCTAAGTGCTGGTTCCTACAGAGCACATATTAATCAAAACCACAAATAATCAAATCCACAAAAGTCAAAGCCACAAATGTGGAGGAAACTGTATTTGATTATCTACAATTTCATTTTATTTTACATTATGTGTGTGTGTGTGTTTGTATTTTAATATTTTATTTTAGTATTTAGTATTTTAGTACTGGATTTTGGTATTTCATATTATTGGAACGGTTATAAATATTCTATTCTGCAACAGTTCGTAAAGTGGTTGGTGCTATATAAATAGATGATGATGATGATGATAACACTGCTAGAGAGAGGAAGTCTGGGCCATAGGCAATGCCTGGGCCCACATTATTAGTCAAGTCCAGCTCACATCCTCCTTGTTCCAACTTGTCCTCAGGAACAATGCACCCCCTTATTGCCAGCACCATGGGAAGACCTCTCCCATTGCACCCCCCTTGCTATGCCACTGCCTGTAGCACTGTAACTCTGTGAGAGAAATGTAAAGAAAAAGGGGTCGGTACTCATCTTCATTACTAAGCCAAAAAGTTAGCGTTGTCCGAGACTATTCTGTGATCATGTGGCCTGCATGACTGCATAGAATGCTGTTACCTTCCCACCAGAGTGGTATCTGTTTATCTACTTGCATTTGCATGTTTCCGAACTGCTACGTTGGCAGAAGCTGAGACTAGTGAGAAGAGCTCACCCCTTCATGCAGCACCTTGGCCTTGAACTGCCAACCTGCCGATCTTGCAATCAATAGAGTCAGCATCTTAACCACTTGAGCCTCCGTATCCTTCCTCTATATCTACTGGTTAAATATAAGCCCAATTGAGGAAGGGAATAAAATGTTGCAACTTATCTGAAAACAGTCCAGAACAAGAGAAACATGGGTTGACTTTTTTTTTAATTTGAAAGAATACTTAAGAACTAAATCACAAATATCACAGCATTTGAAGCATTTGATCCATCTGGAAGAGCAACTTTGTCTGAATAAGAACTACTAAATGCAAACCCATTCATATCAGATTGCACAAATCATTACCTTGAATCCCTGTACTGGGAGGAAGGCATGATATAAATAAACATAAATAATAATAATAATAATAATAATAATAACAACAACAACCAACTGAATGGATGTGCCAGGAATCAGATCAATGGGAACCCTTGAGCTGATGAATCTGACAAAGGTCAGGTGAGAGTTCAGTTTGGACTTTTATCACCCAGATCTGGCCAAAAAAACGAAACAGCATGGAGGACAGTCACATTAACCAAGTAGTCCTGTGTATACCAATGTACATATTTTGTACATTTGGGTTCACCAATAAAGGTATCACTGTTTTGTGGATTGTGGATGTTGATGTATGGCCAACACGACTAGCCCTGGATATATCCTCCAACTGTTCCAATTTGAATAAATACAGTCCCAATCCTATTTTTTCAGCTGGTTTTAAAATGTCCCAGTTTCCCTCTCCTCCTCCCACTTCCCCACTTTGTTCAAATGATTAATTCAATTACTTGAGTATTATTATTATTAACCTTTATTTATATAGCGCTTTAAATTTACACAGTCCTGTACATACAATCTTAAATTAGACAGATCCCTGCCCTCAGGCTTACAGTCTAAAAGAGACAACACAAAAGGAAGAGGGGAAGGTGGTGGGAAGGGGATGAGGTCTGGGGCCAGGACCAAGGCAGATGGACTGGAGGGCTTCTTAATACATAGTTAGAAGGAGGCATCCTGGGGCAGATGGCACAATCCTGGGAACGCTTCCCTAAACAATATAGTCTTTAACTTAATTTTGAACCTGGTTAGAGAAGTGATGAGGTGTATATGTGGGGGAAGAAGGTTCCAGGAGTGAGGGGCAGTAAATGAGAAGGGACGAATCCAGTACAGGGCAGTGGAAATCCTCGGCTGGGACAGGAGACCTTGACTACCAGAACGGAGGGTACGAGAAGGAGTGTGAGGAGAAAAAAGTTCAGACAAGTAAGGAGGGGCAAGTCCGTGGAGGGCTTTGAAAGTCAACAACAAAAGCTTGTATTGGATGCGGAAGGGGAAGGGGAGCCAGTGAAGGGAGGATAAAAAGAGGAGAAACATGGTCAAAACGGCGAGCAGATGTGATAATACGTGCAGCTGAGTTCTGGACAGAGATTAGAGGATGGAGGTGAGAGAGAGGAAGCCCTGTCAGAAGAAGGTTACAATAATCTAGTCGCAATACCACTAGGGCATGGACCAGAGTAGTTTGCACTCAAAGAATTCAGCAAAAGGCATAGAAGAGAAGGGGCAGAATATTGCCTTTCCTAGTAATTTTCAGCAAAAGCAAACTATTGTTGCTTCTCCTGACTTATACGTTCTTCCTTATTTATAACTTTTGCCATCTGACAGTGCTGTGATGTTGCTTGGCCACACATGTCCCAGTTTTCATCTGTGAAATGTTGGAGGGTATGGGCTCAGCTGGTGTTTCCTGACCTACAGAAGCATCCGGGTCAGTCTTGTTTGCTAGTCTAAGCAACCAGAAGACCTGCTCTTGCTGGCTACAGGCTGTCTTAACCAACTGTGGAAAATTATCCCTGATAACTTAAATCTCATCTGCTCTCTTGAGGCTTGAAAGGTAGCGTTACACTTCCACAGTGTCCATACCCATTTCAGTCTCTGCAATTCAAAGGCATCTATCACCCTTAAGAAAACTTCGGAAGGTTTGCTTCTTAAGCCTTTAGGGAGCATGGTCAAGGTCATGCCAAAGAGTGATGAAATCTAATCTGAGGCCTCACTTGTTAAGTTTGCTGAGCAAGGTGCCCAGCTAAGCTGGATGTCTCATAGCAGCAGCAGTTTCAAGTTTCACCCTTAAATCTTAGTGACATACAATCTCCACATAGCAATACTTCCTTGACCCATGTGCAAAGTCCATCTCTCATGAAGTATGTGCATTTCCTCAGAAATGAGTAACAGTTGCACTTGAAATGCAGTCTATTTCCTCCATGTAAATGCTGAACCATGGATGAGCGACATCAAATCCAACCCATACCACTAGTCCTTTCTGTAGCAGTCAGAAATTGCCATTCAGATCATGAGAATCTGAACTATCTGGCTGAAATCTTGTTGCTTAATCTCAGCTAAAGTAGCCTCATCAAATCAATTATTGAATGGTGACTCAACACATAGAGAAATCTCACTGATTCAGTGGCCTTATTCTAATCAGGACTAAGACGTGGAAAAGAAAAGAAATAGCAGCACTTTCTGGTGGCAAGGAATACTCAGAACAAAAGCTACAATAAAAACCTGTAAAACTGGACAGCAATCTGATTTGGTGCAACTGCTGTGATTTTAGTCATTTAAAACGTTTGCCAGATTGTTTCCCATAAATTTAGTATCCAAAAGAGCATGCAAATGATAAGAGCAAACTTTCATAAAAAAGCAAAAACAGAGACAAGAAAACAATGACCTTTAGGATTTTGTTTGTTGGACTGATATCTTAACTTTCTCCCAAAATTCTCCCTGGGCCACAAGTCTGCTTCAGGCCTTAAAATACATATCGAATAAAATTGATATTGCTAACTTTCAGTCCAGATTATTTGAAGTACCATTTTTGTTGTTATTAACTGTCCTCAACTTGATTTCGACACATGGTAATCCATATAAACTTGCTTATGTTTTGAAATCTCCTGGAGAGGCTCTTCTCCCAATATTTAGTATGGGGAACTGGGCAATAAAGGGAATATGGATAATCTCTAGGTCTGCAGTCAGAATAAGGGAGCTATGCCATACATTCAAACTCCCTCTGAAAAAATCTTGCCAAGAAAACCCCACAATAGGTTCGCCTTAGGGTCACTGTAAATCGGAAACAACTTGAAGGTACCCAACACACACGCACGCCATCTGCTCCACAGATGAAAACTAGGACACTTATGGCTATACAGCCCCAAAATGTGGTCAAGATGACAAAGGTTTTGAATGAGAAGGAACACACCAACTAGGAGAGGCTGCAGCAGCTTTCACCTGAACATACTGGGAATAGCAAGAGTTAATTGAGTTAACTGAATTAACTGTGAACTACTTTGCACTCAATTAACTTGCATGACCACACATGTCTTGAGCTGCTGCCACACTGCAAAATTAATGAGGTTTGGCAACACTTTAACTGCCAAAGCTCCATTCTATGGAATCCTTAGATTTGTAGTTTGTTGTGGCAGCAGAACTCTCTGACAGAGAAGGCTAAATATCTCACAAAAATACAAATCTCAGGATTCCATAGCATTGAGCCATGGCAATTAAAGCGGCTGAGTTTATCACATGGGAGGAATTTCTTTCAATTTCGAATAGAGCCAATTCAAATTCACATAAGTTAGCGAATTTTCGTGAATTCTAATTGTGTTCGGAATGTGTTCAGAATGACTTCCCATTTCCCAAAAATGACCCCCCATTGCCCAAAATTGTGTGAGATACTCTTATATGCAATTACATGAAACCCCATGATTGCATTCAGAATGACTTCCCATTGCCCGAAATTGCGTGAAATACACTTAGACACAATTACGTGAAACCCCATGGTTGCGTTCGGATTGCCATTGCATTATAATAACTGTGTCAGCTCGTTAAGGGAGTCTGTTAGCGCACGGGGTGGCCTGTAGACCAACAGAATCCCTAGACTGTCTCTAGCCTTCAGGGTCAGATAAATACACTCGATGTAGAAGGTCTGACGAACATGGTTCCTGGTCAGAGACAAGATGTTTTTGTGGACCAAGGCAACACCCCACCCCCCCCCCCCGCCCACCTAACCTGTTCTGGTCCTTCACCGAGTACCCGGAAGAGAGGACCTGAGCCCACACAGCATCCCCTTCAGGCCCAAGCCAGGTCTCGGTTATGCACGCCAGGTCACAATTACTGTCCTCTATCAGATCGTATAAACTGTGGGACTTGTTCTTAATGGACCTGGCGTTGCACAGGAGCAGAGACAGGGTTTGTGGTACAGTTGGAGTGACCCTCAGGTCCGTTTGGCTAGAAGGGCTGGAAGAAGGGATAGGTATTAAGTATCGATCTCTTCTTCCCTTGAAAGACTGGCCCATTCTCCTACCGCCATACCTCCCCCTGCCCCACACTACTTGGATAGGAGCCCCATTCGTGTCTAGAGAGTTATTCTCTGCCATCCCGTCCAACCCTTTGTACGTATCCATAATCCCCCCCTCTGAGACTAAACAAGCCAAATAAAGTGCAAAGTGCAGTTGTTATTGACATCCCTGCGCCCCAACAACGTCCTCTCTCGACGGATGTTACTGACAGGAGTATAGTCTCTATCATACTGTCAAGCCCTAACCGCTGTCTCTGCCGGTGCCACTGATGTCTCTATGGCCGGCTTTAAGTCCCTCCGCTCGGGGTGGAGCTGGAGCTGGGGATGGAGACCCCAGGGGAAGGCCTCTCCCCACTCTCTACCGCTGCTGCTGCTGCACCTCTGTTTTCCTCCTTTAAGGGCCGGTGGAGTTGGGCGGGCTTATGAGGCCTCGCCCTGGCCCTCGCTGCTGCTGCTGCTGCGCTGCTGGTGGTGATGGTGGGGGCAGGGAAGCCTCCCACATACCCCCCAAATTCCATCATATGATAAACTCCAGTGTCGAACGGCATTAATTCTGCAGTGTAGGTGCAGCCTCACTTTTCACCTCTGAAATGTTGGAAATTATGATTTGCTCCCCTTCATTACATCTAAAATCTACTGTCTGACTTGGCCACCCCACTTTGCATGGTGGAAGCAACAAGCCTTCCCCAAAAATCCCATAAATTTTTCTTTTTAAACCAATCTTTCTTTCAATTCCAGGAAGGACAAAATGTTATCTAAACCATTTGAATTTTGTGAAACAAACAAACAAACAAAAAATCATCCATTATTTTCTCATCCCATGCTCCACACTCATGTGGATTCTTTCAGTTTGCAAAAGACAGTGCAAAAGTCTTTCAGTTTGCAAAAGACAGTGTGATCTGCTTTCTATCCATATGGAGTTCAGATGAGCATAAAAGATCATCTCCACTTGACAGTCAGAGGCCTTTTTGTACAGCAACCCTCAGCTTCACAGCAAGGCTGCCCCTTCACCCAGATTTTCTCTTAACAATTACTAGAATGTCTCACTGAATGATGAAATATTTTTCAATTAAAGATGCCAACCAGTAGGGAATGTAACTCATGTCAACAATCAAAATAAAGGAAATCTAAATCCATCAGAGAATCCAGAGACAACTCAGAGGTTACCAAAATGTTTTTATCTTACATTAGAAAATTCTTTCTGGGGTCCCTTTTTTAAGTTAAACCGATACGGCTATCAACAGCAGCTAATAAAAGGATTCTCTCAACAAAGACGCAAAATTCATCAAATTGTTGTGGCGTACCTTCAAGTTGTTTCTGATTTATGGTGATCCTAAAATGAACCTATAACTTGGTTTTCTAGGCAAGATTTGATCGTAGGGGGTTTGCCATTGACTTCCCCTGAGGCTGAGAACCTGTGAAGTCACCCAGTAGGTTTCCATGGCTGAGCAGGGATTTGAACTCTGGTCATAGTCATAGTCCAATGCTCAAACCACTACCCATGCTGGCCTTGTCTTGCGTCTGTCAAGAGAGACAGCTGCCATTTTTTCACATTTAGTTTTTCAAGAAATAGCGACAACTTTCTCTTCTATCCTCTGTCGTAGCAGAGTGCTATCACAGTGTAAGTTATTGTAAGAATTCCAGATAATTGGGCGGTTTTGAGCAGGGTGTTTTTGTTTTTGTTTTTGTTTTTTTGCAGAACTAAACACAATTGCATTGTGATCATGTTGCAAATTGCATTGGATCATACTCCCAAGCGATTGCATTTGTTGTTGTTAATTGTCATGAAGTTGACTTCAATTTATGGCTCTTTCTTATGGATAAGAGATGTCCAAGTCCTTCTGTTATCTACAGCTCTGATCAGTTCCTGCAATCCTGATAGTTGCTGAAAGTCAAACTCAGCCAAGAATTAATATCTAGCCTATTCCTCACTTACCTGGAAGACAATTTCATTGTCCAAAAGATGGAAGAGGTGTGCTGAACCCTATCTCCTAAACAGAGATTATTGCAATAGCATCCATAACGTTCTGATTGTGTCCCAGATATGGATTGTGAACTAACAATATGGGAATAGTTGCTACCGCATTTGATTCGTAATAGTGTGATCTTAACATGATGACAATGAATACTATCACACACTCTTTGCTGTTCTAGTGGTAATGGCGTTCAGGTCATTCGTTGCATGTCCTTTTTTTGCACATGCGTACTGTTGCTGTGAGGTTTATAGTACTGCAAAAAAAAAACCACACACACACACTGTTACGATATCTACATTTGATATAAAATTTTGGGAGACATGTGGACTGTATCATGACCCCTGCTTGACCCATTCCAAGACCCTCCATAAGTCCAAAGCGAGAAGATCACGTAGACAGGCCCCACTTGGAGGAATTGAGTTCATGGTAAGCAGCTTTCTAGAGGAAGTAGGGAGTCGCCAGACTAGTTCTGCCACTGCCCTCTGAGTAAAGACAATAGCCTTGGCTTCACACTTGATGGGCCAGTGATTGACTTAACCACTCAGCCATTAAGCCGGCTTCCCCTCCAAACTGTGTCCAACCTAAGTGCATTGTACACAGACTATTTACTCTTGGCTTAAGAAAGCCCAGGCAATCAACACCTTTGTCTAGCACAAATGCCTAGCGTCTGGATATGTTCAGCACTATATAAGGATCCCATTTTGAATCGCTCCCCAATGCTATTCTTGGAGGACAGGCTGGTCCATGCCAGTTTGACTTCTGCCTATAGCTCCCACGGCCAACCCCCCCCCCCCATTCCGGCGGTCGTGACCATCATCATCATCCATCTCAATCCGGATTCCAAGAGAAGACTTCTATAGTAGATATTCCAGCGGTCTCTTTCTCTCAGCTCTGACCCCCACTCTTACCCCTCCCTTTTCTCTAGCATTGAACGTGTGTGTGTGTGTGTGTGTGTGTCCCCTTGCTGCATGATATTTATGCCCCCTAATAAACTGTGTATTTTATTGGAATTATTTGGACTAGTGTCACTTCTCTTGTAGTTTGTCAGTGGACCTCCGGTAAACAATTTTGGACCCGATCTCGGCCATAAGATGGTTAGGATCTTCCTCTCTGTATATTTGAGCTAATTATAATTCCTCCTAAGAAAGAGAGACTTCCTAACAACACACTCAATGTTGGCCAACAAAATGTTTTCGGTTCAAGCATGCACTGTTTTTTTTCTCGTTAACATAGTGCAATAACGACTATAAAAACTTTCTTAAAAATTAAAACAGTAGGGGGAAAATTAAATTACAGTTGGTCCTCCTTATCCACAGATTTTTTTATTCATGGATTCAAGCATCCACAACTTGAAAATAATTTTTAAAGTATAAATTCCAAATAGCAAACCTTGGTTTTCCATTTTATATAAGAGACACCATTTTCCTTTTCCATTGTATTTAATGGGACTGGAGCATCCACAGATTTTGTTATCCAGGAGGGGTCCTGGAACCAAAGCCTCCTTGTATCACCACCAGAAGAAGAGCAAAGTTTGGAGATGTTTTGGATGGGAGGAGAGGAGGTAGTTCTGACCAATCAGAACACAAGGATGGAGACCAGTAGGATTATCACACACACATCACCTGCAATGACTCGAAAGCAATCATATCAGTTATGAATGGAATTTTCCCATTTTTGACCAGGAACAGGAGAAGGCCATATTGGGTGCAGGATGAGTACTGGATCAGAATGGGGTTGTGCGATAACATTCATTCCGTTCAGGTTATATCCAGTGCATTTATCGCCAGAGTCAGCACCATGAATAATTGTCTTATAGTTCAAACCAAAACCTAGAATACATTCACTGCTCTGATACTCAAGCCATCAGCCACCAT
Organism: Urosaurus nigricauda; assembly: GCA_034509955.1. Taxonomy (NCBI): domain Eukaryota; kingdom Metazoa; phylum Chordata; class Lepidosauria; order Squamata; family Phrynosomatidae; genus Urosaurus; species Urosaurus nigricauda. The sequence continues at coordinate 371,078,638 of JAOEGL010000001.1, read as the reverse complement.
TCATCCAATAATGTCTGGAAAGCCTCACATTCACTTCATTCCTGAAGCTTAAACAAGAAAAAGAAGAAAAAAGGTGGCACTATAGTAATTCCAGGAATCATAGAATCATGGAATCCTAGCATTGGAAGAGACCTCAAGGGCCATCCTATCCGATCCCTTGCCATGCAGGAACTCACAATCAAAGCACCAAGGTTAGATTAGTGAGCACAGCACTCTACCTAGAGCACTTTTTTTATTCCAAGTAATTTTTTTTTAAATCAAGCTTTAAAAGTTTGGGACACAACACATTTCCATTTTAAAAAGAGGAATTTAATTGTAGCTACTAATAAGATGGAGTGAATTCTACCAGCTAGTTTCCAACCCAAAGAAATAACTGCTTAGAAGGAGATGCTCTCCTTTCATTGCTTTGAACTCAGCCCTGGAAATGAGGTGACCTGCAAGGAAAGTTGGGTATAGTCCTGAGCGATCTTAGAAAAATCCTTGGAGAAAAGATAGATTTTGCAGAAAAAGGATCACATAATGAATTCTATTGCAATACCTACATAAGAAACAATTAAAGCCAAAATCCCTAAACTCTTACTAGAACCAAACATGACTTGGGCTGCTGCTGCGCTGCAGAATTAATGCACTTTAACTGTCATGGCTCCATCCTATGGTATTGTGGGATTTGTAGTTTGTTGTGGCACCAGAGCACTCTGAAGTAGATAACTAAATATCTCACAAAACTACAAATAGCATGAAGCCATGGCAGTTAAAGCAGTGTCAAACTGTATTCATTCTGCAGTGAAGATGCAGCTTAAAGTTAGGCTACTGTACTTTGGTTGTACTGTACCATGAAACAACATGACTCATAGAAAAAATAGTTGAGGCTTGGTAAAGCTGAAAGCAGTTGAAAAAAAAAGAGGACTGCATTACAGATGGACTAATTCAATCAAGGCCTTGAATTTGCAAAACCTGAGCAGGGTTCTTCCATGACTGGGGCTCTTGTAGGTCTCTCACTTCTAGGATTATTGTAAAATTGAAGCCTTCTTGATAACAAATAACAGCAACAATAATATTTTCAACTTCAGCAGTATGAAGAATCTTATGCAAAGCTTTGCGGAAAAACATTCCTTGCCTCCAGCCTTATGTTAAAAAAAATTGTTGATAAAGTGCCCAGTTGTCCTCCATATTTTTAAAATTATCTCCTAAATCTGTTTAGAATCCCCACAATCCAGGAACCATTAACGCTGCAATGCTAAGCATACTAAGCACTGAGTAAGCCCATTAGAAGATTTGCTCTGCACATATTTTAACCCATATCTAACGTTGCTAGTCTCCTTTCCTTCTCTGTGCCAGGGTATTTATTTATTTATTTATTTATTTCAAGTATATCCCATCTTTCTCCCAAGATGGGATTCAAAGCAACTTACAATACTTTAAAAAGCTAAAAATATTAATTTACAAAAGTTTAAAAAGAATTAGCAATATTGTTGTTTTTAATTATAAAGCTGTGGGGGCAGCAAAATAAGGGCATTCACATGTGCGCACACACACAGTAAGAATTCTTCCACCCAAAGGAAATTTTATATCAGTCCTCAAATTTATAACATGGTAGCAACCCATTTCTGAGAGCATTTCTAAAAAGCAATTTCTGAGAGCATTTCTAAAAAGCGGGGTATAGATACAATAACTTATTATCAGCAATAACAAGTACATTTCTATACCACTTAGCGCTGTACTAGTGTACAAAGTGTAAGCTAATTGCCCCCAAGAAGCTGGGTACTCATTTTAGTGACCTACGGAAGGACGCCAGTCTGAGTCAACCTGGAGCACCTGGCTGGTATTGAACTCACAACCTTGTGGTTTGTAAGTGGCTGCAGTGTTAAGGCAAGGAGCATGGGAATTATAGTCATAGAAATGCAAAGCTGTATGTGAGAACCAAAGTCTGTAAATTTTCCAGCACAAGGTGAGATAGTGTAGTCAGACATGTACACAACAACAACAGATGTGGGTATAGCCATAACACACACGGAATAGCAACACAAGTTCCAGAAAGGAAGGTCATGGAAAAGGTAAACAACGACATCATTGAAAACATCACATGAGTGTTTAGGTCATAGTAAGAGGTTGGACTATAGTATGGGAAAGTGTGAAAATAACCAATAGTATTGATTGTACACACCCAGTACACACCCAGTGCACACCCAGTGGGTGGTAACAAAAGTTGAACTATTTCAGTATTGTTCCGGTGAGCCATTGCATCCCCAGCCCTCCTATCCCTCCACGATGCCACACACGCACACATCCTCAACAATGTGAACTAGAAGGTGAACCTGAACTTGTAACTAAGCTTTTGTGCAGGAGGAGATGAGTATGTATATAGCTTGATTAGCATAGCCAGAGTGTGTTTAGCAAGAGCAAGAAATGTGTTGCAAAGATGTTTATTGTTTTACTATAGAGTTTGTATTATTCAAGTAGTCAATAAAGATAGTTTAGTGCACAGCTTGCATGGTTTGTTGACTGCATGAAGGGGAAGCAGCAACAGTGATTCCAGAAGTTCCAGAGCTGATGTTTTGTTCCTGAGCCGCTTCATGGGCAACTCTGCTACCTGCAACACATCACACCATTGATCAGTTCTGATCAGCCCAGTTTGACCAGATGGTGAGGACCTGAGCCTGGGTAAAGTGCATCACCTCCCATCATCCCCAACATGCAGTACAGGCATTTAACCACTGTGCCAGCAGGGCTTATTATTATTATTATTATTATTATTATTACCAGCATCACATGAGTCTTCTACAGCATAGCAATCACATTTTTGAAGCACACAGAAATATTGCACTTCCATTTCAATACCAGTATGGTGCTGTCCCAGCTGTGCCTCCTGCCAGTTATTGCCCTACCTAGGGTATGCAGTTCAGTCTAGCAGGGGAGTAAGAGGGACTGGATGGGAGAGGGGGAGAAGAGAGATTGGGTGGAGGAGGGAGAAAGAAGGATCGGGCATCAGAAGGGGAAGAGAGTTTGGGAAATGGATGGGGGAAGAGAGTTTGAGCAGTAGTGGGGAAGAGAGAGGGCAGTTGGGGGGAAGAGTGATTGGACGTTGCAGGGAGAGAGATCAGGCAGCAGAAGGTGAAGAGAGATCAGAAAAAATGAAAGCCATGACTTAGTGTCCTTGGGTATGGCAATGGGGAAGGGGGGAGAGGAGGAGGAGAATCCCACTCCTCATGCCACATGACTGCTGTCTTTTCTGTTTCCGAAGCAGAAAGGTTAAAGCACATGGGGGCTACCTTGATACCAGCATTATTGGGATCATTGACAGATTTTCCCCATCTATTACAAACAGCTTCATTTATATACCGTTTCATACCGCCTAAGCAGTGTCTAAGCGGTTTACAACTGTAAGCTACTTGCCCCCAACAATCTGGGTACTCAATTTAGTGACCTTGGAAGGATGCAAGCAAGTCCCACAACAGAAGCTTTGTGTGAAGCCTTTAAACACTCAATTGGGCATTTAGAAGTACAATTTAGGCATCCAAAAATGAGGCAGGCTGAGAAACCAGGACATGCAACCATAGCAAATACAGTGGGTCCTTGTTATCCTCTGAGGTTTGGTTCCAGGACCCCCTGTGGATAACAAAATCTGTGGATGCTCAAGTCCCATTAAATGCAATGGCACAGTAAAATGGTGCCCCTTATATACAATTGAAAATCAAAGTTTGCTATTTGCAATTTATACTTTTTTGAATATTTTGAAGCCATGGATGTTTGAATCCATGGATTAAAAAAATCCATGGATAAGGAGGGCTGACTGTATAAATTCTAGTTGGTACTTGTCTCTGGAGTGCTAGAAATCTGGGGATTGAAAGAAAAAATCATTGGGGCTTTACAGACTGCCCCCAAAGGGTTGTCTGTAGCTGCCCCTTTGAACGGCAGATTGGTGCAAGGGCAGCCTCACCGCCTGCCCCAGAGGCCCCTATCTGCCGCTTATCCAGGCCCTTCTCTGTGCCCATTCTCTGTGCCCCTTTTCTGTGGCCTGGAGAGGGCTGTCCTTGGGGCCTCATGCCCCAAGGACAGCCTGACCAATGGAGGCAAAGGAGAAAGGGGCCACCTGGCCCCTTTCTCCCTGTCTGCATTCCCACGGCAATCTGGTTGCTGTGGGAATGACACGCCAGAGGGAAAGGAGCTCCGTTTTGGAGCTCCTTTCCACGCCATGGAAAGAGCACCCTACACACCCTCCTGCAGCGCCATAATGTCAGGCATGCGGCGCGCCGTTTAAAGTGGCGCGCACCATGACATCATGGCAGCACGGTATGGATAGCGCACTGTAAACATGGCACCATCCATAAGTGCCAGGGTTGGAGAGCGTGCGGTTGCTGCATGCTCCCCAACCCGAATCACAGCATAGGGATGGTCCTTTTGAGCTGTCTGTATTGCACCATTGGGAAGGACAGAATTTTTATGGGGAGGTAATGCCCTAATTTACCTCTTCTCCAGTAGTTGCACATGGCTTATGGTTTAAAGTTTCATTGCTTTGCAAATTTGCAATCAGTTCTGCAAATTGAAGCTGTTCCATTCATCCATATTTAGGTTTTTCTATCCTCCCATTCCTTCTTCCCTATCCTCCTTTTCCCCCTGTAAATTTCCACTCATGGGTGTTTGCAGCATTATCTGCTGGCACAAAGTGCTGTGACCCTTCATGGGCAGGGCAATAGTCTGTCAGTCACTATTTAGTATTTACTTGCATTCCACTATCCATCCACATTCCACAGAGGCAGGGAGAACTGCAAAAATGCAGAGAGAGGGGGAAATAAAGAGAGAAATTTAACAACAACAAGCAGCATTTGCTCCACCCTGCTGGCATTTCATACCCTTTGACATGTCCTAGAGCAGTTCTTTTCAACCAATAGTATATGTACCACTAGTGGCATCCAGAATCAGTCTAGACAGGATCCTGTACTTTCACAACTGTTTAGATTTTCAACTGCTTAAGGAATATTTAATTTTGTCTGCTCGGGTTACTCCCAACCATACTATTGAAATTCTGAGGTCCTTAAGACTTACTTTAGATGATGATGATGATGATGATGATGATTGTTTGCTTGTATTTACTCCCAATGATACTATTGAATGTTTCCCATTTTATTATTAAAACATTTGTAAACACATCAACAACCACTAAACATACATAATCACATCAAAGTTATCAATTCCCCATCAGTCTATACAAAAACAAACAAGTAACTAAAATCTTATTACTAAATATGCTTCCGAAATTCATCTGACTTCATAAAACACTTATACAGCTCATTATTCTAGACTTCTGATCAGTGTACATTTCCCACATCTCAAATAGTATTTCTTCTATTAAGCTCAGTAGTTAATGTCATTTATATGTTAGACTTCCCAATTTATTTAATTCACACATATCTACTAAACTAAGTAGCCATTCATCTATTTACGGTATTTTCCTAAATTTTCAATTTTTCGCTAACAATATTCTGGCAGATGTTACCATGTATAACACTATCCTCCAGTGCATCCTCTCATCACTTTTCTTCTTCTTACTCAACCTATTTAATAAATAAATTTCAAGTGTCATTTGATAATTGATATGCAGATTTGATTTCTGATACCATTGAAATTCTGAGCTCCTTAAAACTTACTCTAAAAAGATAAATATTATTATTTTTGTTTGCTTGTCTTTATTCCCAATGATACTATTTTTTAAAATTTAAATTCTTTTTATTGAGTTTGTCATAACATTAAAAAAAAACCTCTATAGTTTTATGACTTTATGGATCCAGGAGTTGTTTGGAAAGCACCAGATGTGGGATCTCTTCAAAGTGAAATGTTGCATCTTCAAATATATTATTTTCTCTTCCCACTCAGCTTTGAGACACTACCCTTCCAAATGCATAGCAAAGTGGGGTTCAGGAGAAGTCTTGGCAGTCAGATAGATGGATATCTGGGGCATGATTCCAGAGAAGAACCTGTATGAGTTTTCAGGAGACTCAAAGATGTCTCTGTATCTTTTCCATCCATCTTTCCCGATTCCTCTTTGAACAAACATTTCCAGCATCCTTAATGAATCAGCAACCATAATCTACAATGCAGAACATAGAAATTACTTTTGCCCACTGTTTCATTATTATCATTAAAGCAGCAGGATTAGGCCACACAAGGAAGATGCTGTGTTTGTGGAAGAACAAAAAGCCTAGGAACAAAATCACTCTGGGGTTGTAATTGCTACTATGGCAACAAGATGGCTTGTACATAATTGGGCCTGGATGAATGAAAATGGCCCTTGTGTGGGTACACAAGGTGTGATTAATATGTATTAAGAGATTTTGTGTGATTAAAAAAGAAAGAAAGAAAACAGGTGCCAAAGATAAAAGAGAGGGAACAGGTATTTGTTTACTTTTTACCCTGGCCAAAAATATCAAAGAAAAATGCAATTAAAGCTTCACTGTCTGGCAACTGTCCACTGTCTAAAATTGAAACTGACACTAGATAACAGACACAGAATTCAACACCATGACGCACGATCAAAGATACTAGCTCAGGTTAAAGCTTGAAAAAAACCTGATGTTTTGGACAAGAGAATCCAGAATCACTCAGATCACAGGGCCACTGCATCTGGTTTATTTCAGAAAATGTGTATTATATCCAGTTATGCAATGGAACACCATCCCCTAGTGCAGGAGTTTGGAATATCTAGAGCTTGAAACATCTGGGATTTTACTTCCCATCAGCCCTAGCTATAATGTCCTATGGCAAAGGATTATAAGAAGACCAAAGGTACACACAAACACAAACAAACACACACTAACAGAATGGATCCTTTTCTCCCTTGCAAATCTTCTCCAAGCTATTGAAGGAACCAGACAGGGGTTGGGAGGGAAAGAGGAAAAGAGTAACCTATTCCAGAATTCACTTTATGTGATGCAGGATATAACTTTGTTGGCTTTTACTGGGGGATATCAGTATCCTGTACCCCAAGCAGGTGCAGAGCTGTGAAAGAAACTCTGAACCTGGCCTGAAAGTCACACATTACCAAAAAATGTTAGGGTCCCATGGGGACACCCACAAATTAATAGGCTTTGTAAAGTGGCATATTTGAAAGAATTTAAAGTGGTTAGTTTCAAATCACAGCTCAATACATACCCTTCAACTAGCCCAATTTAGAAGGGATAGTCCCAGTTAATCATGTTGTCCCATTTTTAGCCACTTGTTCCAATTTCTCTTCCTCCCACTTTTGTCTTCATGTTATTTCACAACTTTATTTCACTTACTATTTCACATTTCACTTACTGAAAACTGAGTTTACAGTATAGAAGTAGTTTGTATTCAACAGCAGGGAAGAGGAGGGCACACAATCACGTTCTTCCCAGTGGTCTCAGGCAAAAGCAAACTACTGCAGCATCTCTTAGCTTCATTAATAGATTTTGCAATCTTAAATACATTCTGATGTTGTTTGGCCACACATGCTCCAGTGTTCATCTCTGAAATGTTTGGAAGGTATGACATTTGAAAGCTGGAAGATATGGAAGCAGAACCAGCATGGTGTAGTCATTTGAATGTTGGACTATGATCCAACAGTCCCCAGATTGACCATGGAAACCCATTGGGAGATCTTGGGCAAGTCACACTCTCTCAGCCTCAGGGGAAATGGGAAGCCCCTCTGAACCAATCTTTTCTTAGGGTTGCCATAAGTCAGAAATGACTAGAAAAGACACAACAACAACATGACATTAGACTTGGGCTGTTGCCACACTACAGAATTAATGTAGCTTGAATCCTGGGATTTGTAATTTTTTGTGGCACCAGAGCTTTCTGAAAGGGAAAGCTAAATATCTTACAAAACTACAAATCTCAGGATTCCATAGCATTGAGCCATGACAGCTGAAGCTCAAACTGCATTAATTCTGCAGTGCAGAAGCAGCCTTGGTTAACCATTCAGATCATTATAGAAAGATGACTTGTTCAGTATGCAAAGAGATCTTGTAGCACCTTTGAGTCTAACGGGAAGAAAGACGTTGGTAGCATGAGGACTTTTGGGCTGTGCAAACAGTTGCGAAGGGGTGGCCTCCAACACCCCTTTTCCAGCTAGATTGCCACAAAAAGCCCCCTGGAAAGGGTGCAACAGCCACGACACTGTGGCTATAGGGTGCGCTGTGCATTGTGGACACAGTGCTGGAGGAGCGCCGTGACTCCATATGCCATGTGGTGCGGCACACAGCATAATGGCATCCTTTGGGCAGAGCCAAGGTGTGTGTCACAGTGGTTAAATGCCTGTACTGCAGCCACTCACTCAAAACCATAAGGTGGCGAGTTCAAGACCAGCAAAGGGATGAAGCTCGACTCAGGCTTGCATCCTTCCAAGGTCACTAAAATGAGTACCCAGATTGTTGGGGGGCAAATAGCTTACAATTGTAAACCACTTAGACACTCCTTAAGGGTATGAAGCGGTATATAAATGAAGCTGTTTCTTTTTTGTTTTGTGTCATGTAGATGCTACGCCCTAACTCTGTTACCAGGCTGGCCCAAAGTGCCAGTCTGCACAGGGCCTTTATCACACAGGGGAGTGTACTGGGATTTAAACCAGGATTAAAAAGACATTTTCCCCGCAAAGTCCCAAGACTGCAGCAAAGATTTTCAGAAACATCTCAATTACAGAGGATTTATCCTGGGAATAATCAAGGAATAACCAGCTTTAGGGACGGACTAAAACAAACAAAACAAAACAGCTTCATTTATATACCGCTTCATACCCTTAAGGAGTGTCTAAGCGGTTTACAACTGTAAGCTATTTGCCCCCCAACAATACTCATTTTAGCGACCTCGGAAGGATGCAAGCCTGAGTCCAGCTTCAGCCCTTTGCTGGTCTTGAACTCGCCACCTTATGGTTTTGAGTGAGTGGCTGCAGTACAGGCATTTAACTAAAACAAATGACATCCCATAGGGAAACATTGGGGGATACTTGTGTCTCCCTATGGGCAAGTATGGCTTCTTTACGGGCAAGACATGTCATTTCTTTTAGTATGTCCTGTGCTTTAAATTGATCTGCTCTTTTGGAAGCTTTATAACATACCTTCTCATTAAAATGCATTAATTGCAGGTTATTCTTGGAAACCTTTCCCCAGAAAAACCACTTTTATAGTTTGATGTCCAAACAGCTGATTCTTCCGAGTGAAAATTGCTCCTTATACTCCTGAGCCAGATTTGTCCTAGGCTATAATAAACATGTTCAACATTAAGTTGCTACAAAGCTTTTTCTTTAAAAATAAATCCCCCTCTAACATATTTTCTGTCTTTACACCACCGCAGATAACCACTTTTGCACCTATTTAAATGTTGTAGTGTTCACCAAAGCCTCTAGGGTAATGTAGTTTGGGGAAACTACATTTCCCATGATTCCCTGGGGAAAGGGAAGGACTATTAAACCTGTTTCATCCAGTGATGTAAACAAGCTTCACTGCTTTTGAGCAAAAGTGCCATTCCAACATGGGACAGTAGGTGGCATAAACTCTTCATCTCTTGTTGCCTGTCCCATGATTGACAAGGCTGAGCCTTGATAAGACTTTCCTTGTTGGTTTATCCTAATGAGGATAAATCCCAAAATATTAAAATTTTAAACTCCAAAGCCACTTGTTGCTATTGGGTTCTATGCTTCTTGTTCCTCTGCCTACACGTAAAGTGAACTGTCTCAACCTTTAACCTGAAAGGCTATTATATAATTAAATGTTGTTGGGTTGTTGTTTTTTAATTTTAACATGGAGCATGAAACGCTTCTCATACATACCTCTTAAGCTTCACTTCTTCAAAAATTATGACCACAGACAATTCACCCTAGATTCTTTGGCAAACGCTACGACATTTAAATGGGTGCAAAAGTGATCAACTGCAGTGATGTAAAGACAGAAAATATGTTTCTAGTGGGAGGGAGGGGATTAAAACAAAGCCTTGTAGCACCTTAAAGTTGAATATATTTATTTCAGAGAGATCTTGTAGCATCTTTGAGAGTAACTAAAATAAATAAGGTTGGCAGAGGATGAGCTTTTGTAGACTTCAGTCTACTTCTTCAGATGCATATAGTGAAGTCATCTGAGGAAGTAGACAAGCCTATGAAAGCTCATGCTGCCAACTTCTTCATTTCAGTTAGTGTCAAAGGTGCTATAAGATCTCTCTACATCCTGATCTTACAGACTAACAGGGCTATATCTGAATATTTATTATAGCCTAGGCTTTTTAAAGTAAATGATGATGAGATTAAGTGATTCTCTCTCCTGTTCCCACTAAAAGTGCCTCTGAGGGTGGACGAGTTGAACGAAATGCCTCCCCTGAAGATCTCACAGCTTGAGCAGGTTCATATGGGAAGGTAGAGTCCTTCAGAGACCCTGGACCTGGACTTGACAGGTCATGAGCATCCCTTTGAATTGTGGCCCAAAATCTATGATACCCAGTAGAACAATTGCACTGCCAGGGTGCTTCCTGTAATCAGCACAGTTAACAATCTGGTTGCTGTTATTTGGAGCAGCTGAGGTTTCCAAATATAATAATAAGTTTCCAGATCAAATGCCACGACAGCAATTCCCAGAATTTCATAGCATTAAGCCATGGTTGGTGTCAAATCAGATTATTTTGGCAGTGTGGATGCAACCTGGCCCCATCTTCTCAGTCTTTTCTTCTCCAAATGATATAACCAATATATATGTCACTATAGCCAAATATGACTTCCCTAGGAATGAGCATGTTTGGGGCACAAGTTTTAATTGTGCAGATGCACTCCCTGTCAAATGCATATTCAAGTTCAGGGCTGAATCTGGGTGTATACCAAAAATTGCAGACCTGTATCTTTGGGGGTAGTGTAACCGCATCTAGCATAGATTGAATCCCTATTCCCTGTTCTGCCTTGCAACTGACCTGAAGTACCACTGTTGTGTCTGAATTAAGACTGGAACAGCCCTGGTGGCGCAGTGGTTAAATGCCTGTACTACAGCCACTCACTCATAAACCATAAGGTGGTGAGTTCAAGACCAGCAAAGGGCTGAAGCTCGACTCAGGCTTGCATCCTTCTAAGGTCACTAAAATGAGTACCCAGATTGTTGGGGGGCAAATAGCTTACAATTGTAAACTGCTTAGACACTCCTTAAGGGTATGAAGCGGTATATAAATGAAGCTGTTTGTTTGATTGTTTGCTCTGATTTCTTCCACTTCTGATTAGAAGCACCAGTTTAGAACTAAAAGGGCTTTCTTAGACTGATGCGGCACCAAACCCCTAAATCCTGAACAACCTCTCCTAGCATTCTCATGTATTTACAAGTGGTTTCATTCCTAATAAAATGTAGCAGTGAAGAGATATGCAGGGAAAGCCTTCCTATGGATTAGTAAAGAACAGAAAATCAAGAATAGGAATTTGGTCAGTTCGCACTATGGTAGGATATAAATAGTGAAGGCCTCCAAAGACCTACAGTATATAGACATTTTCAAAATCTGCCTGGAGTTGAGTGAGCAATGAGATGGTGAGAGTCAATATGGTGTAGTGGTTTGACTGTTGGACAAAGAGTCCAGGAGATCAGGGTTTAAATCTTTGCTCAGCCATCAAAACCCACCAAGTAACCTCAGGCAAACCACACTCTCTCAACTTCAGACAGCAGCAATACCAAACATCTTCTGATCTTCCCAAAAAAAGCTCTACAATAGGGTCACCATAGGATGGAGTTGACTTGAAGGCACATAACAGGAACAATAAGATGGCCAAGTTTGCTAGCAACACTAAGCAATTTAGGGTGAGTAAAATAAAAATGAATTGTGAAGACCTCCAAGAGAAGATCACCAAACATTGAAGTTTATCACACTAAGGGAATTGGAAATATAATCCAATGGCAATCTTAATGCAATCATGGGGTTTCGCGTGATTGTGTGAAAGCTGATCACACTCATTTTCGGGCAAAGGGAAGTCCTTCTGAATGCAATCATGGGGTTTCGCGTGATTGCATGAGAAACTATCACACGCAATTTCGGGCACTGGGAGGCAATTTCGGGCAGTTCTGAACGCAATGCAGTGTCAATACGCAATTAAGTAAATTCGCTGAACTAGCGAATTTACTCAATTCCGAACTGGCCTCACTTCCATTTCTTTTGAAATTGAAAGAAATTCCTCCCGTGTGATAAACTCCAAGGAGAGTAGATCTCCCAACCTGTCCTGAATGGGGTCACACTTCCCCTAAAGGACAAAGTACGCAGCTTGGGCATGCTCCTGGATTCGTCGCTCCAGCTGACACCTCAGGTGGAGGTGACAGCCAGGAGCGCGTGGTATCACCTACGGGTGATACGCCAACTGCGTCCCTACCTGGGCAGAGAGGGCCTTGAAACACTGATACATGCACTGGTAACCTCTCGTCTGGATTTCTGCAATGTGCTCTACATGAGACTACCTTTGTACCAAGTCCGGAAGCTCCAACTAGTCCAGAATGCAGCTGCAAGATTGTTGACCGGGGCATTAAGAACAGATCATATTACCCCGCTATTAAAATCTTTACAGTGGTTACCAATTAGCTTCTGGGCACAATACAAAGTGATGGTCGTTACCTTTAAAGCCCTATATGGCTTGGGCCCGAGTTACTTGAAGGAACGCCTCTCCCTATATAATTCGCCCCGCACCCTCAGAACATCAGAGAAAAACCTACTAAAAGCCACTAATACAAGATTGGTGTCAACATCTAAGAGAGCATTCTCTGCTGTGGCTCCGAAACTCTGGAACGACTTGCCAGAAGAGATCCGCCTAATTACTACTCTAGATGCCTTTAAAAAAGCACTAAAGACAGATCTCTTCCGACGGGCCTACCCATCTGATTTGATATGACAGTTGAATGGTCAAGGAATGACAGTAGCAAACTAGATAGAAAGCTATAACAGTTAATGGATAACTATTGAAGTTATTTGGTTTTTAGATAATTGTATGTAATGATGTACGGTACATTTTTTATGATGTTTCGTAATGTTTTAACCTGTTGGAATCCTGCCTCGATCTGTGGGGAGAGGCAGGAAATACTTATTATTATTATTATTATTATTATTAAAATGCCAAAGGAGTTTCAGTTGAAGTATGTGTGAAGTGATGTAAATTAAGGTGAAAAATATCCCAGCTTCACATAGAAAAGGAATTGATCTGGGGGTTACTGACCAAGAAAGTGGTTTTAGATTGCAGCAGACAGCTCAATTAAAATGTCATCCCAATGGGCTGCGGCTGCAAAAGATGTGGATTTCCTATTGAGCATAATCAGAAATTAAATAAAAAATAAGCCATTAGACACAGCACTACTTGTCCTCATCCTCTGGTCTTCCACAGTAGCTGGTTGACCTGGACATCTCATTTTCTTGCACTATCACTTATTTCTTTTTGAACTATCTAATTGTAGGATTTTCAAAGTACAGTTGGCCCTCCCTTTCCACAGATCCTTTATCCAGCGATTCAACTATCCATGGCTTGAAAATATTTTCTAAAAATACAAATTCCAAAAAGTAAAGCTTGATTTTGCAATTTTATATAAAGGACACCATTTTACTATGCCATTCTTTCTAATGGGACGTAAGCATCCACAGATTTTGGCATTTTAATTCTCAACCTCCTGATTTGGAGACAACAATCCATTTTTGTTTTATCCACCATAAATCCTGGAATTCAGTCCCAGCAGATACCAAGGACCCACTGTAAAAGGCTTCAGGAGTGGTTTACCATGGCCTTCTTCTGCACAGTACTGGCTCCTTTAAAGTTACTGGCTTTTATGGTGCCATTGCCATTGTCTTGAAGATATCTTCCCACTATATTGCCACCACTATGTAGCTGTCCAGAAGGCTTTAAAAGGTGATAGGACATATTTATGGATGAAAATGATAGCATCAATGGCTACTAGTCATGAGGATTATATAGCTCTTTCAAAACAGTGTGCATCCGTATACCAGTTGCTGGGGAACATGAGCTGCAGAATGCTATGGTGCTCATGTCCTGTTTGTGGACTTCTCTGGGAGATCTGCTTGACTTGTGTGAATGGAATACTGAAGGAAAAAGGTCTCTGATTGAATCCAGCATGACCCTTCTTGTGTTCTAATATTCAGTGTGTTTTGGAGGAGAAAATACTGAACTCATTGGGTCAGCAACCTCAAGATGAAAGCAGCTTCATGTACTTCCAAAACGCCCCTCCTGTGATAATCTGTCTTGTTTCAAGAAAGGCAATTGTGTAGAGAGAGAAGCTTTTGCATGTCTAGCAGAGCTGCCAGAAAAAGATGAGATAGCACCAGACATTATTTAATTATTCCCCTCACCTGCCCTGCAATGGAAGAGGTGTGGTCCATTACATGCTGGAAAGGGAGGAAAGGAGTGAAGACTAGGGATAAGACCAGAGACAACATTTTGGTTGAAAGGAGGTGATGGGAGTTGAAAGAAAACTTAACTAAATAACCCAATGCGTTATTTGAGAAATCAATTCCTGGGAGGTTAGCCCATCAATACTCAGGTGTCATAACCACAGAGGACAAGGACTGAAAAATGTAGTATATTCAAGAAATATGTAGGACACTACCAAATAAATATTAAAATATAAATACAAATTCATCTCATATGGTCTATTTACAGCTATACTGCATATACTGTATATTTTTATATTCTGATTAACATCTTAGTTAAAATGCCTTGTTGGCTTGCAATATACTTATAGAACTCTGAGCAAGACAAAGACTTACAATTGTATTTTGCTAGCAACAAACCCTTGACTGAATTTACCTTTTAATTATTATTTTGTCTATTGTGCTGAAATTAAGGGGAAAACTCTTTTCAACATTTGCACTGTGTCCTGAAGCAGCCCATTGCCTAACACGTTCACTGTCCTTTTCCCTTCTGAGAAATAAATGCACTCTGAGCTCTAGTGACAAGTCTTTTTTGCTGTTGCTTCTAGGAAAAAAGACCTTGAGAAGGACCCATTCTATTCCACCTATTTCCAATGAAAACAGGCTTCCAAATAGATGCATTTCTTGAAGTTGAGAAGCAAACGTGGTGTTACTCAATGGGCTTCTTAGCCATGCTCAAAATGGAGGACATTTTGGAATACATCCTAGGCAGAAGGTAGGACATGTCTTGGAAAAGGAGAACATATGGTCACCATGGTCAATGCCACTGTGGCTATTTTTGCTACATTTTTAAAATATGGGAGATTCTGTGATGGATCTCTGACCACTCTTCACTAGTTAAGCCCTGTACAAGTGTGGTTTTCTGTATTCTGGGTTACAAGTCCTATCACTGGTAAAAAGCAAAGGTAAAAACGAGTTTAAAAAGATGCTTCTGAATGCACAGAAAGTGGGGACCAGTCATAAATCCAAAGGGAGTGCATTCAAGAGTTTGGAATATGACTCAGGAACATGTCTGAGAAGCAGGCCTCTGCATGTATGTGTGTATGTATGTGAGCATGAATGTGTGTGTTCAGAAGAACCTCCCATGCTGATCTTAATAACCCGACAGGTTCATACCAAAAAAGGCAATCCATCACATAGGCAGGCAGGCAGTCAGCTTCTAAACTTTAGAGTAAAACCCACACCCTGGATTTATTGCATAACATAGCCTTGCATTGCTACATGCATGCATTGCATTTTTGCATGTGGCAAAAGCAAGCTTTGCCCGTGTAACAGGTGGTATCAATCCACCCTGCTCTCCCAGCTCTTGGCACACTTGCTTGGGTCTCTTTACAGTGGCAATAGCTTGAAACAGCACTGTCCTAAATTGCTATCTGCTGGTGTGGCATCTCATGAAATCAAACCGTACAGGCAGAAAATGGAAATCTTTCAAAATATGTGGATGGGTGTGCGATTTCTCTTCTACTCCAATGACTTGTAATGAGAAGCCAAACGAATAAGGCGTGGAGATGGGGAGAGGAGGTAGAGAGAATTACATTTCCTACAATGAGCTTACAAATCACAACAGCTGCTAAGAACGCCCCAGGAGTTGAAGATAAGAAATTCACAACAAGGCTGGGTAGTAGTAAGATCACAGTGAGGCCAGTTAAGGTTTATGTGAGCTTCAGGCAACAGACTTTCTATCTCCCTTGTTTGCTATCAACTGCACATCTACAGGGATGACTGGGAGAGAGTTGCTAGTGCTAGTGGTGGTGGAGGAGCAAAGAAGAAGGGGGGGTGGTGGAAGAATTTAAGAGGCCAGGAAACCGCAGAGAAAGGCATCTTGCAGGTAGCACTGGAAAAGCAAAAAGGAATGTGGCAGAAGTAGGCAATATGCAGCTCTCCCAGTGTTGTTAAGACTGCAACTCTCTGTTCTAATCCTTAAAACATTTTTCATTTTATCCTGGGTTTTCTGCCATCCCAAATAAATCTCAATATTTCTCTTCTTTCCAATTTAATTTGGAGTTTTGTGCATTATCCAAAAATATTTTCTATCACCTCTAGTATGATCAGATATACCAGCTGCCCAGGTCAGTTTATTTTAACCCAGCCTAAAGTGAGAAGGATAAGTCATACTCTCAACCTCTGAGGAAGGCAATGGCAAACCTACTCTGTAGCGATCTTACAAGAAACAACGTGGAGGCACACAACAACAACAAAAAGAGAAGGAACAGGATTGAAATGTGGGATTTTTCAATCAGTCTGGAAGCACCCTTTGATTAGTAGTCAGAAAAGCTAGAGCCAGAATTTTAACCGAAACAGGTTACATGGGACCATACAACTCTCAGCTGTTACAACAGCTCCACCGGCTATCAGTCTATTTCCATGCACAAACCAAAGTGCTGATTATAACCTATAATGTCCTATATGGCTTAGATCCAGGCTGTCTCGCAGACCTTATCTCCCCATATGAATTCTTGCGTTGGCCATGAGATACTCAGGAGAGCCCTACTTTTAATCCTACCACCTTCATTGTCAAGGTTAGTGGGGATGAGAGAGAGGACTTCTCAGTGGATGCCCCTAAACTCCTGAACCCCTTCTCGGGGAGTTCAGAATGCCTTTTTTCTTGCTGTCCTTCCACCAGCAGGCACACTGTTTTTATTCCGACAGACTTTTAAAACAGGTTTTTAAAATAATGGGCCTTTAAAAGGATGCTGTATTCCTTTAAACTAAATTGTTTTTAAATAAAAAATTTATCTTTTTAATTGCACTTTACCTCTTTATGTGTATACTTTTAAATTGCTTTAAATGAGAGCCCACATGGTGTCATGGTTTGAACATTGGACTATAACTCTGAAGATGTGGGTTCGAATCCACTCAGCCATGGAAACCCACTGGGTTACTGTGGACATGTCATGTTCTCTGAACCTCTGTGGAAGGCCATGGCAAACGCCCTTTGAACAAAATATTACCATGAAAACCCCATTATTGGTTTGCATTAGAGTTGCCATAATTTGGAAATGAATTGAAGAAACACAACAACATTGTGAATAGCTTAAAGTTCCTTTTAAAGTTCACTTTTTGTATAGTTTCAGCTGCATTGCTCTTGTTTTTAGTTCGATGAAAGGCAGGATAAGGATAACAACAATGACACTGACATAGTTTTTTGTGGGTTTTTCAGCCTATGTGGCCATGTTCTATAAGAGTTTCTTCCTGATGTTTCGCCAGCATCTGTGGCTAGAATGTGGAACAATGGATGCAAACTGCAGGAAAAAAGATTCCACCTTAATAATAGGAAGAACCTCCTGACAGTAAGGGCTGTTTGACAGTTGAACACACTCCCTTGGAGTGTGGTGGAATCTCCATCCTTGGAGGTCTTTAAGCAGAGACTGGATGGCCATCTTTCGGGTATGCTTTGATTGGGAGTTCCTGCATGGCAGGGGGTTGGACTGGATGGCCCATGTGGTCTCTTCCAACTCTATGATTCTAACCAAGTAGCCAAACTGACTTTGTGTGTGTGTGTGTGTGTGTATATTTCTCTTATCTATATATGACATGAGAGGCTTACAGCAAGAATGGAATAGAGAATTGGAAAATTGAATTCAGGTTAATCAATGGCCACTGGTTTTAACATCTATAATTAGTATGGCTATAGATCTCCGACTGCATCTTCTACAGCAGAAATTGCTCTTTGGGGTATATTGATCACCATAGCATCTGTTCAAGAAAGGGATTTCTTAATCAGCAAATTGTTGGAGATGTAATAATGATAATGTTTTCTTAACACATATGTTTTGGAGTTGTCCCATAGCAGCTACATCGTGGAAGGAAGTATCACATGAATAAATTTGTTATTGGAAGCTCCTTGACATTCAGGGAAGTGTATGCTCTTTTGAATTATTTAACATTTTGCTTTGAAATTAACAAATGGCCAACGAAAGTGGACTTTCTGCACCCTTTTGACTACTAAAAAGATTCATACTTCATCTAACAATGCTTGCAACATGTGAAAGAATGATGTACTGTATAAATGAAACTTATAAGTGGAATTATATTTGGACATTTGGTCATCTTTACAACTAATGTGGTTATTCTTCCTCCTTTTGTGTTTTTATTTTTTCTGCTTTTCTTATAATGAAATAATATTGTATATAACTGAGATGCTTTCTGAATGTAAATTTAAAAAAATTGAAAAATGAATAAATTGAGAAAACATAAGAACGACCATACTGCAGAAAGAGCTGCCCAAATTAAAAACATGCAGCTTTAATTCAAAAAAGGAAACAGCAGGGAACAGTCATATTCTAAGCCTGTGTGAATTGTGACTTGCACAACTATTCCTTGTAAAGTCTAAAATATAAGCAAGGATAATACTTTGAACTGATTTTCTCAATGAGTCTCAGGGGCTGATTCACACAAATCACCCTTGGGTGTGGCTGACAGATTGTTTTAAGCTCATTTCCACATTGTGCCAAGATCGACAGCTTTCAAAATATGGAATTGGTGAGTCAGTAATAATAATTACCAGAGTACTAAAGAGAGTAATAGATGCTAGCTGGGGACCAAGAGGGATAATAGTAAGTGCAACTCAGCTGTACATCTTTAGGAAATATCAAATTTCCCCAAAATAGTCCTACATTTACATCAGGGATGATGAAAGTGTGGGCCGTGGGCTGTATGCATACCTCCAACTCTACCGTAGGGACAGTCATCCTTAATCTGTCATCCTACTTTTTCAATTGCTTTTAAAATGTCCCAGTTTCTCTCTCCTTCTACTACTTTCCCATTTGTCCTCACCTTACTTCATTTGCTACTAACTAGGTTCAAAGTGCAAAAATAGTTTTACTCAGTTTTACACATCAATTTACTCAGCAAAGCGGAGAGAAGGGGAAGCAGAACTTTGCCATTCCCAGCAGGCTCAAGCAAAAGAAACCGCGGGTGATTTTTCTAATAATAATAATAATAATAATAATAGTTTATTTATAGCCCGCTCCTCTAATAAATACTCGGAGCGGGGTACAGCAGAATAAAAAGATACAGAGTAAAAACAACAATCACATCCCACCCCAACCACCCCCTTTAAAACTGAATTAAATCTAGACAGTTTAAAATTAACATAGTTAAAATTGGTCGGCAGTTATTAAAACAAAGTGCATTTTCATGAACAATCCGTGTGCATTCTACATTCTGTGTCCATAATTAATAATATTTGCCATCTTGACCATGCTCTCACATTGCTGGACCCCACACACATTCCACCATGTTAAAAATTTATTATTATTGTTGTTGTTGTTGTTGCTTCCAGATGCCCTCTACGAGGCATGAGCACTTTCTTGCTATGTTTTGGTGATGGCATTTTAGATCCATAAGAAGCCTTTTTTAAAAAGAAAAACCAAGGTCATCAGAAGTTGCTTCTGGTTTAATTCCTGTTTTTTAAAAAATGCGTAAAATGGGGGGCATGGTAAAAATGCCCCCACATCACCTAGAGGGTTTTGGGGGACACCCACCCACACATATTTATAACTTTTTTTACCACTAGGAAGCCCAGTGGTAAAACTGCCTTGAAGTCCGCATGCAGACCACAGGCCACATTTTGCCAACCCCTGAACTAAGCCGTAGGAAAGGCATTTCTAATCTTGTGTAAAGGAGGGGAGTACAAAAAATGGGAAATCACCAGAGAAGTGGCCATATGAGGACAATGAGAGAGGGAGTGTCAATTTCCCCACACAAGCTACAAGTTGAGTCTCCTTTATCTGGCATTCCAAAATCAAAAATGCTCCAAAATCCAAAACTTTTTTTCACAATTGCTTTCTGATGGGTCAGTATACACAAACTTTGTTTCATACACAATTTTTTAAAAAGTATAAAATTACCTTCAGGCTATGTGTATAAGGTGTATATAAAAAATTAAGGAATTTTGTATGTAGAGAGATCTTGTAGCACCTTTGAAACTAACAAAGTAACACATTGGCAACATGAGATTTCGTAGACTTCACTCTACTTCCTCAGATGCTTTTGGTAGAGTGAAAGCCAGGGACAGGCATATATATGCCATTCCAAATCCTTTGGGCATGGAAATGAAATGGATTTTGAATTTGAATTTGAATGTCCCTGGCTTCCACTCCACCAAAAGCATCTGAGGAAGTAGATTGAAGTCTCCAAAAGCTCATGCTACCAACTTCTTTCTTTCAGTTAGTCTCAAAGGTGCTACAAGATCTCTCTACATACTGATTCTACAGATTAACACAGCTATACCTTTGAAGTCTACCATGATGAATTTTGTATTAGTATTGAGTATCCAAGATAGCTCACTATGTATGTATATGTAAATACAATTACTCAAAAATCCAAAAGAAACCAAAATTCAAAACACTTCTGGTCCCAAGCATTTTGGATAAGATCCCAACCCATATAGAGACTGGAACCCATCGGTCAATGAATCCTATTCAAATGCATAATGAAGCCACTTCATCAAATGGGACTACCCATCAGCTGAAGATTCATGTGGCCCTTGTCTTCAAGGGGAGGTTGGGCTAAAAACCAATTTGAGTGATTTTTACAAAGTAGCATATAAATGATTATGATGATGACAACTAATAATAATTTAAAAATATAAGCCACAGACTGTGGCATTGTCACTTTTTATTTTCTTTGTTTTATACTACACTTCCACTGAGATTCTGGGAACTGTAATCCAAAAATGAGCCACTTCCTCAAATTCAGCTACAAACCCAATAATCAATTTAAGATAAATTAATAATGTTGGTTAAGGGGAAATCACTGAATGATTACGAAGATAATGGGAACGATGTTTTAAGATACTGGAAAAGAATGTGGAATGACTTAGAATTTATAGATGATAAAACAATAAAGCAGAATCCACCCAGTGGTAATGCAGAGAATGCTCAGTGGTCACATAGACTCAATGGTGTTTACACCTAGTTCATTTCAGAATAAGAAGCAACTTATCCACAGAGAGAAAGAGAGAGAGAGAGAGGAAACACAAATGACAGCATTTTGGGCAACACTCAATAAGATTGATTAGCAACACATTCAAGAGAAAACAAGCATTTCTTTTTCCATTACTATTGGAGGCTGTAATAACCATTAGCAGAGATGGTTGGGCAGATGGGGGACAATTGGAGAGGATTAAGAAAGTGAAGGGAAGAGCTATTAGAATCCATATGGAAATATGGCAGATTCATGTATCCATATGCAGTATTGGATATAAGGTTTGCTGATGATTTTAAATTGTCCAGGCCCGTTTAAACAAAGTGAGAACATTTACTCCCTCAATGATCCTGGTGTAGGATCATTGAGGGATCTCTGGTCTGGTGCCTAGCAACAGCTAGTACGAAGAGAGAGTCCTTCATGAAAAGCTGAGCAAATTCTTTGCCTCAGCAACTATCCGTTGAAACTACTGGCTGGAAAATTGGCAACTTACAAGCAATGGAGACAAAAGATGAGGAAATTTTTACACGGTTCCCAAAATAGTGTTTATGTTCCTCTGTATGTTAAAAAACACAAGTTCTTCAGGGGCATCATACTACAAAATATTCTTATGCTTTCCAAATACTATTTTAAAATATTCTGACAGATGGCAAAGGGCATTGGCCAAAGAAGGAGCACAGTAAAGGGCAGGATTCTGTATCAGTGACCCTGTCACCACATGGAAACCATGTTACTTATCTTTCTGACGCCAACCTTTTATGTGAGTTTGCTGTGGAGGTTTTTCCCCCGCATATGATATTCAGGGCACCAACCTAGAATACAATTTTTAAACATAGTGAATATGTAAAACTGAATTTTCTGCTTCCAGACTTTCCCTCACCTTGCAAGAACTTCCTGAGACTAAACAACAAAACGTCTTGTGGTACCTTCAGAATATCAGTTTTATAAAAGGATATGGTTTTCTG
Organism: Urosaurus nigricauda; assembly: GCA_034509955.1. NCBI lineage: Eukaryota > Metazoa > Chordata > Lepidosauria > Squamata > Phrynosomatidae > Urosaurus > Urosaurus nigricauda. Next base: position 371,056,355 of record JAOEGL010000001.1, on the reverse strand, counting down.
GATTCATCCTACATCATGCTCCAACATGTTTTTCAGTCTCTAATGTGTGACAAAACTTCTGTTTTTGCAGCAACAAATTAACACTGATATCACTCTGGAAATCTGATGGGTATGCTCTGGAGCACCATACCTCCAGATTTTTGGATGCTCCAAAGTGCAGCAGCATATTATCGCAACTATTTGGGGCAATCTGAAGGGAATCCTGAACACCTTTAGAAGCCATTTTAAGGTTATTGGGTTGTTGTTGTTCTGTTTCTGAATTGTAAGATAGCACTCAGAAGGATCTCCAAGCTGTTCTGCTTTTTCAGCTGAAAATATCTTCAGCCAATTTTTTCAGGAACATGGATGTCCCAAGGACCACATGAAGCTCACATACTCATCCAATATAGTGGCCTATGAATGAGAAAGTTTGTGACCTGTCTGTTGTCTCTCTTATAAACCCCTTAGAGGGCCTTAAAGAAGCTACTGCTTCTCAGTCTAGAAACCCCAAATAGGCAACACTACAGGGTTGTTAGAAAGTTAATCACAAGATAAGGTATATAAAGGATGTATAAACAAGAAATGACATATCAGAAGCAGAGCTAAGATTAAGAGACAGAGCAGCATGCAACCAATACCCAGTATGGTACCTGATAGAGAGAATTTGATCTAGGTTTTAGGGCTCAAATACCCTGAAGGCACCAGATCCTGTCTGATCTTAGAAGCTAAGCAGGATCAGCCCTGGTCACTACTTTGATAGAAGACCAGCAATTAATATGAGGTACTGTAGACTATATTTTAGAGGAAGAAATGTCAAGCCACCTCTGAGCATATTTTGCCTAATAAAACCCTATTAAATTCATGGAGTCACCATAAGTCAACAGGCAAGATGAAGGCACAAAAACACATTCTTAAGTGATTACCACACAAGGTGTTAGCGACAGAACTGGAGTGAAATTACAACCTAGGATTCCTGCGCTTTTCATACGATGTTGTTACTCATCCATTGCTGATCTGCTTATACCATTATTATCATACAGTTTCGCATCAATGACACACCCTTTCAATAACCACCATTACCACTGCATTCATAATTGCACTAGTGCAGATTGCTTTAGCGCTACAGTAGTAGTTGAAGTTGTGAAGTGGTGCGAGTGGGTGTGTCCCATTGAGGATGTGCTCCTGCATGGTGCAACCATACACACTTTTGTCTCCCTACATGTGTCTTCTCTGTGAGCTCAAATCTGTGGCTGACACAGAAATCCCTCTCATTGGGTCTTGTGGAATAATATTATAGTCCTCTTTGAGAGATCCACAGGTAGTGGCTGTCCATTTTCAAATGCTGACTGGAGTTTCTGAGAGCCCTGGTGGCATGGTGGTTAAATGCCTGTACTGCAGCCACTCACTCAAAACCATAAAGTGGCGAGTTCAATACCAGCAAAAAGGATCAAGCTCGACTCAGGCTTGCATCCTTCCGAGGTCGCTAAAATGAGTACCCAGACTGTTGGGGGCAAATTAGCTTACAGTTGTAAACCGTGGACACTGCTTAGGTGTTATGAAGCGGTATATAAATGAAGCTGTATATAAGTGTGTCATGAACCCTTCTCCCTGCTTCTGTTACACCATGGACCTTCCAGTTTAGTGAAGAAGACTACTGGTTTTGCCAAATTTGGTGAGATGTTTATTTATTTATGTAAACAGTTCTCCCAAAAGGGTCTTCCATTTCACAGGATCTGCTAATGCAGGATAAAGTCAAAATTAAAAATTAAAACAACTAAAATTAAAACAAATGCTGAATCACCAAAAATGACTTGTCCAAAGAGTCTCACAATTACAGATCTGATCTTGCTATTGCGAGATAGAGAAAGAAAAATAAATAAATCCAGATGCACGACGCATGATAAAAAGAGAGTGAACTCATGTGAGTTGTGCAGAAGACAGAGACTGGAAACATTCATCAGAAAACAAGGACTGCCATGCTATTGAAAGATAATGCAGAAATAAGTTTTTTCATAGTGTTATTGCTACAGTTATAATCATGTTAAAGAAATTTCACAATTACAGTGCAAAAGCACCTTCATGCAGTAATCTCCTTAGTGTTGATGTATTGCTGATATATGGTTATTTTGTGAATTTAGAACCCTCAACTTTGCTTTATTTTCTCTTCCCACTAGCAGGAACGAGTTCAGACTTTCTAAATTTTGTATTGGAGGGGGGATTTCAGGTTTTCTTTTTGCCTTAGTGATGCTAACTATACTCTTGAGAAGGCTTAAGATGACCTTATCAAAGGTAAGTCATAAAATTGACTTTGGGGAGCACAGAAACAATGGAGGCCTTCTCAACTTTGGGAGCTGTTCTTATCACAACATGAGCTAATCAAATTCCTATATTAACAAGAAAGACAAACCAGAGAATTTAAAGAGAATCATCAAGGTGGCAATCCACCTGTTGCTATCAGTTCAAGAAGGTGGTCCCAAGGGTTACAACTTATGGCTGCCTTGATCCAATTGTTGTAAGGAAATGTTAAATGTACCCCTTTGTTCTGATCATTGTAAGCCACTTTTGTTGTTGTTGTTGTTACTTGTGATTATATAGCACCATCAATTTACATTACACTTTACAAGTAATACAACAAAAAACAGCTAGCCCTACCAAAGGTGTACAACTGTGCGCACATAAAGGAGAAGGGTGGTGTAATGCAAATAAAAACTTCACCATAATTATAAAACAGATTGTGCACAATATAAATAAAGCAAAGCAAGAAATCCATATCATCAAAATATACAAGGAAATAAAACCATATTAAATGAAAACTCTAATATATTAAAATAAAACTTCTAAGATGTTTGAATAAGAATAGCATTTTAAAGTTAATAACCTTAGCAGAAAATTATCAATATATATACATGTTCAGGCCAGTTGTGCAAAGGACATTTCTGGATTCTTGCATGGTATTTCTACATGACATGGTATTTCTTAGTGACCATACTGGTGCCTGTAGAAGCAGATAAAAGATGTGTTTCTGAAACATTTATTGATGTAAGAATACTAATGTGCAGAGTTATTATATCCATCACCTCCTGATTCTTCCTTAGAAAGGGCCCTAGGCAACTTAATGTTAATAGTGGAGCATGGCTAAGGAAATGACTCTCTTGCAAGTCTTCCTCTCTGCATATGCTAGCCTCAGAGTGAAAACATCAGATTGGCATATACAGGTACACCTCAGTGGCATTACTAGGGGCAAGTAGGGAGAATGAACCACACCACATGACACTATCTGGTGGGGTGACACCACTGCTCCTCAGACACCTGCATACTGGCAGAAATGGCCTGTGATGCTGATGTTGCTAAAACACACACTGCTGCGGCTAGACAGAGGATGAAGAAGGGAAAGGGCCTGGAATGATATTAAAAGACTTTGTTAAGAAGCTTTGTTAATTGAGGTAAATTGTAATGTAGGGAGACGTCAAATTACCATCCTAACTCTCTGGACACCTGGTGTCATATAATTTCAGGGTCAAGCTTGGGTTGTATTTCGATGGAAGATCAGCAGAGAGTATCAGGAACCTCCAAATACCTGTCGGGAACTGAACAGAGACTTGCTACTAGAACTGATAAAAGGGTAGGGATAGGGCATAATTCAATTGCATAATTCAGTCCAAGCCTGTTTCATACATCTCTAAAGGGCAAAACGAGCACCCCAAAGGGGTGGCTTGAAACCACCCCTAAGAAAGTAGGATTAGGACTGCAGCAACCACACACCACAGCTCCAATCTGCCTTTTTGCCACCCCAAAAAGAAGCAGCAAATTACCACTCCTATTTGTGCCAGCAAAAAGCCGGCTTTTCTCACCCCGCCATGGCTTTAAGGCGCTCAGGCAGCACGTGGTATCTAAACATCGCACTGCCGGAGCACCTGGAAGCCAGACCATGTGTGGGCAGCCGGGCTGTGTGAAGCCAGCTTCTGGGTGTCTTGGGGGCATGCATTGTGCATATGCCATGCCCCCAAGCCAGGTGGAGGCTGGCTTTTTATGCCAGCCTGTTCTGGCACTAAGTTGGTCCACTCCTATTAAGGCTATACATCATAACCAGAAATTCCAATTGCATGATGATCACCATTCATACAGTAAGTTCCGATTCATAACACAGCTGAGCAGTCATATTTACATTGCCCTTTGTGTATCCAAACATGTATACCTTCTTGTCTAAAAAATCATAAAAGGTTCCAGCTTAGCCCCATACAATTTGAAATGGCTGGAATTTCCCCCCACCGTGTGCAGGAAAAAATGTGTGAAGGATGGGACGTGGAAAGATGGAAGTAACACAAGACTATGAGTTGTTGTTTTTTTAAAGTGTATCCAGCCCCATAATCCAGGCAAAAGGTGAGCATATGCAGATAAACAGCTAAAACCGTACAGTCCAAGGATGTGTTCCAGGCATGCAAGGCAGCAAATAGGTGAAGTCATTTAAGAGAAAGAGAGTCTTTGGTGGGGAAGGTAGCAAGATAATATGCAGGGATGATAGGGGAGGAAGTCTATTAGAGAACATCAAAGCTAAGGGCAAAAAGTTTGAGTTGAGAGACAAATAAAGGTTCTGAGGAGTGGCATCTCATGGCTTCAAGAGTGTGAGCGCTGAATGATTCTGACAATGGAATGCTGGGCTGAGGTGTGATAAAGGAAAGCCAGAGAAGGGGATTTACAGTAATCAAGAGTCGTCATTTAGTAATAAAGAGGAACAAGTAGACAAGAGTAACTGGGGACAAGAAGGCAGATTTTTACTAATAGGTTATCCATTAGACTTAAAAGGCTGTGCAAAGGAGACAGAGTGTTCAGTGCCCTGTACTTCAGGAATGCTAGCACTAAATGTTTGCTGTGCATTTACCACATACAGAACCGAAATGCATAACACAAGGGAAATTTTACCGACAGTGACCCATTCCAGGACAGGTTGATCATAAAATGAATGTGCATTCACTGTTTATAGTCCTTATATCTTCCCACAGCTTTGCTTTTCTCCCATAGGTATCACACATTTTCCTAGCACAGAATGGCCAAGGTTTCATACATGTTTTTGCTTGGAGGATACTTCCAATAGTCAGCACTACTGTTTCAATTTCTGTGTAGGGAACCTGTAGCAAAAAGCATGAAAAAGAGAAAATGTTATTTCACCTGGAGTGGAAAAGAAAATGTAGTACCAGGATTCTAGGGAAGGAGGTGGGGGTCATAGGAATATCACTTTCCCCTCATCCCAGTGCTCTGCATTTTTATTCATGACAGAAAATACAACTCTTCATCTACATGAGACAAATGTTAATTTTTTTTCTTCTCTAACTGCACTGCATGATCATAGCAAAAGGCAGGTCTATGAACCAATTTGCTAACTTTCAGATTTCCTAGAGAATAAACGTAAATTCAGAAAAAGAACCACATACTGCTAGGATTGTTTTTAGATTGCTTCTCTGAGTCTTTAAAGAGTATTTTAATGTGTTTTAAACTGTTATTATCGCAGTGATGTTTTAATTGGTTTTCATGTGTTCATCACTTCAGGATCCCTTATGATTTGGGAGGCCATACAGGCATACTTAAAATAAATAAATAAATAAATAACCTCCAATATTTCATAGATTAAAACTAGGACACATGTGGCCAAGCAACATCAGAGGCTGGCCCCCTCCCTGCTTTCCTTTCGCATGCAAGCAAAAACATTTTTATTTAAGCAAGCTTTAAATGTAAGCAGATAGGCTTTTAATAGAGATGTGTTTTATCTGTTTTAAACTTTTGTATGGTTTTCACAACAAGGAAACCTAGAGACTAAAACAATATGATGGAGAAGATGGGAGGAGCCAGTCCAGCAAACTCAAAAGTAAGGAAGAAGGAAGGAAGGAAACCTAGGGATGAGAGAATAACTTTTGAATACTTTACATCAACATTGCTAAAAATAGTAGTGATAGTAGTGTAATGGTTAGCACTTTGGGTGCTGAATTTTTTTTTTTAAATCGTAGTCGTCATCAACATCATCATCATCACAGAAGCCTGGAACTACATTTTCTTTTCTGTTCCAGATGAGATCAATTTTTCCTTTTCCAGGCTTTTCACTACTGGTTGAGTCTCTCTTATCCAAAATGGTTGGGACCAGAAGTGTTTTGGATTTCTGATTTTGATGTATATTTGCATATACATAATGAGGTATCTTGGAGATGGGACTGAAGTATAAACATGAAATTCTTATGTTTTGTATATACCTTATAAACATAACCTGTAGGAAATTTTATAAACAATGTTTTTAATAATTTTGTCCATGAAGGTACAGTATCACTATCTCAGCCACCCACGTGGATGATTTTGGAGGATTTCAGAATATTGTATAAAGGGATACTCAACCTGTATTGCACATATTTGATGGTGGAAGTCTTAGCTGTCTTCTGTAGCTGTAATCAGTATAGGTTTGTATGGTGTTTTTTCTGTTTTAAATGTATACAGTTCTGAGATCTAGGCTGAAAAACAGCTAATCAACAATTTAAAGAAAAGTAGTTGAATGACTGTCATTGCTCATAGCGTTTACATTTTTATTCTGGCTAAGCTAGGCAAACATTTCTTGAAATAGGTAAGGGCTTTTATATCCCACATTTCAGTAGGTAGAATTTGTAGTTCATATGTCCTTAAAAAGAACATTCTTGTGTGGTTCCTTCGCAGATAACATTATGTTCTAATTGGATTTTCTGCCCGTTTACATGTTTTGAAAGTTTTTGATTATATCAAATTATATCCTCCCTCCCATTTTTAAAGTTCAGGTACCTAGGTTCCAGATAGCCAAACAATTTGTACATTCTCCAGATTTAGCATGCATCATAATCTGGATAAAAAATTCTTATTTACACTGCTACCAAATGTGCTTTAACAAGAAATTCTTCATTTCTTGATGAAATGATGAGCTTAGAATATCAATCTTCCAAGGGTTCCTCCCCCCTTTAAAAGGAGACAATATTTTCTTGCAGACATTCGGCTGACGTACATAGTTTGCCCCAAGCTCTGTTTTCCTGCTACCACAACATACTGTATACTAATACTGAGTTGCAATCACACAAAAATTCCAGGAACGCCAGGTATTTCTTTAAAACATATTGAGAAACCAATCTGTTACTTGTTTTGGAAGCTTTTCAATTAGAACTGAACGTTCTAATTAACTGATTAAATTAATCCAATAAAGGTCAAGCAGTTTATTAAAACTAGTCCCTTATCTATTAGAGACTAACAACCAATAAAGATGTCAAGCTTTTGGGGCTGTTGAAGGGTTAATCTCCAACCAGACCACAGAGATGCATTGACTGTCTTTTCTCTGTCTGTCTGATTATAATTCACTCTGCATCCAAAACGACGAAATAAATTTGGGCCAATAGGGTGGCTCTCCTCTTTACCTGGAACTGCAAATCCTGATCTATAGTGCTGAAGAATCTCCCCACATTCTTGGAGCTGGTCTTTGGACAGTAGGATGTACCATTTGATTTAGGCACTGACTGCATTTCAAGGTGAATTGCTATGGCTTGATTCTCTCATCATCATCATCATCATTATTATTATTATTATTATTATTAAACTTTATTTCTAGAGCGCTGTAATTATAATCATCTCTGTCCAATGATACCGATCATGTTCACTTGGAATCAATTCTGGCAGATCTGATCACCTACAACACTAATCTGCCTTTTTTGCTCTTGTGTACAATACTAACATGAGATCTTTTGCCATGCCTCTATTCGAGAGAACAAATTATAGAGGCCTCTTACATTTTTAGTTGTTATGTTACATCAAAATATCACACATTTGAGAAAGACATACCTTCTTTCAGACCATATTCATTAAATCTTTACAATAATTTAGTTGATTAAATATTGTAAAACTGCACAGTCATTGATAAGTATGGATAATCATATTCTGTTCTGCCGATCTGCCAACAACACAGAAACCATCTGTGAAAAAGATCCTCCCTCTTCTCCAGAGGCCTTGGGACTCCTCAGAAGAGACTATAGGTGGGGGAATGAGACCAACCAAGGAAGTTCTGTTCTACATATAGAAGCCTACTTGAATGACGTTAAAAGTAACCCTTAATTAACAGACATTATAGTTCAGGTCAGACTATGTTGTTGTTTTGTGCCTTCAAGTCATTTCCGTCTTATGGCGAACCTAAGGTGAACCTATCCTGGCTAGATTTGATCAGAGGAGGTTGCACAGTGGGCTTCATGGCCAAGTGGGAAATCGAACCCTGCTCCCCAGAGTCGTCGTTCAACAGTCAAACCAAACCACCATCTTGAGGGGAGAGAAAGGCAGGCCACCTCCTGCTGCAAGCAAGAAGAGCCCTCCCTTCAACCACCATCTTCAGGGGAGTTAATTGTCTAATTAACAAATTGTAAGCCGCTCTGATAGCTTTGGCTGAAGAGCGGGGTATAAATAAAATTTATTATTATTATTATTATTATTACACCACGCTGGCTCTCAAGTCACGATATAACCCTATTTATTTTTACCACACTTAAAATTACTTATTACAAACTTATTACCATTATCACATTTTAGTTACTCATCTACCACGTGTACATTATTTTTACTCAGTGTGGGCATAGTGTTGACTACAGTCTCTATATACAATTGTGACCATTCTACATTTTCCATTTTCCATTTTTTTTAGTCTTCCATATGCAGAATACATTGAATTACATTGTTATGATACAGCCATTATTTCCTGGGTTCTATACTAGAAGTATGAAATCTGACTCTCCAAATATTGCTGAAATTCCAGCTCCCATTACCTCTCAGGTGCAGGGCCAATTTTCAGTGACAATGGTAATAGCTGCCCAACAATATTTGGAGGATAACCCCTTGCCCTGCCATGGCCTCCTAAATAATGAGCTTCTAATAAATCAGATTATGGCTATTGTTGGCCTCTAAGGTGGAAGCAAGACGAAAACAAGGCAAACATGCACTTGGAAATGCTACTGTGTTGCAAAAATCAGGCCAATGCTTGCTTAGCACCAGGAGGCCCATCTCTCATTGACAGATCCCATTGGATATATAGGAGTGCCCATCCCACTCCTAGCATCACAACACCCATCCCTCAGTAACAAGACCTCAATGGATTTATGGGAACGTCTATGCATACATGCACAAACACTGTACAAGCATGTCCTTTTCCCCATCCCTAAGGCAGACACACAACCTGCCTTAACAGTAAATGCTTTGGCAGCAAACAAGGCCATCCTGCAACATGAGCAACCCAAACCCTTGTAACTCAAGTAGTCATTCCAAACTGCCATGTTTGTAAGGACTCTAGTGAAGTTATGTGCAGTCCAAGAAGTACCAATACCTAGTCGTAGCACTGTTCACACTCCATGCTTCTCTGCAGTTGAGCTAGAAAAACAGGAGATGAAGAGCTACTGACTGCCTTGGGCCCCTTGCTCTCTTTCAGTCTGACCTACAGTACTTCATAGGACTGTTCTGAGGATAAACTGGGAAGGAAAGGAGAAGCGTGGATGTCATTTTGAACTCACTGTAGGAAATTATCAACATTTTATTGAAATTTTAAGAATGTTGCTAAATCAGACCAAAAGTCCATCAGTTTAGCAGCCTTTCCTCTTTATTGCTTTGCTAAGGACCTTTGTTCTATGAACTCTTTGTTTCACAACCAAGTCTTCTTTCGCTTGACTCCTCTTGCTTTTGTATATTCCAACTGCCCTCAGCATCTAGGTGTGACCACCAAACTGGAAATCTTAAGAAAAGTGGAGGCTGACAAAAGAAAAGGGAAAAAAAACTCCCCAGATGCATTTTGGAAGAAGCCTTCAGGTAGTCCCTGGAATGCAGGGACTTATCCAAATTCTTTCCATGTTATTTCTGCCTCTGGTACCAAATTTTCTGTTAAAGAAGTCATGCCCAGGAACATATCCACTTTGTTAAGTGAGGTAAACCTGTATTTATATTTGTTGCAAGTCTATGAGTTTTTGTATCTCTATCAGTGGCATTCCTTGGCTTGGTATCAGCCGGTATGGGATGGGGAGGAGGGCTGTGAGGGTCAGTGGTCAAGCAAATGAGGGAGGGGAATGGAGTAAGGTGCTTGGAGGCTAAACCAAGAAGGGCATGCTCTCCCCTCCTCTTCTTCCACTTCCTTAGCTTCTTCCTCAGGCAGAGAGCCACAGTAGCGAATGAGGGCAGGTGCTGGCAGCAGCACCAGACCCATCACAGTGGGAACAAGACCCCACCAAGTGTCACCCCTCTTCGGGGGTGTCACCCAGTGCAGTCCGCACCCCTCACTGCCTTAGTGACACTACTGATCTGTATTAGATCTTTTGTTCCCCTATATTCCTTTTTATTATCAATTGCATGTCTCTGGCAAGGCTGTCTGTGTTCCACTGTTTTATTTTCCATGTCCATTAATGATGCTATGTAAATTTACTAATAACAAAAAGAGGGGGAGATAAAGAGTAGATGAGGAAATAATGGGGAAAGTAAGTTTGAAGGAAACCTGGTACTTCTAGTATATAAATAAATGTTTATACAGCATAATGATAAATGTTAACTTTACTTAAACCATACCATCTCCCCAAAAATGGGGCCAAAATGGCTGTTAAGATCAGCTGATGTAGGACAAGGCTATCAGTGGTTACTCAACATGATGAGGATTTTGTTTGGTTTTGTTTTTAGCATATCAGTAGAGTGGTCCCCCGATTTACGAATACCCCGGCCTACGAAAACCCCGGTTTAAGAAAGAGCCGGGGCTGGAAAAACGGCCCCGGTTTACGGAAAAAAACCCGGTTTAAGAAAAGAAAGCGGCGGGAAATTCAAATGGTGCGGGGGCTGGTTTAAGGGGCCCCAGTTTACGAACTTTTCGGTTTAAGAAAGGGGTGCTGGAACGAATTAATTTCGTAAACCGAGGGACCACTGTATTTTATCATTTTATAGTGGTGCTTTATTGTTTATTTTTGATGGTATATGTTCTAATGTACTATCCTTTGGTGAAAAGGGCATTATAAATAAACATGATGATGATGATGATGATGATGATGGCTAAGTATTACCTCCATTAATCCAGCATGCTTCTGTATGCAACCTCTGTAACGGGGAATACAAGTGAAAAGCACTATTGCACACATGCCCAGATTGTGGGCTTCCTCTTGGAGCAGCTTGCCAGCTACTGTGCAGACAGAATACTGGATTACATGAGCTTTTGATATGCCCCTGCATGGCTCTTTTCTTGTGTCCTTATATGGTTCTTCTAATGATCGTACTAGTGCACCGCATGGGTTCTCAAGAGAAAAAAAACAAACACAAGTAAGCAATATTAAGAACAAAAGCTAATTTTAGAGCAGTTCTAAGTTTAGAAATCCTACATTCTAAATCAATGATCTTTTCGGTTGGAACTAACACAGAGGAGAAGCTAAATATCCTAAAGGAACCAGATTCCGTCTGATCTTGCAAGCTAAGCAGAGTCAGCCTTGATTAGTACCGGGATGGGAGATAGCCAGCAAATACCAGGCTCTGTATTTGAGAGGAAGGAACTGGCAAGATGACTTGTGAGGATTCATTGCATCTAAGCAAACCCTATGAAATCCATAGAGTTGCCAAAGGTTGACAGGCAACTTGAAGGCACATATACGCATACAAACAAGAAGGGACCCTCACTAAAGTTGACAATTTAATCAGGCCACCACCTCAAGCAGCAGCTTTTCAATATGAGAGCGCAGCAAGATGTTATTTAATCCACCGTTACTGTATTTCTATTGCAAAGGATGGGAACAGGTGCTTGTTGAAATTTCTGCCACAGCTTCCAAAAGTTCCTCTTTTGGACTAAACCCCCTGAATCCCCAGCCAAGAGAGTCAATGACTAGCAATGTCATTGAGAGTTAGTCCAGTTTTCCAAGCTCTTGCTCTACATACATTTCTAAAAGAACACTAGATACTGCATTTTAGATATTATACAGTTCCCTTCAAAGAGTCCAGGCTGGGTAGTAGTCTTGGTCTGAGTCTATGGAGGTTCCCACTGAACCAAGAAAACTCATTGAACCAGCCAACAGTTCCATCCTTCACAACTGATCTGCCTTACAGGGACGCTGTTGGGAGAATTTAATGGGGAGGAGAAGGAGAGCTTGCATCCATTGTTCCAGGTCCAAGCTACAAGTAAAGAGATTCCCCCTCAATATTAGGAAGACCTTCTGACAATAAGAGCTGTTCAACAGTGGAAGAAGCAAGAAGAGCCCTCCCTCTCTTCAACCACCATCTTGAGGGGGAGAGAAAGGCAGGCCTGCTCCTTCTAGAAGCAAGAAGAGCCCTCCCTCTCTTCAACCACCATCTTGAGGGGGAGAGAAAGGCAGGCCTGCTCCTTCTAGAAGCAAGAAGAGCCCTCCCTCCCCTCATCCACCATCTTGAGGGGGAGAGAAAGGCAGGCCTGCTCCTTCTAGAAGCAAGAAGAGCCCTCCCTCCCCTCATCCACCATCTTGAGGGGGAGAGAAAGGCAGGCCTGCTCCTTCAAGAAGCAAGAAGAGCCCTCCCTCCCCTCATCCACCATCTTGAGGGGGAGAGAAAGGCAGGCCTGCTCCTTCTAGAAGCAAGAAGAGCCCTCCCTCCCCTCATCCACCATCTTGAGGGGGAGAGAAAGGCAGGCCTGCTCCTTCAAGAAGCAAGAAGAGCCCTCCCTCCCCTCATCCACCATCTTGAGGGGGAGAGAAAGGCAGGCCTGCTCCTTCTAGAAGCAAGAAGAGCCCTCCCTCCCCTCATCCACCATCTTGAGGGGGAGAGAAAGGCAGGCCTGCTCCTTCTAGAAGCAAGAAGAGCCCTCCCTCTCTTCAACCACCATCTTGAGGGGGAGAGAAAGGCAGGCCTGCTCCTTCTAGAAGCAAGAAGAGCCCTCCCTCCCCTCATCCACCATCTTGAGGGGGAGAGAAAGGCAGGCCTGCTCCTTCAAGAAGCAAGAAGAGCCCTCCCTCCCCTCATCCACCATCTTGAGGGGGAGAGAAAGGCAGGCCTGCTCCTTCAAGAAGCAAGAAGAGCCCTCCCTCCCCTCATCCACCATCTTGAGGGGGAGAGAAAGGCAGGCCTGCTCCTTCTAGAAGCAAGAAGAGCCCTCCCTCTCTTCAACCACCATCTTGAGGGGGAGAGAAAGGCAGGCCTGCTCCTTCTAGAAGCAAGAAGAGCCCTCCCTCTCTTCAACCACCATCTTGAGGGGGAGAGAAAGGCAGGCCTGCTCCTTCTAGAAGCAAGAAGAGCCCTCCCTCTCTTCATCCACCATCTTGAGGGGGAGAGAAAGGCAGGCCTGCTCCTTCAAGAAGCAAGAAGAGCCCTCCCTCCCCTCATCCACCATCTTGAGGGGGAGAGAAAGGCAGGCCTGCTCCTTCTAGAAGCAAGAAGAGCCCTCCCTCCCCTCATCCACCATCTTGAGGGGGAGAGAAAGGCAGGCCTGCTCCTTCTAGAAGCAAGAAGAGCCCTCCCTCCCCTCATCCACCATCTTGAGGGGGAGAGAAAGGCAGGCCTGCTCCTTCTAGAAGCAAGAAGAGCCCTCCCTCTCTTCAACCACCATCTTGAGGGGGAGAGAAAGGCAGGCCTGCTCCTTCTAGAAGCAAGAAGAGCCCTCCCTCCCCTCATCCACCATCTTGAGGGGGAGAGAAAGGCAGGCCTGCTCCTTCTAGAAGCAAGAAGAGCCCTCCCTCCCCTCATCCACCATCTTGAGGGGGAGAGAAAGGCAGGCCTGCTCCTTCTAGAAGCAAGAAGAGCCCTCCCTCCCCTCATCCACCATCTTGAGGGGGAGAGAAAGGCAGGCCTGCTCCTTCTAGAAGCAAGAAGAGCCCTCCCTCCCCTCATCCACCATCTTGAGGGGGAGAGAAAGGCAGGCCTGCTCCTTCTAGAAGCAAGAAGAGCCCTCCCTCCCCTCATCCACCATCTTGAGGGGGAGAGAAAGGCAGGCCTGCTCCTTCAAGAAGCAAGAAGAGCCCTCCCTCCCCTCATCCACCATCTTGAGGGGGAGAGAAAGGCAGGCCTGCTCCTTCAAGAAGCAAGAAGAGCCCTCCCTCCCCTCATCCACCATCTTGAGGGGGAGAGAAAGGCAGGCCTGCTCCTTCAAGAAGCAAGAAGAGCCCTCCCTCCCCTCATCCACCATCTTGAGGGGGAGAGAAAGGCAGGCCTGCTCCTTCAAGAAGCAAGAAGAGCCCTCCCTCCCCTCATCCACCATCTTGAGGGGGAGAGAAAGGCAGGCCTGCTCCTTCTAGAAGCAAGAAGAGCCCTCCCTCCCCTCATCCACCATCTTGAGGGGGAGAGAAAGGCAGGCCTGCTCCTTCAAGAAGCAAGAAGAGCCCTCCCTCCCCTCATCCACCATCTTGAGTGGGAGAGAAAGGCAGGCCTGCTCCTTCTAGAAGCAAGAAGAGCCCTCCCTCCCCTCATCCACCATCTTGAGGGGGAGAGAAAGGCAGGCCTGCTCCTTCTAGAAGCAAGAAGAGCCCTCCCTCTCTTCAACCACCATCTTGAGGGGGAGAGAAAGGCAGGCCTGCTCCTTCTGGAAGCAAGAAGAGCCCTCCCCTCATCCACCATCTTGGGGAGAGAATTGGGGATTGTTGTTTAGATCATTATGCTATGCTATGTTGTTCAACTATTACTGTGCTATGCTATGTAGTATTTATTTTGTAAACCGCTTTGATCTATTTGGAAAGGCGGTATATAAATAAAATGTATTATTATTATTATTATTATTATTAAGACACTCGACTGGAGACCGGTGGAGTCTCCTTCCTTGGAGGTCTTTAAACAGAGGCTGGAAGGCCATCTGTCGGGGATGCTTTGATTGAGATTTCCTGCATGGCAGAATGGGGTTCGACTGGATGGCCCTTGTAGTCTCTTCCAACTCTATGATTCTATGTCATATTTTGGCCACATCATGACAGTCTCGTCCTGGCTTCCAGGAAGAATTCTGGCTCAATCTATTCTATGACCCAATTGTTCATCTTTTTACCCTCCCACAGAATCTTTAAGCACTCTTCTCCAGCACATCTAAAATGAGCTGATTTTCTTCCTGAGCGATCTTGTAGCACACCTTTGAGAGTAACTGAAATAAAGTAGTAGGTAGCATGAGCTTTCATACACTCGAGCTTACTTCTAGGTCCAAGCCTATGCTACCAACTTCTCTTTTTCAGTTACTCTCAATGATTCTGCAAGACCCCTTTGCATAATGAAGAGCCCTCCCTCCTGAAGACATCATCTGGCCACCTAGAAGGGAGAGAGAGAGGCCTAGCAGCATCATCAAGCATGGCCTCAAGTTGAAGAGACCTCCCTCCTGAAGACATCATCTGGCCACCTAGAAGGGAGAGAAAGAGGCCTAGCAACTCCATCCGGCCTGGCCTCAAGTTGAAGAGCCCTCCCTTCATGACAACACTATCTGGTTGCCTAGGAGGGAGTGACAGGAGAGGCCAAACTCCATTGGGCCTAGATTAAGAAGCCGAGCCCTCCCTCCAGTCCACCTGCCTTGGTCCAGGCATCAGAGGGAGAGAATAACTGCTGGACCTGATCCCCTTCCCCATCACCATTCCCTTCTCCTTTTGTGTCGTGTCTGTGATTGCAGTCTCTAGTCTGATAGATGTTTAAACTCACAGAATCAGAGTTGGAAGAGACCACAAGGGCCATCCAGTCCAACCCCCTGCCATGCAGGAACTCTCAAATCAAAGTATCCCCCAACAGATGGCCATCCAGCCTCTGCTTAAAGACCCCTAAGGAAGGAGACTCCACCACACTCCGAGGGAGTGTGTTCCACTGTCGAACAGCCCTTACTGTCAGGAAGTTCCTCCTAATGTTGAGGTGGAATCTCTTTTCCTGCAGTTTGCATCCATTGTTCCGCGTTCTAGTCTCTGCAGCAGCAGAAAACAAGCTTGCTTCCTTCTCAATATGGCATCCCTTCAAATATTTAAATATGTGATCCAAGGTATTTATTTATTTCATTGTTATGCCATCTTTCTCCCAGAAAGGGACCCAAGGCGGCTCTCCTGGCAGTAGCAAAAGGCTTCTCGGTCCAGGCACAGAATCATATTGTTTCGCCAGAAACGGCTGGTTTTGTAAAACAACAAACGTGCCAATGTTTGTGTGGCGCCTCCTCTTTCTAACAGACCTCTCTGACCCCAAGGTGTACCGTAACTCATCAAAATCTCCTAAGAGCCCAGTGCTTCTGGATTAAACTCCCAAGAGGAGAAGACGAAAGCGATGGCGAGGCTAAAAAGGTCCTCTTCTCCCTCCACATTGACTGAAGTTTGGGGCACAAGACCCCTGCGAATGTGCGAACACCATAAGTAACAAAAACGCCGTGTTTTAACCTGAGGGGGATGCCTCTCTAGGAATATCTAGGTCCTCCGGCGCAACTCTATGGTCAAAAATCTGTCAGACATTGACCATAGAGTTGCGCTGGAGGAGCTACAAAGGCCTAGTGGAGTGTTTTCTCTAGGAATTTCAAGGTATTTTGAGTGCGACTTTTGGTTAAAATTGACCATAGAGTTGCCCTGGAGGACCTAGATTTTCCTAGAGAGGACGTATCAATCAAATCCCCTCAGAGGAATTAGCCTTGCGCTCAAGATCGCCACTGCGCATGCGCCGACGCGACTCGCGAGCCCCCCTCCCCTCCTGAAAAACGGTCACTTTTTTCATCCTCTTAGAGCAGCGCGAGACAGAGTGGCTCGTGCGCATGCGCGCGGGCGCGAGACAGAGAGCCTTTTTTTTTTTTAATTTCCCCCTGACGTCATTTAAAGCGGCCGTCCAATCAGAGAGCAGCCATGAGGGGGCCGCCGTCGTCGCGGCCAAGCCCGCGCGAGATTGCTATTTTTGAAGCGCTAGAGTGGGCGGGAAGGAAACGTAAGACAGGCAGCTGCTTCCAACCAATCAGATTTCACACTCTGAGGGTGGGAGGGAGGGGAGAGGATGGGAGAACAAAAGGGGAGGAGCTAGGAAAAAAAAAAGGCACCATCCCTACATATACAACACAACCCTTAAGGCAGAAAATGGATCCAGGCTTCTCATTGGTTCTCAAGGATGCCTGTCTTGTCTTTTCCTGGAGGCAGAAAATGGATCCGGGTTTCTCATTGGTTGAGAAAGATGCTTGTCTTGTCCCTTAGGGTTGCCAAGCCCGCGAGATTACTATTTGAAGCCCTAGTGGGCGGGAAGGACGGCGGGACAACACTTTAGATAGGCAGCTGCTTCCAACCAATCAGATTTCACACTCTGAGGAAGGGGGGAGGGAAGGAGAGAAAGTAGAGGGGAGGGTCTAGTTAGGAAAAGTAGAAAAAGCACCACCCCCAATACATACAGCGCCACTTTGAGGCGGAAAATGGATCCGGGCTTCTCATTGGTTGCCAGGGATGCCCGTCTTGTCTTCAGAAGAGGCACAAAATGGATGCGGGCTTGTCACTGGTCGGCAGGGATGCCTGTCACGGGAAAAGCGAAGAAAGACATCACCGACGACCAATGAGAAGCCTGGATTCCACTTTTCCGCCTTGAAGGCGGTGTCGTATGTTGTTGGGAGGGTGGGTGGTGCGCTTGTTCCATTTTTAATGTATTCAATATCCCTTGGAGTCGGGGCCAATGGGGAGACAGGGCGGTTCGGGGAGGGGGCGGGGCGAGGCGGGAGGCCACGCCCCCTCCCGCACGCTCCGAGGCGCCATGGGCTGAAAACTAAACCGAGATGGAATCTCCCAGTCTGAACCGGTTTGAGCCGGTTCCGAGTCTACTGTGGCAGCAGCAGCGCTGAGAGGAGGAGGAGGAGGAGGAGGAGGAAGGAGCGGGAGGAGAAGCAGCCGCCGCCGCCGCCACGAAAAAGAGGGAGAGGGAGGGACACAGAAGGAAGGAGGGAAGGGGGACACAGCTGCGAGTGTGTGGGTTGCGTTGTTGTGGTGTTGTTGTGTTGTGTTGTGGAAGTGGGTTCCAATTGAAGCGCAGGGTTTTGCGGGGATTTTCTAAACACACAACAACAACAACAACAACACAACCTCTGTGTGCGCCAACAACAGTTATGGAGGTTGTGTGTTTGTGTTGCGTGTGCGAGGGAGAAAGAAGAAGTGTGTAGAGAGAGAGAGAGAGGCCTCCTCCCCAACCCTTGGAAGAAAAAGTGTGGTTGTTGTTGGTGTGTGTGTGTGGTTTTTCTTTTTGTCGCCTCGTTGTGGGGTCAGTGGCGAGGGTTGTGTGTGTGTGTGTGTGTTGTGTCTTGTTGGATTTTCGTTTCCTTAAATCACTGAGCATCTCCTTCAGAGGGGCGTGTGTGTGGTGTGTGGTGTCGTTGTGTAGTCCTCCCCACACCACCTTTTCTTCCCTCCTCTTTTTTGGAGGCGTGTTGTGTGTTGTGTGTGTGTGTGTAGGCCCCTCTCAGTGAAAAACCTTTCTTTCACCCTCAGTTTTTGGCGATTTTCCTTCTCAACTTTAAGAGGGGCCCTTTTTCAAAACCTAAAACCAATATATATCTATAGATATATTTACACACACACACACACATATATATTTTTGTGTAGTTGTGTGTGTGTGTGTGTGTGTGAGGCCAGGAGGACGTCCCTCTTTTTAAGGAAAAGAGCGGGAGAAAGAAAAACGGGTGGAGCCTTTTCCTTCCAACAATTTCCTCCTAAAAACCTATTTATCTCAAATAATCTTTAAAAAATAAACCCTTTTTTCTCTTTTTATTTTTTTTGGGGGGGTGGTGGGAGGGGAAGGGATTGTGTGTCTTTGAATGGGTTGTGGGTGTGTTGCAACTTTTGTGTGACTCTTTTGTGCATTTCGAGTCCTCCCCCCCCTTTTTTTTTGGTTTTGTTTTAGTTCACATTTTGCTTAATCTCTCTTTTTGGTACTAAATTGTGGCTTTATTTCTTTAAAAAAAGTTTTGTGTGTGTGTGAGGAGTGTGGGTTGTCTTTCCCTTTTTTTTTTTTTTTTTTTTTTTTTTTTTTTGTGAATGAAACCAGACTTTTAAGGGAGAACCCAGAAGCAAACAGACCTCTCTCTCCTTTTTTGTGTGGTTTGTGTGTGTTTTGAGTTGTGACTGAGGGATCATAAGGAAAGCTGGGGGCAGGTCTTTTGTTGTTTTCACTACACAAACACACACACACACTCTTTCCCCACCATCCCAAACCCCTCTCCTCCTCCTCCTCTCTTTGTATTTTTTGTGTGTATTTGTGACTCTCCTCCTCTAGAAGAAGAAGCTGTGATCCTCCATTAGGTAAGTGATGATGGGTTTTTTATTAATGCATTGAAACCCATTGAAAACTTCCACGAGGGAGGAAGGGGAGGGTCAGAAAAGTTGGGCAAAAGAAGTACTGTAGGTTTCTTGCAGGAACTGGAAGAAGAAGAAGAAGAAAGAGGGCAAGAAACCCATCTCTTTCCTCCCTTAAGAAATCACCTCTTAACATGAATTTATTTTCTCCCTGTAAGAAGTCCCAAGGTTTTATTTCTTGCCTCCCTCTAAAAAACCATTTCTCACCCCTTTCCAAGAAATCTCTTCCCTTGAAGAAATCGTGTCTTTCCTCCCCACAAGAAATCATTTCTTAGCCCCATTTCCATGAAATTACTTCTTGCCTCCATGTAAGAAATAATTTCTTACCCACTTTTTAAAAAAGCATTTCTTTCCTCCCTGCAAGAAATCCTTTCTTGCCCCTTTCCAAGAAGTCATTACTTTCCTCCCTGCAAGAAATCCACTGGAGATCTTTTTATATTTCTCTTTCTTTCTCTCTATAGGTATGTGTACACACACATATATATATAAACACACACACATATAAGTATGTATATACATAAAAGTGTGTGCATATACATATATAAGTACAGAGACACACAAATATACACACGTGTGTATATATATGTGTGTGAGAGACACCTCTCTCTCTCTCTCTCTATATATATATATATATAGGTGTATGAGTATACATATAGACACACACATATATGTGCACGTGTGTATCTATATATATATATATCTATATATACATACACACGTGTATATACACACATGTACACCCGTGTATGTCTATATATATGAGAGAGACATATTTATATGTGTATGTGTATTGTATAGGTGTGGGGTTGGATATATATATATTTGAAGGGGGAAGGCGAAAGGCTGCAATATTTTGGGGCAAGGAGTAGGAAAATGAGGGCCCCAAAGTGGGGAGCCTTTGGGAAGGGACCCTTGTTGATGTTTGGGCCTAGGCCTTACAACTCTGTGGTTAGGGTTGCTGCTCTGTGTTTCTCCCCCAGGAGGAAGGGAGGGAGGGGGAAGAAAGTGGAATGGGGTGTGTGTGTGTGTGTGTTTGGGTAGAGGACAAAGTCCGAGGCCTTTCCATCCACCATGACACGGCTAAGCCTTTTGGGGGGAGGGAGGTCTGTGGTTGGAGCCTCGTGGAGAAGAAGAAGAAGAGGAAGGTTAAAAAGGGGGTGGTGGTTGTTGGTGGTGCGCCGTTTGCAGGAAGAAGGCTTTTGGAAAAGGAGGCCCTTGTCTTGTGGGGCCTTGGTTTGGCGCCTGCCTGAGTTTGAAAGGAAATGGTAATAGGGCGAATCAGGCGAGCTGCTGCTGCTGCTGCTGCTGGGAGGAACCGCAGGAAGAAAAGGCCTCCAGAGATACCTAGATAGGTAGATAGATATCCTAATAGTCCACACTTAGGACCATTTTCCCCGCCATGTTTCTAGGTTGGCTGTAAACCCCTCAAGGGCTTCACTTCCACCCCTTCCCATATATAAAGATAGATAGATGGGGAAGGGGAAAAGAGAAGCCCTTTCTCTCCTTCCCCTTACTTTTATTTATGTGTGTCTATATATGTGTATGTGTGTGTGTAGTAATGGGGAAAGAAGGCCTTTCCCCATACATGTGCCTGTGTAAAAAGTAATGGAGCAGGGTAGAAAGAGAAGGCCCTTTCCCCCTATGTGTGTGTGTACATGCATGCATGTGTGGGGAAGGAAAAGGGATTTCTCTTCCCCCTTAAGTATACACACACACACACACATGTGGTTAAGGTTTCTCAGCCACCCCTTCCCCCATTACTATCCACACAACACACATATATGGAGAAGGAAAAGGCTTCTCTTTTCCCCCTTTCCCATCACTCTCTCTAAATATGCATATACTGTATGTGTAGTAATAGGGAAAGGGGGGGAGAGAAGGCCGCTCTCCATACTTGGGTGTGTGTACACACACATACACACAAGTAAAGTCATGGGGAAGAGGGAGAGAAGGAAGCCCTCTCTCCATACATACATAAAGTCGTGGGGGAAAAAGAGAAGCCCTTTCTCTTTCTCTCTCTCTATCTCTATCTCTCTCTCTCTCTCTATATATATATATAGTAGTGGGGAAGGGGTAAAAGGGAAGGCCTGCATACTGCAGCCAACCTGGGGCCTGCCTGGCAGAGAGGAGGCTGGGCCAAAGTGTGGGGCTGTTGGCTGCAGAGCAAGTGTGGGATGGTTATGGGGCCTGGCTGGGTGGCTGGGGAGTGTGATTCTGGTGGGTTGGCGGGAGACTAGGAGGAGGGTGTGTTCACTCACAGGTGTGTGTTGAGGGGGGGACCACAAGGCACGAGGCTGGCACCCTCGTGGAGCCAAGGAGACGCCTAATGCGTGAATTATGAGGAGTGGAAGTTTCCAGAAATATTTGTGTGTCTCTCTCTCTCTTTCTCTGTGCAGCAGCAGCAGCAGCACTGAAACGTCCTCCTGGATCACGTGGGGGCCCTGTATAGAAAGCAGAAAGCAAGGAAGGAGGGGTTGCAGTGGCCCAGCTGCTCTTTGCTGCTGCTGCCTGGGAGAAGGAGAAGAAGGCACAGAAATCCCCCTTAAAGCGACCTCCTCCCTGTTTCTTAACTCCCTCTTCTCCCAAGACTTGGGGAGGGGGTTGTTGTTAGATTATTTGACCTTTTAGTTTCCTTCAACTCCCACAGATGGGTTGGTTAGTTGTGTGTCTGTAGTAGCCGCGGGTGTTGCATGTTCTGCAGTGTGGCTCTTGCTCAGCGAAGGGCGGCAGCCGAGGCCTTTCCATTGGGGTGGGTGTGTGTAGTCTTTGAGCGTGTGAGCCTTGTTGCATCGGTTTATGCTACGTATCCCTTAAAAAGGATTTCAGAGTGGCTTCTTTAATTAATTCAGGGTTTTTTCTTTCCTCCATGGGAAGGAAGGGAATGCCTTGTTATCACGAAACATTAGTGAGAGGGGGAAGCTGCAAGAGCTAGAATCCCACCCCCAATAATCTGCAGGTTGCTGGTTTCTGTGTTTTTTTACACGTGGTTTTCCTGAAAAGCTTTACAGGCAGCCCTGATGTGGCACTTTGGCAAGAGTTTGATGGTGAGGTGGTTGCTCAGTTTGTGATGAATTAGTGGCCAAGCTGCAGGAAAAGAGATTCCACTTCAATGTTAGGGAGAACTTCCTGAGAGTAAGAGCTGTTCAACAGTGGAACACACTTCCTTGGAGGGTGGTGGAGTCTCCTCCTTTGGACGTCTTTAAACAGAGTTTTGTTGGGGATGCTTTGATGGAGAGTTCCTGCATGGCAGGTGGTTGGACTGGATGGCCCTTGTGGTCTCTTCCAACTCTACAATTCTATGAAGTCAGTGGGGAAATGAAAGTGGAAGGGCCACAGAGCCTCTCTCCCTCTCTGAAACATTTGTTCTACAACAACATTTATTGATTAGCCCTTGGCCCATCTCAAAATACAACAGATACAACAAAACTTGTATAACTCTTTTGTATAAGAACTCTATATAAAAGGCTAAATAAAAAGGATATAAAAATGAGTAAAAACTATAAATATAATAGACAATATTATGTTAAATAAGTATAGTGAATTTATACATCATACACTCATCCCTCCATAGTTGCAGATTTGATTATTTGCGGATTTGATAAATGTGCTCTCTCTAGGAATATCTAGGTCCTCCAGTGCAACTTTATGGTCAACCTTAACCAAAAGTTTCAAAGTGCTTCTGTAGAGATTCTTAGAGAGAATACTGTACTAGGCATTTGTAGCTCCTCCGCTGCAGTTTTATGATCAGTGTCTATCAGACGTTGACCACAGAGTTGCAGTGGAGGACCTAGAGATTGCTAGAGAGGTGTCCTCTCAGGCAAAAACATGGTGTTTTGTTATTTGCAGGTTTTCCCTGTCCAAGGGGGTCTTGTACCCCTAACCCTGGCAAATATGGAGGGACAAGTGTATTTCCTCTTCAGCCCTACAGTTT
Organism: Urosaurus nigricauda; assembly: GCA_034509955.1. Taxonomy (NCBI): domain Eukaryota; kingdom Metazoa; phylum Chordata; class Lepidosauria; order Squamata; family Phrynosomatidae; genus Urosaurus; species Urosaurus nigricauda. The sequence goes on along the minus strand of JAOEGL010000001.1, from coordinate 371,033,192 downwards.
ACCCCAATCAACCCCACATATGAATATCTCAGACGAATTGTTTGCTTAGATACTGAGTTGTCATGAGTGATAGTTTTGATTCTTGACCACTCGTAATATATGTTGTTCTAATATTCTAATTTGTTCTAAGCCTGAAGCCATGTGGAAAGCTGCCCTGAATCCCCAGGAATATTTCTTCTTCAGATGCCTAGGCACAGTTCCTGTGTAATAATAACTTGGGTTGTTTGAGGTTACTTAAAAGTTAAACTTCACATGTTCTTTCAAGCTTGTCGTTTCCCCCTGCCAGCCTTCCCTAATGGGATAACTTTTAAATGTATCAGACTAAAACAAGTAAGTTAACCATGCTGGCTGATGGAAGTAGTAGTTCAAGCCATGTGGAGGATGCCACGTTAGGTAAGGCTCCCATGTGCAGTTTTTAAGACAGGAATGTCTCAGGGTTTTCAAAGAGAGAACCATGTGGTCTCTTCAGCATAAAATGGAGGATAGAGGTGAAAGAATCCAGCAACATCTTTAAGGTTCCCCATCTGAAGGAGTGGATTGATATCCATGAAAGTTTGTGGTATAATAAATCATTCTCCAAGTCCTGCTATCTTTACTTTATTTTCTCTCATTTTCCATTTTATGTTGAAATGTTCCATTGTCTGCTTATTTCCAGTTATACTACTGTATGCGAGGGAAGGTACTGGCACTTAACCATTAGCTGTAGCAATTATACATAATAAGCTTCTTGAGCACTTGTCTTTTTTTCTGCGCTTTAGGTCACTTTAAAGAGATCACGGAGTGTCAGTGCCTTTTCTTCATTGGTGAAGCTAGATAGTTACAGAGATCAGCACCTGATAATGTTGCGATACAGTAATGTTTGTAAGGAGGATTTTTCTTAGGAAGAGAGGTGAAAGTTGTATGAGGATGATACTTGAAATCTTGCCTGTTTAACTGTTCAGTCAGAAACACTTAATGGTAGAAGGAAGAGATGGGTGGCCAAGCATAGAGAGCAGTTTTGTGATACTTAAGAGTTAGTAGATTATAAGAAGAGGAAAGTGTGCATTGACAAGTCTTATGTCCATTTCTGAATATGATTAATATGTTACTGGACAACTGGAGAACCAATTGTGCCAAACACTGCTAAGTGAACTTAATTTTTTGTATGGGGGACATGTTCTTGCAATAAGCTTGACTTTATTTCTAATAGTAGGTGTGTGGCTTTTGTTCTCACAAAGCTAATTTGAATATGCATTCCAATCCTGTGTAAGTTTAACACTGTTGAATTCAGTGAAGCCTTTTCTGAAATGAATGAACATAAGATTGCTTCTTTAGTTTACCACTTTTGGCAATTCCATGGGCCATCCTCAGCACTGTAAAAACAGTAATAGTCAGTTAACCTTGTTTAGAGATAATTATGTATTATAAGTAAAAATGTAGTACTTTGGGACAGATCCATATTGCAGTTGTATATACATTCAACCTGGTAATAAACCCATTGACTTTACTATTGAAGTCAGGGTGGGCAAAGTGCCTCATGCAGCCCCTTGAGACTTGCAACCCCATCACTTTCATGGACTGGCCACCTTCTGGCAAATAGGGGTATTGGCTTTCCTAGAAGTTCCAGGAGCGTCCCTTAATCTTTTAAGTAGATTATATTGTCCTTAACCACTGTTTAATATTTTAAAAACACCTAGAAAATTAGTTCTTTCAAAACTAGAAATGCATTTCTATTTGCCTCATTTTTTCTTATCTTTTGGCACTGTACTAGACCTGGAGAGCCCCAGGTAGAAAACTGAACCCACTGAAGTTATTTGTCCTCATTCCCATTATTGTAACATTGTACAATTGAATGATTGGGGCCATCATGAGGGTATTGATCTTTCTGAATGGAAGAGTATATTCAAGTGTATGTTAAACTTCACAGTTTAGTTGTTTGATCAGAGTTTTGAGTGCCTTCTCACTTTGGGCCAGTGTTTACTCATTTAGACTAATGAAGACTTAAAAGTGAAACTGCAGCAGTGTTAGAAAGCAACCATTGGTTGGTCAGCTTGATAAGGTTTTCAGTGGCCCCAACATGTTGTTGCACTTTGTGATCTCATAGAGCTTCCTGTTTAGCTTATAAGATTATTTATTCTTATTATTTTAACTGGATTTTTTCATGTGCAGTTAGATTCATGTGTCATATTCAAAGCAATGATGAATTATTAAATACTTTATATGAGTCATGCTTTTACTTCACAATTATTGAAAAATGATAGGCTTAATATGTAACAGATTCCACTTTTCCAACTTGATATAGATATGTCCTGTTCCCCTCTCCCCCCGTCCAAAAAAAAAAAAAACCCCTTGAAAAATCAGTAGGTGATGTAAGGTTTAATTGGGTTTTTCTGGCCATTGTTTGTGTAGTTGATGATATTACTTGCTAATACAGTGGGTCCTTGGTCTCAGGAAACCCACTCCCATGGATACCAAAATCTGTGTGTGCTCAAGTCCCGTTATATACAGTGGTGTAGAAAAATGGTTTCCCTTACATAAAATATCAATACAAGGTTTACTTTTGGCGGGAGGGGGGGAGTTAAACCTATTATCAAGCCATGGTTGGTTAAATCTGTGGATGCAGAATACATTGGCTAAGAGCAGATCAAAGTCAGATACCACTATTAATAGGTGTTAAAATGTAGATAGCTTTATAAAATACCTGGTTGGGGGTATATAATGTGCATGTGTTTCTCAATGATTTTTTTTAACTTCACTTCTCTCTTTAACATTTCAGTAATCTATGCCAGCAATTATGACAATGTTAGCAGACCATGCAGCGCGACAGCTGCTGGATTTCAACCAGAAATTGGATATAAATCTGTTGGATAATGTGGTGAACTGCTTGTATCATGGAGAAGGAGCCCAGGTAGAGTATTCATTTGGAAATCAGAAACATGTGATTCTCTGTGCCAGAGATTTAGCTGTAGAGAAGTAATGATGTGTTCTCTGAATGACTCTTTCTATACACTGGTAAAGCTGGATTTGCCACGAAACAGCTCTGAGAGATTTACTCTTAACCAAACAGAAATACAGGAGTTATTATGAAAAATACTTCATTGGTTTCTGATCTAATAACACATACTAGTAGCAGAAAGATAAAAGGATAATTTGACTAAATTTTACTTTGCACTCATCCTTTAGTCAGGATACCTGAATAAAATGATCTGCTTCTTTCCCTGCATCCCCCTTCAGAAGTGATTTTGTAATGATACAGGTAACTGGAAGGCAAATAGCATACTTAGACTTTGATGATAAGTCATCATCCACTTTTGAAAGCACATATATAGTTCATTTTAAATAGCATGGGTTCTTCCAAGTTCTATATGGTCTCACACTTTATAAAGCTTTAATTTTGATATTGATATCCTTAAGTTTAATGTATCCAATCTGTTTCTAGTGGCTACCACTCCTGATGCTGTCTGATCAAGCAATAAGCATTCTATTTCTGTTCTAGAAACTTGCCAGAACTGCCACAGTCCAATCATTCTTCCTATCTCTGTCTTTGTATACACACACTTTTGCTTGAGTCTCCCTGTCTTCATATTGTTTTTCCATGTTCCTGTATCTCTGAACGGTGTCTAAACCATTTCTACCTTTTCTCTGTTGGCCTCATTTTGCAGTCTTGTTTGGTGTAACAGAGGTTGGGGAGAGAAAAGACAATTAAAGTCTAAGGACTTGAATGTGCTGGTGGGGCCAGTTTCTCTTTCCCATTTCATCTTATGTCAAAATGGTTTTGTGGGTTGCGTGTTGGGGGAGGTTTCTTAACTAAAATGATGGCTTTGTTGCCATTACTTATGTTTGGGGATGATACATGTTACAAAAGAATTTCCTTCCATCAATATTTGCTTCCCTCCTGTTTCAAATATTCAGGAAGCAGGGGTGGGGGTGGGGGTCATAGTCTAGAAATTAAGACTGTGTTGCTCTTCAAAGCAGTAGAAAAGTATACGCTGGGCTGTGATTAAGATCACACAGAGTCCTCCACAGATACGCACCCCGATGGTTTCCCCACCCTGCACATTTTGGTTCCAGACCTTGTGTGTTGTTTGACAGCCATCTGCTGTGCAGTGGGAATTTCGTATAGTTGCATCGTGCCTTGAAAGTTGATCAGATTACTTAAATACATCTTCGTTTCAGTATTTTAAGATAGTTTTTATCTCTCATTTGGTCTTTAAAGTAAAGTACAAAATACAAACAATACAAGTGCAGCTTGAATAGTTTATATAAAGGTATATGTATTCGCCAGGTGCCTCTATTTATCAAAGCTGATCCAATTTCAAAAGATTTAGGCTTTCATTAGTATGGTCAAAACTTCCACAGTTTAATGGTGTTATGTATTTCTTTCATGTGTTCTTCTGTCACTGTGCTTAATTTTTATGCAAGGAATGTTTTAAAATAAGTGTCTAGTTTTAGTTATTTTCCAGGATAAATAAGCAGCTGTGAAGTATGTTTTTGCTTTTTCTATATCTTAAAAACAAGTAGATTAAAGTTTAGAATTTTGAGATACTGACTGGTCATGAGAGGTTCACTGTTGTGTATTGACCTTGCTTCTTATCCAAACTGGAAAATTCATGATAAAGACACAAACTGCCTTAATTTCATCCATCATCAAAAGTGCATTTAACTACTGCACCAGTAATTCTCAAACTATATGGTAGGGTGCAGTGGTGGACAATGAGAGAATAGCTGTTGCACTGTGTAAGAGAGAAACATTGAATAATTAAAGATTGTGGTTTGCCCAAAATGCCATCTGCAGTGCATACTGCCCACTGTGCCCCTGTGTGATTCATTACTCTGGCCTTCACTCTTTCTGTTGGGCACATTTTGCTGCAAGTTGTGAACGAGTGTTGTTGGGGTTATTCAGCCACTTCTGATACAAATAAGCAGAAATATTAACTTACCTTCAGAAGATGTTTTCTGTGATTCCTGCTTGAGTCATTGCTTCTTTCCAAATAGCAAGCATGTCTATATCAGTAACAGTGAAACGTATGCTTTTGTAAGACTACTATGGGAGTAAACTTTTGTGGAGAGAGGTTTAGAAGAGAAATATGCATCCATTTTTTTCTCCAACAAAAGGGCCTCAGCTATCTGAAATGGGAAAACGTTGTGAAGTCATTTACAAAAGCTATTTTGACAACTATTAATTATTTGTCCCCACATCTAGCAAAGGATGGCACAGGAGGTTTTGACTCATTTAAAGGAACACCCTGATGCCTGGACGAGAGTTGATACTATTTTGGAGTTCTCACAGAACATGAACACCAAAGTAAGTGCATGATTTTTAACTGATTTCTGTCTTTCTTCCACTCAGGCTTTGAGGAAGGTATCTCCATTTTTAGATTTAGCATTTGTTTAACTTTTTTTATTTGCTTTCAGACTACTTTAGTCTGATCCTGTACTATCACACAGTTTCCATGAAGTTGTCACTTTTTCTTGTAAAATTTTGGGTCACTTGGGATTTGTATAAAAGTTCTGGTTGTGGTATGAACAGATTTGAGTATTATAAAATTTTGTAGCAATATCATGTCTTTAGATAAAGTGTATGGCTTTCATTTAAGTTGATGAGAGCCAATACACATAACTGAGGACAAAATGTGTTCCTCATATTTTTCAAAAGACTGGTATTATTCTGTACAGTTTAAAACAGGGTAGGCACCCCAAACACTTTCTTCAGTTAGATACAATCTGTACTTGCGTGCAGTACAATTAATAAAGTCCTATAATTCGGGTAGATGTTAGGTTAAAGTGGAGATTGTTCAGCCTTCTGTAGTTATGTTTTTTGCTGTACAACTTCTGAAGGTTTAGTTACAAGTTGTAGAACATGTGAAAGTGGTTATCATACCATTGAAATTTGTGCATGGCCACATTCTTTGAAAATTCACACATTTTGGCTTACCTTGGAACTAGATGGTATATAGCCATGCTCTAATGAGTTTCTGCAGAATTTGGATGACATTTATGAAAGTCTTTTAATTCTCTTTTTTTTAAAAAAAGGCTTTGTAAAGTTAGGACAAAGTTAAGAACTTCCTCAAAGTACTAAATTTAAGTAACCATGTTTGCCTGTTTGCTTGCCTGGTAAACTTTGCTTTTTATACTCACAGACATTACTAATGTTTAAGTTGATTTATCAACAGTATTTTTTAAAACTCAAATTTGTCTTGTGAAAAATGAGATGATTAGAGGAACAGAAAGAAAGCAACAGGTAAAGAATTCTTCAATTTACATAAATTGCAAATGATTTGGTGCTAAATTTATGCACTATGACATTTGGCTTTTATGCAGTCATTTTTTTTCTTAAAGCTGTTAACACTACCTGATATTAATCATAATGTTCCATTATGTTGATTGCTTGTAATAGGAAGAAAAGGGGTGTCTTCCTGTGCAACTGACACAGCTAGGCTTTGACGGCAGGCCTCCACAAGGTCTACCCTTTTGATTCCCTTTAACTGAATTCTGTTCATCAATTGCTTTTTTCCTTGTTTTGGTTTCTTGGGTGGTGGGAGGGAATGGGTTTGCATAGCATAAGTGTCCTATGATAATTTCTGCCACAGGGATCATTGTCTAAATTTTTCATTAATTGGCTGTTTCTGTCCCATCTTTTATAGCATGGTTATATCACACATATAATTTTTGAGATGGGAGAGGAGTCAAATAGAGATAAGCAGAAATGTCTGGTGAAATGCAATAATATATAGATGATAAAGTTCTGCAAATATGTCCTGACATCTCTTCACAAGACTAGTAGGCTTTGAATATTCACTGCACAAGCATTAGAAATAATCATAATAAAACAGAATAATCTCTAACATACTATCAAGCAGGAAATGATAGTCACAGTGGCATTTGATTATTCCCCTTCCCCTTTGTGTTAGGCCTGTTGTCCACATTGTGTGTTTGTGTGTACCAAACAAAAACAAACAAAACAAACAGCTTCATTTATATACTGCTTCATACCCTTAAGGAGTGTCTAAGCGGTTTACAATTGTAAGCTATTTGCCCCCCAACAATCTGGGTACTCATTTTAGCGACCTCGGAAGGATGCAAGCCTGAGTCGAGCTTCAGCCCTTTGCTGGTCTTGAACTCGCCACCTTATGGTTTTGAGTGAGTGACTGTAGTACAGGCATTTAACCACTGCGCCACCAGGGCTGTTACAAAAAATACCTGTACTCAACGGATTGAAAAGAACTCCGATTTACAACTACCTTATTCAAAACCTGCAGCTGGTCCCTAGGGAAGCTAAAAGGCAGGGTATGTATGGGCAGGGTACCAGTATATATTTCTCATAGAAGAGAGAAGCAAATTCTTCCTCTTCCTGCTACATGGGTAAGAAAAAGATAGAAGAGTCACTGCATGTATCACTGAATCCTTGTTAAGTGTAGTGTGTTTTATGTGATTAATGGCAGGCTGTTGGGAAAGATGCTGTAGGTCAGTATGCATGGCTTTGCCAGCAGAAAGCAAAGGTTTGGGGAGCTATTCAATGAATCTCTTCCTCAGACAGAGTAACATTTGTGGGTGCTACAGTCAGAAGGCCTATACTTTTTTACCTTCACTTCCTAGCACAGAGGATTGGGAACTCTTGGAAGAAATGTTGAGGTTAAGGAAAGACATATTGAAGAAGGGAAGAGAAATTCGGGAGTCTTGTTTCATAACCGAGTCTGCTTGTACAATGCTGGATTTCACACCATGGTGTCTCCTGTTGAAAGCAACTTGGATAACAGTGCTTTGAAATAATCAGACATCCAAGTCCTTACTGACTCCTGCCAGTCACAGTAGATAATAGTGAAGGAGAGGGACTTAGATCTAAATTGATGACAGCTCTATATATTCATTATGATTTTTCTTAATCAGGAAGTTAGTAAAGTAGAAATAGAATAAGACAATGAACACCAAAATATAGATGACCAAAAGAATAAGGCAAAGAAAATGCATCAATGACACTGTTGGTGCGCGTCCACAGGAAACTTAAACCGCATTTAACACTGTTAATTTTCTTCCATAAGATTCAGAAAGAAAGAATGCATACATACCCTGCCCTTTAGCTTCCCTAGGGACCAGCTGCAGGTTTTGAATAAGGTAGTTGTAAATCGGAGTTCTTTTCAATCCGTTGAGTACAGGTATTTTGGCAATGCTTTGCCTCTGAAAACATAACTTTTTTTGGTCTTGAAACTGTTAGATCACCTTAATTGTGCTGATGAATTGTACCCTCTCCAGTGATGTAAACCCATTCTAGAAGCCAGATTAGCCCCAAGTGGAACTAATGTTAGGGTAAGCAGGATTCTTGTAGTGGCTTAGGTATTACTGCATAGTATTGATTATTGAGAATTCTGGGTATGAAATCCTGTTATGTCCATTCTGTTGTGCAGATGTGGTGCACACACTGTTCTGATTGCTGCTGAACAACTTGGGAACCTATTCAGAGCAGCTTCATGAATGCCACCAGTGTTCAGTAGAAATGTTTGTTCGCTTGAGATTTAGGCCACAAAACAAAGAAGTTATGTGCATTTGGGGGTTGGAGAAGAGAGAAAAAAAACCTTACACATTGCCAGAGCTTTGCTTGCTGTTTCTTTGGCACTGGTTCCCATTGCTGAGGAGGAAGCCTGCTGTTCAGTTTTAAGCATAGCTCTTTACTTTAGCAGTAAGAGACCTGCTGAACAAACAATTAAACAGCTACAAATGATGGTCTCTCCCACCTTTCATATATAACTTGTTGAGGTTGCAACTTCTGACTGAAAATTTCATCTTGGAAACTAGCTTGTGAAGACCAGAGATGCCTTTGCGAGTGTGTAAATTTCTGTGGTTCTGCAAATTCGAAAGACACTAAAAATCAAGGGAAAATAGGAAGGAAGTATGAAAACAACTGAAACGAGTCTCAAAGAGTGTACAGTGTAGGTTGGGACAGTCTACATTGTGCTGATTATTCAAAATTAGGCTTACATGATCCCTTTGGCTGAAATTCTAGTTACTCTACTCTGTATAGACACTAACAGTCTTGAAGGAGAACTTTTATTCTGAACCAAATCTTGACCAACCATTTTATCACTCAAACACAGATTTTTGCCTTTCAGGTATTGCCACCTCCCTTTTCTCCACAGTTTCGGACTAAAGGGAACGCTATACCTCTCTTACCCATTTTACTCCTCTTTCTGTGGTCTTGCTTTTAATTATGTCACTAATTTTATACTCACTGTCATAAAAGTCACAGTGGACATCTTGTAAGTTGAGATGAAAGGAATAAAATGGGTTGAAGAGTGTTTCTGATTTCCTACAAAAGTTAGTTTTTGATCCAGGCTTTGGTAGGCTTACCTGAAAGGTAAAACAAGTCCAGTATATATGTGGGATTGATGAACTTTTGACTGAACCTGAAAATGGATTTTGAAAGAGAGAGATAGCTCCTTCAGGGAAGAGAATGTTGTACCTTAAAGTAAACTCAAGTTGTCTTGCTGTTCCTTAAATAACATCAGTGAAGTGTAGGCTGAATTTTTTCAGATAGTTTTAGTAGTTGTAATGTTAAGTCCCAATCTTAACAATTCCAAAGTCAGAAAGCCCATACACATCCAAGTTGCTAAACTCATTTGTATACATGAACTTATAAGCAGTCATTTAGGTTGTTTGTTTTTATGTGACTGCTATTTTTCCCCTTACAGATAAGATCATTTGGCTCTCCAAAACATTTTTCTTTCCCCTTCTGGTGTGATCCTGATCAAACAGCAGGATTTCTAGAATAGCAAAGGATAAAATGAGATAAATGCATGGGAGAAACTCAGTAAATGGGTGAACAGTCTTGTGTTTAACCAACTTAATCTTAGATGTTAAGTGTCAATGATGTCAGCTCAAATGAGAATCCTGAATGATGCTGTTAATTATCCATCATACTCACATATTTCATTTCTCCAATTTTCAGTATTATGGCCTGCAGATCTTGGAAAACGTGATAAAAACAAGATGGAAAATTCTTCCAAGAAACCAGTGTGAAGGTAGAGACTTGTTTCACATTGCCTTCCCAGTAAAACTGTTTATTTTCATTGATGCTACTATGTTGTGTTATTTGATGCTTCACTGGTACAGTTGCCGTATTTATGGTGTATCATAGTGTTACCTGCGTTGTAAATGTTACTTCACATGAAACAAGTGCTGAGACTTGAATTCAAATGTTTGATCTGATTTCCAGTTATTAACAGATTAGACTTAAAATGAGTGTTCTGACACAGTCCTAAACAAAATTCTTGTAGCAGTATCCCCATTTCACCTCCTTCATTTCTTGCTGCTTGTACTGGCGATGTGATGGGCAAGATTCAGCTCCATGCTTAAAGCAGCTGTGTTTGTCCACTGAACTGTAATAATTATTTCCCTCTTCTCTCCCCTCACCCTTGTCCTTGATGTTTTGAGCAAACAGCCTTGTTTTTACCACATCATACTACATTTAGACAGCTGTTCAACATCTACAAAGGAATTTTCTGTGGTGATACTAAGATTTGATAGTTTGAGAGCTGTATTGATGTATAAAAGCAAACCTCAGTAAAATGGAGTTGTATGTTTTGACAACACTCTGGAGACCTATGCTAAGGATCATCTTTGATCCATGCACAACTCTTGGAGAATTGGAGTGAGCAGAATAGGCTTGTTTTGGAATGAGGTGGAGTTTTCCTGTGGGAATGCTGATAAAATTGATGATTGCACATTTATAAACTATCCCTAAATAAGACATGGCTCTGTGTTGACATAAATGGGAATTTTATAGTAAGGTTAACTTCAGTTCCACCCAAGAGGCGCTTTTCCTGTATTAAGCATGGTTCATTGTCCAGAGTTTAAATTTGGCACTTAATTTGATGCTTACTTAATTGAAGCTTTGAGTAGAAAATCTTTGCCTGACAGAAGTGGTAGCTGCGGACTGCAATACCAGCTCCAGCAAGTTGGTGCAAGAGCTGATGGAGTGAGCATTATTTAGGTGATGTCACTATACATAAAAGTTAGCTTGCAAACTAAGGTGAACAGAAGATTCAGCAGGACATAAAAGGGCAGTTGTTGGAGATTTGAATGTATTGCTTGAAACTTCGTGTTGACATTGTTTAAAACAATGTTTAAAACAAGCCTGTAAGATGTGTATCCTAAGTGCCTAATTTCACAGCTGAATGAATGTAGTGCTGCCACCTCTGTCTTGAGATAGAAGTGAAACTGAGGCTACACAAATTATTACCGTATATACTTATGTATAAATTGACCTCATGTACAAGTCAAAGGTAGGTTTTGAGGCCAAAATTACAGATTTTGTTATGCCCTGTTGATAAGCCATGGGTAAAACTAGAGGCATTTAACAAAGGATGTAAAGGACGAAGCAAAGCAAAACAATGCCAAAGAACTTATAAAATTCCACCAGGTTTTGTGTTCTCCCTAAAGTGTGGGTGGATGAGGAGGGAATTGTGACAAATAGTGGCTGTGTGATGGGAGGAAGGACTAAGAGTGGCAAAAGGCTCCAAGTGGTGCATCTGCCTCATTAGCCCATCTGTTGCTTTTAGTGCTCTTGAAGCTGGATGAACAAGGTGACAGTTTCAGGGAGTGGCACTTGCTGACAGCCATGGATAGAAGTAAGGGCATCATATCTTCATTACAAGTGTTTATTTCCTGTCTGTGGACAGCTACAACTAAACACTTATTACTCAGCTCCAAATGTTTCAAAACCAGTATACCTGCCCATTCACATTGTTTCAGTCCAGATAAGACTACAGGTGAGCGGCTCTCAAAAAAAATGTTTGATACTGTAATCTGGAGAGGAGGCTCAGAAATATTCAGGACATTCCCAGCGAAAAACACAACATTTTGTAAAGAGATCTTTATGAATCTAGTACTTGTCAATACTTTCCTCGAGTACTGGCATGTATGTCTGCAGTGAAGGGATGGGTAGGATCTGAAGATGAGTACCCTTGATTGTTCAAATACTGAAAAGGTACTGGGAATACTTTTTCTTTAGAAAAGCAAAGGTAGGGTATTATGTTTTTCAAAAGTGTTTGTGCACACTTCTGATAGCATTGGGACAAGTAGCATTGATAAGGGGCAGGCTAGATAAAAACAAAATTGTAACAAATAAGCTTGAGGTGGTAACTACGAGTTTGTGGGTAGAAGTGGTACGAGGTGGTTTTCTGTTGAACTGTTGCAGATGAAGCTGCACTGACCCAAAGAAACATTTTGCAGAACAAATGAGTGTGAGGAGGAAAACTAGTGGCTTTGTGAAATGGGAGAGAAGTCCAGGCAGTTGTTAAAAGTGGAGGGGACAATATCTGTAGGTCTGTGGGAATACATTTGAAGTGTCAGGGCAGCATACAAATACATTTTTAAAATTTTAAAATAGTAAGGAATAATTCAGAACAGTTGAAAACTGCATATGTGGTTTAATAATTTAAGACAAATATAAGATAGGGTATTACACCTTTGGATAACATTAGTAGACCTCAAAGGCACTGATAAAAATATGGTTTTTTAAAATATTTATTTATTTATTTATACCCTGCTCTTCAGCCCTAAAGGCTATCAATTATTATTTTAATGAGATGGTTCCCTGCCCTCAGGCTTACAATCTAAGAATACACGACACAAAAGGAGAAGGGAATGGTGGTGGGGAAGGGGATCAGGTCCGAAAGTTCTTCTCTCCCTCTGAGGCCTGGACCAAGGCAGCTGGCATGGAGGGAGGGCTCTGCTTCATAATCTAGGACAGGCCCGGTGGAGTTTGGCCTGTCCTTTCACTCCCTCCTGGGCAAGATGCTGTTGCATGGAGAGAGGGCTCTTCTACTTGAGGCCAGGCCTGATGGTGTTGCTAGGCCTCTCCTTCACTCCTTCCTAAATCAAGTGATGTCATGGAGGAAGGGCTCTTCTACTAGAGGCCAGGCCTGATGGTGTTGCTAGGCCTCTCCAGTCCCTTCACTTTTCACTTAATTTTGGAGTGAAGCCAACATCAGTACACATTACAGCCTCTGGGGAAGGGTATTCCATAACCAATACACCATAGCATATACTTGCAAACTGAATTCCTCCAATTGGTGCATACAGAAAAAGTCCTCTTCAACAGACTAGTGTAAACAGACAGAGGTACAAGTATCCAGGTTCCAGACCACTTACAACACAAAATGCTATCATCAACACTTGCAGATAATCAGAAGTGCTTGGGCTACGTCTTTTAAAGCTGGTATCATATGATTTGTGTAAGATGTTCAGATCAGCAATCTTAGCTGCTATGTTTTGCAGTAGGCCCAGCTTCCATATCCTCAAGGGCAATCCTTCATGGAGTACATTGCAGAAGTGTAATTAGGAAGTTACCAGTGCATGAACTACTGCAGCCAGTTACTCTTATCTGGGAAAGAAGTACCTAGCAGGTCTGTCAAAGCTGGCTAGAGGAACTGACCAACAGCGTTCACCTCAGCTTCAGTGATGGATTTGAGTCTAGGACTACTCCTGAACTGTATAGAAGTTCCTGCAGGAGGAGTGCAGCCTCATTCAGCACAGGTTAACTGATTATTGGATCTTGGAGCCCCCTATCAAGAAATAGCAGTAGCATTTACATTTCTGTACTGCTTATCAGTGAACTCAGCACTCTAAGCAGTTTGCAATCTGTAAGCCAATTGCCCCCAACAAGCTGGATACTCATTTTACCAACCTACGAAAGGATGGAAGGCTGAATCAGCTGTAGAGCTTTGGGATCGAACTCACAACCTTGTGGCTGCAGTAATGGCATTTAACCACTGCTCCACCAGGGCTTCTTTATTTCACTTCACTGGTCCTCGTCTAGGCCATTGTGGGACCCTGGCATTGGTTTACCACATGCATGACCCCACTGAGTGACACAGAAGAGAAATATAGCTGAATGTTAGCAGGATGCTGATGGTGCCCTTAATGACTTCCCCCAGTATCACAGGTTTGGGAACAAGTGACTGGGATTAGAAACCTTGACACAACAAGTAGCTCCGCAGAGTACACATATCTTCCATACTGTGGATTCTGTTAACTCTAGACATACAGTGTGAAAGAACTTTGGCAGGCTTAACTGTGCTCACCCTAAAGGCTGGATGGATGAGGGAGGAAGCTACAGTAAATCGTAGCTCTGCAATGTATTGGGTAGGTGACCAGGAACAGTGGCTAAAAAATAAACACATGTCATAAAGGATGAAAGGCAAAGCAAAGAACATGGTGGTTACTTTAGCCTTTAACGTTAATGCACTAATTTTGCCTGATTTAAACCCAGGAAAGCTAACATACACCAATGTCTTATTCAGATCCTTCAAAGCCCAATTCCTCTCAGAGTTCTTTTGGTGGGAAGTGCCAAGGAGCTGCCACCATTGCGATTGTCCCATCCAAGCATTCAAAAAGATCAAAAGTGAAGTTCTGACAAGAGAGTAGGGGGGGTTGGCGCTTCATTTAGGTGCTCCCAGGACAAAGTAAGCACTTGCTTTTCCCTACTGTACTCAGAGAGAAAGAGTTACATTTCAGTAATTAAATTGACCCATGGGTAGTGAACTTTCAGTACTTGAAATAAACCTCAAATTTATGTATCACATCAAAATGGAACTAAGGAGTGTTGCTACAGTGTCATTGGATTGAAGTGTACACCAAGTCTTCTTTCATTGTGGTAAAGTGGCAGTACCCCAAAATACCACTATGTGTTCGTCTCTTTTAGATATTTAAATACAAAACAAAATCTGTTTGAATCACTCTTTGATTTTCTGTACCCTTCATATTTTTATCATGCTGTCAGGAAGACTTCTCCCTTGCAGGATACATTTTTTCCAATTTTACTGTACAATTTTTCTGACTCCTTCCTCCAGTTTGTATTAAATATTATCTTGTAAAATAACTGATTATAGGTTCAGTTTCCCTTTTCTGGATTTCCAAAAAACTCCAAAAACCAAAATTGTCCACATGAGTGGCTGAGATAGTGAAACCTTTGCTTTCTATGGGTTCAGTGTATACAAACTTTGTTCCATGCACAAAAATATTTTTAAATGTTTACAGTTAACATCAGGCTGTGTTTATAAAGTGTATACAAAAGAAATTGATTTCATTTTCAAACTAAGTTCTCTAGTCCTGGCCAGCCATCTTCCTTTCCCTATTTAAAAGAGCCGGGGGGGGGGGGGACATCTTCTACATACAATATTCCTTGGATATTTAAGTATAATGATCTTTTCTCAAATATTTTTCTTGAGATCCTTTTTCTATAATTTTTCTCTTGCACTGTTCAGCAACTTCTTTAATGGCAAGACAGTAAGCTCCTGATGACAGCAGTACTATAGCATTCATATATAAAATTGCCAGTGCCTTAGGGAGCCCTGGTGGCATGGTGATTGAAAGCAGGTACAGCAGCCACAACGTTGTGAGTTCGATCCCAGAGGGCTCCAGGTTGACTCAGGCTTCCATCGTAGGTCAGTAAAATGGGTACCCAGCTTGTTGGTGGCTATGTTTTCCCTGAGTAAAAAATAAGCTTCTAGTTTATTCTTCCACACACTGCTTTATGTTAGTCATTTAGAAGTCCCATTAGATGACCATGCCTCTCTCTCTCCTGTGACATTTAGGTTTATTCATGCACCTTTGAGTGCTGTTTGTCAAAATCATTTTGAAAGCTCGGATGTCATCCACATGGCATATGTTTGTTGACATGCTAAAGTAAGGATGGGCAGCTGTTTGGCATTAGAAGGATGTATGATTGAGAACTTTTTGCCCCCAGATTCTCCTGAACATTCTTGTGGGGAGGGGGTAACAGGTTTTTTGTTTGTTTTTGCCTTTCCAAATCACTTCCTGTTTTAAAAGGACTTCTTTTGGACCTAAAATGGCCTAGGGAAAGAACCTGGCAGAATTACCCCCGCAGTCCCCTAGAGGACATTGCATGTTGGGGGAACGAATGGGAAGAAGTTGAGCCATGGGAAGGCTGAGGGCCACAAAAAAGCCTGTAGGGCTGCATGTACTCCATGGGCCACACTTTTTCCATCCTTGTGGTGAAGAATTCCAGGTGCAATGGGGCTTCTCTTTGCAAAACTCATGCTGCTGTTCCTTCAGCAAGTCATCTTTGCTTTTCTTTGCTGTTTTGTCTTCCATCAAAAATTGAGTAAAAGAAGAAAGTGAAAGTGAAACAATGATCTGCCTGTGTGGTTGTCTGAAATGTAGTGATTGCAGGCAGGAGCACAATGTTCATGTTTTATTTATTTATTTATTTATACCCCTCTCTTCATCCCTAAAGGCTATCAGAGCGGCTTACACTTATTATTTTAATGAGACGGTTCCCTGCCCTCAGGCTTAGAATGTAATAAGAAGACACTACACAAAAGGAGAAGGGAATGGTGGGTCAGGTCCAGCAGTTTTTTTCTCCCTTCGAGGCCTGGACCAAGGTAGATGGCATGGAGGGAGGGCTCTGCTTTATCATCTAGCACAGGCCTGATGGAGTTTGCGCTGCCCTTTCTCGTCCTCCTTGGCCAGATGGTGTTGTTATGGAGGCAGAGCTCTTCAACTTGAGGCCAGGTCCGATGGTGTAGCTAGGCCTCTCCTTCACTCTTTCCCAGCCCTAGGCCAGATGGTGTCGCCGTGGAGTATCACTTTTCTATGTATCACATGTTGGTGGGTATCACTTTCCTATGGAAGTGGATTTAATAATTAACTATCCACTAAATTTCTAGTGGCTCTCCTGTAAAAAGTTGTTAAAACTAACTTGATCACAAACAACAAAACCTTATAAAAGCCTTATAAAAGAAATTAATTGTGCCTTTTTGCTCAAACATGATCCCTTGCATGTGTTCTCATGTAAAAAGAGAGAGTTGGAAGGGTCCCTAAGGGCCATTGGATCCAACCCCTTGCTCAATGGAGGCTCTCAAGCTAGAGCATCCCAACAGGTAGCTACACAGGCTCTTTTTTTAATACCCCTAGTGAAGGCGACCTCTCTAGGCAATTGGTTCTATTGAGGAGACATGATAGCCAGGAGAAGAGATTCCACCCCAACATGAGGAAGAACATTCTGAACGTGTGATTGTGTCATTCTTCAGTCTTCTCTTTACCAAGCTAAAAATGTGCAGCTCCTTCAACCATTCCTTATAAATTTTGTTCTCTATGCCTCTCTTCATTCTCGTTGCCTTTCTCTGAATCCACCTCAACTTGTGTATATCCTTCCTTCCTAAAATAAGGTGCCCACAACTGAGCGCAGTAATCCAAATGAGGCCTGACTAATGCTGAATACAGTGGGATTGTTACTTCCATCAACTTGGAAACTATGCTTCTGTTAATACAGGCTAAAATGGCATTTTCCTTTCTTGCTATAGCCTCATACTGCTGGCTCGTGTTCAACCTATGATCAACTGTAATCCCAAGGTCCTTTTCTCATGTAGTCCTGTCAAATCAAGTGTCCCCATCCTATACCTGTGCATTTGGTTTTTGTGGCCTAAAATGTAGAATTTTGCATTTGTCTCTGTTGAATTTCATTTTATTATTTTCAGCTCAGTTTTCTAGTTTATCGCATTCCTTTTGAATTCTGTTCCTATCCTCCAGTGTGTTAGCTACCCCTCCCAGTTTTGTATCATCTTTACATTTTATAAGGATTCCCTTCATCCCTTGATGTAAATAATTGATAAAAAATATGAAAGAGTGTCAGCTCTAGGTACTCCACTTGAAGACTTCCTTCCACGTTGAAGCACAGCCGCCAATGACAACTCTTTGAGTACATTTTTCCAAACAGTTATGGAAACCATCTGAGAGTGTTTCCATCTATTAAACATTTAGTCCGTTTGCTAATCCAAATATCACAGGAAAATTTATAAAATAATTTGTTGAAATCCAAATTTCATCCATTCCCTCCATCTACTAAACTAGTGACCTCATTTTTAAAAGATATGTTAGTTTAGCACCTGTGCTGACTTAGACTAATCACTGCTTTGTCATCGAGATACTTGCAAACAAACTATTGTGTAATCCGTTATATTTTTGCTGGCATTGATAATGGGCTGAGTGGACTGTAGTTTCCTAGATCCTCCCCACTTTTTGCCTTTTTTGGAGAGAAGGACAATGTTTGCTAATCTTCAGTCTTCAGGCACCTCACTCGTTATCCAAGATTTCTCAAAAATGATGGCAAGTGGTTCTGCGAGTATGTCAGGAAATACCATCAATACTCTGGGATTCAGTTTATCTGATTCTGCAGATTTGAACTCTCATTCATCAAAGATGGTAAAAATTCAGATAAACATATTTCCGTTTCAGTTTGTGAATAAAAATGACAATGGCAATGTAGCAGATGAAATCTAGTTATAAGGATAGGTGTACTTTTTTTAAAAAATTAGGGTTTTTATTTAAGAAATGGCAAATAGTAAGTTAAATTAATTTTTTTAAGCAAGGCAGTGAATTGACTGGGTGGGCTAAGATCTGGCAGTGGGGTGCTTGTTTCAAGATCTGCCAATATCTGTTTCTATGTGGCTTCCTAGAATTTCTGTGTCTATTCTCCTCTGCTCCCTTGGGAAGCTGCTGCAACAGTATACAATTCTGTTAAAAATTACAAAAGTTAAAAACATCAACACAGCACACACCCCAATAAACAGGCTTCCTGAGTGTGATCAAAGAGTGGGCCCTTGTTATCTGCTGTGGTTTGGTTCCAGGATCCCCTGTGGTTACCAAAATTCATGGGTGCTGTCAAGTCCCATTAAATACAGTGGCATAATGAAATGGTGTCCCTTACATAAAATGCAAAGAATTCAAAGATATAGCCATGGTAGTTTGCAGAACCAGTATGTAAAGAGATCTTGTAGCACCTTTGACACAAACTGAAAGAAAATAGTTGGCAGCATGAGCTTTCGTAGACTTCAGTCTACTTCCAAAAGCACCTGAGAAAGTAGACTGAAGTCTATGAAAGCTCATGCTGGCAACTATTTTCTTTTAGTTAATCTCAAAGGTGCTACAAGATTGCTCTACATAAAATAGCAAAATCATTTATACTTTTTTGAGTATTTTCAAGCCATGGATTCTTGAATTTGTGGATAAAGAATTTGTCGATACAGAGAGCCAACTGTTTATTAAAAGCTTGCTTGAAAAAAAGCATTCAAGAGGGTGGGAACAGAGTGTGTGTGTGTGTGTGATGTGTCCTCACCAAATGAGCCCATGGCAGGATGAAAAGAAAGCCTTCTCCTGATGATCTTAAAGCTGATCTTTCAGATAGTGTGGACCCAAGCTGTATAAGGCTAAAGGTCATGACCAGCACTTTGAATTGTGCCTGGGTAGCCAGTGAAGCTCTTTTAACAAGGGAGTTACATGCTTCCTATAACTAACCCAAATCAGCATTCTGGCTGCAGCATTTTGAACCTGCTGAAGTTTGCAAACAGTTTCCAAAGGCAGCCTCATGTAGAATGTGTTACAGTAATCCAAATGTGATGTAGCCAAGGCATGTCTCACCATAGTCAGATCTGACCCCATCTCAAGGAATGGTGCGCCAGTGCACTAATTTTCACTGTGGAAACACACTCCTGGTTACTGCTGAAATCTGGGCCTCTTATGTCCAGGATTTTATGTCAAGGATGGTTTATAGCATGTTCTGCTACTCCTGATTTTTCCGGTTGACCCAGTCTACAGTATCTCTCATGTTACTTGATTCTTGTCTGCACACTGCATTTGCTGGTCCCTATGTAGACCTGTCCGCAGCTGCATGAAATGCGGTAGACTTCTGCAGCTGTGAGAGGGTCTCTCTTGTCCTTGGCTGAGCGAAGCATTTGCTGGATCTTCTTCGTCGGTTTGTAAACCATTTAAAGGTTGTGTTTCCTCACCACTTTCTCTATCCTGTCTGACTCCTTTGATGTATGGTAAAAATATCTTTCCTTTGGGTGGTTGCTTGTCTTGAGTCTTCTGGGTTTTTCTGGGCCTGGTAGCCCAGACAAGCAATCACCAAAAGGGAAGATCATCCTAGGCATAAAATGCTGTTTGAAAGCAGTGAAATTCTGGACCATGCCAACAACTACCATGTCAGAATGCACAGAGAAGCCATTGAAATCCATAAACACCTGGACAGTTTCAACAGGAAAGAGGAATCCCTGAGGATAAACAAAGCTTGGCTACCAGTCCTGAAGGAAAGCAAGGTCAAGACTCAACCTATGCAAATGAGAAACAGCCTAAGGCCAGGGGATTCCCAGCAGACAATGAGCACCAGTTAGCAGACATTAATCCTTGTCTGCATATCCTCCCACCCTGAGGACTGCCATTAGCAACAGAACAATACATTTGCAAATTACTCCTTCCTTCCCAGGGTCCCACAGGATATATATATCCAATCCTTTTTCAGGCTATCATTCTCTGAAAATGCCAGCCACAGATGCTGGCGAAACGTCAGAAAGGAACTCTTCTAGAACATGGCCACATAGCCTGAAAGTTCCACAAAAAACTGTAGTTCATATTTTAGGTATTAATCTTTTGTCATTGTTTGCCTCAGTTCCTCAGACCTTTGTTTTGATAATATCTATTCAGACATGGATATCTGCCCTACATTTTCAGTAAACAGAGATGAAGTCATTCACCTTCCCTACCACAGACTTAACCCTCTTAATGTACTCGGTGAGATCCAGCAAACTGCCCTTCTTGCTCAGTTTCCTGCTTTCGATCTATAGTTTAATTACTTAATAGTCATGATGGAAATAGCTGTGGGGCATTCCTCAAAATCTTGTTTTGCATCACTTTTTTCAGTTTTTATTTCTTTTGTGTAGGTGTGTTTTCCTTTTGGTTCATCTCATGGATAAGACTTCAATTTTCTGAAGAAAGACATCTTTTGTTTAATATCTTTCTTGACATGTGGAGTCAAAGGCTTTCATGGCCGGCATCGATAGTTTTTTGTGACATGCTTACTAGTTGCACTGGACCTCATACTCTTGGTCGGTTCCTGGCCTACAGTTGCATTCTGTCTGTTGTGGTTTTTTATAACCACCACTACCCCCAACATTCAAAACAGATTTCACTGAGGTGAATGACATTGTCTTTCAAGTTCCCTTTTACTAATTCTCTCATTCTTGAGAAATTTACTCTTGAAATAAATTTCACTGTATTAGACTCACATGGCATTTTTACATTCACATGTTTTGTATTTATTATTATTATTAGCTTTCTTTATAAAGTGCAATAAATGTACATGGTGCTGTACAAAAACCAATAAAATCAAGAATATATAAAAATCCTGCCTATGGCATACAATCTAGAGGTTAAAATAGCAAGTTAACAACATCATAAGAAAACAAATTAAAACAACGGATATCAAATATTGCATCAAAACTACCAGGTCACAATCACAAATTCCCTGGGAACGCTTCCCTAAACAATATGGTCTTTAACTCGGTTTTAAAACTGGTTAGAGATGTGTTGAGCCGTGCTTGTAAGGGAAGGAGGTTCCAGGAGTGAGGGGCAGCAAGCAAGAAGGAACTAATCCGGGACAGGGCAGTGGAAATCCTGGGCTGAGACAGGAGACCTTGGCTACCAGAACGGAGGGAACAGGTGGGAATGTAGCGGGAAAGAAGTTCAGAGAGATAGAGATAGGGAGGGGCCAGCCCATGCAGGGCTTTGAAAGTGAGCAAGAGAAGCTTGTACTGAATGCGGAAGAGAAAGGGGAGCCAGTGAAGGGATGACAATAGGGGGAAAACATGTTTGTACCGGTGAGCGAGTGAGATAATGCGAGCAGCTGAGTGCTGAACAGAAATTAATTGGTGGAGGTGAGGGAGAGAAGCCCTGCCAAGAGAAGGTTGCAGTAATCTAATCGTGAGACCACTAGGGCATGGACCAAAGTCTTTGCAGTTGAAGCTGAGAGATATGGACGGATTTTGGAGATAATATAGAGAAAAAATCTACAGGCCTTGGCTGTGGCCTGGATCTGAGGGGTAAATGACAAAGAGGAGTCAAAAATGAAACCAAGACTGTGGGGTTCCTGGACCGGCTGAATAGAAATGTTGTCAACAGAGATAGAAAAGGAATATTGAAGGGTGGGCTTGGGAGGAAAAACAAGAAGCTCTGTCTTGGATGTGTTGCCAGCTGTCAGACAAGATGAGACTTGCTGCTCGAGCCTTGGAGAAAGGTCGGGGTGGAAAGATACATCTGAGTACAGTGGTCCCCCGGGTTACGAAATAAATTCGTTCCGGCACCTTTTTCGTAAGCCGAAAATTTCGTAACCCGGGGCCTATTTCCCATAGGAAATAGGTAATCCGTTCCCCAGGCCTGGCGGGGGCATCCTGGCTGAGGAAAGGAAGGTCCGATCCGGCGGATCGGGCCTTCTTTTCGTCAGCCGCGGGGGCCTCCTGGCTGGGGAAGGGAAGGTCTGATCCGGCAGATCGGGCCTTCCTTTCCTCAGCTGCGGAGGCCCAGCCTGGCTGGGGAAGGGAAGGTTCCCTTCCCCAGCCAGCCTGGGCCTCCGGGCCTGACGCGAAAGGGAGGCCCGATCCGCCGGATCGGGCCTCCTTTCGTTGGGCGCGGAGGCCCAGGCTGGCTTGGGAAGCCAGCCTGGGCCTCCGCGCCTTTCGTTGGAACGAAAGGAGGCCCGATCCGGCGGGATCGGGCCTCCTTTCGCGTCAGGCATGGAGGCCCAGGCTGGCTTCCCCAGCCAGGCTGGGCCTCCGCACCTAACGAAAGGAAGGCCCGATCCGGCGGATCGGGCCTTCCTTTCGGTAGTCCGTCCCTTGTCCCCCGAAGCCTGGCCTCGGAGGAAAAAGGGATGGGAGTCTGTCCCTTTTCCTCCGAAGCCTGGCCTCGGAGGAAAAGGGACGTCCCTTTTTTTCGGATCCCGGGGGATAATTTTTGGTCCCGCCGGTTTCGGATCCCGGGGTTTTCTTAACCCGGGGGATTCGTATCCCGGGGGACCACTGTATCATAAACCAATGTAAAGGAGAAATGTAAAGGTGAGGGATAGAGAGGAGCCTTGGATTATTGCTGCCCAGCAAAGAAGTTGTTTAAGTTGAAGAATGTCATCTGAGGAAGAATATAGTTTGATGGGAAAGGTCCTTGAGGCTGTATGTACTTCCTAAAGAATTGTTAATGAGAGTATTAATAAATAACACAGTGACAGGCTGAAACACAATTGATTCTTAGATAATTAAGCAGCCAGAATTTTCTCTTACCCATGGCTAGTGAACGAGGCAAATCAAAATATTTTTATATGAAATGCAGAGGGGGATGCAGTCTGAATCATGCTTGGTAAATTATTATAATGATTCATAACTTTAGGCATGCATGTGTCTGGAAAGCATAAAATATCATCTAAGTGAGACTTGGTGGGCATAGGTTAGTAATGTTTCTCCAAGCCAAGGACCAGTTGTGACATACCAGTCTAATGATGATACAGTGCAAGTTCTGTTGTGCTATATTTATAGTTTCTACCTCAAAAGGTAACAGATTCATATAGAAGAATCTTCCTTTTATCTCAGATAGTGCTATTGTGCAAGTCAACTGAGTGCAAGAGAAGTGTTAGCTACAGCTTGTACTTATGTTAGTCGGTTCTCCAATCCTAAATCATGTTGGCTGGAAAGTAACTTAACACCCTGGAGAATTTCAGCTTTATTTTTGCCTTGGATATGCTTATACATTTATTTATTTATTCAATTTTTATCCTGCCTTTCTCCTTATGAAAGACCCATGGTGCATCCTTCTTGGACTTATTACCCCACACTCCATTAATTATGCGCAACAAATATTTCTATGAGCTACATAGTGAGTCTTGAGGTTTTTGGAAAGTTCCATTTAGTTTTGCAAGTATACATTGGGTGATGGTGTATAATATTTGTCTTGTTAAGAATTGAACATTGTCACAATTGCTGTCTATAGTTTTTATAAGTACCAATTTTTTATATTTTCTAGGTATCAAAAAATATGTAGTTGGCTTAATTATCAAGACTTCATCTGATCCAGCATCTGTCGAAGTGAGTGAGGTTTTTTTCTCCAGGGAATGGTAAAGCAGGCTCCTTTGTTATAAAACAAGGTGTAACTCTCTTCCTTTTCCCTTTCAGAAAGAGAAGGTATACATTGGGAAGTTAAACATGATTCTTGTTCAGGTAAATTAAATCCCTGGCCTTTAAAAATACTGTAAGAGTTGAGTCTTATTAAAAGCTAATGTTGTGCTGCTTGTGGTTTTCATGCTTTGCAGATACTGAAACAAGAATGGCCAAAACATTGGCCAACATTCATCAGTGACATAGTGGGGGCTAGCAGAACAAGTGAGAGCCTTTGCCAGAATAACATGGTAATCTTAAAGCTACTAAGTGAAGAGGTTTTTGACTTTTCCAGTGGGCAGATAACTCAAGTGAAAGCCAAACACTTGAAGGACAGGCAAGTGACTTTCTCATAAGCTGTTGTGCTTCTCAGTTCTAATCACTGATTTTTGTGTTGCATACATTTGCCTAGCTTCAGTTCGGCGAAGCTGTACATGTTACATATTCCTGCTTTTGTCTGAATTACTACTCTAAAATGCCTTTTGAGCCTATGGGCTGTTGTCTCCTCCCTGGGCACATTGGGGGCTAAATCTGTGCTAGCAAAAAATGCTGAGGTTTTCTTTAAAAAGAAGGCGTGAAACCACAATTCTGCCTGAGAAGGATAGTGTTGGCTTCCCAAAATCCCTGTTCTTAAATTAAAGTGTGTTGTTATTGAATTAACCAGCAGGCAAATGTATCTTGTTGGCCATGAGTTGTTCAATCTTCCTTGAACAATACAGGAATATTAGCAGTAGCATGAGGTACATATGGCAGAGACTGAATATCCCTTTTATTTTTTCCTTCTAGCATGTGCAATGAGTTCTCACAGATATTTCAGTTGTGTCAATTTGTGATGGTGAGTCTGTTCACAGTATAATCTTATTTATGAACTTTTCACTTAATTATGAATGTCAGACTACTTACATGTAGTTTGGTTAACAGGAAAACTCTCAGAATGCTCCACTGGTTCATGCCACATTAGAAACCTTGCTTCGATTTCTCAACTGGATTCCACTGGGCTATATTTTTGAGACCAAGCTAATCAGCACACTAATATATAAAGTGAGTATTTGCTCTAAACTAAGTAACCTGCTGAGAAGAAACCTGAGATTTTGGCTGCAGCTAAGTTTTATATTGTAATTAATTATTTTTCTCCCTGTATAGTTTTTAAATGTTCCTATGTTCCGAAATGTCTCCTTGAAGTGCCTCACAGAAATTGCTGGTGTCAGTGTAAGTCAGTATGAGGAACAGTTCGTCACGCTCTTTACCTTGACCATGATGCAGCTGAAACAGGTAACTTGGATTTGGTACAATGTTGAGTCTTCTGATTTGCAAATGGATATCACGTTTCAGTTCCCTCACTGAACAAGCTACTAGTGTATTTTCTGAAGCAGTTTTTCACGGGGTTTTTTAATTAACCTTCCAAACTAGTTTAGAGTATTTAGGCGGTGCATGTGATTTTTGATATGAACTAGTTGATTTATCTCAGGTGTGCCAGCGTCCAGGCAGCAGAGGAAGAAGACACACTGTTCTCCTTAAATAAAGTACTGGAAAGCAAGTGGTGGGTCAACTCAGTCAGATGGCAAGTATTCGTAAAAGCTGTGCAAAAAGACAGTGCCAGGAGAGAGCTATGAACAGTCTGGTTAGAAGAGTCTCCTTGACCAAGACAGACCTAGCATTGGGCTGAAATTCAATATAAATGTTTTGAAGAGTGGACCTCTGACCCCCATTTGCTTGAGAGTGAAGCCCTCTCCCCTCCTCCATTGGGGGAGTGTAATGCAAAAAATTTTTGTTACCATCTTTCATTGGGTTTCAGATTTTCATTGGGTTGCTGCTTAAAGAATGTGAACCTTATGATGCCCTAGTATTCTCATCTTGTATGTAACTTCACTGCATTTCAGATGTTTAAGCATGTGTCTATGGATAGTATGCCAAGTTCCACAGAAATTGGTAGGACTTGCATGTGGGCTGAAATCCCATTGATCTCAGTGGAACTATTTATGGCTACAATCTAGAGAAAAGAAAGCCAAAGTATGTAATTGAACTTTTATACTAGGGTAACTTCCTAAATGTAGTTGTGATATATTTTTTGCTATTATATTAGTGTTTTTGGGCAGGGGGAGGATTTTAAATGGTATTGCTATGTAGTGCTGTGGTAGTTGTAATACTGGTGTTTTGCATGCATGGGATTTTTTTTAACTTATTTGCTGTGAGTTTTACCCTAATTGTAATACAGAACTCCAGTTTTCTTTCTTTATTTATCTGAAGAATTTCTGTATTATTACCTAACCCATAGGGCAATGAACAAATAAAAATCAGTTAAAACAATACAAAGATGAAAACATTTTTAAAATACATTAAAATACTATTTTAAAAAACCCTTGCATTGTTTTGGCTGCCCACCAGATTTAGAGAGACGGGGCCAGCCTAACATCTTTGGGTAGGGAGTTCCACAGTAGAGGCACTGCTACAGAGAAAGTCCTGTTACATGTACCCAGCAACCTCAAGAGGTGTTAGGACACACAACATGGCCTCCTGTGAAGATCTCAAATTTCTGGCAGACTCAGATGGAAAGAGGCAGGTCAATACCAGCATCTTGAATTGATCTCATAAGCAAATCGGAAGTCAGTGTCATTCTTGCAAGGATGGTGTTAGATAGTTTCTAAAATGCACACCTGAAACCAATCTGGCTGGTGGATTTTGCACTAGCTGCATCTTCCAAACACTTCTCAAGGGCAGTGTCTCATAGAATGCATTACAGTAGTCTAATTGAGAGGTAACTAAGGCATGAACTACTGTGGCCAGATCTGCTTCCCCAAGAAAGAGCACTGATGGTGCCCAAGCAGAAGCTGGCTGTAGTTACTCCTGAACACTGCAGAAACCTGGGTTTCCAGGAGTAGTGCTGGGTCCAAGAGCACCCCCAAGCTACAACCCTGATCTTTCAAAAGGAGGGCAACTCCAATCAGAACAGGCTGCAACCCCAGGTTGGTTTTCCTTTTGACCAACAGCACTTCTGTTTTATTTGTATTAAGCCTCAGTTTATTCACCCATACCTAGTCCTTAATTTCAATAAACCTCTGAGAAAAAGATACTGGAAAGCAATGTGGCTAAGTATTTTGCTGTAGATCTGAGGACAAAGGAATATCAAAACAGTTTTAATTTTTGTAGTCAGTGGTCATAATGGTAAATTCTCAAAACCTGAAGAAGATACTGTTGGTATTATTGAGGCTTCATGTTCTAATCTAGATGATTTGAATCCCATTTGTTCTTAGATGCTTCCATTGAACACCAACATTCGACTTGCATACTCCAATGGAAAAGATGATGAGCAGAACTTCATTCAGAATCTCAGCTTGTTTCTCTGTACCTTTCTAAAAGAACATGGCCAGCTTATAGAGAAACGTTTAAATCTGAGAGAGACATTAATGGAAGTAAGTTCATAATGGGTGGGTTTTGTTTTCGCTGTTGCATTTTAAGGACAAATCTGGAAAATCCCTCTGATGTCACAAGTATTGCAACTATACTATCCTGTCAGTATTGAATGTATGAGGTAGATCCATCTTAACTTGCTTATTTGTATGCATTTTTAGATCATTGTTCCCTAACTCAAAGATTTTCCATAAAAGTAAATTGTGAACTGATTCAGTCATGAGAATCAACTGTTTCATGTAATAGACCTGGTAAATCTGCGTCTCAAATAATAATAATAGTTCTTTTGTCAACGGGATGACTGGCCCAGATTTAATCATTGTTCCTTTTGTGTACCGCAAATAAGACATGTACACAGGCCGTGCTGCAAAGATGAATACACCAAGACAGTTGAGTAGTCAGCAAGACATGTACCCCTCTACTCTGTGCAATAGTAACATGCCCTAACTGGTCAGTCATATCTGCCCTGTACATGCTCTGCTCTTTTGCTAGCACTGATTGCTGTTGAAAAAATGACAATACATTAATGTGTTTATTGCTTTGTTAGTTCTAGGGATATTGAACTTGCTATTCTCATCCTGAGAAGGTAGTCATGAATTGGCTTCACCAAAAACTGATCAGATCGAGTAAAACTGCCAGTTTTAGATGTGCTTTAAGCACGTCGTTATCTATTGGTTCTCAGCCCTTTCAAACATTGTTTCAATGATTAAGCTCCTGTATGAATTTACTGTAGGCTCTTCATTATATGCTGTTGGTGTCTGAAGTTGAAGAAACTGAAATCTTTAAGATTTGTCTGGAGTACTGGAATCATCTTGCTGCTGAATTATACAGAGAGAGTCCATTTTCGACATCTGCATCTCCATTACTTTCAGGAACTCAGCATTTTGATGTTCCACCCAGGAGACAACTTTATCTGCCAGTTCTGTCTAAGGTAAAGGAAGACCTTAACCTGCTTCTAATCATGCCCATAATTGTAATTTTAAAATTTGTTAAAAGGAATTTCAGTATTCCATAGAAGTGTATTTGTTCAACTAGTAATTTTTTGCCCAGTTTGCTTATTAATCTGATAACTAGCATTGTGAAAGAATCTCTCAGTTACATTTTTTATTGCTTGCATGATAAAACCATTATTAATACTCTATAAATTCACTTGATAACGAGGCCCCACTCTAGTCTCATGCTGTATTTGTCTGTATGTTTCATGACAAAGGCACCCAGTCTTTTTACTAAACAGTGATACAAGGACATGCAGAAATACTCAGCTTGAAAATACTTTTGTGTGTTCCTGCTTGAGTGTGGTGTATTTTTCTTTAAAATAGGTCCGATTGTTGATGGTTAGCCGCATGGCAAAACCAGAAGAAGTGCTTGTTGTGGAAAATGACCAGGGGGAAGTTGTCCGAGAATTCATGAAAGATACAGATTCTATCAATTTGTACAAGAACATGAGGGAAACACTAGGTGAGTTACTTTATGTTTGCATAATAGCCACCCTCCATTCTCTGGAGAAAGAAGCAGCCTAGGGCAGATTTGCTCTGCTGTGCTTTTGGAGTTGGAGTTTCAGTTGCAGGTTCTGTTTGCAGTCTTCACTAGTGGCTAAGCATGTGACTGTTGGCCATTCTCATCTTGAAAAATTGAAATATAAATGCCTCTACCATACCAAACCAAATAGGACCTATACAGCTCTTACAAATCCTGAGATTTCTTAGATCCTCCTGAGAACCACCCGGACTTACCGCATGTAGCGGAGACATGGCTAGGCAGCTAACATTGGTAGATGTCTAAAAGCTTAGCTCCAGCAAAACCTGGATATCTTTTATACATAGGAGCTTTATTTAACTTACACAATTCTACAATTGGAGTTTAGTCCTTATCTGTAATATTCACATTTTTGATATTCAACCTGGCTCTTCATTTTTCTACTTCACATATGTGTACTAATTGGATTAACTGTTCATCTAGCAATAGAATTTTTACAGTTTCCCAGTATTTCACTAACAGCAATCTGGTGGTGGTAATATGTTTCTTATCATTGCTTTTAATTATCTTACTTGTCATATTTAATAAATTTCTTGTTTCATTTGATAGATAATTTTTAATGTTTTAGATACTCTGGACTATTTTAGGAGTTTCCATCTCTCAAATCTTAATTACCAAAGACAGGAATTTGACAACAAAGAGTGACATTAGAACATCCTTCAACAGAACTTTAACATAAAACTTATCTGATCGGCCAGATAGATGGTTTTATAGAGAAGAAATAACTGTTTGTGACTTTGGTTATGAAAACATAAGGTGTCTGACATAGTTTGAACCTCCTGAGAAACACAAGAGCAAAATAAAAAGAGGGGTAGCCCAGCATACCTTCAATAAAGCAATTCTGAAGGGAAAGCATTACCAGGGTTTAGTAAATAATATAGGTAATTAGGAACAGTCAAGTTCTTCATATAATCTATCTGAAGAAAAGATCCCATATAATGGATATTCAAAGCACCACATGAGCATGAAGAGAGGGAATGATCCTGAAGATTGCAAAAGGCAATATCCCAGAGTCTTTGTTTAACCAATTTTAAAACTGTATCATAATCCAGGTTAAGCAGAGATTATGTAAGATATATTGTGGCAACCTTTTGGACTATGTACTTGGACCATCTGCTAATATAGTTATTCATCACAAGGTGACTTAAGTAGGCCTTTGCCACAGTTGAAAATGATAACTCTGAGCCAAAGCTTTATAGCTATCATCCATGCCCTAGTTGAAAGAGGACTTTTTCCAGTTTTAAGAATTACAACTGGAATAGAAATGCAGTAGTCTTCTTCCTTTCTTTTGTTTGTCCTCTTTGGTTCCATTGCAGCCTGTCAATGCTGTCCTTGACAACAACTAGTCAGCCACATCTCATATTAGCCCAATCTGCTACATCAGCACACCAAGAAGGGTACTTCCGACTCAAGCTATGATTAACTCCACCCCACCTGTTCTCTCTCACCTTTGAGTTCATCCCCATGAGTGGTGGTGGAGGTGTCCACCTACACCCTTGGAGGATGTAAAGTTATTTGCAGACATCATGCTCACCACAGGTAAGGCTTGATAACACCACTCTGCCAGCACTGTCTCGGGACCCAGAAATTGTTCACAGTTGGACTTCCACACCAGCCACCATTCCTCTGTTATCAGCTGTCTAGGAGGTAGTTAAACACCCAGCCTTCTTTCTTACTCCCTGCTTCAATATTCTTGAAACGTCTCTACAGGCTAAGGAGGAACATAGAATCATAGAGTTGAGAAAGATGTCAAGGGCCATCAAGGTGAATCCCCTTCCATTGAAGCATCTCTAACAGATGGAGCTGACTACTTGTTTATACATTCTTCTCTTAATTCAATTGTTGTTGAGGTGTCACAAACAAAATGTGGAAAGAAGTCCCACTCTGCCCTTCCTGATCAAGAAGGTAGACACCTGAGCATATTTGGTAGACGTTTGTACTCATCAGCCGCCCTTTCCATCAGAGTAGCAAACATGCAGGCCTGCATGTCTGGGTACCAGCATTTTCTGTGGGATGTCTTTCTTCCCCCATTTACCTGATAAAAAGTGGAACACTGTCTTTGGCAACACAACAGATCCAACCATCATGACATTTGGCTGATTGTGTGGCTAACATCATTTGTTCGATGGCTGCACTGCACAGATATGCCTGTCTCCATTCCATCTTAACCAAAGATTTCTGGCCCAGAACTGAAGATCTGCCATTTGATGGAGAAGGTGTCTTCCATTCTAAAACTGATTATTGCATGGAACACATCTCCAGGACCAGGATGACAGTGTGGAAGATAGGGTTTGGTGAGCAGCAACATTACCATCAGTGACCATTCCATATTTCTTGGAAGCACCAGTTTCATCATCCTTTAGGTGTAAGTTTCCTAGGCCACCCAGAATATCTTCTTAATCTTTCTACATGGCCGGGAATTGGACTGGATGGCCCTTGTGGTCTCTTCCAACTCTACAGTTCTAAGATTCTTCAACATGTTTCTTCAGGAAGCAGCACCTTCAAAAACCTGTTGGGTCCTCCAAATCATGCTTTTGATTTGGTTCTCATTTCCATCACAAGGTCCAGAACTGTTTTGCCATTATTTCACCTGGTGGAACATCACCACAGATGCTACACCACAGAGTTCTCAGACAATCCTCCTGTTGGCATATTCTATTCAATCCCTTTAGAGTTGTGAGAAATTAGGTTACTACATTGTTCAAAAAGTGTGCCGTAGAAAAGATACCAACCTGGTAAGTCAATGATGGCTACTTTTCTCAATATTTCACTATACCAAAGAGAGATGGGAGCCTGTTTCAGTACAAAATCCTCCTGTTTGGAATCTCTGCGTCACCGAGAGTCTTCACAAATGCATGGCAGTAATGGTCTTGGACTTGCATTCATGAGACTCTTGAGTTTCAACATCAGCCACAAGAAGTCCATTTTAGAACCAACAAGAAGGATCAACTTCTTTGAGGCAGTGTTGGACTCAATAGCAGCCAGAGCATTTCTTCCACTAAACAAGACCTTTTGATGCAAGCCAGAGCATTTCTTCCACTAAACAAGACCTTTTGATGTATTACAGCCGTGGTGATCAAACATCCTGTCCTCAGAGCTGCAACGACAGCTGTCACCTACATGTCATGTCTCAAATTCCAACCTGTGCAACATTGGTCCTTTTAGCACCTCAATCCACTGAGATATTGTCAATCCATTCATTTTGTCTTACCTCCCTGGGTAATACACTCTGTTACAGTGGACCTGTTTCTGGAATTTTCAGTCAGGTATGCCATTTAATCCATCACATCATTTGTGAGTCGTCCCCACCGATGCATTGACGACAGGGTGGTGAGCACATTGAGGACAGATGACAATCCAAGATCACTGGTCCAGACACGAGACCCATCACGTCAGTCCTTTAGTAGTATTCAAAGCCTTCAAATCATTTCAGAAGTTACTGAAGGGGAAGGTAGTCCAAGTAACATCAGACAACACTACCATAGTATGGTATATAAACAAACAAGGAGGAACTCATTCCACAATCTTCCTAGATATCACCATTCAGTTTTGGACCTAGTGTATCACCAGAAGAATTCATCCAATAGCCATTCATGTTGCAGGCATGGACAGTGTACTCACAGACACACTCAGCCCTACAAGAGTCCTTGAGCAGAAATGGTCCCTCTCTTTGCAAGTGTTCATATTAATCATCAAATTTTGGCACTCCCGAGATGGTTCTGTTTGCCATGACAGCCAACAGGAAATATGAACTTTTGTAGAAATGGGAAAGGACTCCCTCAGGGTAGTCGTGAACTTATGTAATGACAGATGGATCTGATTGCACATTACGGGTTTTCCCTTTTGCAGGGGCTAATATATGACTGACTCCTCCCCCCCCCCCCACGAGCTGAAACTGTCAGCCTGGAGAATAATACTATGAATTCACTGTGGCTGCAAGCTTTCTGCGGGCTTCCAGAAAGGACTCCACCAGGAAGTCCTGTCATTATAAGTAGAAGTGATCTTGTGCATTGGCTGCCAGTCGCTTAGAGGAGAATGCCCCAGCCACTGTATCAACAGTAATGCTTTTTCTATTACATAAAGAGAAAAGAAAAGCTTGTCACATCTCTATCCACCTATGTCTCCCCTGACACCACCATGGTTTCTTTCCTTGGCTCTGTCACAACTGATGGCTCAGTCTTTTGAACTTGAACTCCTAGCACAACAAGGGAAATATGATATAATAGGCATCACTGAAACCTGGTGGGATGAGTCTCATGATTGGAATGTAGAAATAGAGGAATATAACCTTTTTAAAAGAAACAGGCCAAACAGGAAAGGAGGAGGAATAGCATTATATGTCAGGGAAGAGATCCAGGACATCAATACTGGAAGTCAGGTGCAGAGCATCTGGATAAAAATTAAAGGAGAGGGAAACAACAGGGATGTTACTGTGGGAGTCTACTACAGACCCACAACTCAGGCAGAGGAATTGGATTATGCCTTTCTAGAACAGATGACCACACACTCAGATACGAAAAATATAGTAGTGATGGGTGACTTCAACTATCATGATATTTGCTAGAAGTCAAACTCCGCCAAATCGTCAAGGTCTAACAAATTCCTCACTTGCCTGGAAGACAATTTCATTGTCCAAAAGGTGGAAGAGGCAACAAGGGAATCAGCTATTTTAGATCTTATCTTATCCTGTATCTTATCTTAACCAACAGGGATGACCTAGTCAATGGAGTGCAAGTGGTGGGATCCTTAGGTGGAAGTGACCATGTTCTCCTGGAGTTTGTTATACAGTGGAAAGGAGAAGCCAGGCATAGTCAGAAATATTAGGTGGGATCCCATGGTTAGGAATACTAAAAGAGAAGGGAGTTGAAGACGGATGGGAGTTTCTCAAAAGGGAGATACTGAAGGCACAATTTCAAACAGTTCCAGTGAGGAAGAAAAATGGGAGATGTCTCAAGAAGCCAGGATGGATCACTAAGGAACTTTCAACTGAGCTAAGTTTTAAACAGAACATGTATAAAAAATGGACAAATGGGGAAATTACCAAAGAGGAATTGAAAGAAATAGCCAGGGATAAAGCCATGTAGGAATAAAGTCAGAAAAGCTAAAGTGCAAAATGAACTCAGGCTTGCTAGAGAAGTTAAGAACAATAAGAAGGGCTTTTATGGATATGTCTGCAGCAAAAGGAAAAAGAAGAAAATGGTAGGGCCATTGTGTGGTGAAGATGGCAAAATGCTAACGGGACAGAGAAAAGGCAGAATTACTTAACACCTTCTTTATTTCAGTCTTCTCAGAAAAGGCAAAGGATGCTCAACCTAAGGATAATGGGGAAGAAGACAGAATAGGGGAATTTCAGCACAGAATAAGTAAAGAGATAGTACATGAATACTTGGTTAACCTAAATGAATATAAGTCTTCAGGACCAGATGAACTACATCCAAGGGTATTAAAAGAACTGGCAAATGTAATATCAGAGCCATTGGCAATAATCTTTGAGAACTCCTGGAGAACAGGAGAAGTCCCAGCAGACTGGAGGAGGGCAAACGTTGTCCCCATCTTCAGAAAGGGAAAAAAAGAGGATCCCAACAATTATCGTCCAGTTAGACTGACATCACTTCCAGGAAAGATTCTGGAGCAGTTCATGAAACTGTGAAAATTAGGAAGGCAATGACATAATCACAAAAAGTTAACACGGGTTTCAGAGAAACAAGTCATGCCAGACAAACCTGATCTCTTTTTTTGACAAAATGAGTAGCTAATGCCACAGAGGTCAGGATGAAAATGACCTGAATAGAGAAAACTGGGCAATGCTAACAAAATGAAATTCAATGCGGAGAAATGTAAGGTACTGCACTTAGGGCAGAAGAATGAAATGCACCGATATAGGATGGGGGACATCTGGCTGAATGAAACTATGTGCGAAAGAGATCTAGGAGTCCAAGTAGACCATAAGTTGAACATGAGTCAACAGTGCGATGGGGCAGCTAAAAAGGCCAATGCTATTTTAGGCTGCATCAATAGAAGTATAGCGTCTAGATCAAGGGAAGTTATAGTGCCACTCTATTCTGCTTTGGTCAGGCCCCACTTGGAATACTGTGTCCAGT
Source organism: Urosaurus nigricauda (assembly GCA_034509955.1). Taxonomy (NCBI): domain Eukaryota; kingdom Metazoa; phylum Chordata; class Lepidosauria; order Squamata; family Phrynosomatidae; genus Urosaurus; species Urosaurus nigricauda. The sequence continues at coordinate 370,998,181 of JAOEGL010000001.1, read as the reverse complement.
TCTGAGCACCACAGTTCAAAAAGTATGTGGAGAAAATGGAGCTTGTCCAAAAGAGGGCAACTAAAATGGTGAAGGGTATGGAAACCATGCCCTATGAGAAGCAACTTAGGGAGCTGGGTATGTTTAGCCTGGAGAAGAGAAGGTTAAGAGGTGATATGATAGCCCTGTTTAAATATCTGAAGGGATGTCACATTGAGGAGGGAGTAAGCTTGTTTACTGCTGCTCCAGAGAACAGGACCCAGAACAATGGATGAAAGCTCCAGGAGAAGAGATTCCACCTCAACGTTAGGAGGAACTTCGTGACAGTAAGGGCCGTTCGACAGTGGAACACACTCCCTCAGAGTGTAGTGGAGTCGCCTTCCTTGGAGGTCTTTAAACAGAGGCTGAATGGCCATTTGTCGGGGATGCTTTGATTGGGAGTTCCTGCATGGCAGGGGGCTGGACTGAATGGCCCATAGAGTCTCTTCCAACTCTATGAATCTATGATTCTAGCTACAGCAGATGACCATCTATGCATGATGAGGTCTGTTGATTTTTTGAGGGTTTTTTGACAATTCCCTCAGCATGATGTGCATGTGAGCTAGAAGATCTTAGATGTCATATGCCATTTCTTATTTTCCATCAAGACAAGACATTGCCTATTGTTACCCAACATCCTGTTGTTACAGAAGATCCACAGGAAGGATTTCTTTCTGTTTTTTTCCTTAAAAATTTACACCCAATATGTTGCGCCAGGAAATGGCAAAGGTAAAGAAGATGCAATCCTGATTGACAAAAGTTAGCCCTTTAAAGAAAGTGAAATATGATTCCACTTTGTTGTTGATGTTCACTGCCCTCGAGTTGTTCTCGACAAGTAACCCTACTGATGAGACATCTCCAAGACCATCTGTTCACCACTGCTCTGCTTAATTCCGGCAAACTCATACTCGTGATCTCTTTAAAAGACTCCATCCATCTTGCTTGCAGCCTTTCTCTCTTTCTCCTTCCTGCTCCCTTTTCTAGCATTTACTGGTTTTTTTTTATTATTGTGTAGCTGCTATTGTCTAGCTGCTCCCACTGCCTCTAGATGGATTGTATTGGAAATTTTGCCAGGAATTGTTATTTTAGTGCTATTTTTAGGGTGGGAGGGAAACGGGAAATTCTGAACTGTTATATTTTGTTATGCTTATAATCTGTCAAACTATCTGACTTGTATTTCTTTTAATTGTTGTTACCCGCCTTAATCCAGTATAGGGAGGGGGATACAAATAAATTATTATTGTTATTATTATTATTATTTCAATGATTCATGCCTTCTCATGATGTGCCCAAAGTACGACAACCTGAGTTTTGTCATCTTGACTTCTAGGGAGATTTCTCGCTTGATCTACTCCAGGACCCAATTGTCTTTTGGCTGTCCATGGAATCCTTAGCACTCTTCTCCAGCATCACATTTCGAATCTTGATTTTCCTCCTATCCTCCTCCTTAACTGTTCATCTCTCAGATCAATACATGGCAACAGGGAATACAGTGGCTTGTATGATTATAACTTTTGTGCTAAGCATTTTAGGATCTTCTCTAGTTCTTTCATAGCTGTCCTTCCCATTCTTAATCTTCTTATTTCCCGGCAGCAGTCTTCATTTCTATCAGTTTTTGACCCAGATATGAGAATTCTTTTACAATTTCTGTTTCCTCGTTGTCTAACTAAAATTTGTGTAGGTCGTTATTTTTGTTTTCTTTATGTTCAACAATGGGCCTGCCTTTGCACTTTCTTCCTTGATCTTTCTTAGTAGTTGTTCCAGGTCTTTGAGGTTTTCTTCTAGTATTATGGTGTCATCGGTGTTATCTCAGATTGTTGATATTCCTTTCTCTTATTTTCATTCCTCCTCCTTCTGTGTCCAAACCTGCTCCTCTTACAATATGTTCTGCATATAAGTTGAACAAGTAGGGTGATAAGATGCAGCCTTGTCTGACTCCTTTGCCAGTTGGGAAACATTCTGTTTCTCCATGTTCAGTTCTGACAGTAGCCTCTTGTCCTGAGTACAGATTCCTCATCAAGATTATCACATGTGTTGGCACTCCCATGTGTTTAAGGGCATTCCATAGCCTTTCATGATCTATACAGCCAAAGGCTTTGCTATAGCCTATAAAGCACATGCTGATTTTCTGTTGGAATTCCTTTGTCTGCTCCATTATCTGTTGTACATTTGCAATGTGGTCCCTTGTGCCTCTTCCTTTCCTGAACCCTGCTTGGACCTCTGGGATTTCTCTCTCCATGTCTATATTGGAGTCTATGTTGCGGTATTTTGAGCATAATTTTGTGTCTCCTTTTTTGTTGATGGGGATGTATATTGATTGTTTCCAGTCCGTCAGCCATTCTTTGTTTTCCATATCTGTTGACATATGTTAGTTAGCACCATAGTTGACTCTGTAGATTGATTATAATTAATGGCAAAATAGTGAATTGTGTGGACACTTTATATATTTCAAACAGTAAATTGAACAGTGTATCTATAGAAGAAATAACGAAGGAGTTTCCAACAATGTCTTGAACTATGATATGGATAAATTGCATCATCTCAAAAATGAAAAGCTTAAAGAAACACTATTGATAAACAAAATTTTAAAAGCTCACGGGATAACTACACTTGTTATTCTACAACTCATCATTCTTACTGTAGGATACATTGTTTCTATTGCTTCAGAATGATTGAGCCGATACTTTATTCTTCCCTTGTCTTAGATTAATTCTTAAGTACAGTACCACATTCACCAAGAATCTGTATGTTTAGCTCTAAGCTAGTCCTTCCAAATCGTTTAGGGATACCACCAAAGACAAAATAAAACAGTTTTATGTAAACAGTAGTTACCCTCATTGTTCAGAAGCTCTTTTATGGGATACACCAGAAGCAATCTGAAGAGGTATCTTTATGCAAGAAGATTAAAAGGGGGGGATTAGCAAATCTTTTCAAGGGTCAAATAAGGAGAGGCAGCTTCGTTGAAGTTGGTTTCCATGTATTGAATACATTAATATAAAGTTGCTTCTTCTTCGTGGTCTCTGTGCCTCACACAATAAGGTACTGCGCCTGCACAGAGACTCCGTTCGGATAGCTGATAAACTAAGCAGATTGGCAGTAGCCCCTCCCACTCCCTGAGCATGCCCAGTCCCACCAATCTAGCTCCTCCTTCAGTTCTCTTTCATCCACCACAAGAGAAACATCTCCTTCAGAGTGCTGATCGTTCTTCGAACTGATGAGTGGATTCTTTTTATTTTCTGCCAAACATTTTTCTTTTCTTATTCCCTTTTATTTTTCGCCTTCAGCTGCCCCCTTTTCCCCCCGGTTTAGAGCCTTTTTCTTCGAGGTTCCCAGCCCAGTTGGGCCTCCTCGCTGTTCTCAGGCCTCTTATGGACTCCACTTCTCTTTTTAAGAAGTGTTCTGTTTGTGCAACAAGCTTGCCCTCATTAACAAGCACTGTAAGTGCCTTTTTTGTTTTGGCAGCACCCATATTCCCAAGAAATGCCTCCATTGTAAAACCTTCACTCCGGTTACCCTCCGTAACAGGGCTAAGGGGCTTCAGGCTCATCTGTGGGAAAAGGTGCTCTCGGTCTCTCAGGCTTCTTCCCTGGAAGCAGACCCTCTGAGCAGACTCCCCATCTCCAAGTTCCTGAGGATCCCCAAGCTCTCTCAAAAATCTGCGCCGACGGTATCGACCTCTTCGATGTCAACACAGCCATCTCCTGTGGCATCAATGACACAGTCGACTTCTAGCCTACCCTCACAGGAGGTACCATAGTCATCCCAGAAGGCCAAGAAGAGATCCTCACACCACAAGGGCTACAGGCATAAAAACTGGCACAAGTCCAAAGAAACCACCACAGCCGTTTTGACAGCAAAAGCCCAAGTCAATTCGGCCATGGCCTTTCTCAAACCCGCTTCGATGTCGACTTCCAGCCTCTGCCCCAGTCACTGTTTTAGACTTGCCACCGGAGGCTCTCGATTCAACTGTGGTGTCGGTCCCTGCTCTTTTTGTGGCGGACTTGAACCGAAAGAGGAACTAGATTTGTTGGGATTGGGCATGCTCAGGGAGTGGGAAGAGCAGGGCTACCGCCAGTCTGTTCAGCTTTTCAGCTATCCAAATGGAGTCTCTGCACAGGCGCAGTACCCTATTGTGTGAGGGCACAGATGACTACTCGAAGAAACACAGTTATAGGTAAGCAACCTGTACTTCTCTTGCAACAACCCATGAATCACATGGAGCTTTGGTTGAATCTTGTGAACCTTCTTACAATGTAAACTGTTCAATTTCTTGTTCATAAATTCCAAATATTTCTTTAGATTGTTAATTTGTTTGATTACTTACTAAATTGTACACTATTAACTTGCAATAAAAATAAAACAAAAAACCTGAACTTCAGAAAAATTCTTCTCGTTAAATTGTGTAAAAGTGGTGGCTTTGTGAATCAAGTGACCAATTTGTTCAAATTATTGTTTCTTCCAGTTTACCTTACCCATCTGGATTACGCAGATACTGAACGAATAATGACAGAGAAGCTTCACAATCAAGTAAATGGTACTGAATGGTCCTGGAAAAATCTAAACACTCTTTGTTGGGCTATAGGCTCAATCAGTGGAGCAATGCATGAAGAAGACGAGAAGAGGTTTCTCGTTACAGTAATAAAGGTATGTCTCAATAAATAAATGTATCTCCAATGAATCTGAAACAGATTGTTGGAATACAGTCACCCCTTTGAACATTTGTATCCCTGGTGGCTTTACAGTATTTTGTAATCCTACAAAGCATAACTTCCGTGCAGCCCATAAATGGTGCCAGACAGTGTTTTTCCCCCCAGCTCTGTTGTCCCAGAGCAATTGAGAGAATAGTGTTCTGTAAGAGGGAGAAGCAAAGTTTGCTACAGCTCCTCTTTCTCAAGCTGAGGAAAAAGCCAATCTGGTCTCCACTATGATCTTCCAAGGAGGATAGGGCTATAACAGCCTTGGATCCCATGCTTGATGACTAGGACTACAGTATTCTTTCCATCAGATTTAGAAATAGGAGTAGCCTCAAAGGTAATAACAGCTGTTTGTTGAAAAGAAGAATAATGGCAATGTGATGGAGGTTCTGTAAAACTTTCTGAATGTGGTCAAGAGAGAATTTAGAACTCTTTCAAATGCAAACAATCTAGTGACGCTGCCATTAGGTTAGACTCCAAATAGTTGGTTACTTGAGTGAAGGACTTCTTTCAATTTTGTCATTAGATTACAATATAGTAATAAAAAATACAGAACAAACAACAAGTTTGCCTTCATGCTGTACTCACTTGGAAAATTCATTGCCACAAAGTAAAGCCCCGCTAGCTTACATATGTTTGAGAGTGTGTTTGAAATCATAACTAAATATAGAACTTCTGAACAATTCGAATGTATTTTTCTCTTTTATAGGACCTTCTAGGACTTTGCGAGCAAAAGCGAGGGAAAGATAACAAAGCTATTATTGCATCCAATATAATGTATATAGTGGGGCAATATCCAAGGTTTTTGAGAGCCCACTGGAAATTTCTGAAGACTGTCGTCAACAAGCTGTTTGAATTTATGCATGGTAAAGTACTGAACATGGAGTTTCATTTAGTTTTTAGTAAATACGTATTCCTTATCACTGAAATCTTCAAATAGTTTGATACGTAAATAACTTTAAGAAACTAAGTCAGAAATTGGTAAGACCCTATTAATGTATCACTTAAATGTAAAAAAAAGAAAAGGGGGCAGACAGGCAAAAAGATGCTTTCAGGCTGGCTTGAAGGTGTGGCGTTTAGATGACACTTACCTTGAATCCAGCAGGCAAGTGCCCTCTAGGTGCCTTATGCAGAGAAAAGCCATTTCAAAAAGAAGCAGCTTTTTTCCGCTTCTTCCTGGCTTGAAGCCATATCATGTGGTAATGACATGATCACTCCAGCTGCCTTGTGTTAACAGTATTGGAATTTTATAAAATACCCCCCACAAACCCCTCTCCCAGAATGCGTCTACAAAGGTAATCCGGCACTCCTTCTCCTTTCCACCCTAATGGAAAGGCATTATGGGAGAGGTCTCTTGGCTGCCATAGCCTAAAAGCGAGGACATTGTGTACACAGTGAAGCCTGAGTTGGGAGTCGCCCCAAAAGAAGAAATCCTTCACGCCTTCGGACAGATTTATGACTTTGTGACACTTTGCAGATACAAGCTATTCCAGTATCAAGTGTCCTTTCCCATCGAAGAGGTTTGCCATAGATCAAGGGATGTGTAAATCTGGCCTCCCTTTGATGTTGGACAGCATCCTCTGCTGAGGATGTGACCACAAGCCGATTTAAACCCTTGCTATTTCTTTGTTCTTTGTTCTGCCTTGGAATCGTTTGAGGGCTCCATGCAGCTCCACCTCCACCTTCCCTTTCCCTTTCCCCTTCCCTTTCCCTCTCTCAAGTCACACAAACCCTTCTCCCTTCTCCCTACCTCCCTCCATTGTGCTGCTGGGCTTCATCAGCCTGGATTCTGGAAGAACCATCTCAGGCATGTATTTCACTATTAGAAGGCCTGTTCTTTTATTTACCCACATTTCCTCCTTTCTTCGATTAGCCTTGTGTGATTGCGTGCGTGAATGTGTGTGTGAGAGAGTCTGTTTCCCTTTGCATCAATAAACTAGCTTAAAATCCAAAGACTTTGCCTTTGCGTCAGTTCCTGAGATCTCTGGTCTCTCCGCAAAAATTCTGGGATTCAAGATCTCATTGGTCATTGTAAGGAGCCAAGATTTGTATATTGATCTTAGTGATATTCCCCTAATTTGAGTAGTAATCCTTACCTTGGGAGCCAGCGATGCAGTTGGTGGGGTTTCAATATGGCTTCAGAAAATGCAGCTTCAAGCCACTTTTTCCTGCCCATCTGTTTCGCCCCATTAAAACTTTTGTTTTACCTGCAGTTAAGATGAAGGGGAAAGCTTTCTAAAAACTTGATATTCCCAAAACTGAGAATTGACAGCTGAATTTACACAATGAAGTTCTTGTATCTACAATTTTGTTCCTACCCTCTCTTTAGAAACCCACGATGGTGTCCAGGATATGGCTTGTGATACTTTTATAAAAATAGCTCAGAAATGCCGCAGGCATTTTGTTCAAGTTCAGGTGGGAGAAGTCATGCCATTCATTGATGAGATCTTGAACAATATTAATACGATAATTTGTGATCTTCAACCACAACAGGTATGTTACTCTACATTTTATGAAGTCTTTTCATTCACAGAAAGACAGCTTTGGATCTCTACTAGTATCTTTTGAAAGTATGATATATGTGCATAGAACAAAGCAGAGGCATGCTGCAAGTTTTGTTTGCTTTCCAGTCCTGCACAAAATATTCCTATAATCTTTGTAACCAGCCAACTACATAAATGGTATGCAATCTGTCCATTTGTTGTATTCTAATGTAGTCTTTATGTAAATGTGCTCTGAAGGAAGAATTTACCACCTTGGGAGATGCTTGTGATAGATTCATGCTGCTTCTTCATTTATATTGATTATGTAGACATCATGGCTTCATCACCAAAAGCATTACAGTAATAAGGATTTTGCATTAGTTAATGCATGCTGAACAAGGCCATCTTTGCATTGTCTTGCATTCATCTGTAGATGTAAAAGAGTTAATCATAATCTAGAAGAAAGGCATTTCTAAGAACAGAAGGAATTTTGAAATTTATTTCTAGCCTAGCGTATTTAGTAAACTTACTCTTAAAATATCTAGCTATGTCTATTGGTATGTTTCTCTTCAATTATAGGTGCACACTTTCTATGAAGCAGTTGGATACATGATTGGCGCACAGACTGATCAGACAGTACAAGAACATTTGATAGAGAAGTATATGTTACTTCCTAATCAAGTATGGGACAGCATAATTCAACAGGCCACAAAAGTAAGGCAATAAACACTACATCTTTCTTGGAAATATAGCCTAGGCAACAAATGTTGTTTGATTTATTTATAGTCTTTCATTTGACATACACTGTCCACAGAGCAGAAATATCTAGGTAGCTCAAAAAGTGAAAGACATTAGTCTTCCACTTCAGGAGATGTTCACAGTCATGTACAAACTGTACTCCTCATTCTGCTTGGTTTGTTTCTGCCTGAAAGAACAAATTTCTTTAGGAAGGTCTGAATCCCACCTTTATTTTCCCCTCTTTTAGTTTTAGCTCATTAATTCTGTTTAGTTTGCTTGCTGTATTCCATATATTTTCCCTCTGTTTGTAATACAGTAGACCATTTTTCTCCCTGGAGTTGAGCAGCATCCTTGAGAGTTAACAATTCCTATAAAACAGTTCTGTAGTTTTATTTACAGTGAAGAAACAATCACCATATTAATGTTTATTCACCATTACCAAAAGATTTGCCTTGCTCGCTTAGAAATATGTAAACTTATTCATTTGTATTCAACAGAATGTTGATATTCTAAAGGACTCTGAAACAGTTAAACAATTGGGAAGCATCTTAAAAACAAATGTGAGAGCATGTAAAGCTGTTGGGCATCCATTTGTAATTCAGCTTGGAAGAATCTACTTGGATATGCTGAATGTCTACAAGTGCCTAAGTGAAAATATTTCTGCAGCCATTCAAGCCAATGGTAAGAACTACCATCTTGATTGATAGCTGTGGTTGATACTAACCATCATTAATCATGGTCTGAAGATTGATAATCTGGGTTAAAGGGTGGATTAACTATGGTTAAGGTCAATACTGACAAAAGCCTTCACAGGTTAGGAGGGAGGAAATTGTGTCCGAGAGGAGATATATGTTCCTGAAACCCAGTCCTTCCCTGCAGTTATGGGATTAAAGTTGAAAGGTGTTTTGTAATTCCCAAAACAGATATTGATCTTAAATTCTTTAATAATCTGTATAATTAGGTTTAGTTTTTCCAGAATTATCAATAGGAATTCCTTTGTTCTTTCGTTAGGGTTTCCTAATCACAATGAGGCTCTTTTGCTACCAAAATATTTAGTTGGGACCAAGAAGGAGGCATCTTTATGGCTTCATCTGGAACTCTTTGCCCAAGGAGATCAGCCTAATGGACATCTGTCCTAATGTGACAAAGTTGTTGTGACTTCCTTAGGATTAGATTTTGGAGATAGAAGTTGTTTTTTCCACTTGGACACTTAGAGCGTTCGAATATTTTAAATGTCATTTTACAAAGTTTGTATTCCTAGATTATAACTGGCATCAAACTTTTCCAGGTGAAATGGTTACAAAACAACCTCTGATTAGAAGTATGAGAACAGTAAAAAGGGAAACATTAAAACTAATTTCTGGCTGGGTGAGCAGATCCAATGATCCACAGATGGTAAGTGAATTCTTGCAGTGCAGCAGCCTCAGTGAATTACAAGTGCACATACTAACCTAGTTTTTTTAGCACATCTTTCATTAAAACATGGCTGTGTTTTTTTTCCAGGTAGCTGAAAATTTTGTTCCCCCTTTGCTGGATGCAGTTCTTATTGATTACCAGAGAAATGTTCCAGCCGCAAGGGAGCCTGAAGTACTTAGTACAATGGCCATTATAGTAAACAAATTGGGGGGACACATTACTGCTGAAATACCTCAGATATTTGATGCTGTCTTTGAATGCACATTGAATATGATCAATAAGGTAATGTAACCTTGTAGTCCACAATATCTACTGTCACATTCTCCAGGAGCTAAATACAGCCCCCAAGTCCCTTTTTTTCCTCCCTCAGTTTTCTTCTCTGTCATTTTGTTTAACAGTGTGGCTTGCTGTCTACTGTAAAATTATTTGCACTTCTTATCATTCTGATTCTGACTCCAATCCTTAAATCCTTCCCTGACTTCCTATCCACTCCTCGATCCTACAGGAACTTTTGTGTTTTTTCCTTTGGCCTTCAGCTGTCCAGGATTATAGAGTGCTAGTGTATTATATGTTGTATACCAAGTCATGATTTGCATTTTGTTAATGCTGTTTTTAAAGTGGGCTGAAGACTCTTAAACAAAAGTAAATGGCTATTTGCAGTACAGCTGTGGCATTGCAGCTTTGATTCTTCCTTTGGATTTTTAAAAAACTTACTATGCTCTCTTTCTGCCATTCAAGCATAAAAGGAGTATTTTTTCTCACTTCCTTGCTATTAGGACTTTGAAGAGTACCCTGAACACAGAACAAACTTTTTCGTACTACTACAGGCTGTAAACTCTCATTGCTTCCCAGCATTCCTGGCCATTCCACCTGCACAGTTCAAATTAGTACTGGATTCTATCATTTGGGCTTTCAAGCACACAATGAGAAACGTTGCAGATACAGGTGAATAAACTTAATCCTAATTTTCTAATCCTTTATGTTTTAATATATAATAGTTTGACATAAGTATTCCCCTGTGGCCAAAACAGATTGGCACATTAGTTCATGTCTGTAGCAGAGCAGAGGCTATTTTCTGTACACAGGTTGAGTCTTCTTTATCTGGAATTCTGAAATTTGAAATATTCCAAAAACTAACACTTTTTTTCATGGATGACTAAGTATATACCCTATTTCCCTGAAAATAAGACATCCCCATAAAATAAGACCTAATAGAGGTTTTGCTGAATTGTTAAATATAAGGCCTCCCCTGAAAGTAAGACCTACAAAAGTTTTTGTATATAAATATATATACAGTATATAATAAATGTTCTTTTTTGTTGTTGTTGTTGTTGTTGTTGTTGTTCAATAATAAATGTGAATTCTTCATGGGAAAAAAGACATCCCCTAAAATAAGACCTAGCACATCTTTTGAAACAAAGATTAATATAAGACACTTTCTTATTTTCAGGGAAACACGGTATGTATATGTAAATTGGTCTTTCCAAAACATTTCTGGCCCCAAGCATTTTTGTTGAGGGCCACTCAAACCTCTACCTACCTAAATTTATTTGTATGCTTGCCTTAAGAATTATGGGGACAACTTTGTCAGATAACTGAGGTAGGAAGGGTTGATTTGCCTGGATACTCTTGGGAGCTTCTACTCCAGTAGTCACATCTTTGAACTTGGCTTCCTTGAAAATGAAACTGTAGAGTCCAATATCAGGTATCTGATTTTTGTGTGTATATTGTATGTGTACTTCTCCTGGCACTAAATAAGGTTTTTGAATAGCTTCACTTTGTACTTTTTTCCAGGCCTTCAGATCCTTTATACACTTTTACAAAATGTTGCACAAGAAGAAGCTGCTGCCCAGAGTTTTTACCAGACTTACTTCTGTGACATTCTTCAACACATTTTCTCTGTTGTAACGGACACGTCTCATACTGCTGGTAGGAGTTGTAGAGTGAGGTGGGGGAACTGGAGGGCACTTGCTCCAGTGACTTAGAAATGCCTGTTCTGGGTCTAAATATATCATTCTCTTTTGTTCATGCTAACCAGGTTTGACGATGCATGCATCAATTCTTGCATACATGTTCAACTTAGTAGAAGAAGGAAAAATAAGTACTCCTCTAAACCCTGGAAATCCAGTGAACAACCAAATGTTTATTCAGGAGTATGTTGCTAATCTCCTTAAATCCGCATTTCCTCATCTGCAAGAGTAAGTGTGGTTAATTCCTAAAGTTTAAAGAGATTGTTTTTGTGCAATTTATGTTGGTATTAACTGGCTCTTTTGTGTGTGTGTGTGTGTGTGTGTGTGTGTTTTCCTCCTCCCATTTTAGTGCACAGGTTAAACTGTTTGTAACAGGACTCTTCAGTTTAAATCAGGATATTCCTGCTTTCAAGGAACACCTTAGGGACTTCCTGGTGCAGATAAAGGTATGTCTGGAATTTTCTCTTTAATACTTGTTGAATTAGCATAGACCAGGATACTCTTGTGGCTTTTTTCTGGCATAAATGTTGTTTCTGTAGTGGCTGCACTTTCTCACAGGTTGCATAAGGGGCTATCCTACTAAGAATTTCAGAAGCCTTGTAATGCAGACATAATCCCATATGCAAGCAGTTGTGCTACCTAGGACATTCCATAGGTGCAGTCCTTACCCAGTGAATGCACAGTTGGATTGACTGCCCTGCAACCAGTGGTGTTGTGTACTACACAGACAGTGAAAAGGAGTTCAGCCATAGTACTCTGTTAAAAGATCTATAGAATACTCTCTAATTGTGCCGTTGAGTGGTTTTGCACTTTTCAATAGATAGGTGTGTAATTTTCAAAAACTAGCTCTGTTGCAATATTTGATATTAAAACCAATTTCTAAACTTCTTGAGCTAGTTTTAGATCCTTATTCCATCATATAGGGAGACCTCCAGCTGGGAGAAGGCTCAAAGCCTAGTCTGTCTAAGCTTTGACACAATAAAAAATATGACAGTAGAGAAGACGGCCATCAATATAGGAACTTTCAATCTTTGATTTGGAGGAGTCTGAGGATTGAAGTGTTGGCTCCCATAATGCCTTCCCTACCAGTCCTGTTAGCGAGAGTTAAGAAACAGAGCCGGCGTGGTGTAGTTATTTGAGTATAGGACTAAGATTCTAGAGAGTAGGATTTGAATCCCATCTTGATCATGAAAACTCACTGGGTGATCTTAGGTGAGTCACACCCTCTCAGCCCCAGAAAAAAACCCTGATATGTTTGACTTAGTGTTGGAAACAACTTGAAGATACACAACAAGGAAACAGAAAAAGGAGGGAAATGTTTGTTGTTTAAAACAGAATCTGTGAAAGAAAAAAAAGTTAAGAGAGGAAAAAGTAGGAGAAAAAGAAGGTAGGAAAAGGCTGAGCCAGGGTAAGAAGAAAACAAGATTCCTGCATGGCAGGGGGTGCAACTGGATGACCCTTGTGGTCTCTTCCAACTGTATGATTCTGTGATTCTAAGAGAGAGAGAGATCTGAGTGTTATTTCTGTTCTGGGCAAAGGCAAGGAAGGAAACTGAAAAGGAAAGACAATTTGTTAACACAGCTTTAGGTCATGCGATTCCCTGTCTCAGTCTGTATGGTGATATATGTAACGCTTACAGTGTGGATTCTTTCTCACACCAACCAGTGAAAGGAAATCTTGTAGGGTTGTTTAGGACCTATGTTCAGGATACCAAGGCAGAAAAAAAGAGAGCTGTGGTAATTCAGGTTTGCTTTTTAAAAAAAAATACTGTGTAAAACTATTCAGAACTGGGTGAGTTAGAGGGATCTCTAGCCTCTGGAACACTTTACTGTATGTTTTAGAATGTAATGGCTTTTACTGTATGTTTTAGAATGTAATGGCTTTTCTGAATTTATTTTTGTAGGAATTTGCGGGTGAAGACACATCTGACTTATTCCTGGAAGAAAGAGAGACAGCTCTTCGACAGGCCCAGGAGGAGAAACACAAACTTCAGATGTCTGTCCCTGGCATCCTTAATCCACATGAAATTCCAGAGGAAATGTGTGATTAAAAAATAACCAGTTTTGCTGTTTTCTTTCTGTACAGCTGCTTTGTTGTAGAAGAAAACAGGACTTGGATATTTCTTGACCAAAATGATGCCAATTTGTAAATTTAAGATGTCACCTAGTGGCCCTTTTTTCTTATGTGTTTTTGTATAAGAAATTTTCTGTGAAATATCCTTCCATTGTTTAAGCTTTTTGTTTTGGTCATCTTTATTTAGATTTGCATGAAGTTGAAAATTAAGGCATTTTAAAAACAGAACACTTCATGCCCATTTTGTGGCTAAGAGTAAAAGAGGCAAAACATATAACTTGTAAAGTCTATTGCAGAATTATACATTTTCCCAGTTAGAACAGAGGTTTTTTAAAAAATTAGGGATCACTTTCTCTCTATACTGCTCTGCAGTCTGAAAGAAAAGAGTAATATGTAAATCCATCAAATAATTGTTAGGGATAGGAGGACATGGGCTGTGTCATCAAATATGAGCAGCTTTTGGACTAATGGCTAGGCTAGGCAACCGATATTTGCAAGTCATATGGCAAGTCTGCAGCAAGATCATGTGCATATCATCCCATTGTAAAGCAGCTTGGAAAAAAAAGAGTATGGGAACACAGTACAGTTACTTATTTTTACACAGTTCTTTTGTTTTTGTGTGTGTGCTGTCGCTTTGTCGACAACAGCTTTTTGTTTTCCTCAATGAGGAGTGTTGCTCATTTGTGAGCCTTCATTAACTCGAAGTGAAATGGTTAAAATATTTATCCTGTTAGAATAGGCTGCATCTTTTTAACAAGCTCATTAAAGAAGAACTCTGGCTTTTGAGATGACTTCTACTAATTTACATTGTTTACCATGCTGTAGTGCTTTAAGAACACTACTTAAAAAGCAAAATAAACTTGGTTTACATTTATTTTCCTTTTCTTGGCTTTATTCTTTTATTGGAATGCTCTCATCTTAAAATTGGAGTATATAAAAAGTAGAATAGGAGAGAGAAAATGCTGTGAAGACATGCAAGATCTGCATCTGGCAGATGTTTCCACAGTGGATGTGAGACTTCTACAAGCAACGTAGGTTGCAGTAGTTACTCAGCAAATCTGTTCTTTAAACTTAGGTTTTCATACATGTATGGCTTGTCCAGCATTGTCATGTTTTTAACTGATTTTTTGTGGCTATTCTCAAGCAGTTGATAGTATAATGAAAAACAAGCAAACAAAATAATATTAATGTTCACTTAACATTTGTCCAGCATTTTCTCTTCTGTACATCAAACTCCAACTTTGTTTGTCTTCTTTTTTCTGGGGCAGTTGGCATCCATGTTGCCTACAGTCCTTAGACAAACTGATTATTTTTTTAATGCAACATTCATGTGCCGTTGTTAAAGAAAATGAGGATAGATGCTTAGTGTTAATCTTTTTATATAAAATTTGAATATCATAATTAAATAGTTGTATTGTGCCTTTGTTATACACCCAGAATTTTAGTTGGATATCCTTTATGCAGTGCCTGTCTAAGAAGAATTAACACTCTGAATTTGAGTACTATTAATACCTAAAGATATATGTTACTAATTCTAGATTAAGATCACAAAGTTATGTCAGCTGTCATTTCCAGTGAAAGCTTTTTGTGCAGCCTACAGAAAAAGGTGTGTGAAGCAGACAGAGGATGAGATAGTATGGCAGTGAGCAAATTAAATTACTATAGTGGGAAATAAAGACTGACAATTGTATTCTGTGTGAAGTAATGGAGAATTTCCATAAACTCACTGGGCACATTCATCAGCTTTTTGGAAACTACTGATTTTATTCGATTTAAGGAACTAGCCAGTTTCCAGTTCTTCTCCCTCTGTATTGTGCATGTATTGTTCAGTGCAAAGCTCTGCTAGATAATCTTGTAAAATATCACAAGAGGACATTAATGTCTACATCCTCTCTGGGTTATCCTTTGATTTTAAGTATACACATCTGACAAGAAATGGGGAACTTAATTCCAGACTATTCAGTGCTGATGATTTGTTTTGGCTTTATGTCTTCAGCCAATTTCCTAGGAATGCCAGCGGCCCACATACAGGAGTGTATCTAAGAGTCCTGACCAATGACATGCCCCCCTCTTTTGGGGGGGTGTGTGTCTTCCTTTAGTGTAATTAAATTGGAATTTGCCTTCCTTGGTTAAGAGACAAATTGCAGGTACTTCTTACATGGACTCATGTAGCAGTTTTGTCTGTAATCATTGGTCATTAAGAGGCTAGCATTTTGGCTAAAAAGATATTTAGTGTAGGCAGGAGACTTTGACTCCTTCGTTCTTGGGATTAGTAGACCATATCTTTAAAAGACTGGTCTCATGCTTCCATAAATCACTTTTTGTGTGGCTATGATCCAGGTCCAACCCTTATGATCTAGAACCAGGTTAGCCCACCTATCTGCAAACAAAGTCATCACTATTACAGTGATCGGTAATGTCAACCTCCCAGAAATTGTTAGACTGCAGTTTCCATCAGCCCTATCCAGTGGCAAGGAATGCTGGGAGATGCAATCCGACATTGTTTGGGAGGCTACACTTTGTTCTTCTTATTTTAATATCTGGGGTGAGTGTGCTTATTTATGGTCCTCTGAATATTTCAAAAGACTGCCACGGTTATTGCATGGAAATCCAGGCAGGATTAAGGGATTATGACTGTTTTCAGTCTCCACATCATAGCTGGAGGAACTGTTAAGAGATGAGAACCATAAAAACTTCTATCCAGGGAGCAATCCATCACTGAGACACAACTGGCTCTGTCTAGTCATCTGGCATTTGAGAGTTAGATATCTAAAAGATACTTGTTTATTGTATGTAGAGAGATCTTGTATCACCTTTGAGACTAACTCAGGTTGGCAGCATGAGCTTTCATAGACTTAGGTCTGAGGAAATAAACTTAAGTCTACAAAAGTTCATGCTGTCAACTTTGGTTAGTCTCACAGGTACTGATTCTATGGACGAACACATCTATATCTTTCAATTCTACTACTTATTTATAGTAGTTAAACACTTAAAAACAGTTAAACATGGTTTCTGTCTGTCTTATCTCCCAGAGGAGAGAGTTTCTAAGGTTGGTCCCCTACCAGCAAGAAGGTCAAACAGCATTGTATAGGTTGTGAAACAAGGAATAGGGTTTCCACTGAAAATTGCAGAGGCGAACTGGGCATTAGGAGGGAGGGAGGCCATCACAGGGGTCTTCTGGGGCTGAGAGTGTGAGTCACCTAAGGTTACCCTGCGGGTTTCCATGACCAAGCGGGGAATCAAATCCCGAGTCCTACTCCTACAGCACTGTGAAGTAGTATGCCAGTCCCAAGGCATAAAGATCTTTCACAACTCAGTATCTAGTTGGGAGACTGAGCAGTACTTCCAGCACAGCTTAGTGATCCACTAAGCTGCAACACCATTATGAGTTGGCTGTTGGTTATGGAGCAGACCTACACGTGTATTATCCAATAAAATCATGATCTTATCAAGTGATGGCACACCACTGAAGCTAGTAATAGCTACTTCAGATCACTGTAGCCCCCTGGGCCTCCACTGATAGAAAAAGATCCAGGACCATCACCAAATTCCATCCCCAGTCCTCTTTAGAGACAGGCCAAAACAAAATCTACTGATAAGCTAATTTTGGTGAGCTCTCTGCCTCAAACACATGAGAGACAGCCATATATGGATGGCTGTTGTTGCATGCATTCAAGTTGTTTCCAATTTATGACAACACTAAGTTAATCCTATCACAGGATTTTCTTAGCAAGCTTTGTTCAGAGAGAGTTTGCCTTTGCCTTCCTCTGAGGCTGAATGAGTGTGAATTGCCCAAAGTTACCCAGTGGGTTTCCAGGGACAAACAAGGATTGGAACCCTGGTCTCCAATATCCAATGCTCAAACCACTAGACCACAATGGCTCTCTAATACTGATGATACTTTGTCTCAAATCTGCTCACTTTTCTATCCAGTACATCCTGTCATCTAGCAAGCCATTTACCGGAATGAAAGGACGATACATGTGTGACTTAGCATGCTCAACAAAACAGGAAGGGATCTTTTCTTCTTTCAACTGCAAAGTTTGGCTGCCCCACCTAGAACTTACTTAGAGCTCATCCAAACCTTCCTTTGCTTTAATTCCTGCCTTTTCCTGCCTATGTCTCCAAGGGAAAGTCTTGAGTGAAAGCAGCCAAGCTCACAAAAGGAAAATGGATTTTGCCAGTCACTTGGAGGCTGGCTACATATTCATCTACATATGTCTTGGAGGCTAGCTATATATTCATGTAGAAATGTCTTGGAGGCTGGCTACATATCCATGCGACAACATGGAAAGTGTTTCTCAGTGCAGATACAAAACATAAGATGGTGATCAGTAAAGAATTTCACCAGTTCCTACAGGTGGGCCTCAGCACTTGGAGAGACCTCCATGTTTCATACAGAAGGAGACACACATTTTGCAGCTTCAGATTGCAATAGAAGTTGCTTGTCAGTCCTCTTACCGTATACAGATTCCACTCACCCCATACCTAGACACACATCTTAACAATTTGTCACGTGCTTCTTCCTCAGATGCTAAATTTTCTCTCTTTAAGGATGGCCATCCTCATAGCTATGTATTTATTTTAATATTTATGTTGTTGCTGCTGTTATGTGCCCTCAAGTCCTTTTAGATTTACTCTCAAAGTTATCACAAGACTTTATTGGTAAGGTTTGTTCAGAAAGGGTTTGCCTTGACCTTCCTTTGAGGATGAGGCAGTGTGACTTGCCCAAGGTTACCCAGAGGGTTTCCGTAGCTAAGTGGAGATTTTGACGGTCCTAGTCCATAACTCAAATTGCACTGACTTTCATGTCTATATACAAGTACCTTAGGGGTGTAACTACAAGCATTACAAACACACAAACCCATTAAAATTTCCTTAAGTCCTCACATTTCTAGCTTTTCAGTAACTTAAAACCTCAGTTGAGCATTTAGAAATTTTCAGTTTAGGCCTCCAAAGAAAAGAGACAGGTAAAGTTATAAAGGGAATGCAAACACAGAAAATATAAAAGCTAGTGAGGCATGAACAATTTTCTACGCCGTTTATCACACAAGGAAATCCTGTGCAAAAACCATTTAAAATCTGGGGGGGCAGGGGGATGCAAAAGCAGATTGATTTTCACATATGTTATTCTTAAAGTGGTGTTAACCCAAACCCAAACTCGCATGAGAAATGTACATTTGCACATACATGGACATATTGTGCATTGCATATACAGATGGGCATGTACTTTTTCTTGCATGTTCAGTTGCGCAATGTCAGCACTGCACAACAAGGCATCACTGCACAATCCCTGTGTAACTCCATGAGTATAAAGTTACTCTCTGTATACTTTAGCATCTCAACATTACATTTTTGGATGACAACTCCCAGAATCTTCCAGTCCAAAAAGCAATTTTCCTATCTCTAGTGTAGAACCAAAAAGATGGGATACTAGCTTCTATCTCTAGTCATTGGTCAATAGAACACAAGGGATGCTGGGTGGTTTGATTATGTAGATTCCCTTCAAGATAAATCTTAAAAGCTGCAAAGGCACCTAAAATAGTTCCCTTCTTAGGTTATAGGAAAAGAGAATATTATATTAAATGCTGGTCGTATCTCTTGCTTATTGACTGCCACAGGGCAACAGCCTTGCTTTCCCCTGCCTTCCTTTCCCCTGTCATCTTCTACTATCAAATGTTAGACTGCAAGTTTCATGGGGCAGAGACCTGTTTTTTACTCTCTAAAATGTCATGCGCACGGATAGCCTAATATTTAGAGGAACTGGGGTGGCTATTTTCCAGTAAAATCTCTTTCCCTCCTAAATCTGACTATTCTAACCTACATAATCCCTGGTTATCTAAAACACAAGTTAGGTTACTAACACTGGCATATCCAGGATCCTTCACTAGTTCCAATTCCATTTATTTTTAAAAAGAACACCTTTATATTAATTTGGCTGTACTCCCCGAGAACGGAGGCTGAGGGAATGATAAATTGCCTATTTTTGTTAATAGTTCAACAATTTCACACCTGACTTCCTTTAAGTACGATCTGCTTAATGCCATCTGGCTCCACTGACGTGTTACCTTTTAATTTATCAGTTATTTCTTAATGGTTCATCCTTTGTCTTCTTTATTAACACAGTTCTTAGGCAGCTAAATCGGGAAAAAACATGGTTTAAATGTGGATACTCTTTGCTATGAGCAATTCAAAAAAACTGCACACAAGAAAAAATACAAAAGCGCAAAGAAAAACATCAACAGAAAAAAATGTTAATAACATTTCCCCAAATTACTGCTGCATTTCAAGAATCGGTACTCCTTTGCAATGAAACCTGTGTGTGCAGAAAGCTGATGGTAGGAAAAACTGAAGAGAGAGGAAATCATTGCAGAAGACAAAGTGCACCCTATGAAATCCTGAGTTTTGTAGTTTCATGTAGTATTTAGAATTCTCTGTCAAAGAGCTATCGTGCCTCCCCAAACTACAAATCCCAGAATTCCATAGGAGGGACTATGTATATTATTCCACTTTTACTGCCATGGTTCCATCCTATGGAATCCTGGGAGTTGCAGTTCTTGGAGGGTTATTAAGAAGGTTATTCTTTGCCAGAGAGTTCTATTGCCTCACCAAAATCCTAGGATTCTATGGGCTGCACCCATTGCAGTTGATGGAATAACAGTGCTATGACTGTGTAATGTGAAACCCTTAACGGTACAGGAGCCCCCTCCAGTTTTCAGTCTGACAACCCTACCGTGGGAGTGCAATCTGGCAAGGAGAGCAAAGTGTAGCCTTTGAAGATGACAAAACATTTATCACACTAGAGGGCAAACAGGATTTAAACAGGAATTAAACAGGAAATGCCTTATGTTTAACATAGGGCATTTCCTGTTGCCTTATGTTTAACATAGGGCATTTCCTGTTTAATTCCTGTTTAATTCCTGTTTGCCCTCTAGTGTGATAAACCTCTCTCTCAGGGCAACCACATGTCTTCCTTTTCCAGGACATGGCCTACATTTCAGCCTTCTGTCCAAAAGGAATTCCAAGTTGTCCTCTATTTTGAACATGACTACAAAGCATCAATTTATATAGTTATACTAGTGTTTTTAGCTTTTATTTTGCAATGTCCTACATTTTAATGTCCTACAATTTGTGGTATCTTGTGCTCCTATGTGGTTATGACATCTGGTCACCCTGGCTCCCCCCCCCCCCACCATGTGTGCCCACACACAGAGTTTCCCTTCTAACTTGACTAGGGACATGGCAAGTTGTTTGGAGAACCTAATGTGTGTAGCTTAACATAAATTACCTAACAACCCAAGCAAACTACATTGAAAGGCATGTTCTGACAAGCAACTTGCCTGTGTACAAACTAATAAATTTATAGTGCCATCCCAAGTGTACTTGCAAACAAACTACACTTAGTTACATAGGGATTAATCCTAGTTAAATTTGATTAGGGCTACAGTCTGCATTTCTCTATGTCTGCATTTCACTTTTCTCTATATATGTAACCCAAGGTAGCTCACAAAATAAATTAAAAACAAAATACTGTACAGTTAGACCAGTGGACAATGCAAAGCTTTTAGAACAGTGATTAAATAAACATATTATAGACATTGCATGCAATAATTAGATAGTATGTTTCATACTTTGTCATACATTTGTCATATAAGTTTTCTGGAATAGAATGCCTGGAGAGAAGGATAGCTTTAAAATGCTTTAATGTTTAAACAAACATAACAGTCCTTTTCAGTAGAGTGCACTTTAACCTGCAGCTATGGCTCTCACATATGTACATGTTCACTTTTATAAATCCTTTCGTCTGTCCCTCCCTCCAGAGATGTGTGTGTGTGTGTGTTCTGGTATACTCTCATAATAGCAAACTTGGGTACAACACTGACTCCACTATACCATTGTGCCAGCCCCATAACACTTTAATTGTCATGGTTCCACCCTAGATTTTGTGGAGGATTTAGGATTCTCTATCAGAGAACTTTAATCCACTCCCCTGAACTATAATAATTTTCAGTCCCTCATCAAATTAAAAAACCAGGAATTCCATAGTGTGGAGCCATGGTAGTTAATATCATACTGCAACTCCAGGACTCAAGACTCAGACATTGAGACAGAGGGGCAAGATGAGGCAGAGGAGGCAAAAGAGTGAGACAGAGTGCCACACTTGTAATGCAGAGGATCAAGAAGTCATGGCAGTTTCTGAATGATTCTAGCTACAACTAACAGCACCTGCAGTGGCAGAACAGAGGGAAAAAAATTAGAAGATACAGTGGGAGCATTTAAGAACCAAACACTCATTAATCATGAGTATATTTACAGCGCTTTAGAAATAAAGTTTAATAATAATAATAATAATAATCAGGGAACATCCGCATGCTGGCAACAGACTATAAATTCTGGCGCTTCCCTCAGGGAACTTGTTGCTCACAGCCAATGAATGTGGTGGATGCAACATTCCTGACCGTGTTCCTGATAACCTCAGACCTTGCTTCAGTTAAAGACTAGGCTTTTGGATCTCCCTTCCAGAATGTCATCTGGATTACTCGACTGTGTTTGCTTTGGAATGGGCTGACTACACTGCAATGTGTTATCTTTGCTAGTGAGCCACAACATTCTTCAAAGGATTCTGTTGCCCCCTGTACTCTCTCTTGGGGACTTGGACTTGTGTTGGCACCAAAACAGGACAGTTAAAGCAGAATCAAACTGATATATGCATAGTGGAGAAGGATACTTGGATTCAAGTAGAGCAGTGCCCATTGAAAATGTGAGCTGAAAGCACTGTAAGAATGGGAATGCCACTTGCCACATCACAAAGTTCCTAGTCTGTAAATCTCTGTAAAGCAAAAAGAGGTTAAAGAGGTTGAATAACAAGAATGCTCAAGATATTCTTTCTTTCGATTGTATATACAGTTGTTCCTCCCAATTCATGGCCTATGAGTCTGCAGACTCACCTGTTTCTGGATGGCAAGCGGGGAGGGACAACCTGAGGAACGCACGCAGCAGCGCACTCAGAAGCATGTAGCCATTGAAATCAATGGCGACTCCAATATTGGCATTTTTCCAGTTTTGCAGGAGGGTCCAGAACCTACCCTCATGTATTGGGAGGGACAACTGCATATATATGTGTCTGTGTGTATTCATATCGGTAGATACAATATTTTAAAACTGGATAGCTACACAGGGGGTGTCATTTTGTTTAGATTTATTTTTATTAAAATTCCTGGAGTTGGAGGATGGGATGTTAACTTGTTGCACCAAAATGAAAAAGCATTATCGTGGCATCTTAAAAACTAGCAAACTTGGTTGGGCAGAAGCTTTCCATGGACTTCAGTGCGCTACATGGGATGCATTTCTTATGAAGGAAGATTTTCACTAATCTAGTTCTCACTTCTTACTATGTGGTACATCCATGATCATAAACTGAACATGACCCAGAAATGTCATGCTGCAGCAAAGAAGGCAAAGTATGTTTTAGTCTGCATCCACAGAACTATGGTTTCCAAGTCAAAGAAAATAATAATTCCACTATATTTTGCACTAGTCAAGATAGATCTGGAGTACTTCATTCAACCTGGTAGCCACATTTTAAGGGGGATTGCCCCATTGACAAGCAGGAGCAAGTTCAGAGATGGGCAATAAGGATGCCAGAAGGCATGGAAAAGAAAACACAAGGAAAGGTTGAGGGGATTGGGCATGTTCAGCCTGGTGAGGAGAAGACTTGGGATGATACGATTGCACCCCTTAAACACCTAAAAGTTCGTATAGAGTTTTAAAATACATTTTAATTTTTAATGTGTAATGTTTTTAACTTTTTAAAATTGTTTAATTTTATTAAACTTGGTATCTACATTGTAATGCTTTTCTGTTGTTTTTTATTTTTACTGTTTTAAATTTGTTGTTACCTGCCTTGAGTCCCTATATTGGGAGAAAGATGGGATATAAATACATAAAATAATAGCACAGGGCTATAATATTTTTAAAACTCTCATTCATCATGAAGTCTCTTCTCTTTTAGTATTCCTGACCCTGGGATAACTCCCAATATTTCCCTAAATTTACTGTAAGCAGCTCTCATAAACTCTAGAATAGGTGTACGGCCACGCTTGGCTTGTCCTTTCTGCTGTATAATAAGCTACAAAAGAATATGGTCACTCCCAAGAAGAAAGGATCCCACCACTTCCACCCCATCAACCAGGTCAGATCTGAAATCGATGATCCCATTGTTGTCTCTTCCACTTTCTGGACAATTAAATCATCTGCAAAGCAAATGAGAAATCCACTGGACCTTAAATTTTTGGCAGAGTGTGATTTCCAACAAATATAGGAAATCCCCCAGTACTACTACATTTCTCCTTTCTGAATGTGTGAGAATGAGAAGGGAAAATATAGTCTGTCTTTAGGACTGAAGCTTAGGTGTGGCGTTAACAGAAAAAGGAAGGTTTTTCTGAAAGCAAAAGACTGTGAGTTCTTACACCATCTTATTTTGTGTTTATTTGATTGACACCCAAAGAACTATAACATGTTTAACACAACTATAGTCAGCCATCGATTTCAAACTCCAGCTGTGGTGCCTGGATGTTAGGCCCAGGAAAATTAAGAGCAGATAAAACATTAAAATACACTTAACAGGTCAGATCAATGGTCCATCAAGTGTTGAACCCTTCCTGTCTCCAGCTGAAGTCAGTGCTGAATGCTTTAGGGTGTGAACAGATAAAATATTAAAAACAAGCCAGGAATGTGTTCATAGCCTTGCAAGTATTTCCATAACAAACACGTGTTTCTTCAATGCCAACAAATTGCTCTTCTTCAATAATTGTTTGCCCAGATCACTGCTGATTTTCTTCCTCTCCACCCCTTGGGAAAATTGTGTTCTATATTCAATTGCCCAAGATGAGAATCAGCACTTTGTCCATCCTGACACTTGGCTATGCAGGTGCAGCTCTTCGCTCCTTGCTTGCCCCAGTGCCAATCCCCAGTGCTTTTACCATCACCACTACTTCTGCTAGACATTTCTCTTCGAGACTCATTTGGTGTGAGTTCTTGAAAGAGGCTGCAGCATAGTGGATAGTGTGTCTCAATGCCTCCCGATGTGAGGCCAGGGCAGACCATTGTTGGTGATCAATTTGGCTGAGCTGGAGATGTTGTTTCAGGGAGTCCTTGTATCTCTTCTTTGGGGCGCCCCTCTTATGCTGACCCATGGGAGTTCATCATAGAGTACTATTTTTTGGGGTGGTGGTCCTCCATCCTAGAAAAGTGACCAGTGTATGTTTAGGATTGTGCGTAGACAGTGCTGATGAAAGCGTTCGAGGAGTCGTAGATGTTGGCGATAGGTGACCCATGTTTCAGACCCACAGAGGAGAACAGACAGTACAATGGCTCTGTACACACTGATTTTTGTGCTTCGCCTCAGGTATTTGTTACTTCAGACTCTTTTGTGAAGCCTTCTGAATGCACTATTTGCCTCTGCTAATCTGTGATCGATCTCTTTATCAATCTTGGCGTCTGAGGAGATGATACTTCCCAGGTAGGTGAACTGCTGGATGGAGTTAAGCACAGATTTGCCTATGGTGATGTGGGGGTGATAGTGCTCTTCCTGTGGTGCAGGCTGGTAGATAATTTCCGTTTTTTTTCAGGCTGACTTTGGAGCCATTGCAAAGCAGGATGTTAGGCGCTGCAGAGCTGCTTCTGTATGGGCAACAAGGGCAGCATCGTCAGCAAAAAACAGCTCACGGACTAGATAGTTTAGAGTCTTAGTGTGAGCCTTCAGACAGCTTAAGTTCAACAAGCTACCATCAGTACGGTAATGTGCATAGATGCCGTCTTCTTCTTCGAGATCTGCTGTAGCTCTTTGGAGCATCATGCTGAGGAAGATTGTAAATAGAGTTGGAGTGAGAACACAACCTTGTTTCACACCATTCGTTATTAGAAAGGGCTCTGAGAGAGCATCGCCATATCTGACTTGACCGTGCTGGCCCTCATGTAGCAAGATAACCATTTTGAGGATTTTGGGGGACATCCTAGTCGTTCCAGGATCTGCCACAGACCTTTGCTGTTCATAGTGTCAAAGGCTTTGGTAAGGTCAACAAATGTTACATAGAATCAACTCACTGCCTTATTGTCATTATGAGTGCCAATAGCTACCAGTGCCAACAAACATTTTCTAAGTTTGGTATACAAATATTTGCTGCTTATTATTTTGGTGAGGAGATATAAGATACAGTATTGGACTTGGAGGCACAGAATCCTGCTAACAAGCATTTTTGGCAATTATGGATGTGGGGATCATTCAACTGAGAATTGTGTTTAGCGATATACTTCTCTCAGCCTGTTAAAGTTTCCCATGTAGACTTGACTAATGAGCAGATATGACTGTTAATATCATTAAAATATTACTGTACCCCAGCAATATTTAATTGGTGGCACATTTTAAAAAACCAGACTACCCAATAAACTTATTAAAGTCTTAAAATCCGTAATATCTAAAATTAAACATTAATTGTTTTTTAAAATATGGAACCCACCATTACACTCCAGCCAGGGCATTGCCAGAAAGTGTGAGATGGAGGGTGTAGCTGCACTCCTATTCAGCTGGTGGGCTTTCTACAGGCAACTGTGTGTGTGTGTGGGGGGGGGGGGGGGATAATGCATTAGATCAGTTTTTGGTCTAATCCAATACTGTATGGGCCTTTTTATGCTAATACTGCAAATTATGAGTTCTCCTCATTTAAACCATTAATTGATGCGCTTTTAACTAAAAGCAGAAAGTGAGTGGTGGGGAGAAACTCTGACAGCCCAGTGCAATGTATCCCAGTCCTATGCCTCTCATGATGTACTTAGCACAGCTGTTAAAAAATGGGTCAAGTCTACACAAGATTACTTGTAATTGGAACATACTGTTTTCAACTGCACCTGTTTAATAAGTACAGTAATCATTACAGTACTTTCTCTTTTTGAACAAAGATTCCTGGCAGTAGTGAATCCATGTGGCTGAATTCTGTGAGTAGCGTACTTCAATTCTGCAAGCTCATTACCAGTTTGCATTTATTTTGGCTGGCAGCCTGGGACAACATAAAATTGGCAGAGAATGGACCTTGCAGTCTTGTACTAGGGTGGGCATATAAAGAAGAAGACAGGTGATACAACTTTAGAAGAGGCAATTTTAGCAGACACCGGTTGTGTAAAAAGCAACACCCGCTGAAATGCCATTTTCCAAACAACTATTAAAAGTACAGGATCTCTGTCCTATTCTTAATCCTACCTTGTGCATACTAATCTTAACAAATATGGTTGTCAGATCCCTGAGATTTCAGGGCCAAAACCATAGAACAGAAATGGGCCTTTAAAAGGACCAAACAGGCAAGACGTGAATAGGATGATAGATCTGCTTCTGGACTAGCTGGTTATGGAAATGGACACAAAGGGAATCCAAATAATCAGCCCCAGACTCCATTTAAAAGTCAGCTAACAAAGCCAGTGTGGTATAGTGGTTTGAGCATCAGACCGTGACTCTGGAGACCAGGGTTGAAATCCTGTTTCAGCCATGTAAACCCACTGGGTGACCCTGGGGACGTCATATATTCTCAGCCCCAGAGGAAGGCAATGGGAAACCTTCTCTGAATAAATAGTAATAGCAAATATTTCTATACCGCTTATCAGTGAACACCGCGCTCTCTGAGTGGTTTACAGTCTGGAGCAGAGGTTGGGAACTGCTGCTCTACAGATTACAAAAAGTATTAATGAGGAATCACACACAAACAACAAGAGGTTGCAGAAGTTTGTTTTTGTGTGACTTTATAAGGAAGGACATGAGTCTAACCTCTTCTCTCCCTCTCACTGAGTTAACTGAGTGCAAGATATGTTCGCATTCTGAATTCAGTTTGCATCCATATAAGTACACTTAGGACAAAGGAGGGAAGTGGGAGGAGACGAGAGAAACTGGGACAGATAATTGGGTTGGGACTGTCCCTGCATCTGCATTGCAGAAATAATTCAGTTTTACACCACTTTTAACTGCTATGGCTCAATGCTTTGGAATTATGGGAACTGTAATTTGTTGCTGTGCCAAACAGAGAAGGCTAAATGAGACATTTGCAGTTCCCAGAGCTCCATACTACTGAGCCATGGGAGTTAAAGCTGTGTCACACTGGATTATTTCTGCAGTGTGGATGAAACCTTTCGAAAGACTCACTGCAAACCAATGAGGAGTTTTTAATTTCCAGGACCTACTTCAATGTGACCACAGTTTCTGTGACAGAAGTTGCATGACTTAAAAGAGCTGGAATTCTACCCCAAATACTGTATATACTCGTCTGTAAATTGACCTTATGTATAAGTCGAGGGCAGGTTTTTTAGGGTCAAAATTATGAATGTTGGTATGACCTGTGAGTAAGTCGAGGGTAATATTAAAGGACATGTAACAAAAGGACAAAGCGAAGGGAAACAGTGCTAAATAACGTACAAAATTCTAGCAAGCACGACTGTTTGTGATCACCCTAAAGGCTGGATCATGGATGAGAGAACAGAGGGGGAAGCTAGTGCTTCCAGAACAGATTACACTTTTGCCTTTCATCAGGGGATGGTTCCTTTTTAAATAAGTGTTAACGTTCAGTACTTGCATTGACCTGTGGATAAGTCAACACAGTTTTTTGGGTTCAAATTTCTGACCTATGGAAAATTTCTAGACTTATGCATGGGTATATACAGTAGTATGATGGGCCCATGTGCATCCTGTCCTCAGTCTGTTTTTCATGCTCCCAGATTTTTAGTTGGCTGTTGTTAATCATCCTTGAGTTTATCTTGACTTATGGCAATGAGACATATCCAAGACTCCCTGTCTTCCACTATTCGTCTAAGTTCTTGCAGATTCATACCCACGGCCTCCTAAATCGAGTCCATTTTTAGCACATAGACATAATGCAAGTTAATGTTGTTGTACTGTGATTCCCATGGTCCGTCTCAGTTGCCTATATTCATTACGAACGGTGAGAGATAGTCACAGTCTTAACAATTTTTTGGAAGCGCACATATTTTGCCGTTCTTGATCTGGTTTGAGGAAGTCAGAAGGTTTTCCTGTCTCTTTAATGACTGCGTAGAAGAGGGAATTTCAGCAGATGTGGCTTGTTATCTGCTTACCTGGACAAGCAACACCAGCTGAAATCCCCATTTCTACTCAATCATATGGCCCAAAACACACTGCAGAAATGATCCAGTTTGGGACTGATTTAACTGCCCTGTCTCAATGCCAGGGAATTTTGGGAACTGTAGTTTTGTGAGACATTTAGCTTTCTCTCTCTCAGAGAGCTCTGGTGCCACAATAAACTACAATTCCCAAGATTCCTTAGCACTGAACCACGGCAATTAAAGCAATCTCAAAGTGGATTATTTTTTGCAGTGTGATTTGGACCTATGATACAGGAAACTTTTCTAATTTTCCACCTTGTAACACACTGCAGCAATAATCCAGCTTGAGACTGCCCTGGCTCAGTGCTAGGGAATCCTGGGAATTGTAGTTTATTGTGGCACCAGAGCTCTCTGACAGAGAAGGCTCAATAGTTTCATTGCTGTTTATATATTATGTATTTGAAAGGATGGTGCAACTCTAGTTGCAGGCCCATACTTGCCTATTTTATTCATTTATTTCCCGCCTCAAAAAGCAGGTTAAACTGCAAAACACAGATAAAAACATGTAAAAGCAACAGTTGGAATACAGGAGTATAAAACCATTGAAGTATATGCGTGTGTTTTGAACCTAAACGGTTTTTATCATGCTTATTTGGATTAAATGTGGCCTAAAAATAAGAAAAGAAAGGCATAATATGTGCATTTTTGTTTTGTATTGTATTTTGGTTTTATTGGGGGAAGAGACGCTTGGTTTTAAGATTATTAATTTTAACTTTGTATGATTTAAATTTTATATGTATTTTTAAAATATTTTAACTGTACAGTTTTACTTGTGTTTTATATACTGTATATTGTTAGCCGCCTTGGGTCCCACTTTGGGAGCAAGGCGAGATAGAAAGAAAATAAACAATAATAAAAATAATATTGTATGTCATATTTTGTTTTATAATAATATTTTACATAATATTTTATGTAATAATATTTTATGTATTTTATGTAACATTCTATGTCATATTTTATTTGTGTTGTATGTTGTAACCCGCCTTGAGCCATGAGGAGAGTAAGAAATAATAATAATAATAATAATTGCTATTATTGGTGCCTCAGACCTTAAGCCAGAACCACCTGTGGAAAACATAAAAATAATAAACAAACTGTGAAAGGAGGCCTTTATTCACCTCATGGGATCAAAAAACTTCAATTTCTACGTGTATATATTTTATTTTATTTAAAAAAAAACGAGCATTGTGTTTTGTACATAACAATCTAGCAAATTTTATTCTCCTCAGAGAAAAGCCACAAAAGGGAGGGGGGAGGAGGAGGCGGCTGAGTGAGGTGATGACGTCACGAACGGTTTCCCGCCCAGCCGCCATTTTCCCCGCTCTCGAATCCTCCGTCCTGAGTCCTCCTCCCTCCCTCCCCCTTCGGCTCTTCTTCGCCTCCCTTTCCGGAAACACCCGAACGTTCGTACCAAAGCCCCTCCCACTTCGCCGGGGGGGGGGACGCGCTATGTGCGCCTGCCCGGCGACGTGAGCGTGCGCGCTCCCGCTCCCCGTCCCTGTCTTAGGTGCCTAGTGCGTCTCCCTCACTGTCACGCGCGCGCTCCTCTCCTAAGCCACGCCTCCTGTTCCGATCTTCTTCCTCCTCCTCTCTTCAGTCTCTCTCAGTCTTTTCCCAAAATGGCGGCTCGCGGAGGCCTTTGGAGCCACTGAGGGCCCTCCTCCTCCTCCGACGCCGGGCGCCTTTGCACCGAGGACAACCCCCCCTTGTTTTTCTGCCCCTTCTCCGCAGAGACTGCGCCTCTTCCTCCTCCTCTTTCCCCCTTTTCTTTCTTTCTTTCTTTCTGCCACTCTCGCCTTCCGCGGCGACCGGATCGATCCCTGCCCCCCCCCTCGCTCCATGGTCGGGGCTGCAGGCGGAGGAGGAGGAGGCAGAGGAGGATCCTGCTCCTGCTGCTCCTGGACGAACGATGTGTGAGAGCTGCGCCGAGCTCCTGGAGGTCCTCAACGAGAGTAAGTCCCTCCAAGAAGAAGACTCAGAGCAAGAGGAGGAGGAGCAGGACTTACTCCTCGGAGGAGGAGGAGGAGGAGGAGGAGGAGGAGGGCTTTACGCGGTGGGGACTCTCCTCTGCTCTCTAGGCCTTTGGCTGCTCCAGTTTTCCCCAGCCATCATCCAGATATATATATATATATATATATAATACTCTATATATGTGTGTGTGTCATACATATATATATTTATATGCAAACACACACTCATACATATACAATATATATATATATATTTATAATATATGTGTGTGTCTATAATGTGTGTGTGTATATATATACACACACACACATATATACTGTATATATATATGTGTGTGTGTGTGTGTGTATGAGTAACCTGGAGGTCCTTCTCTTTGGAAGGAGCAGGAGGAGGAAGGTTTTATGCTGTTGAGTCCTCTTTTATGCCTTTGGATCCTCCAGTTTCCTCAACGATCATTCATATTTATATATATATATAAAATACTGTGTATAATATACGATCGTTCATATCATTCATATATATACATATATACATACTGTATATATGTATACATACCGTATATATATGTGTGTGTGTGTGTACACTGTATATACACACACACGCATATATATACACAGCATATATATATATATATATACATACACACATACACATGTTATATGTGTGTCTGTTTGTGTGTGTATGGGTCAGTCGGAGGTCTTACTCCCCAGGAGAAGGAGGAGGGTTTTATAGGTTTTACACCCCTGGTTCCCCCCCCCCCAACCTCTCAGGGTCTCTGTGTTTGTTTGCCTGCCTGAGCAGGAGGGAGGGAGGCCTTCCTCGAGGGGAGGAGGAGGATTTTATACATATTGGTGTTCGTTTTCCCCACGCTCAGATAGAGAGACAGATAGATATTTGTGTGTGTGTGTGTGTGTGTGTATGAGGGAGGAGTAGGAGGGTTTTATGCGTTTGACTCCTGGTTGTTATGCATTGGACTAACCCCATGATCATTCATACACACTCACACATATTATATACATATGTGTGTGTGTAAGTCAGAGGTCTTACTCCTTGGAAGGAGGAGGAGAGATTTATGCATTTGACTCCAGGTTTCCCCCAGGATCATTTATATACACACACACATATGTATCTGTTCATATACATACACGCATACATACATACATACGTGTATGAGTAAGTCTGATGTCTTACTCCTCCTAGGGAAGAGGAGGATGGTTTTATGCGTTTTATTCCCCATTTCCCCAATGAACACACACACATGTGTGTGTTTGCATGCATGACTAGGTAGGTTGCAGGCCTTAGGAGGAGGGGGGCTTTATACATCTTTCTCCTCCGGTTTCCCCCACTATAATGTATATATGTGTGTGTGTGTGTGTGTGTGTGTGTAAATCGGACCTCTTACTCCTCAGGAGGGGGAGGAGGTGGAGAGTTTTATACTTTTTACTCCTGTGATTTCCCTCATCAACACACACACAGACATATATATATAAACGTGTGCGTTTGCGTGCATGAGTAAACCAGAGGCCTTGCTCCTCGAGAGGAGGACGATTTTATACGTGTTACTCCTCCAGTTTCCCCTAGGATCATTTATATAGATATAAATATCTGTGTGTGTGTGTGTGAGAGTGTGTAAATCAGAGGCCTTACTCCTACAGAGGAGGATTATATCCATTTTACTCCTGATTTCCTCCTTGGTCATTTGCGTGTATGTGTTTGGGTTTGACTCCTGTTTTTTATTAATTTGACTCCTCCATATCCCCCCTCGATCATATATATATAAAAATGTGTGTGTGCGTGTGTGTAAGTGAGTAAATCAGAGGTCTTACTCCCAGAGGGAGGAGGGTTTTATACGTTTTACTCCTCCATATTCCCCGACAATCATATATGTGTGACAATCATATATATGTGTAAGTCGAAGGCCTTCCTCCTTGAAAGGAGGAGGGTTATATACGTTTGACTCCTTGTAATGTGTATAATATGTGTAATGTGTTTGTAAGTCAGAGGCCTTATTCCTCAGGAGGAAGAGGAGGAGGATTTTTTGCATCTTCTTCCACCAGCCCCCCCCCCATTGCCTCATACATACATACTACACACACACATATATACACACACACATTCACATGTATATGTGTATCAGTGAGCCTCAGTCCTTCTTGAGAAGAGGAGGATTTTATACATTTTCCCTCCTCCAGTTCCTCCTCCCCCAGTCATATCTGTGTCTGTATTGTATGTGTATAAGGAGGGTTATTTTATGAGAATTTTAATGCTGAAATGTGTGTGTATGTCTGTATATATTTTACCTGTTGAGATCCCACGGAGAGGCAGGAAACAGAAATACTAATTAATAATAACAATTATTATTATTACTTCTGGGGGGGAGGCTTTTGTACATTTTCCTCTCACGATCCTCCCACAACCAGTCTTTAATATATGTATGTATATATAAACATATGTGTGCATGTTTCTATATGTTGAAGTCTTTATTCCTAGAGAGAAGGATTATTTTATACATTTTCCTCCTATTCCCCCCTCCATCATTCTTGTGTGTGAATCAGAGTCCTTACTCCTTCCATTTTCCTTCTCCAGCAATCATTCTCGGTGTGTGTGTTTTATTTTGCAGCCATGAAGGGATGGAGGGTAGCAAAAAAAGGGGGGGAATTCTGGGGAGAGGGAAGGAGGATTGGGATTTTTGGCACCTTGTCGTCCCTTAACCCCCCCCCCCTTTTCTTCTCCATTTTTATTTTTACTCGGCTTCGTTGTTGAAAGCAGAGGCATACAGTGTGTAAGAATAACAAGAATTAAAAGGAAGGGCAGTTCCTGGTGTAAGGCAGTGCCATCATCCCTTTCTGCATGGTTTTCATGGGAGCCAGGCCCCATTGTGGTTGTGTTTTTATATTTTATTTTATTTTCTGAGCATGTCTAGGAGAGCGTGCATACCATCAGTTGTGTTTTTCAGGCTCAGTGGCGTAAGACGGACCATTTTCTTTCTCCTTAATCCTCCACAGACACATCCCCCCCAAAATGCTAGTAGTGAGTGGGCAATGCAATGTATTCTTCCTGCTTTGATGGAAGATGCCTGTGGAAGAGGGTAAAGTGGCTCTTTCTCTCTTTTCTCAGAGGGGGTTTCTTTTGGAGCCATGGTAGCTGAGGCCTAGTTTTGGGGCCAGGAGCAGGCAGGCAAGGAGGAGAGACCAGCCTCAGCTGCAGTTGGGTGCATTTGTGTGTGTTTCTAGAAGGGAAGGAGTAAAGCTGTAGTTGCAATCTGCTCTTCCCACTCTACTGACACCCTTGGGATCCACAGAAGGACGAGGAAGTCTTGAACTGGAATAACCCTCTCTGTTACTATGGAGGAGGTGATAGTAATGTTGTACTTCCTATCTTGTGTCTGTTATCAATTCTAGCTCCTCTCTGCCTCTGGTTTTATTATTTTCTGATAAAATGTAAGGAGTTGCCTAATGTGTCAGAAGAGCCCATCCTCTCCCATGCGCCACATACCTTAATATTGCTGCTTCTGAGTTCACTGGTTTTTCTCTTTTCCGACCATCTTGAGAATTTTTGGTTGATATTCAGGGTGCAAAATCAAGGCAGCCCTCTTATTAAACCAGTCGTTTTGAAAGTTATTTCTGTGATGCTTTCTCTGCAAGTGATTTAAATTTGCTTTCATGTTTGGACTGCAAGTCATAAAATGGTTCTAGTGTGCCATAGGCCCATTGTCTTTTACTTTTTAATACTGCAAGGTTGAAGAGATTGCTGGGCTAAATAGATAAAAAAGTATTTCTCAGCCACAGTCCATTTTTTAATTATGCAGAAACAGAGTATGTTACTGAGAGTACTTTTTCAGCAATTAGAAATTTAAATACAGGACTCTTCATAGGTGAAGGCTCTGGAAGAATGAATACATTGAATAAAATTGTAAAACATCAAGTTCTTAATTTCTTGTTAAGTTGCTTTACTATTTGATTTGACTATTTACTTGTAACTGAAGCATCTTCAGATTCAAAAGCTAATGATTTGTCAACTCTGGCCCTTACTATTTTGAGTACAGCATTTGATATGTCAATTTCTGATATTTGGATGCTAATCAGGTTGAGAGTAGCATGTATTCATTTATGAGTAGTCTAAATAGCATCATAGTGAGTTACTTCTGACTACTTTTTAAGCTTTTTATGTGATTAATTTTGTTGTTGTGTGCCTTCAAGTCTTTTCTGACCCATAGGCGAAGGGTTTTATTTTGGGGGGGGGGGTAAGCTTCTTAAGAGGGGGTTTGCCATTGCCATCCTTTGAGTCTGAGAGAGTGTGACTTGCCCAAGGTCACCCAGTGGGTTTCTATGGCTGAGTGGGGATTCAAACCAGAATCATAGTCCAGCGCTGAAACCACTACATCACACTGGCTCTAAATTAATTTTACCATTTAATTATATGGCTTTTTTGACCTGATATAGTTATAAATTTGAAGATGGTGTGGAGCCTGATGTGTGTTGAAATTCTTTTGGGATGAGTGTAGTAGATAAGAATTCCACAATAAGGAAGCTTATCATGATCTTATTTTGAAAACAAGAGTATCCCAAAGGATAGTATTGAAAAATGGAAAGGAAAGGACAAATTTTGTTTCATTTGGCTTGTATCCACATAGGCCATTTATTTTATTTATGTATTAATGTATTTATACCCCTTTCTTCAGCCAGAAAGGCTCTCAGGGTGGCTTACAGATAGGCAAAGTGCCCAAATCCCGTGGACAAACGGGGTTTAGATCCTGCAAAAATCTTGCAAAAGCGAGATTGTTTTCAGATATTTTCTGGCTAATTGAGCATTAACCTGACATTAACCCATGCCGAAAGTGGGCAAATCCCAAAAGTAAAAAGTGAATGATTTTTGCCCACTTTCTGTACAGATTATTGTTGGGTTAATGCTCAGTTATCCCAATGTTGTCTGAAAACAATCCCGCTTTTCCCAGATTTAAATTCCATTTATCCACGAGATTGGGGCACTTCTCTCCCATGTGATAAGGTCCATAGTTAATTAGACATTTTCCTGCCCTCAGTCTTACAATCTAAAAAAGGCATGACACAAAAAGAGATGGGCATGACACAAAAAGAGATGGGGAATAATAATAATAACCATTATAATTTTAAAATGGCTTTCACGTGTTTTGAAGAGATGTGGAAGGGAGATGTAACTGTAGTTGTTGAACTCAGAAAAGACAGTTGTCTGAGCAAATTACAAAATGCTTGGCAGTTGGATCTACTTCATATTTTCTTTAGCATTCCCCACTAACCATGAAGACATGGCTACTCAGAAATACGTCTGCCTCAGTTCCAAAAAACACTGCAGAAATAATCCAGTTCGAGACTGCTTTAATTGCCCTGGATCAGTGCTAAGGAATCCAGGGAATTGTAGTTTATTGTGGCATCAGAGAAGACAGAGAAGGCTAAATGTCTCACAAAACTACAAAGCTCAGTATTCCTGGCCAGGGCTGTTAAAGTGGCATCAAATGGGATTATTTCTGCAGTGTGTTTTAGATCTCAGACCAGCTCACTTTATTCCCTGTTTACTTTTGTAGCATAATGCTGTAGTTAGTCTAAAATCATGCCTTGTTGACATTGGTACACCCAGAAAACATGACCCTGTAATTTGCCTAGTTGCATCTGAGAGTTGTAGGAGAATTTTCCTCTTTGGAGGATTTCCTGGTATCAGTTCCTCAGTAAGAATGATAATAATTAAAAACCAAAAGCACTAATAATAGAATAAACTGTGATAAGGCCAATCCCTTGCATATAGCACATGCAATGTGTAAAATACAGCAGAAGAAAATTTAAAATAGCACAGAAGTTTTTTTTAAAAAAATCTATTTTGTTCTCCTAAAGAAATATGACCCAGTTGGGAGAGGCGAGAGCAGTTGTAAGAAATCACTGCCTCTACTAAACAGGATATTTTTTGGTTCATGTGTATATATTTTTTAGATTCTTTGATAGTGTTCAAGAAACTTTCCTGCATAGTGGTGTTATCATTGCTCAAAATACCAATTTAGGTTCATAGTTTTTAAAAAAATCAACTAGTGGAAACTAGTAAAGAGTGAGGCCATAATGAAAACTTCTGAGTTATATAGATTGTCAGCTATCCTCAGCCTTGCCTGCTGAACAATGGGGATTGCTTCTCCATTTTACTGAAACAGCTGGAACTGAGACCAGAGAGAAATCTAGGAAGAAAATTAAACTTCCATGGTGAACATGATTAAAGAGCTTTCATGTATACCAAACAGAATGCAGAAAATGCTGCGTATTTTATCTTTAACAGGTTTGTATATGAAACAGAAAGGGTTACATATGTTTCAGAAACCACTTTGCATGCAGTGACTAACACAGTGAGGCAACAATATAAGATTGAATTTCAGTGTTGTGGGATAGAAGAAGAGGGACTTCCATTGTAAGACAGAGTCTTTCTTACCTTCCAAATTAAATATCCAAAATCCATTCCTCTTCCCCATAATGCAAATGGCTGATGAATGATTCCTAGCTCCGCCAAGAGAAAAGGAGAATGGACTACACAATAGTGTTTCTTTAAAAAGAGGAACAAGCTTTCTATAATGTGCTAGACTTTTGCTTGATTTTTTAAAAAAATGATTTATGTTTTTAACTAGTTTTAATTTAATGATGGTTTAATTGCTTTTTATGCTGTGAATTTTAACTACAGTGGGCCCCTGTAATTCCAGCCGCCACCACCACCACCCTCCATGGATAACAAAATCCATGGCTGCTCAGGTCCTATTAAATACAGTGGCATAGTAAAATGGTGTCCCTTAATATAAAATGGAAAAATCAAGGTTTGCTATTAGGAATTTGTGCATTTTTGGAATATTTTCAAGCTGTGGGTGCTTGAATTCATGGATAAAAAAGTCTGTCGATAAGGAGGGCTGACTGCATGTTTCTTTTAATTGTTGTAAGCCATGTTGACACCCGAACTGGGACAAAGGATTGTTGTTCTTGTTGATGATGATGATGATGTTGAGAAAGGGCAAAGTATTGCAGGGAGTTTTATATAACATATAGCTGCAAATTGCCCTGAGAAACTTGCATATTTCTCTTAAGATTTCATGTGAAGTGTACTTTTGAAGGAGACAGAAAAAGAAACCCAAATCAAGCAAGTAGCCCCACTTCCTGCTGGATCTGTTTTGCTTCAGAAACAACAAAACACAACAAAACAAAACCATCTGTCACAATAATATAAGACAGTGTTAGATACTGTACTGCAGTAAGGTATTTGGGGATGCCTTCTATACTGTGCTCATACAATTAGTTGTAAGTTAAAGCTTTCAAGTACAGGAATATGTAACACTTTGTGTGATGTTTGGGAAAATTATATCAGTTGATTCCAGACCTTTTTGTCTTTCTCCCTTTTATAGTTATATTGGGCAGTGGACTTGAGAAGTTCTGTAAAGTGGAAGAGGAAGGCTATATTGCTGTAAACTAGTGTTCTTCAACCTGATGTCTTCTGTTGTAACCCGCCCGGATTCCTAGTGATTGGGCGGGCTAGAAATAATAATAATAATAATAATAATAATAATTGCAAGTTGGACTTCTAGTTGCATGATCCCAGGTTGTAATGATATGACTTGTACCACAACATGTACAAAGGGGATCTGTTAGGGGAAGGCTACTGCAAACAATGCAGGAGCAACTAGATTTATTTATTTATTTGTTTAAATATTTATGTATCCCGCCCTATCTTTAGAAATTTCAGGGCAGCTTGTAATAAAATTGGTTTAAAGCAATAAATATTAAAAATAGTTTTAAAAGATATTAAGCAGTTTATTGGTTGAAACTTTAAAACAAATTTAAATATATCCATTAGACATGTGCATTCTAGTAGTCTGAAGGGTTTTGTAAAAAAAACATGTTTTTTGCCCTGGACAGGAATGATTTCAGTGATCCCAATGATGGTGTGAGCTGATGCTCCAGAGAGAGAAGATTCTACAACTGGAGTGTCACTGCAAAAAAGGTCCTCTCAAATGTCCACCCACAATTTATTTCCCCTCCTGGTAGGACACCAAGGCGGGCCTCTCTAACAGATCTCAGTTCTTGGGCTGACATAGAGAGAGAGAGATGCTCCCTCAGATTTTGAAGTCCCAAGCCATTTAGGGCTTTAAATGTTATTACCAGAACCTTGAATTCAGACCAGAAATATGTTGGCAGACAGTGTAATTCCTCCAGAACTGATGTTATATGATACCTGAATAGAATACCACTGAGCAGTCCACTGCTGCATTTTGCATGAGCTGCAGTTTTTGTGGTCATCAAAGGCAGTCCCACAAAGAGCGCATTTCTGTAATCTAATTGGGAAGTGCATGGACTACTGCGGCTAAGTTATCCCTGTCCGGGAGAGACTGTAGCTGACAGACAAAACAGTACTGGCCCCAAACACTCATAGCTACCAAATCTGCCTGGCCCTGCAATGATAAAGATGTATCTAGGAGTATTAGTTGTTTATCTACTCTTTCTAGAGGAGTGCAACCCCATCCAGGAAGGTTTGTTGTTGTTGTTGCCTGCCTTCAAATCAACCTCAACATGGTGACCCTGTGACTGAGATGTCTCCATCCCCCCTATCCTTTGCTTCTCTGCTCAGGTGCTGTAGGGTGAGGCCTGTGGTCTCCCTCATTGAGTTTATCCATCTCGCATGCAGTTCTCCTTCTTTCTACTGCCCTGTACCTTCCCCAGCATCATTTATTGTCTTTTCTAAGGAGTCGGACCTTTTCATGACATGACAGAATCATAGAGTTGGAAGAGACCACAAGGGCCATCCAGTCCAACCCCCTGCCATGCAGGAACTCCAGATCAAAGCATCCCTGACAGATGGCCATCCAGCCTCAGTTCCTCCTACTGTTGAGGTGGAATCTCTTTTCTTGTAGCTTGCAACCATTGTTCCACGTTCTAGTCTCTGGGGCAGCAGAAAACAAACTTGCTCCCTCCTCAATATGATCCTTTCAAATATTTAAACAGGGCTATCATATCACCTCTTAACCTTCTCTTCTCCAGGCTAAACATCCCCAGTTCACTAAGGCATTCCTCCTAAGGCATGGCTTCCAGGCCCTTCACCATCTTAGTCACCCTCCTTTGTACACGCTCTAGTTTATCCACATCTTTTTTGAATTGTGGTGCCCAGAAATGGACACAGTATTCCAGGTAGGGCCTGACTAAAGCAGAATAGAGTGACACTATTACTTGATCTAGACACTATATCTCTATTGATGCAGCCTAAAATTGCGTTGGCCTTTTGAGCTGCTGCCACGCACTATTGACTCATGTTCAACTTGTGGTCTAATTGGATTCAGCCAGGTGTCCCCCATTTTATATCTGCATTTCATTTTTCCACCTTAAGTGCAGTACCTCTGCGTTGAATTTCATTTTGTTAGCATTGGCTCAGTTTTCTAGTCTATTCATGTCATTTTGAATTTTGATCCTGTCCTCTGGAGTATTAGCTGCTACTCCTAGTTTAGTGTCATCTGCAAATTTGATAAGTATGCCCCCAATTCTGTCATCCAAATCATTAATAAAGATGTTGAATAGCACTGGGCCCAGGGCAGAGCCCTGTGGGACCCCACTGGCCACTTCTTTCCAGGTTGAAAAGGAGTCATTGTTGAGTACCCTTTGGGTTCGGCCGGTCAACCAGTTACAAATCCATGCAACAGTTACCTTGTCTAGCCCACATTTTACAAGCTTATTTGCAACAATGTCATAGGGTGCTCTTGGATCTCTCAGCGGCCTTTGACACCATAGATCATGCCATCCTTTTGGACCGGCTGAGAGGGATGGGGATCGGAGGCACTGCCTTACAGTGGTTCCATTCTTTTCTCTCTGGCAGGACCCAAAGGGTGAGGCTCGGGGACAGTTGCTCCTCCAAAATTGAACTAAGTTGTGGCGTCCCGCAAGGCGCCATTCTATCCCCGATGCTATTTAATATTTACATGAAGCCGCTGGGCGAGATCATTCGGAGGCATGGAGCTCAGTGTCATCAGTACGCTGATGACACTCAGATATATTTCTCCATGACCAGATCATCTGCTCAGACCTCAGATGGCATCTCCTCTCTCAATGACTGCCTGGCAGCGGTAATGGATTGGATGAGGGAAAACAGATTGAGACTGAATCCAGACAAAACGGAGGTACTGATAGTCACCGGCGCAAAACCAGGTCTGGGAATACAACTTCCGGTCCTAGATGGAATCACACTATCCTTGAAGGATCCTGTTCGCAGTCTGGGGGTACGCCTAGACTCGTCACTCCACATGACTAGTCAGGTGAATGCAACGGTCAGGAGTGCCTGTTATCAGCTTCGGCTGATACGCCAGCTGCGCCCTTTCCTGGAGATGAGGGATTTGGAAACTGTGGTACACGCTTTGGTCACCTCACGACTAGACTACTGCAACGCGCTCTACATGGGGCTGCCCTTGTGCCTAACCCGGAAACTTCAATTGGTTCAAAACATGGCAGCCTGATTAGTTACTGGGACATCTAGGAGAGAACATATAACACCAGTGCTTAAATCTCTCCACTGGCTGCCAATTAGTTTCCGGGCACAGTACAAGGTGCTGGTTTTAACCTTTAAAGCCCTACGTGGCTCGGGCCCATCTTATCTCAGGGACCGCCTCTCCCCGTATGATCTTCCCCTCACACTTCGATCCTCTGGGAGGAACCTACTACAGCCTATCAAGACCAGGCTGGCGCAGACCTCCCAGAGGGCCTTTTCTGCGACCGCTCCCAAGCTCTGGAATGGTCTGCCGGATGAGATGCATCTCATGACATCTTTAGATTGCTTCAAAAAAGCCCTAAAGACGCATCTCTTCTGGCAGGCCTTCCCCTGAAATCCCCTATCCCCGGCTTCGGTTCCAGACTTTGATTTCCTGCCTACTCCCATGTTTCTGATCCCCACTTATGACGTGGCCACATAAGGAAGGGTTAGGATGTCGCTATATGTTTTTAAATAATTACCGTTTTAATCACTGCCGGTTTAATCTATTTTTAAGGGGTGGGAGGTTTGGAAACGGGTTATGGGATTGTTTTAATTTATGTTTTTTTTACTTGTACCCCGCTCCAAGTGTATGTACAGAGGAGCGGGCTATAAATAAACTATTATTATTATTATTATATGGGGAACCTTGTCAAAAGCCTTATTGAAATCAAGATATACTTTGTCCCTATTTAGTGGCTATTTAGTCATCTTGTCTTCCAAGGAGAGTTCTTGCTAGCCTACTCAATTCTCAGCTCAAGATCCACTAATCCACAGAGCCTCCAATACACACAATCAAACCACACACGCACACCCTCACATATATGACCATCTAGCCATGTTTAAAAACCTCCAAAGAAGGAGACCCCACCACACTCTGCAGGAGTGTGTTCCACTGTCAAACAGCTATCATTGTCAGTTCATTCCTCCTAATGTTCAAGTGGAATCTCTTTTCCTGTAGTTAGAATCCATTGTTCCGGGTCCTATTCTCTGGAGCAACAGAAAACAAGCTTGCTCCATCCTCAATACGACATCCTTTCAAATATTTAAACAGGGCTATCATATTCTTTGGAGATCTTTAAACAGATGCTGGATGGCCATCTGTTGGGGATGCTTTGATTGTTTGTTCCTGCATGTAAGGAGGTTGGAGTGGATGGCCTTTGTGGTCTCTTCCAACTCTATGATTCTATGATACCACCTCTTAACCTTCTCTTCTCCAGACTAAACATACCCAGCTCCATAATTTGCTCCTCCTTGCTTCTTTTCCTTTGGGTAAATCATGTGAGAGTTAAGTGTTTAGAAGTCATTTGTTGAACTGAAATTGTTCCTCTCAACATGACCATGGGCATCTAATTTGAGTGATACAAATGAATGGTGGTTGGGATATAGAAGAACCAGATCTCTAGGCCTTAATGCAGGGTGGAAAACAGTGCCATATTCAGGACCATTTGTGACCTCTCTTGGTCTTTGATAGACTGTTCCCCAGATCCCTGGCTACCCCCAGAAGTAACTGAGTGATGTAGTTAATGGGTTACAAGCCATTTTGGCCCCACTTGCTATTTTTAAGTCCTGAAAATGCCTTTTTTGAAAATTGGAAGAAATGAATAGGGGAAATATATTTGTGTATATTCTCTTTACTTATTCTGTACTGAATGTCCCCAGTTCTGTCCCCTCCTCCTTTATCCTCATGTTGAGCACCCTTTGCCTTTTCTGAGAAGACTGAAGCAAAGAAG
Source organism: Urosaurus nigricauda (assembly GCA_034509955.1). NCBI lineage: Eukaryota > Metazoa > Chordata > Lepidosauria > Squamata > Phrynosomatidae > Urosaurus > Urosaurus nigricauda. The sequence continues at coordinate 370,955,408 of JAOEGL010000001.1, read as the reverse complement.
GTGTTGAATAATTCTGCCTTTCTCTATCTCCTGTTAGCATTTTGCCATCTTCACACAGTGGCCCTACTGTTTTCTTCTTCTTCCTTTTGCTTCTTACATATCCCCAAAAGCCCTTTTTATTGTTCTTAACCTCTCTAGCAAGCCTGAGTTCATTCTGCCCTTTAGCTTTTCTGACTTTATCCCTACATGTGCTGACTATTTGTTTGAACTCCTCTTTGGTGGCTTCCCTATTTTTCAATTTCTTATACATCTTCTGTTTAAAACTTAGCTCAGTTGAAAGTTCCTTAGTCATCCATCCCGGTTTCTTGAGACATCTCCTATTTTTCTTCCTCATTGATACTGTTTTTAATTGTGCTTTCATTATCTCCCTTTTCAGAAATTCCCATCTGTCTTAAACTCCCTTCTCTTTTAGTATACCTGACCATGGGATCACCCCCAGTATTTCATTGTTTATTGAAATCAGCTTTCCTAAAGTCTAGAATGCGTGTCTGACTATGCCTGGCTTCTCCTTTCCAATGAATAACAAACCCTAGGAGAACATGGTCACTCCCACCTACAGATCCCACCACTTGCACCCCAGTAACTAGGCCATCCCTGTTGGTTAGGATCAGATTAAAAATTGCTGATCCCCTTGTTGCATCTTCCACCTTTTGGACAATGAACTTGTCCTTCACGTGTGGAATTTGCTAGACCTTGAGGATTTTGCTGAGTTCGATAGTTGAAATCACTCATCACTACTACATCTCTCCTTTCTGAGTGTGTGGTCATCTGTTCTAGAAAGTCATCATCCAATTCCTGCATCTGACTTAGGGGTTTGTAGTAGACTCCCACAATAACATCTCTGTCACACACACACACACACACACATGGCTCTTGGTATCCCTTTGGGTTTGGTTCCAGGACCCTCCATGGGTAACAAAATCTGTGGACGCTAAAGTCCCATTAAATACAATGGCATAGTAAAATAGTTTCCCTTTTATAAAATGGAAAATCGAGGTTTGCTGTTTGGAATTTACACTTTTGGGGGAATATTTTCAAGCTGCGGAAGCTTGAATCCATGGATAAGGAGGGCTGATTGTGTGTGTGTGTGTGTGTGTATATATATATATATATATATGAATTAGGATGAGTCAGAGACATACTTTGTTCACCCCTGTCTTAATGCTGTATTAGCTTACACATTTGTCCCTTCATATTCACTAGCATTAGGGGCTCAAGACCCCTATGAATATGGAAAAACCGCACATAACAAAAACACCATGTTTTTATCTGAGGGGACACCTCTCTAGGAATCTCTAGGTCCTCCAGTGCAACTCTGACCATAGAACTGCACTGGAGGAGCTACAAATGACTAGTAGATTATTCTCTCTAGGCATCTCTAGGTCTTTCAGTGCAACTTTTAGTTAAAGTTGACCATAGAGTTGCACTGGAGGACCTAGATATTACTAGAGAAAACATATTAATCAAATCCGTGAATAATTAAATCTGCAAATATCAAAGCTGCAAATATGGAGGGATGAGTGTATTAGAGAACTTAATGGGCTTCAGTTCTGTTCCTGTGCTTTATTTATATGTTAAATGTTTATACCCTTTATCAATGTTCCCATGAGGCAGTATATAATATAAAAATTATACAAAAATCCACATAACCATAAAAATAAAGCAACAGAAGTTTAAAGAGCTAGGACAATGATGAGCTTCGGTTTAAAATCATAATGCTGACCTAAGCAAAGCACAGCATAGGAAAAAGGATTTTAAAAAATAATCCTTTGCCAAGAGTGGAGAAAGAACTCATTGGCGTGACTCCTTGGGGGAGGTTACTGTAGTCAGCTAATTGCCAAAAAGAGCACTCCATATCACCACCAACCTAGTGTCTCTTGGTGATATCCCTTTTGCAAAATTCTTGGAAGTGTTCAGTATTTTGGATTTCTGGTATACTTATATTTGTATAGACATTATGAGGCTGGAGAGATTGAGGATCTCTAAAATGGCAAGAGGCTTGGATTCCTGCCATTTCACAGATTCTTGTGACTCTCTCCAGCCTCAGAAATACAATACAGGTATTATGCTACTTGACTTGTAGCAAGTTTTGGATTTTGGAGTTCTTTGGATTTCAAACTTCTGAGTAAGGAATACTAAATCTGTAATATTTAAAACAGATCTCAGATGATGAGCACCATTCTGCAGCAAGTTCATATGCAAATAGGCATTCTTCAAGATACCCTGGTTCTGTAGTGTGTGAATGCACACACCTTCAGATTGCCTGACAGTCGATGATGATTCCATTGATTTCATAGGGTTTGCTTAGACAAAGTATATTTTGAGGTGGGTTTGCCAATTCTGTTCTTTGAAATATAGCCAACAGCATCTGATATTTGTTAGTGTCTGCCAGTCAAGTACTAACCAGGACTGGTCCTGCTTAGTTTCCAAATTGGACAGGATCTGGAGCCTTTAGGGTGGTTAGGCCCCTGGTCCCAAACGGCTTATGACTTTATAGTTAAGAACCATCAGCTTGATGGTAACAAATTGGTAAATAGTGCTTGTTAGTAGGGCTAGTTCATTGTGGTCTGTGTGTACAGTAGCATTTTGCCCCAGCTGAACCTTCCAAACATTAAAAAGGCAGTTCAGAGTAAGGTATCTTTTACTATTTGAAATGGGAAGTGATTTACTCTTCTCAAATCCTTTACTAGGAAATAATGTAGCTGATGGCACAAATCACAGCACGTGTACCAAGTTTTCAAGATGTCAGCCTGTTCCTTCTGAGAGAGTCCTGCTTGGTCCAAACCAGATTGTAATTCCAATCTAACTGCTTGCTGACCAGCAGGATTTCTGTTTTGTTAGGACTGAAAGTTGAGCATATAATTAATATATATATCCTGATTCTCTTCCCTCCACTAGGTTTAGCATGTAAATGTAGATTTCTTCAGTAGAGAGTGAATTTGCATTGCGGTTGCTATTTCATAGTCCTTACGAAAAATGTGGGAACATTCTTCAAACACCATGTTTGAAAAGCTGTGAAAATGTGAGATCTGAACTAAGATATGTGCATGTATTTCATGGAGAGGAGGCATGAATCCTGTGACTAAATTTTCAGTATCAGTTTTCACACATCGCTGAAGGAGATTCATATGTAGTATTTCTAATAGTCGCAGAATTTCCATTCTTTTAATATCTGTAGGGCATTGTTTCATATAATTGGCTTTCTTATAAACCTGGAAAGCCAGAAGAATAGTTTTTGTGTACTAGTTTGTTTGTTGTTTTTTAAAAAAGACTACTTGCTATATTTTTGCCTTAATTCTTGTTTGTGGATTTTCCATAGGTATCTAGTTGACCAAGCAGTATATTGAATTCAAAATGCTGTACTAGACAGACCTCAAATTTGGTCCAGCAGGGCTCTTTTTATATTGTTATTATGTGAGGGCATGATAACATACTTACCTGTTAGTGTCCAGGCAAAATTTTTAGTATACATATGGCCAGATGGCATCAGCAATGTATATGCAGCTGATCGTTGAATACAAAATTAACACGTGAATCAGAACATCTAAATATAATACCTGGTAGAACAAGCTTTGCTGCTTGTGTTATTGAGTAAAGATGCACTCTTAAGCATAATTATTTGGGAAAACAATAATGCCTTTTGGATTACTGAGTAAACAAGTAATCTCTAGATGAAAAAGCAGAAGATTTTCAGGGTTTTTGGCATGGGTGCTACAAGATTAGCATAGGCAGATTTCATAAATTGCGCTAATGCTTTTCATATGACTAGTTTTAAAGAGTGTTTGGGTGACAGCATCAGGTATGTTAAATGGGACCAGATTCTTTGGACAATGTTAAATGTTGTTGCTTATACTAGCTGGGCTGATGTGATCTAATTCAGGCCATGTTCAAAGTGTTGGTTATAATCTTTAAAGCCCAAATAGTGGTGATGTGACAGTGCCTTTTCTGTTGTAGCACCAGCATTATGGAATTAGCAGCACTGAAAGATCCATTTGCTTCCTGCCCTGATGGTCGTTCACTGCTTTCTTCATTACAGTAGGCCTATGGCATGACTAATATTTAATCATTTTCCACGCAGGAGATTTCTCTTGTTTATTTGCTTGGTTTTGCATATATTGTGTGTTTGTTTGGTTAATCAGTGTTAACTTGCCATTTGTATTGGGAAAGGGATCCAATTGAATTTGAATTGAACAGCATTTAAGTTGCTGATAAATGCTAGTTCTGTTGTTTCATGCAGGAGCTTTCCTTTCATGTTGAGTTCTAATCATGACCTTGTTTGGTCGTAATATTAAGCTATGATTTAGGCTACAGCTGCCCATATCTTTTCATTTTCCAGTGTGGCTGTGAGGAGAGTACAGTGGTCCCCCGGGATACGAATCCCCCGGGTTAAGAAAACCCCGCGATCCAAAACCGGTGGGACCGCGATTGTATCCCCCGGGATACGAAAAAACCCGATCCGGCGGATCGGGCCGCCCCTTTCTCAGCCGGCGAGGAGGGCCTCCTCCTGGAGAGAAAGGGACAGCCCGATCCGGCGGATCGGGATGCCCCTTTCTCAGCCGGCGAGGAGGGCCTCCTCCTGGAGAGAAAGGGACAGCCCGATCCGGTGGATCGGGCCGCCCCTTTCTCAGCCGGCGAGGAGGGCCTCCTCCTGGAGAGAAAGGGACAGCCCGATCCAGCGGATCGGGATGCCCCTTTCTCAGCTGGTCCTCGCTGGCTGAGAAAGGGGCATCCCGATCCACCGGATCGGGCTGTCCCTTTCTCTCCAGGAGGAGGCCCTCCTCGCCGGCTGAGAAAGGGGCATCCCGATCCGCCGGATCGGGCTGTCCCTTTCTCTCCAGGAGGAGGCCCTCCTCGCCGGCTAAGAGAAAGGGGCAGCCCGATCCCCCGGATCAGGCCGTCCCTTTCTCTCTGAGGAGGTCCCCGCCCTCTTTCCCCCGGGTTACGAAAATTTTCGGGTTACGAAAGGTAATCCGGAACGGATTACTTTCGTAACCCGGGGGACGACTGTAAAAGCGTTTTAACAACTAACCTCAGTTTAGGTTTGTGTTTGAATCCAGAAAAAAAGGTTAGTGTTTTTAAGGAAACAAACCAGCTTCAAACTCTGCTTTCCAAATTTGGCTTGTTTCCCAAATCGGGGATTCCAGGGTTCCCCCTCTCCACTGTGAAATAATTTTTAATTTTTTAAAATAAATTATTTATTTATCCTAGAAATAAGCCTTCTCTTTCTAACATAAGAGTGGGAAAATGCAGCTGGTGGGCTGCATGCAGTTCCCCAGGGTGCATTTTAAAAAGAATTTCCTTATATTGCCCCAAATAATAATAAAATTTATTTATATCCCATCCCCTGAGACCAATCGAGGTGACTAACAATATTAAAATACAATTACATCCAATCCCTATTCCCCTCCCCCCCAAAACATTAAATCAATACATATTAAAACATACAGATTAAAACAACGACAAAAATCACATATACAGTTTATAAATGCCACTTTCTGCGACGTTGGTCACTTTAGTTTTTGGGAGTGCAGTGGCATTGTATCCAGCTGAGAAAGACTCCAAAGACTCTCCAAGGAATGGTAATTCCTGAGGCTGAGATGGTTTAATCTGGAAAAGCGTGCCGGAAGAGATCTGTCTTGACAACCTTTTTGAAGCTGTCTAAAGATGTCTGTTTACGGATCTCGTCCAGCAGGCCGTTCCATAATCTAGGGGCGGAACAGAAAAAGCCCTCTGGGAGGTAGCCAAAAGCCTGCAGCAAATTCCTCCCAGAGGACCGGAGTGCGTGCGGAGGATTATATGGGAGAATGCGGTCCCGGAGATAGCTTGGACCCAAGACATTTAGGGCTTTAAAGGTGATAACCAACACCTTGTACTGGGCCCAGAAACTTATAGGCAGCCAGTGTAGGGATCTTAGTATCATAGTGAAATGATCCCTCCTAGATGTTGCCGATATTGTTCTGGCCGCCATGTTCTGTACCGGAGATAGCTTCCGGACCAAGCACGAGGGTAGCCCCATGTAGAGTGTGTTACAGAAGTCTAGGCGTGAGGTTACCAGCACATGTACAACAATTTTGAGATCCCTTACTTCCAGAAAAGGGTGCAGCTGTCGTATCATCTGAAGCTGATAATAGGCGCTCCTGACTGCCGCATTTACCTGATTCATCATCAGGAGTGACGGGTCAAGGAGCACTCCCAGGCTGCGAACACAGTCACTGGAGGACAGTGTGACCCCGTCCAGGACTGGAGGTTGCAGTTCAATTCCTAGTTTCGGGGCTGCTACCATGAGCACCTCTGTCTTGTCCGGATTCAGCTTCAATCAGTTTTTCCTCATCCAGCCCATTACTGCTCGAACACATTTATTGAGACAGGTGACGCCATCAGAATTTGAGGCTGACGAATGAGACATGGAGAAATAGATAGCGTACTGATAACACCCAGCTCCGTAACTTCAAATAATCTCCCCCAGCGGCTTCATATAGATGTTAAATAACATCAGGGACAGAATAGCCCCCTGAGGCACTCCACAGATGAGCTCCCTTTTACTGGAGATCTAGCCTCTAGGGATGTGGGAGCAATTTTGCTAAGTTTCAGGATCAGTTGACCACTTTTCTAGCAGGAAGAAAAACAGGTTCTGCCAAGGATGCCAATATCTTCCTCCTTTCCCTGATAGTTGCATATTCTTTCTCTGGGGACTGGGAGGCATTTTTAGCAAGATGAGGTGGGATTTGGAAGGGCTGTTGCAAGGCTGCTTATAGTCTATAGGCTGCACTTTACCTACCACTAACATAAGCCATCTTCAAGATGGAATAAATTGGGAGGGTTCGGAAGTAACATTGAATTACACTGAGGTAAAAGCAGGAAGAGTGAGGCCCAGTGGTATTGTATATACTTTTGCTTTTATTTTTGAACTAGGCTTGTTGAACTATCATGATTTTATGTCCTGAACTACAACTGTACTTGGGAATAGTTTATTGTATTCTGGAGATAAACAGGTTTAAATATACCATCAGCTCTCTATATGCAAAAATTCAAATATCCAGGGCTTGAAAGTATTCACCAAAAGAATTCAAAACAAACAAACCTTGATTTTTCATCTTATGTAAGAGTCATAGTTTTGCTACATCATTGTATATAGTGGGACTTGCGCATCCATGGATTTTGATATGCAATGATACAGGGGGGAGGGGGCAGTCCTGGAATCAAACCCCAGGAGATACCATGGGCCCAAGACTTTTCTTGTAAGACAGAGGTAAGATAAACTTGTTTCTGACTGCAGTTGCCACCATCCCCTCACCATTGTCTGTGCTGATCAGTGCTAATGGGAATTGCAGTCTAGCATTATGGGGAAGGCTACAAGTTCATTCTTGCTCTGGAATTAGGGCCGGTTGCTGCTGCCCCAATCCAGGTTTCTCAGGGGTGGTCAGTTTCACTCCTTAGTTGACCAAAAGCTCTATCCAGAATGATAATGCTAACTTTTTGTTGTTGTGTGCCTTCAAGTCATTTTGACTTATAACCCTAAGGTGACCCTATCATGGGGGTTTCTTGGCAATATTTCAGAGGAGGTTTGCTATTAGTATACCCTGAAACTGAGAGCATGTGGTCTGCCCAAGGTCACCTAGTGCTTTTCATGGCTGGTCTCCAGAATTGCAGTTGAACACTCAAACCACTACGCCATGCTGGCTCTTATAAAAGTGGCTTCAGTGCCAGGTACTTGAGGGAACATCTTTTTTCACTACATCCTGTCTAGACATTAAGGTCATCTGGGGAAGTCACTATTGTTGAGGTTAAAACCCCTAACTTATCAGAGGGCCTTCTCTGCTTTGCCACCTTGGTTGTGAAATCCTGTCATCGTTGTGTTCCTGTTGGCTCCAGCACAGTCTGTGTTAATTTGACATTAACTATTTTTAAACAGACCTTTCGATCTTGATATTTTTGCTTTTAAAGTATATCTGATTTTATTTGATGTAATATTTCCCGGGATCGTATGTGATGAGATTATGGGGTATAAATGTCATAAACTAATAAAAGTAGATTTAAATTGGCTAAGGGATTTGAGGGAGGAGCATTGTATTTGAAAGCATTTGTAAAAGCATTGTAGCATTTAATTTGAAAAGTGTACATTGAAATTGAGATATCAGGAACCAAAAGATTAGGTAAAAACTCCATGGATAATTGAGTGGCAGGCCTCTGTTAAATGAGGAAATAAAAACAAAGTCGTAAGGATTGATAATTTGTAACAGTTTAGAATAAGTTTTAATTATGTAAGAGCTTATTCACCTACAAGAGGAAACAAAGAAAGGAAAAAAAAGAGTGCACAATTGTGGAATTGAGAGAAATGACATATTGGGCTGTCTCTAACTTGGATATTAACTTTTATACCTAGGCTGGTTCCATTCATGAAATGTATTTTTTCCTACCTCTTTCCCTCTACAGCCTCTTGAATAAGTTCCCAAAAGCCGAGTAACCCTTTTTAACACAAGCAGTGATGCTTTTGGATCCAAATCTTCTGTGGCATGTTATGTGATGTTGCAGTTCTGGTCAGAGAAGTGATAATAGTGTACAGTCAGTAGTTACAATAACAGATTTGGTTAGGATCAGCCTAAAACCATCAGTTATACTGAGGATATATGCAGATAATGGTGCTTGTTGATGTCAAGACAGGTGAAATAACAGACACTCAAATATTTGGAAGTAATAGTTACTATGGGAGGGTGTTGTTGTTGTTGTTGTTGTTGTAGAAAGAACTTAACAAAATGATACTCTGCTTTTCTAGTTGAAAACTTGAAGCACTGAAAATGTCTCATTATGCAGACTGCAATGAATCAAGCATTGGAACTGGGAGGAGGCCATTTTTTCCTGGTCTTTAAAATCTCTAGAAAAGATGCCAGAAAACAAAATGGCCTAACTTACAGGAAAAGACCTGCATGAAGAAAAGTTTCAACAGGTGGCAGTATTCACTCAAAAGAGGAGTAGTGCATCTCAGCTTAGAAATAGAGAGGTCCCAGGAGTAAGTAGCACAGTAGAGAAATGCCCCTCACTTGCTTCCTCAAACAATACTTTCCAAGTGTGGTGCATATTAGAAGGCCTCTTCTGATAACGTAAACTGGAAGATACAATCCTTTAGTTTTCTTAGGCTTAAGATCTTTATAGCTTTAATAGTTGGCACTGAAATCACATTTGGAAATGAACTGATGGAGATACAGTGAAGTATTACATTCCTTTGTAATATTATTTGTGATACTGCTGGAATTCTGCATATTGGGTATTGTCAGTATCTGCTTCAGTGTTTCTGAACGAGCCCTATTGGCACAGTAGTTAAATGCCGGTACTGCAGCCACTCACTTACAAACCACAAGGTTATGAGTTCTCTATGAGCCCAGGGGCTCAGGGGCGACTCATCTTAGCATCCTTCCATGGGTCTACCCAGATTATTGGAGGCAATTAGTACATTGTAAACTGTATAGGGAGTGCTTAAGTGCACTGATAAACAGTATAGAAATTATTTGCTATTGCTTGCTGTTTCTGAAAATGAACATGTGCTTTGGCTCGGTTCCATTTGGAGATCTAGGAGGGGAGCATTTAGTGGAGGGTATTCTGTGCCTAAGAAAACCCTGTGAAATTCATGGGGCTGCCATAAGTTGACAGACAACCTGAAGGCACACACAGAAGAAGACACTTGTTCTTACCTACTTTTCTGGAAGAACAGTAACCCTTTGTCAGAGCCTACAAAAGTGGCTAATTGCACCCCATTTTGTTCCTATTACAACTTCATGTTTAACTCATAATAATGCTGGAGATTCAGAATAACTGTTCACATAAATCAGGATAGGCATCAGAGTTAATTAAGGTTTATCTGTGAATGTTTTCATTTGTAGTTAATTATGCTTTTCTTCTAGTTATACTTGTGTTTAAAGACATTTAGTTTGTGTATTTCTCAAATATTTCCTAATTCTAAGTATTTTCTGTTTTGTAAATTTGCACTGGTTAATTTGTTCTCCAATTCCTTAAATCTTAGCCCTCTCACAGTGCACATTGTGTTTTATTTTTGAACCATTTTTCTAGTCAACATATCTTCAAATGCCCTCAAGGCAGTTTATGCAAAAATAATAAACAACCTAATTCAACTTTAAAAAAAAAGTAGATCATGAACAAACAGTGATATGAGAGTAAAACTCAAGGCCGTCAATACCTCATACTACAATCACAGCCACGTTTTGACAAACTGAATCTCAAATGTTAATTAAAACAAAATGTCTGTATCTGTGTTTTTTGGAAGTCTTAGGTAAACAATTCTGCTTAGTCTCGTCACAGAGACTTGCATTAAAAGTGACTATATTGAAATGTGTGTATGTTCCTTTCCTACATGCTTTGTCAGAATTTAGACAATTAGGGTGCTCATGGTGCTCATCCCTGATCTATTTGTATAGCTGTTGTATCTTGTGATAAGACCCCTGCCATCAAGCTTTTGCAGTTTCTTCCTTGATCAGAATTTAGACAGAGTTGAAGCAGAACCTACCTGATTGCCCCAACACATACAGGAAAAATCATCCTTTGACTGATACCATTCAGGGCTGTAAAAGTAATAGCCAGCAGTTTTGGTCAAGGGTGTTCATGGACTACAGGTTAAGAATCACTTGCATAAACTTCTTTAAGTGGGTGAGGAGGAGGTCAGTCAAGATTGTGTATTGTTTACTTACAATACAATGTTTTCTACCTAAATTAGGCTTTAAAAAGTGCAGAAAGTGTGGGGAAACCAGGAGTGTGCCTTTGTATGAAAGAACAAGCTTAGTTTAGGACTGGTATAGAAATCAAAAGTTTTAGCTGGTGAATGTGCTCAGAACATTCTGCTCATTACTTGTAAGCATGATATCTTTGAGACTTCACATGACAGAGCAGCTGTGGAGGCAGTGGGAAGCCGTGGCCGCCAGGTGAACATTTTTCAGGTTCCCCCCATCTCCAAAGAGAGGAGCAGAGCAGGGAGAGAAAGGAAAATGGCACTGCCAAATTTGCAGCCAAACTTTGCACAAGCAGCAGTCTTGTTTCCTTCACAGCCACCCCTGGTCCAGCGGAGAGCCCTGTGCCATGTTTCAGATTTTGGAATACAGCTACATAAAGTGACACGGGGCAGCACGGGAGGCAGCAGAAAACACGGCAGCTAGGCACATGTTCTTTGTGCTACCTCGTCTCTGGGAAAAGGAAGAGCAGGAGGGAAAGAGATGGTGCGGCTGGGTTCATAGCTAGACTTTGCACAAATGGTAATTTCAATGTTGCTGCTGCTGCCGCTCCTCCACCACTACCCTCTCAGCTGAAATGAGGTCTAGGGCAGATATGGCAGTGGCGACTGATGACTGTATCCAGTCTTGACCTGGGGGAAGCCTTCACGCCAAAAACAGCTCTCCTCTCCCTTGCTTCCACTGTCAGAGCCTGGATCCCAATGGAAACAGGAGTAGGAGAAGAGCACCCCCTCTTTTTTTTTGGCATGGGAATCTCCTTCGGGCTAATGCTGCTGCCACAGCAGTGTCCCACTCTGGGTGATGGTGGAGCAGCAGAAGTTGCCACTGCAGCTGCCACTTGTGCGAACATTTGGCCATGAACTCAGCAGTGCCATCTCTTGCCCTCCTGCTCCTCTCCTTTCCCTAGAGATGAGGGAGCCAGAAGGACAAGTGGTTGGCTGCTGTACCTTACTGCCACTTCTGGTGCTATGTTTTATATAGCTATATTTCAAAACCTGAAACACTTCTTGTTTGAAGCATTTTGAATAACGGATACTCAAGATGTATTATCATTACTTGACAACTATATGCTGTCTATCTGCTATAACTATCTGCTGCTCCACAGACTAGAATGCGGAACAGTGGATGCAAACTGCAGGAAAAGAGATTTTACCTAGACATTAGGAGGAACTTTCTGACAGTAAGGGCTGTTCAACAGTGGAACACACTCCCTTGTTGTATAATGGAGTCTCCTTCCTTGGAGGTCTTTAAGTAGAGGCTGGATGGCCATCTGTCAGGGATGCTTTGATTGGGAGTTCGTGCATGACAGTGGGTTGGACTGGATGGCCCTTGTGGTCTCTTTCAACTCCATGATTCTATGCACATGGGTGTAGAGAGAAATACATATAAATAAATAAACTTTATTCTTATACCCCCCTTTCTGCTGCAGCAATCAAGGTGGCTTACATGACTAAAATATATTGGAATAATACATTTATGAACTTTGAAATGCAGAGTAAGTATTTGTGTCAAGAATTAATGTAAAATCAAATGTATATAACTTGCTTGTATATATGGTAGTTTTTTTCCCCCCTGTTGCTTGAGTAAGACTCTTCCAAACGACAAACTGGGGTGGGGTGGGGTTTGATATATCAACAATGGCACAGATTGTACAGTGGAACAAACTGGCAGTCTGTGAGGAAGTACTGTGCTGTTCATCCCAAAATGTTTTTCTACAACTGTTGAGAAGCAGAAGGAAACTATTAGGTCTATAGAGGAGAACATTTGGCCTTCCAGGTGTCGTTAGACCCCTAATTATTAGCTATAATTATTGAAGGCAAGAGAAATTGAAGACCTTTGGAGGGTCATATGTCTTTTGCCTTGGAGCCATCTTTTAAGAGCAGCTAAGCTACTCTTCATCTTTCAAATGTACATGCCATGACCTAGCACAAATCTTATGAATGCATGTTTTTCCTTTAGTCCTGCATAAGAAAATGACCCAGAATTTCCCCTAGTGACTGCCTGTTTTAATTCTATGCAGAAAAGCAAGTATCCAGTGTAAATTTAGGTTTCTTTTACTTCACTCTTTAGAATGTGTGGTGTTAGCAGTCGCATGAAGTGGCAGAAGACATGTTATGAGGGAGAGGAAATAGTAGGGCTCCTTAGCAGTCATGCCATCTCTGTCGTTCATATTCTTTTTCTGTCTCTACCTGCTCAGCCTTAAGTATATCCATAGAATCACTGGCTTTCTTGGTCACATCAGCTCTCTTCTCCCTTCAATTGTTGATGAAGCACCTTTGTGCTTGAAGGGGAGGTTATAAATACTTTAAATAAATAAACCCTTAAATTGGAATATATTTTATATATTTACATGTGTGAAGATCTGCAGACTTCTTTCACTCTCCTAGGTTGCCGTCTCTGCATTTGTTTGCATTTTCTTCACTTGGTTTCACTGGTCTCATTAACAGGTCGAGTTATGACTACTTTTTTCCACCTGTTGAAAAATGGGTTTGTCTTATAAAATTCTATACCACTTTCAGTCCTGTTCTTTATTCAGTGATAAGTGAATATCTAGTGCTACGTACATAATAGCTTCTAAGTTCATTTCCTTAATGTGCAAAAAAGCATGTTATGTGTGTGACTTTCAGTGGAGCCTGTAGTTTTCTTGTTTGTTTAGTTCTGCATTTATTGCTTGGCTGGGTGTATAACACTGTTGTAGTCTAGATTTTGATTACTTTAGGGAATGTGTGTGCCACCATTTAGTTGAAAAACAAAAGATTCCAGGTTAAATTTTATATTTTCCTATGAATTTTACATTAAAACACTTACAAGTATAAACAGAAACAGCATATTATATTAGGTTGCTTGTTTGATGTTCTGGTGTAGACAGTAATTGCTTGCTGGCAGGAGTCTTGCCAGAAGGTACAATAGGTGTACAAATAGATCAGGGATGAGCACCACACAAGCTGCATGCTTCCTGGCTACTTTTGAGGCCCCAGTAAGTTGCTTTGCTGCCACTGAAATCATGCCACCAAAAGATGTTTAATAGATGAAGATGCTTAGGCAGCAGTTTTCATGACCTACTGGGCTCTTCGTCTCATTTTTTTCTCTCTTCAGACCTACTGACATTGTAGCTCAGTATTCCCAAGTTGAAGGCACCAGATCATGTTTGGTCTTGGAAGCTAAGCAGGGTCATCCCTTGTTAGTATTTGAATGGGTACTGTAGAAAGGAAGTGGCAAAACCACGTCTGACTATTCCTTGCCTCAGAAAACCCTGTGGAATCCATGGGGTTACCATAAATCTACAGGCAGCTTGAAGGCACAATATACGAGTTCTTTTATGTATGTAATGTATCTTAGGTGTCTTGAGAAACTACTCAGAGTTCAGAATGCTGCAGTTAAAAATTAATGCTGAATGTTAGGTGTGGGAAATCGGTTTATGTCATTGATGTTAATAATTAATTTTTTAAAAATTGTTCGATTGCATTAAGTTATTTCATATGTTTTCAAAACAAATTGTGAGATTTAGAGAATGCTATAGAAATTGCTACCATTGACTTCTAGGGGCACATTTTATGATTAATACCATCAAAAATATTATTTATGTCGTTTTAAAATTGCTTTGTCAGGTTAGCAATATTTTTAGAGAAATACTAGAAATCTTATAAGACAAAATTGATTGTTGACTGGGAATGGTTGGAATCCAACACGTCTGGAAATTGACAAGTTGAGAAAGGCTACCAAAAGAATGTGGTCTCATTTTATACCCTGTTCAGTTACGTTTTGTCACTAATCTTAATTTTTCTTCTCCACCTGCATCCACCCCCAGCAAACATTTTTCAAATGCCTTGTTTGTTAAAAGATTAATTACGATTGATGTTAAAGATTAATAATGATGTGTTTATTTCATTTAGAATAATGATGTGTTTATTTCATTTAGAAGGCATTGGTTGCGTCAAGTGCAACTATAAGTAGCTACATATAAAGGACTCTCAGTGAATCATGAGTGGAGAGTTCTTGTATCAGAAACATTTTGAATATCTCTGATCATAAGTGAATTACATCTACTCTGTTTCCCCACATAGGTCTGAGCTGCAAAGATCAGTGGTAGAGCACATGCTTTGCCTGGAGGAGCCAGGGAAGGATCTCAGTTTGTAGCACCTCCAGCTGTTAAGAACACACATCTTACCAGATCACTATTCTTTGCAGTCCTTTTGCCTTAATATCTGTTTCTTTTCATTCTTCTAACGTTGCCCTGTAAGGCTAATGAAATACAGTGTAATGTGCACTTTTTTGTTTTGTTGTCTTTTTTTCACGTGACAAATGTTAATTGTTTGCAGCAGTGCTTTAGAAAGGAATCAGGATTCCAGGGACTGATGAATACATGAGAATTAAAAGCTGTCTGAAGCATCTAAACAGACATGATTTTTAAAAGAAAGATAGAAGGAGGAAGACATATATTTAGTTCGCTGTATTGTTTGATACCAAGCTAATATCCCAACCCTGTGCCAAATCCCTCGAAGCAGTGGGTAGTGGGTCCTATACATTAGCTGGAGTTTGGGCCATAGGACCCCCATGAAAGTAGAAAAGCTGCAAATAAAAAATACTGAATTTTTTACCTGACAGAACATGTCTCTAGGAATCTCTAGACCCTCCAGCAACATTATGGTAAACCTCTGGCAGAAGTTAACCATAGAATCACATTGGAGGACCTACAGGTGCCTAGAGAAGTGTTCTCTCTAGGAATCTGTAGGTCCTCCAGCATGATTGTGGTCAACTTCCAGTGGATGTTGACTATAGAGTTGCACTGGAGGACCTAGAGATTACTAGAGTGAACATATTAACCAAAGCTCCAAATAATTGATCTGCAAAAAGCAAAGCCACAAATTTGGATGGCTGACTGTAGAATGAGAATTCAAGAGAGGATAAGGGGGTTGGGTTAAGGAAGATCTATAACTTAATCACCATATATACTCAACGGTAAGTCGACCTCATGTATAAGTCGAGGGCAGGTTTGGGGGCCAGAATTATGGATTTTGATATGATTTGTGCATAAAGTCAAGGGTTAAACTTATGGGTGTGTAACAAAGGATATAAAGGGTGAATAAAGGAAAGTTATGCCAAAGAATTTACATAATTCTGGCAGGCATAACTATTTGTGTTTACTCTAGAAACTGGATGGATGAGGAGGGAACGTGGTAAATGATGGCTGTGTGATGAGGGGAGGGGAAGGAGACTGGACACAGGCAGGACTAAGAAAACACGCAAATGTAAAAAAGAATAAAAAAACAAAGAAAATGGCTGCTACATTAGCACTGATTATAGTCTTTTAGTGTTATAATGTTATAATGTTTCCTGATTTTAACCTGGAATAGCTGACACACACAAAAGTCTTATTCAGGTCCTGCAAGGGCCAGTTCCTCTCGGTGGTCCTTTGAAAGGACACTCCAAAGAGCTGCCACTACTCCCGTTTTCCTACCCAGACATTGAAAACAGCCAGAAGTGGCGTTGCAGCAGAGAGAGTAGAGGGAATTGGTGCTTCTTTTAGCTGCAAGAGCCTAAGGTCTTGCCTTTTGCCACTCTATTCATAGAAGGGGAGGGTTCCTTTTTTGATAAGAGTTAAAATATGGTACTTATATTGATCTATGGATAAGTCGACACAGAGTGTTTTTGGGTCAATTTTTTGGCTAAACTTTCTGGATTTATACATGAGCATAAGTACAGTATCCAAGTGCTTAGAACTGTGTGAGTAATAAAAATGCTAAAAGACTAAAAGGAGGTTTGTTCCAGTTCACCTGAAACACCACCATAAAATAGAAGCAAGAAAAAAAACATAAAAATTAGAGAAGTTGAACTGAAAATGATCACAATGCTCCCAAATACCTCGAAATACTCCAACCACTTCCATTCATGTTGATAAAGGTAAAGAGAGAAAATGTCAGCCCCGAAGGGCCTAACATTTGGAAAAGGCCCTGGCTGCCTATCTTTTCCTTGCCAGTTAGACAAATTGCTTTACATTTCATCACTGTGTTTTCATGCAGGAGTTCACCATTTTCCTTCCTCTTTCATTCCCTTCTACTTTTCTGTGAATTGGTTTGCCTTACTTCTCCATCTTTTCTCATTGTGGTGCTAATTTTTAATTAGGCCTAAAGAAAACCATAAGATCAGATGTTTCCCTTATTTATATCCTGCCCCCTCCAGCCACCCATAATCAGGAGTCAAGACAGCTTACAAATAAAACCAGAGGTAATGTAGATTTTGTTCACTGTTTCAGTGAGTCAAAGACTCAGTGTTTCCTTTTGTTGGAGTAAAAAAGCCTTTCCCAGCTGAAGGAAAGATATAGCAAGGAAGGAGCAGTTGTAGCCTGTCTAGAAGAGAGTACCAGAACATACAAGCAGCTCCTTGCATTCCCAATAGACATGCCTGTGAGAGTGGTGGGACTGAAAGAAAGCCCTTTCTCAAATTGATGAGGGCTTGGGTGTTCTGAAACTGAATATAAGGCTTTATAGGTTGCAATCAACACTTCTACCTATGCCTGGGAGTTGGTGGAGCAATTTTAATAAAGGAATTGTGTTCTGCTATAAAAAGCCCAAGTTAATTATTCTATTCATTTTTATCCCACCTTTCCTTCAACTGGGACTCCAGGTGGCTTACAAAAATAAAAACAAAAATAGATAAAGTGATGTACAAAGACTTAAATTTAAAAATGCAAAAATATAAATATATTTAAAATAATATTTAATCTGCTACAGATCTTTGGAACAGGTGGAATTTCTGAACACTCTTCAAAGGCAGTTCCACGTGTTATATGTTACAGTAATCCGAATGGGATATAATTTTATTTTTTATTTTTATATTTTAAAATGTTTTATTTATTTATTTTTGCATAACTGCAATGTTACATATACCCAATTCTCTACTCCCCCTCCCCCCTCCCTCACCGCTTGATAAAATTTGGAACCAATACACTGTTTACAGTTAATATCTAACAATGTGGGATTGGATTACGATATTGAATTCATTGTACTCCATATTCCCTTTAAGCTTCTCAGTGAGAATTTCCCAGCCTAAATTCCAAGCTTCTTCTTTCCTTTCTCCAGTATATTTTAATCCTCTGGCTCTAATATCAAACAACAAGTTATCTGCCAAATACTTATCTACCATGGTCAAGTTCCAATTTTTATTTTCCTTTCGTCCTGATACTACCCTGTTTCCCCAAAAATAAGACATCCCCCAAAAATAAGACCTAGTAGAGGTTTTGCTGAATTGCTGAATATAAGGCCTCCCCTGAAAGTAAGACCTAGCAAAGTTTTTGTATATAAATATATATACAGTATATAATAAATTTTCATTTTTTTTGGTTCAGCAATAAATGTGAATTCTTCTTCATGGAAAAAATATGACATTCCCTGAAAAGAAGACCTACTGCATCTTTGGGAGCAAAAATTAATATAAGACACTATCCTGTTTTATCAGCTAAACCCTTGGACCCACCACAGTGCCAACATTTAGCTGATAAATTTTTATTGAAAAGCACTAACTGAGAAGGGGTCCTGTACCATCACCCTATTAATTTCATCTGTTGCTCTTTTATTCTAGTGTGTTTGTTGGTCTTCTTGTATCTAAGAAGTTGGATACGAATGGGATATAATTAAGGCATAGGTTAGTGTGGCCAAATTTGATAATGTAGCCTGAAATGAGTGCACATTTGTTTTAACTGTGCAGATATGTTCCTAGCCGATGCAGAAACTTGGGCATCCAGCTCATGACTGAATGCAGGTGTGTTCCCAAACTATGAACCTGTGCCTTCAAGGGGAGCTGATAACCCCACCCAACACAGGCTGAGACCGTGTTACCCTCTTTTTTTGATAAAATTACCAGCTTGTTAGATGAAGGGAATGCTGTGGGTATAGTATACCTCGATTTCAGTAAGGCCTTTGACAAAGTTCCCCATGACATTCTTGCAAACAAGCTTGTAAAATGTGGGCTAGACAAGTTTACTGTTACATGGATTTGTAATTAGTTGCCCTACTTTGGACATGCTCCTGTTTCTCTGCATATTTTTTGAATTGTGGTGCCCAGAACTGGACACAGTTTTCCAGGTGGGGCCTGACCAAAGCAGAATAGAGTGGCACTATTACTTCCCTTGATCTAGACACTATACTTCTATAGATGCAGCCCAAAGGGTGCTCAACAATGGTTCCTTTTCAACCTGGAAAGAAGTGACCAGTGGGGTCCCACAGGGCTCTGTCCTGGGCCCAGTGCTATTCAACATCTTTATTAATGATTTGGATGACAGAATTGGGGGCATACTTATCAAATTTGCAGATGACACTGAACTAGGAGGAGTGGCTAATACCCCAGAGGACAGGATCAAAATTCAAAATGACCTGAATAGACTAGAAAGCTGGGCCAGTGCTAACAAAATGAAATTCAATGAAGAGAAATGTAAGGTACTGCACTTAGGGCGGAAAAATGAAATGCACAGATATAGGATGGGGGAAATCTGGCTGAATGAAACTACGTGTGAAAGGGATCTAGGAGTCCAAGTAGACCATAAGCTGAACATGAGTCAACAGTGCGATGCGGCAGCTAAAAAGGCCAATGCAATTTTAGGCTACATCTATAGAAGTATAGTGTCTAGATCAAGGGAAGTAATAGTGCCACTCTATTCTGCTTTGGTCAGGCCCCACCTGGAATACTGTGTCCAGTTCTGGGCACCACAATTCAAAAAGGATGTGGAGAAACTGGAGCAGGTCCAAAGGAGGGCAACTAAGATGGGTCTGGAAACCATGCCCTATGAGGAACGCCTTAGGGAACTGGGATGTTTAGCCTGGAGAAGACAAGGTTAAGAGGTGATATGATCGTCCTGTTTAAATATTTGAAGGGATGTCATATTGAGGAGGGAGCAAGCTTGTTTTCTGCTGCTCCAGAGACTAGGACGCAGAACAATGGGTACAAGTTGCCGGAAAAGAGATTCCACCTCAACATTAGGAGGAACTTCTTGACAGTAAGGGCTGTTCGACAGTGGAACACACTCCCTTGGAGTGTGGTGGAGTCATCTTCCTTAGATGTCTTTAAGGAGAGGCTCGATGGTCATCTGTCAGGGATGCTTTGATTGGGAGTTCCTGTATGGCAGGGGGTTGGACTGGATGGCCTTTGTGGTCTCTTCCAACTCTATGATTCTACACAGACTGACTTTCTGTTGACCAGGAATTCCTCTATCTTTTCTGGATTAAACTTAAATTAGTTTTTTGTGGAGCTTTCGGGCTATGTGGCCATGTTCTGGGACGTGGATACGGACAGATACCTGCACAAGAACTCCAACCATCACCCAGGACAAAAAAGAAGCACTATAAAAACACTAGTAGACTGGCCAAAACGTATCTGTGAACCCCACTTCTTGGAAGATGAACTGAAACACCTGGACCGTGCTCTACAGGCAAATGGTTACTCCAGCACAGACATCAGAAGGGCTGCCAGGCCCAGAAAAACCCAGAAGACAAGCAACCACCCAAAGGGAAGATATTTTTACCATACATCAAAGGAGTCACAGACAGAATAGGGAAAGTGGTGAAGAAACACAACCTTCAAATGGTTTACAAACCGACGAAGAAAATCCAGCAAATGCTTCTCTCAGCCAAGGACAAGAGAGACCCTCTTACAGCCGCTGGAGTCTACCGCATTCCATGCAGCTGCAGACAGGTCTACATAGGGATCACCAAATGCAGTGTGCAGACAAGAATCAAGGAACATGAGAGACACTGCAGACTGGGTCAACCGGAAAAATCATCATCAGCAGAACAGGCTATAAACCATCCTGGGCATGAAATGCTGTTTGAAAGCACTGAAATTCTGGACCATGCCAACAAATACCATGTCAGAATGCACAGGGAGGCCATTGAAATCCATAAACTTCTGGACAATTTCAACAAGAAAGAGGAAACCCTGAAAGTAAACAAGGCTTGGCTCCCAGTCTTGAAGGATAGTAAGGTCAAGACTCAACCTATGCAAATGAGAAACAGCCTAAGGCCAGGGGATTCCCAGCAGACAATGAGCACCAGTTAGCAGACATTAATCCTTGTTTGCATATCCTCCCACCCTGAGGTCTGCCATTAGCAACAGAACAATACATTTGCAAATTACTCCTTCCTTCTCAGGGTCACACAGGATATATATCTCCATCCTTTTCCAGGCTCTCATTCTCTGAAGATGCCAGCCACAGATGCTGGTGAAACGTCAGAAAGGTACTCTCCCAGAACATGGCCATATAGCCTGAAAGCTCCACAAAAAACTATGGATGCCGCCCATGAAAGCCTTTGACTAAACTTATATTTATAAATTCATCTAGTCTTAGAATCATAGAATCACAGAGTTGGAAGAGACCACAAGGGCCATCCAGTCCAACCCCCTGCCATGCAGAAACTCTCCATCAAAGCATCCCCGACAGATGGCCATCCAGCCTCTGCTTAAACACCTCTAAGGAAGGAGACTCCACCACACTCCGAGGGAGTGTGTTCCACTGTTGAACAGCCGTTACTGTCAGGAAGTTCCTCCTAATGTTGAGGTGGAATCTCTTTTCCCGGAGCTTACATCCATTGTTCCGGGTCCTGTTCTCAGGAGCAGCAGAAAACAAGCTTACTCCCTCCTCAGTATGACATCCCTTCAAATATTTAAACAGGGCTATCATATCACCTTTTAACTTTCTCTTCTCCAGGCTAAACATTCCCAGCTCCCTAAGGCATTCCTCATAAGGCAGGGCTTCCAAACCCTTCACCAGTCACCCTCCTTTGGACCCGCTCCAGTTTCTCAACATTCTTATTGAATTGTGGTGCCCAGAACTGGACACAGAATTCCAAGTGAGGCCTGACCAAAGCAGAATAGTCTGTTACTGATACCAGACCCAATCAGCTTCCTTGGATTTTGATGACAAGGAAAAGCTGGGTTTGTTGTCATTGGAGTACTTGTGGCACTGAATTTCAAACCTTTAGATAGCCTCTTCCTGTGGCTTTGTGCATTTGTTAAATATTACTTGGGACAAAGCAGAACTGTCAGGAAGAAAACAAGGTAGTGATGCAAAAGCTGAACAAGAATTCCCCAACAATTCCTTTTTTAAAAAAAGATTTTCCCTCCAAGAAGGAAAGGAACCACCATAAAATGGTGCCTCCAAGTCCCATGCTCCATCTACCATCTTGAGGGAGAGAAGGGTAGGCCAGCTCTAACAGGCCTTGCCTGAGAAGAAGAAGGACCCTCTCTCCAGTCCACGCTGTCAAGGGAGAGAAGATCTGCTGGACTTTCCCTCTTCCCTACTGCCATTGCCTTCTTCTTTTGTGTCTTGCCTTTTTACAGATCGTAAGCCTGAGGGCAGGGAAATGTCTAATGAAGTCAGCCACTCTGATAGCCTTGGCTGAGAAGCGGGGTAATAATAATAATGCTAGCAAGATATCCCTGGTGGAGTCTGTGGACAATAGGTTTGAAAGTTGCTCAGAGGTCCAGTAGAACCGACAGGGACACATTCCCCCTGTTTAGTTCCAGTGAAGATCATTCACCAAGGGGATGTCAGATATCCATTAGCAGAGAGTCTTGCCTTGGAATTTTCAAGTCTAGTAGAAACACAGGAAACTATCTTATCCAAGTCTCACTCAGATTGTCCACTTATTTCAGTAATGAGAAGCATACAGACGGTTGTTGGACTACAGCTCCCTACAGACCTAACTAATGCAGCCAGTGGTAAGCAATGCTGGGAGTTGCTGTCCAAAAACATCTGGATGTTGCTGAACCATTCCCATGCCCCTGGCAGCAGCTTTCGAGATTTTCGGTCAGGAGATTTAACCATATGTACCCAGGAACCTTTTTCATGCAGAGCAGATGCGCTAAACTACCTTCCTTCCTTAGTAAGGAAAACATTTTTTAAAATAGAATGACATCACAATTAGATTTTAAATATATATATATTTTAAAAATAGCCAGAGATAGAGACTTAACTGAAATTAGTTTCCTGATCCTTCTCCCATTCATGCTCTTGTGCACATAGGTACACACTACTCACTGAAAGGTTGAAGGGCTGCTGACATAGAGAGTTGCCTCCTGTTCTCTCCATTTTCAGCTTGCCTCCATAACAATAGCCTGTCTGTCCCTAGTGCACATGGGAGTGAAAGGTGAGGCAATAAAACATTCCATAACACTAAGCTGCCAGGCTGGGGAAAGCAGTTGAATCTGTTGATGTTTAAACTCTTGCAGAGAATAGTTATAAATGATTAAGTAATGTGGCCTGAGTCTCCTTTAGAATTTCCCCTCTTTTTATGTTCTCATCCATCCATTATTAGACTCAAGATACATGAGACATTTTTAGAGATTAGGAATTGCTATTGTACATTTAACAAGTTGTTACTAGTTCTCTAGCAAAGTAGAAGATATTCTCTTGAATTCTCACCTGGCCTCATCTTAAGACACAATATAATGTGCTGAACAGTTAGTTGAGTGGTGTCTTTCTCCTTTTACTTAATAACTGAAAGAATGAAAATGCCACAGTTCCTCAGATAGTTTGTTCTACTGCCATACCTGTCTTCATAGGTCTTTCTGTTTGGTTTTGAGTAGTTGTTGTTGCTTAATAGTGGAGACAGTGGTCCAATTATTCCTTGAATTCCTGATCATCCTGCCTTTACAGCTAGAAGAAATTGGAGCCTAGGTGTTCTGGATTGATTCCTAGCTTTCCTGGATGAAACACAGTTCATATATTGATTTTAGTTCAGTTTTTAAAGAGGGCTGTGTTTGCTTTCGTTGTGTTTGATAGCATTTGATAGAATTACCAATGTTTATGTTCGGGCCTCTTTAGGGATCCAACCTATGGAGATAGTACTCCTCCTCAGTGGTGGTCATGGTATTATCTTTCCAGGTAGACTTAAATGGTTGGCTTGGGTGAGTCATTTGTACCAAGTTCAGAAGCTTCAATTAATTCAGAACGTGGCTGCCAGATTGCTAACCGGGGCATCAAGAACTGATCATATTACCCTGATAATAAAATCCTTGCACTGGCTGCCAATCATCTTCCGGGCGCAATACAAAGTGTTGGTCGTTACCTTTAAAGCCCTATATGGCTTGAGCCCGAGTTACCTGAAGGAACACCTTCTCCTACACAATCCGCCCCGCACCCTCAGAACATCAGGTAAAAATCTGTTAGAAGGAATGAATACCAGACTGATGATAACATCAAATAGACCATTCTGTGTCATGGCCCCCAAACTATGGAATGATCTGGAAGAGATCTGTCTTATTACTACCTTAGATGCTTTTAAAAAAGCACTAAAGACGGATCTCTTCTGGCGAGCCTATCCACCTGACCTCTTGTGAGGACATCAATCTGATAATATGAGACCTAACTGATGCTGGATACGGAATACGGAATAGTGTGTAAATGTCCTTTATTAAGTTTTATATGTTTTTAATTGTAACATATTGTACTGTATGTTTTTTAATTGTAATATATTGTATTGGATTTTGTACTTCTACGTTGCTGGAATCCCGCCTCGATCCAGGGGGAGAAATATTATTATTATTATTATTATTATTATTATTATTATTGATCCCATAAGAACTGGCTTTCTGACACCTTTCAGTATCTCTCTCGTATGTGGATGGTCTGTGACTTCCAAGATCTTGTGTGTTGATTTCCATAGGTACTTGTGCCTAACCGTCTGCTGTCAGAATTTTATTTCCATACCCAAGATTGTGCTATGGGACATTGTCAGGCTTGAGGTAGTATGATTTTCTGTTGTGGAAGACATAGAAAGATCAGTGCACCTCCTGTTCTTTTAAAAATTCTTTGCCATTGTGACAGAATCCAGACATTACTACTGCTTCATTATTTGCTCCTGTTTCATTCTGGTTAGGTTACTTAACCAGGATAAACAGAAACATTTTGGTCGTGCATACAAGCTGTTTGTGTAAGCTATGATCCTCCCTTGGTGTAAGCTGGTAAACAATCCAGGAAGGTCCTGATCTGGGACACTGGTTAACCCCCCAAAAAACTGAAATTGAATCCTGGCTGTGGATTAATAATCATAGTTCCAGATTAAGATGTAACTGGAAGATCTGTTGAATGATAGCTTCCTGCTTTGATTACCTGTTTATACCAAAGGAGGAACAAAGCAGAAGATTGTCTTTGAACTAACACATTGCTCATGCTCCTCTTTGCTTAGTGTATATGTGTGTGCACCTTTAAGGCTTTTTGAGTTATGGCAGCCCCATGAATTTCCTAGAGTTTTCTTAGGCAAGTAATACTCAGAGGTTTTACCAGTTCCGTCCTCTGAAATATCTGTTGTACCTGGGATTTGTTGGCAGTCTGAGAAATAACCAGGATCAACCCTGCTTTGTTTCGAAGATCAGATGGGACCTGGTGTCTTTAGGTTATTTAGGCTTAATAAGATAGGATAAATAAATGGCTTATTGTGGTGTGTGAATGCTTCTTCCTCTCAGTTCTGACTTTATGCTGTTCCTGTGCTGTTGTTAATATTGTCATTTGAAGACCATTAATAACTTTAACTTGTTAAAAGAGTATTATGGAATTATTTAAAGGTTACCTTTAAATAACCCTGATTTTTAAGTTTGTAACCATAATCTTTTCCTTTTGTAATGTTTCATAATTGAAGCATTTATAAAAGATATTCAACTTATTTCACCTTAACTTAAAGTGAAATTTAAACATCCTTCATGGCATTGATGATTCTTGTTTTTCTTTAGTATCTGACATCGAAGGTGGTGATGGATTACAGCTCAGAAAGGAACATGCGCTCAAGGTTTTTGCTTATATTAATTCTTGGACACAAAGGTAAATTCACTTTTTAAAAATAATCACAACATATTACGAAGTTGTATGTGTAGATGCATGACAATGTATAAATATATGTCTGTGGTAAAATATGTAGTTGCAAGTATGGAAAAGGTAATTCTGTTTGGTTTCCAGTTGTTTGTTATTTAAGACAATGTAATTGAAGAGTATATAGTTTACAAATAAGTTAGAAAGCAGGAATGTATGAGTATACCTTGTTTTAAAATTGAGAGAGAATGTGTTGTTTTATACAAAAAAATGTGGAGAGAGGCCAGTTGCACCTATGTATCATTATTGCATCTTATACTAAAAGTTCATCATTTGGTCTTATCTCAACAATAGGGTGTACCATATGCAGGTGTTAAAGAACTTTCAAAATTTCATTTTCCTTTGCTTCATCCTTTAAATTCTTTGTTATATGCCCCTAGGTTTTACCCTCAACCTACTCATGAGTCATCAAATCCATAATTTTGGCTCCAAAACCTGCCCTTGACTTATACATGAGGTCAAATTATAGTTGCGTATACTGTATATGGTATCTAAACAGACCTGGATATCACAGCTGGAAGAGTCTTATTTTTATTTTTTACTGAAAATAGAGTAGTATGTGGGCCACTGCAGGTACATGAGGATGAAAATTGTCCCCTCTAGCAATTCCCTGACCTGGCTTCAAAGAAGGGTTTCATCTGGTGAAGCTAAAAACATTATAACACAGGAATCAGACAAGCATCTCTGGGGAAGGCATGCCCTGCTAAGCATTCCTGTAGTTGAAGAGCAGGACTATTTTTACCATTTATTTTGAATATCTTTGAAGAATTGGGTTATTTTCTGGAATTAATCACCAATAACAGTAAAGCTTGGGCAGTCACTTCACGTTCAGTGCACTGCCGTTCAGTTACTTACTGCATACATTTTAAATACCAAAATCTATCTGTATGTTTTTTAAAAAAGTGAATACAGTTTATCTACAGCACGCACAAATGTGGTTGCTACTGGTAACCAAGAATGTAATGCCACTGCCAGCCTATCTTTTGGATATCCAGTGTAAAGTGATTTCCTTGCTCTCCAAGATCCATTGTATATCACAGAGAACTTTATATCAGGTGTGACAGATGAGCTCCACCCCTCTGAGGACCTCTGACATAAATTGAGTACTCAGAGGACTTGCAGGGTTAGTCTCTCCCTCACTTCGTACTAACAATGAGAGAAAATCTGAAGCACAGTGGATGTCTTTCTGTTTCCAGCCTCCCACACAATGCTGTGTGTAGTAGCTGTTGTTTTGCACTCAGCAGTGGGGGACATTGTAAACAGCAAGGCCAACTCATCCATGATTTTGTAAAGTGATGGGTTGTATCCAGTAATGTCCATTCACCAATAGAATTGTGTTGCTTGCCAGAATGAATTCCTTTCCCCATGCAGTCCACCCCACCCCAACCCCCCATGCCTTTCATAACTATTCCAGAGGATTGGGAAAATATCTGCAACGGTTTGGTGTAGAATGAGCTGCTGGAGAGATGAGGGAGATGGGAAATGTATATAATCCTATTTTATACTCACAGAACACACAAATAACTTTTCACTTTTCCAAATATTGGGGAAATAAATATCACTGTTATGGCATCTCAAAAATTATATACAGTAGGCCCTCCGCGTTTGCTGGTATTAGGGGCATAGGATCCCCATGAGTGGAAAAACAGCAAATTAAAAAAAAACCCACTATTTTTTTAACCTAAGTGTACACCTCTCTAGGAATCTCTATGTCTTCTGGTGCAAATCTGTATTCAGCATCTGCTGGAGATTGACAATAGAATTGTGCTAGAGGACCTACAAATGCCTAGAGAAGTGTTCTCTCTAGGAATCTCTAGGTCCTCCAGCATGACGTCTGGTCAAAGTTGGCTATAGAGTTGTGCTGGAGGACCTCAAAATTCTTAGCGAAAACATATTAATGAAATCCACAAAATTCAAAAGCTGCAAATTTGGAGGACTGACTCTATATGTACCTTCAGATAAGATTATGTCTGCAAGGTTGGAGAATGGTTATAGATTGTTGAATCATTAAATTAGCAATTACAGATTATGTATGTGAAGTAATCTATTTATCTTTTTATGAATTACTGCATGATTCCCTATCTTGGTTTATAATTTTAAACTTTTTTAAAACAGGCAATGTCTGTGCTGTTTCAAGGAGTATAAACATTTGGAGATCTTCAACCAAGTTGTTTGTGCGCTTATAAATTTAGTGATTGCCCAAGTTCAAGCTCTACGGGACCAGCTGTGTAAACATTGCACTATTAATTTAGACTCTGCATGGCAAGATGAGAGCAATCCATCTGATGAGCCACTGAATGTAGAAAGAGAATCTCATGGAGAGGAAGAAAACAGTGAAAGACACAAATCCATAGAGAAAAAGTTAGACTCTGGGCGAACCTGTATCCTGACAGAAGATGAATCCACAAAGGGCACTGATGCCTTTAGCATATGGAGCACTGAGGAGAAGGAAAAACTTTTGCTTTGTGTAGCGAAAATCTTTCAGATCCAGTTTCCTCTGTATACTGCTTACAAGCATAATACACATCCTACAATAGAGGTACTTGTGATGCTAATCAGTAAAGAATGTATTTCTGGTTGAGTAAAAAAATCTGTTTTGAATCTGAATTAATCCTGGCAATAAATATTCATGTTCTGTTCAATAACCTTCATTTGAAATTATTTCTATGTGTGGGATTTTGTTTTCTGTTGTTTACTTTAACTAGAGATGCACAACAAAGTCCAAAATGGAGGCCTGGGCTAGAATCTTCTTGGCTGCTTATGTTGCATAACCCCCAGTTGTGCCAGTGTAAGTACTTTGGGAGAATTGTACAGCGAGGTAACTATTACTTCCTTGTACAGCACCCTTTCCCAGGTACTGCTTTGGCCCTAACTGTTGCAGGGGTGTGCCTGGGCATCCTTAGCTGCAGTGATGCAGATAGATGAGGGACTAAGTGGGACTCTTCAGTGTATAAACTAGCATAGCTTTATACTCCTTCAGAAGTCAGCCCAAAACATGAGCAAAAGGGCTAAACCCAGGTTACATATTCTTAGTTAAATGCCATTTGATTTTGTAAACTTGGAGAATATGACATAAAATCATGTCTAGATTTAGCTAGAGAATATCAGTTTAGCTGGGGCAAGATTCTGATGGTAGATTACAAGAGAGAAAGTAATCATCAAATGGGTGAAATTTGATAGCTGCTCAAAATTGATCATTAGAAACTTACCAATGGTTTTAATCTTGAATCTCTTGCTACATCCAGACACTCATCAAGTTCACAAAATTATCCCTGTGTTAATGTGTGACCCAAGTTTAGTCCTTTGGCTCATGTTACCACAGTGATCAAAGTCCTTACTATTTGTATTTGTTTGATTTCTGTCCCACCTTTCTCCTAGCATGGGAACCAAGGCAGCTATGGTAAACTTCCTTTTGGTGAACTTCACTTTCCTAGATTTTTACCATAGCAAAGAGCATACTATATGGTGGCTACTATACAAAATGCTCTTTTTCTGGCAAGCATCTCCAGGTTGATGGCAGTAGTGGCCTCAGCTTACAGCATGGGTTCTACTTCATGACATGGGTGGAAACCATGCCAAAGGGGGCAGGTCCTTGTGGTGAAACTAACTAACAAATAGGTTAATTCTGAGTTTATTTGTTGAAGTGTGTTAAATTAGAGTATAAATGCCAATCTTTATTATAGAGGTAAACCCAGGGTAATCAAATTTGTATTAAAATGATACAATTGGCTCTATTCCAGTGGAATATGAGCAGGTCCTAATTAGACTTCTTTTAAGCTGTGTTGAGTGGTTATGAACCATGCTTAAGAAGTAAGATCCTGTCATACCTACAGAACAGTTGACAGCTGGGAAATCTTTTTCTTCATTCGGCTTGGTAAAATTGTCAGCATCCTGAAACTGTGCCAGACTTGAGCACTGCAGATCACTTTGATTAATTTGTGTGGGTCAGAAATTCACTTTTGATCCAGCATAAACTTCTAATACTTATGTGCTTTAACTTGTCTCTCATCTATGTGTTCATGGGCAGGTGCTAATTAGGGATGCAGACACATAATCCTTGCCTGTGGTCCTGTCAAGGGTCTAGGTACTAGCAAGGTGCAGTTTTTTAGAACTTGAGAGGGAACAAATATTTGAGGAGAAGGCAAGTATGCAAAAGTGTGAAAATGCAGAGAGACTGTCTAGTTCAGACAGAGGCAATTTTAGTGTTGGGGGGGCACATTGGTTCCTATGGGCCTTTGAAAGACGATATTCTTCTTCACTCTGCATAAGTGTCAAGTGTAAGGGCATGGCACTGTTTGCTGGTGAGGTGCGTACTTCTGTCTTATTCAGACCAAAACTATTTTCTGATGTGACTGTTAGACTTCTCGTATGTTGATTCCTTATTGTTATATTGAAGAATAAGTCCTGTCTTCTTCACCATGGTTTACAGCCTGATCTGACAGATCAGCTATAGTTTGGACATTGCCCTAAACTACTGGAGCAACCTGTGAACAGTTTTGTCTTGCTCAGGGTTCTCATGCTCCTCTCATCCTCCCATGTCGGTTTGAGAAAGAGCCCAGAAGGTTGTGCTTTTCATTAACCATGGTTTGCTTATTCATATTTGCCAGATTTATTATGGGTAGTTGTGACAGGAAAAACCCACATAGGAGGAGGAAAGGGAAAGGGTTCCATGAGCCTTTGGGAAGCTAACATTATTCACATCTTGCTGAACCATATTTTAATAAAGGAGTGGGAATGTTGTGGTCCTCCTGATATCGTTGGACTACAGATCTTAGCATTCCCCACCATTGACTGTGATGGTTACTATTCCCACCCTGATTCACTGTGATGCCTGAGTGCAGCCATTAGCTGAAATCCCAGCAGCAGGAGCAGAAAATTATACAGCTATATCCTAAAGAAATACAGCTTCTAAAGAAGCAGAGGGGAAAAAACAGCTTGTAAGGTCCAGCTCTTCCTTTACTGCTGTACTCTCCTTTTACTAATGTACTCTTGATTAGTGTATTTTTAATAGGTAAGGCCCACAAGAGACCCAGTGTGGCGTAGTGGCTTGAACGTTGGCTACGAATCTGGAGAGCAGGGTTCGAACACTGGCTCCACCATGAAACCCACTAGATGACCTTGGGCAAGTCACACTGTCTCAGCCTCAGAGGATTGCCAATGACAAACCCCCCTGAACAAATCTTATCAAGAAAACCCTGAGATAAATTTACCTTGTGGTTGCTATAAGTCAGAAATGACTTAAAGGCACACACCAAAAAAGAACAAGAAAGGCCATATATTATTATTATTAATTTTATTTATATAGCGCTGTAAGTTTACACAGTGCTGTGCATACAATCTTATAGTTAGATGGATCCCTGCCCTCGGGCTTACAGTCTAAAAGACAACACAAAAGGAAAAGGGGAAGGTGGTGGGAGGGGGATGAGGTCCAGTGGTTCTTCTCTCCCTCTGGGGCCTGGACCAAGGCAGAGGGACTGGAGGGAGGGCACGGGTGATCTCCTGCTAGAGCAACACAATTGCTCTTATTGTCCTGGCACTGTAGTACTAGGATTAAGCTCTAGTTCCAGTGTGGAAAAGGGTGGATTTGTCCATTCAACCAGATAAATAGAATTCACATGCAGAATATATTGATCATGTCTTGTTGAGCTGAGACAGTGTGCTGTGTGTCAGGCAAATTGAAAGATTATGTCACTTTCCTTGATGCCCAAGTAAACAAAATGTTTGATGTGAGAAAGTGACAAAATGAAACAGTGGCCTTTTCATGTTTTCTGTATAAACTATGTGCTTTTAAAAAATTACAAGAACCATTAACTTCCGTATATATATTCTGGGTGGTTATGAAGACAATCATGAATTTCATAGTTTGTAAAATATTAGTAACTTTCAAATGCTAAGTTGTTCTATTTTGTTTCAACAGGATATTTCTGCACAAGAAAGCAATATATTAGGGGCATTCTGTGATATGAACGTAAGTTTATTGAATTTTATATATAAAATGTATATTACTTTAATAAATTATAGCTTGTTAGCTAAGCTGTGCTCATACCAATTGAATTGTGGTGGTTCAAAATATACTAAAGTACCTAGTAACAAAAGAAACAGTCCAAAACTTCCTTCTGCTGAATTAGATCATTGAATGCAGAAAGCAGTTCTATATTGCATCGAACCATATAGTACCTTCCAGCAGTAGCTTTCTGAGATTTCAAACTGGAGTCTTTCCCAGTCCTGCAAGGAGATGCTGTGGATCTTCATGCAAATTAGGTGTTCACGAAGTTGTAGTCATTAATACTGCTTCAAATATCTGAGTATCGATTGCTCTGACTGGCAGTAGCTCTTTCTCTTTCCTTACCTGCTTTCTTACTTATTTAACTCCAATATTGGCATTGTGTGGTTCTACAGATGTTCTTAAATTTCCGCTTCTAACATTCCTTACTATTAGCCATGCTGGCTAGGATTAGTAGGAGTATATTATGTGACATTCTGAATGCAAAATACCTGCTCTGCTGGTGGACTGTAATTTGAATGCACTATCCAAGTACATTTATTTTTCTTCTGCTTTTCCTTGTCTTCTACATGGGATTCCCTTGGCACTTTTAACCCTGATTATCAGAAATGCAGTTGAGGAAGTAGACTTTAGTCTATGAAAGCTCATGCTACCAACTTCATTCTTTAGTTAGTCTCAAAGGTGCTAAAAGTTCTCTCTGCTATCAGAGATGGAAACAGTTGAAAATCATAGTTTTGAAGGATAATAGGACTTTGTGTCTTGTGAGAAAGGAAGCTTCTTATGTTTGTAGGTCATGTGTTTCACATACTTTTGTATTTACCTTTAGTTTTTTTTTAAGCTTAGTTCTTTTACAGATGAAATTTTGGGTTATTCTTCTCTAATGCCAGGTATCTCCACAGGATACAGTGTACATGATGGCTTTCCATATTTCCCAGTTTACTATTGCATTAAATCACAGTGAATAAACCCTCACTTCACTGAACTAGCTGAAGCAATATAATACAGAAACGTCTCATAAATGGATTAGAAATTGATACATCTTTGCCTGCCACATTCTGGGCAACCTTGTTTTTGCATTCTGAGGCAGTCAATGAGAACGAGACATTACTGAAACTCTTCAAGGACCATAGACAAACCTTTGCAGAATAGAATATGCACATTGGGATTGTATTTATGCATGCCTACTCTGAGTTTCTACTTTTTGTTTTTGTGGGAGGTTGTCAAATATCATATCCATTGTGTGGATATAAGATGAATTAATGGTGGCCAAGCAGAATTCCAGCCTTCAGTGTACATAGGATGTACTCCCATTCATGAAGAACTGTGCTATTCTGCACAATGTTGTTGAGCAGTTGTACTTACTCATCTGAATTTCTCATAGGCTGTACAGTCTGTAGTGTGCGAGTCAAATGGTAAATCATTAGTGTAAATATCTGGACATGATTTTCCAGTTTGTGTAGTCTAGTACAACTGAATCATTAAAGAATATGTATAAAACAGGAAACCCAAATCTTCAGAGGTTTTCCACATGATGTACCAATATCTAAATTGAATCCAAACTTTCAGAATTATAGATCAGTCAGCACTTTGAATTGTTCCTTGAAATGCTGGAGCAATACCCACAGTGTCTTTCTGAATAGTCTACAGGAACCATAATTGAGATAATCCAATTTGTTTGGACTATGTTGAAATTTTAAATTTTTCTATAATAATGTGTTCTTATTTCCATAGGATGTAGAAGTACCGTTGCACTTGCTTCGTTATGTTTGCCTATTTTGTGGAAAAAATGGCCTTTCCCTCATGAAGGACTGTTTTGAATATGGAACCCCTGAAACATTGCCGTTTCTCATAGCACATGCATTTATCACTGTGGTTTCTAATGTAAGTATCAGTTAATTTTTGTAATGTCTTTAATCATCAGTGCAATGAATATAGATGAAGCCTTGTTTCATGGCTAGACTCTTTACTATGCTAACTTGAGTTCCATTTCTAGTAGCCACAGTCTGAATCAGTAGCCTGTGGTAAATTTCTAATTCTTGGGATGGCAGGTGGAACAATCCACTCCTCTTGGGTTTAATCGCATGTGGCATCCGAATGGCAGGGGAGATCAATTACTGTCTTATAATTGGAAATTTTGTTGTTGGCCGCTTTCGAGTTGATCTTGACTCATGGCGACTCCATGGATGAAACATCTCCAAGAATCCCTGGCCTCCACTGCTCTGTTTAGGTCCTGCAAATTCAGACCCATGACCTTCCTAATTGAATCTATACATCTAGCATGCAGTCTTCCTTTCTTCCTTCTGCCATTTTCGCGGATATAGTTGCCCTAATCCGTTCCAATTTCGACAACAGTTTTACGGCAGTCTCTGGAGATGTGACTCGAGAAGCTGCTTGTCCAGTTTTGATGGATTCGTTTCAATTGGTTCAGCTCGAGGATGTGGACAGGATTCTTGGAGAGGCAAGACCCACCACATGTATCCTAGACCCCTGCCCATCCTGGCTGATAAAGGAAGCCAGAGGGGGTTTGGCAGAGTGGGTTAAGGTGGTGGTTAACGCCTCCCTTCAGGAAGGCAACATTCCAGCCAGCTTAAAACAAGGTGTTATAAAACCACTGTTGAAAAAAAACCTTCACTAGACCCCACTCAATTAGTCAACTATCGGGAAGTTTCCAATCTTCCCTTTTTGGGTAAAGTAATGGAACGTGTGGTGGCCTCGCAACTCCAGGGATTTCTGGTAGACACTGATTATCTTGATCCGGCACAGTTTGGCTTTAGGCCGGGACATGGAACGGAAACAGCCTTGATCGCCTTAGTAGATGATCTATGCCAGGAGCTTGACAGGGGGAGTGTGTCCCTGTTGGTGCTGTTGGACCTTTCAGTGGCTTTTGATACCGTTGACCACAGTATCCTCCTGGGACGCCTCGCAGATATGGGGCTTGGAGGTACTGCTCTGCAGTGGCTCCGATCCTTTCTGGAGGGTTGGTCTCAGAAGGTGTTATTGGGTGACACCTGTTCGACCCCCACAGGTGTTGTCTTGTGGAGTCCCTCAGGGTTCAGTACTGTCCGCGATGTTATTTAACATCTACATGAAACCGCTGGGGGAGATCATCCGGAGTTTCAGAGTAAGGTGTTATCTGTATGCAGATGACGTCCAGATCTGTCACTCCTTTCCACCTATTACTAAGGTGGCTGACCAGACCTTGAACCGGTGCTTGGTTGCTGTGTCGGACTGGATGAGGGCTAACAAATTGAAACTTAATCCAGACAAGACAGAGGCCCTCCTAGTCAGTCGAAAGACTGAACAGGGCATAGGGTTACTGCCTGTGCTTGACGGGGTCACACTCCCCCTGAAGGCGCAGGTTCACAGCTTGGGAGTGATCCTGGACTCATTGCTGAGCCTGGAACCCCAGGTTTCAGCAGTGGCCAGGGGAGCTTTTGCACAGTTAAGACTCGTGCGCCAGCTGCGCCCGTACCTTGGGAAGTCTAATCTGGGGACGGTGGTCCACGCTCTGGTCACATCTCGAATAGATTACTGCAACGCACTCTACGTGGGGCTGTGTTTGAAGATGGTTCAGAAACTTCAACTAGTCCAACGGACGGCAGCCAGACTAATAACTGGAGCTTCATACAGGGAGCATACTACCCCCCTGTTATGTCATCTCCACTGGCTACCGGTCCATTTCCGAGCTCAATTCAAAGTGCTGGTTTTGACTTTTAAAGCTCTATACGGTTCTGGCCCGGCTTACTTGTCCGAACGCATCTGCCCCTACGTCCCGCCTCATGACTTAAGATCTTCCGGGGAGGCCCTGCTCTTGCTCCCGCCAGCTTCACAATTGCGGCTGGCGGGGATGAGAAACAGGGCCTTCTCGGCAGTGGCACCCCCCCCCCCCGGCCTGTGGAATGCACTTCCGAGTGAGATACGATCAACCCCATCCCTCCTGGCTGTCCGCGGTATCCTCAGTGCTCTTCTCCAGCACCACATCTCAAATGATTTGAATTTCTTACATGACCTTTCTTCACTGTCCAGTGCTGACATCTGTACATTGTGATGGGAATACAGTGGATTGGACAATTCTAACTTTAGTACTTAGTTGTGTATCTTTATTCTTTAGGATCTTGTCTAGTTCTTTCATAGGTAGACATCTTTCCCATTCCTAGTCCTTCCTAATAGATGTTGGATCTGTAATATGGGAATTTTTTTTAGTATTCCTTCTTTTATGCCTCTTAATGCAACCATTGATTAAGATTCTGAATATAGAGAAATGCATTTGGTTGTATGTAATGCTATCTTTCTTCCACATTCCCTCATTTTAAAAACACATCTTCTTAAAATTGTCCTGAAGCTAATACATAGAGGGGCCATACATGGAGTGATAGAGAATAAATTCAACTTTGATTGGTAAATACATCCTAAAACAAATTATAGCTGTTAGACCTAATATTTCATAAGTGAAATCAAATACTTTCATACCTTCTCAACAGTGAAATGCAGTGAGTAATTTCTCTTCCCTTTCTGCCATTACTGTGAAGAGCCAAGTGATCGCGCCAAATAAATTGTCTTGGAGAGACAAATTCTGAAGCAGCTCTGATACTAGTTGGTTTTGAGAGACTAACCACATTAATGTGCTACAATCTTAAGAGTGCTGCTATTGCACTTTTACTGCTCTGGCTTCCTCCTGTTGCATTCTGGAGTTTGTAGTTCAGTAAGGCCTAAGAGCTCTCTGG
Organism: Urosaurus nigricauda; assembly: GCA_034509955.1. Lineage (NCBI taxonomy): Eukaryota > Metazoa > Chordata > Lepidosauria > Squamata > Phrynosomatidae > Urosaurus > Urosaurus nigricauda. Next base: position 370,919,093 of record JAOEGL010000001.1, on the reverse strand, counting down.
CTGAGAATTCGAAATGCCCCTCCTTAAACTGCAAATCCCAGAATGCAGGAGGCAGCCAGAGCAGTAAAAGTATAATAGCAGCGCTATAGGGGTGTAGTGCGATAATCTAGTCTACCTGGTCTCTTCTTGGCCAGCAGTAGCAATGGTCTTCAGCGTGTCTAAAGACAAGCAACTTGGGAGGCCCATTAGCTTTCTGAATTCAACCTAGGTAATAGCGGTACAGCAACAATAATAATTTTTTATAGTGCCCTTTGCACCAAAGGGTTGAGCATTAGACACATGAAAATGAAAAATGGACCATAAAACACTACATTATAATATGCTAAAATACTAAAGTAATATACTAGTATGCTAAAAACAAACTCCTTATCAGTCATTACCCATCCCAGCCACCTTAGGCATACTCAGCAACTCAATCTGGCAAATAGAAGACCCTTTATGAAAGCTGGTAAGACACTCCTCCAGCCAGAGGTGCAAAGGAAAACTGTTCCACAAATATGGAGTCAGATCCTGAAAGATTCACAGCCTTGATAGAGCCTTATGCATTGGTAGAACTGCCAATAGTCCTTTGCTTGTAGATCTTAAATTCCTAGAAGGTACATACCATGCTAGCCAAGCTGCCAGATACTGGAGGAGGTTAAAGCACAGGGCCTTAAATACTAGGACCAAAGGCTTATGATGAGCCCTGGCCCAAACTGGTAGCCTGTGGAGGAATCAGTATTCCTTTTACATCACTTTTGTCCAGTTCTGTGGCCACTGTATTTCTCATAATGCTGCTGAAAGAATACAGTGCCCAGGAATGGCAGCAGAGGGAGTCCAAGAATAGCTTGTGCTCCCACTGCATAGCTATACTATTATAGTTTATTGAGGGAAATAACATTTTGAATTCTTAGAGTGCTTTTGTTTTTTAAATCTACTATATTAAGGGTAAGCAACCTGAGCCTTCCAGCTGGACTATAATCTGTATGGTCCCCAGGTTTTGGTCATGCTGGATGGAGCTAAAATAGGTTATGGTCTAAAAAATCTGGATGACACTAAACTACCTACCCTTCAGCTGTGTAAAACATGTAATTAGCCTATGCTAATCTCAGGTTGTGACAGAAAAGAGACTTTTAGAATTGGAAGATAGCTGCTGGTAGTCTCCCTTCCAGACCATCTGATGCAGAAACAGTTCTATAATGAGGTACACTGAGATAAGCCAGCCAGCCAGCTGATAAAAATGGCTGGAGCCTCCAGTCTTTTAAGGAGCCAACAGTGCCTCACATAGCAGGTGAAAAAGCAACAAATTTTTAGTACTAGGGATTTTTAGAATCATAGAAACATAGAGTTGGAAGAGACCACAAGGGCCATCCAGTCCAACCTCCTGCCATGCAGGAACTCCAAATCAAAGCATCCCTGACAGATGACTATCCAGCCTCTGCTTAAAGACCTCCAAGGAAGGAGACTTCACTACACTTTGAGGGAGTGTGTTCCACTGTCAAACAGCCCTTACTGTCAGGAAGTTCCTCCTAATGTCTAGGTGGAATCTCTTTTCCTGCAGTTTGTATCCTTTGTTTCTCATTCTAGTCTCTGGAGCAGAAGAAAACAATATGACATCCCTTCAAATATTTAAACATGGCTATCATATCAACTCTTAACCTTCTCTTCTGCAGGCTAAACATCCCCAGCTCCCTAAGGCGTTCCTCATAGGGCACAGTTTCCAGACCCTTCACCATCTTAGTTGCCCTCCTTTGAACATGCTCCAGTTTCTCCACAACCTTTTTGAATTGTGGTGCCCAGAACTGGACACAGTATTCCAAAGCAAAATAGAGTGGCACTATTTTAAAATGCTAAATTCATGTATTATTTCCAGTAAGCCAAAAGTGATTCTCAAGGGATTTCTAAACTGAGTTAGGAAGGAACGAAGTGGTGGATCTGATGATGCATCAGAAATCCTGCCTACTTGTGCTGGCTTTGTCAAAAGATGCCTGGGAGTGGGGGAGGGTTCATTACATTTCCATTTTTGTTTTGGCATGGCAGATATGTGTATTTTAAATTTGCCTACATGAAAAAGGGGAGGGGGAACTAACTGGACTTTCTGATAGTGCTGGATCACTCCTGCTTTGGTTCTATCACATGCACTGCTGACTTCTCCCTTCCATTGGAATGCCCTGTTTCAGGGCTTTATGCCAGCAGTAGCATAAAGGCGTGGTGATAGGCATGGTGGGAAACTTTGCAGTAGTGAAGGGAGCACCTCTGCCATGTGCTGTCTCCTACCAATAGTTGAGATAAATTTGCATTCAAATGACATATTTCTGTAATGTGTTTGGAGCAGCAATTCAAGAAGGATTGCTCTTGAGGGGCACTAGTGTATTGTGTGAGTGTACGATGGGCATTAATTATAGATGGCCAGGTAAAATTATTGTACCCATCAGGATATTGTAGCATATGTGGCTATTCAGTAATTATTTTCTTTTTGTTTTTGCTGTTTTAAAGGCCTTTCATAACCTTCTGTTTTTATCTAACTCTCCCCATTCCAGATAGTGAAAGACAGGGAGCATTCTCAAAACTGTTCTTTATTAAATTACAGTCAGCATTATCATCATTCTCTGTTGTCTCTCTAAAATGGGGGGTCTTCTGAGTAAAATCTGTTTTGTTAATATTTTCTGAATTAATTGGCAAAAAGGTGGGGGAAAGATGAGATGATTTCTATCTAAATTTAGGTTTTTTATTATGTGTAAACTATGAGTGTTTGTAATTTTGATAAAGTATGAAGAGGATCATGTTTGCAGGAAGAGTGAAGTGATAGGAATGAAGAAGTGTTATAAACACTGCAAACAATGTCATTTTTTTTAAAATGTAGAAATCATAATATCTTAATGTTCTGTTCCTGATACAGGTTTTTGGGAGGTTGGGTACATATTTAATTTTTTTAGTGAAGAAAAAATGGCACAGACAAATAATGCAGTGAGGAGAAGGAAGGGGCACTGCCCCCAAGCCTCTCACAATATTTTAAACATGGTTTATTTGAAACGAGATCTCATTTTCTCTCAGATTTTTCCAGAACAACCAGTACCTTTAGAAATGGGCTGAAATTGCCATTTCTGTTCTAAATAGGGTAATAAAATTGCACACTGGTCTTTTAAAAACTGAATGGAAAATATTTGTCCCAAGCTAATATAAAATAATGTTGCTTCCCTTTAAAGGGAAACCAAATTCTTCAAGCCTCTCTAGTCTAAAGTGATTTTCAATAAACAGCACCACAGTTGCATATTTATTTTCTGCAAAGCTCAGTAATTTAAGGCATGTCCTGATGCAACACAAACAGTAGACTTGTAAATATAAATGAGATCCAGGTTGTTCTCCTGGAAATCCACTGGGGAAAAGTGAAATAATTTCAGAGTAAAAGTTTGGATTTTTATTTTAGTTGCATTTCCTCAGTTATATTTAATCCAAACAAGAGGTAAAGAAAGCCCAACTGTTTTTCATCATAGTGGCAAGCTTGAGCTACTAGTTTCCTGTATGTGTTAAAACTGGCAATGACTACAGGAGTACTACAGATTGTCTTACATCTTTTCACTGAAGGATGCTCATTGAAACCTTTGAGTCAATGATTGGCACAAATAATGTTTTAATTTGCTTGTTTTGACATTTCATTTTATAGCAGCAGTAGTATCTTATATGGATAAGATTACTTGCTAGAGATCCTATTCATTTTTCTATGTGTTGTGCACTTTCAAGTTGGTTCTGACTTGTCGCTACCCTAAAGTGAACCTATCACAGGGTTTTCTTAGCAAGTTTCTTCAGAGAGGGTTTGCCATTGCCATCCTCTGAGACTGAGAGAGTGTGACTTGACCAAGGTCACCCAGTGTGTGTTCATGGCCAAGTGGGGATTCAAACCCTGCTCTCCAGAGTCATAGTCCAGTGCTTAAACCATTATGCCACACTAGCTCTCATGCATTTTTAGCATAGTACAATCATGTGCCAGACTAGTTACAGTGGAACTGACATGTGTAACACATGGTAACATATTCAGGCATTGTACAAGCATAGATCAACTCCCCATCTGCTTACTATATGAGAAGGGGCCTCATTGTGTGCTTGTAGAACAAATGACTGAACTATGGGGCTTACTTGCACAACCTCTGAGAAAGCACAACTACTTGTGTGATAAACTTTGATAGAAGTGCCGTGTCCCAGCAGAGTGTTGTGTGACTTTTATGTGCTTGTGTGGCATTCCAAGTACTACTGTTTAATTTTTGTACGTGTGTATTTGTTTTGTAGATCAGAATATGGCTGCACATTCCTGCTGTTATGCAACACATAATACCATTTAGGACCTATGTTATAAGGTAGGTTTTGCAGATAGCTTACAGTTCTTAGAATTGCTTTCTCAAAATGTGTTGATAGTTTCAAATCACTCAGTGTGCCTAGCATGACAGTCAGCAAAAGTTAACAGTCAAGCAGTACTTAATAATTTAATTGCTCTGATGGGAGTAGGATCGCAGTATCAATATTAATAATGGTTTGATGTTTAGTTTCTGACCATGGATTTATGCAGACTAGTTTTCAATTCTCTCTATGGGGTTTATCACACTAGAGGGCAAACAGAATTTAAACAGGAATTAAACAGGAAATGCCTTATGTTTAACATGAGGAATTTAACATGCCTTATGTTTAACATAGGGCATTTCCTGTTTAATTCCTGTTTAAATCCTGTTTGCCCTCTAGTGTGATAAACCTCTATGTGTGTGTTTGTGTTCATTGCCATTTGTGCATTAGAAGCTTTGGATACAGATTTCCATTCATCCAGAAAATGTATTGTATAACCCTGAATAATATAACAATATGGCTTTAAGGACAAGATGGAATAATTGCATGTCTACAATTTTAAACATTTTCAAAAGGAGCATACAAATGTGCTAACTAAATAAAAAAAATTGAAAGGATATCAGAAGGTGTACTCACCCCCATTCTTATTTGATCTAGAAAGCACTGCTCTTAGTCTTTCTTAACCTCAAATCTTCTGTTCGCTTTGAGAGACTGGGAGTAGGTGAGTCACTTTTCTCTGCCCTCCACAAATGTAAAACTGTGGTCCAAAGCACATTGCAGAAATAATCCAGTTTGAGACTTCTTTAACTGCCTTGTCTCACTGCTAGGGAATTCTGGAAACTGTAGTTTTGTGAGACATTTAGCCTTCTCTGTCAGAGAGCTCTGGTGCCACAATAAACTACAATTACCAGGATTCCCTTGCACTGAGATGGGACAGTTAAAGCGGTCCCAAACTGGATTATTTCTTCAGTGTGTTTTGGACCTATACAATGATATATCCTAGGACAGAAGAGTTCTTGCAGCCAATGCCTGTTTCTAATGTTGCTTTAAGTAGAGGCTGAGGAAATGAAATAACAAAGTAGCCCTTTTTGTAATTGTTCAGTAAGTCGCTAGTGTATTGATTATTGGTTAGACAGCTTTTGAAACTGGAGGTGAGAAAGGTTGAACTCCATATGCTTCTTCTGTAGAAGTTCAGTTCTCCCTCTGTTTTTGCAGGGGATCCATTCTGGACCCCCCCCCCCCCGGCAAAACAGGAAATTGTGCATGTTCAAGCCCTATTGGCTTGAATGGAGGTGCGCCCCCACATGGGCGTGCGGGAGTGCACCATGGGTGCATGTCCCATTTTAATCCCCTCTGTGCACCTCCCACAGATAGTCAATGGACACGGATCCCAAGTCTGCTAGAATGGGGGAAGGACTGTATATTTGAACAATTAATCCCGGTTAATAGACTGATACCAAATATCTCCTTTCTTGCTCTCTTCCAAATGCAATTACTGCTAATTATTTTATTTCATAAATAGCAGTACTATTCCCACTGATTGCTGTTCTCTTATTAAGGTTTCTGTGTATATGATTTTAGTAAAAATGATGACAGTGATGATTTTGATCTGGCAAAATTAAACAGGCTTTATTGATATTTGATCTTTTTTTAAAATAGGTATTTATGTAAGCTGTCAGACCAGGAGTTAAGACAGAGTGCAGCTCGTAACATGGCAGACTTAATGTGGAGCACAGTTAAAGAGCCGTTGGATACAGCCTTGTGTTTTGATAAAGAGAGTCTCGATCTTGCATTTAAGTACTTTATGTCACCAACCTTAACCATGAGATTGGCTGGACTCAGTCAAATTACAGTAAGACTCTTTTTTTAAAAAAAAACTAATATATTGTGTGGAACAATATTTTTTTCTTGTCTGGGGAGATTTGTACACTTTAAATATGTGATTTCCAAAATGGGTAGTACGCCCCTTCATGGGTGGTGGAAACATCCAGGGAAGCAGTGAGGGAAAAGGGGACAGCAGGAGGACCTTCGGTCAAAGTATTGGCACTCAAGAAAGACAAGGGGAACCAGCAACCTTTAGGTCCATGGCGAAGATAAGGAATTAGAGCATGTGGCGGCAGGAGAGAAGCACAGAAAGAGGAACTTTAATATTTGGGGCCCTGCTTAGTTTTGTGAGCTTTGCTGGGATTTGGCTGGCAAGTTGGAGCTGCACTGCAGCCGAAATAAGAGGTAGCAGAAGGAACAATGTTTGGGACCGGGAGTTGTGTGGAGAAAGCATGTCTCTCAGGAAGGAGGGGGAGGAATATCTGGGGTTGATTCTTCATAAGAGTCCTTCTCGGGGGAGAAAAGTGGGAAGCCAGCTGCCCTCCTGTCCATCCCAGCACAGAAGGTTTGAGAGTCGTTCCTCACTGAGAAGATTCTCCCTTTGCACTAGTAACCAAAGAGCTAGTCCAGCAGCAACGATAAGCCTCTCAACTGTGCTGGCCCTTGCCACAAAGTTGGCATGGCTGCTCAGTCACTGCTCAGCCAACTGCTTGGTTGTTTCTCCCAGCATGACCAGGTGCAAAGGGAGCAATGAATGAGCAGCTAGTCTAGCAGTGACTGAGAACCATCTCATCTGCACCAACCTTTGCCACAAGGCCAGCATGGGCAAGAAGCTTCTTGGGCACTGCTCCCTTTGCACCCATTTACCCCGAGAGGAGCAGCCAGCAAGCCTCCCTTTTGCAGAAGGAGGAGCAACTGCTGTATTCACACATGAGAGGAGGAGGTGGAGGTGAGCCAGGTGCAGCTGGGTGTAGATGCTGCTGGCCTGGCCGGCTGCTGGGCAAACATTACACCTATTATCAAGAAATAGGCATTGGGAGCACTAGAGTTGTCACCCAAGAGAAAATGGGCTGGTAGCCCAAAAAAGTTTGGGGACCACTGATGCAGCCACACTCAGTCTTGATCTGCATATGCATTAGACTGAGATGGGAATGAGGTGGTAAAGTTCTATGGTGAGTAGTCAAATTATACATCTTCAGCCTGCCTGATATTTATGAATACTCTGCTACACAAAGAGCTCACTGTGGGGTGGGGCAGTCTGCAGTACTGTGGTACACATTAACTCTAGAGCCAATAGTTTCTGAGTGTTATATGGTAACTCTTTCTAAAAACCACAAGACTTCTCATAGTAATAATATTTGTGCACAGAATCTCAACCTCGTTGTATAATAAATTCTTTCCTTTGAAAACCAGGTTACACAACACACGCAAAATCAAGGAATGTGATTCTGATATTAAATAGGAAACAGCCGAATGCTGGAATCATTCTTTAGTTATGTTCATATTTCTGAAATTTACAAAGCAAGGTGGAATGGTTGTTGTAGTTAGATAAAATGTGCACTGTTAAAAAAGCTAGCTCTGTTTCTTGATTCCTTTCAGTACAGATTCCACAATGTCAGTTAAAAAGAAATTACTGCAATATCAGAATCGAACCTTCTGTAATTAAGATTTTCCTCCAGGTGTACCGTAGTAAAGCTGTAGGATATCAGGCAGATAATTACATTTTTAATGTTGACTTTCTATTATGATAGGCCAATTAATGCATCCTCAGAATAAGAAAGCTATCAATGCTTTGATCACATCATCTTAATTACATGTATATCATCCCTAGAAAAAAAAAATGTGGGAGAGGGGAGATACAGCATTGCAACATTTTGCTATTTTAGGACATAAAGTAATTTTGCAAATAGTAATTCAGGGAGCAATCTGCCATGATGTTTTGTTCCACATCTGAACTCCTCTCTTTCATTCCACATTTTCCATCCACTTATGCCATCTGTCTACTACACCTGAGTGATCCAGTAATGTAATCCTGACTGTTTACATGGTTTCGTGAAATAGAACCCTTCCTCATCATAGCCCCTGAGTCAGAAACACAGCTGCTTATTAGCTGCTTATCTGAAAAATGTTTGTATGTGTGCATACACATGTGTGTTGCCCCTTGTGACCCAAAAATAATAACCAGGAGTAATTAATTTATAATGATAGTATTATACACCTTTTCCCAGTGGAGTCAACAGCTGGGGTCTGGTATTCTTTTTCTATTTTGGCCCTTTCATATTCTGTTTTGTTTTATTTTTTATTTATTTAGCCTGCTGGATAGAAATTCACAAATGAGCAGGAGATGAGGAATGAGCCCTTTCATATCAAACATTACATCAATTAAATACACTTGGGATTTTTGTCTGCAGTAGGCACACACAAGCCAATGTGCATAAGGAAATTCTTTTCTTGGTTTGTTGATGACAAGTAAATGCAGGCACGTTATAACATTTTAATTTGTTTTCATCTTGAGAATTTTTGATAAAAGATATGATAGAAACATTTATTTAAATAAATAAATAAAAATACTGTTCTGTTTGCAGCTCTTAGCCTCCAGCTCCTTTCCATTGTACCCCCCTCAACTATTCCATTTCTTGCTGAAAACTTTATTTGTGCCTACTTCAAAAAACCAAAAACCAAACCAATGTTTTTAAGACCTGTTTATAAAATTCAGACCAAAATAGCTGCAGCTTCTCTACCAAAAGATCCATAAAAACTATGGCAGCCAGGTCCACACAAACACACATACCCCCTGTGGTTTGGTTACTGGGTAAGATCTAAAGTGTTGCCCTGTTGAGATGTATAGAAAAATATATAACTTGTTGATATATGTTGAGTCTCCCATATTCAAAATGCTTGGGAATAGAAGGGTTTGGATTTTGAATTTTTCTAATTTTGAAATATTTGTTTATACACAATGAGATATCTTGGAGATGGATCCCAAATCTAAATGTGGCATTCATTTATGTTTCATATACACCTTATACACATAGTGTGAAGGTAATTTTATACAATATTTTTAATAATTTTGTGCATAAAAATAGTTTGCATACAATGAACTATTTAACTTGTGACATCATGTTGGCACTCAAAAAGTTTTGGATTTTGAAGCATTTCAAAGTTCGAATTTTCAGATAAGTGATACTTAGCCTGCATATAAGATATCTTGGTTGTAGTAATGAAGATAATGACCAGCAGCCCAGTATGGCTTTTGTTGCTGGAGGTTCCACATTCAGAGGTCTTGTACATTTATGCAAAACATCTGTACCTCTCTAATTGTCTTAATCATTAAAGAAAAATGAATCAAAATATATTTAACCAAAAGCAGTAAATAGTGTTGCATGAAGAACACCAGTTACATTACTCTTCTATATTAGCTGAAGGTGCTTTTGCTCATCGCTTGTATGAAATGCTGATTTAAGTGGAATTCCTTTTAGGTTTTTAAAGCTGAGTCTTAATTTGTTTTTTCCTTTGTAGAACCAACTTCATACCTTCAATGATGTTTGTAATAATGAATCTTTGGTTTCAGATACAGAAACGTAAGTGAGATTGTTACTTTATGTACTTCCATTTAATTCTCTTTGCTATCACTGAAGATTACACTGGAAAAATTTGTATCGCCTTGTTCTGAGTTTTGAGGAGGCACTTTTTACATATGTCACCCCTATCCAGGGTTATAACCCACATGTGGCACAGTCTTGCATTCCCCTGATATATGAGGAAGAGGAACTGCCCCTTCTGCTGTGGGTAAAATTTGATAGTTTTACTTTTATGTAAATAGGGCTTCTAGAATTCCAATATTGGATACTTCCAGCCACATTAATCTATTTTATTTTTTTAAAGTTGCTATTCCATTTGCCATTTCCATTTGTTTCTCTTGTAAAAAAATAAATATCTATTGAGGTTAGTTTGACGCTCTTTTTATTACACCTGAAGGGCAACAACTTCTTTATAGTTTTTTACAGTTGTATGTGTAAATGCATTTGAATTCCTACTTTAAATGGTTTTGTAAAATGTCATAGTAGTAGAGGGGAGATAATTAGAGATTTAAAATAGCAATCCTAATTTTAACTCATGCAGCTATCCTTGGCTTAGGACAGGCATCTTTCCCACGATATTAAAACTTACTGAGTGTCCTTATAATTGTCTAGAACGGGGTGGTCATATTTTAGCTCTCTGTTTTAAAATACATTCCAGTGATCATTATATTGTTTTATTGTTTATTATTCCAGTTTATGTGCCATTTTTAAACACAGATTATGCAAAGTAGTTCCATGCTGTACCATACTGAATCTAATCACAAAATGGGGATTCAGGAGGTTAAAAAATTGTTGCTTTTGGGACAGAGTCAGTCACATTCATCTACTGGATGCAATGAGCCTATGTATCCAAGAAAAATAATAATACTGAGTTACTATAAATCAGAATTGTGTGTGTGTGTGTGTGTTATGTGCCTTCAATCATTTCTGACTTACGGTGACCCTAAAGCAAACCTGTCATGGGGTTTTCTTGACAAGATTTGATCAAAGGAGGTTTGCCCTTTCCTGGGGTTGAGAGCGTATGACTTGCTCAAGTTGAGTTTGAGAGCATGTGACTTGCTCCAGGTCACCCAGTGGATTTCGTGGCTGATGAGGAATCAAAACTGGTCTCCAGAGTCACTCAAACCACTACACCACACCGGCTCTCTTACAAATCTAAATATTCACTAAATTGGATGCTCATAGAATAAATCAAGGACAATCAGTTTGTAGTCGTATTTTACAGGTGAGGAACAGATCTAGACTTAGCATTGGCTTTGTTTAGGTCAACTCATTCATGCTAAATATTGTTATTTATTGGAAGTGCTTATAATTTATTGACTGCCTTTTTACTTGCTTTCTATTTTAAATGGCAAGGCCATGCTATTGTTGCGTTGGTGGTAAAAATTAGTTACAGGCTTCTTTATGAGGAGACAAAAGTATTTTAGTGGTGGCAAGATACAGAACAAGGCGCAAAGACTCACTCTTGAATGTAGTGACATTTAGATTGCAAAAAATAGATTTTTTTTAATGCATTTGTTTTGGTGGCTTTTAAAATATACAGTAAAAGCCAGAAATACAGAAACTCCTGAAAAAAAAAGATGAGGATGAGGATGATGATAGTTTATTTATAAAGCACTGTAAATTTATGCAGCACTGTACATAGTAATCACTTAAGCAAAAAATAAAAATAAAGACCTGCCAGAGGCATACATTTTAAGAACAAACTATTACAGGTAATACATATACAGTATTAAAATCTAAACTGTAATACAAAACCAAGCAAATAACTTGGACTATCCATCACATTGTGATTGTATAGGATATGAAAGAAAATTTTTTTTACGGTTATTCGCTGTGAAGATGTATAAACCTAAGTTATAACAGCTACATCAACAGCTAGTTTCACATGGTCAACTGTCTTGTATTAATAAAGAAAATTTCAGGAAAGTCCTGAAAGTATCCCTGCTAGGATTACTGTTATTCATATAATGCTTGTGTTTATGAAGCAACAGTTTCAGAGACGCGGTAGGGATGGCTAAAGACACTTAGCAGTATGTTTTTGTTCCCTTTATGTAGTTCCATTGCAAAGGAGCTTGCAGACTGGCTGATTAACAACAATGTGGTAGAACATATTTTTGGACCAAACTTACATATTGAGGTAGGCTTAAAATAAAGTTGGATTTTCTTCCATTATTGTAAAGTTTGCTTCATAGTGTATTAATTTTGTCTTTCTGTTTTCCAGATCATTAAACAGTGCCAAGTGATTCTTAATTTTCTTGCTGCTGAAGGACGGCTTAGTACACAGCATATAGACTGCATTTGGGCTGCAGCACAGGTATATCTTCATTTAAAGAGAAGGGCCAAGAAATATGGCTTGATTCAGGTGTAATAGTTAAATCCAAGACAGCCATGGTCAGGCTTAGATTCACAAGTTCTTCCCTGCTGGTTTGTAGGGATTCAAAGCTTTCCGATTTGAATATTACAGTTTCCCATTGTGTTGATTTTATTAACTGTATTCTTAAATTATTCAGACTTTATCTTATTGGCAAACTATGGAAAATGAAATTTATTTTGTCTGTGATTACTAATAAATTATGATCTGAAATAATAATTTTTAAAATAATTACAATAGGGAGAAACTATATTTTATTGAGTTTAAATGTAGTGGTGGAACTGCTTTATTCAAAATTGAAAATAGTCAGACTCATTCCTTCATGTACAGACAAAAAGAAGAGGTGAGTGGAAAAGCACACTGGCCTGAGATTCACTGAATTCACTGTTTTTGTAGCACTAAACCATGAATAGCAGGAGATCTCTGTGAAGTGATCTGCAGCACATCAGGATAAGATTATTTAATCCAAATATTATTTAACAGCATCTGCAAAATGATTTAACAGCAATTCTTACCCTCATTGAAATGAAGAAAGCTTGTTATAATCTGGAGTCATTTTGTGTGTGGAAAGACTTGGGGATGTGTGTAGTACTGTTACTCAAAACAACACTTAGTGTCAGTATTCTTTGACTGTAAAATAAGTCTTTTACAGCAAACTCCAATTGCTGTATATTGGGAATGCTAGAACAAAAGAAAGCAAAGTAGATCCCACAAGCGTGAACCCTGTCCACCACTGTGCTCAATATCTGGAAGTGATGTCTGAACTAAGCCTCAGTGTTTCATATGCCTTAGATTATTTTATTGGCTGTCTGGTTTTTTACATTATTGGTGTTTTTGGCACTGAATCACCATCACAAACATCTTTTTACATGAGAAAATAGCTCAGGGCAATCCAGTGTTGTGCAAGGAGACTTCTGTTCATGGAAAGCAACTCTGGTTTTGCATTCCCGCAGAGTTTGGTCTGTAAATTCTACAGCCTTCTGGAGAAGATTTTAGATAGCTCAAGAGGCTGAGGGGTTGGGTAGGGGAATCTATTCTACTGGTAGATTCACTCCGTTTGGGAATAAGCCAGTTGGGTACAATTTTGTGACGTATTCATTGCTGCAGGTACCAGCACACCTTGAAGCATTTTTCACATTGACTGCTTTTGAACTCTCTAAATTAGGGGTAGGGAAAGTGCCATTCAGGGGCCTCACACAGTCCTAAGGTTGTTCCCTTGTGGCTGAAGGCCTTCCAGCACCCCAAAATATTTATTTTAAAAATGTTATTGGCAAAAAATGGCTTAAAATGCCCCGCCCCCTTGGTGGTATGGGGTGCAATTTTTTGGCCCCCTCAAGTTGGTTCAGGCACAGGGGAGGCCATTATTTTTGAAAGCATGTGACTTGGAAAGGTCAGGTTCTAGGTCAGTTCCTATTGAGAGGGAAAACATCTTCTCCTGGACCTGAAACAGTCTGAGGGGCACAAAATATGGCAAAGCATGCCCCCTATGTCTGCAATGCAATTTTTAAAAATTGTTTTTCAGGGAGTGGTGTGGGTCAGCCTTTGAAGGTCTGATGGGAGCCAGTATGGTGCCCTAATACCTGATACCGTGTTTCCCTGAAAATAAGACAGTGTCTAATATTAATTTTTGCTCCCAAAGATGCACTAGGTCTTATTTTCAGGGGATGTCTTATTTTTCCATGAAGAAGACTGGAGGAGGGCAAATGTCCCAATCTTCAAAAAGGGGAAAAAAGAGGATCCCAACAATTATCGTCCGGTTAGTCTGACATCAATACCAGGAAAGATTCTGGAGCAGATCATTAAGCAGAGAGTTTGTGAATATCTGGAAGATAATTCCATAATCACAAAAAGCCAGCATGGGTTTCAGAGAAACAAGTCATGCCAGACAAATCTGATCTCTTTTTTTGATAAAATTACCAGCTTGGTAGATGAAGGGAATGCTGTGGATATAGTATATCTTGACTTCAGTAAGGCATTTGACAAGGCTCCCCATGATATCCTTGCAAACAAGCTTGTAAAATGTGGACTAGACAAGGTAACCGTTACATGGATTTGTAACTGGTTGACTGACCAAACCCAAAGGGTGCTCAACAATGGTTCCTTTTCATCCTGGAAAGAAGTGACAAGTGGGGTGCCACAGGGTTCTGTCCTGGGCCCAGTGCTATTCAACATCTTTATTAATGACTTGGATGACAGTATTGAGAGCCTGGTTATCAAATTTGCAGATGACACCAAATTGGGAGGAGTAGCTAATACCCTAAAGGACAGGATCAAAATTCAAAATGACCTGATTAGACTAGAAAGCTGGGCCAAAGCTAACCAAATGAAATTTAACACAGAGAAATGTAAGGTCCTACACGTAGGGCGGAAAAATGAAATGCACAGATATAGGATGGGGGACACCTGGCTGAATGAGACAACATGTGAAAGGGATCTAGGAGTCCAAGTAGACCACAAGTTGAACATGAGTCAACAGTGTGATGCAGCAGCTAAAAAGGCCAATGCAATTTTAGGTTGCATCAATAGAAGTATAGTGTCTAGATCAAGGGAAGTAATAGTGCCACTCTATTCTGCATTGGTCAGGCCCCACCTGGAATACTGTGTCCAGTTCTGGGCACCACAATTCAAAAAGGATGTGGAGAAACTGGAGCGTGTCCAAAGGAGGGCGAGTAAAATGGTGAAGGGTCTGGAAACCTTGCCCTAGGAAGAGCGCCTTAGGGAGCTGGGGATGTTTAGCCTGGAGAAGAGAAGGTTAAGAGGTGATATGATCGCCCTGTTTAAATACTTGAAGAGATGTCACATTGAGGAGGGAGCAAGCTTGTTTTCTGCTGCTGCAGAGACTAGAACGCGGAACAATGGATGCAAACTGCAGGAAAAGAGATTCCACCTCAACATTAGGAGGAACTTCCTGACAGTAAGAGCTGTTCGACAGTGGAACACACTCCCTCGGAGGGTGGTGGAGTCTCCTTCCTTGGAGGTTTTTAAGCAGAGGCTGGATGGCCATCTGTCGGGTGTGCTTTGATTGGGAGTTCCTGCACGGCAGGGGGTTGGACTGGATGGCCCTTGTGGTCTCTTCCAACTCTAAATTTCTATGATTCTATGATTCTAAGAATTCACATTTATTGTTAATTAATAATAAATAAATAATAAATGAACATATATATATGGTCTTACTTACTTTCAGGGGAGGCCTTAAATTTAGCAATTCAGCAAAACCTCTACTAGGTCTTATTTTCAAGGGAAGTCTCATTTTCGGGGAAACGGGGTAGTTGCCCACCCCTGTCCAAATGATAATATAGTGCACTCTAGAAATCATTACGTTCAGATATGTGTACCAGTCCTCATACACATACTCAAAGTGTCATGTGGATAAATGGAAGCAGTCTGTGCAGATTAGTTTGTGGGTCTGTGCACACTGTTAGCATTCCAAGATGGAGTAACCCATACAGACATGCCATAGTTCATTTGCAAGTACCACTCCTCACAATGTTGGTTTAATCTCCAGATTACTATTTTTTTTTTTAAAAAAAAAAAAGTGTTATGTATGCTTTACATGCTCTGTGGGGAACCACAGAAAATTGTTTATGTAGTTTTAAGTTTTGTTCTTAAACAGAAATTAAAAATTAAATTAGCTATAATAACTATTTTTATAGAGCTCTGTAATGTGTTCACAAAGAAAACATTTTAGTGTAAAGAGGGAGTATTTTGGTGTAGGGTTTTTTGTAAGACTGATGTTCTTTAGTGACTTTGGCACCATTAAAAACGCCTATTGAGTATGCAACCAGTCAATGATAGCAAGTAGAAGCAATGGAACAAATAGGCAGAAGATTGGTTTTCTTTGTAATCCAAAGTTGATTGTGCAGAATGAAAATAGAAATATCTGGAAGGATTCTTTAATTTCTCTTGTATTATTACTAATTTATTTGTGTTAGCCTTGCTTTTCCTTTATTAAAGATCCAGCAAGAAATGCTAAAATCACCTAAGTTAGGGATGGAAAATGTGGCCCTCTATTTGATAGACAGTTTCCATCAGTCCTTACAATTGGCTACAGTAAATAGAGTTTATGAGAATTGCATTCCTACAATAACTGAAAATCACATATTCCTCACCCTTGAACTGGCTCTTTACCATTTATACAATCAGCCCTCCATATCCACGGATTCCTTATCCATGGATTCAAGCATCCATGATTTGAAAATATTCAAAAATAACTAAATTCTGAAAAGCAAACCATGATCTAGCCATTTTATGTAAGGGACACCATTATATTTAATAGGACATGAACATCCATGAATTTTGGTATCCATAGGGCGTCCTGGAACCAAACCTTAGCGAATACCAAGGGTTCACTGTATACTTTTTGTTATCTTCTGTATAGGCCAGACTCAGCCATACTTAAGAGTATTCTCATTGCACTTAGTAAAACTTCAGTACCCATAACTAACACAAGTCCCCTTGATTCCACTGTGTCTTCTCTAAGTATGGTTTAAATCTGCATTTGGAACATCTTAATTGTTGTTGTTGTTGTTATAAAATCAGCTTCAGTTTATGGGTAAGCCTGTACATTTGACGCCTTCACGAGTGCTGCTCATCATCAACTCTGATAATATGTTGCAAATGCCTTTGTTTGTTTATTTATTTATTTGTGTGCCACCTTTTTTGCCAGCTTAGGCCCTAGGCAGCTCACAAAAGTTTAAAAACAACAATAAAACAGTACAATTTTAAAACACAGTCAAAACACTACATTAATATAACAAATAAATATGTAAAACCTTTTAAAGAATACTAAGGGGCGAAACAGATGAGCCAGCTAAATGCCACGCCTTCTAGCCAGCCTGAAAGCACCTCTATTTGCTTGTCTGTTTAACCCCATAGTTAACATGCATAACACCATTACAAACATACCAAACAAATATCCAATACGAAGTTTCCTTGGGGCACAATTATGTAGTTCTAAACTTTAATAAACTTCCTTTATTAAATCAATCCATCTGTAATGTGCGCTTCCTTTTTTTCTGCTACCTCCTACTTTACTGGGCATTATGTTTTTAATTATATAATTTAATGTACTTTATCTTGCATTGTAAAATAATTTAAAAGGAGGTATCACCACATATGAAAGATAAGCAAATTTTGTAATTTAATTACATTTTTCTATACTGTATGTTTTATCGTGTCTCTTTTTTTCCCTAGCTGAAGCATTGCAGTCGCTACATACATGACTTGTTTCCTTCACTGATCAAGAATTTGGATCCTGTTCCACTCAGACATCTTCTTAATTTAGTATCAACCCTGCATCCAAGTGCACATACTGAACAGGTGAAAACAAGCAATTTTAAAGCAATTTGTTTTCTGTGGCAGACCACAGTAAACTGCACGGCAGTTATCTTGTTGAAATGAAAAGAGGTATTGTATAAGCCTGTTATCCCATGTACTGACTTTTCTTGCTAAATAACAGTAAGCTTGTGTCTTTTATAGTATGTGGAACTTTTATTTTTCATGCAAAAAGCAGCATAGTTTTGTATAAAAATTGCAGTTTGTAAGGTTTATTGCCATGCATTAAATACCAGAAATTATAAGCTTTGTTTTCTAGTTTCATTTCCTTTTGATCTTCATTTGTTTACAGACATTATATTTGGCATCCATGCTCATTAAAGCATTGTGGAATAATGCACTAGCAGCTAAAGCCCAGCTGTCAAAACAGAGCTCATTTGCCTCTTTGCTTAGTACAAACCTACCAATGGGAAATAAAAAAGGTAAGTGTGTATTTGATTCATGTATGTCATAAATTATTATTACAGAACAGT
Organism: Urosaurus nigricauda; assembly: GCA_034509955.1. Classification (NCBI taxonomy): domain Eukaryota; kingdom Metazoa; phylum Chordata; class Lepidosauria; order Squamata; family Phrynosomatidae; genus Urosaurus; species Urosaurus nigricauda. Next base: position 370,901,196 of record JAOEGL010000001.1, on the reverse strand, counting down.
ATTTGCCAGGGCATAAGGTCTGTTGTATCGTTTTAAATTCTGTAAGCTGCTTTGATTGCTACAGCAAAAAGCGGGGTATAAATAAAAGTATTATTATTATTATTATTATTATTATTATTATTATTCAAATCTTAGCTAACTAAGTTCCAGCCTAGGCCATTGTGGGTATATCTTTTCTATTAATTAGGTAAAATTAATTAGTCTCAGCATTAGATAATCACACATTTTGAGCTATCATTGTATATTATTGGAACTTTTGGTTGCTTAAGATAAAGGTCTGTATTCCCTTTAATTTTAGTCTGTAAATATTATTTTTATGTATACTACTTCAGAAGGATCTGTCAAAGCTACAATAATGGGAATGTGTTGTATAAAAAAAACTATTTCTATATTATTATTTATATTATTTCTTGACCAGTATATTCTTATATGTTACTGTTGGCTGTATGCTTTGTGATAAGTGAAGTTGTGCAGAGTGTTCTCACACCTTTTGCCTTTTTCTTCAGAGGAAGAAGATCTCCGGAGAGCAGCTCCATCACCATGTAAGTTACTATAGAAGAACATATGGAACATCAAGTATAACCTTGGTGTCATGGCCTCTTACTTCAACCATTTTATTACATAGAAGCTGAAGGACAGTTTGCGCATGTAAGAAAACATTTCACTAATGCCGCAGAGTTTAACTTTCTTTGAGCTTCTATATAAGAACACATTTAAAGCTAAGTTCTTGAGGTAGTTACCAAGTTGATGTGTATATGGGGCTGGACAAAGTGTACTCTGGGGCTACCTTGGGTCCTCCAAACCTGTTTTTATGGCCCTTGACCGTGGATGTTTGAATCTGTGGATAAAAAATCCATGGATAAGGAGGACTGACTGTAATTATTATTTTAAATAGCGTATAGGTGTCTACTGCACTGTTTAATGTCAAAAAATATCTTTTTCAGAGTCACAAATAGACATCCAGCCACTTATCTCTTTTTTTTTTTTTTTTTTTTTTTTTTTTTTTTTTTTTGGCATTTTCAGCAGTCCATATAGCCCCAGGAACAAAAAATTGGTCCCACGCCCACCTCTGTTGCCAACTCACATAACACACACTGGCTAGGATCCTAATAAGGAACAATGTTCATGCTGCTCCTGGCTGTGTGCACAGTTCTGTATTTTCTTTGCTTACATAGGGTGGCATCTCATATCTGCTTGCACAAGCTATTCCTATCTATTCTGAAAAGGGCAGGCAGCAGAATAGGGCCAGCTGCTGTGCTGGTTAGTTGAATAGAGCCCCCCTCCCCACCAGCTCCTGAGCCACTGTTGGCATGCTAGTGGTGGCTTCTCTCCTGCACAGCTGCCTTCTTTTCATACTGTCTGCCTTGTTGTTTTTGTTGTTGTGTGCCTTCAAGGAGTTTCTGACTTAGGGTGACCCTAAAACGACCCTATCATCTTGCCAAGATTAGTTCAGAGGAGGTTTGCCATTGCCATTCTCTGAGCCTGAGAGAGTGTGACTTGCTGAAGGTCACCTAGTGGGTTTCCATGGCCGAGCTGGGATTCAAACCCTAGTCTCCAGTGTTCTAGTCCAACACTCAACCATTACACCATGCTGGCCCTCATGCTAATGGTGGCTTCTTTTCTGGACAGCTGCCTTCTTTTTTTACTGTCTACCTAATCCTACATAACTATGCTTATGGGACATTTAGCTCAATCATTTTGTTTTAGATAAATTTATCTGTAATCTCAAGAACTCAAATTTAGCGGGGAACTCTGTTTCTGGTGTCTACTGGTTATCAGACCTGGTTCCTGCCAAATCAAAGAGGAGGGTTGAGTACGGAAGGATAAGGATGTGTAGCAAAAGCAACAGCTTCAGCAGCTTCTTTTTACTGAGACAAGATGCCTCATACACTTATTATTAGAAGAAGTTAAGATTTGGCTGTGATGGGGATACACTTATCCTGCATTAAAAATATTAATTTTGCTTTTACCTGGAATAAGTTGAAATTTTTCCTGAAACAGGGTCACCTGCAGCAAGCCCTCAAAGCAGTGACAACAGTGATACACATCAGAGTGGAGGAAGTGACATTGAAATGGAAGAGCAGCTGATTAGTAGAAATAAACATGTCCAGCAGCGGCTTTCAGATACAGAGGTAAAATAGCTTTGTTCCTCCTCCCCTCTCAGGATGATAGCTTAAACCGACAGGTGAATGAGTGACCTGTCAGTTCTACCATCTTCATCTGGGCTGTGCCTCTTCATGTCATAGACTGCTGCCACACTGCAGAATTAATGCCATTTTACATCGGTTTAACTGTCATGGCTCCATCCTATAGAATCCTCAGATTTGTAGTTTGTGTTAGCACCAGAGCTCTTTGATAGTGAACTACAAATCCCAGAATTCCATAGTCATGGCAGTTAAAGTGGTGTCAAAATATATCAATTCTGCAGTATAGATACAGCCATAATCTGATCTTCTTTGAAGACACAATTAATTTGGACAGAGTTGCCACAGATTGTTTGCCATTGATAAATGACAAAAAGGCTACTTAATTCTGCCAGCTAGGTGTTACAGGTATCCATTGTTGTGTATAGTTTCATGAAGATTTAAACTGCCATCTTCTGATTTGGACTGTGGACTGTTTTCCCTACCTCATGGTGAAAACAGAGAGATGAGGTCTACTTTTTATATATTCTGGAAGAAAGGATGCAGATGTCTGCATTGCACAAAGCAGTGCTCTTACGTGTGAAAATAGTTACAAATTCTCCTCCAAAGAATCTCAGTTATGTCAGTCAACCCAGTATGAAACTCCTATTCATTTGTGTGATTTTCCTTTGAAGAATTGGTTAGCAATATCAGTCTGATGGTTGCCTTGGCATTTTTTAACTGTCTTACACTTTTATATGTACTTTTACATTAGTTATGTTGGAGTATATTTCTGCAGTTCATTGCTGGTATGTTTTAGAGAGTTGTAATTTTATAGCTTTGTTTTTCATTCCAAGTGACAGCACCAGTAGATACTGAAAGTATGAGATGTATATTTCAGAAATAAATAAATACCTTTTTTGGTATCCTTTTATGTTTTCTTAAAGGAATCAATGCAGGGAAGTTCCGATGAGACAGCAAATAGTGGTGAAGATGGCAGCAGTGGGCCAGGTAGCAGCAGTGGACACAGTGACGGATCCAGCAATGAGGCCAACTCCAGCCACGCAAGCCAGTCTGCAGGGAGCCCAGGCAGTGAGGTGCAATCAGAAGACATTGCAGATATTGAAGCGCTCAAGGAGGAGGAAGAGGAGGAAGAGGAAGAGCGAAGTCATAATTCCCAGAAAAATGGTCGGAATGCAGAATTGAGAAGCCGGAAAATGGAATCTCAATCAGGCATTTGCTTGGGAGATTCTCAGGCGTCTGCTGAGAGAAGTGGTGTAAGCAATGGAACTGGAAATGACCATGTTTTTAATACTGACTCTGTACCACCAGTGGATAGTCGAATTAGAATGTTAGACCCTTGTTCACACTCCGAGGACACAGACCATGATATGACTGGAGAAATGAGTGCAGCTCACATATCACAAGGTTCTCAAGATTCTTGTATAACACACACAGGAGACTTTCTTGGGGAAGCAATTGGAAATGAATTATTTAACTGCCGTCAATTTATTGGTCCACAACATCATCACCATCATCATCATCACCACCACCACCACCACCATCACCATCACGAAGGGTAAGTTATTTATGGTGTATATACCTTTTGTTAGGGGGGAAATGTTTCAAGGTAATCCAATTTGATGCCTTGAAGAAACTGGGTTTTCTGACATAAGTAAAATAATCAACTGTATGTGCTTGTTGCCTATTTTAAATAATTGTTTCTGACTCTGTTAGTCATGGACAACCAACAAGGAACTATACTGAGATCTGAAATTTGCTTGAACTCTCAAAATTACACTAAGACTAATCCTTCCTCCTCATGCTTTTTGGCAATAAAGGATTAGAACTCTCTGTATCTTAGAAATTTTCTGTGACAATCATAAGACATTGAATTTATGAAACCCTGACCTTTCCCCACTTTAAAGTATGGTACCTGTGACTGCTGTGAGATATTTTTTTCCTTACCTTGTGAGATTTTTCTTTTCATATTTAGCAAGAAATATGTGATAGTTGAAAACTATTCTCCAGCCTTATTTAAACATGCATCATATATTTCCTGTTATGCACACAGTTACGTCTTTCATTTATATGGAACTCTGTCTAAATATGAGCAGTGATGAGAGGAAAATGGCAGGTGTGTTTTAATATTAAAATGTAATTTAATATTTTAACATATATATATCCAAGTACGGTTTATCAAAATTACACACAAAAAAAAAGAAAGAAAGAAAAGAAAGAAGTATTTGCCTATATTCTTTTAGAATGGTTCAGTTGTTCATATAAACCTAATGTTTTTGAAGCGAAGATATAAATTCCTACTGTGATCTGCTTGTAGGCTTTGGATATTGCAGTCCTAGCAGATTTTCTCTTGCAATGATAAGAGACTGTTTTGCTGTAGAGAATGGAAATCTTGTGGATGTTTCATTTGTTCATGTAAAATGCTTTTTGCAAAGAAAATGTATTCAAAGCATGTGCAGTTCTGATTTTGTTATGTTCATATGCATATTTTCACCTTACCTTTTATTATGAAGAAAAGAGCTTATCTCTTCAGGTAATATGAATTTTGTAAAATGTTGTTTTTCTATAGTCTGTTGGCTTTGTGTGGACTCAGTGTTTGTTTACATGTATCTTTCAGGCACATGGTTGATGACATGTTAAGTGCTGATGATGTTAGTTGTAGCAGTTCCCAAGTCAGTGCAAAATCAGAGAAAAATATGGCAGATTTTGATGGAGAAGAATCTGGCTGTGAAGAAGAACTGGTACAGATTAATTCACATGCTGAACTGACATCTCATCTTCAGCAGCACCTTCCAAATCTTGCTTCTATTTATCATGAGCATCTCAGCCAAGGTAAGAGCAAGTAAAGGGAAAGATTTGTTTTAGCCAGCCAGCAACTTAAAAAAGAAACCAAATAGGAATAAGTAGAATAGTCTGTGCAGAGATAAGATGATAAAACTCATTTTACCATTCATTGGACTACGCATTATCAGTCTGTCAGTGTTTTGAGTCATTCTGTCAAAGCCTCACTTGTCACACCTTCCATCGAAATACAGTATTCAGAGGGCATCTTCAGTGGTTATGCCTCACCTATCTAACAACCTTGCTTAGAAAATTTACCTGGTGTCAACTATAATGGCACTAGGCAAACCTATTTTATTTACCCAGACATTTTAAGATATGGTAAGTTTATTTTGTGGACTGCTTGATTTTATTTATTTATATATTTATTGATAATTACAATTGACTGTACATCCATTTGAATTCCTAAAAAGGAGGAAGCATAGTACAATTTTTTAAAAAAAATAAAAAGCAGTAACTAAACCATTGAGCCTGTGGAGGAGTTGATTCTAACCTTTTCTAACCTATCAGTTACAGTATTAAACTAGCCAGGTGTAAGAAATACATTGTGGCCTTGAGGCAGTGTGTCTTTGTGGAAGTCTGAATGGGTGAAAGCAGTCTGCTCCTATAAATCCTTGATACTTTTTATGTTACATTATTAATAAGACTCTTTAAATAGCTGTTTCACTTGTGGGAATGAACGGATAGGTCTACCCACAACACCAGGGACTATAGCCCAAGGATTGTGCATTCTGCGAGCATGTTTGTCCTGCAAAATAAGTTTAGGGTGACAGTTACTAAGGGCTGTTAAAAGTACATGTATACTGGAAAAGTGGCATCATTTAATCCTTAGCTAATGCCTGAGGAATCAATCAGGGTTATGTCTCCAGATCAGTTGTTTTAATGTACCTTTCTGTTGAATAGTTCTAATTTTTAGAGGTTTGTAGTCTGTTCTGGTTGAAGCCCACTGGAAAAGGTTAATTAAAAACCTCCCCTTAAAGTTCAGGATTGCTTCAAGTAAGAGGACTCCTTTGCTGCCTCCTCCCAGTTCACTGTACAGTGGGACGTCGCCACCCACAGGCTTACCATCTGAAAATTTGCCTTGTTGTCCAAATGGTGGTGCCTGCACACAGCCGCACTAGCAGCCTCATGCATATCAAGCTGCCACAATGGGACTTGAGGTCCCGCATTTTTTCATATCCTCAGCAGTGGAATGGGGGTCTAGAACAGATCCCCCATGGATATGAAGGTCCAACTGTATATGTGTCATCATATTTAATCCTGAGCTGAAAATAAACATTTCATCATGAGTAAGGCCTGAAGCAGGTCTCCATTAACAATGGAGACTGCATCCTGTCTATGATTAGAACCACATGTATACTTAGTAGATTTTAAAAAGTAACCCTGGCTTGGATTGTAGTCTCATGATCTCACCATGAAAAAAGAACTCTGCCACCAACACAAGCTTTCCCATTTATTTAAACGGGAGCTGCCACCTTGGAGCATGTACACAGAAAAGCAGATAGGCAGACTAGCATATTAAAATTTCTTCACGGCAGAAATGAAATCTGAAAAAAAGTAATTTTTAATTGCTTTAGCATATAAAGTTTTTTGGAACAGTAAACTTCTTTACTTGTGAATCAGCTTCAGATTTTAATTGGAGAACCTTTCTAGCATAACATCTTTACAAGCAAATGCATACATGAAGTTGTTATTAATTTTTCTAATATAAATTGAGATGTTTCTATCTTGGGTATTTTTCTTCATTGGTGGATCGTGAGGATCCATTAACAAAAAACAAAAGAAAAACCAACAACTGTACATTAAAGAGCTAATTTAAAAACTAAAGAACAGTGCTAATAAATAAATAGAAAAATCTCATATGGCTTTCATGCCATATTGTAAATGATTAAAAGGTTTTATGTGAAAGTGATGAAGGCTATTCGACTGTCTGACCTTCCTTCAGTAAATAGTATTGTCTTTGAGTGTGTCTTTATTGGATCCCTCATGTCTCATGAATGGTCTTCATATGTGAATTTTTTTAATATATAGGGTTGTGTGTTGAGCAATTATTAACAGCTGTTCATGGACAAAAGTCCATTCAAATAAGGATATTCCGTATTTTTTAATAACACTGTCTTTTGCTCAGGGCCAGCAGTTCATAAGCACCAGTACAACAGCAACGCAGTGACAGATATTAACTTGGATAATGTTTGTAAGAAGGGCAATACACTTTTGTGGGATCTGGTCCAGGATGAAGATGCAGTAAGTTGGATATCACACAAGAAATTTTTCTAGACAAATTGTAATAATAATTGTCAATAACTTTTCTCTTACTTATCCTAGATACATCTCTCTGAAGGTTTGATAAATGAAGCAGAGAAGCTTTTGTGTTCTTTAGTATGTTGGTTTACTGATAGACAAATTCGAATGAGGTTCATTGAAGGCTGTCTTGAAAATTTAGCCAATAACAGGTAAATGAGCTTGAGCTAAACTTCAGTGTTTTAGTTTGTGTATATTTTTAAAATTTGTTGTAACTTACACCTAACTTTTTCTAAAAGCATATTTTTGACTTGTAATACCAAGAATCTAGAGATGATTTTGTCATCTAATAGTCTCATGAAGTATGAACTGCTCCTCATCTTCTGCTAGTCTCTGCTGCCATTCATGTCTTCCTCTTCATAGATTGATGAAAGTCACTAAAGAAAGATCCAGCGTGTCTGAAAGGACTGAGCTTAGAGAAGCTGGAGTATACCCTGAGTCCTCTGCAACTATGTGTCTCTCTCACACTGCTGGTGCTGCCCTCTAAGAAGTGCAGCTCATTTAAAGGACTCTTTGCCATTTTAGAGAACTTGGAAGAATTTTGCATTTACATAGAGTAATGACACCAACCAGACTAAAAACAGCAAGCAAGAGTCAGATACTCTTAAACACAGTCAGCTTCCCCAAGGAATTAACTTCAAAACTCTCTGTCACAGGGCAAAAGATTCTATCTTTATGTTTCCTCTCCACCAGTCTCACTCCTTTTAACTTCTAGACCTACTGGTAGTTCCTTTTATTTAGCAGTTTCTTCTTTTTGCTGTCTGCTTCATGCCAAAATGTCCCTCCAAATCCTTAAAGAAACCTGGCTGATTGGGCGGCTTGCTGGATATTTATGGTAGTGGGAGAAATGGCACATGGCATAAACATTGATCTATTCAGTTTTTACAGTAATTTTGATATATACAATGATACAGACATGGCTGCTTGATTGGCAATTGCTTCAGGCAGTTAAGATTGTAGCCTGCACTGTTGCAGTCAACGAATTGTTTGCAGTTTGTCCATATGTCAGGGGTTGTTTTTCCAGGCAGTCATGTGTCCAAGTACACAGCAACATGGGGTAAAATAACTTTTCTCGGTTCACAAATTCTATGAAAGTAATTATGCTGTACATGTGGCTCATGGCAAATCTTAATTTACAGGTCAATCCTTTGAAAACTTCTGCTTATATTTCAAGAACTTAATTTACATACAGTCATATTTTCTTTCTTTTCTTAGATCAGTTGTAGTTTCTCTTCGCCTTCTTCCAAAATTATTTGGTACTTTTCAACAGTTTGGGAGCAGTTATGACACACATTGGATAACGATGTAAGTATAATATGCCACAACCAATCAAAAGTGGGTGATTGTTTTAGGACTGAAATTTGATGTTGATGCCTTCCCATCTTTGTTTACAATTACAATTGTACAATACAGATTACTTCAGCTTCCTGTCTTGGTATGTCAAATCTGTTTAACATTTGCTACCCCTTGTCTCTTTCTTCCAGTCCTTAGCAGTTTAATGTAGTACATTGGTTCCAGTCAATTATTTTCCTTCTCTTTTCTTTTTGTTCTGATCAAGCCAGTTGTTTGTAGCTCAATCAATCCATGCTCTTCAAGCTCATCCTTCCCTATACATCGACATATTTGTGCCCCATCTGAAATTACATTTCTGTGATGGTGGGATTGCCTGCACATGTGAGACAAGAGGCTATGCTGATGGTAGCATTGAACCTGATAAGGTCTCTCACATCAGACAGGCTGAGAAGCCAGACTTTTAATGCACCCAAAAATTATAAGGCAGTAGCAGTAGTGGGGGGTGACACTGATGGAGGAATCCTCAGAAACAGCAGGAGTGGGCACTATAGCTAACTCCAAAAGAGCTAGTTGTGTGCAGAAGAATATAGCGGTAAGCCACTCCTGAAGCCTTTTACTTTACCTTACGACAATCCAATCCAAAATGAAACAAGAAAATGCAGGAAGATGAGACTTCCAGGTCAGAAGTTACCCAACTAGCTACAGGGGAACAGCATGAGTAGTGCTGTATCTGATGACACAATTGGACTCAAGCCAAAAGGATGTTCAAGTGTTGACATGTGGAAAGGTGAAAGAAAAATCCAAAATTGCACAACATATGTAGTAGGAATATGAAATTTGAAAAGCAGTAATCAGGGAAATGCTGGAAATCGTAAAAGAAGAAATGAAATGCCTAGACAGCTGTGGTCAACTGTGGGTAGATAGATATCCACATTAGCCTTCCGGGAGACCTTGGAGGACTGCATCCTTCACAACTGTTTTGTCCCCAAATCCCTTCTAGAGCACAAGGAGGACATTTTCACCATGTTCTTGGCCCTTCCTAGATAGTTTTAGACCCAGAAGAGATCTTTTTTAAAACATCAGGAGGTGAGTGAAAGTCATATACTTTTTCAGAAGTAAGTTTGCTCAAAACATGGCGGAAATACCTCCTTCAATCCCAAGAGGGTATTTGGGGACAAACATTTTTTTTTTGCCGGGGGGGGGGCGGGAAGAGAGAAATAATGTGAGTTTAAATATTCTTTGTTTTTTCCATCAAGTTGATGTGAAGTGATTTGTGTGTGTCCCAAACTGAAACAGGTGGGCCGAGAAAGAACTGAACATGATGAAGCTTTTCTTTGATAATCTGGTATACTATATTCAAGCTGTCAGGGAAGGACGACATAAACATGCATTGTAAGTATTTTGTTAAAGGGAAGGGTTCTTTGTCAATTCATGACTTGGGTCTGAATCCACTGATCACTGAGTAGATACACTGAATCACTGGTAACTTGGAACAAGATACCATTCAGCAACAGCAGAGTATATGCTCTGTCAGTGTATTTTCATGTGTGGAGACAGTGGCCGGGGGTGGTGTGACGAACAGCTTCTTAGCCACTCTGGGAGTGTTCTCGTCTGGGTAGTAGGCAGGAGAGTTGTACTCATGCAGGAATGGGGAAACAGCTTGCATAAGGATACTTACTTATGTTTGTTTGTGTTTTGTGCCTTCAAGTTAATTCCAACTTTTAGTGACCCTAAGGCAAACCTAGCATGGGGTTCTCTTGGCAAGATTTGTTCAGAGGAGGTTTGCCAACAAATGATTAAAAATTATACAGCTGCTGGCATACTGTTCTATGAGAACTTTGGCCTTGGTAAATCAATACTTATTTAAGTTCCATTGGTTTAGTGGCTCTATTCTAGCAGTTGGATTCAGACTCAATTATTTTTAGATTGTAAAATAATTCAATTATTTTTAGATTATTAGATTGTAAGCCTGAGGGCAGGGAAATGTCTAATTAACAAACTGTAAGCCGCTCTGATAGCTTTGGCTGAAGAGCGGGGTATAAATAAAATTTATTATTATTATTATTATTTTTAACCTCTTACTTGTCTTACTCTGGAAAAAAAATCTATATGTTGCCAAAAAAGAGGAAGATCATATTGTAGATGGGTAAGACTCAGGGAAGCCACTGTTATGAGTCTGCCAGACCTGAGCAGGGCTGTTGAGGATAGGGTGACTTGGAGGTCCCTCATTCACATAGCCACTTTTAAGTTAAAGTTGACTTGAAGGCAGCTAACAACACAACAAGAATTAATTTTTGCATCTAATTTTTTATGCCTACTTATATGCTAATTTTTCTTATGAATTACCCTAACACTTGTGGTGGGTGAGAAAGGATATCCTTCACACAAAACTTGTTGCACCACAGGCCAGTTTTAGGCTATTGTGAGATTGCATATTTTTAGATGAAAGTAACTTAAAGCAATGTGTACAAACTGAAAGTTTATGTATCCCTTCTAGTTCCATCCCCATTATGATTCTTCCCAGCAGCAAAAATATGATTGACTTATGTCATCTGTGAATGTTGAACTTGGTTGTGTGTTGATCCCTGGTCACTGAATGAGAATTGTGTCTTTCACAAGTTGTGCTTATGATGGGGTAGTGGGCAGTGAAGACCTAATGCCGTAATATGAGCAGAGGTACAAGGGTTTTATTGAGCGTTATAGGATAGCTTCATGGGTGGGAGTGGTTGGTGAAGAGACTGCTGTTGTGTATTTCTGGTGAGTGAAAGAGGATGCAAAAATGTGTTTGAAAGCAGGATCATAAGGAACGTGTCTCTGATGGTATGTTGGAGTAACATTTTAATATTCATACCTATTAAATCTTTATGTTTAATTATTGTATCTCCATTAAAATAGTTGAGTGCTTGGTTTGTAAAGTGGCAAAAGTGGAGAAAAAGGGTTTAAACATACTTTGGAATCAATTATTAAGAGGCTGAGCAATGGAAAGAAAAATGGTGATACTAAGAATATGCTGAAATAATCTTTAATTGCAATAACAGGTACAGCCATAGTGCAGAGGTTCAGGTGCGCCTTCAGTTTTTGACATGTGTCTTTTCAACTTTGGGATCACCAGATCACTTTAGTAAGTTCTGATTTGATTCTTTCAATATTTTTTTTAAATTTGGTTTTCCCTGATGTTCTCAGAATATATATCAGTATTATATAAGTAAAACCTAGGGAGGGAGAAGAAGGCACTGTAAAGAAAATGTTTCATCTTTTTAAAAAGGACTTTTGAGTAGCTATGTGAAATAATAATAATAAATAATTTATTTATATATTCCCGCCTCTCCCAGGTGGATCGAGGTGGGTTTACAGTCCAATAAAACTCATACAAAACATATCAATAAAATACAATAACAGTAATAATTTGTTTAGAAACTGACTCGACATCAGATAGCAATAACAATAAAAATTATAGAGTAATCAAAGAAACAGAGCAGTCTCTCTTACTTAAGATCAGGTGGGTAAGCTCGCCAGAAGAGATCCGTCTTAAGTGCCTTCTTAAATGCCTCCAAGGAGGCAATAAGACTTGCAGCCTTATGGTGCTGTTCCAGGAGGCTGTCATTTGTGGGACTAAGGATGTAGTTCTAATCCAGACAGTAATACAGGCCAAATCAGCGGATAGGAACTACCTGTAATCTTTTACTGTGGATGAGGAACTGATACTGGATCACTGTAAGATGATTTTTTTTACTGTGGGTATCTTGGGAGATGAGGCATATTAGCAGTCTTTCTCCAGGATATTTTCATGTATTGTTTTGAATCTCTAGGGCTGAGTCTGGAGCAAGTAGACATACTATGGCATTGCTTGGTAGAAGATTCTGAATGCTATGATGATGCTCTACACTGGTTCTTAAATCAAGTACGAAGTAAAGACCAGCATGCCATGGGAATGGAAACCTACAAGCATCTTTTTTTAGAAAAGGTAGAAGGGAAATCATTTTAAAAAACATAACCGATTAGCTTTTCTGCTTGAAAATAAGCTTGATTATAGTTGATGTATTCGTTCTAAACAAACATGCCTTTCTTTTATTTAGATGCCTCAACTAAAACCTGAAACGATTAGTATGACTGGATTAAACCTGTTTCAGCATTTGTGTAATTTGGCACGATTGGCTACTAGTGCATATGATGGTGGTACAAACTCAGAGGTAAGCAAGAGTAATGAGTTACTATTGCCTTTCTTTCTAAAGTGTACCTTTCAATGTTTCAACTGTTATAGTGAGCACTCATATAAAAGGCTATTTTTGAGTCCATTTATGGTGAAGTTACTCCTGTGTCCTAGTATTGTATGATTAGATGCAATGCATGGGCAGTTGTGCTCCTCCAGATGTTTTTTTAACTAAAGCTTCCATTTCTATGCTGGTTAGGGATGATGGGAACTGTAGGGCAAAAACATTAGGAGGGTTAAACATTTGGTTTTCATGAACAAGCCTGAATACATCTCAGACTCACACAGTTCTTCCTTTCCTTGTCTTATGATGGCTGTGATTAGTTTTTATTTACATTTTCAATTAACCACTGTTAAAACTATGGTTGATTTTAAATGTAGCTAAATTGTGGGTTATTAAAACAAACTGGTTCCATAAACTAGGTTTGAAGATGGCTTGTTTCAATTAAACACAGTTAAGACTAAGCCATAATTTATCCCAATTTGATTATAATGCTAAAGACTTCAAACAAAAAATTTCCCGATTTCCTCCATGAGGCTGTGTTGGGTGAGGCAGGAAGATACAAATAGATCACTTACATAAAATAACTCATAGTTTAGCATAGAAGTGGAGAATATATGGCGATGCAGATGTTGTTGAACCTCAGCTCCCATTACTTCTTTCATATCTGCTGATGTCTTTTATCATTATTGTAGCTCTTGATGGTCTGCCCTGTTGTTGTAAAGAAATACCAGATATCACCTCTGGTCACTTGACCCATAAAGGAGTTAGTGTACTAGAAGAAAGCAGACATGTTCATTGATTTTGTGGAAAAAAACCCCACAAATGGAACTTGATGGTATTTGTGTGTTTAGTCACATAAAGGAAATAACCACTGTCTTATTTCTTTTTACAGTTGTGTGGTATGGACCAGTTCTGGGGGATTGCTTTAAGAGCACAGTCTGGAGATGTGAGCCGTGCAGCTATACAGTATATTAACTCTTATTATATTAATGGTATGAGAATTCAGTTTGAGATACTTTTCTGTGCTTAGTCCGAGGACTATATTACACATTATCATTCGTTTCCTGATGAAAATAGAATTCATTTAAACACATTTATAGAGTATTTGTTTCTAATTCAACTTCAGGAAAAACAGGTCTGGAGAAAGAACAAGAATTTATTAGCAAGTGCATGGAAAGCCTGATGATTGCATCCAGTAACCTCGAGCAAGATTCTCACTCAAGTCTCACAATTATTGAACGAGGACTTCTGATGCTTAAAACTCATTTAGAAGCTTTTCGGAGAAGGTAAATTATAATTATGCTATTTGTTGTTGTTTTGTGACTTCAAGACATTTCCAAGTTATGGTGACGTTCTATCATGGTGTTTTCTTGGCAAGATTTTCTCAGTTTGCCTTTACCTTCGTCAGAGGCTGAGAGTATGATCTACCCAAGGTCACCCAATAGTTTCAGCGGCTGAGTGAAGATGTGAACCCTAGTCGTAGTCCAACAGTCAGACCACTGCACCATGCTTTCTATTATCCCATAGTATTTAATAACATACTGTTCAGAGGGAAATGGCAAACAGTGATGGCAGATATTAACTGAAAGCAGGTGATTTTCTTCTGTCACAGGAAGTTTTACACTAAGTTTACTAACCATATATAGTTAAAGAATTCAAAAGCAAGTGAATGTTTTTATCATTTTCAATTTTATCTGATTATGATCTTAAAAACTCCACATGACTTGGGTCCTAGAATATCTAAAAGATTGTATTTCCCCATAGGAGTTTGCCCGAGTTCTAAAGACATTCATGAGTGGGCTTTCTTTCAAACAGCTTCATTTATATACTGCTTCATTTATATACAGTGTGTAAGCAGTTTACAACTGTAAGCTACTTGCCCCCAACAATCTGGGTACTCATTTTAGCAACCTTGGAAGGATTCAAGCCTGAGTCGAGCTTGGGCCCTTTTTGCTGGTATTGAACTTACAACATTATGGTTTTGAGTGAGTGGCTGCAGTACAGACATTTAACCATGGACTGGCCCCTCCTTACTTGTCTGAACTTCTTTCTCCTCACACTCCTTCTCATACCCTCCGTTCTGGTAGTCAAGGTCTCCTGTCCCAGCCTAGGATTTCCACTGCCCTGTCCCAGATTTGTCCTTTCTCACTTGCTGCCCCTCACTTCTGGAACCTTCTTCCTCTACATGCGCGCCTCATCACTTCTCTAACCAGTTTCAATACTGAGTTAAAGACTATATTGTTTAGTGAAGCATTCCCAGATGTGTGACTTTGTCTGCCCCGTTTTAACTGTGCATTATGAAGCCGAGCGCTCTCTCTAGTCCATCTGCCTTGGTCCAGGCCTCAGAGGGAGAGAAGAACCACTGGACCTAATACCCTTCCCCATCACCTTTCCCTTCTCCTTTTGTGTCATGTCTTTTAGATTGTATATATAATCTATAAATAAAGGAGGATAATAATAATATAATCATAATCATAATCATCATAATCATAATAATATGCCACCAGGGCATCCGTGCCACCAGGCCATCCACCACCATCACAGCCACAATTGGTAAGGACATAAGAGAGAGTGCCTTTCTCGGGACAGTTCCTAGATTATCGAACCCTCCCATGAGAGGTTTTTTTAGCCTCCTCCCTGCTCTGTTTTTGTGAGCAGGTTCGGATCTTTTTATTTAGGCCAGCATTTGGTTTTTTTAATCATAATGCAGAATATTGTTTACGTTAGTATGCTCTGTTTTTATTTTGTGTGTGTTCATGTTCTAAATGTATTTTAAAATTTCTTGAATGTGGGTTTTTTAAAATAGAACTGACATTAAATTGTTGTTGTTGTTGTTGTTTTAATTTTTGCATAGGACATCTTTTAGCCCAGCTTTTATTTTAAATTTTGTGAGCTACCTTGGGTCCCTTGACAGGAGAAAGGTGGAATTTAAACTGAATAAATAAATAAGATATATTAGAATTAAATTTACTTTGTAGGTTTTTAAAATTCAGAATGCAATCTGAAGAGCTACTGAAGGGCTTTCAGAGAGTTTGCACCAGCTCTGTTGAGTTCTTTACAGTACTGTATTGTTTGTTTTGGATAGCTTATTCACAGGCATATCTCAAGGTGCTCCATATCAAAGGTAGTTTGCTATGTTGAAGAAAAGCAAGAGTGAAACCCTCCTAGGCTAACAAAAGTATCTTCGTGGCTCATGTATGAAAGCAACCAGGTTGAAAATAGTCAAAAATTCATATGATCCCTTGCCTTGTACTAACTTAGCTCGTCCTACCTGATATCTACAATGTCACCAAAAAGAGGCCTAGGCACTTCAGTTTGTATGAGCTACAAATTCCTAATAGTTTTCTTTCTGTATCATTTTCTTTCCAGGTTTGCTTATCATTTAAGGCAGTGGCAAATTGAAGGCACTGGCATCAGCAGTCATTTAAAAGCATTGAGTGATAAACAGTCACTCCCTCTCAGAATTGTTTGCCAACCTGCTGGGCTTCCTGACAAGGTACATTGTGGCACTTCTTTTGCTGAATGAATGGGGTTTTTTGTGTGGGTGTTTTGCGATTTCTTTTCAATTAAACTAATATGTTATATTTCAGATGACAATTGAAATGTATCCAAGTGATCAAGTGGCAGACCTAAGAGCTGAGGTTACTCATTGGTATGAGAACTTGCAAAAAGAACAGTTAAACCAGCAGGCTCACCTACAAGAGTTTGGTCAAAGTAGTCGGAAAGGAGATTTTCCAGGTGAGTTCTAAAGTCAGCATAGTTTTGTGTTTTGTGTGCAGGGGTGGACCAGATGACATCAGTGGTATGATCACATCCCTTACATCACTGATCAAAGGTAAGAGCAGGATTTTCTTGTAGTGGTGGAGGAGGCAGTAGGAACCTAACCTATTGAATAGCATGCTCCTCTGACAGGCAGGTAATTTAACCAATAATGCATAGAGCTATTGTAGTATAGAGGAAGAAGTTCAAGATGCCAATCTAGTTCCTGCCTCTGCTCCAAGTACGTTGTAAGCCACTCTGATAGCCCTTTGGCTGAAGAGTGGAGTATAAATAAATAAATTTTGTTGTTGTTGTCTCTTAAGCTCATGCCCTTCAGTTCACCAACTTTTCCTCCCTGCTCAGTTCTACCGCTTCTTCTCCTCAGTTTTGCTTTCTTCTCAAGAGTAACTTCTTAAGAGTAACTCCCTACAACCAAAAATATATATAATAAAAGTAAAATATAAATAATCAACTTTTTTTCCATTGGCCTAGAAGCTAAGGAGCTCTGGTGGTGGTGCAGGAGGAGCCTTAGTAGCGCAGTGGTTAAATGCCTGTACTGCAGCCACTCACTCACAAACTATAAGGTTGCCAGTTCAGTACCAGCCGGGAGCTCAAGTTCAACTCAGGCTTGCATCCTTCAGAGATCGCTAAATGAGTACCCAGCTTGTTGGGGTCAAGTAGCTTACAGTTATAAACTGCTTAGAGACTGCTTAGTTCAGTATGAAGCAGTATATAAATGAAGCTGGTATTGCTATTGATTTTTTTCTAGCACTATGTCTAAGGAATACAAACTGAAGGAAAGTTCAAGATTGTTGGGGTATTTTCAAGCCTTGGCATCCTCACAGGGCAGTTAGCATTCAAACAGATCCTCATAGTACTACAGGCCTGACACCTGTTCATCCACCTGTATGTCTGCTTACAGGGCCAACAGAGGGGATGCTAGACAAGGAACTGAGAATCAAAAGATGGCTCAGCTTTCTCACACATCTCTATCACAGATGGGCAGTCATTTCATCCAGAGTTTGCTGGATGAAAGGGGCAGATTATCTGAGAAGGGGATTCACAATCTATTTCCTGGGTTACAGAGGAAGTAAAGATAGAGCCTCCACCCCTACACACTCTCAAACTTTTGTAGAAGAGAGTGGCTCCTTGGTAGCCCCCATTCCTCTGAAGAAGAGAAAGGGGAATTAGGGACTGATGAGGTCACTGTAGAACAATTGTATAACACCTTCATTTGGAGGTATAATGCTAAAACTTCCTATTCAAAAAGGTAAATAAGCGATCGATACTGAATATTACAGGCAATCAATTAATCTAGTGGTTATGACCCAAGGTTTTGTTTTTTGTTTTTAACTCCAGACAAACAAGAATGAAATGAAAAATAGATTAATTTGAGAAAAGACTCATTTGGCTCATTTAATGTTATTGAAACGTCTACTGCTTTTTTTAAAGCATCAAAGAATGCAGCCAGTTTTGCTTTTGTTTTTAGGGGGTCTCATGGGACCTGTGAGAATGATCTCTTCTGGGCATGAATTGACGACTGACTACGATGAAAAAACTCTTCACGAATTGGGGTTTAAAGATATGCAGGTACTGGCAAATATATATAAGCGTTAATTTTATAATGTTACTATTATGTATTGAAGATAGGGGATCTATCAAACACAGCTGGGATGATTCCTTCAGGTTAAAAGAGGGAAGGGTAGGAAAACAGGAGGAGGCATATACCTTTTTTGAGAATTTGAGAATTTGGATATTGGATTGAGCAAGTAATCTAAATTATCTCCTGAAGAGTTTATTTTTAAATATGATAATTCCAGTACTGGTTTCTTGCTTCTCTAAAAGTAAAAAAAAGTCTTCCTTTGTTTCAAGATGGTGTTTGTATCTTTGGGTGCTCCAAGGAGGGAACGAAAGGGAGAAGGCGTTCAGCTTCCTGCATCATGCTTGCCTCCTCCTCAGAAAGACAACATTCCAATGCTCTTACTTCTTCAAGAGCCTCATCTTACCACCCTCTTTGATTTGCTAGAGATGCTTGCCTCATTTAAACCTCCTCCAGCAGAAGTGGCTATGGAAGATAGTGAGGTAACTTTCATGAAGCTGTCCTTTGTCCTATAAATCAACACCTAGTAGAAGGGCCTTCTCTCTCCCCCCCCCCCCAACACACAGACACAGATAGGGACACACCCACACACAGACACACACACACACCTTTTTTAACTTTGTGAAAGTAATTTCAGTAAGGTTTATATTATCCTACAGAATTTGTTGGTGAAAAGTGAATATCATAAATGTTCCCTGTATGTTGCTTTGTTTAAAGCAACTTAATACATTTTGTGTGTCTGTTTAGAGTGCAAAATGTGAAGAACTCCATCTTCATGCAGAAAATCTGTCAAGGCGAGTTTGGGAGTTGTTAATGCTTTTACCTACATGTCCCAATATGCTCCAGGCATTTCAGAATATTTCAGATGAACAGGTGAGTGAAGAATCTTCATAAATATTTGCATCTGTCAATGGTGGCAGTTGGTAACCTCTTAGTGTATGTTTACTCATTCTGTTCTGAAGTTTTACAGATAGGTATTTAACCTGGCACTATCATTTTAGTGCTGGTTGATCAAATGCCCTGTGACTATAGGCATATATTTTACCTGATTATGTTGTTTGTTATGATGTAGACATGGAAGCATTAATAGATTAATCGGCTCAAGTGAAAATATATTTGGTCTATTCACTTCCAATGTAAATGTCATAGCACTGTAATTTACATTAAGGAACATCAGTGCTGCTCCTTTAATGCTGTCTTTTGATGCCATTGATGGTTTTTGGAGACTATAGTGCAGGAGTAGGCAGGTGATGCCCTCCACTCTTTACAACCCTGGTTATCAGCCATGGGTTGTAGTCCATAATATCTAGAGGGCTTCAGGTTGCTTGCACATACCACAAAGAGTTGTTCTAGTTTGAGTAGAAACATTAAAAGTGTAAAATAACTCAAATTCACAATATTCAAAGCTATTTTGAAATTTGTTGGCATTTGTAATGGTATCAAAAAGGTACTGTTGAATGTTATTGTTGATACATCAATGCTGTTAGGTAAAAACAGTTTCCCATATTGTCGTTATGTCAGTTTACATGTAGCATATAACATCGTCCATTTCCCTATATTGGATATTTAGGCCTGTGGTTCGTTTTCTACATTGAGAACCTATCTTCCATTCATCTGTCTTGCAAAGTACCAATTTTTCTTATCTTTCAGTCACTATGTAAGTGGGCCCTCCAACAATTTGTATTGAGTTGGTGGCTGTTAACATGTTAAGAAACACTGCTGACTATTAACTCTAGAATATTTATTAACATGTTAACAGCCACCAGCTCAATACAGATTTTTGCAGTGGCCAATGCTGTCACCAGATTACTTGGGGAAAAGATGGTTAACTGTGTGTGGCGGCAGAGCATTTTCTCTGTCCCACATAGGCTGCACAAACATGTCATGTCACTTCCAGTTGCTATTTTTGACTGGGCTTTGAAGGATAGCCAAACTTCCACACCTGTGAGTACTTTTTTTGTGTGTGTGTGTGCTTTGGGTGAAAAATCACTCCCAAAATTGCCCCCACCACCAGTTTTTCTTTTTCTTTTAATTTGAGTGTTTCGGAGGCCTTAGGGGAATGCAAAACTGGATATCAGGACTGTGTGTAGTCTTCAGGCCAAACCTTTCCTGCCCCTGATTTAGTGTGTTTGAAAAAAAGGGAGCCACAAAGACCTCTAATTTTTTTTCCTAATTAGTGGTAATGTTCATTAAAATGGCATGGGCATTTCAGTTGAACACCTGAAGGTGGTGTACCTTGGATCAACAAATCCTAATTTCACATATTCATTAATGGGGCTTGAGCTGGCAGTGACTAAACCAGAAAGTGATTTGGGTGTGGTGGCAAATGTTTTTAATTAATGTGTTAACCTGCTGGGAATTATTAGAAATAGACTGAAATAAAACTTGCAATTTTGTGATACTGTATCTTTATATAGTTCTGTGGTGTGACCACACTTTAAATACTGTGTACAACACTGATAGTTCAACTTCAAAAAGGATGTAATGTTGCTGGAATTAGTGTAGAAAAAAGATAGGAGAAATGATTTAAGGAGCAGGAAAATTTTGTTTTGAGGAAAAATTGATTTGGGGCTTTTTCATTTAGAAAGAAAAAGAGAAAGGGAAACGTGGTAATATATAGTGCTGACAGAAAATTTTGTGCCTCTCTTAATACTAGAACTTGGAATCATCTTGTAAAACTCCATGGTAGGAGATTCAGGACAGATAAGTAAAAGACAGTATAGTATTTATTCATGCAGTGCATACTTAAATTATAGAATTTACTTCTGAAGTATGTAGTGATGTGGAGTCGAAGGCTTTCATGGCCAGCAGCCATAGTATTTTGAGGGGCTTTCAGGCTATGTGGCCATGTTCTGGAAGAGCTCCTTTCTGACGTTTCACCAGCATCTGGTGAAATACATGCCAGCCACGGATGCCTGCCAGAGAAATAGATGCCAGCCACGGATGCTGGCGAAATGTCAGAAAGGAACTCTTCTAGAACATGGCCACATAGCCTGAAAGCCTCACAAAAAACTATGTAGTGATGGCTGTCGAGTGGCTTTTAATGGATGAGGCAAATTGTAAAATATAAAGCAACATAAAGTTACCTACCGTGTTTCCCCGAAAATAAGACAGTGTCTTATATTAATTTTTGCTCCCAAAGGTGCGCTAGATCTTATTTTCAGGGGATGCCTTTTTTTCCATGAAGAAGAATTCACATTTATTGTTGAACAAAAAGCAGCAGCAGCAGCAACAGAAGAAGAAGAACATTTATTATATACTGTATATATATTTATATACAAAAACTTTTCTAGGTCTTACTTTCGAGGGAGGCGTTACATTTAGCAATTCAGCAAAAACTCTACTAGGTCAGGGGATGTCTTATTTTCAGGGAAACAGGGTAGTAATCATAATGGCTGTGTATTATCCCTGGTATTAGAAACTGTATGCCTTTGAACTCCTGTTGCTGGGGTACACAAGTAGAAGGATGCTTTTACATTCATTCATGCCTTTGTGTATGTGTTTTGTTTACCATGGTGGGAACAGAATGTACAGTTAGATGGGCTTTTGGTATGATCCAACAGAGTTCCCCTTAATGTGAATGTTTGAATACTAATTTAAAAGTTGAGTGCTGGATTTGCCCATTGAGGCTGTTATTTGCCCATTGAGGCTGTTATTTGCCCATAGAGGCTGTAAGGCAGTGTAGAACAACTATGGACATGGTAAAAGGTTACTTCCAGATTTTGTTCAGAACTGCTGAAGAAGCAAATTGCATTTCATATTAATTTTTAAAGGTTTTTGAAAAGCAACACGCTCCCTCTGCATATAGAAGAAACCACAAAGAAATGTTCAGTTGCTCAGCATTTTCTTCTTGTATGTGAACTTTGTCTTATGGAACCCAAATGGGTCTCATATTACAGTCTAAGAACCACTGGTTTATGAGTGAGCAATTACCTCCTGTTAAATACAATTTAGATTCATTGTTGTAATTTTATCTACCCTTTCGCCTGAAATGTAGCTATTTATCTTCTCACTAGCTGTTTTCTTTTTATCTTTTTAAAGAGTAATGATGTTTTTAACTGGAAAGATCTTTTGAGAATCAAAAGTGCCCATAAACTTCTGTATGCCCTTGAAATCATTGAAGCCCTAGGAAAACCCAACAGAAGAATAAGGCGGGAATCCACGGTAATATCCCTTTGTTTCAAATTCTCATTTATTATGTATATGAGACATCTCTTAAAATGTTTTTTTTAATAATTATATCTTTGACATCAACTTTAGGGCAGTTACAGTGATTTGTATCCAGATTCTGATGACTCAAGTGAAGATCAAATAGAAAACAGTAAAAACACATGGAGCTGCAAGGTTTGATATTACTACTTTGATAACAATATTAATAGTTTTTATTGGAATTAGTGGTAAATTTGGAATTTCCATTAATGAACTCTTCTGGCAGGGCCTAACACAGTCTACCAACTTTTTTGGACAAATCATGGCAACAAGGTCTGTGATAGGTAGCCAGCTTATCACTGTTCTAGGTGGTTTAAGTTGTTCAGTAGGATAGTAGATCTTAAGCTTTATTGCTTAAGAGAGCAAGTAAAGTATTTCATTTTTGAATGCATTTTAGTATGAAACAAATCTGAATCCTTGAATGAGTTAAAATTTGTTTAATAATGTAGAAGGAGATGTTTGCATTCTATAATACTCATGTAATTGTATGTGTATGTGCTACCTCTAATTATTGTCACATCCATAACTTGATTGCAGTTTGTCGCTTCCGGAGGGCTTCAGCAGCTTTTGGAAATTTTTAACTCTGGGATTTTAGAACCTAAAGAGCAGGAATCATGGACTGTGGTATGTACCAGTTCATTTCTGTACAGCACTTTTCATTGGATGTACAGTCGGCCCTCCTTATCCACTGATTTTTTATCCATGGATTCAAGCATCTGCAGCTTGAAAATATTCAAAAAAAAAGTATAAATTCCAAATAGCAAACCTTGATTTTCCATTTTATATAAGGGACACCATTTTGCTCCACGGATTTTGTTACCCGCTAGGTTTCCTGGAACCAAACTCCAGTGGATAACAAGGGCCCACTGTATAAACACTTGATGTTTATTCATACAATTGTGAGAATTGCACAGTCCTGTTACTGAAAGCTTGTTTTTCTGTTTCAACCATTTCCAGGAAATATTTCAACCATTTCCAGGAAACCATTCTAGGAAATGTGATTTTATAGATCCTGTGCTTAAAAGGATCTCTTAATTTCAGCTGGAGTTGGGCTCACAAAGAGAAATGTTAGTTCAAAGCTGATTACTCTACTGAAGTGAATTGGGCAGTCATCATGCCATCTGGCAGGAAATTCTATATAGTGTTTGGGAAGATCTGCTTTGCTATTAACAGTGTATTTTTGTGTGTGTGTGTGTGTGTGTTTAAAAATCTGTAGTGGCTACTAGATTGTCTTGCCTGTTTGCTGAAGTTGATATGCCAGTTTGCCGTGGATCCTTCAGATTTGGATTTGGCTTATCATGATGTCTTCGCCTGGTCTGGAGTGGCAGAGAACCACAGAAAAAGAACTTGGCCAGGAAAATCACGGAAGACTGCAAGTGATCACACAAAAGGCCTTCACATACCCCGTCTGACAGAGGTAAGAAACAAATAGTGTGACTATGAGCTGTTTCAGACTGCGCTAAAAAAGTGTTATCTCTTGCAGTGTAACTCTTTTGTTTTTGTTGGGTATTGTCCATTGTTGTCACTACTATATCATACATTTGTTACCTGTAGAGGGCTTTTTCCTGTAATTTTTAGGGGAGCTGTTTGATGCTGGATGTGGTGATTTATCAGCTCCTCACTTAGAAGTTTTTTTCTTTTTAAATTGGAGGTGTGGTTTTACTGATGTATGGATGTGTTCCTATGTTTTTGATAAAAAATAATAATATTGAGTCATAGTACATAGTGAAACAATAAGACAGAAAACATCTGATTTATAAGCAAACTCTGACTTTCTGTTTCTTGTAAATTTGTGGATATGCAAGTGCTGAATCAACCTTAGTTTCTCTGCATAGATTAATAACCTTTAACATAAAACAAAATGAGTATGTGGTAGAAAGATATAAATACCCATCATCATTCCCACCAAATTAAAATCCTTTCTCTAATCGTATGGTTAAGGGTTATCCAGGCACAGGCACTACCTACTTCAGACAGCAGTCTGTTCCTAAATCAGATTAAATACATTAAACCAAATTAATATACTTCTTATTTTTATATTTGTCTGTTCTTTTTCCCCAAAGAAAGACCTTGAATGGGTTACATACACCTGAGAATGCAAACACTTTGTGAGGGAGGAGACATTACCCCCTCCTGATTCTGCTGATAGAAACAATTTTCCCAACTATGAATCCCCCATTGGATTCTGGTGAAAATGGCTGTCTCACAGCTTCTTTGAAAATATTCTTTGAAAATAGCAGTAGGGCCTTCTCCCAACTGCTTGCCTTTAAAGCTCTGACACAGGCATTTCAAATATTATGCTAGGGATGCTGTATAGAGAGCTGTGACAGAGCAGAGATACATGTGCAGTCTACCAGTCTTCTGCCAGACACATAGATAAATTGCACGACTATCAGGAAGGACTGCAAACATTTCACAAGGAGTGGGAAAACCAATCTATTTTCAGTAAATTTCAGTTTTGCACATACTTAGTGTTAGGTCCCGTGCGCATAATGTCCATGTTAAATCTGTAAATTTTAGAAAAGGATTAACATACTGCTTTGGGGGGGGGGGGTTGGCTTACTGTTTTCTCTTGTATGTACTTCAGCTGGAGGAGAAGGACCCATCCACTAATGGTGTTAATTCTTGTTGTCACCCAGGCTAGGCAAGAGATCATATTATTTAAAATGAACCTCTATCAGTGGTCCTCTCCTTCTTTAATTGTTCTTCTTGCCTTACCTATGAAAGATCATATGTCTGTCTTCTCTGCTGTCTCTCACCTTATTTCTTCAATTTCAATCTCTCTTTTTCCCCTTTTCTCAGTCTTGTACTTTTTTTTTTAAGCCCTTAAAGGCCTTTGTTTTCCCTTGTTGGTTGTTCTCCCTCACTAGTTACCAAATCTGCTGAACCTATCTCCACTTTTCTGAGCTCCTGCCCCAGGCACATTTGTGTAGTTTGAGATGTAATTGCACTGTTAGCTGCTTCTGTGGGAGAAGCTCTGACCTTAGAACACCTGAGGCACTGGAGTCATTTTCAGTTCAGCAGCAATTAGAAATAGAAGATTTAACCTCCGAGGGGGTAACTGATGCTGAATATTAAAAGGGGGCTATAGAAGAGTTGATGGGAACTGGCCCTCTCCAACTGCACCAACTTCACCCGTCCAGTTGCACCACAGCAGCTGCAGCCCATGTTTCTTCTACAGCGACTCCCAAGCCCAAGAAACTGTGCAACCTCTAACAGCAGCCTTTTTTAAAACCTATTTTATAGACCCTGGCTGTTTTGACTAAGGCAATACCATGGCTCTTTTTTCCTTTGCTTCATCCATTCTCTTGTTTTATTAGTGTATATAGCTTCAGCAGATTTCCTCTTTGGTGGCAAAGGCGCTGACAGGAATGAACCAACTTCTTTCCATTGGTCATGGGGCCTGTAAAAGACTCAGAGAAAGTATTTAATGGGATTTGAGCATCCACAGGTTTTGGTATCCATAGTGAATCCTGGAACCAAATCCCAGTGAATACCAAGGGCCCACTGTATTTCCTTCTATCCTCATCCAGTATACCCCTTGGAAAACAATGGCAGAGACTAGTTGTAAGAAACTATTGTAAGAAACTATTGGGAATGAAGGTATCTTTTATGGAGCTAACCAGCTGGATGTGCATCTTTTTAGCGTACAAGACCTTAGGTCCTCCAAAACCACAAAACATAACAACACACTCAATTAGATGAGCATCCACAACTTGCTGCCTCTTCTACTAATGCACCCCTAGCAGGAATCTACAGAGCAGCCACATGGGCAGCACCATCCACATTCACTATAGAAAGATATTCTATAGAAAGATATTCCTCAGCCGGAGCCTCATTTAATATAGAAGTGTTCTGCAACGTGGAGTACCACATTAAAACATGTTCCTGCCACCTCCCACCCTAATGCACATGTCTGCTTAGGTAGATCCTATAATGGTTGGCTTCTTCTCTGCTGCCTGTGAATGGCACATTGGAGGACTTACCATGAAGGTCCATTCTTGCCTAGGGGAAGTAACTATCCATCCCCTCTCTAGGTGTGGCGAGACCTTAATTCCTTTTCTAGACATGTTGAGTCTTTTCTATTGTATTCTGTCCCTTGGCTTGTGAAGCAGGAGGTGATGAGGACCGATAGAGGTTCATTTTAAGTAATGCAATATCTTCCCTCGGCTATGTGAGGAACTAGCCCATTAATGGATGGATCATGGCAAGAATAGACTTCACGGTAAGTCCTCCAATGTGCCATTCCACTAATATTCACAGTTTTGCTCCCAACTTTCCCAAATACAAGCATTTTCTTACATGGCTTTCCCCAATGTTTATGCATTTTAGTATACAATTTCTGAGTTGAGAACTGCAACACAAAAATTCGTGAAGTATGCAGTCTGAAGGATACTGTTTTGAACTACATGTAAGTCTAGGAAGTGTAAATTGCATCAGCGTACTTTAAAATGCAGACCAAACAAAATTCTTCATTGTGGCCTTTCTACATCACATCTGTGGGTCTGAACCTGTGGAGAACACCTATTGTTGGAATCTTTATAAGTATCATATTTGGTGGAAGCCTCACCCCTTCTCCCTTATACACATCAGTTTTTCATAAGTTCTGTTTCATCCAGTATAGCGGTATCACCTCCAGTAGAACCTTGCTGAGTTCTGGTCACTTTCCACTGTGTATTTTTCTTTGCTTCTTCAAGAACTGCTATATTTTAAATCTTGTGCATCACCCTGTATCAATTTTAGTATCACCCATTGCTTTTGAAGTAACTTTTCCAAACAATATACTGCCTCCTTGCATAAAATGTTTTTATCCAGTGATCATAATAAACATCTTCAGTATTTGGCATATGACCATAATGCTGATGTTTGTAAGATCGCCTTTGGATTCACTAATCCATGCAATGGAATAGGACAGCAATCAGCATCTGACCCTGTGAGAAATTCTTCTTTCTAAGATGGCTGTAGAGATGCAACACTGACAGAAAGAAACAGTTGGATTCTATTGAAGGGATTTCACTGTTCCCAAAGGATGGTGGTATACATCATATTCTAGAAATTGGGGTTGTCAGCATATTAATCCACATTTCAATATATTTCCATATTTTCCCATATTTTTCCACACTTCCATCTTTCTTTCTTTTTTTTGCTTTCTTGGCCACCTGAAAGACACCTATTTCTAATATAATCTCTCAATTATGTTTTGTGATTCAAAATATTGCCAGTTTGTTGGCCTCCTTTTTGGATTGGCAACTGTACCACATGTTTGTTTGGTTTTGCAAAAATAATGGTTGTAGTTGCTTCCACACTTCCTAATTTAGGGTTCATACATGGACAACTGTTTGCTTGTAGTGAAATCGAGAAAATGTTAAGTCCATTCTGTTTGTATGACTTTGTGTCTGCTATACCTTCTTGGCCATGTGTGAAATGTGGTAAACTTGGTAATTATTGCCCACATTTGTGATCCAGAGGGACCACAGTGACGACAGACAGGTTGTCTTCCTGCCACTGATGTAAGGTCATCTGTGCATTATAAAACCTGCACTCTCACGTACTCCCCCCTCCTGCCTATGGCACATTGGTACCTCTTCTGTCAGTTATTTGAACTGATCTGGCAGACAGCTTTCTAGAAATTTCTAAAGAGGGTTATCAGCACGTGCAGACCTCTAGGTGTGAACACATGGATGAACATTCAGAAAACATCAATTACTCATAAGCAACCTGGCTTTCTCCCCCATCCCTACCCCTGACACATTATGAATCCCAAGTGCTGAAGCAGTTTATCCATGATAATTGTTCATATATTATCTGTGTCTATGTTAATTAAATGAAGTAGCCTCAGGATATAGTCAAGCCAAGTTTTAAGAACATGGAATTTTGTGAAATATGTTGTGCCCTGGTTACCGTAATAAATGAGAAAATTCCAATATTGGCAAGCTTTAATGGAATAATTGGACATCCATGTATAAGTACTTAAGTCCAGAGTAGTTTGTTTGTTTGTCCGAAAAGGAGATCCATATAGTGAAGTGAACACAACTGTTTTTCTGATTTGTTTTATGGCATAAAGAATCTGTATAACTTTTACGGTAGCAGTTGCATTAACTGTTTTCTTTTGACTTCAATTTTTTTAAAGGTATTTCTTGTACTTGTCCAGGGAACCAGTTTGATTCAGCGACTTATGTGTGTTGCTTATACATATGACAACTTGGCGCCTAGGTACAATAACCTTTTTTTAATATCTTTGGTAAGATTTATAGTATATATATTTGTATTATAGCATCATACTGAAATAGATTATTTTGCAGTCTCAGGAAGATACAATTTTTTAATTTAAATTTTAGACTTACTTCAATTTTTGGGTGTCCCTTAAGTCATTTTAAGCCTCCTTTAAGTCACTTTAAGCCTTCCCAGTTCTGGGAAAGAGGCAGGATTTAAATGAATAAAATAATTTTTGCAACCCTGGGTCGTAAACTGTCCTTAAATGTAGAAAGAAAAGAATGCATCTGTACATGGGAGTCTTTGTTGACTTGTAATCAAAGCTGAGAACCAAGGTATTGCCCACATGTCTTAAAACAATTACAGCACGCCTGCACCATATGTGGGCTTGCCATACACGGACTTGATGTCATGCGGACAGCGAGCCCCCGTTAAATGACACGCATGCTGCCATTGAAGGTCCCTCAGTATTTCTTTTATGTGGGGTGATACAGAATGGATCCCCGTGTAAATTGAGGGTCCACTGTAAAAGTGGATTAGTAGGCTAGTCCAGAATGCTTTATGCCAGAGTTTCTTAGGCTGTTTGATATGGGGGCAGAGTGGCACTTAGGTTATTCAGAGTGCCAAGGACACTGGTCCAAAGACCACCACTTTTTAAGCAACCAGTACAGACACTATTTCATATTGGTATCAAGTTCATATGGGCTTGCTTTTTCACTTCCTTTTCACCACTGACATAAGAGAGCCTACCAGTTCTAATTTACTCCACCCTCAACACACCTGTTCTGTAGACTGGCTAAATCTACTTCTTTGTGCAAGACCATTGCATACAAAGAAGCAATAGTTGGTGTCAGGACAGGAATTTGCTAATCATATGTGGTTGGACTTGTGCATGCTCTGTACTCTGGAACCTACAAGGGTAGACTTAGCAGTTTTGTCAGTCTGGCTCAAGTTACCATGTGTGGTACCATACCTCCATGTTCCATTAAATTCTGCCCTTTTTCTTCTCATTTAGTCCGTTAGTAGGAAAGCTACTGTTTTTTAATTTGTTCACTACCATTTTTTTTTTACAAAGTACTCCTGAGAAATTTTAGGAGAACAAATCTACTAAATCAAATAATACTTTTAATGCTTCGGTAATCTTTTGAGAACAAATGAATCTATTTTGAGGATTATTAAAACCATCTATTCTCTTTGTTTAGTTTTTGAAGAGCATTTTGCACCACAATCTAATGAACATAATTTTATTCCTGTACAGGGTTTTGAAAGCTCAAGCTGATCATAGGTCAAGACATGAAGGTGAGTTAGTAGTCAAGACGTGAAAGTTACTAGTATGTGTGTGTGCGCGCACATGCATGCACGCACGTGTGTATGTATGTATGTATATGGAGATCAGTGAGAAAACTATTTTGCAGTGTTATTTGCACCTCTGATGGGTATATGTTCAAATTTAAAAGTCACCACCAAGCTTTCTTGTTCATACAGCATTTGCTATTTCTTTCTGTAAAGTTACTGTATTTTAATTTATTCACTACCAATTTTTTGTATAAAGTACTCCCAAGAAATTTTAGGAGGATAAATCCTACAACATCAAATAATACTTAATGTTTCGATAATCTGTCTATTATTAAAACCATCTATTGTCTTTGTTTGACCAGAGAATTGATAAGTGATTAATTTTAAAAAGAGGGTATCTAAAAATAGTGTTTTGTTTGTTAGCTGCTCAGAGCATGTTACAAGACAGGTTTAGCTGTACAGTGGTCCCCCGGGTTACGAATCCCCCGGGGTACGAAAACTATGGGGTACAAAAGAGCCGGGGCCGGAAAAACGGCCCCGGCTTGCGAAAAAAACCCCCAGGTTCCGAAAAAAAAAGCGCCGGCCCTTTAAATCTGCCGCACGGCGCTACAAATAAAGCGGTCCCCCGGGTTACGAAGATTTCCGGGTTACGAAAGGTATGCCGGAACGGATTACTTTCGTAACCCGGGGGACCACTGTAGTATTACTAGATATATACACCCATAGGTACATGTACGTACACAGGGAGAGATGATGGTGGTGATGATGATGATGATGATGATGATGATGATTTATAATCAGTTGGCTATTTTATAACAACATAAAATAATCTTTGTTACATTTCTTTACCTTCATATGTAATCACACGTATTCATAGCAGTTTTACCTCATGTTTTCAAATATTTTAGTCTTATCTTGATTCCAGTTTTGGGTAAATGTTTACTAATTCCCTTGGAAAGCCTAAATCCAGAATGATGCATTCCTAGCAATAAGATTTTTGATTCCGTCACTTCCTTTCCTCAGACATTGCAGGATTTTGCTCCATAGCAGGTGCTTGGGGTGGTGTAGAAGAGAAGGAAAATTGCATTTATCCTACTTTTATAATTTATTTATGGTATTTATACCCCACTCTTCAGCCTTAATGGCTATCAGAGCGGCTTACAATTATTAATTTTCATTAGACGGTTCCCTGCCCTCAGGCTTACATTCTAAAAAGATGTGACACAAAAGGAGAAGGGGATGGTGGTGGGGAAGGGGATCAGGTCCAGTGGTTCCTCTCTCCCTCTGGGGCCTGGACCATGGCAGATGGCATGGAGGGAGGGCTGTATTTCTTCAGGCAAGCCGTGATGGAGCTGGGCCTGCCTCTTCACTCCCTCCCAAGCTGGAGGATGGCAGTTGGCATGGAGGGAGGGTTCTTTCCTTCAGGCACACCCTGATGCAGGTGGGCCTGCCTCTTCACTCGCTCCCAGGCTGGAGGATAGCAGTTGGCATCTTTACTGGATTCTGTTCTTCCTCTGTGTTGAATTGTTTCTCTCTCTCCTTAACTTTTTATAATAGATAATTTTCTTTGTACACATTAATTTCCAAAGATTCTTCCCCATTTCCTTCTTTGTGGTCTCTGTGCCTCACAGAACAGGGTACTGCACCTGCGCAGAGACTCCATTTGGATAGCTGAAAAGCTGAGCAGATTGGCGGTAGCACCGACCTTCCCACTCCCTGAGCATGCCCAATCCTACCAATCTAGTTCCTCCTTCAGTTCTCTTTCGTCCACCGCAAGAGAAGCATCTCCTTTGGGTTGCTGATCGTTTTCTTCAACGGCTAAGAAGAATTCTCCCCTTTTCTTGTTCTTTTTCTCTCTTCTCTTTAATTTACCTTGAGCTGCCTATTTTCTTTTGGTTTTCAACGAGGTTTTTTGGCCCAGACAGGCCCCTTGCTCCCCTTCTTGCAGGCCGCTTATGGCCTCCACTGCTCTTTTTAAAGTATGCTCTGTTTGTCCTAACAAGCTTGCCCTGAGTGATAGACATTCCAAGTGCCTTTTTTGTCTGGATGAGTCCCACGTGATAAATGTGCCCATTGCAAGGCTTTTAGCCCTGTACCCCTCCGCAATAGGGCTAAAAGACACCTTCTTGTGGGAGAAAGTGTAGCAGTGGCCCAAAAATCGGCTCTGCAGTCGGATCCTCTGGGCAGACACCCCATCTCTAAGTTTCCACGAATTCCAAAGCTCTCCCAGAAAACCTCGACGTCAACACTCGCTCCTTCGATGTTGACAGCCTTGACATCTAAGCATCTGTCTTCCTCCACATTGATGTCTCAGTTGGCTTCCAGCCAGTCTCCTCAGGAGGTGACTCCTCTGTCTCAAAAGGCCAAAAAGAGGTCGTTGCATCGCGATAGCGACAAGCATAAGAAGCGGCACAAGGTCAAGGAGATTGTTCCTTTTACTACCGTCCAGGCCACTACCTCGGCTCCTCTATCATTGGCTACAGTTTAGATTGACTCAGCCATGGCCATTCTCATGCCTGCTTCGATGTCAGCACCTGGCCTCTCTGCCCCAGTCCCGGTCAGTGTCTTAGACTAGGCACCGGAGGCTTTCGACTTGACTGCGGTGTCAGCAACATTGTCTGCACTTTCCCAGCTCGTGTCACTCCCGACATCGGTGTCCTCGCCTATACCTCCACCATCTGCGATGGTTCCTCGGGAGACCTCCTTCTTGGCCACTCCATCGAGAGTATACAGGCTGAAGTTTCCTCCTCCTCCTCCTCCTCGATAGAGGTCACCTCAAGCATCACTGGTGCCATCAGAGGAGCACTTCTTTGGCTCGCCTTACTTGTCAGCTTCATATGTTGCTCTACATCGAGCTGAAGATAATTGGAGAGAGAGGCATCCTTCTTACCACTGCTACTGTCCATCTTACAGAGTCTGGTATTATTACAGAGATCTGCATTTCAAGTCTTATTGCCAACATCGATCTCGATCTCAATCCCAGTGGGTCTCCATGAGGACTACCAGGTCCCTTCACTGCTGCCCTCCAGCACTGCTACAGTGTCGAGACCACTGGACCCTTTACCTCTGCTGACATCGGCCCCAACATTGACACCGGCGTCAGCATTGATGCCGACACCAATAGTGTCTACTATTCCTATTGTCCCCTTGATGTTGACAGGCTTGGCAATCTCGATTTCCATGCCTCCTTTGCTGCCAACTGTTGGTTCCGAGGCCACTCTGGCTCGTTCCACAGAGGAATCTGCCTGTGAACTGGAGGGATCTCCAGGTTCCCCTACACCAGTCATCTCCACCCCAAACGAGGAAGTGGAGGACTCTACACTGCATCCCACAATCGAGGACGTTAACCTCTTTTTGGGCGTTGTAGACCAGATGGTTAAGGCGGTTGGCCTTCAAACAGACCAGGCCCCCAAGCCGCCAAGGGACTCGAAAGATCCCATGTTTGACAGACCAGCTCAGCCTGCGGTGATCCCATTCTTGGCATCCTTTGCTGACATCATGGCCCTCTCTTGGACCAAACCTGCCTCTACTCCTCCAGCGTCCAAGAAACTGGACTCTGTGTACAGGGTGCAGTCTGACATTGTCCCCTTTCTGTTTACTCATCTGGCCCTTAACTCTTTGGTGGTTGAGTCTACTTCCAAGTCTTCAGGTAAAAACCATTCTGTCCCTGTGGACAAGGACAGGAGGCGTATGGACATCTTTGGCAAGAGATTTTACTCCTCTGTGGCGCTCAATGCCAAAGTTGCCAACATGCAGGCCTGCATGGCAGGATACCAGAAGTTCCTGTGGGACAAGATGACATCGTTCATCCCCTTTCTTCCACGGAAACAGAAGTCAGTGGCTGTTGATCTCTATGTCGAGGCCCTTTCGCTTGTCGCTCAACAGATCCACTCTGCGAGACATTCAGTCGAGCTGTGGTCCTCCGTAAGTTTGCCTGGTTGAGTTCCACGGATCTATCTGAGGAGGCAAAATCCAAAATTGACATGCCATTTGATGGAGAAGGCCTCTTCGCTGCCAAGACAGATGATTCTCTAGACTCCATGGCCAAGGCCCGCCTTAATGGCAAATATTTTGGTGTAACCTCCAACAAGCAGCTGTTTGGAAGACAACCGTGGCGTGGAAGACCTGCTTCTTTGACCTATTCGCGTCCTAACTCAGTGACGTCCTCTGGCTACAGGGGCTCCTCTCATCAGTATTCTAGGAGGCCCTTCAAACAGCATCAACATCAACTACAGCAGCATCAAAACCAACTACACAAACAGTCTTAATCCTCCAAAAAGTCCTCCTCTTCTAAGTCTCACTTTTGATGGGTCAGGAGCGACACCAGTGTTTTGCCTGTCTCCACCTGTTCTCTCTCCTCACCACATCCCCAGACTTCGCAGCTTCTACAACACTTTGGATTCCTGGGTTCTCACCATCATTTGCCTGGGATATGCCATAGAGTTCTCAAGTATTCCACCAAATGGAGTTTTCTGCCCTACTCCCTCTTCCCCTCCTCTCCTAGAGGAGATCTCCTCCCTTCCCGACAAAGGAGCCATTCAGCAGATTCCAACCAGCTGCAGACTAGTGGGCTACTTCTCTCGATAATTCACGGTGTCAAAGAGAGGTGGTGGTCTTTGCCCCATTCTGGACTTGAGAGGCGTCAACTCCTTCATCACACCTCGCAAGTTCAAGTTGGTGATTCTGCAGTCCATCCTTCTGTTTCTGCGTTGAGGGGACTGGTTCGCATCCATCCATCTGAAGGATGCCTATTTTCACATTGCCACCAAACCCCAGCATTAGAAATTCCTACGCTTCACTGTTGATGGAGATCTCTCTCAATATACCGTCCGTCCTTTCAGCCTCTCCACAGCTCCTCGAGTCTTTTCAAAGTGTATGGCAGTTGTCATCTCCCACCTTCGACTGCAAGGCATAAAGATCTTTTCATACCTTGACGACTGGCTACTGGTGTCATCCTCCCGGACACAGCTGTTCAAAGACATTCACTCTACTCTTTCTCTTCTCACCTCGAGCCGCCTCGATTGATCTCAAAGGGGCGGGGTATAATAATAATAATAATAATTATCATCATCATCATCACCGACTTGGGACTCACCATCAACCCATCCAATCCTTCGACCAGTGAATGTGATAGACTACATAGACACCTCTCTGGACTCTGTCACGGCATGTGCCTACCTTCCCACCAGACAGGCAGAAGCCCTCTGGGACCAGCTCTCCTATGTTCTCACCACTATTCAACCAACGGCAAAGGACATACGTCCACTGGGCTACCTAGCCTTCACAATGGCTGTTACTTACCTCGCACGTCTGAGATTCATACCTCTCCAAGAGTGGTTCCTGTCTACGTTTGACCACTTCCGTGACAGCCAGTCCAAAAGACTCTCGATTCCCACTAACGTACGGAACACCCTCAAGTGGTGGCTAATTCCCTCCAACATTCTCAGAGGGATGCCTTTTCAAGCACCAGAATCTTCCAGGATAGTCAACACAGATGCATCAATGACAGGATGGGGTGCCCATTACAAGGACTTTTGTGTACAGGGCCGATGGTCCCCAGAAGAGTCGGAGCTACACATCAACACTCTGGAACTCTTAGCTGTTATCAAGGCCTTCTGGGCCTTCAAACATCATCTCCTTCACAGAGTTGTGCAAGTGGTGTCAGACAATATACCCACCATCTACTACATCAACAATCAGGAAGGAATATGTTCTCTAGTCCTCCTATATCTGTCACAACACCTTTGGATGCGGTGTCACTGTTGCTTAATTCACCCAGTGGCAGTCTGCCTCGCAGGCAAGGAAAAGGTGCTAGCAGACTCCCTCAGCAGGGACAAGGTCCTTCAGCACGAGTGGACTCTGTCAACTCAGGCCTTCCATCTCCTCACATCTCGCTGGGGGACTCCCTCTGTGGACCTATTTGCCACTCCGGAGAACGCTCAGTGCTAGCTGTTCAACAGAGCGGGCAGAGGCCTGGGATCCCTGGGAGATGCCTTTCTCTGTGACCGGAGCCAGGAATTCCTGTACACCTTTCCTCCCCTGCCGCTGATCTGCAGGGCAGTGGTCAAGATGACCAGAAATGGGTCCAACGCAATTCTTCTGACCCCCTTCTGACCAAGACAGCCTTGGTTCACCTGCTGCTCCATCTGGCCAAGGCCCAATACTTCCACCTTCTGGATTGGCCAGACCTTCTGTCCCACTCCAGTGGGGCAGTCCTGCATCTGGATCTACAAAACCTACGAATGATGGCTTGGAGGATCAGGCCCTGACCTCTCCTGAACTGCTCAGGGTCTTGTTGGCCTCCAGAAAGGATTCCACCAAGCTGTCTTATGCATATAAATGGAGATGCTTTTGTACCTTTGCAGATGCCAGAGCTGAACCTTCTTCTCCTGTAGGCCTCTCTACTGTGCTCCAATTCCTACTACACCTTCGAGATCTTCTCAAGGTCTACCTTTCACCATAGTTGCCAACCAACCACCTGATTCTCCCATCAGCTCGGCTCTTCACTTCACTGACATTCAAGAGGTTCTTCAAGGGACTTCACCATCTTTATCCATCACTGCCTCCATTGGCCCCGGCTTGGTCTCTCTCCTTGATGCTCACACAGCTCACGAGACCTCCATTTCAGCCCTTGGGCTTGGCCTCTTTCAGACTGCTGACACTCAAGGTGTCCTTTTTAGTGGCCATCACCTCAGCCAGATGTGCCTCAGAGATAACGGCCCTATGCTTGGATGAGCCATTCCTCATTTTCCACAGGGACAAGGTGGTCCTCAGACCGGACATCTCATTCCTCCCTAAGATGGTTTCACCGTTCCACCTTTCTCAGGAGATTGTGCTACCGAACTTTTACCCAGTTGCTTCTTCGTCTCTGGAAAAGACTATGCATACTCTTGATGTTTGCTGTGCTTTGGCCTTTTATGTTCAACATTCGGCTGAGTTCAGGTTGTCCACCAAGTTGTTTATTTGTTATGGTGGACCCAAGAAGGGCAACCCAATTTCCTCCCAAAGGTTTTCAAAGTGGATTGCCCAGACCATCGCTCTGGCCTACAAACTGGCTAAGCGCCCTTTACCGGTTGGTGTCCGTTCTCACTCAACCAGGGCCATTGCTTCATCTGCCACCTTCCTCTGAGGTGTTTTCCCTGCCAGCGGCTACATAGTCATAGCCTTCCACGTTTGTTCGGCATTACCAGCTGGATTCCAGGTCCCGAAGTGATGCCAGTTTTGGTCATGCTGTTTTGTCTTCTATTCTGTAGTGACCTTCCCACCTCCACAGGTAAGCTTTTTAGTCACTCTATTGTGTGAGGCACAGAGACCACAAAGAAGAAGTACAGGTTGCTTACCTGTAACTGTGTTTCTTCAAGTTGTCATCTGTGCCCTCGCACAAATCCCACCCTACCTCCCCTCGGTCAGGTCCCTGCTCTTTTGCGGCGGACTTGAATTGAAGGAGGAGCTAGATTGGCGGGGTTGGGCATGCTCAGGGAGTGGGAGGGGCAGGGCTACCGCCAATCTGCTTGGCTTTTCAGCTACCCGGATGGAGTCTCTGCGCAGGTGCAGTACCCTATTGTGTGAGGGCACAGATGACCACTCGAAGAAACACAGTTACATGTAAGCAACCTGTACATTCCAACAGTAGTATTCTCTGTTCTTTTGCTAATAATCACCACTAAATCTTAATTCTTTTACCATAAGTACAAATTTAACTTCTTTGACTCTCAATCTTGAAAAAAGTGGTATATTAATAAAATGATAGTGATGGTGATGATGGTTATGATGATAATAGGTGTGCAAAAATTAACATATATTAAGTATTGTTAGTTGATGTTCTCCTAACTTGATTCAACAACCTGTACTAAAATACTGTGAATGCAGAGCGAGTGAGAACATTTCCATCTGTCTGAGATAGTACAGTCAGCTCTTGATATCTGCGGGGGATCCCTTCCGGACACTCCCCCTCCACGGATACCAAAATCCACGGATTCTCAGATCCGAGTGTCCTTAATGGCAGCACGACCATGTGACTATTAGACACAACAGGACTTACGTTCCTCCTCCCTCCCTCTTCCTTCCTTCCTCCCCCCACCCTTCCCTTCCGAGGTTTCTGCCTCAGTTTGGCTTTGCGGGTCTCTTGGGGACAGAGGCTGGAGCTCCATTGGCCGGAGGGAACTAGGGCCAGGGCTTGAATCACGGAGTCCTCCACCCCCAGGCTCAGCACCCAGGACAGAGCCTCTGGGCTCCAAGACCCAAACCCGGCCCCAAATCTGGCTCCCTCTAGCTGACAGGGCTTCAGCCTCCACCTCTGCACTGGCCCTGAAGCCCTGAAGCCAATCTGGAGCCTTGGAGTGAGCCAGAGCTGGGGCCGGGGCTTGGAGCCTAGAGGCTCCATCCTGGGCGTTGGGCTTGAGTGGAGGTGGGTGGGGTGGCTCTGAAACTTAATCCCTGGCCCCAAGTCCCTATGGCTGATGAGGCTCCAACCTCTGACCCCAAAACCAAGCCCGTGCAGAAGCCTCAGAGGAGGAGGACAGGGGGAGACAGGAAGGAAGGAATAGAGAGGGAGGACTTCAGTCCAATTGCTCCAATGGTGATGTGGCTGTATGCACTCGCCGCCATCAGGGAAAATGTGAGATTGCCATCCACAGATGCTGAAATCCATGGATGGCAAGTCTTCAGATACTGAGGTCCCGATGTAATGTTAATAGGTGAAAAAACTGTTCTTATCCATTGACCTTTTGTAGCCTAATGTATCATTATGTATCAGAGATAATATTATATATTGCAGATAGTGGAAACAGGAAGCCTTGCTTGGTGTTGTCTCTTGTGACTAGATTTTCATCTTGAATGAAATCAATCGTATGCATGTTTATTGTCTAACTACTGTATTTGCTTCTTCCTCATAGTTACTCACTATTCAATGTGGCTTTTAGTGAGTTGGGCTCATTGTTGCTCTTTAGTGAAATCCAGCCTTGCAGATAGTGATAATTTGCAAGATTGGCTAAGGAAGCTTACTCTTCTCATTCCTGAGGTAAGTTTAAGGGAAGGGAAAAAATGTATATACTGTAATCACATTGTTTTGGACCAGGATTAAATATTAATTCATAAGGAAAGCTTTATCTGACCTGTTCTGTGGTAACTATGTATAAGATTGTAGCTTACACTTACTCTTTCTCTTCAGATGCTAGTGTATAAATAGTTGTTGTCTCAAACACCCAGAATTAAAGCAACAAATTAATTTACCTTATACATTGCTGTTCAGTATTAAGTTTATCTCCACAAACCTTGTCAGAAACTGTACCATTTTGAATAAATTTATTCTGATTGGCATAGGGGCTTTCTAGATTGGCAGGAAAGTGTAACATGAAGTTGCTTTTTCCTTAATGCTTAGGAGCTGCACCACAGCCTTTAGATGGAGCTGCGCTGTTCCGCAATTTTTAAAAAAGAAGCTGGGAAAACCAGCACCTTTTTAAAGGCGCTTCTTCTCCCCTAAAATGCAAAAAAAGGGTTTTCATGGCACACTTTCCCTTTTTCTCATATAAAGGCTAGAGTTTCATGCAGCCATGAACACACTTCTTTTTGCCAATCTAGAAAGCCCCATAGATGCTTAGGTTCACGATGCCAATAGTTAATAGACATGTTGAAAGCAGTCTTATAAATATGGTAGAGGGAAAGAGAAGAAGAAGAATTGAGCTTTGTTGGCTCCATTTTACTCTTAACACTTTTTAATTTCAGACCGCAGTTCGCCATGAATCTTGCAATGGTTTATATAAATTATCATTATCGGGATTAGATGGTGGAGATTCCATAAACAGATCTTTCCTTCTGCTGGCTGCCTCAACATTGCTTAAGTTTCTTCCTGATGCACAGGCATTGAAACCTATTAAGGTACAACATGAATGGCCTTCTTCATTTACCTAGCAATTGTATTGCCTATATAACTAAATGAAAACATATTACTAATAACCTGTTGTTGCATAGAATATAATTATCAAGAAATGTGAAATTGCCAAAGATCTACAGTTCACAAATTTATGAATCCCAAAACAGGGTTAATAGTAGTTGATAGAGAAAGCATGAACTTTTTTCTAAGTCTCAGTCATTTGTGCATAATCATTGGATACAACCTTGCTTTCCACTTTTTGTAGCATTCATTTATGATCCTGAAGGACTTAATAGTACATTCAACTAGCACTCCTTGTAGCATGTATTGTAGCATGTATTGGTTTGATGTTAGTGGTATTTTTCTGACGACTTCTTCCTCCTTCCACTTTATTCTTAGCTAGTCTTCCTCTTGCTTTGCTCCTTCAAAATACTTAAGTTGCTTTTAAGTTTTTAATTACCATGTTTATGGATAGAAAATTAAAAACAAAATAAATCTTTTCTTAGATTGAAGATTATGAAGAAGAACCCATCTTACAGCCTGGCTGTAAGGAATATTTCTGGTTGCTATGCAAACTAATAGATAATATACATGTAAAAGATGCTAGTCAGGTAAGTGCAATTGATTTTACATTACAGGGTTTGCCCCCTCCATCCAAGACTGTACAATGAGTCTTTTAGTTTCATATTAAAGTGTGTGTAGGAAACCTTACAGTGCCGAGGAGTTGATTATGATTCAGCTAGCCAAGAATCATTGTCACATTTGGTTGTATTATTTATATTCTGAATATGATCGATTCCAAACTGGAATTGACTGTCCATGCTAGGTGTATTTTGTAATGTTGGTCTTGCAGATGTTGATTAATCTAAATGATCAGTCCACCTATCTCACAGGTACCCCTCTTTACTATTTCTGGCACTTCTCACCGTACCCAAGGTCTTTGCAAGAATCTTTAGCTTTCTCCCTGCCATCTAAAGAATGTTACTTAATAAACCAGGTCAGATGAGAGGTTACTTTAGCTTTATTGTCCTGCTTGGCAGGAATTTGAGAAGTGTTTATGTAAGGTCTACCTCACACAGTGTGCTGGATATAGCTAATTGTTATGCTGGTGTTTATTTTACTGATATAAAAACCCAGTTTTAATTTTTTTTCTGACTGTTTAATTGTGTTTTAACTTTTATATCTTGTGGATTTTAAACATTTTGTTTTAATCATTTTAAGCCTGTTTGAGTCCCAATCTGGGAAACAAGCAGGATAGAAATAAAGATGATGATGATGATGATGATGATAATGATACATCAGTTTCAAAGGCTTTCCTATCATGGTGAATTAAGCATGCATTTTGGAAGAGTTTGAGGCTCTGGATAAGTTTTTACCATATATCGTACTGCCTTTTCCAAGGAACTGTTATCTCATGGATCATTTAGTTTACAGCAGTGCCTATCAAATTATAAATATTGTAGACTGCCATTTTTTCTCAACATGCCAGCAACTGATAATATATTTGTGCTGTATTTTTAAAATTCAAGTACATTGAAAATAATAATAATAATAATTTATTTATTTATTTATTTATTTATAGCCCGCTCCTCTGTATCCAATCGGTCGGGTTACATCAATTAAAAATTACAAAAAAAAACATACTGTACATTGCTCATGCCCCAACCACCTACCCCTTAAAATAGAATTAAACTAGCATCAAATTAAAACAACATAATTAAAATTACAATATAAAAATAACAGTCGTTGCATGGATATCCAGGTCAAGATGTTGAAGAATCAAGAGGGAGGCTTGATACAAACAGAGCCGGGAGTTAATAGCTTTCTGGGAAGGCCTGCCGGAAGAGATGCGTCTTTAAGGCTTTTTTAAAGCAATCAGAAGATGTAATAAGACGCATCTCGTCCAGCAGGCCATTCCATAGCCTGGGAGCGACAGCCGAAAAGGCCCTCTGGGAGGTCTGTGCCAACCTAGTTTTCATAGGCTGCAACAGGTTTCCTCCCAGAAGACCGGAGTGTGCGGGGGGGGGGGGTTCGTATGAGAGGAGGCGGTCCCTCAGATAAGATGGACCCAAGCCATGTAGGGCTTTAAAGGTTAAAACCAACACCTTGTACTGTGCTCGGAAACTAATCGGCAGCCAGTGGAGAGATGTGAGCACTGTTGTCATGTGCTCTCTCCTCGATGTTCCCGTGACAAGCCTGGCTGCCATGTTCTGAACTAATTGAAGTTTCCGAGTTAGGCACAAGGGTAGCCCCATGTAGAGCGCATTACAGAAGTCCAATTGTGAGGTTACCAAAGCATGTATCACTGACTCCAGATTCTTCGGCTCCAGGAGGGGCGCAGCTGGCATATCAGCCAAAGCTGATAGCAGGCACTCCTGATCGCCACATTCACCTGACTAGTCATGTGAAGCGACGAATCAAGAAGTACCCCCAGACTGCGAACAGGGTCCTTCAAGGAGAGTGTGACCCCACCTAGGACTGGAAGGTGTATTCCCAATCCTGGCTTCGGTCCTGTGACAGTTAGTACCTCTGTTTTGTCCGGATTGGGCTTCAACCTGTTTTCCCTCATCCAATCCATTACTGCTGCAAGACAAAAAATATGGTGAAGGGGGATAGAATCAAGTTGCATTTTCCAGAATATGATCAACCTTCTGAGCTGCATGTTCCTAAGAATATCATTTTGAAATATACTGGGTGAACTGATAACTATTAAGTGAATTGACATGATCCAAAACCCATCCATCTGTCAATCCATCCAACCATCCATCCGTCAATCCATCCAACCATCAATTTATATCCAGCATTTTCCCTAGCTGTGATTCAAGGTGACTTACAAAATAGAGAAAATAATGAATAAAAATATATAATCAAATAAATAAACAAAACCTTTGTTTATATCCTGTTTTTTGTTAAGACTATCAAAGTGGTGTACATCATTAAAATAATACCACAATATATACACAGTATCTGCCCCCCTTAAAAAAGAATCAAACAGTTAAGGATTAAAATTACATAATTATTAAAATCAAAGACGGTGGGCAAAATCATAGCATATGTGGGTGAGATCATTTTGGCCGAGTACTGTTCCGGGAAGGCCTCTTTAAAGCTTTCTTGAAGCTGTCTGAGTTGGTAATTTGATGGACCTCGTCCAGCAGGCCATTCCACAGGCTGGGAGCAGTTGCAGAGAATGTCCTCTGGGAGGTTGCAAATAAATAAAACTATGTGGCTAAAAGCATACAAAGTTGTGATTAAAATAGTATTAACTATCAACATAATTAAGACCATTTAAAACATTAATTTCAAGCAAATAATAAAATC
Source organism: Urosaurus nigricauda (assembly GCA_034509955.1). Taxonomy (NCBI): domain Eukaryota; kingdom Metazoa; phylum Chordata; class Lepidosauria; order Squamata; family Phrynosomatidae; genus Urosaurus; species Urosaurus nigricauda. The sequence continues at coordinate 370,858,137 of JAOEGL010000001.1, read as the reverse complement.
ACATAAGAGATAATAAGGATGGAAATTCCTGAAATTTTTGAATTTTCCTAAATAATTGGTGCTGGGTTACTGCTGTCTTTCTGCTAATTTTAGCACACAACTCTCTGCTTTTCAAAAGAGATCCTGATCTCTCAGTGGGATTTTAATAACTATCTTATGTAGAGTGCTTTTCATTCTAAGTCAGAAAACAAAAATCATATCTTTTATGGGACTGAGACCATAAACAATTTATCAGAGGGGTGTATCACAACCCATTGATAAAAATATTGTAAAATGTCAGCTGTACGTACATTTCAGTAAATAGAATTGCTACAGAATTTCAAAATATCCAGTTGTGTTGGCAACAAAGAGTGTTTGGCATATTAAAGACTCAGAATTTTTATCAGTTCTGATTTCATTGACTCCATTCAGCTGGAGACCACGAAAACATGTGATAAGTAAAACATACATGTCTTTAGGGTTGCAGAAGATTCTTCTGTTGTTTTGCTTGCAACAGAACTACCACCCTGGAAAATCACAAATATGAAGCAGCTGGAAGTGCTACAGGAAAAATGCTTCTGTTGTTTTGTGAGCCAGGGGAGCTTTCCTTAAAAAGCATCTTGTTTTTGTTTTGTTTTTTTGGAGGTCAGACTTCTTTACTAGATGAGAAGAATTTTTAAAATGCTTGAGATATGTATAGCATTGATATATGTTGGGGGTGGTGATGGTGGTGTCCAATTCTGTCTTTCTGCTGACAGAGCTGCTGCATGCAAAAGCATGGTAGAGTTAGCCTGGTTGTAGTGTTTCAGACTTGCTGAAGTTTCCAAACACTTTCTAAAGGCAGCCCCATATGGAGTGTATTACAATAACCCTAATAGGATGTAGTCAAGGCGTATGTCACCATAGCCAAATCTGACTTCTCAAAGAATGAGGTGCAGCTGGTGCACTAGTTTTCAACTGTTCAAACACACTCCTAGTAACTACTGAAAGCTGGGCATCCAGGCTCAGATTTGAGCCCAGGAATATGCCTAACCTGTAAACTTGAAATTTCAAGGGTAGTGTATCCCCATCCAACACAGGCTGAATACCTGCTTGTATGTGTAGACGTGATACTAAAATTGTAAATATTTATTGAACATATCAGTTACGATTATAAATACTTATATATTCTTTTCTTACTGATTTAACATTGCCCAGTTCAGCTAATGCTTTTATAATTGTTTCCTATTTATATTTTCTTTTTCTTTTTTTAATCTTAGACAACATTGCTTGATTTAGATGCCTTAGCAAGACATTTGGCTGATTGTATTAGAAGGTAAGCTAAGATCATTTGCTTAGAATGCCTGCTTGACATATTTTTGTTAAGAGAATATTCTTAGTCAACAGATAATCTGCTTGTGTTTTGTAGCAGAGAAATCCTTGATCATCAGGATGGTAATATAGAAGATGATGGTCTTACAGGTCTCTTGCGACTGGCAACAAGTGTCGTCAAACACAAGCCACCTTTTAAATTTTCCAGAGAAGGACAGGTAAATGTTTAATGGGTCTAAAGAGAATATGACTACTTTGTTGTCTTTCATATTTGAATTTCTCAGAGTATCAGTTCTTCTGCATTTAGGAAATTGCAAATCTACATGTTTCTTTCCTTTTTAAAATGCACGCATGTGACTGTACACCTTTCTGTGGATAAAATATGTATCCTCTAAATATTTGTGTATTAAGGGACAGCTTCAACATCTTAAAGTTAGGTAAAATAAATTTTAGCATTAGGAAGCAATAGAGTCGCCCCTCCATGTTTGCAGGGATCTATTCTGGACACCACCCCCACCACCCCGTGAAAACGGAAAATCACCAATATTGGAGTCTGTATTAACTCCAATGGTGGTGTACTTCTGTGTGCGCCACTGCACATGTGTCCCAGATGCATGCCCCATTGTGTTGCTCTCCATTTGCCCCTCACGTATTTCCAAGGGACGCGAAATCCCAAGTCCGTGAAAACGTAGTGGGAACTGTATTTTTAAAATACGTAACAAGTGAAAACAAAGTCCCTGGTTCAAATAATTGTCTAGAGAGAGAGTCCTCTTTACGACAAAGTGTAGCCTGAATCTCAAGTACACACGTGTGACATGATGTTGCTTATGAGCGGGATTTTCAGCGTTTGTGGCAAAAGGTTGCTTTATATATAAAGTCATGGGGTGTATTTTTCTGTGTTCCCGAAATCTCACACAAAAGGTTTCTCATGGTTCACAGTTATACGTTAGTTGTTTATGGAAATGTTTGTTATGTATCTTGAAGTGAACTCTGACTTATGGCAACCGATTCCTAGGGTTTTCTGGGCAAGGTTTATTCAAAGAAGGCTTTCCATTGCCTTCATTTTAGGCTGGAAAAGTGTGATTTGTCCAAGGTCATCCATTAGATTGCAGTGACTGAATCATAATCTCCCAGAGTCGATCACTGGATGTCTTATTAAATTGCAGAACTTTGAATGTAACATTGAGAAAATTAGACTTATTCAAGGGAGATTGTCCACTTATGTCTATTGGATTTTATTGGAACTTTAAAAGGAATACATTTCATGGTAGAGCACCTCAGGGAACTGAAGTTAATAATACAGTGGTCCCCCGGGTTACGAATCCCCCGGGTTGCGAAAACCCCGGGATCCGAAACAGCGGGACCGCGATTGTATCCCCCGGGATCCGAAAGATCCCCCGGGATACGAAAAAAAACCGTGCGGCCCCTTTAAATCGGCCGCACGGTCCATTGAATATAGCGGTCCCCCGGGAAACGAAAGCTTCCGGGTTACGAAGGTAATCCCGGAACGAATTACCTTCGTAACCCGGGGGACCACTGTAATAAATACTAAATGATTTATTTATAGCTCACACAGTCACTAGGAATCCAGGCGGCTTACAACAATAAAAATGCATTAAAAATACAATAAAATACAGATTGATCCCTTCCCAGCTTCCCTCCCCAATATTAAAAGTACAATTAAACAATCAAATTAAAAGCAATTAAAATACAGAATAAGTAAACATAAAACAGTTTGGCAGTTGGTATGAAATTGATCTACTTTCTTTGTTTTACAGGAATTTCTGAGAGATATCTTTAATCTTCTATTCTTGTTGCCAAGTCTAAAAGATAGACAACAGCCAAAATGCAAATCACATTCTTCAAGGGCTGCTGCTTATGATTTGTTGGTTGAAATGGTAAAGGGTTCTGTAGAGAACTACAGGCTTCTCCACAACTGGGTTATGGCACAACATATGCAGTGTAAGAAGATTTTGATATTTTTAAAACATTTTTGAGTGAACTGATAGTTTCTAGTTTCTTTCTTTGCTTTCTTTAGAATTTTAAAAAGTTTATTAATAAAATGTTATGGTTATCTTTTGCTTACTCCTCACTAGATGTTTCTCCTACTTTGAATAAGCTTAACAAGCAGGTGTTGGTATAGTACTTCCGCTGAGAGTAACTTTTAGATGACTTAGGGGTTGTACAGACCAGCTTGAAGCGCAAGTTTAATGGGGGCGTGGTGTTTGAACGACACACGCCTCCACGCTGGTGTCACAGCGCTCCTTTGGTTCGGCGTTTATACAATGCACACTGAAAGGAATGCTGAAAAGTGCTGCTGCAGCAAGGGTACCTTTTTGCCAGCTCTAAAAGGAGTGGCATTTTGCTGTTTCTTTTAGAGCTAGCAAAACGCCGGATTGGGGCCACAGTGTGTGGTTGTCGTGGTCCCAATCCGACATTGAAAGGGCCGTCTGTTTGCCACTTATTCATCCTAAGAAATGATTTTTAAATTGACAGAAGTAGATCAGCATCAAAATGCACTTGGTTCCCATTGCATCACTTTATTATAGTTAAGGAAATGGATGTGTCATGTGTTTTCCAAAGCTGGTTTTCTCTCGCAGAAAATTGATCTATACCATTATATGTGATAAGAGTGCAAAGGGATCTTTCTAGCACTTTTGAGACTAACTATAAAAGAAACTGGTAGCATGAGCTTTTGTAGACTTCAGTCTATTTCCTTAGATGAAAGCTCATGCTACCAGCTTCTTTCTTTCAATGTCAAAGGTGCTACAAGATCCCTTTGCATTCTGAGTCTCCAAACTAACACAGCTGTGTCTTTGAATTCAACCGTCATGTACAGCAGTCATAGTAGATTGTGCTACAGCTGTGGAACATTTTTGTTAATTTCTAGAAGAAAGGCAGTCCATAAGTGTCATGCACTGCCTTCAGAGAGCTGTCTTGTTTCCTTTTAAAAAGTAGATAGCAGCTTCATTTATATACTGCTTCATACCACCTAAATAGTCTGAGTTGTAGACGCGGTGCATGGGAACTCTTCTCTTCTGGTTTCCTAGAAGGTGGAGAAGCAATTCTGCCAGAACGTTTTAGAACACAGTTGCAAATGCAGCATTAGTGATCTGTTCTTTTCTCCCTTCTGGAAGGGGAGAAAAGGAGCCTCTTTTATTAACACGATAGAAGTTCAAGCAAATGGTTAGTTGCAAACTACATTAAGAAACAAAAATATCATTGTCATATTTTTCAGCTTCCCATGCACCTTACAAGTGGGATTATTGGCCTCATGATGATGTCAGAGCTGAGTGCAGGTTTGTGGGTCTAACCAATCTTGGAGCAACTTGTTACTTAGCATCAACTATTCAACAGTTGTATATGATTCCAGAAGCCAGGCAAGCCATCTTTACTGCGAAGGTAGGACTTTTCAATTTTTTAAAATTTATTTTATTTATATTCTTTCTTTCTCCCAAATTGGACTCAAAAGTGACTCATTTTTGGAAAAAAATTAAATAGTGTAGTAAATGTGGTTGTTTTTGTTGTTACCTGCCTTGATCCAACACAGAGAGAGGCAGGATACAAATAATAATAATAATAATAATAATAATAATAATAATGTTGTTATTGTTGTTATTATTTTTAAAAAACCAGGTGGCTCTAGTGAGTAAAAATCCGAAACAGCAATATATTGTCCATGAAATATGTTCTATAAAATAAATTTAGGATATCAAAACTAATAAAGACCTCTGTTTTCCTGAGACTTTGGAGAGTTGTAGCCAGAGTAAACATTACTTAGCTAGATGAGCTAAGTGTTGATATAAAGCAACTTCATATGTCCATTAGACATATTTCTGTTTTAGAATCTTCCCATTTCAGTGCAGTAATATAAGGATGGTACTGACCTCAGTGGTACTAAATCATTGTTAGTTAAAATGAAAATGATTTTTGAAAGTTAGGCTGTAAAAATAATCCAGCTTGAGACCACTTTAACTGCCTTGGCTCAATGCCAAGGAATTCTGGGAACTGTAGTTTTGTGAGGCATCGAGCCTTCTTGGTTAGAGAGCTGTGGTGCCAACAACAAGCTACAGTTCCCAGAATTCAGTAGCACTGAGTCAGGGCAATTATAGTGGTCTTAAAATAGATTATTTCTGCAGTCTGTTTTGGCCCTTAGTGAACTGCAGCAGGATTGCAAAAGTCAAACGTCTTTTATTAGAAGAAAAACATCTGTACAAGGTGAAGGAGACATCCAGGTATGCAATAATTCCTGTCCCTATCCAGGCAAGGCAAATGTCATATGATCAGAAAGTTATTATCTTATAATATAGACCAGGAGTAGGAACAGTTCCCCCTTCTATTTGTTAATTTGCAGTTCACAGCATTTCTCACCAGTGATTGCACTGGTCAGGGCTGCCTGGGAGTTGCATTCTGACCACTTCTGAAGGACTACTTTCTATTCTGTATCTCCTGTACACTTTGTCTTCTTAAAATATATGTCTTTTTCTTCCTGTGTCCCTCTTTCACTCCCCCCCATGCTTCTTTTGCCTGAGTTTTAGTTCAAATCCTTTGAGCAAACACCTGTGAAATCTCGTAGAGCCCCTACCAAGACTACAGTGGTCCCCCAGGATGCGAATCCCCCGGGGAACGAAATCCCCGGGACCCGAAACCGCCGGGGCTGCAAAAAAGCCCCCGGGATACGAAGAAAACCCCAGGTTGCGAAAGGGAAAAACCACGCGGCCCCTTTAAATTTGCCGCGCGGTCCGTCCACTAAAGCCGTCCCCCGGGAAACGAAGATTTCCGGGTTACGAAAAGTAATCCAGAACAGATTACTTTTCGTAACCCGGGGGACCACTGTATTCACAAACCAAGAGAAAAAGAAATTCTCTCTCCATGGGGAAATCTGAAAGAGCTGCTGTCACATTACCATGACCCGTAAATAAATTGACCTGGGATTTTGGTGTCAATTTTAGGGTATAAATCTTTCAATTTATAGACAAGTATTTATAGTAATCCCTTGTGCCAACCAGTTCAAGCTGTTGTAACCATCACCTCCAACCCCAACTTTTGGTGAATGAGGCCATATACAGTGGTCCCCCGGGTTACGAATCCCCCGGGGTACGAAAACCCCGGGGAATGAAAGAGCCGGGGCCACAAAAACGGCCCCGGGATCCGAATAAAACCCCGGGATCCGAAAAGGAAAAACCGCGTGGCCCCTTTAAATTTGCCGCACGGTCCGTCAAAGAAAGCGGTCCCCCGGGTTATGAAAATTTCCGGGTTACGAAAAGTAATCCGGAATGGATTACTTTCGTAACCCGGGGGACCACTGTACTCCAACATTAGGGACTTTTTAGGGAACCATGTCTCCCCACTATCTTAATCCAGACTATCAAGGTCAGTTTTGTAATAATCAGTTCATAACCACAGCATCACAATGAATTCCTATAGCTTCCATTTATGTGATAGATGAAAAATATTTACATAAGAAGACTGGCTGCATTATGTCTTTTGAATAATTGGGTGGAAAGGACAGTCTTGACCCTGATTTCCTTCCAAGTGTCAGAATCATGAGAACCCCTACTCTCCCCCTATTGAAGGTTGGCTGAAATCCTTTCATGCTGCCAAGTTAAAGTATGAGACTGTGTACACCAATAAACAACTCTTAATGCTTTATCATACTAGGGGGCAAACAGGATTTAAACGAGAGTTAAACAGGAAATGTCCTGTGATAAACATAGGGCATTTCCTGTTTAACTCTAGTTTAACTCTCGTTTAAATCCTGTTTGCCCCCTAGTGTGATAAAGCAGTAAGTCAGGCTGGACAAAATCTCTCCTCTATAGTATCATTTAATTCATCTGCAAAGAGAACTTTTAGCACCTTGAGACTAACTGGGCAAAAGAAGTTGCAGCATAAGTTTTCACAGATTTGTTCTACAGCACTTCCTCAGATGCATGGAGCACCTGAAAAAGTAGATCAAGTCTATGAAAGTTCGTACTTCAACTTCTTTCATACAGTTAGTTTAAAAAGTGCTACAAGATGCAGTCGCATATTGATTTTCCAGACTACTGTGGTTATGTCTCTAAATTTAATTCCTCTGTGGATGATCACCTTCCCCAGATTTTTCAGCTGTATTGGATGTGAATAGATGCTTGGAGAACAAAAGTTCCAAGGAAAATGAGTTTTTTCTGTACCCCCCAGCACTGCAGATGGAATGCTCACACAGGGAAGGGGGAGGATGGTTGGATCCATCCCAGCAGCCCATCACAGAGATACAATGGGCCCTTTGTATCTGGAGGGGCTTGTTTCCAGGACCCCCTATGGATATCAACATCTTTGCATGCTCTAGCCCTATTAAACACAGTGGCATAGCAAAATAGTGTCTCTTATGTATAATAGCAAAATCAAGGTTTGCTTTTCAAAATGTATGTATTTTTAAATATTTCCAAGCCATGGATGCTTGAATCCATGGATAAAGAATCCTGGGATACGGGAAGGCTGACTGTAGATGGTGTAGTCTACTAATAATTCTCAGACTGCCAGACATTTCTGAGGTAACATTCTACAGTCTTAAATGAAATGATACTTCAAGTCATTTTCACTAAGGGGCGAAACAGACAGCCCCGATGGGGTGGCTTGGAGCTGCCACAATTAAGGCTGTAATAATAATAATAATAATAATAATAATAATAATAATTTTATTTCCACCCCTCTGAACGGGCAATCGGGGCGGGGTACAAGAGAAGTTAAAAAACATCACAATTAATATATCCAATCCCATTCCTAACTCCCCCCCTTGAAAAAGGATTAAACTAAAGACAAGTTGAAAACAAATAAACAAAATCCACAGTGTCACACCAAAAGACTTCCTGAGCTGTTTAACCAGATGGAAACTAAGAACTAGCAAGAGATAGACTGGGGCCATGACAAACAGATGCACATCCCCAATCCAGCCAGCTTCCTCCCCAAATAGGAGTGGATTTCCACTCCTATTTGGGGCAGAAAAAAGTTGCCCCTTTGCCTTTGGAGGCGGTTTTTCACCAGCTCTAAAGGGCACACCTCCAAGTCACCCCGAAGCGTAATCGTCAGCATGACTTCCAGGCAACCTGGGGACATGGCATGTGTAAATGCCATCCCCCCAAGTCTGCTGAAGCTGCCAGTCTGTTCTGGCCCTAAGTTTTCAGAGGTTGTAGTCTATACCAGAGAGGCTTGTTTTCCTTCAGACTTGGTGAATTGGTAAAGGATGACTGAGTCATTCCATTCCACAGTAGGAAGGGTAGAAATATTGCCCAAAAGCCTTTTGGCAAACAGATTTTCTTGCATTCTATCTCCTAATGACAGGGTGTTTTTTAATATTCTCTTTGTAGATGTTCATATTAGTTGTTTTTTTCTGATACATAAATGCTGTAGGAGGGAGACACTATCTGAAAGCAAAGTTTGCAGACATGGCATTGAAAAGAACATTTGAAATTTTGGCCCTGATCATTATAACCTGATCTACAGCATCTGTAGTCACTAGGGGTTTGATAATTTGGATGGAAAATCTTTTAAATTACCAGGACCTTGATGCTGAACCCATTCAAGTTCATTATGTACTGGAAATTTTGGATGGAAACATTAAGTTATCCAAGAAACTATTCATCAGAGTGATTATTTGATCTCACTTGACTTAAAGACTTAAAGTTCACTAGATCTCCTTGGGGGAGATCTAGTGAACTACTTCCTAATGAATCTCTGTTCATTCACCATTCGTTATACATTGAACAAGTGTGCGTCTTTAGAGGCTGATTTTGAAAAATAACACAATATTCAATATGCTTGGATGTGTCCAGAGAATGGGGTGTTGGTGATAGTCCATGTGCTTGGGTGAGATCTAATTTAATTTACACTTGAGCCATTGCATTCTGGGAGCCAGTGCTGGGAGGCTACTTAAGGCTACTCAAGGCTAGCAAGGAGGTGTTTAGAGAATAGAAGAGGAGCCGGCCTGAAGCATCAGAGGAAGTGAATCAGAGACTTGCCTTTGGAAGGAGCTTTTAGCCAGGAGCTCTCTACATAACTATAGGCCCCGTGACTTAAACTCAGTGACAGAGCTTGGGAATAAAGGCCAAGTCTAGCAAGGGAAGCCCACAGTCTTGTTTCAGTGCCTCCTTAAGACTTCTCAGTATGGAGACTGAAGGCCCTGCTGCAATCACTTGCAACACCTGTGGGATGTTTGTCTTCTTGCCTACAGAGGTGGCGAACTACACCTGCCACAAGTGCAAGTTGGTAGCCCTCTTGGAAGAGAAAGTACAGCAGCTGGAGGAGCAGATATCTGCACTCCAGCATCATAGAGAGCAGGAGATTCTCCTGAACAGATCAGACCAGAATGTCTTGGGTGGGAAACAGACAGAGGAAGTTGTTGGGGCGGAGGAGGTCACTCCACATACAACAGAGGTAGATGCTTGGAGGAAGGTCACACACAGAAGTAAGGAAACCAGGGAACGTTCTGTGAGCGGCTTGCAGCTACAGAATCGCTTTGAATCTCTCTCTTTTGTCAGAGATGATGAGGAAAAGCAGCAGGGACAGACATCAGGGACAGAGCAGGAGAGCCTGAGAGTATCACGAAAAGGAACAGCCACTGCTAAGCCTCGGAGGAGGCGCGTGGTCGTGGTGGGGGACTCCTTGCTGAGGGGTACAGAAGCAGTGGTTTGTGGGCCTGACAAGATGTCTCGGGAGGTGTGTTGTCTCCCTGGGGCAAAGATCCATCATGTGACGGAGAGGCTGACAAGACTTGTCAAGCCTACTGACCGTTATCCCCTTCTTTTGGTTCATGTGGGAACCAATGATACTGCAAGGCACAGCCTTCAGAATATCAAAAGGGATTATGAGGCTCTGGGAAGGAAGCTGAAAGAGATGGATGCACAGGTTGTCATCTCATCTCTACTCCCGGTAGAAGGGCATGGTCCAGGAAGGGAGAGGAAAATAGCAGAGGTGAATAACTGGCTCCGTAGATGGTGCCGCCAAGAACAGTTTGGATTCTTGGATCATGGGCTGCGGTTCCATGAGGAGGGACTTCTGGCAAGGGATGGACTGCATCTCACGCCAGTTGGCAAAAACATTTTTGCCAACAGTCTGAAGAATCTGATCAGGAGGGCTTTAAACTGAGTTATGTGGGGGAGGGAGACATTATACTGGAAGGCAAAAGGGATGGAGAGAATAGTCCAAGTGGCATAGAGGGAACAAGGCAAACAGTGCAAGGATCCAACAGTAGGAGGCAAAAAAATGTGCAAAAGCAGCAAGTAAAGAGGACACATGGTCTTAAATGCCTCTCCACTAATGCACAGAGTATGGGAAATAAGCAGGATGAACTTGAACTCCTAGCACAACAAGGCAAATATGATATAATAGGCATCACTGAAACCTGGTGGGATAAGTCTCATGATTGGAACGTAGAAATAGAGGGGTATAACCTTTTTAAGAGAAACAGGCCAAGCAGGAAAGGAGGAGGAATAGCATTATATGTCAGGGATATTTACACCAGTGAAGAGATGCAGGAAGTCAATACTGGAAGCCAGGTGGAGAGCATCTGGATAAAAATTAAAGGAGAGGGAAATAACAGGGATGTTACTGTGGGAGTCTACTACAGACCCCCGACTCAGGCAGAGGAATTGGATGATGCCTTTCTAGAACAGATAATCACATACTCAGAAAAGAGAGATGTAGTAGTGATGGGTGACTTCAACTATCCTGATATTTGCTGGAAGTCAAACTCAGCCAAATCCTCAAAGTCTAGCAAATTCCTCACTTGCCTGGAAGACAATTTCATTGTCCAAAAGGTGGAAGAGGCAACAAGGGGATCAGCCATTTTAGATCTGATCTTAACCAACAGGGAAGACCTAGTTGATGGGGTGCAAGTGGTTGGATCCTTAGGTGGAAGTGACCATGTTCTCCTGGAGTTTGTAATACAGTGGAAGGGAGAAGCTAGGCATAGTCAGACACGCACTCTAGACTTTAGGAGAGCTAATTTCAATAAACTTAGAGAAATACTGGGAGTGATCACATGGTCAGGAATACTAAAAGAAAAGGGAGTTCAAGACGGATGGGAGTTTCTCAAAAGGGAGATATTGAAGGCACAATTTCAAACAGTTCCAATGAGGAAGAAAAATGGAAGATGTCTCAAGAAGCCAGGATGGATGACTAAGGAACTTTCAAATGAGCTAAGTTTTAAACGGAACATGTATAAGAAATGGAAAAATGGAGAAATCACGAAAGAGGAATTCAAACAAACAGCCAGCACATGTAGGGGTAAAGTCAGAAAAGCTAAAGCGCAGAATGAACTCAGGCTGGCTAGAGAGGTTAAGAACAATAAAAAGGCCTTTTTTGGATATGTCCGCAGCAAAAGGAAGAAGAAGGAAACAGTGGGGCCACTGCGTGCAGAAGATGGCAAAATGCTAACAGGGGACAGAGAAAAGGCAGAATTACTCAACACCTTCTTTGCTTCAGTCTTCTCAGAAAAGGCAAAGGGTGCTCAACCTAAGGATAATGGAACAGGAGAAAGAATAGAGGAAATTCAGCACAGAATAAGTAAAGAGGTAGTACAGGAATACCTGGTTAACCTAAATGAATATAAATCTCCAGGACCAGATGAACTACATCCTAGAGTATTAAAAGAACTGGCAAATGTAATATCAGAGCCATTGGCAATAATCTTTGAGAACTCCTGGAGAACAGGAGAAGTCCCAGAAGACTGGAGGAGGGCAAAGGTTGTCCCCATCTTCAAAAAGGGAAAAAAAGAGGATCCCAACAATTATCGTCCAGTTAGTCTGACATCAATTCCAGGAAAGGTTCTAGAGCAGATCATTAAGCAGAGAGTCTGTGAACACTTAGAGGCCAATGCCATAATCACAAAAAGCCAACATGGGTTTCAGAGAAACAAGTCATGCCAAACGAACCTGATCTCTTTTTTTGATAAAATTACCAGCTTGGTAGATGAAGGGAATGCTGTGGATATAGTATACCTCGATTTCAGTAAGGCCTTTGACAAGGTTCCCCATGACATTCTTGCAAACAAGCTTGCAAAATGTGGGATAGACAAGTTAACTGTTACATGGATTTGTAATTGGTTGACTGGCCGAACTCAAAGGGTGCTCAACAATGGCTCCTTTTCATCCTGGAGAGAAGTGACCAGTGGGGTCCCACAGGGTTCTGTCCTGGGCCCAGTGCTATTCAACATCTTTATTAACGATTTGGATGACAGAATTGGGGGCATACTTATCAAATTTGCAGATGATACTAAACTGGGAGGAGTAGCTAATACCACAGAGGATAGGATCAAAATTCAAAATGACCTGAATAGACTAGAAAGCTGGGCCAGTGCTAACAAAATGAAATTCAATGCGGAGAAATGTAAGGTTCTGCACTTAGGGCGGAAAAATGAAATGCACAGATATAGGATGGGGGACACCTGGCTGAATGAGACCACATGTGAAAGGGATCTAGGAGTTCAAGTAGACCATAAGCTGAACATGAGTCAACAGTGTGATGCGGCAGCTAAAAAAGCCAATGCAATTTTAGGCTGCATCAATAGAAGTATAGTTTCTAGATCAAGGGAAGTTATAGTGCCACTCTATTCTGCTTTGGTCAGGCCCCACCTGGAATACTGTGTCCAGTTCTGGGCACCACAATTCAAAAAAGATGTGGAGAAACTGGAGCATGTCCAAAGGAGGGCAACTAAGATGGTGAAGGGTCTGGAAACCTTGCCCTATGAAGAACGCCTTAGGGAGCTGGGGATGTTTAGCCTGGAGAAGAGAAGGTTAAGAGGTGATACGATAGCCCTGTTTAAATATTTGAAGGGATGTCATATTGAGGAGGGAGCAAGCTTGTTTTCTGCTGCTGCAGAGACTAGAACGCGGAACAATGGATGCAAACTGCAGGAAAAGAGATTCCACCTCAACATTAGGAGGAACTTCCTGACAGTAAGGGCTGTTCGACAGTGGAACACACTCCCTCGGAGTGTAGTGGAGTCTCCTTCCTTAGGGGTCTTTAAGCAGAGGCTGGATGGCCATCTGTCAGGGATGCTTTGACTTGGAGTTCCTGCATGGCAGGGGGTTGGACTGGATGGCCCTTGTGGTCTCTTCCAACTCTATGATTCTATGATTCTATGATTCTATGATACAACATGAAGGCCCTTTTGTCTATGTGGAGAAGGAAACATCTATCACACCACCCTGCAGTGATGGCATTAAAAAAAAATCGGGAAGCAGCAACAACAACAAAAAATTGGGGTCTATACTGTAAGGAAAAGAGATTTTGATCATATGACCCTTGCTTTGCTTCAGTGAGTTAACTTATGCTTGGATGTCTTCTTCCCTGCGCCAGGAGTGGGCCTTCACAGTAAATTCCCAGTATCCCATTTTGAAGTTTCCATTTTATGTTTTGCTGTTCCTGTTTTAAGATAATTCATTTGCTAACTACATTTTTCTTCCACCGCACGTTTTAAGTTTACTTATCTGGAATTTTTTTAATGCAAATACATTGTGAAGTACTATAATCCTGAGTTTTCCCAATTCCATATTTAACTTACAAGGTATAGATTTCATAAAATGAAATGCCTATAACCTCTTTTTCATACTATCTCTCATCTTCTGTTTCTAAAGTATTCTGAAGACATGAAGCACAAGACCACCCTGTTGGAACTTCAAAAAATGTTTACACACTTAATGGTAGGTTTGGAATGTTTTTGTGGAAATCTATGCATTCATTCTGTGTCAGCACCTTAATATCTTTCAGTAGACATAGACACATAGAAAGTGGAAGTGTCTTGACATCATTTCCAGTAATGCTGAAAGTGCTAGTATAGTGTGCCCACGCCAAGTGTGGGCTTAACATCTGCAGTTTCAACTTCCATGGATAGCAAGGCCCAGCTTTCTGAATGGGCATGCGCACATGTGGCGGCGCACAGAAGCACACCCTCATTGAGAAGCACAGGACCTAAAGTTCCACATTTTTTAGGATCCCCTGAAGATGTCAAGGGTGCATCGTACAACCAAACAATGTGTGTGGGTGAAAAATGGCCTATGCCCCCTCCACTGTCATCTTCTAGTGGGGCAAAATAGTGCACTTTAGGTAGCAGGTTCTTGGATAAAAATTCAAGGACTGGCCAGATGATATCTTTCTGTGTAATGAATGGTAGTGGATCCTTTATGTGGTCTGCTGTTTTCATTCAGTCCAGCTCAATCGAGGTGGCCCTTGATTTCAGGCCAGGAAGAGAAAAAAGTAAGAAAGAATCAGCCTTTGTAGGTGTAACTTTTTCAGTGCTGGCAAATTGTAGATTCCCAGTTTGAGTTCAAAGAGGCTTCAAAGCTATGGTGTCTTCAGAACCTAAAATTACAGATGGGGGACTTCTTTAAGAAAGCACTTAAGACAGATCTCTTCTGGCGGGCTTACCCACCTGATATATTGTAACAGACTACCGACCGTTGTTAAAATTGTGAAATACACCAACTAACTACACTGAACGATGCATCTTATTGTTTTATTGTCAATTTTGCTGATGTTTGTAGCAATGTGATGTTTTTAGGATGATGTATAACTCTGTGTCTTATTGATGTTAGAATCCTGCCTCAATCCGATGGAGAGGTGGGAAATAGAAATAAATATTTATTTACTTATTTATTTATTACTTCTTAATTAAATATTATTTTTTTCATTTATAGAGCTAAAGAAGTTATATTACCTCCTTTATTTCTAAGGAAACTCGTCAGCGGTTGTAATCATTTTGATACCTTTATATGTGTTGTGTGCCTTCAATTTGTTTCAGATTTATAGTGACCCTATCATAGGTTTTTCTGGCATAATTTGAGCAATATTTGGTCAGAGGATGTTTGCCTGGTCTCCAGAATTGTAGTCTAACATTTAAACCACTGCACTACACTGGCTGTCTTGAAGTCCTTAACAGCAAAGCAAATGGTAGTGTCAGATACCACTGTCTGTAAAAAAGATTATTTATTGAATATACATTTAAAAATTAATTGTTTCTTTTCCCTGGTTGTGTCTGTCTGTGTTTTTTATATAAAGGAAAGTGAATGCAAAGCATACAACCCAAGGCCATTCTGCAAAACATACACCATGGATAAGCAGCCACTCAATACTGGTGAACAGAAAGACATGACAGAATTTTTTACGGATCTAATAACAAAAATTGAAGAAATGTCTCCAGAACTGGTAAGTTTATAGTAAAGTACATATATTTCAAAAAATATTTAAGGTACTTTTCTTACATTAATTAAAATAAATTCATTCATCCACAGAAAAATACAGTGAAAAGCTTATTTGGAGGTGTTATCACAAACAATGTTGTTTCTTTGGTGAGTTGATAATACTTTTCCCACCCCAGTCCTCCAAGCTCCCCTATTTCTTTGGTTAGTAGTGGGATAAATCAATTGATTCCTGTTACTTTGTGTTTCTTTTTCTTCTTCCTTTGTTTTGTTGTGGTTTTGTATCTGCTGTTTAGGACTGTGAACACGTCAGCCAGACTGCTGAAGAATTTTACACAGTGAGATGCCAGGTAGCAGACATGAAGAATATTTATGTAAGTAGTTCATGACAACACCATTACATCCGTTGATTGAATAAACATATAAACAGAGCTTGAAATCATTTTATTGATTAACTCACTGAGCTTTTAATTCACTATTTTTACGGTGATTTCATGTAACTTTCTAGATTTCACATTTAATGCTGGTATTTGAAACATGCTTTAGTGAACTGGGTTCTTAGAATTTGTTAGAGTGGGTGGTTCTCCTTTTTATCACCTTCAGTAAAATGGGAAACTCTGCTATCTCAGCAGAACACCTGTTACAATTGGAGGAAATGTGTCACTTGACAGTCTTACACCAATCTAGATGATTTCTTTGAGAGGACAGCTTGGAGAAGGAAATGGGAGTGAATCAGGTATCTCACTCAAAACACTCTGCATTTAGGTGCTGAGGATGTTCATCTTGCGATTGTGCAGCAAATTATCCATTTAATCAGTTCCTGTCGCCATGAATACTAAGAGATGGAATGTATGGCTATTATCAGCTTGAATCTTTTCCCCAGTTTTTATTTGTTCTTGCATGACATACAACTTCGGTGTTAGTTTAGTACCATCATTGTCAATGCTACACAAACACCTCAGGTCCAAAACACACTGCAGAAATAACCCAGTTTGAGACCACTTTAACTGCTCTGGCTCAGTGCTAGGGATTTCTGGGAGCTGTAGTTTTGTGAGACATTTAGCCTTCTCTAGGGGAGAAGTCTGTTGCTACAATAAACTACAATTCCCAAGATTCCCTAGTACTGAACCAGGGCAGTTGAAGCAGCCTCAAACTGGATCATTTATGCAGTGTGTTTTGGACTCAGTGCAGGAGTTCATAGTGCTTTCCACATAGTGTACTTTCTCGTTCGATACAGACTGCAGATACTGTTCTTCACACTTAAATACTTCAATAGTCATCTTTTATTTCTTGGTTAAAATGTGTGTTCTTGTTCTCTAATAGATGTTGATACAGTCCTTTCTGTCTTCTGTTGTATATAGGAATCTCTTGATGAAGTTACTATTAAAGATACCCTGGAAGGTGACAACATGTATACTTGCTCTCACTGTGGGAAGAAAGTGCGGGCTGAAAAAAGGTATCATTCATAGTCAACTATTGATTTACTCATATCTTTTTTCTATATCTTGGGATCTCAGGATGGCAGTAAGAATAATTTAAACAGACTAAAATAATAAGTAGTAAATTAAAAACAGTTGAAATGTTATTTGTAAAATTGATTAAAACCATGAATCTTTACACTTTGAAGAAAAATTAGTCTCCAAAAGCTTTAATAAAAAGCATTGTTATGCCACAGCAGGAAAAGGCTCTCTCTTGTGTCTTCCTGCAACGTTCTTCTTCCAGTGGTGGGTGACAGGGAAGGGCCTTCCAGCAGATCTCAATTCTCAAGCAGATACACATGGGGAGAGGCAATGCTTCAGGGATAAAGGTCCCAAGTCTTTTAGGGTTTTGACTATCAACACCAGGACCTTGAATTCAGACTACATGTGTACTGGCAGCTTTTGAGGAAATTCTATCCTACATAATTTTATTAAAACATAACACTTAAGATAACCATAGATGGCAGGGACAAATCTACACTGACTTCCTGTTAGATACTAAGACATGATTGTAGATTTGTTTTGACGTGTCTCTGTGTATATTCTTTCAAGTCACCTGTTGAGCTATGGTGACGCTATGAAAATTTTAATGGGTCTTTCTTAGAGGGGATTTTGCCTGTTCCTTCCTCTGAAATATAACCTACAGCACCTGGTATTATTTAGCGGTATCCCATCCAAGTGCTAACCAGGGCTCACCCTACTCAGCTTCCCAGAGGGGATCTGGTATCTTTTGGGTATTTAGGCTGAAAGCACCCCTAATATTAGGCCCTTGATGTATCAGCCTCTTAAAAACCTAGGACCAGAATATCTGACAGTCTACTGTATAGCAGACCCACACCCTGACAATCTTCTGAGTCCTTATTGGTTGTTTTGTTAACAGTATAATTCTGTCAGGAAACATCTTTAAAGCAGACCTTCTGTGTGTTAGCACCCATCCTTACAACACTCTTCCCCATGTAGTTTAGAGACAGAAATTATGTGAAGGTTTATTGAAAATGTATTTATTTATGCAGGCCTTTCCTGAATTGAAATGCTTCTGGCTGCTCTCCTTTTTCTTTTGGGTTGTTGCAATGCTTTTTTAATTATTTATTTTTTAAAATTATTATTATTATTAACATTTATTTATATAGTTTACACAGTGCTGTACATACAATCTTATTGTTTTATGTTTCTGAATTTTATTGTATATGGATTTTATTGTGTATGGATTTTAATCTAAATTTTGAGGGTTTATTTTATTGATTACTATCTAAATGAGTAATACTTTCCTTTTTAGGGAAAAAGTCTTATTTATTTATTTATTTATTTATTTTTAAAAGCCATTCTAAAAGCACTTGTTACATTGTTTCATCTTCAGGGCATGTTTTAAGAAATTGCCTCGCATCTTAAGCTTCAATACAATGAGGTATACTTTTAACATGGTCACTATGATGAAAGAGAAAGTCAACACACACTTCTCATTTCCCTTGCGCTTGGACATGACACCATACACTGAAGATTTTCTGATGGGAAAGAGTGACAGGAAGGAAGGTATTTAATTTATTTTCTCACTTCTGTCAACCAATTTGAAATAGTAAATATTTCAACATATGAATTAGATTTAGCAAAAAGAGAATATACAAATCTTGCTGGCAGTACTTAACATACAGTAGTTCTTAATAGGACTGGGTGAACGCCCTACTGCTTGCCCTGAAAAATCAATTGTTTCTTGTCACGCATTCAAAAAATTTTGTGGTTCTCTAAGCTTTTGTCAGGCACCCTTGAGAGACTAAACTAATTGGCAGCTACCTTCTGAGGTGTATGTATGATGTATTGTAAAAAAGAAAAGAAAAGGGGCGGGGGTAACATGTGAGAGGGGCACCAATGAGCACTGGAAAGGCTGGAGTGATTTAAAAATGTCCTTGGTTCTATCCTCTTCAAAGTAACATTTTTAAAAAACTAAAAAAAAAATCTTAATCTTCTGCCTGGGGCATGAAAACCTGTAATATCATATATTAACTACTACATGTATCTCTAGTACTTTCACAGATTTTTCATCTAATATAGCATTCACTTCTTATCAACCTGTGCTTACTGCTTGTATGTGCAGGAGTTCTCCATCATGAACAAACCAAATCTACTTGGTCAAGATCCATCCGAGATCTTAACTGTGCCTAATGTCACAGTTTGAGGATGGGCTGTTTGTGGAGTTTTTGTACAATGTTTCAGTAACATAATATATTTCCTTTTTTTCATCTTCCCAAGTATGATGTAGATCAACACTGTTTTAAGAACTGAAAGAATGAGTTGCTAAATGTTGTATTGCATTATTTAAGGCTTCAAGGATGATGGAAGTGGTTCAAAGGAGACCAGGAGTTATGAGTACGATTTGATAGGTGTAACCGTCCACACAGGAACGGCAGATGGTGGCCACTACTACAGTTTTATTCGAGATATTGTGAATCCTCATGCTTACAAAAACAATAAGTGGTGAGTAAGAAGTTTGAATTTTTAAATACTTTTCTATTTCAGATATCCCAGCAAATAAATAGTGAAAGAGGAAGTGTGCCTTCAAAAAGGGAGGAGCGAGCATTCTGAATGATAAAGGGTTTGATGTTCACATTTGAATCCAACCATAGAATGAATGGGCTTTATTTCTGGTTCGTCATGGTGTACATAGAATTTGGCTAAAATGTGGCATTTTAGGAGATGGATGCTTATTTAGTTTGAACAAAACAAAAGCAAAAGGGTTCTGATGGAGAAGATACGAAATGAAATGAAACCCTGAGGCCAAAGTAATTATCTAAAAGGATAAATACCCCACTAATATTATAAAAATGCTAAGGAAGATAATGGGTAACAATATTAAAACCTCTATGCCAGGGTAATTAGCCCTGGAAAAAGGCCAATTGAGCAACAAAAAGGGTGTAAATAACACCCCTTATTTTTGCCAATGGCAATACAAAATAAACAATAAAGAGATAAAAACAAGGCCAAACGCGTTTCGGCCGAAGCCTTCTTCAGTGGCCTGCCTATGTAAATAATAAACAAGAAACAATTCCTCAGCATACTTGTATCACTTTCGTAACCCGGAAGTATTCGCTACCCGGGAGACCGCTTTTTTTGCTGCACAGCGCGCCGGAGCGCGCTGTTTTAAAGGGGCCGGCTTGCTTTTTTTTCGCAATCAGGGGATTTTTTCGGAGACCGGGGCCATTTTTCCTGCCCCAGCTCCTTCGGATCCCGGGGATTACGGATCCCGGGGGATTCGTAACCCCGGGGGTTCACTGTAATTACTTTGGCCTCAGGGTTTCATTTCATTTCGTATCCGTCAGAACCTTTCACTTTTGTTTTGTTTTGTCTGCTTTGGGTTTTCTGTGTCACAGGGACTGTGGTTGGTCTTGCTTATTTAGTTTGCTCATATTGTTAATTCTTTTCAGTTTCACAGCATAGTCAAGGACTGCTGGATAGCATCCTTGTGATTTTCACTGCAGTGAAAAATTTGGTGTACTGTAAGTCTAATAGCAGCATACTATTTTGGGTTCTCTAGGTATCTCTTTAATGATGCGGAAGTAAAACCATTTGATTCTGCTCAACTGGCTGCTGAATGTTTTGGTGGAGAAATGACAGTGAGTTGAATCTGTATCTATTTTCTAATAATACTTAAAAGGGAACCATTTTGTTATGATCTCTGTTTATGTGTCATTTTCAGTGTATATATTAGGATTAGTCTGCAGTTACAAGATACCTGGCCTGGCCTTGCCTCATCAGTCAAATCATTGTTTACTCAGCTAGAGGATATAAATAATCAGAGTTTAGAAAAGTTACTTTCTTGACTAAAGAACTCTTTTTTTGCTGTGCTTATGCAATGCTGAATTACAACACATACGGGCGAAAGCAAACCTCCCTTATGCGTCAGCGTGCGGCAGCGTCTGAGCATGGTGTTTAGATGCCACATGTACTGATGCTTCTGGGAAGCCGCATCGCTGACTGCACATGCGGTGGCTTCACAGCGTTTATGCGGCATGGCATTTACACAAACCATATTTCCTGGTTCAAAAAGGAACGGCTTTCTGCCACTTCTTTTTGAGCCAGGAAAATGCTGGATCAGGGGTGCAGCATGTAGTTACAGTGACCCTGATTCAGCCATCAAAAGGGCAGTATGGATGCTGCTCCTTTGGGGCTGTCTTGTTTTGCCTCTTAGTGTGTATTTTACTACAGTAGAATCTCGGTTATCCGACCTTTGGTTAACCGACCTTTGGGATTATCCGACATCATGCTTCTTCGTGAGTGCGCCTCACAGGAGGCATGCTCACAAAGAAGCATGGGACGTTGGATACGCCATTGGGGGCAATGGCTTATCCAACGCCTCCCCTCCCCTCCTTGCCTCCCCTTCTGCCCTACTTCCCTTCCCTGCTTCCTTCTCCTCCTCCTCCTCCCCTTCCTGTCTGCCTCCTTCCCATGCTCCTCCTCGGCCTCCTTCTCTTCCTCGTTGCCCAGCCTTTGCAGCAGCCTTGGAGGACGTCGCTTGCCTCCGTCTTTCCCGCGGTGTTGGCAGCGGAGGAGGAGGAGGAGGCTGCTGGCTGGGACTCCTTGGACGTGCCTCTGTCTGGCATGCCTTGGTCCTCCGTCCTCCATAGGCATGTCCAGCGAGCCCTGGCAGCCCCAGCCATCAGCCTCCTCCTCCGTTGCCGCCACCAATACCGCGGGAAAGACAGAGGCAAGCAACGTCCTCCAGGGCTGCTGCCAAGGTCGGGCAGCAAGGAGGAGGACAGGAAGGAGGGAGGAAGGGGAGGAGGAGAGGAAGGAAGCAGGGAAGGGAGGGAGGGAAGAAGGGAGAAAGAAGGAGAAGAGGAAGCCACGAAGAAGAGGCCTGGGGCTCAGCTCAGCCCACTTCCCTCTACTGCAGCCGCGGAGGAGAGAAATGGGCCGAGCCAAGCCCCAGGCCTCTTCTCAGCAGCTTCAGCCCAGGCCTCTTCTTGGCGGCTTCAAAGCCACCAAGAAGAGGCCTGGGCTGACCAGGAAGCCACCGGGAGGGAGGGAGGGAGGGAGGGAAGGAAGGAAGGAAGAAAGAAAGAAAGAAAGAAGGAAAGAAAGAAAGAAAGAAAGAGGGAAGGAGGAGGGGAGGGGAGTCGATTATCCAACATAATGGGGCCAGCTGATAGTCGGATAATCCCTTCGGATTATCCGACATTTTCAGTTATCCGACTATCAGATGGTTCTGTTTATGTCGGATAATCGAGACTCTACTGTACTGGAAAATTAAGCATAACCCTGGGAAGAAGAATGAAACTACTTTTGTTCCAGTACTTAAGGATACATTAAGATTCTTGTAGTAGCAGCAGCAATATAAACAGTGCATCCTTTTTTTTCTTTTTTTGCCAGACAAAAACATATGATTCTGTCACTGATAAATTTATGGATTTCTCCTTTGAAAAGGTACTTTATTTTATCCTTTACTATCCAAAGGAAATATCTATCATTTCTCCCCTCCCCTCTCTGTTTTAAAATAATGATGTTGGCATGTGGGTTTGGTTTGCTTGTGTCTCTCAGACGCATAGTGCATACATGCTGTTTTATAAACGGATGGAACCAGAAGAAGAAAATGGCAGAGACTACAAGTTTGACGTCTCATCTGAATTGTTAGAGGTATGCATGGGGGTGCTTTAAACAACAGCGTACGGGCGTAAAGATTCTTGTTCAATTTATCTTTATCATTTGAAATGATTTTTTTTTTCTTAAAATAAGCTTTGTGAGCTGTGGCAAGAAAAGTTTCCTGTCCCTTCCTCTCTTTCTGCCAACCCCCATGCCCTCTAAAACTTTTCCAGAGAGTTGGAGCCCCTCCTGAAGATTGAGGGAAGGTCATGGGAGGGGGACTAATGCCAAGCTTTCTTAAGGTAACATATCTTAGGATCTAAGTCTGTGAGTTTTGTTTCTGAAATAGAGAGTGCACAAGAAATATGCAGATAGTAAAATTAAGAGCAGTGTATAATTTGGAGGGTGAAAACTGGCTAACTCGTGAATTTGAGATTCATGATTTGAGACTAATAAGAGAGAAATTGTTTTTAGAGCCCCCTCCCTCAAATAAAGTTGAAAGTATCTGACCTAATATGAGCTTCAGGAATGACCAAGGATTTGGACCTAGATCTTTAACTGGTTACTGAACTTGCCACTCACCTACTCAGCAGCTAACTGTGAACCAACTGATAAATTTAAGGTGTTTCTTAATGCTCCAAAGCAGTAGCTGTAGTCCCCCTCCCGACTCCAGTTTTTATAGCATGCCAAAAGAAGAATAAACAACATTGATTTTCCATTTTTCTCTTCAGTGGATATGGCATGATAACATGCAGTTTCTTCAGGACAAGAATATTTTTGAGCATACATATTTTGGGTAAGGATTGTTTTTATTTCATCTTAGATTGAATGTTCTTTTTAAGAGCATTATCCAGATTTTAAAAAATAATTATAAATAACTCTAAGTATCTGGTCCTAGGTTCATGTGGCAGTTGTGTAGTAGCATCCCCAGCACGTTACCAGATCCAAAGGCTGTTTCTCTAATGACAGCCAAGGTAAAAATAGTTTAACATTTTAAAAAAAATATTTCAGTGTGTGTTCTGGGTACATAGTGACTTTCATTTATTGTCTTACAGTTAAGCACTTCTTTTGTCCTGGAAACATTCATTCATTCAAAAGAAAAGGTATGTTGTTAAGCATCTGCATAAAACATGTGGTTGCATTTACGAGGAGGTATCATAAAGTTTTAATGATTACCTTTTTAAAAAATTGACAGAAAGATTGTTTTGATTTGTAGTTGTTAACTTATCTATATATAGTCACTATCTAGATGTATACATTTTTCCCAGCATATCTTGACCCCCGGAATACATGCTATTGTAGAAGTCTGTAGATTTCGCCTTACAAGGGGGTATTGTAAAGTAATAATTATCACCTGGAAGTTATTATGGCATATTGATGAAATTTTGTCAGTGTCATCATTGGTCCCTAAGTGCACGTTGCTGAGAAAATCAACTCATTGTGTCCTTTATTTTTGTGACTGTCTGTGCCAGAAGTCACTAAAGTGTAAAATCCTCATCAGGCACAATCTGCAGGCTTCTACAATATCAAGGCATTTGGAGATACACTGGAAAAATGTATAAATCTAGATAGTGACTACATAGAGATAAGTTAACAACTACAAATCAAACTTTCTGTCAATTTGTTTAAAAGATGATAATTAAAATTTTATGATACCCCCTCGTACAACATTTCTTAAAATACTATTTTTTTCCAGAAAGATAAGCAAAGCAGTTTACAGTGAAATGGGAATTCCCATTTTTGTATGAACAGTCATTCAGTAATTTTTGTTTGTTTCTTTTGTTTCCCCACTCTGCAAGCAAGGCACATACATGATAGAGTACTTTCCTTAGTATCTATGACCTTAGGGTCCTTCACTACTTTATCCCTGCCTTTCCACCTATGATAGAGCTCTTTTTCTCAAATTGCCATGTTTTCTGGGTTGATTTTCATTATTTTAATTCTGTTTTCTATAAATTATGGTCACCGTTTCAATTCCCTTGACACTGTGTGTTATTCCATGCTCCAAATGGAGAATCCATTGAATCCATTTTGTAGAACACTGGGAACTGATATGGCCAAGTGTGTTTGTTAAATGCATCTTCTGTAACCTGAGTAAACGTATTCTATACATCTGACTTCCTATAAATTAATACACATGTGCTCACACGCACACACATTCAGGCTGCACTATTCCGTAAGTAAACTAGGGGCAGTACTCAATGCTATCTATGCCACTTAACTTTGGATAGTTCTACCATGTAAGAGAACCCATTTTACTAAATCAGAAGTTAGATCACTAACAATTTTGGGATAGAATGTTTTTGTATGGTTCCTGTGTCTTCTTTGAACTCAAGTGCTAACAACTTTACACTTCACTTGAAATTTTCTGCTCTCTTTAGCCCACAATGCTTCAGTGGATTGAACTGTTAACCAAGCAGTTTAACAACAGTCAAGCTGCTTGTGAGGTAAGACACAAAAGAACTGTTGGGGAAAAACAAAATATGTAAAATATTGTTTGGAAGTTACATGTGCCAGTATCACAGGATGAATTAGAAGATTAATAGGGGGAGGGTTACTTGAACAGTGTAAAATTTATGTTCTAGCTAATTAAACAGAGTAGTCTCCTTATAATGTATCATCTTCTGTCTTTATTGTAGTTAGCCATGGTGTAGTATCCCATACTGGGATAAATATGATAAATTCAGGAAGGTAGAATTCCTTAATTAATTTAATTGAAACATATATCAACTCCTTCAGAGCTGTTGGCTTCTATTTTTGTGAAGCAGACACTTTAATACAGTAATCTAAAAGCTAGTCTCCGCTTCTACCAGCATAGCAGTTTGAAAGCATGCAAATGCAAGTACATAAATAGGTATCACTTCAGTGGGAAGGTAACAGCGTTCGGTGCAGTTATGCTGACCAACAAGACCACCAGAGCAGTCCTCAGACAACACTGGCTCTTTGGCTTAGAAACTGAGATGAGCACTGCCTCCTACAATTGGTTATGACTAGACGTTCATGTCAAGGAACTACGGGCCAAAACAGATTGCAGAAATAATCCAGGTTAAGACCACTTTAACTGCCCTGGCTCATTGCTAGGGAATTCTGGGAACTATAGTTTTGTGAGACATTGAGCTTTCTCTTTTAGAGAGCTCTTGTATCACAACAAACTACAGTTCCCAAAATTCCCGAGCACTGAGCCAGGACAGTTAAGTGGTCTCAGGATGGATTATGCTTGTAGTCTGTTTTGGCTCTACCTTTACCTTTACCTTTAAGCTAAAAGCAAGTTGGTTTTGATACACATTACTAATGGGCCAAAGTGTCTGTAAGACTGTAAGCTGATGCAACTGCATGAGAAGTACTTGAAAGCTGCAGACATATAGGATGTTACAGTAATGTTTCTGTTTCAGAAATATTGTCCCTTTAGGAGAATGTTTCAGATTTACGTAAAAGCAATATAAATCTAATATGCCTTTCTTGTTTCTTGTGGGTAGTATTGTTTTCTGTGCCAAGTCAGGCTTGGGCTGCTCTGCATAATTTGGAATAGACGATTATAAACAGAACCAACTACATACAAATCCTTTGGCACAAAAATCATTGCAAAACATATCTAGTGTTGAAATGTTGCATCATTTAAAGCAAGAAAATTCCATATGAAAACAATTTGTTCATTGTAGAGTATCGTGAAGAAACTACACAAGTGCTGTGTGTAACAGAAACCCTACTCCCAACTCATGCCATTAGGGAAGACTTATCTTGATTCATTTTTCCTCTGCTATAAAATCTGGCATGATTCTCTTTCCCCCAAACTCCGTCGAAGAAGGATGATTAATTGCTTGATTGCTTTTAGGCTTTTGACCATTCTTTACTTAGAGCGACAGGTTGAGTATCCCTAATCTGAAACCTGAAATGCTCCAAAATCCAAGACTTTTTCCATGGATGTCTGAGCTAATGAAATATTTTCTTTCTGATGGTTCAGTGTATATAAACTTAATTTCATGTAAAAAATTATTTAAAATATTGTGTAAAAATTACCTTCAGACTATGAATATAAATATGAAACATAAATGAGCTTCATATTTAGACTTGAGTCCCATCTTCAAGATATCTCATGTACAGTGGTCCCCCGGCTTACGAATCCCCGGGTTGCGAAAACCCTGGGATCCGAAAGCCGCCGGACCGCTACAATATCCCCCGGGATCAGAAAGATCCCCCGGGATCCGAATAAAAAAACCGTGCGGCCCCTTTAAATCGGCCGCGCAGTCCATTGAGTTTAGCGGTCCCCCGGGAAACGAAAGCTTCCGGGTTACGAAAGTAATCCCGGAACGGATTACTTTCGTAACCCGGGGGACCACTGTATATGCAAATATTCCAAAATCTGAAAAAATAAAAAATAGTTATGGTCCCAAGCATTTTGGATAAGGGATGCTCAACTTGTAATAACACATACACAGTGAATTCATTACCTGAAGCAGCATTGAAAGGACCACTGCAACTAGTAAAGAATACTGATAAGTGTGAAAATTGTCTGATTTTTGCAGTGGTTTCTAGATCGTATGGCTGATGATGATTGGTGGCCCATGCAGATTCTAATAAAATGCCCAAATCAGATTGTGAGACAGGTAAGAGAAAAGGAGTGCAATAGGTAGCAGGTAATACTTTGGTGTTATTTGGGGTTTAAAATTCCTGCATGTGTTTCCATTCGTTCTACCCCTTAATTTCTTGGGTGCCTTGCTTTCAATTCACTTGTAGGATTCATGTAATGAATTTTAGCTATTTAATTTCTGAATTGAAGATAACGGTGCTCTTTTGTACACACACAGCACCCTGTATTGGTTCAGAGTAACTGTTGCAATTGCCCCCATTCAACAAGTAAGAGGTGTGAATGCAGGGACAATCTGAAACTTGCTGCTGACACTATAGAGTCATTGAACATGTGTGACTGGCAGGTTGAAGCGTCCTCTGGCCGGTCATCCCCCAATCGGCACAGGACCACAGCAATCACATGGGCCTGGTCCCAACCTGGGATGCTGCTGCTGTCTCCAGCGTGGCTACCAGTAGGAGTGGCTTTTTGCCACTCTTTTTTTGAGCCAGCCCTTCCAGGTTTGAGTGCTGTTGTTGAGCTCCCCATGTAGCTTCCAGCCACTTTCTGGGCGTGTCTTATGCGCACTTACCACCCCCAAAACAGCCAGAAACTGCTTTTTCCTGCCTGTTCCAGGCTTTTGTCTGTGTTGGAGATAGTCATCAGCCATAGTGGACGCTGATTATTAGTGGTGGATGGGCTAGACAAAAATACAGAGAAATTGTCATTGCTCTTTGAGAAGTGGCCAGCAGTAGAATTCAGCAATTTGAACAAAGACTGGTGAAACTGATGACAGAAAAGAAAGTTTGCTAATGTTAACTGAGGCCCTGTACAGACTGATGCTTTGCGCCAGTCTGGGGATGAAACTAGGGTTTTGTAGGGCTGGGTGTCCGCAAGCACCCAACCCTACAATCGGCGCACAAGTGCCGTGATTGCGCACGGCCATCCATATGGGGTGCGAAACGATGACATCCACTCGGCACAGTGCCCAAGCAGTGTGGCGCCATACAGATGTCATTGTTGCACGCAAGAGCGCTAATGGCACCCCACATATGGTACAAAAAGAACCTGTTGGGAGCAGGTTCTTTTTAGGTCTCTCGGAAGCTGCAGTGTTTGTCTGCTGTGGGAGGAGGATTGTCTGTTGTCTGAGAGAGAAAGGGGCAGCCTCTCTCAATCTGTAGAGGCCCTGAATTACTTGACTGATTGTTAACAGGGGGTATGGGAACAGTTTTGGAACAATTCTGAACATTTCAACTCTTAGTTTTCCAAATAATGGTCTCCCTTTGCTACCTGTCACTCTTCATTACAACAGTAATTTTAAAAAGCAAAACAAAGCACATAAACCCATCATACTCAGCTTTCTAATGCCTTTCCCCCACTATTCTATTTTAAAGTGCTGTATAATAACCACCTAAAGAATTCTGGAAAACTCTTAGGACTGTTTGCTGATTTACAACAATTCCCTCCCCCTCCCAACCAATAAACCAGCTCAGTTATTTTTGGGTTTTTGTGTGTGTACCACATATGTTTCCAAACAGATGTTTGCTGTGTATATTTTCCATGTTTTAAGAGAGTGTGGTAAATGTGTTAGGTGGAATTCTATCAAATTAATTCTGTGAACTGCCTCAGATACAAAATGTGGAAGCAACACATCAATATTTTAATCATGACTGAATGTGTGACCAAGTAATTCTACAACATTGGATAAGCCATGTTAAAGCATATTCATATAGCCCAAAGCACAGTGACAAACTGGGCTGATTTGCTTTACAGATGTTCCAACGGTTGTGTATTCATGTGATCCAGAGGCTGAGACCAGTCCATGCTCATCTTTACTTGCAGCCTGGAATAGAAGACTGGTAAAATATTTGTACCTGATATAATTTCTTCATATAATTTTTTAAAGTTTGTTTTATGTGCTCGACTCTCTTTAAAATACATTACAAAAATTGGGAGTTATCTTTTTTGACTTTTTTTATGGTTTCCATTTATGAATCCTATTTTGGATGTCAAAATTGGCACACCTTAATGTTAATTCTTACTTTCAGTATGCAACTTTAGAAGACTTATTTTTCATATAACCTTATCCTGTGTATTTTTACTTAGAATTACGTCCCATTGAGTTCAGTGGGACTTAATCCAGGCTGAATATGCAGAGGGCTGCAATCTTGGTTGTTGCACATTATATGATAAGGATAGTGCAGGATTCTGTTAAGTTGAAGGGTGTTCCCTCCAGTTTACCACCACTGACAAATTTGTGCCAATACCAGTAGAAACTTCTGTGGAGTTTGGCAGAACAAATGGTCTACAGTGGTCCCCTGAGATACGAATCCCTCGGGATACGAAATCCCCGGGATCCGAAACGGCCGGGGCTGAAAAAAAGCCCCCGGGATCCGAAAAAATCCCCGGGTTGCGGGAAAAAAAAGCAACCCGGGCCCTTTAAAACAGCGCGCTCCGGCGCGCTGTGCATCTGAAAATGCAGTCCCCCGGGTTGCGAAACACTTCCAGGTTACGAAAGTAATCCCGGAACGGATTACTTTCGCAACCCGGGGGACCACTGTATTTTTCTAACTCCCATCCCTCCCAGACGAAAAGGACACACTGTACCAGGACTGCTTCTGGGGCTCTCTGCTGCAGGATGATGTTCATGCATTCTCCTGTATTATAGAGTAGCATAGCACGTTTCTGAAATTAGCAGCAACTATGGTCCCTGCAGTGTTGGTCATCATCTTACATTACATTACTTAATTTTTGTTGCCAGAAACAGAACAGTCCATGGTGAAATGTAGGATTGGGAAATTGCATAATCTTGCTTTAGAGTGGTCTTAGTGTGTCTTATTTCCAGTGGCTTTAATGCACACTGAATGATGCAAGTTGAAATGTATTTTCAGTTCGGATGACATGGACGGTCCTGTGGAAGATATTGGTAGTCGCTCATGCGTAACTCGCTTTGTGAAGACTCTGCTGTCAATAATGGAACATGGTGTTAAACCTCACAGTAAACATCTCACAGAATACTTTGCATTCCTTTATGAATTTGCCAAAATGGGAGAAGAGGAGGTGAGTATAGTTTAGGTTATTTCAGTTCCAGATGGATTTTCTGGCTTTTATTTGGGATTAGTATTGATTAATAGGATGCTTTGCCATCTGTTGATTTGAGTTTTTCTTGTTTTATGCACTTCAAAAACATTTGTTTTTTGTATTTCTGTATTTATGTTAAAACAGCCTTCTGAGAGATAAATATATGACCTATATGCTCACATTTTTCTAATGTTCATTTGTTTCCAGAGCCAGTTCTTGCTTTCACTGCAAGCAATATCAACAATGGTCCATTTCTACATGGGAACAAAAGGACCTGAAAATGTAAGCCTGTAATAAACTTGTGTGGAAAAAATAGGTCCTTAACTTTGAGATTGAACAACATTTTATTTTCCACTACCTCATGTTTATGACAAGACAAGTTATTCTTAATAAGACTGAAGTCGCCTCACTGATGAAAATCTTAAAAACAGTGTAATTTACAAATTGTGCCTTTAAGGTACCTAAGACAGTGTTTTTAGTTTTATGAGCAAGAAGAGACAATGTTCCTCAAGGCCATTTTGTCTGTCTATGCCGATTTTTACCCTGAAATATTTATCCATAAGGATAATGACAGACCTAAGAGCTATGGAGGGAATAACGTCCCTATGGGAAATGAATGGGCACTCTAGCTCACTGCCCCTAAACCTCAGATCCCAAACAGTGGGAGTTCTGTGTAAAATGCATAGGTATTCCTTAGGATAAATATTAATTCTAAAGATTTCCCTGAGTATCAGTGTTGCTTATATGAAAAGTACCAGAATATATTGAGCTTTTAGTATTCAGGTATCTTTTCATTAAATTAGCATTCTTGTTCAGTCTTTATATGTAAAGTCATTTGACAGACTGTTATAACACTTAGTAAATAATAATAATAATAATAGTAGTAGTAGTAGTAGTAGTAGTAGTTTATTTATAACCCACTCCTCTGTGCACACAATCAGAGCGGGGTACATCAGGATAAAAAGAAATATAAGTAAAACAAGTCCCATTACTCACTACTCACCTCCCACCCCTTAAAAATAAATTAAACCCACAATAAATTAAAACTATTGTGATTAAAAATACAATATATATATTACATATAGTTCGGAAACCCTTCCTTAAGCAGCCACGACATTAAGTTGCGGGTCGGAACATTGGGAATAAGCCGGGAGTTTAGGGAGTTTCAAGGAAGGCCTGTCGGAAGAGATGCATCTTTAAAGCTTTTTTTAAAGCAATCTAAAGATGTCATGAGACACATCTCATCCGGCAAGTCATTCCAAAGTTTGGGAGCAGAGGAAGAGAAAGCCCTCTGGGAGGTCTGTGACAGCCTGGTCTTAATAGGCTGCAGCAGGTTCCTCCCAGAGGACCGAAGTGTGCGGGGGGGGGGTCATGCAGGGAGAGGCGGTCCCTGAGATAAGATGGACCCAAGCCATGTAGGGATTTAAAAGTTAAAACCAACACCTTGTACTGTGCCCATAAACTAATTGGCAGCCAGTGGAGAGACTTGAGCACCGGTCTATTTATAGTTTGTATTTTCCTAACATTTAAAGCATTCTACACAAGATTGTATGAGTACATCCGTATGGATCAATATTATTGTCCCCATATTGCTAATTAGTCAGGAAAGAGTGGCTTATTATAATTCCCCTGACGTTTGTATTTATATGGTTGTGTGTGTGTGTTTGTGTGTGCATTTGATCCCTTAACAATTTATAGGAGATACTGTGGTGTTTATACAAATCACTCTGGAAAGGTCTGCATTGAGAAATATGTGGGTTTTTTTTTAAAAAAAATCCTTTTTCTTTAGCCCCAAGTTGAAGTGTTATCAGAAGAAGAAGGAGAGGAGGAAGAGGAGGAAGAAGACATTCTGTCTTTAGCAGAAGAAAAATACAGGCCTGCTGCACTTGAGAAAATGATTGCTCTAATAGCTCTCCTGGTTGAACAGTCTCGCTCAGAAAGGTAAGCTCTGTTGACATCTGCAGTGACCACCTTCTTGTTTTCCTCTAATAATTCATATCAGTGGATACACTTGGTGCTCTAGGCAACCATAATCTTGGTAAAATCCATCTTCTTAATGTGGCACTTCAAAAATAGTGAACTAACTGATCACAGAGATGGAGATAACTCAAAAGCTGCTGCCAGTTAGTGACAGGACTAAGCTAAATGGGGCCAACTATTTGACTCTGATAAGGCACATACTTAGGCTTCAGTTACAACATGCATTCTTCTTTTGTTCTTCTCTTGGAGGGAGGTATCAATAAGTATTACCAGGGAGGCATACTAGTGAGGAGGCCATGCATCTGTCTTTCTTTGGGCTGAAAGTAAGCAAAAGCTGTCCATCATAACTACATACCACCCTCCTGCTTTCCTTCCCCATTTCAAAGCATTTTGCTCTGCTTGTTGCCTGTGCTTTGAATTCTGATTGGCAAGTGAAAAGGGCCCACTACTTGCTGTGATTCCACCTATAGACAAATGGAGCTCCAAGAGCCCCTGCAGCTCTTAACATTTGTCAGCTTGACAAACGTCCTCTATGTGTAACTGAACGAGCCACTTTGGGAGAAGGAACTCACTGTTTTTCTGGCATAGCTGAATGCTGAAATCAATACATCCATTTTGTGTGTGTGTTTTAGGCACTTGACTTTATCCCAGAATGATATGGCAGCATTAACAGGAGGCAAGGTAGTATATCTTGATATCAAAAAGAACAACTGATTTTAAAGCATATCTTTTAAAAATATTTGCTATAGTAGCACCTTTGGATTTCTTGCAGGGTTTTCCTTTCTTGTTTCAACATATCCGTGATGGAATCAACATCAGGCAGACCTGCAATCTTATTTTCAGCCTTTGTCGGTACAATAACAGGCTTGCAGAACATGTAAGTATCTGTTTACATTCATTCTGTTTATCCTAGGAGGTTACCTGGAAGACTACAATGAGCTTTTCATATAATCAAGTTTCTTCTTTTTCTCTTACAGATTGTATCAATGCTTTTCACCTCCATAGCCAAGTTGACTCCTGAGGTATGCAGGGTATATATTGATAACTATCAAAATATTTGCTACTATTATTTGAAATTGTTAAAATTATAGCCTTCCCCAGTGTACGTAGAAACACAGTAATGCTTTGTTTCCATCTTTTCATCTTGTAGATGTACAATTAGTGTGTATAATTGGTGTATTGGTGTAACTGGTGTATTGTTACTGAAGTCATAGTTCTTGTGCTGGTGTCAGGACTCAGTCTGATCTTTGATTCTGTCACATCTGTTTTAACCATGTTCTGACAGAAGTGAGAGTCTTGTGAAAATTCCAATCAGTTTGAAAAAATTGGGGTGGAGGATGGGAATCATTAAAAATACTACTCTATATAGTCTCAACAAACAAAGTTTCTAACACATCAGGAGTACTGATTCAGCTTCCCTTTAATAATGGACCCTGGAAGGTGACCATCCTTATATTAAAGGACTTGTTTTGCTGATTACACTTTTTTATGTTATTCCGTGTAATATTATACCTGTGGTGAAAGTTTGGGAATGAGGGTGGGAGTGGAGCTTCTGCCTGCCCTGATAGTGGGTGACCCAGCCCTGAAATGTGCCTCTTACTTCTACCCTCATCTACCCAATGTCTTGTGCACACTTCATCATGCTTTTTATAAATGATTGGCTGCATTTGATTGGCCTTGTGCTGGGTATGCAGGAATAGCATAGCTATTGACTAAAAAAGAACAGACCAGATGGATTCATAAGATTAGGACTCAGCTAAGGATCACTGCAGAGAGTGACAGTGCCCTTCAGTAGTTCTCAAGGTGCTGTGTAATAGTTGCAGAACAGAAATTCGTGTGCTTAGTTGCACATTGATCATTTACAGGATAAAATTAATGAACGATTAAAAGTTAGTCATCAAGGCTTTTTGATGATTTTGTCATATAGTTTATAGACCTCTATACAACATTTATTTATTGGTTTTTTTACACATTGCAGGCAGCCAATCCTTTTTTCAAGTTGTTGACCATGCTTATGGAATTTGCTGGTGGACCTCCAGGAATGCCACCCTTTGCATCTTACATTCTCCAAAGGATATGGGAGGTAAAGTATGCAGAGCTTAAACAGAGATTGAGTCTCTCCATCCTTCAAAGCTACTGAGGAGATTATAGTCTTCAAATGAAATATCTACACTGCCATCCTAATAATAATAATAATAATAATAATAATAATATTTATTTAGAACCCGCCCCTCTGAATGAACAATCGGGGCGGGGTACAACATTTTAAAAACAGGTCCAGTTAAAATATTTCAACCCAGTCCCTCCTCCCGCCCCTTAAAATAAGATGAAACTAACACAGAATTAAAAACAGTATCAATAAAACCTTAATACAATGTCTCCAACGAGAATTTTTGGGCAGCCTCGGGGGAGTATCAGATGTATAGCTGGGAGAGGCTGGATAAACATTTAGGAATTGGGAAAAGTTTAACACTATCTGGAAAGGCCTTTTGGAAGAGATGCATCTTGGCAGCTTTCTTGAAACTGTCCAAGGTTGTAATAAGACACATCTCATCCGGCAGGCCCTTCCACAGCCTGGGAGCAATGGCAGAAAAGACCCTCTGGGAGGTCTGCGACAGCCTAGTTTTCATAGGCTGTAGCAGGTTCCTCCCAGAGGACTGAAGTATGCGAGGGGGCTCATATGGGGAGAGGCGGTCCCTGAGATAGGATGGACCCGAGCCATGTAGGGCTTTAAAGGTCAAAACCAACACTGTGCCCGGAAACTAATCGGCAGCCAGTGGAGAGATTTGAGCACGGGTGTTATGTGCTCTCTCCTCGATACACCAGTAACTAGCTTGGCTGCCATGTTTTGGACCAGTTGAAGTTTCCGGGTTAAGCACAAGGATAGCCCCATGCAGAGTTCATTGCAGTAGTCCAAACGTGAGGTAACCAAAGCATGTACCACAGTCTCCAGGTCCCTCATCTCCAGGAAAGGGCGAAGTTGGCATAACAGCCGGAGCTGATAACAAGCACTCCTGACCGTCGCATTCACCTGACAAGTCAAGCGACAAGTCTAGAAGTACTCCCAGACTGCAAACAGAGTCCTTCGAGGAGAGTGTGACTCTGTCTAGGACTGGGAGTTGTATTCCCAGCCCTGGTTTCGGGCCGGTGACTGTCAGTACCTCCGTTTTGTCTGGATTTAGTCTCAATTTGTTTTCCCTCATCCAATCCATTACCGCCACAAGGTAGTCATTAAGAGGAGAGACACTATCTGAAGTCTGAGCAGATGATCTAGTCATGGAGAAATAGATTTGAGTTTCATCAGTGTACTGATGATATTGCGCTCCATGCCTCCGAATGATCTCACCCAGTGGCTTCATGTAGATATTAAATAGCATCGGGGACATGATGTCGCCCTGAGGGACGCCACAGTTAAGCTCGATCTTGGAGGAGCAATTGTCTCTGAGCCTCACCCTTTGGGATCTGCCAGAGAGGAAGGAGTGGACCCACCGGAGCACAGTGCCCCCAATCCCCAGCTCTCTCATCCAGTCCAAAAGGATGGAATGGTCTATTGTGTCAAAAGCCACTAATAGATCCAAGAGGACCAGCAGGGTCACACTACCCCTGTCAATGTTCAAGCGGAGGTCATCTATCAGAGGGACTATGGCGGTCTCAACTCCATATCCTGCCCGGTTTGAAATGGATCGAGATAATCGTTTTCATCCAAGATGGCTTGGAGTTGGTAGGCAACAGCCTTCTCGATCAACT
This sequence comes from Urosaurus nigricauda, assembly GCA_034509955.1. Classification (NCBI taxonomy): domain Eukaryota; kingdom Metazoa; phylum Chordata; class Lepidosauria; order Squamata; family Phrynosomatidae; genus Urosaurus; species Urosaurus nigricauda. The sequence goes on along the minus strand of JAOEGL010000001.1, from coordinate 370,822,255 downwards.
TGCTTAAAAATGGCAGCAAGGAAACCGGTATATAATTGTTTCTGTCCAGGGGATCAAAGGAAGGTTTCTTCAGGAGAGGCTTTACAGCTGCCTCCTTCAGGCAGGATGGAATAATACCTTCCCTGAGAGACGCATTGACTACATCCCGAAGGAATGTCTTCAATGTGTCCACTCCCTGGACAACCAGCCAAGATGGACATGGATCGAGAGAGCAAGTCGTCTTCATCACATCTCCAACTTATCCTGGGAAACAGAGTGAACTGAAGAAGGGATAGATACTAAACTTCGATCCCTACTTCTTTTGTAACATGTGTTCACTATGTTACCGCCATACCTCCCCAGCCCCCTTACAACATTGATATTTGCTCTCAGGCTATTCCCAGCTCCATCTGTAGAAGTATTAGGAATGGTCCAGCTGTTTATAGCAATATCTGTCCCAATGCTAAACAACATCAATATAGCAAGAATGGAGAAAGAAGCCTTAATAGTCTGTATTATCATCAGGGCCAGTTCTATAAAAAACTATCTCTGTTTTAAAGGCCAGCTGTTCCGGCTTTCCTCCTCCGCCTCGCGCTTGTAGGTGTCATCCGTTCTGCTCCACACTGCTTGCGCTGCTCTGAAGGGTAGGGGACTGAGCTTTATGGGCTCCGTTTGCCCCCACCCCCTGGCTTGCCTTGCTTGTCTCTGTGGCCAGTGAGGCCTCGATGGTGCAGAGGAGTGCTGAGTCCTGGATACAGCCTTCTCCCTGGTCCCTCAGAGTCCTGGCAGCTCAAGCAGGTGGGGGGTGTGGGAGACAGAGCTTTATGGGCTCCGTTTGGTCCCTCCCCCTGGCTTGCCTTACTTCAGTCTCTGCGGCCAGAGAGGCCTTGATGGTGCAGAGGAGTGCTGAGTCCTGGATACGGCCGTCTCCCTGGTCCCTCAGAGTCCCGGCAGCTCAAGCAGGTGTCTGGCTTAATTGCTAAGTTTCTCCACTGAATAGACTCAATTGCTAAGTTTCTTCACTGCCATCCTGAATAGACTTAATTGTCAAGTTCATTCTCTCCTCACAAAACTCGGGAAATAGTTACTTCGAGAACTAACCCAGTACATTTGAGTGGAACCTTCCTCTAGCAGACAGTAGGGCTAAAACAAGAGCCCTGTTGGTACTTTGGTTGATCTTTCTTTTCTGGCACATTCAATTATGTGTAAAAAAGATTATTTTATTAGATTGGGGGGGGGGGGAACCCACTGGTATGAAGTGTTGATGGCAGAGTCTTCATGTGGGAAAATGCCACATTAGCATACATGGGGGATGTTCTGATGTTCTTTGAACATCTTGTGAGTTTAATGTGAGACAGTGGTGTCACACTGGTGGTGCAGACCACACCAGGAGACACCCCAGAAGAGGAGTGACACCCATCCTAGTGCATTTTAGCGCATCCCCTCCTCCCTGCCATGCACCATTATACTCATGAGTAGACTGGCATGTGGCAGCGAGGTGAGGGATGTACCCTTTGGCCCCACCCCCAGAAAACCCACCCATGTACCATGTGACACCCTGGATGGTAACATCAGTGATGTGACACATGATTTTCAAGTGGAGTGGGGCTTTTGAACAGTTGGTCTCCATAGAGAAAACTGAAGTATAGTTGTCCCTCTGTATCTGTTGCCATTCATGGTTTCAATTACGGTGGGCCCTTGTTTGATGTGGGAAATCCGTTCCGGACCCCCCCCCCCCCTGCGTAAAACAAAAAATGCATATGCTCAAGCCCAATTATGTTAATGGGGCTCGTGTTCGCCACAGGTGTGCGTGCACGCCGCACACCCGCATGCCATTCGTGAGCCCCATTGGATATAATGGGGCTTGTATTCACCGTGGCTGCATGTGCACACGCCACATGCACACATGCACCTTCCCCATTTCCTGGGCAGCTTCAGCGTAAGCTGAAAGCCGCCTATAACGAGCCCGCGTATAGCGCGGGCTCACTGTACTCACGAATGGCAAGCCCGTGGCTCCCTCCCTCCCTTCCCTTACAGCCAGCACAGCCTTTTTCTGTCCGGCATTGTCTTGCCTTGGCTGGAACAGCCTTGCTCCGGTTGATGCAGCCTTCCTTTGGCCAGTGCATCAACGCTGCTCCAGCTGAGGCAAGGCTGCACTTGCTGAGGCAAGGCATTCTCCCAACCGGCGCAGCCTTGCTCCAGCCAAGGCAAAGCCATGCTGGCTGGAAGAAAGCTGCCCCAGCCTAGGCAAGGCCTTCTTGCAGCCAGTGCAGCATTGCACTGTCCAGCATGGTAATTTTCTTATGCACACATCTTTTCCTCAGCTGGCAGAGCCTTGTGGCAGCCATCACCACTGTTTTTCCAGCCATTCGGAAAATATTCAGGTCCCATTGTCCCCAATGGCACCAGCATTGGGGACAATGGGACTTGAATATTTGCGAAATTTTGTATTCATAGGGGGCCCCGAAATGGATCCCCCGCAAATCCGGAGGGACAACTGTAGTATAATATTATAAAATAACTCCACATTTTTAGCCAGTGAATAGAATGGTGTCTCTTGTCCCAAACAGAATATCCCTTAAGTAATGGGAAAAAACTTAAATATGGAAGTTACAGATACAGTGTGGATCCAGAATAACATAATTTATCTTGGGTTCCATAGAAATCAGTTACTTAACTCAGTTCCCATTTATTGCAGCTAACTTTCTACCCAGTCATTAGTAAGGACAAGATTCCCTTACTGAAGGAAAAGACTAGAAATCTTCTGACCACTGCCACAAACATCAGTGCAGAGTTTAAACAGATTTGAAGGCAAATACCACATAGTCAGGTTTTTGGGCAAATAGGGCTTTTTTCCAATCCTGACATAAACGTTCCATCAAAAACAAACAGCTTCATTTATATACCGCTGAAGCAGTGTCTAAGTGTTTTACAACTTTAAGCTACTTGCCCCCAACAATCTGGGTACTCATTTTAGCGACCTAGGAAGAATGCAGGCCTGAGTCAGGCTTAAACCCTTTCATTGTTATAGAACTCACAATCTTATGGTTTTGAGTGAGTGGCTGCAGTACAGGCATTTAACCACCAGGGCAGTTATTGAAAAGTCATTTATAAATATTAGTCTATCAATTCAGATTTTATTCTCTGGCAGAAGGAAGAAGAAAGAATTCTAGCTAGGAGATAGCTATGAGGAGGTGAGGGGACACAGACTGTTATGGATGACATCAATAAGGAAGATTTATGCTGCTTGCTGGGAATACACCAGGCATTATTTTACCTGAAGGAATGAATATTCTTAACATCAGGACAGTGGTGCGGGTTTGAAAGGAGCTTGGGCAAAACCAAGAGGGATTTGTGTCATATCTTTCTAAGTTCAGACCATCATCAAGTATCATCAGAGACCTAGGAGAAATATTTCTCCTGTGGAAAGTGTAGGATCCAAGAACTGTTATACTTCAGCCACATCATGAGAAAACACAATAATGCTAGGAAAATAGAAAGTGAGGAAGACCACTCAAACAAAAAAGCCACCATTCTGAGCCTGGAGGACCTAAGCAGAGCAGTTGAGGACTGGGGGTCTTAGAGCTTTCTCATTCATGGGGTTGCTATGAGTCAGAGTTGACTCGAAGGCAGTTAATACAACAACAAGGATCCAGATAACATTTGCAATGATCAAAGTAGATCATAAGAGTCTTGCATAAATCCCCTAAGCTAATGATTAGCAGAATTGCATAAAATATGCAAAATAGTGGAGGAAATTGCAATCTTGTGCAAATGGAGATTTTTATTGATATATTTAGTGTATATCTGTTCTGCCCAATTGCTGAAGCTGTCTGTGCAGTTTTTGGCATGGTATTTCCAAAGCCTGGACACAGATTTTCATGAATATTGCACATCTCTTGGTATACCTGTGCTGCACCTAGTACCACATGCTTCAGGATTTCTGCAGGCTGTGGCCCTGAGTATATCTGTCCCAAAACTGGGATTGGAAGGGGTTTCATGAGCCACCAAGTCAAGTCCCCTGCTCAATGCAGGAACTCCAGCTAGAGCATCCCTAGCAGGTAGTTGTCTAGTCTCTTTTTTAAGATGTCCAGAGGAGAAGACTCTACCTACCACCTGCCCAGGCAATTGATTCCATTGCTGAACCACTCATACTGTTCTTGCTGTTTGATAGAGATCAAAATTGAAAAGATGTAAGAGCTGTTTCTCTGTGCCCCACAATATGTCAGGCTCTGTTCTAAGTGTGAAAGTAAAATCTTATCTTCTGGATTGTTGTGTAAGTTCATGACTGTCCAGAGAATTCATTAGACTGTGTGCAGATATCATATGTATAATATTAAATTCAAGTTTGATTACTGGATACTGTGTGTCCGTTTGCAGCCTTATATACAATTTGCAATGTTCTAAGTCATAGCCATGTTCTCAGCATATAGAAAGCCATCTAGCAATTGCATTGGTTTACCTATTTTGGTAGCATATTATTCATCTTGCCCCCACTTTTTATTTTTTAGGTAATTGAATACAACCCTTCTCAGTGCCTGGATTGGTTAGCAGTGCAGACACCTCGAAATAAGCTTGCACACAGTTGGGTGTTGCAGAATATGGAAAACTGGGTAGAACGTTTTCTTCTGGCTCATAACTACCCTAGAGTGAGAACTTGTAAGTGTTTAAGAGAAAAATTATTTGTTTTTCTGTTTTGAACATCATCTGGATATTTTTAGGGTTCTATGTGTTTTATTGCAAATACAAGAAAAAAAAACTGGAATTTATTGTTTTCCTTATTCCGGTGACAGTATTTGAGTGACCAAAGTGGGCAAGATTATGTGTAAATGCCCATGTTAGCATTATGTGGAACTAAGGAAATAAGAGATCAGGAGCCCTAAGACTACTTCTGCCATTGAGCATTTGTATCATATTGTATATGTTGGCTGTTTTTCTATTTTCTTACCTGGGAAATATATTGTGTTGAGAGTGCAGTTTTATGAAAGTCTAATTCTAAAAAAACCAAGGATGAGAAACCACCCTGGGACTGACGGTCACCTCCCTGGCAGCCCCCATGGGCTGGATGATATCAGTAAACATGGTCACATCCTCCAATATCATCAGGTGTCTAGCCAGAGTATTGGGTAGAGCTTCTCATTTCTCTTCTTCTGCTCCAAATTATTTGCTCCCTTGCATAGGGAAGAGAGAGAAGAATGAAGTCAATTCCTTCTCTGTTTTCCCTAGGCAATGGAGCAAATGACTCTTTTGCCAGGGCTTGTAAATGTTGACTCAGAGTTGAGATCAGGGATCAAACATCAGGTGGGCCTACAAAAACAAAGTTTGGGGAAGGAGCCTCTTTGGGTCAGATTTGGACTTGCTATAGGCTAGAGTACATATTTGCACTATGTTTTAATTCTTAGCTATTTAATTCTATTTTAAGGGGTGGGTATGGGGTATTGGGATTGTTGTATTTTAACTTGTGCTGCTTTTAACTATGTTGTACCCCGCCCCGATTGCCAGTTCAGAGGGGCGGGCTATAAATAAATTATTATTATTATTATTATTATTATTATTATTATTATCGAGTAGACTCTTGGGTCAGAGTCTATTCCCAACAAACCACTATTACTATTTTAAAAGAGATCTTGTAGCACCCTTGAGACCGACTGTGCAAAAAAAGTTGTAGCATCTGAGGAAATAGACCAGGTCTACAAAAATACATGTTACAGCTTCTTTCACATAGCCTCAAAAGTGGTACAAGTGTCCTTTGCACACTGATATTCTAGACTAATGTAGCTGTGTCTCTGTATGTTAAAAGAGAATATGCACAATTGAGAACCATCACACCAGTGTTTACTTGCATTTTTATCTTTTGCAGCTGCAGCCTACCTCCTGGTCTCCCTTATTCCAAGCAATTCATTCCGACAGATGTTCCGATCTACCCGCTCACTGCATATCCCCACTCGGGACCTTCCGCTTAGTCCAGATACAACAGTTGTCCTTCACCAGGTCTACAATGTACTCCTTGGGCTGCTCTCACGAGCTAAGCTCTATGTTGACGCTGCTGTTCATGGGACTACAAAACTGGTGCCCTATTTCAGTTTTATGACTTACTGTTTGATTTCCAAAACTGAAAAACTAATGTTTTCAACCTACTTCATGGACTTGTGGAACCTTTTTCAGCCTAAGCTTTCTGAGCCCGCCATTGCCACCAACCACAACAAACAAGCCTTGCTCTCTTTCTGGTACAATGTCTGTGTTGACTGCCCTGAGAATGTACGCCTTATAGTGCAGAACCCCGTGGTAACCAAGAACATTGCCTTCAATTACATCCTAGCAGACCATGATGACCAGGATGTGGTGCTTTTTAACCGCGGGATGCTGCCTGCCTACTATGGCATTCTGCGGCTTTGTTGTGAGCAGTCCCCTGCATTCACCAGGCAGCTGGCTTCTCATCAAAATATCCAGTGGGCCTTCAAGAATCTCACACCACATGCCAGCCAGTACCCTGCGGTGAGTCCATTTACACAGAAGGCAGAATTTATATTTTCTAGAGGTAAGATGATGGGTCATGACAGATGAAGAATGAAGAACTCTTGATTGGCAAACACTGTTTTATTGTTGTGTCATTTTGAAGAAAAGGTGGAGGACGATGGACCAGAATTTATCCCCTGCAAATTGAAGTGCCGAAAATGGAAGAAATGATAACTAGAAGCTAGGTGGTGATGTGTGTGTGTTCAAGTTGGCAGTCAACTTATGATGACCCCATGAATTCCATAGGGTTTTCTTAGGCAAGGAATACTCAGAGGTGGTTTTGCTAGTTCCTTCTTCTGAAATATAGCCTCCAACACATTCATTGCAGGTCTCCCATCCAAGTACTAACCAGGACAGACAGCATACAAGAGATGGCCTTTAGAACTTCAGGTATTGATCCCTAATTTAAAAGCAGTAAGGAAACAAAGGGACCATGAAGTTACAAGGTGGCTGTTTATAACCCCATCTTCAGTAATCTGCCCTTGTTATCAGTGAGAAGGGGAATAAAGATATGCAGAAAGTGTGGTATGGTTCAGGAAAATTAAACCAGTAGCTTTTAGAGTGGTATTCCATAGTGAATATCTTTGAGATGTAGATTTCCTGTTTCATGAAATGTCCCGTTTATAGAAATATTTCTCTATAGATCTTATGAGCTTAGATGCTTGCCTGTAGCCTGATGCCCATTTTGTTTGTTTAGGCAGTGGAAGAGCTCTTTAACCTCATGCAACTGTTTGTAGCTCAGAGGCCAGAAATGAGAGAGGAAGAACTGGAAGACATTAAGCAATTTAAGAAAACTACCATAAGCTGTTATCTTCGTTGCTTAGATGGACGGTCATGCTGGACTACTTTAATAAGGTACTTCATTTTTGAAATATTGATGTACAATAAATTTTATGGTTCTCATAATTCGGAATGCCAAAAATATTGATAATGCTTTTCTGGACTTTATTATTGGAATATACTGCTCTGACAAAAAGAAGTATTTGCTGAGGGATAAGGATTAGTATTGTATCTTCTGCTATTACAAATGTACTTGATCATCTTCTAGATCAGGGGAAGCTATATTTTTTCTTTGTGGAATTCCTAAGTGAAGGAAAGGTTTGGACATTTGAGGCATCTGCCTCCTTGTTATAGCAATAGCAATACCAAGTACATTTCTGTACCATTTATCAGTGCACTTAAGCACTCCCTAAGTGGTTTACAATGTGTAAGTTAATTGCCCCCAACAAGCTGGATACTCATTATAGCAACCTATGGAAGGATGCAAGGCTGAGTCAACCCTGGAGCCCAGGGATTGAACTCACAACCTTGTGGCTGTGAATGACTGCAGTAGAGGCATTTAACCATTGCACCACCAGTGCTTCTGAGACATCTGAAGTATCACTTTCCTATTGAACTTAGCCCAGTACACCAATTTTAGGACTCAGGAGAGCAGAGCATACTCACACTCCTGAGCCTTAAGTGCTGTCCGGGCACCATTTTGGCATATGTGCCAATGACATGCTCGTGCGCCGTGTCCAAACAGTGCAGCACACAAGGGACATCACTGTGTCACTCCAGGACACTAATGGTGCCTTGGCAGTGACCAAAAAAGGAACCATGTTTCACAGCTCCTTTTTCATGGCGCATTGTTGCTGCACCATTTGGTTGATGTGGCCACAATCTGGTGCCACCCCTTTCCCCCATCTGTACAGGCCCTTAGTTCTTTAATTAGTCCCAACTAGAATAAAACTATTGGGTCAGAATAGGAATCAGCACATAGGTAAATTCAATTAATTCACTGTGTCTACTCTAACCAAGGGTATCAGTAGGTCTTTATGTTTATCTTTAAACTAGCACCCTCTGTGTGGACGAATCTATGCTTTTCCTAAATTCAAAATTTTTTCCACATTGTTCTTCCCATCTGTTGCAATTGGTTGTGATAATGTTCACTCTGTAGAATTGTGTATTGCAAGTATGTGACATAAAATGCCTGTGACAGCTCCCTAACTGCATTATTTTATGAATGTGGACATTTTGAGTGTATAGTTTTTCCTCCCACATGTCCGCACATGAAGAAAGTTGGCCATTGCCTTCTTCGGATTATTTTTTGTTTTTCTTTCTTGCCAACAATGCTGAGATTTTCTCCAGATAGCAATTATAATTCCAATACTTTCCCCCCTCACTTCCCCCATTGTACCCTCCCCCCCCCCATCATCATTGGAGAGATCACACCAATATTTGCTATTTTTGTGATATAATTTTCTCTGGAGTATGCACAGGAAAAACAGTGTACTGTGTATATTGTTAATCCAATACACTATGGATTGCTGCTCTACATGCCTAAGAATGCCTCAGTCTCACTCACACACAATAAATTTTAATGAAAAATCTACTCTGAAAATCTGGATTGTGAGTGAAATTCAGTGCACTATGTTCAGGACAGAGTCTCATATTTTCAGAATGTATACTAGGTCAGCCCTCATGGTTGTTTTCAGAATTATTAGTAAAGGAGGAGGGGAAATGTAAAACACAATATAATTTGCTGTACTTTAGGTATTGTGATATTAGAATGATGTGCCCCTTGAGGAGTTTTTTTTTAATTTTATTTTTTAAAGGAGGTTTTTAAACAGAAGCTTGATTGCCATCTGTTGAGGATGCTTTGATTTTGTGTTCCAGCATGGCAAGGGTTTGGCCTGGATGACCCTTGGGTTCTCTTTCAACTTCACAATTCTGTGATTCTAATTCAACCTTAAGGTTATTTCTTTTTTCCTCCCCTAGTGCCTTCCGAATATTATTAGAAACTGATGAGGACCGTCTTCTTGTTGTGTTTAACAGAGGCTTAATCTTGATGACTGAGGTAAGAATATCATGGGTAGTGGATTTTTTAAAAAAATGTTGAGGAAATATCTCAAAGTAAATGGGAGCATAATATTTATATGGAATAGTTTTTAAAGATAACAGTTCTTTGTTTTTCATATGTATAATTTTTTTTTGGCAGTCCTTTAACACATTGCACATGATGTACCATGAAGCCACAGCCTGCCATGTAACTGGAGACCTGGTGGAGCTTCTGTCCATATTCCTTTCTGTTCTCAAATCCACCCGGCCATACCTGCAAAGAAAAGGTTTGAGTTTTATTTAATCAGATTTGTTACATTTAAAAAGAAATACATAAACCAAGGCATAGGCTGGAATTCTGCTGTTGTACTATGCTGCTCCCAGTTGTGCTAGTGGCCGGGAAAGGGGGGCAATAGGCCATGTGGCCATGCAGAAAGTAATACATAGGCAAATATGCTGCTCAGAACAAGCTGGTCCCTTCCTATATGGCATTATTACTACAGTTGGCTCTCCACATTTGCACCTTTGACTTTTGTGGATTTGATTATTTGCAGTTTTGGTTAATACTTTCTCTCTAGGAATCTAAGTTCTCCAGCACAGTTCTTCTGGAAGTTGACCATACAGTTGTGCTGGAGAACCTAAAGATTCCTTCTCTAGGCATTTTTAGGTCCTCCAGCATGATTCTGTGATCAACATCTGGCAATTATTGAGCATAGAATTGCACTGGTGGACCTGGAGATTCCTAGAGAGGTGTTAAAGTGTTTCTCTATTTGCGGTTTTTTCACATTCACGGAGGTCCTTCACCTCTAACCCCACCGAATGTAGAGGGACCACATCATCATCATTATTATTATTATTCATCCTGCTTTTCCCCCCCAAAGTTGGAACTTAAAGCATCTTACAATTTAAAGCAAAAGTGCAACCATTAGTGTAGTTCATGAGCAGGTTTTTAGCCAACACTCTCACTTTTAATCAAAAATGTGTAGTGTTTAAATGGCAAACTGTGTTAACTTATTGATGTATTGTATTTGCAGATGTCAAACAAGCCCTGATCCAGTGGCAAGAGCGAATAGAATTTGCCCATAAGCTTTTAACTTTGCTAAACTCATACAGCCCTCCGGAACTTAGAAATGCTTGTATAGGTAAGGTACATGAAAGTCAATGTGGTTGCTGAAATTTAACTTTAAAAAAGGCTTTCTGTTAATTAGGAGTTTATCACAATTCTTAAAAATACGACTTACCCCTGAAGTCAATTATGGGATAATTTCAGATATTATCACACGCAAATTGGTGCTGATGCTGCCGCCTGGCTGAATCCCGGCTAACTTCCGAATAGAAGCTGCACTCAGCTGGCCGATTTGCAAAGCCAGGAGCTTCCCAGTTTTGAAAAGAGGCTGGCTGAGTGCAGCTTCTAGCAGAAATTAGCCGAGATTCAGTCAGGCGGCGGCATTGGTGGCATTTTATGTGTGACAATACCTGACTTTATCCCATAATTGACTTCAACACGGCAGAGATAAGTCAGATTAAGTCCCAATGTCCTAGTAGAAAAATAGATAATAAGGGCTATGCACTCATGCTGGCTCAAGCCACTTTCTCTGAGCCCAATCCATCTTTTCTGTTACTATTCAGTTATTTCAAGGGAAATGGTTTTCTTCCACCTTGGACATGATTTGCGCAAAAGAGAGAGAGAAGGGCTGAGTTCAGACAAAGCACTGAATTTTTCTTGGTGAAAAATTATATAACTTGTACCATCCAAAAAGCATTGTGCTGAACAGCTGAGATAATATGGTTAGAGCTAAACTAGCACTAAGAGTGCAGTCTAATGCTGCATAGGGGATGTTGTAGATCCCCTCCTTTCTATACTGTTGGCTACTCAAGAGAGATGAGGCAGGGTACTCCCAGGGGCTGCCTTCAGTTTTTCTTACAGCCTGAAGTGCAGATTATGAAACTTACATGCTTGCAGCTGCCTGTGAGTCAGAAAAGGCATGGAATGTTGTTCTGAGTGCAGAATGTAGCTTCTTCAGAGTCCTGATCTTTGTGACTACAAAAATAACACCATAAAAGCTTATAACATATGTGGACTTCAGTGCTCCTAGTGGACTTCTTGCCCCTTCCCTAGCTAGCAAAACTAGAATCATGGTATACCAAATAGGAAATAATTCAGGATGAACCATGTAGAAGGGGAAACATGTTTGCTCAGTTTACAAGATATATTACAAGTCACCAGACTTTATTTTATTCTTAAGCGCATGTGCTCTATAGCCCTGTTGTTTTGGGTGCTAAATATAAAGACTGTTACTTCTTTTGCAGATGTCCTCAAAGAGCTGGTACTCTTAAGCCCTCATGATTTCCTGCATACTCTGGTTCCATTTCTACAACACAACCATTGTACATACCACCACAGCAATATCCCAAGTATGTATTTTCAGTTAACAGAAATTGTTACTGGTTTTTTTACAGCTGATTAACACTTCACAGAATTATAATAAAGAAAGAAAACAATTTGATAGTAAAACAAGCAGCAACTTTCACAATACTTTGCATGAGGAACAATGAGGGTGGCGATAGCAGGTATATCTCTTACTCCAAGTGCTTGCTGTCACTAAAAGTGAGGTGCAGCCACCATTTTCAGACATGGTCTCCATTGCAAGAGCTTCAGATTGTCACCATTAAGTAAATGATAGGCCATCTGAGAGACAGGAATGGCAGTGTTACATTCTGATGTTGTAGGTTCATATGGTTACTGATATAAATAGTAGTGGGTTGAAGTTTGAAGATAATGATGGGAAAATTTAAGAAGCCCTTCTGCAGAAGTAGCGAGAAAGAGGAAAAGAGGGGACACATTCCAAAAGTCATGGTAATTTCTGGGCAAGCGGAAAATATTGAGAAAGAGCTAAAACATCAGCTAAGGCTAAATCTGCAAAGAGTTTAAAGATGCTAATATGTTCATGTTAAGTGGTAGACCGTAAAGTGATTGCCCTTTATTTGGTCTTTAGATATGCACTCATTCTTCCACATTTGCGGTTTTGACTTTTGTGGATTTGAATATTCACGGATTTTATTAATATTTTCTCTCTAGGAATATCTAGGTCCTCCAGCCCAACTCTATGGTCAACTTTAACCAAAAGTCACACTGAAGGTCCTAGAGATTCCTAGAGAGAACACTCCACTAGGCATCTGTAGCTCCTCCAGCTCAATTCTATGATCAGTGTCTGGCAGATATTGTCCATAGAATTGCACTGGTGGACCCGGAGATTCCTAGAGAGATGTTCTCTTAGATAAAAGGAACTGGTTTTTTATTTGTGGTTTTTCCACATTCACGGGGGTCCTGTGCCCCTAACCCCAATGAATGTGGAGGGACGAGTGTAGCATGTTTTTCCTCCTACCTCTTTTTAAAACAGAACAAAAGAAAAAGCCTAGTAATTATATAAATATTTTATACTGCCCTAGCTAAAACACCAGATGATTGATTTATTTTTTGTTTTTCTTAGTATAGTTAGTAAATTGCAGCATCAATAAGAATAGCCATTTTCTTTTTGCTTTTAATAAAATGTGCCCTTCACATGCTTGCCTTGTTTGTATGTGAAACTCCTTCCCATTGGTGAATATTTCTCTTGTTCTCATTCCCAGTGTCTCTTGGACCTTATTTCCCATGCCGTGAAAATTTGAAGTTGATAGGAGGCAAAAGTAACATCCGCCCCCCTCGCCCTGAGCTCAACATGTGCCTCTTGCCTACAATGGTTGAAGCTAACAAGGTATCTCTACAGGAAATGTGGGGATGGGAGATAATTCACACTTTTCTTCAGGACTGTTGTTGGGATTGGCTGAGACTTCAGATCAGTCATGCCTTGACTCTTGGAGAAGGCTATGGATTGTTGTTGTTTTTAAAATTCACTTTTGATGGCAAGAACTTAACAAAATTAAATTTAACGAGCGAAAATATGCGTGTCCCAAAATGCGTATTTCAAAGATACTCCTTTAGAAAAGACTGTTTGGAGTCAGGAGTGATAAATTTTCCCTACCCATCATTTCTCTGTTCCACAGTCTTTCCCTCTATCGCAGAGAAATAAATATATAGGTTCTGAACACATTTGGTCCTTTTAATGGTACAAGGGAGTGAACTCAAATGGAGAAATGGCAAGTGGGTGGAAATGTGCATCATCTCCTTTACCATTCCTAGTTAAAGCTCCATTTCTGGTAGCAGTTTTCAAGTCCTCAGATTTTGCTGTATAATTATGTTCTATGAAGTAGCTCTAGCCAGTTTGTGTACCAAAAGATGACTATGTATCAAGCAGTAGGCTGGAAATTGTTGCTTTGTGAGCATATTAGGTATCCTGCCGTGTGATTTTTTTCCCCTAGTTTTTTAAAAAAAACCAAACAAAAATCCTCTTAAATCTGCAGGGCAAAGATGAAGTTTATGACCGTATGCTGCTAGATTATTTTTTTTCGTATCATCAGTTCATCCATCTTCTGTGCCGAGTTGCCATCAACTGTGAGAAGTTCACAGAAACCTTAGTGAAGATGAGTAAGTATAAAGATGTTTTGAAATCTGCTTTACAGAAGCCTTTTTAAACAGAGATAGTTGTAGCCTTGAGATCTGAATATAGTCCAGTGCATTATTTCATTTTCAAGTGAATCTTAGTATTTTATCATTTCTAAAGTTCACTTTAGAAAGTGTTCAAGGCCTTGACCAAACATGATATATTTGTAGAAGAAAGTGAGTGCTGACACCAGTCCTGCTGATAAGAACTTTCCTTTGAGGCCTATTTAAAAAACAAACATGCATCCTTATTCTCAGCTATGGTCAGCCCTCCACATTTGCAGCTTTGATTATTTGCATGTTTAATTAATATGTTCTCTCTAGGAATCTGTAGATCCTCCAGCATAACTCTGCCAGAGATTGACCATAAAGTTGTGCTGGAGAGCCTAGAAATTCCCAGATAAAACATTTCCCTAGGCATTTGTAGGTCTTCCAGCATGGTTCTATGATCAGTCTCTGGCAGATATCAACCCTAGAGTTGCACTGGCAGACCTGGAGATTCCTAGAGAGGTAAAAAGTTTAGTGTTGTTTTTTTATTCGCAGTATTTCCACATTCATGGGGGTTCTTCATTCCTAATCCCAGCAAATCAGGAGGGACCACTGTATTTAACACAAGAAAGGAGGTGGTGGGAAGGACAATGGAGGGAGCAAATATTCCAGTAGCAGCTTTTGTTTATTTTTTTAATGCAACCTGGGAAGCTACGCTTATTGTCGAGATGGCAAGTGGAGCAATCCACCATGCTTGGATTTTATCCCATCATGCCAACCCAACAAGGCTGGAGTCAATGTTGTTTCTCCGTTTGTTTTGTTAAGGCTCCCCCTTCTCCGTCAGTTTTTATTTTGCTGATGTGGGAAATCAAATGTAACTGTTAACTTTTGTCTACCAGGATTTGACTAGAGTAAAATCAGTGATTAAAATACCGCAAATACTCAACTATAAGTCGACATCATGTATAAGTCGAGGTCAGGTTTGGGGGCCTGGCAAACCCCCTCTGAAAAACATCTGCCAAGAAAACCCTGTGATAGGGTTACCATAAATCAGAAATTATTTGAAGGCACACAACAAATTGTTTGAAAGTGTAGCCATAAAAACATCCTAACATCTGATCACCTACTGGGTGAGTATCATGTAGCCCTTCGAGATGATGTTGAACCCCAGCTCCCACCACTCTTCACTATTGGCAATGTAGGCTAGAGTTGCTGGGTGCTGCTACTAATCCAATTATTAGTCCCAGCTAGAATAGATGTATTAGTCAGTGAAATGTAACCTAAGTGCAGATTTACCAAGTTCCCTTTTATTTAATGGGTCTGCCCTGCTAGAAACTAACCACTGGATTCAAACCTATGACAATTGCTTCTGAATAAATGTGCATAGGATTGCACTATAGGTTATCATCGTCATACCCAACATGATTTTTATGTGGATTTTGCAACATTATTTGGGCAAATATAATTATTTTATTTTATTTTTCAGCCATTCTGTTATCCTGTGTCCTTGATAATTTATCACAGTATCAGTCTTTCTTAATGCGAGAATAGATTTAATTTTAAATCTTTATCATATATTTTCCATTCCAGCCTGGAGAAATAGTGATTTGTTCCTTTTTAAAAAATTATAGGTGTCCTTGTTGCATATGAAGGTTTGCCTCTTCATCTAGCTTTGTTTCCCAAGCTTTGGACTGAGCTTTGTCAAACCCAGGTAAAATTTAATATATTTGAAATAGGAATCTTGGGTTGTTGCTTTTTAAAAGGGGAGGGGGAGGAAGAAATGTGAGCTGCTGAAAAAAATCAATCTGAGGTGCTGATTTAAAAAACAAACAAACAACACAGAATCATAGGGTTGTAGTAGAGCATCTTCTTTGTGTTTACAAACACCCAGCATTGATTCCTGACATCTTCAGTTTAAAAGAGCAGAAGTAGCAAAAGCAGACCTCTGCCTGACACTCTTAAGAACAAAGTTGGCATTGCAGGAGATAGAAATCACATTCAGGTGATTTTCTGACAGTTTTTTACTATTGGGAAAAGAGGTGTAATTGCAAAAATATTGCCCCTGGATCAATATGCAAAGGGATTTTGTAGCTTATTCTACCAACTTCTTTCTTTCGCACAATTAATCTTAAAGGGGCTACAAGATCCCTTTGCATACCGATCCAGACTAACGTGGCTATGTCTGTGAATTCTACCCCCTAGGGCACTGTTTTGGCCAAAAATAGCAGAGGGGGGAGGTCTGAGAAGCCTAGAGGTTATATAGATAAAAGGATGTTGGCAAGCTGGAGTGTGTCCAAAGAAGGGCAGCCAAAATGATGAAGGATCTGGAAACATGCCCTATGAGGAGAGAATTAGGGAGCTTGAAATGTTTAGCCTGGAGGAGAAAAGGTAGATATGATTGCCCTGTTTAAATATTTGAAGGTATGTCATATTGAGGATGGAGCGAGCTTGTTTTCTGCTGCTGCAGAGAATAGGACCTGGAACAATGGATTCAAACTGCAGGAAAAGAGACACCACCTAAACATTAGGAAGAACTTTGACAGTAAGAGTTGTTTGGCAATGGAATACACTGCCTCAGAGGGTGGTGGAGTCTCCTTCTTTGGAGGTTTTTAAACAGAGGCTGGATGACCATCTGTTGCAGGTGCTTTCATTGTGTGTTCCTGCATGGTAGGGGGTTGTACTGCCTTTGTGGTCTCTTCCAGCTCTATGATTCTGTAACCTCTTCCTCCTGCTTCTACTCTAAAGTGTTGCTACCAGTTGTAAAGATATTCCCTGGGCTAGATTGACAGATACTCTGACTTGGTATATTATTCTTGTGTACCATGTGATTTCAGATATTAAAAATGTGCAACACAAAATGGTCAACTATTTATTGTGCAAGCAGATTGGCTTTGGGGCAATTGCTACAACTTTGTGCTACAGTGATTTCTTCAGGAGTCCTTTAATTTGCAAATAATTTTTTTCCAAATCAGACAATGTGATTGTCTGGATTTGTTTTCTCATTTTGTCTCTCATAGTTGAGGTCTAATTAGATGTCAGTTACAGGCCTCTGTCATCTTTTTAATTGGGAGAACCTGCACTATTGGTGGCTGACTAAATACTTTTTTGCCCCACTGTAAAATGATTGTGTATTGCTAGCGGTAGTATATAAACAACTGCTAATATTTGTTTGTTTGTTTGTTTAGGGGTTTAGGAGCCCTGTTGGCACAGTGGTTAAATGCCTGTACTGCAGCCACTCACTCACAAAACACAAGGTTGTGAGTTCAATACCAGCCAGGGGCTCAGGGTCAACTCAGCCTAGCATCCTCCTGAGGTCACTAAAATGAATACCCAGCTTGTTGGGGGCAATTAGCTTACACATTGTAAACTGCTTAGGGAGTGCTTAATTGCACTGATAAGTGGTATAGAAATGTACTTGCTACTTTGTATACCCAGCCTTTCTCCCAAAATGGGATTCAAGTCAGCTGTGTTGGCTCCAGCACAAATCTGTTACTCATTTTGACTGTGTTTTCATTCTCATTTCAGTCTGCCATGTCAAAGAATTGCATTAAACTCCTGTGCGAAGACCCTGTGTTTGCTGAATACATTAAATGCATTCTAATGGATGAAAGGACCTTCCTGAACAACAGCATCGTGTATACCTTCTTAACACATTTCCTCCTGAAGGTAACCAAAACTGTGTCTTAGTCAGAAGGGTATAAGCCCACCCTTATCACTAGTGTGGTTCCTTGCATGTCGTCAGTGACTCTTTAATTAGGCCATTACCACATGCAGTTGTTCTGTAGTGTAAAGAAAGGCACACATGGTTCTGATAAAACCCACACTGGAGGCTTCTGGGCAAGATTATCATGATCTCTTTCTCCTGAGGGGGAACCATTGTTGCCATATCTCACCTCCATTTTTGTGTGCTGCCAAGAAGTTATGAGTTTTATCTCTTGAACTGAATGTCGAAATCATTTACATTTTTTACAGGTGCAGGGCCAGGTGTTTTCTGAAGCAAATTGTGCAGGAGTAATCAATAATTTGGTTACAAACCTAATCAACCAGTATCAGAGTCTAGAATCAGATTTTGCCAATCAACGAGTTGAAATTTGTAAAGCAAGCTCCACTTTAAATGGGGTAGGTTTTTCAACTTCTTATTTATTTGTTTGTTTGTTTGCTTAAAGCACTTGCACCCTATTCTTCGTCTTCTAAAAAATGCCTCCCCTGAGTGGCTTACGCAGATCAGCTGTGCAGATTAGATGATCTCTGTCCTTAGGTTTTGGCATAAAGAAACCCAGGTAGACTCTAAATATATCAAGTTGGTTCCCACATACACACGTACTGGAAGCCATATGGAGTATTTTTAAAAGTTCAATTTTATGAATTTGAGAAGAATTGGGTGCTGTCTATGGGCCACACTTTTCATATAGAGATAGACTTGGTTCTGACACAAAAACCATACTTGTGTTTTATCTGAATAATGCTTGTGTATGTGTTGTAGAATGCATTTTGTCTCCTGGGTCTTTTAAGAACATTTATAGAAACATTGGTTGGGTAATCATACTTGTATTAGATTCCCAGAAAATTAAGAGGTTTTTGAAAAGCTTAGTTAATTGCTTAAGAATCAGGAGTGTATGGCCAGTAAGCACATTTTTTCTATGGCATTGCACTGATTTTTACTTTACAATTTGCATATTACCAGTGTTTTCTCCATGATTCTTTCCTGATCAAAGCCAAATGTAACAAATAAACACAAAATATTGAAGCAGTATTAATGCCAGTGGAAATTTGCTTTTTGGAAATATAGTCTGTTTTGCTGCGGGGCGGGGGGGGGAGAACATAACATAAAGGGGTCTGTGTACCAGTTCTTGCATACATTATTGATTAAGATTAATTAATAGTAAAAGCAAATTGATGATGATAATGATAATGGTTTGCAGGACCTTCGAGCCCTCACTTTGCTGCTTTCCGTGCACACTCCCAAACAGCTAAATGCTGCCCTAATTCCAACATTGCAAGAACTGCTAAACAAATGCAGGACTTGTCAGCAACAGAAGAACTCACTGCAGGAGCAGGAAGCCAAAGACAGAAAAACTAAAGGTTTGTTCCTGGTAGTCTTTCATTTTACCCTTCTAATTCAAATTCTGCTCCTAGCTGCCAGTTTGGCTCTTCTCAGTACACTTTCACATTAAGTTTGCACTCCCTGCATTGCTTTCTTCTACAACTTTGGCTGCATCCACATTGCAGAAATAAACCAGTTTGACACCACTTTAATTGCCATGGCTCAATGCTATGGAATCCTGGGAACTGTACCAGAGCTGTAGTGCTATTGTTGTGGTACCGAAGCTGACAGAGGTGGCTAAATGTCTCACAAAACTACAGCTCCCAGAATTCCAAAGCATGGAGCCATGGCAGTTAAAGCAGTGTTAGGCTGGATTATTTCTGCAGTGTGGATGCAGCCTTGACCTAGTTTTCTTACCAGTGTTCTTCCGGCTACCACCCAAAATAGTGTCTGCAGTAATAGCAATAGCAGGTTCATTTATATACTTCTTCATACTGCATTAAGCAGTCTCTAAGTGGTTTAAAACTGTAAGCTAATTGCCCCCAGCAAGCTGGGTATTCATTTTAGTGACCTCAGAAGGATGCAAGGCTGAGTCGACCCTGAACCTCTGCCTTGGATTAAACTTGCAACCTTGTGGGTTGCGAGTGAGTAGCTGAAATATTGGCATTTAACCACTAAACCACCAGGGCCCTTAACCTCATGTGAAACATAAATTTGTGTAGCTGAAAGGAGGTGGTGTCCAAATTTAGCCATCATTCCCTATTCTGTGACCCTGTGCGAGTGTTTGTGTTCCATGTTTCTGAAAGCTTATATAATCACCCAGAAACATAAAATATGTTTCCTATTCCCACACACATCATTCACTGCAGGCAGTTTGGCCTCAACAAAAACAAGAGAAAGTTGTGGCATCTTATAGACTGGTAGTACATTTGTTGGAGGATATGCTTTCATTGGTCAGAGCCCACGTTATCGGCTGCATAAAATGTCCTGACTTGAAGGAGGGATACAAAGAAAAACATTGTGACAGATGAAACACATACAATGTAAAATAATTAAAATGGCTATGTTGAAAACTTGGCAAGTTTGGATCCAGGACACCTTCCAAACAATGGGAGCCCATGGGAATGTAAGTCCCTCAGGATGCTCCAGCTCTGGCAGAAAGGAAAAAATCTCTCCCATGGGTATGAGTGAAGAGTGAATTGGATAAAAAGAACTTCTTCTTCATTCCATCAGCTGAAATGGATCAGGAGACTTCACTGGATAGCCCTTTCACCATTCCTGGGAGGCAGGTCTTTGATCCAGCTAACTGTGTTAAAGCAGGAATTGGCAAAGTGCAGACTGTGAGCTGCATGCACTCTTCTCAGGACTGTTTTTGTGGTCTTTGGGGTACCCTCAGGGGTATAAATAAAAGATATAGGGGGTGTGGGAGACTTTTTTGCCCTGATTTAAACCCTCAATCCATTTTCAGCTAAGGAAAAGCCTTTCAACACCAGAAATAAACCAGAAGTCATAAACCAGTGCCCCCCTAGCTTCCTACAGTTGTCCACCCCTGGTGTAGAGCACATCAGATCTGAATTATTTCAGCATGCCCTGTTTTGTCTTTACAGATGATGAAGGAGCTACTCCAGTAAAAAGAAGACGAGTTAGCAGTGATGAGGAGCACACAGTAGACAGTTGCATCAGTGATCTCAAGACTGAACCTCGGGAGGCCTTGACTCCAACAAGCACCTCAGATAATGAGACAAGAGACTCCTCTATTATTGATCCAGGTACTGAACAGGACCTGCCTTCCCCAGAAAATAGTTCCGTTAAAGAGTATCGGATGGAAGGTCCATCTTCGTTCCCTGAAGATGTGATGCTCGCTTCCCGTTCACAGCATGGGGAGGAGCAGCCAAGTGGTGGTAGATTTGAAGAATGTAAAGATCTTAAAGAGCAACCAAGCTCCAAGGATTCCAACCTTATTGAGGATGACTCCGAATTCCCCACCACCTCAATTTCTGCTGTTCTCTCTGACCTCACAGATTTGAAAAGCTGTGAAGGTCAAGCCTTGCAGGACCCTGAGTCTGGCTTATCACTCAGTTGCAGCCATTCCAGAGGACTTGTGAGTCACATGCAGCAGCAGCAGGACATTTTAGACGTCCTCTGCAGGACCATTGAGTCGACGGTTCACATGGTCACAAGGATATCAGGCAAAGGAAACCAAGCTGCTTCTTGACAATAAAGGAACATGTCTGCTTTTAAATTCTTTTTTAAAAAAAATTCTTCACAAAATGCTGTTTGTATAAGTTTTGCTTATTTCTGTTTTGTGCTTCAGTTTGTCCAGTGCTTTCTGCTTGAATGGCAAGATTAAATTTATACGCTTAATTCTTGGTCAGGCAGAACTCCAGATTTAAAAAGAAAAAAATTAGCATTTACCATACACTTTCTTAAAGGGCAATCAGATAATGACTATGTTTTATGTAATTCAAAGTTCACTGTAGTGGCTTTCATTTAAGATGGCTGTCTTGGAGAACAGGGTCTCCTTGCCCTGTCTGCTGTAATTTAAATTTATGGCATTTTTACTGTGTATAATATGGTGTCCTCTGTGCCAGTTTTGTACTTTACAATAGAGGCAGATTGCCTCCAATCGCTGTGGTTCTTATTATCAAAATTAAGTTTACTTGTATACTAAACAACCACAAGAAATTTGATTCTGTAAAGAATCCTCTTTAGCTGTGGCCTGACAGTATATATATAAATATATATATATATATACATATATATATATATATATATGGTGCTTTATTTAACAGAATACCTGTGGAAGAAATAAAGCACACTTGATGTAAAATTAATTGTTTTATTTTTATTGACATGACCGATTGCTATTCTGTGCACTTCATTAAACTGATTGTGATGACTTTTCATTCGTTTTTATATATGTTGCCTCAGTGGTTCAGTTTTTTCTGCCAGATAGTGTGCAAGGAGATGCATGCACTTTTAACTTTTCACCCATGCTTTGATGAAGAATGTACGAAGGCTACGTAGCATCCTTGGTGTTTGGTGCCTTCCATGACAGTGAATGCATTCTAGGCTTTATTCCAGCTTTATTGGTGGTATCCAAAGTGCTGAATACTAACTTCGGAATAGGGTCAGCACCTTGACTAGTTTCTTTAAAATTTGGGGCTGAGTGACTGATTCAGTGGCATGCAGTTCACCAGCTGGTGCTGCTTAAAATTCTCTAAAGCAATGGTGGGCAATTGTGGAAGTCTAGGGGGGCACATTAGTCCCTTAGGAAGGAGGGCTGCACCCCACCACCACCACTCCTGAAAGAAAGAAAACATTCAAATTTTGCCTTCAGTGCTCTCCACGGAACATGGGAGCATTTTCATCTAGGCCCAGGAGAGGCTTAGTTTTTTATGGGGCTTTCAGGCTATGTGGCCATATTCTAGAAGTGTTCTTTTCTGATGTTTCACCAGCATCTGTGGCTGGCATCTTCTCTGAAGATACCACCCACAGATGCTGGTGAAACGTCAGAAAGGAACTGTTCTAGAACATGGCCACATAGCCCGAAAGCCCCACAAAAAACTATGGATGCCGGCCATGAAAGCCTTCAACTCCAGCCAGGAGAGGCCTTTTTTAACAACAGGGAATTCTGTTTCAAAACAAGAACTCTTCTGCACCTAAATGGGCCCATCCATATCCGACACCCCAAGAGAGCATTTGAATGTAAAAATGGTTTGAAAATTTTGTCCAAAGTAGGAGGCTCCAAATATAAAGAAAATGTCCTCCATGCTGAATAAAAAAGGCATTTTGGAGCAACAATATTTTAGTTTTTTAAAAATAGAATTTTACACAAACAGCCCTAGAGGGTGTGCTTAAATCTCACTTAGGTGACTTTTAACTCTGAATACCTTCCTTCCTTCCTTCCTTCCTTCCTTCCTTCTTCATTTATATCCCACCTTTCTCCCAGTAATGGCACTCAAAACAGCTAAGGACATTTTAAACAGTACAGTTTAAAAACACTACAAAAGTGATATTGAAAGTATAAACTATATAATTAAACAATCCTGTATTCAAACAATGAAAAAATACTAAAATGCATTAAAACAATAATATAAAAATAAAAACTATATACAGATGCTTTAAAAACTTCATAACCATTACCACACAGCCCAGGTTTAAAACACACTGCAGAAATAATCCAGTTTGAGACCGCTTTAACTGCCCTGGCTCAGTGCTAGGAAAACCTGGGAATTGTTCCCAGAATTACCTAGCATTAAGCTAGGTCAGTGAATGTGCTTTCAAACTTGATTATTTCTAAGGCATGTTGGCACCAAAATGTTTTAACTTGCTGTCAGAAGGAGAGCAAGGATGGGACCATCCTGGCTTTTCTAGGAAGGGAGTTTCATAGTTTGGGAGCAGCCACCAAACAAGCCAGAGATGGCGGTGGGACAGAGAGAAGAGCCGTTCCAAATAATCTTAAAACCCTAATGGGCTCATACAAAGAGAGACAATCCTGGACCCAAGCCATTTAAAGCAGTGATTTCCAAACTCTGATCCTCTAGATGTTTTGGTCTTCAGCTCCCAGAATTCCAGACTATTGGCCAACATGGCGGAGGCTTCTGGGAGCTGAAATCCGAGACATCGGGAGGGTCAGAGTTTGGGGACCACTGGTTTATAGCATTGGATAATAAAATAAGTGCATGTCAAGGAAATTAATCATGCTTTCACAAGGGAAAAGCGTTTCTGAAGTAGTTTTGGGTGCAGAAGGACGTTTCTAAGTAGAAAGCATTTATTCTGCACAAATATGGTTTCATTGTCATGGTGAAACACACAAATGGGTTTGCCTGCTACTGCACAGAGACATTTGAAACTTAGAATTGCTAGAAAGGATATTTTCTGTGCAGAAGACAAGCAATATACTCTCTGTCGACTCACAACAATGAGTACATTTGTTAGAAAATACAGGTACCTGTTTCTGCAGAAAATGTCATCTTTCCAGCTAGTAACTGTCTATGCATTTTGTTCACTGAATAGTGTTTTCTGTACAGGGCATAATTTGTTTCTATTCAGGTGATTGGTTTGCGTAGGAAAAGACATTTCTCTGTGGAAAAGAAGGAAAATTAACTTGCTCCTGTGCAGAAATTTCAAGCCTCATATTTTACAATAGGTTGTTATACAGGAGAGAAATGTTAGAAATGGCAAAGAACCAGAATGAGGGAGAAAAATCGTTTAAAAATAATAGAATGTTTTACTCTTAATTTTTTTATTTTTGCCAACTTTTTATTGAAACATCTCAAAAAATCTGATAACTTCTGAGATTTAAAAACAGCCAAAGGAACTAGTGAAATTTCTGGAATGATGACATGGATCTTCAATCGCCCTCTGCCACCAGAGAGGAGGTTTTGCTGCAGCTCCTCAAATCTACTTTGCCTGAGTAAGTAGATTTGTTTCCTATTTTTATTTTTTAATATCATTTTTTCCTCTTGGGATCCTGTTTAAATTAAATGGGGAAGGCAATGATTTCACTGTTGTAGTGGAAACCGTGTTTCATTTTCTCTAGTGTTATTTTTAACCATTCCAAGCAAATTTTAAACAACAGTAGACGCTCGGTACAAATTTTTAAATGGGTCCAGGGATGCATGCATGGTGTTTCTATGTGAGACTTCATATAAATTGTATGAATTGCTAGCCTCTTAACAAAATGGTTTGGAAAGGGAAAATAAAATGTAACAATATTTGTTATTGTTGTCATGTGCCTTCAAGTTGTTTCTGACTTAAGACGACCCTAACACAAACCTATCACAGGGTTTTCTTGGCATGTTTCTTCAAAGGGGTTTGCCATTGCCATCTTCTGAGGCTGAGAGAGCATGACTTGCCCAAGATCATCCATTGGGTTTACATGGCCAAGCTGGGATTTGAATCCCTGGTCTTCAGAGACATAGTCCCAACTCTCAAACCACTACACCGTGCTGTAATAATGCGTAATATTATAATTGCTGTTGTTGTTAACTGTCCTCAAGAGATAAGACCTTCTGTCCTCCACTGCTCTGCTCTGCTCAGCTCCTAGAATCATAGAATCATAGAAATTTAGAGTTGGAAGAGACCACAAGGGCCATCCAGTCCAACCCCCTACCGTGCAGGAACTCCCAATCAAAGCATCTCCGACAGATGGCCATCCAGCCTCTGCTTAAAAACCTCCAAGGAAGGGAGTGTGTTCCACTGTCGAACAGCCCTTACTGTCAGGAAGTTCTTCCTAATGTTGAGGTGGAATCTTTTTTCTGCAGTTTGCATCCATTGTTCCAAGTCCTGATCTCTGGAGCAGCAGAAAACCAGCTTGCTTCCTCCTCAATGTGACATCCCTTCAAGTATTTAAACTGGGCGATCATATCACCTCTTAACCGTCTCTTCTCCAGGCTAAACATCCCCAGCTCCCTAAGGCATTCTTCATAGGGCAAGGTTTCCAGACCCTTCACCATTTTAGTCGCCCTCCTTTGGACACGTTCCAGTTTCTCCACATCCTTTTTGAATTGTGGTGCCCAGACCTGGCCACAGTATTCCAGGTGGGGCCTGACCAAAGCAGAATAGAGTGGCACTATTACTTCCCTTGACCTAGACACTATACTTCTATTGATGCAGCCTAAAATTGCATTGGCTTTTTTAGCTGCCACATCACACTGTTGACTCATGTTCAACTTGTGGTCTACTTGGACTCCTAGATCCCTTTCACATGTGGTCTCATTCAGCCAGGTGTCCCCCATCCTATATCTGTGCATTTCATTTTTCCACCCTATGTGTAGGACCTTACATTTCTCTGTGTTAAATTTCATTTTGTTAGCTTTGGCCCAGCTTTCTAGTCTATTCAGGTCATTTTGAATTTTGATCCTGTCCTCTGGGGTATTAGCTACTCCTCCCAATTTGGTGTCATCTGCAAATTTGATAACTAGGCTCTCAATGCTGTCATCCAAGTCATTAATAAAGATGTTGAATAGCACTGGGCCCAGAACAGAACCCTGTGGCACCCCACTGGTCACTTCTTTCCAGGATGAAAAGGAACCATTGCTGAGCACCCTTTGGGTTCGGTCAGTCAACCAGTTACAAATCCATGTAACGGTTACCTTGTCTAGTCCACATTTTACAAGCTTGTTTGCAAGAATGTCATGGGGAACCTTGTCAAATGCCTTACTGAAGTCAAGATATACTATATCCACAGCATTCCCTTCATCTACCAAGCTGGTAAAAAAAGAGATCAGATTTGTCTGGCATGACTTGTTTCTCTGAAACCCATGTTGGCTTTTTGTGATTATGGAATTATCTTCCAGATATTCACAGACTCGCTGTTTAATTATCTGCTCCAGAATCTTTCCTGCAAACTCATACTCAAAATGATCTCTTTAATAGAATCCATCTTCAGTGTGGCCTTCCTCCCTTTCTTTCTACCTCCCTCTACCTTTCCAAGCATTACTGTTTTTTTCCAATGATTCATGCATTCTCGTGATGTGTCCAAAGTACGACAACCTGAGGTTTGTCATCTTGGCTTCTAGGGAGATTTCTGCTCCAGGACCCATTTGTTTGTCTTTTTGGCTGTCCATGGAATCCTTAGCACTCTTCCCCAGCATCACATTTCAAATGAGTTGACGTTCCTCCTTTCCTCATTCTTAACTGTCCTCCTCTCACATCAATACATGGCAATAGGGAATACAATGGCTTGTATGATTCTAACTTTTGCGCTCATTTGTATGTATAGCCTTGCATTTTAGGATCTTCTCTAGTTCTTTCATAGCTATTTTTCCCATTCTTAATCTTCTTCTGGACAAAGTATTCCAGGTGAGGCCTGACTAAGGCAGAATACAGTGGCTCTATTACAACGGGCCCTTGTTATCCTCTGGGGTTTGCTTCCAGGATCCCCTATGGATAACAAAATCCATGGATGCTCAAGCCCCATTAAATATAATGGCAGAGAAATATTGTGTCCCTTATATAAAATGGCAAAATCAAGGTTTGCTGTTCGGAACTTACACTTTTTTTAATATTTTGAAGTTATGGGTGCGTGAATCCGTGGATAAAAATATGTGAATAAGGAGGGCCGACTGTACTTCCCTTGATCTAGACCATGATTCTATGATTCTAGACACTATACTAGTCCCTCCACATTTGTGACTTTGACTTTCACAGATTTGGTTATTCACAGGTTTTATTATAATATGTTCTCTCCAAAAGTTGCACTAAAGGACCTCAAGATTCCTAGAGAGAACGCGCCACTAGGCCTTTGTAGCTCCTCCAGCACAATTCTATGGTCAATGTCTGACAGATATTGACCACAGAGTTGCATTGGAGGACCTAGAGATTCCTAGAAAGGTGTTCTCTCGGGTAAAAACAGTGTTTTTATTATTTGCGGTTTTTCCACATTCATGGGAGTCCTGTGCCCCTAATCCCAGCAAATGTGGAGGGACAACGAGTGTATATCATGTTCAACTCAGAGGAAGGCAAAGATGAATCCGCTCTGAACAAATTTTGCTAAGAAAACCGAAACAACTTGAAGGCACACAACAACAAACAACAAATTTGGTTTTTATCTGCAAATGTGATAAGCATGCCTTTCTTCCATCATCTAAGTTGTTTATAAAGATGTTAACACCAGACCCTGGACAGGACCCTGAGGTACCCCACATGTCCCTTCTCTCCAGGATGAAGAGCAGTGATTGGGTTCTCTAAAATCACTTGCAAATCTACTTAATTGTAACACTGCCTAAATCACCAGCTTGCATGCAAGAATATGGGGGACCTTGTCAAAAGCCTTACTGAAATCAGGATACACTATATGTACAGTAGTCACCTGATCTACCTAGCTTGTAACTCTATGAAAAGGAAGCAAGATAAGATTAGTTTGGAAACCCAAGCTGGCTCCTAGTAATCACAGCATTCCTTTCTAAGTGTGCACAAACTGTCTGACATGATCTGATATCAAATTGACTGATCAGTAGTTGCTCTGGTCCTCTTTTTTGCCCTTTTTGAAGATGGAAACAACATTTGCCCTCTTCCAGTGTGCTGAGACCTCTGCCGTCCTCCAAGAATTCTCAGAACTTGTTGATGGTGGTTCTAAGATTACATCTCCAAGTTGCTTTAGTACTTTTGGCTGCAGCTCATCCAGCACAGGAGACTGGAATTCATTTAAAGTAACTAGATATTCCTCTACTATCACTATTCTGGACTGTAGTTGTCTTGTTGCTGTTGTCATTTTATGCATTCAAGTTGTTTCCAGCTTATGGAGACCCTGAGGCACAGGACTTTCTGGGCCCTTACTGCATGATTTATTCTGTTTTCACTAGTTAGAGCACTGCTTGCCTTTTGAGAAAAGAGAGAGACAAAGAAGGCTGCTATTACTGTTTTTATTATCTTGCTTTCCCCCCAAAATTGGGACATACTGCTTTATCACACTAGGGGGCAAACAGGATTCAAAAAAGATGTGGAGAAACTGGAGCATGTCCAAAGGAGGGCAACTAAGATGGTGAAGAGTCTGGAAACTGTGCCCTATGAGGAACGCCATAGGGATCTGGGGATGTTTAGCCTGGAGAAGAGAAGGTTAAGAGGAGATATGATAGCCCTGTTTAAATATTTGAAGGGCTGTCATATTGAGGAGGGAGCAAGCTTGTTTTCTGCTGCTCCAGAGACTAGAATGCGGAATAATGGATGCAATCTGCAGGAAAAGAGATTCCACCTCAACATTAGGAGGGCCTTCCTGACAGTAAGGGCTGTTCTACAGTGGAACACTCTCCCTTGGAGTGTAGTGGAGTCTCCTTCCTTAGAGGTCTTTAAGCAGAGGCTGGATGGCCATCTGTCAGGGATGCTTTGATGGAAAGTTCCTGCATGGCAGGGGGTTGGACTGGATGGCCCTTGTGGTCTCTTCCAACTCTGTGATTCTAGGATTCTAGGATTTTAACGAGAGTTAAACAGGAAATGCCCTGTGATAAACATAGGGCATTTTCTGTTTAACTCTCGTTTAAATCCTGTTTGCCCCCTAGTGTGATAAAGCAGTCAGAGCAGTTTATAATTTTAAAAGAAGTTTAAAAGAAGTTTAAAAGAATAGTACAATTTAAAACATACAAAATGAGCATTTAAATAGAATTAAACTATTACAATATTGAGTGCCAGCATGGCATAGTGGTTTTAATGTTGGACAAATACTCTGGAGAACAGGATTTGATTTCCAGCTGGGCCATGAAACATGGATTCAAACCCTGGGCTCACAAGTCCTAGCCTCTTTTCTAGAAGGCTCAAATTGGTTTGTTTTCCCAGCTGTTCCCACTATTTTCATCCCACCAGTTCATCCCTGTTGGTTAGGATCAAATCCCAAATATCTTTTGTATAATGAATTCATCTGCAGTGTTAGTGAGGAATTTGTTGGCCCTTACACACTTGGCAGGGTTCTTGAAGTTTCACATTCATGTTATATCTGTCCTTTTGAATATTTGGTCATTTGTTTCAAGAAGGCATCAAATCTTCAGTCTGGCCGAGGGAACCTTTAATTAAATGCTCACAATTGTTGCAGTCATGACTCTTCCCATTAGGTTTCAGTTGTGCCTGTTAAAATGTATTTGCCTTCCTACGTTAAAGACTTCATATACATCTTATCTATCTATGCACAAGCATAGAAACATCTAAACACATCTTTCCCTCCATGTGATTTTTTAATGTCCATTGTTGGGCTCTTGTACTATTGGATTAGTTCGAGGGGAGTAATAGTACTACTCTATTCTGCTTTGGTCGGGCCTCACTTTGAATACTGGGTCCAGTTCTGGGCACCACAATTCAAAAAGGATGTTGACAAGCTGAAGCATGTTCAGAGTTGGACTAAAATGGTGAAAGCTCTGGAAACCATGTCTTGGGAGGAGAGACTTAGGGAGATGGATATGTTTGGCTTGGAGAAGATTGAGGTGATACAATACTCCTGTTTAAATATTTGAAGAGATGTCATACTGGAGAATAGGACCCAGACCAATAGGTTCAAACCAGAGGAAAAGACATTCCACTTCAAAATTAGGAAGACCTTCCTGTCACAGTTAAGAGCTGTTTGACAGTGGAACACACTCCCTTGGAGTGTGGTGGAATCTCCTTTTTTGGAGGCTTTTAAAGAGAGGCTGGATAGGCATCATTCAGGGGTGTTCTGTGTATTCCGACATGGCAGAATGGGTTTGGATTGGATGGCATTTGTGGTCCCTTCCAACTCTGTGATTCTATGTTCCAATACTTGCTCTATCATTATGGCTATTGTCCCTAGTACTTGGTGTCTCCTTACCCTCTGGAATACTCTCTTTCCCTCATGTAACCCAGTTTGAAGCCCTCCTGATCTTGTCTAAGACACCTAGTGAATACATTATTTCCAGGTACTGTGAGGTGCAACCCATGCCTTGTCAGATGTCCATCTTCATGAAAATGCAGGCCATGGTCCAAGAAGCCCCACTTTGTTTGGTGGCACCATCTGCACAGCCAGTTGTTCAGTTTTGGTATTCTCCTCCTTCTTCCTGGACCATACCCCTCAAAAACATGTATCTATGAAATAACAACCTGTGTCTCAAGATCTTTTAGCTTCCTCCCTAGAGCCTTATAGTCTCTTGCAGTATGTTGAAGGCTATATCTTTCAGTATTATTTGTGCTAATATGTATCAGAAGAGGTGATGGTTGGTGGGCTTGATGAGTCTTGTCGGCCTCCCTATTACATCGTGGAATTTTGCCCCTAGGAGGCAGCATATCTCTTGAGACTTCTTATTGGACTCACATACCACTTCTTTTGTTCCTGTCTCTTTTTCCTTTGGCTACAGACAGTAGCTCTTCCATCCATAGAACTATCACCTAAAATGCTACAGCTAAATACAAACAAGCTTCATTTATATATTAGTATAACTTGTTGGTCCAGCTGTTTTCATGCATTCACCAGCCTTCCATGATCACAGTGTATGACAGTGGATGGTGTACACACATTTTAAACACACCATGGTTTTTATTAACACATCTTTTATTTAAATGCAACAAGAGTTCAAAGTGATAAAGAATGTAAGACACCACACGTCTTTGAGTAAGACTTTATGCTACATGAAGATGTATACACAAAACACCACAAACGTTACTTTTATTATTATTGTGACTTTTGGCATGTAACAAAATAGCACTTTTACTTCTATTAATTATTGTAATGAGTTCTAGATTTGTTTTCAAAACATTAAGGATCATGGGGTGGGGCTCTTACTTAAGTTTCAAAATTGTTAGTAAAATGTAAACATGCAGTTTGGATTGTTTTGCTGAGCAACATTAAAATACCTGGTAAAAAAAGTGTCAAGCACCCACATTATTAAGGAGAATTTAACTTTTTCAGGGTTGTTTTAAAGTTTTCTTTGCAGAATGACAGTGTTATGCTAGAATTTATACCACACATGGATTGTAACCATGTTTTTCAGATAGTGATGAGCTGAGCACTGATCAACAGAGTTTATACCACGGTCTACAACCTAAGGCAAAAATCCATGTGAGGCCTTCCAGACATCTTATGATGTCACATTAAAAGGTTGTGTGATCAATTGTTTCATATACCCATTTGTACCAATGAGTGGTACATCCCTTTTATTGTCTGTAATAGCTAGCAACACTAGGAATTCAGATGAACACCCAGGCTGGAGATAAAACTTGAAATTTATACACACCAAGTACTCCATCACTGAGCAAGTCTAACTTCCCAATCCACATGGGTTCAAAGGAAGAAAAAATAATTTAGGACACAGGATCTATAATCACCTACCTCATGAAATCAGGAGGCTAGATAGGAGTTATTTCAGCTCTACTAACTCTACTTCAATGCTATTGACACATCTTCTGTAAATGCAGCAAAGCTACATCTATTTTTTTCTACAATGCAAAATCTGGAGCGTCTGTTGAAAGAAAATGTCTCATTTGCTTGCTGTTGCAATCCATTGTTGTGCTGTTGGGTGCCTTCAAGTCATTTCTTACTTAACAACAACTCTAATATAAACCTCACACTGCCGGTCCTTGTGTATAACCTCTACTCAATTATGCTAGCTCTAGGTTCACTGAACCTGTGTTTTTGCATCTTTAGTTAGCGTCAAGAGTCTCAATTTGTTTTTATTGAACAACCAGTTGTGCAAAACTCTGTACAAGTGGTTGTATACAGGTATGAGCAAGAGCACTAATGGGGATTTTCACTCCACTAGCACTAAACTGGATTTAGGCCTTAGGGCTGAAAGAGACGGCCACAAATGAGAATAAATTGCTCCACTGTTGTAATTTTAACTAATACACTGTAAGGCAGTCATCCCCAATATGGTGCCTCCCAGATGCCCTGGTCAAAAAGAAACTATTTCCACTTCCTCTCTTCTCTTCTTAAAAAAAGTTTTTTTTTTCTACACTGCAAACAAGAGATTGATGGATTCTCCCTCGTATCAGTCACCTGGAGAGAAGTGACCAGTGGGGTCCCACAGGGCTCTGTCCTGGGCCCAGTGCTGTTCAACATCTTTATTAATGATTTGGATGACAGAATTGGGGGCATACTTATCAAATTTGCAGATGACACTAAACTAGGAGGAGTAGCTAATACCCCAGAGGACAGGATCAAAATTCAATATGACCTGAATATACTAGAAAGCTGGGCCAATGCTAACAAGATGAAATTCAACACAGAGAAATGTAAGGTTCTGCACTTAGGGAGGAAAAATGAAATGCACAGATATAAAATGGGGGACACCTGGCTGAATGAGACAACATGTGAAAAGGATCTAGGTGTCCAAGTAGACCACAAGTTGAACATGAGTCAACAGTGTGATGCAGCAGCTAAAAAGGCCAATGCAATTTTAGGCTGCATCAATAGAAGTATAGTGTCTAGGTCAAGGGAAGTAATGGTGCCACTCTATTCTGCTTTGGTCAGGCCCCACCTCGAATACTGTGTCCAGTTCTGGGCACCACAATTCAAAAAGGATGTGGAGAAACTGGAGCGGGTCCAAAGGAGGGCAACTAAGATGGTGAAGGGTCTGGAAACCATGCCCTATGAAGAACGCCTTAGGGAACTGGGGATGTTTAGCCTGGAGAAGAGAAGGTTAAGAGGTGATATGATAGCCTTGTTTAAATATTTGAAGGGATGTCATATTGAGGAGGGAGCAAGCTTGTTTTCTGCTGCTGCAGAGATTAGAACGCGGAACAATGGATATAAATTGCAGGAAAAGAGATTCCACCTCAACATTAGGAAGAACTTCCTGACAGTAAGGGCTGTTCGACAGTGGAACACACTCCCTCGGAGCGTAGTGGAGTCTCCTTCCTTGGAGGTCTTTAAGCAGAGGCTGGATGGCCATCTGTCGGGGATGGTTTGATTTGGAGTTCCTGCATGGCAGGGGGTTGGACTGGATGGCCCTTGTGGTCTCTTCCAACTCAATGATTCTATGATTCTATGATTCTATGTATGCAGCTGAACTAATCAAGACAGGTTTTGGAACGGACTGAAACTCTGAGATTTCCATTCATAACTGCCTCAGCAAAAATATTTGGATAAAAGGTACAAAACAGAGAATGTGTAAACACTACAGCAGTAAATGTTCAAAAACTGCGGGTAAATAAAGGGATTCTGTCTGGTGAGCATCAAGTGAGCTGCAAAATGGGAATAATGATCATGATCACAATGCAAATTCTACATCCACTAAATTTAAAGATATGAAATTATTTGGCATCCACTCAGCTGAAGCCACAAAAGAAAAGTAAACAGCCTGCAAAGCGGCTTCTTGCAACCTATTCTGAACTCTAGTTTGAGTAGACCTCTGCTTGTACCTCTGCCCCACTTCCTTAGAGACAAAATCAAATCAAAGCCACAGCTTGGCATTGCAAGGAACATTTTTTCACAAGCTGTGCTTAGACTGATAGGCAGAGTGTGAATCAGATTTGGCTTCATGCTGTGTGTCTACACTGGACAAGATTGTAGCATTACTTGTAAGGACTGCAAAGGCTGCCATTTTCTGCCATGCTCAGTCTTTCAGCAACTGGGTTACTTGCATTAGTATCAAAAGAGTAAAAAGTGAGGAAACTCCTCTTATACATATTTCTCCCTACTTTCCTGGATGTGTCAACATCACTGTAGTTTGTACAGAGGGTGACACTCATTGCTAAAGCTATAGCAGAAACAGGATGAGTTGGTGAAGCTGATTATCCTCAAGGTAGATGCTCTCATCCAAGAAAGAAAAGAAAGAGAAAGTAGGTGTCAGACTAGATGTAAACATAAACCTAGATTTATACAAACCAGCATGAGCAAGATCTGTCCTTGGCAATGTAGCACAGCATAAAATAGTCCAAACCAGGCAGACAATAGAAAGAGCTGGGAATCAAGCCCCAACTTTTACATCCAGTAGCATGCAAATATGAAATTCACCATCCTGTTAGCACCACTGTTCCCACCACCTCAACAACATGAGGGGTTTATTTTCACATTTACATAAAGACCACTCACTGCACAGAAAAAAATGCATTTCATTTAATAAGAAATTGTGTATTTACAACATAAACATAGCAGAAAAGTCCTGCATTTGCTTAATAAAACAAAATAATTTACAAGGCATAACAGTAATAAATAAGTCACTTAGAAGCTTTAGGAAGAGGTGTGCCCAGGTTCTGGAGTCCAGTGTGGTCACAGGAGGCAGGAAAGTGCTTTGGCTTCTGTTTGTAAGATTTCAGTGCATTTATGTTTATGTCGGGCGGCCTTGGCCAAAGCGTGTTTTAATCCTGGATTTACAGAAATATATTTAAGATTATGTTCAGTGGTTAATCTAGATGGCTACAATGGTTTTACCAGAAACAGAGAATCCAACATAGCATCCACCACAAACTGAAAGGCTCAATAAATATTAAGGAGATCCCAATGAAAGGATGTGTTTTATCTCTAATTTTCCAAAATATATTCCTCCTAGAGTATTAAAGCCATGGAAAATGGAACCAAAATTCACAGCCCTTATGAAGAGGACTTAGAAAGTCTCTCAATGTTTTTGCTTAACGACCTATGGGAAAGATCTCCTCTTCTTTGGAAGCTAGGGCTCTGAAGACTAAGCCAGCAACTGGAACATTTATGAAAGTAAGCTTTAAGTGCCCCCCATTGTTTTGTTATAAAGAAGATAATATATATGTGTCATAAGAATACAGTGGTCCCCCGGCTTACGAATCCCCCGGGTTGCGAAAACCCCGGGATCCGAAAGCGGCGGGACCGCTACTGTATCCCTCGGGATCCGAAAGATCCCCCGGGATACGAAAAAAAAACCCCGCACGGCCCCTTTCAATCAGCCGCGCGGTCCGTTAGCGAAAGCAGTCCCCCGGGAAACGAAAGCTTCCGGGTTATGAAGGTAATCCCGGAACGGATTACCTTCGTTACCTGGGGGACCACTGTATTTTCCTAATTTGCAAAGGGGCAGCCAATTTTGTTCTGAGCAACCCCTGAAAAAAAAAAAATGTTGTTTCTTCTTGTTATTTTAAAATATGCAACTAATGTCACTTCCCTGGCACTGACCTCTGATATTGCATCCTCTGGTTACTTACCCTCAGTGTGGGATGACTTGACAAATGTTGGATTCAGAGTAGCTATTAGCAAACATAAACTCCTCCACTTGCCCAAAATCTGACCATTCACCCTCAAAGAAGTGAGACAATACACTGTTCTCACCCATTTTTCTATAAACTAGATACAGTATATCAGTAAATTCATTCTGAGAGACTTCCGAAAAATGGATGGGGAAGAGGACATATGCTTTTGCTGAGGTTTAGCCATATTAATCAAAATATTCAGCCCTGGGATTGCTGGAGTGCTGGGACTATTATCAGACTCTGAGTAAGTCATATTTTATTCTCTGACACCTTCTGAACCATCAGACCCATAAACACACTGAAAGCTGTGCATTAAGCTGCAGACATGCTGCATGGATAAGCTGACCCATTATTATCACAGAAATAAATTTGTTGATTCTACCTCTAAACAAAATCAGGCAAGTTTTGTCCCTCTTATATGAAATAAGTTTACCTTGCATTTTTTTCTGGGATGTTCTGCCGAGTGTTAACTTGGGCTGTTGCCCTGATCTGAGCTTCAAGCCTGGCATAAATTCCCGCTGCAGACTGCAAGTCATAAAAGAGAAAGGAAGATACAGGTTATTTGTCATCCTCATCATCATGATTATCCATTCTTGTATCTTGCATATCTTTTTCTTAAGGAAAACATGTAGGTGTCTCACATAAACAAAAGACACACACACACAGAGCACCTCACAAGAACAAATTATGAAACTAGTCAACTGGTCTACAGCACATATTTTCAAAATGGTCAATCGTATCCTATAAAATACTGAGAAATGAGAAATATTCCAATTTGGCACACAGAAAGGTAACATAATTGGGATTAGGGTCATTAACATCACTACATAGATGTGCTCCCAACACACACTTAGCCGTTGCTAACATACTATGTAGCACTCGGTTCCAAGGAGATCTGGTGACAGCACTTGCGTGGCACTTCTTCCTAGAAGAAGCTCTTTTGTAGCTGAAGGAGCAGAGAAAAAGCCCTCCGCAGAGAAAACTTCATCTTATATCTCTTACTTAAACATTCACTTTTTCATTATGCAGAACAAGGACTGAGATTTATTATATCTCCACAGGTTACAAAATCTGCACCAAGTTTCTCTGTATGGAAAATACAGCTGGAGTTGGATATTTTACTTTGATGCATAATATTTGCATTCAGTTTAAGGATGCAGGACTTGCAGAGGCATGCACTGTCTCTATTGATATAGATGCCTGCCCCTAGTAAAACTGGCTGAAGTGTAGTGGTTCGAGTATTGGACTACAACTCTGGAGACCAGGGTTCAATTTCCAGATCAGCCACAAAATGCACTGGATGATCTTAGGCAAATCAAATGCTCTCAGCCTCAGGGGAAGGCAGTGGCAAACCATTTCTGGTATTCTGCTGGTTTTGACAAATACAGGAACCCAGTTTGGGGATTTGGGGATTAGAGCAAGTCAAGATATCTTCCTTACAGACACACACTGAAGAGGATCAGGGGCCAAACCAAATCTGTGATGTTATATTAACAATATCACAATAGTGCAGCTCACTTCTTTGTTTTCTTTTAATCTTGTTCGGTCAAGTTCTCCCAGCCTCATTTTTATTAAGTGTCCTGTTATCTCAACCATCCTCCGCTGATCTGCAAGAAAATGGAACAGAAATAGTATTTTCTACTACAGTAACATCATTCTCAGTGTAAAAGGGGAAGAGCTATACCCATTACCCTGCAAGAGATAGAGTCACCTCTGCCTGACACCCTTATTAAAGTTTTTCATCAAGAAAGGAATAGCTGTGAGACAGCTCACCTTTTTGCTGAAAACAGGCTGAGTATTACAGAGTATGCCATCAACTCCCAATAGCTCTTTACTTAACAAGCTCTTCTTTTTAGTGTATGGGGAAGTGCCATTAACTCTAACAATTGCTTGCAATGGAATTCCGTGTCTGTGTGTGTGTGTGTGTGTGTGTGTGGACATCGAGGTGCATAAGAGGCAATTCGATTTGATTTGACAAGTTTGCATCCTTGGAAAATTAGGATGTGAAGAAAAATGGTTTATTTGGTTGCCTTACTATTGGTGAACAGGGTATGGAGGAAATACAATAATGTATTTCATTTCTGACTAATGGAATACTGACCATTTTGAATATCTGCCAAGTAGCAGGAACAGTTTTATTTATTCTGTGCAACAATACTACACAAGCAAGGCAAAAATTTAAAAAGAGCACCTTACCTTCTTCTCGTTGAGCATCTTGGTTGAATCGTGGTGATCTGGAAGTATCCCACTTATTCTGCTGCATGCTCACACTAACAAATGGGAAAGAAGCCATGAGAAATAACACGCAAGAAAAGGGTGGCCAATGCTAAGGCTACAGCTTTCCATCCAAATCAGGAATACTAACTAGTAACTGCCTTAGAATTAAGAATTAAAGAATTAAACAGGAAATGCCTGATGTTTATCATAGGATATTTCCTGTTTAAGTCTGGTTTAACTCTCATTTAAATCCTGTTTTCCCCCTAGTATGATAAAGCAGTATGTCTATCTTCATCACTGAAAGACTTTCATATTCATCATTTTCCTTCAATGATGAAAACAGACATCAACTACAGCCCAATAAGTTAGTCACCACCACCTTCTGAAACTGGCTCATACTCCTGCTTAGAAAGAAAAGGTGGAAGCTGTAAATTTCCAGTCCAGATATTAATTGGCTAACACTGCTCTCTGCTAAAGAAGGAGCCAACTAATTGAAGAAATAAAAAGAAATCTGCTGTATTCTGATTTTTTTTTTTCTGTAGCAGCAAAGCAATGGCTGGGTATGAACCAGCCCAGAGAGTAGGAAGGCGGCATTTTTCCTTGAAGAAAATTTTAATCAGTGCTTTAGTAACAGCTCCAGATTCCTATGTGGTTTTCAGGAGAACAGAAAGGCCAGAATCCTATAGGTGACTTAAACTGGTGTAACTCCTAGGCTGCAGATGCAGCCTAGGCTGTGCCTAGGTGTATACCCACAACAATTCAGTGGCAGGAAGGAAACAGGAACTGTGCTTAAGAATCCACAGGTGTTTGTGTACCCAGAAAATAAGATGGAGCTATTTTATCCACCCCACCCACAACAGCACAAGTAGGCTGGTGGAGGTTTGCTCTCTGCTAAATACTATTACTGGACCTCAAGACGAGTTGCAAGCTGAATATTAAAAACCTAACATTTCTAGGTTCAACAAAGCTATCATGGCCAAAAGGAACTTAGAGATCTATTCCTATGTATATGTTGACTTCTTAAATTATCTAAAATGTTTTAAATTCATGATAGCTCCCATCCTCATGGTATTTTCTCAAGCCTTTAGTAGAAATACTCA
This sequence comes from Urosaurus nigricauda, assembly GCA_034509955.1. Lineage (NCBI taxonomy): Eukaryota > Metazoa > Chordata > Lepidosauria > Squamata > Phrynosomatidae > Urosaurus > Urosaurus nigricauda. The sequence goes on along the minus strand of JAOEGL010000001.1, from coordinate 370,783,455 downwards.
CGTAAAAGGAGAGGCGTCTCGAGAGTTAGACTGTCAAAAGAGAGAGGGATACAAAATGGGAAGAAAATGATATTCTGAGGATTCTTGCATAGCAGCAATAGCAGCTTCATTTATATACCACTTCATATGCAATGAGTAGTCTCTAAGTGGTTTACAACTGTAAGCTAATTGTTCTCATCAATCTGGGTACTCATTTTAGTAACCTCAGAAGGATGCCAAGCTGAGTCGACCCTGAGCCCCTGGCTGGGATTGAACTCACAATCTGTGGTTTTGAGTGAGTGGCTGAAGTACAGGCATTTAACTACTGTGCCACCAGGGCTCTAATTTTACTCAAAGTTGCAAGCTTTCAAATTACAGAGGAGTCCCAAGATTTGGAGCAAAAATTAAAACAGAATGTTTTGCTCAGTGGTTACAAAGTTTTACTTAATATGCTGTCAAAAATCACATAAGACAGACTGGAAGCAGACATAATTAGTTACAGATTCATTATCCCACTGAAATCAAGCGAACGAACCTGACCAGGTCTGAAGCACAACATCTTATACTGCCATCTCATATAACCTAATTTTCAGGATTAGGCAGAAAAGCGAAACTGATTCCCAGGTTGCGAAGAAATCATGTAGCACTTTTTGAGACTAACACATGTTATATCACGGCCATGTTGTATCACTAAAGTAATAAAAGTCTAAGTCAGATGTCACCCCTGCCTAAGTTCATTAAGGCTACAAGCCTGGGTCAGACAGAGCTGACACTTCAGAGGAAGATTTGATCATGGATCTTTCGGGCTTCTGCAAATTGTGCACCTCACTCCTTTCATGTCAGAGGAGCAACGGTGGGTGAACTGAGGGAGGTTCTGGATACACAGCATCCCTCCCAACCCTCTCCAACACTCCCAACATGGGCAGAGATGCAAACAAGTACTGAGATTGGTCTAATTTATTTTTCTCATGTACAATCGCCCCTTCTCTTACGCGGGGGATCCGTTCCAGACTCCCCCCTGTGTAAAAGAACAAATGCATATGCTCGAGCCCCATAGGAAGTAATGGGGCTTGTGCCCATGGCGTGGGGCGTGCGCCACAGGTGCATGCCCCATTACTCCTTCCGGGGCACAAGCGGCTTTTTTTTCAGCATGGCTTCCACGTATACTGGAAGCCGTGTAAGGCACACCTGCGTATGATGCGGGTGTAGTGTATTTAAAAAAAGAGAAAAACATGAAACCTGGAAGGAGGATGGATAAATGCTTCTCCTCCTCCACTTCTGTCCTGCCTCTTGGAACCCAGTAGGGCTTTGGAAATGTCAGAATCCTTCAACCTCTCAACCCTCCAGTCCAGCACTGCCCTCTTAGTCTTACCTTCTCCAATGTTTTATCCTTCTTTTGGACACTGGGTGAAGACACTTGCTTCTTTGGATGTTTGATTAATTTCTTTGGCCTCTCTTTTCTTCCTGCTAATTAGAAAGACTATATTAATACGTAGGCACACCAGGTCCCATGTGATCTTGGAAGCTAAGCAGGGTCAACCATGGTTAGTACTTGGATGGAGGACTGCCAACAGATATCAGGTACTGGAGCCTATATTTCAGGAGAAGGAAGTAGCAAAACCACTTCTGAGTATTCCTTGCCTAAGAAAACCCTATTTTCATGGGGATGCCATTTGCCCTCATCCAGCCTGTGGCTATGGGATGGAGACAGGTTTGGTCACCTTCGTGGATGACCTACACAGGAAGCTGGACACAGGGAGTGTGTCCCTGTTGGTCCTGCTGGATCTCCCGGTGGTGTTCGATACCATCAGCCATGGTATCTACTAGGCCACCTCCCTAGGATGGGACTTGGTGGCACTGTTATGCCAGCCTCTTTCTTGGAGGGTGGTGTTAGGGGACTCCTGTTCGATTCCTTGGCCACTGGCCTGTGGTTTCCCAGAGTACCTTGGCCTAAACTGACTTGTGACAGGGTCTGCTTTTCAACTGAGCTGATTCCAAATCACTAGCAGAGAGCAACCACAGCATCAGAGACAAGAAAGGCTATACCTGGTTTCTTGTACACTTCTTCTTCATCACCTACTTCATCCTCTGTGACCTCAGAGCCAGTAGTGTACTCCTCATCTTCTGAAAGCAGCAATTGTTGCTTCTTTGAGAGGGGAAAGTAAAACAAAGAATACTTTTCCCTTTAAAAGTCCACAACCTTCTTTCCCCCCCCCCCCCCCCCGAATGTATAGATAGATGTCAAACAGTAAAAGACAATTTTTTCAAGGAGGACAGAATATTCTGGAGCTTTATACTTGGAAACAGAGTCACACTTAACAGTTTGCAATTATGATTATAGGTTATTTCTAAACTACCTTTGGGCAAAACATTTTCCTTCCTCTGCTCCAACGGCTAAAAAAACTTAACGTAAATATAAACGTCAAGCTACATAAAGGAAGATAACATATACAGATTAATTAAAATTTTATTACAAAAGACCACTGATGAATTTGGAGAGAAAATAATGGAATCAAGTTAAGAACCAGCAAAGCTTTAAAGGGGTACTTTTCACTGATATTTTCAGGAAAGCTCTAGAATTGTTAAAATTACTCTTTTCCAATACAGAACCCTCTCCAAACACATACATGATACAAGAGTCCGTTGCCCTCTGGTCACAGAGGTGAAGAGGGCAGCATTCTGACCACAGGCACCTCCAGGCAAAAGCAAATAAAAGAGATGTGTTTGGAAACTCTTTTGCAAAAACCCTTATAAAGCTTTCCTTAAAAATATCAATGAAATGTACATTTTTAAAGCTTCGCTGGTTTTGGGACCTACAACTACAGTAACCTTCCAAGCTCTGCAGTGATATTTGGTTTTGTGGAACATTCAAGACCAATTGCACATCCTCATCTCCATCAGCATCTCCTACCTACAGTATCTCTGTTAAGTTTCAGTTTGTTTGCCCTCTTCGACACAAAGTGACTACAGACTTGATACTTCCAGGGCTGGGAATTGTAAGCACAAATGAGAAGTAGACTTGTGCATCCACTTTAACCCAAACTACCAGATGAACTTCTCCCAGCAGTTCAATGTAGAGTTTAAAAAGCAAGATGAAACTCTAAGGGATTTTTAGAGGTACTCAAAAACAGTAATTTTCTTATTTCAAAGGAAAGAAATTAGGCAGCAGGGATGCAAGAGTGACTGCAAAAATAGAAAATAGGATCACATGTAACCCATGTTTGATTTCCCTTGACCTACTAGAATCACACCTCCAAAAAGACTGGGGTCACCACGATACTATGACCCCAGTCCCAGCTTCCTGGCTCTGGAAGATACAGTGGCCCATGATATCAAACAGCACTGACACGGTGGCTAGTGCTATTTCTGTCCCTAAAACAGACAGGAATGGATCTTGATGATCAGTACCTACTAAACTACCTGGAGCTGAGAAGCTATGTGTAATATTAAAAGAAAAATAATGATATTGCCTGTGAAATATTGTAATTTTAATTCTATTTGTCTGACATAGCTGCAGCTTCTATCACTCCCTCTGTTAGATTCTGAACTTGGTGAAGGTAGCAACCTGATAGGTCTTCCCTTTAGGTAAAAGACAGAGAAGATGACTGGCACTAATTTTAAGTTTCTTCAAGGTTAAAATAGCCTCCAGTGACCCACAGCACACAGAAGACTGCTAATATTTAACTTATTCTCTCCTTATCATATCCTCCCAATGCCACAAAAGTTTATCTGTTAGACTTCTACACTGCTATTCTTCTTAACATCTCACAGAAGCTTAAAGTGTGGTTCCAGGAATGAAATCAGTATATGAGGATACCTGGATTTCCTTCAGCACAAAAGTCACACAATGTGCCTTCAAGCTATTATTATTTGCTGAGTTATTTCATTGCTCTAGGTACACAGAAACACCTACAATGTTTGAGATAACTCCCTTGAGATTCAAACACGTATGACTGCATGAGAAGCTGTGTCAAAACTGACCATCAAAGAACCACAGTTAGTGTAATACAAGTGATTCAATAATACAGAGAATATGTAACATGTAAAAACTGTCACTATATGAGATATAGGGCAATTGAAATAAACATACCAGCTGAAGAGTCAAGTTCTTCAGAGAAAGGAACTGTTGAAAAAAGCAAGAAAGAAAAAACTTACAGGAGCAAAAACATTAGCGAATATGGCAGCATATTTTATGGCACTTGATTATAACTTTCATGTAAAACAAAAATAAATTTGAAAAGTAATTTATGGGTAGAAAAGCATGTCTGGGGCCTGAGGACATTTACAGCTACTTTTTAACAAAAGTTTTTTTAAGAAGTCGCTATATTAGTCTGTTGCAGCATACAACACTCCCACAACTGTGTAAATATGCTTTATATCCTGAGGCTTTAATATCACTCTGTACTGAATCTGATGAAGTTGGTTTATATCTACAAAAGCTCAAACTAAAACACCAGTTAGTCTTAAAGGTGCTGCTACATTCCTATTTTTCTTCCTCCTCTTTAGAAGAGTCAAACAGATAATCTGCTACTAATTGTTTTCACAAAGTTCATCCTGTGTAACATAGCCATGTGGCACATGATTCACTTATTTGACATTTACTGAACACTATTACATCCACTGCATTTCTTTGCAGATATAATTCAAATGATCTCTTACAGCAAGGAGACAGCCATTGTAGTGTGATGATTTAAGTGTAGGAATAGAACTCAGAGACCAGGGTTTGAATCCCACTGAGCCACAGAAACTCGCTGGGTGACTTTGGACATGTCACACTCTCTCAGCAACAGAGGAGGGCACTGGCAAACTCCTTCTAAATTAATCTTGCCAAGGATAGGATTGCCCTAAATTGAAGCCGACTTGAAGGAAAATACCAATAACAACAATTTAAAGGGATGGGGAACCTGTGACATTTCTGGATGTTGTTTGACTACAACTCCGATCATTGTATTATTGGGATTCGAGGATGGAGATAATGGGAACTGGAGATTAGCTGTTACTGGTAAGCCACAGATTCCTCAACCCCTTCCTAAAGAAAGAATTATGTCTCAGATATTCCAGACAATATTCTAATCCATAACTTGGAAATATAGCCAACTGTCATAACTGTATGGAAGTCAAGAATAAAAGAGGGAAATACAACTACTTACAGCATTGATCTCCCCTGTTTTGGGGCCCCATGGTGAATTTGGCTCCAACACCACATCACATTCAACACCCTTCTCATCATTCAATCCAATTCCAGAATCACTGGGAAGAAGAAACATTTAGGTATGTGATGTTTGTCAAGGGTCTGAATTCCAGAGAAGCCAATTCAGTTGATAGTCTCTGGGAATTATGTTACTCAGAAAAAAAAACTATATTCTTACCTGTTTGGGTCTTTTGAAAAAGGCACAACAATGACATTCCTATGTTGAGTCAGGTCATTCAGTATTTTAGCAGTCTGATACGGCATAGCATCCCCACCTTCACCACCAGCAGGCAAGCCAATCATGTGGTCCCTTACTTTACATCCCTTTGATTTTAAAAGGAAAAAAGAGTGTGTCACCAGGTTAGACAGGTTTAAAGTTTACAAAATTAAAAGTGTGCTTAAGTACAGACAAGGCGCATCATGGGGGTAGGGTGTGGACTGCACCGGATGACATCTGAGGGGTATGTCACTCAGTGCACTGATGGGAAGGAGACGCATTCTGGGTTTGGCAGCTCTGCCGGCTGGGTGGGAAAGCAAGTTGCCTTCCTTTCCTGCCTGGCCAGCAGCTCTGCCAGATCCAGAAAAGGCTGTTGAAGAAAGGAGGGGAAATACAGATTGACCTCCACATCTGAAGCTTTGACTTTCGCAGATTTCATTATCTGAGATTTTGATTAATATGTTCTCTCTAGGAATCTCTAGGTCCTCCAGTGCAATTCTGCCAGAAGTTGACCATAAAGTTGTGTTGGAGAACCTAGAAATTCCTTCTTTAGGCATCTGTAGATCTTCCAGCATGATTCTATTACCAACCTCTGGCAGATGTTGACCACAGAGTTGCACTGGAGGATGTGGAGATTCCTAGAGAGGTGTTCTCTTAAGTAAAAAGAACAGTTTTTTTTTCATTTGCAGAATTCAAAGATACAGCCATGTTAGTCTGAGGAATCTATGTACTGTAGTAGAGATCTTGTAGCACCTTTGAGACTAACTGAAAGGAAGATATTGGCAACATGAGCTTTTGTAGACTTAAGTCTACTTCCTCAGATGTATTTTTTCCACATTCACGGAGGTCCTTCACCTCTAATCCCAGCAAATGTGGAGGAACCACTTATAAAAAAAATTATCCACTCAGGTGTCAAATATACTAGAGTACAAACCAAAATGTGCAAAGTCATTTCAAGCCATTCTTCATATTCTACTCTGTAGCCCATCCTAGTTTCCGTATTTGGATTAAATGTTTAATCATGAAGTATTAACATTTGCAAAAAGAGCTAGAATGCAATAAAACCCTATACTGCTTATAGCTATTCAAGCTTATTCAGCTGGTGGGGCACACACAATTTGCCTAGGGATAAATTCTATTGAGTAACAAGCAGACAGAATAGTGAAATTTTCATGTTTTCACCAATGTACATACTTTTGGAACAGGTGCAGGATCAAATCTGAGAACCTTTTGATTACAGCAGGGATATATTCCAGTGCCAGTGGAACCAAGAGAACTTGCTATGCCAGTGTAGAGCACCGGTTGAGGGTGATATTGGCAATGTGAGAATTCAGTGCATAGGAAAGTCTATAAGGGAAATGAAACAAAACATCACTATTAACACCAATTGGTAGTGGTAATGTAAGCTATAATTTATCTTTCTCCTTGGGTCTCTTGACAGGAGAATGGTAGGACAGATATTGAATAAATAAGTAAAATAAACTCTCAGCTTGAAAACTGCTTTAAAAAAAACCCTCAGCTGAAGCCAAGATCACTGTTGGAGCATTCTTGGATGGACCACCATATTAAACCAGTTGATTTATCTGTTACTCACCCCTTCCCAGAATGTCCCCAAAAATGTTATGAAAGCTGCTACTTTATATATGACAGCCAAGAGTGGTAGAGAAGGCCCCAAACACTCACTTGATTACATCGTGAACATGTCAACCAATTGATTGTTCCCCAAAGGCGCCAGTATACATCTCTCCAAGATTTTAATTCTTCAAAAAGACTCAGTAAGTACTCATGGACATCCCAAGATTTATCTCTGTACACAAAGAACAGCAAGTGGTCAGGCAAATCAAAGTGTTGGTTTTACAGATAGGTGATTTAATTGTTTTAGTGAGGTTTCATTACAGGTTTTTTTAGCTGTTATTTTGTTCTAATCTCTTTTAGCTGTTTTGCCGCACACACTGGGAGAAAGGTGTAAAGAAAGAAAGAAAAGAAAGAAAGAAAAAAGAATGTGGACTCCTGCCTCGCAGATGGAGTGGGGTAAAACCCAAGAGATCAGTGGATTACTTTTCCTACCATCCGGGGAAAAGCTCTTAATGGCATTCAACAATTGGATATCTTTTTAAAATATCAGTTTTGATCAGTTGGGTCCTGGGTTGAGACCTGGAACAATGAATAGAGCTGTCTGTATTTTAAATGTGCACCATGGTACATGGTGGGCTTTTAAAATACATGTGTGGTGTTGTAGTTTGAAGCATTGGACTATGGAAACCATGAGTGACCTTAGGCAAGTCACACTCTCTCAGCCACAGAAAAAGGCAAAGTCAACCCCCCTTTGAAGAAATCTTGCCCAGAAAACCCCGTGACAGATTTACCTTAGAGTTGCCCGAGTTGTAAATGACTTGAAAGCACATAACAACCACCATGGCACATGCAAAAAGGAATCTACAACCACATCCTGAAAAGCTGTTACAACTGAATTTATGAAGCACCTTATGTGGACATAGATAATATTTCCATGCTGATCTACATTAATCTTTCCAGGAACACATGTTATTCTTCTTTCGGTGTCCTTAATAAGAAGTTTCTTACATAAACAGCACCTGTTTGAAGAAAAAAAAAGTAATACGTTCAGACTGCCCTTATAGAGATGTAAAAAAAAGCATGTAAATGTGAAGGTAAGGCAAATAAGTGTCTAGTTTGTAACCTGTAGAGAGTTGCAGCACTTCCTTGAGAATCTGGGTTCTGGTAGTCTGGGTCAAATAATCGCTCTATCTTCTTACAGAAAAGCTTGCTGTCAATAGTAAGCAAAGACATATCGTAAAAATAACCTATTCACTAAATCACTAACAATCTAAACATGATTTTGTAGACTGATCTTTCACTTGCTTGTCCTTAATCCTTACTAGACAATTATCTGAATTCAGTGATTGTACGAGGTCATAAAATCTTGCATAATTTTTTTTAAAACCTAATTCAGGCTGAGTATCCCTTATCCAAAAATCCAAAATGCTACAAAATTCTAAACTCTTTTCATGGGTGGCTGAGATAGTGAGACTTTTCTGATGGTTCAAGGTACACAAACTTTGTTTCATGCAAAAAAATATTTTAAAATATTGTATAAAATTATCTTCAGGCTGTGTGTATAAGGTACATGTTAAACATAAATGAATTTTATGTTTAGACTTGGGTCCCATTCCCAAACTATGCCATTATGTATATGCAAATATTCCAAAATCCTCCCACAATCCAAAACACTTCTGGTCCCAAACATTTTGGATAAGAGATATGCCACCTGTATAATCCACAAAAAGTAACCAAGATCCCCATATGTTTTCCTTAACCTGAAAGGATTTATCAACAATGCCTGAATAATAATAATAATAATAATAATAATAATAATAATAATAATAGTTTATTTATAGCCCGCTCCTCTAATAAATACTCGGAGCGGGGTACAGCAGAATAAAAAGATACAGAGTAAAAACAACAATCACATCCCACCCCAACCACCCCCTTTGCCATCAAACTGTTACAATAATACAAGCATATAAGCAAGCAAGATATATTCCAATATATCTGGGTTCTTAAGTATAAATCCAGTTTAGTTCTGGAGGTGACAGGACATTTTCCCCCCTCTCTCCTATAACACCCATCACCCCATCAACTAGGTCTTCCCTACTGGTTAAGATAAGATCTAAAATGGCTGATCCCCTTGTTGCCTCAATATTGTCCAAAAGGTGGAAGAGGCAACAAGGGGATCAGCCATTTTAGATCTTATCTTAACCAACAAGGAAGACCTAGTTGATGGGGTACAAGTGGTGGGATCCTTAGGTGGGAGTGACCATGTTCTCCTGGAGTTTGTTATACAGTGGAAAGGTGAAGCTAGGCATAGTCAGACACGCACTCTAGACTTTAGGAGATCTGATTTCAATAAACTTAGAGAAATACTGGGAGTGATCCCATGGTCAGGAATACTAAAAGAGAAGGGAGTTCAAGATGGATGGGAGTTCCTCAAAAAGGAGATACTGAAGGCGCAATTTCAAACAGTTCCAATGAGGAAGAAAAATGGAAGATGTCTCAAGAAGCCAGGATGGATGACTAAGGAACTTTCAACTGAGCTAAGTTTTAAATGGAGCATGTATAAGAAATGGAAAAATGGGGAAATCACCAAACAGGAATTCAAACAAATAGCCAACACGTGTAGGGATAAAGTCAGAAAAGGTAAAGCGCAGAATGAACTCAGGCTGGCTAGAGAGGTTAAGAACAACAAAAAGGGCTTTTTTGGATATGTCTGCAGCAAAAGGAAGAAGAAGGAAAAGGTTGGGCCACTGCGTGCAGAAGATGGCAAAATGCTAACAGGGGACAGAGAAAAGGCAGAATTACTCAACACCTTCTTTGCTTCAGTCTTCTCAGAAAAAGCAAAGGGTGTTCAACCTAAGGATAATGGAGCAGAAGTCAGAATAGGGGAATATCAGCACAGAATAAGTAGAGATATAGTACAGGAATACCTGGTTAAACTAAATGAATATAAGTTTCCAGGACTAGATGAACTACATCCTAGAGTATTAAAAGAACTGGCAAATGTAATATCGGAAACACTGGAAATAATCTTTGAGAACTCCTGGAGAACAGGAGAAGTCCCAGCTGACTGGAGGAGGGCAAACGTTGTCCGCATCTTCAAAAAGGGGGAAAAAGAGGATCCCAACAATTATCGACCAGTTAGTCTGACATCAATTCCAGGAAAGATTCTAGAGCAGATCATTAAGCAGAGAGTCTGTGAATATCTAGAAGCCAATGCCATAATCACAAAAAGTCAACATGGGTTTCAGAGAAACAAGTCATGCCAACCAAACCTGATCTCTTTTTTTGACAAAATTACCAGCTTGGTAGATGAAGGGAATGCTGTGGATATACTATACCTCGATTTCAGTAAGGCCTTTGACAAGGTTTCCCATGACATTCTTGCAAACAAGCTTGTAAAATGTGGGCTAGACAAAGTAAATGTTACATGGATTTGTAATTGGTTGACTGGCCGAACGCAAAGGGTGCTCAACAATGGTTCCTTTTCATCCTGGAGAGAAGTGACCAGTGGGGTCCCACAGGGTTCTGTCCTGGGCCCAGTGATATTCAACATCTTTATTAATGATTTGGATGACAGAATTGGGGGCATAATTATAAAATTTGCAGATGACACTAAACTAGAAGGAGTAGCTAATACCCCAGAGGACAGGCTCAAAATTCAAAAAGACCTGAATAGACAAGAAAGCTGGGCCAATGCTAACAAAATGAAATTAAACTCAGAGAAATGTAAGGTTCTGTACTCAGGGCAGAAAAAAGAAATGCACAGATACAAAATGGGGGACACCTGGCTGAATGAAACTACATGTGAAAGGGATCTAGGAATCCAAGTAGACCATAAGCTGAACATGAGTCAACAGTGCGATACGGCAGCTAAAAAGGCCAATGCAATTTTAGGCTGCATCAATACAAGTACAGTGTTCCCCCGGGATACGAATCCCCCGGGTTAAGAAAACCCCGGGATCCGAAACCGGCGGGACCGCAATTGTATCCCCCGCGATCCGAAGGATCCCCCGGGATACCAAAAAAAAAAAAAAAAAAGAAAGAAAGAAAGATTCCCCCGGCGCCCAGGCCTCAAGGGACGGACTTCTGCCGGCTGAGAGAAAGGCACGGCCCGATCCGCCAGATCGGGCCGTGCCTTTCTCTCGAGGAGGCCTCCTCTCGGCCGGCTGAGAGAAAAGCACGGCCCGATCCGCCAGATCGGGCCGTGCCTTTCTCTCGAGGAGGCCTCCTCTCGGCTGGCTGAGAGAAAAGCGCGGCCCGATCCGCCAGATCGTACCGCCCTTTTCTCTCTCGAGGAGGCCTCCTCCTGGCCGGCTGAGAGAAAAGCGCGGCCCGATCCGCCAGATCGGGCCGCGCTTTTCTCTCTCGAGGAGGCCTCCTCTCAGCCGGCTGAGAGAAAAGCGCGGCCCGATCCGCCAGATCGGGCCGTGCTTTTCTCTCTTGAGGAGGCCTCCTCTCGGCCGGCTGAGAGAAAAGCGCGGCCCGATCCGCCAGATCGGGCCGTGCCTTTCTCTCTGAGGAGGTCCCCGCCCTCTTTCCCCCGGGTTACGAAAATTTTTGGGTTACGAAAGGTAATCCGGAACGGATTACTTTCGTAACCCGGGGGACCACTGTATAGCGTCTAGATCAAGGGAAGTAATAGTGCCACTCTATTCTGCTTTGGTCAGGCCCCACCTGGAATACTGTGTCCAGTTCTGGGCACCACAATTCAAAAAAGATGTGGAGAAACTGGAGCATGTCCAAAGGAGGGCAACTAAGATGGTGAAGGGTCTGGAAACCATGCCCTATGAGGAACAACTTAGGGAACTGGGGATGTTTAGCCTCAAGAAGAGAAGGTTAAGAGATGATATGATAGCCCTGTTAAAATATTTGAAGGGATGTCATATTGAGGAGGGAGCAAGCTTGTTTTCTGCTGCTCCAGAGACTAGGACGTGGAACAATGGATACAAATTGCAGGAAAAGAGATTCCACCTCAACATTAGGAGGAACTTCCTGACAATAAGGGCTGTTCGACAGTGGAACACACTCCCTCGGAGTGTGGTGGAGTCTCCTTCCTTAGAGGTCTTTAAGCAGAGGCTGGATGGCCATCTGTCGGGGATGCTTTGATGGAGAGTTCCTGCATGGCAGGGGGTTGGACTGGATGGCCCTTGTGGTCTCTTCCAACTCTATGATTCTATGATTCTAACACTCTGCAATCTGAAAGCCTGCTCTGAAGGAAATTTCTCGGCCTTCCAGAGTAGGTTTTGAGGATGGATGGAGACTATAGGCTGAACTGCCCCACTCCCAGTTTAGCCGACGGAAGAAGTTCCACCATCAGAAGAACCACATGGAACTCTGGCCTTAGCAAATAGAGGGAACAGATTTGCTAGTACACCAGTAGATCAATCCTTTGCAAAGCCCAGTGAACTATATCTCTTTGGCAGAAAAGCAGGGGTTTAAATAAATAAAATAAATAAATATTATTTATTTAAAAGTTTTCCAGTTTCTATTGTCCCTCTGGCTGCACCAAACCAGTGGGTTATCTTCCAAAATGTGCACTGGTATCTCAACCATCAACAGCCATATTCAGGTTCTACTTTTTAAATAATGTAGTTTTGTAGGTTCTACATTTTGTTCTACAAATGAAACACACGTTCTACAAAACATAGGTTTTACATTTTGAATTAATTCAAATTCTACATTTGGAATTAATATTAATTGATCAGTTAATCATCTGTGCTCTGATCTGGACACTGCTATGAAAAGGCAAAGGGATAGATGAAAATTGCTCTGTTATTCTTAACAGAAGTTGTTTGCTCTTTATAGTACCTCTTAAATTTATCCCTCTTGTCCTTCACCTCTTCCAGTTCATTATGTGTGAAAAGATCTGCTATGCGAGTTAGGAGATTAGTATTGATGCAGTTCATATTGCATGGTGTGGCTACGATAGCACTCATATTCTTGTGGCAGTAATTAACACATTTTTCAACCTAGGAACACAGATAAATATGGATTCAATCTACATAATAATCACACAGACTTGAGTTGCACTATATTCAGAATACTGTTTTGCAAGAAAAGCTTCAACTCGATCTAAAATTTATAATGCAATGGCTGAGAAAATCACATACTCTTTAGTATCAAGCCAAGCCATATCCTTCTTTCTCTCATTTTCTAACATCCCCGTCTCTTTCATCTGTGGTCTTGAATTTTTTTTTTCATTCATTCAACAGATATCACAACAGAGACAAAATATGATACAAAAACAGTTCAATTACATAAATAAAATCCACACATCTATAACTGATTTTGATACAATGCCCCCAAATCTACTCTAATTGGATAAAAAATTACCTACATCTTTGCTGATTTCTATAACACTGTTGTGTCAGACCCCACAAGAGGACATAAAAGACAATTACTTTTCTTCTAATGAGCTCCTTAAAAGAGATCTTGATAAGAGTTACTGGCAACTCCATGACAAGTTCATTAACCCCACAGAAGAAGGCAGTTGTCTATTGTTTGCCTACCTCATCCTAAGAAACAATAGTGTTTGAATGGCTAAATGTAAACACACAAGCTACAGTGAATTCTGTATCAGTTAAAAATTAAATTACTAAGTTTCATGTGTTACAAGTGCAACAGCACTGAAGAGTCAGAAATGCCTCAGAGAGGGCAGCAGTAAAAAGGTTAGATAGTCTCAGTGACCCAAAATGTCCTCCCTTTTGGTCTACCTATCCTGACTCCTCTGAGATGCAAACTGATACTCTTAGGAATGTTTTTTCACCTCTTCTTTTCATTCCATTTTTTTCTCAGCTCTTCCCTAGAATGAAGATGGATTAGATCAGCATCCTGAGTAACTTACCTATCTCAGAATGGAGTTCCTATAATAAAACCTTTGTTTCTCCAAATCATTGGGGTCTTTGCTCCTCAATCAGGATCTCTAACCACTGCACACATTATCATCATGAAACTTAATAGAGTTTCAGTGTCAGCACTTGATGTTTGTTTGAAGAGCAAAGTCACTCAGAAAATGTTTGCCACACAACTCAGATATCTTGTTGAGCATACATGCATATTCAGACTGATGGTTCTGTGGGGGCTTTTTGCTATTTCTTGAAAGGTTTGGATTTGGTCAAAACAATATGGGACTTACTCAACTGAACTTGAAAACCCAAGTATATTTTGCATTAACCAACCTCAGCTAGGTACTGTTCACACAGATGGACAATGTTTAGTCCAACTCAGAAAGCATGTAGAAATCTTTCTTTGCTTTGGAACCCCATGAAATGCTCTTCCCTTGGAGGTCTGCCTGGTGATGACATTGGTTTCAGTACAGCACCAACTGTTTTACTTTATTAAATTATTTAATATGTTTTTAGTCTTTTTATTTTTATTATTCTGTATTATCTATCATTTAAAACAGTTTCACTTCATTTAACTGTAAGCCCTGAGCTCCTGTGATATAGGACTGGACATAAAGATTTAAACAAACAAATTTGAGCATATAGTAGCCAAGATGTTGTTTAATGTCTATGGAATGTAAAGCTTCTCCAGCATATTGACCTGGAAAGAGGCAGCAACAGTAGAGGGTGAGACAACATGTCATGTAACTTCCCAAACATTTTGTGGACATTCTGATGGCCTTTCTGTTTCTAGGAGAGTGACCAAAGCTAGGCCTGTACTATGGCCAAGGGGGAAAAAGCTTACATAAGGTTGTTTTGGATACCACCTTATGCAAGTGTTTAAACAGTACAACTGCTAACATAACCAGTGCTTACACAGGTGCTAATGCCTCAGGAGGATTCCAGCCACAGAGTCATCTATTTCAGATGACATCATGTTCAAGAAAACAGCCATCACTTCTAAGTAACTGTGTCTGTTATTTAGTGGACTTGCTTACACATTTGTAAAAGAATGCAAATTGAATGGACAATGAGATGGGGGATGCTTGTAAAAAATTACTCATCTGGTCACCAGTTGCAAATAAGAACCATTTTGTGCACTTCATTCACATTGTATGCACGTCATACACAGTGACATGAGTACATCAACAGAAAAAGCTAATTATTCCACAATGTAAGGCAAAAGGAACAATTCTTCTGCCTGTCTATACATTTCATAGGCACATATTTAGTATAATGGGTATAGGAAATATTTCCTTAAGATGCTCCTTCTGTTCTTAAGTATACATTTGTCTTAACTGCAATGTTGTTGTCACTAGCAATCACCTATTTCTTCTCTTTAAAGCTTGCGGAAAAAAGAGCTAAAGTTTGAGGGCAGAAGAAGATGAAAGATGGTACAATCAAGCAACGGAATACTGTCTGTTGGCAGAACCAGCCTTTACATATTAATGTAAGCTCTCTTGGGGATCCACCCAAATCACAGATGGGATAGAAAAGCTATTTGTCTACTTGATTTTCTAATCTACCTTTTGATATACAAAGATTTCCAAGATGGCTTGACTAACGATGTTAGGACCCCTTCTACAGTGTTAACCAGAATTGAGTTTCTGTGATCTCCATCATTTATGAAATGAACATCAGAGTCACAACCACAGAGACCAGTGCTGTGGACTCCCTGTTATCCTTCCAATGTAATACGGAGCTCCAAGTGCTGAGAATCCCCATTCTGTTGTATACTTACTAATGAATCCATCTTTAGGAATTCAGAGGAAATGAGAATTGAAATGACATTGCTCGGTTCTAAAAAGAGTAACAAGAGAAAAAAGTGAAAACAATTAGTAGGTTATCTTTTAACTATGCTGCTTTATTTGTAAAAGGAAACACTACAAGAGATACTTTGCATCACATTCCATCAACAAGGAAAGGGAGAAAGCTTGAGAATTTGGTTTGGTCCCTTCTACAGGAAAAAATGTAAAGACATATTTTGATTGGGATGATCTGTCAGTATAGCCAGATTTTTTGTCCTGTTTATTTTGGGGTCTAAGTGGTTGTATTTTTTCATTTTGTTTATTTTTGGGTCTAAGCGGCTGTCCATGCTATCTCCATTTTTTAATCAATATGCCAGCCACAAAGAATGGGTTGGCCCATAAACTACTTTAAAATGACTTTTTAAATGCAAAAATATTCTAGAAGGATGTTTTACCTAAAACAAATAAAAAATTAAGTAAATGAGTCCACATATCTTAAACAAGTTCCACAAGTACATTCCATTACAATGTTGAATATAAGAGGGAGGTTATTGAGTTTGGGAGAGGTTATCTTTGAAAAGGGAATTTCATGTTTTGGGAATAGATCTACCAGTAAATATTGTAACCCAGGGGGCAACTGACCATCTAGATGTTGCTGAACTACTCCCATCAATGCTAGTCAGCACAACTTCAAACAGCAAAATTTGAAGGGCTACTACAGTTGCATAGCTCTGCTCTAAACAACAAAAAAGACTGAGCTTCCCAAAAATATTTTCAGTAAAAATGTCAAATTGAAACTGACATGTTCAATTTTCAGATTGCTGTGAACTAGACACTATACAAGTAGGTGATTTTTAACAAATCAACCAAAGTCTAGTCCAATCACATAAAAAGCAGGGTCATTTTTTTAAAACATGAGGCAGATGAGTGGTAGGAACTGAACTATCAACATACCTACGGTACTACTTATTTCATTTAGCCTCTCCTCCAGCTAGTTCTCTTACTAGCCAACTCACATAGAACAAGAATCTATGAAAGTGGAGCCTTGATCAAGAGGTATGGAAAGTATGTGCAACCCACAAAAAAGGGGTATCTGCACTTTGTTGTTGGTGTATGCCTTCAAATAATTTTTGACTTATGGTGACCCTAAGGCGAACTGCAGTTAATACACCAAGCTCATCATCCCCATTATCATGATTCTAGCCTAAGGAATCCTGGGTGTCAAGTTTGATGAAGCATAGTACTTTGAATTCCCTACTAGAGGACTCAATTTTGATCCTGCTTTATACAAAATTGAAACAGATGTGGGTAGTTTTTTTTAAGGGTTTCTACTTGGTAACTGCAGTTCCCAAAATTCTATGAATGCTTGCCTAGAAGTAAAGAATTAAACTAATTTAATCCTCAGTCTATCTCTACTCAGGATACTTTGGTAACTTCTAAGCACCTCAGCAAACTACAAATCCTAGGAACCCTTAGGATGAAGCCATGACATTTAAAGTGGGATAAAACTGATATAACTACACAGAATGCCTGAAAGCACGACTGAAACAAAGTCAGTACAGTATTTGTTCATCCCACTGATTTCAAAGAAGTGAAAAGAAAGCACCTGCACTCAAAATAATTATTCTAATAATGATTTACCCTCTCCCAAAACATGAACCTATTTAGGCACCTATTTAAACAGGTTTCTAAAGTCTTGTAAGCTCTTAAGTCCTGCCTTTGAAGTAACTGGTCTTTCCGGGATTTTTAAAAGACAATGACAACTGAGCATGCCATACTCTTTCATCTATACAGGCCTGCCCAAGTCTAGACTTTTTATTCTTTATCACAAACTCTGAATCCCCCTGTGAATTCTCTATGATCTGCAGGTTGAAGCAGATCCTAGGGACTTCCATCATAATGGACAGGTACAGAGAAAAGCTGCCTCATTATGAGATCAGAAATGTGCTATGGTCTTGCAGGGTCTTTCTCCTCTCCTTTCTTCTCTTTCAGCTGCAACTCCCTGCAGTGTACCTTTCCCCAAGCTAATAATAATTAACAGGTAATTTGGCTCTAAGCAGCAATCTAATCCATGGTTTACTGTAAATCATGATTATCTCTGCAAAGGGAAGGGGCAGGATTCATACCTGAGAGGAAAGAAGTAAATGTGGGAACTCACAGAGTGCCCCCTATTTCCTAACCCTGATTAAGGCATCAGGAAGTTCAAAGCTTGGAAAAGTTACTTTTTGGACTATGACTCCCAGTTTCCCTTGCTGGTATGTTCACTTGCCATGAAGGCTGGAAGATTCTGTGAATTATAGTCTAAATAAATACATTTTTCAAACTCTGAGGCAGTGTTATATTTACTTTCCCTAGAGGGCTAGTCAATGCCTGTCATTAAACTTTCAGTCAGCTTTAATTTCTCAGACTGGTCGTTTACCATCTAAAGCATATTAGAGGAAGGAAATTAACTTCCAAATTTTTTGCATACAGACTTTTAGCCTGAAGTAGAAGTCAGGCTTTTCAAAAAATGAATCTGTGGCTAAAATGAATAGGGTTTTTTTGTTTTGTTTTTTACCTAAAGTGGGTATTTCATGCAACTCATACTCCTTAGTGTTCCTTTTAGCATATCTTATCAACCAGTTAAAGATGTGAACGTCACAGTGAACTGAAATGTCCACCTCTTCCCAGCGTTGGGCATCCACTGACAGATATTCAGCAAAGTACTTCATTTCAGAAATCAATAGATCTCGTGGGCAAACAAAATCTTCCTTCAGATTTTTTGCTTCATCACATACATGGATCACCATATTTGGCCTTTATTTGAAAAGAAAAATAAATAAATCAAAGGAAAGAACATTATAGCAGTTTATCAACAAGAAATTAAAATATATAAATATTTTAAATTCCCCTTCAATGTTAAGTTCAGGTTCATACTCTATGCTATGAAAAATATAATTTCTCAAATACAGATATGCACATTTGGAGCATACTTTCAATTGGCAGCTATATGGATGTTTAAACTAAAACTAACATCTCAGTGTGCAAAAGAAATTAAAGCGTTAAAAAAACAAGTAGAATATTGATAATGCAGTACCAATAATGGAAGCACAGCAGACCTGTCCCAATTGAAGGGGTTCAGTTCCAGGTTCCCCCACTGATGGGGAAAATGTGGACTGTTGCTTTGATGGAGAGTTCCTTCATGGCAGGGGGCTGGACTGGGTCTCTTCCTAGTGGTTTCTTCCAATTCTATGATTCTATGTTTGGTGGGTTGCAACTTGTGCACAACTGCATGCATGCATCACCACCACTGAATCATATAAGTAGTTATATGTTAACATTGCAAATACACTGATGGAGCAGAAGAAAGGTCAAAAAAGTGACACTGGTACAGAATTCATCTTCCAAAGAAGGTTAATGTCAAATTAGATATGTGCACCTGACTCCCAAATGTTTTGTTTTGACTGAAAGGAGATCTAGGAGAGTGCAGGTCTGAATAGAAGGGCAAGCTCACAGTCATCCACAAGGTGAGGGTAAAGAATTGGGACTGAGAAGATGTACAGTACTTACCAAGGAGGTTCATTCTGGGATAGCAAGAGGAGCAAGCCACTATGTTTGGGTTTATCCTTGCATGCCAGCCCCACCAGGCAGGAATCAAGGTTCTTTTCTGTTACTAGTATGAAGACTCCCCGCTTCAGTCCATTTCCTTATCTAGCCCTATCACACCTATATACTCCTAATCTTAGTGACCTAAACTACCTTTACTTATTTAAACATCTGATTGTTTAGTATTTATTTCAATTATTGATATTAATTCTATGAAGGGAGCATGTGGATTGCTCCTCCTGCCATCCCAGAATGAACCTTCTCAGTATGTACAACTTCTCATTCTCAGGATGGCATGGAGGAGCAATCCACCATGTTTGGGATTCACCAAAGCCCCCAACATTGGTGGGGGTACTTATTTTTTAACCTTTATTTATAGAGTGCTGTAAATGTACACAGTGCTGTACATACAATCTTATAATTAGACGGTTCCCTGCCCTCAGGCTTACAATCTAAAAGAGACAACACAAAAGAAGGGAAAGGTGGTGGGAAAGGGGGATGAGGTCCAGTGGTTCTTCTCTCCCTCTGGGGCCTGGACCAAGGCAGATGGACTGGAGGGAGGGCTCGGCTTCTTAATACCTAGTTATTTATTCTTACATCAATGCCTGAAGCACCATTTTACCAAAGGCAGCCTGTGCTGATCTGTTCTTAATTTATGTTTGACAAAGGTGATGGTTTACTCAACCTGCCACCTCACAAACATCCTGAGATGTAGAAGAAACAGCATCAGCTGCACTTGAAGCTGTTGATCTTGTTGAACAAGGTCATGCATTTCAGTTTAGGTTTGCCCTCATAATCATAACATTGTAATATGCATGCTTTAATCCACATGCAATTACTTTCCTAAAAGTCTTTTATCCCTTCATTTTGGGATGGAAAGGTACAAACATAGCCTCACAATGTTTAAAATGACTTTTTATTTTTATTTTTTTTAATTTACATAGTGCATAATATAAATTCATAGAATCATAGAATCAGAGTTGGAAGAGATCACAAGGGCTATCCAATCCAACCCTCTGCCATGCAGGAACTCCCAACCAAAGAATCCCCGACAGATGGCCATCCAGCCTCTGCTTAAAGATCTCCAAGGAAGGAGACTCCACTACACTCCGAGGGAGTGTGTTCCACTGTCGAACAGCCCTTACTGTCAGGAAGTTCCTCCTAATGCTGAGGTGGAATCTCTTTTCCTGTAGTCTGCATCCATTGTTCCACGTTCTAGTCTCTGGAGCAACAGAAAACAAGCTTGCTTTTGACCCATAATTCACAATATACTTTTTTCTCTCTTCCCCCCTCCCACAGACAGACACACAGTTTAAATTAACTTCAGTTTATATTAACAATCATTCTCAGAGATAAGGAAAATGTTGTGTGGGGTTTTTTTACTTCCTAAAAATGACATGTACTCTTTAAATTTTTTTTAAAAAAAGCTCTCCTCACATCCAAGGAGTGTCATCTCTGCTCCTATCAATTACCTGATCTTTGTCAGAAAGTAGGTAAATATATTGTCTCAGTAGTTCTTTTTCTCATAATGCATTTAAGCAAAAATGCAGGTTCCAATGTCAGTACCAATCTATTCTCCTTGAAGTCGAAGGCTTTCACAGCTACCATCCATAGTTTATGGGGTTTTTTGGGCTATGTGGCTGTGTTCTGAAAGAGTTTATTTCTGAAGATGCCAGCCACAGAAGCTTGTGAAACATCAGGAATAAACTCTTCCAGAACACAGCCACATAGCCTGAAAAACCCACAAAAAACTATATTCTCCTTGAATTTACATATGTTTGGATGTACTGTCAAGACTGCTAACTTGGAGATCTGACTAGCAGAAGTAATGGCCATCAAAAATGACACAAGAAAGCATCTGTAACGAAGCCTTCAGAAGCCCTGGTGGTGCAGTGGTTAAATGCCTGTACTGCAGCCACTCACTCAAAACCATAAGGTTGTGAGTTCAAGATCAGCAAAAGGTCCCAAGCTCGACTCAGGCTTGCATCCCTCCGAGGTCAGTAAAATGAGTACCCAGATTGTTGGGGGCAAGTAGCTTACAGTTGTAAACCGCTTAGACACTGCTTAAGCGGTATGCAGCGGTATATAAATGAAGCTGTTTGTTTGTTTGTTTGTTTGTTTGTTCAGAGGCTCAAGTGGGGCCTTTATTAATCTGTTTGGAACCACATTCAGACCCCGCGTCAGGAATCTATGAACTGTTGGGAGAGATTTTAGTGTGCACTTCTTAAAAACCTTTTAATTTGTGCATGAGCAGATAATATCACTCCTTCAAACCTTAACACCACTGCAAAAACAGACACTTGATGTTTTAATATATTTGGCCTTAGTTCCTTATGCATTGTATCCTGCAGAAACTGCAGAAAACATGCTCCACATCCACCTTATTTGCTTCTATCTGTTATGTTCTTCACCAGACGACAAACACTCTCCAAGTCCCATTATATATTTCTTGGTATTATTTCTTCTAGATGCCATAATAGTATCTACTAATTCCAATGATTTAACTCCCCTTGATTGGTGGCATATCCTCATACAGATATGTTGTCCCTTTGCACCTGTACATGGCGGCCCTCCACTAAATCTACAAACTTGATCAGTGCTAGCCTTACTGCCTTCATTCCAAATAATTTATATTGTGTCTTCTGTCTGCTGCTGTTCAAATTCCTTGTGCCGAGTGGTGGTCGCAGTGAACCACCCAACCCTTTAGGCTTCCATCTGTTGTTATCTGAATCAGCAAAGGTACACATTTGTCCAGATTCTTGTGTTTCTGTCACCAGCTCAACTCTCTATCTGATATGGAAACAATAGACTCTGCAGGCCTCTTGGATAGAACCTTCTCCAAGGGACCAACTGTATTATCAATATCAACAGTCCCATAATTCTGGCTAGTAACATCAAAGCTTCTGACTTGGCAGATATCACCTGTGCTATTTCTTGATTTATTTTCAATTTACGTTCTTGGGAAAGACTCATGCAGCCTCGACGTTGAATCTCTGCTAATACTATTCCCTGTTTGACAGTGGAAAGATATCTGATGTTTGGCTTTCTGTCAAACAAGATTTTGCATCCAGATATTACCAATTGGTTTACCCATTGATCTGTTGTTATTTCTGTCCATAAATGTATGAAAAGCAGCAATCTTCCCCCTACTAGCAGAATCCTCTTGTCAATACTGAGTTCTACCTCATTTCCTCTTAAGGTCACAAAATAACAGTCCTCACTTGAATGAAACAAATGCTAAATTATTTCTAGATTTCTGGTCCACTTCCCAGTGACATAACCACAATGACCATCTACCAATGGAAATTGCATTTAGGTTCCTATGACCATAATCACAATGATCACCTACTAAGGAAAATTGCATTTAGGTTCCTTGCAGGAAACACACTGGAAACATGTCCCACATCTGCCACATACTGCAGCACTCTCCTCACTCCATCTAATAATTTATGTAGTGTGGCGATACTAAATTCTTGCAATTCTTCAGTTTCCTGAATCCACTGCACCACAGCTTGAGAAAACAGTGATGCTCTTATAGCTGAAACGATATTTTGTGTGCCTTCCTCAATGCTGTATCAGCCCTTCTTGCATCCACTTCCTTTAGTATTGTATTGCCTTCACGTGGAACAATAGCACCAGAAATAAAAAGCAGATATTGGGCCATCCACAAGTGAGATCTTTAAAAGAGCAACTTCACTTTCTCTCAAGAGTAAATCTGACAATATCCCAATTTTTTTTTTAGTATTCAAAGATGTTCTACATTCTGTCTCAATTCTTTAAACATCCCAGGCATAGGAATTTCTTCACCTTGCGATACTTATTTTCCTAATGACTAATGCTACTTTGCCAACCTTTTCATTTGCCCTTTGAAACAGCCTGTTTCCTACCCTAGTCTTCAAACCCAAAGTTTGTAAAAATCTGATTTTAATCTTTCTCTTTTTTGCCTTCAAAGCCATATTTACTGCCTCTCAGGATTCAAGGTGCGCTTCTATCCAGCCTCGTTCTCTTCGTACAATATATCTAAATTTTACATCTTATGCCTCACTCTCGCTAGAAGTCTGAAATAAATTCCTCATTACCTCTTTCCGCTCATCCACAGAGGTCCAAAATACACTGCAGAAATAATCCAGTTTGAGACCACTTTAACAGCCCTGGCTGAATGCTAGGGAATTATGGGAACTGTAGTTTTGTGAGACATTTAGCATTCTCTGTTAGAGATCTCTGGTGCCACAATAAACTACAATTCCTAGTATTACCTAGCACTGAGCAAGGTCAGTTAAAGCAGTCTCAAACTGGATTATTTCTGCAGTGTGTTTTGGACCAGACACTCACTGGGCAGTGGTTATCTGGGTGGCACTATTTTTCTGCTTCTCATTTTCTCCATTCACCTCTTGCCTCTGCAATACCAAGTGTTTCTTGCTTTCTGCTTCCACTAGTTTTATCTCCTTCAGGATTTGTTACCTTATTTTCCTCCTCCTGTCTTTTGCCCAACTTTACTTCCTAACTATCCTAATTTACTGGAGAAGGGCTAACATAGGTTAGCAGGGCAGGATATAAAAACAGACAAAGAAAGGGGAAGTCTCAGTGGTAGTAAGAGAAAAGAATGATGACTCCTACTTGGTCAGGTTGGCACATGGTGATAAATCTAAACGTGGTGGATTGCTCCTCCATGCTATCCTGAAAATAGCCCTAACACTCAAATTCCTAGCCAACATATGTATGTACTATCCTGCCCAAGTGTTTTGTGAGAAATGAGCCTGCTCCCATCTTTCAACATTTTTAGCCAATGAATGAAGTCACTGACAATGACTGACACACCTACTACCTAGAGAAGAGACAGCAGATATTGCAGCAGCAGTCAAAGGGCGGAGTGGGTGAAAGGTTCCAGGCCTGCACACTGAGAAACAAAGGGGTAGGATTGGTATATATGTCTCCCGAAGGCCAGGCCTACTCATCTCAGTAAACCAGATGCACACACTTGCTCCTCAGTCTCTAGTCCTACCACTCACATGCACACACATTTCCACTACCATTTCCAACCCATTAGAAAGATTCCTGTAGATGCCCAATGAGAATATAAATCTTAAAAATAAGAAGTGTATGGGTAATGCCTGCTAAGCCATGCAAAACAAGAGAGGTTGCTAAACAAGTCTTCTGGAGGAGGTCTTACTTCCTGTCCATCTCCATGCCTTCTGACTGAGCACTAACAAAACCAGGATAAAAGGCATGTGGAGTGAGTAGTTAGGCATAAATGCTTAATTGCTTTGGCTGGAAGTGGGATGAGGCAAGTCCACACTGTCTATTCTCTACAAATATGCTGCAAGATATAAACAATGCAAGTATTCTATATACTAACTAAACTCACCTCCACTAATGTGAACCTATCATGGGTTTTTCTTGGCATGATTTGTTTAAAGTGGGCTTGCCTTTGTCTTCTTCTGAGGCTGAGAGACTGTGATTTGCCCAGGTCATCCAGAGGGTTTCTACACAGGGATTCAAATCCTGATCTCTTTGCAGTCCAATGCGCATACCAATTACCGTACCAGGCTGCCCCTATTTCCTTTAATACTGGATATATTTACTGTGGACCAAATCTAATCGCAGGTCCTTACTGTACTTGATCTATTCAGTCAATAGAATTTATATCAGTGTTAATTCATCCATTGATTCAATGAGTCTCGTCACGATTAAAATTGGATTTATGCCTTTATATCGTAGTACTTTTCATGCAAGGAGTTCAGGGCAATATCAGCTCCAGGAAAAGAGATTCCACCTCAACATTAGGAAGAACTTCCTGACAGTAAGGGCTGTTCGACAGCTGAACACACTCCCTCGGAGAGTAGTGGAATCTCCTTCCTTGGAGGTCTTTAAACAGAGGCTGGATGGCCATCTGTCGGGTATGCTTTGATTGGGAGTTCCTGCATGGCAGGGGGGTTGGACTGGATAGCCCTTGTGGTCTCTTCCAACTCTGTGATTCTATGATTCTATGATATATTAGTCTCATCAGCACATTTTATCCTCACCATAATCCAACCAAAAATTTTAAGTTGAAAGAAAGTGACTGGTCCAAGTTCACCTGAGAGCAGCAAAGCAGGGTAGGGATGCGAACCTCCGTTTCCACAGCCCTAGTTCAACATTCCACTAAAGTTGAGCTTGGGGAAAATATTTGCACTATAGCTCTCAGACCACCCTCACCAATCCCTAGCCAATCTTGCCCATGGGCTGGGAGAGTTTGAGAGTTTTGATCCAATAGCTCTTTCATATTGTGAAACAGCCACACCGCACTGGTTCTCTATAAAGTTGTAGTTAAGACAAGAAAACAAAATGTTTATATTTTGTATCTCAGGGGAGGAACCTGAGGCTAAATTGGAGTTGCACTAACATCCAGAGGGACAGAGGCCGTTTACTCCACCCCATCACAAGGGTACAGTAAACGGCCAACACCAATGTAAAGTCATTTTGTTCATTAATCCTGATAGATGATCCTACATACATTATGACTCATACACAAAGATCATCTGCATGCAAGGTACCTTTTTAATTCCAGGGCTTGAACAGAGTGTATGTGTGTACATTTCCTCAGTGTTAGGAAAGATGCTCATGTAGTTTTCTTCTCTACTGAAGTTAACATGGTGTATATGTACACATGCACCAGAACTCTCTCACCAAGCACAATTGATATGGTTAGTTCAAGAGTTACTGGCCTCTGGAAAGGTTTTTCAAGTTAGCAGCCCGCTACTGTATCACCTTGTCTGCCCCAGAACCCTGAACACTGCAGAGGATTTGGGGGCATCCTCTACCAGGCAGTTTATTGGATGACAGGGGGGAGAAAAGTTAGGCCCAGACAAACAGAAAATGTCAGCCAATTCCCCCAAAGGGTGTTTTGTAGGATTTACAATGGAAGTAACAACAGGATAGGCAGAAGAAGCAACACTGCTACCCATGCCTTTTTGTCTGTTGTTGTGTGCTTTCAAGTCTGTGTCCAGCTTATGCCCATCCTAATGTGAACTTATAGGTTTTTATTGGCACGATTAGTTCAGAGGGGTGTTCTGCCTTCCTCTGAGACTGAGAGAGTGTGATTTGCCCAGGCCACCCAGTGGGTTCAAACTCTGATCTTCAGTTATAGTCCAGTGTTTAAACCATTACACCACACTGACTATCATGCCTTTTTGTAACTGTCGTTTATTAAAAATTGCCAGCTTGGCAGAGAGCTGGGGGAGAAGGGACAGAGAATTTATATGAATATAATTTTATACATTTACCAACACTAACACTGATGTTGTTATCCACAAGAAAAGGTAATATTTGACTTTATTTATGTGGCAAAATGGATACCAATTTATGTCCACTTAGCCACTTCAAGGTGTCAACCAAATGCCTGCTCCAGCTAGTCAAGGTTAACCATTTGCCTGTCCATCCAGGAGTTAGACATTTTAATGCCAGAGGATTTTCCAGTCTTAAACATAAACATGTATAAAGCCAAACAAGGGCATCTGATTAATTGCTGTGTGCTCAATTACTATTTTCAAGAAGGCCAACATAACTCTCTTCATTCATAACCCTTCCTCCCACAAGAAAACCCCCACAAAATTCACAGATATAAGCTAGATATAAAATGTACAACAAACAGATCTCAGATTTAGGTTTAACTAGCTTTCCTGAAACAGAACAGCCATCCTCCTACCCTTGTGTTTCATCAGCATTTTCTCCACCTTTATGTGCAGGGCATTTCTCACTTTCTGAAGAGCAACTCCTTGAGGAAGCTACACTTGGCCTTCCTTAAACACAAGCAGGGAGAAAAAGCATTAAGACATAAGGTTGAGATGGTCTTTTCATACATATCTGGGAAGTGGTAGTCCTATATACAGAGGCACAGGAAATACTATCATCTTCGCTAACTTCCTTTTCTGACTCCCATCATTACTAGACAGAATGGACTTATTGGTAGCTACAACATTCCAAGGCAGACCTCAGGTATGCTTTCTGAGGATGATGGAAGTGATAGTCCCACACATTTTAAGGGTACCAGATTAGGGAAAGCTACACAAAATGGACACTCTTTCAAAGGAAAGGCTTTTAAAAGAAAATCAACCCAGCTCAGGTGGAAACAAAGAAGGTGAGGGACAAAACAGTCACAGGAGGCTTGTACACACACACACACACACACACACACAAGGGGGGTAGTAAAATCGTAATACTATATAAAACTGTCTTCCTAGTTATCTGCTCCATTTTCTCTACTCACCATCTTCTCTATAGAAAAATGGGAACAAGCCTCTGTTTTTCATGACACTGGGACACACAATACACTTCTTGAGATATCCAGCAAGACAATAAAAACAAACTAAAACTTATCAGTATGCAAAGGGATCTTGCACCACATTTGAGACTAACTATGTGAAAGAAATTGTCTCATAAGCTTTTAAATAAATAAATATATGCGGAAGCAAAGCAAGCTTTTAGAAGCTTATGCTACAACTTCTTTCATACAGTTAATCTTAAAGGTGCTACAAAATCCCTTTGCATACTGATATACCAGACTAACATGGCTATGTCTCTAAAGGAAAACAGCTACCGCCACCTTCCCACATTAGTACTTCTCACAACACCAGTTTCTTACTAAAGAAACTAAGACAGACAATATAAATCCCTTGGTTGTGGGCATTTTCTTAAGGGCCCATCTGGGCTTTCTCGTCTACTAACACAATTTCAGTCCTAAATAAGTCAAGCTAGATATGTCATCAGTCAACGTGGAGACAAAACTCAAGAACTCTTGACTCCGAATGAAGTATGTGAGAAGAAAAAGCCAACAAAATGTGGAACACAAGAAAATAGCTCCTCCTCCTCTGTATTGCATTTTGTTAGATACTAGGTCTGTCTAAGGCATTAGCATCCTAACTAGACGCTTGCAATCAACACTTCAGCTGGTCAATTTCTAGTGCACACAATCTTCTTTTTAGCCCAGCTTTAACAGCAGACTAAAAGAGAGTGTCAGATCACTTTCCAAATGAAATCTTTAAGCTTCTGCTCTGTCACCTTTTTTTTTTCTCTCATCTTCAGCACCATTCATATTTCACTTGTGCATTACCCTCACATCACCTCTACCTGTCTCTCTTACCAGTCATTTCTCTGGCTCAGGACACTGTCATTTTCTGGTTCTCACTTTCCTTTGCCTCCTAAAATGGTGCACATGATGTTTGTGGCAAGGTTAGTACTATAGCTAAGAGTTTGGAAACAATACAAATGAGTCTCCCTTATTCATAATTCCAAAATATTCCAAAAACCAAAACTTCTTTCATCGGTGGCTGAGATAGTCATACCTTCACTTTCTAATAGTTCAATGTACACAAACTTTGTTTTATGCACAAAATTCTTTAAAATGCTGTGTATAAAATTACCTTCAGACGATGTGTATAAGCTCTATATGAAACTTAAATGAATTTAATGTTTAGACATGGGTCCCATCTCCAAGATATTTCATTATATATATGCAAATATTCCAAAATCTGAAAAAATCCAAAATACAAAACACTTCTGGTCCCAAGTACTCAACCTGTACTTTTTTTGGACAGCAACTCCTACAATCCCCCAGTCAGCACAACCAATGGCAGGAGGCTTCTGGGAGTGTAAATAAATAAATAAATAAACAAATACCTTTGCA
The DNA here is from genome assembly GCA_034509955.1 of Urosaurus nigricauda. Lineage (NCBI taxonomy): Eukaryota > Metazoa > Chordata > Lepidosauria > Squamata > Phrynosomatidae > Urosaurus > Urosaurus nigricauda. Next base: position 370,754,615 of record JAOEGL010000001.1, on the reverse strand, counting down.
GAAATGACCAATACAGTACTTTCCACCTGGCAACTTGTACCTTGCATAGCGCTTTCAATCTAGCACTTCCGATGCATGTGGTGCTATTAGTTTAGTTTGCACCATGCACGTGGTGCTATTAATTTAATAACAGTGTTCTACGGTGTGTTCATCATGTGATATTATTATATAGAAGAGTTTTACCCAAATTGTTAGATGGGAGTGATGCAGTTGTAACAATAATATATCTGGTGGTTGGAGAAGACTTTGGCAGGCAGGCTTCTTGTAGCAGAGGTGGGATCACATAGCCATCCAAATGTTCTGAAGTGACAAGTCCCAGCTTCTCAAGCCAATATAGTCACAGCCAGAGCCTACATGTTTCTCACCTGTCTTATAAAGCTAAGCTTTGCAGACAAATGCAGATGCTTAGCTATAATAAACTGCACATATGGTGCCATAGAATTGGTTTGTTTACAGATAAATATTAATATTAGATATATGTTTTGTAGGACTGTTGTACCAGCTACCCCTAAGGACATGAACTGATATTGATATAGATTTGCTTATTTTAATAGCTACAGTGCTTCAAGAGCCTTACAAGAGTGATCTGTATAGCTTTTTAAAAAATCAAAATTAATTCCTTTCACAAAAAAAAAACACAAAAAAACCCCCACAAAATTTACATTTTAAAAAGTAAAGTAAAACTTTACAGGCCCACTAGTAAAAAAAAATCACCTAAATTTATAGATACAAAAAGCAGTATACACGCTGTCATGAATACAATAGAAGGACCATGGGAAAGCGTACCATTTCCAGAAATGCTATCTTTTTCACTGGGTAGTTCTTGTAACTCTTCCTGAGCCACGAGGAGTGATGATTTGATATAACTAGCTAGTGTTTCCACAGGTATCCCACCACTTGCCATTAGGGGACTGTACTGGTTATCAACGGGTGAATTTCCACTGCTTTTCAGTTCATCAAATCGTTTAGCACACTGTGAGAGAGGAAACAGAAGGAATTTTCAGTGATACGTTTTTCTAAAAGCAAAACGCAATTAAATGTTTTTCATTGTTCCAGTGCTGTTTGGGAGTCTGAAAACTGGCTTGTTACAGAGCTAGTAACTAAGAGCTTTATCACACCAGCCCCTTTTGTGCTGCAATCATGGGACAAAAGTCAACCTACTGCTTTTACTGCAGCTATGATCATACTGATTGTCTTTCATGCGACTGCTTGCCCCAATCATGCTCCCTTCCCATCCTGTCCCTTATCTTTGCCCTCCCTCTCTCCCTGGCATGCCTTTGTTTATTTTATTTCTCACGCAATAACGTGAAATCCCATGATTGCTTTCAGAAGGACTTCCCATTGACCGAAAATGCATCTGGTAGTCTCTCACGCAATAACGTGAAACCCCATGATTGCGTTAGGATTGCCATTGGATTATGCTTCCAATTTGTGTTGTCTGATAACATCCATAGAATTATAGAGTTGGAAGAGACCACAAGGGCTATCCAGTCCAACCCCCTGCCGTGCAGGAACTCTTAATCAAAGCATACCTGACAGATGGCCATCCAGCCTCTGCTTAAAGACCTCCAAAGAAGGAGATTCTATCACACTCCGAGGAAGTGTGTTCCACTGCTGAACAGCCCTTACTGTCAGGAAGTTCCTCCTAATGTTAAGGTGGAATCCCTTTTCCTGCAGCTTACATCCATTGTTACCAGTCCTGTTCTCTGGAGCAGCAGCAAACAAGCTTGCCCCTCCTCAATATGACATCTGTTCAGATATTTAAACAGGGCTATCATATCTCCTCTTAACCTTCTCTTCTCCAGGCTAAACATCCCCAGTTCCCTAAGTCATTCCTCATAGGGCATGGTTTCCAGACCCTTCACCATTTTAGTCGCCCTCCTTTGGACATGCTCCAGTTTCTCCACATCCTTTTTGAATTGTGGTGCCCAGAACTGAACACAGTATTCCAGGTGGGGCCTGACCAAAGCAGAATAGAGTGGCACTATTACTTCCCTTGACCTAGACACTATACTTCTATTGATGCAGTCTAAAATAGCATTGGCCTTTTTAGCTGCTGCATCGCACTGTTGACTCAACAGTTAACAGTTAACAGGTGTTGTTAGGTGTTGCTTTAACCAGGCAGATATGTAAATAAGGAACTCATGTTTGTTTCCAGAACAAATTTCTATAGTACCATGACTTCGTAGCACTCCATGAACACACATTTCAAAAGGAGGATGGGCAACCTGGTGATGTCACAGTAGATGACTATTATTCTCATCCTTCCTTCTAAGAATCATGTGTGGACAGAAGGGTCAACAAAAGTCTAATATTATAATTATTACTACCAGCACCACATCCTTCAGTGCATTTATTATCACAGGCAGCTTAAAATTAACTATTTTTATGCTTTAACCTTCAACAGCAAGAAGACACTGTCATCCACCACACATGAAAATGACATCATTTCATCTTCAGTCTTTGATTTTGGTTAATTATTGCATAGCAATATACAATAACTGGTAACTGTAATTTAGTAGATATTTACTAAATAATTTAGTAAATGTAACAAAGTATTTGGGAAATGCATTTTATAGCCAAACAAGTCAGAGACTTTTCTTCTCCTGCCCTGAATCAGAACATGACTAATTTTTGGTGTTAAGATATAAGCATACTACCAAGTTAAGAGTTTCACCATAATGTTTACTTATATGGAATGAATTTAATGTTCAAAAGTAGTTTTAAGGTAACTAGTATGTAACCCCACCAACTCACACTGTTTAGTAACCCAGGGTTTCTGTTTTCGAAATTTAGAAACTTTACCTCTTTGGATGAATAGCCTGGCACTAGCCTTGCCACACTGTCCCAGTTGATAGGCTGAGGAACCCCAAATAAAGAACAGAGGATCATATCCAAAACCATCTGACTGTTGTCATATGGGAAGTTATTGTTTTCTGAATATCCACGGCTCATTTTTGGCTCTAGAAAGGAAAAGACACAAAAGAGGTATGAATTTGAACACCATTTAAAGAACCCTGGTTTGCCTCAACTAGACAGTGTGTGTGTGTGTGTGTGTGTACCTTCAAGTTGTCTGTTAACTTAGGCAAGGGCTACCCAGAGGTGGTTTGCCAGTTCCTTCCTCTGAAATACAGCACCTGGTATTAACTGGTGATCTTCCATCCAAGTACTAACCAGAGCTGACCCTTCTTAGCCTCCAAGATCAGATAGGATTTGGTGTCTTTAGCTTCCATTAATTAACAATGCTATGTATTTCCTAAGGAGGAAGAAATTCTAGAGGCAGCACTACAGTTGACATTTCTTTTTACAAGAGAGTAACTTTATACTGTATCTTTATGAGTACAGTATTTGTTTTACTAACAAATACATCAGATTATAGTGCAGACAAATATTGTGTTAAAAGTAAGAGCAAATAAACCCTAAGGATGCTTTAGCTAGCTTATGACCCTCCTACATGATCTTCTCTTTCCAATGTTCTCTCAACTCAAACTGTTCTCAGTTTCTTGTCCATCTGATTCCTTTCTTCCTATGATACCCACTCACAACTCCCCTCTCCTCCAACCTCATCTATACGATTAAATTATCCATTCAGAAAAACATCCACAGTCATTAAGAAACAATAAGTTCCTTTTGTTAACTCTCTGTTGCAGAAAGGGAGTTGCCATAGGCAAAGCCATATTTTAGACTCATTCAAAGGCTGTGGACTCATTCAGTCCTGAAAGGAATGCCCTAGGCAAACAGAACAGTACTGGTAAGCTGAGCTGTCCCTACTACAAATGGCTTGGCAACAAGCAAAAACCTCTCCTGTGACTCTGCTTTACAAAAGCTTGAACCAAATGGTTATTCCCCGAACTTGACCTTCTTGGCTTTACTTGTTAGACAGTCACGGCTGTGAACTCAATCTACACACCTGGTGCTTTTTAGCATTGATCACATTCGCCCAGCATAGAACGTGAACAAGCCTGCATTACAGAACTAACTAAACAGGCTAAATCCTGCATCATGAGTGACACAAAACAGAATTGCAATAAGTTGGAAATGACCTAAAGGCACACAACAACAAGCTGACCCTAGCACTTAACTCCACATTCCAATAGAAAGAAAATCTGAAATAACATATTTTATTCATTATGTTTATATACAAAACGTAGTAGTAGAATGGTGTTACTGGTATTTAGCATTCACAGAACCTTTTCCATTTCAGCTTGTCTGCTGAGGACCTCCTTCATAGTGATCTTGGAACTCATGCCGTGAGAAGAGATGCAACACCCTCAGTCTCTTAGAAAAGAGCATGACCCAAATGTACCTGGGTCAGATTTCTGACATCCAACCAGTCCAACCCCCTGCCATGCAGGAACTCTCCATCAAAGCATCCCTGCAGGCTGACAGATAGCCATCCCGCCTCTGCTTAAAGACCTCCAAGGAAGGAGACTCCACTACACTCCGAGGGAGTGTGTTCCACTGTCGAACAGCCGTTACTGTCAGGAGGTTCCTAATGTTGAAGTGGAATCTCTTTTCCTGCAGTTTGCATCCATTGTTCTGTGTTCTAGTCTCTGGAGCAGCAGAAAATAAGCTTGCTCCCTCCTCAATATGACACCCCTTCAAATATTTAAACAGGGCTATCATATCACCTCTTAACCTTCTCTTCTCCAGGCTCAACATCCCCAGCTCCCTAAGTCGCTCTTCATAGGGCATGACTTCCAGACCCCTCACCATCTTAGTTGCCCTCCTTTGGACGTGCTCCATCTTTTTTGAATTGTGGTGCCCAGAACTGGACACAGTATTCCAGTTGGAGCCTTACCAATGCAGAGTAGAGTGGTACTATTACTTCCCTGGACCTAGACACTATGGCCCGATCTAGATGGACATTTAAAGGCACCTTTAGGGCTAGAAAAGGCGTGAGTAGGGCTGGAGAGGGCGCAGCATTTAGACCCTCCCCAGCCCTACCACGTATGGGCGCCGCCATTAAAAAATGGCAGCATCCATACGGGCACGCCATGATGTTGTCATGGCGCGCACAGCGTTTAGACACACTGCGCATACCAGAGAGGGCGCCAAGTGGGCCCTTTCCGTAGCGCAAAAAGGTGCTCCAAAACTGAGGTCCTTTTTTGTGCCGGGTCTTTGGCACGGCTCTCAAACAGCCGCGTCAAAGACCCAGGGAGAAAGGTGCCGTGGCGACGGCCCCTTTCTCCCCTCAGCCTTGCCGCCTGCTGCACCCCGCTTTGAGGCTGTGGGGAAGTGGAAGTTTGCCGCTTCCTCGCGGCCTCCAGAAGCCACAGGATGGGGCCGCGGAGGCTGCCGGTGTGGCAGCCTTGGCCCCATCCCGCTGCTTCTTGGGGCGAGGACGGACCACCCCCTTTGGGCGGTCTGGAAAGGCCCTATAGTTCTACTGATGCAGCCCAAAATTGCATTGGCCTTATTAGCTGCCGCATCGCACTGTTGACTCATGTTCAACTTATGGTCTACTTGGATTCCTAGATCTCTTTCACACGTAGTTTCATTCAGCTAGGTGTCCCCCATCCTATATCTGTGCATTTCATTTTTCCGCCCTAAGTGCAGAACCTTACATTTCTCTGTGTTGAATTTCATCTTGTTAGCATTGGCCCAGCTTTCTAGTCTATTCAGGTCATTTTGAATTTTGATCCTGTCCTCTGGGGTATTAGCTACTCCTCCTAGTTTAGTGGCATCTGCAAATTTGATAAGTATGCCCCCAATTCTGTTATCCAAGTCATTGATAAAGATGTTGAATAGCACTGGGCACTTATCACTTCTCTTCAAGATGAAAAGGAACCATTGTTGAGCACCCTTTGGGTTCGGTCGGTCATAGAATCATAGAATCATAGAGTTGGAAGAGACCACAAGGGCCATCCAGTCCAACCCCCTGCCATGCAGGAACTCCAAGTCAAAGCATCCCTGACAGATGGCCATCCAGCCTCTGCTTAAAGACCCCTAAGGAAGGAGACTCCACTACACTCCGAGGGAGTGTGTTCCACTGTCGAACAGCCCTTACTGTCAGGAAGTTCCTCCTAATGTTGAGGTGGAATCTCTTTTCCTGCAGTTTGCATCCATTGTTCCGCGTTCTAGTCTCTGCAGCAGCAGAAAACAAGCTTGCTCCCTCCTCAATATGACATCCCTTCAAATATTTAAACAGGGCTATCATATCACCTCTTAACCTTCTCTTCTCCAGGCTAAACATCCCCAGCTCCCTAAGGCGTTCTTCATAGGGCAAGGTTTCCAGACCCTTCACCATCTTAGTTGCCCTCCTTTGGACATGCGGTCAACCAATTACAAATTCATTTAACAGTTACCTTGTCTAACTCACATTCTACAAGCTTGTTTGCATGAATGTCATAGGGAACTTTGTCAAAGGCCTTACTGAAATCAAGATATACTATATCCACGGCATTCCCTTCATCTACCAAGCTGGTAATTTTATTTTTAAAAAAAGAGATCAGATTTGTCTGGCATGACTTGTTTCTCTGAAACCCATGTTGACTTTTTGTGATTATGGCATTGCCTTCTAAATGTTCACAGACTCTCTGCTTAATGATCTGCTCCAGAATCTTTCCTGGAATTGATGTCAGACTAACTGGACGATAATTGTTGGGATCCTCTTTTTTTCCCTTTTTGAAGATGGGACGTTTGCCCTCTTCCAGTCTGCTGGGACTTCTCCTGTTCTCCAGGATTTCTCAAAGATTATTGCCAGTGGTTCCGATATAACATTTGCCAGTTCTTTTAATACCCTTAGATGTAGTTCATCTGCTCCTGGAGACTTGGATTCATTTAGATTAAACAGGTATTCCTGTCCTGTCATTTTACTTATTCTGTGCTGAAATTCCTCTTTCCTGTCCTCAGCTCCATTATCCTCAGCTTGAGCAAATTTTGCCTTTTCTGAGCAAACTGAAGCAAAGAAGTTGTTGAATAATTCTGCCTTTTCTCTGTCCCCTGTCAGCATTTTGCCATCTTCTGCACGCAGTGGCCCTACCGTTTCCTTCTTCTTCCTTTTGCTGCGGACATATCCAAAAAAGCCCTTATTTTTTTTAACCTCTCTAGCAAGCCTTACTTCATTCTGCGCTTTAGTGCTTGCTATTTGTTTGAATTCCTCTTTGGTGATTTCCCCATTTTTCCATTTCTTATACATACTTAGCTCAGTTGAAAGTTCCTTTGTCATCCATCCTGGCTTCTTGAGACATCTCCCATTTTTCTTCCTCATTGGAACTGTTTGAAATTGCGCCTTCAGTATCTCCTTTTTGAGATACTCCCATCCTTCTTGAACTCCCTTCTCTTTTAGTATTCCTGACCATGGGATCACTCCCAGTATTTCTCTAAGTTTATTGAAATCAGCTCTCCTAAAGTCTAGAGTGCGTGACTGACTATGCTTGGCTTCTCCTTTCCACTGTATAACAAACTCCAGGAGAACATGGTCACTTCCATCTAAGGATCCAACCACTTGCACCCCATTGACTAGGCCATCCCTGTTGGTTAAGATCAGATTTAAAATAGCTGACTCCCTTGTTGCCTCTTCCACCTTTTGGACAATGAAATTGTCTTCGAAGCAAGTGAGGAATTTGCTAGACCTTGAGGATTTGGCTTAGTTTGACTTCCAGCAAATATCCGGATAGTTGAAGTCCCCCATCACTACTACATCTCTCCTTTCTGAGTGTGTGGTCATCTGTTCTAGAAAAGCATCATCCAATTCCTCCATCTGAGTTGGGGGTCTGTAGTAGACTCCCACAGTAACATCCTTGTTGTTTCCTTCCCCTTTAATTTTTATCCAGATGCTCTCCACTTGGCCTCCAGTACTGATGTCCTGCACCCAAATGGCCATTTCAATGTCAGAGGCAGTGATAGACAAGAAAGTTAAAGGGTGTGTGGACATAGTGGGTCAACACTTGCCTGTCCCTGCACTAGTCTGGGACTGATCTGGGTTAAGGCCAAGGCCAGGAAAGCATGGGCTTGGCCTGTACTTTCCTGGATTATCTGCTCAGCCCCACAGTCAAAGCAACACTGATCATTCATGGTCTCAGCTAGGACCAAATGTTTCTATTGACCCAATATCAGGATCTGCAAGTTACATTATGACTAGAGAAATTACCTTGTGGAACATGCCAACTACTCAGGTGCCTTTGCCATACAGAACTTGCAACGATGAAAAACTTAGGACCAAGATATACAGACAAGTAGAGTATATCAAGCTCTTTGAAAATGTCATTTAATTTTGGAACTATGTGTACTAACAAAAGGTTGATTCTGCTACCCATGATTCATAACTGGCTGAACTAAAAATGTTGATTGGCTTGTAAATGCCCTGCTGTGACTCAGCCTGTGGCTAAACCTAAGCATATGCCACTGAAATAAAGTATTGTTTCTCTGTTATCTACTGCCTCCTTTATCCTCTTGAATCTCTCATGAAAAAATGTAAACTATAAGCTCCTTGGCTCTTTATTCTATAATACACAATGCAGAAGAGCGATCATAACTAATACCTATCTTTCTGAACAAGGGGTCCACAAAGTCATATTAGCTCCAATACTCAAGGCAAAACACAACCATTATGATTAACAGCCTCTGATAAAGCCTCTGATATGCTTGTGCTTATAATTTAATACCCTTTTAAAGTTTTCCACACTAGTGGCCATTTTTGGTGCCACATTGACAGCCCACTGGTGTTACCACATTTTGTAGTAGCAAATTTCATAACTTAACTATTTGATGCCTGCACTCCCTGGAAAACAATCAGGGCCACCTGCAACCTTTTTTGTTTGCCACGAAGTCCAATTGCAATCTCCACCACTTGCCTATGTCCTTCCATCTCCTTCTCCAGCTAGAGTGGTATTATCAAGGCACAGGTATCTCTCAATTCACACAATGATCCAAGAAGAGGAGTATCCCATGTTATCCATTCCTGGAAGCCTTGCAGGATAAGAGAGGATTCTCATCCAACCTTCTTCATCATGTAGTGGGGGAAAGGGAAAGAGAGAGAGAGATGCACCTTCCTTGCTTTTCAGATGCTTATGAGAAGGATGCCTACTGAGATATAATTTATTCAAACACTTATGAGGGGGTATCCAAAAGTTTTAATGATCACCTTTTTAAAAAATTGACAGAAAGTTTGTTTTGATTTGTAGTTATTAACTTATCTCTATGTAGTCACTATCTAGATTTACACATTTTCCCCAGCGTATCTTGATCCTCTGAATATCTGATATTGTAGAAGTCTGCAGATTGCACCTTACAAGGGGTATCGTAAAGTAATAATTATCACCCTGACGTTATTATGGCATGTTGATGAAATTTTGTCAGTGTCATCATTGGTCTCTAAGTGCACGTTGCTGAGAAAATCAACTCATTGCGTCCTTTATTTTTTGTGACTGGCTCTGCCAGAAGTGACAAAAGTGTAAAATCCTTGTCAGGCGCAATCTGCAGACTTCTACAATAATGGTACAGTATTTGGGGAGTCAAGAAACACTAGGGAAAATGTGTAAATCTGGATGGTGACTACATAGAGATAAGTTAACAACTACAAATCAAAACAAACTTTATCAATTTTTTTAAAGATGATAATTAAAACTTTTGGATACCCCCTCATATATTCAGGGGCAACTCAACATTAATGAAAATGTGGCACTGTCCCCCTAGAATCTGGCTATCTCCAACCTGCCTATTCCTGCCTGCCTCCTTAATAAAAAGCAGTCCACAAGGTAGCAGACTTCTCCCTCTGTCCAACAATAAAATATGATAGCATAGGAGCTATCATGTACTGCGATGTCATTACAAGAGAACAGGAAGGACATAAAACCAAAATTAGTTTGCTCCACCTACCATTGACTTTGGCTTCACCTGCAACTGGTCACCCTGCCTAGCATCAGCCAACACTGCTTATACCACACTTTTCAAAGCGAAGTCTTCGCTAAGAGGCACAAGGTATTAAAGTCATTACAACTGCAAATTTCAAACAAAAATTTTCACAGAAAATGCAACACAATAAAGAAATAAAGAGAACAACCTTTTTAAAAAACAATAAAAAGACAGAATAAAACAGGAAGATATTCAGTGCTTGCCTAAAAATGAGGAGGAAAGGAACTTGGTGAATCTGCCCAGTCCTTTAACCCTCCCTAGTAAAGGGAGGATGTGGTAGCAACAATAAATTACTTAGTAGCCATGTGTCTTAATATGTTAAGATACATGGCACGCATATTCAAAGCACTCACAGTCCAGGAAAGAATGAAACAGCAGTGCAGGTTCTATTCTTTGTGACACTGGGCTTCACCCACATCCATTCCATCTCACAGAGGATTCTGATGGAGAAGGCAGACCTAATCTCTATCTGAGGTAGGAGATGTACTATTTTTTTCTTTTACAAGGTATCAGGAGAAAGGTTCTCTCTCACTCACTCACTCACTCACAAATACCCATCTTCATGAAGCTGAACACTTCCTCTGGATATGACAGACATGTCACCAGCATAATAGAAGGCATCTTGAATTGATTCAGTTTGTTCAGCTTCCCTTTCAGCCACAATTTGATTGTTATATGCAAATACAAGCAGGGAAAAAAGCTTCACTAAGGAAGCAAGGATTTTTAAACCAAATTTCCTTGTCAAAACAAAGCTATTTGTCTTACTGGTCTAGCCTAGGAAAGCATGGCATGTGGGCACAATCACCCTACTGTGGTCCCCTGACCCCCATTTTTTTCTGACACAATTTTTTGCCTAAAAACCACCTCAAAGTCGACACTGACATGATGGTATGCCTTTCACCTTCCCCAAACCCTCTCCAAAGCCTTCCACAGCTGAAAATGGTGATCCTTTTGCTGAAATGTGGTGTTGGTCTGTTGGGGGCATGAGCAAAAATCAGTTCTTAAGTCTAGCAAGTTCCATTTTATATCATTCATTCAACAGAAAAAGCAGGAATTGGTGTGAATTGTAATGACTTATTAGATTAAATATTGTGCCAGCCTGCCCATTAAACCTATTCATGTCTCAAAGCATGTGAGGCACCCACAATGCCCATGGGCCATTTTTGCCAGATGCTCAATGCCCCCTCAGATGCACCCACCCATGCCATTTCAGCTGGAAAGGGGGGAAATATTGCTTTTAGAAGCTTACAGGAGCAGCAAGTGCCCTTTAAGACAGGGTACGGGCTACTGCGCATCTAGTTTGAACCCAAGTCCCACAAAGTGATTGTACAGAATAAAAATTATTCCTAGAAATTTTCTTGTTTTGCTTTAGGGAACTGGTGCAGCCTGCATCACGACACAGGGACAGAAAAGTAGCCCCCTACATTTAAAGTAACCAAATATTCAGATGATTTGCATATCTAAACATTTGCTCCTTTTACTGGGTGTCATCCAAAATGCAGGTATACCCCAGTTAACAAAGGAGATGTGTTCCTGGCCATTTCTATTTTTACAAAAAAAAAAATGGCACAAGAGGCAGAAATAACATGGAAGGAATAAGGATAGGTTCGTATACCACAAAAAAGAAGAACAGTTCAGCAAACTTTGTATTCAAAACTAACAATATGCACGTGTAAAATAAAACAATTCAGTCAGGTAGACTTTGTATAACTAAGCAATTTTTTTAAAAAAAATCTAGAGACTACTTGAAGTCATACTCCAAAATTTATCCAAGCTTGACTTTCTTTCTCTATCCTCCATTTTTCTTACAATTTCTGTTTCAATTGCCAGACTTATAGAACAAGAATTTGTTAACATGCTGGGGGGAGCTGGTAAGGAAGTTACTTGCTCTTCCCTTTTCTTTTTTCCCTTTTCATGCTGTTCATGCATGCTAAGGGATTCTTGAGTCAGTTGCTGTTTATGTTGTCGGTTGTAGGCAGGCACAAACAGCTGCAGTAAGACTGGGATTCTCCTGTAGCCATTCTTTCAACATTCTTTGTTGCATTGGCTACTATGAACATGTTGCTGCAACCTGTCACAAAAAATACTGAATATACTCACATATAAATCTAGAAGTTCTAGTCAAAACTTTGATGTTAAAAAACTGAGTTGGCTTATCCATGTGTCAATGTAAGTACTATACTTCAACTCTTACTTAAAAATGAACCATCTCCAGGTGAAAGGCAAGCATGTAATCTGTCCTGGAAGCACTGGCCCTCCTCTATTCTCTTATCCATCAAGTGTCTAGGGTGAGCACAAACAGTTATGCCTACAGGAATTTTGTAAGTTCTTTGGCACTGTTTTCCTTTGCTTCAGCCTTTGTTACATGCCCCTAAATTTTACCCTCAACCTATCTACAGGCCATATTAAAATTCATCATTTTGACCCCAAAACCTGTCCTTGACTTATATCTTAGGTTGATTTATAGTTAGGTATATATGGATAAGTATTGTGTCAAACCTCCATCATCCTTCTAATAACAAAGCTGCCGGAAAAAAAACTTTCAACCAGACAAAGAAGGGGGGGGGAGCGAGGGCCAGACAGAAGTATAAAAAACTTTGTAAAAAGGTGAATCTACTGATCAGGCACAAGGGCTATGATTTAAATATTTTAAAAAGAGAATAAAAGATTACAAAGCCTGCTACCCTGTCCCTAACAACAGTGCCTGAGATAAGTGTTTTACCTTGTCTGCTGATACAACCAGGCCCAGATAAGATGATTCAGTCTTCAATTTCCTTATGCACTTTTATCATCCCATGAATTTCTCACTATACAACATTTATTACAACAATGTCAACCACTAGGCAGCTTTTAAAAAATACATCAGAGTGAATTATCCTTGTCAGAATACAAAGCAATCCCAGCATCCCAGCGCCTTTCCAACTTTCAGGCATCTTGCTGTTTTTCAAATCATTTCTGACCTATGGTGAATCTACCCTTGGGTTTTATTGGCAAGATCTGTATAGAGGAGATTTTGCCATTATCATCTTCTCAGCCTCAGAGGCTGAGAGGAAAATAATGGTAAAAGCTCCTCTGTACAAACTTTGCCAAGAAACCTCCACATCTTAGCTATACAAAAATGACAGGTACTCTAAAACATAATGACAGTTTCAGGCAGGCATGAAGCTCTTGTCTAGCAGCAACATGCTCCATAAAAGGCACCCAAGACTTGGATCTCCATAAAGTGATATTAATAAGTATGACGGGGGGTTGCCAATTCAGGCGGTACCTTACAGGCATTTTGAAATAATGGCTACCAACTTTTGGGACTTTTGCTGAAATTAATGCCAACATTTTTATTTATTGACCAAATAATACAAAAAAAGTAGTCTTTGAGTAAGTATTGTAGGAATTTTTGTAGACTTTATATCAGATACATGAAGTACTGCCTTAAATTATATAGAAATGTTAAGGAGAATTTGAGCTAATTTCACTGTTTATAATCCCCACAACACCACCATCTAAACAGTGAGATCAGAGGGAAATAAAATCCCACTCATAACAAGTATGCATATATATTTGTAACTCAGGACAATGTATGGGTGTGAACAATGGACAGTGAAGTAAGCTAAAAGTATGAAAATATGGACTGAACTCTCACTAAAAGTCAAGAGGTCTAAATTGAGACTACTTCAGACACATCATGAGAAGACATGACTCATTTAAAAAGATACAATAATGATAAGTAAAGTGGAAAACAGTAGGAAAAGAGCAAGACTGCCTTATAGGTGGATTGATTCCATCAAGCTGAAATCCTGAGTCTGCAAGATCTGAGCAGACATAGATAGCTGATGACCAGAACTCTTTGAAATCACTAATTCATAGGGTTGCCAGAGGTCAATAAACTTGATGGCAAATAACAACAACTCAAGACAATAATACTTCATGCATCTCAGGGAAATTTTCATAACAAATATATGCCTGAGACGTGTCACAAGATGGTGTGCTTTGCTGCAACAGCTACATCATTGGAAAATAAACTGCAAGATTGCTTATCATTCACTTTTTGTTCAAGGTACTGCCAATGAATTATATTGTTTTTTAGTTTCTGAGTTTATGAAATAAAGAAAGCTTAGACAATAAAAGGCAACAGAAGCATCCTTTATACCCAACTGCATAATTAAAGATTTGTTCAGAGGGTGATTTGCCTTTGCCTCCCTCTGAGGATGAGAGACTATGACTTGCCTAAGGTCACCCAGTGTGTTTTCATGTCCAGTGATTTGAACAGTGGCCTCCCAGAATCCAACCCTCAAACTACTACACCACACTGGCTCTCTGACTAGCGGCTGTCTTAGACTGCATTTAATCTTAACTAGGATTAGTAAAAACAAGTGAATTTGTAACTCTTGATCAGAACTTGGCTTGTTTCAACTAATCTCAGTTAAGATTAATCACAGTATGCCTGGATTCAGATGTCACAGCAAAGAGCAATTAATTTTTAAAATTTCCAACTCCTCCATGTTAGAGGGGATGTATACAAGACCACCTCTTGCTGAAACACTAAATTACAATTGAATATTACATCTGCAACATCCCACTGGAGAGGCACATGAATAATTTAACATTTACTTCATCATGAAGCATGCTATGTAAAACTGGCCCAAAACAGATGTGTCAAATGATGTGGTTTCTGGCCATATTTGGGATGTAGCATTTAAATGATGCGTGGCCCAAACGCAGGTGGAAACCATGCCGACGCTGCACCTTTGCAAAAGAACCAGCCCAAAAAGGAGTGGGAAATCTGCTCCTTTTTGGCAGCCTGGTTCAGGATCATAGTGGCCCAAATCAGGGCTGGGCACCTGTGGTCATCCCTGGCACAACAGTGCCACAGTGGTCCCACTGCAATCCTTTTGGCCCATCTGTTTTGGGCCATTGGTATTTTTATTCCTCCTATAACCTCAAACCTAAGTATATTGCCCAAACTGCTTACTGAAAAATGACTAAAATGGTGATTTAGTTTAATGTAAGTACTTTGACTTTGCTTGTAATCCTAAATAAGAACAATTCAGATTGGTGGGGTTTATTCCCAAATACAAATATTAAATCCAGTATGTCAGTATTATTGATTTTACTGGCATGCAGTTTAACTGGTATCTCTAATCAGGCACAGATCCTTTGTTTTATGAAAGCTCAACTGTATAAAAGGGCAATGGAAACTGAGCCTTATGGGTGTGGCTTTGGAATTATCAGAAAAAATAAAATTAAAAACTGAAAATTTTTTCAACTGATGCATTAGCAGCTTTCACAATTTTCTCACTAATTTACCGAGTAATCCTTCAAATGGATCTCTGAGCAACATAGATGCCACTGAAATAAATACTAATTTCAAGGTACATTCTTATAATGAAGCCATTTCTTGAAGGCTTAATTTGAACTGAAAACAAGTTGGAGTAATATAAAAAATAACAGCAAAAATGATGATGTATTAAATCCTTTAGATAAATCATTTTTCAAGGAACACAGGCTTTATCTCATTCATAAAACTCTAAATCATACAGTAATGCATGAACAACCCACATCCATCACCTACATTGCAACATACTTAGCATTAGGGACCTGTTATACCCAGTAGTCACAGAGCTGCATAAAATGTGGTTCTGAGCAAAAAGCAAAACCTGTTAAAAAGTCAACTCATCCTTCAAAAAAATGGCATCTGTTTGAAAACTGACACTTTTTTTAATCCTAATGATATTGATTTTAAAAATCCACATCCCTTTGTTTTCTATTAAAGTAAATAAGTTGTCATATATATTTTTAATGTTGCATACATAAATGATCAGAAGCAAAGGACAAACAGTATAAGCTACATCTAGAGCAATCTATATCTATATGCATCTGAGGAAGTAGATTGAAGTCTACATAAGCTCATGCTGCCAACTTCTTTATTTTAGTTAGTCTCAAAGGTGCTATAAGATCTCTATACCTACTGATCCTACAGACTAACATGGTTATATCTTTGAATGCTACATCTACAGCATCCAGCACGTTTCTGTATCTAGTTTTAGGAGTACTGCAGAAAACAATGATACACAGAACAATTAAAAGTCCTAAAATTAGCATTCCAGAAAAAAAATGGAGATGTAATTATGTAAATAACTTAATCTGTCACAAGATTTGGTTATGCATTCACTTTTATGTGAAAGTAAATGGTTTTCAAATGCTTCAAACTGCCCAGTCACAGAAATACAAGCATCTCGCCATCTACTGGAAAAGAGACAGATAATTTCCTTCCCAAAGGTTTCCTCTGAGGAAAAATGAATAGGCTGTGTCAATGAACACAGAAATTAAGGTCAGATGTCTGTGCAGTCTTTTCAAAACCTGGAAAAACAAGTTAATAATACCTACTGAAACTGAAGGAAGCATTGGATTCTTGAAATAAATAGAGATTGATTTCAGCTGAACAGAACTGAAAGGAATTACCCCAGAAAGAGTCCTCTATCCCAGCATACATCATCACTTTACAACAGACCTTGCAGTTCACAAAAACCGCAGACTGTCCAGAGGAAAACAGAAGCTTCAGAAAGAACTGAGGAGGCTTCAAAATGTCAATTCCTCCAGGAGCTTCTGATCAACCCCTTGTTGCAGAAAGAGAGGGTGGTGAATATTGAGAAAACAGGAAGAAACAACTGGTACTGATTACCTGAAGTATGCTCTAGCAGACTCAAGAATCCAAGGCAAAAGGATGGGAAGCTAAGCTACCCTGGGTTCAAAATGCAGTGAAATTGTCTCCCTCTCTTCCAACTCTGAGGAGGAGAGGAAGAAAAAGGAGGGCAGACAGGAGAGGGCAAAGAGCAAGCAGATGTATCCTGAGGGAAGGCAAAGAGCCAGAGAGAATCAGCTTCATGGCACAGACTCAGCGAGCGGCTCCCCAAGTGGGTTGTTCCATCCAGGTTCTCCGTAGCTTTTGCCTCTGAAAAAAGAGAGAGAAAAGAAAAAGGAAAGTATGTATGAGTTTGAATGAGTATGGCATCATCACCCATTCACCCCGGCCTGTCACAACCTGGATTTTTCTTTCTTTCTGTCTCACTATCCGCCAACCCCCCCACTGCAAATCTCTGTGCGCTGGAGGCGGAAGAAGCATCAGACACATTCCTGGACCATCCCAAGCACATCAAGGCATGGCGGTGACTTGCAGTCTTCCTGAAAAAAACTAGAAAATATCTCTTCTCTCTCTATGGAAATCCTTAGGGGCTGTTGGGCTTTGCACCCACCTTGGAGAAGGCTTGAACACCTTGAGACCCTTTTATGGGGAATAAAGGTGGGACAGAAATAAAATAAATAGTAATAGCTAATAATGAGGGGAAAAAATGTCTTTTCTCTTTTATCTCAGCCAGAAAGGTGGCTGCAAACAAAACCCCAGCTAGCTCTCTTTATTTTACTATGTGAATCTACAGAGCTCAAGAATTTAGTGCTTCAAATACCTTTATTAAAACCAACTTCAACTAAAAATTAATTAATTAATTAAAAACAACAGTAGTATACTACTAAAATAGAAACACCTTGGAGAGGACCTGACTACCTTGAGACCCCTTTATGTGGCAGGGGGAGGTGGGAGATATTTATAAAATAACTAGTAATAACTAAATAAAAAGTAATTAAGAATAAAATACTTTCTCCCTTTAATCCCAGACTCACCTTTTCTCAGAAAAGTGGGTTGCAAACAAAACCCCACTCAGATCCTTTTGTTTTACTGAATGTATGAATCTACAGAGCTGAGGAATTTAGTGTTTTGCCCAAACCCCTTTAATAAACCTCCCTCAATAAAAAGATAAATTTATTTGTATAAATAAATGTATAAGTAATATCAGCATTTCTACCTGGTGTAATCTGAGGCAAAATATTTAAACCTTCTTGACTATGACAGAGTAATCCTTTTAATAAATTAATCCCTTTAATAACCCTCCCTCTATTAAATAAAGATATTTTTAAATAAATAAATGTATACGTAATATCTGTTAATTAGAAACATTTCTACAAGAACCTGGTGCTCAAGGTAACTGACAGATACCTTTCATATATATATATATACACACACACATA
Source organism: Urosaurus nigricauda (assembly GCA_034509955.1). NCBI lineage: Eukaryota > Metazoa > Chordata > Lepidosauria > Squamata > Phrynosomatidae > Urosaurus > Urosaurus nigricauda. The sequence continues at coordinate 370,736,678 of JAOEGL010000001.1, read as the reverse complement.
CACACACACAATAAGTGTGTGTGTGTGTGTGTGTATATATATATATATATATAGTCATATATATATATATACAATAAGAAACAAAATATATAATAAAATATATAATATATAATAATAATTGATATATATAGATATAATAAAAAGCAATATATATATAATATAATATATCATAATAATAATAGACATATAATATCTATTAGGATATAAAATATATAATACTAATTATATTATATATTATTTATTAATATATATAATATATAATAATAATAAATATAGATATAATAAGCTATATATATATATATAAATATGAAGCAATATATATCTATATAAAATATATAATATATAACAACTGATATATATAAAGAAGCAGCAAGATATACAATATATAGTAATAGACACATAATAGATATATAAGATAAGATATATATATATATATATATCCATGAAGCAATATATATCTATATATGATATATAATAATTGGTATATATATATATATAGATAGATATAAACAATATATATATATATATATATAAATACAATATATAAAAATAATAGACATATAATAGATATATAAAATGTATATATATATATATATACATGAAGCAATCTATCTATATATATAATAAGATATATAATATATAGCAATAAGGGATAATATATATACATATATATGAAGCAATATATATATATATATATATTAATTCGAGTGGGGCTTAATGCATAGCTTTATTTGCCTTAAAGGCTCAGGCTGCCCTGGTCAAAAGGGTTTAATATTTTGCCTCAGTATGAGAGGTTGCTTAGATACAGATATATATAATAATAATATAATATATAATAGTAATAATATAATATATATAGTATAATAGATATATATAATAATATAATAGTATAATAGTAATGATATCATATATATGTATATATATCTAAGCGACCTCTTAAACTGAGGCCAAATATTCAACCCTTTGGGAGCCTGAGAGCCCTGAAGGCAAATAAAGCTGGCCATGATGAAGCCCCCCCGCCCCCCTTGAATGAAGGGCCCCTGGGGAGGGCTGCCAGCCCTTCTCCCCTGGCCTCCAGTGAGGAAGCAGACAGAACCAGGGTCCCATTTCGGGGGCCATCCCAAAAGGTAGGCAGTGAAGCAGCAGCAGCAGCAGCAGCAGCAGCCCACCTGCTCCCACCAGCAGCAGCAGCCTCCTCCCTCGTTTGGCACATTGGCAGCCTTTCATCAAAAAGCAGAGGAAGGTGTCGCTCAAGTCACTCATCCCCGGCTCAGCCAATCCGCGCTTCCATACGCGCCGAGCCCCGCCTCCCGTGGATCCAAACCAGCCAATGGCAGAGCCGGAGGAGGGACCAGGCCCCCGCCCTCCGCTTCTTCGCTTTGTCGCAGTGCAGCGCCCACCCCGCCCCTCCCTCCCTCCCTCCCGCGTCTGGTCGCCTAGCAACCAGCCTTTTCTTTTCGGGCCTAGCGCTGCCCCTCGCCTCACAAAAGCCTGGGATAAAGTTTGCCCCTCCCTCAGAGAGAGACTTATTTATTTATAATAGCCCGCCTTTTCTCGAGGGTTCAAGGCGGTTTAACCCAATTACAACAATCAAAAGAAACAATAAGAACAAAACACATTGTCATTGTCAGTTACAGTTTAAAAGTGGTCCCCTTCCCATACCAATCAGAAAAACAAAACAATACACACACACACACACACTATATATATATATATATATATAGTGTGTGTGTATATATATATATATATATATAATATTATACAATATATAATAATATAATATAATTATATAATTAATATATATATTATATATATAATATATAATTGATATAATTATATTATTATTACATAATATTAATATAATTAATATATACATAAAATTATACATATTAATTATATATAATATATAATTAATATAACTATATTATTATATAATATTAATATTATATAATAATATAAAATTATATTATATATTACAGTATCAGCTTTAAAAATTATTTCAAAAGGATCATCTGTATATATATTTATACATATAAATATATATATATATATACACACACAGTATGTATATGTGTGTATATATTGTGTATATATATATATATATATATATAAAATCCTAGAAAAAATGCAGGTGTAGCCTTAATGTTCCCAGGCATTGCATTGTTGCAGGTTAATTTAAATCAATTAATTAAATCACACCCAGAAATTTCATTTTATAAAGAGCAGGGAGACCCAAAGCCGACTGGGAAAAAAAACATAGCTTATTGCGTTCCCAGTAGGAAACTCACCCAAATTACTGTGTAAATTTACAGCGCTACACAAATAAGGCATAATAAATAATAATAATAATAATAATAATAATAATAATAATAATACTGGGATCCCAATTCTAAAGCAAACCAAGTTTTTATATTTCTTTGAATGAAGAAAATTACAATCCACATCCCATGGGTTACATTTGAATAAAACATTACATCCATTGGATGTTCAAAAATCTTACATCTCTATCCCTCATCCATCAAATTGTTATCTATATATTTAGTTTCAATGTCCAGAAACTGTCTGTGCAGTACTTCCTTTTATTTGGGTTAGAATCTTAAGTTAGGAGCCATTTCCATATTGTTTATGTTCCAAAACAGAGAAATTGACATGACCTAGATTAACAGCAATCCTTTGCTCTCAATACGTTTCAGCACTATAATTTTTAACTTCTCAGCACAGTAAAATTCTCAGTTTTAACCAATCCACTTCAACATGATTGTTATCTAATGTTATTTTAATTTGTTGTCCACCTTATTTTATTGAATGTTAACGTGCAGTAATATGTATTATATTTAATTATTTTCATAGAATGTATGCCATGGACAGGTTTGTTTTATCTATTTTAATTGATTGTATGTACAGCGCTGTGTAAATTAACAATGCTAAATAATAATAATAATAATAATAATAATAATAATAATAATAAATAGCCGTGTTGACCATAAAGCCTGTTTCTCACATTTGTTTCTGCTTCTTGGTCATACTACTATGTTTCCCCGAAAATAAGACAGTGTCTTATATTAATTTTTGCTCCCAAAGATGTGGTAGGTCTTATTTTCAGGGAATGCCTTATTTTTTTCCATGAAGAAGAATTCACATTTATTGTTGAACCAAAAAAATGAAGATTTATTATATACTGTATATATATTTATATACAAAAACTTTGCTAGGTCTTACTTTCAGGGGAGGCCTTATATTTAGCAATTCTGCAAAACCTCTACTAGGTCTTATTTTTTGGGGATGTCTTATTTTCGGGGAAACAGGGTAATGTATGGGAATTCTGGAAATGTATTTGTTGATATTATTGATATTAATTTATGCATTTATTGCCTCGTTTTCAGACTTTAAGAAGTCCCCGTTGGCTTTTATATTGACCAATATACTTCAGAGCTTTTGACTACAGCAATAATGACCCATGCAAAGTCTCGGACTCTAAAAAGGGGTCCATGTGCCATCAATGTTCCTGATCCGTTGAAATATCGTGCTCCTGACTCATTCCGTATGCACATCACTGTTAATCCAAGGATTCTACCTTGTGTCATTGGTGTAGCAACTGGGATTCAAGAAACAAGATCATCTACAAAAATTGCAAGTGATCCCATCATTGAGGGAAAGACACACGTGAGTAATTTTTTCCTGGTACGGGTAAAAACTCAAGTTCATACGTGTAAACAGACAGATCAAATCGGTGAACGACAGTGGATTCAGAAGCTGAAATATATGCCTGAGATAAACCCAAAACAAAGTGAGATTTTGACAACTATTCGTTTGAATTATTTAGCATAATTGAAACAAGGTGAGGTGTAATCTGGTTAATATGTTCTTACAACAGGCTCATAGGACTGGGAGCCTTATCTCATGAGAAAAAAGTGGAAATGGAGACAAAGAGTTAATGGTTTTCTCCATGCTTTACTGCATGACGTTGTAGATCTTCAGTTCTCTTCCCATGGGAGACAGTTGTAAAAGATCATATTTATTTCTAGCTGGAAAAATCTGTTAGATAAAAGACGCACTTTTATTACTGTCTCTCTTGGGAAGGGAAGGGAAGGGAAGTGCTGTGATGTCATGTGTTAAGGAAATCTGCTTCTCTCTGACCCCATTTCCACTTTGTTTTCTCATGTGATAAGGTACTAAGTGTGCTAGACAAGCTGTTTTAGGTCCAAAACACACTGCAGAAATAATCCAGTTTGAGGCCGCTTTAACTGCCCTGGCTCAGTGCTAGGGAATCCTGCAAATTGTAGTTTATTGTGGCACCAGACCTCTCTGATAGGGAAGGCTAAATATCTCACAAAATTACAGTTTGCAGAATTCCCAAGCATTGAGGCAAGACAGTTAACACAGTCTCAAACTGGATTATTTCTGCAGTGTGTCTTGGACCTGAGAATGGGGGTTTGCATTTTAAAAGCATAGAACCCTAACCAAATGTTCATTATTGTAATAGGGAGCATAAAATTGTTTCAACTCACAAAGAGGAAGTATACAAACATCCTGAAAAGGTGTTTTGTTGGTCCTCACTAGAGAGGCTGAAGCTGCAATTGTTTTATTATGCCCCTGCTCTCCCTCCACACCACAAGTCAAGTCAGGAAAAAAAAAACACAAATAGAGAACACAGACGCACTTGGCCATTTGGAATCAACATCATCTGGCTGCTTTGTGCAAAGTATGCAAGAAGAGGATGCCTTTGATAGAGAAGAGGGCTACTGTGGAAGTGGCCTTGCAGTGCTAACCTATTATCAGTATTTGGAAATAGGGTCCAAAACTGCAGAAATAATCCAGTTTGAGGATGCTTTAATTGCCCTGGCTCAATGCTTAGGAATTCTGGGAACAGTAGTTTTGTGAGACATTTAGCCTTCTCTGTCAGAGAGGTCTGGTGCCACAATAAACTACAATCCAGGACTTCCTAGCATTGAGCCAGGGGCATTAAAGCGGCCTCAAACTGGATTATTTCTGCAGTGTGTTTTGGAGCAGTGTCTCTCTCTGAGTTCAGTAGGATAGAGTTCTGGGCATATCTTTGAACACAGTTACAAAGTTTCTAAGTAACTTTGTCACTGGCAAGTAATTCTTTTGTTCCAAAAATAATGGTATAACTACATCACATTATGATTGTAACTTAACAAAGGATTATACATTTACTTCTTGAAAAGTTACATTTGTAAGATGTAGAATTGCAGCCTCGTTTTTGTCAGTCTGTGAATCTAGGCACTAGGGGTCAGTAAAGGGAAGATGAATCCCCAGACTTTTCACTTCTTACACCAAATCCAGACTATGGATCAAAGGGCTAACATGAAACCAGTTGCTTGTTCTCATTCCAGAATAATGACTGCCTGAGTAAACTGATACTGGCTGTACTGGACAAGTTAGAAACATAAAAAGGAGGAAGGAAGGAGCAGAAAAAGGAAAGGAAATAGAAATGTGGCAGCACCTTTAAAACTAACTGGTTTTTATTTTCTCATACTGTAAATGTATAAATCTAGAATTTTTAGTTTAAAAAATGTCCTGTTGTCTCTTTTTTGTCTACTTACTGAAATCAATGGAACATCTCTGAGTATGCCTGTATAGGGTTGCTTTGGCTGGTTTGTTCATAGAGTGGGTGTGACAGAATTAATACCTTGACAAAATCAGTAGGAGTATTTCTGTTTGAAGACTTTGTAGAAAGAAGCAGTGTTAACTTCAAGTACTTCATTAATCAGTTAGACTTTGCAAAGAATTGCTTACAGGTCAATCTTGTACGTGGATACTGTTCAATGGGAACTATCCCCAGATAACTACTATATGAGATTGCAGCTTTGCCCCTGTTGATGTTTTAGTTTGGCTGTGTCAGTAATCTTTGTTGGAATCCTGTTCTCTAGGTTGAATAGGCTCATTGAAATTAAAGTAGCAGAGGTCAATATGTACATTACCATATTTGTTCAGATAAATGCTTGGCTGATTCATCCCCACTCCCCTCTGGTCATGTTGTTAGGGTAGTTTTAATTAATGTGTACTGCTAAATTGAAACCAACAGGACTAAGCAGCCTATATGTGAATGTCATGTTCTTTTAAAAAAAATCATTCTCTGTGTGGCAATTTCAATTCAGACACCCCCTATACAACACAACAGTTCTTTGTGTAGAAAACTTTTCTTTCTAGGCCCCCACGTGTGATTCTAATATTTAATATGTATGGTTGTATGCTTGAGTAGCAACTACTTCCATAGTCTCATCTTTTGGATAGCTAAAATACATTCTTTAAAGAGCTTCCCCAGCTAGATTACTGTAGTTATTTTGAGCCATAATATGTCTGTAAGACACAGTTGATACTACCCTGGGCAACAGCATACATGATTTCAGTAAGGCCTTTTTCAAGGTTCCCCATGACATTCTTGTAAACAAGGTTGTAAAATGTGGGCTAGGCAAGGTAACTGTTATATGGATTTGTAACTGGTTGACTGGCCAAACTCAAAGGGTGCTCAACGATGGCTACTTTTCATCCTGGAGAGAAGTGACCAGTGGGGTCCGACAGGGTTCTGTACTGGGCCCAGTGCTATTCAACATCTTTATTAATGATTTGGATGACAGAATTGGGTGCATACTTATCAAATTTGCAAATGACACTAAACTAGGAGGAGTAGCCAATGCCCCAGAAGACAGGATCAAAATTCAAAATGACCTGAATAGACAAGAAAGCTGGGCCAAAGCTAACAAAATGAAATTCAATGCGGAGAAATGTAAGGTACTGCACTTAGGGCACAAAAATGAAATGCACAGATATAGGATGGGGAACATCTGGCTGAATGAAACTATTTGTGAAAGGGATCTAGGAATCCAAGTAGACCATAAGTTGAAAATGAGTCAACAGTGCGATGCGGCAGCTAAAAAGGCCAATGCAATTTTAGGCTGCATCAATAGAAGTTTAGTGTCTAGATCAAGGGAAGTAATAGTGCCACTCTATTCTGCTTTGGTGAGGCCCCACCTGGAATATTGTGTCCAGTTCTGGACACCACAATTCAAGAAAGATGTGGAGAAACTGGAGCGGGTCCAAAGGAGGGCAACTAAGATGGTGAAGGGTCTGGAAACCATGCCCTATGAGGACCGCCTTAGGGAGCTGGGGATGTTTAGCCTGGAGAAGAGAAGGTTAAGAGGTGATATGATAGCCCTGTTTAAATACTTGAAGGGATGTCACATTGAGGAGGGAGTGAGCTTGTTTTCTGGTGCTCCAGAGAACAGGCCTCGGAACAATGGATGCAAACTGCAGGGAAAGAGATTCCACCTCAACATTAGGAGGAACTTCCTGACAGTAAGGGCTGTTCAACAGTGGAACACACTCCCTCGGAGGGTGGTGGAATCTTCGTCCTTGGAGGTATTTAAGCAAAGGCTGGATGGCCATCTGTCGGGGATGCTTTGATTGGGAGTTCCTGCATGGCAGGGGGTTGGACTGGATGGCCCTTGTGGTCTCTTCCAACTCTATGATTCTATGATTTCCCAGGATTTTAGAAAAAAACAAGGACAAGTTGCAGAATCCAAGTAAAACCCTGTTTGATATTGGTCTACAAAGCAGGTCGAATTCACTCTTTTCACAGCACTGCTTGGGAACTATTGTTTTTTGCACTGCATTTTGATAGGCTAATTCACTCTTTGTTGTACTTTTATGTACTAGCATGTTCTTTGTGCACTTGTGCTAAACAGGTCAATGAAGAGAACAATGTTCTGGGAGCATATAAAATCCTACAAAAGGAAAATCTGCAACTGAAACATTCTCTAAAAGAGAAGGATTCAATAATAACAAGATTAATGAGAATAATTGAAGACCAGGTATTGTGAATGTTATTTTGCATCACTGAATTGAGAGAGCTGTAGACCAATCCTAACTGATGTTGCTGATGGGGGGCAGTAAAATAATGGAGCACTGCCACTTCCTCAGTGCCCAGTCAGGGCAGAAGGTGGTAGCTGGCGGGCTGTGGCTTTACCAGGCTTTTGAGGTTGGCATCTTATGTTGGCAGTATCCATTAAAACCAAGTGCAGGGAAATTCACCCTTATTATAGTTATACCCTAATGATTAAAAATGTAAAATTACAGTTGTTATAATTTAATTAATATACTGACCGACTGAGATATTGAACATGGAGTATGATACTATAGTGTTGACTAAAGAACAGGATCTTATTATTATGACTAGGAGGTATGACACTATGTTACTTATAGTGCATTTAGTGTTAGCTGCAGAATCTGGTGGCAACTGTGATTCACTTTAAAAAACCCGATGGGAAATACTGGTGCATCTGAGGGGCACGGAAAGGGTGGAGATAAGGCTATATAAGACCTCTCTGTGATGGACCCACAATTGAGACTTCACTTCTCCAGGGACCCTACTTAACTCTCTTTCTGCTAGTCTTGAACAGAACAGAACAGATAAAATTATGCAAGGGCTTTTTAGGTTTTTTAGCCTTCACACATTTTGCTACTTATTTTCTTTTATTTTCAGACACATTGTGGTATATTTTATTATTTATCATCCCTTGCTTTTTGTTCCTTTTGGGTGGAGATCAGAGAGAAAACATATCAGGTACAGACTGGATATTCAGCAGTCTGAGATATCCAGCTCTGGATTTCCTGCATATAGCAGGAAGTAAGAATATATGACCTCAGGGTAGGGTTGCCATAGCTGGTTTTAACCTGGATTGCAGGTATACTGCCCTGTTCCTGTTTGGATCATTTGTTAAATAATAGTTTCTTGATAACATGAGACCTTGTTAGACTTTAGACTGTTGCAGTTGCTGTTAAAATGTGTGTGCCCTGGCCTATAGCCCCAAATGCAAACTTCTTCACATCCAGAATATGTCACATAAGAGTACCTGCTAAGTTCCAGGGAGCAAAGAATGTGCAAATAAATTGTAATTCCATTGAAATTGCGGAGGGATCCTTTACAAACCAAGGAATTCTGCATGTAAATTACAATTCCCATACACACACAAGATTCCTGAACCAGTTCATGTAAAGATAACAGTCCAGTTTACTAATACCATCAGTGCAGACGGCCAGTGTGGTGTTGTGGCTTGAGTGCTGGACTAGGATTCTGGGAGACCAGGATTTCAATCACTGCTCAATTATGGAAACCCATTGGGTTACTTTTTGTGAGTCACACCTTCTCAGCCTGAACTGCCTGAATGCCAAACTTCCTCTGACTTTTGCCAAAAAAACCTATGATACAATCACTATAAATCAGAGTCAATCTGAAGACTCAAAACAATCACAACAAATCATCAACATGCATAATGCTGTACAGACTATTAGAAGACAGACTTCACAATTTAAAAATAGCTCAGGAAAAAAGTAGAAGCAGAAGTGAAAGCAGAAGCAGGAGGGAAACATGGAACGAATGTGCTATTCTGGTTACACGTAGTTTAGGGTACAGGAAAAGCTTAATGGAAAGGTGGGTTTTGAGTAGAATTTTAAAGGATTTGTATCTGAGTAAGCTAGCATTGGAGTAAGCATTTAAGAAACAGGTACAGTTGCTCTGAAAATGTTTTTTTAAACAGGTTACCAAGTATAATACAGCAATTGCGTTAGAAAAAGAACATCAGAAAGAGACTGCAAGACAACTGGAGGAATCAGAATGTTTAGTCAAGGAACAGATCCAGCTGCTTGATGAAACAATAAGACATTATACAAAAATCATTCAAGAACAGCACACTCAGGTTTGTCCAAATATGAAGGATTGCCCTCTCCTGCTTTATTTAATATTTTTCCATGTTAATATAGGTTTTAGTCCAGCTGAAGCCCTTAAAGCAGTTTGTAATAAATCCGTATCTTATATATAAACGATTTTCACACATATTTCTTGGTATTTTTTTTGTACAGCATGCAGAGCTGGTGTCGGAAATAAAAAAGCAGAATGAGGCCGATATAAAGTGCAGGGAAGAAAAGATTGCCAAGCTGAAGCAATACATTTCTGAGACCTTCCAAGAAAAATCCCGGTACGATTTTCTGAATTTTCCAGAGTGTGTTTGTAGCTTGAAAATGGGATTCCCAGATGGCACCTGTGACTCCAGCCTGCAATATGTAATGTCAAAGGAACATTTTGTTTGGGCTGCAGTCCCTGCTCAAAAACTGCTTAAGGTTGCACACCAGCCAAGAAGTGCTATTTAAATGGTTAGTTACTGTGGAATACACATGTGATATTGCACTGTATGTCCCACTGAAGTCAGTTGCATCTAATCAGTTTAACTCTGTGCACAACTAGAAACTAAATTCGCTTGTAGTCTGGCTTAGGCCTGCCAGCACTGTATGTTCTATTTACAGACTGTATGAGTGTCATGGGCACTTTCATAAAAATCTATTATTGGAGGTGACCATTGTAAAACATCAATTTCAAGTAAACTGGTGAGGATGCCCACGATCCCAAGTAAAGGGCAGAAGACAATTACTCTTTTGAAACTGTTTTTTCCTCACTGTTAAGAGCAGTACTCCCAAAGAGTCTCTCTCTTGTTTCTCCCATAAACATACAGCATCCACCCATCTCATATTGCAAACACAAAAGGTCCAGATAATATAACTCTGCTGGAATTGCTCCCACAAGTACAAAGCACACTCAAATTCCCTCTGGATCACTGTTAAACCTTTTCTTTTGAACACTTCCCAGACCACTACCACCACTTTGACCTCGCATTCATTCATAATACAGAACAAGTCCATCACTTTTCTCTCTCTCCACCCCCTTTCCAGTTTAGCCCATGTCTTCTGCCACATTTAATTTCTCTTCAGCCAACAACAGATTGCCATACAGCTCTCTCCACTAACCCCTAGACCACTCTGGAGTCCCCTTCAGTCCATCTTGGGTTATTCCAAAGTTTATAATGGTGACAGCCCTGAGTGGTTACTGCTTTGTCTTTTAGTGAGCAGCCTGATTGCAAAGCAAAGTGCCTGGTTTCCAGTCACGTAACATCTTCATTTCCTAATAATGCCTCTGGTCCAAGCTGGAGCTCAGAGGCATTTTGTGCAGATGAGGGGGGAAAAAATTAAGGCAGGTTGCTGCCAACTTGAATTTAGTGAGGCAGTTGTGCAGCAGGATGAGTTGTTGTGTTTGTTGTGTCCTGTGGAGTAATTTCCGATTTATAGTGACCCTAAGGTGAACCTATCATGGGATTTTCTTGTCAGGGTTTGTTCAGAGGACTTTCCTCTGAGGCTGAATGTGACTTGCCCAGGGTCACCCAGTGGGTTTCCATGGTCGAGCAGAGATTCAGACCCTGATCTATAAAATCATAGTCCAGTGCTCAAACCACTACACCCTGGTGGCTGTCGGGATCAATGAGATCTAAATTTAGTATACCTAAACCAAGTAGCTGACTTTAATTTAGCTGATTAACCTAAATTTTGATGGAGATTATGTCAAAAACCTAGGTCAGCTTTGTAATGCATGAGAAAGGCCAACTATATGACAACCACTGTTTAAGTATGAGATGTAGTTGACAGAATTATCAGTGGCTGTTAGCCATAATAGCTCAATAGAACGTGTAGTTCAAGAGGCAGCATTCCTCCCAAGGATCCCACCAGCAGATTATGTGTTCAGTGTTGATACTTGCTTGAAGCAGAAACTAGAAATTCAGTGGTTATTCTCACAGGCACAGGTTTCTTTCCATAGGAACCTCCTCCCTTCTTTGGGAAAATTGGGTTACCTGTTTCCATGAGTTACAAAAGCAGAGTAACTCAAGTACTAGGCAAACTCTAGCATTGAGTTAATAGAAATGATAGCTACTACTGTGCTAGGCAAGTAATTTAACTGTAGGAGGACTGCCAAATCATAATAAGCATTCCAATGTCACTTGTTAGTGCTAAACAGGTTATTTGTCTTCATCACTTCACCTGTCTTGGAATTTCCTTTCTTTGCAGTGAACACCAACAACAAATTGATGAGCTGATGAGAGAAATAAATAAATTCACTGAGAAATCATACATTGTTAAAAGTTGAAAAAGAATCGCTTCAAAAAGGTGAGAGGATAATTTTTTTTTTGGGGGGGGCAGTCTGTTATTACATTGCCTCACCCCCCAAAAAATCCAAAAGGCCTTCAGTAATAAAACAATTTATTGTGAGTAAACCCCATTGAAAACAGCAAGCCACATTTCAAGTAAGACATCCATAAAAATGTACTGCTGTATAAAGTGAAAATAAGTTGTCATAAGATGGCTTCCACGGCTGCTACTGGGGAGCAGAACTTAGTAGTAAATATGTTGGGCTGCATCTACATTGCAGAATTAATGCAATCTGATGCCCCTTTAACTGCCAAGGCTCAATGCTATAGAATCCTGGGATCTGTAATTTTGTGAGGTATTTAGCCTTCTCTGTTGCTGCAACAAGCCACACATCCCAGGTTTCCATACGATGGAGCTATGGCAATTAAAGTGGAGTCAAAGTGCATTAATTTTGCAGTGCGAGCACAGCATCAGTCATTCTGTATAGGAAGATTACTTGTTGGAGTGTGAAAAGTAACTTTTAGAACCTCTGCTAAGGAGTCTGGTGAAGATGGCTCAAAGAGTATAACATCTTCCACAGATGATCACTGCAGACACCTTACACACCATATAATGATGAATTGCCAGGAAAAAAATTGCAAGATGATTTAAGAAAGCAGAGTGTATTTGCTGGGCTGGGGAATGCAGAAAATTAAAGGACCGCTGCCCTTCTCCAATATCCATTTCAGATTTTCTCTTTCTTTGTCTGAATTTTATTCTATTAAATATTTTAATAAATAATATTTTATTAGTTTCAGTATTTCATTCTTTAAGAAATATTCCAAGAGTCAGATAATGAAACCTCTGTCTTCTCAGACTCTGCTTATCACTACAAACCGGCAGAGCTTATGCAGGCATCCAAAAAACAGTTCAATTCTAGGTGTTATCTAATCCAAAGGCGTTGAAAATTTAAATGCCCTGCTATAAAAAGGGGCAGAGTGTGAAAAACAGCTCACTGGTAATTTTGGCCCATGGACTGACGTTTCCTGATTCCTATTTAACATTCACCAGATCTTCAGTCAAGGTCATAATACTGCTATGTGGCTTAGTCTTATAGTTAGCTCTCTGGCAATAATTACCCATGGTCCACTCTCTCCACTCACATTGAAGGAAAGGAAGCTGAATGAAAAAGCAAATCAATAATCTAGTTCTGTTTCTCCCTTCTCCAGTTCATTTTATTTTCTTAAAGGAATTTTAAAGGATCTAGAATCGTATTGTATTATTATTATTAAGCTTTATTTATAAAGCACTGTAAATTTACAATGTAAATTTAAATTTGTATTTATAAGGATCTTTGAAAGGGGATGATAAGAACATTCACAGTACAGTTGGCCCTCCTTATGCATGGATTTGAGCATACATGGCTTGAAAATATTCCCCAAAAGTATAACTTCCAAATAGCATAACCTTGATTTTCCATTTTATATATGGGACAACATTTTGTTGTGCCATTATATTTAATGGGACTTGAACATCCGCAGATTTTGTTATCCACGGAGGGTCCTGGAACCAAACCCCAGCAGATAACAAGGGCCCATTGTACTTTTACCATTTTGAACAAAAGCATAAAACACAGGCTTGACGTATATAAATAGGTGAAAGGCCTGTATTACCTCTGTTTCCTGCCAGGGTTGTTCTCAGAAAGCCAAATGCAAGAATACTTATCCTAAAGTAATAGACAATGACAATTTAACTAAGCTTAAGATAAGCATCCTCAACACTATAATACCAATATGAAAGATTGCCACCAGTTACACAGTTGTTAAACACCTTCTGCCTTGACCCAGAAAACAATTAGAACATCATTTTTCTTACAAAATACCTTAGGATGCTATTACCTCAATATCAAGATATTTCCTAGAACTTTTTGTTCCATCAGGTTGTTTTATAAACCTAAGTGGCAAACAGTTTCATCTATAAATAATCTTTGTATGCTTATTCCACTATAGGTATATTTCAGTTTATAAAGCAGATATATTCCTGGGCATTACTTCTTTAACAGAAAATTTGGTGCCAGAGGCAGAAATAGCTTATAAAGAATAGGGATTGATTCCTATACCACAAGAATACGGAGCAGTTCAACTTGTTTCAGCAAACTATTCAGACTAACCACATGCACATGTGAAATAAAATAACCAAGTCTGACATATGCCTGTATTTCTGAGTACAGCTGCATCCTTGTGTACAAATGTAAACAGTTCCTTTTTGGCTTCTACCCTTTCCTGAGGCATGATTAAAAATTAATACATGTATGTCTGCTAGAGGACCAAATACACTGTGCTCCTGTGGCTTATGTAGTATTTTGGGATGAGTATTCCAAACATATGCAGAACAAAAAACACAATGTTCCTCGATTCACTAGAGGAAACATTGACTCTCTTTCCATGTAAAATATTCCAATTAATTCAGGCCAGGTATGTGTGTCTGATTGAAGAAAATGGATTTGGGTCATGGAAGAGAGAGAGAATTGTATGGTCAGTCTTAAGACATTTTTCTAGGCCTGTTAAGACTTCTCAGCAAATGTTAACATGATGAGTGTTTTTTAAACATTACTGTTCCTGCTAATATGTTATAATGTAACATATATTAAACTGTATGCATTTTATGTACCTTGAGTGGCTGTAGCACGGGGTAGAATGGTACATTAGGAGTGCATCTTCTGCCAAAAGGTGCTAAAACTCTGCTTTAAAAATGCATAGAAACCACCTCCAGCTGACCCACAAGAATTTATAGCTGTAATACCTGAAAAATGAGGGCAAGAGTTCTCTCTTTTAAGTGCATTTTAGCAGGAGCTGACTGCCTCACATAGAAATTGAGCAAGCCTTCACTGACTTTCCTACATTACACAAAACTGGTTTTGTCACCCACACCTGACAGCTCCCTCAGACTTGATGGTTTTAAGTTTGAATATCTTTACAGCATATTGGCTATGAAGTATCCTGTGAAGGTTTCTCAGGGAGCTACATAAAAGCTGAATATAATGCATTCAGATTAAAAACCCAAAACACGCTAATGAATAATCATTGTTGAACAGAACCAGAACCAGATTTACTTTTCTGTGGACATGCAGAGGATAAATCTGTGCAGAGATCAATAATTACTATTTCACACTAGTTCTGTTTCCCAATCCACCACCACCAACAACTACATGTTTTTTGTATCTAGCTCATAAATGTATGTCATTCCTTTGGGAAAAACATTTTTTTTTTACAGTAAATGTTTTCACAGTAACAGTATAAACTGTATGTATCCAAGACTAGAGGTAACTGTTCTCCCTGCTTTGAAAGCTACAACTTTATAGAGATATGAGGATAATGATGCCGAATAATCTTAACATCAAGATGTTGGCTCTTTTTAAAACAAGAAACAAAAAAGTCTGTGCTCCTTCCCTCTGTGAGAAACAAAAGATATTAGTATATCTGATATTGTCTAATGTAGCTGGCACATAAGTTCATAATAGTAGAGAAGCTGATTTCATTTCATATGGATTCCTATGATTTCAGTGTAAACAGAAACTTCCTAGAAGAAAAGAATGCTGTACTCAAGTCTCCACAGAATTTAATAGACTTATACAGGTTAATCCAACTGCGTGATAAAATCTTTAATAAAATCTAGTGGTTACAACCTTTTTCATTCAGGTTCCACTGAAACAAGTACAAAGTCAACAGGCCAGAGTCAAGGCTCACTATGCATACTTATCTATTTGAAATATGATATGCATAGATATGATACTTCGTTAATTATCATTAAGCACGTTCAAAGAGACTGAAAACCCAGCTATACCTCTTAGAAGCAAGCCCTGTGGCAGTTGAGTAAACATTTTTAGCATTAGGCTGAAACAGCCAGTCAGTCAACAGTGATTTCTTTAGAAGCAAACACCTGTCAGCCTACTGGTAATTTATGATTATCAGAAAAAACGTAAACTGTGATCCAAAACACACTGAAGAAATAATCCAGCTTGAGTCTGCTTTAACTGCCCTGGCTCAATGCTAGAGACTCATGAGAACTGTGGTTTTGTGAGACATTTATTCTTCTCTGACAGAGAGCTCCGGTGCCACAAGAAACTACAATTCCCAGGGTTTCCTACCACTGAGCCAGAGCAGTTAAAGCTGTCTGAAACTGGATTATTTTTGCAGTGTGCTTGGACCAGTGGCATTTAGATCTCACAAACTGAAAATATTTGCAGTTTAATAAAAATCTGCAATATTTCCCTCCCAGGATGTCAGTTTGAACTTATCATAGACACTTGGAAAACTTAAACATTTCTTACAATATTATGTACTAGACATAGAAAAAGTTGCCTATCTAATTTGTCTAATACATCTCAGAAAGAAAAATGGGGAAATTGGGTGGTAAAGAGCTTCTATGCAAATATGAGCAATACTTAATTTGTCCCTATTCTTTCAGGGCTGAGATGCCGTTTTCTGTTTGTGCACTGGTACAAAATCTTATTGAACCGTACAGTTCCATTATTAAACAGAAAAGGGAAACAAAATATTTCCTATTTCTTGGGTTTTAGTACAATAGACAATAGCAGAGTGAATGAGAGCTAGTAAATAGTTCAAGTTATTTTAAAGTGTTTATCTAACTCATCCAAAAACACAAACACTCTCAAATGAGTGCAAACAAATCCCTAAGTTATAATTTTGCAAACCTTCCTCATAGTGTAACTCTAGATAAGGTATTTCTCAGAATGATTTTATTTAAGATATTGGTGACAGACTCAGTACTTTCCAATTTTTGAGAAATTTATTTATTTTATTATTGGCTGAGAAGATATGAAATTTTGTAGCACTGCAAATTCAGTTCTTAGCAATGAATACTACAGAACTTTGAAATATGATGTACTAAATTATCTAGTTAAATTAAATTCAGAAATTATTTTTATTACTCATGAAGCCTCCCCAGAATAAACCTAGATGTTTATTTTGTCTTGATATGGTAGTAAACACAATTTTTGGGAGTAATTTTACTGCCATATTAGGTTTTATTTCTGTGCCAACCTGGCTTTATAAAAGAACATTTCACCTTTCAACAGTAAAAACTAAGCTTAGAACTGGATATACTTCAGGTTTAGTATACAGAATATTTATAAACCTGACTGCTTACAGTTGCCATTTGATGGGACTAGCTACAGAGAAAGAACCATGTATCATTTTTATTTATCATTCTTGTTAGTACTGTAGTCTCGACCTCCAGCCAAGTGATGGGATATATCCAGGTTTAAAAATGTACAGATCTAGCACATCACAAATTGAATTTCATCCCTAGTGTGATCTAGTTTGACAGATCAAACTTCAGCAGAATTTGGAGAAGGACATCCGAGAATATGGCCAAGGGCCTTTCTGGCTGAAAGATTCTGAGAGTTAAAAGTCCAAAATGTAACCTTCCCAACCTCTTAAACAGCAGGAACCAGGCATGGCAAAGGTGGGATATACTTGAGCTGGAAGGACAAAGTGATGTAGCTTTTCTAGTTAAAGGGCAATAGACAACCAGTCCAGGCAGAGGATTACCTAAGGCTTCAAGTGCAGGGACAGCATCTTTCTAGGGCCATAAGGAGTAAGCCTATTTATGAAAAGATGACCAAGTAATGTGGCCACACATATCATCTTGGAAGTACAGGAAGGTGAACCTGCTACCAGTTCTAAAAAACCTTCTACAAAGAACTGTTCACTGATGGAACAGTGAAACTGTAGATTTTCTGGTGGACAGCCTGATGAATCCATGACTCAGATTCCAATTCCATCCCACAATGGTTTAAGAGGAAAATGCAATCTCACAGTATGCTCAAATACTCTAAAAACATACTTTCTGACAATACCTACAATGTTCTGAGAAGACAATTTAGTCGTAAAGAAGACTTCCAAACAACTATCTCAAAAAGCTTTGAGAATAGCTCCATCAACCAAATAGAGTAAGATGCTAAACCTTCTTGACTTATAATTCGCCCATGGCTGACATAGATAGAATGACTCCTCCCTGGCATGCTTAACCCAGCCATCCAACATTAAATGAACCAAGCACAGGACTTGGGCCAATAACATCCCTCCCTTTGACATTACCAGGCATGATTAGCAAGGTACCCAGATAGTCAACAACAGTGTTCTGCTACATCACTATTGAATGGCTACCCTACAGTGTTACTGACAAGTATGTGCTGATCAGTTTCATACATTCTGAACATGTCAAAGGTCTTGTTTATCTCCACTGAGCATAGCAGAGCCTGATGTGATGGGAACTTTATTATTTTCCACAAAGACAGACTCAAAGGCAGCTTCTTGCTCTTCCAACGTGTCAGCAGCTGTAGCTCCTGGAACCAAAGTAGCATTAGGAACCATTGGCTGCTCCCCCGTAACTTTTTCCAGCTCTGTGGTCCTCCTCCCTTTTCTTTTACCAAGTATTCGGATATAATTTGCTGGTACAAGTCCTGTTGTCTGGCCATCACGGCTGGCCAGAAGCCAGCCACGTATTTTGGGTTGTTGTTCTGGTAAGGAAAAGAAGAAAAAAAGAAAGAAAGAAACCGCTGTTAGGGGGGGGGAAAGTCCTCACACAGCTTACAAAGAATTACCATAGTCTATGAAGAACTTTGCAACAACCAATTGGGTTAAGATTTTGTATGAACCTCTCAAGCTTTAAGACTTCAATGGGAACCAGTCTAAAGAACACCTCATATTAGGACAGAGGTTATGCTTGAATGTTCAAAACACTGATTGAAAGAAAGCATTAAAAAGGTACAAAATAATTAAAAAGCCAAGTGTTCAAAAAGATTAGCAATTTTCATAAATAGAAATGTTAAGCATAATTTCCAGTAGTGGAATCTCTGTCTAAGGTAACCTAATAGCACGGAAGGGGTATACAAGGGTTTCTGCCTACCAGTAATAAATAAATAATAAATAAAACTTTTATTTCTATCCTGCTTTTTGTAAACACAATCAAAGCAGCTTACAAAAGTTAAAATGATACAAATATATACAATATTCCCCCCCCCCCAAAAGAAATAAAAAGTTATAGGATTAAAATTTCAGACGTTAATAATGTTCCAATCATACATTAACCTTAGCAGTGGGCAGAGTCATCATAATCACAGTTGTGCAAATTAGAAAAGATATATTTTGGGGGGGGGGGGGTCTTTACATGGCCGGGAGCTGTTCTGGGAAGGCCTGCTGGAAGAGATCTGTCTTGAAAGCTTTCTTAAAGCTATCTAAGTTGGATATTTGACGGATCTTGTCTGGCAGGCCATTCCATAAGCACAGTAACTTGTTAAAAACTGGACATTATATATTTTGGCTATGTAAAGCCCAAAATTAGTTATTAACAGCAAGCTGTGGGTAATGTATCAAAATTAGGAAGACACATCAAGAGTTATAAAGCTACATGTCTGTGTTTCAGGCAGAGGAGTCTTAAACGTACAGGCTGGAATGTGTTTCTGGGCATCCAGCCAATTGAAATCCATAACAACCTGATCCGTTCTGAAGCTGAAACCTATAGTAAATGTGTGATGTACACAAGTGACTGGCAGGAAGCCAGACCTGACAAGGGCTGCCTAGATAAAACTAGAATCAGGTCCAGTAACCTCATTGGCCAGGAAATATATATTTAAAAAAATCTATGTGCAAGCTCTATAAAAGAGAGAAAGTACAGCAGATCAAAGACCAGACTGCTTAAAAAGTGGCTGGGCTGAAAAGAAGAGCCAAAGTGGCTGGCTATATACAATCTTCATGATGGCTGAGATTATATTACTGACAACATTCTGCCAGATACGTGTTTTACTCTTTGATCATACTAGTATCATGTATGGAAATACAATACAGTGCCAGAATGTATAAATGCCTGTTTTGGACATTCAAGTTGGTCAGCAGATGAAATGTATGTAACTGCCAGTCTGAGATGTGTATTTTCTTTAACAGATGCAAGACAAGCAATGAACCTAAAGAAGCACTATAACATCTGTATAAGAACATGACTACACACTGAGAAAAAATGTAGTGTAATGTAATGATCAGATATAACTGATTGTTGGTTTAATAAAAAAAGGAGAAAAAAAGAGATCAAATGCTGCTTATTCATAGAATCTTTGAGTTGGAAAGGACCATAAGGGACACACAGTCCAGCCCCCTACTAATGCAGGAATACACAGCTTAAGCACTCTTGGAAGATACCAATGTGGGCTAGACAAGGTAACTGTTACATGGATTTGTAACTGGTTGACTGGCCGAACTCAAAGGGTGCTCAACAATGGCTCCTTTTCATCTTGGAGAGAAGTGACCAGTGGGGTCCCACAGGGCTCTGTCCTGGGCCCAGTGTTATTCAACATCTTTATTAATGATTTGGATGACAGGATTGGGGGCATACTTATCAAATTTGCAGATGACACTAAACTAGGAGGAGTAGCTAATATCCCAGAGGACAGGATCAAAATTCAAAATGACCTGAATAGACTAGATAGCTGGGCCAATGCTAACAAGATGAAATTCAACGGAGAGAAATGTAAGGTTCTGCACTTAGGGTGGAAAAATGAAATGCACAGATAGAAAATGGGGGACACCTGGCTGAATGAAACAACGTGTGAAAGGAATCTAGGAGTCCAAGTAGACCATAAGCTGAACATGAGTCAAAAGTGCGATGCGGCAGCTAAAAAGGCCAATGCAATTTTAGGCTGCATCAATAGAAGTATAGTGTCTAGATCAAGGGAAGTTATAGTGCCACTCTATTCTGCTTTGGTCAGGCCCCACTTGGAATACTGTGTCCAGTTCTGGGCACCACAATTCAAAAAAGATGTGGAGAAACTGGAGCATGTCCAAAGGAGGGCAACTAAGATGGTGAATGGTCTGCAAACCATGCCCTATGAGGAACGCCTTAGGGAACTGGGGATGTTTAGCCTGGAGAAGAGAAGCTTAAGAGGTCATATGACAGCCCTGTTTAAATATTTGATGGGATGTCATATTGAGGAGGGAGCACACTTAATTTCTGCTGCTCCAGAGACTAGGACGCAGAACAATGCATACAAATTGCAGGAAAAGAGATTCCACCTCAACATTAGGAGGAACTTCCTGACAGTAAGGGCTGTTCGACAGTGGAACACATTCCCTCAGAGGGTGGTGGAGTCTCCTTCCTTAGAGGTCTTTAAACAGAGACTGGATGGCCATCTGTCAGGGATGCTTTGATTTGGAGTTTCTGCATGGCAGGGGGTTAGACTGGATGGCCCTTGTGGTCACTTCCAACTCTATGGTTCTATGATTCTGCCCACCTAACCTCTGTTTAATGACCACCAAAGGAGGATAGTTCATCACCCTCTGAGGCAATTTATTCCACTGTTGAACATTTCTTACAGTAAAGACGTTCTTCCTAATATTTAGCAGCAATCTTTTGTATTGTAAATTGAACCCACCAGTTCATGTTCTAGTTTTTGGAGGAGCAGAAAACAAGCTTCCTCCATCTTCTACATGATATCCCTTCAGATATTCAGTTATAGTTGTCATGCCACTATCATGAGCCAGCATGGTGTAGTAGTCTGAGAGCATGACTATGACTCTAGAAACCAGGGCCTGAATTCTGTTCAGCCATAGAAACCCACTCATTGACCTTCATTCGTCATAAAGCTGCGTTTCGATTCCTTTGGTCATCTTGGTCACCCTTTTCTGGACACATTCCAACTTTTAAATATCATTCTTGAACTGTGGTGCCCAGAACTGGATGCAATATGACATCTGACCAAATCAGAATAGATTACTACTTCCTACCATCTGGACAATCTCCTGTTTATGCATCCCAGAACTGCACTAGCTTTTTAAGCTGCTGCATCACACTGTTGTCTCCTGTTTAGCTTGTGACTAAGACTTGTACATCCTTTTCACATGTATTGCTTTTGAGCCAGATGTCACCCATCCTATATTTATGCATTTTCCCTGGCTAGATATAGTACTTTACATTTATCACCACTGAAATTCATTTTGTTAGCCTCGGCAAAACTCTCCAATCAAGGTCATTTTGAATTCTGATCCTGTCCTCTGGGGTATTAACTACTCTCCCTCCTCAATTTGGTGTTACCAGCAAATCTGATATACATTTTTTCTAGTCCACCTTCTAAGTCATTTATAAAGATTCTTTCAAAATATCCTGAAATTCCAAGTCTTAAAAGATACTACTTAAGCTGAGTTTTGATGTTAACTTCCCTACTGGACAATATGGTTGTTTACAACCTCATGTAGCTTAATTGACTTAAACAGTAATCAAAAAGGAACGCCACTTAGGCACAGGCCACCTGACAAAAGGTAGTGAATCTTTGATCTCTGAATAGGGAGATGAGGATGAACTATGCCTCTTTCAAATTGATCTGCTCAGATTCTAGAATGCAGTAGGGTAGACTGAAAAGGTAGTTCCTAAAGTCCCTAACACTTGGATGGGAGACTGCCAATGAATACTAGGTTCTGTAGGCTATATTTCAGAGGAAGGAACTGGCAGAACCACCTTGGAGTACTCCTTCCCTAAGAAAACACTTTGAAATCCACAGGGTCCCTATAAGTCAACAGGCAGCTTGAAGGAACAGACACACAGAGAGGCTGAATAAATGTTAGTTGTCATTATAAATCTGCTTATCAATGGAACTGAACATAGTTGGCCTTTATGATAGTTCGCAATAAAGATGAATTATTGTTGTTGTGTGCCTTCAAGGTGGTTCTAACATATGGTGACCATAAGGCCCACTGGACATGGAGTTTTCTTGGCATGATTTCTTCAGAGGTTTGCCATTTCCTTCTAAGTCTAAAAAAGTCTACCCTTTGGATTTCCATGGCTGAGGAGATTCAGACTCTGGTTTCCAGAGTCTTAAAGAATGAAGTCTGCATATTGATTTGGGAAAAAACACACCACAGCCAAATCTTTAATTGTGGGTTGTTAATATGTGTTGGTATAAATTATGCAACAGGTTTTAAGATTACTAGCATAACTACAGAACCATGCAAATGGGGTGGCATGGGGGGATTAGGCTACATCTACACTGCAGAATTAATACAATTTGACACCAGTTTAACTGCCATGGCTCAATGCTATGGAATTCTGAGATCTGTAGTTTTGTGAGCTGTTTAGTCAGAGAGCTCTGGTTCCACAACAAATTACAAATCCCAGGATTCCATAGCATGGAGCCATGAAAGTTAATGTGGTGGCAAACTGCATTAATTCTGTAGTGTGGCAGTAGCCCTGATTTCTTTCAGTTTCCTCATACTCCCCTGACAGTTAGGGATGGAAGGAGGGGGTGGAAGGAATAAAAATAAATCAGAATTGTCTTACCTTTGGGTGCTAATTTTAGCATGTCACCAGCATGGAAAGAAATTTCTTCTTCTGAAACAGTGTTGAAGTCATATTCTGCTCTACCCACGACATGATCATCCTCTCCACTTGCCCAGTTACTGGATGCTGTGCCACAAGACAAGTATAAAATCAGTCAGCTCAGCTCTGCTCAGTCAGCTCAATCTCTTATGCTCAGAAAGTGATATCTGAGAGAATGTCTAATGCAAAGGCAACAAGCTTAAGAACTGGATATGGGTGACCCAGTTCAAATGTCTGCTTGGGATTCAAGTTATCAAGTCTCAGATTGACCAAACTATCACTGCTAGTGGTTGTGACACTGAAACACTTCAATACTGCAAATCAATCCAAAAGCATTAATAGTCAAAACATAGTGCCTACTAGCCAAACTCTACATAAGCACCTTTCCTCAACTTGCAGCTTTCTTTAGATATATTCATCTGCAGCTTCCATCATGCTCATCAAACATTAGCCATCCTGGCTGAGGATGATGGGAATTGTAGTTTAACTTTAGAAGGGAGCCAAACTGAGGAAAATTGTGAATGCCTAACATTTCTCATTTGAGAAGTAAGGGGATGGGGACTTTTTAAAGAGGTTGTATGGAAATCGTTCTTATTTGCCAGAGGAGATCAGGGAATTAGTTATTTTCAAACCAAATTTTGAATTGCTCAGAAGGAGGAAAGACAGATGAAAGAGACTTTTTCTCTATTAGGATGACTAGAGATATGTATTAAAAATTCATGCCTTCATTTCCTCAGTGTCTTTTGCCAGCATTTTGTTTCTAGCACATCACATGTTGTGTTGTAATGTCAGTCAATCCACAGACCCCAAAATTTGCACATTCAATCAAAATATACATATTGTCAGTTTGATGATACATGTTGTAAATCACCTTGCCACTGATTTATGGCAATCTTATCTAGGGTTTTCTTCAGAAGATTTATTATTAAATGCTTGCCATTGCCTTCTTCTGAGTCTGTGAGTGTGTGGCTTGTCCAAGATTACCCAATGGATTTCCATGGCTCAGAGGGAATTTGAACCCTGGTCTCCCAGCTGCTATATTTAACAGCTAGCACAGGAATATAGAAAGACTAGTAGGTTTAAATGTGGACAACTAAAACTGTGCTGATTGTTGGAAACCTGAGATTAAAATCCCAGGCTAGCTGCAAACATAATCGACAGCTGAATTACACATGCTCAGTGCAATCTTTGCCACAGACAAATGAAAGACAATGCAATGCCCCTTTCATTATCACATCAATGTGAATTTGTTGAGAATGATTCCAAAATTCAGGAAGTCCTCATTAAACTATGAGAAACTATTGAGAGGGTGTATTAGCTATATTCATTTACATGAGGGTGGGATCATGAAGACCATAGGCTCCATGTAGCCTCCTGAAAGCTGTTTCAGCAGGTCTTTACACCTCCTCTAAATACTGTATAGGTTGAGTCTCCCTTATCCGAAATGCATGGGATCAGAAATGTTTTGGATTTCAGATTTTTAAGGATTTTGGAATATTTGCATAAACATAAGGAGATGGGACCCAAGTCTAAACATGAAATTCACTCATGTTTTGTATACATATAATATACATAGCTTGCAGGTACTTTTATACATAATATTTTTAATAATTATGTGCATGAAACAGTTTGTGTACACTGAACCATCAGAAAGCCAAAGTGTCACTATCTCAGCTATCCATATGAACATTATTTTTTTTTTTATTCTGGAGTGTTTCTCTTTTTGGAATTACAGATAAGGGATACTCAACCCTTATCTGTAACTCAAGATTTCAAGAGCAAACAATGGCATCAACATTTAGTACAGACTGATGAAAACCCAAAATATAAACTTCACATTTGCTTTTAACTATTTTAAAGGATTTGCAGCCAAATTTCACTGGCAAACAACGGGGCTTTCTAGATTGGCAGGAAAGGGAGACGTGAAATTGCCTTTTCCTTAATGTTTAGCAGCTACACTGCAAGCTCCAGGTGTGTAATAAAAAGGCATAGGGCAGCTAAACTGAGGGGGTATGAGGACAACTTATCTGAAGTCTTTTCTGTTGCTCAGCAACTACATTGGAAGCTGTCAGGATGCTAGAAACACAGGCGGAGCAGCTGCACAGGTGGCAATGAATGGGGCTTTTCGCCGCACTGAACCTTTAATATTGTTGTTGTTGCCGGCTGTGAACTGCGTAGTTGCACTGCTAAATCATACAGGCAATTGTAGTGCCAGCTGCGAACTGCGCAGTTGTGCAGGTACATCACACATGAACTATGCAGTTATGAAGATCTGTCAAATTACCATTGTGGTTTCGCTTCCCTTTTTTACGTGCGCAGTTGCATCGGTGCACCATGAATGAACCCCTTTATTTTATAATAATAGTTGTTTTATTATTATTATTATTATTATTATTTATACCCACCCCTTTGAGATCAATTGAGGTGGCTTACACATTAAAATACTATTACATCAATAAACAAACTGCATCCCTCCCCCCCTTAAAAAGATATTAAATCGGTTACAATTTAAGTTTATGGATAAACTTCTTTATTTTATGAATGGATTGACATTTTATGCACAGTTGCATAACAGTTACAGCATCCCAGAGTCCCTACTGCGTATGTCTAGGGTTCAGATTACAGCTGGAGCTAGGGTTTGGGAGCTTTAAAAAACTGCACAGTTGCACTGCAGCATTTAGATGGAGCTGTGCTATTTCACCCTTTTAAAAAAGAAGCTGGGAAAAGCAGGTCCTTTTTAAAGCTGCTTTTCCTCCCCTAAAATGCAAAAGAAGCGCGTTCATGCCAAACTTTCAGTGCGAGTCATCTAAAGGCTACACTTTCATGCAGGCATGAACACACACCCCTTTTTGCCAGTCTAGATCAGCCCAACATGAACATGTTTAAAGAAGGTTCTTATTATTTGTTTGCTGCTGACATTCAACAGGAAAGACCTTCTTTAAATTGGGCCACCAAAATTCAAGAGTGGCATAGGGTGCAGCTCATGGAAGGGTGGGAAATGGGGGGGGGGGGGAATCTCTGATTTACATCAAGGCTTTAAAAACCAGGTTACAGAAAGTATATTTTGAACTGTCTACCATCACTGAATAATTTAATTTAAAAACAATAGGGACTTTAGGGTTGCCTTCTTGTTTGCTTCATGCTTGCATTGTTTAGTCTGCATCATGCAGAGTTACCGATGTAGTCTAATTGTCTGCAACCTGCTGAAGCCCTGAAGGTTGTTCTTTGTTTGCACCCTGGTTTGAAAGAGAAACAGGTTTGGTTTTACAGCAGAGGTAGTGAGACAATATACTGACATTTTCTGCATTCCAGGCAATCAGAAGGTTAGGGAAGATAGTTATGTTATACTGCATTCTTAAGAAAGAGCAATTCTACTTCTGGGAAGGTAAAGGAAAAAAGGTCTAGATTCAAGGCAAGCTTCAAGCTTAACCTTTGGTTTAAGATATTCAATTCCCCTATAATGAAATCGCTCATGTTTCTTCACTCATCAAACAGATGTTGTCTAAGGTTACACAGAGATCCACAGAAACATATGAATCATAGATTCCTTCAAGATCACCAGCTCACTATCATTTCTACAATCTACTTCCAATACTAGCAATTATCAAACCAATCCATAATTACTAAATCCCCTTCAGGCTCCTCCTTTCCTCAAAGAGATTACAATCAAGCAAGTCTTGTTCTTGAAGTCTCTCCACACTGCTTCTTACAGGTAGGCATAAAGACTGCCTGCACACAGATATCAGCATTTCTCATTTTAAACAGTACCTGAAGCAATATTACAAATGCTGGTTAATCATGGCACAGTTGCAACACTGAAGTACTCTGTTTCCCCAAAAATAAGACATCCCTGAAAATAAGACCTAGAACCATAGAGCTGGAAGAGTCCACAAGGGCCATCCAGTCCAACCCCCTAGTAGAGGTTTTGCTGAATTGCTAAACATAAGGGATAATTAAGTTTGAAAGGGGAAGGGAGGGAAGAGGAATTTTATGCAGAGGAGTGTGTAGGGTGGGAGGAAGTAATTTTTTGCAGGAAGAAATGTACAGGTAAGGGGTGGAAGTAGATTTTTAGTGGAAGAAGCATACTTTCCAAGTCTCTAGTTGCCACTTTGCAAAGGCTCACTGTAGTATCTGTAGCTGTGTTTCAAAGAAGTATTTTTACCTGATATAAGCTGTGGCAAGCAAAAATCAATGCCAAGGCAACAGTTAGTATAACAGCATTTGAGGCCTTAAAATTACTATGAAAAAACTGCTTTGGGAGCTAATAGTGAGGTTCATAAACAGAAAGTTGCCCAGACTCCTGTGGCAAGGCAGGGCCCTAGAAAGCCAGGTAGAGATCATTCAGTGAGAAAGTAGAAGAGGAAATTTTTAATCAGGCTTCCGGTGTGCCACAGATGACTGTGGTCAGGCATACCACTAACATCTGTGGATATTTGCAAATCTCCTAGTAACTACTCTAGACTTACACATGGACATATAGATGTCACAAACAGATGCCTCAAAACCACAGTTAACAGCAGAAAGTTGGACAACTGAGCTGTCTGTCAGATAGTTGATTCTGCAGTCATTTGAGAGCATCTTATTTGAGTTCTGAACAGTTTAGAGAGGTACCTTTTTAGGAGTACTATTCCCCCAGATCCAACAGCAACATAGCAATGAGCCACACAGGTTGGAGATCCAGGAAACTGTAATCCAAAAAGTAACTTTTCCAAGCTCTGTACATGCATAAAATTATTACACAACAAAGGGCCACGGAAGGTTTTTGCACTCAGTCTATATTTGTTGGACTGATCTGGCTAGACAGCCCAATCCATTAACAAGATCTGGTTTCTCTGATTGTGTATAAAACAAAGCACTTTCAAGTCCCAACATGTTCCATTTTCATAATGGAAACTGTATTTATTTATGTATGTATATACCACCTTTCTCCAGGAGTGGAGCCCTGTAAGGCAGCTCAGAGATAAAATTGGTTTAAAACTTACAATTAAAGTTTTGTAAAATTGTAAATTCAAAAACAAATAAAATTTAAATAGCATAAAAATACATTGAAATTACAAAAACTAAAAACATAAATAAACACAGCCCAATAAGAAGCCTCCCTGAGAACGATTACATATTAGAAGTCCGATTGAACAAAAACATCTTTGCTGGCTTGCAAAAAGAAAGAGGGTAAGGGGCCAGTCTACCTTTCTGCGGAAGGGCATTCCAGAGTGTGGGAGCAGCCAATGAGAAGGCTCTCCTCTCTCATGTCCTAACCAAGCAAGCCTGTGATGGTGGTGGGACCAAGGAAGCCTTCCCCTGATGATTATAAAGCTCTGGCAGGCTTGTATGGAGAGGTATGGTTTTACAGATAACCAGGACCTAAACTGTATAGGGCTTTATAGGTAACGGCCAGCACTTTGAACTGTGCCTGGAAATGAACTGGGAGCTAGTGAATCGGTTTTAACAAGACAATTATACACTATTTATAACTGACCCTGGTCAGCATTCAGGCTGCAACATTTTGAACCCGTTGAAGTGTCTGAACCGTTTTCAAAGGCAGCTCCACAAACAGTGAGTCTGCAGTAATCTAAAAGGTATGTCATCAAGGCATGTATCACCATAGACAGATCTGACATCTCAAGGAATGGGCACAATTGGTGCACTAGTTTTAGGTGTGCAAATGCGCTCCTGGCTACTGCTGAAACCTGGACTTTCAGGCTCAGGGCATTAGGCAAAATACTGTTTTTTCAAGAAGGCATATTGTCATTTTTCTTACATTTTCCTCAGAAGGTAGAAATAGTTATTTCTGAGCAGCTGTAACAACAGTCAGCGAAAAAAATTAATTTACCAAGAGCCTATAAAACACTCTTGGCTAACTTCTTAGCCCAAACACCATATTCAATAAAGGCCTGGGTTTGTTACCACTTTTTGGCATTTATCACACAGCTCTGTACCAGAGACTTTGTTAGACTGCTCCATTCCTGTGATCACAGAAATCTCCTTTACCTGTTTCATCATCACTGTAGCTGGACAGCAGCTTCCATATGAGGTATGGCCCTCCAAGAACAACAGCAAAAAACAGGAAAATGGGCCATGATTTTGCAGAGTTGGCTGCCCTTTCCTCAGGACCAACACAAGCCACAGTTCCTTCACTTTCTGCCCATAAATCATCATTTTCAGAGCTCTTTCTCAGACCCATCAACCTCTGCAACCACCTGTAGAGGTACCTTATAGTTCTGACTAAAGCAAAAGCTGAAAACACCTTAGTAAAGTGTATTTTGAGACGGGAAAAGTGATTGGCCACATCCAAAACAGCTCGGAAACTGTTGTAGACAGCTGAGAAGGTAGCATCCATCATCATGCTGACAGAGGCAAAGGCGTGCACGATGCTTTCAATGGACTGAAAGGCGCCCCGACTGCTTTCTTCAGCCTGCTGAACAAACCGGCTGGGAGGAATATCGTCCATTCGAAAGCGGTTGTAGCCCAGGCCGCCATATCCGTAACTGTAAGGGCTATAGCTTCCATAAAAGGAATTTCCATACATGCTGCTCCCATACGTGCCATAGCCTGAAGAGAAAGAGCTGCCGTAAGCAGGCCGGTAAGTACTCAGGCTGGTGCTCCCCATTTGCTGGGACGGCCTTGGCACAATTGGAGGGGGCACTCGAGTGAGAGTGGGTTGTCCAGGTCTAGTCAGTGGGCTGGCCCCAACATCAGCCGATCTAAAAATCACAAAGCCCAGTATTAGTATTCCAGACAATTTTGTACTCACAATGTTATCTTGCCCCACGTGCCTACAATTCATATCAAAGGGATCTTCTGCACGTGTGGGACCATATTGTTGTTGTTTTATTCATTTACACCTCAAATTTTACTCAATAATGACACTCAAGGCAGCTAACATTATATTTAAAACAATACAGATTAAAGCTATGCAAAATATTCAATAAACATATAAATATTTAAGATTTTTAAAGAACAATTAAAACATTAAGTTTAAAACATTAAAAATAATTTAAAAACTATATTCAAACCTTTAAAACTCCAGCATACTGCATTAAAATCCCACCCCAGTCAGTTTCTAAACACCTAATGGCATAAAAATGTTTTAAGTTCTGATAAAGGGAAAGCAAGGATGGGGGCCATCCTGGCCTTTCTACTGAGAAAGGTCCAAAATACACTGCAGAAATAATCCAAGTTGAGACTGCTTTATCTGCTCTGGTTCAGTGCTAGGGAGTCCTGGGAACTGTAGTTTATTGTGGCACCAGAGCTCTCTGACAGAGAAGGCTAAATGTCTCACAAAATCACAGTTCCCAGAATTCTCTAGCATTGAGCCAGGGCAGTTACAGTGGTCTCAAACTGGATTATTTCTGCAATGTGTTTTGGACTGGAGTTGGGCCACTGAAAAGCCCCTCTCCCTTGTTCCCACCAATCAAGCCTGAGAAGCTTTTGGGACAGACAAAAGAGCCTCTCCAGAACATCTCAGAGCTCATAAAAGTAGATACAGTCCTTCAAATAGCCCAGACTCAAGCTGTATAGGGCTTTATAAGTCATCGCCAGAACTTTTAATTGTGCCTGGAAACAGACTGGAAGTCCGTGGAACTGTTGCAAAAAGGGACTTGTGTAC
Organism: Urosaurus nigricauda; assembly: GCA_034509955.1. NCBI lineage: Eukaryota > Metazoa > Chordata > Lepidosauria > Squamata > Phrynosomatidae > Urosaurus > Urosaurus nigricauda. Next base: position 370,705,720 of record JAOEGL010000001.1, on the reverse strand, counting down.
TTCCTACAACCAGCCTCAACTAATAAACTGGCTGCTGCTATGTGGGCCTACTAAGCATCTGGGCACCTTTTCAAAGGCAGTCCCACACTGAGTGCATTACAGTAATCCAAATGGGATGTAACAAAGGCATGTTACCATGGTCAGATCCAACTTTTCCAGGAATGCATGCAGTTGGCGCTTTTGCTTTAACTGTGAAAATGTACTTTTGGTTGCTGCTTGAGACCTGGCACTTCATCCTCAGGGCTGAATCCAGGAAGTACATATAAACTGCAAATCTGTGTTTTCAAGGGAGCATAAACTCACCTAACACAGACTGAATCCCTATTCCCAGATCTGTCTTTTCAACTGACCAGCAGCACATCCGTCTTGCCTGGATTAAACTTCAATTTGTTTGTCCTCATCCAGTCCATTACATCTGCCAGGCATTAGTTAAGCACAAAACAATACAAAACAAAACCCTCAGCTTCCTAGTAATCAACCGGAAAGGAGTATTAGAACTGGGTATTGCTAGCATACTAGTGATACTTGAACCCCAAACTTTAGACAACCTCTCCCAAGTGTTTCATATACATGTTGACTAGTAAAAGGAGACAAGATTGAACCCTGTGAAACTCTACAGGTTAAGGAGTTGAACAGGAATCCCCCAGCAACACTCTCTGAATGCACCCCTCCAGGAAAGTGTCTCCAAGTCCCATCCCAGAGAGGCAATCCAGAAGGATGCCATAGTCAATGGTACCAATGGTACCAAAAGCTGCTGAATGGTTTAGCAGAATTGTGACAGAGGCACTAAGCAGACTGGGGTGAAAAGCAGTCAATTGCTGCTCAAGAGGTGCTGTGAAAGGGGGCCTGTGGAAGATCAGAAATATCAAAAGCATGAGAGGATTCAGACAGGGTTAGGATCTGAGACAGGTTTTGCACTAACAGGGTGTTGAGCTGATAGAAACAGGGTTTTAAGCCAGTAGAGACCTAGTTTTGGATTTGAGGGGGGAAAAGGGGACAACTGCATATGGTACTGGGGACGATGGGATTCTACTCTTGCCAAACCTATTGTAGCTGTATGTCCTTCCCTACACCACAAGGTAAATGACAGCTGCTTCCAGAATCCCTTATCAGGCATCTGTGAATGGTAAAACAGAGAAAAGGTGAAAGCAGATAAGCCTGCTTCACCAGTTATCTTCCACATGTTACAAAATCACAGAGCTACAGATCTGGCCAACAAAAGGCAAACTGCAAGAAAAATGGTGGCTGGTGAAATAAATAAAATAATCCTTGGATAAATTTTGGAAGAAGCTTTAATTAAAAACATTTAATCAGCATAGAAACAATGGCCTGATCTAGATTGGCAAAAAGAAGTGTGTTCATGGCTGCATGAAAGTCTAGCCTTTAGATGAGAAAAAGGGAAAGTGTGCCATGAAAACGCTTTTTTTGCATTTTAGGGGAGAAGAAGCACCTTTAAAAGGGTGCTGGTTTTCCCAGCTTCTTTTTTAAAAACTGTGGAACAGCACAGCTCCATCTAAAGGCTGTGGTGCAGCTGCTAAGCATTAAGGAAAAGGCAACTTCATGTCACACTTTCCTGCCAATCTAGAAAGCCCCTTTGAATTAAACCTCCTGACATGAGAAATTTATTGTCAATTCAATTCAACAGTATTTACCAAAAAAACCCATGACAAACCTTTTAAGACAATCCCACTGTTTTGAATCTCTATGGACAGGTATTTCAAACAGAAACTTTAGAGTTTCAGGAGCTTTGGCTGGAGTTCCTTGAATGCTTAGTGGATAGAGAACAATTCCACTGAGATAGCTATGTTGGTGTACTGCAGCAAAACCAGAAGTGAGTCTCATGGCATTGTAATAGACATTAGGGCTGCGTTCACACTGGAGAATTAAACCGGTTTAAATGCCATGGCTCAATGCTGTGAAATTCTGGGAATTGTAGTTTGTTGTGGGCCCGGAGCGGAGCAGAGCTCTGCTCTGGGCCCCACAACAAACAATTCCCAGAATTTCACAGCATTGAGCCATGGCACTTAAACCGGTTTATTTCTCCAGTGTGAACACAGCCTAGGGAAACCTGTTGCTAGACTACAGCTCCAGTACTCTCTAGCCACTGGCCACGTTGGCTGGTCCAAATGAGGATAGAACCCAGTAAAGTGTAGAGGCTACAGACTTTCCCACCCATTCCCTAAAAACATAAAAACCAGAGTCAGTATGATCCTGAACTGGCAGATAAGACTTGAGAGTCTTAGCCTTCCTAACAGCAATGTTACAGCTGTTTCTACACTGAGCTGTTTCTACTCTTGGGTGTTAATTTGTGTCAATACTTCTTCAAGCCACTGGATTATTCATTTTATTTTATTTTATTTCATTTGTATGCCACCTTTCTCCCAAAGTGTGACTCTGTATAACCTCAGCTGATTATAAAGAAAGTGGCAACTTCAAGTTTGTTTTACAGAGGGGCGGGTAAGAAATAAATATTATTATTATTATTCAAGTAAAGCTAATGGTGCAGATTCAGATCAAAGGTTAATTGTGCAACTACCTGCCTCTGTTTCCGCCCACAATGATTAGAGCGTGTGCCTGAAAACAAACACAAAGCCAAGCTGGAACTGTGAAACTATCCAGAAGAGCCAAAATGTTTGCTGAAAGCTCAAGTAACATCAGCAATGACTGGATGGTTGGACAGCAGAATTTAGTTTTTGATTCAAGTGTGAGGTCACACATAGATACATGGAGTGGTTCAAGCAAAGTACAATCACTAAATTTCCATTTCTCACCAATAACATGAGAATGCATTAAGTCTATAAACACATCCTTTAAAACTACCTATCTCCCAATATCTGCAGTGGACGTTTTCAATGATAACACCAAGTCTATGAACTGCCTATGTTAAGGTTCTTCCAACATTAGGAATTCTTCATAAATTAAGAACTACTTTATCATGTAGTGCTCTCATTTTGCTGCAGCATTTACTTTGGCTTTATATCTACTAATAATTCTTATTTTTACTATGTGTTGCTCTGAACTTTGTTTTTATTTGTGACATTTTCTATTTTAGTGTACTGTACACCTTTATTACAGAACCCTGGTTATAAGGGCATTTATAAGTGAAATAAACAAATTAAAAGTAAGAAATGCTAGTGAACTGTGAATTACAAGGAAATGTTTGAAAAATCTGTTTGACTTGTGACTGCAGCAAGCATTCCAGCAGGCAGCTATTTAAAAATCTGAAATAATGGATTACTTTCATAGTAAGGATGTTTAGCTAAAAAAGAAAAACTGTGCAGCATGGTGTACACATTACTAACAGCAACGTCTACAGCCAGAGGGAGAAATTTTTTCAGCCCAAGCTAGATATGTTGCAGGCATGCTCTCTGCCCTCTTTCTTGCAATGGATTGTTTTTATCATCAATATTTTGTGTATTACTAGAGAAATGACTAAATGCATGGGATCAGGTTGTTAGCTCATGGAGGTTTCAGGATTAGCAACAGGTTCAGTTGTAAGGTTGCTGTGCTGTTATCTACTACACTTAGTATTTTTTTCATGTAACGTGTATACATATGTTCCTAGAATAGTTTACACACATTCACAAGAGGGGATACTGTTTTTGGAACTGCTCTAGAGCCTCAGCCATCTTACTCTAACCTTGCTTAGGAGTCCCTTTCATCTTTTATGATTTCATATGGTGCCTATGTTTGACCCAGACCTAGCTCTGGTACTTCAAGTACCTAGACAAACAGTAACTGTTTTCTCTCTCTTAACTCATTAGTTCCTGGGCAATTCTGATCCTCATTTCACAGAACAACCATGTCGAAATTGTGTCTAAGTGTCAAACAGCAAAAGCTTATAAGAAGGTCAAGTGTTACTCGTGTTTTCTGTAATCCAGTTAGATTTCCGTAAAGCACTTTTACAACCTGATCTTACGAAATTACTCAGGCATTTAGACCTACTGAATTCAGCTTTCTGCCAGGCAAAGTGATGGTGGGACTGTACTGTGTATGCAAGTATGTTATGCAATCTTAATTATCTAGTGAACATAAAGAAGGAGCAATAACTATCCCCCTGGAGCTCCTGCCCACCACACCTATTTGGATGAGGAAAGAGGGAATAGGAGGACTAGCAAGAGATGCAGCACTAGGCAAGCAACAACTTGTTTTCACTTGGCAAAACTCCCAGAAATGCATCCCGCAGAGCAAAATTTGAGAAAATGGGAACAACAAGGATTTAGGGAGCTGTAGACTCTTGAAAACTACAGAAGAAAGGGAGTCACAATGCCCATCATGTGGATGGGCATGGGAAAATATTGCCCATGCTAGAATTCAAAGATATAGCCATGTTATTATGGGGAATCAGTATGTAGAGAGATCTGGTAGCACCTTTGCATCTAGCTGAAAGAAAAGAGTTGGCAGCATGAGCTTTCACAGACTTAAGTCTACTTCCTTCCAAATGCATCTGAGAAAGCAGTCTTAAGTCTACAAAAGCTCATACACAATGTAGTTCAAGTTTACTCAACACACAGAGGAATGAGTTCCTATTATCTTTTTTTTAAACCACTGCCAGAACAAAGCCTCCAAGTTCAAAGATCCGACATGTGGCACTTTAGCCTTCATAACCCATCTTCTATTCTATATGCACACATGCTTTTTTAGAACAAATTCACCGTGTGGATCGTGCTCCAGGCGTTGGAGCTGGAGGAAAATTTAAAAAGTGTTACGATTCTGTTGTATTTGTGCACCTCATAAAACCACCCTGCTGTGTATGAGAGGTCAGGCCTTTAAAATATAATAATAATAATAATAAAAACTATAATTCCCATCACTCTTTTAGCACCAGCTGTGGGTCTGCTGGGAGCTGCACTCCTGGCATAATAATAATAATAATAAACAACTATAACTATAACTGCAGTCTTGGCATAAATAATAATAATAATAATAATAAACTATAACTGCACTCCTGGCATAATAATAATATTTAATAATAGAAACTATAACTCCCATCACTCTTTTAGCACCGGCTGTGGGTCTGCTGGGAGCTGCACTCCTGGCATAATAATAATAATAATATTTAATAATAAAAATTGTAACTGCACTCCTGGCTTAATAAATAATAATAATAATGATAAATAATAATAAACTATAACTGTAACTGCAGTCCTGGCATAATAATAATAATAATTAATAATAAAAACTATAACTGAAGTCCTGTCATAATAAATAATAATAATAATAATATTTAATAATAAAAACTATGACTGTAACTGCAGTCCTGTCATAATAAATAATAATAATTAATAATAAATTATAACTGCAGTCGTGTCATAAATAATAATAGTAGTAGTAGTAAAATAATAAATAAACTAGAACTATAACTGCGGTCCTGGCATAATTAATAATAATAATAATAATAAAATACAAAAAACTACAACTTCCATCACTCTTTTAGAACCGGCTGGGGGGCTGCTGGGAGCTGCAGTTCTGGAATTAATAATAATAATAATAATAATAATAATAATAATAATACTGTTTCTTCGACGCTAAGGGCGACGGGTCCGCGGCCTGGTCCTCCCCTGCCTCCTTCCCGGTCCTCCCCAGCCCCAGAGACCGGTCCCCGGACTCACATTCGCCGGTTCTCCCAGGGCTTCGGGGGCGGCGGTTGGTGGGCGGCCATCATCCCCTCAAGAAGAAGAAGAAGAAGAAGGCGACGGCGGCGAAGAAGACTGTTGGCCTCCTTCTTTCTTCCTCAGCCGCGCCTGGAAAGGAGAGCGCCGAGCAATCCACCCCGCCCCTCAGTCCCCGCCTCCGCCATTTTCTCGCCTCGCAGCCAGGCCTCCCAGCGATTCCTTCTGGCTGCGGCTAGTCAGGCCTGCTGCGACGCCAAAGAGATAATACACCCCCGACCCAAGAATCCAATCCGTAGGCGTCCATGACGTCCGGTTCCCAATCGCACCTTCAGCTATGTGTGACAGAAATCATTATTAGTGTATTTTATTTCTTTATTTTCATTTCTACGCCGCCTTTTTCTCCCCAAAGGGACCCAAGGCGGCTCACAATATAAAAAAACAAACACATTAAAACAATTAACCCCCCCACACACACACACAATGAAAATAAAGTACTGCATTTCTATGCCACCTTTTCTCCCAAAAGGGACCCAAGGCGGCTCACAAGACATATATATATATATATATATATACACACTGTATATATAAAAGCTTTATTTATAAAAGGCTGTAAATATACAGAGCATAAATACTTACAATCTTCCCAGGCTTTTCTTCGCGAAAGAAGATTCAGGAAGGACTCATCCCACGTTTACTACAAGCGTGTTAATGTGTGTAGGCTGCGTTCACACTGGGGAAATAAACCGGTTTAAGTGCCATGCAATGCTGTGAAACTCTGGGAGTTGTAGTTTGTTGTGGGGCCCAGAGCGGAGCACTGGGCCCCACAACAAACTACAATTCCCAGAAGATGCCACAAGACCTGTCTACAACACACATACTGATTCTACAGACTAAAATGGCTATTGAGATTATCACACTAGGGTCGATTCCAGAACCATCCCACAACTATCCCATTAATGATAATAATGATAATAATAATGTTTTATTTATACCCAGCTCTTCAGCCAAGGCTACCAGACCGTCTTACAATTTGTTAATTAGACAGTTCCCTGCCCTCAGGCTTAAAATCTAAAGAGACAAGACACAAAAGGAAAAGGGAATGGTGGTGGGGAAGGGGGAAAGTCTAGCAGATCTTCTCTCCCTCAGAGGCCTGGACCAAGGCAGATGGACTGGAGGGAGGGCTCTTCTTCTCTTCAGGCAAGGCCTGTTGGAGCTGGCTTGCCTTTCTCTCCCTCAAGATGGTGGATGGAGGGAGGGCAATGAATATCCCATTATTGGCAATGGGATAATTGTGGGAGTCTTTGAATTCTGTTTGAAGGGGTGTCATATTGAGGATGGAGTGAGCTTGTTTTCTGCTGCTCCAGAGAATAGGATCCAGAACAAGGGATGCAAGCTACAGTAAAAGAGATTCCACCTCAACACTAGGAGGAACTTCCTGACAGTAAGGGCTGTTCAACAGTGGAATACACTCCCTTGAAGTGTGGTGGAGGCTCCTTCCTTGAAGGTCTTTAAGAAGACGCTGGATGACCATCTTTCGGGGATGCTTTGATGGAGAGTTCCTGCATGGCAGGGGGTTGGATTGGGTGGCCCTGGTGGTCTCTTCTAACTCTATGATTCTAAGATTCTATTGAGAGGACTGCACTCCAAAATGGCGACGGCTTCAAGTGAATAACAAGCTACACGTGCATGTTAAGATGAGTTGGCATTCAGGAAATAGCACCACATAAGGAAATGGGCTTCTGTGATTGGTTTGGTGCCTTTTTGGGCTTCTGTGATTGGTTGAGAAGATGTGTGGGGAAAGTATAAAAGGTAAACGAGCCCGATGTAGCGCGCTGCAGTCTTGGTAACGCTCTTCGAGTGTGCTGCAGCCCTGCGGAGTAATAAACGGTGTTTTGTTTCTCTCGACTTTGGTGTTTTGTTTCTCTCGACTTTCGGATTCCTGACTCCTCCTTCCAGCAGTGGGCCACTAGCCTTAGGGCTTGTGGGATTCGGCTTGTGGGATTCGGCTACACTGACACACCTGCCATTGACTTCCTCCCAGACCACACTATGTTGTTGTTGTTGTTGTTGTTGTTGTTGTGGGCCTTCAAGTTGTTTCCAACTTAGGGTGACTCTATCACAGGGTTTTGTTGCCAAGATATGTTCCGAGGAGGTTTGCCATTGCTTTCCCTTGAGGCTGAGAGAGTGTGACTCGTCCAAGGTCACCCAGTGGGTTTCCACGGCTGGGCGGGGAACTGAGCCCTGGTCTCCAGAGCCCACGGCTCAGTCCTAGTCCAGGGCTCAGTCCTAGTCCAACACTCAAACCACTATGCTACAGTCTTTATGCTATAGTATTTGAATACCTCTGCGGTTGAGAGAGTGTGACTCACCCAAGGTAACTCAGTGGGTTTCCATGGCTGAGCAGGGAATCAAACCCTGGTCTCCAGAGTCATAGTTCAGCATTCAAATCACTACACCTTGGAGCCTCCCCTAAAGAAATCTTGCCAAGAAAACCCCAGGATGAGTTCAACTTAGGGTTGTCATAAGTCTGATATATATATATGTGTGTGTGTGTGTGTGGAATATATGTGTGTATATTTATATGTGCATGTGTGTGTATATACATACAGTGGGTCCCTGTTATCTGCTGGGGTTTGGTTCCAGGACCCTCCGTGGATAACAAAATTTATGTATGCTCAAGTCCCATTAAATATAATGGCACAACAAAATGGTGTCCCATATATAAAATGGAAAATTTATACTTTTGGGGAATATTTTCAAGCCATGTATGCTCAAATCCATGGATATAAAATTCATGGATAAGGAGGGCCAACTGTACATATGTTTGTGTGTGTATACATCTACATTTTAAATTATGAACTTAAATGAATTTTAAATGTGGATTGTTTTAATGTGTGTACATCTCATTTGTCCTTTAAAACTGATGCCTTTTAAAAATATTTTTTTCATTCCGATTCTAAAAATCATACTGTATTTCATCCAGACATCTACAATTTTTTTAAAAACTGCTATTGTCTGTCAGTTAATTGTTGTTGTTCCCCGCCTCAATCCATGGCGAGAGGCAGGTAAGAAAATAATAATAATTCATATATAATAATGAGAGAAGGAAATGAAGACACTGGCTGCATCCACACTGCAGAAATAATCCGGTTTGACACCACTTGAATGGCCATGGCTCAAGGCTGGGAATGGTAGCAGAGCTCTGGTGCCACAACAAACTACCGTTCCCAGAATTCCATAGCTTTGAGCCATGGCCATTCAAGTGGTGTCAAATAATAATTATTTCTGCAGTGCAGATGCAGTCAGTGTCTTCATTTCCTTCTCTCATTATGTATTTTATATCTATTATTATTATTATTAATCTACTGTACTATTATATTTATTATATATCTATTTTATTACTATTATTATTATTATTATTATTATGTATCGTAGAACCATAGAGTTGGAAGAGACCACAAGGGCCATCCAGTCCAACCCCAATCTGCCGTGCAGGAACTCCCAATCAAAGCATCCCCGACAGATGGCCATCCAGCCTCTGCTTAAAGACCTCCAAGGAAGGAGACTCCATTATACAACGAGGGAGTGTGTTCCACTGTCGAACAGCCCTTACTGTCAGGAAGTTCCTCCTAATGTTGAGGTGGAATCTTTTCCTGGAGCTTGCATCCATTGTTCCAAGTACTTTTCTCTGGAGCAGCAGAAAACAAGCTTGCTCCCTCCTCAATATGACATCCCTTCAAATGTTTCTACAGTACTGTATTATTATTATTATTATTATTATGTATTATATACCTATCATTATGTATTATTTATATATCTATTATTATTATTTTTATGTATTACTATTATTATTACCCAGCTTCTCTGAACATCTCTAAACCGAGCGTTCTATTATCCCTTGCGAATGGAAACCGGAAGTGTTGCGTTGAGACCGTTCAAACTGGAGCCCCTTGGGCTCCCCTCCCCGGAAGCGGTTTATTCCACGTGACCGGAAGCGAAGGCGGAAGAGGAAGTTATTGACACGGACTTCCGGCGCCACAGCAAAAAGGTTCCCCCATGTCCTACTTTCCTTTTTGGCCGGTAAGTGATGGAGGAAGCGGAGCTGGGAAATAATAAGGCGATGGGTTTGTCTGTCCAGCGTGGACGCGGCCAAAGACGCCTAAAGAGGCTCCCGTCGTCCCCTGGAGGCTAAGCAGGGTCAGCCCTGGCTCGTCGGTGGATGGGAGACCGCCAAAGAGAGACCAGGCTCAGGGTCAGAGGAAGGGAGGGGCAGAGAGGCAGAAGGCGAGGCCCTGCCTCCTAGGTCTGGAAACCATAAGCCCCAAGGAAGAGAGGCTGAGAGAATGTTTAGCCTGGAGAAGAGAAGGTTAAGAGGTGATATGATCGCCCTGTTTAAATACTTGAAGGGATGTCATATTGAGGAGGGAGCAAGCTTGTTTTCTGCTGCTCCAGAGAACAGGACCCAGAACAATGGATGCAAACTGCAGGAAAAGAGATTCCACCTCAACATTAGGAGGAACTTCCTGACAGTAAGGGCTGTTCGATGGTGGAACACACTCCCTCGGAGTGTAGTGGAGTCTCCTTCCTTGGAGGTCTTTAAGCAGAGGCTGGATGGCCATCTGTCGGGGATGCTTTGATGGAGAGTTTCTGCATGGCAGGGGGTTGGACTGGATGGCCCTTGTGGTCTCTTCCAACTCTGTGATTCTATGATTCTAAGTCACCATTATTATTATTATTTATTTATACCCCGCTCTTCAGCCCTAAAGGCTATAAGAGTGGTTTACAATTATTATTTTAATGAGATGGTTCCCTGCCCTCAGACTCACAACCTAAAAAGACACGACACAAAAGGAGAAGGGAATGATGTGGGGAAGGGGATCAGGTCCAGCAGTTCTTCTCTCCCTCTGAGGCCTGGACCAAGGCAGATGGACTGGAGGGAGGGCTCAGCTTCTTCATCTAGGACAAGCCCAATGGAGTTTGGCCAGTCCTTTCACTCCTTTCACTCCCTCCTAGGCCAGACAGTGTTGCCATGGGGAGAGGGCTCTTCATGTTTTGGCTTTGTTTTTGTTGTTGTGCACCTTCAAGTCATTTCCAGCGTAAGGCAACCCTAAGGTGACTCTTATCATGGGGTTTTCCTCGCAAGACCTGTTCAGAAGAGGTTTGCTGTTTCCGTCCCCTGAGGCTGAGAGCGTGTGACTTCCCCAAGGCCACTCCTGTGGGTTTCATAGCCAAGATAGGAACCCTGGTCTCCCGAGTAATAATCCAGCACTCAAACCACTATGCTGTGCTGGCTTATTCAGAAGTAAACTGTGCTGCTTTCCATGGAAGTTACTCCCTCATAAATGGATCTAGCATTGCATAACGTACAAATTCAGATGGCCCAGTTTAATATGTTTCAAGAGTGGGGAGGAATGTTGAATATTTTAGCACACACACCACAGTCAACCAATTAGTTCAATCCTCCTGCATTTTCCCCCTCCATTTTCACTCCTCTCCTGCTATGGCAGTGAATCTGAAAAACTTTTCGTTTTCAAATGCAGACTTCGCCATCATGATTGCCCTGACAGAAAAGGACAGACCTGTTGCTCAGAAGCTGCTGAGTTTTGGAGCCTGCCCACGCTGTGTTCTCCGGTTCTGCCGTGTGGGGCTGCAGGCTTCCTACAGGCGGCCGCATAAGGTTTGATTAACAAAATACATAAATGTGGTGGCTATGGGAGATGTTTTTAACTGTTTTCGTACTTGCCTGGTGTGCTTCAAGTGGAGTGTTCTTGAGAAGGGAACAGGTCTGAGACATGAGACTGGGGAGAGATTGCAGAGCCTAAAAGGATATTAGCTACGAGGGAAGATGATGGGAATCTGAATCGCTTGGCAGGAGTGTAAGGGAATGTAGACAGGATACTATCACCTTCCAGGGTGCATCATAAAGAAGTGGCCAAGTACAACATCAGGAGACCCATATTTTCCTCAAACTGAGAGAGATTAAAATCCAAGCGTACACCTGTTACAATTGGTTCTTGTCATCCTTTATGTTTCTTGCAGGTTTTTTGAAGGGGTGATTTTCTCTCATGGATATGGATGCTATCATAAGTCTTTCATGATCCCATTTGTTGTTCCTTTTACTTCTTGACACTACCTTCTTCTTAATCAGGTGCATTTTGCTTATGGCCAGAGTCACTGATGTCTTGGGTTTCTTGTCTAGCAGAAGTGAGGATATTTGCCTCATATGATATCAGACCTCTATTCTGTGTAATCCAATGCTAACTGCAATAGCTGATTTCAAACGTCTCAGTAAGGAACTTTCCCAGTTCTGCTATTTAAGAGCCTCTAAAGTTTAGATGAGTAGATTTTAATAAAATGGGAACCTTGGGCCATTGTTCTGCAACCGCCACATCCCCATTTTCTTCTCCTTTGTTCAGTATGTTCTTTTTTCCGCTTGTCTATTGTGTTCTCTTTTTTTTTCTCTTTACCTCTCTCTTTATTTTTACATCTACTAGAAAGTTCAGACCACACCCTTCCCCAGCACCATTCCCTTCTCCTTTTGTGTCGGTGTCTTCTTAGATTGTAAGCCTGAGGGCAGGGAACTGTAAAACAATGATTGTAAGCCGCTCTGATAGCCTTTAGGGCTGAAGAGCGGGGTATAAATAAAATAAATGTTCCATTGTGTAACTGAGAACAAGTGTGCCTCTTGCTATCGCTTCTGACATACTCCTATCTAGCTCTGCCTTGTGCCCGTTTTTACTAAAAAAAAAAAAAAGTCCTGCTGATTTCAGTAAGGCTGACTTCCTATTAAACATGCCTAGGACTGCAACATTTGTGACTGTTTCATGTTTGGATTGCTCACATTAGTTTCCAAGGTCACCTGTTGTCCCTCTTTTTCTGAATACTAATGTGGCTTTTCCTGACCTGTAGCTCTCAAGATGCTTCATTAATGATAGTTTGGGGCTTTTCTCATATACTAAAGCCCCATTGGGGAACTCTTCAGTTTGTAAGCAAAGCCGTGCCTACAGAGATTCACTGTGCTTTCTTTTGCCATTTAGGAGTTGCTTAGTGAACTGTGCGAATTCCTGCAGACCAGTAGAGATGATAACAAATTATCTTGTGAAACAGCAAATCCACCCTGTAAGAAAATAAAACTGGAGAGCACCAAAGAAACGGAAGAGCAGACTCTAAATGGAAGTCATCAGCTAAGCAATGTGGATAACAGCATAAATGCTGCTGCTGAGAATGTAGAGCCAGCTGTATGTACTGTTTGCTTGGGGATTCTTCAGGATCTCTGTGAAGTGGATTTTGTCAAAATGGTAAGTTGTCAGCTTTTCAACAGATAAAACTCTGCAGCATCTCACCAGCATGCTTATGTGCCTTCAGGTCATCAGTTCACCTGTGATGACCTAATGAATTTCATAGGCTTTTTCTTAGGGAAGGAGTGCTAAGATGTGTTTTGCCATTGCCTTCCTCTGAAATATACCCAACAGCAACTGATATTCCTTGGTGATCTCCCTTTTAAGTACTGACCCTTTTCATATTCCAAGACAAAATGGAATCTGGTGCCTTCAGAGTATTTAAACTATGGCCATTCTAAATTCTCTTTTGCTGAGGACTGAGCTTAGGCTGTTATTTTACATGTACTCACCAGGGAGTGAGCCCAATTAAATTCAGTGGAACTTACTTTCAGGTATGTGAGCATAGGATTGGACAGTGAGATCTGGTCTAGGTTTGCAGGACCTTGGATAGCTTCAAGCAGACAGCCTTATCAAGGTCATTTGCAACACTTTATCCCTCTTGGGGCTGCACACCTCCCAGTCTCTGCTCCCTTCCTGAAGAGCTGAAAATCTTAAAGTGTCGTCTTCTTGACTGGAAATTTACACTGGTTTGCTTCTGAGTCATTTTCTACCTCATGCATTATCTTTGCTCCAGGCACAGAAGAGTCTGCTGACTTTGGTATAAAACAGTTTTTCAAAGGAATCTGGCTCAGGAGGTGCCAGGAGTGCCCAGTTTAGGCTCAGGCTCATTGTTGGGGCCTGAATTCAGCATCTCTGCCACTTACATCTGCTTGTCTACCTGAATCTAGCTCTTTCCTCCTGCCCCTCCATGGTGACAGAATCCGGGCTGCTCATGATCAGTATTATGTCAATTCCAGGGACTGAGCTCTGGCACCAGGATTGTTTTCTCATGCATAGGGGAGTGAGGTATGCAACAACAACTCTCAAGGAAGGTTTAGTAACGTCTCATTTAAAGTCTTGAGTTAGCAAACTGTACCCCCTTGTTGCTATCTGCTTTGCTCCTGGATTTCTTGAGAGAGGGGTGAGAAGTTTCTGTGCCATCACCAAGGCCAAGACTGTCAGAATCAGGTAGACAGCACACAGTAGGGTGAGTTAATAATTTCCTTTGTATTGATTAATGTGTGGGTGCTTGGCCCTGCTGAAATGTTGAACAGTTTTATTCAAGCATAGCTATTCTGTGCTAAGTAAACAACTTTGAGATTGTTTTTGTTGTTAAAAGCAGTATGGACATATTTTAAATAAATCTAATTCCTTTTTTTTTTCAGGTGTGCTGTAAGATTAACTCCTCTGACTATCAGTTTTCTAGCTTTGTGTTTTCAGTGTCTTTCCCACTGCAACTCTCTGTCAGGGAGGTGAGTATTTGCTGGTCTTTTCATTCATAAAAGGTAAGGATAAAGGTCATCCCTTGACATGAATGTCTAGTCATAACCTTTAAACTGAATCTTTCAGAGAACAAAAGAGGATGCTCTCAGAAATTGCTTTGCATTTGCATATTAGGAGATCTGCTTTACCAGCACTGATATCACAATCTGTGACATCTGGCAATGGGAAACCAGTAGTTATTAGATAGCCTGGGGCATGAGTAGATTCGCAAGGGTTTTTGTTTGTTTGTTTGTTTGTTTGCTTTCTGTGCATTGGCTTGGCTAATATGAAGCTTGGCTTTAGAACTGGGACTGGTAGAAGAAATCTGACCATTAGATTTTATGTTATGAACTAGTTCATCCCTTGCTACCTTGATTTTTGTGAAGGTAACTGATAGCCCCCCAAAAGTATTTTCTCAGCCAGTTACAGAAGAGAAAGTTATAAAGAGTTCATTTCATTTTTCCTTTCTCTCTTTTTCTCTCTGGGTCCATGCCTGAAGCATGCAGCATGGCTGCTGGTAAAAGAAGAAATAGAGTGAGTACTTTCTGGCATTCCTCCTCACTTTCCCATTTTTTTAAAGCAATTTATTAACATTTGCTAATCCCACTCATCATCAATGATCCTGAAAGAGCTTGAGCATCAAATACTGAATGTGAGGAGAGTGCAGCTGATAGATTCATTCATTTCTAATCACTTATTATTTGCTGTCAAGTTGACTGTGCAATATGGCGACTCTACGGATGAGAGACTGTCAAGACACCTTATCATCAACAACCCTGTTTAGGTCTTGCAGTCTCAGGGCTGTAGCTTACCTGGTTGAATCTACTATCTATGTGTAATGCAGTCTTCATTTTTCCCTACTCCATCCTACCTTACCAAGCATTATTGTCTTTTCTAATAAGTCATGTCTCCTCATGATAAGTCCATAGTACAACAATCTCAACTTAGTCATCTTGGCTTCTAGGAAGAGGTCAGGCTTGATGTGCTCTAAGACCCATTTATTTGTCATAGGATCATGTAACCCCCCACAAACCACAGAAAGCTAGTTTTGTGGTGGGGATAATTTGTTTTTCTTATTTCTTCCCTCTTTCTTTCATGATTTAGGAAACTGGACCTTGTGGTGGAAAAAGAAGATCTTGTTCAACTAAAAGAGGCATACAAGTGGATCATCCACCCCTTGTTCTTGGAAGAGTTGGGGGTCCCTGCTGATGGAAAGGTGTTTTGTAAAGAAACAACTTTGAGTGGGATATACTGTCACAACAGGCCTAGCTCCCCCTGTGGGTGAGATACAACCTGTTTCAGATTGTGTGGTTGATTGCCCCTCCAAATCCAATCAAATAAATCTGTTCCCAAATGCTTCTGAATGTTGTTTTATCATTGCATTTTATGGGTTTTGCTGCATTTTGCTTTTGTATGGTCATTTCTAGTCAAAACAACAGTATAAGTTTTTGGTGTAGGACAGTTTCCAAATATCTTAATGAAATAAATAAGTACAAATCATATCGCCATGCAGTCAGGCAAAAGGAGGGAATGTTGCTCTTCATTTGCATTGGCAGAAGGGAAAAAAGAATAGTGATAAAGCATTGAAAGCACTAATGCACACTCAATGGGGCAGTAATTTCAATTGAAACTTTGATTAGTGGAGAAGGGATGAATGGCTGCCTCCTCCTCAAGCTTGAGTGACTTGAGAAAGCACAAACAAGCCTTTCACTATATTTTTTGTGGGTTTTTTGGGTAAGCCTTTCACTGCTGGGGCACAATCAGGCCTTTGTTCTCTGTTAATTCAGCTATGAAGTGGGATCATTTCAGACATGTTCAGAGCTGTAAAAGAGAATGGAGGGAGTTAAATAATTTCCAAAAATAACATGTCTTCTGTTTTATTGCAATGCAGAGCTTGTTTGAAGTGTGTGTGGTTTTTGCCCATCCGGAAACCGATGAGGACTGCCATTTTCTGTAAGTTGCTGAAAGTTTTGAGGTGTATTCACAGCAAAAGAGGCAAACAGGATTGAACATTCCTAGGCTTGGCTCAAGACTTGAGTATGCTTTGAGCATGCCATCCTCAGTGCCCTTCTAGTGGAACTTGTTCACCCTCAATTATTGGTTGGCAGGCTGGATGTGTATCCACCCACACAGCAATTTCAGGTTTATGTCTGCCCTGCCCATTAGTGCCACCTCTGGAATGAAGCTGATACCAATCTTACCATGCATACCTTGGGGTGGGGATGGCTTCAACCTGATGGTAGGGCCAGCAGATACAAAGCAAACACATAGACTCAGAGGCTGCCAACACTACTTAGACCTCACCCTGGCAGTGCCTACTGCAGCATTCATGTTTGCCAGCCCAGAATTATGAATGAGTGTAAGTTCAGAAACACAGACAACCAAACAAACAGCCAAGTGGAAGCTCATATTACAGACTTATGATTAATTCTGTGGGAAAATATTCAAAGCATAAAAATTACATCATTGTCATCATTATCTTTATTTATTATTGATGCCTCCTCCTTTTTCTCAAAACTGGAACTCAGGGCAGTAGGTTTACATAATTTATTAACGTACATACACCTAACTATCAATCAGTTAAAATAAACCCACAGAGACTGAAGTCCTGTGCAGTACAATATACAGCCAAGAATTTAGGTTTAAGCAAAATAGATTAATCCAAGGTATCAGATAAGCTGTTGGTGAGCAACTTGCCTTCAACTATTTAGCTAGTCTGAGTAAAATAAAATAATAAGTTTAGAATTTCTGATAGCTTGTGTAATCATTTTTATTGCCGATATATAGATTTATATGAAATGTGTGATGCCCATATTTTGAATATTTTTAATCAGTATATTTGTGTTTCATTATTCATGATTTTGTGGATCTGTGTTGAGCTTTTAAGGTTCTTGCCCACTTATGCTTTGTTTCTTTTGCATTTTCGTATTCATTTATCTCTAAAATAAACACACTGGTCTTATTTAGAAATCTGTTACATGTGAAACCTAGGTATGAATAAGAAGGAATAGGACCATGCTGCCAGCCCCATATCTGAAAACATGTCCATATGGCCTTTGTCCCAACTCCCACACATTCAGTTGGAAAAGTTACTATTTGAATTACAGTCACCAGGATGTCCTAGCTTGTATAGCCATGGGTCATTCTGGAAGGTTTTTGGGATTGTAACTGAAAAAAATAATTTTCCCAAGCTTCAAATTTATAGTAGTCAGGCACACATGGGCCCTAAAGTCAGCAAAGAAATCCCTGTTTCCAGGCATAATATGTAGACCAGTGGGGAAGAATATGTGTACCATGAATAGAACAAGTGATTAGTCCAATTGCTGCTTATCTGTTTATACATTATGTACATGATAAACATCTGAAAAGTGTTCATCTGTGTGAGAAGCTGAGGCAGGGTTGGAAGGAGATGGGAAAAGATTCATTTGTGAAGCACATGGCTTGCCAGTCCCCAGCATCTCCAGGTAGGACTGGGAAAGACTCCTGTCTGAAACACTGTAGAGACCTGATGCCACTCAGTGTAAGTGACACTGAGCTAGATGGACCAAGCCTTGAGTCTATATGTCACCATTTCTTATATTCCCAAGGAACAAGCAGGAAAAGAGGCATTTGGAAAGAAACAGGGAAGGGGAAATTCAAGGGGTAGTTACTGTCAGGGATGCTATTTGTGAAATATTTTTGCCCTTGCTGCCTTAGGCTTTAACTATTTTCTTTTAACTGTACTGATAGAAAAAAGATACTCTCTGTGTTGATACCACATCAGTAATTGTAAACATTTTTATAAAAGAATATGTTCAGTTTGATTAATTTCTGTTGTTTACACCTAGAGCCAAAGCATGTCCAGGTTGTTTCAAGCCAACAAAGAACAAACAGGTGAACAATCTTGTACTAATATCTCTGTAGTTAATCTTTATTTCAGCTTCTGTTAACAGTAAAATGCACATTTCTGAAGCAATGCACACATTATTTTATTTTATATATTATTCATGTCATCGTATGTGCATTCCAAAACTGATATCTACATGGGTTTTTTATTTCTAAAATTTGTATATTTGAGAGTGAGAGAATAATATGCATACATTTCTCAAGTAAAACTAGCTCCTGAAGTAGCTCTTAAATCAGAATCCATGAAGAGATACAATGTAATTATGTAAATAAATACCAAAGATAATGTACAGCTGATTAAATCAACAACAAAATACAGTCAGCTTTCCACGCTTGTGGCTTTGAGTTTTGACAATTTGATTAATATATTCTCTCTAGGAATCTCTAGGTTCTCCAGTACAGCTTTGCCAGAGATAGACCATAGAGTTGTGCTGGAGGACCTAGAGCTTAATAGACAATATACTTCTCTAGTGATTACGTGTGATTCTGGCAGATGTTGACTGTAGAGTTGCGTTGGAGGATAGGTTAAAAAAAGTGGTTTTTTATTTGTGTTTTTTCCATTTTCATGGAAGTCCTGTACCCCTAACTCTCGCAAATGTGGAGAGTCCATTGTAGAAACACTGTAGAAACAATGCAATTTGGTACCACTTTAATTGCCATGGCTCCATCCTGTGGAATCCTGGGATATGTAGTGTTGTGAGACACCAGCTCGTTTTGGCAGAAAAGGCTAAATACCTTGTAAAATTACAATTCCTAGGATTCTATAGGATGGAGCTACGACATTTAAAGCGGTATGAAACTGCATAGATGCACCCCAAGATACCAGACAAGTTATAGGTGAGAAACATACCTGTAATTACTTAGCTGAACTGAGTGAAATAAAAGAATACGTTTAGAATGCCTGATATCTTGTAGAATTCATAGACGTAGCTGTGTTCATCTGGAATATCAGTATGCAAAGGGATCTTACAGCACATTTGAAACTAATTGTGCAAAGAAAGTTGTAGCATAAGCTTTTGTAGATCTACTTCTTCATACTTCATTTTTTCTCCAGTCTGTTTTCACCAGAATGGCTGTTGTTAAGGCTTTGGATGTGATAAGTGAAGAAGATTTTCATAAGTAAGTAACACCTGAACTTGTTTTAGCCATAATATACAACTCAAATAAAAATAATAATTAAAGGCATCGGTGGGACTAGTAAATAATAAGTAAACTAGACAACAAATTTTCTCAACAATGCAACTTCTTTGTGTATAGCAATCCATGTTGCTCGATTCTTTTTGAATTCAGGCATGCTGGTCATTCCTTGCTTGAGTTCTGTATTTTTCAGTGGAATCTTTCCTTCTGCCAGTAATTGTAGAATGGTTTAATATTGTTTGGGGCAGCTGAAAAAGGAACAAATAATAAAGTGATTACCTTAATTATGCTTGGCAATACTTATGAAGCAGACCTGATGTTTTGGGATTCAGTAATCTTTCTGGGAGTTAAAAACAAAATTTCTGCAAAGGACATGACATGTCCACAATACATTTTGGATGGGTTTTATATGGATTGGTGAGTCATAGATTGTGTGTGCCTTCTTCAGAAAATCAGTTGACATAGCTTCTAACAATTTTTGTGTATTCTGCCCACATCATGGCCTATTCTAGTGATACAATCTTAAGGTATTAGAATCCTGATCCATGATAAGAATGCTCTGACTGACAGTATATGTGACTTGTTACAATTTTAGGTATTCCACCATGTTAACTAATGCTTATAAATTTTCTTTTGTTACTTAATTTGAAAACTATGTAAGCTGAGAGACAAATGTTCAGGACCAGTTTCCTTCCTGCTCTGCTAATTTCTATTTACATTGGTCCCCTTTAAGAACAAGTCTGATAAAATCCATTCTACCTCATTCTGTTCCATTAATAGCTAGGCTTAGAACATCATCATCATCATCATCATCATCACCATCACCATTATCCTTTATTTATATAGCGCTGTAAATTTACACAGTGCTGTACATAAATCTTATAATTAGATGGTTCCCTACCCTCAGGCTTACAATTTAAAACATGTCTGTTCTTGTTTAATAGCACTGTTATTTCATCTGTCTGGGTGCCAGGAGTAAAGGAACAAGTTTAGGTAATCACTGAGGTTGCCTCCTAGCTATCTTTCACTTGAATACAGTTGTTCTCTTTCCCCATACTAGGGCTGTTCTTGGTTGCTGTTTTTAATGGGTTAAATTTTATATCTCCCTTTGAATAGGAACTTTGGAAGCCCACCAAGTTTGCCCAAGACCCCTTGCACAGCTGTCGACATTCAATGTAACAATGGTGCCATCTTTGTGGCTGGTAAACTACCTTTTCTTCCTGCAGTCATTTGTCATAAGTATGCCAGGCTAGGGATGTGGGGGTGAGGGGGGTGAGGGTGGCCAGTCTTTTTAGTAATCCCACTATTTCTCTTCCTTTCCTAATGCTGACATAATGCTTTCTAACTAGATATTTAGTTCCTCTTCATATCTTCTGGAAATGGCCTAGCTCAACCTTTTGAGTGCGCAGTGGTTAAATGCCTGTACTGCAGCCACTCACTCAAAACCATAAGATTGTGAGTTCAAGACCAGCAAAAGGGCTCAGGCTCGACTCAGGTTTGCCTCCTTCCAAGGTCGCTAAAATGAGTACCCAGATTGTTGGGGGCAAGTAGCTTACAGTTGTAAACCGCTTAGACACTCCTTAGACAGTATGAAGTGGTATATAAATGAAGATGTTTGTTTATTTGTTTTTAAAGGAACACAGAACATAGAATGGCAGAGAATATACATTAGAATATTTTCCCATGTTCATACTGGTACATGTCTGTAGAAGCCCATGTAGTCATATGAAGAAAGCATTTTTTTTTAAAAAAATATGGATAGCTACATGTTGACTCTTCCTTTGCTAGAGCACTTGCAGAATTGTTCAGTAATCATGAAGCAATGCATCATTAGGAAAAACTTTTTTTTACTGTAAGAAGGAGGAATAGTCCAAAGAGGAATAGTCCAAGATCAGGGAAAGTACCAGTCAAACTTTGCATGAGTTAGAGTGGTGTCAAGCCATCTGGCGCCTTTGGGGGACAGAGGCCTAGAAAGAGGAATTTTAGTGGTTTTGTTCTTTCCAGATATTTTGACACCTCTTTAACTCGCTTAAAACCGTGCTGGCAAAGGATATCTCTTGTACTCTGTTTCCTAAATGACCCTTTGCTAACAAGATATAGTTTGGATCAGTACTTAGATAGTGCAGGGAGTAGCTCTATCATGGGAAGGAGGAAACAGCTAAAGGAAACCTTGACCAAAATCTGTTTTTTAGTCTAACTCAGTGGTTCTCAACCTTTGGTCCTCCAGGTATTTGGGACTTCAACTACCAAACCCCCAGCTAGCTTGGTCAACAGTAAGGAATTTTGAGAAGTGAAGTCCATCTGGTGGACCAGTGGTTGGGAACCACTGGTCAAAGTAGAGGAGACATGTGGGATCAAGAGAATGTCTATCGATCGTCACCACCACTAAAACCATTGGGTTTCCTTGGCAAGATGTATTCAGAGGGGTATGCCATTTTCTTCCTCTGTGGCAGAAAGAGTGTGACTGGCACAAGTCACTCAGTGGGTTTCTATGGCTGAAAGAGTCTCCCAGAGTCCTAGTCCAGTACTGAAACCACTGAATCACAGGCTCTTGATATTTTACATTTCACCTTTTTCACAGTTTGAGACTCAAGTGTTGACTTAACAAGTTTTCATTGATTTAATGAGTCTACTCTAATCATTCCCAGCTTCATGTAAAAATATTTCTCATTGCTTTTGCTAAATTAAGATAATAAATACTCTGGTTATGTGCTTGTTTCAAATAGGACGATATAACAAATATTCAAGGACATTACCTCAAACTCCCTGGATTATAGATGGAGAGAGGAAGATGGAGTCTTCTGTTGAAGAGCTGATCTCAGAGCATCTCATGGCTACCTTCAAAGCAGACAGTGAGTGTTTTGTGTATATTTGGTTCACATGCACTCATGCACATTCATGTAAACTAAGACTGTGCTTTAAAACATGGAAATTCTGCAATCTAGTAACCTAAAATCTGCCTATATAAAAACAAAATGTTCTGTCTTGCCTAAATACATCGTCATTGGCATCATCATTATCACCAATGTTTATTTATATAGCACCATAAATTCACATGGCACTTTACAAGCACCATCAAAACAGCATATAACCTGCCAATGGTGTACAATCTAAAAGTCATAAATTATAAACTGTACAGAATTTTACTGCATAAATTAAGCAAGTTATGCAGTTAAAGTACAAACTGTAAAAACAACTAATACATAAAATCAACTATAAAATTATAAAACAGTATCAAAACACAGTTCTTGTTGCTTTAGAGAACAAGAATTTATGCCCTCTGTTTTTGCTATTTGTTTAAGTCTTCCCTTAATGAATATTGAAAATACTATCTGGCCTTTTATCTGTGAAGTCTGAGATTTCACTTGACATTGCCTGTTCTTTGCCCACCAAGACATCAGGGCTAGGAACAGAGCTTTATATTTTATAGAAAGGATGCAGACTTGTTTGGTCAGTACTAATTTCTGCCTTTCCTTTCTATAGTTCTGAGGGGTGTGCAGTTTCTGGCTTTAAATAACTTTATGAAAGATCGCTGTCATATGTGTACCTGCATCTTTCTTTCCTTAAGGTTTATGGATGCAAGGTTGCTTTATGTACCTTTTTTTACTTCAGCTTCTTCTGCTGTAGCTGAGTTTCTTCAGTGGCCCATATTCTGGAGTGCTCTTCTTAAAAAAATCTGCTTGACTTCTTCAACTTTGATTTGCCAAAAGATTTATTTGAGAAAGCCAGTTCTCTTGGGGAAAAGACTTTATTACTCTTCCATTATGCCTGTATGGCTTTTCATTTTATTTTCCTGTATGTTAGTCCTGGTTTAATGATTACATTGTGCTTTTTTAAGTTGCTGGTAATACTTGATAGAAAGGCAACTCCTCAATGTGCAAAAAAGGGGGGATAAAAAGGAATTTAATGATACCTTTAAGACTAACTGAGGAATTTCCCCCAGTTATACCAGTAACTAACCACAGAAGTGTTAATATTGTTTACTAAAGCTGCATCCGCACTGCAGAAACAATCCAGTTTGACACTGCTTTAACTGTCAGACTTCAGTGCTATGAAATTCTTGGAACTGTAGTTTTGTGAGACATTTAGCCTTCTCTATGAGAGACCTCTGGTGCCACAACAAATTACAATTCCAAAAATTCCATAGCATTGAACCATGGCAGTTAAAGTGTGACCAACTGGATTATATCTGCATTGTGGATGCAGTCCAAGAGCACTATTAAGTGGAACATTAGACTATATTGATTTGTGTAGATTTTCTTAAATTCTTACTGGCTTTAGGGGCTTAGTAAGTTGAGCAGATTTTTTCCTCTTTCTTTTTAAGGTTTCAATTTTTCATCCTCTGGAAGAGAAGATGTGGATGTGAGAACTTTAGGCAATGGTAAGCTTGCCTTGCCCTCTTCAAAATAGCCTAAATGGGACCAACATTAATCTGTTGGAGAGAGCCAGCATAGTTGGACTGAGCATGGTACTATGGCTCTGGAGATCAGTATTCAAATTTCTGCTCAGTCATGGAAAAACCCATGTATCAGCCTCAGAAAGGCAAAGGTGAACCCCCTCTGAACAAATCTTGCCAAGAAAGGCATGTAATAGGATCACCTGAGGATTGCCATAAGCTGGGAATGACTTGGAAGGCACACAACAGCAAATCTGTTGGAGATTCCCCAAGGCAAAAACGATGCCATTTATCAAAGGAACAGAACAGTGTCAGCATCCTGAATTGAAAATGACCCTTAGAAAATCTATTGCATTTCATCTTTAAAAGCTAAACAGTTTTGTGCAATCCATGTGTTGACCATGCAAGCCAAAGTATGCAAATCCAAGGGTTTAAGAAAAAATGTTTAATCCTGGGTGCATAGCTACTGTTTCTAATAATTAACTCACCTCTTAAATCTGAAAATTTGTTTACAAACATGCATCATTATTTCTGTCCCCTTCCTTCTCTCCCTGCCTTGTCTGGGTCTTGGTTGGCAGGGAGGCCATTTGCAATTGAGCTGGTGAATCCTCGGAAAGTCCACTTGGATGCAGCAGAAATGAAGGCAGTTCAAGAGGTAATTAGTCCACAAGGCATTTAAGATCATTTGCTCAGATGGCTCCACAAAAATATTATAATACATCAGGATGACGGACCTCCTCAAACTGTTAACTCTGATCTCTGAAGGCCCTAAATGGCTACCCAGACTGTTGCTTCTTGTACCAAGAGTGGGCAGACTTCAGGTTTTGAAAATCTTGCTAATTTTACTAGAAATTTCAAGATCCACAAACCAGAGCCTAATACAAGAGACCTTATTCAGGATCCTGGGATCCTATCCCAGGATCTGGCTGACCGCCCTGCTTCTATTACAGTTTTTCCTTATCTCTAGGCCATCTTTGAAAGTCAGCATGGTGTAGTGGTTTGAGTTTAAGACTGGGACTCTTGAGAGTCCCTGCTCAGCCACAGAAACCCTCTAGGTGACCTTGGGTGAGTCATACACTCCCAGCCCCAGAAATGGGGTCCCCATGATAGGTTTGCCTTAGGGTTGACATAGGTCAAAAATGATTCGAAGGCACGCACAACAACAGCAGGCCATCCTTCCACTGTTTGCCTGCAATCTTTTCCCTATCTCTAGGGCATCTTTCTGCCCTCTGTCAGACAGAAGCCTCAGTTTTGTATCTTGTCTCCACTAGTAGCCCCCACCCCCGTGATTGGCTGGCACCATCTTTTTCCTTTACACCTTTTACCTGTAAAATATTCAGGTGCTTTGTTAATCTCTCCTTCCTTCCTTCTTTTCTTTCTTTTTAATGTTTTTAGAAAATCAATAACTCATCAGACAAAATCCAAGTTCGTGATTTACAGCTGGTCACCAGGTCAGTGTTGAGGTTCTTGGTTAAACTTCTTTAAAAGTGAAATCCTTTTTAAAAGTGGAATGAAGAATCAATGCATGTTTGTTGCCAATAGGTAATTTGTTCTTAACCTCTTTTAAATGATGCCCTGAGTCACTTTGTTTAGAGGAAAGATATAATAGAACTGTAATAAATATATATTTTTAAAATGCTGTAGAAGCCACAGTATGGCTACATTATCCCTTTTCTTTTGTTTCAGGGAGGCCATTAGGCACATGAAGGAAGGGGAGGAAGAAAAGACCAAGACTTATAGTGCCTTAATATGGACAGAAAAAGCAATCCAGAGTGAAGACATTGCATTTCTAGACAATATGAAGGTTGCAGGGCTGGGGTGGTATTTATCGTTTGTTTGTTTATTTGATTGTGCACAAAAGCTTTATGAGCTATGTGTGTCAGTTTTAAGGTGAAGGACCATTGGACCTTTCTAATGGGAGAGCCTCCGAAGCTGGGTGGTTAGTACATTTGCTCTGTCAAACAGGGCATTTCACTCAGTGGATTTTTAAAAAGGCTGAACCTAAATATGACATGAACAGATCAGGAGTGACTGTTTTGTATCAGTCCTCTACACAGAGACCAAGACCCAGTCCATGGGTGATTTAATGACTAAGGCCCAGTACAGATTGGTGCAAAAGCACCTGGCCTGGGGCCAAAATTGGAGCTCAGGAGAGTGGAGCTCTCCGGGCAGACCATTTTGGCATGTTCACGTCCAAGCGGCGCATGCACCAAAGACGTGCCTTGTGCACCTTGGCAGTGGCACAAAAAGGAGCTGTGTTTCGCAGCTCCTTTTTCATGTTGCATTGTAACCACACTATTTGGTTGGCATAGCCACAGTCTGAGGGAGAACGTGGCAGCCTCTGTCTGCCCCTTTCCCTCCATTTGTACGGCCCCTTATTTCCCTCAGATTGAGGGGTCCTTAGGGGATTCCTTAGGGGTCTTCAGGCAGCTTCACAGCAAACTATGTGTATTTTGTCCACATTTCTTGTGGTAAAGAAATTTTTCACTGCAAAAATAATGCTGGTTAACACCATGGACAGCCAAGAAAACAAACATGGGTTCTTGGACAGATCAGACCAGGGCTCTCCTTGGAAGCTTAGTTGATAAAGTTGAGACTATTGTACTTTGGCCATATAATGAGAAGGCACAGATCACTAGAAAAAACAATAGAAAAGGTAGAGGGTAGAAGAAAGAGAGGAACATCACAAACCAGATGGATAGACTTAATTGGGGGGGGGGGGTATTGGCAGGGGCTTGCAGGATCTGGGCAAGACAGTGGAGGATAGAAATTCTTGGAGATGTCTCATCCACAGGGTCACCATGAGTCAGAAGCGACTCAAGGGCAGCTAACAACAACAACAATGCTTTAACTACCATGGCTCAATGCTATGTAATTCTAGGGTTTGTAGATTTGTGAAATACAGTGATCCCTTTGTATACGCTGGGGATCTGTTCCGGCCCCCCCTGTATATGTGAAAAAACATGGGACCTCAAGTCCCGTTGATTCTAATGGTGGCATGCTCCCGTTGATTCTAATGGTGGCTGCTGTGGAAGTGCTACAGGCTCACTCACACTCCATTCGTCCCCCCCCAGGCTTGCCATCCACATGGGCTCAAGTCCATAGATGGCAAGCCTGTGGATGGCATGGGCAGACTGTATTTGGCCTTCTCTTTCAGAGAACACTATTGCCCCAAAAAACTACAGAGCAGAGAATTCCATAGCATTCAGCCATGGCAGTTAAAGTGTTAACTAACTGCATTATTTCTATCATGCAGATGCAGCCAGCATGATGATCCCTCAGGCACTAGGGTGGGGCATTCTAATCTTCCAAAGTCAGAGGTTTTTTTGCAAAATCCAAACAGAACCAGACTTATAGTGCCAGGCATTCTACAGCACCAGAGACTTGAATAGCTGCAAACTGTTTCCCATGTTTTGGCCATTTCTAAGGTACAATTTCTCTCTTTTTAAACCCCCAACTGCATAAAAGGTATAGGATGGGGGATACATGGCTCATCATAATAGAATGATGAGTCCAACCACCTGCCATGCAGGAAGATTCAATCAAAGCACTCCTGACAGGTGGCCATCCAGCCTCTGTTTAAAACCCTTCAAAGAAGGATAGTCCATCACACTCAAGGGCAGCAGAGTGACACCTGGTTTGACAACAATACATGTGAAAGGGATCTAGGAGACTTAGTAGACCACAAGCTGAACATGAGTCAACAGTATGTAGACAGATCTTGTAGCACCTTTGAAACTAATTGAGTCAACAGTATGATGCAGCAGCTAGAAAAGCCACTGCAATTCTAGGTTGTATCAATAGGAGTATAGTGTCTAGATTTAGGGAAATAATAGTACCATTCTATTCTACTTTGGGCAGAGTCAGCTGGAATACTGTGTCCTGTTCTGGGCACCATAATTCAAAAAGAATGCTGGCAAGCTGTAGTGTTTCCTGTGGAAGGCAAATAGAATGATAAAAGATATGAAAACCTTATCCTGTGAGAAACAGCTTGCATAGCTGAGTATGTTTAACCTGGACAGAAGAAGGTTAGCAAGTGACCTGATAGGCATGTTTAGATATTTGAAAGAATGTCATATTGTAGATGGAGCAAGTTTGTTTTTTGCTGCTCCAAAGACTAGGATGCGGAACTGTGGATGTAAACTACAGGAAAAGAGATTCCACTTAAACTTTAGGAGGAACTTACTGATAATATGAGCGGAATGTTCTGCCTTAGAGTGGGGAAAGTGGTTGAGTTAAAATTTGGATTTTCTTTTCCAATCACTGCACCTCACCCCAAAAGTTGTCTTGGACTATCTCTTCACATATCTTTTTATCTTTCCTTGCATTTTCACCAGGAGTTAAAACTTGATCAAAAGACTCCACTGCGGGTTCTTCATCGGCGACCCCTAGCAGTCAGGGTTCGCGTCATCCACACCATGGAGTCGGAGTACATAGATGAGCATCACTTCCGTCTCCATCTGAAAACACAGGCAGGAACGTATCCTTCTAAGGCAGAATGCCCCCCAAAACTAGATAATGCCACACTAAACGAAAGGCAGGAGAGCAGTATATTAAAAAAGTATTGGAAATATTTAAGAAAATTTTGGTTGACTTTTATCATTGATGTAAGTTGAAGAATTGAACTCCTCTTAGAAGGCCATAGCTTTGCTCAGAATTGTTCATTAAAAAATATAGGGTCTGGTTGAGATTTAGAGTAGCAGAAGCGGATTCCCTGTCTCGCCTCACCATGGCAGTCCCTAAAAATCAGGAATTTCATTTTCTTCCATACTTGACTTCTTAAGTTCTCATCCTATAAAGAAAATTGTGATTTTAAGTAAATTCTCCAAAATCATAGTTGAAAATTTTCTCCATTTGCACTGGCTTAATTGGTTATGTAGAGCTTTTCATCATATTGTAACCATGTGACGTATAGAATTTAAAAGCAAGAGTCTCTCAGAAAAAAAAATATTAGTAACCCTGATTGGTTGAGTAAGAGTGAATTAATCTTTATTTTGATCAATAACTAGGATTTTTTTTAACAGAGTAAGACTTCAGCACTCTTAAGTTATTATTATTATTATTATTATTATTATTATTAACTTCTACCTACCGTATATATTCGACCATAAGTGGACCTTGAATATCAAATAACTAATGTAAGCATTACCTTATCAGTAGGTGAAGGCAGATCTTGTATTGATCAATAAATCATTAAATCAGGCAATAACTTTATGAACACATTAGAGCTTTATGATCTTCTGAAGAGGCCCCTTTCTGTGTGTCACCACTTCACAGATTTATTTAGTGTGAACAAGGGAGAGGGCACTCTTGGTGGCTGCTCTCAGTCTTCAGAACTCCCTACCTAGGGAGGCTAGGATGGCTCCCTCTTTGCTCTTCTTTTATCAGCAATAAAAGCATTCCTGTGCCACCAGGCTTTAAAAAACTAAACAAGATATGGTTTTAATGATGTGCTGTCTTTTAATGTTTTTAACTTTATAATACTTCTTTTAAAAAAATTATACTTCTTTTGATTTTTTTATATACCAGTACTTTATGAACTATCAGTATAATTTTAAATATGTTCTTTGAGTCTCATTATTAGGAGAAAAGCAGGATAACAGCAACAACAACATATTTATACCTTGTCTTTTCTACAAAATGGGTTCAAGGCAGGTTAGAGATAGAAAGAAATACAAGTAAAATGACATGTAGTTTAAAAAATGCAAAAATAATGATTAAAATAGTATTAAACTGTCAATAGAATTGTGTTATGGTTTGTATTGTCTTTGAATGAATTTTAAGGTTTTTAACTTTATAAATTGTGTGATTTTTTAAAAAAATACTTTTAAATGTATACTTTTATTGAAATTTTTAAATAGTTTTTAATTGGTATAATTTTAAATATGTTGTTAGGCATTTTAAGTCTCATTACTAGAGAAAAGCATGATAACAACAGTAACAACAATATATTTATACCTTGCCTTTTCCACAAAATGGAAAGGCACCTTAGAGATAAAATGAAATACAAGCAAAACCATTTATAGCTTAATCCCCCCCCCCCAAAAAATCAAGATTAAAATAGTATTAAACTGTCCTTTGAATTAAAACTGTCCTTTGAATTAAAGCACTAAAAGCATAGAATAAAAACAGAACAGCCTACTAAAAAAGAAATCCCTTTACATATGAAAAGATCAGTTCCTAAATGCCTGCTAAAACAGGAAGATTTTTCTCTTTTGATGAATGGACAACAGGAAGGAAACCAATCCAGCCATCCTGGAAAGGGAGTGCCAAAGTCTGGGAGCAGTCATGGAAGCCTCCTGCATTCCCACAAAATGTGTAATGTCTTCAGATGGTAGGCATTAGAGAGGCACTTCCCTTGAAGAACTTGTAATGTGGACAGGTTAATATGGGGAGATATGGATCCAACACAACATGCAACCCTCATTAGGCAGTTCCCCTCTCTTCTTCTCCCCTCCCTAATCCTGCTAATGCTGCAGGTCCAGCAATAAAGATAATGCTGAATGTTAAGCTCTCAATACAGTACTCTTACTAGCTGTTTGTGGGAGTAAGAAAGAGGGGTATGTGTTCCTAGGTCTGATTGTCATCAACAGCTCAACCTGCTCACTTCCTTAATGGCAATGTAGCTACATTAAAGAATTTGTGCATGGAGACTTTGGGAGAACCAAGCCAAATATCGGTTCCCTCCTGGGAATGACTGCTGACATCTTGGAGCTGGATGTAGAAGTGAGTACTTTAAGCTATACATCTTCATAGAATCATAGTATCCAGTCCAACCCCCTGCATGTCCTGGCCTCTTCCAAATAGAAAATTAAGAGCATTTTCATGGGGCATTCTTTTCAAGGCCCATATACGGAATTCCAAACAACACAGGATCCTGAAGAACTACTCTAACAAACCTGCCTGGTAGACTGGTGGCTTGTTTACATGGACAAATTCCCCCCAATTCTCCCTGGGTTCGCTGCATGAATCAGAGCCAAAATCTTAAATCAGATGTGGACTGTCTTCAGGATGCCTGGACCTGATTCTGGGCTTCTTCCCCCTAGTCAGCATTTAAATAATGAAACTTTTTGCTGCAGTTTTTCAGCTGTTTTTGTAGCAACAATGACAGCGTCCTTCACTTACTGTCCTTGTGAGATGCCCAGCACCACTGCTGCTGGCACAAGTTGCTTTGAGGTTAGAATGAGGTGCTTAATGTCAACAGTAAGTCTGGACACCTCATTTTGACCTCAACAGCATGGGGACATTGTGGGAAGGCAACTCCCTGTTGTCCACTGTGAGAACTGAAAACCCACAGCAAAAGAGAGCCAGTAACATGTGCA